>OX392535.1:46865187-49835196 GCA_947623455.1 Mimachlamys varia
GTTGGCTAAGTTACACATAGGCTGTTGTTTGTTATCTTTTGTTGGCTAAGTTAAACATAGGTAGGTGTTTGTTATCTGTTGTTGGCTAAGTTACACATAGGCTGTTGTTTGTTATCTTTTGTTGGCTGAGTTACACATATGTTGTTGTTTGTTATCTTTTGTTGGCTAAGTTAAACATAGCTTGTTGTTTGTTATCTTTAGTTGGCTAAGTTACACATAGGCTGTTGTTTGTTATCTTTTGTTGGCTAAGTTACACATAGGTTGTTGTTTGTTATCTTTTGTTTGCTAAGTTACACATAGGTTGCTGTTTGTTATCTTTAGTTGGCTAAGTTACACATAGGTTGTCGTTTGTTATCTGTTGTTTGCCAAGTTACACATAGGTTGTTGTTTGTTATCTGTTGTTGGCCAAGTTACACATAGGTTGTTGAGAAATATTCTGTATCTTTGCGTAATATGAAGTTGGACGTTTTAGAGTTTGCTTTCTAGTGTGTTTACTTGTTGTGATGACAATGATGACTCGATTATCATTTCGAGGATTGATGCTTACTTGGATGTGACCAAGATTTACATGGCGAGTGTCGTCGATGAAGCAGAAGACGCTTACTATTCCGGGACACCTGGTCTTATTCTTTTGTACTTTTACGAGAGTCTTCGTGTAAATCTTTCCTTTGTTGCTATTTTGCCCCTAGTTTAATCGATTTTGAGTTCGGATTATGGTTTCGTTGACGCGTTGGTATTCTCTGATTTTTTTACACATACATGTAGGTTGTTGCTTGTTATCCTTTGTTGGATGAGTAGTTCGTCGTACATTGTATGCACTGGATCACCCGTGGTTGCTGTAGTTACACATAAGTTGTTGCCTTATATTAAAAAATGATATACAGTGTTCGTTGGTTACTCTCTTATTTACATTGTAGCCTTAGTGTTATTTATAATGGTACATGACTGTATTGGTTGTCATACAGAGAGTAATTTGTAGCTTTACTGAATGATTGTTTTCGATTGCAGAAGTTTTTCGTCGTGTTTGTGTGTGTTTTCTTGTTATTGGAGTTTGTCGATAAACCTACAGTGCGTGGATATTAAACTCTCCATTATTTCGTTGGCTGGTAAAGGTTTCCATATCATCATCCCCTCCCCCATTCCAGTCCGTAACAAACTGTGCACGCTACAATGTAGAATGGGCGTGTTCTCCTCTCGCCTGTAGATACTGCTGAGCAGAATGTGTTTCTTATGTTGTAATACAAGCACCAACATTAGACGGGGTATATAAAGCCATTATCATTTATAATGTAATTCTCATACAGTAACTTACATAGAGTCAGAGTTTTCTGTGAACACGTTATACATGTAATAGAACAAAATGTTAATTATGCAATTCGTGTAATTATTTATCACAATCTGTGTGTATTTTGACGAAACGGATGTTCTTCGCATGCTCGAGGAATTTTATGGCCTATAACACAGGGGCCTGATAATTTTTCTTTATAGCAGGTACAATGCATTCAACTTGTTTGATATCCCTAGACTAATATTGCATGAAATAATCAAACAATGACGGCAAAATCTTTTGAACATTAAAAATGGCGCGTGAAAAAAAAAACATGTCTGAATACAATTCTATCAAGGTTTTCTACACCCATCGTTGATGTAAACTTGGATACCCATGAATAAAAAAAAACAAAAACAAAAAACAAGAAGGGTTCGACTTTCGATATCGTGAGTTTTTCACTCCTTTAGTACATGATTTGCAAATGTAAAATTACTTTGGAATGCCATTTTTACCAAATGTTGATCTCGTCTGATCTATCAGGTCCCTATGACCATGAGATATACAAACTTTAACAAATTACCAGGTCCCTGTGGTCTATGTTTATCAAACGAATTTCTGCAGCACTATTTTAAGGTGCTGTTTCCCTCCCTCTGTGTAATCTTTTGTACATTAGACAGACTAAGCACCTCATCGGTATGTTGTATATTTGCGTGTCGAAAGTCGTATGTTATCTAAATCTAAGACCGAATATTTCAACACATTCCCACCTACACAGTTTGAACTGTTTTTCGAATTTGGATGTTAAACTGCAATTCTTCAAGATGTACATACCGTATAGTTGCTACATGTAATTATTCGCGAGGGTTTTAATTTCGTTAAACTCGTGATCAAAATTTGCAAAAATGAATCGTGAAAACTTGTATAGATGCATTATGACTATTCAATCTAGGTTTCATAATTATTTTATGTTAGACGAAATTAATCCCCCGCGAATAAATCAAAGACAGAAAATCGAGAAATTTTATACCCACAAAATTTAACACATATACAGTACTCTATGTAGCTTATGGTTTAGTTGTTTATTCGTGTTTTTGCAAATATTTTAGTATTTTTTTGTAATTTATTTCAATAACTTCTTTGGGGTATACACGTCATAGTCTTTGATGGCTGTTTAATGATATATCATACATATTGTTTATACATATAATGGTTTCTTTTACTTTCCGGCTGCTACAATGTATCTAGCATTTCAATATTCCAATAGACCTCTATCTCTTTCCCAATTTCATCTACCCCTAATTGGAATAATGCTTTATTATTGTAGAATAGAATACAAAACAGATGACCCTGTGTGAATATCCAATGATCTATAGTTCGCTCCGAAACAAATAAAGTATATATTTTAATCAAATTACAAAAAAACAACATATATACAATATAGTTTAGATCATACAAAATACCCTGTCATTTGCGTGTTCGAAACCCATTGTGGGCAGTTGCCAGGTACTGACCGTAGGTCGGTGGTTTTTCTCCGGGTACTCCGGCTTTCTTCCACCTCCAAAACCTGGCACGTCCCTAAATGACCATGGCTGTTAATAGGACGTAAAACCAAACAAGCCAAACCAAACTTGTCAGTTTATCATTAACGACGATTATGTTCCTTTAAGAATTATATCTTGTGGATCAGAGGATCACTGAGCCGGATCGTAAATCGGTATTTCCTATCTCAATGTTTCTATTGCGTTTAGAATATACCTGGAACAAAGCCAGTACTTTAGAATTACTTGCATTTCTTGTTTATTTTTTTAGTTCAGTTGATTATTTCGATTTTCAAAGAATTCCAAACTTTTTCTTTTGACTTGTTCGTCGAATTTCCCTAGAGGCGAGGAATGTCAATTACACATACAAGGGATGCTGAATTGAATAAAGTATTTACTCCTTAATTTTTAGCACCAAATATTGTCAGCGATAATATCAACAATATGAACCAACAGTTTACCTAGAGACATGCGCCAAAAACAGTTACAGAAAAAAACAAACACTTTCTGCTGTGGAATAGATTGCCCAACTTGTCTATATCTCGTCTGGCCTCATTCAACTAAGCAAGCTAATCAACAAGTGTTACATATCTATGTAGTTCGAATCCAGAAATTTTATCTGGTTAATGTTTCTTGAAATGAAATAAGGAACCGATGACAGTGTTTCGACTTAAAATAGAGTTCGGGATATTGCACTATACTGAAATATATTTAACTATCCGTGAGCGGATTATCCTAGGATTAAAATAAACAACGTCTCGGGTTGATAGTGAAGGCACACCGGAGTACCCGGAGAAAAGTCACCGACCTGCGGCCAATTTTGAGACTTCTCATCCAATGCCTCGCACCCGCGACCGAGTGGTGAAGGGCTTTACATTTCAGACACGACCGAGTGGTGAAGGGCTTTACATTTCAGACACGACCGAGTGGTGAATGGCTTTACATTTCAGACACGACCGAGTGGTGAAGGGCTTTACATTTCAGACACGACCGACGCGATCCCTACATTTGTATTACAAACATATCTAGAGTGCCCTGTACAATGTTACTACTAGAACAGCATCCTTACTTTGGGCATCATGTTTCGTTAAGGTTTGGAAACGTCATTTATTTGGAAAAAAAACCTCTTTCTTAAGTGTACCTACTGGTCAAGAATGAATACTCGGTTCCTTTTGATTACTAACACTAACCCTAGTCGGAAGACGATTTTAACATGTTTCTACATATAAAACTCCAGTAATATTCTAAATAGGTCAGTGTTCTTATTTGACAACACTTAAGAGTACTTCATGCCAGGCATTTACTAATTAAATATCATTAGCATGGGCCTTCTGGTTATTCAGGAAAAAATGTTAAAGCGTGCGATATATTTACCTTCATGACATAAAAAGCAGTCCAAAAGCATTTATTTCATGGAAGTGAATACAATGTAGTACTTCAGGCTTATAATCTACAGAGTCAGTACTCTAGACCTAGAAGATATTCTGATAAAAATTTCCAAAGGCTTATAACATATCAAACCATCTTTTTCAGGAAATGTTATAGTATTTCATGCCTTGCATTTACATGAACAATATACTTGTCAACTATCACTACTCGAGAATTTCTCGTTACTTCTTTTTACATACTAATGTATTACATTGTAAACCAAGTGACACTGAAAGTAGGTCAAGGTCATGTGTTTAGGAAATGGTTTAGTACTTCGTGCAAGGAACCTACTTGTCAAGTACACTAATCTGGGACTTCTGGTTACTTAGAAGATTTTCAAGTGTCTTTTACATAATGTTTGACCTTGAAAGTGGGTAAAGGTATGTTGGACGAAAATGTGTACCTCGTGCCAGGTATCTACTGATCAAATATCATTATCGTGCATCTTCTTATTGTTATTCATCAGAAGATTTAAAAAATACTAAGGTATCCCTCTTGGGCTTGAAAATGCGTCAAGGTCATTTGTTGAGAAATGTTGATGTTATTTTGTGTCAGTTACCTAGTGGTAAAGCACCGTTACTCTGGCCTTTCTGATTAATAAGGAGATGATTTTTTAAAGAATTTTACAGAGTTTTCCGTTGTGAACATTGAAGTAGGTCAAGGTCAATTGTTGAGAAATAATGATTGTATTCCATGTTAATTTTCTACTGATAAGGTAGCATTGCGTTTTATCATATTGACACCAGTGACATTGATAGTTGGTCAAGGTCATTTGTTCGAGGAAAGATTGTTGTACTCCATGCCAGGTTTATGTACCGCCTGGTTAAGCGATTAAGTATCATTCCTTAAGGCCTTATGGTTTTTCAGAAGAAGAATTTAAAGATGTTTACATATAAAGCCCCCAAACACTTAAAAGTAGGTCAAGGTCAACTATTTAAATATTAAATACCTAATGTCAGATACCTTCTGGCCTCGTATTGATACTACTGGCTTTCTGATAAATGCCAAGAACACTTATTCTTTACGTATCAAACCTCCGTGACATGAAAGGTTCGCCGAGGCTTTGTGCACGAGAAAAGTTTATAACATTTCAGATAGCTTACCCCACCCCGGTGTTGAACACAAGCCAAACTATGTTATATCTATAATCGCAAACTTGCATTCACATGCCAAGTATCAGCGCTCTGGGCCTACTGGTTGCAAAGCGCGTTAGAATAGCTTATGTCACGTGTAATAAGATAGGGCGCTACATTACACGTTGTACATTTAATTATTATTTAAGCAATGGATTTTTAAGCTAATGTTGTTACAGTCCCATAACACACATTGCTATTTATGACAAACTTAATCAATCCCGGTTGATTGAATTATTGTGTTTTTTAGTTGTTTCTAACAGTTTTTAACAGCAAATCAGGTGAAGACAACAATGAAATTGATGACGTCACAATAGAGATGATGACGTCACAATAGTAAATGTTGTTGCAGTCTTGTAACAACATTTGCCTTCATAATGCATTGAATTAAGCATTAAACAGCATTATGTTCCGTGTTATGGTCCTATAACACGGAACAGGATATTGCAAACATTTTCCCATTGGTTTTGATAATAAATTTACTAAATTTATATTTATATTCTACATTTGTTTTGAAATTTAAGGTAGATTTCTAATAAATGGAACAGCTAAACAACCAGTATCGGCCAGCTTTCTCCAACGTTATGATTATGACGTCACAATCGCAATGACGTCATAATAACCACTCCAGTGTTATGGTCTCATAACACGGAACTTGCCTTGGTAGTGTTATATAGTGGCAATGCAGAGCAAATGTAAATATAACCAAATGTATTAAATTCATTATTTTTATTTGAAGAAATTTTAAACTTCTAAAGGTCATGTACCTATTAACAAAGCACCAGTTTGGCGAGACTTCTCGCTATTCAGAAACGTTTTTATGCATATGACCCCGTGACCCTGAAATAACATGTAGGTAAAAGTCATTTGTTTGAGAAAATCTAACTCTAGTCTGTCTTTGGTGCTGACTAGTCAAGTATCGCTAGCCTGGATAGTTTGGTTATTGGGATAAAGTTATTTAAAATAAGAATTTGGCGTCAGACAAACGGATAACAGACCACGGATCACGTGAGCCTTTAGTCTTAGTCGATTTTACAGTTGTAATGGCGAATTAATATGGGGTCAAATTTAGGAGGGGTTTCCCGTCCCACCTCCCCAATTTGGCTTGTAGACATCCTGTCGTTAAATATAGACGTCTGTATATGTGTAGCGCTAATATATATACATGTATCTATGAATATAGAGAATTGTCACTAGTGTTTATCTTTGAATAAAATTATTAGTTCCAAAACGTAGTACCAATATATAGTAAACAGTTTGGTTGTACCATTCCTACAAGGTCTGTTGCTGTTTTGGAGATTATCGATTATTTGGTGTCGACAGGAAGATAATGCGGCATGTGGCCTAAAGTATAAAAGCTACACTTGTAACAGTGAGTACTTTTCGTTTTCCGCAGAAAAAAAAAAATCATTCAAAAGTAGGTGATTCTGCTAAGAGTGACGTCCCCTTTGAAGAGTTTCTGTAACTGCTGTATATATTGTAGAAATACATGGTGTGCTGTATTGAAAAGGCGGTTCCGGTTCCGTTATGTCCTGATGTGGTGCGGTTCCGGTTACGCGAGGTCCTGATGTGGTGCGGTTCTGGTTACGTTAGGTCCTGATGTGGTGCGGTTCTGGTTCTGTTATGGCCTGATGTGGGGCAGTTCCAGTTACGTTAGGTCCTGATGTGGGGCGGTATTGGTTACGTGAGGTCCTGATGTGGTGCAGTTCTGGTTCTGTTATGACCTGATGTGGTGCGGTTCTGGTTACGTTAGGTCCTAATGTGGTGCGGTTCTGGTTCCGTTATGACCTGATGTGGGGCAGTTCCAGTTACGTTAGGTCCTGATGTGGGGCGGTTCCGGTTACGCGAAGTCCTGATGTGGTGCGGTTCTGGTTCTGTTATGACCTGATGTGGGGCAGTTCCAGTTACGTTAGGTCCTGATGTGGGGCAGTTCCAGTTACGTTATGACCTGATATGGGGCGGTTCTGGTTCTGTTATGACCTGATGTGGGGCGGTTCTGGTTCTATTATGACCTGATGTGGGGCAGTTCCAGTTACGTTAGGTCCTGATGTGGGGCAGTTCCAGTTACGTTATGACCTGATATGGGGCGGTTCTGGTTCTGTTATGACCTGATGTGGGGCGGTTCTGGTTCTGTTATGACCTGATGTGGTGCGGTTCTGGTTACGTTAGGTCCTGATGTGGTGCGGTTCTGGTTCTGTTAAGACCTGATGTGGGGCAGTTCCAGTTACGTTAGGTCCTGATGTGGTGCGTTCTGGTTCCGTTATGTTCTCATGTGGTGTCAATGAGGTACATGTATACTTTGTTTATTACATGTACAATTAAGAAGACTTAACTATTTCAAGTGAATGAAGATGTAAACAAAGTTCTTTTTCTATAAAACAGGTTTTATTCTCTTTTCATATTCAATCAACCCACACACATACAAGTACCCAGAAACGGTTGATTTGTTACAAATTTTCAAATGTACACATGTTTAAAAGAACGTCACGGCACAACTCATTCAAATTTAATTAACTGCACGAGGTGCTATTAATCAATTAATACGCTTTGCTATAATTTAAGCACGTGCTGTTTGTGAAGATAGCTAACTTTGATTGACCAATCACAATGCAAGAAAAACTATTACCCACAATCCCGAAATTATGATTGGTTATTGTCTTATAGCCCTCATAGAACCCCATCTAGATACTTTTTATATTAATTTCCTTGGATTGATAGAATTGATATAAATGGTATTAGCAAAATAGCAAACATCACATAGAAAACATACTAATGTCTGACGGAAGAGAAACAGAAAACCTAATTCGTATCATTTTTGTTGCACTTACCGGTAACAGAACATACAAGAAATGGAATACATATGTACATTTTTTTTGTGCAAGAGAAACAGAATACCCGATTATTTCTTTCTTTACTTTTCCGTTTTAAAATATCGATTTCAAGTGCCCTTGATACACAAAACAGAGGAGAGTCTTAAAACAGACTTGGTATTGAAATACACAATCTTAGTATTGAAATACACAATCGTAGTATTGATATACACAATCGTAGTATTGAAATACACAATCTTAGTATTGAAATACACAATCGTAGTATTGAAATACACAATCGTAGTATTGAAATACACAATCGCAGTATTGAAATACACAATCGTAGTATTGAAATACACAATCGTAGTATTGAAATACACAATCGTTGTCCTGCTTCTTAATTGGTTTGCTGATAATCTCAGACTAAATTCACAATTTAGTGTTAATAGTTTTAGTAACAAGATGGCAATATTCAGTCGATGCAACATCACGATACTCTATGTCAAGTGCAGTACGCTTTACATCAGTTTAAATGAGACTGGAGAGAAAATAAAAGTGATACAGATCACTACTACCTCGTCTTCGTCAATATATCGCTTCCCCTATTCCAGAAACCAACAAAGGGCCATGACTGATTAATAGCTCCTGAATCTATAGCATGTACTTGACAATGGCATGTTTCAGTGTCGCTTTGCTAATCAATTTGCATTATCATGTCAAATAATAACAATAAATTTTGACTATGAATATTAAAAATAAAAACCACCACCAATATCATGAAAAGTCATGTTTTCAAACTGACCATTTAGAACATTAACATATCATAGAAAATATGTAAATATATACTTGAAAAATCAGGATAAAAAAGTGTATAATTTCGTTTGCTTAATGAGAGACGGGTCGTACATTAATGTTACGTGATAATTGTAATTTGATAGGCATGTATTAAATCTGGGTTTAATATGTATGCCGCTCAATAAAATTAAAAACGTAACCATTTATTTCAGTTTTCATTTCAATAGCATTAGCATTAATACCACATTACACTACCATCGAGTACAAAATAACTATAAATAAATTTCCGAATCCACCGTGAGTGGTAAATCAGTGTAATAATAAACCTGGGTCAGCGTATAAAGAAGTTTGATAATTAATCGCGTGAAGCGTTATATGGAGATTGACAATATAACGAGTGGGGCGTTATAAGGACATTTAAAATACACAGCGGCAGGTACTACTACAATGTAATATAAATGGATTGACAATATACTAAGGGACATGGTATAAAAATCATTGACAATATACCAATAGAGGCGTTTTAAGGAGCTTGACAATGTAAAGAAGGGTTGGCATAAATGAATCAGCAATATACAATGGAACATTATAAGGAGATTGACAATATACCGAGGGATGCGGTATACGGAGATTGGAAAAAATGTAATATACAAAGAGAGGCATTACAAGCAGATTGGCAATATACCGAAGGGGTCCTGAAAAGGGGAAATTGAAATATAATGGATGTAACTTAGGATTATTCAGTATAAAGTTAAACAACTAAACACAATGATATACAAAATACAAAATTTGAATTATGATGACGATTCTTGAATTATCAAATTTAAACCAAACCACTGTGTACATGTACATTTAAGAGATGTAAATTTCATAGTAACTTTGTAAGTATGGGGTTAGGTAACAAGAATTATATTTGTAAATGTTTGAAAATATGGATTGTGGAACTAAACTGATATATAAATAGTTGACAGAAGCTGCATCACTACATACAAACTTACATTTTCAATAAATGTTTCTATCAAAGCATTAGGCGGATGAGAGAAGGCAGTGCTCATGTCAAGTAAACAGACACGAGCTACATTCAAATATTACAACTATTCTCTGTACAAAGTTTTTCTTTCAAACTCATTTCTCACTAGTTCATATATATTTTTCCTCTATACAGTATACAGTCATTCAATGTCTTTCAGACTCTTCAATCTTTCCTTCCATACAATTAGTCATGAACCTACACTTCCGGTTTCACTTGTACACAATCTCCCCTCGGCCCTGTACCGGAAGTTGGCGTTAAATTACGAGCACCCTCCTACATGTATACCTAGCTATTTACACGTGGTGATTAAGATTAATCTACAAGGGACGAATATAAACAATAGGATAGATGAGCTAGTGTTCCTATCACGTGACACGCGCACTTATTACTGTATAAGTTGTCGTCACACTTCCGATTGACCTGTAATTACATTGCTTGACGGTGGGTGATCCGCTCTGGAGGAATTAACGAGGTTAAAAATGACGTCACACTCTCACGTGATCTTATGATATTTCCTATCGGATATTTATACAATGAAACATACTTCACTCAAATACAATATGTACCTTGTTTATTCGACATTACAGTCTTCTAATGAAGTAAACGAATAAATTGTCACTAGAAATAACTGTTTAGATTAGAAATATACGGGAAACAACATCCGGATTACCAAAGTCCGGATTAACTAAGCTCCGGATTATTGAAGTTCCACGCTATGTTTAAACTTACACACCAAGCTGTACGCACTAGGAAGTAAATTGATGTACAATACCTGAAAACAGACCAAAACAGGATAAAATGGGTTTTTCACTATTTTAATCCGGAATTAAAAATTTCCGGATTATTTTATTTTACCCTAATGTGATTATGAAGTAACGCGTCATCGCTTTGTGTTTTTTTCAGCAATTTTTTTTTTTCAAATAATAGTTGTATATTAAATCAAACGATTTCTTAAAAACTATCTAGTTTAACTATTACATCAGGTTTTTTAATATACAGTTGTACATAATTGTATATAAAAGATAGATATAAAGTATATCCTATGTAGTAAATGAATCTAACAAATGGACGGACAGATACGAAAAAAAATTATGAAAAGATGACTGAAATAATTTGAAACAATACCACATGTATAAATCTTGGGAAAACCGTTACCATTAAATCGCAGCCATTGATTGTTTATTCACACATGAGATTTCCGAGTAGTATCTTAAAATGTTACTTGGCATAGTGACAGACGAATCGTATTTGCAAAAACTCTATCAACTGAATTGAATCATCAATTATTTATCATTTTCATTCGAAATAAATGAGAGATAAGTTGGCACAATATTGCGGAGATAAAATAAGCCATTGACAATTAAAACACCTGTAATTTACAGATATGCTTTTACTTATCAGGTAAATCCAGTAGATATATTCGTTAATACAGTTGGCGGTTGTTCCTGTAGTCTGTATGAAATGCCTTGATACCAGAATTAGGCAATTGGTAGATTGAGCACGGTGGACTAGGGGAGGAGTCGACTTTCCTCACCACAAAGACAGTGTTGCCATGACAGTTAATAAAACTGACGTCATTGTCGCTCTAAAAACAGGGGATGAGTTCGGTCCTCCAACAGGAGATTCTGAAAAAATAGAGACATTACTCCACGTAAAATGTTTAAACACGTGCATCTTGGGATGGTGTAATATTGTGTTGCCAAATTGAGTTTAGTTATACAGAGTTATTTCCCTTGTTTAATTTCCTTACCAAAATAATTAGAAATATAGGACAGTGAGTTGTTTGTAATGCTTTGCCATGGTATATTTCTATTTATCATTTATATGTTACATTAAATCCCCGTATGTACTAAATACACTAAATAAGAGCTAAAAATACAAGAACCTGAACGTAATCAAGGGGCCATAACTCTGACTAAACATGGTTTCTAATTATTCCGCAACCATCAGCCTCCGCATAGAAATCTCCAGACATAATTTAACAACTTGAGATTATAAAGTGTACAGACATTCCCCAGACAAAAAGGCGTACAGTCAACATTGAACTATAACTCTGCATCTACATGACTTATATACAAAATTTGTAATGGAAGAAAGACAGAATAAACGAAATGTGTCCAGAACAATGAAACAGAAAGACAGACAAACTGACAAACATAAAATTGACTGACTGTCTTACCTAAGACTAACAAACCTGATTCAGATGTATTAAAGCAGAAAAAGAAAATGTAAAGGCCAGACCGGGGTTCGAACCTAGGACCAACCGAACTATAGACGAACGCTATAAGTTAAGAGCTATCTGGTAATCGATAATCGACCCAGTCCATTTCTGCAACTTTCTTCCCTTCTTTTTTAAGGAGTTTTCGCCCCCTATTCATAACCAATATTTGGGTAGTTACATGTACATGTAAGGCAAACTCCGAATAGTACTTTAAAAGGTCGGTAATTCACCAATTTTGTAACAGGAGAAAAAGAAAACCCCGGACCTATCGAACTCTAGACGTACGCTCTTCCAACTGAGCTACTTGGTCGCCGATGATCGACCCAGTCCAGTTCCGGTACAAAAGTATAGCTCCTTCCGGTACACGTAGTACCGGTCGGTGACAGACTAACCAAACACTTTCCAATCGGCCTTGACCTTACCTGTGCCCATTTCGTTGGTTTTGGGTGAAGTGGCCTTTATCTCCTCGGCTGGATTGTGTATGTTGTCTTTTTCCTTCGTCGTTGTCGTTTCTTTCTGTGTCGTCGAAGGTTCTGCAGTCGTCGGCGGCATGACTGTCGTCGTTGTCGGCGACGTCGGCGCTGGTGTAGGTGTTTCTGTTGTTGTCTGTATTTCTATCAGCTCTGGAACAAGCAAAGGCTATCTTAATATTGTAAGGATTCAAATGGATCTAGTGTTACTTCGGAGATAACTTGCGTATATTAGCAGATATATGTAGCTTCCATTTCCCTTTGTGTCGGCCAGTTGGCGTCACGCGGCAGCATAACCTTCAGTTATTACATTTATCAAGTATTAAGGCATGTTACTGGTGTTTCCATGGTAACATTTATAATATTCCGCTTTACTTATTTTGTGACTTTCATTTGTGAACTTGTGAGTTGACTTTGAAAACTGGCCCCAGGATCATGAAACAATCACGGTTAACGTTTTAAAAAGCAACATCATACATGATTGACTAATTGCACAATCTTAAGTCTAAGATTGTTTTATGATCCTGGGGCATGATGTTGTTGTTTATGTGGAGCGTGGTGCTCAGTATAGTGTTAAATAGAAAAGTTGATAACTTCAGTCGTGGCCACACATATTGCCAACAATTAATAAATTGGGAATTTAACATATTGTGTTTTTGTTATATATTCTGTAATAATAGCAGATATATGTAGCTTCCTATTCCCTTTGTGTTTACATAACAGTAAAGGTCATATGAAACGGTGCCTAGGAAGGCAGCACCGAAAAGGTCAATTATGTTGATGAGAAAAGAAAGGTTTAAGACCGTAAGTGCTGCATAGGGAACATCAAATCAAGTACCACTGTCTCGTAATTTCTCGTAATACGATACTTGGATTTCTCCAGTGGTTCGGCTCTACAAAATTAGCCTCTCACATACATGCATTGGGAAACAGCAACCAATTCTTGTGTTGGACAGACATAATATAATCCACAATGTCAGTAATTTATGTATCGGAACACTCGAGATGAATGTCCAAAATGTCAAGCTTTCTTTCTCCCACACGTTACATGTGCATCCCTGAACTCGATAGGAAAAAGGCCACACGGCTCACACGTGATATTATTTTAAACGTCACTTTCACGTCATCACTTGACGTGACGCAAACGCGCACAAAAGAATATGTTCGTTGCCATCTGCGGCATACTACATGTACCGTATACGCAGTCAAAATGAGGTACAATCCTTATGTTAACACAAATTGCTATTGATGACAAACTGAAAAAAGCATGTAGTTTGTCAGCAATAACAATGTGTGTTATAGGACTGTAACAATATTGACTGAAATATCCACTACTTAGATTTATGGTGCTTTATTTAGGTATTTCGAACCGATTTCGAACATCAAATCAAGTTTAGACACATTGAAATTAATAACGTCACAATAGAGAGTGATGCCATCACAATATCAAATGATGATACAGTTTTATAACAACATTTGCCGTCACAATGCATTACAACAGAAGGGTGCGGAGCAAATGTAAAAATTACAAAACTGGTAATCAATTTAAGGGATATAACTCAATCATACTTACGAATTTCGCTGGAACTGCTGTTTGCCGAGTTAACTGCTTCACATATGTAGATTCCAAAGTCTTCCGAAGTGACACTGTCTATTTGGAGTGTCATTGTCCATGTGCTATCACCCACCTCCATTATTTCGACAACGCTGTCCTCCGTCGAACCGTCTTTCCGCCATGACATTCGGGGCTGAGGACGGCCCCGCACAATACATTCGATGGACGCCGTCTCTCCTGGGGCGATGCTGTATTCTGGCATGTCTACTGACACCATGGGTGGGTCTGAACAAGTAATACGGAAATCATGACAGGTTTATTTGTGTATAATTTAGCCTTGGTTGCAAGGGGCATTTTTATTGGCTTAGAAATTTGTTATCACCTCCTAACCTTAAAATATGGCGTCACCATTTGTAACATGGCTTTTGATTTGCTTATACAACAGCGTAATGATTTCTGAGAGGAAATAGTCCCACAATAAAAGTTGATTATCACAGGGATTATTCAGAAAAGACTCAGTTATAATTATTATCAAATTCCCGGCAGAGAGGGAAACTACATGTAGAATAGAAAGATGTCGGATAAGACAGGTTTCTTGATCTTGAGATTATTCGGACTGGAGAGGTTTAATTCTATAGAGAGTGTGTGGAATTCTTGAGGGCTACTGAGAACGACAGCGTTCGGAATAGGCAGGGACATTCATGCGTGCAACGTATCGAATAAAGAGGGATATTGATATAACAAATTGTGCGTCGGACTAATGAGGTTATCGGTATAGACAATGTGTTGAACTAGAGAGGGTAATGGTATGAATAATGTATCGGACTAAAGAGGTTATTGATATATACAGTGTGTCAGATATGACAGACATTTTAGTACTCACATTCCACGTCGATCTGTATGGACATTGTGTCGGACCCCAGAGTGTTCTCGGCTACACACGTGTAAGTTCCGGCATCACTTCCCTGTATATTAGTCAGCGTTACTGTCCCGGGGCCTATTTCTGAGAAAAAGAAATAAAGTAAGCAAAATTTGAAAATAACCTTATTGAGTTCTATAAGTTGTAACATTATAAGTTATTTCTCAATTTTTTACCACCTCTCCTCCCGAAAGTTCTGGATTTTCAATCAGATTCAAGTAACGGAGAGCGGTCATCAAATGCTTCATTTACTCTTTAACACGCACGTTAAGAACCACCTCTTTATTCTAAAGTAGGTGTTCTTGTATAACCATCATCATCATCATCATCATCATCATCATCATCATCATCATCATCATCATCATCATCATCCATAGTTACCACAACTATCGAAAAATGATAGCCCGGTTGCCTTGGCAGCATGCATTTCGGGATCCTATGACCACCAAATCATCCGTAGCTTAAATTATAAATTTGATAAACATGGACAACTATGATACGGGGTGTACAATCTATATGGTACATTATATGCCGTACCTGTCTGTCCATTATATGCCGTACCTGTCTGTCCATTATATGCCGTACCTGTCTGTCCATTATATGCCGTACCTGTCTGTCCATTCTATGCCGTACCTGTCTGTCCATTATATGCCGTACCTGTCTGTCCATTATATGCCGTACCTGTCTGTCCATTATATGCCGTACCTGTCTGTCCATTATATGCCGTACCAGTCTGTCCAATATATGCCGTACCTATCTGTCCAATATATGCCGTACCTGTCTGTCCATTCTATGCCGTACCTGTCTGTCCATTATATGCCGTACCTGTCTGTCCATTATATGCCGTACCTGTCTGTCCATTATATGCCGTACCTGTCAGTCCAATATATGCCGTACCTGTCTGTCCATTCTATGCCGTACCTGTCTGTCCATTATATGCCGTACCTGTCTGTCCATTATATGCCGTACCTGTCTGTCCATTATATGCCGTACCTGTCTGTCCATTCTTTGCCGTACCTGTCTGTCCATTCTATGCCGTACCTGTCTGTCCATTCTATGCCGTACCTGTCTGTCCATTCTATGCCGTACCTGTCTGTCCATTCTATGCCGTACCTGTCTGTCCATTATATGCCGTACCTGTCTGTCCATTCTATGCCGTACCTGTCTGTCCGTCGTCCCTACTCCACGTCACGGTCGGCGAGGGCGTCCCGGAGGCGAAACATTCCAAATCTATTTCTGTCCCTTCTTGTACAATCATATTCCGACTCGACTGCTCTGTGATCACCTCGGGGGCACCTTAAAAATCGGGAAATATTTCAATCTTACTGAAAACACAAACATGAAATTCTCATAATGAATAAATAAATAATATTTCGTACTAATTTTTCTGCCAAACATCAGTTTCAATCATTTTATGTTTTGTTGTTACAGTGTATAGACACTCTTTCAGCCTACACTGTACGAACATTTGTACGTTAAATGGTTTCTTGCGGGGGTCAAACTTTTAATAAAAAAAATCAATTATGTCACTTTTTGCATTTTTGGTGTTTTATTTTTTTTAATTTAGAAACCGCGGTTTAAACAAGTCTCAAATAAAGGCCAAATACCATTCTTCTAAAAAATGCACCCAAAATGCAGTTTGCATATACATGTAAGTAGGTGTGTTGTGCAGGGTGAATTACTATTCATGTTTTCCTCAGACATGCTTTTTATTTTTTCAATCGGGCCATAAAATATTCATAATTATTTAGTAACCCGATCATCATTAGAGATAAAAAGCACGTGATGATTGACCTCTAAAACCTACTCACCTAATGGGAACACGGTGATGTTATGTTGAGCTGTGCCGTGAGCGTTGGTGGCCTCGCACGTGTAAACCCTATAATCGACACGGTCAATACTGCGGATAAGGAGAGCGGAAGTGACCACTCCGTCCAGCGGCTCCACGTAGTTGGTGGTCTTGAATTTCCAGCTGTCCGTTAGCCGTTGACCGTTATTGTACCACTTCATGTCAGGAATAGGGCTGCCTTCTGCCGTACACTCGAGGGTAGAATCCCGACCAAGGTACTGGCCCATGTTCCTCATCATCGTTTGAATCTCCGGGGCATCTGGGGGAAAATTGTCATTATTAAGAGTTATCTTCCCTTCTACAACCACCGAAACAGCTGATTTTTTTGTGAGGCTGACTGTAGCTGCATAAACTCCATCGGTGTTCAAACGTTTGTTTGATGACGATGTCTTGCCGAATTTTAGCTTATTCTACCGTTTTATGTCTATTTCCCTATATATATTTAAAGTGATCAATCACCTATGCACTTTACTTTACTAATGTATAAGAACTACATGTAAATGTGACTTAACACACACTTAATTTAGTAATAGATACAGCATGCCGAAAAAATTAATTAAACTGCAACATACAGTTGTTTCGTCCTCATAGGACTCTTCAGTGATGCTAGGGGCCAAAAGGTAGGAATCCAAAATTTCTAAATTTATGTAGAAGCAGAAGGGTCAGATGCGTAAAACCCCTTTAATTTATGAATTCAGAAGTAAAATTAAACTAGTTCTGTATAATTTCAAATCCTCACTCAAAACACATTCCTTGATGCTTGAACCATAATCTGGAAAGGATTCTTTTTCTAGCTATCAACGAATTGGTCCTACACGTACGTGTCGTTACAGAACAAAAAGAAGATAAAAAAACCCTAGCAGAACATAAATGACGCTCTCAATTCCAAAATCAAATATATTGTCAAAGTGAAAAAGTGTGGGTTTTTTTTTTTCCAAATTGCTTCTTGGCTTGACAAAAAAGCTTTAGAAAAAAATAAATCAAGCTTTCTGATCTTTGAATGGAGATGTGAACTTGCTTCATTGTATGTGTTCTACCTATATTTTCCCTGATTCCGTATATTTTTAAGATCAATAACTACGAATTGCACTTTTATTATTACTCACAAAGCACATCCACTGATATGTTTTTTGAGGCACTGGGTTCGATACCGTTCGAGGCGTGGCAGATATACTCTCCGGCGGAATGACGAGTTATGTTAGGAATGTTAAGAATGTTTCCGGTTTGCGAGAGACCTGTAAAATGAAAAGAAACACAAGATTTATTTCATTGTTGTATATTTCATTCTAATTGCAAGAGATCTCGTTTTTGAATAATTCCATTTCAAACTGATTAAAACCCGATAATATCAATATGATTATTATATATAAATGCATTTTTATATTTTGTCAACGAAAGCACTTTGAAAAGATACAAGGCAAATATTGTACATATGTTAATTTTGTTTAAATATTTTAATTTAGCTTGGTAAATCTACTCAAAAATCAATTTGTATATGATTCTAGTTTCAATTATAAACTCACGCTCCCGGGCTAGTGATTGGTGATCAGAACCGGAAACCCGCCGGTACCACGTGATACCAGGTTTTGGATTGCCCTTCACGTGACATCTGAGCGTGACATCGTCAAATTCAGAAACTGCCATGTTGTTACTAGTCATTTGGTTGTCTATTGTTGGTGAAACTAAATAAAAAGAAAAAAATATGTTGTTTATAATTTTTCAGCTTGTTTGTATACAGTAACCTCGATATAACGGCAAAAACTGTATTTGCCGTCCCGCCTATAGCTACCGGCAACTTTTTCAATGGAAGGAGGTTTGGAAGGATTTCTTTCATTTCACCCACATTATCGCCAAATCTCTCTATAACGCCAACTACCACGAAGTGTCAGTATAGCGAGGTTTTCATGTTATTGACTATAGACAAAAATTACTTTGGCGAAATCATAAGACGTTTAAGTGCGCAACTCAGCAGTCATTTATATGATAAGAAAAACAAATGATCTACATCATTCAGAAATTGTTAGTATTTTCTCCAAAATACTGTAATATGCACGGTAACAATGCTTGGCGCCAAATATTAATAACGATGACGAAATTCAGATGAAAAGAAAATTATTCCACAATCTAAAAGAAGAGGAAGACACCTTCCAAGAAAGATAACTGAATTTTGTCTTGTTATACTGAGCATTTGAACATAACTACAGAGCAGTATATGATATTTTAATGAATGTGACATGTGAAAACACGTTTTTAATTCCTTAAATAAATTTTGGTAATGTTTAGCGGGAAAATACAGAAAAAGATCAAATAAGTATAACGATAACTCTAAGTGAGCCAATCGCAACATATCGGAGAAAATTCTGGTAATCTTGAAATCTACTCCCAAAGATAACCGGAAATTCCCTGAGATGGTGCAATTGTAACTTCTACGAGTAGCCTCCCCTTACCCAGAACGATGAGGGTGATTAGCTTTTCCAGGACGGGGTAGGAGTGTACAACACACCCATAGACCCCCTCATCTGTCGGCTTGACGTTGTTTATAACGAGTCCCCAGTCTTTATCGTAGGCTCGGGCCAGACTGTATCGGTCATCTGGCAAAATGATCCGGTCATCTATCGTGATGACTACTTCATATCGAGCCATCCACATCACCTGTGTGCAGGTAAATATTAAAATATTACAGGTAAATATTCAATAAGACAGGTATATTTGTAACGTTTACAGGTGAGCATCACATGTATTCTGTAAATAGTTCGGATAAAGTTTTACAGGTAATCATTACTTGCATACAGTTAAATAGCACAAATAAAGGTAGCAGGTAAACTTCACATGTGTACAGGTAAATACTATAATACTATAAGTAAACGTCACCTATATACATGTACAGGTAAATAGTACTGATAAAATGCATAGATTAACATCACCTGTATACAGGTAACTATATACAGCACAGATGATATTTAAAGAAATAAAACGTCAAATAGTAAAGATAAAGGTTACAGATAAACACCTGTATACAGGTAAATAGTAAAGAAAAAGGTTCAAGATAAACACCTCTATACGGGTAAATAATAAAGAAAAAGGTAACAGATAAACACCTGTATACAGGTAAATAGTAAAGATAAAGGTTACAGATTAACACATGTATACGGATAAATAGTAAAGATAAAGGTTACAGATTAACACCTGTATACAGGTAAATAGTAAAGATTAAGGTTACAGATAAACACCTGTATACAGGTAAATAGTAAAGATAAAGGTTACAGATTAACACCTGTATACAGGTAAATAGTAAAGATAAAGGTTACAGATTAACACCTGTATACAGGTAAATAGTAAAGATAAAGGTTACAGATTAACACCTGTATACAGGTAAATAGTAAAGATAAAGGTTACAGATTAACACCTGTATACAGGTAAATAGTAAAGATAAAGGTTACAGATTAACACTTGTATACAGGTAAATAGTAAAGATAAAGGTTACAGATTAACACCTGTATACAGGTAAATAGTAAAGATAAAGGTTACAGATAAACACCTGTATACAGGTAAATAGTAAAGATAAAGGTTACAGATAAACACCTGTATACAGGAAAATAATAAAGATAAAGGTTACAGATAGACACATGTGTACTGATAAGTAAAGATAAAGGTCACAGATAAACACCTGTATACGGGTAAATACTAAAGATAAAAGTTACAAATAAACACCTGTATACAGGTAAATAATAAAGATAAAGGTCACAGATAAACACCTGTATACGGGTAAATACTAAAGATAAAAGTTACAGATAAACACCTGTATACAGGTAAATAGTAAAGAAAAAGGTTCAAGATAAACACCTCTATACGGGTAAATAATAAAGATAAAGGTTACAGATAAACACCTGTATACAGGTAAATAGTAAAGATAAAGGTTACAAATAAACGCTTGTATACAGGTAAAAAGTAAAGATAAAGGTAACAGATAAACACCTGTATACGGGTAATAGTAAAGATAAAGGTTACAGATAAACACCTGTATACGGGTAATAGTAAAGATAAAGGTTACAGATAAACACCTGTATACAGGTAAATAGTAAAGATAAAGGTTACAGATAAACACCTGTATACAGGTAAATAGTAAAGATAAAGGTTACAAATAAACACCTGTATACAGGTAAATAGTAAATAAACACCTGTATACAGGTAAATAATAAAGATAAAGGTTACAGATAAACACCTGTATACAGGTAAATAGTAAAGATAAAGGTTACAGATAAACACCTGTATACGGGTAAATAGTAAAGATAAAGGTTACAGATAAACACCTGTATACAGGTAAATAGTAAAGATAAAGGTTACAGATAAACACCTGTATACGGGTAAATAGTAAAGTTAAAGGTTACAGATTAACGTCACCTATACCCATTACATTGTAACTTATTGCTTATTGAGTAAACACTATATCACCTTTGCAGATGCCACATATAATTTGTCCGTGATACTGCAACTGCTTTTTTCATTATAAAAAAACATCAACTGCAAGGGGAGCTTACTATGTTGAAATGTAAAACATACTAGTAGTGATTTTATATGTACCGATTCTTATGCACGTGTATTTGTTCTAAATCTTCAATTATGAATGAAGCGTCACTTTTTAGGCATATTAAGAAATATGGATTTATGAACATTAAACGTTACGTACCCTGTGTGTGCCCAGATTCTGGATGCTGCACGGGAGTGTGACGGAGAAGCCTCGTTTTGCTGTTATGTTGAGGGGCGTGGTTTCCAGGACAGGTCGAGCTGTAATATAAAACAGAACACGTCAAATACAATGCTATTGAATTTCATTGACGCGACATTCTGAATAACTTGTACAATTAGCGTAAAAGTCAGGACGGTTTGTAATATACGTGCGTGAAACCAGCCAGAGTTTGATTAATATTTCATCTGAATTAATTGAGTATTTACGGGAAGCATGACGAATGAACCCGTTGTCGATATAATATAAAGCATTTATCATATAAAACTCAACACCTAAATATGGGCGTGGCCTTCGACGGTCATCATGATCGTATTTACTCGGTTCTATGAAGTTATCTCAACTAAAGTATTTAAAAACTACAATTTTCAAAAGAAAAATATATCAATTTGCATTTTTTTGCAGATATTTTGTAAAAACCAAATATACTGCATATAAGCACATTGATACAGGGTAAAACGTGAGTTATAATAATTGAAGCACCTGCATAGTTGTTATAGACTACCGGTACTTATAATACAAACATTACAGTTGTTGTTTTCTTCGTAGGCAACCATTTTTATAAGATAAATAATCGATCATTGATTGGTTAATACCAAATGATGATCCATCATGAAATTTCAACTGATTCCAACACCACTGTCTGTCCTTGGTATATAATTTCAGTGAAGTAGCACTCTGACTTAAAATAGGATGAGCGCTATCGCTAGAAGGCAATACACCAACATACCACCTCAAACACACGCCACACAAACGTTCATACACATTCATTGAATGCACGTCCAAAAAAGACCTTCACTGTTACTAAGATATTCAGACAGTAATATCTATAGATTATGTTTCTTTTCTCTGAATCAGAAAGTTTCACCATAACTGATAAATGTATTAAATAAAACGCGTTTGATATGTGATTTGGCTTGATAAGTGACGAAAAAAAATTCAACCTTGATATTTTGGATAACGGCATTCATGTCAATATTTATCTGGCACCACGTCTCACGGTGAGATTAATCACACATATTCGTTACAGATTTTGAAAGATAAATAAATTCAATTAGGAAATATTAAAAAAACAACGTAATTAAGTCTTTTTTTAACTGTGCATTTACTGCAGTAGCAATAACATAGCTATTTATTTCTTTCACCTTGTATCTGGTTGCGTGCGTTTTAGGTTCGTTCCGAGTACGAATACATTAACTAAGATAACTCTATGTCTCAATTTGAGTTTAAAATGATAAGAACATAAATGTCAGTTTCCATCAGGGGAGGCCACTGTTGTGATCTTGACAATATGTTCTGACTATCATGGGATGTGGTTAGAGTACCCACAAGCTAAACTACTGAGGTTTTGGGTAAAGAACAAATTCAAAATTATCACAAACACTTGCAGAATGTCCCCAAACACATTTTTCTACCAATTTAAACATTCAGGTACAATGCATGAATTGAATACAGAAAATCACTTTTACCAGGCTGCATGTTACGACTCTGAACAAAATGTAATCCACAGATTTTTCCTCTCCGCTCTGGTAAGTGTGGGTTTCAAATGCGATTTCCTATTGGATGTATATCACAACGTTTCATAAATCAACGATTGCAATAAATGTCGGATCTTCCCTGAGTTTCCATTTCGTATGGGATTTATGAAACGAGGTTTTTTCAAATTACATGTAGATAGTCTTTTGCGAGCTTAGCTGAAAAATTCATGACGAGTTTCATAAATACTGACTGTATGTAAAGGTAAAAAAATAAAACGGGCACATTCTTAAGCGCTTTCACTCCATCAAATGGAACTCTTCAGACTGTTTATTCAAACCTTTTAAACTTACAAAAATACTACATGTATATACTATACTAGTAATTATATTCTGATAAGATTACCCGAACCGTACAGAAAGTAAACATAATTATGATATATCGAACAACTGGGTGTTGGTCTGACTAAGCAGACGGTGTACATGCCTAGCATGTGTCTATTGAACTCTATTACACAGTGTACTTGTTATGAATGTACAGGAGGCAGGAAACACATACCTGCCATGCATATATATAAATATACAACGGGGAATTACTGACACCGAACATCTGTTTAAGTGCAGCACTAGGATACTGCAAATAGTGTAGATATCAACCCGGTCACAAACCACCGTGGTAAAATGGCTATATATACCTCCGGTCACAAACCACATTCTTCTTGGTAAAATATTGCCTATAAGCCAGGTCATAAAGCACTTTCTTTGTGGTAAAATACTCTTTATGAACTCGGTCACACACTTTCTTCGTTGTAGTTAATTAATTGCCTATTGAATCGGTCACAAATCATGTATCTGATTGTATATGTGATCTGATCATTATGTGGCTGTATTTCGGATGGTTCATTTAAAGTGCTATTTAGGTTGAATACAAACAGATGTCGTTGCAAATAAGGACACGACTAAAGTTAAACTAAGTAAATCTCAAAACTAAAAAAAAAAACATTCTTGATTTCTATCTTGGGTAAAATTCATAGAAATTGGAAAAATGAAAAGTATAAAATAAGTTTACATCTTCGATATTTTGATATTTTTCCTGAAGAATTTTGCTTAAATAAAATATATGTGATATATGCTTCATGCTGCCTAGCTATGTATAGCAAGTGTTAATGATAACAATAAACAGTGTCCTCTCCAATACATGGGATGTGGAGAGGTTTATGGGGTGTAAATATTCGTGAACTACGATACAGGGACCTGACGGAGGCTGAACCATAGTCTTCATGTGTAAGTTGTAGTGTACGTTAAATTAAGGGATTAGATATTATCGATAAATCCAGTAGAGCCCCATAATCAAATGGCAACGTTTCCGCTATGTTAATCTGAAACCCTTGAATACTATTAATTCTCTTTGCACATATGATCAGTGTAGATCGGTGATTTACATGTCCTAGCTGTGAGCTCCCTAGCTCAGTTTCTAAGTGGCTACATGTTTGGAGAAATACACTAACTCGGTGTCACAAATGTCTGACATGATGAGTTTTAGGTGAAACTCGCGAGGTACATTTCCATTACTGGTACACACTTGAAATAAGCATCAATACTACCAGTGTCATCATTTCGTGTGCACATGTGGCAATGTGTTACGCGTCAGAGCGCATGCATTGCCTTCAAGGGAGGTAATTGATATTTAATTGATCTTCTCTCGAGAGGTTTACTGTTCTGATACACGGGGTTTCTAGTATCGAGTAACCAAATATTACGTTAATTATAAGTGTCAGATTGTGTGGGAGTTAGCTATATTGTATAATATTCAATGTGAAAGTAATATCCATAACATAGTACATAATTTCATCACATAACTTACTTATAGAAACATGAATAAATTACTGAAGATATTTACATTATCTGCATCGCTTGAAATCAATCTTATAACAACTAGATTTGACACGACACAAGAGATACAATGTCAATAAGACGCTTGGCAATATGCTTCAACAACACGATGATGAGAAGCCTTTAAATAACCATTCAAGTGACTAAGATTCATCCTGAAGCCTCAAATTAGAAGTGCATAGGGATTCGATAGTATGCGCATAGTTAGCATATTATGACTTTATAATTGCTATTAAATTGTAATTAAATCGACAAGCGTTCTAAAGACGAAGATTTCAAGAACATACTTCAAGTCTCGGATTCGAGTACCGAAGCGTCATGATTACAGCTTTGCCGACACAACTGTCTACATCAACTCAGTCAAGTCGACAAACAATCGCTGATGTTCAACTAGGTCATCTGAGTCGTGGTAATTAGTGTCAATTATACGTAATTAGCGCGTGCATACAACGAGCTCTGCGTGTGACGTAGCTTTACGTGTGGCCTTCTAAAATGTACATATATATGGATATACTTGCGTGGTTTCCTTTTTGCAATGTCAAAATCTTTTCAAGATTCAAAATGAATTTATTTCTCAAATAAACCAACTTAATCGCGGTATTGAAGGTCAAATTAAGCATACATGTAGATGAAATTAAATCAAAATTACCATGGAAAGGTCTAACATATTCCATACACAAAAAATATGTAACAAAATCGTCTGAGATGAAAACGGCTATCAGTTCATATAAAGGGCACGGTGTATACTACGGATATGTATTATACATGTAATCAAACCGTTTTTACAGGAAGAAAAAAAACGGAACTTCATCCCAAAAAACAAAGGTCATGTTCATGAATCTAATAAAAGTATTATAAACTTCATAATAGAAAAAACAATACAAACAGTGCAATAACAACCAAAATGACATCAGTGCTGCAGAGTGAAATCTCAGACCTCAGCATCAGTTGCCCCGAGCTATGGTCGCATCATTATTACACCTTTAATATTCCTTTTTCGAAATATTTTAATATTAAAGTATCCTTCTGTACATTTTGCTCTTCACTTAATAAATAAAAATCAATACTGATTGACAGCAAGGAAATCTGATTTTATATTAGATGTATACAAAACAACAATACTCTTGATAAATACGGCTAAACCTGACTATAAGGTGTTTATATACTTAGGGCGTACCAACACACTGAAGAGTCCCCATAGCGAAAGTCTGGGTCATTAGGGGACCCCCGTCGGTCAGTTAGTACTGACCCGTACCCAGAAATGGCCCGCCCAAACCATAAATACGCATATCACAGACAGACAGGCTACTTTAAGTACTTTTCTTGATACAATAATGCACATTAAGTAGTTTCTGATGAGGCTTTTTGACCATCCACGCCTTCACAATGATCCTGAACTAGAGTGGCACCGTTGATTTTTCTGTGAACATTTTATACAGTTTTACAATATATATACCAGAGAGGCATGAAGCAATTTTACAGTACACGTATACTGAAAAATATGACAGGACCACTGAACGTATGTATGCTAGATTGTATTTATTGTCAATATGAATGCAATCCGGTGCCGGATAATAATGACGTACTGACGGACGCCATAATATTTATCTGGCACCGATTGCATTCTTATTGACAATGAATAAAACAAAACAAAAACAGGAAATAATTTATCAACTTTCAACACCATTTTGCAAGTTATTGCACAGACAGGAAAGCGGCGATAAGAAAAAAAAGAAGTCACGGAATCGTTTTGATGGAATTTGACACCATGACCGAATTAACATTATATTTACCCCATACTGAGTCACCAAGTATATCCAGATCGAGATAAAGAAATTCCAATGTGTTCAGAAAAATAACATTTACAGTACCTACCATAACGTTCTCTGTGTCCTTACCACTCATAGCCACAGGGACCTGGGAATTTGTTACAGCTAGTTTTGTACCTCAACTTACGAGTAATTTTTATTTTCGGGTGGGGGTGGGGGGCAATTTTCGATAAAAATATCCCCGTCAATGGTCATAAATTCGCATTAATCCCCCCCAAAAGTGTAAAATTTCTCAAAACATCTCAGTTTAGGCCCAAAACTATCTGTAGCAATTTTCAGTTCCCTGTGCTCACAGCTACGTGACTAGGCAGACACATTTTGAACTTTATTTTCAAAACAATTATAAGATTATACTTTCGGTAGGCGTGAGAAAGCATAACGACTATGGCATAACTGTATGGTGTGCTGTTACGTGCATTCAAACCCACCAACTGAGAACCCCTGGGAAAATCGGAAACTTTAAAGGGTCTGGCCGACGTCGCAGATGTCAACTGTGCACGCTGGAATTCTAATATGCAAAACGTTGTAACGAACCCCAGATGTTCCGGAATTAAATTCAGTTTTCTATAAGATCAGACGTGATTGGAATACGGTATGCTTTGAGTTTAACGATAATGCCCCCTTATAACGTCCGGAATGTTGAGCGGTATATATTTGACATGTATGGACAGTCAGAGATATGAACGATTCCAAAGACATGCTAGGGGACAATTTGTTGCTACATTCTTCCTTGTTAGCGGGACCTTAAGACATGCTTGCCTCAATTTGTATAGCTTTCACGAGTGTGCAGTGTCTGGGGTTTCGCCTTTTATGTTACAGAATGCACATAACTCGTGGGTATTTTCCTCCCCCCACTCCCCAAAATGAAATAATTTCGGACAGTTTTTTTCCTAAAAACTTTAAGTACTCTACAGTCCCTTATACGTGCTAAATTTAGCGACATTTTTTTGCGTCAGGCACGTTTTAGCTGATTTTATTACGTATATGTACAAAGTAAAATATATGCAATTACAAAAAAATATAACGTTTTGAGCCAAATGCACTAGATAGAATCAACAATCTAAAGCAGTTGGATCCCCCGAGAAAATCCAGAAAGAGCTTATTGTGCTTATCTAGAGTAAAGATAAAACGGCATTACAAAAAAAATGGCTCTTAACTACTGCAGTCGCTCATTTGTGTGAAACTTGTGTTTCATTTGGTTTTGATTTTATCTATTTTGTTTTTACGTCCTATTAACAGTCAGGGTCTTTAAGGACGTGCTAGATTTTGGTGTTGTGGGGAAAGCCAGAGTACTCGGAGAAAAACCACCGACCTACGGTCAGTACCTGGCAACTGCCCCACGTGGTATTCGAACTCGCAACCCAGATGCGGAGGCTAGTGGTAGATTGTCAGGACACCTTAACCACTCAGCCACCGCGGCCCAGAAGTGGAGGGCTAGTGGTAGAATGTCGGGACACCTTAACCAATCGGCCACCGCAGCCCAGAGATGGGGGGCTAGTGGTACAATGTCGGGACACCTTAACCACTCGCCAACGCGGCCCAGAGATGGAGGGCTAGTGGTACAATGTCGGAACACCTTAATCACTCGGCCACCGCGGCCCAGAGATGGAGGGCTAGTGGTGCAATGTCGGGACACCTTAACCACGCGGCCACCGCGGCCCAGAGATGGGGGGCTAGTGGTAGAATGTCGGGACACCTTAACCACTCGCCAACGCGGCCCCTATGTTTATGTGTTTTGTACTTGTAAAATGTCACAACACAGCATGATGAGATGATCACCAATAAAGCTTTTAATGCCTTGCTAAACCAAGGTTATATAAATGAACATGGAACCAAGAAGTACAAAAGAAATGATCAAATCTGCATATGTACATTGTATTCGTCAATACAAAAATTAAAACAGTAGTGTCACCGTAATGAAAATGAACAACAAATGAAAATGTGTGCATAACATGATTCTAGTAAATTTTTGCTATATTGCAATCATTTTAATTTTCAAATTATCGGCACTATAATGGGATTGGTGATATATCGACTGAGAAATTTAACGGATTAATTTATAAGAAAAAGAAATCATTAAGATATGTTGACGATAAACGAGGTGACCGGTAGAACGAATGGCATTGTATCGAAGTTTGCTATAGAACTACTTATATCTATATTCTGGTTTATCTATATACTGTAGCGTGTACATATTTACCTAACAGTAGATTTGTATGACAGCTGGTTTGCTTTCTCTTCAGAAATGTAAATTATGCTTTGTTGATTGAGGTTATCTCTCAAGCGTCTGTGAGACGTTGATATATCCAACCAAACGCACTGACAACCCCACAATGACTTCTTATCGACGTAATCAACTCGTCTATATTATTTGAGTCAAGGTCAGAGCACCAATGCCAAGGTCAAACGGTCACACTTTGAGATCACGTGCAGTAAACCAACCAACTTCACGTTTTCAGAAGCAAGGGCATTTTGATCACAGTTACAGCATGCTATATATTGCGTAGTCGACAAATTACGAGCCTGAAAACAGTAAAACCATTATATAGGTGGCATTTCACAGATTCCACGACATGTTTTGCTTTGTACGCATGCTTAAAGTTTTCCACAAAATGGCGATGCTTTCTGTTTCTGACATATGTTGTGTAGCACATTGTATAAAATCATCGTTCTAATTGTATTCTATACTAGATCAGTGTATATAGACGTATTCCCCCTTTGTTTTGGGGTTTGTGGATCACACAGTGAAACGTGTTTAATTCTATAGAATCCAAAGAATAAATAATGTCACATTAATTGTAACAAGGAACTGAGCTCTAGACTGCATCAGTCTAGTTTCCCACAGGTAATGGAGATGAGTGCTCGACAGGTACTGCATTCGAAGTTCTGTTTAGAAACGAAACACGTAGTGCAACTGACCTAGATATTCTTCAGTTATCGAAACTGTACGAAAGTTGTTTTGTTATTCCTTTTGCTGACTAAATTATAACTCACAAACGTTGTAGTTTATTAAGCCATAGATAACGATGATCTTTGTGATATTTTGTCTATTGTACTTTTAACCTTTGTACCAAACATTTTAAATCTCAGACGTAGATTTTTCTTTTGTTAGAAGTGAGAGTTAAGAAAAACTAAAGGACAATCCATATTCCTTCGTTACACGAAATCGAATGTGCTTCATTTACAAGCTTATTTGACAAGAAGTTTCTGGCTATACATAAAATTGCATTGTGCCTTACGTGAAAGAAGTGTCTATATTTTTCCATGAAACATACATTCGTCAAATAACTCGCGTCTAACATTAAAATATAATCAGCTTTCTTTTGTGTTGCTTTTAATACTTTATCGAGTACGTCTATACGCCCCTGTAAATATATAAACACTAGTTATAGACCGGTCTACCGCCTGGCATTAAACATTTAGCTATACCCGACAACGTCAGCTTGTAACACGCCCATCTATTTACGTTTAGAAAGTGGCACTTATTTCTGTTAGTTTACGCATTGTTCATGTCATTCAGTGGCAATGTGTGTGGCGAAACAAGCCACAAAGTACACGAAAACTGCAACCTCAAAACCACCGACGTCAGCCAGTCAGAGATTCTGTTATATCAGACTAAACGTCAAATCAGCCAATCAGATAACGCGTTACATCAGTTAATGTCAGGACCTAAATGTCACCTCCCCCTCGTATGGCTTGATTCAGAGATTACGACTAACTCCATTACACGTGCAGTGTATTTAAGTCACTCCATGATTCCGTAACATCGTTTTCCTGTATGATGCCGATGTCAACCAATCAGAATTTCTGTTATATATCTTATTTTAAAAGTACTTTTAGAAGTACATGCGACACTAGCGAGTATATAATGCTGCCGTCTCCAACACACAGAGGCTAGTACACAAACATACCGTCTCCAACACATACTTGCACTCATGTTCACAACACTCGTGAAGAAATGAACTTATTGAAACCAAAGTAAAACGCTATAATCAAATTATGAAGTGCAATCCTTGAAATCTTTCCCGTTATCATTAGTTTTCGATATTGAATTAGTTTTCATCTCGTTCAAAGTAATAATATGGAAATTGCTGTATTTGTCAAAGCGAAGATGATAGTTTTCGGTAGCGAAATGATTTCATGTTTTTTGTGAATATATTTTAAAGAAAAGACATGGTATATTTTGATTGGTCCCGGAATTAATATTTTTGGGTGAGAATTATTTTAATATACCGTGATGACAATGGCGTTATAAGTAAATATAGGTGAATAATACGTATTGTAAGGAATATTTGTGTCTTTTATAGACGAAGAAAACCTCTCAAGATCATGTCTTTAACAAAACCCGTTAATAATTCATAAAATGTTTTGGACTTTAGATGAACCAAGGGTGTGATCAGAAGCTAAGTCAGTCAGCACTCCTTAAATCAACAAATCACACACTTGCTTACACTGTTTGGTAGTTCACGGTGCGACCACTATCGCAGCCAATCAGATAACCCGTTACATCTTCCTTACGTCACTAAACGTGCTAATGATTTGCTGAGAAAAAAACCATTGCTTCTGACGTGACAGTAACCATCTAAGTTACTTAATGCATGTGTCTGGACTTTGTGAAAAGTATACACAACTGCGCCATTATTCTTTCTTTTTTTAACTTCGTATACACAATGAGACCGTATCCAGACTCTTGTCAATGATAACAAACCGTAGCAGGATGTTTTTGAACGATATTTATGCATTCCCGGACTGGCTACGTCATCAAACAGATGTCGAGTTGTACCGAAGATCAAAGTTGTCCGAATATTTATGATTGTTATCGCCACCTCTGAAAACACTTACGGTGTTACATACATCACACTCCAGAAAACGCTTGTATTATCACTCAGGCGCTTGTCTTATCACTCAGACTCTTGAACAGGTAGATAGCAATTCATCACAAAGTAAATAATACGATACTACCGGTCTTACCGGCACACGCCAGGGAAACATTACACGGACCCACTTGTCCAAGTTTTGTTAGCTCAACGTCGGACTTCTGAAATAATCTCTTTCTCTCTTCTTTTCTCTCAACAAATCATCTTTCTCAAAAATGACATCCGTTTTCAAAGTGTTCACGAGTGAAGTTTCCTCCGACAGCCTTAGGAGATACGGAACTTCGCATATTTCTCATGATTTTTGTTTTGTCAAAGTTAACTCCTTTATCAGCGTGGGTTCCATTATCATGGACATCTGAATAGGGGGCTTAAAAACGCGACTTTGAGTATCGAATTTGAATTAAGACTTTTCGTTATCAGATATATATTGAAGGTTAATTTTTCCTTTCTTAGACAAGTAAGACCTATCTTTCATTTCTACTTGTGTGTGTCACTTGCACATTCGTTGTTGTTGTCTGCTGGAATTACCTCCCTTTGTTAACACTCTGTCACAGGGCTCCCCATCATTATCATTCTGATAGAGTTGCTTCCCCTTGTTATCAATTACTCACGGTGACTTTCAATTATTTTGAATGAGTTACTTCCCCTTGGTGTCACTATTACCTCCCTTCATATTTCAATCACTCTGTATAGTTCCACCACCTTGTTATCACGTCGGTATTCACCGAACTCCGCTTAGTACTAATAGTTTTTCGCGTTTATATAGTATATTATCCTTACTTAAATGCCCTGTATACGTTACTTTAGGCAAAATTAGAAGCAGAAATCAAAACAAATAACTTATTATATTTATAGATTTAGTTCAGATTAATTGTCAAGAGTTTCTTGTTAGTTACCGCTCAGGTTTATTTCGTTTTAGGCTTATTTTTGCATGGTTATCAACTAGATTTTTTTCAGAATTTTTCAGCATCACGAAAAATTTCCTGAAGTTACATGTATTTACATTGGGCCTTTAAACATAAACCAACTACATAATTGTATAGCTATCAGGACGAGTTAATGTTGAAGACACTGCTTAAAGGTATCGTTTGGTGCTTCTATGATATGTTCACCTGATCAGATAAAAGCTGTTTTTACTGTACAGTTTAACATGAAAGAGGGATAAACCAGACCGGTATTCGAACCTTGGTCCCTTTGAAGTATAGGCAGACGTTCTATAACGTATTGAGCTACAATGTACGTGTACCTGGGCGCCGAGGATGAACGCCTTCTCTAGAATATTAAATAATTTACAAAATAATAAAAATAAAACACTTTTTTATTTGAATTCAAACACTTTATATGAACAATACAGTTATGATTTGATTCACTTATTAACAACTGATTTGATCGCTTATCTAAATTGGCAGAAAAAAAAACGAATTTAGACGCTCGTTAAAACGTTTGACTGAAAAGTAAATGAATTGATTTGATGATTATACTAAAACCCCAACCCGGGATCGTAAAAATGTGATAAAAGTCACACTGGGTCATATTGTACAAGTGGAAAACAAGAAAAGGGGTCAGAGTGGCGCTAGTATTTGGTAAGTGTGATACGGTATATACTCAGGGAAACATCTAAATGTTCCTCTAAGGGAACTTATCCTTATCACAGGGAAGTCAGTTATTAGTCATGGAACGGGTGGTCTTGTATCCAGTACACGAATAAAACTGTACAATTAACACAGGGATGAAATAGTCTATATCAGCCTCAAACAGCTGTTGACTCCATTTTTTCACTTGATTTTAGAATCTGATATATTTATATATTATAATTCTGGGAGCAAAGATATTCTCTGTATGCTATCGTATAGGTCTTGTTTGAAATTTAAAATCCCCATCCGATACTGGGCCATAAAAACCAGTGACCCTTTCGTTTTATGAGCTGTAATTTAAGATAAGGAAAATTATCTTGAGAGTTCTAACTTTCTTAAATTAAGATTCTGCTCAGCACCTGCTGGCGGAGTTGAACACAAAGAGCGCAGAGAAGGCCCGAGCAGAATAAAGTCTTGTACAACTTTAAATCTAGCCAGAGCATTTGCGTGCTTTTTCTCAAGTTTCAAAACTATGAAGGAACTGGTATATCTGTTTAACCTCTTGAGAGAGACATACTGCGAACTGTCGAGGAAATATGGTAAAAGGATTAATGTTTGATTCCTATGAGTTATAAAACACGAAAAAGGCATTATGCTTCGTACAATGCACTTGTTTTATGTGTATAGCGAGTTCATCACAATATACCAGTTTAAAACGTTCAGTACAGATTGGATTTTAAATTGTAACTACACACAACAAAACGGAATACTGCTGAGACTAATGTTGTAAAACTGAAACAAAAAAAACCTCTCCTATAGAACCAGGTGCTCAGACGCATGTGAAACCTGCCATGCTGTTTTTTTATCTTTGAAAATAAGCAGCAGGACTTCTGGCCGGTGCGGATTGCAGACATTCACTCGCAATGGTTTAGAAGATGGGGAAAAAACAATATACATGTATATATTATATAGTATGTAGATTTTATAAATAAATAACCAATTTATTACAGGGTTCTGGTTTGAAATTTGGCCAAATAATAGTTTGAAGACGTATGTCTGTGCCGGATTTTTGAATACATGCATGTATACATGATTTAGTTATTCGGAATTCCAAAAATATATATGAGCTCGTTTCCAACTATCAAGTGCCATATTTTAAAAGATATGCAGTCTTGAAATAAGTACGATTATTTGACCCAAAACTAGATGTTTCGGAACCCGGCAGCTTGGGTGGTTAAATATGATGCTACAGTGATTTTTGAAAAATGAATCAAATACTGAAGAATCTTGATGCGTCTTACGATACCGACACCACAAAAACATAGGTACCGAAGTGTCTTAAACAAGTACCAAATGTCTTATATAATGGCCGAATCTTTGGTATACAAATTTCCCACAGGGCCTATATATTTACCGAAACGTCTTATACTTTTACCAAAACCATTATATACACTGACATCCAAAAGTTTTGTTACAAACATTGTGTATATATTAAGCCATAAGCCAACAAAACAGGAACAAAACTGATGCAATTTTCTAAAGATAGTCCACTTATCAGTGACAATTGACATTATATTTCAAAAATACCTAAGTCCAGGAAGTTGCAGGGAGGGGTCAAGGAAGGGGTCTTTTTGGATAATGTTCAAAAATGGATAAAACTTGTTTTACTTTCATTTGCACAATTAAATGAAATTAATACAATGGGAACACTGGCAAAAATGTAAGAAAGAAATATATTGTTGAACTTTATGTATTAAACATGTGAAATTGCAAAAATATTGCATTTTGAGGATTTAAATTGTATCAAAAACCATCATACATGTAGTTGAAAAATAACAAAACATCGTAAGCAGTTAATTATAACATGAAAATATTAATAGCAATAATACTTCAAAATTGGGTTTTGTTCAATTTCAAAGCGTTTGAAGAAAAGAGGTTTCAGAACTTTTTGATGGCAGTATATGCAGGTGCCGAAACACCTCTCATATATATGCACTAGAACATCTAATATCATTACCGAAACCTCTGATATATATGTACCGAAACGTCTTACCTATATATGTACCGAAACGTCTTACCTATATATGTACCGAAACCTCTGATATATATATGTACCGAAACGTCTTACCTATATATGTACCGAAAAGTCTTACGTATATATGTACCGAAACGTCTTAAATATATATGTACCGAAACGTCTTACATATATTTGTACCGAATAGTCTTACATTATATATGTACCGAAACGTCTTATATAATTACCAAATTATCCAGTATCGAAACGACTGAGCGTTAAATAAAGTATTTGTACACCGTTTGACCATCTTCTAAAAATACAACGTTTTGTGACATGGGTCATAGTGTTCTGAAACAAGTAATTCTTCCTCTTTGGTGAGTGCCTCTCTTAAAACCGAATATTAACGCTGTAAATATATTCCGAGGTCAATATAAAGGTTTTCGTATCCTGGACGAACTCCCAGGAGTCTACAGCCCAGTGATGTCTGCATCTGATACAAACCTATCGACACTTTACGATATCTTATTTCGTTTTGGTCCGTTACTGTACATCCACCGTTCTACAGACAACGGGCGTGTTTAACCGGCGCAAATCTCGCGCAACGCGAGATCATGTGTTCGAGACTGACAATGACAGTTGTTAGTCTGTGTAGATGATAAGCATCAGGGACGAGAAAGTCCGGATTTCGACACCCTGTGTTTGTTTCGTCAATTACACCGACAGTTCCGTTCACCAGTGATGTTTAAAACAGAGTACTACAGTTTCCATGCATGCATTTAACAGCTTAAACGTGTAGCTGTCAAAACACACCTTAACAAGAATCAAGTCCCTGTCTTATACCCCGAACACGGAAATATATGATTCGCCTTTCATAAGCACAATAGAACATTTGTTAATATTTTCACTTCACGGACGAGAGGAGTCTTAAACGTGATACTTCAGACAAAGACAGTGATTCACAAATCTAATGCTGTTCTTAACACTGATACATTCCAAAACATATTCTATCGTATACATTTACTAAAGTGTGCTTGAGAAATGATCTTGATTTTTACCACTTTGCACAACGAATTCACCCTGAAATTGATATTCAGGAGCCCCCAAACCCCATATACTTTCCTAAAAAATGAAAATACCACAATTTACTATATTGTAGTAACCAGCCACTTCAATAAATAACAGGACAGATCATGTTTTATTTCGTTATAACTTATCGTCTCATGTTATTGACAAAAGTAAAAAAGATAAAAAAAGAAAAGATTACGGTAAAACACATTCGTGAACAACGAGCCGACACCATCATCTGTGACCTGACCCCAGAGTAGATATATTTACCCAAACACGACATTACATCAGAAAACAAAGTGCCTAAACCAATAGTTAATTTTCCCGTTAATGTCTGGTGTCCGAATGTTAAATAGATCCAAATTGACACAAAAGTGCACGACATTAGTAATGTTCATAACAAATTACATATTGGCCATTTCGATTTGGAATGTGTACATTAATGCATATTTTGGACTTAATTATGATCAAAGAGTCCCGACTGGCATTTGAACACACCCATTGTTATATTTATACAAATACGTGTTTATATATAGAGTAATTATATATAATAGTAAGTTATTCTGACATTCCAATAAATACCGCCGAACTAACAGGCTTTCCTCGTACTAGATAGATGTATACACTGTAGATGAACCTATAGATTCTTATCAGTACAATGTCAAATTAATCACCCAGACTGACGTAAATTGGCAAAAACGACTCATTACCCTGTGCGAAATAAGTGTTCCTAGTATCATTATATCCACCATTCCCCCTTCCCTGCCCCCCCCCCCAAAAAAAACCCCCAAAATACACCGCTAACATGATTGCAACACTTGTTACTTATAATATCTCTAGTACAATGTAACAGACACTTATAGTTCACGAGAACATTCACGAACACCGTTTTCGGGGAACCAAGAAGAAGAAGAAACGGAGTAATACCAAACGAAGTAAAACCAATTCGTTTGAGAAACTTATTAATAACTAGAGATTTGTTTTAGTGAACAAAAACATATGTCTCCCCTTACAATCAAATCAGTATATTTGCTGGTTTTGTAGTAGGTAATGTGTACAAGAATAAAACTTAGGAAATTGTCTTGTTCTTATTTATTTGACATTGTGTTACTATTCACAATGTTGGTAAGGTTTGGTAGCTACACAGTATGGTCAGTTGGCATTTTTTACAGACCTACTTTCCTTCATAAAGTTAAAACAAAATGGTAAGCAATTAAGAAATGTAAAATGTGACCTTAACCTATGACCTTGACCTTTGACCCTGTTACCTTGAGGATTGGTCATTGGACATCTTTTTTTTATTCTGAAAAACTTTCCTTCTTCGATCCAGGCCCTTAATTACCTTGAGGTTTGGTCAATTATTGTTTCATGTATATAGTTAAACAGTGAGGGACATATTGCATCGCCTTGGTGTACACCTTTAAATGATTGAAGAAGTCATACATTTTTTATCGATGACCTTTGGTGGAAGGTCACACTGGTCTATTGAAAGTTCACTGCACATCGTCTATGGGTGATGCATGTATACTAAAAGTTGTATAAAAAATATCTTTAATGTTTAAAAGTTATCGCCCGGACAAGAATTATTAAAAAAATCACACTTATTTTACCTCCAACCTTGAGGTCAAGGTCACAGTGACATAATGACAGTGCACCACACATCTGCTTTAGGTGATGCATGTATATACTGCAAGTTTCGTCAAGATACATGTATCTTCAACGGTTTAGATGTTATGGCCCAGGTAAGATTTATTAAAAGAACCAAAACCAGAACCAACACCAGAATCGGTACTAATACGATATGTTTCCCTTCATACGAAATGGAGACATGATACGAAAGACACTTGTGGATACAGATATTTCAAATCAATTTTACAAAGAAACTCAATTTCTAATTTATCGATTATACTCTTAATTTTAAGGTCGATTTCACTTTGAAATTACTACTCTTCCTACTAGTGTTCAACAGTAAAATGTACAATATTTACAACCCTTTACAATAATACATGGCCTAGCACGGTCCCTTGACTTACTCCCCGACTTGGTAAAAAACATGTTGATCCCCCTATACAACGTCATTGATTAAATGTGGAATCAAGGTACAAGTCATGATCGTTGCACTGAATTATGGATTTAATATTGATTAGAAAACTTGAAGATCAATACCGATAGTCTTGTACATCAAAGCAAAAACACGACTTTTTCACAGATTTTCACATCTACCGATAGTACTTTTCATCGGAATTCAAACAATAGTTTTTTGTACTTAGAGTCGCACACTAAACTACTCAATCTGGAGAAACACTTACTATACAACATCACAGAAATATCTTCATCACTACACGCTGTAATCTAAGAGAAAAAAATATCGACATGATCTAAACGAGCCTAATTCAAACGACATTTTTATTTCCTTCGGGGAGAAGCATAAACATACACATCTAAGATGGGCGGAACTCTTCTGCGTTTGAATGTGGCGGAACTCTTCTGCGTTTGAAGGTGTTTGTTTATAGTAGATCTATGATTGCGTATTATCAAGTGACCTGGATTCATTCACCCCCGGTACTTTATGATGAACTATTCCTGTCTTTGAACTGGAAGAGCTCAAACTTGTTTTCAGAGGAGGATGGGTTTAGTAAAAAGGGCGGGTCCAGGACAACATCAGCTGTATATACTAAATCACAACCGTTATCATCAGTTTCTCTCCCTCACAGACAGACATCGACTGTAAAACAACAATAATCCCGCTATTCTTGGCTCCTCCTCCACATGTTGTCAACGCGAGCGTGAAACAAGAAAGGGGACATCTGGAAAACGGTTTACACCCGAGAGTGAAGCGAGAAAGGGAACATCTGGAAAACGGTTTACACCCGAGAGTGAAGCGAGAAAGAGGACATCTAGAAAACGATTTACACCCGAGAGTGAAGCGAGAAAGGGGACATCTGGAAAACGGTTTACACCCGAGAGTGAAGCGAGAAAGGGATAATCTGGAAAACGGTTTACACCCGAGAGAGAAGCGTGAAAGGGGGCATCTGAAAAACGGTTTACACCCGAGAGTATATCATGCTTATTGCTAATGTTTGCACTATGAAAAATGTACTTAATGTTAATGTATCTGTACACGTCGTAGAAACGTTGACTGGATTAATGTTGAAGACAAGTGGGCGTGGTGACTTGCGTCCCCGCATGTAGCGATTGCTTCTAATATCCAACTTCGAAATTATATAAATACAATGTCATTTGTAGTTCTTAAGAATATCTTGAACTTAAACGTGTTAAAATACCAAGAGCATTCTTATCTCACTAACTTTCCCACCAATTTCAACACTTGATACATGTAACATTTACATAATGACGAAGAGTTTTTAAAGGCCCAATAAACGTAACTTTCGGCAAATCTTGAAGCGAAAATCAAGCCTAATAACTTATTAGATTTATAGATTTAGTTAAGATTAACTGATATCAGCAATATTCAAGATATATTCTTTCCCGGCTACCGGTACAGCAGCAGTTGAAACACACTATTTGTAAACACGCGTCCATTCCGAACCCTCTTCTACCTTCGGTTTGTTGTTGAAGTGGGCCCCACCTGAATTATTTTCAATGCTTTGGAGTTTTTTGTCAAGAGTTTCTTGATAGTTACCGCTCAGGTTTACTTCGTTTTAGGCTAATTTTTGCATGGTTATCAACTGGAATTTGTTCCAGAATTTTTCAGAATCACAAAAAATTACATGAAGTTACGTATATTGGGCCTTTAAACCAAAAACAATCAAAGGTTCAAAGGAGATATTATCGAATTCGGATCTGAATTATCTTTTTAAAAGCAGGTTGAAATGTAAAGGGTGAATTTCTTCGATCAAGGCCGATTAAATAAATTTGACCTTAATTGATAACATTTGTTTTTGATGATTTTCAAATTTCATTCAAGTAAACAGCGATGATGAACACTCTTATACACAAACAGTGCACGGTGTACTGCACTTGGTAGACCAAGTGAACACCCAAATACCGTAAAAGTCGAATTATTCGCGGAGTGGAAAGTTTCGCTTATTTCGCTGGCTTTAAATCTCCGCGAATATCTCCACACGCGAACATATTTAACACCACTCAAACTCTACAGTGTTTAAAAGTATTTAAGGTACACTGTGCAAAATAACACGACTAACAGTGCGAAAGTTTCCACAACGCGAACAGTTTAGAGGCTGACTAAGCGAAAAAAATCCACGTGCGAAAATATTGACTTTGACAGTACTTTCTTTCATGTGGAAACAAGGTTCATCACAAACAGTTGGATCATTGACCATATCCAGAAAAAAACAGCCTGCAAAAGTGTCATGAAACGCAAAACACTCAGGGTCAGTATAACTTGGGCGATCCATGGAGACACGTAAAACGGAGAATGAGATTAGATAATCCAGAAAGTCAAGACACTGTAGCTCTTTAACCCCTTCCCCGTACTCCATGTGCGTCTAGATGTTATCCAAATAATGTAACGTTTTCAGAGCGGGAGCCGTGGCAATCACAAAATGATACACACCTTAGCGTTATCAAACACTCTGACCTTTACATCATACAAATATACAGCATATTTCCTAACGAGATCGAGATGGGGATCATAACACCTGCCCTTTATCATTATAAACAGTTACTGGTTTTGACCTTTGGAAAAACTGAGCAGCCACGAAAACATAAATCTAGTCCAGATTTTACATCACACATACATTCACATTATACCGGTCTGGAGAAGTGCTCTCTTGGAATACCCGGCTATTTTACTTGTGTATACCGTTCTCTCGGGGCGCATGCATTACACGTACAGGTACAAACGCATGTCTGTTTATCCTAATAACCGTACGTTGTTTACCTTCCAACTAAGACATGTGTCGACAGATAGATGTAGAAGAGAATAACTGGTGTCTGCCCGAGGGAATATTGTAAAGCGAGATGAAATGAAAGATAAAATGTACTACTGTGTGTGTATCTCTCTGATATAATCATACTCGCAATTAACCCTAGATTGATAGAAGTTAATTAGAAATGACGAGTTACACATCATTGCATGACGTTTGACGAAGAAAAGGGAAACTCGTTAGAATAACAATCCGACACACTTCATGATTGATCGACATTCTTGTCGTGTGTAGGAAATGGACGGGAGCCAAAAATGGCAATGGCTATTCAAACATGACAACAGGGACTTATGTTAAGAAATCTAAGCCTGGCAAAATGTCTATCCTGATGATAGGATATTCTATTAGATACACATGTTTTGCACCAAAATAGTTTGTTTATGGCGTAAGATTGGTCAGAATGTTGAGCATCCTTCAACGAACGGAACTGATGAGCTCTAAGATTTGTTTTGGATAATATTGAATGACGATGATGGAATTCTCGACAAATGTCGATGGACACGTATGAAAGCTGGTATTTTGACGCTTAATAGTTGAAACGGTATACCAAGAGTTACTCCTGTCAATCCGTAAAAGGAGCTGCTCCTCAGAGAAGAAGAGTGTTATCAATACATGAATAGGCCATACCATACATTGTACATAAAACTTGTTTACCTTGAGCCATATCTAGTTTTATTTGAAAGCAAGAATTCTTAAGATTTTCCCAACATTTTTTATATGAGTAAACAACAAAATACAATTTTATTATTGTCTTCACTTGATTTGCTGTTAAAAAACTGTTAGAAAAACACAATAAAGCACAATCATTAAGCCAAAATGTGAATATCACTAATGAACGTTTTAGCAATTTTTGTTACAATACCAAACCTACATAAAGCTCTACCAGCATTGCTTAAATATTGACGCTACATCGAATTTTATTGCAGCAAGGAAGCTTCGCCTTTCAATTAAACTCTCGTAAAATTTATTAAGTCGCAATGCTTATTTTCCTGATACATGTATAAATCAGAAAATGTCATCTGGCATGATTTTTAACTTGTAACATTTTGAATTGAAATGAATATTTCAAAGATGTTTACTCAAATCTTTGATACGTTTTATTGATTTTTATTTCATTTTGTTCAAATGTTTCTGTGACAGCTACGGGTATATGAAGAAAGGTACATCGCCACAGAGAGAAGGTTGACAAGAGTAAAACACGCATGAATCTTAAGAAATAATACTGGCGTTTAGAGATATGGGGATTGTATGCAAGTTTGTTTAAGCGTGGGAGTGATAGCGACGTTATGGTCAAAGACAGTTTTCAGCATTCCAGACGATCTGGTTCAAGATTGCATAAACACTTTATTACGTTGAATACAATAACCATGACAGCAACATGTCGTATGGGAACATCCGGTATAGAAATCTAGATTTCCGGTATGAATGTAAACGGAACCTCTGATTGGCTGAAATAACTTAATACACTGTTTTATCTACTGATACTCTTTGCTTATCAATATGATGGTCATAAAATCTAAACTTTTTGAGTAACCTACAAGTTCTTGATTACAGTATATATCTAATCTGTAGTTTATTATGATAAAACAGCTAATGTTATACCACGGTGTACTGTTAAAGCAGTAACACGCTAAGAGTTTGAAGTATTTATGAGAAATAATTACATGAAATCCGAACCGCCCGACATAAATAAATTTTCCTGTCAAAATAAAACAAAATATAATGCCTGGTGATATCATTCAGTAATCCAGGAATATCAAGTTACTGACAGTTTATGGATGTTAACACATAAATGAACATTAATTCACAAATACAGCGAGATATATTCTATGTGAATACAAAGCAATCGAAAGTCTGTGCTACATGCGAGCAATGCTATCTTATATACATTATATACATCCCCAACAAGGGACAGACATAGTTATACAGAGCGAATGACATTCGATGCTATCAAAGTAACGCACATTCAACATTTTCGATGAGCCATATACACTCAATATTATATATAATAGCATATTCAATGTTATCACCGAACAATAACAATTCATCACAGAGCTATGGACATTCATTGTTATCATAGAGCAGTGAACATTCAGTGTTATCATAGAGCAGTGAACATTCAGTGTTATCATAGAGCAGTGAACATTCAGTGTTATCATAGAGCAGTGAACATTCAGTGTTATCATAGAGCAGTGAACATTCAGTGTTATCATAGAGCAGTGAACATTCAGTGTTATCATAGAGCAGTGAACATTCAGTGTTATCATAGAGCAATGGATATGCAATGTTATCATAGAGCAGTGAACATTCAGTGTTATCATAGAGCAATGGATATGCAATGTTATCATAGAGCAGTGAACATTCAGTGTTATCATAGAGCAATGAACATTCAGTGTTATCATAGAGCAATGAACATTCAGTGTTATCATAGAGCAATGGATATGCAATGTTATCTTGAGCAGTGAACATTCAGTGTTATCATAGAGCAGTGAACATTCAGTGTTATCATAGAGCAATGGATATGCAATGTTATCATAGAGCAGTGAACATTCAGTGTTATCATAGAGCAATGAACATTCAGTGTTATCATAGAGCAATGGATATGCAATGTTATCTTGAGCAGTGAACATTCAGTGTTATCATAGAGCAGTGAACATTCAGTGTTATCATAGAGCAATGGATATGCAATGTTATCATAGAGCAGTGAACATTCAGTGTTATCATAGAGCAATGAACATTCAGTGTTATCATAGAGCAATGGATATGCAATGTTATCATAGAGCAGTGAACATTTAATCTTATCATAGAGCAGTGAACATTCAGTGTTATCATAGAGCAGTGAACATTCAGTGTTATCATAGAGCAGTGAACATTCAGTGTTATCATAGAGCAGTGAACATTCAGTGTTATCATAGAGCAGTGAATATTCAGTGTTATCATAGAGCAGTGAACATTCAGTGTTATCATAGAGCAATGGATATGCAATGTTATCATAGAGCAGTGAACATTCAGTGTTACCATAGAGCAATGGATATGCAATGTTATCATAGAGCAGTGAACATTCAGTGTTATCATAGAGCAATGAACATTCAGTGTTATCATAGAGCAATGGATATGCAATGTTATCATAGAGCAGTGAACATTCAGTGTTATCATAGAGCAATGAACATTCAGTGTTATCATAGAGCAATGGATATGCAATGTTATCATAGAGCAGTGAACATTCAGTGTTATCATAGAGCAGTGAACATTCAGTGTTATCATAGAGCAATGGATATGCAATGTTATCATAGAGCAGTGAACATTCAGTATTATCATAGAGCAATGAACATTCAGTGTTATCATAGAGCAATGGATATGCAATGTTATCATAGAGCAGTGAACATTTAATCTTATCATAGAGGAGTGAACACTCAATTTTATCATAGAGCAGTGAACAGTCAATGTTATAATAGAGCATTTAACAGTCAATGCTATCATAGAGCAGTGAACATTCAATGTTATCATAGAGCAGTAAACAGTCAATGCTATCATAGAGCAGTGAACATTCAGTGTTATCATAGAGCATTGAACATTCAGTGTTATCATAGAGCAATGGATATGCAATGTTATCATAGAGCAGTGAACATTCAGTGTTATCATAGAGCAGTGAACATTCAGTGTTATCATAGAGCAATGAACATTCAGTGTTATCATAGAGCAATGGATATGCAATGTTATCATAGAGCAATGAACATTCAGTGTTATCATAGAGCAATGAACATTCAGTGTTATCATAGAGCAATGGATATGCAATGTTATCATAGAGCAGTGAACATTCAGTGTTATCATAGAGCAATGGATATGCAATGTTATCATAGAGCAGTGAACATTCAGTGTTATCATAGAGCAGTGAACATTCAGTGTTATCATAGAGCAATGGATATGCAATGTTATCATAGAGCAGTGAACATTCAGTGTTATCATAGAGCAGTGAACATTCAGTGTTATCATAGAGCAATGGATATGCAATGTTATCATAGAGCAGTGAACATTCAGTGTTATCATAGAGCAATGAACATTCAGTGTTATCATAGAGCAATGGATATGCAATGTTATCATAGAGCAGTGAACATTTAATCTTATCATAGAGCAGTGAACACTCAATTTTATCATAGAGCAGTGAACAGTCAATGTTATAATAGAGCAGTAAACATTCAATGTTATCATAGAGCAGTGAACATTTAATCTTATCATAGAGCATTGAACACTCAATTTTATCATAGAGCAGTGAACAGTCAATGTTATAATAGAGCATTTAACAGTCCATGCTATCATAGAGCAGTGAACATTCAATGTTATCATAGAGCAGTAAACATTCAATGTTATCATAGAGCAGTGAACATTCAATGTTATAGAGCCTTGAACTTTGAATGTTGTCAAATAGCAACGTCTTCTCATCAAACCTGATCTCATTTCCAATAGATAGACTGATATTTTTGTAGTTCGAAAAGAAAATCTACCGATATGACCAATGTAACTATTTACATGGATATCCTCAAAGTACAAAAACAAAGACCAGAGGTTCCAAAAGTGTAAGCGTCTTTTGTTTCATCGACGACACCTGTGATGCATATTGAGCTACAACTGAAGAGACGCCATTGCCCAAAAAGAACGATATGATGTATCACTGTAGGGTACAAATGTAGTATTATGTTACGTTTATCTTCGATTCTCGGTTTATCGGTTTTAAGAACGTAAATCACAAACATATGACTGTGCAAAATATGTTTAGTAATCGATATAAATTTTAGTCACTTTCTGCCCTAAAATCTAGTCTGTATTTCAAGTAAAGCATTTTCATGTGATCAAACATAAGAAACGAATACTAACTACGTTATGGATAAACATATAAATGACTCTTGCCAAAACGTTACAGTATTTATTTCTAGCACATCCGAATCCTGGCCGCTGGCACCCATTTGATCTTAAATAAGTGAGCAACAATATGACGCTATTACCAATTGATAGACAATCACTGATAGAATAAAGATGTTTATCAAAGACTTATGTAATTGTAACAATCCACAATAACTTTCAAGATTTACTTGATTTGAGTTTAAAAAATAATTAAATCTATCTACAAAGCCTCCAGTGAATTCCCGTTCAGCCTGGTCCCCATCAACTCCAAGTACCAGGATATAAATATTACAACATTTCTCTTATGTCTCTAAATCCATCTTTTGAAATGACGCTAGTTTGTGAGTCACATTGGCGCACGTGCACGGAAACAACACACAATTTACGCATGAGCGACGCCCCTGTGGTGCTTATCTGCCAATTCATTCGACACAGATCTTAGAAACAACCATCTGTTCTCGAATACATCATCGCTCATCGTTTGATACCACGGACGTTTGTTTATATTGCACGGTAATGTATATGCTAAAAAGACGAAGAATCCTATTGCGGAATTTCCGTTTTGAACTTTTTCCAGGAAGAGGAAAAAAATCTTGTTAAGCCATCTATTCTATTTCCTATGGCGATCAAGCGAGGACGAATGGTCTTACTCACTATGTTTGTAATCAGAATAGCTCTTACAGTATCGGTAACCTTACACAATGGAAATATACGGTTGCCATGCCTACGTCTGACAACATCAGGGTTACATCTTAGTTCTGTTCCTACCTTAATCATTCTTGTCAATGTATCTTAGTACCCATTTCAATGTATGGCATTGATGTGGCTAACCTTAGCTGAAACTATGTTAAGTAATGAAAGAAACACTATTACAATCTAAATAAATACTTACGGCTACTGAGCGTGTACATCAAAGTGGTCGATATTTAACTTTGGCAGCTTTCCAATGACAGTGCCTGATATCGTCGTATGTCACCAAAAGAGTCAAATCTAGGTACAATGGCAATGCATGACAACAATAGTAAATATCTTACTATGCCAATAGGAAAGCACCTTTTCCCTAAGCAGCTGTAGGATGATACCAGGTTTACTTATATACAGGAACACTCTGTAGTAGACAGAAGCAGGACGAGCCTGTTTTAAAGTCAGCGTTATACGTGTACCTTTTTGTGCTCATAAATACACTATGTTGTTATATTTGGGGAAAAATGGCCCAGTTCTTACTTTGAGGACTTGACATTTACTTGGATTTGACGTAGATTTACATTGCGGGTGTCGTAGATGAAGCAAAAGACGCCCATCCTACCGAAATACCTTTTTTTCATTTTAAGAGTCTCCGGGAAAATGCTGCCTTTGTTCATGTTCTAAATATAATCGATTTCGGTTTCTCGATTTGTTTTTTTAGTGTAATTTCGAATTTACGGGGAAGATGTCTAGACGTCCAATATGGAACAAAATAATATCGTTATGGACGATGACATTATTTGATGAATGCAACTGATACCGCGCATTAAAGAAATTATAACTGAAATGGAAGCACCTTTCTACTATCACTCAAAAACATGTCAAAAAGAGACTATAATTCAATTTCACTCGTGTTCACAACTTTTCTGGTTGCTTTTATAAAGGTACGTACAACTACATTTTCACTAGTAGTTCTAATGGGTTTTTTCAAAATTCGATTATTATTTTTTCTATGATACGGTATGTCCTGTTATGGTATGTTATGAAAATTTGTCAAACTGAATACCACAAATGTCAATTTGTAAACCCCATTTTCTTAAAAGTTTGGAAACACTGTATGGCCCTATACTGTATAACCTTTTACTAGATATAGGCAACAGACCATTTGAGAGAGTTCTAGCAGCCCGTCAGGACAACAAGATCATAAAGAGCGTAGAACAGTAAAATGTAAATAAAACGCTTGTTATGATAAACACCGATGTAAACAATATTGTAGGATGGATAGAAAGGAACAACACTTCCAGGCATTTCCACGTGAGTCAGTTAAAATCGAATTGATGATTCACAGAAACAATAGATATATATGATGTAGACATTAATATGAGAAGCCACTTTCAGTATTTAATAATTACATCCGCAAGGATCGGAAGATGTTTACACCTTGTTTAGATGTCTGTTCTTTGTCAAGGTGGGGCTTATGACGAGATTGTAGTAAAACCCAACTTGTTTCATAAACAACGAAACACCTGGTGCCGGATGAGAACAATATCAGATACAGTCCCTACTCGGGGATGTTGATCAATGGCCGAAAAATCCGGGGTCATAAGGTATATTATAAAGAAGGCTAGTATTGTTGCACCCTTTTGTCTTCGTCTGGAAAAAGTAAACATATAATACATCCCTTGGGGCGGGATATAGGGGGGTATCAACCCAAGGATCATCTCGCCATACCCATGCTTAAAATTGTTCACTATCGATTCTCCTTTCACACCTATAATTCATTAGTGACCACTTTACAGACAAACCGTTCACCATTGCTTGTTATGAGACATGTACATTGAACCGTTCACCATAAATTTACGCTTTTGACAACCCAATCGTTCACTTAAGTTTCTTTTGCCTTAATTATCACATGCTGGTACTTCTCTGAAGCTTTCATTCTCTACTGGGTAACAAGTCGGTGCTTATAGTGTCGATGGACCTTAAATATAGTTATCAAAACTTCCCGGATGTACTCAGTGACCATTCAATCTGCAGTACCTTTAAAGTAGACCCAGCTACACTACAATGTATAAACACTTTGGTTGTGTCCGACCGGAACCGGAAACATGTGTTTGTGTTGGTTTACTGACATTTCTGTTATAATTTACTATTTTCAGTATTCCTGCTGCCAAATTAATTCTCACGAAACGCTGTTTGACGCGAGAACATAGACAAATGATAAAACGCAAAAATCAGATGAGAAACATAATATTATGGTATTGCACAAACAGGTTTCTCCTGACAAAAAAATACACGTAGGCAAAGAACTTGACTTGTAGCATTTTAATGCATGTCTTAGTGAGTATGCAACTTTGAATATATTTTACAAAAAATTCAGTATGTCGACAAATTAAGTACTTGGCCAGGAATTGGGACCTGGGAGACATGTAAGGACATCGAATAATGGTTATTGTTGTGTCTGCATTAATGGTTTATGTATCTTAAGATCGCTTAAATGTGTTCCATTATTTGACATTATTCAGAGAGAACAGCTAGCTCCTGTGGCGAAGAAAACGCTTATACATCTAGAGCATCTTGGTAGATTAAGCGTTTTTAGAAAAGTTGATAATGCATTTCATTTACCTCGCGAATTAACTTCATTATCAAACTCGAGAGTTCAAAACTACAGAAAGTTACACACAGAAGTTGATTTTCAGATACATGTACATGTCATATCCTATACAGAGATGAATGTAATCTTACGTTCTAGAGGTCATTCCGCGTGAAATAAAATAACGACAAAAGTGAAACTTAATGCTACACTTGAAAATTGAATATAATTGACAGTGTTATACATATCAGTTTAATACAATCTCGACACGTGAATTTTCATGAAAAGTCTCGCGCATAGTATTACTAGTGGGTATGCTTTTAATTTCATGCTTAGAAGTTCAATTAAAAAACACATTCAGGAACCAAGTTTCACAGACACTCTTTAACACAAGAGTTCCACGATAAAGTGGATTTTGCAACCAAGCGCGATCGCCTACAAACGAGGTTTATTGCGTGCAATTCATTTCAGAATGTTATATAATTGTACCTCAGATACAATCTGAACAATTTGTGCCAAAAATAATGATTTTGTATACACATTTATGTTTGATAGTAAAATGTTTTGCAAAGGTTATCATACTTGGAGAATCCAAAGTTCACATTCGTACATATGTATAGCAAGTTTGGGCTTCATTCATACTCTGTGGTACGCAAATTACCGTGTTACATAGATAAACAAGAAATTATGCTTTGTTTTATCAAAAACATTGGCTTCAAACCTTTAAAATTATGTAAGATAACAGGCTAGGAAGCGGTAAACCTCAAGGGAGATTTAGTAAATTACTGATATATTGGGATACAGCACGGAAACAAGCAGGGCCGATGACACTGAAGATAATATGGCGTAACGTTAACGGCCCTATTACACGGTGATGCACCCTGTGCTTCGATTACGCGTGTATTTCACGTTCATGTAACCCAGATTGTCTGACGATGTTAGCATGCATTGTTTTATCTTGTAGCTACATCTTGCGGATTTATCCTGGGGGCGATGTTTCATTCGTTGGCAACAAAAATAGATGCACAGCCAAGATATATAATGTGTACTATATTTTAAAACGTGTGCACAGATAATATGGGGCGATATATTGTTTTGATAAAGGTTCAGCGGAACATGTTTAATTAGTTGTCTTCCACACATTTTCATTATTACATACTTTAATTTTGATAACAAATCAAATATGACATCAAATGGCAGGTATTCATACTGCTGCATAAATGAAGGTAATCTCTACAATCAGCACGTGTATGTACTAATTAACTAAGGGATTAGTTCACATTTACTCTTATAGAAACATACAACATGGGAGTGAGTCTATTCCATGTCTTGAACAGTACAGCCGAGTACAGTACAATGTCGCTGCTGTAAAATTGTTTGTCTGTTTATCTGCTCGTTTATGTTGTTTGTTTGTTTTTATTTTTGTTGTTTTTGTTTTTTCTACCACTTTACTATTGAAAGTGCTTCTTTATAGTGCGTGGTACATGTTTTTTTTATCGTATGTAATAATCCTGTACATATACTAATTTTAATAAGCTCTCAACTACAGTCGGTTTATATATATTTCTGATTAAATGCGGACTAAACTAAACGAATTTTAAATAAAGGGGTGTTTATTAAGTTTTCACTTACCCCTGGCCTAGTAGTCTAATACTATATCAACGTTATTTAACCGAGAAATCTACAGAGTTCCAGAGATAAGTCGTAATCTAGACAATTTACTACCCTGTTGTATGTTTCTACAGTGTATAAGAATACATGTGTGCTGATCCCTCAGGTAATTAGTACATACATGTGCTAATTGAGGCCACGTGCTGGACATGTACACATAATAATACTAACCATTCGGGCAGTATATCCCAGTACCACACGTGACCAGAACTGGCCCTGTGGTGTTCGTGATAGTAATGACCCTTTAGTTGGTTCACACGGTCGATGAACATACGGAGAAACAATCCATTCATTAGTCTAACGACCACAACAGCTAATTTGATAGGCCTTGCCATTCGCAAGAAAATACGGGTTCAGTCTTAGGTAGGAATTCTAGTCACAAGATGGTCTCGCTACAACATAACGAATCAGTTGTAAAGGTTGGTCGCTTACTTGTAGCTTGACACTATTCTGATATGTTCATAAGATATGCCAATTTAAGAACTTTTCATCTGTTGTGCCCCACATTATACATTCGTAAAAAAGTATTTAGATAATTTTAAGAACATGTCCCGTTTAGATGTTTTCAAATATGATTCGGAACAGCATATAGTAACCGTTGATTTTCATTTCGTCATACCATCAGTGCTAACAATGGACGAAATAGCCTTGTAGTACACTAGAACTTTAGCTCTGTATCCTTCTATTATCAAGCATAACGAAGGGAAGTGTTGATGAGACTGTTACAACAGTATTTTGATGTCACAATTTATTTGCTGTTCGAAATAACAAAATAAAGCGTAAATTCTGTCAACAACTACACATAAACATGGCGTAATTTAGATTGTCATCATTAACAACGTGTATTATAGGATCCTTAAAGACATTTGCTTAAACATTATGATAGAAAAATGTTTACTTTGTTTAATTTGTTTCATCAGCTATTAAAATTGCAAAAACAAATGTCGTCAGCATAAACGTAACACAGGTTGAAATAAACTAATACCGAAAAGGTAAACAGGGATAAATTTCTGGTAATTACCTTAAACCTCAATGGTAACAACCAGCCAATCAGATAACAATGATGGCGCAAGGGGCTGAAACGGGAACTTAGGAAGAAAGTTCATGTTTGTTATTTATTTTCCCTTTTTGTTGTGTTTTGTGTTTTTGCAAAGTATGTGGATTTGGCTCAAACCGGAATCAAACGATCAATTACGTGAAAATTAAAATTGAACCCCCCCCCCCCCGCCAAATAAAACCAAGCAAAATAAAAAAAATATTGCTGACATCTTTACAACGTTTGTAAGATATAATATAGAATTGAAATTGTGTAAAACATTTCTCCAATTCTGTAGTGTTATAGTAAAAAGATATAAATATGTCAATTCAAAAATTTAAAAATAAAATCTATTCACAGTCTTATGTAATCGTATTTAGTTTATCTTATACCTAATACGTCTAGCCATGGGACGGTTGATATCCCAAGCATTAACCTAAAGGGTCTGCGGCTCCCAGTAAGATGATATAATGGTTAAGTCGTTAGGGAATATTATGTATGTGCCATATTTTATGTTGCACAAGGTTTGTCGGGGGGCCAAAGATGGGCGTCTGCAAAACTTAATTTATCAATTTGAGGGTTTTTATTTCTTAAGTGAGTCATAAGATTATATGTTCTGCTTTGGCTGTGAGGCAGTATGGCTGAACCCAGACTTTGAAAATGTATATCTTACCAGTGGGAACCCCTAAGAGAGCCAAATCAAGGTCTAGCAATGTTAAAACAGCTCCTTTCCCAGGCCGATAACACAAAGTCCTGCTAACTGTTTATTGCAATAGCCAAATAGACTATACCCATGCATGTTCTTAAAGACCGTGTCTGAGGCATTTCATGTTTTGTTAAAAGATTACTAAAACAGATCTAAAACATGTAAAAAGGAACAAACGTTTCGGATTTGTTCTTTCCAGATCATTAGTTAAGATGCAATAGTACTTAAATTGTGGAAAATTAGTTTTAATTGTGATAACAGGAATGTATTGTCTTCAATTGTAATGCCATTATGTAGGATAAGTTTGACTTTCGGGTGTACAATTGTATAGGAAAAACAGCTTAGATTCTTCTCTTGAGCTATTAATTCGCTCAAATGGTCGAACAAAATTGCACCCTTTGAAGGTTGTTGTTTAGTTATATGGTCACAATTGTAATGGCATTTAGCTATTATAATATTTCCCTTGTGATATAAATACTCTTTTATGTGCCTTTTGGTGTTGTAGTCATTGCGCCCGTTCTCAATTAGAGAACCAGACTCATCTAAAATTCGAATTAATATGGCTATTATCGTCAAAGCGACGCTTTCTCTTTTGCAACACATGGTCTTTTCATTTTGTACTTTCCAAATAGTCGCTGTGTACATATATTTTAATTTTCTTTTTTGATATTTCGGTATCTACCCCTGTTATACAAAAATGGATCAATTTAGTATCATAGTTATCGAAGCCTCAGCAAATCCATCATTTGAACTCAAGGTCACTTATGCAAGGTGTAAACTACAAACAAATGAATATTTACACGGAGGCCCTTGAAATAGTACTATAGAATAAGATCAGTAGTTCTGGAAAGGTACGTGTCGTCTGCTTCATCGACGACATCTGCCATATAATCCAGGTATCTCCCAAGTAGTTGCCATGTTCTCAGAAGGATGACCTTGTCAACCAATTTATTCAACGAGGTTAACAAAAGAAATAATAATGATAATTCGGGATTCAATAAACTAAGATGTGCTACAAGATCATCAAGTTTTCAAAATTAAACTTGAAACTGGAGAAACTAGGCTGACATCAGGCGCTAAACATACATGTTACCAATTATTCATCACTTAAAATTATTACATACTGTGAATATATATTTTTATGAAATGTATATCATGACCTGGAATTTTGAGATATCAGTGTTAAGTGACCTATAAAGTACGTTGACAAAGAGTGACTGTAAAAATATTCAAGTAATGTGTGCTTGGTGTCATGCTTATTGCGAAATATTATAAATAATTTTCATAAGAGGAATGTAATGATGCTTCGGTAATTGCTCCAACGCACATAACTAACTAAGTATTAAATCTGGGTCGGGGTCATTTAAGACTTGTGAGAAACATTACTATCAGATTATCTATGTCGGAATCTAAGTGTAGTGTATGAAGTATGATACAATGATAGACTTATCCATACTACTCAAAGGCTCAGCATGGCACGTAAAATTAGATCACACAGCTCTCAGAGATGATGGAGAAGGGACGACGGGCTGGTTATATAGTGCTATGTACCAGGCCGTACTAGATACAGCGTCCCTCTCTGTGATCGTATCCTAGGACATAAATGCCAAGTGTTATTTCCCCTTTTTTATGACATATAGCAATACACAGATGAATGATGAATAGAATAAATATCACGGAATGTTATCTCAAAACCACTTGCCGTAATCATATGACAAACTGGATTTTGCAGAATTTTATCTTCATTTTCTTATATATGAAAACTTACCGTTGAGGAATATTTGTATAATATTGCATTGCAAAAAATTGTCCGGCTTGATAACGGTTATTTTACGTCGAAAACTGATAAATATTTGTCTTTATCCATCCTGATCTTGGAATGCTACATCTGTTGTGCATTTATTTTATTCCCAAAACTACCTGACAACCGCCATACCCACAAGTCCCTGTTTATTACTAGCTTGTCTATAGGCCGAAGATCAAGGTAGAACACTACCGAAACCTGAAGACTGAACACTTACAAAACCTTTTTTTAGCATACCAAGCAAGGACTGTTACAGAAATGAACTACAGTCGAACCTCGTTATCTCAAAGTCGACGGAACCATGGGGAAGTTCGAGATATTCGTGTTACCTGAAAATGAATGTTTAGTGGAAAGCTTGAAATGAACCGACGAAACGCCTCGAAATAAACGTGGTCGTTAAATTATATGAGTTCAAAGCTAACGAAGTTCAAATGTATCGATAAATACATCTCTTGTAGACACTTGTTAAGACTTACACTAGACTGTCCCAATCTCTAGACTGGCTCCGGTTTCAGAGTAGTATACAGATATTAAACTATTAAGAAAAAAACCGCTTAATATTTGTCACTTGGGCGTCTGTTTCTAGCTTAAGCTCTAAATTTGGGGTAGATAAGCTAGTTGCAAAGTTTAGTATATACATTTTTCATTAAATACTACCCCCATCGAAAGTTATTAGGAAATCTTATACTTTGATATTTTTGTTTTTCATTTTGATGTTTGAATCCATATTATCAAACTACGGGGGAAATAAACTAGTATTTACTTCTTCTTAAAACTTTAGAAATACCGTACGTGTGTTGCACCTCACCAGGTATTTATTATTTACGAAATAATTTTAATAATAAGGTCATATTGCTGGCAAATCAATAATTGGATTTACCCTTTACTTTAAGTATCAAGAAACAAGTAAATAATAATAATAATAATAAATGTATATTTGTAAGTTTTACCTCTGTCAATAGTTTGGCTCTAGAAGAGTACCTCTTTGCTAAGCAAAATAACTTTCCTAAATATTTCTAATTATGATAAATATCTACTTTTCCATGTACTTAAGCTCCACACTGCTTAATCTAATTAGCTTATAATGACCTTAGAACCACGGCATTAATGCCGTTAATTATAGCTCCACGTGAGAGAGTAATAAATGAACCCATGGAGCCATTCACTGTTGCCTGTATGCGGTGTCTCCTTTCCTTTCGAATAAATACGAAACGAACTGTACATAGTGCGAATGCTATTAGTTATATATATTTCTCGTGCCAAATGAAAAATACAAATGCTTTATTTCTCTCTGATTGCCGTTTTGAGATATAACATTGCCTTTTAAGATCAAATTTATTTTCGTCTCAATTATATCAAAGATAGTTTCAAAGTGTTACCGTGTAAATAGATTAAAACTATTAAGTATTATTTTTAATAAACAGTGCACTTTAGCTGTGTAGTATACGTCCTAGTAAGTCAGCTTCCTCTCCAAAAAGTAACTTTGATTTGCATTATTGCTGTAAAATACATATTTTCGTAAAAAGTATTCCGTACTTATTTCAATAACAAACGAGTTACGGCTACCCGTACGCGAAATAGTTTTGGGGTACACCGAGTACTCGTAGAAATACATTGGACGTCGTACACGTCCCTGTCAGTGGTAGAACGTGTATCCACCACCTATGCTCGTCTGATCCTTACGCTAGTTATGTGACTTACATCCCGTCCTTAGAGTTAACACCTAACCCCTAGGTACCGCGCATTCTTGTGCACGTGTAATCAAAGGCCACCGCATGCCTTGTTATGTTGCGTTGAAGTATTACGTACCTGTAGAACGGTACCCTTTACCCGCTCTTCTACATCTGGTTTTTGTTTGTCTAATTACCCCACAAAATCAATAGCCGATTCACAATAGTGCGATACATGCTGATCGGGACCGCATATTCAGAGCGTAGCCTCAGAGGGTTTTCATACAAACATTATTTGTTTTTGAAAAACGTTTTGGAATGTTACTTATAAAAGGTCAATTGCAAACTATAGATTCTGTTCTACAGCATCAGCACATGGAAATAAAGCAAACTCAAAATATATACACAACAAAGCAAAAAAGGAAAACTTGATACGAAGCGAAATCAAACGGAACTGCATATACATGTACATAATGTACATCAAAACAAACAGAAAAATAGAATCTACCTCATAAAAGCCGGCTACAAAACTATAAAAAAAGTCGACGTCATACAAATCTAATACGAAACTAAAGCAAGCTCAAACTGCATAATATCTAACAAACAGAAAAGCAAAATCTAAACGTCATAAAACCTGATACGAAACTATATCAAACCTCATTTTCAATACGTATTTATATTAGACCGGGAAAAAAGGCCTGGTCCGGAACAAGAAAAAACAACCAAGTCACATGATTGTTATGTTTAAATTGATAATTAAACTAAATCTTTCAGTGATAATCACATAAACGGAGAACGTGGGAATTTTTTTGTTAGTTTTCTTTTTTTAATTATTTCCTTGTAATTAAGCTTTAAAACATTGGCTTTTTCAAACGGTGCAAGGTATTAAAAGTCAGAACTTACCACCTGTCGCAGTCCTAAAACACACGTTCATGAACGGTAGCGCGACTGACAATACGAATTTCCAAAACATTTTGAAACGTCAAGATCACAGAATAATTCCCAGATAATCCAAATGATTATATGTCTTCAAAGAATAAAAATTAGGTGCCTTCAACTCTAAAACACAGTCCTTAAGTCTAATACTGGAGTTTCCACGTGTAAACGCACGCTCGAGGGACAACGGCCGTGTCAGAAATTGATATAGTCCGTTACAACAGAAGCTATATTCGGCTAGTGTTACTTTCCCTATCCACTTTATCCCAAATAGTTCTCTGTATCAGTCTGACAAGTCCCCAAACAGCGGGATAGAGAGAGCTTTTGACGCAGCCTTACTTAAGCTAACACGAGAAAGAAAACAAGGCGTTTTTTAGGAATACCCACAAAACTTATAACTAGTAAGGATTTTGACTGGAGTGACCCGTGGAGAGGCTGCGTCGGTAGGTACATAGAGTGTTACTCCCAGCCTCCGCAGCCAGTCTGTGTGGTTAGCGGGCCAGAGCTGTTGTCTGTCTGATGTCAGCATTTGTCAGGACGTCACTTCGTCCGCCTGTGGTCCGTCAATGAGAATGTCGATATGTGCGGGAGAACTTCAGAAATTCTATAATTTCATATTAAGGAAATTAATATTTCCTCTTTAATTCGAGTGTTTCTGTTTTCACTGTGGAGATTTGCCAACTTTTAAAATTGTCTTTATTGTATTCTATATATCACTAGTGAACAACTCATTGAATTAGTAAATGCAGTTCTGCACTTCAAAAACATATGGTCGAGATTGACTCATTTATCAATACACTTTAATTATGTATATAATACCATGACATGTGAATGTATATAGCATTAAATGGGACTCTTCAACTGACAGATCGTTCATTTGTTTACGTCCTTGTTCAAGCACTGAGTTTCATACAGGTCATAATATCTATATCATTAAAATACTCTTGAAGTCAAACGCTCAATACAAGTCCTGAATCGCACACATTCGATCGAAGTTGTAAAATAATATTGACAAGTCGAAATTATTTTTTGTATTTTTTGTACACATAAATCCAGTCAATGAAAATGTCAAGCAGAGTCTGTTGTCTACGTTTCTTTGGATTTCTTTGTTGCAATGTTTAAAGAAATTAAGTTTTATATTTTACATCCTAACCAGCACACTTTGTAACCAGTAGTTTATGTAATCAGCATTGCAGCTTCCATGTGGCGCCTTTGCAAAGCTCTGCACAGTACGCTAGAGCAATGATCAAACCTTGAGAAATTCTGATATCTATGTAATAGTATAGCTTCGTCGACGTTTAAAAGATAAAATTCTGGAACTAATGGTCTTATTTATTGAAGTGGCTTTAAAATTTCTGTAATTCAATACGAAAGGCGTTTGTAAAACACGAATTTTTTCAGTCTGTTGTGATGAATTCAGATTTTTCGAATTTTAAAATATGGATATAAACTGTTTATCATTCAACTGCGAACATTGAGTGATCTGTTTATCTAGGAACTTACTATAAAACGGTGATACATTTTTGCTCTTTTCGTCTTAATATTCTTCAAATATTTTGTTTTCAGAGTTGACAAATTTGTAAAAATAATGTAATAATCAAATAATATTTTTTTATGATATAAACTTCAATTATAAAATTGAATTTGCGCGGTTGCCCTGGTAAAAAGCCATTGAAATGTGATTCGGTATGACATGTTGACTTACTGAAAGCTGCCAAAATAACCTTTGATAAGGGAAAGGTATATCTGACAAAACTGCTGCTCCAAAAAATTAGATACCGATGGTGTGCTCTTAAATGACAACATCGTAACTCCATGTTAATAATGTTGACTCCTTATCTTTTGTAAAATAAATAACGCAGTCACGATGTTTCGCGTCCATCAATGGAAACGTACAAATGTATGTGGTGCATCATTTTTAAAGAATTTAATCTTTGGTGCATCAATTATAAGTAATAAGTTATGTCAATGCTGTATTAATAAATCAGTAATCAATCTATGATAAATCACTTAATCAATTCTAAGTCTATGGTTAACGCTACTTAATATTAGTCATGAATCACTAAGTCATTTAGTAGTTTTCGGTGCTATACTTAAACTAAGTTGCATACGTAATTAGGCTGTGGTGTATCACGGAATACGTAATTAGGCTGTGGTGTATCACGGAATACGTAATTAGGCTGTGGTGTATCACGGAATACGTAATTAGGCTGTGGTGTATCAAGGAATAAGTTATTAGGATGTGGTGTATCACGAAATATATGTACGTAATTAGGCTGTGGTGTATCACGGAATAAGTAATTAGGCTGTGGCGTATCACGGAATAAGTAATTAGGCTGTGGTGTATCATATAATAAGTTATAAGGTTGTGGTGTATCACGGAATAAGTAATTAGGCTGTGGTGTATCACGGAATAAGTAATAAGGCTGTGGTGTATCACATAATAAGTAATTAGGCTGGGGTGTATCACGGAATAAGTAATTAGGCTGTGGTGTATCACGGAATAAGTAATTATGCTGAAGTGTATCACAGAATAAGTAAATAGACTGTGGTGTATCACATAATAAGTAATTAGGGTGTGGTATCTCACGGAATAAGTAATTAGACTGTGGTGTATCACGGAATAAGTAAATAGACTGTGGTGTATCATGGAATAAGTAATTAGACTGTGGTGTATCTCGGAATAGTAATTAGGATGTGGTGTATCACGGAATAAGTAAATAGACTGTGGTGTATCTCGGAATAAGTAATTAGACTGTGGTGTATCACGGAATAAGTAAATAGACTGTGTTGTATCATGGAATAAGTAATGAGACTGTGGTGTATCACGGAATACGTAATTAGGCTGTGGTGTATCAAGGAATAAGTTATTAGGATGTGGTGTATCACGGAATATATGTACGTAATTAGGCTGTGGTGTATCACGGAATAAGTAATTAGGCTGTGGCGTATCACGGAATAAGTAATTAGGCTGTGGCGTATCACGGAATAAGTAATTAGGCTGTGGTGTATCATATAATAAGTTATAAGGTTGTGGTGTATCACGGAATAAGTAATTAGGCTGTGGTGTATCACATAATAAGTAATTAGGCTGTGGTGTATCATAGAATAAGTAATTAGGCTGTGGTGTATCACATAATAAGTAATTAGGCTGGGGTGTATCACATAATAAGTAATTAGGCTGGGGTGTATCACATAATAAGTAATTAGGCTGTGGTGTATCACGGAATAAGTAATTAGGCTGTGGTGTATCACATAATAAGTAATTAGGCTGGGGTGTATCACGGAATAAGTAATTAGGCTGTGGTGTATCACAGAATAAGTAATTATGCTGTAGTGTATCACGGAATAAGTAAATAGACTGTGGTGTATCACATAATAAGTAATTAGGGTGTGGTATCTCACGGAATAGGTAATTAGACTGTGGTGTATCACGGAATAAGTAAATAGACTGTGGTGTATCATGGAATAAGTAATTAGACTGTGGTGTATCTCGGAATAGTAATTAGGCTGTGGTGTATCACGGAATAAGTAAATAGACTGTGGTGTATCTCGGAATAAGTAATTAGACTGTGGTGTATCACGGAATAAGTAAATAGACAGTGGTGTATCATGGAATAAGTAATTAGACTGTGGTGTATCTCGGAATAGTAATTAGGCTGTGGTGTATCACGGAATAAGTAATAAGGTTGAGGTGTATCACGGAATAAGTAATTAGGCTGTTGTGTATCACACAATAAGTAATAATTCTGTGGTGTATCACGGATAAGTAATTAAGCTGTGGTGTATCACGGAATAAGTAATTAGGTTGTGGTGTATCACATAATAAGTAATAAGGCTGTGGTATCTCACGGAATAAGTAATTAGGCTGTGGTGTATCACGGAATAAGTAATTACACTTGTAGGCTGTGGTGTATCAAGTAATTAGGCTGTAGTGTATCATAGAATAAGTAATAAGGTTGTTGTTTATCACGAAATAAGTAATTAGGTTGTGGTGTATCACAGAATAAGTAATAAGGCTGATGTGATTCACGGAATAAGTGATTAGGCTGTGGTGTATCATGGAATAAGTAATTAGGCTGTGGTGTATCACGGAATAAGTAATTAGGCTGTGGTGTATCACGGAATAAGTAATTAGGCTGTAGTGTATCATAGAATAGGTAATAATGTTGTGGTGTATCACGGAATAGGTAATTAGGCTGTGGTGTATCACAGAATGCGTAATTAGGCTGTGGTGTATCACAGAATAAGGAATTAGGCTGTGGTGTATCACGGAATTAGTAATTAGGCTGTAGTGTATCATAGAATAAGTAATAAGGTTGTGGTGTATCACGGAATAAGTAATTAGGCTGTGGTGTATCACGGAATAAGTAATTAGGCTGTGGTGTATCACGGAATAAGGAATTAGGCTGTGGTGTATCACGGAATAAGTAATTAGGCTGTGGTGTATTACATAATAAGTAATTAGGCTGTGGTGTATCATAGAATAAGCAATAATGTTGTGGTGTATCACGGAATAAGTAATAAGGTTGTTGTGTATCACGAAATAAGTAATTAGGCTGTGGTGTATCACATAATAAGTTATAAGGTTGTGGTGTATCACGGAATAAGTAATAAGGCTGATGTGATTCACGGAATCAGTGATTAGGCTGTGGTGTATCACGGAATAAGTAATTAGGCTTTGGTGTATCACGGAATAAGTAATTAGGCTGTGGTGTATCATAGAATAAGTAATAATGTTGTGGTGTATCACGGAATAAGTAATAAGGTTGTTGTGTATCACGAAATAAGTAATTAGGCTGTGGTGTATCACATAATAGGTTATAAGGTTGTGGTGTATCACGGAATAAGTAATAAGGCTGATGTGATTCACGGAATCAGTGATTAGGCTGTGGTGTATCACGGAATAAGTAATTAGGCTTTGGTGTATCACGGAGTAGTAATTAGGCTGTAGTGTATCATAGAATAAGTAATAATGTTGTGGAGTATTACGGAATAAGTAATTAGGCTGTGGTGTATCACAGAATGCGTAATTAGGCTGTGGTGTATCACAGAATAAGTATTTAGGCTGTGGTGTATCACGGAATATTTACAGTCTACACTGATATTCACTCGATAACCATTGTACTGCAAACTAGTGTTATTTTCCAATAACTATACTTGAGAACCTGCAAAATTTCTATGACGTCGACAACAATACATGAGGGCGGAGCTATGCAAATTATCCCGTTCGAATCACAATTGTATGACGTCATCAACAATTGACATGGGGGAGCTAGCTACCGCTTATGCAAATTTCATGCTGTTACATTTATTGAACTGTTTTCACGTTTGTAAGTTTTGAAATGAAATAATGTCTGCAGATGGGGCTAAATTGAACAGAAAAATTATGAACCATTTACAGGAAAATACTGTAAATATAAGAATTAACCTTTGATTTTGTTTAGTTTATGAGATCATAAATCCAATGGAGCAGTCGGTAAATTTAACCTAAACGCTTCGCGTTTATGCAATTTACCTCGTGCTCCATTAGATTTATGATCTCATAAACTAAACAAAATCAAAGGTTAATCCTTAAATAAGTAATTAGGCTGTGGTGTATCACGGAATAAGTAATTAGGCTGTGGTGTATCACGGAATAAGTAATAAGGCTGTGGTGTATCACGGAATAAGTAATTAGGCTGTAGTGTATCATAGAATAAGTAATAATGTTGTGGTGTATCATAGAATAAGTAATAAGGTTGTGGTGTATCACGGAATAAGTAATTAAGCTGTGGTGTATCAGCTAATCGGATTGTTATCGGATGCATAATTGACAGTATATAAGGTACTGGTATAAAATATGTTAATTACTGCCCATCACGAGGGTCAAACTTTCACGGTTTAATATGTTTTGTTTTATAAAACGATGAAAATCAAGACTCTCTTTTTCTAGATTAGAAGGGAATGGATTAAGCGGGCTGAACATTTCATCTCTCTATTTCAGCCGTTTTAGCATTAATACACGACTGTGTAATCTCTACAAAGTAATGATTTTCTACAGCATCTTCATCTTCACGGCTGTGAATGTCGCAGTAGATATTGTCTTTACTTTAAATCCAATCAATAGCACTACTCGATTGGCCTCTTCAGAAAAAAAAAGAATTACATAATTCATTACGGGTCAGTTCATTTTTTATTTTATTTTTTAAATTATACTCTATTTTAAAAACAAGATTATTAATTTCGAAATTGTTTATTTATCGTGACCAGGGTCTTTTCTTTCAATGTGATATGTTCATCCTAACTCGGACATTTCAAACTTGTAATGCTTGTCATGCCAATATTATAGAATCTGTTCTCTCCACGTTTTATATCGTACTTACTGAGACGTTCATCGTCTCTGGCCCTGATAGCCCCTCCTTATTGGATCAATTTAATCTACTGACAATGTAATAAAATTCAGCACAACGCGTAGTAATTAGGCTAATATGGTGCTATATTGGCGCGGTATGATGTTGATAAGCCATAACATGCTGGGTGTTCCTTGGGCATAAGGGGCTAGTCATCTAGTAGACTGTAAGTTAAGTCGGGAGGAGGTACGCCCTTTACTCTCTAACATGTGGTTTAATGTATCCTCGGATAAATGAACTGACCGTAAAGAAAGTTCACAAAGTGATGAACATTTCTATATTTCCTCCACATGATAGATGAACCTAACGACCTTTCAATAATCCCAGACATTGCTAGCCCTCCTCCTGTTTCCCCTCCTCTCCCCCACGGCAGTCAATTTGGATGATTACTACAGGGAACGGGCATGTCTACCAATCTACTTCTAATGACAGAGGCGCGCTACTTTCCCGGGGACATGTACCGAACCTCACGTGCGCGTGTGCTATACTTCCATACACCTATCATGTTGTATTTACATGTTCTAGACATTCATTTCTTTTCGAGGTCATTTGCTGTAAGGAGTAAACTCGTCGTCAATATAAATGAATGTACTATGCAAAAAAGAATACATATAAATTTTCCAGATAAATGAAGTGTCTTAGAAAAAATTCAGTTAATTGGATCCATTGGATTTTTTTTTTGTTTCATTTATGTATTGCAGTTTCATATTTTTATTTCTGATATTTTCCTTCAGCGAGAGGAGGGGGTACCGAGATGGCCAAGTGGTTAAGGTGTCTGACATTCTGCTACCACTAGCCCTCCATCTCTACTTCACGGGTTTTAGGCTTATATTGGGCTGTTGCAAAGTACTTGACGTTGATCGGTGGTTTTTCCTCTCCAGAAAATCCGGCTTTTCCCCACGATTAAAATTTTTTTCGTCCTTAAATGCCCGTTATAATTAATAGGACGTAAATCACAAACGAACCAAATTCTACGGTAGTGGCTGAACCTGCTAAATGGAAGTTCAAGTCATTGTCATTAACTGAACTTGCTTAATGGAAGGTCCGATAACTGGTGAATTACAATATTTTGTCTTATTTAGAATTACCTCATTGTTAAAGGCCCAATATACGTACCTTCAGGGAAATTTTCGTGATTCTGAAAAATTCTGAAAAAAAATCCAGTTGATAACCATGCATAAATAAGCCTAAAACGAAGTAAACCTGAGCGGTAACTAACAAGAAACGTTTGACAAAAAAATCCATAGAACTGAAAATAATTCAGGTGGGACCCACTTCAACATCAAACCGAAGGTAGAAGACAGTTCAAAATGGACGCGTGTTTACAAATAGCGTGTTTCAACTGCTGCTGTACCGGTAACCGCGAAAGAATTCATCTTGAATATTGCTGATATCAGTTAATCTTAACTAAATCTATAAATATAATAAGTTATTAGGCTTATTCATGAAGTAAAACACACACGAAACACGTCACCGGTAATTTGTTTGGAAGAAATATTTTTATGTATTCGGCAATTATATCGTAAGTTCAATAAGTAATGACGTATTAAATCATGGATTCAGTCAACAAAATATAAACAACCACGCAATCGTCATTTACTCACGAAATAATTTATTCATCTTATAAGCAAATCAATTTCAGTGTAAGTATTGAGTTATTCTCATTAATATTAACATCAATGAATCATTAAATTTTATTTGAATTAATCTTATTTAGGACAAATAAAACAGATGAGATGGCGTACTAATGAAAACAATTGGTGGGCCAACCGCTATAGGTATGAAAGAAACCACTGACTACCGCAATCCCTACACATGTGTAATGTATAGTTCAAACACATTCCGTCATTACATACATGTACATGTAATAATGATTAAGTGTATGTATATGCGATATACGACACACATGTCGCCGTATCTGTCACATAACCCCGTATCAGCCCCCGCCGTATCAGCAATCTTAACCGTAACACACCTCAAAGAACTATCAACATCTGGGATATCCATCAGACTGTATTGTTTTGTAGTAAACAGAATAAAACATGTCTTGTTTCATATAACACTCGATATCAACCCTTGACCAATGATGCAGTCTCGGGTTAATACTGGGGTGATATGAACACTTGTAGTTTACATGTTTGTATTTGTATATCAATCATAACGATACAGAATTGCTAATTTGCAAACAGTTTACACCTAACTTATTCAGTATACATGCGCTTGCGTTTATGAAGGTAGAGGTTGTCTCCCTTCTGTTAGCATAAACAGAGGATAAAGTACAGAAAAGACGCACATAGATAGTTGATCCTCGTAAGTATAGTTTGACTGTCTTCAAATCATATCGGAATGTTTATACATGTGTAGAGATACGTTGAAAGATAATATTGCAAATCCTACATTAAACCCGCAATCTCAGTATCACTGTGATAGGTCTTGCCCGAGGACTGGTAGACCACTAGGTTATTATAACGGTGTTTTTATCGCGTGTGTCTTTTGTACACAGCAGAAGTAGGAAAATCTAAATGAGGTATTATTGTCATCTTTACATCATGTGCCTATTTATTATCTCGTGTGAATGAAAAATTATAAAAGAATTTTAACGTGTTACAGAATTTATTACACTTTACTACAATACATTCATTGATATGTTCTCCCCTTTCAACAGATGTGTATTCCGCCTTACCAACATATATTTACACACACACACATAACTGACTGACTTTTCGCTGAATTGCAGAAACATCTATTAGATGAGAAAGTCAGAAACTCTTTTTATGATATTTAGGCGGGGCAATATATGATAAATGTCCTCAATTTTGGTGGTGTCCATTTTAGCCTTTTCATTTTAAAAATTTTACTGATAAACACATGCAAAAGCTACAAATAAAATGCATAGCATTAACGTTTTCTTTTTTTCACATTTCACGTTCCTCCAATGCTCTGTCAGTTTGTTTACTTGATATACATAGACACACAATAAGAGTTGACATGTTTGACAAAAAAAATATAAACCAAAATGATATTTTGGGTGAAGGTGATATGCTATATGTACCGGGTATGTGCTTTATTTGTTTATTTTTACTTTTGAATTCATGAATTGAGGGGTTTTACGCACCTGACCCTTCTGCTTCTACATTAGTTCAGAAATTTTGGATTACCTTTTGGCCCTTAGCATCACTGCAGAGTCATAGGAGGACGAAACAACTGTATGATGCAGTTTATTTTTTTTTGCTAAATACTGTATCTTTTACTAAGATGCAGCATATGTGTGTGTTATGTCATCTTACATACTGTAAAAGAAGACATTTTCCGCGGGTTTAGATTTTCGCATTGTGATCCTTAACACCGGTCGCGATGCTTTTTTCGTTGTGTTGATTTCTGAAATCTATTATTTATTTTATATATCCATCACTTGTAGTATACATAAAAGTATATCGATAATTATAAAGTAATCATACCTCATATACCGAAACACTGTATGCGACGACAAGAACTACTGTATGAGAAGCAGTTTTAACTGTTCAGTCATGCACGCTATCCTTTTATACAATAATATACAAGGCTAGATGATCAATCATACACTTCATGCATGCAACAATTCCCATCAAATATGTTACACTTTACAACTGTACGTCTTAAAACTAAAATGTGACCCGTTTGAAAAGCATTTGCATAAAATATTTTGCGAAAATATTTTTGATTGGGAATTAAGAATTCAAACAATGAAAACCGACATATACACATTGAGTGACACACAGTTCGCGAAATTAAGTGTACGCGAAACAAGTGTTTATGTTATAGTAATGATGCATATAGCTAAAGTAATGATACATTTACACATATCACTTAACTGTGTATTAACAATTACACAATAGTGAATTCAGTGCTACAGTCGTTCTGTGTCAATCGAAAATATTTAAACAGATTCATAATGTATTTTGCAGTTATTTGAATTTTCCCTCTTTTCTCTTTTGAAGTAGCAATGAAAATGTCGATGGACAATCGGATAGGCCTATATGAACAAATAAGCAAATTTACAACAAAGTACATACGTTAATAAAACACAAGGGACGTCTGCGAGCAGGGTAACAGGCAGCGAGAACAAGCTGTGATAAATATATAATTCATAATGTTAGACATCAAAAGCAACATAAATACAATAACATTGCAAATACAATTTAAAGCGATAACATTTCAAGACCATTACCTCGATGCAAACAAAACACCGAAGAGTTCCACTGTGTTTTGTCTCACATAGTGTTACCTCCCCTTAAGTTCCTTTTTGATATATATGTACACTGTACATGTAACTATAACTTCAGTTGTCAGATTGGCTGATATTGTTTACAACGATGGTGAAAATAGTCTGATGGCAAGGGTTCCAGTCCTGGTATTTTAAATTACCATGAGAGTATATATTGGTTATTGGTTTGATATACATGTATTTCCATTTTATTTGTTTGTTTGTTTCTTTTTATTCATAAAAATCCCCTAAGGTATGGCCCAAGCTTCACCAATGTGTGTTTGAAGACGACACAGTTGTATGGTGCAGTGTGACTCATGTTTGGCTCTATATACGCAGTCACGTGTATGTGTACCTATTGTGGTGATTACTACATACAAAGTAACAAATGTAATTTAAAAAAAATATTTATTTGTCATTAGTGCCTTGTATATTATTAATTGTCAGAAATATTCTTTTTGTGAAAAACTAAATTTTTTTTGACATTGGTCTAATCGATGTTTTAAAGATATTTCTTTCTTGCGTTCAAATAAATGGACTATTATAATTTGATGTCACGTGACCTGCCTTTAACAATTTACTTTGTCGTATGCTTGTCATTATGGGTAATAGAGACGGATTGCAGAGACGGGTTCCCCAAAACCTATATATATTTCCCAGAAGTGTCTTATTCACTTACCTGTAGAAACTTGATCTGTTCCAAAGATGCCCGACGCATTGTATGTAACAAGTAAACGTTGTCTAACCATGTCACGGAAACATGGCTCCAGAATTGTGTTTTAGGCGGATATTAGTTGTGTTAGTACATTTAAAAGTAAATCAATCATGCATTAACATACAAACGTTTATACGTATTATATAGGTAATAAACATTTGGGACAAAATCACAATCATGATTTTACAATTTACTACATGTATAAAATATTTTTGTGATATAAATTGATGTTTACAAGATTTAGGGCGTATACAATATGACATAATTATTATAGGGATATATTAACAAACAAATAGACCTTTGCTTCATTGGCTTTTAATCTTAATAAACAATACTTTTGACATTTGTTAAATCCAACCGATATGGTATAAGGGCTTCATGTTATATTTTGTTCATATTAAAAATCGTACACTTTTTATCATTAGCTCAAAAGTTGGAGATACAAATGACTTGCTCAGAATATTTCGTTATTTCGATAAATTATACGCACGAACATTTTCATATTTTTAAGTGTCGGAAAAATTCTTTCGTTCACTCCCATATCAATGACCTTTGCTTACTCACTTATAAATCGTTATCTGATATTACTTATACAGTCAAATTATTATTTTTGTTGGTCTAAAATATGTTGTTTTTTTTATTAAAGAAAACACTTTTTCTTAGAGATGTAAATTCGTGAATAAGTAATGTAGTATTATATATATTATTTAAATCAAGTTGTCAACATTTCATTGATTAAATGAGCCAACAAAAAACGAAAGTAGATATTCCATAGAAATAATTGATTTTAGAAAAAATATTTCAGTTGTAAAAATACCCTAAAGAATGTGTGTCGGACTTAAAAAAAAAGACCTTAATCATCAACTTAATATTTTTGTTTGGAGGATTGAAAAGTAATCAATGCATTATTCGAAGAATGAAACGTTTAGTCTATATGTACATGCTAATAAACCACTAGATACAGTTTCATTATACTGATGCCTGTGTACATGCATGGTCGATAACAAATACCATCCTACCTCGGATGGAGACGCCTATACGGTGTGTTGTTGAGCCGGCGATGTTTCCAGTAATACACACGTACACCCCGGAGTCGGAGGCTTGGACAGACGGGATGGTAAAATTGTTTCCCGATCCCACAGGACCTGCCAATACAAAGATAAAGATAGGAAAGGACTCAATCTACGGACCAAAAGCTTTGTTCAAAAAGAGCGTGAAGGGAGATAACTCGAAATATCAAGTTTGTCAAATAGGGAAGTAAAACAGATTCTAAACAGGTTTCATATTAAATTATTTATAACTTTATACTGGTTTTTATTATTGTTATACGCAATTTAAATATCATTAAAATATAAGACGATTGTTATTAACATAAGTCCATCTAATACATGTACAAAAAATGTACATTACTGTATGTCAAGGCACAACGTACTAACATGTACAATGATAATAACAAAAGTATATTTTGTGGGTTTGTTGATATAAAGCAAGCTATTACAGAATTTTACACTTTATATACTTTTTGTTCGTCCTTGATTTCCAGGTGGTACGTTAACCTACGCTCGTTACACCTCTGGAATATGGCATGGCAAAACTGACGCCTCCGTGTGCGCCATCTTGTTGATGAGCCAAGAAGACTTGTTCGACCCTTTGATGTACAATGTACATCAAAAGAATATTAAGGTCACATAACAGTAAAACTAGTTTTGCCATGACATATTCAAGGGATGTGGAGAGGGTAGGTGATCGTTATCCCTGGATATCGAGGACGATCTTTTTTACATAGAGAGGGATCTCCCATCAAAGTCTATTAAGTCATTGAGTTGTTCTGTGGGTAAAACACAAATATCGCGTCAACAGGAAAAAAATAAATACATAAATAGATAATAAAAATAATAATGCAACAATCCAAATGAAGGGACACAACTAACAATAGCCGATATTAAGGTGTTATTAAATGCGTATTCGAATCACCGGACTTACGTTCGCTGTTGCTGTCGAGATCACCCGCTTTATACCAGTTAAAAGGAGCATTTTCTAATGTACTGTAACACGACAGCTCCAGTCTGTCTCCGAGATACAGAGTTTGGTTCCTACTGGACCGCGTCAGGTCGATATCTGGAGGTACTGAAACATACGCCATAACATACTCTATAGCTGCTAATATTCGCGAGGATTTTAATTTCGCTCACTTCGCAATTGCATCAAAACTCGTTAAAATTCAATCTCATGTACATTTGTATACATTCATCATGGCTATTGAATCTAGGTTTCATAACAACTGTATGATGCACTCAAATTCAGTTTTTCGGCATACTGTATTTATTTCTAAATTTAAAAGGTTTATCATGTGTGTGTGTTAGTCATCCTATGTGATCCGCGAAATTAAACTCCAACTAATAAGTCCCAGATAGAAAATCGTGTAATTTAAAACCTCCAAAACTTAACAACTATAGAGTATTATCAACAACAAACCATCTATCAAAGCAAGTCTTTTCCAAACCAGTTGTTTTATATTATGGCATACAAGTACTTATAATAATTGTATTGTTTTCGCGTTATTCTTTTTAGAGCCCTATCAACAGCTATGTAATATCATGTAAGGACGGCCTCCCGGTGTATGACATGTTCGTGTAAGCCTCCTTCAAAATCGAAATCTTACCCAATTCACTGATTAGGAACCCGGCCTCAACACTTCCAAACCCGTTAACACATTCGGCCCTGTACAACCCAAACTCGTCTGATTTCACGCTTCTAAGTAGCAATGAGTGGAAGTAGCCGCTCCAAGTCTCAAATATGTATCTGTCTTGACCCTCGTGTAAAGCCCTGCCGCCGTAATCCCAATTCACAAACGTGGTTGGATTTCCCATACAGCTAAATGTCATGTTTACGTCACTTCCGGCCGGAACCACTGTGTCATTTGGGGTAAAGAGTTGGATGATCGGGGCAACTGAAAAACAAATATAGAAATGTTTTTAACTTTATAGCATTTACGAATGATCTATGCAAAATCATAATAAGCAATATTTTGTGAAGCAAAAAAATGGAAAATATATATCTATTGCGACAACAAGACTAGTTGTCAATGTTAAAACGAGGAGCAAACTATTCACTTACCATGATCATGCCCTAGACCCACTACAAACAAAGACTAGCTACATAAAATTTATTAATGAAAAAAACCTATGTACATGTCCTCCCCTGATTCCTTTTTATTCAAATTCAATAAGAAAACGAGGGATTTTTTCAGCGTATAAATAGTTTTTTTCCTGAAGAAGAATTGTTTTTCGGGAAGTACGCTTACAGTGGACGGTCACTGCCATCTTGTGCGATCTCTTCGGTGGTACTCCATTGTCCACCCTACACTCGTATTCTCGATGTCCCAGGTACTTGCCGTTCGCAGTTCCTGTGATGTTTGGAATCAACAGGGTCTCGGTCGTTTCACCTTTATTTTAATATAAACAACAAATTTAAATGTCAAAATTAATCAAAAACTTTCATCAATCATGATATAAAATAAAAATCAATGAAAAAAAAAATGTTCGGTTGTAATATGCAATGCATACCATAGTGTCAAAATATGCTTTATATCATCATGAATGCAATTTGTTTCTATTACAAGGACCTACCTTTCCAAAACAGACGAACCTTAAGTGATTTTAACAATGAATGATTTTTTATGATTGTTCAGTTGTAATATGCAACGCATAACTGGTGCCACAGTATGCATGTTTATAACATTTTACTAGCTTAACATTGAAAATGATTCATTCTATCAAAATGATATGTTTCACTAGTGAGAGCATGATACTTTTCACTAATGAGAAATATGCTAGTTTTCACAAGTGAGAAATATAATATTTTCACTTTTATAAATTTCAAAACACATTTTGCAAAAGAAATCTGAGAATACCAAAGCGTCAACAAAAACATAATCCGAACTCAAAATCGATTAAACTAGAGGCAAAATAGGAACAAAAGACAGACTTTAAATGAACATCCTCGTAAAAGTACAACGGATATGACCAGGTATTACGGAAGAGTAAACGTCTTCTGCTTCACTGATGACACCTACCATGGAAATCTTGGTCATATTCAAGTAAACATCAATCCTCAAAATAAGAACCGATTGATCAATGTCAATCAAAACGAGTAAGCACACTAATAAGCAAACCAAAAAATGTCAATCTTCGTATCACAAAAAGCTGAAGAAAATTTCTCGATGAGATCAAGATGGCGACCATAAAACTTGTCCATAGTCTTCAATCTGCATCACTCATCTTTCGAAACCCTGTTCCGTAAGTTTGTTCACAAGCAGCTGACATCTATCAAGAAAATCTCGATATTCAGAGCAAGCCCTAGAATAACGAATCAACTGCGACATGAAAACAACAAAGGATGGAGAAGTAGGGATGCTACTCGCAAGAAAGAGAAACGACAATTGTCCTGATAGTTTTGTTATACAAATAATAATGAACAGAATATCTAACAGTATGTTCAGCAATACAAAATATGTCACCAGTGTCGCTGATATCAAAATAGTAGTCCAACTCGTGACATTTATTGGTATCATCGAAGATACTCTTAGATATCTTATATATATCACCATGGATACATTTGTTTCTATGACCATGACTTACCTGTAAATCTATCGTTTTCAAACCACGAGACAGTCGGCGTTGGAACTCCCTCGGTCAGACAGGTCAGTGTCACAGTATCGCCTTCACGGACGGTCATTTCGGACGGAGAGGAGCTGGTGATCTTTGGCGGACCTGGACGGACAATAAGAGAAATCAGACAATACCAAAGCATCATAATCTGACCTCAAAATCAGTCAAACTAGGGACAAGATATGAACAAAAGAAAAAATTACATGAATTTGAGACTTTTGTAAAAGTATAAGAGAATAAGACCAGGTGTTCGGGAAGAGTAGGCGTCTTCTGCATTATTGACGACACACACCATGTAAATATAGGTCAGATCCAAGTAAATGTCATGGTCTCAAAAAGGTAATTGATCAGTGTATTGCATATACTAAGCATTCTATTTAATTTATTTATTTTTGATTGATATGGACTAATGTCTGTAGGTGTAATGCTGTAAGCGAGGTATAGTGATTTTGTTATAGCATTAACATATCCGAGAGAGATGACGTTTTTTGCTGTTTGATTTGATTTCTACTTATAATATATAATGTTAAAGAATAGTGCCACTTATTTACCTTCTAAAACTTAATCTGTTTCTCATAGTAACATAAAGGTGTAGTAGTTTACTTGCGTTTTAGTACTGTCTTGACATGGTCTTTATGATCGATACACATGTAATGACAGAGGTTTGCAGGCGAATACAAATGTATCAAATCGCGCACCAGCAATATGATACATTGTACATTGTGTAAGTCCGTAAAACCATTGATTGTCCGAAATTGCAGTCTGCATTTGCTTCATTACATGATTTCTATTGATTTGTCTTTAAAACAAAAACAACAGAACAGAATTGAATTTAAATTTATAATTTCAGCAATTTAATCATCAACAACAAAAAATCACGTCAAGAACAAATTATAGGTGTAAAATTGTACTTACTTGTAATTATACATTTTCATTGTAGTTAATTGTTAAATTTGGAAATATATATATATATATATGGAATACAGGTATTGATTTACCCTTCGACATCTTAACTATTTCTGTCATGTTTTGAGTTTGTTGTGTCTAAGATTTTAGTACACTGAGGGGTCAAGTTAACATTCTACTGACCCGCAGAACGGTATATTGACATCTCGATGACACCATGAAGTATTTCAAAGGGAATCATAAATGCCATGTGTTACCATTTGGACCAATGAGAAATCGTGTTACATACCAATCATACAATAAAACAACGTATACCTACTTGTAACGGTCAAGTGGATTAGCCGGATTTTCTTCACCCTTGTATTCACCATACAGCTGTATGTGCCTGTATCAGAAAGTGTGACGTCCTTGATCCCTAAACCCCAGTCGGCAGCTGACGATTTGCCAGGTAAGTAGAATCGCCGATCGCTTGCCATTATTATATTGCCAATTGAAATAGGATAATTATCTCCCTTCCTAATCCACATTACCTGAAAATCATAAAAGTTAATTTTAATAAATAAACACGACAATTTGACCAATTACAGTCTCCCACCGAACTCAGTAATGCGAGCCCATGACATTTCACTGACTGCAATGTATTAGACAAAGCACGAAAAAGTTTGTTTTTGTGTAAGCCTGCAGTCGAAGTGTAGGTGACTTTGATGTCTGTTATGCGAATGTATGGTGTATAGTGCATTTTAACTCATTCTTGTACTCGACTGTATGTTATTCTTTATTTAAAAAGTGTCTTTCTCGTGTGTACATGTATATGTTCATCCTTTCTAACACACGAAGGAGGTTGTCGTTTGTTATTATCGTAGTTTCATTTTAAAGTAAAGATGGACTGCAATATGATTAAACATTAATGACTGTAAAGTACCAAGATTTACATGGTGGGTGTCATCGATAAAGAGGAAGATGCTTACTCTTACTTTTAAAAAAAAAAGGTTTGGGCTACACACAGAGGGCTGGCAAACATGAAATTCCGTGAAGGAAATCGTAATATTATTTTAGTTTCTGGTAGACAATATATTTCAGAATTCGATGTCAAGATGTTTAAATACATGTATTAGACGGAGGAGACATCTTTTACAGATACAAATATACCTTGGTTTAGACTGACCTATTTATATTATAAGATGGAATTGAATATATTAACTTATGGGTATGGTTTGGTAAATACGTGAAACTTTCAGATGTGCGGAATATTGAAAATGATTTAAAATAACAGAGAGTGTATTGACTTCGTCGATCGTACATACCTTCATAAACTTTAAGTTCAATATTCATACATTGTAACATAATGATTTTGATTCTCAGAGGTGTTCATCCTTAAGATAATGATTCAAATCGAAACATCAAATGACGCCTACCCTACCGAAACAAATGCTCTTTTTTCGGTGTACCCCCAGGGTGTCTTTTAACGTAATTAATGATACTTTTCAAAACTTTTAATTCCCCTTTTCATTTTGTTGAATTGATTCGTTCGTTGCATGCAGTAATGTTGCAAATGTATCCTAATGTATCGCAACGCTGTACTTTACTGACCGCAAGGAATCTGATTAAAGTTAATCCCTGTAATTACCATTATATCCCTGGTGTTCAGGTCTTATCACGAAGACATGTACACTAAATTGACGTCTATTAGAAGTGGAAAAGTACGAAAAGTTCTGTTTAAAGTACATGTCAGTTCCATTTTATGTCTGATGAAGATCGTCTTAAACAGAAGTGGTTGTGGGTTTTATAGCTGCGGTATAACGCTACATTTGTACATCGAATACTGTTTGTGTAAACTAAAGCTACACATTGTACCCTATAAAGTCGGTGTATTAACATGACATATTGATATGAAATATACATTGTACCTAATACTGATAGGAAGATAGGAATTGTATGGGTTTTTTCTGTTGAAAAGTTTTTATTTGCTTTTTCAACATAAGGAATTACACAAAACACAATTTACATATCACATTACAAAGACGACTTTCACTCACAGTTCTTCTCAATTCAAACTCATTGTATAAAGTTGCAGGTATTTTGAACTTTTAGTACTTTTAGTATACATTATCATTTATAACGAGGTAGATACATTTCAATCATTTGTTATTAACTAATAATCTCCATTTTTTAGCGAATGTTTCTGTTTTCCCGTTACATAAAGAAGTATTTTTTTCTGAGTTATAATGATTCTTAATATCTTTCTTGACACTTTCTGTATATAGAATTTCACCTTTCACTCGCTGTTTGTTAATGTCTTGTTTCACAATCAACATAATCAGGTTTTGTACTTGATATTTCGTTTTTCATAACCACAGCTTGGTGCATGGGGTAATATCTTGTACCATGCATTGCGACTCATTGTTGTATACATTGTACATTTATGTATGTTTACATTGTGTTTTATATTCATGTTCATATTCATATTCAAAAGTCGACGCAGAGACATTGCGTTTTTATACTTATAACGTCGGCGAAAAAAATATTGACTATTTATACCTAGACAGTTTGCGTAAACAATATTGATCTATTCTGGTGTACAGGGTACGATTTTGGTTAATAGTAAATGTATACAATGCAATAATATTTGTATATTGTATACAATAATCTTCTCGCAATACCGTAAATATTTGTGGTTGAACAAGATGATATTTGTTAGATTAAGTTTAATCTTTTACATCAGTTCTGATAGAGAATGTGTACTAATTAAAGTAGATACTTGATACTGAACTGAAAACGATAAGGCCAAGTGTTTATCACAGAAGCCCTAGGACCCTAATGATACTGGTGCATTGCATAGCCGATTCTATTTATAGTGAAAATGTACCATTAAACCCATGCTGGGGATAACACATCTGGCGATATACAGTTACATTGTATATATACATCTACCTAAACTGTGAATCTTCATCACTTTTATCATTGCAGTGTCTAAAATATCAAATTATCAGATAGAAGCAAAAGTGATTGTAAATATGGCAGACTAAAAGACAACCTTTGAGAACATGTTGAATGGTTCGGTTTGGTTTGATTGATTCTTATGCCCAGCCAGTGTCATTTAAGGACGGCCTCCCGGTGTATGTGATATGGGTGTTTTATGTTCTAGTAACAGCCAGGGTCATTTAAGGTCGGCCTCCCGGTGTATGTGATATGGGTGTTTTATGTTCTAGTAACAGCCAGTGTCATTTAAGGACGGCCTCCCGGTATGTGATATGGGTGTTTTATGTTCTAGTAACAGCCAGGGTCATTTAAGGACGGCCTCCCGGTGTATGCGCTGTGGATGAATGTGTTGAGTGCTTGTGTACTTAGGAGGCTGTGATATGTTCCTGTAAGCCCTTTTGCGATAGTCCGGATATTTGAACGATATAAAGTGCTACCACACTGAAGTACATGTATACTGCCAAAGGCCCCCATCAGAACACCCTACCCGGTCACATTATACCGACAACTGGTGGAGAAGTCATTCCATTCCCATAATGCCGAGAATCAAGCAAGGAGTAGTAACTACATTTAGTAGGTATGTCTCGACCTGGGAACAAAACTGGAATGGTAGCAAATTATTTATTGTTAATGCAAATATTTTATCAACGTTTTTGTTTTCTTTATCTTTATTTATTCTGATAAAGTCGAAATAAGATCCGAAAAACACATATAACAAACAAAATAATTTATACAAACTGAAAATAAAACTGATCTATACAGCTGTTACAACTTAATTATTTATTTACGTTGACGAAGCAATAAAAAAGTAAGAGAATAAATCCAGATTTTCTAATGCAAAAACGTCTTCTGCCTCTTCAATGACTCCCGCCACGGAAATCGAAATGAAATAAAAAGTAATCCAATGTCCTTGCATTGAGAACCTCGGTACACGGCATTCTTAAGAGCAAAATCACAATGGCCAACCTACACATTCAACAAGGAAGTATTATTTTCCCTGCGAAATCATTATGGTGATCTTCATTTTGGTTATGTACGTAGCCTTGTACATTATACAATAAGCATACAATACACATTTCTTCATTATACATGTCTCCCGATGGGTAAGTTTAGATTCGTACAGTAACACTGGACATTACGTAAGCACATATGCTATTCAGACTGGAAGACTTGATGTGAAAAGGCCATATAGCGTAAGGGTATGTTGGTAATAAGCATAAAAGAAAACCTGATTAGTGAAGAGTTTGGTAGAAATCGTTCTTACATTGTTAAACATGCCATGAACTACTTTTTCTCCCGATAAAAAAACCCATTTTCTCGAATGTTTTCCAAAAATAAACAAAAAGTTTATCAAATGTCCTGTTAAAAGTGAGGTACGCTGTTCACCATGCTACATATCAACAATTGATCTAGTTACTTCTGATAAAATTCACCGGAATGGTGATGAATATGCTTGTAAAGAAATCACCTGATATGCTAGATACCCTTTTAGTGAAGACTGTTTGTTAAATAGTGGTTCATATCAGTTACTACTAAATTCGGTTTCTAGAGGAACAGTTACTGTAGAAATGAAATCTTTCGCGGGCCTTGTTAAACACTGTTTACTTGTAAACATGTCACCTAGTAAAGATGTATTGAGAAAAAAGACGATGACGTGTCAAACGAAGCTGAGAGAGAAACAGTTTACGAAGGCCACCACAAACAGCATTAAAGAATTTGCGTGGGTGTTTGAAGGTCAGTGATATGCTTACGATTCGCGTGTGAAACATGCAGAAGCGGGATAAACCATCAGATCGAAAGCTGCGTATTTAAGAATCAGAGACATGTAAGATGATAAGTACAAATGTATAATAAAATCATATAACTAATGTCTCCATGTAAATATTTACTTTGCTCATATTTTGCCCCTGGTTTAATCGATTTTTAGTTCGGATAATGATTTTGTTAACGCTTCGGTATACTCTAATTTATCTTCATGTATACTCGATATCTATAATCATAGCCAGACAATGCATGTAATCAAAGAAATGAAAACAGCTTAATCTCAATAAATCAATTAAATATAGTAAATGAACTGACAAAAATATGCGTAACTTTGATATTAATGACGAGGAATATTAAAAGTAGAATAACATTGCAGCTTAAAACAAGTGTTTAAAGTAGAGCTAACCTACTCCTAATTATCATATTTTTAACACTTTTCACATATTTTCTCCTTTGTTGTAGAAAGTAATTATGTTTCAAACATATGATGCATAATGTCTATTTCTCCAAGGAATTATGAACCAATATAAAAATAAATGCGGTTATATTTTAAAAGGATGATAACAATGGAATGTGTTAACATGTAACAAACAATGTAATGGGTAGATATCATCAAAATATTTAATGAATGGTATGGGGTTTCCTGCCCGACAACGTAGGTTTCCTCCGGGTACTCCAGTTTCCTTCCACATCAAGACCTGATGCGAGCTAACATCCGGTCCAACAAGAGCGATTAGCATGTGTTGGAAAACTTATTTCATAATTGTTTTCAAATAAAAGTGTTTATTTATTTTTGAATGAATTCCTACCGAAAATCATAAAGATATCAGTGTGAAAAGAGAGAATGCCATAAAAAGGGGAACACACAAAATACTTCTGTTAAGATAAGAACCATATCACTGTCTTGTGAATCTCAACTTCCGGTGGAAGAATTTCATGTTGTATAAAGTAACATTTGCTATCGTTGCTTGCTAATGTATACAGTTGTCCTTTCCGGTCCAACAAGAGTGATTGGCGTAGATTGGAAAACTTATTTCATAATTATAAAGTCTATTTATTTTTTAAATAATCTCTACCGAACATCATACATTTGTCAGTGCAAAAGTGAGATTGCGTTAAATAGGGAACAAACAAAATAGTTTTGTTTTGACAAGAAACACATCACTGTCCTGTGAATGACAACTTCCGGTGGAAGAATTACATGTAGTATAAAGAAACGTTTATGATCGGTGCTAGGACTTTATCGCTTCAAGCTAATGGATACATTTGTCATTCCGGGACAAATCAATTTTATCTTACTATCATACTCTTGTTAAATCGATGTTTTTCTTACTGACTTTCTAACACATGTAAATAGATAATTGATATTTTTTGTCTTTCAATATTACTTAAGTACTTTTTAAATATTTCTTTCAGATAAAACTTCATTTTATGTCGTTAAACAATCTTTGAAAAGCGCGTTGAAATATTTGTTAAGCTAACAATTCTTTTCGTATTAGAGTCCTGGTTATTTTCTCTCACTTGCTTCTGACAAGTGTAAACTTTAACCTTTTACCCTGTCCACTTCAAACCGGAATGTTTCGCTTTATCTGAGAACTTGGATCTTCTGGTCTAAGAACTGCCATTTTCCTCTCAACTCTAGGAAGATCTGTAGCCAGTAGATTTCATAAAGATTGTATCGACTCTGCTATCACAGGCTAAAACTCGCTCGAGCATTTCGACTTTTCTAAGGCAAGATAAAACAGCTTAAGCGATTGCTAGCAAGACAAGGGTGTCATGTCTCCTTTTCAGCGTGTATATGTAGATAAATATTAAAAAACAAAAATAAAAATAATTGTTGCAAAATAATTCATCTTTTAATAATTTGTTTAGTTGTGGTTAGCTATTACAATTATAGATTTTTTCTTGTGTTTGACCTGAAAACTGCACCAAGCACAATACTTTTATCATCAAGCATTAATAAGTTAAATATAAACTATTTCCTGATTCACAAGCTTCTGTCGACAATAAACAGACATGTTTCTAACGGTGCCTAGAAATATTTCTTTGCAATTGTTTTATACAGTGTTGACATACTAATCTTGCATGCATGTTGGATATGAACATTAAACTGATAATTCATTTGGACGTATTGAAAATCTCTAGAAAATCCAGGTTTTCAGCAGCATCAGATATAGGATAGCAGTGGAGATAAACACCTGTCTGTTAAAGATGAAATTTTATTTCATGTATGTGTAAGTGTAAAAAAAAATTAACGCTTACACATTACATAAACAAGACATAGGTATAAATAGGATAACAGGCGCAACTTGCATACACTGTAAGCTGTAAGCTTGCTGTCAAACCCTTTTCACAACGAAGGTCGTACATGTACATGTACTGTATAGTTTTTGCTGTTTCAACTGAATAACATATGTTTAAACTAATAGGATAACATTCAAACATTATAATTTTATTATTTTAAAATGCCAAAATGGTAAAGATAACCAGGCATTTAATAAAAAAAAATATAAATGCTTAAAAACAACCGCGAGATATAAACTGCTGTCATTACAAGGTAGGCGTCCAGATATAAACTGCTGTCATTATAATGTTGGCGTCCAGATATAAACTGCTGTCATTACAATGTTGGCGTCCAGATATAAACTGCTCTCGTTACAATGTAGGCGTCCGGATATAAACTGCTGGCATTATAATGTTGGCGTCCAAATATAAACTGCTGTCATTACAATGTTGGCGTCCAGATATAAACTGCTGTCATTATAATGTTGGCGTCCAAATATAAACTGCTGTCATTACAATGTTGGCGTCCAGATATAAACTGCTGTCATTATAATGTTGGCGTCCAGATATAAACTGCTGTCATTACAATGTAGTCGTCCAGATATAAACTGCTGTCATTACAATGTAGGCGTCCAGATATAAACTGCTGTCATTACAATGTAGACGTCCAGATATAAACTGCTCTCGTTACAATGAAGGCGTCCAGATATAAACTGCTCTCGTTACAATGTAGGCGTCCGGATATAAACTGCAGGAATTATAATGTTGGCGTCCAAATATAAACTGCTGTCATTACAATGTTGGCGTCCAGATATAAACTGCTGTCATTATAATGTTGGCGTCCAGATATAAACTGCTGTCATTACAATGTAGGCGTCCAGATATAAACTGCAGGCATTATAATGTTGGCGTCCAAATATAAACTGCTATCATAACAACGTTGGCGTCCAGATATAAACTGCTGTCATTACAATGTAGGCGTCCAGATATAAACTGCAGGCATTATAATGTTGGCGTCCAAATATAAACTGCTATCATTACAACGTTGGCGTCCAGATATAAACTGCTGTCATTATAATGTAGGCGTCCAGATATAAACTGCTGTCATTACAATGTAGGCGTCCAGATATAAACTGCTGTCATTACAATGTAGGCGTCCAGATATAAACTGCTGTCGTTACAGTGTAGGGGTCCAGATATAAACTGCTGTCATTACAATGTAGGGGTCCAGATATAAACTACTGTCATTACAATGTAGGCGTCCAGATATAAACTGCTGTCATTACAATGTAGGCGTCCAGATATAAACTACTGTCATTACAATGTAGGGGTCCAGATATAAACTGCTGTCATTACAATGTAGGCATGCAGACATAAACTGCTGTCATTACAATGTAGGCGTCCAGATATAAACTGCTGTCATTATAATGTAGGCGTCCAGATATAAACTGCTGTCATTATAATGTAGGCGTCTAGATATAAACTGCTGTCGTTTCAATGTAGGCGTCCAGACATAAACTGCTGTCATTACAATGTAGGCGTCCAGATATAAACTGCTCTCGTTACAATGTAGTCGTCCAGATATAAACTGCTGTCATTACGATGTTGGCGTCCAGATATAAACTGCTGTCATTATAATGTAGGCGTCCAGATATAAACTGCTGTCAGTACAATGTAGGCGTGCAGACATAAACTGCTGTCATTATAATGTAGGCGTCCAGATATAAACTGTTGTCATTACAATGTAGGCGTCCAGATATAAACTGCTGTCATTACAATGTAGGGGTCCAGATATAAACTGTTGTCATTATAATGTAGGCGTCCAGATATAAACTGTTGTCATTACAATGTAGGCGTCCAGATATAAACTGCTGTCATTATAATGTAGGCGTCCAGATATAAACTGCTGTCGTTACAATGTAGGCGTCCAGATATAAACTGTTGTCATTACAATGTAGGCGTCCAGATATAAACTGCTGTCATTACAATGTAGGGGTCCAGATATAAACTGTTGTCATTACAATGGAGTCGTCCAGATATAAACTGTTGTCATTACAATGTAGGCGTCCAGATATAATCTGTTGTCATTATAATGTAGGCGTCCAGATATAAACTGTTGTCATTACAATGGAGTCGTCCAGATATAAACTGCTGTCAGTACAATGTAGGCGTCCAGATATAAACTGCTGTCATTACAATGTAGACGTCCAGATATAAACTGCTGTCAGTACAATGTAGGCGTGCAGACATAAACTGCTGTCATTACAATGTAGACGTCCAGATATAAACTGCTGTCATTACAATGTAGGCGTCCAGATATAAACTGTTGTCATAACAATGTAGGCGTTCAGATATAAACTGCTGTCATTACAATGTAGGCGTCCAGATATAAACTGCTGTCATTACAATGTAGACGTCCAGATATAAACTGCTGTCAGTACAATGTAGGCGTGCAGACATAAACTGCTGTCATTACAATGTAGACGTCCAGATATAAACTGCTGTCATTACAATGTAGGCGTTCAGATATAAACTGCTGTCATTACAATGTTGGCGTCAAGATATAAACTGCTGTCATTACAATGTAGGCGTCAAGATATAAACTGCTGTCATTACAATGTAGGCGTCCAGATATAAACTGCTGGCATTATAATGTAGACGTCCAGATATAAACTGCTGTCATTACAATGTAGACGTCCAGATATAAACTGCTGTCAGTACAATGTAGGCGTCCAGATATAAACTGCTGTCATTACAATGTAGGCGTCCAGATATAAACTGCTGGCATTATAATGTAGACGTCCAGATATAAACTGCTGGCATTATAATGTAGACGTCCAGATATAAACTGCTGTCATTACAATGTAGACGTCCAGATATAAACTGCTGTCAGTACAATGTAGGCGTCCAGATATAAACTGCTGTCATTACAATGTAGGCGTCCAGATATAAACTGCTGTCGTTACAGTGTAGGGGTCCAGATATAAACTGCTGTCATTACAATGTAGGCGTCCAGATATAAACTGTTGTCATTACAATGTAGGCGTCCAGATATAAACTGTTGTCATTACAATGTAGTCGTCCAGATATAAACTGCTGTCATTACAATGTAGGCGTGCAGATATAAACTGCTGTCATTACAATGTAGGCGTCCAGATATAAACTGCTGTCGTTACAGTGTAGGGGTCCAGATATAAACTGCTGTCGTTACAATGTAGGCGTCCAGATATAAACTGCTGTCATTACAATGTAGGCGTCCAGATATAAACTGTTGTCATTACAATGTAGGCGTCCAGATATAAACTGCTGTCAGTACAATGTAGGGGTCCAGATATAAACTGCTGTCGTTACAATGTAGGCGTCCAGATATAAACTGCTGTCATTACAATGTAGGGGTCCAGATATAATCTGCTGTCATTACAATGGAGTCGTCCAGATATAAACTGCTGTCATTACAATGTAGGGGTCCAGATATAATCTGCTGTCATTACAATGTAGGCGTCCAGATATAAACTGTTGTCATTACAATGTAGGCGTCCAGATATAAACTGCAGGCATTATAATGTAGGGGTCCAGATATAATCTGCTGTCATTACAATGTAGGCGTCCAGATATAAACTGCTGTCATTACAATGTAGGCGTCCAGATATAAACTGCTGTCATTACAATGTAGGCGTCCAGATATAAACTGATGTCATTACAATGTAAGCGTCCAGATATCAACTGCTGTCATTACAATGTAAGCGTCCAGATATAAACTGCTGTCAGTACAATGTAGGCGTCCAGATATAAACTACTGTCATTACAATGTAGACGTCCAGATATAAACTGCTGTCGTTACAATGTAGGCGTCCAGATATAAACTGCTGTCGTTACAATGTAGGCGTCCAGATATAAACTGCTGTCATTACAATGTAGGCGTCCAGATATAAACTGCTGTCGTTACAATGTAGGCGTCCAGATATAAACTGCTGTCGTTACAGTGTAGGCGTCCAGATATAAACTGCTGTCAGTACAATGTAGGGGTCCAGATATAATCTGCTGTCAGTACAATGTAGGCGTCCAGATATAAACTGCTGTCGTTACAATGTAGGCGTTCAGATATAAACTGCTGTCGTTACAGTGTAGGCGTCCAGATATAATCTGCTGTCAGTACAATGTAGGCGTCCAGATATAATCTGCTGTCAGTACAATGTAGGCGTCCAGATATAAACTGCTGTCATTACAATGTAGGCGTCCAGATATAATCTGCTGTCAGTACAATGTTGGCGTCTAGATATAATCTGCTGTCAGTACAATGTAGGCGTCCAGATATAAACTGCTGTCATTACAATGTAGGCGTCCAGATATAATCTGCTGTCAGTACAAGGTAGGCGTCCAGATATAAACTGCTGTCATTACAATGTAGGCGTCCAGATATAAACTGCTGTCATTACAATGTAGGCGTCCAGATATAAACTGCTGTCATTACAATGTAGTCGTTCAGATATAAACTGCTGTCATTACAATGTAGGCGTCCAGATATAAACTACTGTCATTACAATGTAGGCGTGCAGATATAAACTGCTGTCATTACAATGTAGGCGTCCAGATATAATCTGCTGTCAGTACAAGGTAGGCGTCCAGATATAAACTGCTGTCATTACAATGTAGGCGTCCAGATATAATCTACTGTCATGACAATTTAGGCGTCCAGATATTAATCATGCCTACAATTTTTCCAGATATAAAAACTTAATAACTCTTTTATATCTCTTGACGTTTTAACATCTTAAAATCACTTAAAGCATGAACATTGTTGCAAAATATTTGGAAAGCTGACAATGTTGTTTTTGATATAAACTCAAAGAGAAAATATACAAATATACAAGATATAGTAGTAATAGCAATTTAAGCACAATTCCAGATCTGGTTTTCTCTATGTTTCATGGGTTTGTGAAATATCACACTCCGAAACGCCCTGGACGAATGTAGGTACATTGTAAGCTGTTTTTGAGATGTGTTATCTAAAAGAGGATTTTCGTAAAAATGAAAAGTCTTGGATACACACAAGTACAGCGATGGGAGTATGACTAATACCGTTAGGCAGTCTGTTTCAATCTTATATTTAGAATGATATCAAAAGAGTTGTATGGGGTAGGCATAAAGCAGCCAGTGATAAGATAGGGAGATTTACTAGTAACGTTTGACAGTATATGTCTTCCATACTGTAGATATCTTATGCACTGTCCATACAGCAGAAAATATACGATCCTACAGTAGCCGTAAAATACAACTCAAACGCATTCATATGTTGTCTGTAAATAACTTCTACAGATAATCTTTGTTTTGTTAGACGTCCGTTGTTGGCGATTCGGTATTTTCTGATTTTTTGAACACCTAATGTCATTAAAAGGGCATCTTCTATCATATAAATGAAAACAATAGCATATTAAACATCGACTAAACTGACGAGTTGCAAGAATGTAAATATGTAGACATGTAAATGCATACAAATTCTTTTCATTGATGTGTAAATATACTTATATATTTAATTGCCGTTCAAATAAGTATGACATGGACAATATGCAAATATTTTATCTACTAATATTAATACGTTGAACCCATTTAATAGTCAACGTTTTGTACAGTGCCCGAGATATACAGGTAATCAACGATACTGGGAAACGAATCGTTACTCCTGTTTTAATATCTATATCACGAAAACATTTTATTTCCCAGTCCATTATCTATATACAACAATCACAATCAAAGTGTAAATTTTATCATTTCAGATTTCTAGTAGAAGTTGAGATTTAAAATGCAAAAACATATACTCAACCGTAGACATCTCTATTTTCTAATTCTGTTTTGGCTTCAACATATTTACAGGTACGAGTGCACATATTTGAGATCTATCTATATCGTTATGGTTATGCTAGAAATGAAACTGATGTAGTTCAACACAAACAATATAGGCATTAGAACAATGAAACACAGTTTCGTTGGTTAGTCGAGAGAGGTGTGAAATTGATGTGATGGAAATATGTGTTTCATCTTTAATAAAAATAGCTTTCCTTTTGGTTAGGTGTTTTGACAGATTCTGACAAATATAGACTTTGGGTTGCAATGTTGCCCTAAGCTTTGTTTTCTATTTCAGGTTAATTCTCTTTCAAATACAATATATATCTCATTATTTCCCTTTTTACAAAGACAAATCTTATACATGGGGACAGGGTGTTTCCACGCAAATACAAAACAAAACCCCCACAAAATCTGGATTTGTCTTCACATGATTCTAAGTACCAAATTAACTGTAACTGTAAACACTGATTGAATTGAATGAATGAACAATGATTTCTAATTAAGGAAAAGGCCTGTGGGACCTGTCCTGCAGCATAGCAATAGGCCGTCCTGTTGGTCATGACGTAATTAGGACAGCGGCTTGATATAAGTAAGCTTTTTACGCGTATGAGGGATTCCAGACTTGTGCAAGTTGTATTAAATGGAGGGTGATGTCAACACTTTTCTTTGTATTTGACGATACAAAGGGGATTTTTTCTCCAATAGAACTTCTTTTTCATACATGATATTTTCAATGGATTCTTTGTGTCTCTACGGTGATTTCTTTTTGTTGTTGTTGTCTTATATATAGATTGTTTTGTGTTTTCTAATGTACCTTCAACATTGTTTAATTGATTGAAAAATATTCTTTATCTATATGTGTTATAAAGATGGATCTGTTTGCGTATGCTCATTAGTGAGCTCCCTTGTGATTGACAATGATGACTCGGTTTTCATTTTGAGAATTTGATGTTTACTGGAATGTGACCAAGATTTACATGGCGGGTGTCGTCGATGAAGCAGAAGACGCTTACTGTTCCGGAACACTTGGTCATATTCTCTTGTACTTTTACGAAATTTTATTAAATCTATAAACAATACGTACACTCAGACTAATATGCATTTAAGTTTGCTTGGTTTTGATTTATGACGTTAAACGTGCTATTGGCAGCTAATGTTTTGTACGGACATATCTTCAAAACATTATTTGTATTGAATACATACAGGATATCTATATTTGAGTGTTATTTCATTAAAACAGTATGCCGAAGGCACCCAGCTCATTACAGTTGTATCTCACTAGATCACAATTCATGTACTAACAACGAGCTCACTTTTACCCTAAATACTGAACTGTGGAAATAACATTGGTGTGTATGAGCAGGGACAGATCCAAATAACATTGGTGTGTATGAGCAGGGACAGATCCAAATAACATTGGTGTGTATGAGCAGGGACAGATCCAAATAACATTGGTGTGTATGAGCAGGGACAGATCCAAATAACATTGGTGTGTATGAGCAGGGACAGATCCAAATAACATTGGTGTGTATGAGCAGGGACAGATCCAAATAACATTGGTGTGTATGAGCAGGGACAGATCCAAATAACATTGGTGTGTATGAGCAGGGACAGATCCAAATAACATTGGTGTGTATGAGCAGGGACAGATCCAAATAACATTGGTGTGTATGAGCAGGGACAGATCCAAATAACATTGGTGTGTATGAGCAGGGACAGATCCAAATAACATTGGTGTGTATGAGCAGGGACAGATCCAAATAACATTGGTGTGTATGAGCAGGGACAGATCCCACAGTTGTAGGCAATGTGGTCTACAAAAAGTCATCTCGAATAGTCAGCAGTAGGTTTTAATATGAAATAAACACAGTTCCTGAAGAAATAAATTTGGAGGAATTAGCAATTATTTTATTATGGAGAATCATAAAGGAAGCGGAAATGTGATTGACAATATGCAAAACTAGCCTATACATATGTACCAAACTGTTAGAATAAATACATGCTGCCATAAACGTGGCAAGATAATACGAATGTCTAAAGCTTTATTTTTTTTGTCTTGAATTCTGCCTCAAACGTGACATTTACATAGAATATTGGCTAAGTTCAAGGATGGTTTCTTAATGGAAATGATAGGACTGCATGCACTATAAGTTTTCTTTTTGTGCAATACGTACGAGGTGTTTCCCAATGTCGATGACCCTACACGGAAGTTTGGCTGTGTGACCAACTACTGCAGTCACGTTCATCGGTGTGTCTTCAAACCTCACTTCCGCCATGACGCGAAACTCTAAAACAAAAATAACAGTTAGAAATGTTTAGTCTGATAGAAAATATTGCCTCGGGTGTCACCCGTGGTTCTTGAATCACCATTTCGAATACCTGGTTTACTACCTCAGTGTTTGGTGAAGGGTCATACTGCATTTAGTTTTCGTTTATTTTCTATTTTTGTTTAGAGTCGACTTTCGAATTGTGACCTTGGGTCATGACATTTTATGTATAATTGGTTTTCGTAAACTTCTGTATCAAGGACTATTAAGGGTAAATAAAACATTACTATCACTACGCGTTGTTGCCAGATACTATCTAAGTTAAGATTTGAGGTTGAGAACAGGGTTTAACCGAGTGATACAAGTAAACACAACACCCTGAAGGTTGATAGTTCTCTTTCTGCACCACAAAGAATTAATTGTATATCCCTTTTCTTTCTCCAATTTCTGTTTCGTGGCAAGGAAATCTGATGCCAAACATAATGTGTTGCTCTATGAAATGTGAAACAAAACTGCTGAATAGGTTTTCGTGAATTTTTTAACTTATTTATTTGAAAAACCCAGCGCGTGACCATGGTGAGAGCTCACAAAATAAAAAGTAAATTTGAAAAAGTCGCCAACACGTCATCACTGTATGAAATTGTCTTTTTTTTAACTAAACAGGACCCAACACGTGATTTGATGAAATAAGTGCTGTATTTCCTTTTTATTCAATCTTTTCCATAATCAGATTCATTTTCCATCAATGTGGAAAATACAGAAGTCATAAACACATGTGCATGTGTATGGCGTTCATCGAAAGATAACTTGTCATTCATTTCTTTGCGTCAACTTATCTAACCTTGATGCCGGTGTTTAGGAAGCTGAACACATTTCTAAATATACTTTATCTACTGGCGCTTATCATCGCCACATCTTAGAAGCAGGATTTAGTCCTACGTAGAGGTAAAGTATATTTCGATGGCAAATCGAAGGGAGGGAGCTAAAACTGACGAATGTGTACTAGAATATTCATCTTTAAAATTTCAGTTCAAAATACTTTTTCATTCAATTAAAGCTTAATTTGAAACCAAGTAACCCCCTGAAACAGAGGTACAGGGTACCAAGAAATAAATCTCCCTCAACGATCTTCACTTAAAATATTTAAATGAATACACACACACCTTTTCTGAAAAGATTTTACATCTTATCCAGACTACATTTCTAGAAAAAGGGGTTATTTAAACTTAATATAAAACATATAAAGGGAACATAAATACATGTGAGTAGATCCTGTTGATCGGTTAAGTTTGAATCGCTGATTTTGATGTTTACGATTAGACACTGCACTGGTCTCTAATTGCTATCTCGGTAAAGTCTTGTCTTATCAGAAATCTACATATGTATACCCTCCGTACAGTTCAGACAGAACGATGTATGTCGTGTAGTCTGTTAATAGACTATACCTTACTTCGCCGTCTCGTTATTACGTATATAACCCTATGGCTTTCCAAATATTGGATTTCTGTGTGAGAACTTCTCGCATTCGAAGGAACTTGAAAGTTGAATGTAAAAAGCATATGTGCCAAAAATGGTAGAAGGAAATAATACAGTTAAAGTAATATAACTGTTATACCATTATACTATACCTCATTTATCAGGAGAATCGGACGTGGAAACGATTAATGATATTACAATGAATCGGACAACATGCATATGAACACGGAAGGAAGAGTTAGTGAATATATGTAAGATTGACAGATACAAAGTAAATAATGAATGAACGAATACGTGAATGAATGGATGAATGGAAGTCATCGTAAGCATGGAATATTCAGATAAAGTGTTTTTTTTCTCCTGCCCACACAACTCCAACAACTCAGGAGGATTGTAAAATGGTATGGGGTGGGTGTTGCGTAATCTGTCCTGCGGTTTAAGTGAGGTAGCGCTATAAAGATTTCAAAGCACCGTCCAACTAACAACATATCACAATACATCTCCAGTGCACACGCATACACAAATACAAAGGGAGGTATCAGCCAGGTGGTAAAGCGCCTGATAGAGTAGTTCTTGCCAACTCCTCAGAATTGTATATGTTAGAACGGAATGTGTTATATTGATTTATCAAAATCATATATTTATGTACTGTAAAACGTTTTAGTGCAGCTTGTGTTGGCTAGATAGGGCGCTCTATTACATTAAAGCATTGAACTATAACCATATGTAGTATACATTCGATATGAATACAACGGATGCCATGATTATCGATCTGTCACACAAATTGTATTCATATCGAATGTATACTACATCTGGATACAGTCCATTGCTTATGTTTACATTAAGGATATTTTTTGTAATATGCCTGTGTTTATTTCTTTGGGATAAACGTTCTCCCTTTCCAGTGTGGATTTGTTTACTGGAAGAGCCTAATTTGAATCAACGTCATATAAACCATTGCTTCAAAGCCTTATATACGTTATATGAAGCGGAGTGCAAAGCGTTGATGTAACGTTGTCCAAAATGGCGCCAGAAATGACGTCATAATAACCTGATATCAATCAATGTCATCTTAGCGATTGATTCAAAGCCACTATACATGTTATCTGTGGTGGAGTGCAAAGCTTTGACATTACGTAGTTCAAGCTGGCGCCAGAATAACGTCATGTGATGCGGCATTGCAAATTGTAGTGTACAGTGTGATATGCTACAATTTATTAATGATATATGGCGAGGGCAAGACAGAATGTAAATATTTATTTATTTATTTATTTTTGAATGAATGGACAGTAAACGATAGACAGTTTTATGAATTGCCACTCAAAACCGGAAACTTCGAGCATACTCATCTTACATCACTCTGCTACATGTATCAACAAGGACAATGGATATGACAAATCAATCTGTAACCGGAAGTGATGACCATCAGTGACCTTCTGACTACAAGTTGACCGGAAGCGTTGACTATCAGTGGTTTGTGTAGTGTGATGTGTGCTATCGCTCGGTGTGTCTTATAATACATGTACCAAACAATAATATATAAAATAGTGTTCTCGATATGCCATAAAACCTGTCCGAATCAGACATTTAGTTTGCAAATATTGTCGTTCCGAACAAAAGACAAATAAAGTCATTTTACACAATTTACATATAACCATAAATGTACAGCCCTTGATTAACCACCCTATCTATATAACATGATCAACATGTTTACCTCATAATTAATCAATTTACAAATAGACTTATTGCATTATAGAAACTGACATGAGTCTACCTTATCATTCATTACCTACATGTCCTACGCCAATTGGCCGATACCTCCACATGTGTGTGTTGGAAGTATTTTATTTTGCTTCTGGATTGCGCTTCACACGACGTGCTTGATGAATCGAGTGTAATGGTATCACCAATTACCGTACATTGTCTATGCTTCCGTGTTTATTACAGATTTGTCTGCATACAGTGATACAGGGTTTGATTTATATAGGTTTTGATTCATACAGGGTTTGTTTGATACAGGTTTTCGGTTTATACAGATTATGTTCGGCTTATACAGTTTTCCTTTAAAATGTTTTCGTTTATTTCTCGGATCGATGTATTACAATATCTATAAAGATGACCATTTAAAACACTAAATTCCTGTTAAAATTAAATGTGCATGCAGTACACTGAGCCGTTAATGACGGTGCTATATATAAAACGTTCACATTATATAGTAATTTAATTTACAGATGACTTTTCAGCATTCAGATTTTTTTTTCAATTAGTGATACATGTATGCATTATTTTCTTTTGTCAGCAAAGCATATGCATGCTGACATAATATCAATATTGCATAGTATATAATACAAATATTTATACATACCCGAAATTGTGAGCGCCATGCATAATATCAAAGTGGTAAGAAACTCCTTCATTTTTACACTTTTAAATCCAAATGTTATGTTTCAAAAGTTTACTAGAATTTACACACACAGAAGTTTAAATGTCATAAAGCATTAATGGACGTTCTCATGGAAACACATCCCGTATTACACAATGCACACCACGGTGGTGTAGGACGTACAGACAGCTGCTAGAGGGGAAGCTGGGCCGCAGCGACAGCCTTGACCTTAAGACGATTTGAGCGCGGATTTAGACTTGTATAAAACAGCAGGCGATTTAGCCTGAGACATTATTATAAACAAGTTCCCTCCTCTGTCAGCTACCGCGGGCTGCTGCCTCTGCTGACGGGAGACATGTTTCCTTAGTATGAAGAAGTCATTAGGACGAAAGTGGAATCGCATAGTTGTGAAATATAAACGGGTGTTATCGTCTTTGTGTGAAGGACGCTTTCAAAGTTTTCATCATCGGTGGATATTAGCGAGACGTAAACGAGTCTCATGTGTCGTCAGCTGAACACAGATTTAAAGTACATCAGTGGGTGTCAATTTCGTTTCAAATTTGTGGAATTTACATTAAAATGAAACTGATTCCAAGTTTTAGATGCTTATTTCAAGTTATATTTCTAAATATCGTATAAAGGCAATGATATTTAGTTACAATATATATGACAGAAAATGACAACTTGTTTGCACTAAGCACATTGGTTGGCCTCTTTTATTTTGCACAAACAAATAAATTTTGGAAACGAATTAACCTAACATATTCAAACTTTCTTTCGGGTCCTTTTTCTTTGTTCCGTGTTTGGTATGTACTGACATTTGGATTGATATATATATAAACAAGGAGTTGAACTTGTGTTACATTCTATAATGCAATTCGATTTTATGCTTTTGATGTGCAAGTGTTAGATTAAATAAGTGCTTAAAATATAAAACTTGAATATACATTTCGTATTTCTTTACGAAAATGAAATAAAAAAGTAGCTTAGCAATTCATCTGATGTGATTGTTTTCCTACACTTATTTGTGTGTAATCAAAGAAATCTCAATACAATTTACATCTGTATGTTTGCAACTTAACTCTATTATATATTCCTAATGACACAGAGAAGAAACACCGGGATTGTTTCTGCAATATAATCCTTCTTGGCGTTTTGTAACACAAGCTGATGTTTTAAACTAATAACATTCCACAAACCAGAGTTTCAAAGAAGAAAAAAAACATGTAAATATTCCGACTAATCCTGGTACTGTATACTGTGTGAGTCTCTGTTATCAGCGTGGCGTGATCATGTTTAATCCTAGGAAACTGTTATGACTATACGGTAATTATTAGCTGGGGAGTATCTTTTACATGGAGACCTCTATGTTCTCCTCTGTTTAATATCGTACAGATGTATTATCCCCCTGTGTTACAGTTCAGGGAAGGTGCTATTAACTTTACAGGATTTGTCAGTTTTCAGGTAAAAAGGTACATTATTTGGTTTACTAGTCAATTTACGTCTTCATCAAATTAGTTGTCGGACTGATAACATGTCAATCTCTTCAGCGAACTTACTGAATGCTTTGAAATGACATATTATATAAAGTTTATTTATATATTTTTATTTATGGTCGCCATCTTTGTCTCATTGAGAAATTTTCTGTATCTTTAAGTGATATGAAGATGGACGTTTTTGAGTATGCTCATTAGTGTGTTTACTTGTTGTGATTGACAATGATACTCGATTATCATTTTGAGAAATTGATGTTTACATGGATGTGTCAAAGATTTGCATGGCGGGTGTCTTCGATAAAGCAGAAGACGCTTACTCTTCCGGAACACCTGGTTTTATTCTCTTGTACTTTTACAAGAGTCTCCATGCAAATCTTTCCTTTGTTCATATTTTGCCCCTGGTTTAATCGATTTTGAGTTTGGATTATGATTTGTTAACGCTTCGGTTTTCTTTAATTTATATACCAAGATCATGCAGAGCATGATTTCTCTTTACCTGGTAACTGGGTATTGAATGGCATACCGGAGTAAACTAATTTAGGGTGGACACTGCTCTATTAAGGGGCTTGTTGAATCTTGACTTAATTATTGAAACAGAAATCGTTTATGCTCCAGGATTACAAAACAGACACAAAACTTCGGTTCCAACAGAAACAGCCAAATGAAGTGTGCTTGTATATTTGACTGCTCCACCGAACACATGTTAATCTTTACTCAATGACGTATTCAATAAAACAACATTTCACTGGACCAGGCAAGACGGGGAATTCAACTAGGCACAATTCTTGGTTCTCCTCGTACTTTGAAAAAAAGACGACGAAGCTTTTTGTTACATTGTACCTTCCATTTGTAACATTGTATCTTCCATTTTGTTAAATTGTACCTTCCTATTTGTTACATTGTACCTTCATATTTGTTACATTGTACCTTCCATTTTGTTTACATTGTACCTTCCATTTTGTTACATTGTATCTTCCATTTTGTTACATTGTACCTTCCATTTGTAACATTGCATATTCCATTTTGTTACATTGTACCTTCCAATTTGTTACATTGAACCTTCAATTTTGTTACATTGTACCTTCCAATTTGTTACATTGTACCTTCCATTTTGTTACATTGTATCTTCCTATTTGTTACATTGTATCTTCCTATTTGTTACATTGTATCTTCCATTTTGTTACATTGTACCTTCCATTTTGTTACATTGTATCTTCCATTTTGTTACATTGTACCTTCCATTTGTAACATTGCATATTCCATTTTGTTACATTGTACCTTCCAATTTGTTACATTGAACCTTCAATTTTGTTACATTGTACCTTCCAATTTGTTACATTGTATCTTCCAATTTGTTACATTGTATCTTCCAATTTGTTACATTGTATCTTCCATTTTGTTACATTATATCTTCCAATTTGTAACATTGTATCTTCCATTTTGTTACATTGTACCTTCCAATTTGTAACATTGTATCTTCCATTTTGTTACATTGTACCTTCCATTTGTAACATTGTATCTTCCATTTTGTTACATTGTACCTTCCAATTTGTTACCTTGTACCTTCAATTTTGTTACATTGTATCTTCCGTTTTGTTACATTGCACCATCTATGTTATTACATTGTACCTTGCAATTTTTTACATTGTACCTTCCAATAGAATATGTACGTTTACCTTACGAACTGCTGTCTTAACTTTGTTTTTGTTTGCCTTTTTTAGGGGGGGGGGGGGCTGGGGGTGTTTTTGTTTTTGTATTATTAACTTAGGTTTTTCAAATACGTGTATGTTAATGCATGTGGAGAGAACATGATATGAAACCTAATTATGTATGTCTAATTCTAATGTTTGATTTACTAGGTAAAAACGTTGATGACATGTTAAAGGCATTGGTTGATGAGGTATCTCAGTATATGTGACAGCTATGCACACTGGCGTGAAGCCGTCGGACATTCAAAGATGGTGGCCAACATAATTAGGCGGGATTCTGCTTACAATGCAACGGTTTCCCTCGTGTTAGGCTATAATAGGTTATAATTTATTGTTTGTAATTCATGGAATAACTCTCGATTATATGCGTGCAAAAGTAAGGTGCCAAAACTGCGCTTTCAATTTTATCACGCTTTCGTTTTCGAAGCAAATCTGATTCATCTTTTTGTGTGGTCTCTGACACTTGTCGAGCTTTTACAAATATTGGCTTTGGAACAGTTGACGACTGTAGAAAATCAAACAATAGTATTTAAAAAAAATAAAATTTAAGTATAAGCACATGCATTGATTTATCTTTGAGCTATGAGAACCAAATATCAAAACAGATGACAAATTTCTATTTTAAAGATTATTATACATGTATATATGTGTGTTTTGATACACAAATGTTAACTAAGCATTATTCATTCGTTCAATAGTAAGATATAATCAGATTTTAGGAGAGGAAACATTTGGCGACTTAAACACAGCACAATCGAAGGGAAATAACTCGCAATATTAGTTTGACATGAATGAAAAGGACGTAAGAAATGGCAAAACGTTTTAACAGTTTGTGATGACATCATGAAATCTGTGACTCAAACTGGATAATTTACATGACTTCGACCACATGTATTGTTGTCGACGTCCCAGAAATTTGGCACATTCTCAATTATATTCATTGGAAAATTACTCTAGTTTGCTGGACAATGGTTATCGCGTGAAAGACGGTATAGACTGTGAATATATCTAAATGATCTTCCTTACAAAGTTTCATGTACAGTTTGATTGATTACATGATTTTATTAATATGATTTGACAGGAGCATTTATGCGGATGTCATATCAAATAATTGAATAACGAGAATATAAACATTGCAAATAAGTAAAATCCTCCAACTATAAAGAGCTATATGAAATAGAAATTTTGAATAAACATAACACATACAAACTTTATATATTCAACCCACTGCATTAGAGCTCGATCTTCAAGCATCACCCTAGTGATGGTCCTGGTAAACTCTTGTAGTCATTTACTGTCGGAGCCAACAGCGACGGAAGGCAGACATTTACCCGTGAAGAACACAGTATTCCACCAGACCCTCTTAAAAAGAACGAGCTTACCTTAACTACTGGTCAAGTCAAAGTAAGCAGCAATCTGCAAAATGAGAACCGAGTCATCATTGTCAATCACAACAAGTAAGGACACTAATAAGAAAACTCCAAAACGCCAATCTTTATATCACACAAAGATACAGAATATTTCTTGATAAGATCAAGATGGCGACCAAAAAACTTTCGAATCCCTGTGCCGTAAGTCTGTTAGTCAGCAGTTAACATCTATCACGAAACCTCGAAATTCAGAGCAAGTCCTAGAATAAAGAATTAACTGCGACATGTAAACACCATAGGATGGAGAAGCAGGGATGTTACAATCAAGAAAGGGAAAGTTTTCGATCGGTAATTCGAACGAAATCGTCACATTTATCATACATCTTGTATTTGTAATTTGTAAGTTGTTTGTGTTGGTCATAGTTTAAGTAAAGATTTAGGTAAGAAGATGATGTAGGACAGTATTTTGAGTCTTTAATCTGAAAATGAAAATGAAAGATTTGGCAAGGTTTTTGTTACCCGTCCTGATAAGCCCTTCGAGAAATTCAGCCTCGTATAAAAACAAAAACTAGTCAGCCAAAAGTGGGGCATAGTTAGTGCCCATTGGAATGCCAACAGTCTGTTGTAAAATCTTTCCTCCGAACTCAACAAAGATATTGTCAACCGGGAATTCAAGCATTCGTACTATATCTTAATCTTTTTATAACAATAAAATCTGTTAATATCAAAACACATGTTATACACTTCATACCTGGACGAAGACGAACTGTTGTCTGCGACGGCCTTAAGGACTTAGTCAACAGACCAAGTATTTGTACCGTACACTATAGTGCGAGTTCAAGCAACAATAAACGCCGTTTTTATATCCGTGATTTCAATATAATGATTAGTGTTATTAGGGAAACATTATTGAATTCTCCATGCAACAAAACCGATCGATCTGACTTCCTATATAGATACATCAATATTCGCAAAAAACTGCATAAATGAGAAAATTATTACTTCATACTGCTACACCAATTTGATTCACATGGGTATCCTTACGGTTACAGATACACTTACAATATTGGCGATGTACATTTGAAAATTAATTTTGGTGATGAATATAATACTCAATGAACATGGTAGTTTGTTACTACATTTGGAAATCTCTATGTGCTGCACGTATGAATTAAGTATAGTTAATTAATGCATCATTTCGTTAAAGTTGAAATGAATCAAGCATCGCTAGCTTGCCTATAATTATAATTTCATACCTCTTTCCATGTACATTGTACATGTACTCTGCATGTGTCTACGAAATTATGTCCATGAAAACCAGTGATTTTGTTTAGCAAGTCAAACAAGAAATTGTGAAATATGTATGTTGCTCGTATGACTCACGTACAGTTATGATGAGAAAAAAACAAGAAAAATAGAAAAAAGGAAAATATCTCCAATAAAACTTTTCATAATTTATCTTATAAAAAAAATATTTATAAAAATATACGGTTGTAAGTTATTCTAGTAGAGATAAAAATAATGATTTCCAAGACTCTCAGAACCAAGCCCTGATCAAATTAAAATGTGAGTGGATGGAACGACAACTTAAGTAAAATATAAGAAAGTTGATAAAAATCATGAAATTGTATAAATGAGTGGTCTTTCCTTACCTTCAACAATGAGTTGAACTAGTTTCAGCGTGATTAGATTGGTGTTAATTCCACAACTATAGAGCCGCTCATCTGTTGGCAAGACATCGTGAATGACAAGATTCCAAGCATAATCAGTTGGACGCGACACACTGAAACGAGTGTCATCATGATGGAAGACCTGCTCCATGTATGATTCTACCATATTGTCATTGTCAATCCATGTCACCTGTTCGTATCATACTACAGGTATCAAACCATACTGGTTGGATATCTCAAATAAAACCAGTTCTGTCGATTGTAAATCGCACGATACACAATATGATGCAGCTATGACGTCTATTTTCCCATTTATTGAGGATCACACACTATGTTATTAAATTCTTTAAAAAGATCAATTAACTGAAACGTCGATGAATAAAAGACTTTGTTTTAAAATAGAGACAACCGTTTTATAATGCTCACATTATCTGCATTTGTATAAGGTGACGTAACACACACATGTGTTACGGAAAGTGACGGACGGCATATAGAACCTGACGTAAGCATACAAATCAAACAGATCTGTGCCGACTTAACGTTTAATCGCGTACTAGGGGCTGTAGTTATATTTAAGAAATTATCATTGAAATCATTAGTACATATCGTACATACAAACACCCAGACAAGGGCTACTATTAATACAAATATCCCGACTTGGGAAGTGACTAGTATTTTACAACAAAAAGCAGAAATCAAAATAGTGAGACGAGCCGAGCGCGAACTCGAGACCTCTAGTTATGGAGTCAGAACGTTACTACCAGGCCAAAAGGTCCGAATCAGCTGACCTGTTTTGTAATTCCCTGATATTGTTATGCAAGGTCGCGTCTCCTCGTAACACGCTTGCTGCACCCTTTAAATTAATTAATAGATACAGTAAACAATAGGACTCGTCAGTGATGCTAGGCGCCAAAAGGAAGAAATCGAAATTTTCCAAACAAATGTAGAAGCGGAAGAGTCAGGTGTGTAAAACAATTTTATTGTATGAATTTAGGAGAAAAACTAAATACTCGATAATGCCAAATTGTGTAATACGAAAGTGTGTATATTATGAACGGTGTCACTACTCAAATGAGATTAACTGTGGCTATGGAGGCTTCAGGAAACCTCGGGGACTAAACAATCCACCAACAGGGTAAACAAAAAAATCAGAGAATACCCAAGCGTCAACAAAACCATAATCCGAACTCAAAATCGATTAAACCAGGGGCAAAATATGAACAAAGGAAAGATTTACATGGAGACTCTTGTAAAAGTACAAGAGAATAAGACCAGGTGTTCCGGAAGAGTAAGCGTCTTCTGCTTCATCAACAACACCCGCCATGTAAATTTTGGTCTCATCCGAGTAAGCATCAATCCTCAAAATGAGAACCGAGTCATCAAAAGTATAATATCGTATACACTTATCATTTCTTCACATTGTTGCCGTACAATCACCACTTGTAAGAACGGATGTCGACTCATACGATAACACAAGATTGTGGACTTAAGGTCCTTGGCCTCTACGCCAATGTTATGCTAACTGTGCCTCACTGCACTGGTAACAATAACTTACAAAACCAAGGATCAAAGCGGAATGCTTATTTATCCTTTTCTCTACAAGGTCATTGGATCAAAGATCAAGGTCAAACTTTACATTTCTTAACTGTTAAGCAGTTTGATTTGACTACCAATGTAATATATTATGGAATAAAGTTGAACAGACTTAGCGAATTGTCAACTGAAAAAAAACTTCAATGTTGTCGGATCAAAAGTCAAGGTCATATTTTACATTTTAACACTGCTTTGTATTTTGCAACATATAAAGTGCCAATTAATCCTACATGAAGGCCATATGATCAAAAGGTCAATGTCGAGTTGTAATTTCGTAACTGTGATAACGATTTTAGGATGCGTGTTTTTGCATGGATGAATGATGTGTCTGTGTTCCGACCTGCTCACGAAAAAAATATTGATCACAATAAATAACGTTTTACTTGATATTAAGAAGATGGTTGTTTTCCTTTTGTTTTCATGGTATAAAGTTTGTTTTTTTAGTTGGTATATTAATATAGAAAAATAATTACCAAACACCGAAGTGTCAACCAAAACCCCATTACAAACTAAAATCGATTAAAGTAGTGGCAAAATATGAACAAAAGGAAAAAGATCTACATGGATACTCCTACAAAAGTATATGAGAATGAGCCCAGGGGTTCCGAAAGATTAAGCATCTTTTGATTCCAGAAGAAAAGAAACAATCTGAATGTAAGTACTGTGTATATCATTTTTTCGTATTACATCAATATTGGAGTTCTGTTTAATTCGAGAGAAATAACATTATCAGATGCATCTGTCAGACTCCCGCGTGATGTAGACAAAATGATTTCTGGTAAAACCACGGTCCACAGAAAAAATAAATTATGTAACACTCTTAGGTTCAGCACTGTGTCTAATGTCGGACTGTTTATACTAAGTGTTCATCGAAAGTTATCTCGAAAGCTGACAACTATATTTAAACATACAGATACACAAGTAGTTGTAGAATTTTCTCAATCGGAAGCATATTACATATAAATACTTAATGATACCACTTACAAAAATACCTACCATGGTTTCGGCAACTTTAAATTCATGTTAATTAAGTAGTATTGTCTGTACCCATCCAAGCCTTTGAATGTTGTTTATGATGCACATTTAGAATTACTACTCATTTTTCTTCCGATCCGATTAAATCAATCACATGACGAGGGATTAAACACCACGTCCCATTTTCATTGTTTTGTTGGGCTTGTGTACTCAAAGGTGTTAAATGTGAACGAGTTGTTTATATATTGGGTACACTGTAAAGCGTATGTATTCTCACTTCCTACGATATCGCGGGTTCTACGGTATCGCGTTACACTGTACGTATTGGTTATACCATTTACGCTTAATATGTCGAGTTTGAATAGTAGAGTTTGTACCGTAGGTATTGCACCGATATGATTCTATTGAGGATGACTTAACACACACTTGTGCTGCACCTTTTAAATTTAGTAATAGATACAGCATGCCGAAAAAATGAATTAAACTGCATCATACAGCTGTTTCGTCCTCCTAGGACTCTTTAGTGATGCTAGGGACCAAAGAGTGGGAATCCAAAATTTCTAAACTAATATAGAAGCAGAAGCGGCAGGTGCGTAAAACCCCTTTAATTTATGAATTTAGCTATTTGTTGTTTAATACGCAGTCATATTACAGGGAGCAACATTTAAATTTCAGTGATACTAACGTAAGATATTAAGATGATAATTTACAAGTGATAGCCAGATTAACCACATTCATGAAGAGTATCGTATCCCGAAACATGTTGAAACACCAAGATCATAAAATTAATCTATGTCTATGTCGCCAAAGTATGACGGCTGGGTACACGCAATTATATTCAACAAATATTGCTTTCCATTTTCAATTCATTCCAAGGATAAACCTCCTATGTCATATCGGCCTGACGTATTCCCAAACAGCGGATACAGAGAACTCTTGACACAGCCAAACTACAGCTTACATGGTTAAACATTTGACTGAGAGCCTCCACAGCCAGCCCATGTGGTCTGTGGAATATGTCTCACAGGCACATGTGACCAGGATAATAATCTATATATAAAATAATATGAATAACTAATATATATATATATAGAAACAAAAGGTGTTTTTTGTTATGGTATTAATTTTCCAAAACTCTAATGACAAAAATAGCCAAATGTCAGCTTGATACGTTAAGCGGTTAAATTTCACAAAAATCGACTTTCAGACACTGAAATAGAGTATATCAGTTTGATGACTTGTTTCATAATTGTTGTAAAATGAAAAGTTAAAATCCCTACAAATGACATTAAATCTTCCTCTTAAATGTACCTACTCTGTTGACATTCTACTTCAAATGAAACATGCAATGTACATATATTGTTGATATCTATCAAATACTACCCTTGTAAATGCGATGTTTCCACGCCCTCAATATACATGAACGATTTTAATAAAGCTCGGTTACAAGTATTTTAGGGTGACATGACAAATTCTTTATAATGATATTGGACTCTCAAACATGATACTTGTGGACCATAGATGTTTGTTTGTTTGTTTGTTTTTTTAATCGCCGTTCCGAAATCCGACTGTCAATACAACTCATTAATGAAATGCAGCAACCGTGTTCAAATCATTTCTACTTCTATAATAGTTTATATTGCAAAGTGTTGCGAGACGAAAACGTGTTATCGAATCTAATATAAATAATTGTGTTTTTTTTAGAAATGGTCTTAAACATCCTATGTATGTATTTTTCACAATAATATACGTAAAAAGCTGGGTTTACACGGGGTAGCATTTGATAGATATAAACACTATATGTATGTTTCATTTCAAGTAGATCGTCTAAGAAGTACATGCCTTGAAAGGACGAGTCACGTCCCGTGATATTATTATGTAAGGGAATAAGCTGTCTTCTATATTGACATTTCATTGGCGAAAAACAGGTGGACGAAATGACACACTAACTAATACTGACATCAGATAGACACCATATGTATAGCCAAAACAACCCACACGGGCTGGCCGCGGAGGTACTCCGTCAAATCTCTCACCATATTGGCTGAGGTTAGACTGCTTCAAGAGCTCTCCCACCAGCCCGTTGTTTGGGGACTTGTCGGGCTAACAGGAAGTCAGTCCTTGGAATGAAGTGATTTGGAAAGTAACAACAACCGAATGTATTTTCTGAATCTGACTGTTGTACGTTGGACGCGTTAAATTAGTGTAGTATTTGCTTGTACCTTTCTATCCTTCTTTGGCGACATAGACTTGGAATATATAGGAATTATTCTGCGGTCATCTTGGCGTTTGAAAATGTCTTTGGGAAATGTGGTATCAGTTGCGTTACTGTTTATGTGTCCTCTGGCTGTTCCTGGTAAGTATAGTCTAAATATGTTTAATCTAATGTCAGTGAACCGACACTGTTATTCTATGACTACAAGCGTACAAATTAAACAGATTTTGTGTAAAGATCACTTTGCACAACCAATAAATGTTTTATGTGAAGTTTCGATGACTTGTAAGTAATGTACACATGAACCCTGTCACCTTCATCAGACAAATGAACGGCAAACGTATGCACACAAAGGTGTAAATTGTGGATTAGTTGGCAATGACAAATGGTCGTTTCGTCTAAGATAACTTTACATTAATGCACAGCTAAATCGAGTCATTTCAGTACAAACTTATACTTGTATTTAACTTAACAGCGTAGCCTAACAACATCGATTTTAGGACAAACTTTACATATGTTACACATTTATATAAATGTACATTCGCTTAACCAGTAATTTGTCTTGTGAACGTGACAAAGCGTCATAAAAACGTCACCCCTAAACACTAAATGGTTGTGTTAGACGAGTACTCTGACAATACTTATAATCGACACTGCTTATAACAAGATGTCTATCACCACAAGCAAATATTCCCAGTACAATAGGTTTCACACCTCAACCTCAGTAATGCCAGGAGGTATGAAGCTTTGTAATGGTAAGAGAAAAGCAGTTTTAATTGACGGTACACTTCTTCACAACTTTAAATTGCCTCTAACAGATGAGAGAAAAAAAGTAAATTAAATATTTAATGGCCATATGACCATTACGTTCATCCAAGTCTTATACATGTACCATATAACAAAATTAAAAACAGAAAAGATAAATTAAAATCGAAAGCAAAATGTCGAAGTTATTCGAAATCATGTGTAAAATACAACAAGAACGGAAATATGAAACAAATGCATAAAACCTTTGAAACATCTTTACCCGTGTGAATTACTCAGATACACTGTATTGAACCAGACACAGTTTTCGGTAGGGACTACAGTCGCGTGAAACACTTGCTGTTTGGCCGATTCAGTTGTGAAGTTCCTTTAGGAGAAAGGAGCTACATTTTTGTATCGAGTTAACGAAGTACATTGTAGTTAACGATAACGTGACATAGAAATATGGCTCTAACGTTTGCTCATTGACAGATGCACAGTAAATAAACAAATTGTCCCCTAGGGCCCAGTTGTTCAAAAGGTGATTAGCTTAATCAGTGATTAGCGGAAATTTTAATTATCCCGAACTTTAAAATTAAACCATAGATTAAGTTACAAATTTGCAGGTATTAAATATCCAATAGTGTCAATTAATATGCAAAATATTACGATTTTACGTTGTATATTGACATAATTATTTAAGTTTAAAAAATGTCGTTAAATAGTGATTAAGCTAATCACCATATCAACAACTGGGCCCAGAAGGAAACTGGACGCTTAAAGCTTCCTGATACCACAATAGAACACCAAACACAACAGTGAAGGGAATATGATGTTTAACTTCCTATCACGTCATTGATATACATATAATCCGATCAAATTGAAGAGGAGGTTTACCATAGCACTAAATGCAAATACTATACAGCATTGCAACGTTTGAATACAGACGAACATTTATAAAATTGAGACGTAAGTTATGCCGAAACGTTATTTTTCTTCGGTGGTAAGATTTAATATTTTTATGCAATGTTTCTCAGATAGATAAAATTCTACAAACACTAGGTTGGTTGTTTGTTTATAACATGTGTTTTTGAGATAACATTCGATGACATATTTGATCCACACCTCTCCGACTTTCTGAATATCAACACAACGAGCACTAAGTATATATACAATTCGGCCTTTAATATTGTGCTGAATCTTAGAGTGTCAAGTCTTCTCACCGCCATTAAAAATAAAATGATTTCCATGTTTTCATTTATATATATACGTTATCACTTCTTTGCTAGGAAGGGATACGGATGCCAGTCTACTCTACTGAGACTTCTTAGGGCCCGTAGTAGGGCCTTGAGTGGATCTCTCCAAGGCCTTTGATTATATTCCTTATGACATGCTACTCGTTAAGCTGACTGCATAAGGGCCTATCACAGTGAAGAATACATATTCATGCTATTATATAACCAGTAGCATAGTTTTTCTACCTTAAGTTTATATTGCTGCCGTTTAACTCTTTGACGTCATTGTTTTCTTTCAACTTAAACTATAGTAGTGTATATTTCTTCATTATTTGCCATATTAGCATAAAATATGCATATTAAACTGATATAGTGCTTTGACCATATTGGAAACAACACCTGTGGGGTATGCAGGTGTTCAATATTATGAACTATCATTATCACTCTATAGCTTGTGATATTTATCTCGTTCTCCATTCGAATTATGATCTTATTACTGTAACTTTCCAAAATAAGCAGTTAATCCTTATAGACAAATGCTGTCTATGAATGGTTCGTAATCAGATAAACAGAGAATACAGATGCGTCAACAAAACCATAATCTAAACTCAAAATCGATTAAACAAGGGGCAAATATAAACAAAGGACAGATTTACCTGGAGACCCTTGTCAAAATACATTAGTAAGCGTCCTCTGTTTATCGACAACACCCGTCATGTAAATCTTAATCATAGCCAAGTCAAAATCAATTCCTCAAAGTTAGAACTGGTTCATCATTGTCAATCACACCAAGAAAGCATACTTATAAGCATACTCAAAAACGTCAATCTTCTCAAAGACAAAGATGGTAACCATAAAACTTACACATAGTTTTCATCATCGTTTTACTTTTGTTATTTTCTTAATGTTCCAGCTCAACTCGTCTTTGATACCAGGCCTATAACTATACGATCCCAGCAAGGATCGACAGCCATGCTCCCTTGTCGCATCGAGATGATCGGCACACATAAGGTAGGTAAACTAGGAGTATGTACAATCGTGTGTTATCATATGGGTCGACATCCACGTACAAAGATTGATCATCAATTTCGCTTTAACTCTCAAGTGCTATGAAAGTTCAGCGGTTACATCAATATTAAGCATGAAGCCCAGAGGCTTCATTCTATTATAATTTATATATGACACTAACGCTTGGTGAATACTATTTGTTGTTACAATAAATGTCGCTTACTTTAAGTTAAAGGTATATCCTGATGAAATAAGTTTTTCTCTATCATGAAAATATGGACTAATAAAAATGAAGTTACAGTTAAAAACATAAAGTCATTATACTGCAAGAATACGAAAACAAATACGATGATAGGAAGGTCAACCATATTTGATATCAGTAATATTCAGGAGAACGTATTGGAGATTACGTGCCGTCCTCGTTATAGTCTAACCCTCAGATATTGTGTATAGCATTTTATACACATTTATCTAACTGCCTTCATTCATCAGCGAACACTTTTGCAGGAATCATCAATCTTTTCATCGTATCTTACATCATTACAGATTTATAATTTCCCCATGCTTTTCACCTCACCCATTTACCATATCATCACCAAACAGTTCACTTCCAAATTATAGATATTTAGATGTGTACCTATGAACAAACCATACATACCAAGTAATGAGTGTGATAGTCAAAAATGTATGATTTTTAACTGTGTTTAATTTAGCATTAGATTCTCAATTTGTTGCTCCATTGTGGATTTAATTATCTAGAACTAAACCACTCTTACCTGCCCATTATGCCTTTTATTATATGCTAAAATTACAACTGGTGTAACTACTTGTTATTTCATTATTCTGCTGTACATGATTTATATCATTCTGCTGTACATGATTTATATCATTCTGCTGTACATGATCTATATCATTCTGCTGTACATGATTTATATCATTCTGCTGTTCATGATTTATATCATTCTGCTGTACATGATTTATATCATTCTGCTGTACATTATTTATATCATTCTGCTGTACATGATTTATATCATTCTGCTGTACATGATTTATATCATTCTGCTGTACATGATTTATATCATTCTGCTGTGCATGATTTATATCATTCTGCTGTTCATGATTTATATCATTCTGCTGTACATGATTTATATCATTCTGCTGTTCATGATTTATATCATTCTGCTGTACATGATTTATATCATTCTGCTGTACATTATTTATATCATTCTGCTGTACATGATTTATATCATTCTGCTGTTCATGATTTATATCATTCTGCTGTTCATGATTTATATCATTCTGCTGTACATGATTTATATCATTCTGCTGTACATGATTTATATCATTCTGCTGTTCATGATTTATATCATTCTGCTGTACATGATTTATATCATTCTGCTGTTCATGATTTATATCATTCTGCTGTTCATGATTTATATCATTCTGCTGTACATGATTTATATCATTCTGTTGTTCATGATTTATATCATTCTGCTGTACATGATTTATATCATTCTGCTGTACATTATTTATATCATTCTGCTGTACATGATTTATATCATTCTGCTGTTCATGATTTATATCATTCTGCTGTTCATGATTTATATCATTCTGCTGTACATGATTTATATCATTCTGCTGTACATGATTTATATCATTCTGCTGTACATGATTTATATCATTCTGCTGTACATGATTTATATCATTCTGCTGTACATGATTTATATCATTCTGCTGTACATGATTTATATCAATAACGAATATATGACAACTCACTTAATATAATTGTTGTATTAATAATGAATTTTATAATAAAATTTTGAGATTCCGACACCTCGCAAATATCCTTTACATCAACAATTTTACCGGTCATCAATTTTTTTTAATTTTATTTTCAATTTAAGCAAGTGCAAAGGTGTACACGAACCGAAAGTGTGTGGTACTGCTCAATCGACATCCATATCTAATATAAATAAACAAACTTTCGTTTTTCTGAACTGATAAGCCCCTCCAGGCCTCGAACCATGTAAAAAAGAGACAATTTTATGTATAACATCATGTTTAAACTTTCATCATTTCTATATTTTTTTATTTGAAAATCAAGAAAAAATGAAACGAAAAAGCCCTATTTTGCTGTATTCACTGTTCGTAATTTTTCGTTTGTGTCAAATTTGTTCAGATATGTTAATATAAATGCCAAGCAGGTTTTATAAACAACACCAGAGATAATATGGTGCTATATGACAAGTCATTGTCTTTATTATGGGGCTATTTCCAAACCTTGCCTCACACCTTACTAAACGTCAAAAATTTGTTCATAATTCAGGCCCAAGGGCTTTTTGAATTTTAAACACTAATTCAGGAGAGAATACTGGGATGCTATATATGACACCTAGTTCGGATTATATTGGGATACTGGCAAAATCATATTGTTCGTGAAAGAGGTCCTTTGGCACGTTCTCAAGTATAGTTATTGGAAAATAAGTTTGCGGGACAATGGCTATCAAGTGAATGTTTGTGTAGACTGTAAATATAATCATATATACAAGGATAATAATAGACATCCTAACTGAAATATATTACCTGTACCCCATATGCTTTTACCAGTAATTTTCGACTATGTATCATTATTTAAGGATTAACTTGAATATATTTTTATGTTATGGGGTTATAACACAAAAAAACGGAGTGTACTCTTAATAAACCGCGAAGTGGGTTATGATGAGAGTACACTCAGGTTTTTTTTGTGTTATAACCGCATAACATGAGAAATAGATTCAAGTTTTAATACTTATAATTTAATCTATACCCTGCGAAAATTAACTTTATTGATGGACTCTTTTCTCTTACAAATCATTGCGCTGCTGCATCAGCCTATCAAAAGCGGCGACGTCATTTTTTACGTTATGGGCTGATAACATATGTTTTTAAGCCAATGAAAATGCTTGTTTCAAACAAGATTAAATTATATCTGAATAATTTGACCTGGATTGGTTTTATTTGAAATAATAATCCGTAGTTTGACAAATAGTATCATTACTGTGTACAGGTTGTGTGGACAGACGAGTTTAAGACGTTACTCACATACAATGACAGGCTCATCATTGATAACAGCCGATACAGTTTGTTACGTACCACTAGCAATGACTGGAATCTTCGCATTAGTAACGTCAGGTCGACGGATGCAGGGGTCTATGAATGTAACGTAAACACCATTCCAATCACGTTGAAACGAGTCCGACTCATCATTGAAGGTAAGGGCAGACCACTCAGTAAAACCAAATCAATTTTTCTTACAGATGAAATTAGAGTTGTCTTTCCTTCCACTGACATTCCTGTTTGTCAACTGCCTAATCCTGATATACTAGTTTTGATTTTAATTTTGTATTGTGTTTTCTTCTAGAATTTTTATCGTTTAAAAGGTATACTTCATAAAACAAATTAAAGGCCCAATATACGTAACTTCAGGAAATTTTCGTGATTCTGAAAAGTTCTGAAAAAAATGCAGTTGATAACAATGCAAAAATAAGCCTAAAACGAAGTACACCTGAGCGGTAACTAACAAGAAACTCTTGACAGAAAAATCCGAAGAATTGAAAATGATTCAGGTGGGGCCCACTTCAACAACAAACCGAAGTTAAAAGACAGTAAAATATGGACGCGTGTTTACAAATACCAAGTTTCAACTGCTGCCGTACCGGTTACCGCGAAAGAATTCATCTTAAATATTGCTGATATCACTTAATCTTAACTAAATCTATAATAATAAAAAGTTATAAGGCTTGATTTTCGCTTCAGGTTTTGCCGAGAGTTACGTATATTGGGCCTTTATTAAAAAAATTTGAATTTGAATATTTTTTTCATAAGTGTGAAAATGTTTTTCAATATCGTTGTACAACGAGTGCTACGAACAGCATACTGATTCTACACTCTCATGTTTGACAACTTGACAAATTTTACTGATTTTCATGAATATACAATGTCCATGGAAAAGTTTTGAAGATGTATGAAATATAGACTACTATTGTCATAATAAGCAGGCTGAGAATCATTGATATATCTTAATTTTACGAAATGTTTGCATGCTTTTTTTCTTATCCAAATATCCTCGACATAAAAAAAAAACACATTTATTGTCAAAAGTACATTCTTCCATTGTATCAAATTACCTTTGTTAGGATATCCTCGTGGCTCCAATTGGGGTTTCAGTATGTAGTAATAATGTAATCTATTTAGCAGTTTTGTTCATTCTGATGTATCTTTATAATAATGAAGAAAAAAAATCCGAGATAATTCTTGTTTAGTTGCATGGAATTCAATAATCGTTCCCTGATAACACTAACCCTTAAATTGCTCTCACGGATGTTAAAAAGCCATTTTGGTGCTAGTGTAGATAATACACATCAACCAAGGAGCGCCGAACTCGCACTGCAGTGTACGGTAACGATTTTTGGTCTATCGACTCAACTATAAGACATTCGCAGACAACAGTTTTTCCTCGTCCAGGTATGTACATTTTTATGTCATCAGACCCGTAGGGTCACCAGTTATCAGTATAATGTGACGAAGTGGGGTTGTTTCGCTGGTGGCCTTCCGCAGTATACTTCAGTGAGGTAGCTCTATAAAATCGGCGTCTGGTCTATACTTCTACAAGGTGGCATACACGAATATACTACAACCCACCAAATACACACACACTTATTACACTTGTTCCAATCGCATACACCGACAGACCGTCTTTTAAGTAAATAAGCAGTAAGTTGAACGTTAAACTTAATGAAACAGAACCATAGAACTAATTTTTGCCAACAGTTTGTTTTTATTTTGTATCTTGAAAGAATGCATTAACAATAACCCGATTGCCCATGTGAAATGTATATTAAGCGATTTGTAAGACATGTTGAATCCTCTCTTATGATAAATAAGCTACATTGTATATGTGTTCCTTGTTGGTAAACTTGATTAATTTTGTACATATGATGATTTTCCTAATGATAGTGGCGTCCTCTATTCTACATATAAAATTTCTATATTTCAAGCTGTACGTCATCCACCATTATGCTTTAAGGTTTCAATGCCCTCATCTACGTCAAGGCAGGATTATTACTCAGGTAATGCATTCAGTGTAAGATAAAAAAAGGTTGATTGTTGTTTTATCCTTTTCCAATATTTATGCTGTTGTTGTTGCTCTGGCGAAAACAGCATCTCTTCCAGTTGGCAATTGAGAATACTGATTAGTTTTAACAAACCAATATGCAGTATGAAAAAAGTGTAGGCCATGATTAAGAAAATAATAAACACAATAACATATTTGCTTTTAAATATCTGCTTAACTTGACACTGTAGCAATAACAAGCCATTATTTCACACAAGTGATGCACAAGTGTTTAATTTTTTATCATTTTTAAGACAATCTAAAGGAATTCCGACGCTATCCCTCAGGACAAAGGAGATACGAACATCTTTCGACATCAGCGGGAAATCCTGCACCAATCGTCATTGAGAAATGGTGGAGGGCAATAATCCCTCCGATCATTCTGTGGAAATAGACATTTCTGAAACGATAGCCTGGCAAGTCCCTCGTGAAATGAAGGGGATCCATGGAGTTTTTCCTTAAATTATATGACCGGCACAGGTACAGTGAATATGAAGTCCTAAACATTCTAATGCCGCGTCATTGCACACTTATAAAGAAGTTACACATTGGTTACAAAGTAATTTCCCTTTTCTTAACGTTTACTTCTGAATTCATAAATCTAAGGGTTTTACATACCTGACCCTTCATTTTGCGACATGAAGCGGTTAATTTTCACAAAAACATCGACTATCAGACACTGAAAAACAGAGCAGTATCTGAAAGTCGATTTTTTGTGAAATTTAACCGCTTAACGTATCAAGCCAAAACTTCATAAAGGTATCAGAAAATTAATAACACAAGAAGAAAATTTGAAACTTTTGTTTTTATATATTTTTTTAACTATTCAAATTTCGCTTAGTTATCTATATATGGATGGTTATTCTCCTGGCCACAAGTGCCTGTGTTGGATCTTAGACAAAATTGATCTGACACGACAAGCATTCTGTCAATCAAAGGGAGATAATTCACTTTCTAAACCTATTCACTACACAAGACAAACAAACACTATGCCAGTACCGAATGGCTGGGGGCCCCAAACCTAATAAGGTACTGATTTTAGATAATGTATTTATATTTCTTCTATTAGCACGTACATGTATTGCCCTCCCAATATATAGAAATTGTCTAGTTGACCACACGCATGTACTTGTAAAGCAAAATATAATTTTACAATAGTACTGCTTACACAATTACATGTTAATCACGTCCATAATCAAGACAAAAAGTATGCATTTTTAATCCCTTCACACACATTTCACCGTACATCAATCATACATAAAGTATCTTTTATGATTACATGCAAGTAATGTAGAGATCTGTATTTGTTGCCGTTGTAGTTCTTTAATATGTTTTTTTTATTGTTTTGGGGTATTACTTAAAGAAAGAATTACATATGCAGAGGTGACATCAATAACTTTGTTTTGCAAATTTAACTTTGTTTCTTATTTTCCAAATTGTATATTTAATGTTTGTTGCTATTTTGTTGAAGAAATATTGATCATCTCCTTTATTTCCTAGGAGATAAGCCGGATAAGCCAGAGAAAAACAAACGATCTACAGTCAGTACCTCGCAACTGCCCAACGTGGGTTACGAACACGCAACAACCCAGAGGTGGAGGGCCTTTCTTTTGTCTAACGAGGAACTCGCTGTTTTGCTTTAAAGACTTCTGAGTTGTCTCTCTTTGATCACTTGACCATATTCGCTGCGCCGATGTCGACAAAGTGTTTCACAAGATATTTTAATGATGTTGCGCTCCGTTGACGGCAAACTATGTGTACACAGCCAAAGTTTCTTCAAATGTATTTCACGTGAAAGTCCCTCACGTGAAATTCACGTTGATTTCACACGAATTTCACGTGAATTTGACAAAGCATGCCCCTCTCTCCCCGCGTAAATAATTCGACTAAGTCTACATATAAACAACAAAAACATGAAATATGCATCAAATATTGTTTTAATTACACCAAAGTAATCAATTCGGAAAAATCGAAAAGACGGAAAATTGACTAAACTAACTCTTATATGTTTACTTTTTATTATATCTCAAATATTTCTTCTATCAATGTAATTCTTTTTCTTTTCTTTTTGTGGAGTAATTGAATCAAAAATGATGGTTTTTTTTCGTGTGAAATATTATTTAATCAACAATAACAGATTATGGTTATCAAGAATATTGTGTGTTCTTACTAGTACCGCTTAGCTTTCATATTATGACTGAAATATGACATTTAGAAATATTGTGGTTTTGAATTATAATCTCTGCTTTTGTCAAATTTTGTTATATTCAACCGACCATATACAAACATGTAGCTATTTCTTTTTGGGCAAACATAATTGAAGTCAAGTTAATTTTATTTCCTTTTAAACAAAAAGTCGTCTTTCCTATTCCTTTCCAGTGCCTTCAGCATCAGAAGATGTTGCTCATTACAATGTAAAAAACAAAAACTTTATTTATTTTACAACAATTATAAAACAAGTAATCCAACTTATATTAATCACTCTTGTTAGCCTGGATATTAGCGCGCGATGGGTCTTATTGTGGATGGAAATCGGAGTACCCGGAGAAAACCCACACGGTCGGGCAGGTGACCCCATACCTTTTCACGTCCAGTCGGGGAATCGAACCCCAACCGCCTTGGTGAAAGGCATGTGCACTATCCACTGCACCACCCGACCACCCGGGGTACATACACATTACAGTGTGTAGCTATGATGTGCGACCATGAAGAGTTCAAGTACAGATGCATGCTACAATAGTTTGTACATGTACCGTCCTACGTGTACCTACGAATAAAAGATATGCAATTTAACTTTAGGCAAATTGATGCTACTATAAAATCTGAGTTATCATGTTTGACATATACTGATATATTTTGATTTAATAAATGATGTGAATCTTAAAAAGGCTTAGTACGAAACGTGTATGTGGTAAAAACTATCGTTCAAGAAAATGACGAAGGCCTCAGGTGGTGGCCATGTGTACAGGTTCTGTCGGTCGAGTTCCTGTCCACGGCACCGATCAGACTTGATAGAAATAATGCCTGCCCGAGGGGACGGGGTTAACACACGTAGTTATGGATTTGTCTGTTCTCAATCCGTAATCCCCACAAGGTTTGATAACGTTCACATTTCCCATCCTGTCCGTCGTAACTGGCTCCCAAATGGCAAAGCTCGTTTTGACTTGGTGGGCCATCTAGTTTTCCTGTATTATCAAGATCTATGCGGAGGTTATTTGAAATGGTATTTGATAAATGACATTTATCGGCAACTGAAGGCTTCTTTATTTGGATTGTTTGAGTTTGCGCTGTAATAGTACGCACACCACCCAGCTCGGGTAATATGTCTCTAACACCAATATTGAATGATGCATTCTCTTTCAAAATATTTGGAATGTCTGTCTGACGTTGATTGTCTCACCAAACGACAAATTGATACGATGTTTACAAAAATGATAATAATTCGAAGTTCTTATATACCGTTTTGTCGCAACCTACTGGTAAATTATTATCTGTAGTTATAGGACCTAAGCAACCAGCCAATATCGTTCTCAACTCTCAAGGAATCCTACAACCGGTGCTGCCACTTCCGCGCTCAGGGGATTCTACAATTTCCAGCACTGCCTAACCACGTATTCATCATTAATAGCTGAGTAGACTACGACAAGCTGAGTAAAGTATCTTACTCAAAGATAAAACACAAGTACAGTTGCCGGGACTCGAATCCGCCACCCGTCAAGTAAATCAGGTAAATAAAAAAGAGGCAGTGCTTTGGTCCAATGGGTCGTATTTAAAATTTGACGGGACCACATGGATTTATGGTAACCTGCATGACACTGGCTACTTATGTGATATTGCGCGATAGCGCAACATTAGACCGGTTCACTCCTTAGTGCACTAGAGCGACATGCTTGTCACAAGAGGTCACTCCGCAGTGCACTAAAGCTGCATGCTAGCAGACTAGTTCACTTCGTAGTGCACTAAAGTTGCATGCTTGTCACAAGAGTTCACTCCACAGTGCAATAGAGCTACATGCTTGTCACAAGAGGTCACTCCGCAGTGCACTATAGCGATATACTTGTCACAAGAGGTCACTCCGCAGTGCACTATAGCGATATACTTGTCACAAGATTTCACTCTGCAGTGTACTAAAACTGCATGCTAGCACACAAGTTCACTTCGTAGTGCACTAAAGTTGCATGCTTGTCACAAGAGTTCACTCCACAGTGCAATAGAGCTACATGCTTGTCACAATAGTTCAATCAGCAGTGCACTAGAGCTACATGCTACATGTAGCATACTGCTTCACTCCATAGTGCACTAGAGCTAAATGCTTGCCACAGTAGTTCACTCCGTAGTGCACTACAGTTTACACTGTACATGTAGTATAGTAGAGTTTACATAGTAGTGGATTCACACCATAGTGAACTAGGGCTACAAGCTTGTCACTGTCCACAGAGTTTACAATTTAGTGTACTATAGGTCATATGGTAGTGTACTAGAGTTTAGAACACGTGCACTAGAGCTCTTAACCGTCTAGTAGTGTGAACCTAAGACTTCGACAGCAGAGTTTTCATGTAAATACATGTATACCATAACAGGGCATCGTATTAGGAGTTCCCACTGGTTACTAAAACAGCGATACGTCGCTATCTGCGCAGTAATGATGCTTCTGACACACAAGTACGGAAAGAGCAAGCAGGTTTTACCAGTAAATACTGACACTCCCGAACTCTGGTCAGATCATCCACGATAATCATGTTCATAAATTGAATCAGTGTTTTTCGATAACACAATCACGACTACATTGCTGTACATCATTGTCTTCTCCTATCTGCACACACTATCCTAGGGCCATGGGGCTTCTCCACTCGCTATAATTGACGCACATGCCAGGAAGCATCCGTCACTTTCCAGGAAGATTCTGGGTTTTTTTTTTTTTGTAGCGACAATTCGTATTTCGGTTACTCCTTGCGTTCGTCGCTCGTCATTTCGTTCTTTCTATATATTATATAAGCGAGTGTCTGTTAAAGCATTGTCATAAAAAATGGATATATCCGGGCTACAGACATTTTAATGAAAGTGCCGCTACAAACTCGTTTTCTGTTCGAACGACAACTTTTTTTTTAGTAGCTTCGTCAGGTGTTGACAGAACCTGTTATATCGTACATCTATATGTAGGTACAGTCATGTCTACAGACATAGATAATGTATAAAAATAATAGGGGAAGTAATAGGTAACGGATCTGAATGAACAGAAAAAAATGAAAAATATTAACCTGACAAAGGTATAAATACGGTGTCATAGATACAAGTAATGTAAAATTGTATAATTATAATGTCAATCGGTCGAACCAAACTATGGACTCCAGTTACTTATAAGCTTACATAAAACAATGTACAGGGGCATTCAACTCTCTTTAGCGAATCGAATGAAGCGAATAATCAAGATATACAAATTTCAGATTTATTGCACATTTATAACATAATTAATATGATGGCAATGCATATATTACACATTAGAGTATGAATTTGATTATACTTGAGGGAGGTCTATTATCCCTAGTTCAAAAGATAGTACTATGAATCGAATTTGTTTATAATCTCAGAGTTAGTAGTTCAAAGCATGGTAATAAGTTTATACATAAAGGTCCTGTCAAACTCTAACAAATTGTGGACGAGTAAGCGCTCGGGCTACTGCGAGTGTGTTTAATTGTTGTGATAGAGAATGATGACTCGGTTCTTACTTTCAGCACTTGATGTTTAATTGGATGTGGCCAAAATTTACATGGCGGGTGTCATCGATGAAGTAGAAGACGCTTACTCTTCCGTGACACCTAGTCATATTCTCTTGTACTTTTACAAATGTTTTCATGTCAATATTTCCATGTTCCTATTTCGTCCCTAGTTTAATCTATTTCGTCCCTAGTTTAATCTATTTCGTCCCTAGTTTAATCTATTTCGTCCCTAGTTTAATCTATTTCCAGTTTGGATTACCGATTTGTTGACGCTTTGGAATTCTCTCATTTGTTAGATACAATATTGGAAAACATCCCGTTATCACGTACTCGCGTAATGGACTAATCGTCACGGCTGGTCGCAGTGTTTAAAGTTCTTCGTGATGCTACGAGTTCAGCTACGAGCTTTGGAAGACATGTTTGGGATCTCTGCTCAACATTTCCTCAACAAGCGACAAGTTTGCATGACTCCTCTGGACTATTGTACAATTTGGTACAGGTACGTGTTCAATTAGAAATAATCCTGATCTCTGTACGGGTTCTGAGGACATTTCCTCGATCTCTGTACGAGTTCTGGCGAGTGGCGTTGATGAAAATATAAAAGAGGCTTGTTTTTATCTGTTCTCCTGCAGACGACTCAAAATCGCTTTGATCAATCGTGCTTAAAAATGGAAGGTTCTAGTAAAAATAAAAAGTGGCTTCGAAACAAGACTATTACACTTATACCTTAGTTATCAACATAGGCATCAATATGTTTCATTTTATTGTTAACATGTAAACGGTTAAGAAAGCGATTTAAATTTCATGATACACACAATTCAGATTTCGGTAATAAGAAAACAAAATTTGACAGGAAGCCCTTTCCTTATCGTAACCTGTCAATACATGTCATCATACATTTCAGAAAACCCGATGTTAATTTCAACGAGATATCAGTCTGGAGCCAATGATATATAGACTTGCAGAGAGCGCCGTCAATTGCAAAAGTATATTACTGAACTTTCCCACAATTATTATCAATCCGATAAAACCGATTGATAGCATTCCTCCGGAACTTGTCCATACACCATTGCAATTTTTAGACATACATTACAAAACTTAGCTGGCTGCACTTTTGACGTTCCTGTCTGTCGAATGTACACAAAGAGACACTGCGTTCTACTGTCTTGACATCTAATTCAAAGACATACCTCGCTTGCGGTTCTTGTACAGTCGAATACAATAACTTGGCATTGTATTCGCATGCATCTCTGTCTACACCTCGTGGTCCATTCGGATTGATACTTTATCCGACCTCCTTTATACACACATGATATTTCGATAGATCAATCTCTCCACGCACACTTAGACCTTTATCATGTACATTGATTATGATAGAAATGCTCAATGCTACTGATTTTTATTATCATCATTTTTTGGATGTGTGCTTTTGCCAAGTGCATTCCTGACCTTAAAGAACTACATCGTGAAAGGTCGAGAAAAGGAGACAGCTTACAGGTTATAATTTAATTATGATACAGCAGGAATTCCCCGAGGGACCTACTTTGTGCCAGCCTCTTAATTTGTTCTTCTATCCTCTCTTACGTTGTAATGTCCTCCCGGTCTGTCTCCTATCACACTATATATGTATATATGCTGACTATTGTCACTGTGATTAGCAAGGAATCAGGAAATATCTGTCGCCTTAACAACTTAAGCTTCTCCGAGATGTTGGGAGTGGCGGTAACAACTCTTACAACTCAGAGGCGACGTCTTTTTTCCGGTCCGGAAGCAGTGTGTTTTTTTCCGGTCCGGAAGCAGTGTGTTTTTTTTCTGGCTAAGGAGCAGTGTGTTTCATTCTAGCTTGAAAGCCGTGTGTTTTCTTTGTGCTGTTAGTAGTGTTTGCTCTGGCCTGGGAGCAGTGTGTTTTGCGAATCCGAGAGCAGTTTATGTTTTCTCTTGTCCGGGAGCAGAGTCTTTTCTCCAGTCCAGTACAGCAGTATCTTTTCTCCAGTCCAGTACAGCAGTATCTTTTCTCCAGTCCAGTACAGCAGTATCTTTTCTCCAGTCCAGTACAGCAGTATCTTTTCTCCAGTCCAGTACAGCAGTATCTTTTCTCCAGACCAGTACAGCAGTATCTTTTCTCCAGTCCAGTACAGCAGTATCTTTTCTCCAGTCCAGTACAGGAGTATCTTTTCTCCAGTCCAGTACAGCAGTATCTTTTCTCCAGTCCAGTACAGCAGTATCTTTTCTCCAGTCCAGTACAGCAGTAACTTTTCTCCAGTCCAGTACAGCAGTATCTTTTCTCCAGTCCAGTACAGCAGTAACTTTTCTCCAGTCCAGTACAGCAGTAACTTTTCTCCAGTCCAGTACAGCAGTAACTTTTCTCCAGTCCAGTACAGCAGTAACTTTTCTCCAGTCCAGTACAGCAGTATCTTTTCTCCAGTCCAGTACAGCAGTAACTTTTCTCCAGTCCAGTACAGCAGTATCTTTTCTCCAGTCCAATACAGCAGTAACTTTTCTCCAGTCCAGTACAGCAGTATCTTTTCTCCAGTCCAGTACAGCAGTATCTTTTCTCCAGTCCAGTACAGCAGTATCTTTTCTCCAGTCCAGTACAGGAGTATCTTTTCTCCAGTCCAGTACAGCAGTATCTTTTCTCCAGTCCAGTACAGCAGTAACTTTTCTCCAGTCCAGTACAGCAGTATCTTTTCTCCAGTCCAGTACAGCAGTAACTTTTCTCCAGTCCAGTACAGCAGTATCTTTTCTCCAGTCCAATACAGCAGTAACTTTTCTCCAGTCCAGTACAGCAGTATCTTTTCTCCAGTCCAGTACAGCAGTATCTTTTCTCCAGTCCAGTACAGCAGTATCTTTTCTCCAGTCCAGTACAGCAGTATCTTTTCTCCAGTCCAGTACAGCATTAACTTTTCTCCAGTCCAGTACAGCAGTATCTTTTCTCCAGTCCAGTACAGCAGTATCTTTTCTCCAGTCCAGTACAGCAGTATCTTTTCTCCAGTCCAGTACAGCAGTAACTTTTCTCCAGTCCAGTACAGCAGTATCTTTTCTCCAGTCCAGTACAGCAGTATCTTTTCTCCAGTCCAGTACAGCATTAACTTTTCTCCAGTCCAGTACAGCAGTATCTTTTCTCCAGTCCAGTACAGCAGTAACCTTTCTCCATTCCAGTAGCAGTGTGTTATCCCGGCCTAGGAGCAGCAGGCTTTCTCCGATCCAAGAGCAATTTGATCCTGTAACAGTCATTTTTCAATCTCATTATAATACTGATTGCCATTAATAACAATTATGTGCAACGGAGACCTAACGAAGGTGTTGTTTCACGGTACCAGACGGGTGCAGCTACATGTATTTCCTTCTGTTTGCAGAAAATAAGGTGGAACTTACTGACCCGTTGTCTGGTATACGAAACAAATTGATGTCACAGACAGTTTGTTATATTTCTTGAAACCTGTTTCAGTGAGAACATTAGTACTATTATGGTCTCAACAATAATGTGTCGAGAAAAGAAAGCAATTGAATTGGGTTCCTTTCTAAGATCGCTATTATTCTTAAACAGACCCACGTCTCCTATTTCACCCCGAACTCGTTTGGCCGAGGAAGTCAGTTCGTTTCAAAATAAAGTTAAATCTAATAGTGAATCAAAATAACTATACTAGTATACGAGTTCGTTACAATCAGAGCTCTTTTTGTAAGTAGGGCTTGGAATTGGTACGACAACCCCAAATAATGTCTCCTTAACCCAGTCAAATACAAAGTCTGGAGACACCTACGATTTAAGGTAAATCTTAAAATTCGTAAAAAGATAATTGTTTATGGTGATATCTCCGGTTTCAGAAAATGAATGTGTTAAATCCAACAACCAGTTCCAGACAAAATAAACCAAGATGTTTATGTGTCTTCGTTAACCTCAGTAATAACTAAATTATTCATGATAAGAGCAGGATGAAGAGGGCAGTAGCTTTCTTACTTATTTGTACGGTTTCTGGTTTAACAGTCTTAAATCTACAAACCATTTCTTTGAAAAAAGTACTTTGTCTAAATTATCATTTAGAACTGCCGCATTGATTCAAAGAGAATCGATGAGGTACAGGGAAATGTCATATGTAGACAATTTAATTGTAGGCTTAATGCAGTTCACAATATCATTGATAATATACATATAAAAATTAAAAGAGAGGCCGATATTGAACATCGATGAAGCTATGCCTTATCGAAAACAAAATACTGCTAATGAGAACAACTCTTTGATCACGATTACAATGATACTTTTCATACCAATGTAAAGTCAGCAATGTAGTAGTAAACTGCCAATGACAAAACACGATAGGTTGTATATGCTTAACACGGTCGAAAGCTTTGCTTCTTTACTGTTAACTGGAACACAATGGGATAAACAGGCGAATCGCCATGTCGAAATCCTGACTGGTTGGAGAACAGATTATAATATACATGTAAGACATTTTATCAGTCATCAGAGACAACAGAACTATTTTGAAGAGGTGTAATGTCCAGCTAGGTATATGAGGGGTAAAAACAGCCTAACTGGCAAGCTAGCTTTTTCAGTCATGTGGTATAACCCGGGGACCCGTTCACGCTAGTTAAGGAACGGTGAGCGTGGCCAGTAGCTACAATATATATATATTTGGATGGGTGACCGCCTGCACGTTACATTTGGTGGCAACGATGGGACCATGTAAGGCCAGTTCCCGGTGGTTTGGGAAGGTGCATTGATACACAGAGAAGAACCTATGGATTCCCAGGCCAAGTCTCGGGGCGAGGCTTCTCGGAGGGGGGAATAATCTAATGTCCAGCTAGGTATATGAGGGGGAAATACTGCCTAACTGGCAAGCTATTTTTTTAGTCATGCGGTATAACCCGGGGACCCATTCACGCTAGTTAAGCAACAGTGAGCGTGGTCAGTAGTTGGATGGGTGACCGCCTGCACGTTACAGAGGTGGAAATATGCAGAATTTTCCAGTGTTCGGTATTGCTGTAATTGTAGAGGTCTTCTCAAATTTTCGCGTTGAGGATTTTGAGGTTTACTTAAGTATTTACTTCAATCAATTTTTATTTAGGGAAAACTATTTAAGCTATGACTCAATAACATAAAAAGAATTTAATCCTTACAATTTAATTTTGTCTACATAATCCCTGTGAAAATCCACCACGTTCATTGTGGGTCTCTTTTCTCTCAGAAATCATTCCGTTATGGTATCAGCAAATCAAATCAAATCAAAGCGTCGTTAGAAAAGGTGACGCCATTTTTTCACGTTATGATGTGATGAGACAAATGTCTAAGCCTACGAAATGCCTCTTACAAGCAAGATTGAATGTGGATATTATCGATATAATAATTGGATCGAGTCTGTTCTATGTTGTTGAAACATGCATTACAGATGGCTCTATGATGAGCACGCTTACATTTCCAAAAGATACATACGTTGCGTGCTATTGAACCTATATAATTTAGCAATCGATACAGCGTGCCAAAGATGAATGACACTATACCCTACAGCTGTTTTGTCCTTCTTGTATTCATCGATTCTAGAATTTTAGAGAGGCCAAAATTGTGGAAATCCAAAGTGCTCCAAACTACTGTTGAAAGTGAAGTGGAGAATTAATCTCCGAAATTCATTAGATATAGAGGAAGTTTAATTTGATCTAACAGTTTCAAGTTGTTATGAACATATTTTCAGCAATATTTCATAACATTTTAAAAATATTGTTTTTAAATCTTGAAGTCCACTCAAGTTTGCCCTTATCTCATAGTTTCTACGATCACAGAACCAAACGATAGAGCTGAGTGTGTGCTGCACTGGCTCCAATAATTAACTTACATGTGCAATTCTAACAGTTTATTTCTACAGTGTCTTACAATTCAGCAGTGTAAATGACATCACGCCGGGTAACATGATTTAGCATTATTTGACATTAACTTAATCAGTAATGTCTTTTTGTATTACCAGGCAAAAGTTTGACTAAAGTGAATAGGGGGCACTAAAAGTGACGGAGTCACTCACAAATATAATTTCATTTTTTTTAGTTTTGCACACGTCATGAAAAATTGAGTTTTTGCACACCTCACGTCATAGAATAAGATATTAAGGTGGTGAAAAACCCGATATCCGGGCAAAGAAGGTCTTTTAGACACTCATTCTATAAGATCAGAAATTAACATTGAACATAAAGTTGGTTTCGACAAGTAATTTTTTTTTTATCAAATGAACTGTTCATGTAATATCTAATATTATTACATAAAAGCAATTCCAATAATTGAAATATTGGGGTTTTTGTTCCAATATTTGAGTTCAGAGGCAGGTCAAAAGCAGAGAAGATATGACAAGTCACTTCCAGGATCTCCGAGAACGAGACCAATTTCACAATCCTCATACAGATAATTAAACCTAATCTTTTTTGCAACTACATTATCAAACTCCCATGTAATATGATATCATATAAGTACAATTGTACATGGACTGTGTTCCAAAATTACATTCACTCAACCTTTAATAATTTTTTGGTTATTTTGTAACATTTCTTATATATTTTTATACATTTCTTTTAATATCATGCAAAATGTGATATGAAGAGTTAAAATATCTAAACTGATCTTATTTGAATCAAATACATATATTCTTAAGATATTATAATTGATTCAATAAAATTCATTATATTATGTGCTGAAGTACCAACAAGAGACATCACTGGAAATAAGTATTCGGACTTTCATAAACAACCCTTGTTCAAGTCGTTTACACATCTATAGTGTGATATTAATCGGTTACGAAAAAATTAAACAATACGTTGTATGACTTTGTAACCAAGATTTACATGTCGGGAATGGTTGATGAAGCAGAATACGCTTATTCCTCCGGAACACCTGGTCTTATTATCTTGTACTTTAACGAGGGTCTCCATGTAAGTCTTTCCTTTGTTCCTATTTTGCTTGCATTTTAATCGATTTTGAGTTCAGATTATTGTTTTGTTGACGCTTTGGTATTCTCAGATTTTTTTTTCAATAAAGAAATAGTGTTTTAAGGAATCTGTAGTCAAACATTCTAACGTTACAGAATATTTTGATATTGATGTATATGACACTTACCTTAATAAAAAAAAATAAACAATATCAGATCCCGTCTGATACCTCGGAATTGAATGCATATAAGGAGCTTAATGCTCTATAGGACTTGATCTAAATATCGAGATTTTCGTAGGAGACGTCGACTGCTGACGACAAACTTACTACACAGGAGTTCAGAGATGCAGGTTGATGAGTGTTTTGGTCGCCATCTTCTCTCTTCGAGAAATATTTTGTATCCTTATGTGATATGAGGAAGGACGTTTTTAAGTATGCCCATTAGTGTGTACTTGAGTTTGAGAATGATGTCTCAGTTCTCACTTTGAGGACTTAACGTTTACTTTGATGTGACAAAGATTTACATGTGGGTGTCGTCGATGAAGCAGAAGACGCTTACTTTTCCGGAACACCTGGTCTTATTCTCTTGTACTTTTGTAAAGGTATCCATATAAATCTTCCTTTGTTCCTATTTTGCCTCTAGTTGAATCGATTTTGAGTTCGGATTATGGTTTTGTTGACGCTTCGGTATTCTCTAATTTGTATTAGTAGCAACAAAAGACATCATTGGAAATAAGTTTTCGGACTTTCACGAACAATCTTTAGTTTTAAGGAATATAGTATCATACATTTTTATTTTACTGAATACTTGCGATATTTATGTTTATTACATCTGTCTAAATACAGTCAATCAATCAATACAAGATTACGTTTGATGCACCGGATGGAAATGTACATAAGGAGCTAGACTATACAGGAAGAACCCACGTGGTCTGGCAGATAACTTTTATACTCTATATTGGAGCGATGATTGTAGCTTTTATATTCGATAACCAATGCCCTACCACGGATCAGTTGCCGACAAGCGGAATATTGACACTTGATTACATGCATTTTGTAGGTAAAACACCGGACGAGTTGATCATGACGGAACGAGTAATTTCCGGTATTATGATATAATGCAGGTTTGTATGATAACAAAATACCGTAAACGAAATTGTAGTGTAAGTTTAAGATTAGGTAATACATGTATCGGGTTTGTTGTTCAATACAAGAGTAAATTTCCTGCAATTGGAATAGAAACATGAAGACGACTTCTCAGACGATTGCCAGCCCGTCACCACCGAATAAATGATGGTAAGACGATGATATACTGGGAGCGTTTTCAATACGTCAACCAACGCCCACTTGAACAAATGTAGCATCGCCGTTTGTATGCAACTATTACTGTCTTTTTACAAACTCTCGAGCAGCACGAAGCGCTTTCGGTGTTTGATAAGATATATGTAACTCTCTGTCTACTTCCAGGATTTCCTACTGTTGTATTACTGTGTATTAGTTATAGAAAATGCATAAATAGGCAAAGAAACAAATTAATAACAATCAGATTCATCAAGATTTTGTTCTCTATAAAGTCCGGATATTTTGTCCAGCCAATTTCTAAAATTACAATATCCCGAAATCCGGATATTATATAACAATTTGCTATGTATGTTGTTGTGAACGGGAAATTAACAAAATGGAACCATGGACAACAACCTGTCAACCGCCGGTATTCGTTTGCATTACAGTTCACGAGTGAAATGCAGTCAAACCTTGTTATGTCGAAGTCGGCGGGACCGGGAAAAATTCGAATTAAACGTAATTTTTCAGAAACACGAGTTCGAAATAACGAAGTTCGACTGTATCATGAATTGTCCATTTGATGAATATAAATCCGTTTTATCTTACAAGTGAAGATATCCAAAAAACTCAATGTTGTTATAACCTCAGGAATGTTGAAAAGACAATTTCCATTCCTTAAAGGAAGTGACAATAGAATATGTTGCAATGTTGTCTTTCTTTCCAGCAAAAAATGTTCATTTTACACAACAATCAAATTGACATTTTTTCTGTCTGAAAAAATTTTCAAACGTCAAAACCGCAGTGGAACCCAATTCAAAATGGTGCTCTGTAATGCTGTCAGGTGTAACGTCACTTATACTTGGCCTAAACGTACGCTCGAGACTCTCGCACGTTTCCGATATTTATATCGCGTGAGATGAAAGTAAAAGATGCAAAAACTAATGGTTTTCCCATTCAGTACGGTAACTTTATTTCATTTGTATAAAACGAATGCATGCGATAATAAACAAACCCCCAGGGTTGTGCCACTATGTTTTTTACGTGGCAGTCTCGAGAACTTCATGTATTATTCAAAGGATCTACGACTGACCCTTTAACCTACTTCTAATCCAAAGGTACATTGTCACATGAAATATGTGAAAAAATCGCTGAGATTTCATGTAAATCATGCTATATATGTTCTTTCTTTATCCACACCGAGCCACAATATCACAAGTCTGTTATTTTCAGCGAGAGAAAAACGTACTAATAATCGAAATGTTTTGAATGCTTGTTTTAATTTGTTTATTTGCGGTTTACGTCAGCAATTTAAAAGTAATGGTTATTCAAGCACGTGCCAGGCTTTGCATCGTTTGAAACCCGCGGTACGCTTCTCTAATGTTTGTGTACCGTGGGCTAAAATAGACGGAGAATCTCGTGATCGTACTAAAATGTTATCCAATCATATCGATTCTTTCCTCCGTGACTACATGGAGACCCGTTTGTAGCTATACGATACAAACCAACATGGCGGTGGCATCTAACCGCGTGCCACGAGAAATAATCATTCTGATTGGTTGTAATCTCATAATAGACTTATATTGGGGAGAACGAGAGTATCCGTCTATTCTAGCCCACGGTAGAGAAGTTCCCGTGGCTTTCCGATGATACAGGTTTTGGTGGTGGAGGAAAGCATGAGGTCCAAAGAAAACCCAAGGACCTACGGCCAATACAGTGTAGTACATTGAATTTCCTCAACAAGGCAAAAGCTCCACATGAAAGCTAGCAACCTAGAGAATGAAAGATGGTTTAAGACCAAGAGCTAAACAAATATCCCAACTATTCCTTAATCGGCGCCTCTGGCTGTAGTCTTTTCTACAGTAGGTACGTACTTATGGCTGAACTGAGACAAACATCTGGTGGCCAGGCGACCCTATATTGTTATTTTCACGTCCCATCAGGGAATCGAACGCGGACGTCTTGTCAAATGGCGAATGGATTATCCACTGCGCCAGTGTAACGTATCGTGTAATGAGTGCAACTGTAACGGAATGAGCGCCTTTGAAAGAAGAAGAGCGTCACCGACGATTGTCTTACCGTACACATATCTATATTTACCATGGTATACATGTATTAGAATTCAATATGTATATCCACGTTTAGAACATGTAGGTTTTTGGACCCATGGACAAAAATCACATTTATTTTCCAGAGCACATTTGACCTCAAGTGGGCAAAATACATGATAAAGAGGGATATGTGAACTTCATCATTTTTTATGAAAAAATATCGAATTTGACTTGAAACTACAGATTTGAGCATTAAAAAATCTATGTTTGCATAACATATTCATACAGTCTATTTTTGTTCTCAGTAAGTGAAAAATGAGGAAATATTTATAATTGTTTTCTCGGCTAAAACGTGAATATTACCGTTACGGAGTGGGACAGGGAAGCCATTCTTGAATAAAAACAGGAAGTTATCCTTTTTTATAATTTTTTGATGTGGTAACAATGATTTTCACAAGTCCAAAAACTGGGGGAAAACATATTTTGAAGAAAAACAATTGGATGCAAAATGTATTCACTTTCAATAATTATCTTAAACAAGCCCTTTGTTTTCAGGATCAAACATTGTCTTCTCTGTACATTACTTCATATACTTGGAGACAGAGTCCTACTTTCAACAGCATATGCATTGTACACCTCTACACCGCTGAAGAATATAGCTCCAAGAGTAGGTTCCCAATTGAAATTTCACACGACTCTACGAGCGCAGCAATGTAAAAAACGTTTTCTCATTAATTGAACAGATATAAATTGAATTGAGTTTAATGGAATGAATCTACACAATGCACAAGGTCGAAATAAAATAATACTAATGATTCGACTTGAGGCACCTAACATCTGCTAGGCAGTAGTTAAAGCTAAACATAGATCGATACACTCTATTTCTCAAGGACAGCAATCAACAAAAAACTTAGAGGAGATCCAAAATGACTTCTATTTTCATTTCGTTTTTTAAACTCATGACAAATGACACCATTTTTATCGGTTGGTACCTCCTGATAACTCGTAGCAAAAACTCAGTAGGCCTCCACAGGATCTGTAGTCAACATATTGATCACCATGACTGTACTACATTTAGGTCGTGGTTGTAGACTGAATTTCCATACCGCGATAAATGAAAATAAATTAGTAAATATGCAACCTTTGATATAGCGTCCTATCTATAGCAAATTTACACGTAAGCCACTCTAAAGCGCTTTACAATACACATACATGTAAATACAATTCATACAATCAACATTTATTATCATAAAAATAATTCTGAGGAATTCGCAGCAGCTGCCTTGTCAGGCGCTAACTACTAGTCCTATGTGGCATGGCTAATATATCCCTATTTGTGTAAGTGTGTGTGTGCTGGAAACGTATTGTATTCTGTTGGTAGTGGGTCTGTGCTTCAAACGGCATCTTTTATAGCCTCACTTTACTTGAATGGAACAGCACATATACAATTTTGTACCGCGATGTTATTAATTTCAACAGCTACGTTTTATTTTGTGAATCGTTATTGAATCAAATACTGTACATTTGCGGTATTTTTTTTTTTCATTTTGCGAAATCGTCGGCCGACGAAAACCTCCTCTCCCTGTACCTCCCCTGACAACATTATGATAGAACAGTTCCCTCGGGAGAGGGCAATAACAGACTTATAGTTTATGTACTTTAACGTATTGCGTCCTTCTCTCGCCCTTAGTAATGTTTACAACGTATAAAATACTACTTCAAGTATTGATGGAGTGCCTGTCAATTACGTAATATCAAATTCTTGTTTGTTCTTAACTCGTATTTAAAGTGCGTTTAGCGTTCAACATGCTAAATCTAAAAATGTAAAAAAAAACCCGTCATGGAGACGGGTAAACGAGGAGTACTCTGGGAAGTTCAGTGGCCTAACTTCAACAAGTGGCAATTCCACTTGTACATGCGCTCTCGTTGAACGGGTCGTGCAATCATAGCATACTTGACTTATCAAGAGTTGTTCTCAGCGCTCTACAGAACTTTAACACCGAGAGAGCATCACCGCTTGGCGTTTATTTAACACTAAGACGTTTGATATTGTATTGAGAGGAAGAACGTTTAATCTCGCCCGTTAAGTGACGAGGAATCTACCAAAATACTAGTGCTATCTGAAAAATGTTCCCATTGACCCTCAGAACGTTCCTCTCTCTCGCGTGGAGTGCACTGAACAGTTTACATTGACATAAACTATCTGCCCCTCCCCCCGGGACCCTGCGGGGACCACAGCCGGAATTGGCAGCATCTAGCAGTCACATGTGTACCGTATTCTCGTGAGAGCGGCGGTGCCAACCAATAAACACTGAGTAACCAGGTATTCTAGTAAACATGTTAACCTTGTACAAACACGTGTTCAATATTATTGTAATTGTAAGCTGGTGCATATCTTGTACTTCCGTTTTGTATAATAGTTTGTCTGCACCTCCTCGGGAAAAACCCTTTCTCTGACTGTATAGGTAAAGATATTGTAAATATATATGGGCGGTACTATAGACAAGGAACTGTGTTCTTCTTAAACAGTTCGACATTGAGTGTTCATCGGATTCCAAGGAAGGTCAATGTGTGTTGTGTAAACAAGCGACACAAGATAATTGATAATTTTAATCATAATTAATATACACATAAACATGACTTCCTATAGGTATGGATTAATGTGTTATGTGTTATAGTTGTCTACAGAACAGTCAAAAGGACACATATTTCTGCTGAAATCGATCGAACGCATAAACGCACTGTGGACAAATTGTTAGCCAATATGAAATCCTTATCTACCCTGTGCACCTGTCGGTCGCTACCATAAAGGAACTACTTGACTGTGGAGAGAATTCCTACATGTGGACTATGTTTAATCACTGAGATAGTCCGAAGGACTTCCTTTATATGGCGGATGGCTCACGGAAACCAAACACAGCGGTGGCCGGAACTTCCGTATCCTTTTTTTAACTGTTTTATTGCAGTGAGTGATACTGAAGGTAACGGGTTATAAATATTTGAAACAATATCATTTGTTGTATACTGTTTTGTTATTCAGACTTGGATTTATCAATCATAAATTATTTAAATTTATGTTTTGAACCTTGAAAACTAATTTCCGAATAAGACGTGGTGATAGATACATGAAAAAGTTTGTCAAAATGACTTATGTCTAATGCAGTGAAGGTATCGTCTAGAACGTAATGTATTAACACGGAAATATGTGCAATAAATATTGAGGAATGTGATTTATATATATCCCAGCGAGGTATTTGACGGAACTACATTTTGTAAATCATGAAGCGTATCTCGGGCGTGTGTATTGTTGCACAGTAGACCCCTGAGTTATCGTGTTCACTGCTCATTCGCTCCTTCTTAGATTGTTTTAGTGATGTTTTAAGGACTCGCACAACTAAATCAGTTTATCACCAAATGTTTCATACGATTTTAATCCCTACCGTAATTTTGTTCCGGCTAAGTACAGTGATTCTGAGTAACATGATGTAATTCAGATAGGTAATTGGTGACATATGCTGTATTGAATGAATCTATAGATATTCAACTTTACAGAAATATATCATTTTTGTAGATTTTTATTAATGATGGCGGATTAATATGTGGTCAAAAATAAAGAGGGTGTTCCTGTCCCATTTCACCAGTTTGGCTTGCATTTATTGTAAGCTTCCGGTTGTTCGAAGCATACGACTGTAGCGAGCTAAAATACCACGAAATTCCTCATAAATTGCCTTTTGAAGCTTTTACCAGGTACATTGTATGTATTTGTGATTAATTACACTAGTGAGAACTTCAAATATTGAAGTTATTAGCTCGAAAGGTTAGTAATGACATATAGTAAAGTATTTAGTTGTGTTGGTCCTTAACGGTGTATGGTATTCAGCACGGCTCACTATCGCCTACAATGTATCTACACAGGGATGGCTTTAACACTGTTGTTATCAATCTTTTATACGGAAAACTCTCTACTTAAACCCATTGACAGAATGTGAAAAGCTGATACTATTTATCAAACGCAATGAAACACGTGAGGAATCTTGTCGGAATTAAAGCAAAGAGAAAACAGAACGAACATCATTCATTCATTCGAATATATTTTATTGAAAAACAGTCAAAAGGATTGGGCACAAGTTTTAACAACTTACTAGGCCCCTCTCCTGAACATATAACACAAATTAACTAACGAGCATCATTCGAAATCGGAACTAAACTCAGCAAAAACGAAAAGAAATTTAGCTGGACTTGGGACATCAGGCAAACCTTTCTCAAACATCTGGCTGTCACGGTTGATTTTTGTTTACCCTTGCGCGTGTATATGTACGATGTTTTGAACTCCTTTTTATTCGACGACGATTTGACAAATTATATATTGGTAATATTCATAAAGAGGTCGAGCCTACGCCTGAAATATAACGGGCTGCAGAGGCTGGACAGTATTGGACAAGGTGGTGCTAGGACAATTTAACTTATACTAACTCTATAATAAAATGTCTCCGTTAGCTTACGTCAATTATCTTCATCTATATATGAAGCAAACGTTAGATTACGGAATGCATAATAAAATCAAATTAATATTCACAAATATAGAAACTATAAAGTAAACTGATTCCTAATTGTCTGATCTGTTGGCGTATTGACGGATTAAGTGTTTTAGTACGAGTTTCGGGTGACCGATATGTCGTGTATATTGTGTGGGCGACAGGAGCGATAACATTGACCCGTACATTACAGTATCAGTTATGTCTGGCGATCTTTTTTATATAATGATCTGGTGCCAAATTATGATAAATGGTAGACTCTCCTGATATACGATTCCTGATATGTGTGACCCCGGGTAGGGAACCATGCCCGAGTTAATCCACGTTACCACATGCAGACGGACGTTTTCTTATCTCGGGAGATTTCCAATATGTTTACAAGAAAGGCAAACATTGTTTGTCTTCCTTAATTTCCTTGATTAATATACAGATCGTATACGAGGTTCGGACAAGGATATATAGAAGCGAAATCCCGGAGTGGGTAGGAAATTATGTATCCATGGATGAAAACGAGAGGACTTGATCCAATAACACGTGCACAATCGGTCGGACAGGAGTTCTTCGAGTGCTGAATTTGTCCAAGAATTTCTGAACCATTTAATCAATATCGGTACAATGCTGAGAGTTAACCTGTGACGTCTCATATCGGCTCACACAGTCACCAGGTTTAATGTGTGCGCTGCGACAATGCTCTAACGAAAACGATCGTACGTTTTTTCTTCAAAATGTTTAATTTATTGTCTTATAACATTCACGTAGGAAATTAATTTTAAAATACCTGAGAAGTAAGTGTTTTATTTCCAGTATGGATGACACGGAGAGTGCTATTTTGTCTGTCGACAAGTGTGTGGACTGTTTTGAGGTCCTGGGAACTCCTTTGGACACTACTGTATATCCGGTGTATTTCAGAAACGTGTCAATTTGGCAAAACAACATGACAGCTCCTTATAAACACGGACAGGATTCCAGCTCGCCAGCCACCTTAGTTCTCCTCTCGTTCCTATTCTTTGTGATAGGAGTGACCGGGATTTGTGGAAATGCTCTTGTGGTCTGTGCCGTAGTTCTAAACAGAAAGATGAGGACATCGATGACAAATTTGTTGATAACTAATCTGGCGTTTGCTGACCTGGTTATAATGATACTAGGTATTCCGGAGACTGTCCAGTTTATGATGGACAGAGGCTGGACATTACAGGCCGTTTGCTGTAAGATTAATCGTTACGTGATGGTGGCCGCGTTATACGGGTCCGTTCTTACCTTAATGGCTCTCTGTGTTGAAAGGTGAGTCTTTTTATACATCAAACCTAATTATCTGTTGTCTAAAGTCTAAAAAGGAATGTGGCACAAGTAATTAAAACTTATGAAGCTATCTCCTATCAAAATTTAAAAAAAAAATTACATAGACAATTACTAATAATATTAATGGTTGAAAGTGAAACACTACATATGAACATAAACTTTATATTCAAAATCTTGTGTTGGACCTTATAAAACTTTGCACATGTCTAAATAAATACAGTTTTCGTCTAAAGCTAGGTTACATGTATCATCACCAAATATTAGTAACTTCAAACTTGTTTGCATATTTATGCTTTCTATGTACATGTATCTTGTATTGAAGCAGTACCGTACGAGCATTTAAGAAAAAAATGTACTTTGAACAAAGTTTGCACAGAAGATATTATAATTATCTAAGAGAAATGTATTGAAGGTTTAGTCTTGTAAGTAAAATGTGAAGTTTTATGCTTCCGTTTCTGTAGTACCAAGGACCCGTATCCACGAAACCGTTCTCGTACTCAAACATAGATTTTATGCTCACACCGGCTTTCTTGTATCTCGCTTAAAACACCTCAAACAATTGAAAAGTCAAAATCGTCCTGCTTTAACTCTTTCAATATTTGTCCCAATCAGGAACAAAATATACATTCTTATCAATTTATAGCCGAAACAAGAAATTCGGTATGAGCAAAAAGTCCATGTTAGAGTATTTGAAGCGGTTTTGAAAACAGGTCCAGATCTACCTATAAGTACATGTACAGTGTAAACCTTGGGTGAGTTACACTCGCTATCTCTACACTTTAGTTATATATGTAAACCCGCTTATATTCATATTTTCAATAAGTTTGGGTGTACAGAAGTTAATTGTAGATATAATCACAGAGATTACCGTCTCTTATAATAATTACGGTTTTTAATAAAGATTTCCGTTACTTATATAGAATACCGTTTATTTCAGAGATAACTGTTTATAAAAACGATTACCATTTAATAGAGAACTAAAATATTACCATTTGTTATAGACAACAGTGTATCCTAGATAACTGATTTATATGTATGCTAACGTGTATTAACAGGATGACAGTTTGTTAAAGATGTTACCGTTTATTATAGAGAATACCGATAATAATAGACAATACCGTTTATTATAAAGATTACCGTTAACTATTGAGAAAACCATTTGTTAAAGAGATTGCCGTTGATTGTAAATAATATCGTTTATAATAAAGAATACCGTTTATTATAGAGAATACCGTTTATTATAAAGAATATCGTTTATCATAAAGAATACCGTTTATCATAGATAATACCGTTTATTATAAAGAATATCGTTTATCATAAAGAATACCGTTTATCATAAAGAATACCGTTTATTATAAAGAATACCGTTTATTATAAAGAATACCGTTTATCATAAAGAATACCGTTTATTATAAAGAATACCGTTTATCATAGAGAATACCGTTTATTATAAAGAATACCGTTTATCATAGAGAATACCGTTTATTATAAAGAATACCGTTTATTATAAAGAATACCGTTTATCATAGAGAATACCGTTTATTATAAAGAATACCGTTTATCATAGAGAATACCGTTTATTATAAAGAATACCGTTTATTATAAAGAATACCGTTTATCATAAAGAATAACGTTTATTATAGAGAATACCGTTTATTATAAAGAATACCGTTTATCATAAAGAATACCGTTTATCATAGAGAATACCGTTTATTATAAAGAATACCGTTTATCATAGAGAATACCGTTTATTATAAAGAATACCGTTTATCATAAAGAATACCGTTTATTATAGAGAATACCGTTTATTATAAAGAATATCGATTATTATAAAGAATATCGTTTATCATAAAGAATTCCGTTTATTATAAAGAATACCGTTTATCATAGATAATACCGTTTATTATAAAGAATGCCGTTTATCATAAAGAATACCGTTTATCATAGAGAATACCGTTTATCATAGAGAATACCGTTTATTATAAAGAATATCGATTATTATAAAGAATATCGTTTATCATAAAGAATACCGTTTATTATAAAGAATACCGTTTATCATAGAGAATACCGTTTATCATAGAGAATACCGTTTATTATAAAGAATACCGTTTATCATAGATAATACCGTTTATTATAAAGAATATCGATTATTATAAAGAATATCGTTTATCATAAAGAATATCGATTATTATAAAGAATACCGTTTATCATAAAGAATACCGTTTATCATAGAGAATACCGTTTATTATAAAGAATATCGATTATTATAAAGAATATCGTTTATCATAAAGAATTCCGTTTATTATAATGAATATCGTTTATCATAGATAATACCGTTTATTATAAAGAATACCGTTTATCATAAAGAATACCGTTTATTATAAAGAATACCGTTTATTATAAAGAATATCGTTTATCATAAAGAATACCGTTTATTATAAAGAATACCGTTTATCATAGAGAATACCGTTTATTATAAAGAATATCGATTACTATAAAGAATATCGTTTATTATAAAGAATACCGTTTATTTTAAAGAATACCGTTTATTATAGATAGATATCTACATTTGCGCTGCATACCACTATATGGACATTACCATAAAAAATACTATTCATAAAAGTATGAAAGCAATGGTTCTCGAGGTGTAGCACGTGGTTTAATTATGGCGTCATAGAATACGCTTGTTCAATGAGACTCTTGTCACGCCGCTTCGAATAACATGGAGAAAATACTCTTGCGTCAGACACTCCAATGACTTATTATTTTCTTATAAATATAAGTTATGTGATAAGTAGAATCTTTAACTCGTGTCAGCGTATTATTTGTTAAACTCGTTAAATAATTTAATTTGTCACTCGCTTAAAGGCTCATGACATGTGAAATAATTGAACTCTTTTAATAAATTCCATATTACATCGGTAATTGTGTGAGATCCTCTATTTTTCATAGATAATACCGTTTACTATGGAAAATATCGTTTATTATCAAGATTACCGTAGAATACAGATATCATCGCTTATCATAAAGATAACAGTTCATTATGAAGATCACCGTTTGTTATAGATATATGTGTACAGTGTATATGATCACCGTTAAATATAGAGAATACCTTATACAGAGATCACTATATATCATAGAGATCACTATTAATCATAGAGATCACTATATATTATAGATAATACCGTACACAAAGAGATCACTATATATTATAGATAAATATGTATTACCGTATATAAAGAGATCACTTTATATCATAGAGATCACTATATATCAGAGAGATCACTACATTTTGTGTATATATTATAGAGATCACTATATATTATAGAGATCACTATATATCATAGAGATCATTATATATCATACAGATCATTATACACTGTATCTTTAAGTGATATGAAGATGGACGTTTTTGAGTATGCTCATTAGTGTGTTTACTATGATACTCGGTTCTCATTTTTAGAAGTTGATGTTTACTTGGATTGTGACCAGGATTAACATGGCGGGTGTCGTCGATGATGCAGAAGACGCTTACTCTTCTGGAACACCTAGTCTTATTCTCTTGTACTTTTACAAGGGTCTCCATGTGAATCTTTCCTTTGTTCATATTTTGCCCCTGGTTTAATCGATTTTGAGTTTGGATTTTGATTATGTTAACGCTTCGGTATTTTCTTATTTATTTATAGATAATACCGTATATAAAGAGATAACTTTATATCACGAAGATCACTTAATATTATAGATGCCACAGTTATCTAAAGATATTACTTTTTTTTTTATTTCTGCTGAGGTAATAGGCCTAACTTAGATTTACTTTCTTTTGAAAGACCAATAAAATGTCTATCTTTTGTTATGGTTTCTTTGTAGTAAAGAATTATTGCAGAGTTAATCTTCGAATGCGTGACCGTCAATTTCAAAAAGCTTGGATACAGCTTATTCAATTTCAATGGCCACCGTTATGTGTGTGCCATCTTTGACTGATTAAAAAAAACTAACATGGTTCATATCAACATAACAAAACAAATCTGCCATTTAAAAGCTCCTACGACATTGTACCATAGACGTCATCAACGATGGTGGCATCGAAAATCAATTCAAAGTTTGACAAGTGACGGATCAAAGTCACGTCAAGTCAAAACGATTTAAGCATCGAACTGCTTTCGGATTGCATTCACAGGCAGTATGAATGTCAACTGGACAAAGGCAAATTCAAGAAGCGTGTTAGCACCTCATGTTGGATTTGCATGTGTTAAGTTTGAATTCATATCGAATATAAAAACCAACTAGGAGCAGTTCAATACTTATATATATAATTTTGATATTGAAATATGTTCGTCTCATAAAATAATCAATTACACGTTAAATTTTTGCAGTGTTTAATTCAAATGATGTATTTATTGTGTATGCTTGTTCGGTGAATGGAACAGTCGTCATACAGGGAAAATCACTAGTATTAACGTACAAAATAACGATGACGTCACAATTGAACCATGGCATTCATAGCATATGTGAATGCCAACTGACATAGTATGGTTACATATATAGCGGCTACGCCATAAATTATTTATCAAAACAAATGAAAGAAGGACGCACAATCATGAATGTTTCCTTAACAGTAAAATCTCGACATCATTAGAATATGATGACCGGCATACGACCTTCTATGGCAATCATAAATTGTGAGATGATGAGGAAGGAAAGGGTAATTGGCGAGCAATTGGTGTTTTGTCTTTCTTTAAATCATGCCTCATTTCATGCAATTTCCCATAATTTCGTTATTAATTGTGTAAAAATTATTTTTCGCGCCAATTTCTCAATCACGTGATAATTAAAATAACCATGTCTACCTGAAACAAGGTTTCAATTTCTGACGGCGTAAATTACATAAAAAATGATATGTTGGTATTCGTTAAATTTGACGAATTTCTTTTAATGAATTCTGATTAAGTATTGATATGACATTTACATTTAATATGAACGATAGCTCCGAAGGCAAGGTTGTTTATCATTTGAATAGAGCAATTATCTCCCATTGAGAGTCAGAGGCAGCAAACGGTACAAATAGGACGTCATCAAGATTGTTTGTTTGTTGTTTGTTGGGTTTTACGGCCCATCGGCAACTATGGTCATTTAGGGCCAAGCGGTATCTGTTATATCAGGGGATGTACATTTTATTAAAAGACGAATAAGGCTAAAAACGAGATTTCTGTATTTTAAAAACATAGTCAACTTGCAAAAGACATTTAAAATTAGACGGGGGGGGGGGAATACAACAGATGTGTTTATATAAAACCATACAAAAGGGATTACGGTTGATTAAAATTGCAAAATCGATGAAGGGTTATGTGTCGGTAAAACGTGATCAAGACTTAGTGTCCTAATGAATACTATCTTAAAACTGTTATAACACCCCTGCTTCTCCAAACTATGGTGTTTTCATGTCGCAGTTAATTTGTTATGCAAGAGTTTGCTCTAAAATCGAGATTTTCGAGATCGTTGACGACAGCTGAAAAGCAAACTTACTACACAGGGATTCGAGATATGCAAGTCGATCTGAACTACATATTAGCAAGTTTTATGGTCGCCATCTTTGTCCCAGTGAGATATATTTTGTATTTTTGTTTGATATGAAAATGGACGGTTTTGGAATATGCTCTTAAGTGTGCTTACTTATGATTAAGAATAATGACTCGGTTCTCACTTTGAGGACTTGATGTTTAATTGGACGTAGCCGGTATTTACATGGCGGGTGTCGTTGATGAAGCAGAATACGCTTACTCTTCCGGAACATCTGGTCTGATTCTCTTGTACTTTCATACAAATATTTCTATTGTTCATATTTTGCTACTATTTTAATCACTTTTGGGTTCGGATTATAGTTTTGTTGACGCTTTGGTATTCTCGATATGTTTTTTCTCCACATATTTGTGTATATATATATTTCATTGTCGCAAGGTTTCCCTACCAAAAGTTATTGATATTCATCGCTTCATATCTTGTGTGTGTGTGTATTTTTTGTTATTGTTTATTCTAATAATTGCGATTGTAATAAAAATAGGATCATTTCCTGCAGACAACTATAATATACGAAACTACCAAACGTTATATTGAAAGCGATGTCGAAATAAAACTGAGATCACTCGAATTTGGTCTCCTTATCAAGAATGATGTATTACGTTTTATAGGCATATGGATCGAAAGGTGAGCACTCCACACAGCCAAAAATCGATCCTCGAAGTCGTCATTCGAATTGAATATTCAGAGAAAGTGTTTTTATCCCTCGCTGGAAACCAAAGTTCGATTAAAGTGGGTTTCCGACGATGTTTTTACCAAGGTGAAGTTTAACAGGGTCTGAAGCTGTTGTTACCGTTATCTGTGCTGCAGTCAACTGAAGTGAAACTATACTGTTGGAAGCACTGTCCCATTACCAACAGAACACAATGTATCACACAAGCAGAAACACATAAGAAGATATTAGCTAGGTGACATAGGGCCGTTCCTGTGAATTCCTTAGAATTGTATTGATTGTATATCTACTGTTAGTACTGTTAAGTGTTAACGAGTTGGTCATGTTACGGCTACATGTAGATAAGGCTCTACACCTGTATATCTACTGTTAGTACTGTTAAGTGTTAATGAGTTGGTCATGTTACAGCTACATGTAGATAAGGCTCTACACCTGTATATCTACTGTTAGTACTGTTAAGTGTTAATGAGTTGGTCATGTTACAGCTACATGTAGATAAGGCTCTACACCTGTATATCTACTGTTAGTACTGTTAAGTGTTAATGAGTTGGTCATGTTACAGCTACATGTAGATAAGGCTCTACACCTGTATATCTACTGTTAGTACTGTTAAGTGTTAATGAGTTGGGCATGTTACAGCTACATGTAGATAAGGCTCTACACCTGTATATCTACTGTTTGTACTGTTAAGTGTTAACGAGTTGGTCATGTTACAGCTACATGTAGATAAGGCTCTACACCTGTATATCTACTGTTTGTACTGTTAAGTGTTAACGAGTTGGTCATGTTACAGCTACATGTAGATAAGGCTCTACACTTGTATATCTACTGTTAGTACTGTTAAGTGTTAATGAGTTGGTCATGTTACAGCTACATGTAGATAAGGCTCTACACTTGTATATCAAATGTTGTCAAATTCATTTATCACAAAAAAAAAAGGAAAAATAGTCGCCATGAAAAGTTTTGAAGTTGAAAAACTGCGTTCACTTTTTATGAATGAGCAGACCAATGTTGACATAACAATGAGTCATTTTTACGATTTCTGTTTATTATATAAGACAAATACTGACAGAAAGGGCAGTGCGGTTTAGAAGAATCAAGTTGCTACATTTTTATTAATTTTCAGAAAACAAACAGTGCAACTTATTTGATTATATCTTCATCAAAATTGAGAGGTATGAAGTGTGTAGTTGAGATGGGGTTTACCTTGATATTTAGAGTACATGCTTTTTATTTAAGCATTGAACTGCTTTCAGGTGGCATTCATATAGCCTATGAATGCCTACTGAAAGCAGTTCAATTCTTATATTTACCATTTTTAGAATCCGCTCATGTCATAAAACAATCAATAACACATTTTATTTCTCAGCATTTCGCTCAATAAATGTATTTGTGTCATATGCTTGTTCAATGAAAAGAACAGCCATTGCCCGGGGACGGTCAATGGTATCCAACGTAACATTATGACGTCATAATAATGATGACGTCAACAATCGGTCATTGGCATTCATGGCCTGATGGATGCCAACTGAATTTGGTAGGGATATATAGTGGCAATGCCACTCAATGGTAAACATATGGCTTAGAATGCTACATTGTATTAATTGTTAACGCTCTATTTGGTTTGGGTTATCGGGGGGTAACTAGGGTGGAACAATGGAACACGGGTAAATTCAATAACCGTTACAGTGACTTTCGGTGAAAGGTTTTTATCTATTTTGTCTATTATTATAGCCCTATCTTTGGAAATAGATTTCATTTCAATATTAATTAACGGGAGAACGGTTCAACAAATGTAACAGCATCCCATTTGCACAAACCGTTGTAACTTTGCCGATGTTTTTTTGTCGATGGCGTCACATAATTGCATAACTCTGCCCAATTTTTGTTGTTATCGACGTCATAGAGAATTAGACACATACAGACTATACATATATTTAAAAATGCTACATTGTACTACAATGTGTACAACTTGAGAAGCTTCAACATAAGTATTAATGATTTGAAGAAATAATTTGGTATCACTAAATATTTATTTGCAAAATTTCAATTTTACAAGCAGAGTTAGTCAGAGAATAAACACATGATGAAATTATCTGAAAGTTGGACAATGCTTTCATAACAAAAAGCAACTCGAAGATCCTCTAATTTCTTCAATAATTATTGCAAAATGTCAGTTTTAAAGATTTAAGTCCCGTACCCGAAACGCACCTTCTTCATCTAAGGGAAAACGCTCTACATATCGTCACGCTTTCTTCATTGCATACTCGTGTTTTAGCTCTTATTGTTGAGAAGCGTGCATACATTAATCCAGATAAACAAGAAAAGCCTATTTGATTATTCATACCAACGGAAGTAGTACACCGGAAGTACACTCTCCAGCACCAGAACCCTTGATTATTTGACCCAATTATGGTAATGATCTCGTCAGATTGATCGTTTCCGATGTGACAGGCCTAGTATATTTATGTGTTGACCAATAGGCTTCCACTGGGAGGGCTTCATAGTCAGTTTATCCGTTAACGGTAAAAACCAATCTCGACTTCCGTTTGTTTAATGAAATAAGCATAAATGTGAATTGAGGCCTGATATTGTTATTTAGATGCCATGTATGATTATACAGTGAATTTGTGTCCACCTCTGACACACAAGATTCAATGTTATAGTCATTTCACGGTGTAGAGTGGTCATTTCTTGTCACATGAAGGAATAACTACGTTTAAAAACCAGTTCGATATGTCGCTGTCTCGCATTGAATTCAATCTTATTTTCAAACTCAAAGGTCATAGGCGGCTACAGCAAATTGTCAGAATCACACAAAAAGAGATATTTTTACCAAAAATACCAGTAAAAATTGAATTAACTTTTCAATTGAAATCGCGTCGCCGTCTGGAAGTCCTAATTGGAAGTTGTATCTAGCGTATCAGAATTCCATGCCTACACGCAGTAGGTCTTTTCTGCAGGCGTTTCACCGCTAAAGACATTCTTCTGCAACTTCATAACATATATAACTGTGACGTAATATTAGGAATAATTGTAACTGTGACGTAATATAGGGATAATTGTAACTGTGACGTAATATAGGGATAATTGTTACTGTGACGTAATATAGGGATAATTGTAACTGTGACGTAATATAGGGATAATTGTAACTGTGACGTAATATAGTGATAATTGTAACTGTGACGTAATACATGTATAGGGATAATTGTAACTGTGACGTAATACATGTATAGGGATAATTGTAACTGTGACGTAATACATGTATAGGGATAATTGTAACTGTGACGTAATACATGTATAGGGATAATTGTAACTGTGACGTAATACATGTATAGGGATAATTGTAACTGTGACGTAATATTAGGGGTGATTGTAACTGTGACGTAATATTAGGGTTAATTGTAACTGTGACGTAATATTAGGGGTGATTGTAACTGTGACGTAATATTAGGGTTAATTGTAACTGTGACGTAATATAAGGGGTATTGTAACTGTGCCATAATATAAGGGATACTTGTAACTGTGACATAATATAAGGGGTATTGTAACTGTGACGTAAAATTAGGGATAATTGTAATTAGTAGGGTGATATAAACTCTAGCGCACTACAATATTAAATCTAGAAGATTACGATATGACAATCCAGCGTATTACGATGTGAGCTATGTTGCGCTATATATACTGTATTACATGTAGTGTAGTACGATGTTAACTCCAATGGTGTTAACCAGAGTTCACTTGTCTTGTTAACCCCAGTACACTATATAAAGTGTTAACCAGAGTACACATATACTGTTAACCTTAGTGTACTATATATAGTGTTAACCAGTGCTAACGTGTACTGTTAACCCCAGTGCACTTTATATGGTGTTAACCCGAGTACACATATACTGTTTACCCCAGTGCACTATATACGGTGGTAACCAGAGTACACATATACTGTTTACCCCAGTGCACTATATATAGTGTTAACCAGAGCTAACGTGTACTGTTAACCCCAGTGCACTATATATAGTGTTAACCAGAGCTAACGTGTACTGTTAACCCCAGTGCACTAAATACAGTGTTAACCAGAGTACACATATACTGTTTACCCCAGTGCACTATACAACTGTGTAAGGTTTCCTCCTAACTTTCTAAGTCAGTGTGACATTGTAAGGACAACATGTCCGGATGTTTAACGGAAGTCTCAATGGTTCAAGACAATAATGAAATAAGACACAAACAATAAGAAACAAGGCACGAATGATAAAAACTGGAACATCAAGGACTTATAATTTGGTTAGTCAATTTGCCAGGATTGACAGCTCTCACTATTGATACGGCTTCCTCTGTCATTAGATGGCTTTCATTTGCGAAATTACGTCTGGCAAGGGAATTCACGGGTTTTTACGTCATGTTCATGGGAATACTCCGTTCTGTGGTATCAGATTGTCCTGGTGTAAAGCTTACCTATACAGCTCATCTACACCTAGAGCATGTTTTCCCAGAAACTCGGACATTGTCAATATACGATATAAGGCTATGTAACAACAAAGTAATTCTTCTTTGATATATGTATATATACAATTACATGTCAACTCATTCGACGACAGCTCTTCTCGTGTCGTCTAATTTTGTTGACTCCTTTATTCAAAATTCAGTTCTTATAATGCTCTTTGTGTTACAAGCGAATATCGTTTCCCGTGTGTGACCCCTGAACCTGCCAATTTATGCTAAACTTGGACCTTATCAATGTGTAAGGAGCTTGGATCTTGCATTACATTATTATTCTCATGACAACGTATGTAAGCAATGTAAATGCTATCGAAATTTCTGTGTTATACGGTTTCAAACAACTTGAACAGGTAGAAAAAAATCAGAGAATACCAATGCGTCAATAAAGCCATAATCCGAACTCAAAATCGATTAAAAAGGAGGCAAAACAGGAACAAAGGCAATATTTATATGGAGACCCTCGTAAGAAAATAAGAGAATAAGACCAGGTGTTCCGGAAGAGTAAGCGTCTCCTGCTTCATCGACGACACCCGCCATGTAAATCTTGGTCACATCCAATTAAACATCAATCCTCAAAATGAGAACCGAGTCTTCATTGTCAATCACATCAAGTAAGCACACTAAAGTAAAGCTTTTCGTATTTTTTTTTAGAATTTGCATCCTAAAACTAGGTAGATGAAAGACTTGGCAAAACATGTACTAATAAAGGAGATTTTTCTGTTTGTTTATCAAGTTGCTTTCTCACAACAAAATCAGTTAAAATCCTTCATATCGTACGTTAATGCCTATGCGTTGCTGAGCTTAAGTATTAGGGCAGCAAACAATAGGTATAGCATTACAGACATATTTCATTCATATATTCTTTGCTGTTGTTTGTAAACAATGCAGTATATATACTTCACACAGTAGATACAAACAAGTCGAAGAGAGCACCGGTCACAAAATTAAGCTTAACATAACTAATATTATGCAATCATTTGTCTTTATATTTTGTATGGTGATACATTATTATGTATTTAAACTTGTCACTACAATTTTATGACGTCATATCTCGGAATCAATACTCCTGCTTTAAATCCCAAGTGTTTATACTTCGATCATATTAAAGGAAATGCTAAAAATAAAACAAAGACACTTCATTGGAGGAGAGATCGTGTTACATAAGATGCTTGCCTTCCACGAGCACGGCTGTGTCTATACCGGATGTAACCATGGATTCATAAGTACTTCGATTCTTCTCCGCATCGCAGCTTTTCGGTGTTAATTTCCGGAAGTTTTCTTAGGGCGTAAATCTGTGTCCTGTACCTCAACACAGAAACAAGCACAAATGGGAGAAAGCGGTAAGAGTTGATTACTGATTCTGCAATAGACAATGGCTTGTGTAGAGGACAATTACTTCATGGGTAAATAAGTATAGTAAGATGGGAACGCTACAGAGACCGGTAACTTCAGAGGTAAAAGGACGGGATTAAGGAACGCTACAGAGACAGGTTACTTCGGAGGTAAATGTATGGGATAAGGGAACGCTACAGAGACTGGTAACTTCAGAGGTAAAAGGACGGGATTAGGGAACGCTACAGAGACAGGTTACTTCGGAGGTAAATGTATGGGATAAGGGAACGCTACAGAGACCGGTAACGTCAGAGGCAAAAGGATTAGGGAACGGGGTCAGGAAAAACTACAGAGATCGGTAACGTGAGAAGTAAAAGGATTGGATAAGGGAACGCTACAGAGACAGGTTACTTCGGAGGTACAGGGATGGGATTAGGGAACGCTACAGAGACAGGTTACTTCGGAGGTAAAAGGATGGGATTAGGGAACGCTACAGAGACAGGTTACTTCGGAGGTACAGGGATGGGATTAGGGAACGCTACAGAGACAGGTTACTTCGGAGGTAAAAGGATGGGATTAGGGAACGCTACAGAGACAGGTTACTTCGGAGGTAAATGGATGGTATAAGGGAACGCTACAGAGACCGATAACGTCAGAGGCAAAGGGATTAGGGAACGGGGTCAGGGAAAACTACAGAGACCGGTAAAGTGAGAAGTAAAAGGATGGGATAAGGGAACGCTACAAGAGACCGGTAACTTCAGAGGTAAATGGATGGGATTAAAGAACGCTAGAGACAGGTAACTTCAGAGGTAAATGGATGGGATTAAAGAACGCTAGAGACAGGTAACTTCCTAGAAAAAGAGATGAGATTAGGGAACGCTACAGAAAACATTGACTACTTTAGAGGTAAATGAGTAGGAACAGATAGTGTTTATAATGCGCTGACACCAAGGACGTCAAGTCAAGATTATAGTGCCTTTAATATTGCTCTCATCTATTGGATTAATGTACTACACGTGATATACTTTCATCAATTGTGTATCTGGGATTGCCCTACTGAACATATTATTACGGATACTGATTCCGATCTTTATGTTTACGCGTCATTGATTTTGTTCTGGATAATTACTGGCTGCTCTCATGTATACTTTGCCTATAACAAGTGCTACACGATGTTGGCTTAAGTTTTGTATATAGGTTTGGTCTATTGAAATCGTATTGCAGATGCTGATGTTTACCAATACCTAATACTTCATGCTTTAATGTGTTTTGCACTGAGGGCTGGGAATATCGATGCCTCACTCGATTAAATTAACGTATTTCATGAAGTATAATTCGATTTATTAAACATTATGTACCTTACCCAGAAATAAGATGAATAATTTTGACATCGATTTTTATAAGTAAAATAAGAAGTGGGTGACACAAAATAAAAGTTTTGAAAAGAAAAAAAACAGAGAGCTGAACTCTATAAGCTATACTTGATTGCTTGATGCAACTGTTTTATGCAATGCTGATTAAAAACAAGTGCTTGATTTGAAATGATTGTATTCATCAATTTTGTTCAATTTGAACCCCCATACAGCAGTAGTTTAACATACCCTACAATGTTCTACCTCTTATACGCTGTCCCGATCTGTTATCAATACGGTATTGTACAATACATCGCAAAATAAATCAAAGAACACCTCTCCTTAAGCAACAGCAAGCATTTGAGCAATACATTTTTAACAAGCTAAGTGGTATTTGACAGAACCAGTTAAAGAGAAAACTAAATGAGAATACCTTTTAGCTGAGAAGGTAAGGATCCTTGGTAGACGCAGCATGTGACTTCGAGACTTAAGTGATGTACAGAGGTCGCCTAGTATGTTGCACTTTTAAAAACACATGAATTCCTCAACCACTCCAGTTTTTTTTCTGAGAAATAAGATCTACAAGAACCCGCGGTCACTGATTAAGACGCTATCAGTGGCACACACTTGCCCTATTTAAGATTTAAGATTTACAAGATCAAAACACTAACTGTTGGTGTTTTTATAATTTTATTTTAATTTTATAAAGGGATCATTTTGTCGGCGTCGGCGGCGTCGGCGGCGTCGGCGGCGTCGGCGGCGTCGGCGTCTGCACCAACAGTTTCCGTGCGATAACTTGAGTTTCCTTGGGCTAATCAAACTCAAACTTCATAGAGTACTTCCTAACCAAAAGTGCTTGCTTGGGATTGCTTTTCAGGGTCAAAGGTCAAAGGTCAAGGTCACAGTTGCTATAAATAGAAAATCGGTTTCCGTGCGATAACTTGAGTTTCCTTGGGCTAATCAAACTCAAACTTCATAGAGTACTTCCTAACCAAAAGTGCTTGCTTGGGATTGCTTTTCAGGGTCAAAGGTCAAAGGTCAAGGTCACTGTTGCTATAAATAGAAAATCGGTTTCCGTGCGATAACTTGAGTTTCCTTGTGCCAATTAAACAGTATATCCCAACTTGCTGCGCAAGCGACACATTCACTTCTGTGGAATTCTTGTTTTATTTAACGTGTGGTTTGTTTATCGACAACGGTGTGTAACCTAAGACGTAAACACTTACCTGTCCTGCAAGAAGGGCGTAAGAACGATACCTGCTCAATTTCTTTAAATAGCGAAGGAAAGAAGCCATAAAATCGTTTTCTTAGTATTTAGTTTAATTTTTTTTCGTTCTATTAACAGCCAGAGTATTTAAAGGACGTGCCAGGTTTAGGAGGTGGAGGAAAGTCGAAGTAACCGGAGAAAAAACACCGACCTATGGTCAGTACCTGGCAACTGCCCCACGTGGGTTTCGAACTCGCAACACAGAGGTGGAGGGCTTAATGTGGTAGAATGTTGGGACACCTTAACCATTCGACCACCATAACCCAGAGGTGGAGGACTAGTGGTAGGATGTCGGGACACCTTAACCACTCGGCCACCGTGGCCCCTTTTACTAGTATACACTGCATTGTGTAGTAATATAAAAGTGATTTACACCCTATGTTTTATGAATTACAACGTATAACATCTTATGCTGAGTTTGCCTTTATACACAAGATTACATGCAGCTTTATACTCACGTTGCGGAAGGTATTTACGGGTCTTGCTTTACCCAGTAATGTGCAATGATTCGGAGTTTAAGTATAAGGCGAATATTGATTTTGGTTAACACGAAATAAATCGTAGTCGTTGTTAGCAATAGGAGACAATTACCTTTTTATTTTAAAAGGAAATAAGTTTTAGAAGGGAGGATTTGACATGTAAGAAAGGCAAAGCGCTCGTGTACATATATAATTAGTTATTAATTACCAAAATGTCATGGCTATAAATGTAACAGCCATCAAAGATTTATTGCGTCTGTAACAAAGTCCTAACACCCGAAACTATAACGGAGCCATTACATAAAATCAAAAGGAACTCTATTACACCCGAATCTAGGTCATAACACCCGAATCTAGGTCATAACACCCGAATCTAGGTCATAACACCCAAACCAAAATTATAATACCCAAATCAAAGTAAAAACACCAAAATCAAGTCAAAACACCAAAATCAAAGTCATAATACCCAAATCAAAATCGTAACACCCACATACAAGTCATAACACACAAAACAAGGTAATACGACCCAAATAAATCAATATCAAACCCATAACACTCTTAACATATTTACACATATATATAACACCAAAAGCAACGTTAAACATGTACAACCTATCCGTTACGTCATCAAGAGAAGTTGTGTTTCCACGAAACAAGCCCTGGCACTACCAGAAGGTGGGTACTGTCATGTTCAGTAGGTGTAGCTGGAACCGTGGGGTTGTGATGCTCTCTTCCCGCCCTGAGAACAGGTGACGTTATCATTTCTTATTTAGATCTAAGGAACTCCTAGAGAATATCCCCGGTTGTACTTATCATTGGCATAATTTCTATGTTGCAACTACATTTGAGCAAGTGTTGACATTGCTAATCACCTTTTCGCTCCATCACATGAAGGAAAGTTGGTTTTTTCTATTCGCTCAGAACAAACTGAATCATTCAGAGTGTTTTGTTTAATTTTCTACCTTTCAGGACCGCTGTCAATCGACAAACCTCAGCTGGCTCTGGTACTTTCCGTCATAGTATGCGAAATATCCGAGCAGTTCAAAATGAAACTTTTGTTTTAATTAGAAAACTTCAAGGGCATTCTGATTTTCATCTTTGTTTCATTCGAAACCTTTCACATCAGTTTATTCTTTGCCCACTATAGTTTATCAAGACAGAGAGACAATGAATATCGACTTGTTTTCCATTGAAGACAAACGCCATGTGTCAGGGAAACAGAATGTACATTATAATATGATATCATGTAGCATTGAATTGGTGGCAGGAAGAGGGGAAATTGTGTTCCAAACGTCTATCTGCCAATACCCGTACTTAGAATGACATCATACTGACCACTCCTCATCAATACTGACCACTCCTCATCAATACATACTTTTAGCAATACGATAAAGATACCGTACCTGTCCCTATCGGTTAAAAAAAATCACAAAATATTGTGAAATAAAAGTATCTAGTTAATTACGTCATTATTTAATTAAGGTGACACTTGTGAATTGAGACCATTGTGAACTTGAACATTTCATGTATAAATCAATTATACAAAAGTAATTGCTTCGACGATTTCGTGTATTTATATGGTACCAAATACGCTCCGCCACAAGTTTGATATGAACATACACGTAATCTGTTTCGAAAAGGAAGCACTACAGGACCACGGTAATTGATAGAAATAAGGAAATCGATGGGTTTGTTTTCAAACATGTGAACTCGAGATAATACCTTCAAGAATTGTGGATGGCGTGTATAACAAGCAAAAATTGTTGACTCGATTCAAGAAATGTGTTTCAACAGTTTGTCCTGGGGGATGCAAGGAACAAAATCAGAATTTCACTCCCGAAAAAAAACCGCTCGCGAAGGTAACAAGAGGACGTTTTGGAAATGATTTACCAGGGAAAATGAATTATGTGCAGTGGCTTCGATAAATGTCTCCGCAAATGAAGGCGATATATTTTTTATTTGAAGCTTCAGCTTCGTGGCACGATTATCATGATCTGTAGCTTTGTTAAAACTTTGGAATGGTTTCGAGAGAGTAAACGTACGAATTATGACCAGACCTCCCTCCGAAAAAAGAGGTAGCATCGCCTAAAGGTTTATCAGAACTACTGGCATCAAAAATGGTAAACAAGATCTGGCATGGTTATTTCATGATTGAGATAAAAAGTTTGAGGAGTATGGCTTTCACGCAGAATGGAAACGAAAGACCATTTGAGATAATGATGCTTAATTTTAAGAAACCGTTTCGTAGAGTAATTATCATAGTCGCCAGTAAACCCCCAGGTCAGTCATACGTGATAACAGAATGGTATAGAATTTCACCAATGGCGACGTTAGCGGTTGTATTTCATTCGAGTTTTTTTAATTCATAAAAGACACGATTCAGGCTTTACTCGTGTCTTTTAAAAGTTTTGAAAATTAACTCGATTGAAATAAATACCATATCCAACAACCACGAGTCGTGTAAACTGTTTCTACCACATTCTCAGGCGGAAATAACTGGAGTGAACCGCAAACTATATGTGCAAAACATTGCATCTCGTATATTCCCGCCAAGTTATGACGACATCAATAATCGATGACGACGTCAACAATCCGCATGTCACATTTAACTACCTGACATCCGGTCGTAGCTAAACTTCGAAACTGATCGAAAGTCCGGAATATCATATACCACTAGTGGTACGTGTTTATAGAAAATAGGTATGCCACAGTGACAATGGGCTAAGAGTAGATTACCACCGCGTAGTGCGGTTTAAATTATTATAGTTTACAGGTGTTATGATGAATTTAACAACATTTTTTTATTTGAAATATTGAAATAGTTGGAAGTGTTTGGAACACATGTACAGTGTACACCAGCCCTGCTGAACGAGAACAGCATAATCTTTAAGTATAGCTAACTTTGCTTTCTGAAATATCTCCTGGGCATACTTAGATGGGAAAATAAGCAGTTCGCACTGAGATTATTTTTACTGTGGTAAATTGCCTGTATAAACCTGATTGAAAATTTGTCTATAAGGCATTGGCATGAAGTTTAATCAATCGCATGCGATTAAAACGGTAACAAGATGGATGCTACCTGTGAAGAATGTAATACGTCTAGAAACATTTATAAACATTTACCTTTTTATCGTTTACAGTATGCGGAAAGTAACTCGGCTACAATTAACTATTGAACGCCTGTCAGATTGTATTTATTGTAAAAAAATAATTAAATCTGTGTGCCAGATAAATATCCATAACGTCCTACTACGGACGTCATGGATATTAATCTGGCACCTTGTTGTATTCATATTGACAATAAATACAATCTGACACACGTTCAATGGTTATAATAACATTTGAGATATTTTGTTATACATAATGAGGTCATTTTTTGCCAGTTTATTATTTTTTTGCCCTTGTAAAGTAACATGCTTGAAGATCTTGGTGAAAATCACAATCACAATCATGATTAACGTAAAGCTACAACGCGTGTTATCTGAGGCGACGTGCAAAGCGTAAAGTAGGTCAAAATGGCGCCAAAATGACGTCGTGCTATAGTGTCCAGTGGTCTGGGCTGCATCTATACTACTGTGAATACAGTCCAGATTAACACTGAGTTAATTGGAAGCCGTCATGCAAAATGTAAATATATATTTGTAAACATCCTGACTTCATACTGTGTCAAAAGTAACACGCGTACGGTTACAAGTATCTATCAAGTCTAAATACTCATTCGTCCTGAGTTACAAATAATTGTCGGCGAATACTGTAAACCAATTTATTTTCGCTGCGACTTAATTTCGCGTTTTCATATTAAATGACTATTTCGCGGCGATTAAATTTCGCGATAAATACGGTCATAAATCCTATATACAATACAACATTGTACTCCTACAGTTGATATGTCTCTGATTGAAACTATATTTCGCAGCAATTACTTTTTAATCGACCTCGAAATACGCGAAAATTAATCGCACGCGAAAATAAGTTGGTTTACAGTATATCTACAAAGATATCGGGTGGTTTCGCAGCTGAAAATACAGATTTAAATACACTAGTCGCATCGAGCAGTTTAATAACGACTTTTATGTATAGATCTCCCTGCCGAGTGACCACTGTGTTTGTTTAGTGTTGGTGGCTTGATATCCGCTCCACTTCCGCGTAGTCCGGTTATCCAGCAGCCGAATCCGTCTAACAGTATTATCACTTCCTACATAACGGCGAGCGATGTAACCAATCGCTGCGTCTGTTACATGTTCGTGTCTGCTGGAACAATTAGGCCGATTTCCTGTAAAATAAAGGTATCATAATAAGCCTGCTAGACTAACATACATATTAATGTCACTTTTTTTAAACCCGGTACTAAACATGTCAAGTCCCGGAAATGACCTCAAGGAAATAATAAAATTGAAAACGACATTTCCGGAATGTTCATCTACAAAAGTTGTCATTCCAAAACGTTGTGATGATTTTAATCTTTTGTCACAGCAAAAACACCTGCAAATTGACGCCAGAGTTTACTAGTGAAGTAAGCTGCCATGTTTATTTTTAAATCGTCATTTATGGATTGGTTGTCATTTTTTTTACATTAATTGGGGAGTAACATACATCGGCACACCAACATATTGAATGGTGGGCTCTAGCGCATCATGTTGAATATGTACATTAATATTGGTAAGCCAATACATCATTGAATATGAAAAATATGACAACCAATCGTTATATTAATATTTTCTGCCACCGCACAGTTAATGCAGATATATACACTGTACATATACATGCAGTAAAGGTCAAAGTATGTTTCAACGTCAGGGTAATACAGACGGAGAACAACTACCCGTTGAAAGTGGAGTAGTTCTGCATTTATGACGTTATAAACATGCTGACGTCACGATGTCCCAATGTATGTTATTGGAAAATATCATATATTGGGCATAATAGCTTCATCTAGTCTCTGAGGAGTGGAAATGTTAATACATATATATATATGGAAGTGGATGACCCACAAACAACAGGAAACTAATAACAAAGATAAAATATTATCCTTATAAACAATTTGATGACAATAACGACATTCAAGCAAAGATATTTAAATAGGGAATAGAGGGGGTAGCAGAGCATTTTTTGGGGGTGGGGGAGTGGGGGAGGGGGGTCGACATTGATTGGTTCCTCAATACTTGTCTGTCCAGGTCCATTTACTGCCGTTGAAGATTTTTATTTGTTTGTATTGTTTCGACAAATATAAAATTGTCACCACGGAATCTCCATCAAAACATGTTAAAGGGACAGTTTAGTAAAGTTTATTTACATTTTGTCGCTAGCCGCTAAATCGTTTGGTGAAGTTCACTCACTACATGTTGTTATGTATCAGATTTACGGTGAAATTTTCAGCAGTCGAAATCCTTAACATGTGCTTGTTTACCAGTACGCTGGTATCTTGTTCTAGAAATATATAGCCCTACACGATGCAATGTGCTGAATGATAATGTTCGTAAGATCAATACCGTTTTATATGGTTATATTACAGTGTTTGGAGCTCCTTATTAACTTTATGCTATATGTATTTGAAGAACATTACTTGTCTCGCTCGAGCTAAACGAATAGCGAATTTACACGAAAAAAACACACGAAAAACTGCTGCTTTCGTTGTTATTGTTTCGAATTAGACAAGAACAATTCTCTAGCTTATATTTTATGTTCCTTTATCGCAGAAATAATTGACAGTGCCCGTATCAGGTTGGCTGTACAATGCCATGTGTTTCTCTGTATTGACATTAATTGTTAACGTATGACAGTAGATAGGTGTATTGATGATAAAGCCATAGGTTTTTATGTAAGCATATATTGCCGAGAGATATTGGTTTTCTAGATTCCTTTAGGATGTTCGTGTCATATTTTATATCTCTTGTATTTCCAATCCATCAGTTTTCCGTTGTTAGTGTTTTCCCTGTGTGGATTCCATATCTTTATAATGTTCATTAAAGTATACGACACCGCATCCTCATTTCAACCATGTCCCTCGGCTTTGAAACGATACTCCTTTAATTTGTTACCTTCAAAAGCATTTAAATTTGTCTATCTTTTGAATGAAATACACCACATTTTTTGTCATTCAATATTTAAAAATATTAAAAAAAAAAAAAAATAAAATAAAAAGTGTTGAAATAACTTTTGGAAAGTATCCTAAAATGACTCATTTCGGGAAGCATGCAACACAACTTACAGTTTCGCTTATTGTTGGAAGATTCAAACAAATATTTCTATTTACCTGGGGTTAGATATACATGTACGGTAATAGTTCCTTTAAACTTTTATTATTTTTAATAATGACTTTGTGCAGACGTATCTTGTATAAATACACACATCTGGTGGTCGTGTGGCGTAGTGGATGACACAGCCGAGTATAACAAGGACGGCCGGGGTCCAACTCCCTCGCCCTGACGTACAATGTAATAGAGGTATTGAATCACTCGCCCGCTTTGGACCATGTAGTGTTCAGTGCCGAACCATATCAACCTTGTTATGATTTGGTATTTCTTTGCGTGGTACAGTTGGTGAAGGTGTTTTCGTTAGTATATGTCGCCATTTCGTACTGGTTCTTTTCATGATATTTCTTGTTATTTCTCCACTACAGAACATGCTGCAAATCCCAATGCTGTACGGTTCGACACATTTAAAACATTTATAAGCGAACTTCGGTTCTTCGAAGTGTCGATTTTATGGCAAATCCGGATTTTTACCGTTATATAACATTGTTGATTTACTATTAATCAATCGAACTTGTACGAGTCTAATTTTTCGCCGTTTTGGCGTTTTAACACGGCCCGATCGTTAAAAAACAACAAAAATCGAAAAGAAAATGTACATATACGAGCAACGAATTGCCCCGGGCCATTGTAACAAATGTGCAGATATGTTTCTATACTAGAGAAAAAATTATCAACGCCCATGTTAAAACAGCACTGAATTAAATATTGTCAGGTGATAAACTGTCACTGATTTACAAAACGGCACTGATTTACTCACTCTTTTCTAATATCTGAAATATTCATGGGTCGAAATCCCGACGTGTAGAGGTTTTCATGGTGGTCCCGCTACGTTCGATACAACACATCCATCTGTATATCTCAATCGCATTTGCTTATACGAATGTTCGTTTAGATGTGAATTGCCAATACTCGCAAAATTATTATTAATGTTGTGAACTGTAAACAAATGTTTCTATTACTTTATAAATTGAAAATAACAAAACAAAAACGTATTTCAAAATATTCCTTAAAGCCCTATTAAATTTTCGATTATCAGTAACAAATTAATTCAAGTTTCTAATACCGAATTAAGTTTACATTGAATACATTTTGATTTTAAATACTTATCTGAGATTAGTGTACAATGCAACTTTGTATCGTGTTTCACTGTGTTTTAAAATCGACTACGCATGTCCAATGTAACCAAACTTCGCACTGAATGATACCTTAAGCTATTACATCTGGCTTCATGAAGCAACCTAGTCCACAGTAATGTGTTCATCAATGTTCATATCCAACCTGTCACCAACATGGGAATCTATCGAGTTTACTTTGAAAGACTTGCGTGCTTATACCGTAAGGCTGTTACACAAGTTGTGTATTTTATGCCAACAGGGATTGAAATTCGGTGCTTCAAATTTTTGTCCGTGTGAAATTCTATATGGTTCCCAGTGCATTATCAGATCATTATTGTGCTAACAAGAAACTGGCATGTGAGATGGGTGTCACACTCGGCGTACATTCCACTTCTTCTGCTTATTCTTTTTTTGAAATAAAACTGATAGTTCTGATTTGGTGTTGTTACAATGGATTAGCAAAACAAATTGACACAAAGATGACGTAACACACACATATGCTGCACCTCTTAAATTTAGTAATAGATACAGTATGCCGAAAAAAATCGAATTACACTGCACCATACAGCTGTTTCGTCCCCCTAGGAACCTTCAGTGATGCTAGGGGCCAAAAGGTAGGAATCCAAACTTTCTAAACTAATGTAGTAGCAAAAGAGTCAGGTGCGTAAAACTCCTTTCATTTACGAGTTTAGAAGTAAAATAAAACTAGTTCTGTATAATTTCATACTCAAAGACTCGATGTGTAAGTGTAGCAATATTTCACAGTGGCCTAAAACCAAGGAGAGTATTGGAGCTTTTTCAATATGATTGAGTTTAAAATATGTGTTAATGTAATCATAACTGTTCACACTCTCGCTTAGCATTGGGTGACCATTGCTGAATTGGTAAAAACTTCAGTTTATGAAATAGCAGTTAAAAATTACCCTTGGTAATATGTTTGGCCATTACTATTTGAATGCCGTCTTTGTGTGGCATTGACGGTCCGAAAACTCGACCAAAAGAAAAAACAGAAAAAACGGAAAAACGGAAAAATTTGTATAACGAAAAACGAAAACACGACACGAACCATAACTAATTGTAGTCTGAATTAGCATTGACACCAATATACACCTGTCGCCGGTAATTAGGAAATTCATGTAATTACGTAATTAGACGCTAATTTGCTCATGTCTGGTAAAGTATGTTTTTACAATTTCCCTGTAACGGAATGTGACTTATTATCTAAGATTTGCTAATTACAGTCATAATAAGTTATCAAGATGTTGTTTACTTCTTCAGGCAATTTGCCACAAAAAGAAAATAACAGGTTCTCTCTTGAAGAATTCAAACATACTTTGCGACCTTATTCCCCAATGCTTGTCCAGAATCCTGACCACTGTATACTTACCAACTCCTGCAAGATGTTTGATGTCAAGAATTCTTTAATCTTCATGAGTTCTGTCTCGAAAAAAAATACAATAATGTATATAATCTGAAAATTTGATTTAAACTTCAGCGTATTGTGTTTCCAGCCCAAAGTGTTTATATGTCGCAGTTGATTCGTTATTCTAGGGCCTGATCTAGCCACAGAGATTTACGTTATAGATGTCGGATGCTGACAAAGAAACTTTCACTGTGCGGCACAGCCCTCGGGGTTTGAAAGATGCAGTTGATGAAGACTATGAACAAGTTTTATGGTCGCCATCTTGATCTCGCTGAGAGATATTTATATCCTTGTATGAAATGATGGTTGACATTTCTTAATTCGCTCATTGGTATGCCTATGTGTTGTCATTGAGAATGATGCCTATTTTGTTTTTATTTCGAGGACATTCACTTGGATGTTGCCAGGATTTACATGTCGGGTGTTGTCGATGAAACAGATGACGATGACATGTACTTTTCCCGCACACCTGGTCTTGTGCTCTGACTTATACTTTATCATTGGTCTCCGCGTAAATCTTTCTTTTGTTCATAGTTCGCCCCTAGTTTAAATGTTTTGACTTCGCAATATTGTTTTCTTGACGTTTCTCTGAATCACCATGGAAACTTTGTACACTGTTCTTTTGTAAATAATCGCGTTTTTTTTTTATTAAGCTGTATTTATGTAATATGTTTTATATTTCTCTATATATTGTATATTGTTAAATGTCCAAGAGAACGAGCGTATTGAAGTGAAAAAAAAAGATTAAAAGACACACAAACCAGTACAATAAAAAAGAATATCTGGCCATCAAATTATTTCACAAATAAAGCTTGATTAATCCATTAATTTAATATTTTGCTGGTGGCAAGATTTCTGATATTACCTAGTATCACATATAGGAGTTTATGTTAAGTTGTCTGGTATCACTGAGTTTCCCTGTACTTGCTATGTCATACACACTCTGCAAAACACCGACATCCAACCGACAGCTCGTCATTGATAATCATATGTAACATATTTTATTGCTAAATAGACGTCAGTTGTCATTATTCTGAAACAGACTGGTTCAGAGACATGGCAAGTTCTTTAATAGAAGAAAACCACTAACGCACCTGATGCGCAACCGTTTCCAGACCTAACGGCGTCCGACACCACAAAGGCGGAATTGTCCGTCAACCCAGCTGGGATTACACTCCATTCTCCATATCCGGCGGCCGTAAACGTTCGCGTCATGCCGTCAACCCTCGCACGGGCATGGACGCTTCTGTTGGCGATGTCATGTGCAAGTAATGTCCCTACAACGTGGAAAATTCAATGATATTTCTTGGCAATAACGTACGTCGCTGGCCAAGCGATGTAAATCCCTTCATTTCACTTCTTTATTACCAGACCAACAGAGAAAAAGAACGGCATCGCTGTATTATCTCCAAATACGTCGATGGACAATTTAAGAAATCCGAACATATTTCTTTCCGTATGTTACGATTTTATTGTCAGGGTTTACATAAAAAAAGCTTTATCTGGAATGTTGTCATAGCAACAGTATTAAAAAAGTTATTTGTAATTTATTCGTTGACAGTTTAAGGCCATTGTAGCAGATTATATGAGCTGCATGCCCTAAGCCCCCGAGGAATTCCGATGTTCCCAAATAGGGATACAATGGAGGAGTAGTTAATGAGTTGTACACTTTTTGAGTAATAGCATGCTGCCTCTATTTTTTCCAGCAAGAGTCAAATTTCCTCTTATTCCCCATAGGTTAATAAAAATAAAAACACCAGGCGTACAAATCTAAGTGTACGAAAGCGTCGCTCCTTGTATATTTTCCTTGCCGCAGCAGTTCAACTGTAAAGCCTGCTTTTAAGAACGGTTTGTGCGTGTAATTTGTTTTAAACACCCCCCACCTCCCCCCCTCCCCCCTTCCCGAAACTTAAAACCTTCTTTGAATCATTCGGGTCTATATTTAAGTTTTGTGTAAGTCAAAAACCAACGCTGATTGTCTTTGTTTTAAAAAAAATTTTTTTAGAATACTGAAGAGTTGTCAAAATCATTTTCCGAACTCCAAATTGATTAAACTATGATTAAAATATGAACAAAGGAAATATTAACATAGAGACCCGTGTAAACCCTTGTTAAAGTACAAGGAAGGATATGAAAATAAAAGAGAATACCGAAGCGCTAACAAAATCATAATCCAAACTCAAAATAGTTTAAACCAGGGGCAAAATATGAACAAACGAAAGATTCACATGCTTGGAAACCATTGCAAAAAGTACAAGAGAATAAGACCAGGTGTTCCGGAGAGTAAGCGTCTTCTGCTTCATCGACGACACCCGCCATTTAATTTTTGGTCACATCCAAGTAAACATCAAGTCCTCGAAATGAGAAAAGAGTCGTTGTCAATCACAACAAGTAAGCACACTAATGCTCAAAATTGTCCATCTTCATATCACACAAAGATATCGACTATTTTTAATGAGACAAAGATTGCGACCATAAAACTTTCTCATAGTTCTGATCAACTTGCCTCTCTCGAATCCCTGTGTTGTTAGATTGTTTGTCAGCAGTCGACATCGATAACGAAAATCACGATATTTAGAGCAAGCCCTAGAATAACGAATCAACTGCAACCTGTAAACACCATAAGTTGGAGAAGCAGGTATGTTACTATCAGAAAATGGAAAGTTCACGATCGGAAAATTAAATCGTCACGTTTATCATATAACTTAGTAGTGAGCTGTCTATGTTGGTCGTAGTTTGAATATAGATCGAGGTAAGCAGCTGAAGTAGAAGAGTCTGTTGTGTCCTTTATTTCAAGGTCAGAAGGGTATATATGATCGACGTAGTCAGCACACTTCTTGTTGTTTATAGACAACACATCGTCGATATATCTGAAAGTGAAATTCAAAGATTTGGCAAGGTTTTTCTTACTTGTCCTGATTTACCCTTCCACAAATTCAGCCTCGTATGAAACCAAAAAGAGGTCAGCTAAGAGTGGTCACAGAGTGGTCAGAAACAGGTCAGCTAAAACTCCAATTGTCAGACACATCACGTGGTACAGTACTAGTCTGGCGTCACCATTTTAGTATACTAATTCACATTGGCTATACCCCCAAATGATAGAGCGTTCCATGCTATAATGTGTTAAACAGGAAGTGATGAGGTCATAAATTTTGTATAGACCTGAAGTGTACAGTTCACTTTGTGGAAGACTAATATCACGAATACTCTAAGTAAGTTAAATTGTCAATTTAAAAGCATGTTTGTCTTTTGAAAAGGAAAGCTTTAGATCTGCGTATTGGTGAAACATACACACATTGAGATGTTTTATGACTTCAGAAAGTTCAGCAAAATATTATTTTGTATTTAGAAATGCACGATGGCCGACATAGTGGTTCAGAAATATATCACAATTATGGTTTCAAGTAAAAAATTGAAAAAAACTGTTATGAAACACTATGTGAGAAAAGCTATTAAGATATAATAAGGAACAATATGTTTTGATTTTGTATGAGTGGTGTACAAATATAGAAAATTACCACAAATTAATCATAACAGTATTGGTTTGCCATTGGTTGATAAATAAGGATTGTACCTCATTTTGACTACGTATACGGTAGTATGCCCGCAGTTGGCAACGAAAATATTCTATGGGGCGCGTTAAAATGAGGTACAATCCTTAAATTTACATCATTATTAATTTTCAAGTGTTATATGCAGAAAAAAACATTTCGAAGCTGGTTGCTACGATGGTAACTACGATGGCCGTATAAGACAATATACAAAGTGTAGTCCTACTGAATCTTCATCGATATATTAGTAAGTAAAGAAAATACACAGTGAACAACACTATTTTTCTTCATTACATTGTTTGTAAATTTGATGTTAGATAATTTTACCAGCGCTTAGATTGTATTCCTTTATTTATAACGGTTGTTATGTACACGCATTGACAAACTGATGTGGTTGTGACGCGGTCCGACGTCCTAACTGCGGGGCGCCGCCATGTTTGAGTTACCGTCAAAGAATTTCGCATGCGCATCATTGGAATCAAAAGTTTGCCAGAAACAATTTATTGCATAATCAGACGAAATGGATTCAATATAGGTCCAAAGTTTCAAATCTTGAAGGAACCAAACAATGACCGTCAGCAAATAGTTATTGTTCGGAAGCGTGAATGACGCCATATTTGAACAAATATCAATCCGCCAAGCCTTTTTACATTGCGTTTACACTACTATATTGGCAGTCAGAGTTTACGGTCCCGAAGAAGGAGAGGTAAATGTAAACATATACATCATTAACTTCCATACCGCCACAGAGTTACTTCTTAACCGGGTAATTCCCAAACACATAAGATGGCCGACATGACTTCTTCTTTTCCATTTGTCTAATAGCAATATAGTCTGTTATCATATCGAAAACAAACAGTTACAAAAATAGTTCTCGAAAAACCCGGTAGTAAAGTTACAAAAGCAGGTGGAAAATAACAAATTTAGATTGTATCATTTCAAACCTTTTTTTTGTAATGCAAACACAGCTTAATTTGGTGCCTTTTTACAAATTTTTTAATTGTATAACCAGCTGTGCAGAATATTTTTGTTTGGTAAACTTGTTGAATCTTAATATCAAATTCAACACAACTACCTAATGACTAACTTTCCCGCAAAGCTGGACTCCTAAAAGGTAATCAATTCAAAACAGTCAGCATAAAAGTTTGTGTATATTACATGCAAATACATCACTGGCACTTACATGACCGAGATGGCCAAGTGGTTTAGGCACATGGCATTCAGCTACCACTGCTAGTCCTCCACCAATGGGTCGGGGGTTCGAGCCCTACTTGGACAACAGTTATGAATTGGCCAAAGGTCGATTCAAGTCTCTGTCTTGAGTATGTATGCCGTATTTTTGTACTTAAATGAAGCTTGATTAATACATTAAGAGATACCAGTAGGAGTTTACAACGGAAAGCACCCTGGCTTTGGAACATTGTGCCACTTACATATACTCATTGCACTTAAATCTGCATTAGATGGGCTTCTTTGTCATCAAATCATCAACAAACACTTCACGCGAATTATGAAGGACGCATTCAGGCGGTGGATGCAAATTTCCATATAACCCAGTTTGCCAATTAAGAAAAGAATCTTGATAAAGAAAAAACATGTAATCAATGAAGTCTTGGTGAATACTTTTTCATATACGGATTAACGTTCTAGAGAGTTTCACTTGTGGAACTCAATCGTGGAAATGTTCACTCCTATCGTGACTTGTACGTTTGTGTGGATATATTCACTCCTATCGTGACTTGTACGTTTGTGTAGAAATATTCACTCTTATCGTGACTTGTACGTTTGTGTGGAAATATTCACTCTTATCGTGACTTGTACGTTTGTAATAAGTATTTACTGCGTCAATCTGCCATAAACCTTTTGTTAAAAGATATATATATAAATTTTATTTATATAACCACATTCATTAAACAATCTATCCAATTTATATTAATCACTGTTGTTGGCCCGGATGTTAGCGCGCTAAGTTGTTATTCCGGTAGGAAACCGGACAACCCAGAGAAAACCCAAGTAGTAGGGCAGATAACCCCATACCTTTTCACGTCCAATCTAGGAATCACGATATCCGCTGCACCTAATGACCAACTCAAGATAATGTTATGATTATTATCTTTAGCACTTCTATTGTAGACGTATGAGCACTATTGAAACAGAAAGGTGCAAATTTTATTACTTTAAGAAACAAAAAAGAGGCAGAGAAAATAGACAAATGATATCAGTTACCACTTTATCTGTTTATGGCTTACCATATCATCGTCGATGGAGCAGATCATCTCGGCGTGCACATAACATTTAGATTTCCCCTGGAGGGCATTTCGATATTATGGCCCTGCTTGAACACACAATAAAATCCTATTTTCAGCTATAACCAACAGAACAAAATGCGGCAATGAAATCAGACAAATGCGATAATTCATATCGGTATTAAAAGCACAAATTTGCATCTTTTTGTTTGTTTTGTTTTTATGTATAATAACAGTGCACACAAAACAATAAACAAAAACATACTTTATACAATGTCATGCACTTTGTTATTTACGACACAAGGGTAAAAGTTAAAAGCAATTTGTGTGATAAAATAGTAAGATAAAAATTTAATAGAAAACATAGAAAAAGACAAAGAGATCTTTATTTGATCATTCTTCCCATTCCAAAGAGATTTGTATAAGGTAGAAGATAGTTTTAAGAGAATGGACAAAGATTTAAGTGTTGATTTGACATATTTAAAAGAAAACGTTCTCTTTCAATCAAGATATGTTTCTGATGATAATCTATCATTACTTGATTTCCATAATTGTTCCTGGCTATCAATACTATTAGAAAAGATGACGTAACACACACATGTGCCCCTAACATCACTAAGGAGTCCTGGAGTAAAAACCTTTGTTGGTATCATTAATTTGATATCAACGAAAACATTTTTTTTTGTAATATTTCTGCTTATCTAACTCTATAGGAGGAGATGTATTCACGTCCTAATACCATCATATATACTTCTCAAGGAAGCTGCTTTAGATCTCCAGACCTGCAATATTTGAACAAAATAACAGAACCATTTGTAGAGATCATTAAGGTTGAAGTGTGTTAACTGTTACAATGTCAAGGTAATAATAGCTTTTTTATCTTATGATGTTATTTTTTCTCAATTTTTGAACTTTATATTTTTTTATTATTATTTTTATCTCATTTTATGTCTGGAACCTCTAGCGCAATCAAAATAGTTACAAAAATGCTTTCATATGATTATCAACCTATTAGCTACGGATTCGTTCACGAAGCGAAGCTATTCAATCTAACAGTAAAACTTTTAGATTTCGCCATAATAATAGGAGTTGAAATTTTTAACTAGGTCATAGACGTAAAAGAAGCTCGGATGGCGTTGGAAGAACGATAATGGAAAAAATAACAGGGAGATAATGAAGTGGTGAAGGTGTAGTGAAACGGGGAGAGCACATAGAGGAAAGGTAGAAAAGAGAATTGACAGGAGAAACCCTATGAAGACAAACTTAAGGTATAACTGGAGCGGAAGAAGAAATAGAAATGCAAGTCTGGGATGTCCTTTGTATTTCCTCCATGTGAAGGAACGTTCAATTTATCGACACAGAAACCGGATACAGGGTGTATGCAGCTACCTATTTTTGCCGGCCACCTGTTGAGAATGTGGGAGGAAGCTAAGTAAAACCTTAACACCTTGTCACCTGTAGGCTCTTACACTCCTCACTCCGGAAAGATTACCTCATAACTCAACCAATAAGCCAACACTGCAGACGCTCGCTTCCATATAGCACACGTTGGAAAACAGCAGGATATATGGCAATGGTAGAGAGACTTGTCGGGTCATGAAAGTACATTGTCATTAGCCTCTCCCATGGCACTGACTGTCTAAACGACCTCACTGAGAACACACGCCTTCGTGCATGTTCTGGTCTCATGGCACTGTCTTCCTGCATGTTCAGAGTTATGAAATATGATCGATGTGACTGTGACTGATGTTTTATACAAAGATTAGCTACTTTAAAAAAACTCTGTCCTGCTTTTCGGGAGGTATAATGCGTCTCTGGAGGCAGAGTAAACAACTTATCTATTTCTTACCGGGCTTCACAGCAGGGTACATACATGTAAAATACACCAAACAAACCTGTCTGGCGTACAGTAATTAACCGTTCACACACAATTCTACAGTTTTATAATTACTGCCGAGTGTTCTCTCCATCTATCGAGGATGATATAACTGTTTAGCCGGCAATACATCACAATTTCAGGTTAAATGTTTGTAGAGAAAAACTTGTCGATAGAAAAACCATGGATGATGAAATATTAGTATTCAGACATGAGATGGGGCTTCGGCATGTGTATTTGATTATCGAAACAAGCTAGCGGATATTCATTACCTTTTCCTCATAAAGTAGTTCTCACCGATTTGTGATGTACACATCCGATGCGTGACTTACAAACGTTTATAAGGATTCGTTGATCAGCGTGTAACAGACGCTTGATTTATTGATAATTATAGTCAGGCTTTGATCGATAATTTAGGCTGAATTCTAAAGAGGTGCAGACGGAAGTCTGGCCTAGATATTTTCTTTTGCAAAATGTAAACAAATTTGACCTGTAGTTCTGTTAATTTTCAGCTTTGCATATTGCTTACCACAGGAAAACAAATAACTAATAAAATAATTGTTTTATTTTATTCGCTATATCAAAATATTGACATTCTACCACTAGCCGTCCAACTCTGGTTTTCGAGTTCGAAACCCACCTGGGGCAGATGTCAGGTACTGACTGTAGGTCGGTGGTTTTTCTCCCGGTATGCCACTTCCACCGCCAAAACCTTAAATGAACAAGACTGTCAATACCGGAACATATATGTGGACGGTGTTAATTTAACGATGGAGTCTACCATAATAAAATTTGTGGTATATGGATATTTTACCCGAGGGTCAGAACACTATTTTAAGCGAGGGCCAGAACAAATTTTATCCAAAAATATAAGGTTATGTGTACATGTATGAGATACTGAAATGACGTCATCGGATAACATTACGTCATCGTTTTATGGAAAATAGGCAGCTCTTGACCTTGTAATAATGTACGAGAATTTTTGTTTTACACGAATTTCGATAATATGATACAAAGGACCTACACTCGTACTTATTTCATATGATGTGTAAACTCATATAAGGTCCTTTATTTATATGTAACGAAACTTTGAACTGGACCATACTTTGAGAGTTTGGAGTGCTAAATCACATGCGAGGCTATTGTACAGTGTTAGTGTAAGTGCTGATTTCGCTAAGTATTTCGATAACTTGACAGTTAAAAATGATAACAAATTTGATTAATGGAAATATCATTTGGTAAAAATGCTACTTGGTACGAACTCATAAAATGGCACAATTCTTCCACTGTAGCAGAAACCACTTGTGTTTGTAAACAGAGCTATCAAACAAACTAGAGTATATGTACGTAGAGTCGCTAGAATAGTGGATTGCTCGCTCTCAGCATGTACTTGACGCCAGCGCTTTTAGGGTGGCGAGTGTTCAGATAACTCCACATATTTAAGATATGTTTAAGTGATTCGAAAATTTGAAAGTTTAAGGATTATTCGTCCTATAATACTCTTTAGTTTTACCTTCGGAATTCATTTGTTCCGTGATAGATGCTATGGTTACCGTGCAATTCAACCTTGTGCCGTCTTGGCCAATTGTTTTAGCTGCCTTATGTTACATGTATGCTACCACTAGTTTCTCACCACTGACGTGTTCATGGGTTTGAAGCTTACCTGAGACAATTGCCGGGTCCTGGTCGTAGATCTGTAGCTTTTATCCGGGTACCCCGGTTTTCCTCTACCACCCAAACCTGACACGTACTTGTATGGCCATAGCTTTTAACATACAATGCAAAAGGACGTCAAACCATACATAACAATAAAGCGAATGGTCAGACATTAAACAGCATTATTTAAATAAGGTATCTGGTTCAAGTATTGATCGTAAAATGCATCATTTATAAATTTACAATAGACAAAGATTAGGAGACAAAGTTTCATTTGCCCTACAGTAAGGCATTCAAATTGTACCGGCTTCCCCATTGCATGGTCGGAACAGGCGACTTAATTTGGGAGTTGATATTTTTCTTCTTTCTAAACAACTTTCTCTTTCCTAATGTCTCCCTTGGTCTTTAGGTGAGCGTAGTCTACCGTCTCTTGTACTTTTACAAGAGTCTCCATGTAAATCTTTCGTTTGTTCATATTTTGCCCCTGGTTTAATCAATTTTGAGTTTGGATTATGATTTTGTTAACGCTCGATACTCTCTTATTTATTTTCCCCTGTGATGAAGACTTTGTGAGCGGTATGTTTGCCTCCTTATGATACCCCGGAACTTGTGCCGAGTTAAAGGTGTTGGCTCAGCTTTCTTTTTAATATGATAATATTCGTTTTCTAAACTCCTCTACCTTTTTACTAAACATAGTGTTTATCTTGGTATTATACCACAAATACAATAGAACAAAGATGACAAAGAACACACACACATATGCTGCACTTTTTAAATTTAGTAATAGATACAGTATGCCGAAAAAAATGGATTAAACTGCATCATACAGCTGTTTCTTCCTCCTAGGACTCTTCAGTGAGAATTGAGTCCACACGGAACCAGCAAATCAGCGTATCGGAATGTGTTATTACACGCGTGTAAGATCTTATTAAAAGAAAGATGATTTTAGCAGATCTTAAATATCAAATCCACTAGTGAAAGCTATTTTTCGTTTGATGCTATTGAAATATTGGTAATACGTTATTTTTTACAGTGCATTTTGGAGTCAACATGCAGTTATTCTTAATATATCTTAGAAGTACATCATTCTTAAAATATTCTAAGAATCATGTACTTCTAAAAACAATAATGATCATGTATTTCTAAAATATTTTAAGAATAGTGCTCTTCTAAAGTAGTTTAAGAATAGTATATTGTTTAAATAATTTATTAAATAACGATAACTGTTAGTAACCTTTAGTCAACTGCATGTCGACTCCATAATGCAATCTGAAAAAATAACGTGTTCAGTCTTAAATAATCATCTGATATTCGAAATAACCCGAATGACCTATCAATGGTTTTGCTAATTTCTTATGCATTACATGTAAAATTTATGACAAAATGCTTTCAAGAAAAGTTGATAACACGAATTCTCGTGAGCCAATGTCATCAAAGTGCTACCACAGTGAGTGTACTGCCGAAGGCCCCCGCAAGTACAGAGCAAGGTGAATGTTTACATATTGGTTGTTACACACTAAGAGTGCCACGGGGCCTTAATTGAGGCGCGCTCTGTAGTAGTTCATTTGAGTGGCAGAGAGCCGTGGAGTGTTTTAATCTTGCAGACGTCGATTTTCACTCGGCACTCTTTAAAGAAAATCCGATGGCACTCGCATATTTTAATGACCAACATTTCAATAGATTGCGTTGTGAGAGGTACATGTTGATGAAGATTATTGACAAGTTTTATGGTCGCCATCTTGGTCTCATTTAGACATATTCTGTACTGTAAGTGATATGAAAATGGACGTTTTTGAGTGATATGAAGATGGACGTTTTTGAGTATGCGCTTTAGAGTGTTTACTTGTTGTGATTGACAATGATACTCAGTTCTTATTTTGAGAACTTGATGTTTACTTGGATTTGATAAAGATTTACATTGCGGGAGTCGTCGATGAAGCAGAAGACGCTTACTCTTCCAAAACACCTGGTCTTATTATCTTGTACGTTTACGAGGGACTCCATGTAAATAGTTCCTTTGTTCATATTTTGCCCCTAGTTTAATCGATTTTGACAATGGTTCTGTGGACGCTTCTGCTACTGACAGTCTTTACATTGTTTAACGTTTGTTTCGTAACCACAAATAAGCCTGTAGGTCAACTTAAACCTCAGATTGGAATAATTTGTTCAGTCGGATAAATGCCTTTCAATTTGACAAAAATTTAACGAAGGAAAACAAGCCTCATCTCTTTCCAAAAATAGCTACATTTGATAAGTATTGGATAAGTACATGTAAAGCAAAATATACAACTTTTGATTTGGCACCCAAACATAACCTACTGAAAACATATGTTGTATTAATTCTATACAAGCAATATAATTAACATACAAGTATGCAATTCTAGTCATATGCCACTTGGCTAATATGTCCTTTTGTATTTGTGTATGCGTGTGTGCTGAGATGTATTGTTTATTGAGTCGGGCCGTGTTTCAAATGGCAATTTTTTCAGTGCCACCTCACATTAAAGCTATTATAGTACAGATAACGCAATACCCACCCCAGATCATTTAATACTCCACTTTAGTTGTCTGGGTGTTTAGGCAACAGAAAAAAACCCACTTTCTCTGAAATCTCCCTACGTAGGCCGTCTTCCTAAAATGCTGGAGTGTTTTCCACTCGACCAATCCGTCCATAAAATTATTTTGGGCCTTTAGATATTAAATAAAATAAACCCATTGCATATGTTTCTTTAGATATTACACACGTGTAATAACACATTCAGCCACGCTGATTCCTATGATCTGTATTCGTACGTCTGCGAACAATCTACATTTAATTCAATTGAATTCTAATGGTACTATTTCTTCTTGCACCGGTATACTTGACCTATTCCAAGAGTTTTGTTGACTTGGTTGACATATTGAAATCAGCTGGCGATGACGACAAAGATAAAATCAGGGATGGAGAACGATAATATACGTTATATAATAATAACTGCCATAAGTTTCCCTCCATATAAGATCGATGATACACATTAAACATTCGTGCATTGTACCATAAATCCAATATGAATCTTCTATATATGTATACATTGTAAATAAAAATATCGATCATTACAACAATAAACCGTCTAGTACACTTTTTATTACCCGACATTCCCAGCTACTAAGCACGATAGTCCTTCCGGTCTACGAATCGTGCTTTACTTACTGCGTGACCGATAGAATCCGCCCCAACCTTGAGGATGTGACAGAGAAATCTTCAACTCAAGGTGTGATATCCTTGGTTGTCTAACACGAGGCTCTGCCAAGGGTGAGACAATAAAGAATATCACTACGAGGGTCGGAGATTTCTCTGTCACAACAACAAGGAAGGGGATGATTGTTTTTCTCCAATCATTTGTATTCTTTTTACGAACGTTTCAATGCAACACCATGCCGACGTTACGTTGTTGAAATGCTGACTTTACGTGATGGATTTAATGTTGTGACGTCATTATATTGTTGCCATGACGTCATTACATTGTTGTTACATGTTTTTTATTATATCCTAGGGGTGAAAGAGAAATCTTGAACATGTAAAAGAGGAGAAAAATACATGTATGTGAATTGTAGAAATATATGATTTATCACGATTCCCCGCTTATGCACAATTTTCCATCTACAATGCCGGTGAGAAATCGTGTATGGCAGGAATGATTACGTAACAGTTAAATCATGCTGAAAATAGCGTGAGTAGTTATATGCTAATTCTAATTTCCTTTCATTTTCTTCCTGATTTATTGGCAATATGTATTAATTAAGATCAATATATCCCAATAGTTACTAAGAGTTATTTTACAACCAAATTTTCCTAAAATGTCGCCGTCGATAGATTATACGCCTTATTAGCTGTTATTCAATCTGAAATTGCGAATTCTCTTGGGAAATTCTTCAGACGACCGGTATCAGAAACATTTTCGACTCCTCTAAATGAAGGTTATGATAAGTCTGGTTTCCATAGACCCAATGACGAAACAGCAGCTAGCTATCATACATGTACACAATGTATACTGAACCAATTGAAAATCTGTATAGCTTTATAAATAGGTTGACGCTCGTGTTTAATGAATATCCCTTAGATTTAAAATGTCTTTGGAAAAGCATAACGAAATTTAAAGAAAGTTCCATATTTGAAGATTATTGTAATTACTGTAATGCCCTCATATGGAAATGTTTTTTTTTTCTTATCCTGGACAATGGTATCTACACTTACCGATGTGAGATTTTCTTATCTCACCCTAGGGTTGCGACAACCTACATGTGCTTTTTGTACGTTCTCAACAATTGTATGATGTCATAGCAACAATACCATGACAAGTATAGCCTTTTATACGCATTCTCAAGAATATCAGGACAACACCATCTAAAGGGTTTCTATATAAATCGGAATTTCCCGAGGTCGCAATAAACAAAAACGACACGGACGTCGCAAGAATCAAATTTGTTTTCATGGAATGGTTTTATATTTTATATGATAGTGCACTCAATTCAACTCATCGTAATGTATCAAAATCAGTATAAGTTACATGAAAACAGGCCGTAACAGGATCTTGAGTCTGTAATATTTCCGTTGTCAGTTCCCATTGGTAACAGAATATATCTTAGCACCGTCGCCACGGGTCACAATATGTCAGTAAACAATGTAGAAAAGCCGTGTTTGCTTTCAGCGATATTCTCGTGTTTTTCATTAGAAGATGGCTCTCTGCACAATGGATTTACAGAAATAAAACGAAAACCCTTTCCCCCACACAAATCATAAAAGTTAAACGTTTATTCCGGTGGAGTCTTACATTTATTACATGAAACTCCCATTAATTTATATTTTCTTATTTTACTCTCTTAAACAATGACGTCATTTGTCACTTTTGTCGGTCAATCTTTACTGTTTCCACTTTGCGTAAAAAATATCAAGTGCGATGTTAATACTTGGCACACATACGGTGTTATGGCTGACTGTGTCTGTCCTTGTTTGTTCCCTTTCTCAGCATGCCAATTCATTTCATTTGCTGCCATTTTGTCAAATCTGGAGAAAACTCATTCATTTTCGAAGGTATATTTTTATTGGTGGCTTTATATAAAAGGTTTGTTCATTTTTGTGTGGTAAAGTCTTACTCTTTCTATTTCTTAATAGTAACACCCCTGCTTCTCAAACTTATTGTGTCGCAGTTTATTCGTTATTCTAGGGTTTGCTCTAAATATCGCGATTTTCGTAATTGATGTCGACTGCTCACAATTCGAGAGATGTAGGTTGATAAGAACTAGGAACAAGTTTTGTGGTCGCCATTTTTTTCTCATTGATAAATATTTTGTATCTTTGTGTGATATGAAAATGGACGTTTTTGAGTATGCTTATCAGAGTGCTTACTTGTCGTGATTGACATTGACTCGGTTCTCATTTTGAGGACTTGACTTTGTGTTTACTTGGATGTGACCAAGATTAATGTGGCGGGTGTCATCGATGAAGCTGGTCTTATTATCTTGTACTTTTACGAAGGTCTCCATGGAAATATTTCCGTTTTGTTCATATTTTACTCGTACTGTAATCGATTTTGAGTTCCGATTATGGTTTTGATGACGCTTCAGTTTTCTCTAACTATTTCTATAATAGCTTTACATGTTCATAACTCTATTGATGCATTTTAACATGTTTTTATATATTGGAGCCATCAGGCAATTTGAAGCTCCCTACAAACCAGCCTCCCCTCGAATCAGCTGATGTTTGAGTCTGTGTTGAAAATGGGAATAATATAGAAAAATGCATGTTTTATTCTTTGTATTACATATTCTACTTATTAATAAAGTAATAGATATACTTTTTACTACTATTTTTACGATCTATATTTTTCAATGAAATATAACAAATTGGGCGAGGGATGTATGTGTTACGGATTTAGCGTACTAATACGGAGAAAGAAAATTCTACAATATTTTTTCAAATTCAGAAAAAAATTCCCTTTCTCGAATGTTTGTTTAATTATTTCCAACCATCCATAATTATCTAATTTGTTAAATTAAAAAAAAAAAACTTAACTTATACTGCGTTTTGCTATCCAACACAAACACGTCCAATCACAACAATTTGGTGACAAAACCCATTTCGTGTTCACCGACAGTTTTACTCAATATGATTTCACTGCTCACTTGTTTAAAAATCGTTTTGAATGAAGGTTTGTTTACTTGAGTAATTCATTGCTGATAGATAAAAAAGGAAACTCTAGAAAACTAAACATACTAAATTAGTATCTATCAACAGAATGTATCCGTCGGATACAAAATTCAGCAAAACTTATTTTCATGCACTTCACGACCGTCGCGAGTGATAACCTTTAATGGAGTTCATGCGCATTAAACCAGGGGCGAGGAAGTGGTATCGGAACCTTTCGTGGATAATTGAAGATAATGGAAAGGATTGTCATGGTAATACGGGGTCATTACGTAGCTCTCCGTGTACAGAATTACAGGAGAAGTGCCCTCAACTCCTCCAAACAAATCCGCAGTTTGAGAGACCGACAGTAACCGTATCCCTGACAGGTGACACTTGACATATGGACAGGACATCAGCAGATACATATATATTACCTGTGTCGCGATCGGTTTGTTTAAACTTACCTATTGGAAACAAAAAAAGTCAACGAGAGTGTCATTTTATGGAGCGGGTATATTCCGGCAGACGACAAACATCAAATTCGTTAAAAGCCTAAATGGTCGATTTATGTAACGTTTGTTCTAGGTCATACATAATATGTTTCCTCTGATAAAATAACACACATATATATATAGCTGGTCAACTACCAATAACAATAAAACCAGGAGTCATAACGCATTGAAGCAAAGTGCATGCTCGATTTTTATGGTCTTATCATAACACAGAAAAACGTGACTTGTAAACAGTAAAATTCTCTGGTTTGTCTGTTTACTGTTGCTTATCTGGTTGTATATGGCGACTTTTATTTTTGTTGAAACACAACACCGAGTGATCTTTGTTCCATCACTCGATGTTGAAAAAAAACCCATAAATCTGTACTTTTTGTATAGTTTAACTTTCCTCTTGTTTATCTCAGATTCATTTGGCTTCCATTTCAGAATAAATGTCACCGAAAGTGTAGCTAGTCACATTCGAGTAAATTGCTTCTATTCCAGGAAGTTCTGCCTATTGATCGTATTAAATGGGCGAACAAACATTACCTATTAACGAAAAAGACGTAGTTTAAAGTTAGTGATTCCTTCTAAAGATTGCTTATTCTAGAATAAAATCCTTACTTGAGGTTTGAATTTGTTAAAAATTCCCAAAAATATCTAGAAATAAATATTGAATGTTCCATTTACGATCTACATATACTGCATATACAATAAAGACTTTATTTATTTTATTTTACGTCGTCAAAAAAACTTATGTCAATAGAATGAATGATTAGAAACATGGGTAGTTGATAATCTGTTGCAGTATATGTTGGAAAAAAATTTCCCTTTTCATTTTGAGGACGTGACATTTATTTTGATGCAACCTTTATTTCCATAGGAGGTGTACTTTTCAGGAAAAACTTTATCACACCTGTCGTAAACCGTTGTTTTTGATAAATGAATGCGTGCTAATCTTCCGTTTGTTCATATTTTCTCCCTCATTTGTCTTCTTGAAGATTCGGTATTCTGTGGTTTGTTTGTTGTTTAATTCGTGATCAAACAGAAGAGGGAGAAACATAGGACGGAACGGAAAACGCACTCAGTAAACTATTACCTCTCCCCCACCCCACCCCTCCATTAACGGTACATGGAGATTACCGAAGCGTCAACAAAACCATTATCCAAACACAAAATCGAGAAAATGGAGACTTATTATGAACAAAGGCATTATTTACACGGAAACCCTTGAAAAAGTACAAGCAAATAATACCAGGCGTTCCGGAATAGTATGCGTTTTCTGCTTCATCGACGACAGTGACACCTACCGTGTAAATCTAAATCACATAAAAGAGAATGCCACGTCCTCTTAGTGAAAAGACTCGACATCATTTAATACTCTCTTTGCAAAGTGCACATTTTGGCACACGCGAACATAAGCAGCATCGATATTGTTGCAGATATGGATATCCAATTCAATTATAGTAAAGTCAAACATAACTCTCTCTTAATGTTACATTAAATGGGCAATAATAGAAAACATTCGGCAATACTGTTTGTATGTCTATTTGCTTGCATGACTGCCAAGTCGTATGGATCTAGAGTTTAGTGTCTCAGGACTCACTTGGCAAAGGAATGAACAAGAAAGAGGGATCACAACTGATAAAAGTTCAATCCGTCACAATGACATGTATAAATCTGTGTAAATATAGTGTCGCGACACATATAAAACAATTATTTTCATTTGTATGACATTGCCACGTTATAGTCTTTTTCAAAATTGTGTCGTTGATGGTACTGTCAATACTATGCATCACTCGACACATTTACAAGCGTATCTACACAACACAGACTAGAACTATAATATCTTATGTAAAGCAAAATGACGGTTGTGGAAACATCATTTGGTATAGTAAGATATGACCATGCAATTGCAAATGTGAACAATTTACACCAAACACTGCAACAACATCCTTAATAGCAAGAACAGCAACGACGACGACGACAACAACAACAACGACAACACCAAGGTCTGCATCCTTCCGCTCACAGAAGAAGAAAAAAATGAAACATTCATATAATTCATTAGCAATATTATCGTCTGCTACACTCCAAATACATACACAAACTTTGTATGCTATGGATACATTTAAACATTTGTAACAAAACCAAGCGCTCTATCGCAAGATCACTCGCTTCAAGCGCTACCATGAGTATATCATTCATGGTTTCCGCAGTTCCAGACGGCATGTTAAATAACGAGACAATTGTAAAATCTAAATACTGTAGACTTCTATGTAATCTTCACAAATTCGAACATTCAACTTCCGAAAATAGCTCCCGCGTGAGGGCAAGATAAGATTATGACGTTGGCTGTATTCATATATGCGGGAAATGTATTCGAAAGTACGAAATCAAAACAATTAAAAATAAATGTTCAGTTCCTCTTTCTATTGATGATCATACACAATTGTATTCGTACTGAATTGTGTAAACCAATTGAAATGTTTGTTTAATTTTCACAGGACTACTTTGTCTGTCAATCAGTACGAGACCAGACGCTCTTCCAAACATTGAACATATTTGTGGCCTATCGATTAGGCGGGAGTTTCAAATTTTAAATAAAACTTAACATAAAAAGAATATAAAATGCCGAAAAAACATAAGTATTGAGCTGTGTTTTGGGTGTATTTAGATGGTTTACACCACCCATGTCTTCTGTTGATGACGTCACATAATTATGTCTTAAACCCGGATAATTAGCATTGCACCGCCCACATGTATTGTTGTTGACGTTATAAAATGGCACGTGCCCAAGCACAGTTATAAGATGAAAACTCCAGTTTGAGGGACAATAATTGTTGGGTGAATGTCAGTGCGGACTGTAAGGATGTTTATATAGATTTAGATAGAAATTATCTGTCTGCATGTAAGTACAACACGGTGGCGTCAACAGGAAGTTAATGAATGATCAAAGTCTTCATATAGCCAGGATTTTGTACATTAGAGTCGCTAAGTATGGTCCATTTATGTTGCGTGTCTGCAACTGAAATCCGACTGTATAATATATCTTAAACATTATAGGTTGTTTCATGTAGAGCCTAGATGACAAAGACAGTAAACAAGTTCACCTGTCTGACAAGTTCGTTAAGGGTCATCATCAAACACAAGTCGAAAACATATACCTTAAATCGTGCGCTTTAGAGAGAGTTAGGGAGAGGCAAACATTTCCTTCTCACTACATTTGTGGTAAGAACGAAGTTGCTTCGTTTGGTTTTGTTTAAAAGAACATTTTGTGCCTTGGTTCTTTCCAAGATGGCGGCCAGTGACAAACTACTAGATCTTTCGCTTAAACTAATTTCGTTTTTAGTAACATCCCTGCTTCTCCATCCTATGGTGTTTACATGTCGCCCATGATTCGTTATTCTATGGCTTGCTCTGGATATCGAGATTATCATGATAGATGTCAACTGCTGACAAACAAACTTACAGCACAGGGATTCGAGAGATGCAGATGAATGAAGACTATGGGCAAGTTTTATGATCGCCATCTTCATCTCATCAAGAAATATTCTGTATCTTTGTGTGATATGAAAATGGACGTTTTGAGTTTGCTTATTGGTGTGCTTACTTGTTGTGATGACAATGTGACTCGGTTCTCATTTTGAGGAATAATGCTTACTAGGATGTGACCAAGATTTGCATGGCGGGTGTTGTCGATGAAGCAGAAGATGCTTACTCTTCCGGACCACCTGGTCTTATTCTATTGTACTTTTACAAGGGTCTCCATATAAATCTTTCCTTTGTTCAACCGAGTATCAATGTCACCATAATTAAGGAGTGTTATATATATAATTCGGACAAAATAGTGGTCTAAATGACCTAACCCCCAATTGGTTTTATTTTTATAAGATAGTTATTGATATCAATAACCATGGACTTATATGATGGGTTTACACCGATCAAAAGAAAATAAATGTTATATGAATTGTTTATTATATTTATAAATTTGTTAACTATAAATTTTGTAAATAAGTTAAATATTATCAATCAATCATTAGTTATGTAGATATAAAAACATTGAAATTATTGATCCACATTTAAATATCAATTTTTAATACAAACAAATTTCAATTCAATTGAAATAGCAAGATGAGATTTTTTAGGTTTCCATAAAATTTTAGGCAATACTAAACGGGAAACAAATCATTTTTGAAAGTGAATATATCTTATGTTTAACATTGAAATTTGCGTTTAATTTTATCTTGCCTGTCGGTATTTCCTGTGATCGGTATTATAGTATAAGAAAACATATCCTTTGGGGATCACATACTGCCACTCCCTGTACTGGATATGTTGAAATGTTAATTACTACCGCTTATTTTTGACTAAATTCGCGGAAATGGTATTCACTTCTCTCGGCGCGTACATTTATAGGGTTTTCAATTGGTATTATAAAAAACATATCCGGCTAGAGTAAGATTACATAATGGTTCTTCATATATTGGAGATGTTTAAATGTTGAATATACGTATTAGCGCGTCGTTGGGTTAATTAGAAAATGGCATAAGTATAGCTCGACGCGTACATTTTAAGGTTATTCTTGCCCCGCCCCTTGACAACAAAGGTGTGTATTTCCTTATTTAGCAGTAAGGGACATCACATCCATTTAACTCCCCTTAAAGTATCTTTGAGTTAAATCAAAGGCGGTGCTTTAGTCAAGTTGCCTTTTGGAGAGCTGCTTATCGTTAAGGCAATCAATTAGCGTTGATAGATGAACCCAATCGCAAACAGATGCGTCAATATATTGCAACAGGTCGTATTTAGTAACATAACGCAGTATTGTTTATTTAGCAGCTTATAGGCAGAAAATTAGCTCAATGAATTCAATAAAAAAGGCAAACAATAGGGCGATTCTGCGTCTTGGCGCCGGACTGTCAACACCGCAAATTGCAGAATGATTGCAATAAAGCAAATTTCTGTGCTCTAAATAGAAACAATGATATAACTCCTCCCGGCGATCATTGTAACAACTACGAACTACTAATTGGAATATTCTCAAGGCATCTGCACTGTTTAAATTGCTTCGTTTAACAGAAAAAAATATATATCAATATATGCATTGGCCGCCATATTTGTTTTTGAATAATGCACTAGGTGTGTCTGACTAATACATCCGGTATTTAATAATGCACTAGGTTTGTCTGACTAATACATCCGGTATTTAATAAATAGGTTTATTTACGAGTTACTTATTTTCATTAATACAAATTTATTCATATTTGATTAACCCCAAACCCTCATTAACTCGGTAGTTAGAGAAATGATTCAACAGGCGCATGCAACCATGTATGGAGTGGTGTTTAAACTCGAAATACACTATTCCCGGATATTTGGGGCTTCATTAATTGTTCAGCTTAAATTAACGGTAAATACATGTATTGTCTGAGTATCTACATTTTTCATAGAAACCCGAACTCCGAATACCCATGTTTTCATACACTGATAAGATATTACAGCTAATATCTAAGAAGGTTGTAAAGTCCTTGTATACAACATAACCGCTAAAAGTGTATTTGTTGACCAGTGCCACATCGAGTCTGCAAGTTACTTAATTTATTCGTTTGAAATAAACCGCATTTGATTGGTGAATCGAAATAATTTGCGTCAGTAAACCACGATATACAATCCGCGAATTTCTCATTTGCATATGAAGCCGGATGTCGATTGCTAATGACGTAAATGACCCAGCCTGACCCTAAATCGACATGAAAGTGACGTCACGAACAATTGTGTGATCCGGAGGATCAGCCACACATTAAATATTCCTGACGTCAACAATCCACAACTAAGAGAACAAGACTAAGCAGAAACCAATTTTAAAATGCATTTTCTAGGAATAGTTTCGATGGGTATAAATTAGAATGAGGATGATCATGCATGGTGTATGTTCAAATTTGCAACAGTATAAAGCGACTTTACTATTGTAAATTGAGATTTACTGGCGACGCGGCCCTAAACTAGTGTTCTCTTGGGGTGTACTAGTGAAAATTTAAACTGGTCTATTGCTCCAAGCTTTATGTCAGAACCCTGGCCATTTCTGTTCTATTCTTTTATTACGACTTCTTGCGAAAGTGTCCTTGATCGAATGTCCCCATAAACCAGTACGCTGTAGTGCCGTTTGATCTTCCTCAGCTGATGGAAGGGTTCAGTTAGACTTTATAATGCATACAGCATGCGCCTAGTATCCTTTCACTGCAATGCAAGGAGAAGAAAAAATATTGTTATGAGAGAACATTTAAACATTGAAATGCTTTCAGTTGGTATTCATAGGCATTGGAGTACCCATTGAACAAAAGAAAATTAAATGAAGTACGCCAGTTTAAATTAATCCATCAGAGTGTTTCAACAAATGTTTCTTTGGTCCAATAATACGCATTCCTATTGCTAAAAACTGTCCTTAATACCCTTAGGACTTTTTTAGGGTTGTAATAGAAAGTATTGTGTGTTATAGGATCATAACAGTATTTTCTGATACTTTTACTGCTTAGTTAATTTAATTTACCTGTTTTCTAAAGCTTTTGGAGAAATCAGTAACACCGAAAACGAAACCCGGTATTAGCATGGTATACACTGTAAAAACAAGATATTCTGTATTTTGATAAAGTTCCTGATGGATTTCTATGAAATACTATAAACTGTAAATAAAATGCGGCATTATCAAAATTTGCTTCGTTTATCAATCGTGTATGAAAGTGAATGGTGTAGATAATTGCTGTGTATAATGTACACTATACCATGGTTGACCATAAGCATACAAGAATTGTCTTTGACTCAATACATTGAATGTCATTAAGCTGAAAGAAAGACTATTATTCTTATCATCATTCTTATCATTTACTATTATACAACATCTTTATTCCTTTTTAATTGCTAACAAAAACAATAAGAAGTCTTTTCCTGTTATACCTGACTCATTGCATTAATCATGCACTGGTCTGACGTTGAAATGGAATTATAAAAAGGTAATTGATAAATAATCAAACAATAAAACGTCAGATATGTACGTCTGTAAGAAAACGTTTGTGCCATATTTTTATACTGGTGTCAACTGTAACATACTACATAACATATGGCATGTCGAGTAGAACAAGATCATGTCTATGAGATTCAATTCTGAAATAACAAATCAAGTACCGAAATAAACTGATCTTGGCAAAATATAATAAATATTGTTTGGCAGAACGTATTGCTTTCCGCTGGATAAGTATGCTACTTGTAGCAAGAAAAGAAAGGAATTAATATGTTACCTGATATAAAAATGTTCAACACAAACTATGGAATCAGACAATAAGGTACAAATGTAAATGACAATAGCATTGTTTATTAAATCTATGGCTGTGAGGACAGGGGTGATGCCACCTTTCTTTGTCACATATACAGTATAGCGGTAACATATATGGGAAGCGCACTCCTTGTATAGGATCTTGCAAGCGTGTCCCTTTCGTAAGTTATTTATAAACCAGTTTGAAAAAAATTAATTCAGAGAGCCGTTGACAAACTGAAATGAAAGAAATCGTGATGAGTCTCATAAATATCGTATAAAATGAAACTAAGCGTAAGATCATTTTAATCGCATTATCAAAATTCTGGTAACTACATTTTTTCTTACAACATTGAATCATAAAATGTGGATCTTTTACTCCGATTCGAAAGTGCATGACGTCATATTATTGTCATAGGTGTGATGTCCAAATATGAACAAGAGGAACTTTCAACCAATCACAGAATTGATCAGTTATACATATATTACACATGCGTAATTCACTGTATCACATGACAATCATGTGATACATTAATGTATTAATATTCACTCAAGCGGGGTAACGCTGTGTTAAAACGAGTATGTGCATAATACAAAATGTTTTTAAAATCAACCATAGTCCTTAAGTTAAATATAACCTTTCAAATTGACCTGAAACTTAAGGTTTTTTGTGATATATTATTATTGGAAGCATATACAGATTAAATAAAATATATTAATTGATTTTTATGAGAAATTCATTAAGATATTTTTTTATTTGTTTCAGATACGTCGCCATTATTCACCCTATCAAAGCTCATATCGTTTGTAACAAGCGTAGGATTGTTGTGATTCTGGGATGTATATGGCCGTGCGCATGGGCAGCGGGACTCCCTACTCTGATATTTAACGAGGTCAGACAAGGTCATCCACATATACCTGTTCTGTACTGTATGATGGTTTTCCCTGATAACCATATTTTCTACTTCAAAATTTTTAAATACATCGAGTCGGTGCTGTTTTATTTTCTTCCCTTATTGATACAGATTGTCTTGTACGCTTTTATCACAAAACACCTCTTCCTGGGGTCAGACAGGCTCCACCGGAGAGTAACAGTGCGGCAGGTCAATGGATCCTCATTGGAACGTTTCTCGGAGGCGCTTCAAGCTCGAAGGGGAGTTGTTAAAATGCTTATGCTGAGTGTTATTGTTTATTTCATAAGTTACTCACCGAATCAGATCTTACTTATCTGTAACACAATTTCCCCGACCACTTTCCACGAAAACTTCTCTTTCCAAGTATTTACTATGATTGTTGCTAATTTGAATTCCGCGGCCAACCCAGTGTTGTACAGTATATTTAGTCAGAACTTTAGACAGTGTTTTAGATATATGATGTGTGGATCTTGTGTGAGACGACCAAAGCCCAAACCCGCACGACAATTGACACTGACATCAAACGGCTCGAGACTTTGGCGACACACTAGTATGGCATCTGCTGCGTCCACGGAAGTGTAGGTCTCTATGAGATACTGGCTTCCAGGATGTGTTGGGACCCGGATGCGCTGAGGAACGAAAGCTAAAAGCTTCAGTACGTTGCGTGACATATATAGAAAACGAACACTACTTTTAGTTTCCTTTATATTGATGAAGGAACTAATATAGATTTCGGGGAGACTTTTCCCCAAATCATGAAATTAATCAACTTGGATTAAAGTAATCACTATTCTGCTGTATTTGTAGTCAGTGTAAGGGTACGAGTTTTAGCGTCACTTGTCAAGTACGTCACAGGAAAAATATCTGCCGAGAACATGGTGTGTGGAAAAAACGACTTTCCCACCAGGCCAGATGTGTGTATATCGAGCATGCATTCGAGGTCCCAATTCTATTAACGTTCAGTTTCTGAAGGACATGTTTTTTTAAGTAAACAAATTCTGTAGAAATGTATTAAGAAGTTAAAGGGGAATATTAAGTTAAGGATGTCTACTTTAATCCTGGAATACTTACCGGTTGTGATTTGTACATCTATGTTAAGAAAGTTCCTTCCATAAACAACAGACCAGGTGTAACGTGTTGGATAACCTCAACAACTTCCACAATCCTGAGTAGTGACGTTGTTGTGACTTTAGGCCTACCTCACAACATTTGTTTTTCCATATATCGCTTATTTAATCAAGTTTACATTGTCTGCTTATCAATTAGCAAATACGCAATGAAAAACAGTTAAGGAGGAGTGATATATGTTTAAAAGAGTGGTGTTTATTCTCAAGCGCGATAACTATTTATTGACAGTTTATATGAACCATACTTACATTTGGGATTCATTATGTCTAATTATACAACAAATGGATGTTGGCAAAATTTAATGATACACACTGTAAAGCAAACAAAGGCGGCTTCCTTTTGCGACTTTCGACCGGATCACTTCATATAAAAGAGAATGCGCCAATGCTTGTACAGAAAAACTGCTATAACTGAATAAATATATACGAAATGATACTACATGTAATATTATTCAATTTTGATTATTCATAAGGGATGAAAAGAAGCAAAATACTTCTAAATTTCTAAATGTACCAAAATATCGACGTAGATGACTGAGACTTTATTTTCTTAGCAACCACGGCTATCGTAGTGCCATCCTACCAACCAGCTTCGAATGTTGTTTTTGTATGACATGTGGACATAAATAATGATGTAAATAAAATATTAACTAAGGTGTATCTGTATGATATAGCTTAATTCATTTTTTCGGATTGCTGTATCTATTACTAAATTTAAGAGGTGCAGCATATGTGTTTGTTACTTCATCCTTAATGAATAATTTACGTACGCTGCCTCCTGCGGTCATACTACCACATACACAGGCAAATAAAGTCCCATTCTTAAATGTTTGTCATTGTGAAATCGGGATATTTGGTTATGCCGTATTTGTTTTGTTTTTCAATTCCTTTCCCTGGTACAATTAAACAAATACAACATTTACGTGTGTTTCTTGACACTTTTTCTTGCTTGTTTATGTTATATATAAATATTTCTGTTGCTACAATTCGAGAAATCGAATGCTGATCTTTTGGCAATATTATAAATGCTGGATTGATGTTAAAAGGATAAATACTCCGACATTCGCCTGACAGACAGATTCGACGCTTAACAGAGATTAATGGTTTTCAGTCCTTGTAAATTCAGTCACATCAACTCGACAATCAACATCTCATGACTACCACATTCTTGAGAAGTGTCATGTATTTCTGACACTTTAATCGTTATGTTTACCATGGAAACCCTTTTTAAGAAACACTTTAACATTTACCGCTTTGAATAAAAGGAATTATTTATTACTTTACAATAATTTTAATAATTTTATTTTATAATAATTTTTATTATTTTTATTTATAATATTTTTTTACCAGATAAGTATCGAATATCATTCTTTTTATAAAAGTAACTTTTTTTCACTAGTGAGAGATATTTCACTTTTGACAATATCACTTTTGTTTATATGACCAACTAAAGCATTGATTAAACAAACAATAATGGAGGAAATGAAAAGTGACCAGGACATTTTTGCTACAAAATGTAATAAACACAATATCTAACGGTATCTTTCAGTAATGCTAAATACATTGCACTCGTGTGGCTGATATTTTAATACGGTTCAATTGTGTTGCGCAAAATAAAAATATTAGCCTCACTCGTGAAATATCTCTTATTTCACTGCCTCAGACACTGTCAGATAATCTTTATATATATTACATGGAACTGAATCAATATTTTGGTATATTAGATGAAATCAACATAATAATATCTTGAAAACAGAACTTTAATTATTTTACATTAATGTTGTCATGTAGCAAAGATAATACGCAAACAAACAATTCGATCATGAAAGTTCCATTCCAGGTCGATAGCCATACATCATCTCACTCAGAAGAACTTGGAGTTTAATCATTAGTCACACTTTAATCCTCAATCTGAGAATGTATATACAGGAGCATGTACCGTACATTTTGTCTCGCCATCATTCGTATGTTTCTTGACATTGACTTCTGAGGATGATTGGATGAACATCTGACGGGTTTCCATAGCAACGTTGATGAGATTGAGATTACATGTCTTTGACCGGTTTCCTGTCGGCTCCAGTTACTTTGTACATACATACTGTCCAAGTACGAACTGGTCATTAAAGTGCATGTAGAACGGGGTCAATGTCACAGTGACCCAGATCTTACTGGGTTAAACTTACACAGATTCTGTTGGGATTCTATGTGTGTTTACAGTTTGCACTACCAATGACCGAAATTAACAGGCGATCGGTACCACAGTTCTCTTAGACTAGAGAGGAGCAATTGGTTTCGTCGTCAGTGGATCCCTTCCTTTATCGTGTCAATTTCCTTTAATCTCGCATAAGCTTATGGTTTTTATTTAAAAGCTTACACTGTAAAGGTAATAGATTAAAAGAATCTTTCCCTATCTTGATTTTTTGACCGATAAATCTCCAACCAAATGGGTGATATTCTTGTTGTCTTACCCGAGGTCTTGATGTTGTAACAGAGAAATCTCCCGATGATTGGATATTTCTGTCACAAACAACATCAAGGTAGGAGATGATTGTTTTTCTCCTATCATTTTTTATTTGTTAACGAAAGTATCACTGAAACATAAGGCTGACGTGGCACGTGAATGTTACAACTAGAAAACGTGATAATGGTTATAATAATAAGTAAAAATGGAAAAAATAGCAATACAATGCAATAACAACACAACAAAGATGTTACATTTTTTTTCAAATACCGAAGCGTCAACAAACCTCAATCCGATCTCAAAATCGATTAAACCAAAGGCAAAGTATGAACAAAGGAGCTATTTACATAAAGCAGAAGATGATAAGACCAGGTGATCCGGAATAGTAAACGTTTTCAGCTTCATCGACGACACCGCCATGTAAATCCTGGTCACATCCAAGTAAGCATCAATCCTCAAAATGAGAGCCAACTTACAACTCACATCACCGTCATATCAACATAACATAATGATGACAAAAATATTTATTATGGCATAACATTATAATGATATGATGATGTATTTTTCACTTTTGCAAATTCAAGACGGTCTTGGATGAAACTAAATAATTGGTACTGTCAATGATATTTGCTCTTTATCAAAACAATGATGCAATGGAGATAACTCACACAAAACTGCTGACGAAGACTGATCCGGAACCAGCCACATATTAGTGCCACTCGGAATGAGACAACTTGGAAGGATCTTACCTTCAATTAAGCCTCCATACAGGAGCACAGGTCCAGTTTCAGGTAAATCATCTAGGTACGTCGGTCTAAGAATAATATATCCAGTATCTTCATATTCTTAAGGAATAACTTATCTCTCATTCCCGTGTGTATATGATGCATATGTTGATGGAAAGAAAGTGGTGTAGGAGATTTCTATATGATATCCTATTTCACGTGACGTGACGTAACAATGGCAGATCAATGACGTAACGTCACGAGCTCCCATCCTGCAGCGAAGATGTGATAAATAATATCGTAAAATTTTGTCAGAAAGAGAAGATTATTTTTGTAATGTTTGAAAATTTGATGTATGCTTAATTTCGCGGATTGGTTCGATTTCGTCAAAAGATTAAAGGAAAAGTTGATATTTTCAAAACGTAGCCTGTCCAAACGTAGATTTATGGTTTTGAACTTTTTTGGTTGTTTGAATGAGAAAAACATTACTTTTCATGACTTAAGGTGTGAGATAGGGAAAATTCACCATCGGGATTTTCAAATGTTGCAAACCCTCGGCAAAGTCTCTGGTTTTATCAACCTTTCGGGAGGATGTTTTTCTATCTTAGACCCCTGGTCATGAAAGAGTCCTATGATATTTACCTGAATTTAGTGTCCATATAAGACAGTCATGTAAATCTATGGAAGAGGATTCGTGGTCTGTGTAGGGTTAGGTGCTCCTTCACTCCAGCGATGATAATGTTTATTACAATGCGTTTTAACAAACACCAATTTCAGCGGCTCTTTTTCGCACATTTCACATTCAATTTTTTACTATATTTCGAAAGCAAGTTTTAAATAAATTTATATAAAGCTAATGAGTTGTTTGTGTTCACATTTGAGTTCAACGAAAAAGAAAAAAAAAGTTCAATCAGAGCAAGCACAAAAGATGGTGCTGCATGGAAAATTTCAACCGCAGAATCTACAAGAATGTGTTTTGTACGATGGGCACGTTTGCTTTCAGCATCTCTGAAATATCTAATTGCAAAATTGAAGGCACATTAAGGAAAAGACTTTTCCCAAACCATTTTAAATGACAAGGGCTACTCCGGATTTAAAAATGAAAGACCCTTTGTATAAGGACAACCACCTCTGAAGTATTCGAGAGATCGGTAACCGAAAGTAATTCACTATCATTATTGCCTTTTCGATCAGCCTATATGTTACGATACTTTGATCGTATTTACGGAAGAGTCGTAGTGAGCTTTAAAGAAACTGGGTCATGAGGTATGCGTAATTAATTGTCTTGGGAACATTTTTTATCAATATTATACATAATACATCAGTAAATATAGCAAAATTATTGATAGATAATTTGGATTATTTTAAGATATAATGGTTTCATTATTTTGTTGAAAAAGGTCCCCTCTGGAAATGTATCGTGGAACATCCATTTTAAATGCTTGAAGAAAAATAGCAAGAATAACTCAAAATATATTTAATATAGGTACATACGATTATTTAATATCCATATTTAGATGATATCAAAAGAATTTTCAAGACATCAAGAAAAATGTAAAGCCAACCCCCTTAAACAGCTATGTTTGTGATAATTTTCTTAAAACAATTCACCATGTTAAATTGTGTAGTAATTTTAGGGGTTTTGGATCAGTTTCTTTTTATGGCATTTCGTATTTACTTATAGTGAAAGTAACTGTGAAAACAAATATTTCTTTAGACCATGTAAGCTTGTAGTCGACTAAGAAGGCAAACAAAAGAGCTGAGGAAACGGTAAAATATCAAAGCTGTTTAACAACACAATAAAGAGAAGATACATACTTTATTAGATGAAGCCTCAGAACAATGAATGCACATTAGGAGGAAATGGGGATTTGTCCTCTCCTAAAAGTTCCGAGGCTTTGTGATAACTGAATCGACTACAAATCGACGTTTAGTGTGTGAACAAAACCTTTGACCAAGTCAAAGACATATTTGCTATTCGTTTGATTCTTCTCTCAAGAAATCATGCGTATGCATAGTAATGAATGTTTGGGTTTTCTTTTCTTTTTTTAATTCTTTTAAGGTTTTGTTTTTTATCATTAGTGTGAAGAAGACTGCTGCTGTTGTTACGCGCCAAAGACCTGATTAGAACTCAACTTGAAATGGACATACATTTCGCAGTGCAGTAGAGTATATTCCTAGTATAAGTCTCTGTGATGTGTCCAAGAACATATTACCGCCTGCAGTCAGATATAGACCTGACCTTTGACTAGATGCCTTGACGAAGCCACACTATATAAGTTAACATATCGGATGATTCACTTTATAAATGCTACAGATCGCCACTATCATTAGAACCGATGCATTTCAAATATTTTCCGTGTAATGTGACAGGTACCCCGGGGGTAGACAACAACACATTACTAAACGCCCAGGGGTGTTCGTATGGCTTGATGTAAATTGTTTACTTCCGGTAAGTATATTAACAGTGCATTAACCGATTGACCACCGTGAAAACGAACCACAGCAAATCTAGGGTCGTCAGAACCTTATGAAACCGAACATATTTATGCCAATCAACAGTCATCATTAGGGACTCGTTTGCTCTTAATCGTCCTCATTAGGGACTCATTAATTCTATACAATCCTAATTAAGGACTGATGAATGGAACAAATACAATTCGTATTGTACAAGTCATAGCGAATCCAGGGCCATTCATTATCAACATCATCCGGTCCAACAGCTTCATTCACGGAAATTCAATAGAAATCAAACCACGAGTTTAATAAACATCCTGATAGCATTATTGGCTTGTGATATTCATGGTAATTAAGCCAGTAAAAGTAACGATAATTTGAAAGTGATTCCAGGCTAATAACTAACACTTTCCTAATTATCCTGATCAAATGTTTTGCATTCTTTCTTTTTATTCTGAAGGCCTTCCAAACGATATATTCGCAAGAATTGTTAAGCTGCAAAGTGATTGATATCCTATAAAAACTAACGTTCTTAATTAAACTCTCGGCATCATTCAGCCGACGGGCACTATCAAATGCCTCGAATACTAACTGAAAAAGTTAAAAAGTGTTCAGTCGATATTTGATAAAAACAAAACCTAGAAATGTTTGTGAGAAATAAATGACCCCGCCACCATATGAAGTTAGTTCTTCATGCTTATTAGTTATGCGAAGTTTGATGACAATCGGATCAGAAGTTACTTAAATAAGCTGGTTACATTACCACGGGACGGGACGGGACGGGACGGACATGGGCAACATTATGTGCCCCCTCCGCATTTCATGGCGGCAGTATAAAAAACCAAAAACCTCATGATTTGACATATCCACCAGTGATAAAGCTGTGGCCGTATCTACTAGTATTAAAGGAACAACAGAAATACTACACCACTGTTTTGTTATAGTCAAGTTTATACAAAGTGTTAAACTTGCACAATGTACATCAATATCACCATAATTAATACTTCACTACAGAGGATAACAGAATGATGTGACCGTATTGTTGATTCGTTATTCTAGGGCTTGCTCTGAATATCAAAATTTTCGTGATAGATGTCAGCTTCTAACGAACAAATATCAAGACTTACAGCACAGATATTCGAGAGATACAGGTTGATGAAGACTATGGGCAAGTTTAATTGTCGCCACCTCGGTCTCATTGGGACAGTTTCTACATCCTTGCACGATATGAAGAGGGGAGATTTTAAACATGCTTCTTAGAATGCCTTCTTGTTGTGATTGAGAACTATCCCTCAGTTCTTAATTTGAGACATGACATTTATTTGGATTTGGACTAGATTAACATGGCGGATGTCGTCGATGAAGCAGAAGACGCTTACTCTTCCTGAATACCTGGTCTTATTCTCTTGTATTTTTACAGGGGTCTCCATGCAATGTATCTTTGTTCATATTTTGCCCCTAGCTTAACCCAATTTTGAGTTCGGATGATGGTTTTGTTCTATAATTATTTGTCATACAAAATCACTTTCAGTCATTTCCTTATTAATTCTTTTGTCTGTTAAGGTTTTTGTCTAAGTCAATTATTTTGAGAAAAGCAGTCTATGGTCATCACTCTCCTAATTGTTTATTTGTATACAAATGTACTTACATTGTAGGTATGTATGCGAGTATGTGTGTGTATTAGATGTTTATAATTGTATTCTTTGTTACATGATTTATTATTAGTGCGAATATGATTCGTAATGATTTTTGCTAATAAAAAATCTTAAATTTGATCAGCCAAACAACCATCAAATCATGTGTTCAAAACGTGGACAATGTATTTTGTATTAGTATATCAGATGACTTATATAAAATTTGAAGACATCAAATATTTCATTTATATCAATGTGCTAATGAACGACCAGTTTAATATTGCGCTTGACAGAAAAATGATACATACGGAAATTAATGTTTTCAGCGATACAGTACCACTTTTATTTTAGAACCACAATATCCGCGAACGTAACAGCGGTTACACAGTCAACGCTGTGTTGTTTCCGAGCCTTCATGTTAGTGATTCTGGTTTTTTATCGGTTGGCGATCAGTTTGCATGGTTTATTCAATTACATAGGAGTCAAATGTAGAGTGTATGTAGAAACACAGTCAATAGTCAATATACGTTACCAAGCAACCACAAATAAAATGGTTGGTGCGTACTTACAAAGAAATAGCAGGAAGCGAAAGCCACAGAAAAACATTTCAAAACCAGAAAAAAATGTTGATATTTGTTCTTTACATTGGTACATGTAGGACAGGTATACATGTAATAATATTTTTACCTTTATTTTATCGAGCGCTTGGCAAAACTCAATAAGCGCTTGTCGTATTATATGATAGTTTTATGCACATCCTAAATTTACCACCGTAGGTTTTTTACGAAATGTTTTGATTTGCATTATTCATTTTAACCTCTCGTTCCTTGTAGCTGCCTAATGTCCCAGACCTAAGTTTGTAACTACATATGAGGAAATGAAAAACATAAATACCACATGGTATCACGCTATATGTTTTACAGTTTAACTTCTGAATGAACTTTAACCGTTTATTAACGGTCGATGCGTCAAATTATTCATGTTATATAAATATATGGGTTTATTCTAGGTCTTGCTTTAGGTATCGTGATTTTTGTTATCGATGTCGACTGCTGACAAACAAACTAACAACACAAGGATTCGAGAGATGCAGGTTGATTAGAACTATGGGCAAGTTTTATGGACGCAATCTTTGTCTCATTGAGAAATATTCTGTATCTGTACGTGATATGAAGATTGACGTTTTTGAGTATGCTCATTAGTGTGTTTACTTGTTGTGATTGACAATGATACACAGTTCTCGTTTTGAGAACTTGATGTTTACTTGGATGTGACAAAGATTTACATGGCGGGTGTCGTCGATGAAGCTTACTCTTCCGGAACAACTGGTCTTATTATTTTCTGCTTTTACGAGAGTCTCTATGTAAATCTTTCTTTTGATCCTATTTTGCCTCTAGTTTAATCGATTTTGAGTTCAGACTATGGTTTTGTTGACGCTTTGTTATTTTTTTTTTATCTATGAAGTGTAACGCTAGTGTTCTCCGTGCTTCAGTCATACTTCGTATTTCAATGCACAACTAGTAACATTGTTTGGCAGGCTGCCAAAGCCAATGGTAACATTGTTCTCTACTATAGAAACATAAAATGTTTGCAGGGTAGCTTTAAGCTAAAACAAAGTTTGTTGTTAGAGCTATATATCGATAGCATGGAAATGTATGGAAGACGTTAAAGCAACAACAAATTTCTAACTGATTTTGTCGTTTGTCTACCTGTCAACAATGACGTCATACACCTCGTTTTGTTACATATAAAATATTGTTTTCAAATACTTCCTTAGCATTTCTTGATTGTATTGCTATTGATCCATACCGTTTATGCATGGCTTCGTCGGTTAGAAACCTGCTTAGGAGGCACGGTGGTCTAGTGGTAGGATGCGGGCTCGTGATCGAAGAGTTGCGAGTTCGAGTCCCGGTCACGGCACTGTTGTATCCTTGAGCAGATACTTTACTCCACTTGTTGCAGTCTACTCAGCTGTATATGAATACGTGGTTGGGCAGTGCTAAAATTGTAGAATGCTAACTGTGAGCGCCGAGATGGCAACACCGGTTGTATGCTCCCCAGGTAGTTGAGAACAATATTGGCTGGTTGCTAAGGCTATATAATTACGGATAATATTTTGTGAACCGCTTTGAGGCGACCTTCAGGTTCTGATAAAGCGGCATGTAAGAACCTCGAATTATTATTTTTATTATTATTGATAAGAATTGTATTTCCTTTATTAGGAAATTTATTATTAACATCTTTTTTTTTTTGATTCACGAAATAATCACCTTAAAACAAAAACATGTATGTTATCAGTTTTCTTGTGAGTTGTTTATATCAAAGCTAAAATAGATAAAGTTTTTTATATAACAGTTTGTGTTGTATGTACATGGCAAAAATACTAGATATCGCATAGATGTTTTGCCAAGTACAGATGTCTAGTACTCACTATACTGTGAAATAAAAACATGTTAGCGGTTTACTGTCCTGTCGTGCAAAAGCATCTTCAATAAGCAATTGTATACAGAAAGTAAATTGTCATAAGATCTCAATCAAGATGGGTAGTGTAGGGCGCACAGTTTCAAAATACTTTACATTTACTTTGTAACAACATTGCTTTCTTACGAAAAGTAGCTTAGAGACCCTGAAGAATAAACTTCATCTTAAAGGATGGTTGTCATTTTATATTATTTCCCTGGGTATTGTCATTTTAGGTAGTAAATTGGGCAACATTGATACTTCAGCATTCATCTTCCTTAGTTTTATGTTGTTTACCTGTGTATTGTTATTTTAGGTAGTAAATGGGACAACATTGATACTTCAGCATTCATCTTCCTTAGTTTTATGTTATTTCCCTGTGTATTGTTATTTTAGGTAGTAAATGGGACAACATTGATACTTCGGCATTCATCTTCCTTAGTTTTATGTTATTTCCCTGTGTATTGTTATTTTATGTAGTAAATGGGACAACATTGATACTTCAGCATTCATCTTCCTTAGTTTTATGTTATTTCCCTGGGTATTGTTATTTTATGTAGTAAATGGGACAACATTGATACTTCAGCATTCATCTTCCTTAGTTTTATGTTATTTCCCTGGGTATTGTTATTTTATGTAGTAAATGGGACAACATTGATACTTCAGCATTCATCTTCCTTAGTTTTATGTTATTTCCCTGGGTATTGTTATTTTATGTAGTAAATTGGGCGACATTGATACTTCAGCATTCATCTTCCTTAGTTTTATGTTATTTCCCTGGGTATTGTTATTTAAGGCAGTAAATGGGGCAACATTGATACTTCAGCATTCATCTTCCTTAGTTCTATGTTATTTCCCTGGGTATTGTTATTTAAGGTAGTAAATGGGACAACATTGATACTTCAGCATTCATCTTCCTTAGTTTTATGTTATTTCCCTGGGTATTGTTATTTTATGTAGTAAATGGGACAACATTGATACTTCAGCATTCATCTTCCTTAGTTTTATGTTATTTCCCTGGGTATTGTTATTTTATGTAGTAAACTGGGCGACATTGATACTTCAGCATTCATCTTCCTTAGTTTTATGTTATTTCACTGGGTATTGTTATTTTAGGTAGTAAATGGGGCAACATTGATACTTCAGCATTCATCTTCCTTAGTTTTATGTTATTTCCCTGGGTATTGTTATTTTATGTAGTAAATGGGACAACATTGATATTTCAGCATTCATCTTCCTTAGTTTTATGTTATTTCCCTGGGTATTGTTATTTTAGGTAGTAAATTGGGACAACATTGATACTTCAGCATTCATCTTCCTTAGTTTTATGTTATTTCCCTGGGTATTGTTATTTTATGTAGTAAATAGGGCAACATTGATACTTCAGCGTTCATCTTCCTTAGTTTTATGTTATTTCCCTGTGTATTGTTATTTTATGTAGTAAATGGGACAACATTGATACTTCAGCATTCATCTTCCTTAGTTTTATGTCATTTCCCTGTGTATTGTTATTTTAGGTAGTAAATGGGACAACATTGATACTTCGGCATTCATCTTCCTTAGTTTTATGTCATTTCCCTGTGTATTGTTATTTTATGTAGTAAATGGGACAACATTGATACTTCAGCATTCATCTTCCTTAGTTTTATGTTATTTCCCCGGGTATTGTTATTTTATGTAGTAAATGGGGCAACATTGATACTTCAGCATTCATCTTCCTTAGTTTTATGTTATTTCCCTGGGTATTGTTATTTTATGTAGTAAATGGGGCAACATTGATACTTCAGCATTCATCTACCTTAGTTTTATGTTATTTCCCCGGGTATTGTTATTTTATGTAGTAAATGGGGCAACATTGATACTTCAGCATTCATCTTCCTTAGTTTTATGTTATTTCCCCGGGTATTGTTATTTTATGTAGTAAATGGGGCAACATTGATACTTCAGCATTCATCTACCTTAGTTTTATGTTATTTCCCCGGGTATTGTTATTTTATGTAGTAAATGGGGCAACATTGATACTTCAGCATTCATCTTCCTTAGTTTTATGTTATTTCCCCGGGTATTGTTATTTTATGTAGTAAATGGGGCAACATTGATATTTCAGCATTCATCTTCCTTAGTTTTATGTTATTTCCCTGGGTATTGTTATTTTATGTAGTAAATGGGGCAACATTGATACTTCAGCATTCATCTACCTTAGTTTTATGTTATTTTCCTGTGTATTGTTATTTTATGTAGTAAATGGGACAACATTGATACTTCAGCATTCATCTTCCTTCGTTTTATGTCATTTCCCTGTGTATTGTTATTTTAGGTAGTAAATGGGACAACATTGATACTTCAGCATTCATCTTCCTTCGTTTTATGTCATTTCCCTGTGTATTGTTATTTTAGGTAGTAAATGGGACAACATTGATACTTCGGCATTCATCTTCCTTAGTTTTATGTCATTTCCCTGTGTATTGTTATTTTATGTAGTAAATGGGACAACATTGATACTTCAGCATTCATCTACCTTAGTTTTATGTTATTTCCCTGTGTATTGTTATTTTATGTAGTAAATAGGGCAACATTGATACTTCAGCATTCATCTTCCTTAGTTTTATGTTATTTCCCTGGGTATTGTTATTTTATGTAGTAAATAGGGCAACATTGATACTTCAGCATTCATCTTCCTTAGTTTTATGTCATTTCCCTGGGTATTGTTATTTTAGGTAGTAAATGGGGCAACATTGATACTTCAGCATTCATCTTCCTTAGTTTTATGTTATTTCCCTGGGTATTGTTATTTTAGGTAGTAAATGGGGCAACATTGATACTTCAGCATTCATCTTCCTTAGTTTTATGTTATTTCCCTGGGTATTGTTATTTTAGGTAGTAAATGGGACAACATTGAAACTTCAGCATTCATCTTCCTTAGTTTTATGTTGTTTACCTGTGTATTGTTATTTTAGGTAGTAAATGGGACAACATTGATACTTCAGCATTCATCTTCCTTAGTTTTATGTTATTTCCCTGTGTATTGTTATTTTATGTAGTAAATGGGACAACATTGATACTTCAGCATTCATCTTCCTTAGTTTTATGTTATTTCCCTGGGTATTGTTATTTTAGGTAGTAAATGGGACAACATTGAAACTTCAGCATTCATCTTCCTTAGTTTTATGTTGTTTACCTGTGTATTGTTATTTTAGGTAGTAAATGGGGCGACATTGATACTTCAGCATTCATCTTCCTTAGTTTTATGCGTCTGCTTTTTTGACAGTTGCAAAAGCTAGCTGCTTTCTTCTTTATGTCCAGAGGTAATATTTTCAGTGTCATTCGAAAAATTCAGACTAGTGTCTGATTACGAAGATATACAATGTAGGAAAACTTCACAGGCGAGACAGACTTTACGGAAATAGTTGGACATAAATAAATTCGACGATTATAAAGTTTCAACAATGAAAACAAGTGGGAACAAGATAAAGAAAAATCAAAACAACAGGGGTTTGGCTTTTTATTTATTAATAAGAAAATAACAAACAGGGGATGTTATATCATTCATATCGAGTCCTTGTTCCTATATCCTACTTATAACATGTTAAGTCAGTTCTCAACGTCCGATTACTATAGAAAATATCTATAAATACATATGGCCTAACGAAAACATAGATATATGGGTTATGCGTACATTCATATATGTTCGTGAAGTGGTAACTCACCATCTATATTGGACCATACGTATACGATCAGATTCCGGTGTGACAGTTAATTAGGCGGTTAACTGTCTTAAACACAACACATTCGACTAAAACAAAATATATGTATAACTCCGGTACATATCGTTATAGTTTGTCAGCGTCTCACAACAAGACCACAATTAAACAAAATACCTTGACTATTTTGTAGGTTGTCCAACCACTAACATTAAAATGTCTTGGTTGACAGTTGGTTGTTTTCGACTATCCGTTGATTAGTGCTTTGAAAAGCGCTTAATTTTGAAAAACTTGCATCAAAGTGAACGATAATATCAATACAAAGCCACTTTTTTTAACAAAACGTTTTGAAACTCTCAACAAATGCTTCTATTTTAAAGGGATTATGATATACGTCATGTTTAATGAAGTTACACATCTTGGATAATGGAATCAAGTATTCCGTTTTTGTAGTTTGATTGATTTTGGTTTCCACAGGAAGAAGAATGTAAGAAGTGCGAGAAGCACTAATCCGGGAGAAGGTAATAGTTTCGAGGCAAATGAATTCTTTGGGGCTGCATTGCTATCGGACGACAGAGAAGCATACGGAGAATCTAGAGCGATTCGAAGTGTTTGCTGATCTGCATTGTTGCAGTGCATTGTTGGTTTGGAATTCCTCTGATTTTGTACGTTTTCATCTTCAATAGGACAATATTCCGTTTGATTCATCGGAGTCAGATCAGCTTCGTCGATACACAGCCTTATCATTGCCTTTCTTACTTTGTCCATTTCCTGTTCGTTATGGCCAGTCAACTTCCGGTTAAAAGTCCACACCGTGGCAGAATCTGGGTCGCACGTGCCATCATCAAGGACCTCGAGACAAAAGTAAACAATAGTATACCCAACATAATCGGTATCCACGATCCAAAATGGCTGACACGGTAGAAACCAACGAACGGGGAAATTAACTTCCATTTTGGCGGTGTTCCGGGGATTGACAATCGATCCCTGGCCTTTAGTGAATATGCAGCGTCCGAAGAACTCGCTAACTATAAAAGGAAATATGTAAACTATAAATTAATAGATTCTATTTCTAAATACATGTACTAAAATAGTTGAATTTTATTATTATCATTATTATTATTTTATTGATTTTATTGGGCTAGTGTTATTCTGTTTCTTTTCAACTCGAATAACGTGTATCTATATGACATTGTATTTTTTTTTTCAATATTATTGATATATCTAAAGACATCTTATGACGGCTTCCCATTAACTCAGTGTTAATCTGGACTGTATTAACAGTAGTATAAATGCAGCCCAGACCACCGGACAATATCATGACGTCATTTTGGCGCCATGTTGACCTACGTTGCGTCAACGCTTTGTACGTAACTTTACGCAGATCATTAAGGTGATTCTGATTTTCGAGTTAATAAAGTGTCAAACATGACATGATTATGGATAACAAAATATCCTAAATGCAAATATAACCATTGAACGTCTATCAGATTGTATGCATTTTCAATATGAATGTAATCTTGGTGCTAGATAAATACAGACGTCATTCTATTTATCTTTCACCCAGATTGCATTCATATTGACAATACATACAATCCGACAAACGGTCAATGATTAATTAACTCGTATCTATCAAGATCACTGATACATCTTCTGTTAAGTTTATGTACATGTAACTTATGTTCATTCATATATTTATATGTCTATATAACTTATGTTTACTAAGATCACTTACCGATGAACATGTCAATGTTTGAGTCTTCTCGCACAGCTGTTTGAAGCTGAAAGTTTCTGGGTTGGAATACTTTTCTAAATTGCCTGGACATTGATGATCTTTGATTCGACCAATCCCCGCGTCGCCAGCTTGACGATGTAGTGCCCCTGGGTGGGGGACCTCCCGGTTTAACGCCGCCCCAGGGAGGACGACTACTCCTGTCCCCGGGAGGCCCCATTGGTACGTCCGTAGAAGTATTGGTTTCGTTGGAATTCCTTAATCGTTCCTCTCCGTTGCTCGGTCCCTTGGGATACCCTGAGGTTGAATCCATGGATGAGTCACCCTGGTGCATATCTGACCGTCTTCCATCCCGGGATCCCTCCATACCCCAACGTCGTCCTGCACTTCGACCTCCTGTACCCCATGATCTACGAGAAGCGGTGCTTGAATCTGTTTTGTTTTCACTTCTTCTCCATCCGCCGTCTTTTCCGCGAGACCAACGACCGAAAAACTTATTGGCATTGCTTCCCCAACTGGTTTGCCCAGTGGAATTGGTAAAATTCCGGGGAGTGAAATCCATACCCCATAGCCTTGTCATCGACACTAGATACCACTTCCCCTCAAATTGATAAGGATCGAAATCCTCCTTTAACTGTATCTCGTCAACTGTACACTGCCCTACGACACATGGTGGCAACAAAGCGAGAACAACAACTGCTAATACAAGCATCCTGTTTGTTCTTTTCGAAGGTGTTGGCTAGACTATCATATACTGATCACAAGTTCCGAAGTTACTTTCCTTGTCGTTCGTACTGTATTAACATATTCTATAGGGAAGATGTTTACAGACTTTCGTCTGTCCATTGAGACACGTGACCATAATGCTCGGGGCTACTTTCCGGGTAATATAATATTGTCCTGGAGATGTTTAAGACGACATATGTTATTATGTGTATACTATACAGCTTGAATATTCGACAGCTCATCTCTATATTTCTGTAACAGTTTGAATATATCTAATAACTGCCATCTGGAATGTTGAAATAAGCTCTATGGGAGATTGTTTAATTCATTCACCCCTGAAGACACATTTGAAATCTTCCAATTCAAAGGATAGAATAGTTGATTTTAAAGTTTCAGTGGTGTTTGTGTTACCGTCTGCCTGTTGTATGTATTTTTTTATTACATTTGTATCTAATACTTATAACATTGAACTGTAAACAGATGTAGTATACAGTCCATGTGAGTACAATTTGTAACGGGCGACATGATTATTTATCTGTCACCAAAACTATATTCATATCGACTGTATTCTACATCTGGTTATACAGTTCATTGCTTGTATTTACATTAAAGATATTTTTTAATATGCCTGTGTCTATTTCTTTGGGATATAGTCGATAAACGTTCTACCTTTTCCGCATGTTATCTGAGGCGGTTGCAAAGCGTTGACGTAACGTAGTCCAACATGGCTCTAGAAATGATGTCTTAATAGCCTGATTTATATCAGTTTCATCTAAACGATTTATCCAGAGCCATTATACATGTTATCTGAGGCGGAGTGCAAAGCTTTGATATTACGTAGTCCAATATGGCGTCAGAGTAACGTCATGTGATACGGCATTGCAAATTGTAGTATACAGTGTGATTTACTACAATTCGGTTTTCTATTGATATATGGTGAAGGCAGCACAGAATGTAAATACAGTCATTTGTCGCCTTTATTATATTATTTATTTTAATAATCTGTTCGCGAAGCAGATACTCGTCAAGTCTCAAACAAGTTGGGGAATTCAGACTTGATTCGATTTGATCTCTTTGTAAATTATTTTCTATCTTTCTATACATTCTTTTTTAAGAATACTGCTTGACCGGTACATAAAATGTCCGTTGTTTATAAATATTCGCGGTTCGTGATTTACATTTTACATAAGCATTGATTTTTTTTAGTTTCATTGGGGTATGAAAACAATTTTTTTTGAAAACTGTATGAATCCGCGTAGCAAGCAAATGTTTTTTTCATAACCTTATGAAACTAAAAAAAATGACATCAACGCTTTAAATTAATTTTTGGAACTTATTTTCAAATTTATAACATGTTCATGCACAATTTGACTGATCTTACAAATGTACAACGGATTATTTTTTTGCAAATCAATACGCAACGTCAATTGCCGTATTGTGACGTCACATTTTTCGCGCCAGTTTCGGATTTTTTTTCCATAGAGGTATGAAAGGAAAATCTCAACCAATCAGAAAGCCGCATTCTGCATACAATAAATGGAACATTAATTATAACATAATTAAACAAAACAATTGTTAATGATATACTATTTTTAGATATAGGATATCAACAAAAGTTTCTATATAGTTATACAGTACATCGACTTTGCAACCCAACTGTTCCGTCCTTCTAGGGCTCATCGATGATGCTTGAGATGACGGCGGCGACGACGACGACGACATGATGATGATAAAGTTGGATGATGACGATTATGACCCAGACGAATAATGATGATGACGCAATGAAAGAAATGACGTATTATTGTAATAAGATGTGAATGTAATGGTGATATACTTGATATCAGTTGATGGCAATAGCAACCATCTACAATATTTAATGTACTTGTCTGTTTTGTATTGTGGAAAAAAATGAAAAAAAATACTTGTAAAAAACATTATTGTACGGCGAGTAAGGTGGCCACACACAAGTATCATGGACGGTAACAGTTTTGTAGATACATATCTGTGGTTTGTAAATCACAGACACAAATAACGAAACAGTGTTTGTTTACAAGTAAGATCGCCCAAGGTAACCACTGAGACAACATTGCCAGTTTTATCTTTCCGCTTCATTAGATTTTACCCTTGACATCATCAATGCATTATTCAACAAATATCTTTTGTCACTTATGTTATTTTATGGAAATGATATTTCTGTTATACATTATGACACATAGAGCATTTTTCACTTGCCACCTACATGGTCAAATATAAAATCATCGAGTTCTGTCTGCTTATCTGTAATCGAGTTCAAATGTAGCACATTACATTTTCCCTTGATCTTTTTCTCAAAAAAGTGCGAGCCACTGTTACACTTGGCCCAAAGCTTTACTTTGTCGATCAGCCGGTAAATAAAAATAATAAACTAATATCACAATCGAACAATAGCACAATACTGTCACAACCAAAAATAACACGATACATACTGTCACAACCAAAAAGAGCACGATACATACTGTCACAACCAAAAAGGGCACGATACATACTGTCACAACCAAAAAGGGCACGATACATACTGCCACAACCAAACATGGCACGATACATACTGTCACAACCAAAAAGGGCACGATACATACTGTCACACCCAAACACGGCACGATACATACTGTCACAACCAAAAACAGCACGATACATACTGTCACAACCAAAAAGGGCACGATACATACTGTCACAACCAAAAAGAGCACGATACATACTGCCACAACCAAACATGGCACGATACATACTGTCACAACCAAAAAGGGCACGATACATACTGTCACAACCAAAATGTGCACGATACATACTGTCACAACCAAAAAGGGCACGATACATACTGTCACAACCAAAAAGAGCACGATACATACTGTCACAACCAAAAAGGGCACGATACATACTGTCACAACCAAAAAGAGCACGATACATACTGTAACAACCAAACATGGCACGATACATACTGTCACAACCAAACACGGCACGATACATACTGTCACAACCAAAAAGAGCACGATACATACTGTCACAACCAAAAAGGGCACGATACATACTGTCACAACCAAAAAGAGCACGATACATACTGTCACACCAAAAAGAGCACGATACATAATGTCACAACCAAAAAGAGCACGATACATACTGTCACACCCAAAAAGGGCACGATACATACTGTCACACCCAAAAATAGCACGATACATACTGTCACAACCAAACACGGCACGATACATACTGCCATAACCAAACATGGCACGATACATACTGTCACAACCAAAAATAGCACGATACATACTGTCACAACCAAACACGGCACGATACATACTGCCATAACCAAACATGGCACGATACATACTGTCACAACCAAATATGGCACGATACATACTGTCACAACCAAACATGGTACGATACATACTGTCACAACCAAAAAGGGCACGATACATACTGTCATAACCAAACATGGCACGATACATACTGTCACAACCAAAAAGAGCACGATACATACTGTCACAACCAAAAAGGGCACGATACATACTGTCACACCCAAAAAGGCCACGATACATACTGTCACAACCAAAAAGGGCACGATACATACTGCCACAACCAAACATGGCACGATACATACTGTCACAACCAAAAAGGGCACGATACATACTGTCACACCCAAACACGGCACGATACATACTGTCACAACCAAAAAGAGCACGATACATACTGTCACAACCAAAAAGGGCACGATACATACTGTCACAACCAAAAAGAGCACGATACATACTGCCACAACCAAACATGGCACGATACATACTGTCACAACCAAAAAGGGCACGATACATACTGTCACAACCAAAATGTGCACGATACATACTGTCACAACCAAAAAGGGCACGATACATACTGTCACAACCAAAAAGAGCACGATACATACTGTCACAACCAAAAAGGGCACGATACATACTGTCACAACCAAAAAAAGCACGATATATACTGTCACACCCAAAAAAGCACGATACATACTGTCACAACCAAAAATAGCACGATACATACTGTCACAACCAAAAAGAGCACGATATATACTGCCACAACCAAAAAGGGCACGATACATACTGTCACAACCAAACATGGCACGATACATACTGTCACAACCAAAATGGGCACGATACATACTGTCACAACCAATACGGGCACGATACATACTCTAACAACCAAAAAGGGCACGATACATACTGTCACACCCAAAACGGGCACGATACATACTCTCACAACCAAACATGGCACGATACATACTGTCACAACCAAAAAGGGCACGATACATACTGCCACAACCAAAAAGGGCACGATACATACTGTCACAACCAAAATGGGCACGATACATACTGTCACAACCAAAAATAGCACGATACATACTGTCACACCCAAAACGGGCACGATACATACTGTCACAACCAAAAAGGGCACGATACATACTGTCACAACCAAAATGTGCACGATACATACTGTCACAACCAAAAAGGGCACGATACATACTGTCACAACCAAAAAGAGCACGATACATACTGTCACAACCAAAAAGGGCACGATACATACTGTCACAACCAAAAAGAGCACGATACATACTGTCACAACCAAACATGGCACGATACATACTGTCACAACCAAACACGGCACGATACATACTGTCACAACCAAAAAGAGCACGATACATACTGCCACAACCAAAAAGGGCACGATACATACTGTCACAACCAAAAAGAGCACGATACATACTGTCACAACCAAAAAGAGCACGATACATACTGTCACAACCAAAAAGAGCACGATACATACTGTCACACCCAAAAAGGGCACGATACATACTGTCACACCCAAAAATAGCACGATACATACTGTCACAACCAAACACGGCACGATACATACTGCCATAACCAAACATGGCACGATACATACTGTCACAACCAAAAATAGCACGATACATACTGTCACAACCAAACACGGCACGATACATACTGCCATAACCAAACATGGCACGATACATACTGTCACAACCAAATATGGCACGATACATACTGTCACAACCAAAAAGGGCACGATACATACTGTCATAACCAAACATGGCACGATACATACTGTCACAACCAAAAAGAGCACGATACATACTGTCACACCCAAAAAGGGCACGATACATACTCTCACAACCAAACATGGCACGATACATACTGTCACATCCAAAAAGAGCACGATACATACTGTTACAACCAATACGGGCACGATACATACTGTCACAACCAAAATAGCACGATACATACTGTCACAACCAAACATGGCACGATACATACTGTCACAACCAAAAAGGGCACGATACATACTGCCACAACCAAAAAGGGCACGATACATACTGTCACAACCAAAATGGGCACGATACATACTGTCACAACCAATACGGGCACGATACATACTCTCACAACCAAAAAGGGCACGATACATACTGTCACACCCAAAACGGGCACGATACATACTCTCACAACCAAACATGGCACGATACATACTGTCACAACCAAAAAGGGCACGATACATACTGCCACAACCAAAAAGGGCACGATACATACTGTCACAACCAAAATGGGCACGATACATACTGTCACAACCAAAAATAGCACGATACATACTGTCACACCCAAAACGGGCACGATACATACTGTCACAACCAAAAAGGGCACGATACATACTGTCACAACCAAAAATAGCACGATACATACTGTCACACCCAAAACGGGCACGATACATACTGTCACAACCAAAAAGGGCACGATACATACTGTCACAACCAAAATGGGCACGATACATACTGTCACAACCAAAAATAGCACGATACATACTGTCACACCCAAAATAGCACGATACATACTGTCATAACCAAAAAGAGCACGATACATACTGTCACAACCAAAAAGAGCACGATACATACTGTCAAAACCAATAAGGGCACGATACATACTCTCACAACCAAAACGGGCACGATACATACTGTCACAACCAAAAATAGCACGATACATAATGTCACAACCAAAAAGGGCACGATACATACTGTCACAACCAAAAATAGCACGATACATACTGCCACAACCAAACATGGCACGATACATACTGTCACAACCAAAAATAGCACGATACATACTGTCACACCCAAAAAAGCACGATACATACTGTCACAACCAAAAATAGCACGATACATACTGTCATAACCAAAAAGAGCACGATACATACTGCCACAACCAAAAAGGGCACGATACATACTGTCACAACCAAACATGGCACGATACATACTGTCACAACCAAAATGGGCACGATACATACTGTCACAACCAATACGGGCACGATACATACTCTAACAACCAAAAAGGGCACGATACATACTGTCACACCCAAAACGGGCACGATACATACTCTCACAACCAAACATGGCACGATACATACTGTCACAACCAAAAAGGGCACGATACATACTGCCACAACCAAAAAGGGCACGATACATACTGTCACAACCAAAATGGGCACGATACATACTGTCACAACCAAAAATAGCACGATACATACTGTCACACCCAAAACGGGCACGATACATACTGTCACAACCAAAAAGGGCACGATACATACTGTCACAACCAAAAATAGCACGATACATACTGTCACACCCAAAACGGGCACGATACATACTGTCACAACCAAAATGGGCACGATACATACTGTCACAACCAAAATGGGCACGATACATACTGTCACAACCAAAAATAGCACGATACATACTGTCACACCCAAAATAGCACGATACATACTGTCACAACCAAAAATAGCACGAAACATACTGTCACAACCAAAAAGAGCACGATACATACTGTCAAAACCAATACGGGCACGATACATACTCTCACAACCAAAACGGGCACGATACATACTGTCACAACCAAAAATAGCACGATACATAATGTCACAACCAAAAAGGGCACGATACATACTGTCACAACCAAAAATAGCACGATACATACTGCCACAACCAAACATGGCACGATACATACTGTCACAACCAAAAATAGCACGATACATACTGTCACACCCAAAATAGCACGATACATACTGTCACAACCAAAAATAGCACGATACATACTGTCACAACCAAAAAGAGCACGATACATACTGTCAAAACCAATACGGGCACGATACATACTCTCACAACCAAAACGGGCACGATACATACTGTCACAACCAAAAATAGCACGATACATAATGTTACAACCAAAAAGGGCACGATACATACTGTCACAACCAAAAATAGCACGATACATACTGTCACAACCAATACGGGCACGATACATACTCTCACAACCAAACATGGAACGATACATACTGTCACAACCAAAAAGGGCACGATACATACTGCCACAACCAAAAATAGCACGATACATACTGTCACACACAAAATAGCACGATTCATACTGTCACAACCAAAAATAGCACGATACATAATGTCACAACCAAAAAGGGCACGATACATACTGTCACAACCAAAAATAGCACGATACATACTGTCACACACAAAATAGCACGATTCATACTGTCACAACCAAAAATAGCACGATACATACTGTCACAACCAAAAAGGGCACGATACATACTGTCACAACCAAAAAGAGCACGATACATACTGTCACAACCAATACGGGCACGATACATACTCTCACAACCACCACGGGCACGATACATACTGCCACAACCAAACATGGAACGATACATACTGTCACAACCAAAAAGGGCACGATACATACTGTCACAACCAATACGGGCACGAGACACACTGTCACACCCAAAACTTGCACGATACATACTGTCACAACCAAAAAGGGCACGATACATACTGTCACAACCAAAAAGGGCACGATACATACTGTCACAACCAAAATGGGCACGATACATACTGTCACAACCAAAAATAGCACGATACATACTGTCACACCCAAAATAGCACGATACATACTGTCATACCAAAAATAGCACGATACATACTGTCACAACCAAAAAGAGCACGATACATACTGTCACAACCAAAAAGAGCACGATACATACTGTCAAAAACCAATACGGGCACGATACATACTCTCACAACCAAAACGGGCACGATACATACTGTCACAACCAAAAATAGCACGATACATAATGTCACAACCAAAAAGGGCACGATACATACTGTCACAACCAAAAATAGCACGATACATACTGCCACAACCAAACATGGCACGATACATACTGTCACAACCAAACATGGCACGATACATACTGTCACAACCAAAAATAGCACGATACATACTGTCACACACAAAATAGCACGATTCATACTGTCACAACCAAAAATAGCACGATACATACTGTCACAACCAAAAAGGGCACGATACATACTGTCACACCCAAAATAGCACGATACATACTGTCACAACCAAAAAGGGCACGATTCATACTGTCACAACCAAAAATAGCACGATACATACTGTCACAACCAAAAATAGCACGATTCATACTGTCACAACCAAAAATAGCACGATACATACTGTCACAACCAAAAAGGGCACGATTCATACTGTCACAACCAAAAATAGCACGATACATACTGTCACAACCAAAAAGGCCATGATACATACTGTCACAACCAAAAAGGCCACGATACATACTGTCACAACCAAAAAGGGCACGATACATACTGTCACAACCAATACGGGCACGAGACACACTGTCACACCCAAAAAGGCCATGATACATACTGTCACAACCAAAAAGGACCACGATACATACTGCCACAACCAAAAAGGGCACGATACATACTGTCACAACCAATACGGGCACGAGACACACTGTCACACCCAAAAAGGCCATGATACATACTGTCACAACCAAAAAGGCTACGATACATACTGTCACAACCAAAAAGGGCACGATACATACTGTCACAACCAAAAAGGGCACGATACATACTGTCACAACCAAAAAGGCCATGATACATACTGTCACAACCAAAAAGGAGCACGATACATACTGCCACAACCAAAAAGGGCACGATACATACTGTCACAACCAATACGGGCACGAGACACACTGTCACACCCAAAACTTGCACGATACATACTGTCACACCCAAAAAGGGCACGATACATACTGTCACACCACAAAACTTGCACGATACATACTGCCACAACCAAAAAGGGCACGATACATACTGTCACAACCAAACAGGGCACGATACATACTGTCACAACCAAAAAGGGCAAGATACATAATGTCACAACCAAAAAGGGCACGATACATACTGTCACAACCAAAAATAGCACGATACATACTGTCACACCCAAAATAGCACGATTCATACTGTCACAACCAAAAAGAGCACGATACATACTGTCACAACCAATACGGGCACGATACATACTCTCACAACCAAACATGGAACGATACATACTGTCACAACCAAAAAGGGCACGATACATACTGCCACAACCAAAAATAGCACGATACATACTGTCACACACAAAATAGCACGATTCATACTGTCACAACCAAAAATAGCACGATACATAATGTCACAACCAAAAAGGGCACGATACATACTGTCACAACCAAAAATAGCACGATACATACTGTCACACACAAAATAGCACGATTCATACTGTCACAACCAAAAATAGCACGATACATACTGTCACACACAAAATAGCACGATTCATACTGTCACAACCAAAAATAGCACGATGCATACTGTCACAACCAAAAAGGGCACGATACATACTGTCACAACCAAAAGAGCACGATACATACTGGCACAACCAATACGGGCACGATACATACTCTCACAACCAAACATGGAACGATACATACTGTCACAACCAAAAAGGGCACGATACATACTGTCACAACCAATACGGGCACGAGACACACTGTCACACCCAAAACTTGCACGATACATACTGTCACAACCAAAAAGGGCACGATACATACTGTCACAACCAAAAAGGGCACGATACATACTGTCACAACCAAAACGAGCACGATACATACTGCCACTACCAAAAAGAGCACGATACATACTGTCACACCCAAAAAGAGCACGATACATACTGCCACAACCAAAAAGAGCACGATACATACTGTCACACCCAAAAAGGGCACGATACATACTGTCACAACCAAAAAGTCCATGATACATACTGCCACATCCAAAAAGAGCACGATACATACTGTCACAACCAAAAAGGGCACGATACATACTGTCACAACCAAAAAGTCCATGATACATACTGTCACAACCAAAAAGAGCACGATACATACTGCCACAACCAAAAAGAGCACGATACATACTGTCACACCCAAAAAGGGCACGATACATACTGTCACAACCAAAATGGGCACGATACATACTGTCACAACCAAAATGAGCACGATACATACTGCCACAACCAAAAAGAGCACGATACATACTGTCACACCCAAAAAGAGCACGATACATACTGCCACAACCAAAAAGAGCACGACACATACTGCCACATCCACAAAGGCCATGATACATACTGCCACATCCTAAAAAAGCACGATACATACTGTCACAACCAAAAAGGGCACGATACATACTGTCACAACCAAAAATAGCACGATACATAATGTCACAACCAAAAAGTCCATGAAACATACTGTCATAACCAAAAAGGGCACGATATATACTGTCACAACCAAAAATAGCACGATACATAATGTCACAACCAAAAAGAGCACGATACATACTGTCACACCCAAAAAGGGCATGATACATACTGTCACATCCAAAAAGAGCACGATACATACTGTCACAACCAAAAAGGGCACGATACATACTGTCATAACCAAAAAGGGCACGATACATACTGTCATAACCAAAAAGAGCACGATACATACTGTCACATCCAAAAAGAGCACGATACATACTGTCACACCCAAAAAGGCCATGATACATACTCTCACAACCAAAAAGGGCACGATACATACTGTCACAACCAAAAAGAGCACGATACATACTGTCACAACCAAAAAGGGCACGATACATACTGTCACAACCAAAAAGGGCACGATACATACTGCCACAACCAAACATGGCACGATACATACTGTCACACCCAAAAAGAGCACGATACATACTGCCACAACCAAAAAGAGCACGATACATACTGTCACACCCAAAAAGGGCACGATACATACTGTCACAACCAAAAAGTCCATGATACATACTGCCACATCCAAAAAGAGCACGATACATACTGTCACAACCAAAAAGGGCACGATACATACTGTCACAACCAAAAAGTCCATGATACATACTGTCACAACCAAAAAGAGCACGATACATACTGCCACAACCAAAAAGAGCACGATACATACTGTCACACCCAAAAAGGGCACGATACATACTGTCACAACCAAAATGGGCACGATACATACTGTCACAACCAAAATGAGCACGATACATACTGCCACAACCAAAAAGAGCACGATACATACTGTCACAACCAAAAAGGGCACGATACATACTGTCACAACCAAAAAGGGCACGATACATACTGTCACAACCAAAACGAGCACGATACATACTGCCACTACCAAAAAGAGCACGATACATACTGTCACACCCAAAAAGAGCACGATACATACTGCCACAACCAAAAAGAGCACGATACATACTGTCACACCCAAAAAGGGCACGATACATACTGTCACAACCAAAAAGTCCATGATACATACTGCCACATCCAAAAAGAGCACGATACATACTGTCACAACCAAAAAGGGCACGATACATACTGTCACAACCAAAAAGTCCATGATACATACTGTCACAACCAAAAAGAGCACGATACATACTGCCACAACCAAAAAGAGCACGATACATACTGTCACACCCAAAAAGGGCACGATACATACTGTCACAACCAAAATGGGCACGATACATACTGTCACAACCAAAATGAGCACGATACATACTGCCACAACCAAAAAGAGCACGATACATACTGTCACACCCAAAAAGAGCACGATACATACTGCCACAACCAAAAAGAGCACGATACATACTGCCACATCCACAAAGGCCATGATACATACTGCCACATCCTAAAAAAGCACGATACATACTGTCACAACCAAAAAGGGCACGATACATACTGTCACAACCAAAAATAGCACGATACATAATGTCACAACCAAAAAGTCCATGAAACATACTGTCATAACCAAAAAGGGCACGATATATACTGTCACAACCAAAAATAGCACGATACATAATGTCACAACCAAAAAGAGCACGATACATACTGTCACACCCAAAAAGGGCATGATACATACTGTCACATCCAAAAAGAGCACGATACATACTGTCACAACCAAAAAGGGCACGATACATACTGTCACAACCAAAAAGGGCACGATACATACTGTCATAACCAAAAAGAGCACGATACATACTGTCACATCCAAAAAGAGCACGATACATACTGTCACACCCAAAAAGGCCATGATACATACTCTCACAACCAAAAAGGGCACGATACATACTGTCACAACCAAAAAGAGCACGATACATACTGTCACAACCAAAAAGGGCACGATACATACTGTCACAACCAAAAAGGGCACGATACATACTGCCACAACCAAACATGGCACGATACATACTGTCACACCCAAAAAGAGCACAATACATACTGCCACAACCAAAAAGAGCACGATACATACTGTCACACCCAAAAAGGGCACGATACATACTGTCACAACCAAAAAGTCCATGATACATACTGCCACATCCAAAAAGAGCACGATACATACTGTCACAACCAAAAAGGGCACGATACATACTGTCACAACCAAAAAGTCCATGATACATACTGTCACAACCAAAAAGAGCACGATACATACTGCCACAACCAAAAAGAGCACGATACATACTGTCACACCCAAAAAGGGCACGATACATACTGTCACAACCAAAATGGGCACGATACATACTGTCACAACCAAAATGAGCACGATACATACTGCCACAACCAAAAAGAACACGATACATACTGTCACACCCAAAAAGAGAACGATACATACTGCCACAACCAAAAAGAGCACGATACATACTGCCACATCCACAAAGGCCATGATACATACTGCCACATCCTAAAAAAGCACGATACATACTGTCACAACCAAAATGAGCACGATACATACTGCCACAACCAAAAAGAGCACGATACATACTGTCACACCCAAAAAGAGCACGATACATACTGCCACAACCAAAAAGAGCACGACACATACTGCCACATCCACAAAGGCCATGATACATACTGCCACATCCTAAAAAAGCACGATACATACTGTCACAACCAAAAAGGGCACGATACATACTGTCACAACCAAAAATAGCACGATACATAATGTCACAACCAAAAAGTCCATGAAACATACTGTCATAACCAAAAAGGGCACGATATATACTGTCACAACCAAAAATAGCACGATACATAATGTCACAACCAAAAAGAGCACGATACATACTGTCACACCCAAAAAGGGCATGATACATACTGTCACATCCAAAAAGAGCACGATACATACTGTCACAACCAAAAAGGGCACGATACATACTGTCACAACCAAAAAGGGCACGATACATACTGTCATAACCAAAAAGAGCACGATACATACTGTCACATCCAAAAAGAGCACGATACATACTGTCACACCCAAAAAGGCCATGATACATACTCTCACAACCAAAAAGGGCACGATACATACTGTCACAACCAAAAAGAGCACGATACATACTGTCACAACCAAAAAGGGCACGATACATACTGTCACAACCAAAAAGGGCACGATACATACTGCCACAACCAAACATGGCACGATACATACTGTCACACCCAAAAAGAGCACGATACATACTGCCACAACCAAAAAGAGCACGATACATACTGTCACACCCAAAAAGGGCACGATACATACTGTCACAACCAAAAAGTCCATGATACATACTGCCACATCCAAAAAGAGCACGATACATACTGTCACAACCAAAAAGGGCACGATACATACTGTCACAACCAAAAAGTCCATGATACATACTGTCACAACCAAAAAGAGCACGATACATACTGCCACAACCAAAAAGAGCACGATACATACTGTCACACCCAAAAAGGGCACGATACATACTGTCACAACCAAAATGGGCACGATACATACTGTCACAACCAAAATGAGCACGATACATACTGCCACAACCAAAAAGAGCACGATACATACTGTCACAACCAAAAAGGGCACGATACATACTGTCACAACCAAAAAGGGCACGATACATACTGTCACAACCAAAACGAGCACGATACATACTGCCACTACCAAAAAGAGCACGATACATACTGTCACACCCAAAAAGAGCACGATACATACTGCCACAACCAAAAAGAGCACGATACATACTGTCACACCCAAAAAGGGCACGATACATACTGTCACAACCAAAAAGTCCATGATACATACTGCCACATCCAAAAAGAGCACGATACATACTGTCACAACCAAAAAGGGCACGATACATACTGTCACAACCAAAAAGTCCATGATACATACTGTCACAACCAAAAAGAGCACGATACATACTGCCACAACCAAAAAGAGCACGATACATACTGTCACACCCAAAAAGGGCACGATACATACTGTCACAACCAAAATGGGCACGATACATACTGTCACAACCAAAATGAGCACGATACATACTGCCACAACCAAAAAGAGCACGATACATACTGTCACACCCAAAAAGAGCACGATACATACTGCCACAACCAAAAAGAGCACGATACATACTGCCACATCCACAAAGGCCATGATACATACTGCCACATCCTAAAAAAGCACGATACATACTGTCACAACCAAAAAGGGCACGATACATACTGTCACAACCAAAAATAGCACGATACATACTGTCACACCCAAAAAGGCCATGATACATACTCTCACAACCAAAAAGGGCACGATACATACTGTCACAACCAAAAAGAGCACGATACATACTGTCACAACCAAAAAGGGCACGATACATACTGTCACAACCAAAAAGGGCACGATACATACTGCCACAACCAAACATGGCACGATACATACTGTCACACCCAAAAAGAGCACGATACATACTGCCACAACCAAAAAGAGCACGATACATACTGTCACACCCAAAAAGGGCACGATACATACTGTCACAACCAAAAAGTCCATGATACATACTGCCACATCCAAAAAGAGCACGATACATACTGTCACAACCAAAAAGGGCACGATACATACTGTCACAACCAAAAAGTCCATGATACATACTGTCACAACCAAAAAGAGCACGATACATACTGCCACAACCAAAAAGAGCACGATACATACTGTCACACCCAAAAAGGGCACGATACATACTGTCACAACCAAAATGGGCACGATACATACTGTCACAACCAAAATGAGCACGATACATACTGCCACAACCAAAAAGAGCACGATACATACTGTCACAACCAAAAAGGGCACGATACATACTGTCACAACCAAAAAGGGCACGATACATACTGTCACAACCAAAACGAGCACGATACATACTGCCACTACCAAAAAGAGCACGATACATACTGTCACACCCAAAAAGAGCACGATACATACTGCCACAACCAAAAAGAGCACGATACATACTGTCACACCCAAAAAGGGCACGATACATACTGTCACAACCAAAAAGTCCATGATACATACTGCCACATCCAAAAAGAGCACGATACATACTGTCACAACCAAAAAGGGCACGATACATACTGTCACAACCAAAAAGTCCATGATACATACTGTCACAACCAAAAAGAGCACGATACATACTGCCACAACCAAAAAGAGCACGATACATACTGTCACACCCAAAAAGGGCACGATACATACTGTCACAACCAAAATGGGCACGATACATACTGTCACAACCAAAATGAGCACGATACATACTGCCACAACCAAAAAGAGCACGATACATACTGTCACACCCAAAAAGAGCACGATACATACTGCCACAACCAAAAAGAGCACGATACATACTGCCACATCCACAAAGGCCATGATACATACTGCCACATCCTAAAAAAGCACGATACATACTGTCACAACCAAAAAGGGCACGATACATACTGTCACAACCAAAAATAGCACGATACATAATGTCACAACCAAAAAGTCCATGAAACATACTGTCATAACCAAAAAGGGCACGATATATACTGTCACAACCAAAAATAGCACGATACATAATGTCACAACCAAAAAGAGCACGATACATACTGTCACACCCAAAAAGGGCATGATACATACTGTCACATCCAAAAAGAGCACGATACATACTGTCACAACCAAAAAGGGCACGATACATACTGTCACAACCAAAAAGGGCACGATACATACTGTCATAACCAAAAAGAGCACGATACATACTGTCACATCCAAAAAGAGCACGATACATACTGTCACACCCAAAAAGGCCATGATACATACTCTCACAACCAAAAAGGGCACGATACATACTGTCACAACCAAAAAGAGCACGATACATACTGTCACAACCAAAAAGGGCACGATACATACTGTCACAACCAAAAAGGGCACGATACATACTGCCACAACCAAACATGGCACGATACATACTGTCACACCCAAAAAGAGCACAATACATACTGCCACAACCAAAAAGAGCACGATACATACTGTCACACCCAAAAAGGGCACGATACATACTGTCACAACCAAAAAGTCCATGATACATACTGCCACATCCAAAAAGAGCACGATACATACTGTCACAACCAAAAAGGGCACGATACATACTGTCACAACCAAAAAGTCCATGATACATACTGTCACAACCAAAAAGAGCACGATACATACTGCCACAACCAAAAAGAGCACGATACATACTGTCACACCCAAAAAGGGCACGATACATACTGTCACAACCAAAATGGGCACGATACATACTGTCACAACCAAAATGAGCACGATACATACTGCCACAACCAAAAAGAACACGATACATACTGTCACACCCAAAAAGAGAACGATACATACTGCCACAACCAAAAAGAGCACGATACATACTGCCACATCCACAAAGGCCATGATACATACTGCCACATCCTAAAAAAGCACGATACATACTGTCACAACCAAAAAGGGCACGATACATACTGTCACAACCAAAAATAGCACGATACATAATGTCACAACCAAAAAGTCCATGAAACATACTGTGATAACCAAAAAGGGCACGATATATACTGTCACAACCAAAAATAGCACGATACATAATGTCACAACCAAAAAGAGCACGATACATACTGTCACAACCAAAAAGGGCACGATACATACTGTCACAACCAAAAAGGGCACGATACATACTGTCACACCCAAAAAGGGCATGATACATACTGTCACATCCAAAAAGAGCACGATACATACTGTCACAACCAAAAAGGGCACGATACATACTCTCACAACCAAAAAGGGCACGATACATACTGTCATAACCAAAAAGAGCACGATACATACTGTCACATCCAAAAAGAGCACGATACATACTGTCACACCCAAAAAGGCCATGATACATACTCTCACAACCAAAAAGGGCACGATACATACTGTCACAACCAAAAAGGGCACGATACATACTGTCACAACCAAAAAGGGCACGATACATACTGTCATAACCAAAAAGAGCACGATACATACTCTCACAACCAAAAAGGGCACGATACATACTGTCACAACCAAAAAGGGCACGATACATACTGTCATAACCAAAAAGGGCACGATACATACTCTCACAACCAAAAATAGCACGATACATACTGTCACAACCAAAAAGAGCACGATACATACTGTCACACCCAAAACGGGCACGATACATACTGTCACATCCAAAAAGAGCACGATACATACTGTCACAACCAAAAAGAGCACGATACATACTGTCACACCCAAAAAGGGCATGATACATACTGTCACATCCAAAAAGAGCACGATACATACTGTCACAACCAAAAAGAGCACGATACATACTGTCATAACCAAAAAGAGCACGATACATACTGTCATAACCAAAAAGAGCACGATACATACTGTCACACCCAAAAAGGGCATGATACATACTGTCACATCCAAAAAGAGCACGATACATACTGTCACAACCAAAAAGAGCACGATACATACTCTCACAACCAAAAAGAGCACGATACATACTGTCACACCCAAAAAGGGCATGATACATACTGTCACATCCAAAAAGAGCACGATACATACTCTCACAACCAAAAAGAGCACGATACATACTGTCATAACCAAAAAGGGCACGATACATACTGTCACAACCAAAAAGAGCACGATACATACTGTCACAACCAAAAAGAGCACGATACATACTGTCACACCCAAAACGGGCACGATACATACTGTCACAACCAAAAAGGGCACGATACATACTGTCACACCCAAAACGGGCACGATACATACTGTCACAACCAAACATGGTACGATATATACTGTCACAACCAAAAAGGGCACGATACATACTGTCACAACCAAACATGGCACGATACATACTGTCACAACCAATACGGGCACGATACATACTGTCATAACCAAAAAGGGCACGATATATACTGTCACACCCAAAAAGAGCACGATACATACTGCCACAACCAAAAAGAGCACGATACATACTGTCACACCCAAAAAGGGCACGATACATACTGTCACAACCAAAAAGGGCACGATACATACTGTCACAACCAAAAAGTCCATGATACATACTGTCACACACAAAAAGGGCACGATACATACTGTCACAACCAAACATGGCACGATACATACTGTCACAACCAAAAAGGGCACGATACATAATGTCACAACCAAAAAGAGCACGATACATACTGTCACAACCAATACGGGCACGATACATACTGTCACAACCAAACATGACACGATACATACTGTCATAACCAAAAAGGGCACGATGAATACTGTCACAACCAAATAGGGCACGATACCTACTGTCACAACCAAACATGGCACGATACATACTGTCACAACAAAACATGGCACGATACATACTGTCACAACCAAAAAGAGCACGATGAATACTCTCACACCCAAAAAGGGCACGATACATACTGTCACAACCAAACATGGCACGATACCTACTGTCACATCCAAAAAGGCCATGATACATACTGTCACAACCAAAAAGAGCACGATGAATACTCTCACACCCAAAACGGGCACGATACAAACTGTCACAACCAAAAAGGCCATGATACATACTGTCACAACCAAAACGGCTACGATACCTACTGTCACAACCAAATAGGGCACGATACCTACTGTCACAACCAAACATGGCACGATACATACTGTCACAACCAAACATGGCACGATACATACTGTCACAACCAAAAAGAGCACGATGAATACTCTCACACCCAAAAAGGGCACGATACGTACTGTCACAACCAAACATGGCACGATACATACTGTCATAACCAAAAAGGGCACGATACATTCTGTCACAACCAAAAAGGGCACGATACATACTGTCACAACCAAAAAGGGCACGATACGTACTGTCACAACCAAACATGGCACGATACATACTGTCATAACCAAAAAGGGCACGATACATACTGTCATAACCAAAAAGGGCACGATACATACTGTCACACCCAATACGGGCACGATACATAATGTCACAACCAAAATTGGGCACGATACATACTGCCACAACCAAACATGGCACGATATATACTGTCACACCCAAAACGGGCACGATACATACTGTCACACCCAAAAAGGGCACGATACATACTGTCACACCCAAAACGGGCACGATACATACTGTCACACCCAAAACGGGCACGATACATGCTGTCACACCCAAAAAGGGCACGATACATACTGTCACACCCAAACATGGCACGATACATACTGTCATAACCAAAAAGGGCACGATACATACTGTCATAACCAAAAAGGGCACGATACATACTGTCACACCCAAAACGGGCACGATACATACTGTCACACCCAAAAAGGGCACGATACATGCTGTCACACCCAAAACGGGCACGATACGCATACTGTCACACCCAAAACGGGCACGATACATACTGTCACACCCAAAACGGGCACGATACATACTGTCACAACCAAATAGGGCACGATACCTACTGTCGCAACCAAAATTTTATTTTTAAATACTTCTTCAAGCGAAATGAAGGAAATTGTAGATGGTTCGACCGCCTGTAAAAAAACTTACCCACAATGAGTTAACTAATTGAAGTCAATTTACACCAAATATCGGTCCTATACGGAAGACAGTGAGAGAGAAAGAGACACTATTATGATATTTAAAAACGCGGAATAATAGAATCGTTCCCCCTAAGGGATTAAACAGGGGAATCTCAACCTAAGGGATAAGATTCTTTTAAGATGCCAAGCACGAAGCGTGCCCAGCTCCCCCTCCCAATTAGGCGGTGAATGATTTTTTTTCTCTTATCCATATATCTGATATTGACATTACATCAATGCTTGACAATATTACTGTTAATGTGGTGTGATAGAATTGTCGAGTTAATTGCTATGACGTCATACATTGTTGAGAACGTGACTAGAGTGAGATAAGAATATATCAAACAGGTAAAATTGTAGATAGTCCTACCTACATTGGAGGGTAAGAACAATGAAGTTTATTCAACTTCCCTTTTTATTATTAATTTAGGCCTTCCGGCTCATAAGTTCAGTACAAATAATAATTATGATAGGACAAAAGGGTAGGGGCCAAATGGGGAATTTAGCAGATATTTGCTATACATCATCGTCGGAAACCCACGGTACACTTCTCTGACGTTTGATGCAAACGTCAGAGAATTCGAAGTGTACCGTGGGTTTCCGACGATGGATATACATGTACAGATTTAATGCTACTCTTCCCTTGGCAATTTCCATAATCCTGAATGGATATTAATCAAATTCACACTGAACAATCAATTAAGGAGATAAACTACATGTACGTTATGGGCAGCCGTTTTAGGATAAAATACTAAAATCAAAGCCTACAAATTAAAATGTATTAAAAAAATCATCTAAAACCTGATCAAAGGGAGGTAACTCGTACATTTCAACTCTGCATTATAAGTTTTTCTACCTTTTGTCATTAAAGCAATACTTATGGTTCTTTTATCTTGGTACTTTTACATTGTGGTTTCCCGTGTTTAATTTGAGTCATGAAATGCTGCAATTTATCGCCCAATTTTTATTGGGTCGATTTAACCGTACTGTTACGACAATAACTAACCGCTCCCTTGACAACCGGAAATGCTATTGATTTGGTATGGAGGGTCGAGAAGAGGGAACTGTCATGGTGGCGAATATTAGGAAAGATATCCGCGTTACAGTAATCATGTCAACGTGAAAAAACAACAGGCCTAGCCATGGAACAAGACGATCTTGGTCATTTTGTATCAAAGGTGACGTTTAGTTTGTAGATAGAATGCGTAATGTTATCGTTAATTTTGCGGAGCAGTTGGTGAATTAATTATGGAAATTTCGGAGGTCCCCCTATCGACCCAGCGGCAAGATGTTGATATAGACGAAGTATTCGTTTAAACCGCTCCTTGCCAGCTGCATGCATTTAGAACAAATCTATTGGTTCATTGTTTTATCAATTATTTCCGTAGATTAGTTACCAAATAAATAATAAAGACATCAAAAGATGTGTCTGCTAGTAAGGTGCCTACCCAGTATTCCGAAGGCCTGATATTCCGAAGGCCTGATATTCCGAAGGCCTGATATTCCGAAGGCCCGATATTCCGAAGGCCCGATACTCCGAAGGCCTAATATGTCCCTTCAAAGAATGTTTGCTATATAAATGTATGTATTTTCCATTGTATCGAAATGAAACCATTTTATTATGATTTTGATAAGCGACATTTCAAAACCAACACAACCATTTAAAATCATCGGAAACTTTTATTTATGATATAACAAACATGTAATCACCAGACGTCATTATCCTAATGGCGTCATCAAAAATAATTTTTATCAAGAACATCATCAAACATTATAATCATCAACGTCATCTAAATCAAAAATAATTATAATCAAAGGCATCAATTAATATTATAATCAAAAGCGTTTTCAAACATCAGTATCATCAAAAGCATTATCGTAGACCATCGGCATCAAAATCATCATCAAACATTGTCATCAAAGGCATCATCAATTACCAGTGTCATCAAAATCATCTACAAAAATCATTATCATTAAGCATCATCAAACCTTATTGTCATAAAAAAAAACATCATTTTCATCAAATATCGTTATCATCAAAGGCATCATTAAACATCATTGTCATCAAAGGCATCATCAATTACCAGTGTCATCAAAATCATCTACAAAAATCATTATCATTAAGCATCATCAAACCTTATTCTCATAAAAAAACATCATTTTCATCAAATATCGTTATCATCAAAGGCATCACAAAAGTATCATCAAACATTTATCACCAAATGAAACGTTATCGTATATATTATCCTACCACGCATTCTAATGCAATATCATCGTTAAGCATCATCAAATTCAGCTTAAATTGCCATCCATCAGAGCATTCGTCATCGTCCTCATCGATACTCCTTCACCACATAAGAGATTGCTGTCCAGAAGTCGTCAATATTTCTGGTTCCGTTCCGGTACTGTGTTCTCAGCATTTTTATCCTTGCCTCAAGGAGTCGCCATTTTCTCTTTTGTGTGTGGTCAATGTAGCCTTGTCGCACTCTCCGTAGCATAAGCCTCTCTCTGCGCTCTTGATCTTTCAGTTTTCGGATGAAAATCCAAATTGATGGATGTTTACAGCTGACCCCCTCGTTCCATCTGCTATGGAAGCCTGGAAAATACATTGTGAATTAAGATAATATGACATACAGGTACTTTTTAATATCTGTCACAAACGCTATTAAGTTAATATTAACATAGTTTCACAGTATACAGTACTACTATATAAAAATATTTTGTTTGACCGTATTTTGTTTATTTCTAAATTTCATGTCTTTCACTTTACCTTCAACAATGTTGTTCGTGCGACAGTCATGGTCTCTCTGATACACGTTCCACATGGGAACGGGGAAAGTTCCCTGAATGTAGGTGTTGTTGAGATGGGCTATGAAGTCCATGAGAGCCGGGTACCTATTGATGAGTCGTTGAGTTTCCCTGTTACGCCACAGGAGGTTGAAGTTTTGTCGGACAAGAGCTACGGGTAGATGTCCGATAGCCATGAATTTCCTCATAATGCGTCTCAGGCGCCTCCGCCGTTTGTATTGGTTGGCTAAACCAAGAGCTTGTGTTTTGCGCCACAGGCTTTGACAGAAGTGGAAATAGCATCCACGAATTTGAGTGTGAGGAAGTTCGGTTTCAATTGCCAAAATCAGGGTATGCTCAAAGTCGCATATTACCATCCCAGGACGCCATCTGTGCCCAGAAACAGTCCGCACCTTGGTCTTGATGTGCTGGAGCATCTGTCGGTACTGACCAACAGTTTTCCCTGTCAAAAGGCACATGGCTAGAGTGAACACATGACCAAGATATTTTCCATGAATAGTCACAAATTGTACGTATGGTCTGGGGCACGTTTTAAATGTTCCGTCAACATATATTTTGTCGCAATGACGAAGAGTTCTGAGATTCTCATCACTAGAAAATATAGCTATCCCCCAGTTGTTGTCTAAATGGGAGAGATATCGATTTCCTCTCCATGTTTGACCCCATTTACCCTGGATGTCCACATCAAGAATGTCATGGGGGAGGGGTGGCAACATGTCAGCTCGGACTCTCTGGAGACGAGTTCTGAATTGGGAATATCCGGGTAATTCGTCAATATCACTATCGTCATGTTGCGCGACTACCCCATCAAAAGTCCTCTTGATAGGTTTAGTTGGGTCATCCCGTATAGCATCGCGAACTTCATTGTAGACTTTTTCTGCCGTGATCCTGGATGTTTCGGTTGGATGGTCATGTTCTTTAAACTAAAATATAAATGGAGTAAAGGTAAAGAGTTATAGTGAATGATTTAAATATTTCAATTGAAAGGTACCAGTATGTTTTAAACACGTTACTATAGTTTAATGTCTACAAATGCCCTTTAAAACAAAGCAAATATATTTTCATAGAAAATGGGACAGTTTCAAGACAATCTTGAGGTTTCAACAGTCATCTGACAAATATGAACATTTTGGCTGATTTGATCTTTGAAATAGGTCAAGGTCATTCACTTAAACAAACTTGGTAGGGCGCCATGCCAGCATAGTACAGGCCCAATATCAGTTTATTGGGCCTTCTAATTATTGAAAATAACTCCTTTTAAAATTTTTTACAAGTTTGACCCCGTGACCTTGAAAATAGGTCAAGGTCATTCATTTGAACAAACTTGGTAGGTCGCCATGCCAGCATAATACAGGCCCAATATCCGTATCCTGTGCCTTCCGGTTATTGAGAAGACTTGAAGTCGTTTGAATGAAAAGTTTACGCACGGCGCACGGACGAAGCACAATGGCAGTAGGTCATCTTGACCCTTCGGGTCAGCAAAGATGACCTAAAAATGGCCGACCGGCGGCAATCTTTGTGTTTGGCAAATTAAATTTTGCTATCGCTATATCTTAACATGTGCTGAATGGATCTTTCTTAGATTTCAACCATAAGTCATCTTGGATTTTAAGAGTGATAGTTTAATGAAAGAATATGTCTGTTATAACTACATGAAGGCAATTTAGCCTCATTTTCACAGTCTTGATTCGACCTGTATTGTGTAGATCAACATAATAACCTAGCAAATCTTCTTGTAATATTTTTACTGGTATCTGTTTCCTATTTTCTGAGTGGTCATTGGTTATTTACAAACGTAAACATAACCACCACCGTTTTCTTTATTCTTGCCAGATAGCGTCACTGATAATTTTCTGTAATTTCTCGAAAAGAAACTAAGGTACCAAAACAAATGAAAATGTTGTTATCAGAAACGTTATGAAATACTTTTCTGTTAAAAAATGGTTAAATTGGTCAAAAGACAAAGCCAGGAAAATTCATTGAAAAAAAGTATGAAAAACATGAATCTTATGTTAAATATAGTGTGCACGTGTATGCATCATATCAGGATTACAATAAATATTGTGACATATATTGTCGCTGTAAAAAAAGAATCAATAGACAAATGTCCCGGCTAGGTCTACAATTAAAGGTATTAATATAAGCTCTAAGCTTGTTTTCCAATCCCCATTTCATCTGATGTTCCACATTTTTGCTGATTATGAAATAAAAAAAAATATTAAACTAATTAAAGGTACCACCTCTGTAATGCCAGCTTTAACAAACCCAATGTACATCTATCTGATCAAGGGAAGTAACTCGTACTCGACTTACCAGTTTCAAAAATCAAAGTTTTTGCGAAAATTAGAAGCTGGCGAAAAGAAAACACAAGCTTTTTACAGCAACCCTTTTTTAAAGAAACAACATAAAAGGGCGTAACAGATCTACAAGGAACTTTTCATTTTGGTTCTGCGAAATTTACTTTAAAGAAAGTTATGATCTCATTGCAATCGTAAATTACTTACCTCCAGCACACGAATCACAGCATTTCTGTCGTCCAAATCAAATAAAGCTGTTGTCAGAGGGGCCTTACATGCCTGGTTCCAGCATCGCCAATGAATTTTATTATTTGTTGTCTTGTTCTTCTGATATCGATAATCCCTGTAAACCAGGACACGACCCCGCTTGATCCCTGGCATTAAATGCGCCATAGTTTGATCACTTTGAATATGTCCCACGAAACAATAATCGTTTTAAACATAATTAACTAATTTTCCAGGTGGGAAACGAACGACAGATTGTACACCTTCTTTGTTGGTGATATAAATGTCACGGACTGCACAATCGTCGTAATGTAGGAATCTGTCATCGTTTGTGACTATTTGTAATGCAGTGTCTATGGTAAAGTTACCATATACCTGGTGACCACTTGCTTCTGCTTCAGACTTTATAAGAAGTCTCTCATTGTATATCATTTCCGCAGCAAGTTGAATAGTTTTAAATGTTGCAATTGTGTTGCCATTTCGTTCACGATTTATGATTGACTTGAACATGTTGGGCTTGCATTGTCGGCGGGAAACAACTACACAAGAAATTGGCGCGAAATCTTATACTCTTGATTTTCTTGTGTCTCTCACTTTTACCCGCCAAATTTAATCACGCTGCACTTTTACACATGTATCTTTTATATATAAATCGTTTCGAATTTATTAAGAATGTTTTATTACATTGTACGTTTCAATATGATTGCAAGTACGCTTGTAATGTGTTATAATTTTTAAATGGTCAAATCAACTTAACGTAGGCCATTCCTTCAATGACGTCACAGATACTGAGCCCCGGTCTTGTTTGCGCCGTACGGTTGATAAAGATGAAAACTCGTTATTTATAGTAGGATATTATTAAGTCTCTGTATTTCAAAGGTTTTAGTCGACTTAACATCATTTTTCTGATAATTCAGTTTTTCGGGTCAGATGCCGGGACAAAAAAATTAAGATCCTGGCAGAGTAATTCACAATTTGGCTTGTCAGACGATAAATACGGTGGTGTGTTTGTTTATTTATTTATTTTGATTTTGTACTGTATTATTGTAGAATTCTAAATAGGAATAAAAAAAAAAACACAAAAAGAAGATTTGAAATCACTTGAAATTAAGAAAATAGCCACTAGTTTTTTTGTTTTGTTTTTTTAAAATCTGCTGGTATGGGAAAGTAATTATGGACCATAACTTAAAAAAATATTATTGTGAGGTATACTTTTTATTTCAATTTTTATCATATTTATCCGGTAAAAGTTTTTTTCAGTTAAAAAATAAAAAGAAAAGTTTATCAGATAAATTTTAAAAAGTTCAAAGAAACGTATTTTTTAGGCAATTCTGTCATTGCAGAAAGGTCAAACTTGTCAACAAAAATGTCTGCCTCTATTCGAATTCCCAAACACATCATTTTTGTGGACACATTTTTTTTTTTTTTAAATATTTGAAAATTAACTATGTATTTCATTATGTTTTAGTAAGGGAATTAATTTAACAAAAATCCTATTCCTTTTAAGTTGTCAAAATCTGGATTAATGTTTCATTAGCACATACTTGCATGTACTTAAGGATTATCTTTTAACTTTTCTAGGTTAATAAATCCAGTAGAGCACGCGGTAAATTGCATGAACGCCAAGCGTTCATGTGTAATTTACAGCGTGCTCTACTGGATTTACTACCTCATAAACCAAGAAAAGTTAAAAGATAATCCTTTTATTTACAGTATTTTTGCCTTCAAATATAATCCGTAAAGAGTGTAGTTACTTACGCTATTTCAATTTATTTAGATACGAAAGTGAACGTGTCGACTCATTTGGATAAAGGCGGTAACAGCTGCTCAAACACGTTGACTCCGCCCACTTCCCACCCTTCGAAACAAAACAAATTCGTTCCTTAGTTTCAACACTAGCATTTTATTCTTGACAAAATAATTCACAATATAAAATAAAATTTGTGTGTCTTTTTGCCTTCAATTTTGTTTCATTTAAATAATTATTTTAAACAACAAAAATATTGTAAAACAGGACGCTGATGTATAAAGTAAGTTAGGATTGTGACGCGGCTTGACCTTTGACTTTGTGTACATATTCATACGTCAATTGTTACGTCACGTCACGTTCTTGACTAGGTTTATCGGTGTGTAAACATAGTTGCTCTGCTTATGTTTTCCATTGGGGAAAATGTGGCAACTGTTAATATCCAACGACGGATGCCGCGGTGTCCAAATTACTCACTTGGGTTTTATTTTCGCACCAGTCCAGCTTGAAAAACATCTAGTAAACTTTATTGGATTATCGGATTATCGGGCCTTCGGAGTATCGGGCCTTCGGAATATCGGGCCTTCGGAATATCAGGCCTTCGGCATACTGGGCGGACACCGCTAGTAATTAGTAGGTCTATTTAAGGCTCACGTGCACACATGTACAGGTATAGCGGAATTACCGTGCACACAGGTACATGTATAAGAAACTGTGCCTCCCTCCTCCTCCTTCCGGAAATAGCGGATCATGCCTTTGACATACATTTTGTATGTATAAACTTATATAAAATTATTGATAAATAGAGAGCTTTCGGGTATTTTCAGCCCCCTAATTATTATAAGACAAAAATCGTTTTTTGTGACTTTTCTAAACCTTGCATCAACAAACTAAGTGAAAACCCGACACCTCCGATCTCCAGTGTGTTTGTCAACAAAGGCGTTTCATGTGAAGGCCGCACATGCTATTGTTAATTTCCAGTTTTGTAATGACGCGCCGTCTGCAAATTTCAGCCCCCTTCTGCAGTTTTCGGCCACCTAGCCTGAAGTTTTCAGCCACCGTGAATATTTGATAAATAATCAATTAATTATCTACGATCTTATTTGAGATCATCTAAAATTTTAATCTACATGTCGTTTAACAAATAAAATTATACAGATAAACTAGGTTTATCTATTATTTTTTCTGACTGATTCAATTAAATAAAATGTCAAAATTTTACAGTGGTTACGTTTATAAAAATAGGGTTTTATGCAATCGGTTTTAATGTTTTTAAATCTATTATATGAATGTTTTGTCTATTCTACAGGTATCCACAATTAAAAATATATGATTAATTATTGAATGATAAAACGTCAGGTTTCTGTGGCTTCAAATATTATTTAATAAAAGGCAAAATGACTATTTTTTTCACAATTTAAAATAATATTAGATTCTAATACAATCTGAAAGTAGACAAAATCTGCAGGTAAAATTTCCTCCATACAGTATAGAAACATTACGTATCATACGGTCTGGTATAATGAATCAGATGATTATATCAATGATATTTAATTGTGTCTGTTAAAATATTGATAAAAATCATCAGATTTTTATTAAAACCGCTGCAAAGTTACAATGGATATTGCTATTGTTATACATGTACTGAATGAGACCTGTTTGGATATTGAACGTGATAGAATTGTTCTTTCTCTGGATGCTCGAAATGTGATAAAAATACCCCCCTTTTGGCCTCTCAGAAGTCAAGTCACCTGGAACTATATGGGGAATTCCCTAAATTTTTGAGACAAATCAAAATTTGACCAAAGTCGTAGTCTTCAGGCATTTTATAACCGAAATTAGAGAAAATAAATACCAGGGGGCCGAAAACTTCAGACTTGCAAAAATATGTCGGTAATTTTCGGCCCCTCTCGTCTCATTCCCAGCTGAAGTGTTGCTACTCGGGACTCATTTTCACGCACCGACTTTCGATCAAACATCGTCCAAAAACACCATACTGTTTGGATTTTCAATAATCTGATGAAAATACACACTTAGAGACAATGTCATTGGGCATTTGGAATGGTGTAATAATGGCCTTTACCTGTTAAGAAAAATAATAATTTCGTTTTTGTGTCGTGTAAAATAAGAGTTCCAATTCGCCGCCAGTCGTCATGAAATTTCCAATAGAAGACAAGTCTGGAAATCTGAATAAGTTTTATTATCAAGGACAGTTCATTAAGAAAATCGAATTTTATTTTGAGGGGGCCGAAAATACCAGATGGCCGAAAATACCCGAAGGCGCTCTAGGTCTATAAAATTATATTGATATACACTGTATAGGTGCAGTGTATTTATTGCTATTTTTATAATTTAAGTCTATACATTTCCCTGTGGATACAGCGGCCAATTTACTTTTGAACTGATTATAAAAGTTAGAGTTGATATGTATGTACATGTACTTGGTATTCTAGAACTGTTTAGTAGAATCCATCAGATGAAAATTACACATGTACTGGTATGCTCTTGAATGAATTTACATTTTATCCTTTTAGGATTTCATTACTTATGAATATTGTTTCATATGTAATTAAGCATTGGACTGTTTTCAGTTGGCAGTTATATGGGCTAATAATATAATGCCAACAGGACTATGGCAAATTTAATGAAGTGTGCTACAGTGCATATAGGGGGAGGTCAAAATTTGGGATGGGCTTATTACCAGACATCCCCCAGTGCATGGCGGGGAGGGGGGGTTAAAAATATGGGGTGGGCTTATTACCAGACATTTCCCCAGTGAATAAGATATGTCAAAAACAGGGGGAGGGGGGGGGGGGGCGCCCTGCTTATTACCAGACATCCTCCAATGCATAGGGGGGGGGGGGGGGGGGTCAAAAGTGTTGGTTGAGTTTAATACCAGACTTCCCCCTAGTGCATGCAGGGCAGAGGGTGGTTAAAAAATGTGTGGTGGGCTTATTACCAGACATCTCCACAGTGCACAGGGGGATGTCAAAAGGGGGGGGGGGGGTGGCTTATTATCAGACATCCCTGGGCCCTCCTTGCTTAGGGGGAGGTCAAAAGTGTGTGTGTGTGTGGGGGGGGGGGGGTATTACACTTACAGAGTATGGGCTTATGTTTAAAATACAGTATATCCATTTGGTTTATAGCAACTCCTCGGGGATCTCTTCACCTGCGTTTTCAAACCTACATGTAGATTCGAGTGATGTAAGTGCCCTAGAAAGGGAGATTTCATCTGGCAATGTTAACCTGAACTGAAGGAGAATGTGTCAATTTGTGTTGAAAGTTTACCCACATGTCTTTTTGGTTCATTTAAAAATAAATACATAAACATCATTTTTATATAAAAAAAACCAAATAAAGATAAAGAGATCAGCTTACGGTGTATGTAGCTACAACATAACATAGAAATATGCTTAAAATGTCAAGCAAGAAACCATATATTTATTTTCTTTATTTACCACGAATGTCATGATCATCGCACAGCATCAGTTTATCAGGTGCACTCATATAGGAGCTATTGTAATAATTGCTCAGGTTTCTATTGTGCACACACCATTCACACATTATGTGCACACCGCATGTTGTGAAACGTTTTGCAATCCCACAACTGTAATTTAAAACTAATCTGATGGTGCAGTTATATTATGGTATTGATATATAGATTGCAATAATGAATTAAAGATTTTCTTGTTTCAGATCATTGAAGCCGAGATCTTGTTCAAACAACTGAATCCTAAACAACAGGACCAGGCTCTAGGAGTGATCAGCTCAATGTGTAAGACGTGTGAGCAGGTTGTGGGTGGCTCCCATCATAGCTGGACCTCCCTCACACCACAGACCAGCAAAATTCTGGATAAATACTCCAGCCCCAAACAAGTGGTCCAAGGCATTCTTTATGAGCTGGTCAACCAGTCGGTCAAGGCAGCAACAGAGAAATTGACCATCTGGCCTTCTCAGAGGCTGCGAGAGCGAAGATGGTCGCATCTGAAAGTTGAAGACAGCCATGAAAGTGAAGAAGAAGATCAAGAAGACATTGTAGATATTTCAGATAATGACATTGATACTGACTCCTGCAAAGAGGTCTCTCAAAGAAACAGGAAACAACGATATCCAAGAAAGACAACTCTAACATCACAAGTTAAAGGGGCTATCTATACCGGTAAAAAACGAGGAAGAAAGCCCAAAATCCTTAAAATTGAAGACATAGAGGCTGAAATTATTCCAGAACCCAAAGTGGCACCAATTATCATTAGACGTGGTCGAGGCCGTCCCCCGAAGCGTAAAGTATTCACATGTGTTACCTGTGGACAAACTTTCACTCATCAACAATCACTTGTCGTTCACGCACTTGAACATGGAGAACAGGCAAAATCTTGTGAAATGTGTAATGAGGACTTCTTATCTCAAGAAAGTATTGCTCTTCATCGGTGTAAGAAGAAAAAAAAATCTATAGTTGGTTTGAGGTTATGTCGTGTTTGTGGCGATGAGTTCCAAACCTCGAAACTTCTGAGTGACCATATGTGTAGTGAACACGGTATACAGAGGTCTCGGTTTTTCTGTGAGTATTGTCCCGCCGGGTTCATCAAAAAACAGTCTGTCTATAAACATTATAAAAAGCATGCTGCCGGAAAAATTGTTTGCATGAAATGTGGACATTTTTCCGTTGACCTAGCTGCTCACAGTGAACACTCCAGCACACATAGAAAGAGTGGTGCCTACTCATGCGACAAGTGTAGTGCCACATTTGCAAAGTTACAACATTTTGAACGACATTCTGCAAATGAGCGATCTTGTCCCCTGTGTGGCTCCCGTTACTGCACACGGCGTGGACTAGGCCGACATCTGAAGGACGAGCATGGGATCATACAGAGCAACGACGGCAAGGTGTATAAGTGTGACGTCTGCTGCAAGGCTTTCGATCGACCATATTCTCTTGATGTACATAAAAGAATTCACACAGGTAAACATAAAACAGATCTTAATTAAACATAGAACATATCTTAATTAAAATCATATCATTCAGTCTGGAACATTCTTAAACTAAGGAGACTCCATGGAATTTATAAATTTGCAAAGTAAATTTATTGATAATAATTTTTCATGATTGCACAAATATCCACCTGAGCAATGCAGGTCTAGTAGGCCTTTTGTTAAATGTTTCACAATTTGTTGGTCATAAAAAGATAAATGCAGATTTGCTTCAAATTCAAAAGAGAAATATTTTATACTTTTATGGTACATGGATGTACATGTGTAAAAGATGTGTATTGATTAGGTAGTCTTACAAACTTGAGCTGTTGGGAATTTCTCTGTAGCTCAGTCGGTAAAGCATCGGGCTGGAGAGCCAAGGGTCTTGGGACTGGGTTCGAGCCCCAGCGACGGCACTATCGTTGTCTCTTTTCCTCGTTTTGTTACGCCTGTATACTTTTGTGTTGTTTACAGGGGAGCGGCCTGTAGAATGTACAGCCTGTAAGCTGTTCTTCCGAACTGGAAAGGCACTATTTAAACACAAACAGACCTACACACATTCCATAAAGGCCGGGGAGGAAGTGAAGGAACGCACATTCCTGTGTTCTACCTGTGGGAAGGCATATTTCAGGTCAGTTTGACACAACGTCCTGGGACAATAATTATATTAATTATTATCATAAGTATTAACTGATATTAATGTCGAAATTGCGTCGCCATAAAGTCAGACATATCGCTCATACATTTAGATAATTTTTATGTACCTACATGTTTTGATTCCATATACTGAAGTATGTATGTGTTTAACACTTTGGTATGAAGGGATAAAAATTCACTGTTTTGAGTTAGGGGGCCAAACCCATTTCAGAAGAGAGGTTGCAGTAGTAATAAATGGCAAAATTTTCGAATATCTAGGGACCAAAACAATATTTTTGGGGCCATTAATATTGGCTTCTGGGTCCATGCTAATCTGCATCTCTGGGGTAGGAGCTGTTCAGCATTATATATTTTACTGTCATATATAGTCAACAGTAAGATAATGTCCAATATTGAAAATAACCTGCTTGAAATTGCCTAGTTTAAAGATATATGTTCACATTAGATCAAATCTGTTAAAACATTGTCGGTGAATAGTGTTCATTTACATTAAAGGCTCTGCCTTCTTGAGGAAGAAAAAACGTGACAAGTAGCTGTGTCATCATTACATAAAATGTAGTGTAACCAGAGAGAAAAACTGCATGGCCAGATTTGGGTCGGAATTGAGGACTTTCTGAAATCAAGACACATACTCAACCAATATTTTTACATAGTTCACAATCTAGATCTATTCTGGAGATCTGAAAACAGTTTTTTTCCAAATTCATGTGTACCTTCATTCACCATGACAGAAAGCTGTGTTTTCCTGAACCTCAGTTTAGTTTAACTTTATTTTGAAGAGTTACTGCCCCTTACCTATCTTATCCAGAGATTTCCCACAGTTTTCAACTGATCTCTTTCAAATTTTGTACATTTATTCACCATGACCTGAAGGAAGTTGTGTTTTCTTGATCACTGGTTTGATTTGATAACATTTTGAAGAGTTATTTCCCCTTTCATACAATTTCTTTCAAACTTTGTTGGTTTTTGTGTATCAAGATGATGAAAACAGTGCTTTATTTGTGACATTGCAATTGAAAAAAAACACCAATAATCATATATAATGATTAATTTGCATTCTGATACAATCACTCTTGCTGTAATTTTACAACATAGTCCCAAAATGATGTACAGTCGATTCTTGTAGTTGAAGTCAGCGGGACCACAAAAACCTTCCAAGTTATCTGAGTATTTGAGTTAGACGAGTTGGAAACTTAGTGTTATGTCTGGCCAGAACTAACAGATTACTTCAAAGTAAAAGGGTCTTGGAGTTACATGAGTTCTAGGTAACAAGATTTGACCGTACAAGTATAAGCTACCAACATCCATGGGAGGTATTAGCTATTTAGCTATCAAATGGACAACAATTATAGCTCTTTCTATACTTATTTGACCCATCTAATACTGTATGTGTGACTAACACTGTGTTTCATGTTTTGGTTTAGCTATATAATCACCAGCGTTTGTCTTTGCAGGAAGCATGCTCTGCAGCGTCATATGAGTTACCACACTGGTGAGAAGCCACACACATGCCAGTACTGTGGGTACAGCTGTCGCGAACCAAACAATCTCAAACGCCATATGTCACTTCACTTTGAGTCGCAGAGGAACTTTGTGTGTGAGATCTGCGGGGCAGCTTTCCATGCCAAGAAGACCCTAGAGATGCATCACGCTTATAAACATAATGAGGACAGGAAGTTCACCTGTGATCAGTGCTTTCTTACATTCAAGGCTAAAAACGCGTTAAAGCGACACATGAAGGTGCATTCTGCTGAGAAGGAGTACAAGTGTTGGTGTGGCACTGCATTCAAGCGTATGTATAACTTGCGTCGTCATCTGAAAGCCGTCCATGGTGCTGACGATCTCCTTCCACCAGTGCGTCGTGTAAATACTCTTGACAGTGATAAGAAAAATCCAGGGTCGCGCACAGACTCCCTGCCAATGGACAAAATTTCTACAAGTGGACGCAAAAAAATTTCAAAGAAAGCACTTGCAGCAAAATTTGGCAGTTCAGATCATGATTATTTTGAAGCAAGAACAACGTCAACATCAGGCAGCAGACCTGAGGACTCTGTTGTCAACGGAAACATGACATCAGACCAGAGCCAATCTAATGAACCCTTGCCGTTTGTTGCTGCAACTTCATCTGGTCCAAATATTTCTCAAGCTATGGTGATAGACAGACAGACAGACCTGATGACCCACATAGCTCCCTCACCTACACAATCACCACGGCAACCAGTTCCCCTGTCCCTACAGCATGGTCAGTCCCACCTCCCAGCACAGCACTACATCCATCCCCCATCACAAATTTCCTCTCAGCCAGGACCTGGGCGAACAAAATTTGACCCCCATGCTGGTATCTATAGCAATGGAATGGAGAGACAGCAACATCCGCAAGGGATGGAACCAAATAACATGTACATGCAGAGTAGCAATGCCATAGGGGGTAACAACTTCATTCCTCAGGCTGTCGCCTACTCAACTATTATGCGTGAATACGGGACTCAGTTCCAATTTATTCCTGACCCTTCCAACCCAAGCTATCACAACTTTGTCAAGTAACCTCAGACCTCCCTTAGCTGTGTCATTGACTGCTGGGCCCTTATAGGTTTGCCATATATATTGACCTATATAGTAGTTGTAGGGTTGTAGTCACTAAACATCACTATTAGATACTTAAGTCAGCTTGTTCCAGTCTACTCAGCTGAAAAATGTGTGTGTGGTTTGGCAGTTATAGAATATTGCTGAATGCTAGCTGTGAGCGCCGAAATGACAAAACTGTCTGTATGCTCAAAAGGACTTGAGAAAGGTACTGGCTAAAGCAAGAGGCCCTATAACCACAGATGATAATTTGTGAAACGCTTTTAGACAATGTGGTATTTAAGAACTTTAAATTATTATTATCATTATATTATCTATCCTGTGAACAGGACAGGTTATTTATAAACGTGCCTCCATGTGTGTTTATGCGTGTTAATGAATACCTGTGTGTAAACCTGCCGAGGGCATGGTTGTTGGTGTATTTGCATTTTGCGATAGCTCATGTCTAATTCCCACTTTATAGTGCTATCACACTGAAATACCATATTGATGGCAGGAACTCAGTACAGCATTCATACCTGTCACATTATACCGACAACGGTTAAACCAGTTGTCCGTTTCCTAAATGCTGAATGTTGAGCAGGGATCAACAGCTTCCATTCTGAGGACAATGGTATGTCCCAGCATGTTGACAGAACATGTGGTCCTTCCCACCTCAGCTAAAGCCTGAGTGAGGGAACCGCCAAACAAAGTGCTATGAAATTAAAGGTTGTTAAACATAGAAATATATATATGTATAGATCCAAAATTAATGAATGAAGCAGATTCATTTTGTCATTGTACTGCTTCCAAAATTAGGGCATGAAAGGAAATCCTGCAGCAAGTTTCCACGTAAGTTTGGGGCATGCCTCTAATGGACTCCTTACTAGAGCCCTTGTTTGAAGGGTGGTACTGGCTTCCAAAGTTTCTGTTAAGATTATTTTGCCATAGTGATAGTCTGCTAGGCTTTTTGTTAACATTAGAGATATATATAAATATGAAGACATTTATATACATGTATTCAGTTTGTTGAAAGTCTTATTTTTAAACATACATTCCATTGCTGATGTCTGTGAAATTCTCTTATTTTTAAACATACATTCCATTGCTGATGTCTGTGAAATTCTCTTTAGATGGTTTCACAACAGTCAGTGTTATTCTTGTGATTAAGGAAATAGTAGTAGTCAATATTATTGTGATGTTGAAGGAGATATTGGTGACCAATATTATTGTGATGTTTTAAAGCCGATATTGTGACAGGAATACTTAGGGCTGTATGTTATCTTACTGTGACACAGACTTAAGGCTGTATGCTATCTTACTGTGACACAGACTTAAGGCTGTATGCTATCTTACTGTGACACAGACTTAAGGCTGTATGCTACCTTACTGTGACACAGACTTAATGCTGTATGCTATCTTACAGTGACACAGACTTAAGGCTGTATGCTATCTTACTGTGACACAGACTTAAGGCTGTATGCTATCTTACTGTGACACAGACTTAAGACTGTATGCTATGTTACTGTGTCACAGACTTAAGGCTGTATGCTATCTTACTGTGACACAGACTTAAGACTGTATGCTATCTTACTGTGACACAGACTTAAGGCTGTATGCTATCTTACTGTGACACAGACTTAAGGCTGTATGCTACCTTACTGTGACACAGACTTAGGGCTGTATGCTATCTTACTTTGACACAGACTTGAGGCTATATGCTACCTTACTGTGACACAGACTTAAGGCTGTATGTTATCTTACTTTGACACAGACTTAAGGCTGTATGCTATCTTACTGTGACACGGACTAAAGGCTGTATGCTATCTTACTGTGACACAGACTTAAGGCTGTATGCTATCTTACTGTGACACAGACTTAAGGCTGTATGCTACCGTACTACGGAAATAGCTAAAATCCCAGTACTTCAACCATATATAAAGCATCCTCAGGTTGTGATTCAGAACTGTAGAAATTGAAAGTCGAACCCAGAAGGGCTACACCAAAATATTTAAAGCTGAAATGATTGAGATCCCCTCCCTATGGGTGGTGATTTGGACTCTGTGGCAAATCTTAAGGAAGCTTGGATCGTGTGTCTCCATGTGGATTGTGTTTTTAGTGGGGATAAATGTACAACGTATAGCTGTCTCCATATTTCCTTTATTAGGAGACCCGAATTCAATCCTTAACCATCGATCATGGAACAGGTAGCAAATGATAATATTTTAGAAATGTTTTTCTTGGTTTTAATATGAATAGTATCAAGAACCTCCTCTACAGCCTTACAATATTGCCCAAGCAAAAGAACACATTTATACTACCAGGTTTGACACTAGGTTCATAGATCTGCCCTAGGGGTCTCCATCCATTTCTTGGGTCCATATGCATCGATTCGGACTTGCCTTTGCACAAAAGATGTATTTCTTGGGTCATAATGTGAAAATGGTTTAGATCTCCATCCTTAGAAATACCCCCATGGACTTGAAAATGGTTAGTTTACATGAATATACAATGTAAGACAGGGATCTGGACCAACTCCAGAAAATTAAAATTTTGTGGAATTTATGAGATCTGTACACACCAGTATCATTCTGAAGCCAAATAGTTCTGCTGCTGGTGATGTATTGTCCTTCATTTGTTGTTTCTTAACTGTAGGCTGATAAAAACCAGCATCAGCAAATCAAGTGCATTCTCACCAGGTGATGCTACTAAATCTGTCTAATCATCCTCGATATCCAGGGGTTACGATCACCTACACTCTCTACACCCCTGGAATATGTCATGGCAAAAATGAAGGCACACTCAGGTAAAAAAAAAGACCAATCGTTAGGCTGATGCCGGTCCTTTAAGATTAAAAAATAGCGACAAGGTACTTTAAAGCTTGATAAATTTTACCGTTAAGTGACCACAAGATTCTTTCGATGTCCATCAAAGGGTTGAACCAGTCTTCTTGCCTAATCTTCAAGGTGGCGCTCAAGGAACCTTCAGTTTTGCCATGACATTTTCCAGGGGTGTAGAGAGCAAAGGTGAGTGTAACACCTGGAATGGAGGATGCTGTCTAATGTGATGTTCGCCTAAAATCATGGTTGAGATGATATATACTGTTAATTATCATTGAATTCTTACACTATTTATAATTTATTTCTATATATGATTGTTGGTTTTAATTTGAATTGTTATATGATACATATATTTGTATGTTATACATTTATCGTGCTGTACAGTATCATAGCTATTTCTACAAATGAATATTTATGAAGAATTAAATGTTTTAAGACTGTATTTCTTTTAATAATAAAATTACATGAATGTATGTTAGAACAGGTACTATGTTTTATTTTTCACTGGTACTATGTTTTATTTTTCGCTATACATGTACCAATCGTGCAGACTCTATGGTTTGACATCTAAATGGAACACAATGTTCCAAATTTACTCAAGCAGGCAGAGACGTATAAAGCCTTTGCTACAGGTGAAAAACTAATTATGGAAGAGGAAAAAGAACAGCCATTTCTGGAAATAACCAAACAGTTTAGTCGGAAGATATGCAAAACAAAATGTGCGTTATTCCTTTTTAGCTCACCTTTGCAATTGTACAATTGCAAGGGCAGTTGAGCTTGATTGTGCCGACGTCCGGTGTCCAGCAAAAAATACCTTCACATATATACTTTCAAGGCCACTGAGGTCACCTATGTTTACATCTTAACGTGTACAGTTACAATGCGAGATTAGTACGCAGTGAGCAATGCAGGCTCATCATGTCACTTGTTGTTTATCTTCTATGTTTCAATAGTAGATTGGACCATGCCAGTGTAAAGTTCCTTTTGTTTGGCTTCTTATATCACAGAGGAAACTGGAAGGCCTAAAAGGAGAATTGTGGCAAATAGTTCGCAAACTATTGATTAAGGGCCCAATATACGTGAAACAAAATCAAGCCTAATAACTTTTTTAGCTCACCTGCTGGGAAGGACCAAGGTGTGAGCTTATGCCATACCGTGGCGTCCGGCTCCGTCCGTCAACAATTTATTATCGACTTCCTCTTCTTCTTAACTGCTGACCCTAGGTAGCTGGGATTAAACTCAGCCCCAGGGGCCTGAGGGGCATGGCCAAAAGGGGTCCATTGACAATATTGACATACATGTAACTTTTAAACGGTTAAGATCCCACCCCAAAACTATATACGGTATACAATTGCTTAACATAAAGAGACGATCACGAATATAATTTTAGATTTTACCCCAGGGTCTACCACGCCCTTTCATAACTTTTAAACGGTTGAGACCTCCCTTTTTTGTAGCATTTGCTGAAAGCCAGGTTAGCGATACAGGCCCTTTGGGCCTCTTGCTTTTTTTACATATTTAACTGAAACAATTGTTTTTGACCCGTAAAAGTGAAAAATAACACGAATGTTTGTCAAAGAAAAAATATATAATTGAATGGCTGAACTTTGAACAGAAACCGTTAAATTTGTCAAGAGTACTCGTGTACATTTGGATTACATGTATCTGTACATTCTCCAGTTATCTCCCTTCGTGAACCTTGAACCCGGAATTCCCAGAACATCATGACTACATCCCAAACAACGACAACATACTTAAGGTATATATTTGACAGGATTTCGAGGTTGGAAACGAACGTTTGATATTATCTTATTTATGTGTAACATTTTTGAAACATGTATACCAACATAATGATAATCAATTTCAACGCCGAAACGTGGATGTATATTATTTAAAATCCAGTTGGTCGGCTAGGTAGATACAAAACGAAAGTACCCCGTATACTTTTACAATATTTGACAATCTATTTACCAATAACTTTGACAAGGTTAATAGATAATAAACGATGTAGGTATTATTGCAATCTGCAGTTAGAACACAGGAGAATGTAGCAATAACTTATAAAACCAATAAACTATAGACTGTGTAGGGGAACCTTACACAGTATGTAGCTCATTTCTTACATGCCCCTGTGGTGAGAACAGGGCTGGAATTTTATTAGTGATATTACTCATAGTTCAAATTCAAGCACTTTTCCAGCATTATCAAGCACTTTTTCACAATTTTCAAGGTGATATTTTTCGAAACTTGCAAGGGAAAGGGGTAAAATCGACAACTTTATTCTTTTAAATTTTGTTCGTGGTGTATACTTATTATTTTTAATATAAATCTGAAAAAGTGCATGTTTACAGTAATGCAGAAAGTATTAATTCAAGCACTTTTCATGTATTTGTGAGCAAATTCCAGCACTGACACCGATTCAAGCACTTTTCCAACACTGCCCCCAAATTCCAGCACTTTTCACCTTCTGTATGAACCATGTTACTGCAACATCTGTTTATTTAACAAATATAATAACACGTTGGTTGCATTGGGGTCAAAAGCCCTACCTATGATAGACCAGTACTATTCAAAACAGTTTTTTATTAACTTATTTTGATAACTTTTCTGACATATCCTCCACCAAAATCGTGAATCTCCATTTGAAATACTGATGTTAAAGCCTTATATTAGTTATCGTTCTTGTAACATACCTTACTTGATCCAAGTATTTGGGCTATGGTTTCAAATTTCAAACAAAACGTCGTGACACCATTAAGTAAAATGATAAGTGAAACAGGCGTTGCCCTAACCACACACTAGCATACCAGCAAAGTTTATTGTTACAAGTATTCATTAAAGGAAGTGTCTCAAATTGGGCCAAATAGCTGGTGGTTATCACCGATAAGTTTTATTATCTGTTTGACATCAAATTAAAGTAAGCTCGGACACCATTCCAAGAAATGAGGGGATAAAGTGGGGTAACAAAATCAGACAGTGATTTCATAGCAAATTAACTGTTATCTTCAACTTAGACACAAAGTCTGGCTGTGTTTATATACTTTTAATTTGATTCTGGTCTCATATATATCTCTGAAAAAAAGGATGCATGCTTGATAAAAGATGACAGTTTTGTTATTGTTGTATTGTTGTACAGATAAACATACAAATTAACCCCCTCCTCATAACTCTTTTTGACACCAATTTATTAGAAATTGGATTAGATACTTATAATATAACTGTGAAAGATTATTGTAATGTTAGAACAAATGTTGCCATAACCAAGCCGATATATAAAGTGTCGGTCACCTGCTTATCAAGCTATGTACCACTTTTTCCAGCAATTTTTATCACTTGCAACTTTATTGTTACAGAATTAACAGGGAATATGCACCACTTAGTATGTGTTTTGGTAGCACTGCTTAAATATGAGTATTTGTAGTAATACCGCTTAAATGTATGTCTCGGTAGAAACTACTTCAATATGTATCTCGGTAGCACCACTTGTAAGTATGTGTCTCGGTAGCATCACTTGTAAATATGTGTCTTGGTAGCACTACTTAAATATGTGTCTTGGTAGCGCTACTCAGATATGTGTCTCGGTAGTACTACTCAAATGTATGTCTTGGTAGCGCTACTAAAATATGTGTCTCGGTAGTACTACTCAAATATGTGTCTCGGTAGTACTACTAAAATATGTGTCTCGGTAGTACTACTTTAATACTTTTTGTGTCTCGGTAGTACCACTTATTATGTGTCTTGGTAGTACTATTTAAATATGTGTCTCGGTAGTACTACTTAAATATGTGTCTCGGTAGTACTACTCAAATATTTGTATCGGTAGTACTATTTAAATATGTCTCGATAGTACTATTTAAATATGTGTCTCGGTAGTACTATTTAAATATGTGTCTCGGTAGCGCTACAGACATGTGTCTCGGTACATTATCGTACCGTATGCTAGTCGCACACGAACACAAGATGTTGCAGATTAATCGCTTCATGATAATGACATTAACAAATAACAAGGATGTACTGTTTCAAAATTATGACATGCAAAATGTATAATATTGTACATTTCAAAGGTTTACACATTGCTTAAAAAGTATATCACAACTCTTAGTAATGCAATCAGCCAATATGACTGAATTTATTATCTCATAATCTTTGGTACAATTATGAAATCTGATAAGCGTTCTTTATTTTTTATATTTTCCAGTAATTTCCCTAAAAGGACCGAACATGGCCGACGCCTTTCCTTTAACACTGTTCAAATGTTTGTTGTGTCTAAAACCGTACAACCAGCCGAGGGAGTTACCTTGTAATCATACTTTCTGTTGCCAGTGTTTGACGTTATATATTGATAAAGAACACAGAGCGGCAGGTGAGGCGTGGCAATACTTTCCGTGTCCTGTCTGTGACTCACCAACTAGTGCACGGGACTTCAGCACAGACGTCAATTTCTGGGGGACCTCGTTTCCGATAAACAATCTTTTTATCAAATCAACAGCAAAGACGTCGGATGACCAGAACTGTGAAGCTTGTCGACGAGCTGGGGAATCCAATCCTGCTGTTGTCTGGTGCACTGACTGCGCAGAGATGCTCTGTAAACAATGTAGAACATTTCACGAACGAATCAAGGTGACGACAAAACATCGACTTGTTCCTAGTAAAGAGGGCGGGTTATGCGATACAACGGTTAACGAGAACTGTCCCAACCACGAAGGACAGCGCCTGGATGTCTACTGCCTTGATCACAGCTCCATGTGTTGTCATACTTGTGTGTCCGTTTTACACAGAACCTGTAATCACATCAAACCAATAGATGATGTGATCAAGACAAGCTTCACCGGACAACCTTCACGGGAGACAGCATGGCAGATGATCAAAGACGAGACGACGACGATGTTAGATGACGATGAGTCTGAGATGACCTTCCTTAGCACCAATGAAAAGGAAGTATCAGTGGAGATGACGCAACGAATACAACAAGTCAAAGATAAGCTTGATAGGCTTAATACAACGTATCAGTCGGAACTCGCGGATAAGTGCAAAATACAGAGACAGCAACTTTCTGCAAGAATGACATGTATAAAGAAATTCCACATTAATGCAGCCAATTGTTTCAGACTAATGACTCTGTTCGTAAGTACGGATCGTCAGCGATTCGTCCTGAGAGAGAAAACGAAACAGCAGTTGTCAGGACATTACCGTCGAATGGATCAAAACACCAAAAAGCAGCCTAACACGTTTGATCTGAAACTCAATATAGAAACTGTTATTGATGACATCATGAAAATGGCAACTATTGGGAATGTTGACGTGATAACGAACATATCATCGACCTCACAGAATGCGAACTCGCGTATCGGTACCTTGCTTGGTACTCTGATGGAAACGCCTTCAGCTACAAGATTATCCGACTCTACTTCAGCCTCCGACCTTGTCGGATCTCCAACAAAACGACCGACAACAATTGACGTGTGGACTGGTTCCGTATCCTGTGTACTCTCGGTCGACGGTACTACACTTGCAGGAAGAAAAACACCCAACTTGAAAGGAGGGATATTTACTGACAACGGTGAATTACTTGTCATAGATAACAGCAACAGCAGACTCGTGTTGTTTGATGACGAGTATTGCTACAAGGGAGAATACAAAGTTAAGGGGAAACCATGTGATATAACGCACGGTCTTAATACTGATGAGATACTTCTTAGTATGATGTACAGTGGATTTACGAGATGTACACTACGGAACGGTCAGCTGACTGTCATCGAAACAATCAGTTGTAGAGATAAAGTCTCTGGAATAGCAGTTCTCGGAGATAACATCCTGGTTGGTACTGATCTTAGTGTGGATATAATATCAACGGATGGAACAGTGAAACAGTCAATACAGAGAAAGAGTCCATACCTCACATCACAAATTGCCGCATCTACGTCTACGTGCACGTTTTACTATAGAGATGGTGATGACGTCGTAAGTAGACGATTAGACAGCGACGTAGAAGACTACAGATACAGTGACCCTGGTCTTAGAAGTCCTGCAGGTATCGGACTTGACCTTGATAACAATATATACGTGTGTGGACTTACCTTCGACAAAGTTTACATTCTTTCACCTGACGGGTCAAGGGGGAAGGTACTTGTTCCCCGTCTCTCTCAAATTAAACATCCAAGGGGGATAATTGTCCATCCCACCAAGCAGGAGTTTTTAGTCACATCCGACAGGGAGACTACATCACTCGAGGTGTACAGATTCAGTGACAATTCTGGTCCTATTCAGTGATCACATTGGTATCTTACAAAGATAAAAACAATAATGACAGTTACTGTCCATCCAGGCTTTTTGTTGCTTGGTGTTTTGTTTGTATGTTCAGAATAGGTAAATTACTAGTATTAAGAAATGTTTAAATGTATATTAACTTTTTCAGTGATATTACGGTTATAAGCAAAACACTTTGTTGTGATATTTTGAAGTACTGAAAAAAACTGCTGTCTCATATTTTTCTTAACTGGTTAAGAATTCCTACATTGTGTCGTTCAAATTGACTCTCAGCTTTTCTGGTGTATCTTGACTTTTACAGATAATTTCCATTCACAAAAGATTGGGAATGAATTATGAAAGACATGAGCAAGTGATGTCGCCAAGTATATAAAAGTTCTTAATTGTTTAATCACCTCGTAGAGTTTTCTATTTAAGCTTTATTTGATAAAGGGATTAAGTCAAAATCCTATAGAAAAAACTAGACACTAGAGCAAGACACTTGGAGAAATAGCGTTCTTATCAATTTGATAAAGCTGCAAATAAAAAATAGAGAATACCGAAGCGTCAACAAAACTATAATCCGAACTCAAAATCGATTTAACTAGGAGCAGAATACGAAAAAAGGAAATATCTACATGAAGACCATTGTAGAAGCACAAGAGAATAACACCAGGTGTTCCGGAAGAGTAAGCGTCTTCTGCTTCATCGACGACACCCGCCACGTAAATCTGAGTCACATCAAGGCAAACATCAAGTCATCGAAATGAGAACCGAGTCATTGTCAATCACAAGAGATAAGCATACTAATGAGCATATTCAAAAACGTCCATCATCATATCACACAAAGATACAGAATATTTTTCAATGAGACAAAGATGGCGACCATAAAACTTGCCCATGGTTCTGATCAACCTGCTTCTCTCGAATCCCTGTGTTTTTGCATGGAAATCACTATATTTAGAGCAAGCCTTAGAATAACGAATTAACTACGACATGTAAACACCATATGTTGGGGAACAGGGTTGTTACGGAATATTGAAATCATCACGTTTATTATACAGCTTAGTAGTAATCTGTCCATGTTGGTCGTATTCAAAGTAGAGATCGAGGTAAGCAGCTGATGTAGAGTCTGTTGTGTCCTTTATATCTAGTTCAGAAGGGTATATGCGATCGACGTGGTCAGCAAACGTCTTCTTGTTCACAGACAACACATATCTGAATATATATTTGAACGTGAAATTGAAAGATTTGGCAAGCTTTTTGTTACCTGTCCTGATCAGCCCTTCCACAAATTCAGCCTCGTATGAAAACAAAAACAAGTCAGCTGAAAGTTGGCATGTCTTACTTAGATTTAATTGATGCAACTACTTACAGTTTGAAATTTAAATACTTTATTTACCACTGTAAATCTATATGGCCTTCTGATGTTTTATACATTGTATATTGACTGGTAGACATATCTAAATACAAAACACCTCATCATTCTTCGTGTTTTTTATAAGCCCTCGTGTCTTAGATAAACCCTAGTGTGTAACATTAGCCTTAGTGTCTCTTAAAACGACACTCGTGCTTCATATCAGTCCCTGTGTCTTAAATCATTGCTCGTGTCTTGTCACAACCCTCGTGTTTTGTCAAGTGTATCAGCCCTCGCGTTTTAAATCAGTCTTATGTCTTACATTAGCCCGTAGGGTTTACATCAGCTGCCGTGTCCTATATTAGCTCTCGTGTCTTATATCAACCCTCATGTACTACAGCAATTCTAGTGCCTTTCATCAGCATTTGTGGTTTATACAGCCCTCATTACTAAAGATTTCGGGTCGTACATCATTTCTCGCGTTTTACATCAGCCATAGGATCTCACCTCTGCCTTCATGCTTAACATCAGCCCTCGTGTCATAGTTCAACCTTCGTGTCTTACATTAACCCTCATGTTTTACAGTAGTCTTCGTTTAGGTCATCAGCCAGCGGAACCTTTGGGCCATATGACTGATAATAACACTCTCGCTGATAAGGGTCACGGTATTTGGTGACGTATACAATCCTCAATATTGTATTGGGTCGAAAATGCAAAACAAAAGACGAATTATTCTGAAAAACCAAAATGGTAAGAGTGGTGATAGTTGACCAGAAGCATAATTGCATAAGGACTTGCTACCAAGTTTGTATGAATGAATAAATTTACCATATTCGAGGTCAAATGGTCAAATATGTTGATTTCAAAAACTGTTCTTTTAAATAAACAACAGGAACAGATTAATGATATAACATTATTTGATCAGTAGCATATAGACATGGAATTCTACTAAGTGTGTTGAAATCAATGAACTTTTGCCCATATTCTAGGGCAAAATACATTGTATGCTTGGATTAATGAAGCGACTTATTCTACAGAAGCTCAAGGATATATTTGATTAGAAGCATGATTGAATGCACGAATTGTTGCTTTGTTTGCTTAAATGAATTACCTTCAACCATATTCTAGTTCACAAATATCAAGCATGTTGAAGCATTCTGATTTACCACAAGAAACAGTTTGATGATATTTACACATGTAGCCTGCAGGTTGTTGGGATACAGGGCTCCCATATTTATTTGACGTTCCTCAGCAATCAAGGGTCTTAGGGGTTAATTGTCTTAAAGGGTTCTTCTTCTGATAATTTGGCTTGTAATGCGAGAGATTCATTAAGAGTTCACTTGTGAACCAATAGTTAAACAATTTCAACTATTATATGTAATTTGGTCAGAAGCAATGTGGGATAAAATTAAGGTTTTAAACTTTATTTTAATTTAAGAATGACGTTGAACTGTATTACAAAGTGGTCAAACATATTCTAAACTTTAAACGACTTTTTATGCCCCGGCATGATATGGTCGGGGACATATGGTTTTACCCTTGGCCTACATTTTGTCATTCCGTCTTTATTTATTTCGTTTCCGCTCATTACCTCAAAAATCGAATAAAGAGATTGAAATCTTTTGAAATCTTTTTTTTTTTGCATTTGGAGTCATCAAGATGAAAGGCAGGTCAAGTTATGCTATTTATTCATTCTAAAATTATTCTAGATTGACATTGAGAATTTTATTCCCGGACCCGAGTCGAAGTATTTTGCTACTTTAGGGAGGGTTGTATGAGTTCGTGACCTCGGACGAATTCACCTAAAACGTATATCGTATCAATCACTGATCTCGAGTTGAGTTTGGTCTCAACTGCTATTGCCAGACTGTAGAGATTATTGCTTGGAAGTATGATATATAGATTTTTGTTTGTTTAAAAGAATGTTTAATGGAGGTGTTGGGATCACATGTATGTAAATGTGCTGTACCACAACTTATATGGGTTTTCATTTTTAATAGGAGTTATCTTTCTTGGTCAAACAACTTGAATTATATTAATTGAGTTCGGCCTGAACTATTGCTGTCAGAACATACAGATTATTGGTTAGAAGTTTTGTACATGTAGCAGGGAAAATGTCGTTTTTAATAGGATATTCTAATTGTGCTAACAGACTTTACCAGAATTTTCCCTAAATTTAATTTTACTTATAAATCGATCAGGAATGTCATTATATGTGTCTCTACCTCTATGTAGCTGGTTCGAGGCCTTCATAAGAGAGTGGCCAGGAACTGTTTTGTTTGTTTGCTTTCCTCAGCCACTTCAACTGGGATCGTTGTTAAAGGACCTAAGATGTTAAAAACAAATAAAAACAAAAACCTACTTTGAAGTAATATATAAGCACAAAAAAGAAACTTCCATTGTATTTGCTTCATTGGGACATGATTATGACATATATAATATACCTCTATCAGATTAACAACTAGGTTTCCATGACAGTAAATTTAAACATGGCCCGGTGATACACGTTATAATAAAATGATTCACAAATGTTGATTTCAAAAGCGACCTGACCTATATCTGAGCGTCTACGTTCACTTAAAACAATCAGAAAGTTATATTAATTTCGCTCATTTCCAATCTGATTAAAACCAGATCTGAATTCCACTTCGTAACAGTACAGGTACACTCCGTTCCATTAATGGATTATTAATGGGTTATGTCAGATCTTAATGGAACGGAGTGTACCTGTACTGTTACGTAGTGGAATTAAAATCTGGTTTTAATCTGATCGGCTCATTGCATAGTTATAAAAATTGGATTTAGAAAATTAGAAATACATGTGTGTTTTTTCTTTCCCATTCTTTGTTATTAATTATGCATGTATTTGCAATTCAGCATTTGTCACTCAATACTAGGAAGGAGTGTGTAAAGTTATGAGCACACTTTTAACAAACAAATTCTACTTAAAAGTTTCATAATTCTGTTAAGTTGTCAGTGGATGGCATTCGTATCACAACATCAAATGTAAGGTTCTAAATGCACCACAGATCATGCTCAGATGAAAAGCTTGCAAAGTCATTCATGACAAACGTTTGGTTAACGATATATAAGTCTTTTTAAGTTATCTTCTTCAGAAACGAAATGTATGCAGTGGTTATACATGTCTGTGCATTTGGTTTCATTCGGGGATGAAGATATTTAAAATCTGTTCTGTTTAATTTCATTGTTTGATGTTCAAGCAGTCACTTAAAATTCAGATAATAATTTAGTCAGCTAGTTACCCTCCCCTTACATAGGATCCGACAGCCTCCCATTACGGGTTATGTTCTGGTGAACGTTTGTATGGTCCAATCAATTTACCGCTTCTAGTATCTCGAAAGACGACTTAACACACACATATGATGCACCTTTTAAATCTAGTAATAGACACAGTATGCCAAAAATAAATTAAACTGCACCATAAAGCTGTTTCGTCCTCCTAGGACTCTTCAGTGATGCTATGGGCTAAAAGTAGGGAATCCCAAATTTCTAAACAAATGTAGGACCGGAAGGGTCAGGTGCGTAAAACCCTTTTTATTTATGAATTTAGAAGTAAAATTAAACTAGATTTGCTTAATTTCAAATCATGTACTACGAACATGTGTATATTATGTACCGTGCCACTACTCAAATGTGATAAAGTGTGGCTATGGAGGCTCCAGCAAACCTCGAGGACTAAAACATCTACAAGCAGAGTTTGCCACCCCTATCATTAAATATGACGTAACACACAAATAAAGTGAATGTTGACGTGCGAAATATCTTGCATAATTAGGATTTGTGCGTTTAGACATTCCGTTAGAACAGACTAATACAGTGTATGCATGTTTTGACAAAATGACATGGTGCTGATGACAACGTCTATAAGACAACTCGCCGAGGGTGTGTTTTTTAGTGGAAGCAAAGGTCATCAGAACATGACCACTAATAGGATGGTTTCAGATTCTTAGTAACGGTGTGAGAATAATGCATTTTCATCAGATTGACTTAAAAGGGCACATGGATCAAACGTATTTACGACTTTTATTGTTTTTGTAGACACCCTGAATAGGAACTGTTTGCCATACGTACGCAACCTCTGTTTAAAAGCAATATATTTTTAAGCAATATCTTTTTCACTTAAAAATAATAATGCTGTTGCAACACTGAAAACAATGCAGACTTGAAATGTATTCCTTAGAAAACTTGAATAATTTATTGTGTACAGCTATACAACTATAACTTGATATTTTCGAATCACACATGTACAATGTTTAACATGTATACATGTAGTTTCTGTCTATGAAACTCGCTAAAATGATATACTCTCAAAATCCATCTGCAGTGTATTTAGTTTCCATTATGCCTGAACAAGCTAGATTTCCATGTTTAGAAAAAATAAATGTATTGAAAGTAAAAAGATGACGCCTTTTTTATGTTTTACATAAAATTGACAGGAAATGTTTTCTTTAATCAATAAAGTAAAACAATGACATCTGTTAATACCTTATTGTGTTTTATATCCCCAGTTCATGTACATGTAAAACATATTCCGACATTATATGATTAACAAATTAGACAACAATTGATCGTTTCAATTGTTATTTTAATGAAATCAGATTTTGTTTCGTGTGTAGGTGTGTTTCTTTTTAGGTAGCCCAAAGTTTCTTTGACCCCGACACCATAGCGGATATCGATCGTGTCAAAATACTAACGTCTGGTGTCAGGACTGGGGGAAACTCGGGTTAATTAGTATTCATGATTTCACAAATGATTAATTGATAGTGAGTGGACGTGTAGAGAAGCAATCAATGTGCCGCCCCGTGTTTGGGGGTCAAAATTAACTTAAGCGGACTTAAACGCCAGTTTCTTAAATACTTTACAAAGCTTGAGGCTAAAGATGACGAGAAGATTGTTTTTGTTATGTTCATCACTATACCAGCTCAGTAAGTTCAGTTTAAACGATTGCCCATTATAAAGTCAAAATATTTATATAGCGAGAAAGCATTACACTGAAATTATATTAATATCTTGGGGACTAAAGAATGCTTCATTCAATTTGATGTCCAAAAATCAATTTATGTTGCCATGTAACATGAAAAGAATTTGTTTAATTTTCTAAAAACAAAACAAAAATATTAATGGTTTACGGATGTGCTTCTCTATCACACATAGTTCGTATGGTCATAAAGTGAATGCTCAAAGCAACAGCGCAAGTACTCGTCTATCATCCAACAGCATGCTTATGAGATACACCGGTGGTCACTAATTATAAACTCGTGTATTTTAAGATTCAATGCGGCGGAATAACATGAGTGTTCATTGTACCTTTCAATCAATACTGATTTATTAACATGAGTTCATCGTATTTGGGGTTTATTCGTCATCTTAGTGTTGTAACTCAGATGATATGACTTCTATGCGGAATGAGCGATGATTGAATGCATCAGTTCCATGGGTTACCGTTTCACAACTTACAACATATTCTTCCGTGTGTGATATCAACTAGATCCAAGATGGCGGACTGGTAATTTGGCAAGTTTCTATTGCAGCCACTATATGTTTTTATAGTGGGCACCAATTCAAATTATTTACATAAACATTTAAAAAGATGAATGTAAAGGAAATACTTATTATATCAAAAGTAGTAAAAAGACTTAAAACAAACAAGCAACACAAATAGAAATTTTAATAATATTTTCAAAAATGTGGCCTCTTGAACAACTCATTAGACAGATCTACATTAATATAAAAGCTAGCTAAATAAACCACTGACGTATGCAAAGTCTTGCTTTTTCCATTGAATTCAACGTTAATTTTAGGACTCAGTGTTAGTAATCTAAGAAGATGGCCGAAGTTTTCTTCTGCTGCCACCACACAACCAGCCATTACAGGATGACGCGGCTGGTCTCACCAAGGAGGCGTCAAACGTGAGACAGCCGAGCTGGGCGTCCGTGGCAGGCTCACGGAGGTACACAGTGATATTGTAGTCTCCCTGTAAATACAACAGACATGTTATTAAAGAACAACTGCGGATATATTTTGCTTATGTTAGTCTTGGAAATTCGAGTTACCTCCCTTTAGCTAAACGCGTTATGTACACAGATCATAATGTCTTGTAAATCAAGGAAAGCGGTATTTCAAGCTTGAATTATTTTAATTTCTGTATATTTGATGTTCCGAAATCAACATTTTAATTTGTTTTTACAAATGATTAATCAAGTTATTGAACCTTTATTCATCACTTTTGCTGGCCCGGATGTGGACGTGCGAGGGACTTATTGTTGTATATTTACATTTGCTCTGTCATTTTCCATTCACACAATACTAAGAGGCAGTTGCTGCCATACGCCTATAACACCCAGTGCCTCAGACTATACCAGTAGTTGCTATTGTGACGTCATCAGTCTCTATTGTGACGCCATCAAATTCATTGGTGTATACACTTGATTTGATGTTCAAAATCGGCACAAAGAATCTAAATAAAGCACAATAATTCTATCAATATGTAAATATAAGTAATGAACATTTTAGCAAATATTGTTACAGTCCGATAACGGCTAACAAACTTACATAAAGCCCTACCGGTATTTATTTAGTTTGTCATCAATAGCAATGTGTGTTATAGGACTGTAACAACATTTGCTAAAACATTCATTGCTTAAATGAAACCAAACCCACGTGGTCGAGCAGGTGACCCATACATTTTCACGTTAGATTGGCTGATCGAGCTTCTGCCGCCTCCGTGAAAGGCAAGAGTGCTATCCACTGTACCAAACGACCATCCAAAATCATCTAGATATCGTAATTTCTTCTTCAGTATTCACTGCAGGCTTAGCGCGATAAGAATGGTACTGGCCGACATCAAAATTGTCATCGTCTATTGTATGATGACTGGTATATGTAAATGTGGTGTCGGACTAATAAAAACAAAGGAAATCTGGACTTACGTCGGCAATGACATTCATGGCGCTGGACAGCTGGGGGATATGGAACACGAAATCTCTGACGTTAATATTCTGTGGTTGTATTGGACAGGAAATATTGGCGTTTGCGGTGATAAACATATTGCTGATCTAAGGGAAAGAAGCAAGAGAACGGAATCATTAGGGTTTTTACAAATGACATAATTTGTCGTACGTGTATACATTAAAAAAAACAACAACAGAGAATACCTAAGCGTCAACAAAACTATAAACCGAACCCAAACCCAATTAGACAATTATGAGCAAAGTATGAACTTAGGCCTCATTCTTAATCACAACAAGAAGACATATACATGGGCATATTACAAAACGTCCATATTCATATCATACATCTAAAAACAGTTAAAAATGGTCAACTATATAAATCATCAAATAATAGCTAAGCTATATAAAATATCAAAAAGGCAGTCAAATTTTTCAGTTCTTTGAATCATCCAAAGAACAGTTACAATAGCTCTCTACAGTTACATAATCCATCCAAAGAACAGTTAAAATGTCTTAGCCACTGTATATAAATCATCCAAAGAACAGTTAAAATATCTTAGCTACTGTATATAAATCATCCAAAGAACAGTTAAAATATCTTAGCTACTGTATATAAATCATCCAAAGAACAGTTAAAATGTCTTAGCCACTGTATATAAATCATCCAAAGAACAGCTAAAATATCTTAGCTACTGTATATGAATCATCCAAAGAACAGTTAAAATATCTTAGCTACTGTATACGAATCATCCAAAGAGCAGTTAAAATATCTTAGCTATATAAATCATCCAAAGAACAGCTAAAATATCTTAGCTATGTAAATCATCCATAGAACAGTTAAAATATCCCAGCTATATCAATCATCCAAAGAACAGCTTCATTTCCCTAACTAGTCAATGAGTGGAGCTAGTCTTTTCTAGTCTTTAGGAATCTGATACGTGTTACGTCTAATACTGGACCTAATCTAAGGGTTTAAGAGTAATGCGGGCTTTAGATCAATAGTCGATAAAATTCCCCTTCGGTGGTTATATATTCAATCATATATTGAATATTCAAATATATGACTGTTTAGGGGTCTTTTAATAAAAAAATTGATCTCAACCTCGCAAAAATTTAAAATTAAACTAAACATCTTTGGTCTAAAACTAGTTGTACAATTTGATCCGCCCCCTCTTTATTTTACCTGTGAGGTGACGTTTTTGGCCACGGCTTGGCTTCCGACACTACCAAGATCATTCAGGATCGAACATCCGTCGAATGTACTGCAATGAATCATATCATCAAAAAAAGATTAGAGAATACCGAAGCGTTAACAAAGCCATAATCTGAACTCAAAATCGATTAATACAGGGGGGGAGGATAAGAGAAGAAGACAAGGTGTTCCGAGAGAGTAAACGTCTTCTGCTTAATCGACGACAACCGCCATGTAATCTTATTCACATTCAAGTAAACAACAATGCCTCAAAGTGAGAACCGAGTCATCATTGTCAATCCCAACAAGTAAGCACATTTATGAGCATACTTAAAAACGTCAATCATCATATCACGCAAAATACACAACTTTTCTCAATGAGACAAAGATGACGACCATAAAACTTGCTCATAGTTCTGATCAACCTTCGTCTCTCGAATCCCTGTGTTTCTTTGTCTCCATATCTAGAGTAAGCCCTAGAGCAACGAATAAACTGCGACACCATAGGTTGGATAAGCAGGGAGGTTACAAACAAGAAATGGAAAGTTAACGATAGGAAAAGTGAAATCGTCACGTTTTTAGTGTAGATTAGTAGTAAGCTGTCCATTTTGACATAGTTTTAATGGAGATCAAGGTAAGCAGATGATTTAAAGATTATTTTGTTTCCTTTATTTCAAGTTTAGAAGGGTATTTACGATCGACTTCTTGTTATTTATAGACAACACTTCGTCGATATATCTGAAACAGAAATATGTTGTTTTATTCCTGTCCTGATTAGCTTTTTAACAAATTCAGGCTCGTATGAAAATAAAACAAGTCTGCTAAAAGAGGACACAGTCTGCTTGAAAATCTTTCCTCCAAACTCCAAATATTGTCTACCAGGAATTCAATCATTCGTACGATATCTTCTTCAGTATAAATATATTTTATCTTAGCTTTTGTTGTATTTTTCACAAAGTATGCTACTAAATAGCTCACTACCATTTATTTGTATCGCCGTCGGCATGCTATGGAAAGGAAAGCTCTCATAATGACAGATCTTAGACGTTCTTTCAGATTTGTATTAGGTATGGTAAAGTACAGGGTGGAAATATCAAAGGTTTCGATCGAAAAAAAAAGAAATTATGAGAGGGTGCCCAAGATTGATCAAAAGATGTTTCGAGTACTTTTTTTTAAATCCACAACACGCTATTCCACTTCTAGAGTATAAAGTGTCACAATAATTCTGAAGCCCTGCTTTAATGGAACTAAGAAGGTATGATAAAGGCCTGGTCAAGCAATAAGCAGAGCAAACGATAAAATGTTGCTGATAAGGATCCTTTTGTAGTTTCGGTATCCAATAAGGACCAGGTAGGTCATCGTCTTGCTCATATACACATATATCTACATAAAACACCACAAGGATATTGTGAATACACATGTATCTACATAAAACACCACCAGGATATTGTGAATACACATATATCTACATAAAACACCACAAGGATATTGTGAATACACATATATCTACATAAAACACCACCAGGATATTGTGAATACACATATATCTACATAAAACACCTCAAGGATATTGTGAATACACATATACACTGTATCTACATAAAACACCACAAGGATATTGTGAATACACATATATCTACATAAAACACCACCAGGATATTGTGAATACACATATATCTACATAAAACACCACAAGGATATTGTGAATACACATATATCTACATAAAACACCACCAGGATACCGTGAATACACACATATCTAGCCATAAAACACCGCCAGGATACCGTGAATATCAATCTATTTACATAAAACACCACCAGGATACCGTGAATACCAATCTATTTACATAAAACATCACCAGGATACCGTTAATCAAAACGTTACACACTTATATCTACATCAATCCATTAATTTACCCATGAAATTCCATAATAAAACTACCCGGGTATATCTTAAAATTGAAAAGAGTTCCAATATGTCTTTATATGTTAAAGCACTCTCAGAATACTGTGAAGCAATGTAACACATAACATTCATCACGGTCACGTTTTTAAAGTTCGAAATGAAAATCACGTCGTTTTTTAGGCAGCAAATTTTCTAAGACTTTTTAAATGAGGATATAAATGTATTATGTGACACTATTTGTTGTTGTTTGTGCTGATGACTTACCAGCTACCGATGCCACCCACACACCCGATCTGTACGGCTTACCAGCTACCGATGCCACCCACACACCCGATCTGTACGACTTACCAGCTACCGATGCCACCCACACACCCGATCGGTACGGCAACGCCCAGATTAGTCTTCCTTACAAACTTGAAGTCCATCATGGCCACGGGGATGGTTTTGAGGACGGTGGCGTTGAATGAGAGATGTAGATCCCCGGGTATGGCGAGAGGTACCGGCGACACATGGATACTGTGGACCACTAGTGCATTGTGTGCTTTGTCGCTGGCTGATTTAAGTTAAATGTTAAAAAAAAAAAGTAAAGTATTCCTGGAACGAGAGTAAAAGTTCCCATATTTCACTAATGTTTCACTATGACATTTATACATGGCACTGAATGATTTTCCGCACACGGGTTTGGAATTAAAATAATAATTCACTTCTGAATCAGTTAGATTTTTATAAACACAAAAAAACGCAACATTACTAGAATAATGATGTCATATGCTAACTGAGTGAAAAGAAGTACAAAGCATATTAATAATCATAATCAAAAGCAAATATACAAGTAGTTTGGTAACAAGGAACACGTTGATAATGAATACATATTTTGGTTTCGATCCGTGTGTAATTATGCGATTGGTTGACATGGTGAACGTTGACATGAACAACGTCACTTGCTGATTGTTGACGACGTCATCATTTGGCGGGAATATATCAGGTATCATTTATATTCAATTCAACGAAATACCGCTGTTTTCAGCTGAATTTGTGGTAGAAACAGATCACATGACTTGTGGTTGTTGGATATGGTATTTATTTCATTCTCGTTAGTTAATTTTCAAAGTCTAAAGCTCGTATTCTATGTAACTTTTGGAATTAACTAACTCGAGTGAAATAAATACCATACCAATAACCACTCGTTGTGTAACATCTGTGCGAATTGTATTAACTATTTGAATACATACTGTTTAAGCTAACAACATGCAAGTGTTTAAGAAAAGCATTGATGTAAATCCAGTCGAGTTAATTTATTGAAAACTGACTTACAATTTGTTCTATAACAAGTTAGCTATATCGTGTTACCAATTGAAAGATGACGTAACACACACATATGCTGCACCTCTTAAATTTAGTAATAGATACAGTATGTCGAAAAAAATGAATTAAACTGCATCATACAGCTGTTTCGTCCTCATAGGACTCGTCAGTGATGCTAGGGGCCAAAAGGTAGGAATCCAAAATTTCTTAACTAATGTAGAATCAGAAGGGTCAGGTGCGTAAAACCTCTTTAATTTATGAATTTAGAAGTAATTTTAAACTAGTTATGTATAATTTCAAATCGTGTTCTACGAAAATGTGTATATTATGTACCGTGCCACTACTCAAATGAGATTAACTAGATAAAGCTAATACATTGAGGTAAAAACAGAAGTTTACTTACAACAGTCTGACCATTGAAACGGTAATGCTGCAGATGCTGTGGTGGCTAATACAGCCAGAGCGGCAAGGATAAAGCTGTGTCCGACCATTTCTGTGAGAAGACCAGGTACTGCACTAACGTACGCCTGCAGACTTCGCTATTTAAGTGTTTTGTAGGCACAAAGTCCATTTCCAAAAACACGTGTAGATATAGCACGGAGATAAACTTTGTACCCGGCATGGCCACCGACATTTTCTTCTGCATGGCAACATCGTAATTCGTCGGGTTTACACATAACTTCGTTGTTTAAAAGCTTTATCTTTGTTTAAACTAATGTTATCTAACAGAAAAAATTAGTTCAAGGTAACGAATTGAGTATTTGGTGTTCAAAGTTTACAAACGACATGAAATATGCATGCACACCGACTGGAATAATTCACAATGCCAACACCTAAAAAGGGGGAAAATAATCCCACAGGAGTGGACGTGTCGCCTATGTAGCCAATAATAGAAAATGTATCACGGGACAGATGCATTTTTTTTAATTATATTGTATATGTGAAAATTTCTTTCAATTTCCACAAGAGTTAGCGGCAAGTCTCTCCATACTAAGTTTCATTTTTTTGGATCGTTTTTCTTAAACTCTTAAATTAAATGTGACAATAATTTCAAAACAATTGGACATTCATAATTCAGAACTTGACCTGTATTCTGTCACTATACAAGTTAATACCAAATTACTGTTCAATATCTCTATGTGTTAATTAGAAAATGAGCAGAAATGTCCTTATGACGGTGTAAATAAATTACCTAATGACAGAACGCATAGCAAAGGCATCACTAAATAGCCTGGCCATTTTATCACATGTGCTTTGGAACTCCAGCTATCGGAAAAAAACCTTTTCTTGGACGTGGGTTCTTTTAATTTAACAATGATTTTAATTTTGAAATTTGAAGAGCAATTCCAAGCAAGAGCTTCCAGAAAGAAGATGACGTAACACACACAGACATATGCTGCACATTTTAAATTTAGTAATAGATACATTATGCCGAAAAAATGAATTAAACTGCATCCTACAGCTGTTTCGTCCTCATTGGACTCTTCAGTGATGCTAGAGGCCAAAAGATGGGAATCCAAAATTTTTAAAGTAATGTAAAGCTGAAGAGTCAGGTGCGTAAAAACCCTCTAATTACTTCAATACTTAAGAAGCAAAATTAAACTTTAATTTCAAATCGTTTATTACGAAAATGTGTCTCGTATTATGTACCATCCCACTATAAATGAAGTTTGAGTTTGATAGAACTGTTGCAGAACGACAACAGTCATACAAAGTTAAATGCTTCAGAACCAAAAGAATAAAATAAATTTTGTAATTGAAATTGTTTTAATTAGATTATTCCATAAATGTTTTCTGCAGTGACTTGTATATTTTCATCAACTGCTGAGCGCATTTCGTAGTCAAACAGGTTCAAAATTAAGTCTCTTGTGTAAGACAATCTACCATATTACCTACATAGTTATTATTCAGGCGTAACTGGAGATAGTAAATGGTCACGCTTTGAGAAATGTTTATTTATTCTTTGAATATTTGAAAGGATGCAGCTCTATTTCGACATTAGCAACGTTAACGCCGCAGTTAAGTTTTTAAAACAGGATTATCATTTCATATTCATCGAACTTCATTACCCTTAGATAGAAAGCACGCATTTGTGTGTGTAAAATGACAAACGCAAACTATGTTTTAATGTACATGCACGTTTCTTATATAGAGGATCTGTCATGAGTTTCTTTTCATATTATTTATGATACGAGTTTTGAATTTTCATTTTTGCGAGCCTCTGGCGAGTAAAAATGAATATTCTTAACGAGTATCATAAACATGATATGAAGAGAAACGAATGACAGATTATTTTTATCATATGACGTTTCATCGTCTTTCCCCGTCCTAAACAGATTTTGTCTTTGCCGTTCTCGCCAACTGATTTCAAGTGTTGAACCAAATAACCGGAACCTTTGAAGTAGGTCAAATGTACCGGCGAACGCAAAAGTAATCGCTCTATAGTTTACTATCAATAATAGCGATTTTCTTTAATATTTCATTCTGTAATTAACGCGAATCGATTGCGTCCATATTTAACAAGAAGCCCGCAAGTTCGTTGTGAATTTTTATCGCTTATTAAACAAACATACGTGTTTCTTGTTGGTACATGTATTTTAGATTCAGAATTTGTCAATAAAATATTTCAATTTTTTCTATACATTATAAAAAAACTACAACACGAATTAAGGGTTCACACAATGTATTCAACATCTTTTTTATGAACAAACATTACAATATTGTATAGTTATTACAATGTTAACATAGAGGTGATCGATTCAGCCCTCAGTGTAGGCGATACATTTCATTAATTCAGTGGGTAGCTCTTTCTGAATCAATAATCACCGAATAGGGTCTATCTTCGTATCCCTCCTGGCCATGTCCTAGTATACTTGAAAATTGAATCTTCCCATATACCAGAATATAAGAATAGTATGTATTAAGCACTAATAAAATCCACTACACTTCTAAAAATATATTTAATTTGTAATATATCTGGTGACGCATGAGATTAGATATAGCGCATACAATTGTATATAATCACTTTCGTTAATAACAAAGATCAAAGAACAGCATAACGTCAACCTTATTCAAAATCGAACAACGAGGGGTGCAAAATATAAACAAAGGACATAATTACGATAAGACATTTGAGTACAGGACATTTGAGTACAGGATATAAAACCAGGTGTTCCTAGAGGAAACGCGTCTTCTGCTTCATCAACAATACCTGCCATTAATATCTTGGTCAAATTCAAGTACATTTGTAAATGCCAAGTCTTGAAATGAGACTGATGTTGTTTTTTCAAACATAACATCATGTCATACCTGTGAGCACACATTTAATATCACATTAAGATTCTCAATAATAACAATAATGGGTTTTGAGCAACAACCGTTTACCGCGCTCAATATCAATAAATATACATTTAACAGCACATAAAAATTAATGACTTTACAATATAATCTGTCTATCTTTCTATGGATGTTTGGTAGAAAGTGACATTTCGAACGTTTAATACCTTCTAGTTATATATGTAAGTATCATCATAGAAATATATGAACAATATTATATTAATTCTTGTCAAAACGGGCTTTCGTCTTAATACGTAAACAATTGCCTGAGGCGACTGAATAAGTATTTCCCTCTCGTACGATACTTCAATACATCCGTTTGCACCTGAATAACAGGCAATACCTGTGAAAGAGTCACGTGCATTTGTGCACCTGTTTGGTCTAAAGTCCAGAGTACTTTTCCGTGTGAGCATTATCTGTTTGGTTTGTAAACAACTGGCAGATTTGGATAAAGAGCAAAACAATCTACACATACTTGTGGTGTCCCTTTATCGAGACTATCTCTACATACCTGTGTAGGGCGGAAGAATTAGGGAAATGAGTACTGGAAATATTTATTTAGCTATGGACTAAAACTCTATAAAATTTATTTTATAACAATTATGAAACAAGTTATCCAACATTTATCAATCACTCTTGTTGGCCCGGGTGTTAGCACGCGAGAGGTCTTAATGTTGGAGGGAACCGGAGTACCCGGAGAAAACCACGTAGTCGGGCAGGTGACCCCAAACATTTTCACGTCCGGTCGGGGAATCAAACCCCGGCCGCCTTGGTGAAAGGTAAGTGCGCTATCCACTGCACCACCCGACCACCCTGACAGACGTTCGATGGTTATCATTATGTATTACATTCCCGATATTATATGAGACATTATCATATTGTTGTTTTTTCCAAATCAAAAAGGCTTTTCTCTTTGTATGTTTGAACGCTTGAAGATTTTTCGAGAACCACAATCAGTTGAATGTTTAACATAAAGCTACAATGTAAGCTTTGATGTAACATGGGTCAACATGGCGCCAAAATGACGTATTGGTATCGTCTGGTGGTCTGGACTGCGGGTATGCTAGTTTGGACTGTTGGAATTAAGTTCCAATGATTCTGTAAAAAACAAATCCACCAATCGAATAAACTGAAACACATAAATTTATTCCAAAAGTCCTATCAATCAAGCGAGAACGGAACAGACCGGAAACAGCAAATTTCAAGACAACCCTCGCCCATGTAAAATGTATTGGGGTGTTCCGAAATCTTGAATTCTACCTACACCACCTTTAATTTCGGAACCGATAGAACCGTTTCAATTACCAAACGACCACCACTGCATATATACTTCTCTAAATACAATCCTGATTAGCATTGGGTTAATTGGATGTCATATTGCAAAATTTAAATATATAAATATATTAGCAATGACAATACCATTTATAGAAGCCATTTAATCGTATGATTAATAAGCAGATTTAGAAGAACTCAATTGAACGACATTTGTGTAATCTTATCATTTACTATACCAGTAAAGTAACGTTTGAACTTTGTCTCGGGAACAATATTTATAGTCGATCTTCTGATAGTTTTAATCAAGATCATATTTATTTTAAATGCAGGAACTGAACCCAGAACTATAGACAACTATCTCAGTGCACTACCGACTGGGTAGTGTACATTAGCAACACGCGACCAGATTGTCCATCACCCAGACAAAAAACACAGGACATTTTACAAGCCCCACACACCGATTATCATATTATAAGCAGTCGTAATATCGATTTTCAATGAGATATTAAACCCAATTATTATTTAAAAGTAAAAATCAAGCAAAATTTAAATATCTAGTTAATGGGATCCTCGACAAGCGCGATTACCAGGACATGAGAACAATCACTTCGCAGCCATTTATAACAGTCATTGAATACAGATACATATTTTCCAACGATATAGGAGTTTTTATGCCTAATTACATTGAAATAAAAATTATGCTATACAAAACTAACCATTGGTCTTTATTTTTCTTTACCCCAAGCCAAAAACATAGTTTAAGAATTATATGATAAGTACGCGTACTTAATTAAGATAGTTATAAAGATGGTTAGGGAACTAACATGGACCGGTGATAACTATTTTGAAGCAGATTGTAACATCAGTGAAAGTGAAATCAACATCATTAAATCGCAAGAACGCACGAGATGCTATCTAAGTGTCTGTAGTTCTTATTTATTTAAGGATTAATTTGAATTTATTTTTTATGTTATGGAGGTAAAACACACAAAAAACCGGAGTGTACTCTAAATAAACCGCGAAGCGGTTTATGATGAGATTACACTCCGGTTTTTTGTGTTATAACCCCATGACATAAAAAATAGATTCAAGTTAATACTTATAATTAAAACATAATCTTACATAATAATAATAATTAGCTCGTGTTTGGACCAATTTCCAAATGAAATACGTTTTCTGAAGGCAAATGTTATTCTAAGAACAAAAATCAAGGTCTCAGTTGTGTCAATTAACCGGAAAGTACCTTAAAACGGCATTTTCCGCTAAATTTGGTGTTCGTCTGCTCAATTTCGCCGCCGCCATTCGACTAATTATAGGAATATCAACATGGTACGACATGAAATATTTTCTATAATTTTTTTAACCTTAACAGTTTAGATTATCAAACAATAACATATTTATGTAATATCAAGATTTATTACTAAGCACATCAGTACCATAATTATATTTTTATTATCGTTTTCTATGTTAAAAAAACATTTCTTATGTTTTCTTGCGAATCGGCACGGAACCGGGAGCAGGATAGTGGTCACATGATTCGAAAAAAAATCACGTGATTTCTCGTATAAAAATAGAACGGGAAGCGCAAATGTCAGGTAGCCGCGATAAACAATATTGGCTGACGAAAACAGAGTCACAAGCTAAGACCAGACAAGAAAGAAGCTGAAAGAGACTATTGAAAGATCGGAACAGATGCATCTGACAAACAAAAAGAAATACGACACTATCAATGAAGACGAAGAGCATGGTTGGACGAAGTGTGGTTGAGTTGACAGTGCTTTCGAAAAACAAAAACGTACAGCTGATACTTGTACGAAAATACTTTCTTCATTCACGTACACTGTAAGATTATGTTCGGTAAAGCTTGTTTAATTAATAATAATAATAATAATAATATACAATATTTGATATAGCGCCCTATCTAGCTAACATAAGCCACTCTAAAGCGCTTTACAGTACATAGATATACAATTCTTATACAATCAATACAATTAACACATACAATTCTATCATATACAATTCTGGGGAGTTCGCAGGAGCTGCCTTATCGGGCGCTAACTACTTGTCCTATACCAACTGGCTAATATCTCCATATGTGTGTGTATGTATGCGTGTGTGCTGGAGATGAATTGGTGGACTATTTTCCCTTACAAATTATTACGCTGTTGCATCAGCCAATCATAAGCGACGTTATAAACGGCGACGTCGTTTTTTACGTTATGGGCTGAAAACATAATTTTTTAAGCCAATGAGAATGCTTGTTTCAAACAAGATTTAATTATTTATATATATAAACTATGTGATGTCTTCAAATAATACATATATATGAGGTATTGGCCAATTCCTCCATTCATAGAACTCTTAGAGTGAAACAAAGACACGCAAATCCATCTGATATCAGCCACTTAGTTTGATTTTTACTTACAACCGGATAGTTATGGACGGTTTTAAGTAAGTAAGTTGTACGGAAAAGCTTTAAAAACATTATGGTATGACGCATAGAGCTATCTCGTTATTGTTAATATTGTACATGAACAATTGACATATGCATACTTATAAACACGACTCAATGATAACACTCAGTAGTACAAAAGCGTCAACGAAAAATTAATAAGAACTCAAAATCGATTTACCACATTGAACCGGAGAGTTTGAAATGGAATGTTAAACAACAGTGCCATGAGTTGTGGTTGTTATTGGTGAATTGTAAAGATTTTTAAACGTCATTTTAGATTCATGCAAAACAAGCACATTTCGAGCCAATATGTTACATGTAACATGACGTTAAAGACACGCAAACGATTTACAACCTACAGAAAAGGAAAGTGATACAACCTACGGAAGAGGAATATGATACAACCTACGTATACTTAAGAGAAATGTGATACAACCTACGGAAGAGGAATATTATACAATCTACTCCAGAGGAATGTGATACAACCTACTCAAGAGGAATGTGATACAACCTATTCAAGAGGAATGTTATACAGCCTACATGTATTCCACTTGCATTTCTATGCTAAATTTGATTTACTTGGATGTGACCAAGTTTTACATGGCGGGTGTCGTCGATGAAGCAGAAGACGGCTCAACTCTTCCTGAACATTTGGTCTTATTCTCTTGTTCTTTGACGAGGGTCTCCATATAAATCTTTCCTTTGTCCCTATTTTGCCTCTAGTTTAATCGATTTTTTGAGTTCGGATTATGGTTTTGTTGACGCTTTGGTATTCTCTGAATTTTTTTGATTGCATGAGATATAAACAATATATTTAACGGCAACCTTGTTTTTTCACTGTATAAAATACTTAACCCTTGTCTATGCAAAGCAGAAATGACGAAAATGTATCGAATACGAAAATGAACACAGTCGTACTGATGTATCATTACATTCGTAAAAGAAATTGTGTCAATAGAGCGATACAACCATAATTATATTCCTATTCCAATACAGTTACAATGTACCTAGTATTTATATGTGTTTTTCTAAGTGAGGTGATAACCACTGTGGGGGGGGGGGGGGGGCGTTGTTCAACTCTCGGAGTATCAAATATTCATTACAGTTGTTGAAAAACATTTTGTTAATACCACATCTGGAACTCTAAATGCATTTTGATTGGCTGACATGACTAACTTCTACAAGAACAACGTCACCTCCTGATTGTTTACGACGTCATCGATTGTTGAAGTCGCCACCACTTGGCGGGAATATATACGAGAGTATACGTTTGGCGCACATCATATAGTTAGTTGTTTCCGACATAGATTGCGGTAGAAACAGGTCACATGACGTTTTAATAGTTAGAAAAGACACGAGCTTAACCACTCTTTGTGTAACCTCTATAATTTGAAAACATAAAAACAACGAATCATACTCTTGTAGAAAATGTTATGTTTTTAAAAATCCCTACCACTGCTAGTGTAAATTCCCGTGTCGAGAGTTTCGAAATAAAATGCTAGCGGCTAGCAGTTGGTTTTAAAAACACTCAACCTTTGAACAAACACGCCGCCAACTTGTACCATAGAAACACATTAATTTGAAGGCATTCCTTTGAAAAATTAAAAGAATATTATCCATGGAGAAGTGAAATGTCACATTTGTATGCCTTCATTCGAGATATCTGTATACAATATATATATATATATATATTAGTGAGGTTATATTATCACAAGCCGATATGTCCATTGGTGATATAACCACACGTAATTATGTAAGTGAGGTTATCACAAGCCGATATGTCCACTGGTGATATATCCACACGTAATTATGTAAGTGAGGTTATCACAAGCTGATGTGTCCATTGGTGATATATCCACACGTAATAATTAAGAGGGGTTATTACAAGGCAATGTGTCCATTGGTGATATATCCACACGTAATTATGTAAGTGAGGTTATCACAAGCTGATGTGTCCATTGGTGATATATCCACACGTAATTATGTAAGTGAGGTTATCACAAGCTGATGTGTCCATTGGTGATATATCCACACGTAATAATTAAGTGAGGTTATCACAAGGCGATGTGTCCATTGGTGATATATCCACAGGTAATTATGTAAGTATGGTTATCACAAGCCGATGTGTCCATTGGTAATATCTCCACAGGTAATTATGTAAGTATGGTTATCACAAGCCGATGCGTCCATTGGTGATATATCCACACGTTATTATGTTAGTGAGGTTTTCACAAGGCTATATATGCGTCCATTTGTAAAATCTGTACACTTACATTCTAAGTGAGGAGATAACAATCCAATGTGTTCAGTCTTGATCTATCTAAGGTGGGTAACAACGAGCACTTGCGTCCATTTGTTAAATCTGTTCACGTGCATTTTACTGAGGTGATCACAACCCGATGCGCCCATTCGTGATATCTCCCCACGTATTTAAATAAGGTGGGTACTCACAAGGCTATGCGTCCATTTGTAATGTCCCCGTACGCACTTCCGGTCAGTGGCAGGTATCGGTCAGTGTGGATGTCCAGGTAATAGATAGGCTCAGCTATTGTTATAACGTCAAATCCTTCTTTCTGAAGAGTAACCTTCCTCTGTTTAAACGTTGACGTGATTTCGAATTCCTTTTGTAATCGAAGAAATCGTGGTCTGGCATACGGTGGCAGAAGTTCCTTACATTGTTTCCGAACAACATTCAGCTCATCTTCCGAAAGTATGGACCGTTCCGTGTCCTTGTGACAGACGGCTACCATGCCCGCCCGGCCTTCACACCCTATTGAAACAAGACGATAGTTACTATGTAGGTGAAAAAGATGTAATGACATTCATAAAAGATATTAACATTTGCTATACATCTGTCCAGTGTATTGCATTGTGAAGGCAGATGTTGTTACAAGACTGAAACAACATTTTATATTGTTAAGTCATCAATCCTTATTGCGACGTCATCAATATCACTGTTGTTTACACTTGATTTGCCGTTCAAAAGCTATTCGAAATTACTTTAAAAAGAACAACAATTCTATCAAAATGTAAATATAAGTAACATTTCCTAAAACATTCATTGCTTAAAAGAGTGATTGAGAGTTGAAAGCGGCAATCACAGCTAATGAATGTGAATAATATTCTAAAAATCGTTTGACTTTAGTGGAACATCCATGTCAAATTCACAACACAAGAAGAAATAGTGAAGGTTATATTGTTACATTGTTAAGAATTTCAACATTTTGCAACACACAATATACTGGGCATTTTGGAACAGCAATTTCATCCTAAATAAACGGAAGACTAAAACTGAACTAGTTTTCTTCTCCTGATGAATGTTTAATCCATTAGGAACAACAACTATACAAATACTGAGGGTACTGACGAGATACTCATCTGAACCATATTAAATCGGTGTTTCTATATTTATCAGCTGTAAGGTTTCTGTGGTTTATTTATTAATGAAGCTACCGTATGTACTATCGTATAGTCAGTAATAGTCGAGTAAGCTCTATGGATGGTAAATATATTTGCATGCTTAGTGAGCGCGTTGAAAAAACCGGGCTTCTTGGAAAAAGTACTTGATTTATTGAATTAAATCGACGTGTAGCCGGTTTATATTTCAATTGTACACATCCGGTTTTATATTCTTAGTCGATGGCTGCATTTAAACTGATATCACAACATGTCATTCGTGTGTACGCTTGGCAGCTTACTGATGCAAAATTGACTCCAAGCACGCTCCTAACAAGTGAACAAAATGTGTGAGACCTCGTAAACTACATCATCATCTCTGTTTCATATAGAGACAATGTGTGTTGTCGATGAAGCAGAAGACGGTTTAACTCTTCCGGAACACCTGGTCATATTCTCTTGTAATTTTACGAGGGTCTCCATGTAAATATTTCCTTTGTTCCTGTTTTGCTTCTAGTTTAATCGATTTTGAGTTCGAATTATGGCTTTGTAACTGCTTTGGGTTTTTTTTACATACACTGTATGCCATCGGGAATACGAAAAACTTGAGTAAAAATATACAATGCAAATTTCATAAGCTGAGCTCGATACTATTGTATTAAGAAAACTGTTTTCCCTACTATGAGTATAATAAAAGTTCAACATGTCAAGATCAATAACCAGAATGTCCAAAATGTAGTATAGTTTGACTCAGCAGTAAAACCATAACCTGGATATTTTGACAACATCGAGATGAAAGTGCCGGGTATTTGGATGCAGAAGACGGCATATGGGCTGACGACCAGGCCCGGCTTAATCAACATTCCTTAACGTAAGGAAACTCCTTAACTTAACAATTTGAAGAAGTTGAGGAATGTTCCTTAACTTAACAATATCCATAGAAATGCATTACAGAAGTTAAGGGGAAAACCTAAAGTTAAGGAACTTTCCTTAAATTACGTAATTTCCTCTTGAGTTTTTGAAGTTAAGAAACTTTCCTTCAATCTGTAATTCGTTTTTATCGGGATATTCAACTTAAAGAACTTTCCTTGAATTATATAATGTTTTCCTTTGGATATTTTAAGTTAAGGAATATTGATGAAACAGCGGCCAGACATCATGTACCTACCTGGGATGAGCACACCGTAACAGCACGCGTCCTGAAGAAAGACAATACTGGACACCACATTGGCTACCTCTGTTGTTGATACGTTCTCTCCTTTCCACCTACAAAACAACAACCAGCCAGTACAATGTAACAGACCAACGCTACTCTTCAACGCTAAACCACAACAACCAGCCAGTACAGTGTGACAGATAAACAGCTGAACCAAGATGTAGTATATAGGGGGGATCTAATCGCCTGAATCATACTAGGTGTAATCAATACAGCAGGGTGCTATTGCCTATACAATGCGGTCATTTTGTATGGATGAATACATCGATTATACTGCTGGATACCGCTGTATAGTTACTAAACACATTGACACGAATGTCGAAGGGAAAAGTGCGCGGATTCCCAACATATCCCCGATATACAGATAAAATGAAACACATCCCAAATATATTGATAAAATGAAAAATATCCCAGATATACAGATATAATCACTGATTTCGGAACATCTTGCAAATTAAGAAATATTTTACAGACATGCAATGGATAAACTGTTTTAAGAGCAAAAAAAGTTAAGATTTTGGTGACTTCATCAATGGTATATCACGAAATGCGGGTGAAAACCGTCATAATAGTATAACGGGTATGACTACTACTTTTACCAACGGGCCATAACTCAATTGGTTGAGAGGCACTAAAACGGATCGATTTTAAAGTCTCTCTATAACTTATGGAATTTCTACAAAAGTACATACGTAAAATGTCTGGACTATCGTTATGCACCAGTGACTTCAATATATAGGTACTCAGGTGGAGTGAGTTGCAATCAGTAAAATGGTTTGTTTACAACGATTCTGTACTATACAGATATGACTTGGTCAGTTTTGTGATTTTACCTGAACGACATGTGCTGGTCGGCGTGTAAACCAATACATACTCGGTGGCTAATATCCGCAATAGATGTAATCGTATGTTGTATAAAGGTAATTGCAAGTCTGTCAGAAGATCGATGACCTGTATATATCCATTTATTGGAATATGTTTAATAACCTTACTTCTATGTTCCAGTTGATATAAATTTATTTTTAAATTTACGTAACGTTATACCAAGGCCTTTGAAAGTAGTTCCGTGGTAATATTTTCATCATATGTTTATAAGAGATCAGGTAACTACGGCGTTTCTTCCATACCGTCAGTGATGTTCTGAATATTTCGCTGATGTTAACAATTCGGGAATACATATAGCGAAATAAATCCTCTGCGAAACCTAACTAACATGCAGTACTTTGAATACATGAATATTGCCTTTACACGGGTGACTTCTACCTTTGATACACGTGACTACGGTGGTGTTCGTTTGGTTATTCTAACTGTGCGATTTCATGAAATTGCAATCGAGCGTTCCGGTAGTTGATTCGGTCACAATTATATCGATTCCAAAATAGGAGATGGTGCGAGTAGAATTAAAGATGGCGGAGCCCATTGACGGCATTTATAATATTACATTAAAGATCGTTTCCGATATGTTCTGGTCTCGCTCGATTTGAACTATTTTTGGAACAAGTCCATGTGTTCCACTTTTACGCGATTGGTTGAGTTTTTATGAACCACAGCAACTTAATTCTAACACCCAAATCGAACACACTGTACTATACCTGAATGTGTCTCCGACTCTGTCGTGGAAATAGGTAAAGTAATCTTTGTCCACGTACAGAAGATCACCAGCATTGACGTATGTGTCGCCATGTTTGAATACGTTTTTGATGAGTTTCTTCTTATTAGCTTCCGTCTGATTTTTGTAACCCTCGAATGTCACATCTTTGCCCAGCGGAATCACCAGTAAACCAACTTCATCTGTTCAAACAGAAAATATCATTCTGAGTCCATCAACTTTCAACAAGAATAGGCTTAATATCTTGACATCCAACAAAATATCAAGACATTTAAATAGAATGTAATCATTTGTTCAGTTTTAATATGTACCAACAGAGTTCAAACTCACTGGAATAATACTGATGTTGCTGAGGTTAATTGAAGGTAAGCATTTCAGAATGTTTTCTATGAAGGACAGTCACAGACTTATAAATCGAGTCTGTTTTCATCATCTTTACTAATGCATGTATAACGACCTGTTATCTAAATAAAGTCTATTCAATTATAATTCCATGATAGCTCCATAAAAGGATGTACACTATTTGTACGATAGTATTATAAAATAGAATGTATACTTCATGACCTAACGAAATGCACTTAATGTCATAAAATAAAACTACATCTGTACAGATTATTGCAACAATAAAACAAACAACAACCGACAAATATCCTGGTCACGACGCCAAAATACCCGGAACGATACCATACCTGCACCACACGGCAAGCACAACCCATTATCGCCACGCAACAGTTCGTCGTTTTTAACATCGTACTTCACAAATGTACACGGTACAATTTTCCTCTGAAATATAAGAGAAATTTGTGTTTTATGTGTTTTAATTGAGCAGATATGCTATTCTGAAAATTCACTGTTTAGAGCAAGTGATATCCAGTTTTATATGATTTTGTCCTCAATGTATCGATTCGTATCTGAATATGTCCTGTTATGGTACCGTTGTATTGTTATCAGGTTCTTGTGTGCCCCTTTGTACATGTATCTGAATTTGTCGATGTGGTACCAGTATATTTTATCATGTTCTTGTATGTAATATACATGTATCTGAATTTGTCCTTGTGGTACCGGTATATTTTATCATATTCTTGTGTGCCACTTTATACATGTATCTGAATTTGTCCTTGTGGTACAGGTATATTTTATCATGTTTTTGTGTGCAACTATGTACACGTATCTGAATCTGTCCTTGTGGTACCGGTATACAATGTATTTTATTATATTCTTGTTCGCCACTATGTATAGGTATTTTATATATGAATTGTTATTCGTTAAGTGTCTGTTTGTTACATTTAATACCTAACACGTATTACAAATTTTAAAGACAATTCAGATACCCTTACCAGGAAAGGTGAGCTCCTCCCACAAGCCCCAAATTTGTTAAAGAGGTTGATGAAACCAATGGGCATTTCCGTGGCGGCGTAGAACTCGACTATATTGGGCACAGCGAACCGTCGCTGAAACTCGGACCACACATCTTTCCGCAGGCCGTTACCAAGAGCGTATTTCACGCAGTGCTTTTTATCGTCAGGAGACTGCAAGAGGAATACACAATATAGCGACAAAAGATCCAATGTTTTCTGGATTATAATAAGTTTAACTTCGGGGTATTCATATAGTAAGGCTTAGTAATGATAAAATATAGTAACGTTCATGCAACTGAATGATTGAGGGTTAAGAAGAAAGCCACCAAGCCAAAACTGTGCACAAAGAAAGAAAACGTTTTTGCAGATATTTGTTCCCACCTTTTCTAAAAGAAACATAAACAGTCTAGCTTTTATATGATCCAAAGACTGGCTCACTTAACTAACTCAAAGTGGCTGGTCGCGGTCATAATCGAAATGATTGTTGTTTAGATTGTCGTTGAACCACTGTTATCCTATGATGACTTGAGTACTGGTCTAGTATTTGATTAGCTATGTTGCAGCTCTCGTAATTATCCTGAAGTAAATAACTTACCTCTGGTGTGTTCACCAGGTAGCTTAGCTATGTTACAGCTCTCGTAATTATCCTGAAGTAAATAACTTACCTCTGGTGTGTTCACCAGGTAGCTTAGCTATGTTGCAGCTGTCGTAATTATCCTGAAGTAAATAACTTACCTCTGGTGTGTACACTAGGTAGCTTAGCTATGTTGCAGCTGTCGTAATTATCCTGAAGTAAATAACTTACCTCTGGTGTGTTCACCAGGTAGCTTAGCTATGTTGCAGCCCTCGTAATTATCCTGAAGTAAATAACGTACCTCTGGTGTGTACACTAGGTAGCTTAGCTTTGATGCAGCTGTCGTAATTATCCTGAAGTAAATAACTTACCTCTGGTGTGTTCACCAGGTAGCTTAACTATGTTGCAGCTCAAGTAATTATCCTGAAGTAAATAACTTACCTCTGGTGTGTTCACCAGGTAGCGTGGCTATGTTGCAGCTCTCGTAATTATCCTGAAGTAAATAACTTACCTCTGGTGTGTACACTAGGTAGCTTGGCTATGTTGCAGCTCTCGTAATTATCCTGAAGTAAATAACTTACCTCTGGTGTGTACACTAGGTAGCTTGGCTATGTTGCAACTCTCGTAATTATCCTGAAGTAAATAACTTACCTCTGGTGTGTTCACCAGGTAGCTTAACTATGTTGCAGCTCTCGTAATTATCCCGAAGTAAATAACGTACCTCTGGTTTGTACACTAGGTAGCTTGGCTATGTTGCAACTCTCGTAATTATCCTGAAGTAAATAACTTAACATTTTAATACAAAATAATATTATACCTACTGGGAAAGTTAAGTGGAATAAAGAGTTTGAACTGAATGATGCAACTTGGGCTCAAATATACAAAACTCCTTTCGTTGTCACTAAAAATACCAAACTGCAATGGATCCAGTATAGGATTAACCACCACATTTTAACAACAAACTCTTTCCTTTTCAAGGCGCGTCTTGCCATTACTTCTCGTTGTATTTTATGCAACGCAGAAAAGGAAACAATAATACATTCTTTGTGGGAGTGCCAAGAAGTACAAACCTTACTTGTTGGTTTCACAATCTTACTTGATGCTTTATTTATTCCATTTGCGTTTAATAAACAATCCTTTATTTTTGGATTGCTATCTCCAAACTCTATTTCCTACAAAGCTGACAACGAAATACTTCTTCTTATCAAACAATATATATACAGTATGAGATGCCTCCATAAGTCCCTCAATATTAATAGTCTTATCAGCACTATAAAAGATTACTATAATATGCAAAAATATATTGCCTACAGTCAGGGTGAAGGGGTAAGGGAAAAATTTGAGAAAGAGTGGAAAAAATGGGAAAAAATATCCAATCTCTAGTTTTTCTTGTATCAGTGTTTATTGTAATAATATGAAATGGTGGTCACAGTTTCTGCCGATATGATATTTTTCATATACATTAACTTAAAAGTTTTATCCTGTATCATCCCAACAATCTCTCTCTCTCTCTCTCTCTCTCTCTCTCCCTCTCTCTCTCTCTCTCTTTATTATCCAGTTTTGTACCCTTTTGGTATGAATGGGTTTTGTAAGGATGTGCATGCACAGAGTAATTTAATATATATCCTATGAATATGTGTTGATAAAGTCTCATTATGATTTGATCATGATGACAGTATGTGGATGGTAGTCTTACAATGATATGACGAGGAGGAAAGTGTGATGAGGCTGGCAGGGTTTTGATAATGATCATTGATGATGATGATGAGGATGATGATGATGATGATGATGATGATGATGATGATGATGAAGGTGTGATGTGGATGACAACTCTGTTATAACATGATGATGTCAGTGGAATGTGAGTGGCTGTGTTATACGTATATGATGATGACAGTGTGATGAAGTCTGATGAGAATGATGGTATTATGATGATGTGATAAGGGCCATTATATTATAATGATATGATGATGATGTGTGATGAGGTTTATAGTATTACAATAATATGATGATTGCTATCATATTATGATATGATGATGATGGAAATATGACGTGGTTGATATTTAATTACATGCAATTTTATAATGATACAATATAATGATGACTTTTTTTTTGACTGTGTGAGGAGGATGACAGAGTGATGATGATGATGATGGCAGTGTGACAATGATAAGTATGATCAGGATGACTCTATGAGATAAGGTTTAGGATGATGAATGATACCTCATGTCTTATGTGTATGCACGTGTGCATGTGTCTGAGTGAAAGTTTGTCTTTTCAATGTTTGTCTTATCAATGTATCAAAATCTTCAAAAAAAAAAAAAATAAAAAAAAAAAAAATAACTTACCTCTGGTGTGTACACTAGGTAGCTTGGCTATGTTGCAACTCTCGTAATTATCCCGAAGTAAATAACTTACCTCTGGTGTGTTCACCAGGTAGCTTAACTATGTTGCAGCTCTCTTAATTATCCTGAAGTAAATAACTTACCTCTGGTGTGTACACCAGGTAGCTTGGCTATGTTGCAGCTGTCGTAATTATCCTGAAGTAAATAATCTACCTCTGGTGTGTTCACCAGGTAGCTTAACTATGTTGCAGCTCTTGTAATTATCCTGAAGTAAATAACTTACCTCTGGTGTGTTCACCAGGTAGCGCAGTAGCTCCCCTACATAATGGATGATGGTCACATTATGTTTCCGGCAATCGTCCCAGAAACGTGTTGCTGAAAATTTCTCTCTCAGCACAACTGTCGCACCTGTACAACAACACAGCGAACACTGGGTATACTTGTACAGAAATGACCAAACACTAATATATTGTATTCATGACTTGTCACATGAATACACAAGGATATTCCTATGCGACTATAATTTCATAATTATTGTATCTGTTGCATTGTATGTCTGTGAACACTTTTAAAAGAGATCAGTTAAATGTGTAGAATTTGCTCATTTTGCAACAATTCTGAAACAGGTTATAAAGCATACATCTATATTGATCACTCTTGTTGGCCTGGATATTAAGGCAAAGGATGATTGTCAGAAGAAACCGGAGTACCCGCAGAAAATCCAGATGGTGGGTAAGTTAACCCATACCTTGTTACGTCTGATCGGGGAATCGAACCCCGGTCACATTGGTGAAAGGCAAACTCGCTATCCACTGCGACATACGACCACCCTAAACCTACCTTTAGATAAGACAGCACCGATGCCCAGGATTAGACCCGCCGAGTGATACATCGGCAGAGGTTCGTACACTATGTCGTCTCTACTGATGTCAAACATCCACATGACCAGGGCACCCCTCAAAGTCTTGGCATGTGTTACTATAGCTGGTTTTGGAAGGCCTAGAAAAACACATTTACTTCAGTGTGCAAGAAGCTTATGAAACTGAAACCTTGAACATTATACTAAGAAATTAAATTTGCAAATTCACTATACATTTGTACTGCTTACATGTGCCCGAGAATACAAAAGCGTAAAACAACATAATCCGAACTCAATACCGATTATATTAGAGACATTTGAAATCATTAGTTGTGATACATTATGAAACCATGAGAACCATGAGAGTCTTGCAGACATAGATAAAGGACAGCTTACCTGTCGTACCAGATGTGAATATAAAACAGTTCGTAGAGGAATAGTCCAATAGGGCTCTCTCCGATATGTCAATAGCGTCGGTTGACATGGAGGAACACGTCTCTTCAAACGACTTGAAGGCGACAGGAAGTGACGTGTCACAGGCGTAAAATGAGATTCCAACGAGATCGTCTTGAATTTCAGTTACAGAATCCAGTAAATCTCTCCCTATTGAAAGGAATGTGGTCAGTATTAATTTTGGGACCACAATGGTCTAAAGGTAGCATGCCAACATAAGTGAAAAAGATTCCGAACGACAAATACGTCGACCATCCATATTCGGAAGCACATGTTTGGTTGGTCATTAAACTAATTGATTACCAAGCTCTTCGTATCGGAAGACAAACCTGATTCGGTTGTCAGCATCAGAGATAGGAATTAGAACACTTTAGTTTAATCGTGCTAGACCAAGTGGAAACTAAAGTCCGTACCAGTCACACTGTACATCCCACCGCTGTCACCAAATAACATGTGCCGCTGTCATCTATTCAACCATCCTAAACGATGCTTAACTATAGAGCGCGGGACCCTAGGTATTACTTCATCACTGAAAATACGAGCTTGCCAGTTAGGCAGTATTTCACCTTATATGCCTAAGCTGAACACTGCAGTAACAAACATCGACATTCCAATCTATAGAATTACTCATTTCACGTACACTTCTTAAACAAATCAGTAGTTCAGCAAACCAATTTACTCTGTTTCCCAAGAGAATACTACTAAGTATTTTAAACTATATTAAATGCTTGAAGTGAAACGCACCTTGACCAACGATGAGTACTTTTGGCTCGCACACATTGATACAATGGGCTAAGGCCTTGGATCTCAAGTTATGGTTGATAAACGCCTGCTGAACACCAATCTTTTGTAGACCTTCAAAAACAATAACAAATATATTACACTAATATGTTCACGTCTACATCACACACAGTCAATAACAACACTATAGTTCAAAGGGCAACCACGTCACTTATTATACATGTATGATATTAGTCTAGGAATCGCAAATACTTTTTGTAATGCATGTACTTCAAAATAATGTATATACATGTGTACATATTAAAACGATTGTTGTTTTCAAAAACCTTGGAAACAAGAATTCAATGGCAGTGGATGTGTCGCTTCGTTTGGATTTCAGTTATATAATTTATAATCCAAGTACTTGCTTCTAGTAAGGAAGCACTGTATGAAGTTTTGGTTTAATAGGTAAGGGTAGCTCAAGTAATTGCACGTTAACCTTTGTTCAGGTGTGGATTTTAATTATAGTAAATTTGGTGTTGATCTTTGAGTTGGAGTTAAGAAAACGGAAACCTCATTTAGGATGTTTGTTCTATTAATGGTAGTTTGAAGTTTGACATAAGATACGCTCAAGGGAACGCAAGTCATCATAAAAATTGCCTGATTCGAACCCCGTTGCCGATCGATAGTAAATTTACCAAGGTAGGTCCAGATAAGTGCCGGCTGGTTGTACATCAATATAGCCACCACGTCTCCCGTTTGGAGCCCCATCTCCAGGGCTGCACGTGCTACCTGGTTAGCCTTCTCTTCCACCTGTTTATAAGTAAATGACTTCTCCTGGAAAATAACGAAGACTTTGTTCGGATACTTTGCAACAGTGTCATCGAAATAATCCGCCAATGTCTTTTTGGTTTTCGCCGCCGAATTGAATTCTTTGACAGTCTTCATGGCCTTTCTGAGGTACACTATGTCGTATTTGAGCCATGGCGCAAAGATCTTAATACCAAGATAGATACCAGAAACGGCAGCGAGTATTCCAGTAGCCACTAGAATCATCTTGTTGACTGCAAATAAAAAGACAATACAATGTAATCAACCAACTAATCATAGTTATGATATGTTATTGTATTACGGAGTTAATACGTTTATCATTTAAACCACGACATATCCAACTGCAAGTTTTAGATCTGATGAAGAAGTTACGAGAAATATAAATTATAGATGTCAAACTTGATATTGTAATCATGAAATATCTTCATTAAAGATATCAGACTTGATAGTAATCATTTGATAGTAATTGCGGGAGAGGTGAACTTGTATAGACATATCCTTTTGTTTAATCCCATTCATTATACCATCAAAATGAATAAAATTTGTTGTTATGAAATAGTAATCACTAGATATGTAGGCTGATTTAAAATGTATAGCATAATTTAGATTTGTACAATATGCAATAATAACCTTTTTATAAAGTCGAAACATGGTTTTATCAAACTCAGAAAAAATATCGACAGAGGACGAAGGCCAATATATAATGCTATATTCTGTTTTTTGTTTGCTAATAAAACCATAAAGGCTTTAATAGTTTCATCATCAAAAATAAATTTCACTTCAAAATAGATTCCATGCATGTAGGACTTTCTTCATTTTGTATTTTAAAATAAAATTGAGGTGGCAAACATGCATGTCTGTTTAGATGTATCAAACAAATAATTTTAAGTCAAAATATGTGAACATTTTATACAAATTTGTTATTTGTTATAATTGTTGTAGACGCTTTTCATTACATCTTCAATTTATTATTAGAAAAAAAAGCAGTCAATTATTTTGTGTTTTGATGGAACGGTCGGTTAATACGACTTCGTTATACATACATATGGTACATTTACATGTGTACAAGAAGATGCTGACAGTACATACACAAAAATATGTTATGCATAGATGCGTATAACTATTATAAACAAGGTACAATTAGGACAGGAAATTAATATTTTTATAGTGTGTTTGAATTGTGATCCACATTACGTCAATCTGATTAAATAACGCTACTCACAATACTATCGCGGGGCTGTATTTCAAACCGATTGAAATTTCAAGCAGACTAATGCACTGCCAGATTTCTGCTATGTGATACTTACCGTTTCTTATTAATTCGTCAAGACTTCTTTTGAAATAATAAGCAATGCAATTCACAATTGACACATGTTAGCGTACTTTATATAAGAATCACAATTTGTATGTCCAAATAGTACGCGAAAACTACATTGTTATGCTTTCGTCAAACTAACAAGGCTTCTTACAAAGCTTGAGTAAATAGCAAAGGGGAGATAACTTGTGTCACTTTGGTCTTCCGTCGACAACTACACCGGTTACTGCATACTAGTGTCGTGTACAAGTGCCTATACGTCAAACTAAATTTGCACAATTATATACATTTGTATATTAATCAACATTTTTAACAGGAAAAATCATTTGAATAAAGGCTATAGCTCCCTGTGGAACAACAAACAAACAAGTCGGTAGTCGAACAATGTAAATATTGCAGTCCCGGAGCCCGCGTCTATATGTTTACTCACCGTATCTGTTACAATTTTGGTGTAACCTTCGACTTCCTATAACACTAGCTTGGCTGGTGCACACTAGGTTAACTGAACGTCCAGCCCCTGCTTCTGCGTAAAGTTACTTTTATGTCCGTTGTCAGTTCCGTGTTTTGGTTTAATTCCTCCAAATGAGTTTCCGTCCGCCGTGTATATATAATACCTGTCGTACACACATACACCAGACAGTCCAAACCCATTGAGGCATGCCCTTACCTATCGACATGGCGATATATATAGGTCAACTTAATGTATGTCACGAAAAAAATCGTATCTTTATATTATAATTACCTAATGGCCCTAGTCTGAGCTGTAAGGTATACATAAAAACTGTATTACATGTGATAAATTAAACGTGTACGTACAATGTCAAACCCGTATTTTTATTTATAATTTGGCTGTCCCACGTTTGTATAATTAAAGATGACATACATTACGTATATATACGTCCCCCGTGATGAATAGTTATACAAATATATACGTGCCCAACAATGCACAGTGTCGACGGGCGTACGGGTGAAGGCCTAGGGTAGCTGATTGTATTACCGAACAATTTAATGGTCTGCTGGGGAAAAATAACTGTGGATATTGCCACTGTTCAGATCAGTGGATAAAACGCATATATGTGAATTCGAACTCACAGCAGATATGCAAGTCCAATAAAATATTTTCGATTTAAACAAATGTATACATGGAGACTGCACCATTTATAGCTACTACATACATACTCCACTGCCCGGCTGCTTGTTGCCCCTGTGGGGCTAAATATAGGCCCAGACAAAACTTTTATGAAAATCATTAATTTTCCTCTTCAACATTAAAGTTAATTTTGACCTTGACCTAATGACGCTATGTTACTTATCATAAATTGTACATCAAACTATCTTTAACGGTTAAAAATCATCGATGACTTTCGACCTACGCCTTATGACCTTAAAAGTTTGTCAGTAGAGTAGCTTTAATGTATCTACACAAACTACATGTACCTACTGTTACAGAGATAACCAGCCATTTCAGTAAATGTACCGTCTTCAGAAGAAAAGGGCCATAACTCTGGTAAAAATTGAAGGAAAATGATGTCGTCCTCGGTGACACATTTATGATTTGACATGTTTAAAACGCTAACTTCGTTGTAATATAATAGCAGTACTGGTTCTTCTTATTCTCTTCTGACAAAAACACGTCACATGTACTAGACACAATGAGGGGCCGTTAGCATCACCTTGGCGTAAACATTTGAATGATTGATACAGACATATTTGACCTCTGATTGTGGGTGAAGGTCACGGTAACCTAGCTACAGTCGCTGCTCGTCGTACTGCAAGTTTCATCGATATATCCTAAACAGTTTGAAAGTTATTTCCAAGACAAAAAATGTAATTAAACTATCGAGAACACAGTGACCTTACGGCAGTACGCTGCACATAGGATTTAGGTGATACAAATATACATGTACTGCTTATTTTGTCAAGATGTATTTAATCGTTTAGAGATTATAATTATGACCCAGACAACCAGAATCGGACGTTATTGGGAGGAGGAGGGGGTATTATAAACTATGCGCCAATGAATCATCCCTCTACAATAACTGATTTCACAAAGTAAGCTGTATTAATTATAACATATTTTCTTCTGAAAGGTTGGATTCAGTGGACCTGGAGAGTGGCATATCTGTGGAGTACTTGAGTTCCGCAACCGATTACTGGGTATTCTGTTCTCATCTCTTCCTCGCTTATAAGGACGTTCGTTTTCCTTGGGAACTTCAATGCAATATCAGGGTAGTTATTAAAGGGGCATCCCGGGGAAGTCTACAATGAATTTATTGAATGAACATGCTGTCTGCACTACCAGATGCATTTTCCTGTTATTTCAATATTCAAAGTCCTCTCAAAATGTGTTTATTAGCCACTTGCAAAATTGCATTTCTCGGGAAAGCCCGATAAAAATAGCGATGATCACGCGTCAATCACGTGACTATTTTGTCGCATGTCGACGAAGGGGCCCAACGGGAGGGGACGCGTAATGTATAGGTCCGATGATGAACCAGACACAAAGTCCGTGTATCAATTTATTGAATCATATTCACATTAATAATCAGACGTTAATTACACACGATATTCATATGAAGAAATTTATGTCGGCATCTCTGCATCATTTATCGACATCAGTACCTGACTGAGACCGTTAGCCATGCATTGTCAGAAACCAATACGACACTGCACTATCTTACATTGTACGTTTAACAGTGTCATGTGGGTTTCCGACGATGACAACCATAGGGCAAACCTTAATTTCTGTAAAAAGTTATCTTCACGAATCCTCATTTAGAACCATTTCACAAAAGGTGTGCATGCATTGAAAAGTGCAAAAATAAAATGAAATGATTCGGATTTTTTTTATTCAACTCGATGTCTTGAAGATTTTTTTTCAGACTTTCTATATATTCATCTAAAATCTATCCAACTTTCAGCGTCAACATACTTTAACACTTACAATTATATATGTATCACGGAATCCGTGCACTCATATGACGCACCACGCACTAAACATGTAGAATACATGTATAATATATATATCAAATTTGGAACTTGTCGAGAAGATAATTGTCCAATACTTAATCCATTTATATATGTTATGATTCATTTTACTTTTTTTTATGTAAATTTAAAGGTTCGTTAACATTTTCAACACAACTGCAGACATGGGACATACATGTATATGATTTTTTTTTATGAATTAATGACTTCACTTATATAATGCATATATTTTGATTCATATCAAATTTAATACCGGGGTCCAAACCCGATAATATTTGTACAATCCGTATTTTATAGATTAGGTATGACAAGAATTTTTTATCCGCACATGATGACATAAATTTATTCATTTTTTCCAAATTGAATCTGTATACATTAAACTCAATCGCCATACCGGCGTTTTATAACGTAACTCCCCCCCCCCCCCCCATACGGTTTTTCTTGTATGTGAAAAGGTCTTTCTCTTCAGCAATATAATTCAATAATGTCGTTTTACTGGAATATTATAAAGGGAATATTACAATACACGCTTTCAAGTTTTACACACGCATTTCATGTAACAGAGGAATGAAAGAGTTATCCCTTGGGAAGCCCCAAAACTGTGTCACTGGCTATCCAGAAGAAAACTGTAACAATGCAAACAATTGGGCTGTTAGTCTCTCCCTTGAATACTTCCCATCCCTCATTATGCTTCCGTAATATAATCCTTACGTTAAAATTTGACAATTCGGCCACTTTTCGCTTGGTAGTTACATGTAGGTCACGCGGATCGCCATTTTTTGTTTACCGATTTAGCTTGTTATGCGCATGCGTTATTATATGTGATGCAAAAAAATTTGCATGTCCAAATCGTTGATCAACGAATAGTGATTCCCTTTTTCAATTATTAATTAAAATTTTTGAGAACATATTTCAGCGTAAATCGCCCATTAATTTTCCACAAGAGTATACATTTAATTCATTTATACAATAATTCTAAATAAGCATAAAAAAATATAGTTTTACCGTGATGCCTCTTTAAGAAACATATGATCAAACGTACCTGTACATGAATAACATTTGCCCTGGACCGGAAATGACATATCCCCGTTCTCTTTCTTGAGCAATATGTTGCCTTAACGAGATAATCAAGTGTCAAGTCTTACGTTGTTATGGAGATTTGGATTGGTGGTTCTTGTTGTTCTAGTTTTAACAGGAGACCGTGCACGAAATGGTGTTAGAGGAAGAGGTGAGAAAGGGAGTGATGCTGAATGAAGAGGCCATGTAGGGGAAATCGCCGGCATGCAGGGATGTACGTATCGGGCTCGCTGGAGAATTGCGGTCTTGGTACGGTTTTAGGCGGCCAACGTGTATATTGACCGGATCTGTAGAAACTGATCTCTGTATCCGATATATGACATCTGTAATGTGCATAAGGACGAGATATGGACGTTCCATTCTTGTCCAAGCTTGTCGTTGACAGCGGGCAAATATCACCCCCACACCCCATCACATCCTGCACATGTTCTGGGGCACAGACCACGATCGTAAAAGTTCTTCTGTCGACTAACAACTACTCCTATGGACTTGTGAGCGAACTCACAAGGATTTCATCAGTGCATGACATATCCATTTGACGAAGAGATTCGGGCATCAACATGGTAGATTGTCCTTTGGGGAACACCACATACATATTCCCAGCATCAACATGTTTGGAGAACAAAACAAAAAACCTGCTAAGACACGATTATGTTCGGTACGCCATCAACAAATAAGGGAGGTAATCGTCCCAGTCATCATTATTCTCATTCACGATACGCCACCATCTGGATTGAGCACTGAATCGTTCTACGAGTCCGTAGGAAACTGCGATCGAAACATATTTCTCTCATTTCTAGGTGTGTAATACTGGCCTGTACAGGGCAATACACCTATGATCGCTGTGGTTGTATTACACACCTACCCATGCAATACAGCCACGGCGTGACGTCACAATGGCACAACAATGACGTGACGTCACGAGTTCGGTAAAATCTGATGCCAACAAGGAATCAAAGTACTGAAAGTACTGAAGGAGGCGTAAATGAGATTATTTCAACTAGTATCTTAATGCCCTAAATATTGCAAGATGTGTAATAACAGATGTAACAGCTAATAATGGCTTCATTATATAAATCAATTGAGAGATATTTGTTAATTGCAAATAGAAATGTCAATTGAAAGTTCTTATTATATTTCTATTGATACATGAAGATGCTGAACAAGGCAGAAAGATTGATCGGAAGTAGATTTGTTCATATAACGTACATGGTAATGTGATAAACATGATATGTATTCATGTTATAGTCTCTACACTCATTGCTATATTTTCTAAACCTTATTTACTTGGTTTTATGTGTATAAAAGAAGACCGAATTACTATTTATATATATACACTTGGATTTCATTGATTGTTAAGAAAATTTGTTGAAGATAGTGTTGTCATGTAACAAAATTCACTTCTTCAATACAGTCCAATGTGAGAAATGAAGAGGACTTGAAGAATGCCTACCACTCTGGGCTGTATTTCAGAATTTGAAAGAGGTATCAAGAACAAACAATGAACACAAAAGTATTCTTCAGAACATTTATTATGATCAGGTTATCATTATAAAAGCAAAGAAATGTTAACTTTGTCATGACATAATTATTTATCACTTGCAGATTAACATATTATGCAGTTTTCTTCAGAATGGACATCCATGCACTACAATGCAAGACTAGAAAACAGATTTATGTCAATAGATAAGGTACCTCCTTTAACATATTAATGGACATCTATAGAATAATGAAGGTAACACATGTATATATAGATGAATGAAACTGATACATATTTCATATATACTTATATGAAATAGTATTGAAACATATGTCCGCATATTTTATAAAAATGATGTGAAAGTAACATGCTTGAACATTAGAAAATAGTTGTTTTATAACAACACATATCCAGATCTGCACATGCGCAAACATGCCAAAAATTTGAAAAAGGAAGCTGTATAAAACATATTTAGACATATCTACTACATATATATACATTTAAAAACAGTCGACATCTTTACAAGTGTTGCAGGAACCTGAAAAATGGTTCAACGAACATTGTTTGACAACAATATTGAAAGCACATGATGCAATCAAGCTTTGGACTTTCAAAAAATGGTACTGTTTTTCCAACCATATCAACACCCATTTTATAGTAAATGACATGTTCGATATGCATTATAGCGTTAATAAAACATGAAATATTATGATATAAAAGCATAAAGAGTGAAAAAAGATAACTTTATAACATACAAGTCATTCATTCATTGATCATCAGTTGCATTTATACAATCCAAACAGACATCATAAACTACATATATGTACATTTGAAGTACAAACCTGTTCCATTCCAGAAATACCTGCTTTCAAGTATCTACCAAGTTTTAACATAAATATATATATATATTCCGAATGACAATGTGTTTATCAAGGCATGTGTCAACATGTGTTCATGAATTACAGGAAGTTTGAAAATAGTACACATTCATATATCTCAGAAAAATAGTCTTTTAGTATTATTATTACACAACTAACAAACATAAGCAATTTCATTAATGTGCACATCTAGAATGGACTGGTTTCAATTTCTAACATACAGGATTTCCAACATCTGAGTTCTGAAATACTCAACATCTTTTCAAGTTTTACAGTAATCTTAAGATGAATCAACGAACAAGCTTTTGGCTAACAACAATATTGAAAGCAGAAGATACAATCAAGCTTCGGACTTTCAATTATGGCCTTAAATAGAACATGATATTTTGTGTTATAAATCATAAAAGTGAATCATAAAAGTGAAAAAGGTATAATCTTATATGCAAGTCATTCATTCATTGATCATTATTTTTTCGTTCACTCATTCAGTTGCTTGTTCAATCATTTTTTCATCTTCCTTCACTCATTCACTTGGTTGTTCTTTCATTCTATTATTACACTACATATTCAGATATGCACATCTTCAATCAAGTAAAACAGTGTCGATAGTTGCATTGATACAACCCAAACAGACATGATAAACTACAAATATGTATATTTCAAGAACAAACCTGTACCATTTCAAAAATATTGTTTTCTAATTTCTATCAAGTGTGTTTACAAATATATTCAGATTGACAATGTGTTTATCAAAGCATGTGCCAACAAGTTTTTTCATGAATCCATGGAAATTTGAAGATAGCAAATTTTCATATCTAAATCTGTTAAGTTTTGCAGCAACCTGAAGATGGATCAACGAACAAGGTTTGGCTAACAACAATATTGAAAGCACACGATATTAACAAGCTTTGGACTTTCAATTATATAGCTTTAAATAAAACATGAAATACTGTTTACTAAATCATTAAAGTGAAAAAGGACAACCTTAAATGCAGGTCATTTATCTGTTGGTCATGATTCATTCATAAACTGTGTTCACTTATTATATGCATTCGTTCACTCACTCATTCAACGGCTTTTTCAATTATTCTTTCATTTTCCTTCACTCATTCACTTGGTTATTATTAAATCTTTCTATCATTTATAAAAACAACAATTATTCAGATGAGAACATATCAAGAAAGTAGAACAATCTTAATAGTTGCATTGATACAACCCAAACAGACATGATAAACTACATATATGTACATTGGAAGCACTAATCTGTTCCATTTCAAAAATATCCCTATCTGGTATCTATCAAGAATGCTTAAAAAATATCCACATTGACAATGTGTTTATCAAACATGTGTCAACAAGTTTATCATGATTTACAGGAAGTTTGATAATAGCAAATTCACATATCTAAATTTTTTGCAGCAACCTAAAGATGAATCAACGAACAAGGTTTGGCTAACAACATTATTGAAAGCACACATTACTAACAAGCTTTGGAATTTCAATTATAGGCTTAAATAATACATGATATATTGTGTTATTAAATTAGAAAGTGAAAAAGGACAACCTTATATGCAAGTCATTTATCTGTTTATCATGTTTCAATCATAAACTGTGTTCATTTATATGTATTCATTCACTCACTCATTCAACTGTTGACTAGGTTGTTCATTCATTCATTCTATCATTCATCAAAACAACACACATTCAGATAAGAACATCTTCAAAAATGTAAAACAATCATAATGGTTGCATGGATACAACCCAAACAGACATGATATACTACAAACATTTTTCATTCTCCTCTGTCAGAGGTATCCTCACTGTTGTCCATTGGACCTGGTCCCTCTCTGATAATTTCAATGGACTGGATTGAACAGTTTTTTACAATCATCTTTGCTGACAGTGGCAGCAAGGCACTAACAACATCTTCCATGTCTTCAGCGTCTGCCATATGCAACGCATTCACCAGAGTGTTTTTCTTTAATCTCAGTTCGTTGTAGTCATTTCCAACGCAAACGACTACTTCCACCTCGTCACCTGCCAAGGAGAGACCTTCAATGTGGCCCTCCATATCAATCTCTGCGGCTTCAACTATCTACAAATAAGAAGTAATAATTCAATTTCAATTAACAGGAAGGCAAATGAGTCTAGGCAAGTTTGAGATTATCTTTAATCAGATGTATGGTATCCTGTTGACTACTTTATAAAAGTCGAAGTCATCCATTTGAACACACCTGGAAGCCCTTCATCCAAATATACGGGACTTAATTTCAGGTTTCAGGTACTTTTTGATTGTCGAGCAGAAGTTTGGCAAATGCCAAATAAAAAAGTTGAAACCGAATTACATAGAATCTATTTTCTTTGCATATTTTTACTGCGAGTTAATAGGGCTGGGTAGTTAGATACTCTGGCGTTGAGGTTATTCTGAAAATTCATGTAAGGTTTTAGCGATCAGTGACATATGTGTTATGAATCCATTTCCTTTTCAATCTTAAGCTTGTAGAAAGCGAGGTACATGTAGGTATAAGGTAAATGCTTTTGCACAGAGACAAAAGTCCTTGATATGACTTGTTAATTATCATAGTTGTCATGAACACTTACTTGCACAACACTGTTTCTTGTAGTGTTGAGGGTAATGGCTCTATTCCATTCGCCTGTCACGCATTGTGACACTTCAATGTAGTCTCCTACTTTGATGGAGACATTTGCAGCATCCCTCCACAGAGACAGATCAACTTCTTCTCCATCCTCACTCAATCGTACAGTGTGTATGCTTGCAGGCTCACTACCAACCTTCACTTCTTTTACACTTTCATCCTGCAAGAGCAAGCATGTTTTCTTTGATTCTCCCAAGTCTATGCTATATCACATGAACAATTAAATGAAGATTCTTAAAGAGTAACTGTAGTGCAAATAGAAACTGAAATGATCAGACTCGTTGTGTCGGCATTAATACATTGTCGAAAACCGCATCGAAATCGGCCGACCGGTTACAAAGTTACGACAGGTTGAAGTTTGGTTTTTTACCTGTTTTGCCACACGCTAATTAAGCGCACCGCGGACCGCTAAAAGTTGTGCACACGTATTGGTGACGTCACAACGGGAACACAAGAAATAAGGTCCTATGTCTCTCTATATATAATAGTAATATGTACGTCTGGTTGATTAATGATTCAAAATGTATTATACAATGAAATTAAGGGACGTACCATAATATGAGGGTCGGGAGAATAATCTGAAATCGTCATTAAAATAACATTATTTTGATTCTTTCATAAATATAGTGTTTATTGATTGTTCAAATTAATTTAATGGACCCATATATATATGCGCGGGGACGTATATGTCACATATACGTCCCTGATATGTGCTATCATATTGTAATACTCTGTGTCAACTCACACAGCATATGACACTTTTTTAATTTCGAGTTTGACTCTTCTATTCAACGAGAAAAGTTCTGTTGAGAACTTGCTTGATATGTCTCAGGGACGTATATGCACATATACGTCCCTGGTATGTCTGTATCACAGTTTTTTCATATTTTATTTTTAACATAAATGAATAAAATGCGGATTAAAACCACAGGCGCTTGTGGCCAGGAGAATAGCCATCTAAATATATAGATAACATAGCGAAATATGATAATTAAAATAAAATATAAAAACTGAATTTTCAAGCTTTCTTTTTATGTTATTAATCATCTATAACCGTATTGAAAATAATTGCCAAAATTCAGCTTGATACGTCAAGCGGTTTAATTTAACAAAAAATCGACTATCAGACACTCTTTTTTTTGTGAAATTTAACCGCTTGACGTATCAAGCTGAAAATTGGCAATTACATTCATTGTGGTTTTAGATGATTAATAACATAAAAAGAAAATTGTGTAAGTCAGTTTTTATATTTTATTTTAATTATTCATATTTTGCAAATTATCTATATATTTAGATGACTATTCTCCTGGCCACAAATGCCTGTGATTAAAACCAATTAAGTAATCTTCTCATCTTATTTTCAAAAGATGTTCCATGTTCATTTCTTGTCAGTAAAACACAGGGGTTTTCAAAGATCTAATCTTATTTTTTCTCAAACAGAATTCGAAATACATTGTTCTTGATTTTTATTTCGATGTACATGTATGTGCCTGAAGACAGGTAACATCAGGATTTCGCTCATATTCTATTTATTTTACAATATTCACGATTTGAAATGTTTTTTTTATACTGCATAGTCATAAATAAATTATCAATGGATAGAAAGCTGTTAACTTTAATACACACCTATAATTTCTCAAACATATATAAGGATATAAAAGAAGTCGATATGTGATACCCGTCAAAACAGTTTATACAGGTCGAAAGCATTGATAAAAGTTATATATTTTCATTTTCCAATATACGTACATCGTATTGTACGTATAAAAAGGCTGGTCTTGTCGTTCTATATGACGTTACTAACTGTTCTTCTTTGAATCTTAAGTCTATACACGGAATTAGATTGGGCTAAGTCCGTAGTCTAAAGCAACACAAATATCCTTTTCCTTATCTGTTTGTTTGAGGTTGTTTCTAAGTAGTTTTGTGTTTATACAGCCGACCGACATGCATTAAAGGCCCAATATACGTAACTTTCGGCAAAACTTGAAGCGAAAATCAAGCCTAATAACTTATTATATTTATAGATTTAGTTAAGATTAGCTGATATCAGCAATATTTAAGATGAATTCTTACGCGGTTACCGGAACAGCAGCAGTTGAAACACGGTATTTGTAAACACGCGTCCATTTTTAACTGTGTTCTGCCTTCGGTTTGTTGTTGAAGTGGGCCCCACCTGACGAATTTTCAATTTTTTAGATTTTTTGTCAAGAGTTTCTTGTTAGTTACCGCTCAGGTTTACTTCGTTTTAGGCTTATATTTGCATGGTTATCAACTGGATTTTTTTTCAGAATTTTTCAGAATCACGAAAACTTTCCTAAAGTTACGTATATTGGGCCTTTAAAATTTGTCAGCGTGCATTAAAAAAGGTGTTACGATCAGTTCCTGCTCATATGTGCATGCAATCAACGTGACCATCAGTGAATACACACGCCGTTTTAGCGGTGTTATATGAAATAAAATATGAGAAAATTAATACCTAATCATATCAAGTGCATGTTAATAACATGTTAATCATGTTAGCGAGTCCGGCGGTAATTGATTTATGGTCGAGTGATCATGACCACGTGTGCCGCACACCTTTGGAACTCCCGACCCCCTCACCACTAATCACGGCCCCCTGGGGCATACAACAATTATCAGTAGGGTCATTAATGAACTCCATACAACCTTGATATATAATAAGTGTCATATTCTTGAATAGAAGACTCTATACAAATAACAAGTCGTGATACGATTCATATAATTTTAATATAATGACTACACAAGTCTATCAGTGCGGTCACCGTTGTGACGTCACTTCCGGTCGTATGGCAAAATCGGGGATTTTCTGATTTGCGTTCAGGAGTGAAATTTAGAAAAATGGTCAAAACTTCGTAATTTTTACAAAAAAAAAATTTTCGTGTGAATTATCTCACTTACTATTTAGCAATCTTTCCATACACAAAAGATGGTTTTGCACTACAGTTACTCTTTAAATAAATGTGTTTGAATTATATATATATAACAATGATAAATTTACCTTAATAGTGGTGTATCTATTGCAGTTATATAGAAATATTCAAGATAGAAAGTCAAATACAGTATAGCAAAGCATTCTATCTGTTAAATATAGAAAACTGAAACCAACACTCAGTGTTCGAAATTGAAATTGCTAAAATGAATGGGATATTAAAAAGGTCAGCATTGCTAAGAGCACTTACAAATGTAGTCACCGATTTCGAAATTATTATTAAATGTCCGTTGTAATAATACAATTCTCTTATAATTAAATTACCTTAGTGATCTGGCCCCTTAAAATTGACCTACTTAGCCCGCAGCCGATCGTGGCCTCTGAACCACAACACTAGTCGAGTCAATGACCTCTAGGCCTACTGATGAGTCATCGAATTACACATCAATTTGAAATGAAATCGACACTAAAACTGTAAAATACAAGCTTCGTATCAGATTTGGATAATGTATTGACAAAATAAAAACTACAGCAAAAGCTTACCTTGATAATGAGTTGTTGCTTCTGTGATGAATTACGTTTGTTACCCAGTTTCCGGAATCTCCGTCCTCCGTTTTGTTTATTAGCATGCCTGTCGTATAGGCGCTTGTAATGTAAATACTTGTACTGGTTATAGAAGTGTTTTAAAGACCTTGATAATACAAAAAGAGGGCGCTAGTTGTAATATTCGCCGGGTATAAAAGGCGGCTGCTAGGGCCGAGGTGTTTCTGATTACTGCACGGACCAGCGAACGGTAAAGACAAGCAAGGTAACTTACTAAAGATATATAGACGTGCCTGAATAAGGCTTCCCTATGTATTCTGTTGGTAGTTGATTGTATCTGGCCTTGTGTCTGTTCGACGGGTGTGACATACCGGTAGTGTGTGTGTCAGGGAGTGCTCCGTGTTTTGAGTGCTCGGTAGTTTTGAGTGCTCGGTAGTTTTGAGTACTCGGTATTTCGGAGTGCTCGGTATTATATCGGTGAGCGCTCGGTATTTATCAAGTCTACTGTGTTGATGATAGTTCAGTTGTATTGTACATATTCATCGTAATATTTGGTAGATTTAGGATATGATTAAACCCAGATAGGGATAGTTAATTTCGTTGGCTAGTGAGAACTCCGTTTTCATACACTGGTCTGTATAATTTATAGCTGTTTTGACCAATTATATCCATGTAGCTGTATGATAACTCAGAGGAACTGAGTACTCATTTTATATATTGTATGTAGGAATTATAGCCATAGTTTTTGCTACGGTTTCTACATGAATACAGCTAGGCTAGCTGGATAGATATATCTGTATATATTTGCATTTATCATCATGAGGTTTTGAGTAATCCTGATTTAATATAATTTTAGTGTAGATAGTAATAAGATCATCAGTAGTGACTGGTACGGACCCCGTAAACGTCACATAATTTGGTGGCAGCGGTGGTGATCATTCTGTCTACAATTTAGATTTGCTCGATAACTCAGGTTTAAATAAAATCTGATAGAATTTTATTGTTATTTTGTTATAAATCAATATGGCTCATGCTGATGAGACATCTCGCGCTGGTTTGAGAAAATCTGAGATGTATTTTGGTGAGGAGAGTGGACAAGGCTATCACTCAACACCAAAACCAAATATGTCGAAAGGGATAACTCATCATAGAGATTCTGGTTTTATGTCTGTATATGGAGTTGACAAAACATCTTCGGAGGAGAAGGACATGGCTGAACTCTATAGTAGTAAAGTGAGCAATCCTGAAGATATATCCACAGATGGGATTGATAAGGAGATAGAGGAAATGAAGAGGCAGTTACGTCAATTAGATGTTCAAAACCAGAGCCTGCGAGAGTCCTCAAGTAAAAAACTGAATGAGTTGGCATCTTATACAGATAATTATGGATTCCAAAACAAACCAGCAAGCAATCCCAAGGTTAGGTTCTCAGAAAGTACCTATTCAACACGGTTTGATAGCGATAGAGCAGACTTGGGCAACATTACTTATCGAGATGGAAAGCAAAGAAGTTCAGCTCGATTAAGCGAGAATGATGTTGTATCAAGCTATAGTTCTCCTCGGCTGCAGGGAATGAATCCCAGGTCATTTTCTGACATGGGTGATGTTGATTTTGAGAAACAAACATTGAGAAGAAACCATGTGTCAGTAAAAGCATCTACATATGATGGCACAGCACCTTGGAGAGATTATAAGTCTCATTTTGAGGCATGCGCTCGAATCAATCGCTGGACAGAACAGGATATGGGTTTATACCTAGCTGTGAGTTTGAGAGGACAAGCTCAGGGTATACTTGGCGACTTACCTGCCGGTAAGCAGGAGCATTATTTTTCTTTAGTGAGTGCTCTTGAACAAAGGTTTGCCCCACCAAATCAAACCGAGCTTTATCGAGTTCAGTTGCTGGAAAGGAGGCAAAGAGCAAGTGAAACACTTCCAGAATTGGGTCAAGCTATTCGGAGGCTTGTTAACTTGACCTATCCTACTGTTGAAGTTGGAGTTAGAGAAACATTGGCCAAACAACAGTTTCTGGAATCACTTGCAGACTCGGACATGCGTATTCGCATTAAACAAGCTAGGCCTGAGAATCTTACAGATGCGATCCATTTGGCTGTAGAACTGGAGGCTTACAAGAAAGCTGAAAAACATGGAAATGAAGGTCACTCATACCTGAGAGCTACAAGTACTGAGGGTGCTGATTCAAAGCTACCAACAGACTCTGAGAAATCTGGAATGGAATCCATGTTGAGCAACATCCAGCAGAAGTTGGAAAAGATGCAAGCTGATATCAGCCAGCTTCAGGCTAGAAGGAAAACACAGAATCATCAATCTCAACAAGGGAAAGATGTGATAGGTACAAACACTGATCGGCGGTGTTATAAGTGTCACGAGACTGGACATTTACGGAGGGACTGTCCTCAGCTGAAAAGGGAGTCTCAGAAGAATCCAAAGGCAGTAGCTAGCCCAGTGAGGACGAGGACAAAGAAGAGCACTCATAAACAATCTGCTGGGATTGGAGTTTCCTCTGCTGCTCAAGAGGCTGGATTGTACATCAAGGCAGAGGTACAGCATACCAATGTTAAGCTATTGGTAGATACTGGAGCCACTGTGACAATTTTGTCGCAGGACATATATGAGAGAATCCCAGAAGAGCGAAGACCAAAACTGAGAGAAGTTAGGAAGGATGTCCTAGCTGCTAATGGTAGTGAGCTGAAAGTCTTGGGACTTGCAAGTTTTATGATAAAACCTGAAGGCTGCAGAGAGGTGTACTTTGAAGCTTTGGTAGCTCAAATTAGTACCGAAGGAATCCTTGGTCTTGATTTCCTGAAATCCAGGAATGGCTTGATTGATCTTAAGCGAGGATCTCTCATATTGGATGATGTGCCAGTTAACACTAAGTATGAGGGTACCCTAGGATGCTTTCGAGTTGTCGCTTTGGAAAAAGTAACCATTCCTGCTAAGAGTGAGATGGTTATTGCTGGACAGGTACATTCTCCTTCGGGTAAACAAATGAGGGGTGAGTCCCTTCTTGTTGAAGGAGCAGAATCCTTCCTGAAAACTGATAGGGCTCTAGTAGCCCGCTCCTTAGTACGTAACGAGACTTCCATTCCTGTGAGACTCATGAACCTGCAAGAGGATCCACAGACAGTCTATCCCGGTACAAATGTTGCACTTGCTAGTCCTGTCACCAGTGTCATTGAGACAACCGAATTGACTGATAATCCGCCAAATGGCGAGCTCAGAGTTGATTTGAATCAACTACTGGAGAGGTCCCAAAAACATCTGACTTCAGAACAGACCGAGCAAGTAAAGACTCTGCTGTCCACCTATCAGAACCTTTTCGCAGCTACTGATAGTGACTTGGGACGAACAACAGTTATAAAACACAAGATAGAAACTGGTGATGCTCCTCCAATCAAGCAGCCACTGAGGAGGGTGCCAGCACATTTGAGCTCAGAAGTCGATCGGCAAGTGAAAGATATGCTGGATCGCGGAGTAATTCAGAAGTCTACCAGTCCATGGTCATCTGGTATTGTGTTGGTTAAAAAGAAAGACGGGAGTCTCAGATTCTGCGTTGATTATAGGCGACTCAATGCTGTGAGCATGCATGATGCCTATCCATTACCACGCATTGATGAGGCACTAGACCACCTGTCAGGCTGCACATGGTTTTCTACACTTGACCTGAATGCGGGCTACTGGCAGGTCGAACTTGAGAGTGAGTCTCGTCCTAAATCTGCTTTTTCAACCAGGACAGGATTATACGAGTTCCAAGTGATGCCATTTGGACTGACATCTGCTCCAGCTACATTTGAACGGCTAATGGAGACTGTTTTAGCCGGACTTCAATGGCAAATCTGCCTCATTTATCTTGACGACGTGATCGTTGTAGGGAAAGATTTTGAGGACATGCTGCAGAATTTACAAGCTGTGTTTGATAGACTCCTGGCTGCTGGTCTGAAATTGAAGAGCAAGAAATGTCAATTGTTTGGAAAAGAAGTGATCTATCTTGGACATGTGATATCCGAGCAAGGGATAGCTACTGATGGCGAAAAAGTGAAAGTCGTAGAACAATGGCCTGTCCCACAGAATACCAAAGAGGTTAGGTCATTTCTTGGATTCTGTGGGTATTATAGAAGATTCGTCAAAAACTTCTCACAGATTGCAAGTTGTCTCCACAAACTGACTGAGAAAGACCGGAAGTTTGAGTGGACTGATGCATGTCAAGAAGCATTCACTACCCTGAAACAGCACTTGATCAATGCTCCCATACTGGCTCACCCAGATTTTACACACCCATTCATCTTAGATACCGATGCCAGCGACAAATCCATTGGTGCTGTTCTCTCTCAAAACATAGATGGGAATGAGAGACCTATCGCATATGCAGGCCGAACACTGACGAAATCTGAACGGAGTTACTGCGTAACAAGGAAAGAGTTGTTGGCAGTTGTACATTTCGTGAAACACTTTAAGCACTATCTGTACGGAAGAAAGTTTACGGTGAGAACAGATCACAGTTCCCTGCGCTGGCTGCTCAATTTTAAATCGCCAGAAGGACAAATGGCCAGATGGCTTCAGGTTTTGAGTTCATACAATATGGACATAAAGCACAGGCCAGGAACTCAGCACCGTAATGCTGATGCTTTGAGTCGGATACCATGTCGACAGTGCGGGTTTGATCCCATGTGGGAGGAAAATAGTTCAGAGGATAAGACTCCAACCGTTGAGAACTGCAGTCCAGTAGCAGTTGGGGATTCAAAATGCCCCAAGTTAGAGATAGAGTCGTCATCGCTTCAGCAGAAGCAAGGGAATGATGCTGATATTGCAGTAGTGGTTCAATGGGTGAGGGAAGGGGCAAAACCGTCCTACAAAGAAATTGGTGGCCACAGCATGGTCGTAAAGACATTGTGGGCCCAATTTGAATCCCTGGTGATACATGAGGATATGCTGTATCGGAAAAACCCCCATTCAGAAGCTAATCTACAGGCAATCGTACCTGCATCAGAACGACGAACTGTGTTGACTCACAGTCATGACAATCGGAGCTCTGGACACTTAGGAATGAAAAAGACGTTGGCTAAAATCCGACAGAGTTTTTACTGGCCGGGATTGCAGGCAGATGTAAAGCAATATGTGATCGGATGTCCGCAGTGTAGTAAAAGAAAGAGTTCAAATAAAACCAAGCGAGCTCCTATGCAGATGGTAGAGTCCGGTTTCCCTATGGAGAGGATAGCTACAGATATCCTCTGTGAACTCCCGATTACACAGCAAGGTAATCGACACATCTTGGTAGTTTCTGACTACTATACCAAGTGGACAGAGAGTTTCGCGATGCCGAATATGGAAGCACAGACGGTGGCCAAGATTCTGGTAGAAGAAGTAATTGCTAGGTTTGGTGTTCCTTACAACATCCATTCGGATCAGGGATCCCAATTTGAAAGCGCATTGTTCCAGGAAATGTGTTTATTGCTCCAAATCAACAAAACACATACCACCCCATATCATCCAAAATCTGATGGGATGGTCGAGCGTTTCAACAAAACTCTCGTGAATATGCTCAGTGCTTTCGTAGATACACATCAGACCGATTGGGATGAACACCTACCGTACGTAATGATGGCTTACCGGTCTACGGAAAATGAGACGACCAGAAGTTCACCTAACGCCATGATGCTAGGGAGGGAAACGAGTACTCCTATAGACATTCAGTATGAAATGCCCAGGAATATAAAGACTATTCCCCAGAATCAGTGGGCTTGGCAGTTAAAGGAGAGAATGGAAACTGCACACGAGCTGGTGAGAAAACACTCAAAGGGAGCGATGCTCCGACAGAAGCGTTACCATGACCAGAAACTGTCTTGGACCAAATTCGAGCCCGGTGATTCGGTGTATGTCTTTTTCCCGAATGTCCCAGCAGGGACCACGCACAAGCTGGCAAGTCGGTGGCGGGGACCATTCAAGATACAAGCCAGATTGACCGAGGTTACCTACAGGGTACCATGTGGGTACAAGGGAAAGTCTAAAGTAATCCATGCTGATCGCATGAGACTGAGACATCCTCAGATTTTGCTTGGTGAGAGCAGAGCAGATACACTTGAACGAAAGAGTGTGCAAGTTCAAGTCGATGATTCATGTTTTGTACCTTATCAGCAAGATAGAGTAGAGGAAAGTGATGCAAAAGGCAGTGAATCAGATGAGAAACTAAACATTGAGAGTGAGGGTGAATCTGAAAGAACAAACACAAGGCGAACGCGACGTAAACCGCGTTGGCATTCAGATTATACTTCACGATATTAGAGTGATCATTTCTGTTTTGTAATCCATCCCTCTTTGTCGTTCCAGACCTACATGATGGTGAAGACTAAGAATACCCCAGTTAAGCTATGTCCTATGTGTGCCTATAGGGCGACCAGTCTAGACGCAATGAAGGAGCATCTCTTGAAGTGCGGTGTTGAGACCATGGAAAAGAAGACGTTGGCATGCTCCCAGTGTAAATACAGAACCTTCCGAGCTGCCAACATGGCTAGGCATCAGAAGCGCCATGAGCACTCTGCAGTCATGCCGACTGGTACAGACCCTGTCAAGAAGACTGCAGGAAAGAGTCAGAAGGAGGATCAGCCATCGACCTCCTCTCAGCCGGTACATACTGATGTAGAGAGCTGGAATGAGCAGGACCCTGGTGATCTGCTAGGCGATGTCTCTGAATCTTCTGATGTTGATAGCTCATCTTCCGAGGATGAGGGAGCGGAATTACTGATAGGCCGCACCGTACGGAAGCCTACCCAACCAGCACCGGTATCGGCTCCGAAGCGGAAGGCAGAGGCTATCACTGGTGATAAGCCCCATCCCAAGGATCCAGTTAATATGGTACCACAGCCAGTCGTAAGTGCCATTCCGAGACTGCCGGTTACTAACCCTACGACCATGGCCAGCTGCAAGAAGGTACGCAAGTTGGTTGATGTCGGTGTCCAGACAGACCCGGAACCTCCAGCTAACAGGCGCACAGTTACGAAGACGATCCGATACCATGAGGCCGGTCGTGAGATCCAGATCGTTGAGTTCTCCGAGTTCTTGGAACCCGAGGATAAGCATCGCTCGGGCTGAACTTTTCTTCAATTTCTTTATATCTTACGGAATAAATCATTGAGTGTTATTTGTTGGTTAAGTTTTACTTTTATCAGCACGTGAGGACACGTGTTACTCGGAGGCGTGGGTAGTGTGATGAATTACGTTTGTTACCCAGTTTCCGGAATCTCCGTCCTCCGTTTTGTTTATTAGCATGCCTGTCGTATAGGCGCTTGTAATGTAAATACTTGTACTGGTTATAGAAGTGTTTTAAAGACCTTGATAATACAAAAAGAGGGCGCTAGTTGTAATATTCGCCGGGTATAAAAGGCGGCTGCTAGGGCCGAGGTGTTTCTGATTACTGCACGGACCAGCGAACGGTAAAGACAAGCAAGGTAACTTACTAAAGATATATAGACGTGCCTGAATAAGGCTTCCCTATGTATTCTGTTGGTAGTTGATTGTATCTGGCCTTGTGTCTGTTCGACGGGTGTGACATACCGGTAGTGTGTGTGTCAGGGAGTGCTCCGTGTTTTGAGTGCTCGGTAGTTTTGAGTGCTCGGTAGTTTTGAGTACTCGGTATTTCGGAGTGCTCGGTATTATATCGGTGAGCGCTCGGTATTTATCAAGTCTACTGTGTTGATGATAGTTCAGTTGTATTGTACATATTCATCGTAATATTTGGTAGATTTAGGATATGATTAAACCCAGATAGGGATAGTTAATTTCGTTGGCTAGTGAGAACTCCGTTTTCATACACTGGTCTGTATAATTTATAGCTGTTTTGACCAATTATATCCATGTAGCTGTATGATAACTCAGAGGAACTGAGTACTCATTTTATATATTGTATGTAGGAATTATAGCCATAGTTTTTGCTACGGTTTCTACATGAATACAGCTAGGCTAGCTGGATAGATATATCTGTATATATTTGCATTTATCATCATGAGGTTTTGAGTAATCCTGATTTAATATAATTTTAGTGTAGATAGTAATAAGATCATCAGTAGTGACTGGTACGGACCCCGTAAACGTCACACTTCAGCAGATGTCGAGATGAGTCATCCAATATGGCGCGAAGAAAAAAAAGATGTGCAGCATCCCGCAGATTCTTGCGCGAAGTAACAACTGAATATATCCACAACTAGATTTTGGAATGTAATTAATAGTGAGTTTAGAATCGTAAACAATATTTTATTATCTACTGTTATAATGATTACTGACGTGTTACCGATTCTGTTAAGTCTGTTACGAAGAACTATTTTTCTTGCGCATTGTTTCTCATTAAAGCATGTACAGTGAAAAGGTTGTCCTCTATGAATATCGCAGTTACCTCCCTTGCACGAGTATCAACGGAAAAGTGACGAACTACGACTAGTTATTTCATAATTTTAAAATAAATTCATATTACACTGCTTGAAATAATTTATATCATGCGAATCTATCTCTGCTACATTTACAGAGAAGCATCTGCACCAACGATGAGATACAGAAGTAGAGAAACTGATGCATCGGTATGTTTTCACATACAAGTTGTCTCCCATAACTTATGCCACTGCCACTAGATGTCGCTATTGAAATACTTCCGTAGGAAACATGAAAAAACGCTTTTCTGTTGTTTTTTAATAACTTTCAGATATGATATGTTGCATACATGTTTTGCAACCATATATTGTCACATATGAACGAAAAGGCAAGTGCCACGCAGGCTATGGAAGGAAATAAAACGGATTTCAAGAATAACTGTGACGTCATAGATCCAAGGTAATCTCATAATGGCAGGCTTACGCCTCCATAAAAATGGCGACGTGATGAAATTAAAACCTTCCACGATATTTTAACCGTGTACATAAGAAAGCTGAGATTGTTTTTTCTGCGCAAACTAAGTTTGCAAATATGGGGTATGCTTAATCTTGCTGTATCATTTGTTTTCGTCAACAAAGCTCAAGGAAAAAGTTGATATTTTCAAAATGGTGGCCAGTCAAAAGTATTTTCATGGTTTTTGAACTTATTCGGGTAGTTGAAATGAGAGAAAAATACCCTTTCATGGCCAGGGGTGTAAGATAGGGAAATTCCACCCTCGGGATTTTCAAATTTGGCAAAACCCTCGGCAAAGCCTCGGGTTTTACCAAATTTGAAAACCCCTCGGGTGGAATTTCCCTATCTTACACCCCTGGCCATGAAAGAGTCTTATAATATTACCTGCAAACAGTTCTGCCTTCTGCCTAAATGTGAATGTGAACAACTACTCCTATGGACTTGTGAGCGAACTCACAAGGATTTCATCAGTGCATGACATATCCATTTGACGAAGAGATTCGGACATCAACATGGTAGATTGTCCTTTGGGGAACACCACATACATCTTCCCAGCATCAACATGTTTGGAGAACAAAACAAAAAACCTGCTAAGACACGATTATGTTCGGTACGCCATCAACAAATAAGGGAGGTAATCGTCCCAGTCATCATTATTCTCATTCACGATACGCCACCATCTGGATTGAGCACTGAATCGTTCTACGAGTCCGTAGGAAACTGCGATCGAAACATATATATTACCTGCAAACAGTTCTGCCTTCTGCCTAAATGTGAATGTGCGAAGTACGATCTTTCAATGCAAGAAGTTGATTTCAAATGACCTTTTTTAGCAATTGATTTAAATCCAAAACTTGTTAAACTCTAAACACCCAAATTCAGATATAAAAATGCATTTGTAGCTATAACAAATTATAGATCGCAGCAAAGCTTTGCCGATTTTCAGTTATATAGTAATTATAAGGATTGGGGGCCAATGGTGCTACATCGTCAGAAACCCACGGTACACTTCTCTGACGTTTTGTACCGTGGGTTTCCGACGATGATGGTGCTATAAAAGAAGAGATGGAAAAAGATCTTAGCAAAACAGACACACTTCTTATTATAAGTATCTAACGAGGAAATATTATATAAGATAATTCTAAATGAAAAATTCAAGCCAGCTTTCTTGTCTGAAGTTTCACTGTTTCTATCATTTCTGTCTGTGATCTCCCAATCACTAGTGATTTTATCGTCTATTTGCTTTGTCCTGAACGACGAACTGATCTCATTTGTGAATAAGGAGTGACTGACTTATCGAAAGCTTTTCTTAAGTCCATAAACAATGCATTATTTTGTATTCCGTGATAAAGATTTTTTTCTATAAAAGTGATCTCATTTTTTTGGCATGATGCAACGATGAAAAAATGTTATATATCGCGCATGCTTCATAGCATTTGAGACAATGATGTGCTCTAAAACTGTCATACGATATTGGGACGCGGTAATCTATATGATCATATTATACATACAATTGCCGATTTTCAGTTATATAGTTATTATAAGGATGGAGGCCAATGGTGCTATAAAAGAAGAGATGGAAAAAAATCTTAGCAGAACAGACACACATCTTATTAGAATTACCTAACAAGGAAATATTATAAAAGATAATTCTAAACACGGAGATTAAACATATCTATTTATGAAATGTACGTAAAAATACATGTAACCGAATGTTATATGTAAAAATGTAACATAATCGTCATGGCCACGTGCAGAGGTTATCTTATCTCTTTATTTGAAAGGGAGATATCTTCATTTGAAAAGGATATAACTTTATTTGAAATGGAGATATCTTTATTTGAAAATGAGATATCTTCATTTGAAAGGGATATAACTTTATTTGAAATGGAGATATCTTTATTTGAAATGGAGATATCTTTATTTCAATGGGTAAAAACCCGAACGGCTTGTCATATCAGTGACCATGGTAAATACTTAATGTAAACAATAAACTAAATACGAATATATCATATCTTACATCTTGATTATATTAGCTTGTCCATGCCAGGACCCCATGATCCAATATACAATTGTAGATCCCTAATTTTGTTGTGTGCCACCATACCGCAAATAAACTGGAGTTATCTCCCATGTATTGTTGTTGATCGTCAGCTACCGCCAGCGTGCTGCAAAACACGTGTAGATGGTCATCAACTGTCGTCGTCACCGGCCCGCGGACGCTTCTTGCTGTTATAAACTGCTTTCGTGCACGTGAGTCACACATTCAGACAAACATGGCGGACAACAAGAAGGAACGTTTAGTATGGGTTGATTTGGAGGTAGGTGACCGATCCGTGGTAGGCCTAATTACATGAACATGTAGCTCACGACCGGTCGGGGCAGTGACCGAAAAGAACCGAGTCGGAGCGGAACGGGACCGAATCGGGCGGAAACAGAATGCTTTTTTTAACGTTTTGCATTTGAATAGTTTATATGTCACTTTAAATGAAATACACCTTCAAATATTATATGTGTATGTAACTGAAACATAACACAATTTTATTACATTTTATTTTGCAGTTGTAGGCGCTATATTTATAAAAATCGAAAATAAATTGGTATATATATACATACATGTATGTAATGTGTGCGGCTGTTGCAAACGGAATAAAATGGACCAGAAAAAAAATCATTTATTTAATGTAGACATGATTATCATTTCCCTATCTAGGTTCCTAATTAATTGTGTCCTTTCAGTTCTTGGACCAATTTGAAAAACAAAATGGCTGAAAGGCGGCCATCTTGGATTTTGATAATTCCTATTTGATAGATCTTTCAGTTCACAAATATCATATGGATAGGCTCCCTTTGGTCAAAACCTATAGTTACATTGTGCCCTCTTGATTTTGAGACTTATTTTGAAAAGAAAATGTCTGCCAGCTGGCGACCATCTTTGATTTTAACAATGAAAGTTTGTCATTGCTATTTCTTGAGAAGTATATATAGGCCTACTGGATGGATTTTTTTTTCAAATTATATCAGTAGGTTCCCCCTATAAGCTGTATATATGCTCATTTCATTTAGGGACTGATTAGAAAAAAACAAAAAGGGTTACAGGGGGCTTATACTGATTTCAAATTGATATTTAACTACGATAAAAGCTTAATTATCGATATCTTCAGTGCACTAAAACGAAACAGCCAATTTGACAGCAAACCATCAACATTTCTGTGCCAAATCAATTTAATGACATCATAATAATTACAGGCTAGATATTGTTTAAATTATTGTCTCTTAATTAAATCACACGTGTCTCTGGTTAGTTTATATAGTTGCTTTGCCATGCAAATGTAAATTAATGCATTGAAATATGGTGTTGTTCCCACAGATGTCTGGACTGGACATACAGAAGGATCACATCTTAGAAATGGCTTGTCTGGTCACCACTGGACACCTGGACATTGTGGCAGAGGTAAGTACACTGACTTATAGGCACGGCTGGTCTACTGGTCTCGTATAGGCTCCTGATAGAAGGATTGCAAGTTCGAGTCCCGGCCATGGCAATAGTATTGTATCCTTAAGCAAGATACTTTACTCCGCTAAATATTCCAGTCTACTCAGCTGAACATTAATGAGAAACTGCATGTGCTATGTGGTTGGGTAGTGCTAGAAACTGTAGAATGCTAGCTGTGAGCACCGAAATGGCAGCACCATTTGTATGCTCCCGAGGGAGTTGAGAACGTTATTAACCATACATTGGTAATAATTTGTGAACCTATAGGTTGTTATAAAGCGGCCAGTATATAACTATAAAATTATACGCTGGACTACTGTAAACATTCAAAAAGTACAAGTAATTTTAGTAGTAATCTTAGCTGATATTAACAGGTTTTTGCACTGAAAACATTCTGCTCAAATAAATCATGATTATGCTAATTATGGTTTGTGTATATAAAGCTTTCTATATGTTTATATTGATATAAATTCTTTTAGTGTTCGTCAGTTTTAGTTCGCTTTTAACTAGTAGGACAAGGGAAGTAACTCATACTGGCAGACTCCATTATCACACAGCTATTATATACTTCACACATTAAATCTCAGGTAGCTATGTAAACTTCACAAAAATGTTCGTTTTCATTAATTACATTTGATAACTTTGATTATATTCTGGAACTATTTGATAGCTTGATAAAATATTTCTGTTAAAAAAAACCTATTATTTCCACACCTTTTATTAAAAAATGTGGATGAAATAAATAAAATTAGACTAATAAATTAACAACAGGTATCTGAGTGTAAACATTGCTCAAAGCTACATGTATACATCAGGGCTTGACCTACTATATTTAGGCATGTTATAGTTTCTGAAACAAATTTAAGGGAAGATAACTGTGTAATTAATACATTCACAGTACTTTTTAATTAGACAGACATACTGAAGGAAATGGATTTCTTTTAAACTTGTTGGGGATCATCCATGGTAAATCAGATTATCAAATTATGAAATACTATACATATGTAGCGATTCCTGCACCTACTCCATGTCCTTATACAGTAAAACCCCACTTACTCCAACTCGTAGGGACCAGATCAATAGTTCAAGGAATTCATGGTATTCAAGTAATCCAAGGTTGGTTGAATATGTACGAACACGGTCAGGACCAAACAAACTGTTTGATGAATGAGGGGTATTCTAGTAAACTGGGTTCAAGTACATTGTAAGTTGGGATTTACTGATTAAAATCATATCTTGATCTCTGCACCGTTCCGTAAACTTCTCCCTGCTGCGTTAAGATATGAGAAAATCCCATAGGGGTCATGTCCTGATGACCCTTTGCATTGGCTGATCAAATTACTACTGTCAGAATCTTGACAGTGAAATTTTGAGAAAATTGTGAATAAGCTTGCATAATCGCATTTGTCCATTTAGTCATTTCGTCACCAAAAAGTTCATGTGGAATAATGTGACGAAATGACTTGCTGCAAGATGACAGGTCGTTGGAAAATTATTTTAGTGTTAAGTATGGGATGTTGTCAGATCCTTGTAAAACAGAGTGAGAACAAGGATCAGTATTTTAATCAGATTGACAGTGTATGATACTTGTTCATTCATTCACCCCTGAACACACATTTAAACCCTTCAAGATCAATGGTTGGAATAGTTCATTATGAAGTTTTAGGGATGAATGATCTTACAGTCGAACCTCATTTTCTCGAACATGTAAAACTTGAAACCCCGTTTCATCAGCCCCACAAAACTTCACACTGAACATTCAAAATTACATTACCGTAATACTTGGATAATTCATGGTTCCACCAAATTCGAGATAACAAGGTTTTACTGTGTTAGGGGTAATGCAATTTGCATTAAATATTTAAATATTTTAGCCACATAAAGATTGTCATATGGGTGTTAGCAGATTTTTCAAGACGATGTGTTGTAAACTAATTCAGTCTTTTTATGTTTACAGGGACCAAATTTGATCATAAATCAGCCTGAGAGTGTGTTGGAAAATATGGGTGATTGGTGTAAACAACACCATGGGCAGGTAAGGAACAGGTGAACTGTTAATGTTCACAAATACATTGGTGTAATTAGCACCATAGACAGGTAAAATGCAGGTGAATTGTTAATGTTTGCAATTAATTGATTTAAACAACGCCATGGACAGGTAAACAACAGGTGAATTAATTGTTAATGCCAGCAATTAATTGGTGTAATTAGCACCAAGAGAAGCCTTTTAGGGAGGTGCTTATGTAGACGCTAAATGCAAGTTGTTTAAATACAGATGTTTTATACAGAAACAATTTCTACACCTACATGTAGAAGACTTGTTTGTTAGCTCTATGAACAACATAAAATCTATTTATGTATGAGCAAACTTTGTTTTATTATAACCCATTTAACTCAAATACTCTGAAACAATGTAGCTTGAAATATTTTTATGATCCTGTTAACTTTGGTATACAGATACATGTACATCATGGGTGGGATATGTAGCTCAAGTTTTGTAAGGGTTAAGGTGTAATAATTTTGCTACGGCCCTTGGACTTAAAAGAATTCCCATAATTTACAGTAACCGGTCATAATTATCAGATTTGCCCTTTGGACAAACATTAGTAGTGTTGTATGAACATGATCCCAATATGGCCATCAGGGGCTGCAAGAGCCAATTGCAGGACCAAAGACTAATACTTGAAGTACAGTTTTTGGTCTTGGACTTATATTTCTTGTTGTCTGCTACCAGAAGGGGACTTGTATTGCTCATCAATCAAATAAATGTTTTCTCCTAACTACACTTGCAGTTTAATATGAGCTTGCTTAATGATTTCGTCTTTTTACCTTTACAGTCTGGTCTAACGGAAGCTGTGAGGAATAGTCAAGTATCTTTAAAGTCAGCAGAAGAACAGATGTTACAGTTTATACAGCAACACACTGTGTCAAAGTCCACGATACTGTCGGGCAACTCTGTACATGCAGACAAAGTCTTCCTGGACAAATACATGCCTAACTTCATGGCTCATCTCCATTACAGAATCGTGGATGTAAGCTCGGTGAAGGAGATCTGTCGGTAAGATTACTTTTGATTTTGACATAGATTGTTGACCTTGACATAATAAAGTGATGATCTTGGCATATATATAGGATTGATCTTGATATGATATTGACCTTGACCTAGAGTGTTGACCTTGACATAGAGTGTTTACCTTGACATTGAATGTTGAATTTGACATAGAGTGGTGACCTTGGTATAGAGTGGTGAACTTGACATAGTGTGGTGAGCTTAACATAGAGTGGTGACCTTGATAGGATGTTGAACTTGACATAGAATGTTGACCTTGACATACAAAAATGTAGATTGTTGACCAAGACATTGAGTTTTGACCTTGACATAAAGTGTTGATCTCCACATAAAGTGTGGATCTTGACATAAAAAAAATTGACCTTGACATTGAGTTTTGATCTTGACAAAGTGTTGACTTTGACATAGTGTTGACCTTGACATAGTGTTGACCTTGTAACCCAGCAAGTTGACCTTGACATAAAGTATTGATTTTTGACAGAGCATTGATCTCAACATAGAGTGGTGAACTTGACAAAGTGTAAGTTTTATTGTTATACCTTACCGCATGTACAACACATCAGCGCATTTTAGGGTTCAAAAATCATGATTGCTGTACTATTATAATACTGTACTAGAAAGTGAAAAGCAGCAAATCTAAAGGGGCCATTCATGTCTTACAGACATTTTGTGTTTTACATGTACATATGTTACATACATGTATGTTTAGAATATTTTCCCATGATTGCAGATTACCAATGTGAGCAATACAGGATCTCTTGGCCTCTTGATTTAAGAAATAATATTGTCATGATAAAATTAGAATAGTGTGTGTCATTAATATGATGTTAATACATTGTTTTATTTTAGGAGATGGTATCCTGATGAATTAAAAAAGGCCCCACCAAAGAAATTATCTCACAGGTATGACGTTTTGCTAACATTTTCCCCCTTTCCCCTACGATTCCACAAACCATATTATTTTAGCTCACCTGGCACAGAGTGCTAGTTAAGCATATAGTACACTTATGGTGTGTCATTTCTTTGAAAGAATTCTTCTTGTGAACTGGATACCCTAGATTAATGGTATTGTGCCGGTAGGTACAGTGGACCATTCCATATAGAGTCTGTGAAGATCTGTACTTGAACTACCTTTAAAGGCCCAGTATAACTTCCGCCAAAACTCGCCAAAGCGAAAATCAAGCCTAAGTACTTCTTATATTTATAGATTTAGTTAAGGTTAACTGATATCAGCAATATCCAAGATGAAGTCTTGAGCGGTAACCAGTACAGCAGCAGCTGAAACACCTGAATTATTTTCAATTCTTTGGATTTTTCTGTCAAGAGTTTCTTGTTAGATACCACTCATGATCAGGTTTACTTCGTTTAAGGCTTATTTTTGCGTGGTTTTCAACTGGAAACTTGTTATGTTTTGTTTATGTTGCAGGGCTTTAGATGACATTAAAGAAAGCATAGAAGAGCTACGATTTTACAAGTCTTCAATATTCAAGTGATTGTTTTCATAAATATTACATTCATTATACTGTGATATAGACAAAACTTGAACCACAGATGAGGATTATATACAAAATATAATAAACACCTGATGGAATGAAGACAACGCATGATGGAAGTGATCATTCGGTAACAAACATCCTTCATGGTGTGAGTGGACCTTCTACACTATCATGATGAAAGTGGTACTCTGGTCACAAACATCCTTAATTAACACTGGTCACAAATATCCTTAATTAACTCTGGTAATATAACAATATCCTTTTTTAACGCTGGTGTGAGTGGACCTTCTACACTATCGTGATAGAAGTGATACTTTGTGGTCACAAATATCCTTAATTAACACTGGTCACAAATATCCTTTATTAACACTGATCACAAATATCCTTTTTTAACGCTGGTGTGAGTGGACCTTCTACACTATCGTGATAGAAGTGATACTTTGTGGTCACAAATATCCATAATGATGTGAATGGACCTTGTATACTATCTCTGGTGGCATTAAATATTTTACCCATCCGATATATTGTATATGCTGAAGCATTCTCCTTTACTATTAGTATTATGACGTTGTAAAATCGACAATGCAATAAAAAATTACAAAATGTTGGCATGTCTACACTGGATATATATAGACATCTTGTTAAAAGTTAGAGCACTATACGCTTCATAGTGATGCATTTCCATGACGACCTGGAGTCCGACTGTCAGTAAAAGTGGCAGATATGGAAAACAGACTTCAGATGTTGGACTTTGTTTTATGTCTGGGTTTGAGTCGTAGTTTGAATGATTCGACAGGAAGTTCAGAGTCCCATTCTCCACGCAGTACCAACATGGCGGCTATGCGTCCGATCTCGTCACTAGACTTGGCGGCGTAGCCATTGCCACCAATTGCTACCCCGAGTCTGGGATGCACAAGGTCAATGTAGGGACGATTGGTCGGTGTCTCCAGGATCACACACTGATCGCCATGATAGGACATTACCTTGATGCCTGTATAAATATAATGGTACAGACAGGTTAGAATAGGACCTTACCTTGATACCTGTATAAATACAAGGTACAGAGAAGTAAGAATTGGACCTTACCTTGATGCCTGTATAAATACAATGATACAGACAGGTTAGAAAAGGACCTTACCTTGATACCTGTATAAATACAAGGTACAGACAGGTTAGAATAGGACCTTACCTTGATACCTGTATAAATATAATGGTACAGACAGGTTAGAATAGGACCTTACCTTGATGCCTGTATAAATATAATGGTACAGACAGGTTAGAATAGGACCTTACCTTGATACCTGTATAAATACAATGGTATAGACAGGTTAGAATAGGACCTTACCTTGATGCCTATATAAATACAATGGTATAGACAGGTTAGAAAAGGACCTTACCTTGATGCCTGTGTAAATATAATGGAACAGAAAAGTTATAATTGGACCTTACCTTGATGCCTGTATAAATATAATGGTATAGAAAAGTTACAATTGGACAGAAAAAAGCCTTGGATACCTACATGTAGCCACTTGGGACTAAGTGTCTGGGTAATAGCTTTGGAATGGAATGGTTAAGCTTCCATAACCATATTTGAGGAACTAAAAGACGAACACCTTCATGGTATTAGAGACTAATATAGGCTAAGTCTGGAGTATATTCCTTTTATTGATACATGCTACTATTTCTTTGTAATTCTTGTTAATTGTTTTATTGTATCAATAATAAAATATTTGAACATTGAAATGGTATTAGAATATACCCTTGGGTCTTACCCCGCCATTGGGGACTTAGCATCTGGGTCATACCTTTGAAACAAATCAGATCCCCAGCCCATCACCATATTTACAATTCATGAGACCAAGAGAAAATTAATATTTAAAGAGTGCACATTGCGACAAGTCTCTGAAATATATCTGAAACCATAAATTTCATTTCATATTATATACATGTATGTCCATGGTCCGTCGTCCGTCCATCCTTAAACAATTTTTGTAATCGCTATTTCTTGGGAAAGTACTGGATGGATCCTTCTCAAATTTTATATGCAGATTCCCCTTGTGCCTAGTTGTACATTGTCAACTTTTAAAGCCGATCCGAAAAGGGGGGGGGGGGGGCACTGGACATCTGTACCGGGACGTACCTTTTGTTTCTTGTTCATTATAGTTTATGAAATATAACTCCACATCATTTGAATATGGACTATACGCATGTATGTGCAGGCCTCTTTTAGTTTGTGAAATCATATACACATGCAATTTCATGCGCACTCGAAAAGGCTTGTTTGAACCTTCCTTTATTGGTTAAGTGTACAAAGTTTAATAAATAATATTTTACAATATTTGCTTCTGAGCAAACTACGTGTAGATCCTTTGATCTAAATTGAACTTGGTCACATTGATAGAACGTACACCGCAGTCACGGTGCTAAAGCGCGATCGTTCCCTATAGCTACAGTGTATGTGGCCACAGTGAGACTAGATCACGTCCTGCCTGGATCATGCCGTGTCACGGTACAGTCGTAACCATTGGTAAGGGTAATGGTGTGAAATGTTCTGTCTAAATTATCAGGAAGATTTAGAATATAGAATAATGTTTTAAAACCATATCTAAACCCTTCGCTGTATCACCAATGATTAAGGCAATTGTTCGGTACAGTATGCAATTTGTCTAATTAAAAAAATAATGGGTAAATTGGGCTTTCCTTTCTCATAAAGGAAAAAGAGGTTAAATAAATACACTGAAGGGGAGGTGTGAATACGTACAATTATAATATTGTTTAAATAATATTAACCTACTTTTTTGCGCACTCTAATTTTAGCACAAAACCGAATTTAAACTAATAATTGCAATGATCAATTGGCTCACTAGCAATACTTGCTGAAAAAGCAAAAACATCAACTGCGATTAACGCAATCATAATTTAGAAATGCTTTCAGCGTTAAATTTACAGTTACATGTATACTGTACAGTTCAACCTCGTTATCTAGAATTCGATGAGACCAAGAAAAACTTAAAAGGTTTCAGAGTATTCGAGTCAGGCAAGTTTGAATGCTTAATGTGAAGTCTGGCTAGGACCTACTTCCAATTAAACGAGGTATTCTTGTTACATGATATCGAGATAACGAGGGTCGACTGTTTATATAAACGTATGTAGAGCTATCACCTTTCGTCATGGCTGTGATGAGACGCGCCGAGTCTGTCACCAGAGAAGATTCCCCATCCCCACAGTACCAAGCTTTCACCTCCGCTGGCGTTGTCAAGCGTTCAGGTACAGAGTCGGCGAAATTTCCAAGCTTGATATAATATTTACCTGTTTTGTAAGAAACACAACATTCAAAAACATTGAACTATAGTAGTTCTCGTCATTCTGCATCTCTCGAATCCCTGTGTAGTAAGTTTGTTTGTCAGCAGCCGGCATCCATCGCGAAAATCTCTATATTTAAAGCAAGCCATAGAATACCAAATCAACTGCGACTTATGCGAGTTGGAGAAGCAAAGATGTTATCAAGAAAGGGAAAGTTCCCGATCGGAAAATTGAGAAATCTGAAGTCTCAAACAATTGCTTTTAAGTACTACTCCCTGCTTGACGCTCAACATCATGGGGATAGAACGGCTGGTTCCCCCGTTGTCAGTATCATGTGACTGGGTATTGATAAGGTGTTCTGCTGGGGGCCTTCAGCAATATACATCTGTGTGGTAGCAATTTAAATCTACAAAATTTGTTAATGTTCCTCACTATCGCAAAAAGGCTTACACACACGCACGCAACACATAAATCCACATCGCATATACCGGGATGTCGGCAGTAAACTGACCCTGGTTGTTAATAGGAAGTAATACCAAACAAACTTAATTATCATATGGCTTAGTAGTAAGCTGTCCATATTGGTCATAGTTTAAGATCGAGGTAAGTAGCCGATGTAAAAGAATCAAACTAGACAACTTACAGTTTAGAATGTAATCTGTTTTGCACCTAACTTTAGACATTGCCTACTTTTAATCTCGGTACACTTCTGATAGGGTCTGGTGGTCGTACGATGCCTCCGTTTTCAATGATAACTCACAACCATATATTTGTATCGTCCTCCACCTTTCTTGGAAAAGAACGCTCTCATAATGAGAAATTAAGGACATTTCTTCATTTTTGTATGAGCCATGGTAATGTTTACCTTGGAAAAATCAAAACATTTTAGGAGGGGGTGCTCAAGATTGATCAGAAGATCTTTCGAATGTTTCAAAATCATCTTTCCATTAAGTCCACTTCTTGAATATACAAGGTCACAATAAGACTGAAGCCCTGATTTAACGGTACTAAGAATGGTAGTAAGATATTTGGATAAATGCTTGGTCGTTCAATTAGCAGAGCCAGCGATAAAAGTTGTTTATAAGGATCCAATATAGACGGGATAGGTCAGCGTCTTGCTCATTTACCGATATCTTGAAGTTGTAATACTGAAACATGTTTACAACATCAGCTTCTTACGTCGATCTTTACTTAAACTATGACCAACACGGGCAACGTACTACTAAGCTATACGATAAACGTGACGATTTTCTGATCGTGAACTTTCCCTTTCTTGATAGTAACATCCCTGCTTCTCCATCCTATGGTGTTTACATGTCGCAGTTGATTCGTTATTCTAGGGCTTGCTCTGAAAATCGAGATTTTCGTGATAGATATCAACTGCTGACGATCAAACTTACGGCATAGGGATTCGAGAGATGCAGGTTGATTAAGACTATGGGCAAGTTTTATGGTCGCCATCTTGATCTCATCGAGAAATATTTTGTATCTGTGTGATATGAAGATGGACGTTTTTGAGTTTGCTTGTTAGTGTGTTTACTTGTTGTGATGACAATGATGACTCGGTTCTCATTTTGAGGATTGATGCTTACTTGGATGTGACCAAGATTTACATGGCGGGTGTCGTCGATGAAGCAGAAGACGCTTGCTCTTCCGGAATACCTGGTCTTATTCTTTTGTGCTTTTACGAGAGTCTCCATGTAAATGTTTCCTTTGTTCCTATTTTGCCCCTAGTTTAATCGATTTTGAGTTCGGATTATGGTTTTGTTAACGCTTTGGTATTCTCTGATATTTTTTTTTACATGGTATTTCGTCGGTCGTTATTAGATGCTTTGTCTGCAGATACAACCATTTACTTATCATGCCACAGAACAAGATGTGTTGACTCACCATCCGGGTATTTGATGGGCGGAAGTACGTATATGCCGATGAGGTTGCTAGCATTACGTGGATAGTTTGCGGGCCAGTCCGGGGCACCATTACCATAGTACAAAATGGACGGCATCTGTCTGGAAAAGACGTTATAGAAATTAAGATACAAATGTAACAGGAGCTGGGAAACCCTGGACCTTCAGAACTCTAGACGGACTCTCAAACTTACTACTAAGCTTTACGATAAACGTGATGATTTCAATTTTCCGATCGTGAACTTTCCATTTCTTGATAGTAACATCTCTGCTTTTCCAACCTGTGGTGTTTACATATCGCAGTTGATTCGATATTCTAGTGCTTGTTCTAGGTATCGTGATTTTCGTGATCGATGTCGACTGCTGACAAACTAACAACACAAGGATTAGAGAGATGCAGGTTGATTAGAACTATGGGCAATTTTTATGGTCACCATCTTTGTCTCATTAAAAAGTATTCCGTATCTTTAAGTGATATGAAGATGGACGTTTTTGAGGATACTCATTAGTGTGTTTCTTGTTGTGATTGATAATATTGTTAATGATGCTCGGTTCTCGTTTTAAGAACTTGATGTTTACTTGGACGTGACAGATGATTTACATGGCGGGTGTCGTCGATGAAGCAGAAAACGCTTACTCTTCCGGAATACCTGGTCTTATTCTTTTGTGCTTTTACGAGACTTTCTATGTAAATCTTTCTTTCGTTCCTATTTTGCCTCTAGTTTAATCGATTTTGAGTTCGGATCATGGGTTTGTTGACGCTTTGGTATTCTCTTATTGTTTTCTCAAACAGTTGGGCTATCTGGTCGCCGACGATCGACCAGGTCCAGTTTTGCTACAGTCCTCCCTGCTTTTTCTAAGTCTTCGCCCACGAAGACTTACACATCTGATTAAAACCCAAGTTCGTGTTTCCCTTGGTAAGTGTACGCCGAATGCTTGCAATTAGCGCTGTTCGCATGCATACTTTTGACTGGAGAGGGACAATTCACGTCCAGACCGGATTTTGAACCCAGGACAAGATTTCTAGACGAACTCTCTTGAAACCTATTGAGGTATATATCTTGTCGCCGATGATTGACACATTCAAAATCAATTCGCAACACATAGTAAAATCACATATATAATTGATTGGCTTTGTATAAATGCATGGTTTAAGCACTTAATTGTATCATAATACGCTTAAAGAACATTAAAACATCGAGGGGAAACATTCTATACCACAAGACACTTACTCTATACGTTTAGCATCCTCTTCACTGACCTCGGCCTTGGCCACAGTCAGCGGACAGAGTGTCACTTCCGGTTCTGTTCCAGTACTCAGAAGGTCCTTGAAGGTTGTGTAAGATCCTGTAGCCAGAAGGACTCGCTTTGCCTCAATCACCCGACCTTCCTCTGTCAGAACCGACATGTACGAGTCGTCGCCGACGTACTCTCGCGAGACCTTACATACAATTTCATTGATGACGTCACTTTTGTTATTCATAGCTTCAATTTTTTGCGCATTTATTAACGCCCTTGGGCTTATGTAGCCTGCCCTTGTCGTTTCATAGATTGCTCCGTCTGTGTTGGAGAAGTTGAGGTATGGGAAACGTTTCGTAAGTAGTTCCGAATCCATGGCTACGTGCTGGATATTTTGTGACGTCACTGTGTCTTTGGTGAGTGACATGAATTTCCCATGGACCGTGCCGGCCATCAGACAACCCGCCTCTGTGTAGAACGTCACGCCTTTGTACAGAAAATGTCAAGGTTAAAACGTCTTTTTATAGGATAAGTAAGGATTATTTTACTATTGATAATTTCAACTTTTTAGATAAATGATGTCATTGGTGTGTTGAAATTTAACTTCAATTGATACAAATATGGTCAAAAATCGTGAAAATATTTTATAGTATGAAAGTGTCACCTTGCGCACAAACTGATGTTTCCTTAGATGCGACAGAAAGAAGAGGTTGTCATTTGAAACAAATCTCAAATTTAAAAAAGACATTTTTTAACTTACACGGTCAGTTTTACACTGTTATTAAGAAAAGCAGTATTAATCTATAAATTTTTATGTTTTACTGAAGCATATCTATTTATTAGGGCGGGGAATGGGTAGACATCCAATTTTAATATTGTCTGCAGTAAAGCAGATCTCGAGTTGTTGCAAAGTTTGAAAAAGAGGCAGCTGCCTTGGGCTACTACATGCATTGTTTTTACCGATAAAGTTTTCAAAATAGCAACTTAAAGAGCAAAACAACACATATCGTTGGTCAGACATAAGCCTCATCTTCATGCATATAAATAAAATGTATTTTGTAATGCTGGATTTCGAAATAAACCTTTTTGAAATATTAAAGGCATAAACATTAATATAATCAGATCCATCAATAAACTTCAATGTTTTCATTAAATTAATGATAAGGAATTCTGCCATTGATATTTGACCTACCGGAAGTAGTCTCCAGCTCCCTGTATCTATCTATAGACCGCTGTGCCAATGTTGCCCACACGGGGTCGGGATCCGAGCACCGCGTGATCCTCCCTTCATCGTAATGGGCGCCAAATATCTCTCTTGGCGATTCCAAACTCCTCTCCTGTATTATATAACAGTTTTGATGCACAGTTCTGGCAAATATACACAATATAACATAGAATTGGCTATCGTGTATTCCAGCCCAGCTGTTCAATCAATAGAAAGGATTCCAAAGACACTTAGCTACTTCAAGGCCGTTTTTTAATTTGAGAGAGACCATCTATTACAATTTGGGCTAAACAGCGAAGTTTTCTTGGCATTCTTGAATATGCGAAAGGCGTTGGACTTTGTGTGACATCACGACCTTCCACGTTTTGAGATAAAATGCAAACTTTAATCAACAAATCATAGGCTGACATATGATATATACTGGTTATGTAGCTCTGTTATGACACATGGTACAAGATCAAGACTATCTAGAACGAAGGTTATAGTTCCAAAGAGTTCAGCTGAAATTGAGAGAACTGTTGACATAACATTGTTATTTATATTCTAACATATCTATATATATGTATTTTTTGTAATTTGTTTTTTTTTTATGTTTTCAACTTAATTGGTGCAAAAAAGTATTTCCAATGCTTAAAGATAGCGATTAGAGTTGACGATTGATGAAATTGATGTCAGCATTTAGTAACGATTATAGTCTACCTCTCATTAACAAAATTTCAACTAAACTGATAGGAAGATGCGTGTATTGTCCATAATAATAATTTGAGTTAAAGTCATTTTGGAAATGTTGCAGGTATATTACATTTTCTATATCACCATTCGTATGGTAATATATTTAAATTGTATTCAATAGCTATAATGATATATTTGTTGTATATGAAATACAATTTGATATAGGCAAGACCATCTGTCCATCTAGCCACATGCTGTTGTTTATTATTGTGTAATCCATGCTACGCACATTGATGTGTCTGAGTGACTTAATCAATTCTGAAATCTGAAACCAAGTGTACTTCACAGTTCTGAGTTTATGTACAAAATCTCTACAAAGGATTATTATCTACAGCGTATGCACGTACATACATGTGCATACAATAATAGCGAAAAGAACTATATGTTTCCGGATATAAACACGATCTGATATGAGTGAATCCATTATAGACTTTCCTATAGTACCATCGGAAATGGACAAAAGGAAGCTCAATTTTCTTTCCACTTCCATTCATCTGTCGTCCGATACTTAATCACAACAGACAGTTATACGACAACAGAGCCTAGTAAATAACAACAAGGATTTGATATACACTGTACCTGACGCGTGGTCCGTTATCTACAAGGCTTCACAACAGATGATTGTCCTACACAACAGATGATTCCCTTACTTAAATGGAAACGGTTGTCAGTTGCTAAAGTGACAACGGATGACTCACTTCTTGTTAAAAACCGACAGAAATATCTCATCGTTTTGCGATGAAGAGAACTCCACACCCATATACTGTAAACATACATATTTAAGCTATAATCTTATTTTAGCGACTTTCGCGTTCAAAACATCCCGTTAATTTATGATTGCGCTAATTACTTGTACATTCTGTATATTCATCAGCACAATTATATGAAATCTTACCTGCGGTTCCTGAGGTGCTATGAGACACACTTACCTGTTATTCCTGAGGTGCTATGAGACACACTTACCTGTTATTCCTGAGGTGCTATGAGACACACTTACCTGTTATTCCTCAGGTCCTATGAGACACACTTACCTTCGGTTCCTCAGGTCCTATGGTACACACTTACCTTCGGTTCCTCAGGTCCTATGGCACACTTACCTGCGGTTCCTCAGGTCCTATGGCACACTTATCTGCGGTTCCTCAGGTCCTATGACACACTTAGCTGCGGTCCCTCAGGTCCTATGATACACACTTACCTGCGGTCCCTCAGGTCCTATGATACACACTTACCTTCGGTTCCTCAGTTCCTATGACACACTTAGCTGCGGTTCCTCAGGTCCTATGGCACACTTACCTGCGGTCCCTCAGGTCCTATGATACACACTTACCTTCGGTTCCTCAGGTCCTATGAGACACTTACATTCGGTTCCTCAGGTCCTATGGCACACTTACCTGCGGTTCCTCATGTCCTATGGCACACTTACCTGCGGTCCCTAAGGTCCTATGATACACACTTACCTTCGGTTCCTCAGGTCCTATGAGACACTTACCTTCGGTTCCTCAGGTCCTATGACACACTTACCTGCGGTTCCTCAGGTCCTATGGCACACTTAGCTGCGGTTCCGCAGGTCCTATAATAAAACACTTACCTTCGGTTCCTCAGGTCCTATGAAACATACTTATCTGCGGTTCCTCAGGTCCTATGATAGACACACTTACCTGCGGTTCCTCAGGTGCTATGATACTCACTTACCTTCGGTTCCTCAGGTCCTATGATACAAAAACTTACCTGCGGTTCCTCAGGTCCTATGAGACACTTACCTGCGGTTCCTCAGGTCCTATGAGACACACTTACCTTCGGTTCCTCAGGTCCTATGAGACACACTTACCTTCGGTTCCTCAGGTCCTATGATAGACACACTTACCTGCGGTTCCTCAGGTGCTATGATACTCACTTACCTTCGGTTCCTTAGGTCCTATGATACAAACACTTAACTGCGGTTCCTCAGGTCCTATGACACACTTACCTGCGGTTCCTCAGGTCCTATGAGACACACCTGCGGTTCCTCAGGTCCTATGACACACTTACCTGCGGTTCCTCAGGTGCTATGATACTCACTTACCTTCGGTTCCTCAGGTCCTATGAGACACACTTACCTTCGGTTCCTCAGGTCCTATGAGACACACTTACCTTCGGTTCCTCAGGTCCTATGATAGACACACTTACCTTCGGTTCCGCAGGTCCTATGATAGACACACTTACCTTCGGTTCCTCAGGTCCTATGATAGACACACTTACCCGCGGTTCCTCGGGTCCTATTATACACACTTACCTGTGGTTCCTCAGGACCTATGAGACACACTTACCTGTGGTTCCTCAGGTCCTATGAGACACACTTACCTGCGGTTCCTCAGGTCCTATGAGACACACTTACCTGCGGTTCCTCAGGTCCTATGATAGACACACTTACCTGCGGTTCCTCAGGTGCTATGATACTCACTTACCTTCGGTTCCTCAGGTCCTATGATACAAAAACTTACCTGCGGTTCCAAAGGTCCTATGAGACACTTACCTGCGGTTCCTCAGGTCCTATGAGACACACTTACCTTCGGTTCCTCAGGTCCTATGAGACACACTTACCTTCGGTTCCTCAGGTCCTATGATAGACACACTTACCTGTGGTTCCTCAGGTCCTATGATACTCACTTACCTTCTGTTCCTCAGGTCCTATGATACAAACACTTACCTGCGGTTCCTCAGGTCCTATGACACACTTACCTGCGGTTCCTCAGGTCCTATGAGACACAACTGCGGTTCCTCAGGTCCTATGACACACTTACCTGCGGTTCCTCAGGTCCTATGGCACACTTACCTGCGGTCCCTAAGGTCCTATGATACACACTTACCTTCGGTTCCTCAGGTCCTATGAGACACTTACCTTCGGTTCCTCAGGTCCTATGACACACTTACCTGCGGTTCCTCAGGTCCTATGGCACACTTAGCTGCGGTTCCGCAGGTCCTATAATACAAACACTTACCTTCGGTTCCTCAGGTCCTATGAAACATACTTATCTGCGGTTCCTCAGGTCCTATGATAGACACACTTACCTGCGGTTCCTCAGGTGCTATGATACTCACTTACCTTCGGTTCCTCAGGTCCTATGATACAAAAACTTACCTGCGGTTCCTCAGGTCCTATGAGACACTTACCTGCGGTTCCTCAGGTCCTATGAGACACACTTACCTTCGGTTCCTCAGGTCCTATGAGACACACTTACCTTCGGTTCCTCAGGTCCTATGATAGACACACTTACCTGCGGTTCCTCAGGTGCTATGATACTCACTTACCTTCGGTTCCTTAGGTCCTATGATACAAACACTTAACTGCGGTTCCTCAGGTCCTATGACACACTTACCTGCGGTTCCTCAGGTCCTATGAGACACACCTGCGGTTCCTCAGGTCCTATGACACACTTACCTGCGGTTCCTCAGGTGCTATGATACTCACTTACCTTCGGTTCCTCAGGTCCTATGAGACACACTTACCTTCGGTTCCTCAGGTCCTATGAGACACACTTACCTTCGGTTCCTCAGGTCCTATGATAGACACACTTACCTTCGGTTCCGCAGGTCCTATGATAGACACACTTACCTTCGGTTCCTCAGGTCCTATGATAGACACACTTACCCGCGGTTCCTCGGGTCCTATTATACACACTTACCTGTGGTTCCTCAGGACCTATGATACACACTTACCTGCGGTTCCTCAGGTCCTATGAGACACACTTACCTGCGGTTCCTCAGGTCCTATGAGACACACTTACCTGTGGTTCATCAGGTCCTATGATACACACTTACTTCGGTTCCATAAGTCCTATGAGACACACTTACCTTCGGTTCCTCAGGTCCTATGATAGACACACTTACCTGCGGTTCCTCAGGTCTTATGAGACACTTACCTGCGGTTCCTCAGGTCCTATGAGACACACTTACCTGCGGTTCCTCAGGTCCTATGATAGACACACTTACCTGCGGTTCCTCAGGTGCTATGATACTCACTTACCTTCGGTTCCTCAGGTCCTATGATACAAAAACTTACCTGCGGTTCCAAAGGTCCTATGAGACACTTACCTGCGGTTCCTCAGGTCCTATGAGACACACTTACCTTCGGTTCCTCAGGTCCTATGAGACACACTTACCTTCGGTTCCTCAGGTCCTATGATAGACACACTTACCTGCGGTTCCTCAGGTCCTATGATACTCACTTACCTTCTGTTCCTCAGGTCCTATGATACAAACACTTACCTGCGGTTCCTCAGGTCCTATGACACACTTACCTGCGGTTCCTCAGGTCCTATGAGACACAACTGCGGTTCCTCAGGTCCTATGACACACTTACCTGCGGTTCCTCAGGTCCTATGATACTCACTTACCTTCGGTTCCTCAGGTCCTATGAGACACACTTACCTTCGGTTCCTCAGTCCTATGAGACACACTTACCTGCGGTTCCTCAGGTCCTATGAGACACACTTACCTGCGGTTCCTCAGGTCCTATGAGACACACTTACCGTCGGTTCCCCAGGTCCTATGATAGACACTTACCGTCGGTTCCTCAGGTCCTATGACAGACACACTTACTCGCGGTTCCTCAGGTCCTATGAGACACACTTACCTTCGGTTCCTCAGGTCCTATGAGACACACTTACCTGCGGTTCCTCAGGTCCTATGATAGACACACTTACCTTCGGTTCCTCAGGTCCTATGATAGACACTTACCTTCGGTTCTTCAGGTCCTATGAGACACACTTACCTTCGGTTCCTCAGGTCCTATGAGACACACTTACCTGCGGTTCCTCGGGTCCTATGAGACACACTCTGGTATTGTGTTGGAGGGAGGCATGACGAGCAGCAGCCGATCCTATTAGTCCTGCTCCAATCACGCACAGGTCGTACATGTCCAGGTGATTGTTAAACACTACCAATGTATGCTCGGGTTATACCTATATATACCTGTATATAATCAATTATTGTACAGGAGACTTATAGTGTAAAGGGTAAATATGTAAGATCTACCGCTTCGCCTTTATGCCTATTAAGATTTTTTTTCAAGCGGACTAAAGTGTGTTTGCCATCGTTGTCATTATAACTGTATATACAATATGCATGTACCTGCATATACATGTATACAATATACATGGACTAATGACAATAATGCGACGGCACGCGCCGGTGCAAATGCATCTTTGTATGGAAGTCGGGTATCTTATCAGGAAAGTAAACACTTGGACATTGTAAACATATCAAACCATGGTAGGAGAAATTTTATCTTCAGTCTGTTTATCAACACCATCACTGGACTAAAGTATGACCCTAACCTCCATACAGTTAACCCTTGTAGGCAGGGTCAACGGAAACTGTAGTATGACCCTAGCCTCCATACAGTTCACCCTGGTAAGCAGGGTCAACGGAAACTGTAGTATGACCCTAGCCTCCATACAGTTCACCCTTGTAAGCAGGGTCAACAGAAACTGTAGTATGACCCTAACCTCCATACAGTTCACCCTTGTAAGCAGGGTCAACAGAAACTGTAGTATAACCCTAACCTCCATACAGTTCACCCTTGTAGGCAGGGTCAACGGAAACTGTAGTATGACCCTAGCCTCCATATAGTTCACCCTTGTAGGCAGGGTCAACGGAAACTGTAGTATGACCCTAGCCTCCATACAGTTCACCCTTGTAAGCAGGGTCAACGGAAACTGTAGTATGACCCTAGCCTCCATACAGTTCACCCTTGTAAGCAGGGTCAACGGAAACTGTAGTATGACCCTAGCCTCCATACAGTTCACCCTTGTAAGCAGGGTCAACAGAAACTGTAGTATGACCCTAACCTCCATACAGTTCACCCTTGTAGGCAGGGTCAACGGAAACTGTAGTATGACCCTAGCCTCCATATAGTTCACCCTTGTAGGCAGGGTCAACGGAAACTGTAGTATGACCCTAGCCTCCATACAGTTCACCCTTGTAGGCAGGGTCAACGGAAACTGTAGTATGACCCTAGCCTCCATACAGTTCACCCTTGTAAGCAGGGTCAACGGAAACTGTAGTATGACCCTAGCCTCCATACAGTTCACCCTTGTAAGCAGGGTCAACAGAAACTGTAGTATGACCCTAACCTCCATACAGTTCACCATTGTAGGCAGAGTCAACGTAAACTGTAGTATGACCCTAGCCTCCATATAGTTCACCCTTGTAGGCAGGGTCAACGGAAACTGTAGTATGACCCTAGCCTCCATACAGTTCACCCTTGTAGGCAGGGTCAACGGAAACTGTAGTATGACCCTAGCCTCCTTACAGTTCACCCTTGTAAGCAGGGTCAACGGAAACTGTAGTATGACCCTAGCCTCCATACAGTTCACCCTTGTAAGCAGGGTCAACAGAAACTGTAGTATGACCCTAACCTCCATACAGTTCACCATTGTAGGCAGGGTCAACGTAAACTGTAGTATGACCCTAGCCTCCATACAGTTCACCCTTGTAGGCAGGGTCAACAGAAACTGTAGTATAACCCTAACCTCCATACAGTTCACCCTTGTAGGCAGGGTCAACGGAAACTGTAGTATGACCCTAGCCTCCATATAGTTCACCCTTGTAGGCAGGGTCAACGGAAACTGTAGTATGACCCTAGCCTCCATACAGTTAACCATTGTAGGCAGGGTCAACGGAAACTGTAGTATGACCCTAACCTCCATATAGTTCACCCTTGTAGGCAGGGTCAACGGAAACAATAGTATGACCCTAGCCTCCATATAGTTCACCCTTGTAGGCAGGGTCAACGGAAACTGTAGTATGACCCTAACCTCCATATAGTTCACCATTGTAGGCAAAGTCAACGGAAACTGTAGTATGACCCTAACCTCCATATAGTTCATCATTGTAGGCAGGGTCAACGGAAACTGTAGTATGACCCTAACCTCCATATAGTTCACCCTTGTAGGCAGGGTCAACGGAAACTGTAGTATGACCCTAACCTCCATATAGTTCACCATTGTAGGCAGGGTCAACGGAAACTGTAGTATGACCCTAACCTCCATATAGTTCACCATTGTAGGCAGGGTCAACGGAAACTGTAGTATGACCCTAACCTCCATATAGTTCACCATTGTAGGCAGGGTCAACGGAAACTGTAGTATGACCCTAACCTCCATATAGTTCATCATTGTAGGCAGGGTCAACGGAAACTGTAGTATGACCCCAGCCTCCATACAAGATAATTAAATAGTTTTACTTTGTCTTGTTAAATGTCATACTTCTCTGTAATTGTATTTCCCTGTTTCTGATGCATTCTGCTGCTGTAATCTGCTGTTTCCTGTGTTTTCTGCTGTTTTCTGTTGTTTTCCCTGTTTCTTTTCTCTCAAATTCACCGATGTAGGTAGGCCCAAAGAAGAGAAAAATGTCCTTACAGTCTACCTACCAGCACTATTACAGGACTGTGATGTGATGCTTGCCTCCCTATAGTTCGCCCCTGTATGTGTAATGCGTATTTGAAATATATTGAACATGTTGGTATATGATGGTAAGATTAACAATTTGCTGACAGCTGTTTCACAGGCATTAAGCGAACAGCGATACCGACTTGCATACTGTAGACTTAAATGAGAACATGATTAAATGTTGTCACTAGGGTGGTTAAATAGGTCTTAAATATAATTTTCATCAGAGTTTGATGGAACAGAATAAGCTTCAGTGTCATAACTACCTTCTGATAAAGGGTGTTGAAGTCGGGTGCCGCACGTGCTGGGCGTGCGGTATGTGACTGTCGGGTCATTCAGCGATAGTCGCACCAACAGTTCACTTTTTTAATGATTTTATTTTTGTGTAAAAATGAATTCTTTGATAAATTGTTGGAATATGTCAATATTGACGTAAACGCGTTAAATATGGACGGGTATGCGAGGAATGTAAGAAGAATTTGTAAAATACTATCGGCGAGTTTGCGCTTCATACACTAATAATTGAATTATAATAGGTGTTGTGGTTTCTGTGGGATAGTATGGTATTGGAGTCATATATTCAAAAAATGTTACCCGAGAAACCTGAGGTCGACAACAAGTTTTATTTCCACCTCATACAATTTTGTCTTCCGATTAGACAAAGTCAAGTAATGTAAACTTTTTCAGAAATCTCACTTTGGTATTAAACGACGCAAACGTTTGATAAAGTCACATGGCGTAGAAAACCTCACGTACTAAAACGGATTCCAGAAGGGGGACATGTATTCTGACTTTGTAAATACACTGGGACCGAGACGAACATGGTTGACCGGAAGTCGTGTCCAGGGTATATGTCCAGAAGAGCCGAGTTTTTACCGTACGTTACTTCGCCATGGTCAGTGACAAGCTTGTAGCGGTCAAAACTTGTAAAGAGCTGCCCCTCCGCCAGGCTGGGATATAAAGACAGAAGAGTCCACTCTACCCGATCTTGACGGCTCATTTGCATAAAACCTTTCTTTTATTTTACGTAAGAATGTTTCCACTATATTTGTGGGCACCATGGAAACGACACATCCTCCCCAGCCGGCTCCAGTCAAGCGTGACCCCAGCGCTCCGGACTCCCTACCAAATGAATAATTAACTGTAAGAACACAACTGTACAATACGCCTTATCCGAGATACAACTTTCTGGAATAAATGTCACGTGCTTTGGCAATCACGTGGTTAATTAAGTGGGACATGTCTACTTCCAGTGTAATGTTTAATCGGTAGTTTAATAGATTTGTCGGATTAGACGTCAGCAAATTAGGACGAAAATGATCGAAATTAAGGCTGCTTTAAAAAGGTGTTTTTATTGACCAGTATCATGTAGATAGACATGATGGTCTTGGAACTCGAAGCAACCTTTTTGCATAATGTGTTGTGCTACTGATACTTTGGCAGTACACCGGAAGTACACATCACCCTATCACGTGACGTGCGTATACAAAAACCTTGTTGAATCTGAACATAAATATATCTCGAAAACGACTTATTGTTGAAGAGAAATGTATAGCATACCTCTACATTTTGTATCTACTATGTAATACGAAATGTTCGTGGGTACTTAAATTCGTTGTTTAAAGCATTTAAGATCGTTTCGTGGTACAAATTGATGTCTATACATGTATATCCTTTGCTAGCAAATCGTGCAAAGAGTGTACATAACTTAAATTCGTTGTAGTCATGTTTTGTGGTTAAAGAGTAATACTGAAAATACTTAAATGTTTATGCAAAATGAATATTTAATATTATACAATGTTTTACTGTAAGTAACCATTGCAACCTTGTCTGTTGGGACAACTATCGTTCACCTACACGTAGATACATGTTTGTGTTACAACTGTTTCGTTGCTATACTGTATAACTTGTCTAAACCGGAAGTCACTTGGACAAAAAACGTTTTGGCCGAATTATCAAGGGGTATTGTTTGCATATGTAGGGTTTAATTTAGAAAGAAATGCTGGGACCCGACGCTGATGACAGAATAGACGAAGGTTCGAATTAGACAAAAGTTTACTGACAAAGACATGTAATGGCGTCAGTATCAATCAACTTGGACTACGTACATGCAAGTTTTGACAAGAATATTGAGCTCTTCACTGCTACAGTCAAACAACTGGTGGCAACTCCAATGACTTGCTGTCATCAACTCCCCCAGTTGCTGTAGGTTGCTAGGGTCATTGCCTTCTGTTTCACATAGACGCTTGAACTGGTACACGCGCTCAGCTTCACTATACACATGTACTGCACGGTTGTGTAGGTTAAATTCGTTCTCTGTAAAAAAAATAACAAGGAATAAAATGGGCCTGCATTGCTCATCTAGTATTACTATCACACTTACAATGGGCAAAATAGCATAACATACCACTATGAACCATTCCAAGAACCTGCTTAAACATTTTAACATGTTATACACGTACCCCTGTGACTTCGAAAGTGGAGGAAGGTCATTGCATTGAACAAACTTTGATCAAACCCTTTTTATAGCGAAATCAGATTATTTAAAAGTCCATACACATTTGACAAAATATGACATTGAAATTTTTAAGGTCAATGTGATTCAAACGCAATAAAACAAGCATAAGTAATTAAAGTTTTTGGAAATGTTGTAGCCCTTCATCTCCGCATGCCTTTGACCAATAATCATGATCGTATGCATTCTTGTTTTTCAGAAGAAGCTGTTGAAGAAAAATACAAATGAAACGGGGTGAACGGACGATAGACGCGACATCTTAGGATCAGGTTAAGTAAAAACTAATAATATGTCATAGCTGTGAACTTTTAAAATAAGGCCTGAGTGCCTTTTTTTGGATGGTTAGAAAAACACTCTAATATCGGATCTGTATTTATGAGATGATATCTTACCAGTTTCTGTAAAGGCTATTAACGAGGTGTCAGACAGTTCATCTTCAGTGACTCCCAACACCTGACACACTTCTTGCTTGGTGTAAGCGTTTGGATGAAGGAGTTCCTTGGCAACAGCTAAAGCGTCCGGGAGACCTAGTCCTAGTTTTTCTTGTACATCCCGTAAGGTAGCAACATGACGCCATTCTAAACCTTTCTTCTTGGCAATAACCTGTTAAGTAATAACGGTTTTAAGCTGAAGCCTTATACAAAATTGATCATGATTTTGATTTGAAAAATCCAAAACTCCTCCTTAAACAATTTAATTTCTTCAACCTTACATCTTTATTGGTAAAACAATCATAGAAAATTTTGTTAATACCCAGTACTTAGATTTCATTGTCTATAAGCATGTTCTGACATATTCAAAACATATACACTTCAAACATACATACCTGGGCAGCAATACGGCATTCAACCACCCGGATGTTGAAGCATGCTGTCGCTCCCTTGTGGATCTCAGTACAACTGTGTGTGATAACAAAAACCACTTCCGGCGGTAGTTGAACAGGTGTGATGCGCAGTGGTGCGAACTCAATAAGCTGAGCCTACAAAGAGATATAGAAACTACAGCTCAATTAAACAAATGTACATCGTGATACAGAAGAAAGAATAATTTTAATGCACAGCGATAAGGGTGATCTAATGTTGAAAATAATTAACCTTCGATAAAAAAACCTTTTAAGAGACGAATAACGAATCAGTGTAGCATTTTCAACTAATTACCTGGTATTGGTCAATATTCAAGAGCTAAGGAGCTCGATTTTTCTGATCGTTCGCATGCCTGATATTAAAAAAAGATGCATTCGTTTCAAAAAGTGACTTAATACTCCGCAATAAGCATTTGTTTTTAAAACTTTTGCCAGTTTTCAGTAATCTTACCAACCAACCAAATCGAGCTCAACCCGAGCACGCGGACACCTAGATAGCCATGTAGACCATGTGAAAAACTTTAACATAGGAATCAAAAGCTGTTGGATCCGACACATTTAACGCATTACAACTTAATAACTGCCAAGGGTTGTCGTCACATATATTAAATCTTTTAGACAGCAACATTAGCATGAACTGCTTTTCCTATACCATTCAATTTGTTCACTTCACTTTTCATGCAATGTGACACCCCTTCCTACTTTTCCAAAGCCTGACTCGATCTTGAGCAATAATTCCCACCGTCCAGGGCCCGTATTTACAAAACCGTTCTCATGTTCAAGCACGAATTTAGTGCTTAAGCCGATTTTTTTTTTTTGTTCCGGCAATACATTATTTAAAAAATTATTATGTCTCTGTCTGTCACCTTGGCCCTCGGCCGCGGCCTTGGGTCAATATAATAGACTTTGGCCTAATAACTGGGTCAATGTAGAATTAGCTGAATAATAACCCAATAACCCAATAACCTTGAACTGAGATAACCTGATGGCGCTCAGTTTCTAGTTATCTGTTTTTTATCCCCGTACTGAATCAGTCTGTGGGTCGGATGACATAAGATGATATAATTTGATACACAGAGTACAGTGTTACGTCATTGTACCCAAATCGGGACACTACAAAAAACGGGACACCTGTTAAAAAACTCCTCAAGAAGTTGTCATGCAATGTGAATTGTCAATATTTGTATACAGTGTTCATTTGATGATACTTTTATCAATTTAACTGTACATTATATAAGCGTTATTGGTTGGCAATAATCATTGACAATGTATATGCAGGAATGATAACCAAAATTAATTTTGCATAATTTGCTTGCCAGGCGACACTATATATTTTTATATATCATTTCAAAAACATATTACATAAAAACTAATGTCATTTTGTAGAAGAAGTTTAATCAGACCCACACTATGACTCTTAAACATTTTAATCATATGATATAAATAGTTTATTTAAAATACCCAAGTGTCCCTTTCTGGGTACAGTAACAGTGATTCATACAGCGTTCGAACCCCTCCCCCCCCCCCCCCCCCCCCCACACACAAAAAAGACTACGTTGTATATGGGAACTTAGTCGTGAGAATCTCTCGAAGTGAAAACTATCGGTATAAAGACTCGTGCTTCTGATAGCGTTTTTATGAAGTCTACCTGAAATGCTAATTAATGATAGATGACGTAACACACGTAACGCACACATATGCTGCACCTTTTGAATTTAGTAATAGATGCGGTATGCCGAAAGAAATAATTAAAACTGCATCATACAGCTGTTTCAACCTCCTAGTACTCTTTCGTGATGCTAGGGGACAAAAGGTGGGAATCGAAATTTTCCTAACTAATGTGAAGCAGGTGTCGGCAACTGGTTTTAAAAGTAGGTGATTACACAACTGAAACTGTTAGCTGTGCAAAACTACTAGGAGTTTTTATCGATAGCTGTCTATCTTGGAAAGAGCATATTGAATATATTACGAAGAAAATATCAAGAAAAATTGGTGTATTAAGAAGGCTAAGGCCATTTATGTCAAACAATGTTATCATGAAAGTGTACAGCAGTATCGTTTTCCCCCATTTTATGTACTGCTCAACTGTTTGGAGCGAACCAAGTAACAAATTCCATATAGAAAAAAAATTTAAATTACAGAAAAGGCAGCCAGGATATTGCTAAATGTTAAAGATATTCTTACTCCCTCCAGGCCCCTCTTTGAAAAACTAAAACGGACCCTAATAGACGATTTTTATGTTAATAAGGTTCTTTGCTATACAATGTTACATTGTGAATCACCAGGTATTTTAGCAAATATTTTTTCTTGTGTGAAAAATGTTAATGGAAGAACAACAAGAGCCTCTATTTCAAACAAACTGTATGTTCCATCTGCAAGAACCAATTATCTCAAGCGGTCATTTGTATAAACATGTTCAGTGTTATGGAATGGGACTATTGAGACTCAGGTAGTGTAGGAATTTTTAAAAGCAGATACCTGCAGCACTACTTTACAAAATCTTAGTTATTTACTGCCGTATTTTTATAACAACAAGTCTCATGTTTTAATTTCAAAACTTTTCTTTTATGTTTTAGAATCTATTGGATGAATATATAGTATATGGTTATATCTGTGATTCTTTCCCTTATATTGATATTTTAAAAGATTCTATAACTATTTTTCTATCCGAACACTAATGTATTTTTCATTTGTTTTTAGATTTAATTGCTTTTTTGGGTTCTTTTTATTCTTAATTATTTTCACACTACTGACTTCACTGTCTTATCTTAATACACACTATATAAGTGTATATCCTGTCAATTTTTACCCTGTGCTATATTAGCATTGTATGTATATATCCAACTATGATAGTGTTTAACCATACCATTGAGCAATGTTTGTGTAATATGCAAGCGTTAATTATTAAATTACTTATCCTATAGGATTTCTAATTTAAAATTCCATTGACTGTGATGGTTACTACATTTACTAAATTGTGATATTGTTATCTTAAATTATGCCATGTTTGTATATATATTTGTTGCAGGGCCATATTGTAAATTAGACTTTGTTAAAATATGTAACCCTGGTTAAATAAAAGATTTTTTTATTATTATTATTATTAAGGGTCAGGTGCGTAATATGAATTAAGGAAAGGAATTTAAAAAGTACATCATAATTTCAAATCGTGAACCGTACCACTACTCAAATGAGATAACTATTGCTATGAAGGTTCCAACCAATCCTGGGGATTAAAAAGAATCAACCAGCAAAGTTAACCACCCCCTATCATGAAAGATGGCGTAACACAAACATATGGTGCACCTTTTAAATTTAGTAATAGATACAGTTTACAAAACAAAAACCCTATTGAACTGTACATACAGCTGTTTTGTCCTCCTAGGACTCTTCAGTGATGCTAGGGGCAACAAAATTTGGAATCGAAATTTTGTAAACTAATATAGAAGCAGACGGGTCAGATGTGTAATACCGCTTTACTTTATTAATTATGAAAATAATTAAATAAGTGCAGTATAATTCGAAATCGTGTACTACGAAAATGTGTATATTATGTACCGTGCCACTTTCCAAATGATATAACTGTGGCTATGGATGATCCAGCAAACCTCGGGGATTAAAAAATTAATAAGCAGATTCTACTACCCCCTATCCTGAAAGATGATTAAGTTCACATTCATATGCTGCACCTTTTACATTAAGAAAAAGATACAGTTTGCCGAATAAATTAATAAGACTGCATAATACAGCTGTTTTGTCCTCATATGACTTTTCAGTGATGCTATGTGCCAAAAGTTGGGAATCGAAAAAAATTGCTAAACTAATGTAGATAATAATAGTTAAAGATTGCGTTCTGCTAATTTTAATATGTAGTCATTTCTTAAATTTTATGTACCCGACTGTACCTCTTTTACGAAAATACAGAATTGTGGTAATATTAAAACATCTTTACTGTTTCCGTGCCGATCCCAACTTCCATCATTAACCCGACATATCATCATACTTACTATCCCCTCCTCTGCCATGATAGCTATTGCCTGATCCATGTTTCCTCCTTCTGTCGAAGTGGCCATGAAGTTTTCACAGTCTGCACACAAATCCACCAGTGTCTCCTAGCAACATAGATCAACACCAGTGTCTCCTAGCAACATAGATCAACACCAGTGTCTCCTAGCAACATAGATCAACACCCGTGTCTCCTAGCAACATAGATCTACACCAGTGTCTCCTAGCAACATAGATCAATACCAGTGTCTCCTAGCAACATAGATCAACACCAGTGTCTCCTAGCAACATAGATCAACACCAGTGTCTCCTAGCAACATAGATCAACACCAGTGTCTCCTAGCAACATAGATCAACCCAGGCTTTACGATATTCAATGATCACGTACGTAACAGAATAGAAAAACAGTTGTTACTATAATGGGTTTTCAAAATGTGACCCAGAGGGCCTGTATCGCTCACTTGTATAACAAAGCAACCATGGGAAGTTATTCTTATCACATGTTCATGTACTTAAAACCTCTCCAATGGTTCAGAAGAAGAAAGATTTTAAATACTTAAAACTAGTATATCATGTTAGCATTCATCGTGAATTGAACAATGCGATTTATAATTAACTACCCTTGGTACAGTTTATTCGAATACATAATGAAGGCATAAGCCTATTTCAAATCACCTTTGGAATACAGCGTTTGTTGGCATGCATGGTGACGAGAGCAGAACAGCATACTAAAGCGCTGGAACTAGATAGGCCTGCACTTCTCGGCACTGTGCCGGATACCATGCAGTTCATACCCTCGACCTGTTGACTAGGCGAGGCCTGGTGGCGATGTACACCGAGCACGCCGCTTAGGAAGTAGTTGTACCATTCTGGAGAGACTTTGTTCAGCTTGATGTCATGTTTATCACATTCGAAATCACTGAAATAGGTTTTTGTCTCATTTGTAGTTAATATATGATATACCTAGGCGTTGACATACATTTTGGGGAAGGGGGGGGGGGAGTTATGCACAAAAGACAGAAAATACAGATACGTTAACAAAACTTTATGCCGACCTCATAACCAAATAAACTAGGGACGATATATGAACAAAAGACAGACACAGAAACCATTGATAAAGTACAAGAGAATAAAACCAGGTGTTCCGGCAGGTTAGCGTCTTCTGCTTCATGAACGACACCGGTACCCGTAATGTAAATCTAGTTCACATTCAAGTAGATGTCACTTCTTCAAAGAGAGAACCGAGTTGGGTTTCTCAACTGCATAAAGTAATACTCTAACGCTTCTTTCTCAGACAATCTTATTTACTTATGAATGAACGGAGTCAAGGGTCTTCTTATGTATGCACCTTTCATTTTGATACCGTTTCTTTACAATTTCTATTTATCAACTTCTGTACATTTCAGTATTTGGTTGTGGATAGGTCCAGAATTGTTTTCCGGACAACGCTGATTTTCTTTCTATTTTCACTCCAATATTCAATTCAGATCAATCAAAACTCTGTTACAAACGAAAATGAGAAAACGAAAAGTTGCCCTGTAGGTTTTGCTATAAAATGTAATTAACAGAATATCTTACAGTATCTTCAGTATTACCAAACATATTTCACTCGTGTGGCTAATATTTCGATATTTTCCACTCGTGCCGCACACTCGTAAAAAAAATAAAAATATAAGCCCCAGTCGTAAAATATATGTGGTATAATTGAAGAAACTGTTAGAAATCCTTTATATAACTAATAAATGAAAGCAAATCTGACGTTTTTGATTTTTTGTAATGAAACAGCTTTTAATAGGAATTATTTATACATAACTTTGTGCAAAGTTCTATTTTATCCAGCGAAAATTTCAAACTAATTGACAGTTTATGTTACTAATGTGTTCACGACGACGCCAAACATTGGTGCCAATCTATTGTATCATGTTCGGCCAATAAGATAATTATGTTTTAGGACTGGTACATGTACGTTTATAGAGGTGTAAGTTACCTGAATGCTGGATCTGTATTAGAGACTACAATACTACTGGACGCCTGATCATGGGAGACTGCTATGACCACATCTTGTTCGATCGCCATCGGTAACACTACATACCCACTGTAGTCTATATGTTCTCCTGTCATAACACAAATCAGCTGCTAAGTTGTCAATAAGTGAACAAGATCTATGATTACTTGTCAATAAGTAAACAAGGTATAGGATTAGTTGTCAATAAGTAAACAAGGTCTATGATTAGTTGTCAATAAGTAAACATGGTCTAGGATTAGTTGTCAAAAAGTAAACAAGATATAGGATTAGTTGTCAATAAGTAAACATGGTCTAGGATTAGTTGTCAATAAGTAAACAAGATCTATGATTAGTTGTCAATAAGTTAACAAGGTCTCGGATTAGTTGTCGATAAGTAAACATGGTCTAGGATAAGTTGTCAAAAAGTAAACAAGGTATAGGATTAGTTGTCAATAAGTAAACAAGGTCTATGATTAGTTGTCAATGAGTAAACAAGGTCTATGATTAGTTGTCAATAAGTAAACAAGGTCTATGATTAGTTGTCAATAAGTAAACAAGGTCTAGGATCAGTTATCAATATGTAAACAAGGTCAAGGGAGAGTTGTCAATAAGTAAACATGGTCTAGGATTAGTTGTCAATAAGTAAACATGGTCTAGGAAGAGTTGTCAATAAGTAAACAAATTCTAGGATCAGTTGTCAATAAGTAAACAAGGTCTAGGATTAGTTGTCAATAAGTAAACAAGGTCTATGATTAGTTGTCAATGAGTAAACAAATTCTAGTATTAGTTGTCAATAAGAAAACAAGATCTAGAAAGAGTTGTCAATATGTAAACAAGGTCTAGGAAGAGTTGTCAATAAGTAAACATGGTATATGATTAGTTGTCAATAAGTAAACATGGTCTAGGATTAGTTGTCAATAAGTAAACAAGGTATAGGATTAGTTGTCAATAAGTAAACATGGTATATGATTAGTTGTCAATAAGTAAACATGGTCTATGATTAGTTGTCAATGAGTAAACAAGGTCTCGGATTAGTTGTCAATAAGTAAACAAATTCTAGGATCAGTTGTCAATAAGTAAACAAGGTCTAGGATTAGTTGTCAATGAGTAAACAAGGTCTATGATTAGTTGTCAATAAGTAAACAAGGTCTAGGATCAGTTATCAATATGTAAACAAGGTCAAGGGAGAGTTGTCAATAAGTAAACATGGTCTAGGATTAGTTGTCAATAAGTAAACATGGTCTAGGAAGAGTTGTCAATAAGTAAACAAATTCTAGGATCAGTTGTCAATAAGTAAACAAGGTCTAGGATTAGTTGTCAATAAGTAAACAAGGTCTATGATTAGTTGTCAATGAGTAAACAAATTCTAGTATTAGTTGTCATTAAGAAAACAAGATCTAGAAAGAGTTGTCAATATGTAAACAAGGTCTAGGAAGAGTTGTCAATAAGTAAACATGGTATATGATTAGTTGTCAATAAGTAAACATGGTCTAGGATTAGTTGTCAATAAGTAAACAAGGTATAGGATTAGTTGTCAATAAGTAAACATGGTATATGATTAGTTGTCAATAAGTAAACATGGTCTAGGATCAGTTATCAATATGTAAACAAGGTCTAGGATTAGTTGTCAATATGTAAACAAGGTGTATGATTAGTTGTCAATAAGTAAACATGGTATATGATTAGTTGTCAATAAGTAAACAAGGTCTCGGATAAGTTGTCAATAAGTAAACAAGGTCTCGGATAATTTGTCAATAAGTAAACAAGGTCTCGGATAAGTTGTCAATAAGTAAACAAGGTCTAGGATCAGCTGTCAATAAGTAAACAAGGTCTCGGATTAGTTGTCAATAAGTAAACAGGTCTAGCTAAGAAGAATTCTCAATAAGTAAACAGATCTAGCTAAGAAGAATTCTCAATAAGTAAATAAGGTCCAGGAAGAATTCTCAATAAGTAAACAAGGTCTAGGAAGAATTCTCAATGAGTAAACAAGGTCTAAAAAGGATTGTCGTTAGTAAATCATGTCTAGAAAGTATAAGACAATAATTAGTCGTTGAGAGGGCGATTCATCTGCTAATATGATGTCAGCACTTCTTGTCCCTTAATATCAAAGCAAAACTAGGGAGACTCGTGAGTACCTTGGACCATTCAAACTAGTTTTAAGAAACATGACATTGACTTGTTTACATTTCTCAACTTGTGTCGATACCTGCAATGAAATGTGTAACATGTATACAACCATTACGTTAGGACGTCCATACCTATTATATTGACCCGGCCCGGGGCTCGCCCAAAGAACGTCGGAGGCTGACCAAACCTGTTCGTGAACTTCTTACTGAGTTTTGCATATCTGTAAAAACCCAATGATAATGTACATATGTAAATGGTAGCGTTTGCATAATTGATTTGTAAAAGCGATAACCATTCTCCAGTCTTTTCATGGCAATGTATTAACATGTTTGATTTTTCGATAGAACCTACCAACTACTTTTAATTGGTCACTTCGGTATGTTAAGCTACCATTCTGATACAAGTCATGTTACCACTCCAATAATTGTCATTAAACCATTTCGATATATGCCATGTGACCACTCCAATACATGTCATGTTACCACTCCAATACCTGTCATTTAACCACTCCAATACATGTCATGTGACCACTCCGATACATGTCATGTGATCACTCCGATACGTGTCATGTGAATACCCCGATTCATGTCATGTGACCACTCCAATACATGTCATGTGAATGTTCCGATACATGTCATGTGACCACTCCGATTCATGTCATGTGACCACTCCGATACGTGTCATGTGAATAATCCGATTCATGTCATGTGACCACTCCGATACATGTCATGTGACCACTCCGATACATGTCATGTGACCACTCCGATACATGTCATGTGACAACTCCGATACATGTCATGTGACCACTCCGATACATGACATGTGACCACTCCAATACATGTCATTTAACCACTCCGGTACATGTCATGTGACCACTCCGATACATGTCATGTGACGACTTCGATACATGTCATGTGGCCAACCGATACATGTCATGTGACCACTCCGGTACATGGCATGTGACCACTCCAATACATGTCATTTAACCACTCCGGTACATGTCATGTGACCACTCCGATACATGTCATGTGACGACTTCGATACATGTCATGTGACCAACCGATACATGTCATGTGACCACTCCGGTACATGTCATGTGACCACTCCGATACATGTCATGTGACCAGTTCGTTACATGTCATGTGACATCTCTGATACATGTCATGTGACCACTTCCGTACATGTAATGTGACAACTCCAATACATGTTAGCCACTCTAATATATGCTATATGGCTACTTCGAAATATGTACATGTAACCATTGCTATAATGTTATATAACCACACCGATATATGGCGTGTGATTTCTCCGATACTATAAAGCTGGGTGTTTTATGATATTGACAATCATTTTCTGTGTAAGGTACCTGTTACGTTGTGTTTCTGGAATAATCAGCAGGGGTATATCTGCCATGCCGGTAATCACGTGAGTAGCTCCTAGGCTGAAAGTTGATCGCTGATAACGTCACAGCGGAAGTGAGATAACGTGTCTACTCCTCGGTATCCCTGATATTATCTACGGTACAACATAGGTAGAGTGTTTCTAGAACTCAATACAAGACGAATCACTCTCTCTACAATTTAGTAGCAATATCAACATTTTTTTATATCATGAATCATTGCTATGGTCTGCTGTAAATATGTTAAAATTTTAAAGTCAAATAATTTGTTCCCTTATACCTGAAGAGTTTGGTTAAACGCTAGTATGTGGTGAACTACATGTACAAATGATTATCAATGAGAAGCAAACTGATGAAAATAATATTTCAGTGTACTTCAGCAATAGTGCACTTCATAGTATTACAGAAACAGTGCACTACAGTGTTATAGTATTTTGACACTCTAGTGCACCTCAGTGTTATTATATCCCACTGCATTACAATAATAGTACACTTTTATTCTAATAATACTATAACACTGTGTACAAAAGAGGTAGTGCATTCATTTCAACAAATTTTATTGACATAAGATGTAACAAGTCAATGTGGATAAAATAACAGGCAATCTATATTGATTCTCTCCACTAGATGGCCAAAGTAAACTTACAAAATTAACTTAGATTTGGCATGATAATTAAGGAAAAATGAAATGAAAGGATAATACGACATAAGGTTAAGGGAGGTAATCCTTTAAAGGGAAAGGGGGAGGTAAGTAAAAAAATACACTCTCACACTTCATACTCACTTGACACACCATGCACATTACATTATATAATTATATTATAATATTACAAGATTATCAACAGTAATTGACAGAGTCGCCCAAAGTCCTTGTGCATATAACTGCACGGCCACAACTATCAATTAATTAACATTTCATTTTAAAAAAAAATCATTTATTCACATTTATCATTTATGTACATGCATTGATCATCAGCCATGCTCAACGAGTAATCCTATATATTTCTTTAAGAAGACAATAAAAAGTATTTGATAAAGTATTTAATACAATATTTGATACATCTTGGCTTCCTAAATTATATATGAATTAAAGCGATGGTATTTTCCAATGAAGAATTGAACAACCTCAAATAAGATTCTGTTTGTAAACTCATCACAATCAGGACAGCCTTGGAGTAGCACCTTTATATTTATATTTATATGATTACCATGGCTATTAAGAGAAAAAAATAATGCTCAAGTCATTTTAAGTACATCCATGAGATTGGCAATTTTTGAAGTAAATTGCAGGTTAAAATAATCATGTTTGATGTTAGCTAGCACAATCAAATTAAATTACCCTTTTCAACAATGGAGAGTAGCCCTTTCGCTTCCTATTAATATTTGTGTTTTGAGAAGATATGCATGGTCCTTTTGGGGAATGCATATAAACCTGCTTGTTCTATTAATGAAAAGTGTCGTTCTATCCTCAACCTGATGGAATGATAGTTAAACTCGTAAAGTAGGTACGTAACGCGTTCTTATTTTTGGTATATTGTCCAAATAGTATAATGGATTGAATCTTGCTTTGATTGTTTCAAACTTTAATAAATTGAATTTGTTTCAAGTCCAACTCAGTCATAACCCAATGAAATCGACAAAAGACAAAATGCCATCTTTAAATTCAATTGTTGGAAGTCCGTTCCGATATTTAAACCTTCTGATTCTTGTGCAAGTCTTCGTATTGACGTAATGTAAAACATATCATCCGTCATCGCACGACTATCAAACAACGTCATTGTGTACGTTGATTGGTCAATACAGACAAATTATGTAGAAACGAAACATGAAGCCGGTCGGTAAATGTCATGTCTGTCTTTTTTTTGATGAATTCATTAGGAATATCAACCCTTTTCCACGCCTCATTGCAGAAGAGTTTTGTCAATACACAGTGCGCAGCCTCAGTAGCGAGTCGTTGGCAGCCATTTATTTTACATGCTCGAAGATGAGAGCTGCTTCATTTCGAGTTTCAACAACTTTTGAAATTGAAGCTGATGCTACTGAATGTCGATTTAGACAAGAAACCAAACAAGGTTCAAACAGACTAAGCAATTCGATACGGCCCTTTCGAATTCCTTTCATGGAGAACGCGACCAGATTTGTACTGGGATTGACACTGATACAAGTGACAAAAGGTAGACCGGTACAATGTAGGTCTAGCTGAAGGGTGACTTGTTTGGACAGTACATGACTTGTCACTACCGCTAGCAACCGTGAACTAATAATATATTTTGCTGACAGATCGATTTTGGTTGCTTGAACAATTTGATGTATTGCGTACCTTTAAAGGCCCAATATACGTAACTTTCGGCAAAACTTGAAGCGAAAATCAAAAACAACTTATTATATTTGTATGGATTAAGTTAAGATTAACTGATACCAGCAATATTCAAGATTAATTCTTACGCGGGTACCGGTACAGCAGCAGTTTAACACGCTATTTGTAAACACGCGTCCATTTCGAACCGTCTTCTATACCTTCGGTTTGTTGAAAAAGTGGGCCCCACCTGAACTATTTTCAATTCTTTGGATTTTTTTGTCCAGAGTTTCTTGTTAGTTACCGCTCAGGTTTACTTCGTTTTTTTCAGAATCACGAAAAGTTCCCCGATGTTACGTATATTGGGCCTTTAATCAAAATGTTCGCACTTAAGTGGTATTTTCTTTGCTTCAATATGTCATGAGTTATCTCCCCTTACAAAATCATACGCGCAGTCAATGACTATCTGTTCAAGTTAATCGGCAAATGAAACAGGATACATTTGATAGTTGCATTAAAACCAACTTAAGTAAAAATTGATATATTTGAACGTGAACGATACATGTACAATGTGTAAGCCTATATTGACACAACTTTCTCTGAGTGTGAAAGCGCTTTTTCTCGGTAAGTGATCGACTTCTGATTGATCGAGATTCAGAGATTGTCCAAGCTAGCTGAAATGTGTTATTGCACGTACATAAAGATTTTGCAATAATTGTGATTTCGAATGCAGATCGGTACTGAATAGTATGTTATAGCCCCCTTCCTAATGGAGATTGGTGGATTCTTGAAGATGACCTAACGCACACACGTGCTGCACCTTTTAAATTTAGTAATAATAGATACAGTATGCTGAAAAAAAAAAAAAATTTAACTGCATCATATAGCTGTTTCGTCTTCCTAGGACTATTCAGTGATGCTAGGGGCCAAAAGGTGAGAATCCAAAATTTCTATACTAATGTAGAAGCAGAAGAGTACGTCGTGCATCTTTATGTTGTGGAGCCCTCTGCGCATAAAAAATATCTCACGGGGATAGTCCGACATTTGAAATTTGTTAATACTGACTACCATACACCTTGCTTGACTGTAAAACGTTCAGATATTATATAAGTAAATGATTGAGGATGGAGAAATTCTAAATCAGTCACTGATACTGATCCCAATTGTGTTTAGCTAGGGTGTCATAAAGAAGTATGTGTATACATTTTTATACGAGTTATTGTGTGATTGGTATGTAACACTAATACCCAATGCTACAAATGTCGATTATCCCCTCGGCATTGTTGACATCGCGACATATCACTGTGTAGAACGAATTTGATACCCCGTGTTCAAATACCAGGTACAAAAATAGGAAGCTACATTACGTCACCACAAAACGAGAATCAAAACGTGTGTATTACGTAGGGTCGAGCGTCCTTAAGGAGGCTCGACCCTTTCGCAATTAACCGCTAGATTTCCTTAAAACCTTCATATGTGGACTATGCTACCAGGTAGAGATGATTTTGTGAAAATCTAAGCCTTCCTATGACTTGTTTCATTTTTGGTAAAAAACACCCAAAAAAAATATTTTTCTCAAAATTTAATGTTTTTTCTATGTTTTTTCTTGTGAATGTTGTTGAAAATCACAAACATACAATAAAATAAAAAAAGAAATCAATAGCTACCTCAAAAATATTTTATTTGTGGAAAAATAGACAAAACGATTGTTACAAAGTGTGTTATTTTTATATCTAGCGGACAAATTTCAGTATTCACAGTCAAATTTTGTACATACCATATAGTTACATAAAGCACAAGCAATAAATTGAATCAAATATCACAGACAAGCTTTTTATGCTACATATTGAAAACTAAATGTAAAACTGTGTCTAGGGTAGGTTGTCTCCCTTGATGCTATTAGGAAGTTTTTATAGTGGGTAGTCTTTTTACATGACATACACACTGTGAATGCGTACAAGCCAAAATCGTTTCATAACACAACAACTACCGGCGTTCTGTGTTAGATTTCAACAACATAATAGTGCATATATAATGACACCAGGCACAGCCGTTGTGCAAATGTTCTGCCAACACGGATAATTCTACCACTCGCCGACTCTCTCTCCAGTTTGAGAAAACATGACTAGTTGTACCGGTACTATACGCCTACCTTCCGATTCTGTTTCTATACTGTTGCCGTCGTTGTCAGTGTCCGACCATGTGTCGATATAGTGTACATCTATTTTTGTTGTTGTTTTGCAATAGGAGTGGTCGTGACAATACTTTATTTGCTCGTAATCTTAAGTTGAAGACTTGAACCGTTCCCTCTCATCTCGCCATTGTTGACATCGCGACATATCACGGTGTAGAACGAATTTGATACCCCGTTTTTAAATACCGGGTACACAAATAGGAAGCTACGTCACCACAAAACAAGAATCAAAACGTGTGTATTACGTAGGGTCGAGCCTCCTTAACTAAACATGTGTTTATTCAGCCATCTTGTTATACACTATCCCCGAATACTTCCGAGCAGATTGTACGCTGACCGTATTTTATTTAAAAGTGTTATATAAGACTGTTGGAGTTATCTCCCTTGACTAGACTAAAATCTATTATCGCGATACTGCAGTCAGGTCCTTGAAATTTTGTATTTACCTCTAGATCTGCTACTAATTGAAATTGTGTCATCGGAGCTGATCGAGATTCAAGCTTCTTCGAATAGAAAGTCACTACTAAATATTTAATTTAGTTTAGTTTTAGGGTTATTTAACATACAGTTGAGTGTAAGCTAACCTTTACACCTAGTGCACTAGTAGTGCACTACGTTTAAACTAGTAGTGCACTACATTTAAACTACAGGTAAACTAGTAGTGCACTACACCCTGAACCCCATATAGGTCAAATACCCCTACAGGTAAATGGGCAGTCCCATCCATCTACCTGTGATTTTTACCTGTACCTCACCTTTGTCGTCTGCTGGTACTTTGAAACTGGCCTTATCATTAGTTAATATTTATAACTTTAATGTATATATATATGCATCTTATGTAGTTATTTTTCTCAAACAACATTTTTTTCCTTCCATTTCAAATCTAGAAATTGTAAAATCATGATAATTACTCTTACAATTTTCCCAAAAAATTTCTTGCATACATCATATTAATAAAATAGAAAATTACTATTTATCAAGCAGTTTTGATGTCTTATATTTCATTTAATATACACTATTAACTTTTTTTTTATATTAATTTACCAATTTACAATCAAGTTTATTGAAAAATTGAAGTAATATCTATTGATTATTATTTGTTTAGAAGTATATTTTTAAATATTGTAAAAACTAATTGCGAAAATAACAAATAAATATTCTTGTATTACTTAATTAAACTAGATATATATTTTTATAAAATACATTCATGCCTCAGATCTATATATTGATGAACGCGCTATAGAGTTTTGATAATCTTTATTTTTAAATGTTTTCTATATTAAGATCTGTATGTATATATATCACCACATACAACAGTGTAAATATAAATATAAGAACTTGAAGTTAAAAAAAAATGTAATACAACAATAAATTAAAATTTAGTCAAATTGTTAAGTATGGGACAGATTTTTTTATTTGACCCTCAGGCCTCAGGCAATTACCTGACCTGTCTCAACCTTGTCTAGGAACACCTGCTGACATAAGCCTGTCAGTGACATAATTGAGGTGTGAATTTCTCATCTGACTATCACTGGTCAAATTTGAAACCAATTTGATTAATAAAGGGCTAAGCTGGATATGGCCATGATCATAAATATGATAATACATATATAACTTTTACTCGGGTTTATCAAGTTTATATGAAATTAAAAATCTTTGAGAATATATCTAGATATTTACACACTTCCCTTTAAATAGTGGATACTTTGAGGACTTTAATCCATTTTTTTTTTCATTCAAAACATTTAATTATACAATAATAAATTGATAGTACATAGAATAACATTGATATTAATAATAATTAATTGGACAACAATGTAAGTCTATATCAGTCCTTTACCAGATTCTGGTTTTCTAAAAAATTAACTTTAAATACCAAGTATCTTATGACACTTGATTGAATACAATCCAATGACGCATTTCGATTTCTAAATATTTACATATATATAATTGTTAAATGTTGAAAAATTATCTAGTTTATATTGGGTGTAATCAGGGATGTATATGTGAGAGAAAATATACAGTGAGTCTCTGGCTCAGTCGCTTCATATATATAGTTTGATAATAAAATACTAACATTCATTATACTTAATTTTATTCTAATTATCAGTATAAAAGTATTTTAAAATGATGCATTTCCAATATTTAAGCCTAAATATTGAAGGCAATTACAGGTTGTATTAAATATGACTTGAAAGGTCAGTTTAATGGAATCATTTTAATTAATTCTATATTGTAAGACTAAATATACAACAATTAAATACTATGCAGTTATATAAATCTAATTTAGAACAAAGTTAAGCCTATGCCAGTCACATTTATTGTACTTTTAAATCAACCTAATGACTTATATAAAATCTAACTAAAAGGGACAAATGTAGATCTTCAGGTAGAATCCTTTACCCTCCAGGCATAATTACGTACATGTACCTGACCTGCCTGGGCTACATCCTCACCTACAGAGGTCAAGATACCTGGGGACACCCCTAGGCTGCCTGTAGTTAGCCAGGTGTGAATTTCTCACCTCCCTCTCCCCCCACAGCCATCACTGGCCAAGTCTGATTAAAGGCCTGAGGGCCCTAGCCTGTTAATTGATTAATGATGATAACATTGATTACAGTCAATTGGATTACATGTAGATGTATGTTGGTATTTTGATATGAAGAAGGAAATGGCTTTAAATGTTCTGGTGAAAGTAATCTTTTCTTATATTAGTACTTGATGTTTATATAACCTTTCATTCGTATGCATTGTACCTGAGTGTATAGTGAAACAGAATACCAATACTGGTACATGTAGGTAGTATTGCCAGAGACGTATATAACCTTGTACGTCTCTGATATTGCACAGCTAGCTTCTTAATGTCAAATATTAAAAGTAATTTGTGATTGAAACAACTATACTAAGTACAAAATATGTTCTTCTAATATTTATTCTTTTTTATATTACAATCTGTTGTTTACTTTATTTTCTGTATATATTTTTAGTAGGATTAACTTAATAATTTCATCATAAAACATGTGTTATACCATTTTTTATTTGAACACATACCTTTCAATTTAATTGTAGAATACAAATATTTAAATAGAAAAGAATCATTGTTACTTCTTTAAAAAGAATTATAAGTTTAAGTATATCTAAATGATTATTTTATTTAAAATTTTGACATGCGACGAATTAATTTATTTAAAGTATTATGATAAATATCTTCTGACATAAACTCAGAATTGTTCATTCTTGTACTTATATGAGGAAGTACTGACAAACTAATGACTTCAATAGTATAACATAAGTACAGGTAAATCATATAACATCTGTACAGGTAAGGACACAGGTAGGTATGGACCCTCCCATTACCTGTAGGGGTTTTTGTGGTCACACCTGGCTGGACGTAGTGCACTACTAGTTTACCTGTAGTTTAAATGTAGTGCACTACTAGTTTAAACGTAGTGCACTCCTAGTGCACTAGGGTGTAAAGGTTAGCTTACACTCAACTGTACCTAAGAACTGTTTCAGTTGTGTTCTCCGCCAACTTATACAAATGATTTGTATAACATATACATTATGCATGCATATATGCAGCTTTCGGAAATAAATTTGAAATGAAATGAATTGAAAATGTGTTCGACCAATCAACTTATTCTGTGTAATTCACATCCATTATGCAAACACTTTTTAATGTCGGCAGACGACAAGTCAAAGCCACTAACACGCCAATTTAAAAATTACTGACCAAGAGGAATTGAAAAAGATTCGTGATAGGCAAGACTCCATCGATCCACAAAAGGCTACAACTAACATCCACAGCAGTCCTCTACTCGAATATCTCAGAGAAAGTGTGGACGAACATTTGAATCGTTCAAACTACTTAAATTATATGTGGAAATTCGACAGCTGAATGGAGATTGATACTAAATTCAACCAACAGACATTGGACGAGTGTCACTATTTGAATAGGGATTATTCATGTTAAAGGCCCAATATACGTAACTTTCGACAAAATTTCAAGCGAAAATCAAGCCTAATAATTTTTTTATATTTATAGATTTAGTTCAGATCGACTGATGTCAGCAATATTCAAGATGAATTCTTACGCGGTTACCGGTACAGCAGAATCTCGGTATTTGTAAACACGCGTCCATTTTTAACCGTCTTCTGACTTTGGCTTGTTGTTGAAGTGGGTCCCACTTGAGTTATTTCCAATTCTTCGGATTTTTCTGTCAAGAGTTTCTTATTAGTTACCGCTCAGGTTTACTTTGTTTTAGGCTTATTTTTGCATGTTTATCAACTGGTTTTTTTCAGAATTTACGTATCTTGGGCCTTTAAAGAATATAAAGATAATATGTCATGTTCCCGCCTGTAAATAAAGATTTGACACGTTCGGGATACGCATCAGTTCTACATCCCATTAATCAAATTGTACGATCTACAAAATGTTACAGGTACAGAACCCGACAAAACTACAACGAAGGGTGATGTTCGATGCTATGGTTTATTTTAGTCGTCGCGGATGGGAAAAAATCTTAAATGCCGTACGATACGTGACTTTGTTTGCAAAACAGGTGCATCCGGGTCAATATACATCACAATTCTGTACTGGTTAATTGACAAGAAATCACCATGATATTCACAATACATAAGCAGAAAGTTTTAATTACCAGATATGTTCTGTATATTATATATTCACAAGCAATTTTGGTGTTTTTTTAAATTTCATTTAATTTTCTTTTATAGATGTAATTTGCATGTGCAAATGTAAATAACATACTTCTAGAAATTGAAAAGAAGACCTGAGTTAATCTCTAAAGATTTTTTTATTCATATTTTTTAAATTATTTCTGTAATATTACAGACGATAGCTGCCCTAAAGCAGCTTCATTAGGCGAAAACGTCGGTTAAATCATAAGCTAAGCAGCTTGTTCCAAAGGCAGAAACCGCAGATTCCTGATAGCAGTAAGGAATAGATCGATGTTTCTCCTCTTGGACACAACACCTTCGGTTAAAATGATGTCCCGCATTTCAAAAGCATCCGCGTTGTCGCCTCGGTATAAAAACAATTATCTTCAAGCAACGGCCGTCAATCTGTTGGAAAGTTGACATTCTGTCACATAATTTCGGTACCAGGCAATAAGGCTGAAAGCAGCGTTAAAAGTTAAACAGGCTATACCATTGCAAACATGAAGAGAAATATGTCCCAGAACATCTGTGAAAACTTAAAAACAAGACATTCGTCTACAGGTCTTGCACCACCTACCAGTACATTACTCGACCTGTCTTGTGTTGTTCTAGTACATGTGCTATCTAATTCTCAGGAAAACATGTAAATGCAAGAATTGATCGAGGACAAATATATCGACCAGCTACTAACCACACTTGACTGCCATGTTATCACTGGGACTAAAACTAACCAGATGTTTCAGGGAAATCAAATAAGACATTTTATGATTGTTCAAGTATAACAATTAACTACAATCAAAATGTGCAACTACAAGAAAGCCTGACAATGTTCCACTTAGTCTATATCTCAACATGAATTTTCATTATTGATATCTATTTGTTTATAATTTGTCTGTTTTTAATGCCAAATCAGTGAAAAATAATATAATAAAGGCACTACAAATTAGCGTTACCTTGCTTCGTCCATCAATTTACTACTTCAGATTGAACGATCAATCAAATCGTTTGTTATCATATTCCTTCGGGGTGAAAACACAGGCCGTGCTACTCATTATTGTCCCTTTGATCTAAATCGTAGATACTGGCCGATCAGAGTGGTGGCACAAAGTCTGACACAGTGAGCAGAAGGACCTGAGAATGTATTACAGCCAGTTTCCATCTTTCACATACTATTCTATTACCATGTCCAACCATCCGAGTAACGCCTCATTCAGTACTTCCAGTACTTGAGATTAAAGATAAAACTTTGGTGCAATATATTTGGAAAGCAACGATTCCAATAACAATGTTGGAGAACCTAGATAGTATTGTTTTTTATGTATGCTTTTAATTTCTTAACCCCAATGTCAAAAAGAAATTGAATATTTGATATTACGTCCGTCATCATAAAGAGAGTGGTAACACCTTCTGCTATTTGCATGTTGTATTATGAAGGTAGACTCACATCTGACATTCCTTTATCGATACTAGCTCCTTTTTTCAGCAACATAAAAAAGGATCAAACCTTTTAGCCAAGAAAATCAACGGCGATTTTGGTGATTTTTCCAGTGCTGACCTCTCGGGCCTCTACACTTAATTCCGTCCCTTTGTAGACCAGCTTTACACAGATCTTAACGTCCGTGTCCTTGCTTACGCTGTCAGTTTCAACAGTTACGGTTCCTAGTTTCGTACATCCGGGTTCGGTCACATACTTTGGGGAATGATTTGATGTCATGTACACGTCCAGAATGGCGTAAATGCTTCCTGCGGGCAGGAAATAAAACTTTTCGACAACATCAGCCCCCACTGTAGCCGTATCTCCGACACGAAGATGAACGTCAAACACATCGTCCACTAGGCCATCCACGACTCGACATGTCTGTAATGAGTGCTGCTCTGGGTTAAATGGAAGCTGCATCGCGATTCCGTACGTGTTTTTACACACACGACTAGCAATGGCGTAAGGCTCGTGTCCAAACAGAACTGCACCCTTGAGCACAGCTAATGACGCATCACTAGGATTGATGACCCGGATCTGAGGAAACACTTGGGATATGTGATCTTTTACAATCGGCGATTCGGAATATCCTCCTACCAGTAATATTGTACTTACACTGGCGACCGGTTCAGAATGCAGCAGCTGGATGAGATGTCCAACAATATGCGACAATGATGCCGCAAATAGCGACTCGAAAAGCTCCGCGGTTAGCACAAGTTTATCCCGCTTCAAACTTAGTTTGTCTTGGAACTCACTTCCTGCTAGTCCCTCCGCAAGACTGAGGTCATTCATTTCTTTATAAAGGTCAACTACACACGCTGGAATCTTAATTTGCACATTCGCTGTTTGGCCGGTTTTAAACACGCGTTTCTTCAATTCAAACTCAGACATCATCTCCAGCATTTCCTGTGGATATTCAATATGCGCACGCATCATCACCGCCTCCCCTAATATACGTATAATAAGGTTTGAGAATTCTGCGTCCACCAGTGTACCTCCCCAATATCCACCAGATGGTTGGTGAAGTTCCTGTAGGGCCCCATCCTCTCTGACAATATGTAATGTAACATCAACTGTCCCGCCTGGAAAATAATTATTAAAGTTTTGTTAGGTCAAGGTGAAAGGGAGAAAATTGTTCCGATGCAACACGACAATATAGTATCGAATTTAATCATAATCAGTTTATCATTAAGATCAATTGTTAACCAATTAAACTTATTTAATTGATTTCAACTTCAGTCACGTAAGCGCATGACGATTTAGCTAGAAATATACAAGATGAAACATACAAAACATAAACAAGTATGTTCCCGTTTCGTTCAATATAATTCAGTAGTATACAATGAAATGTAGAATCAAGAAATCAAAGTTGATTCAACAGCAATGTTCAATTTTCATATTATCGGAAGGATAAGAAAACAATTACCTCCAAGATCAAGGATCATATACTTCGTCCCTGGTCCGAAGTTGTGGAAGTTACCGGAAGTACCGCCTCCCGGCCGTGTGAGGTCCTCAGAGCTTTGACTGATGGCGCCGTGATTATAGATAGGAACATACCGACAATACAAAGAGGCTGCCTCGGGCTCCAGGGCCAATGTGAGGTGGTCGGCTTCGATCCCAGCCTGCAAAACGCCAAACATACAGTCGGCATTGTGTCGAGACGAATGATAAAACGTAACAACATTCATCCATTCAATAGCAAACCAAAGATCATTTCTTTGAGGATATTGCGTATTTAGTATAATCTCTATTATAAACCTACCATCCACGAACGTAGCAGTTCTTTGCAAGCAATACATTTACATTCTATCTGATGTTGCCATTTACACGTACAACAAACGTGTTTTTTACCATTTCCGCAGCCCTCCTCATGAACTGCTTTGCCTTGTCGTTCCAAATAGCGGGGACTGTTACCACCCAATGCACGTGCTTTCCTTCCAGACTCATTTGATTATCGATCCCTCTGATGCGGTCAAGGGCGTGGCCTCGTAGGTAAGAGATCACAGCGGAGAACACAACTATTGCCGGGATATGTTTCCCGCGCACGTCAGCCAACATAGTGCCAGCTCTGAGTTGCTGTGGGATACAAGATGAAAATGAAATACTCAGAAATCGTTTCTGTACCAGATCAGCAATGCTTTAAACTCATTTCTTCAATCGAAAACTAACTTATTCTAATGCTATGAATTGCATTTGATACATGGTACCATCCTCAAATAGGTTAACAAGAGGACTGCACATGTTTTGTTTACCTGTACTGTTCTATCAAATGTACTTTTTATTTTGTGTAAACTTATAGATAACTTAATAAATGATTGGTTGTATTTTTGCAGCTGCAAAATACGAAAAATAGGGGCAAAATAGGATAGATCCACATGGAGACCCTTGTAAAATTACAAGAGAAGAAGTCCATGTGTTCCGAAAGAGTAAGCGTATTCTGCATCATCGACGACACTCACCCATCATGTAAATCTTGGTCACATCCAAGTAAACATCAAGTCCTCAAAATTAGAACCGAGTCTTCATTGTGAATCACACAAAGTAGGCAAACTAATGAGCATACCCAAAAAAACGTCCATCTTCATATCACACAAAGATACAGAATATTTCTCAATGACACCAAGATTGCGACAATAAAACTCTCCCATAGCCTTCAAATTGATCAACTACGACTACTTACCCAAAAGTAATTATTAAAAGTTTCTCTCAATATGCTGCAGAGATTAATTTACGTATTATACGTATGTATATGTATTGTGTGCATGTATGTATGTATGTATAAAAAGCAAGGCGATTAAAAAACAATCCCATGAAATCTTTTCATCGGATATATGTGCCTGAAAATAATTGTGACCTACCTGATCTGTATAGAGAGACATCTTAAAGCGACTGAAGAGGAAATACTTCGACTGCTTATTGGCCTCGGTAAGGTCTGCATAGTCTCGTAAAGCATCATAACTGGAAAAAGTGCATACAAAATTTCAGTTTGAATTACAAAGAGTCATCTTTTCCTCCTGTCGGTTAATACCATTTCATCAAGTTCGTACTTAAATGATCCTAGCTGTAAGTAGGAAATTTAAAAACAAGAGGCTCAGGGGACCTGTATCGCTCACCTGGAAACATTTGTATCGAGGTAATCATGGTAAAATATTTTCCAAAAAGATTTCATGGGCAGGGCCATACCCAAAGATCAATCCTTGAAGCATATCTGTATAAGATAAAGTTTGGTTAATGAGTGAGTTTCTCAACTGTTTTCAAGTTCAACTGAGAAACAAGGACCCTAGGGCTTAGGCCAGACCCTGAAATCAATGCATATATCATAGTTGTGTTCATCCCTTTATGCCCAGCAACAGTATAGTTTTGGTGTGGGAAGTCTGCAAGGGCCCAGCAGATCCTGGGATCAGATCTATATCATGATTCTGATTGTCTCTTTTATGCCCGGCAATTGCATATTTAGGTTTGGGGTGGGAATCTCATTCATTTAAAAGTTGTGACACATATTTTAAGTCTGCAAGGGTGTGGATCAGATCTATATCATGATTCTCATTGTCTCTTTTATGCCCGGCAATTGCATATTTAGGTTTGGTATGGGGAGCTCAATTATTTAAAAGTTATGGCTCTGGAGTTAAGTCTGCAAGAGCGTAGCAGACCCTGGGATCGACTCTTAAATAATGTTGTGATCGTTTATTTTATATAGTTTTGGGTTGGGGATCTCAACCGTTTAAAATTTATGACTGGGGAGGTAAGCCTACAAGAGCGTGGCTCACTCTGAGACAATCATGGATTGTGTTCATCACTTTATTCCAAGCAATGGTTTATATTGTTCAATTGTTCAAGGTTAGGGATCAAAACTAAATCCAAGCTAAGCAAGTATCGATTAAAAAGATTTTGCCTCCACCTCTCTGGCACAGGGGGTTTCCTTTTATGCAAAATCTGTTTCGCTCCTCCATAGGATGTTTCTGACCAAATTTGGCCCAGATCCATTCAATTTATGACTAGTAGTGATTTATAGGGCTTGCCCTCTATTTCCCCTTTTGGGCCCCTTTCCTCTGGCCCCAGGGAGGTCAGTCACCATTTATAATTTATATTTGTTTCACTCCCCCAAAGGTTGTTTTCTGGCCAAATTTGAATTGGTTCATATGCATTCTTAACTTAATGACCAGTACCGATTTAAAGGAATAATCTTTATTCCCCCTATTGGGCCCCACTCCTCTGGCCCCTTTGGTATTTGAACACCATTCATGCAAATTATGTTCCCCTTCCCCAAAGAATGTTTCTCACATTCGATATTCTAGGGCTTGCTCTAAATATCGGCATTTCCGTGATCGATGTCGACTGCTGACAAACAAACTAACAACACAAGGATTCGAGAGATGCAGGTTGATCAGAACTATGGGCAAGTTTTATGGTCACCATCTTTGTCTCATCGAGAAACATTCTGCATCTTTAAGTGATATAAAGATGGGCGTTTTTGAGTATGCTCATTAGTGTGTTTACGTTTTGTGACTGACAATGATACTCTGTTCTCATTTTGAAAACTTGATATTGACATGGATGTGACAAAGATTTACATGGTGGGTGTCGTCGATGAAGCAGAAGACGCTCACTCTTCCGGAACACCTGGTCTTATTCTCTTGTACTTTTACAAGAGTCTCCATGTTAATCTTTCCTTTGTTCATATTTTGCTCCTGGTTTAATCGATTTTGAGTTTGGATTTTGATTTTGTTAACGCTTCGGTATTCTCTTATTTATTTTCTAACCAAATTTGGTTCAAATCCATTCAAAACGTTATGACGTTGAATCAAATGTTGACGGACGGACGCCGGACGCCACGCCATGACATAAGCTCATCGGCCCTTCGGGCAAGGTGAGCTACAAAAATGTAAAACCGATCCTCAGCTTTATACCTGTGGACCACCAATCACAGAGTACAGTAGGTCAAAATGGTCATTAGGGGAATATTGTTGGAATAAATCTGGATACAATTGCCACTCTTCAATTGGGATATGATTGGGACTGTTGGCTCTGACTGAAAAACTTGATTGACAGCTTCGCAAACAAATGTTAGTTTTGTATAATCATGGTTTTACCCAAAAGAGACAATCTGCTGGTTTTTGTCCAACAGCACGGCCGTCGGTGCCTTCTCAGACAGCCCCACACTGTTCGTCCACATGTTTGTTGATATTTTGAGACGATCCCTGGAATATTCATGCCGGAAAGAGAAAGCGTATCCGGTGTATGTCGTCCCAAAATCTATTGCAACAACCAAAAACTGATCGCTGTGATGTGACCCCTTAAAATAAAAAAAGAATGAAATAAAAAACGTGGTAAAATCTTGGGAAAGCAGTTTACTTCAGTGTGGAAGCAATTTAAATCGGCAAAAGATCCTGACTACAAGAGGCCAAGAGGGCCTGTATCGCTTACCTAGCTTTCAGTAAATGCAACAAAAAGTTATGTGTACGTTAAATAACCTCAACTTTTCCAGTGTTGGATCTGGCACAATATTGCCCTTAATGAAACCTTAGCTTTCTGATTAAAAAGAGCATTAAGAGGAAATTAATTTGAAATTGATTCATATTAATTATGCCCTCTTTATGCTTAGCAATTGAAGTGTTTTGTGTTAGGAAATCTGTAAGGGGTGTGGCAAACCTGAAATCATGTTTGTGATGTGTTATGACTCAAGAGTCAAGTCTGCAAGGGCGTGGCAGATCCTGAGATCAAATCTAAAATTATATTTGTGATGTACTCTTTATGTTAAGCAATTGTATATGTAGTTTTGGGGTAGGGATCAATTGGCCCCTTTTGGTCCTGCCCCTTATGTCCCTGGGGGTCAGCCCAATCATTTGTATAAATTTGAATCCCAGCCACCTAGGGATGCCAGTACTAAAATATGAATGTTTCACATTGCTTAGTTCCAGAGAAGAAGTCGTTCACATGTATATGAATATAGCCAAATGGATCCCGTTTGACCCCTCCCCTCAGGCCCCTGGGGTCAGCCCATCATTTGTATAAATTTGATTCCCAGGCACCTAAGGATGCTACCACTAAAATATGAATGTTTTACATTGCTTAGATCCAGAGAAGAAGTCGTGTATATGAATATGGCCAAATGGACCCCTTTTGGCCCCGCCTCTTAGGCCTCTTATATTCTGATCAGGGGTTAAGAAGAAAAAGTCGATAATCAATTGTTGACGGACGGACGGACGCCGGACGCTACGGTGAGCTAATAACAATGATTAAAAGTTATATTCTGATTAAGTGGATTCGAGTCAAGTGCGCGGTGTTGCCGACAACGTAACTACATATAGACAAATCAAAGCTGTCCCAGCCAAAAGGACAAAATAAAACACGCGTTTATATTCTATTGATATGACTTATCAGTAAGCTTTTGTATTTACAGTCTTGACTGCTCAGCTATTCGAAATGATATATTACTACATTAACATAGCTACATTACTGAGCTCCGTTACATGTCCCTAATGATTCGAAAAGTATTTACCCGTTCAAGTTAATCTGCAATCTATCTTGTCAAATATGCATGTGACATAGGGAATACTACCTAACTCAAGCTTTTAAAACGACATTTTTTTATTTGAAAACTGTACCGTCACAACAGGTTACACCGATTTGAATCAAGCTGTTATTTCTCGCGTTTAAACTAAAATTCTTAGTTTAAACTTTCTTTTATTTCATTATAAGCAATTTAAACAAATAAACAGAGTGACAATGGAAAATAGGAACAAGTGTCGCAGACACTTATGTAAACTTATCACCAGGACTAAACAGCAACTTGTATCTTCAGTACTTGTTAACACCATTTATACACAAACTTTCAATAATACACGTGTTACCAGTAATTACTAATAATTAATAGTTTAAATATATACAAAGTAAAGTTAAGGGGTGAAATTCAATCCTATTATAGATGTTGCATGTCTTATTAATCTTTTGCAGAAAACCTACCAGTTTAAGTATATAATTTTGCACGGCTAAAAATATTATTTTATTATCAGCTAAAGAAAAGGATTTGTCTCCAAAAAGTAGAAGTTCAAGATTTATATTATAAGTCATACAGTGTAGGTAGCGTCTTCTTATTTTATCGTATCTTCTACATTCTAATAAAAAATGCTTATTGTCCTCAACTATACCACATATACATAAGGGAGATGGAGAAATATTTTTAGCAAATAGATGGCCATTTAAAGAGCTACACTCCATTCGTAATCGTGAATGATATACTTGGCCCTTGCGCGTACCAAAACTATAATAATTTGGTGTTTTCGGAGTGGTTTGCTTATCAAGGTAAGAGTTTAAAGAGGTAGTAGAAGGATTTGAGCGAATATTTTTGGGAAGACTATTCCATTGATCTATAACAGAAGGAAGCAAAGAATGTTTATAAAAGGAGGTTTTGCATAATATTGGCGTAATAAAGGTATGGTCCGAGTTCCTAGTATCATACCGGTGACCTTCAGATACAGTACTTGGGATAAGGCTGTTTAGGTATTCTGGTGTATATTGATAAAACATTTTATGGAACTGGATAATTTTATGGATTTGCCTTCGTTCGAATAAGCTGACCCAGCCTAATTCTTTGAAAAGTTTTTCAATGCTTACTAATTTGGTTGCACCTGTTACAATTCGGGCTGCTTCAATATTGAAGTTTTCAAGTTTCTTCTCTAACTCATATGGTATATTTCCCCACACAATATCGCCATACTCAAGTAAAGGTCTTATAAATGAAAAATATATTGTTTGTAGAGACTTTCTAGCTAGTTGGAACTTTAATGTTTGCAAGAAATTTAGTTAAGGTGACGTTTAAGAGATAATGTAGTTGACATGGTCTATCCAACTGCCGTTTGAAGAGAAAACAATTCCGAGATGCTGATGGAAGGATACGTTATTAATTGGAACTTGGTTCATATGAAGATTGGTGGGTTTCTTTTTCTACTTATAGTAATGGTTTCCGATTTATTTGGATTAAAAACTACAAGCCACTGGCGATACCATGCATTGATTTTTCTAAGTCCGATTCTAATAGTTCATGTGTCAGTATAGGATTATAAACAACCATATACAAAGACGTATCGTCGGCAAACAATTTTATAATGGAATGTATGTCGGAAACAATGTCATTGATATACATTAAAAATAGCAGAGGCTCAAGGATAGAACATTGGGATACTCCGGCATTAAAAGATTCCCAACTAGAACTACAACTGTTTAAAATAACTCTCTGTTTTCTGTCAAGAAGATAATCTGCAAACCAAGATAGCAGCTTTCCACATATACCTAATCTTTGAAGTTTGAAAAGAAGGCCTCGATGCCAGACACTATCGAAGGCTTTACTAATGTCGCAAAATACTGCACGGATTTCTTTTCCTGAATCTAGAGCTTTACCAAAGTCATTAGATATACTAATTAATTGATTAATGGTGGAATCACCGGGTATGAACCCTGATTGACAGCTGCTGAGAAGACTATTTTAATGAAGGAAATTATACAAGTGTTTGAATATACATCGTTCAAAACTTTTTCTAAGACACTCAATAAGGATATCGGACGATAATTTTTAACGTCATCACGTTAACCTTTTTATATACAGGTATGACATTAGCTTTTTTCCATGACGATGGACATTTTGACATGGAAAGACATTTGTTGAAGAAAGTAGCCAGAGGAATGCAAAGAACATCTGCTGTCTCTTTTAATACTCTGGGATTAACTAAGTCTGGTCCGACTGCTTTAGACGGGTCAAGATTAACTAATACATATTTGACGTCACTATATGTCAACATAATATGATTAAGCTTGGTAGGCGAGATACACGAGATATCTTCCGGAAGTAGGGTAGCAGAATCATAAACTCTAGATTGGCTAGAAAAATAAATTTTAAAAAAGATTAGCTTTATCATTATCTTCGTCATAAAGAGTTCCGTCACTACTAATAACAGGAATGTTAGTTTTGCCTGTATCTTTAGAGCTGAACTTTGCGAGGATTTTCCACCATAAAATTCTTAATCCGCAGTACTATCGATTGGTTTTTGAAATGTTGTGTGATTTTGGGATAGTAAAGATATTTATACACAAATCAATATATTTGATGATGAATCTCATTTCAGGTAATGACGAAGTTTCAACAGAAGAACTATTTTGTTTGATTTCGATGTCTGGCCGGCTATTCTTGATTCCTCGTAAAACATTCTCGCTTTCACTTTCGTACTGACGGCTCTCTTTATTGACCAATATGGAGGGTAAAAACATGTTATCACATGATTATCTTTAAACATCTTGTTTTAATGTGGTAATTACATCTAGCCGAACGCACTGTACATGTAACTCATAGACAAAGAAAACTAAGATAATCCTTCAGTAATCAAAGTACAGAAAATAGCTTACCTATATTTAAAATTCTTTTGTTCTTTTATTGACCTCGCTCTGACCTATCATACACTCAATTAATTACGTATATATGTATGATAAGCGGGACTACACTAGTACTGTAGTGAGGCATTTAACTCCATGTTAATCGTTCCAGCTCATTAATTGTCCTGATAGGCTGTTTAAATGTTTGCACTTAAAGGCAACATGTAGACACTAAAACATTGACATGTCGTCATTCATATAGAGAAACCTCAGTAGCAATACTTAGTTCCGTCAATATCGTATAAAACATGTCGATCATGGCGTCTACCCGCCATGTCTTACCTGTTGGACCAGATCCTGCCTGGCGTTTGTTATGGCCGAAGATAGAACTAAGTCACCAGGGGCGGCTGCCCCTCCGTCCGGACAAGAAAAACACTGTCCCATAGCGATATATATATAAGATATATAATATAACCTGCCTTGTCTTAGTGTTCGTTATGTCATATATCAGGCCATGTGACAATTCCACTTGAAGATCTGTGTTTGAACAGCAATGGCCCAATCATATGAAGGTTAGTCCAGTACAGGTGAATAATGAATTCTCTTAATTTCAACCTAACGCTTCGTTATTTTCACTTTCGTTTTCAATAACACCTGAAATGGCGTACCTAACGGCTCTTTTGAAGGTAAACAATTATTGTGAAAAAGAATTGTTATGATTTTATCTTTTCATTGTTTATGAAGAAGCAAATCAATTCGAACACAAAATGAATTGTATGGAGGCATGTTATTCATGTTTTATATAGTTACAGTGTGATCGCCTTGAATAATTCTCATAAACTAAAGAGAAATGAAAAAAATAAACCCATAATAATTGTTTTACAGATTAACACGTTTCCTATGATTTAATTGTTCACTAACTGACCCCAAATCCTTCCTTACGTAATACAGGAAGTAGAAGAATGGAGGAATATAACCCAATGTGATCATCCCAGCTCATTAATGGCCACGATAGGCTTTTAAAAGGGTATGCACTTAAGGGTATATCCCTAACACGTAGGCACTGCAAAAACATATCATCATTCATACAGACACCGCAGTATCAATACTTAACGTCCAAATCGTATAGAACATGTCGACCATGGCGTCTAGACGCCATACCTTACCTGTTGGACAGGCTGGCCATGCCGGTCTTGACCTGCGTCTGTTATATTAGGTTCCGTAACGGCAGACGATAGAACCAAGTCACCAGGGGCGGCTGTCTGCCCATCCGGACTAGAAAAACACTGTCCCATGGCTTTCTAGAATTTATGCTTATTCCAGTATTAATGCACAACCTGCATTTTCTCAGTGACTTAAACTCTATAACGAAACCTTCCGTACCTGGTAATATATCAGATCTTGTGACAAAATCAATTTGAAACGTTTGAACAGCCCGGTCGGAGATAACGACCACAGGTGGCAACGGGCCAACTGATAGCCGGTTTGTGGGATTGGTGTATACATGTGTTTGAATTTTTATACTACCATACGTCCGGAAACAACCGATATCAATTTATGAAAAAGTTGATAAAAAATTCCAGTCTCATTGCGCTGATGCTTTATATTAGCTATAAATTCCATCCAACTTTCCTTGTAAATTACACATTCAGACCACAACACTTACAATGTACTTCTGCCGATTTGGTTTTAGTGAAAATTTATTTAATCTTAAGCGGCCCAGGTTCCAATATCCTGTCTAGCTTTACAATCGGTGTGTATCATCCTTCTGTTCTGCGGGTAGGGCGTGATAATTGTAACTGCTGCCTCCTTTCCATGGTCGTAAGAGGCGACTAAATGTGTGATCTTATTTTTCTCGTCTCTTTATAACAATAATCTCCGTCCTTATATTTGTCGAGTATAAACGCACTCGACACATACATTTAAAACGCATACCTTACGAGGACGTACTTAAAGGACCATAGTAGTTCATAAAACCAAACAAATGTACATCCTTGTCGTCATTTCATGAAAGTCCCCGGAGATATCATTATTATAAATTGTTGTTATTAATATTACATTATTGTTATTATCTTAACGTTGTTATTATTAAATTATTCATATTTCTATCATATTATTATCTTTTATTGTTATTATTAACATAACATTACTGTTACTATTATCTTAACGTTGTTATTATTATATTATTGTTATTTTTATTATCAAATAAGTGTTTTCAGAAAATATTTATCAAAGCTTATAGATGATGTCGACAAGTACCAGCCTACATTACCGAGTTATAGTTGTTGACGTGGTGTAGTCATCCTTCATAACATAACAAGATAAGCTAGGTATACACAAGGACCAACACGTGTGTAATTTTTAAGTTAACTTGGGTGAAGAAGAAGCTAAGAAATAAAAATCCAATTTTGGCGATCAAAAGCATAACAAAAATAGTTTTACTACCAAATATTGATTCTGCGATTAAATCGTAATTACCAGCTACATTGTACGGCCATTTAAGGCACGAGGCATTGATAAGTAACAAATGGTGACCAGGATATCTCCAGATATACGTCATAGTTTGTAACTGCCTTTGTTGCGAGCAGTTACAGCGGCGACGGACCTAATCTAGGTAGAAACAGGCACAAAGATGACGTAACACACACATATGCTGTACCTTTTAAATTTAGTAATAGATACAGTATGCAGAAAAAATGAATTAAACTCTATCATACAACTGTTTCTTCCTCCTAGGACTCTTCAGTGATGCTAGGGGCCAAAAGATGGGAATACAAAATTTCTAAACTAATGTAGAAGCAGAAAAGTCAGGTGTGTAAAACCCTTTTAATTTATTAATTTAAAAGTAAATTTGAACTAATTTTGTATAATTTCTAATCGTGTACTACGAAAATGTGTATATTATGTACCGTGCCACTACTCAAATGAGATGAAATGTGGCTATGGAGGCTCCGGCAAACTAAAAAATCCACCAACAGAGTCTACCACCCCCTATCATTTACGATGACGTAACACGCACATACTGATTGCACCTTTTAATGTTAGAAATATCTACAGTATGCCGAAAAGTGACACATTCAATGTGTCAATATGTATTCATTTGTAATGCATTACCAATAATTTAAAAGTGATTTTTACAGATTTGCTGATTATTTCATCGAAAGTTTATGTACTGCTAATTCCTATATTTTGGCGATTGTCTTATTTTTGCCGTTTTGACATGGTAACCACTCCGCTAAATTATGATTTAATAAATGACTTTTTCTGGGTGTTGCTTTCAGCATCGGGTATTATGTGTGCGCGATTCCTCTTCGTGTCTGCTTATTTAATAGGCTATGTAACAAATGAGAGTTGTACAGAATAGTACAGTGTATATTATACATATTCGTGTTCAACGTGCTCAACACAGTCTTTTGATAATAAACTACTGTTGGCCTTTCCAGAGCCAACCCCCTTTTTTTCTTTTTGTCCGAAGTACTTCATTCCTGTAGCTAGTGTTGTTATTGTCGATAATGCATCGGGTAACAAATTTATATACTGTTATTATACTTGTTTTGTTTCCTTTCCTATAACACATAATTGTACAAAATGATATTTCTTTGTATTGTTGGCATTTGAATGAAACTAAGTTTAAACTAAAACAAACCAACTGCAAGTTGCGCACGTCGTTTAGCTGGGTTGACCGCACATGCTTCAAAATAGGTCCCGATGCATCGATGGAGACATGTGTTTTTTCACACATTTATCACCCTTCACTCTGTTTCGTCCAGATTGTTGACGTCGTGATGAACGTCCCAAATGTGCAAAAGCACGACCTTATTCCACAGGATGACAATACCCAGCCCCCGGCCCCGGCCCCGGCCACTGACCCCATGTAGCAAAACTTTTATCAACACTTTCTGGCTAACCATAACATAAACCCGCTCAACTGGCCTCCGCACAGTCCAGATTTGTCCCCCAATCCAACATATCTGTGATGAGGAACTGGACATGAGGGTATATAGACGCTTCACTGGACGAACTAAAAACTGCTTTGTTTGAGGAGTGGCATTATATTCCCATGATAAGGATAAATGCATTGATGAACGACATGTATAGGAGAATCAGGGAAGACAAAGTCAATATCATTTTGTGATTAGGGGGGGGGGGGGGTTATCATCAACTATATTGGTTAAAATATATTTGAATAATGTGTTTCAATAAAACAATAAAATATAAATTGTCAAACTGATATAAACTTTTTTGTAGAGCATTCAAATATGTTTAAGTTGACCATGAAACTTCACCTTGCATTTCTGTTTTTGGTTAAGTAGCTTTTCTATTGATGCACGCAGTGTTTTTGAACGACTACAACAGACAATACATCTTGATGTTCTTGGACTTGCATTATTGCACTGAGGGTATAAAATATTATAGATCACATAATACCACATGATCTTTTATGATATATTCCCTTAAAAAAGACTACTGATAAACAAAAACAAATAGGTTTGGGACGTTGAGCAATAACATTTGTAGTTATAAATTCCTGATGTGTATCCATTTGATATCAAGAAAACATATTACAATTACAATTTTAATAAAGGAGACAGATATCATATGTTCATGGTAAGTATATTCCAAAACTGAAAATGAAATATTGAGAAAAGGTCAAACGTCTGGAACATCATGTTTGAAACAAGCAGTTTTATAGCATTGAAAAACGGTGCACATTTGAGGTGGAAAAAATCAAAATCATTTTACCGGTAATACGTATTTGAGATACTTTTTGAAAAAAAAATCAAAGTATAAAACGGTCATGTTCAAGACATATCTAACATACCGTCATACTACAAATTGGGCATATCTGTGGTATACTGTAAAAGTATCCAAAGGCAAAAATGCTTATAAAGTATTACTTACCGACCCCTAACACTATAGTAGACTCGGCAATCAAATGGGTTCAGCTCTCTAGTAAGAGTAAGTTTTCCTGGGAATCGAAGTTTCACAAACGGAACAATATTTACATACATTTATTGAAAACGCACAAAGTAAAGAAGGTTAAATAATTATAATATTATACATAGCTTGAATTCAAACGATAATTGTGTTTCCAAACACGGGTTGACTCCGGACTCCGCAATATATTAAGTAAGAATGATAATGATTTTCAAAATTTAGGAATCGTTCACTAGCTCCCTTATACTGTTCGTCGGGGATATTGATGCAATCTGTATTTTTCAATAGTCAATTTGCATTTGGTGTTATATATATACCCGTTTTGTTATCAGCGGCTTTGCGACGGAAACATTGGTAGTTACCAAGGAAAAGTTTCAGCTCTTCACGAAATCTCGACCCGCTGATACAGTATAAAAAGAAGTTAAACGTATTGTTGCTATACATTAAAATGTTGGTAATCACCCATACAAGTTTCATGTCGTCTTCCGAGTGAAACCACATACATCTATTGTACAGCACAAGTACCACGCACACAGGAAGAGTGCAGATAACAAACCAAGCGTCTAATAGAATCAGAAGAGAGATAGTCGATGTCCAAGTCTTTGTAACGCTTTCAAAACTCTGTTGTCGGTTGTTATGGGTAATCTGTGCAGGGACAATTTTACGACGGTTTCGATACCGTTTTGAGAGTTTAACAATGATAACAGTGTTTAAAGCTAATATGATAGTAGCCGGAAGTCCACAGAATATTACCAGATCAATCCAACCCCAGTAAAGCCTCTGAAAGTTTTCATAATTCTCCGTAATACCGACACAAACTCGGTCAGCAGTAGAATTGGTGTGACTTGCGGTGGTAATATTTCCATTCCCAATGATGATGTGCAAGTTGACAATAAACAGTACGAGGAAGACAAGCAGAATAGCACTCAGGGCCCTCGACCGCGTACACAATATTTTTGCCCTATAAGGAAATTGAATAACCACCATCCTTTCCACGGTGATCAACACAAGCATCCACGAAGACATCTGCAGAGAAAAGTAGACGATAAAATAATTCGCTTTACACAGAAAGTCGTTCTTCGTCCGAATATCCAAACCAAACTTATAAATGACCCACTGTCTTGTGAGTCCTGTATGTAACACGATGAGATCGGCTATGGCTAGAGCTAGGAAGTACGCGGCGGATGAACTTTTTCTAACCTTTTTTCTGGTGATGACAATGATGTTGATGATACCGGTTACAGTTCCCAGCACTAGTAAGACTGGACACATGATTCTCCACGCAGTTTCTGTGTCATATTTACCAACGGATGCTGTCAAATTACAGATATCTGTTTCTATAGCATCAGTAGCCTCAGAAGACCGAACTTTTCCAACAGGATTCATTTTCTTCAGCCTTTTCTAACGTCTTCATTTTCTCTCAAACATTTTGTCAATGTTTTGAACTATTTCACTGATGAAAATTCATCCACTCAATCGTCTACTATAACTGTCTAAATGACTGTGTTCTCGTGCGCCAGTTTAACCATGGGCATTGCGGTATTTCCCATTCAATATTAATGTATTAATACAAGCAAATGGTGACTAAAAGCTCGATTGAAATGAATGTTGATTATTTAGCCATCCGCTAACTGCTGCCTGGCCTATATGTAAGCACCTATATATATCGAACGTCAGATTTAATTGCTGTCCGGAGTCGAGATTCATTAATATATAATTATCATCCGGATGTCTTAATGACCATGTAAATAAAGGCATGAACTTTGACCAATTGTGATCGTCAAAGCATGGATGCTATGTGGGCCGTACTGTTAATGAAATGTATTTAGTATTATTCAAATCATTGTTTGTATATGTTTCAGAAGCGTGTTGTAAACTCTGATTATATCTTCAATGAAATGCACCGACAGAACTGTTAACACTGTAAGGCTTGGGTTTACGTAAGTGTAAGACTTAGAAACTGAAAATTAATTATGAAATATGCTATATTCATCTTTGACTACGGATATACTCTGGTTAACGCAGTGAAAATAGATGTTGCCTGACTCCTGAGTATTTTCGTAGTTAGTCAGGTATTTAAGTAAAAATTGACTTTTTTACCCATGTTACTTGTACTTTTTCAAAACTTTTGGTACATCGTTGTTGGAATGAGGAATCGTATCTTGATGAGAAATCGTTTTGTAACACACTTGGTACGATTTTTCAACAAGTGAGAAATGGTGTATTATAATATATATTTATTTTACACAAATATATAATCACTCCGTATAAATATACCCACGTTTTCGTGTAGGTGAAACCATTACTTTTCACGGCCGATCAGGAATTGAACCCCGGTCGACTCGGTAAAAGACACATGCACTATTTAATACCAACAGAGAAAACTTATTTTGTAACAAATTTTCGGTTCTTATCGTGATCAACTTGAATTGTATGTCTCACCATTGGTACATTTACCTACTAATTTTGGTACAGACCCTAGTGGTTTTCCGTCCTTTATCTTGCCAGGTATGGTTAACGCTTGGAAACTAAGAGCCGATTGTGGACATTTATACCTGATTAAGATCTTATTTCACAATAGCATTTTATTATGATATTTCACACAACAAGATGTCAGAAAAAAGTTTGAAACCTATGTAAATATCCCTCCTTGCAAAATGTCATAAGCAGGTAGTGACTGATATCAGATATAAAACAAAAATTATATAGACGTGGATGTGTGGCCAACAGAAGAAATATCATTACGATATCATTGGATTTAAGAATGGGGGCATTTGGACCTTTCTGCATTCCTAATTGATCGAGCGTTGCTTTAACTTTTGTCCATCCCTAAAGGCATTGTGTCACACAGTAAATCTATTAGTGTTATGGGTGGCGTATTGATCAAAGTAACAAATTGCAAATGCGTATTGGTCTATTTGAATGCAGGAATACGTGTAACTTCCGGAACCGGCGTTGCAGTTTTGAAGCAAGACTTAACCGCAGTGTGTAGGTCAGGAACTGTAACATCAAGTCTGCAAAATATGATTCCACTAAGTTAAAGAAATAATGTTCTACGCTTCAAGACCGCAGAGGATTTTTTGGACAATAGCTACATAATATTAAGGAACTAGTACTGTCGTATGATTTAATTTTTTTTATGAGCAATTGAAGCCAAGTTCATGGTATTGTCATAACAAGAAACCAACTTTTAAAATCACTTCCTTATACTTCTTACAATTTTTCCAGTAAGGATGAAAAAAACCCTTTTCATGAAACCATTTGGTTTCACGTGTATACGTTGCGGCTATTGTAAACATTATGGTCGGTTCACTAGCACGTCTGGATATATCCGATATCCCGTTACTCAACATTTCCTATCCTGCTTTCGAGGATGGACGGAGTGCACGTGTCACGTCCAAGAAGGACCTTTCTTATCTGACGCAGATTTCTACGGATGATTTCATGACAACTTCAAGCCTTGCATATCCCATGTGGCAATTCTCAATCCACAATAGCTCACTCGGATTATTCACTGTTTTGGTTTCACGGACAATGCGGATTACATAGCGGATAACCATGTTCTCATTTTTTATCCACAGGAGGCACGGTAGGCTAGTGGTAGGACGTCGGGCTCGTAATCGAAGGGTTGCGAATTCGAGTCTACTTGTGTTGAATCCTTGAGCAAGATACTTTACTCCGCTTGTTCCAGTCTACTCAACTGTAAACGAGTACGTGGTGGGCAGTGTTAGAAATTGAATTGTAGAATGCTAGCTGTAAGCGCCGATATGGCAGCTCAAGTTGTATGCTCCCCAAGGAGTTGAGAACGATATTAACTGGTTACTAAGGCCCTATAACCACGGATAATAATTTGTGAAACGCTTTCAGGCGACCTTTAGGTTGTGATAAAGCGGTATATAAAAACCTAGAATTATAATTATTATAAATCACCGCTGGACAACGTGTCCCATTAATTTTAAAAAGTCTTCCTCTCAAGTTCTACAAGATCTATGCTCTTGATATTTGAGACGTTACATGATCTGGTTAGTTGCTATGGTAAAACAGTTCACCTTGGTTGATGTTTAGGTCACAGAGGTCATATAAATAACAATATGTAAACCAATATTTCTGTTCAACCAGTCATCCTAGGATGCTACTGATCTATGATTTATGCTGTAGCTAGTTGAAATTCTCCTCAGATAAAATCAATTCCAGTGGCAGAGTTGTGTTATTTATTTTTGACTCGATCTTCTATCTCTGTTACCTGCCATTGTGAATGCTCCATGCTCAACCGCATCAGCGTTTTCAATTTCGATTAATAAGCTTTCACAAAACGATTTACTTATCAACACCACATGTTACAAGCGCTCTTGTGCAGTAAGTTTATTTGCATTTCCTGGATGTCCTCTACTGCTTCCCGACGTCATCTTAAGTTCTTATTCACATTGTCTATCTAACGATCTGTGTTATAAACATGGCACAATGTTTTCATGAATTATATTCATCCACCTCACACAAACATATTAATAACCAAAAGCGTCAGCAAAACCATAATCAGAACTCAAAAACGATTAAACCATGGACAACATATAAACAAAGGAAAGATTGGCAAAGAAACATTCAAACATCTCGAATTGAGAACTGAGGCATAATTTTCAATCACAACAAGCAGGTGTATTCAAGAGCATACTCAAAACGTCCAACTTCATATCATGCAAACATGTCAGCATATATTTTAAGGTTCAGGTCACTTTGTCAACCTTTAATAATGGCGCTGCGGTGGCCAAGTGCATAAGGTGTTTCGACATTCTACCACTAGCCCTCCACCTCTGGGTTGCGAGTTCAAATCCCATTTGGTGCAGTTGCCAGGTACTGAGCGTAGGTTGGTGGCTTTCTCTGGGTAGTCCAGCTTTCCTCCACCTTAAAATCCTGGCGCATCCTTAAATTACCCCGGCTGTTAATAGGACGTAAACCAAAATACACCAAAATAAACCAAAATCGACCTTTAATGAACCTTGTCAAGCGTGATGGGGGCCTTTTTGTAATATGAACAATCCCCTTATTTTATTACAGACAATACGTTTATGCAATCGTTTTTCTGAAACCATTACGTATAGCCAATATTCCTTAATGATATAAATAAATCTCAAATATTTACACTTTGTATTGAATTTGCCTATATGCTATCAGTAAACAAAATTGTATATATTAAATGTATACTACAAATAAAAGTTATAAGGTCAGTGTATGAATTCATGAGTCGCGTCACGCTGAACAAATTAATACGAATTGTGAGTAAAATGATTTTTGATTTGTGAAAAAATTATATTATGTGTCTTTTAATGACGACACGAGGGACTATATGATTCCTTCTGAAATTCGAGATGTTCCGGTATTTGAATTTGATGACGTCAGTGACACATAAGCGGCAAATGTTAACGCATCATTCACCTCAGTGGAACGACTGGTTCACCCGTTGTCAGTTTATTGTGACCTGATGGGGTGTTCTGCTGGGGGCCTTCGGCAGTATATTTCAGTGTGGTAGCCCTTTAAATCGGCAAAAGATCCGGACTATCACAATGAGGCTTACACAAACGTGTGTAACACTCAACATCGCATACACCGGGGAGGCTGTCTTTAAATGACCCTGGCGGTTAATAGGACATACATGTACAAACAATCCAACCAAACCAAACTGTATCAAATGGAAGTATACAGTCTATATTAATACAATTTGGATGGCAGATGTATATTCATGTCGCCCTCATGTGCGACATATTCTATGTATCTGCCAACCGAATTATATTCATATCCACTGTATACTACCATTTGGTAACAGTGCATTGCTTAAATATAATGTATCGACATCATATTAAACTGCCTTATCAGTAGCTGACCTGATTCGCAATGCGGTCCGCCAATGCGAAGTTAACATTAGTGAAAACCAGGGCAAATACAAACGGTCGTCTCAAAACATTTTTATCCGTGCAAAATATTTGTTCTGGTCGACGTTTTGTCATAAATCAAATGGGTAAATCAATATTCTGGTATTAACAAGTTTTGTTTATGGTGTATGGTGGAGATATTAGTGATTTCCTGTAACTGCGCGATATCACGTATTTGATATTTATATTCATGTTTAAGTTATAAAGATATTATATTGTTTTTATTCATCTGTAGCGTATCTGGTATCGGTTGATCACTAGCAATACCGATGCATAGTAGCGAAACTGCTCAGAGTTCGGTGGTCTCGTGTTTGAATTCTGGCCTTAACATTGTCCATTGCCTTTCCTCTAGCTACACATCCTTTGAGACAACCCCTCAAAACTCGTTCAACTTCGCGCCCATATTGGTGTCCGTCTCGTGCAATGCAGCAGGTAACTGTACAGGTAAAACACTTGGGATTCTTCATATAGCAACAATATGATACCCAACAAGTACTGTAAGTAGGACTACACGTATTTCAGCACACGTTTGCTATATTTACAAATTCAAACTCATGACTGATGAAAGCAAGTTTAGAATAATAATGTAGAAGTCCCGAGTTAAGTTATCCTGTGGCTTGGCCTGGTGTACAGTGCGGAGTACTCGTGGTATGGTAGGAGGTGATGGCCTCGACAAAGCAGTTTACCTTATGGATATCGTGAGAACTTAGTCTGTTATCATACATTGTACATAGGACAGCTGATAAAAGGTGACTAGATCATCTAAATACTGAAAAGCTCGACCATATGGTATATGTTTGCAACTTACAAAGCCAAGTGTTGTGAGTACACAGGGTATACAGACGAACCACAGAGAGGGTTATGAATTGAGAGGTTAAACGTGAACGTGTATCATTCCCCGTGTTTAATAGACCATCAGAACATAATCCCAGGTATGTATCGCCATCGTTAAGGTCATAACCTTTTGTAACCATGGTAAATACTATAAGCAATATACCGCTCGACTAGATACATATTTTCTTTAGTTAGAGCAGTTGAGCGGCTAGTAAACCAGTGGTTCCGAATTCGACTCCTAGCGGAGACATTAGAAAACATTAACCTTTGTCACACTTCAACTGTTGATGCTTTCTTGGGAGAAATGGTTAGTGATGTCTTTTTCTGATTATTGATTTTAAGTAAGCCTGTAAAAGAAATTTCAAGAATTTCCTCAATAAGGTAACATACTCTTCAGGGAGCCAAAATGGCGTGGCATTTCGATGACAGTACTGTGAAGTAACTAATACATGAATACTTGTAAAATATTGATTGGAAGTCATTTTTTAACTCCCACAGTGCTATGAAAGTTCAGCTGTTACATTCGTATTTAGCATTAAGCCCTAGCGATCTCCATGCAATATGGATGTAGCGGCTGAACTATAAATTGACATATAGGCCTATTTACTTTTTACTAAAGTGCAATTGCTGATATGATTTAATTTTTTACCAATAAATAGTTTATTACCTGTGTTTGTATTTGCGTAGATCATTTAAACGACGTTGGCTGAACAGCACAATAAACATAAAATTGGCACCAATGATAATGACTACTCATTTGAGCGTTTGACGTAGGGGCGTTCTCTACGTTATTCGAAACGAAACGGCAAGACTCTTTGAACAAATTTGATCTATGACGTCATAAGTAAACCACTTTAAACGTTTCGAGAATCTTTTCTTTCATACTCGTATATTACATTTGTTCTGCATCCTTCTAATGTAATGCATTGTGAAGGTAAATGTTGTTATATGACTGTAAAAACATTTGCTATTGTGACATCATCAAACTCTATTGTGACGTCATAAATTTCATTGTTGTGTGCACTTTGATTTGCTGTTCGAACACTGTTCGAAATAAATAAATAAAGCACAATAATACATTTAAGTAATGAATTATTTAGCAAAAAGTGTTTAGTGAAACAACAGGTTCACTTCAAATATTGTGAAGGCTATCTTCGTCTTTCCGTTCCGAGCCAAATATAAAGTTTGTTTTGTAAGAAACTTATCATCTATTCTGTTTATCTTGCAAACATTTAACACTGATAATAACCTAAAATAGAGCAAAAACACCATTTGTTTGCCTTTTGTTGCACTGAAGCCATGCACCGGCTATGTCGCGTAGGAGAATATCCTTTCACGCCTTTTTACTACATTCAAAAAATCCAAGTGCAATGCTATATAAATATGTTGTTTTAGGTCCACATTGAGTACTATATTTTATGAAAATTTAAAACCAATGAAATATATTTCCAGTAATCGACTTTATGACCATTATAAATCCATTAGTCAATTAAGAAATATTTTTTTACATTTTACGGTCCCATGAGAACTGGGAAAGTTCAGGTGCATCGAAGGGACGGATAAAACACTGCTTTATCTGGCGGTAGTTATCGGCCGATGTCTGTAGGGGTTGTAGGATTTATATTAATATTAGCATTTTAACATTATTGATGATGTAATACAAGGATTAAACATTATTCTGACTGCATATACGGTATCTCGCTTAGTATGCCCGCATTTCGAAACGAACACGCTCTCCATAGTGAATATGTCCGCTCCCAACTATGGACATACTACCGTATGCGCAGACAAAATGAGGTTTAATCCTGCAATAATGTCATTTCATTGAAAACAACATGTAGACGAAATTTCGACAAAATATGTTTCTTGTTTTGTAAAATAACTATGAAAAACTCAGAATAAATGTATCAATGCCCAACAAGCAAATTATTGCCTTGCAAAGAGAGAAAGCGTAATAAATAACTGTCCTTTTATGAACAACTTACTTCGCTTTATATTTTCAGATAAATACACTTCCAGGTAAGCAGGCGTGAGTAAAATGATGTCCAATCGAGAAAGGATCATCCTCGGAGCGACTGGCGCCACTGGGGTAGCCACACTGGCATGGCGGGCTTGGTGTCCATGGTTACGCGATGATCTGACGACAATCAGATCAACAAATCGTCAATCTACCAAGAGTATTCAAGACGCAAAAAATAAAAGATTTCTCGTCGATATGTTTGAAGAACAAGTGAAACGCGTACCCAAGAAACCTTTCATTCTCTTCGAGGACAAAATATATACGTACGAATTTGTGAATACTATGGCTAACAGAGTTGCTAATCTGGCTTCGACATGGGGTCTGAAGCAAGGAGACACCGTGGCGACCATAATCTACAATCAGCCAGCATTTGTGTGGACGTTTCTCGGTTTGTATTTCTTTTCCTTTTAACTCTTTATCTAAATGTAGCTCTTGTTTGCTTTTTAAATATAAAACGTTTGCAATATAGAGGAAGAAGGACGTGAGGGAGAGGAAGGGGAGAGAGGGGGAGAATGATGGGAAGAGAGAAAACTAATTTCGTACACGAGAGTACTTTCATTACTATGACAATATTTAAATGTTATTTAGAAAATGAACTAGAAATAGCACTTCATATAATGTATATGTGCATCAGGAATATACTTAAGTACTCTGGCAGTACTGCAATAAAGGATTGTTCTGCAAATTGTGCGATAACGTAATCATTCAATCTTGCTGGTAAGATGCATTTTTATTGGCTTAGAAATTAATTTGTGTTATGATCTCATAACGCAAACAAAATGGCGGCACCATTTGTAACGTCACTCTTGTGATTTGCTTATACAACAGCGTAATGATTTCGGAGAGAAAAGAGTCCCACAATAAAAGTGGATTTCCACAGGGGTTATGTAGAAAAGATTTAATTATAAGGTGTAACTTCCGTCTATTTTTTATGTTATTGAGTCATAACACAAAAACAAATCTTTGTGTACCCTAATCATAAACCGCGAAAAATAAGAAAAACTTACATTATGTCATATTGTACGTCCTGTTGCGTCACTGTTGGTGCTACAGACACCGAGAAAATACATTACACAGTAAATGTTAAAATGGTAAATACTTTTACTGGAGCGCGATTTATCGATATATACAATCGTACTATCTAAGACATACTTTTGTTGTGTTTTACCAGGCCTCCTAAAGCTTGGACTTGTAGACGCGCTTATCAACTACCACACCAAGTCCAGGCCTCTGCTCCATTCCATCCTAGTGTGTGACGCTAAGGTCGTCATTATAGGGGCCGGTAAGTTTAGGTCATACAACGTAGTAATGGAACAGTGGTCAATTCTGTTGGCCTAAATAAAGCATAGGGGCTAGGCTCGGACCTATGTCACTATGACAGATAATTATATAACCCTTCTCGACTTTCACCCCTCATATATAGTAGTAGGAGGGGGTCACTGTCGAGAGGAGTAAAGTAGTTATCTGACAATCATTTCATAGTGACGTAGGTCCTTGCCTAGCCCTGTGAATTTACCAATGAGGAATCATTATCGATATATAACTGTCAAAAGTAGTATTCATAAGAAGATTACTGTTTTTATTGATACCACTGGTATGTCAACACGATTCGATCGATTTTACATTGAATGTTATGATTTCATGGTTATCTTTATAAATCATCGGAAACCGGAGACGAGAGGAAGGCTTCTGAAATCACGTTTAATTCATCTTAGCAGTAACAGATACTCCTTTATTCATTCAATGCTAATGATTTTGTTGTTTCTTTGTCAGTAATGTGTTGCACCTCAAGATTTCCTGGATATTTTTAAACAGTACTATGTTCATAAAATCTCATTTCCCCCATTCTTTAAGGTGACGAACTTTTTGAATCAGTCGATGCCATCAAAAATAAACTTCCGGTGGATATGCCGATTTACGTGTACGGAAAAGGAGTATCCGAACTTCCACGGGGTTATCTTTCAATGGACTTGGAACTCCTCAGGGCTCATCCTGCAGAAATATGTAAGACTGTCCGGTCCGAGCTGACATTGAAATCTCTCGTCTGTTATATCTACACTTCCGGTACAACAGGTGAATTCAAAGTCCTTTATTTATCTTCGTTACCGGTACCTCAGGTGAATTCCACTTCCCGATTTATTCACACTTCCATTACTACAGGTGAAATAACTAAATAACACCATTCTTTAATCAAATCATTTATCATTTGTTAATCATTTGTTAATTAATCAGTCAGTTATTTTTAGATAGATATAACGATCATTACATTTTCGAAAATAATGCTGATTAATTTGTTTCGTCGCTATATAGGTGCATTCTTTACGTAAACAAAAGTTCTAGTGATAATATCATTGATCGTATCCCTGGTCTGAGCATCTCTACAGGTCAGAGATAAAGGAGGAAACTTCTGTTACAATATTTCTATTGTACAATGTAAGAGTTGACCATTGGGGAAACCTCATGAAAAATTAATTAAGGGTTTGTGCACCTTACTTGAGGACACAACAGCAATCAAAATAAATCTACAGCAGCCATTTAATAGCTGGGAATTATATATATATTTCTTTTTTTTTCCTGTAGGAAGTTGCTTTTTATTTTCTATCCTCACTCTTGGCAATGCCCATCTGTTGGCTTTAAAGCTGAACTTTTGCCCCTTTGAGAAAAACTGTGTTCTGCCCTCAGGTCGGGAGATAAACCAAAGTTCATAAAGACGGTACCGTAGTTGTTTCTCTCTGTTTTGCGTTTACCATAAACATAATAGGGTATGTCAACAACTTGTTGACCTGTTGTCACAGTTCAAAGTGAGCGTACGGAATGCTTTACAGGGTGCCTCCGGCATAGCATTGCAGCTTCATTATCAAGTTGGCATTATGTCCTAGCTATCACAAGGAGGCTTATACACCAAAGTACCGCATATTTGTCACATCTCCACATAAACACGGATATGCAGTATACACGGACGTATTTCAATAACCAAACCATAGGTTTAATCTTGTTTTGTCCATTTGGCCTGTTCTCAAAGGTGCGCCTTTGTCTGAATTAGTTGGTACATTGTATATAGTATTATGCGTTTTTTTTATTATTTCATGAATTGATTGATAGATTAATTGCTCATACTCATCACGTCCATAAAGATATTTACACTAAGGTTCTGTGCTACTTTGGTAATTATTACACTATCACCTACATTTGTGCATTTGTCCCACATTAGGGTCCGTTCTCATGCTCAGGCATGGAATTTGTGCTTCACACTGAATTCTTGTTCTAGCTAGAATTTATTTAAAAACAAACTCTTTTGGTTTTTTTCAAAGTATTTGGGGAAAATGAAAATCAATAAATAAAATACTGATTTCAACATCTACAATTGACTTTTTGATCGTGGACATGCTTTAGGAGAGCTATACGAAAGCTGACTTGAGCACAGAAGCCATACTTGAGCGATATTTAAAACGGTTTTATGAAAACGAGCCACGATATCCTCCAGGCTGAATACGAGCCCCGATATCCTCCGGGCTGACATCATATTAAACACTTCAGGTTTACCCAAGCCCGCCATTGTCAACCAGGCCAAGGCGATAGGTCTGTCCAAGTTCTACCAACAGATATGGTATAACGAGGCTGATATCGTCTATGTCGTCACACCACTCTACCACAGCGCCGCCTGTGGACACGGACTCTTCAACACAATTGACGTTGGTACGTATACAACTGAACATTTAAGTGTCCCTACGTTGCGTGATGCATATATAGAATGTTTATTTAATTCTGTAAAACGGAAAGTTTTCACCTGTCTTTCTTTCTCCCTCTTATGAACAGATTTTGATTAGCCCTGTCTTGAGTTCTCAAATGTTGATAAAGTATACATACGAAGAAGATGAAATAAATCTACTTTATTCAATAGTTTTGTGGTTTTTTAACTTAAAATACAGATAAATATTGAGTACATGATTTCCCCATTACATACCGTTTGCGTGCGAGGATCACTTTGGATGCAACAGTGGTATAAGTTGGATCCTCATCGTACAAGCCATATGATACCCAAGCCTATGATAACATAAACTGCCCTTCGATTGTAAAAAAAAAAATAAAAGTGAGAACGAATTTTCCCAGTGCATATTAAAAGGCTAGCGCAATTTCGAACTTATCGGGCCGTGAAAATACATGTACATGACAACTTTATTAGTATTATATACGCTTCTTGTGGTTGTGATAGGGAAACGGATCTTATTTTATTTTACCGGATTAGAACAAAAACACAACTTAAAACGTTTTGTTACTGTGTTGACACAGCGCTCTGATGAACGGACAATAGTGTAACGTGTTTAATTTGAGCCCGTTACCAGGTTATTCCCTGGGTTGCGGATAGTGCGGTAGCAAGTATATACAAAGAACCCGCTGGCCTACCTTGGTCAATACATATAACAATCGCGCTCACAAGACAACGTGTTACACTGAGAAACAAATGAGACATTGTTTACCTAACAATGTCTTTTATATACAGTTACCGGTGTATTATCTGTACCTAGTATTATACAACACTTAACATACACACAGTACTAGTATATAAGCTATAATATGATATTCATTGATCTCAGTGGTTTGGATCGTGTATCTAGACCCTGCACTATATGACAGCGCCATGTACTATATATACACCTCGTACCCCTGTGTCTCCATACCCTGTACTGTGAGACAGCACCATGTACTATATATACACCTCGTACCCCTGTGTCTCCATACCCTGTACTGTGAGACAGCACCATGTACTATATGCACCATACCCCTCCGAACCTTTACTGTGAGACAGCACCATGTACTACTGTATATGCACAATGCCCCTCCGAACCTTGTACTTTGTGACAACACCATATACTATATGCACCATGCCCCTCCGTACCCTTGTTCTGTGTTACAGCAACATGTACTATATGCACCATGTTCCTCCGTACCTTGTACTGTGTGGCAGCAACATGTACTATATGCACCATGCCCCTCCGTACCCTTGTACTGTGTGGCAGCAACATGTACTATATGCACCATGCCCCTCCGCACCTTGTGCTATGTGACAGCACCATGTACTATATGCACCATGCCCCTCCGAACCTTGTACTGTGTGACAGCACCATATACTATATGCACCATACCCCTCCGAACCTTTACTGTGTGACAGCACAATGTACTATATGCACCATGCCCCTCCGCACCTTGTACTGTGTGACAGCACCATGTACTATATGCACCTCGTACCCTTGTGTCTCCGTACCCTGTACTATGTGACAGCACTCTGTACTATGCACCCTGTATACCTGTGTCACAGAAATGTTGCCCTAGAAGGGGATGGGGGAGGGCTTTGACAGATGATTGATATATACCTTACTTGATTGCATCACTATTTATGGCAGTTGTCGATCGATTCGAAAGCCAGAGCAGGAATGATGCTGGAGAGTTAGTTAGTAAGTTACGAGTTTTACGCCGATGCAGACACCGATTTACATCCGTGTTACGACCGGCGATAGTGGAGAGCTGAGATCGCCACTTATATAGACAGCATCAGCCAATCAGTATGCAGCTTATCAGAAGGCAGCATTGTATTCTGTTTATACCAAACATAAACATGGGTCCTTAACTGAACCAATCCTAACATAACCTGGCTACGTTTTTATCAAACGAACATAAACTACTATATACATATTACTCGTGGTAATGAACTAATGAACTACTTTATGTCACAATAGACTGATTCCTTCAATGAAAATACATCTGAAAAATATCGATATCTTCCTACAAGAATTGAATAGGTTTTTCATAGTTGAAAACTTACACTTTGGAATATTGACAACTTTACAATGCTGATATGTACTTCTTTATAAAAGCATCGTGAGCTGTACCGTTATACATGCCACAAAAACATCTACATTTGTTGTGTTGCAAAATTCTTGGCCAGAACATTGAGAACTGTGCTCGAGAAGCGTGAATAAATGAAAGAATGGTAAAGTCGACTTCAAAGAAAAAACATTGCCATGCAGACCAGTTGTTGTAGTTTCGAAGAATGTACGTTATTACTCTGAAAGCAATGAATCAGGTTGATAAAAACTCGAAAATACAGAAGCATCAACAAAACCATAATCCAAACTCACGATCGATTAAACAAGAGGCAAAATATGACGAAGAACAGATTACATGGAGACCCTCGTAAAAGTACAAGAGAATAAGATCAGTTGTTCCGGAAGAGCAAGCGTCTTCTGCTTTATCGACGACACCCGTCATGTAAATCTTGGTCACATCCGAGTAAACATCAACCCTCAAACTGAGAACCGAGTTATGACTGCCAATCACAACAAGTAAGCACACTAATAAGAAACCTCAAAAACGCCCATCTTCAAATCACACAAAGATACAGAATATTTCCCTATGAAATAAGGATGGCGGCCATAAAACTTCTGATATATTTGTTAACATTTTCTTCAGGTTTGAAAGTATGATTTATATGCAGATTATTTTACACAACCAAAATATGTTTTATGTGACGTTTTGATGACTAGTACGATATGTACCCTGTCACATTCATCAGACTAATGACCAACCAAGCGTATGTCAACAGAAATGTTAATTGTGCACGAATTGGTAACGATAAATCGGTAATTTATTCTACACCATTAGGCGTATACACAATGGTAATGTTATTGTACCGAAATACAAAGACAATACAATAACATATTAGGTATAAGATTCATCAGTTTGGTATGAATGGTAAATGCTAAGTTTGTTTTGTACACAAACAGGAATTGAAACTTAATTTGCGAGCTTTCGAAAACGTCTGTTTCCTTTGTCAAGCAAAGAGTACAATAACATATATTGCAATCATTTCTGTCAATACCTTACAGGTGCTACGCTCGTGCTTCGTCAAAAGTTCTCGGCTCGTTACTACTGGGAAGATGTTCGGAAGTACAAAGTCACGGTGCTGCAGTATATCGGAGAGCTGTGCCGATACCTTCTCAGAGTTCCGAAAGTATGTATAATACATTTAAGCGTTACCTGGATTTGTGTGTAGGATCTAGTTTTGCCACGCAACCAAAATGATCTTATATTGCCCAAGCCACAAGCCTTCCTTAACTTTAAAGGTCAACGTACATATGTAAATGTACCTGTATGCGATTCGGGCTGATACCAAGGTCTTTCGCTGATAAAGGTTGTGATATTAAAATAGTCGTATAATAACCTCTAAATCATACGCTTTATTAATGTTTACGTTGTATACCGTAAAAAATATTTATAGAAATGAATACCTTATCTATCAATAACAAAAATCAAAGAATATGGTAGTGGAAGCGTCAGCGAAACCATAATCCGAACTCAAAATTGATTAAGCTAGGGCTAAAATATGAACAAAGAAAAGATTTACATGGAGACTCTTGTAAAATCACAAGAGAATAAGACTAAGTTTCCGGAAGAGTAAACGTCTTCTGCTTCATCGACGACACCCGTCATGTAAATCTTGGTCACATCTAAGTAAACTTCAAAAGATGTTTATAATAGACAATAGCTGATGGCGCGTAGAAAAACTGTACATGTTGTACTAGAAATTGTCTTGATATGTTAATAGCAATAAAAATGGACACAAGAATAGGAGTTTCTTTTTTCCGCTAGAATGACCTGGATGGTGTCCACACGGTCCGTGTTGCCGTTGGAAATGGCCTGAGGCCGGACATTTGGAACGAGTACCGGACACGTTTTAAGATCCCGTGGGTCGTCGAGTTTTTTGGCGCGACTGAAGGAACAACAACCTTCATCAACGTTACAGGCCAAGTCGGCGCTATAGGCAGATGGTCTCCCTTGATGGCAAGTATTGGGTGACAGTTTGTAACATGTTAATCATATAAATTGTACATTTGTGTTACAGTTCTCTCCTCATACACACACCAATTTCCACTTCTAACAAAATACATTTTCGAAAGTAAGGGATAACCCTGAAGTTCCGCAATTCTACGCACACATAGCCATGCAAGTATCATTGACAAAGTAAGTGAAGGGCGAAAAGCAAGACGATACAGATGTGTTAATGGATTTTCAAACTTAGGTATTTCGCTGGAACACGACGTTTGGGTTGAATTCTGTAAAATCTGCAGATCTTGAGAGGTCAGTTGAGAAGCTGCAGGATGGATCATTGCTAATTGCTTCAAAAACAAAATATGACATCCTCGACATCCTGGGGTTACGCTCACCAACGTTAACTCCTGGAAACAATAAGGGGTTACACGCCATCCAACCAAGTACAAATAGGGAAAGTAGGCGTACTAAATGGTATCACAAGATTCAAGACTCATGATTTCTTCTTAAACCGAGTTAATATAATAGTAAACTACTTTCCTTTACTAAAACAAATCTCTTATCATCATTTCAGCGAGTAGCGTCCAAAGGGAGATTCGGTGTCACGAGTCACGTGATCAAGTATGACGTCGTCAATAATATACCTGTCCGCAATACCAAAGGAAGGTGTATCCCAATCAAGAAAGGTAAGGCGGAATTTTACTCAAATTTATTTCACAACTTCTATAATTTACTCTCTTAAAGTTCCAGCAGTCGTATTTAAAGACTAACATTAGGCATCAATATTGTGCTATCTATAATTCGGGAATGTTGAACTTGCATTGAAATAGTTCAAATGATACATAGTTTATTTTTATCTGTGACAAGGCATTAAGACTGATAGATCCATAACAAAATAGCCTATTGGCATTATAACTTGTCAATTCCATTTGTAATAAAACTTTACTGCAACACGGCACCTATCACCGGTTTTATTGATAAGGGCAAAGTGGTTTAAAAAAGCAAACTGGCTTAGAATAAATATAATATTTTGCTGATCGAAACCTCAAACGCACAGTAAAATGCACCGAAAACGTATTTCCTCGAGCACCTGGTCTTATTCTCTTGTGCTTTCTCAATGGTCTTAGCGTTAATCTTTCCCTCGTTCATATTATCTCCCTGGTTAAATCGATTTTGAGTTCAGATTATGGTTTTGTTGACGCTTTGGTATTCTCTGACTTGAAATGTATAACCAACATATATGTGACCTTGGTGTAATGCTGGCATTTTGGTACTTTTATTTATTATGTATAGAACAAGGAATTTTATGAATTGACGCACTGTCGACAAAATTCGTTTTCCTATGTATAATCTGAAAAAACCTACTACTGAGGCTTTTCTGTGATATATTTAACTAACCAGAATCACCTGGGTTGGAGACTAGTTTGCATTCGAAATGCCAATAAAAAGAAGCTTTGCATGATCCATGTCCATAAATGAGCATTTGATTAGCTCACATTTAAACCATCATAATAGAAATCAACATGTCAAAATATTGCACAAAATTATTCCAGAAGACACAAGTCTTAATGCCTTATTTCAGATTTTATTACACTACAAATCATTTTGATATGCACAAGCTCTTCAACCATTGGGTCGAGATTAAGAGACCTCAGTGGAAAAGTCGTAAGCCGGTGATTTTTCTCTGAGAACTCTGATCTTCGTTCACTGCTAACCATTATCCATGCCCTGAAATGTTCATAGGACATAAAGCACAAATAATTTTTGAAGTATAAAATATTAATTTACTCCATAAAAGTATTATGGATTTGAAAAGTTTACGTCGGCCAACATTTTTCAAGTGCAATGACGTGGTTTTTCCCCATTGTTCAAGACTTTGAGAAAAACAGCATTGTAAATAGAGAAATATACTAAAATGAATACAAGTCGTGCAAAAATTTATTGATAATTATCCAATTGATAATGTAATCTTTAAATGGAATATTATTTAATATAGGCACGTAATCTATTTCCATACTTTCTTATCGTTCAATAATGTGTCAGGATCTTACTATCTGATACCATTTATCTGCCACTTAAATTATCAATATTATCAATCAAATCTCCTCTTAATGATATGCAAGTTTTAAAAAAGACAGAAACTACTCAAATATGTACACTGTAGTCGATAGTGGTCGGGTGGTGCACTGGATTGCGCACTTTCCTTTCACTAAGGCGACCGGGGTTCGATTCCCGGCTCGGACGTGAAAAGGTATCGGGTCACCTGTCCGACCACGCGGGTTTTCTTCTGGTACCCCGGTTTCCTGCATTAATAAGACTCCACGCGCGCTTACATCTGGGCTGACAAGAGTGATTTATATAAGTTGGATGACTTGTTTCATATTTAAGTGATATTAATCTGTCCTGTACAGGAGATGAAGGTGTTCTAATCTCCGGCATCCCTCCATCGTATTCCGGCTTTTACAAAGGAGACGCGGAGGCGAGCCAGAAAAAGATCCTCCTCGACGTATTTGAAGAAGGGGACCGCTACTTCAACTTTGGAGACTTAGTTTTCATGGACTCCCACTATAACTTATACTTCAGGGACAGGGTGGGAGATACATTTAGGTAAGTGCATAGTCTGTTATCTGTAAAGTTAAGTTGTAAGACTGAAATTCATAAACGCAAGAAAGGGAAGGGTGGAACATGGTTTTTCTAGAATCAATGATAATGGTCTAGCTTGTGTATGGTATTTAAGGATTGAATCTTGCTTTGGTAGATATCATGGGGTGATGAATTGAAACAAAGTTAATGAAATGCGAAGCCTTCATGCATATGTAACACACAATATAATACACATCTGCGCATCTACAATGGCCACAACAGCCTCTAATTGGTCGAAAATAGATATTGGTTGATTTTGGACAATTTTTGTATGTCGTTGTGTATTTGTCACTCTTAAGTGCAGGGGATGGGGCTTATGTAATGTACACTTGTAAAGTTCCCCACTACACAACTTGAATAAATTTGGTGTTAGGTAAAAAAAAAACCTGGCCAATTTTGTCTCGTCCATAAGGTGCTTAATACCTAGCCTTTGATTTTGCTATGACATTTTCCAGGGTTTAGAGAAAGTAAGCGCAATACCTGGAGATTGTGGTTTACGAAACTTGTAGATTTTACCTTTTTATGATCGTGCGTCGAAAGATCAGTTGGCTAAGGTAATAATTGCATCATGACCGGCATCAGATCCGCGCTATTTCAACGCGGCAAATACACCAACATACCCTGTCTCCCGCACGCATACACATGATGCACGTCCTTAGGTAACTATAGAGAGCGGCTTAAGAAGGCAAAGCCTTTATAAGAACAGAAGATAAAACACATTCCCAAATACAATTGCATACAGTATATATCAGGTTTCATTTAGATGAACTTCATGCCCATTTATTATGCAACATATTGTTGTTTGTTTTAACAGATGGAAAGGTGAAAATGTTTCAACACGGGAAGTGTGTGACGTCATTAGTACCCTTCCCTTTACGCAGGACGTGAATGTGTACGGAGTACGCGTCCCCGGTAGGTGATTTTACTTTTTCCAGGTTTAACTCAAGAGTATCTTTGTACAGATTTCTAAATTAACAAGAGGCAAATGACCTCGAAGTACGAAGGTTTAGGCAATTAATTGTCAATATATTCATTTGAGAAACTGAAAAGCGACTTTCTTCAATTTTAATAAAACGTAATGAAAAATGTTTTTCATTTGCAATGTAAATTGAAAGAAACATGTCAAGATTTTGGACATTACGGATCACAGGGTTAATGTTCCGCATATAAGGTGCAAGGCATATTGGTCATCATATAATTATAAATTTGAACAAATGACTCCTGGGGTTCATAAAATATTTCGTACACGACTTTGTAAAGACAAACTGTTGTGCCAAGAGACAAACACAGTATTCAGACCACGAACTGAAATGTTGTAGAAAGTCAAAACCCAAACTCAGATCATGCACTTACATGGTGTATCCTAAAACAGCATCCAGCGTTTCATACCATAAACTAAACTAAACTCGAGTATCATACCATAAATTAAACTTAACTCGCGCATCATACCATAAACTAAACTAACCTAGCGTTTCATACCATAAACTAAACTAAACTAGCGTCTCATACCATAAACTAAACTTAACTCGCGCATCATACCATAAACTAAACTAACCTAGCGTTTCATACCATAAACTTAACTTAACTCGCGCATCATACCATAAACTAAACTAACCTAGCGTTTCATACCATAAACTTAACTTAACTCGCGCATCATACCATAAACTAAACTAAACTCGCGTATCATACCATAAGCTAAACTAAACTAGCGTATCATACCATAAACTAAACTAAACTAGCGTTTCATACCATAAACTAAACTCGCGTATCACCAGTCAAAATCTAGCGTTTAAGACCAAGAACTAGCATAGTTTATTCAAAGACAAAACACAGCGTTTCAGAACACAGCAATTGAACTTTTTATTGATGCTGAAATGCAAAACGTTTTATTCTTTATGAACCAAGGCAAGTTCATTTATATATATTTCTGGGTTTTAAAGGAAAATGTAAGATTTGAAGGATGAGGATAAAAGCCCGTGTAACTTTTTGTTTAAATTTCCACTATGCACTTGTACGAGAATTTAATTCTAAAGTCACATTTTTATGATTTAATTTTCAGATTCAGACGGACGGGCTGGGATGGCAGCTATCTCTTTGAAGGGTGAAAAAGACGTACAGCCGGAAATGCTCCAGGCGATATATCGTATCTGTGAAAAAGAACTTCCAGCGTATGCTCGTCCTTTATTCTTACGCTTCCAAGAGGAGTTTGCCGTCACACAAACGATGAAACATCGTAAAATAGACTTAATCGAGGACGGTTTAGATCTGGGCAAAATAACAGATCCGGTTTACTATCTGGACATGGCAAAACGTACCTACTCACTTCTAACACGGGATAATTACCAACATGTTGTGACGTCACGTCTGTAGCACATAGAGCCATCAAGATTTTAAAACATAACAGATCATCAAATATGTATTCAATGCGTATTTATTTCAGAGTGTCAAGCTTAGGAGAGACTAACTTAAACAATATATCCTAAGTTGAAATTATGTTGTTGCTTTTTAAAGAGAAAGTTGTGTACAGTTATGCATGGGGGTACCTAGTTCAATCTAGTACTGTGCAGTATGGATAATTCATATGTCCATGTAAATCGTTCCTTTGCCCATATTTTGCTCCTAGTTTAATCGATTTTGAGTTCGGAATATGTTTTTGTTGATGCTTCGGTATTCTCTGATTTTTTATAATGTTGTCGCGACATACCCAATTATATTGTAGAGGCAAGTATACTCTCCCCTAGGTCCATTGTATTGTAGAGACTAACAATTGCAGGTATCTTCTTCCCTAGGTCCATTGTATGTAGATAAAATGAAAACGGAAAATACCGAAGCGTCATAGAAACATAATCCAAACTCTAAATCTATTATACCAGTGGAAACTATGGAGAAAGGAGCTATTTACACGAAACCATTGAATACAGAGAATAAGACCAGGTGTTCCAGAAAAGTAAGCGTCCCGTGTTTCATCGACGGCATCCGCCATGTAAATCTAGATCGTATCCAAGTAAATGCCACGTTCTCAAAGTGAGAACTGTGTATGGCTAGATAACATAAGTTGTCGAGCCCTGATACTTCAGGTTAAGGCTAACTGAAATACTGTCATCATAAACGGTAACATGGCGCCATGTTTACCCGATGTCTAATGTTGTACTTACTTCATTGTCATATGGCTAACAGCATGCACAGGCCTATATCCACTCACTGTTTGATATCAACATTGTTTTATTATATCAGTACAGCATGGTACACTGGGTCTATCGAACACGTTCACTGCACTCAAGATTTAGTTGTTAACATTTTTCATTAAACGACTGGCGTGTTTTTCAAAATCAAAGAGCTGTTTGCTCCTGTTAATGTTTAAAGATTGTTTTGAAACTATCCTGATCACACAAAAAATTGATGTCAGTCTGATCGATACGGGACATAAGAAACGTGTGTGATCAAGACAAAATCAAAGAATACTAAAGCGTCAACAAAATCATAATCAAATTCGATTAAACTGTAGGTAGGGGTAAAATATGAACAAAGGAAAGATTTACATGGAGACCCTTGTAAAACTACAAGAGAAACATATCAAGTGTTGAGTGGAGATACCAAAATAAAGTTACCTAAAGAGATACATTCATGAAATCTCCATTACCCGGGTGGTTTTAAGTTCTTCTCTTAACAATGCAATGTCTTTTGTTGTAACTTTTGATTGAAAATAAACATCAGGGAATACCGAAGTATCAAGAAAACCATAATCCGAACTCAAAATCCATTAAACTAGGGGAAAAGTATTAACAAAGAAAAGGTTTATATAAAGACCCATGTAAAAGTACAAGAGAATAAGATCAGATGTTCCGAAAGAGTAAGCGTCGTCTGCTTCTTCAGATTTCTCCCAATACTAATTAACAATGAACTATACCTGTCAAATAAATAGGTAAGATTACAAAGCTAACCTCCCCTCCTCCCCCAAGTCGGAGTGAGACCCAAGCCCAAGTACATCTAATTGTTCTAAGCCTCCTGTGATGCATCAACCATTCTCGTTTCCTTAACCAGAGTCATACGAAAGGAAAACATATGTCAAATCAAGTTACCTAGTACTTTTACCATGTAAGTTTGATTTAGGACTCGTATAGTTGCCTTATAACTGACCTCACCATTCTTCCTAACCAAACTCTCCACGTCCTAAAATATGGTCATTTGTGCAGATACAATGTACGTTAGGTCAAATCCAGCATCCGAAACGTAGAATAGGTATACTATTTTCCCTTAGATACATCATAACTGTCATCAGTCACACTCAAGTCACACTCAATAAGTCCCAAAACATCCTTTTTAGCAGAAACTGTAGGCCAACCCTACATCCTATACCGAGTATGTGACGTTTATCTTTGTACAGGTGTATAAAGTAGGACTTGCAATTATTTCATGACTGACCTCAACCATTCTTCTTAACCACAGTAGTATCACCTGCATAATCTGAAAACAAGGTCATACAGGCGGAAAATGCAGTTCAAATCCAGCATTCGAATTCTTTTTCCCCATCTGGAAAAACAGGTGTTTTGAAGTATGAATGTATCGGCCAGTTGTAACAACATTTGTTTAAGGACATATCGTGCTGTATTCGGATGGCATAAGACGACAGGCTACTAAAGATGACGTAACACACACATGCTGCACCTTTAAATTTACAAGATAACTGTCTGTGTGAACAGCCACAGACGACAGTTTATATTCTATAATAATTTTATATTGTAAAGGAAAGCAACAAACGCTTCTACATGACTTTGGCATTACCAAGGTAGATACCAAAATGTCAACGCGAACAGCCACAGACGCAAGGCCTATAAAAATGATAACAAACATCCACTTATTGAATAATTTTATTAATACAATCATATAAAACATATAATTAAGTCGACATTGTCAGTATAAATATCCATTGAATGTTTCACTTTCCATAAACAATTGTGGGACCACACTTTTTTATTTTAACTGAGTGTGCCTTCAGTTTTGTCATGACATATCCCAGTGGTGTAGAGACCGTAGATGATCATAACTCCTGGATATCGAGGATGAATCCATATGGGTGAGAGAACGTAGGTGAGCGCAACCCTTGTATATCCAGAATGAATTCTTAACAGTTCCACAGTTAATGTAATACTTCGTAACACTTACTTAGAAAATAGGCTTGATGCAAAATATGCAGAAATGAAATATTTAAAATCAATGAACCCTGATTCGGACAAGTCTTCCAATTATTGTTTGAACCAAACTGCACATGAACATTTGAGCACAAGTTGGCACACAAAAGGTGAACAGTCTTTTATTCATATAGTTGACAGTTAAGTATTCTCTGATTTTTTTTTCATTTAAAGATTGTGCATAATATATGCGAACGGTGTGTGTGTAGTTTTCTTTGGTATGTTTTGGTGCAATGTGATCACACAATTGTAAATGTCTTTTCACAAACTAAATGTTATCACAGTTTTAAGATCAAGATTAAAATACCTAACAAACACTTTCATCGATCAATTCAACCTCGCAATGATTCACCACTAGACCTTATAATAGCTCTTACTTAAAATCAAAGTACATATGTATCGATCAGTAAACAACTTTCCATTTATAATATAAGAGTCGTCTTATCTTTTACCTCTCACCAATCTTTCAAACATTTACACAAAGCAGCAATCAATTGATAACAAAAAAGAGCGAGTTTTAAGTATTCTTGTTCCGTTTGAATGCGACATTGCCCATTCAATATTTTATAATAACAATTTTATACCACAATATAATATAGACAAAACTCAAACAAAATTGCTTCTAAAATGTGTACTGACGATTGCCTCATTAACTTAACCCACTTCGCTTGAGTCTCTGGAAGCAAGAAGTGTAAGTGACTACTAATTACTATATTGACGTTACATCCAGTTATCTTAATTTTCCCCCAATCAAACTGAATGATAAGTTCTTAAATCAGAGTGACTGATTAGTTCACCAATGAAAAGGACTGTTTTATCCTTCAATCAAAGGGACTGTTATTTCTGTTACCCTGGACAGGGAAAACCACACCTTTACCGGTGTGAGATTGTCTTATCTCTTACCCTGGACAAGGATATCCACACCTTTACCGGTGTGAGATTGTCTTATCTCTTACCCTGGACAGGGATATTCACACTTTTACCGGTGTTAGATTGTCTTATCTCTTACCCTGGACAGGGATATCCACACCTTTACCGGTGTGAGATTTTCTGTTCTCTTACCCTGGACAGGGATATCCACACTTTTACCGGTGTTAGATTGTCTTATCTCATCCTAAGGTTGTGACAAGCTACAAGTGAGTTATGCATGTTCTCAACAATTGTATGACGTCATATATAGCAACAATACCATGACATCACGTCAACTCAAACACATCACATCAACATTGTCTTGCATTGATGTAATGTCAATATTAAATACATGTGAGGTTTAACTGGGAAAGAGAAAAACAATTGTTCACCCCCTTGGTAGTGAGACAGGGAATCTCAACCATCGGGATAAGGTTCCCCTGTCTCACTACCAAGAGGTTGAAAGATTCTCTAGTCAATAGACGGTTTTGTCCTCCAGTCGTCCTTTCCTCCAATCAATTGGACTGTTTATCAACTATCAAAGGGACTGCTACATCCTCCAATCAAAGTGACTGAATTGTTCTTCAATCAAATGGACTATAATTTGTCCACCAATGAAAGGGACTGCTACATCCTCGAATCAAAGGACTAGTTTGTCTTCTAATCAAAGTGACTGATTTGTCCTCCAATCAAAGGGATTGTTATGTCCTCCAATCGAAGGGACTATAGTTTGTCCACCAACCAAAGGGACTGCTATAACCTCCAATCAATGGAACTGCCACGTCATCCAATCAAAGGGACTGGTTTGTCCTCCAATCAAAAGGATTATTATGTCCTCCAATCAAAGGGATTGCTACATCTTCCAATCACTAGAACTGCCACGTCCTCCAATCAAATGGACTGCTATATCCTCCAATCAATGTGACTTCTGTGTCCTCCAATCTACGTCCTCCAATCAAAGGGGCTGACTTGTCCTCCAATCAAAGGGGCTGACCTGTCCTCCTATCAAAGGCACCTTTGTATCTTCCAATAAATGGCTTGAATCCCCTTTGAAAGTTAATCAGCTAATTAATGTATGTACTGTACTAGAGAAATGGGTTCTGTTTATATTAGTTAAAGCACCTTTAATGACTATGAATGTAATACATCAGAGGTTGGCAGTCATTCTGACCCATGCTTTGATGATCTGGTGGGCGATGGCCTGTTCTGGCGGTACATACAGTCCCTGGGGGTGCTGCCTTGTCAGCATTTGTACCAACTCCGACCGGCGAAACCATTGTACATCTTCCATCTCATCCTCACCAATCTGCAGCACAAATAATAATGCAAAAGAAAATATTAAAACACATGTATTTACATTTATTTTTCTATCTTTTGTATTAAGTTCATTTTTTTATTCAAGTGAAAAGAAATCTGGTATTTCAGATTTGGTTTTTTTTTCAAAATTTCAAAAATCAACTACCAAGGTACATTTATTCCCTTCTTCAAGGCCTTAAAATAAAGTCATAAACTGAAAAGATAGAGAACTGCAGAGTAACAAAATTTGCATCAACTACTTGGCCTAAAATTAAGAAAACTGGTTAGACAAGTATCTAGGTTATTGTGCAATCAAACCAGTGCCATGTTTCAAAATGAGTAGACTTTTAGATTACCCAGTGATCAATCTACTTTCGCATACTGAGTCCTGTACTCATAGAGTTTTAAAGAACTCATTGAATTTATGAAAATGATTAAATTTAACATTGTAGGACCCATTGTTTTTGGTAATACAAATGAAAAGGATCTGCGAAAAATAAATGTAGATTGACCACTGATTACCAATAGAGATAAGGACTTTACCCCAACTTGCAGATAAAAAAATAATCTCCAGCTTTATGAAAATGTGGACAGACAGACCGATACAGACAAACAGACAGACAGATGGACACGGGTTACTATAGGGCAACCACGTTTCTGATATGTGGCCCTTGGCATCTTGCCTTGTTAAAATTCAAATTTTCATTCAACAATACAATAAAAGTAAATCTGAAGGAAATAAAAATTTCTTATTCTTTGTTATATATGCTAAGCCATCTATCTCAGTACTATAAGTTGGTATATTTTTAGCTACTGGTATAAGTCAGTACATTGTATATTTTTAACTGACTGGATTTGTAAAAAGAAAATGTTTGTAACAAACATGATGTTAATACCTTGATGTTCTCCGAGGTAGCATGTGCTAAACAACCCAGCATGAGGGAGCAAGGGAAAGGCCATGGTTGTGACGAGTGGTAGTCGACGCGGCCAACGCGTACACCACTCTCCTCATAAACCTCGCGTCGACAAGTGTCCTCAAGAGTCTCGCCTGAAATAGAAAATGACTCAGGCATAACCTTCATGTGTGTTTTATATAATTATTAAAACCCTCATTACATAAATGTCAACTATTCCTCTTTGAGATGGCTTTTGAGAAGGCTAAGTGTCCTTTGAAACCCCAATATTTACCTGTTGATCTGCTGAAAACACAGGACCCAGTGTGCCGTGCCCCCCCCCCCCCTCCCTTCCCTCTAACAATCTGCCTACAAGAGGCCTAAAAGGCCTGCATCGCTCACATGGCATTCATCACACATGTGTTAACCTATAAATAAATATAGGTATTGATGACTACTATGTCATTCTAAAGAACCCGATTTAAAATATTTTACAGCACGATACAGGATCAATATCAGTACCTGGGGTTTTTTTGGTTATAGAGAAGTGTTGTTTGGAAATTTTAGCACATTTGATGCAAGTGACCTTAAAAGTTGGTCAAGGTCATTCATCTAAACAAACTTGATAGCACTTTATCGCAGCATTCTGCCTTACTACATATACTTGCCCAATAACAGTACCCTGGACTAAGTCTCATTCAATTTTTTAATGGTGTTTAAGTCTTGTTATTTTGTATTTTTAACATTAAGCTTGTTTTCACAAAAAATATATTGGGTAACATCACAAAACAGCTTTGTTTAAATATAAGGTATTATATTTTACCTGGTTCCATGAAACCGGCAAGGCAGGAGTACATCTTGGCAGGAAATTGTTTCTTCCTTCCCAGCAGACATCTCTTTCTATCAGGGGAGACAACTAGCATTATCACAGATGGGTCCGTACGAGGGTAGCATGTGTTGTGAACACCTGAAATTTCAAAAAATCCAATTCAGATTGTTTGTAAATAACAATAGACAAAACCTAGGACATCATTTAGTACTGCACGTTTATCTCTAAGCTGGTGTTTTAAGGTGAACCTATGATTCCTATACAATGTACAAGAAATAAACTTACAGAGTAATACACAATCTGACCTACATGGTATATCATTGGGAGTCTGTTAAGCATTGAACTGCTTTCAGTTGGCATTCATATAGCAGTTCATAAAGCAGTTCAATACTTATATTTACCATTTTTAGAATCTGCTCATGTCATAAAACAATCAATAGCACATTTTATTTCTCAGCATTTAGCTCAATGAATGTATTTGTCGCATATGCTTGTTCAATGAAAAGAACAGCCATCGCCCGGGGACGGTCAATGGTATCCAACGTAAAAATTATGACGTCATAATAATGATGACGTCAACAATCGGTCATTGGCATCCATGGCCTGATGAATGCCAACTGAATTTGGTAGGGATATATAGTGGCAATGCCATTCAATGGTAAATATTTAATAATATACTACAATCAAATTTTCTGCATGAACTTTTTTGAATAACTGCTTGATATTCCTTTTGGGGCCCTGCACGCCCTTGCACCCCTTTGGGTTGGACAATAGGAATACCAAATTTACAATTTTGCATTCTCATCTACCAAGAATGATTCAGTCCAAGTTTGTTAAAATGCCTTCCCCAAGACCGCCGAATACCACGTACCTTGAGCAATGCTTTTTAGATTATGAGAGTTGGAAGAACTTGAGTCCATAACTATTGAAACAAGTTTTTTTATAATAACTGGGAGTTTTAAATCATGTCAAGTTAGAATGGGATCTAATTTTTTTTATTTATATTTGCCTACCCTTGTTTGTTCGGCATGTTTTGTTGTTACAGGTACGTTTGTAGCCACCCTCTGTCACTGATGTGGCACTACCACAAGTGGCACAAAACTTGTAGCGGTCCAACCAATCTAACAAAGTGCGAGCCTCTGCAAAAATCCCTGCATCACTTGGTTGCAACTGCATTAACACCTGGTAGTTACCGATAAAATCTGCCTCGACAGCAAGAGACTTGAATTTAGATTCATCCGTGTCAGTTACATCAAGGGCAAATAGTGCTTGCCCACCCTCTTCTAATACATCACTGTTATCTTTAGGAGTCTTGGTGCTTTCTACTCCCAGGAAAACGAGCAGCGAATTGGTTTTTAATACAAGTTCCACGTCACTGTAGGTCAGACGGACAAGAGAGTACTTGTACCTCTGTGTAGAATCACCACTGCGAACAACTAGAGGTTTCAAGTCTGAAAATATGATAAATCTTGTGGTGTCCTCTTTCAGTCTGTTTTGGAGCCAGTCATCATCCTTCCGATGCTCGGCCATACGATCCAAGTTGTTCAGAGAGAAGTAGTTCCGTAGCTGTTTATCTGGGTTTTCCTTTTTAATAAAATCAGTCAGCATATTGGCAGCCTTGCTTTGGTCCCAGAAAACAGCAATATCTTCAGCCGTCTGTCCAGTCTTGTTCACCAGATTTATATCACACCTGTACAACAGAATTTAAATCTGGGTTCTTACCTAGGACATGGACACACAATATATTACCCCCTCCCCAAAACAAAAATATTTGTTTGTGGCAATTTCTGTTAAAATGCAGAGAAATTTCTGATAATAGATTTAATTTGAATTATATGTAGGATTATTATATTTTAGAGTAATCTTTTTCCACTACTATACAATTATATAAACTTAATACTTAGTTTATAAAAAGCAAGTCAACTGACATTAATTGCTCCAACCATGGAGACTTTGTCAGTTATTGGCAGAAGAAGAAGATCCTAAAACAGATAAAATAAATTGTTACCCTTTTTCTAGCAGTGCATCAATCACATGCACCTGTCCGTTACGAGCAGCAAGCATGAGTGCCGTCCATCCTTTATCATTGCGGTGATCGGAATTAAATGTGGCTGTAAATACAAACAATTACATGAAAGTAAGATCATCCACTCAACTGAAACTTGCTTTTGGAACATAAGTGTATAAATAGGCTGGCCAATGACACCTTAGAGTGACTATTGCTGTATAAGTGTATAAATAGGCTGGCCAATGACTCCTTAAAGTGACTATTGCTGTATAAGTGTATAAATAGGCTGGCCAATGACTCCTTAGAGTGACTAATGCTGTATAAGTGTATAAATAGGCTGGCCAATGACTCCTTAAAGTGACTATTGCTGTATAAGTGTATAAATAGGCTGGCCAATGACTCCTTTAAGTGACTATTGCTGTATAAGTGTATTAATAGGCTGGCCAATGACTCCTTAAAGTGACTATTGCTGTATAAGTGTATAAATAGGCTGGCCAATGACTCCTTAAAGTGACTATTGCTGTATAAGTGTATAAATAGGCTGGCCAATGACTCCTTAGAGTGACTATTGCTGTATAAGTGTATAAATAGGCTGGCCAATGACTCCTTAAATATAAGTGTATAAATAGGCTGGCCAATGACTCCTTAAAGTGACTATTGCTGTATAAGTGTATAAATAGGCTGGCCAATGACTCCTTAGAGTGACTATTGCTGTATAAGTGTATAAATAGGCTGGCCAATGACTCTTTAAAGTGACTATTGCTGTATAAGTGTATAAATAGGCTGGCCAATGACTCCTTAAAGTGACTATTGCTGTATAAGTGTATAAATAGGCTGGCCAATGACTCCTTAAAGTGACTATTGCTGTATAAGTGTATAAATAGGCTGGCCAATGACTCCTTAAAGTGACTATTGCTGTATAAGTGTATAAATAGGCTGGCCAATGACTCCTTAAATATAACTGTATAAATAGGCTGGCCAATGTCTCCTTAAAGTGACTATTGCTGTATAAGTGTATAAATAGGCTGGCCAATGACTCCTTAAAGTGACTATTGCTGTATAAGTGTATAAATAGGCTGGCCAATGACTCTTTAAAGTGACTATTGCTGTATAAGTGTATAAATAGGCTGGCCAATGACTCCTTAAAGAGACTAATGCTGTATTAGTGTATAAATAGGCTGGCCAATGACTCCTTAAAGTGACTATTGCTGTATAAGTGTATAAATAGGCTGGCCAATGACTCTTTAAAGTGACTATTGCTGTATAAGTGTATAAATAGGCTGGCCAATGACTCCTTAAAGTGACTATTGCTGTATAAGTGTATAAATAGGCTGGCCAATGACTCCTTAAATATAAGTGTATAAATAGGCTGGCCAATGACTCCTTAAAGTGACTATTGCTGTATAAGAGTATAAATAGGCTGGCCAATGACACCTTAAAGGGACTATTGCTGTATAAGTGTATAAATAGGCTGGCCAATGACACCTTAAAGGGACTAATGCTGTATAAGTGTATAAATAGGCTGGCCAATGACTCCTTAAAGTGACTATTGCTGTATAAGTGTATAAATAGGCTGGCCAATGACTCCTTAAAGGGACTAATGCTGTATAAGTGTATAAATAGGCTGGCCAATGACTCCTTAAAGTGACTATTGCTGTATAAGTGTATAAATAGGCTGGCCAATGACTCCTTAAATATAAGTGTATAAATAGGCTGGCCAATGACTCCTTAAATATAAGTGTATAAATAGGCTGGCCAATGACTCCTTAAAGTGACTATTGCTGTATAAGTGTATAAATAGGCTGGCCAATGACTCCTTAGAGTGACTATTGCTGTATAAGTGTATAAATAGGCTGGCCAATGACTCCTTAAATATAGTATATAAATAGGCTGGCCAATGACTCCTTAAAGGGACTAATGCTGTATAAGTGTATAAATAGGCTGGCCAATGACTCCTTAAATATAAGTGTATAAATAGGCTGGCCAATGACTCCTTAAATATAAGTGTATAAATAGGCTGGCCAATGACTCCTTAAATATAAGTGTATAAATAGGCTGGCCAATGACTCCTTAAATATAAGTGTATAAATAGGCTGGCCAATGACTTCTTAAATATAAGTGTATAAATAGGCTGGCCAATGACTCCTTAAATATAAGTGTATAAATAGGCTGGCCAATGTCTCCTTAAATATAAGTGTATAAATAGGCTGGCCAATGTCTCCTTAAATATAAGTGTATAAATAGGCTGGCCAATGACTCCTTAAATATAAGTGTATAAATAGGCTGGCCAATGTCTCCTTAAATATAAGTGTATAAATAGGCTGGCCAATGACTCTTTAAATATAAGTGTATAAATAGGCTGGCCAATGACTCTTTAAATATAAGTGTATAAATAGGCTGGCCAATGACTCCTTAAATATAAGTGTATAAATAGGCTGGCCAATGTCTCCTTAAATATAAGTGTATAAATAGGCTGGCCAATGACTCCTTAAATATAAGTGTATAAATAGGCTGGCCACTGACTCCTTAAAGTGACTATTGCTGTATAAGTGTATAAATAGGCTGGCCAATGACTCCTTAGAGTGACTATTGCTGTATAAGTGTATAAATAGGCTGGCCAATGACTCCTTAAATATAAGTGTATAAATAGGCTGGCCAATGTCTCCTTAAATATAAGTGTATAAATAGGCTGGCCAATGTCTCCTTAAAGTGACTATTGCTGTATAAGTGTATAAATAGGCTGGCCAATGTCTCCTTAAATATAAGTGTATAAATAGGCTGGCCAATGTCTCCTTAAATATAAGTGTATAAATAGGCTGGCCAATGACTCCTTAAATATAAGTGTATAAATAGGCTGGCCAATGTCTCCTTAAATATAAGTGTATAAATAGGCTGGCCAATGACTCCTTAAATATAAGTGTATAAATAGGCTGGCCACTGACTCCTTAAAGTGACTATTGCTGTATAAGTGTATAAATAGGCTGGCCAATGACTCCTTAAATATAAGTGTATAAATAGGCTGGCCACTGACTCCTTAAAGTGACTATTGCTGTATAAGTGTATAAATAGGCTGGCCAATGACTCCTTAAAGTGACTATTGCTGTATAAGTGTATAAATAGGCTGGCCAAAGACTCCTTAAATATAAGTGTATAAATAGGCTGGCCAATGACTCCTTAAAGAGACTAATGCTGTATAAGTGTATAAATAGGCTGACCAATGACTCCTTAGATATAAGTGTATAAATAGGCTGGCCAATGACTCCTTAGAGTGACTATTGCTGTATAAGTGTATAAATAGGCTGGCCAATGACTCCTTAGAGTGACTATTGCTGTATAAGTGTATAAATAGGCTGGCCAATGACTCCTTAAAGTGACTAATGCTGTATAAGTGTATAAATAGGCTGGCCAATGACTCCTTAAATATAAGTGTATAAATAGGCTGGCCAATGTCTCCTTAAAGGGACTAATGCTGTATAAGTGTATAAATAGGCTGGCCAATGACTCCTTAGATATAAGTGAATAAATAGGCTGGCCAATGACTCCTTAAAGTGACTATTGCTGTATAAGTGTATAAATAGGCTGGCCAATGACTCCTTAAAGTGACTATTGCTGTATAAGTGTATAAATAGGCTGCCCAATGACTCCTTAAAGTGACTATTGCTGTATAAGTGTATAAATAGGCTGGCCAATGACTCCTTAAAGTGACTATTGCTGTATAAGTGTATAAATAGGCTGGCCAATGACTCCTTAGATATAAGTGTATAAATAGGCTGGCCAATGACTCCTTAAAGTGACTATTGCTGTATAAGTGTATAAATAGGCTGGCCAATGACTCCTTAAAGTGACTATTGCTGTATAAGTGTATAATAGGCTGGCCAATGACTCCTTAAAGTGACTATTGCTGTATAAGTGTATAAATAGGCTGGCCAATGACTCCTTAAAGTGACTATTGCTGTATAAGTGTATAAATACTATTTATACACTTATACAGCAATAGTCACTTTAAGGAGTCATTGGCCAGCCTATTTATACACTTATACAGCAATAGTCACTTTAAGGAGTCATTGGCCAGCCTATTTATACACTTATACAGCAATAGTCACTTTAAGGAGTCATTGGCCAGCCTATTATACACTTATACAGCAATAGTCCCTTTAAGGAGTCATTGGCCAGCCTATTTATTAAATAGGCTGGCCAATGACTCCTTAAAGGGACTATTGCTGTATAAGTGTATAAATAGGCTGGCCAATGACTCCTTAAAGAGACAATTGCTGTATATTTCATACCAATGAAACAGGATATTAGTGCAATAAATCAACCAAATATAAAAAGATTTGCACTGCCATACTGTCAACTTATGACAAATTTGTACACACTTTTTGTTTATCTGCTGCTTAAGGTATTTATAATAGATATCAATCATATAGACCATTGGCATGCTGATTATGCACCCCGTACTAGTGAAACAAGGTTTGGTCACAGGCACCAAATGTAACAGGAGAAGAAAAATGCCAGACCAGGATTCAAACCCGGGACCTTCCGGACTCTACACGGACGCACAACCAATTGAGCTATCTGGTCACCGACGATCAAACTGGTCCAGATCTGCTACATTCCTCCCTCCCTTAACAAAAGTCTTTTGAGACACACACAAGACCCACCTTCTGTTGATATATTTCGTTGGGTGCGAAATTAACAGGAGAGGAAAATTGTATGGGAAGACCAGGGTTCGAACCGGGGACCTTCTGTACTCTAGACAGACGCTCAACCAATTGAGCTATCTGTCCACTACATATATGTATTAGTACTATTACATTGGGAATACTTTTACAAAATATATACTGTACATTGTAGGAGGAATTTCAGTTCTTCCACGTTTCCATTTGCAGCACAGTCAAAGTATTTGTCTTCAAAGCTCTTCTTGGTATCTGATGGTCCCGTTCGATCAGTGCTGCTCATCCTGACCACAAATCTGCAATGTCTGATGATGTTTAGCAAGGCGATTACATCACTTAGGATCATCTAAACAGCATATTGAGGGGTATCTTTACAAGCTTAATAATCACTGTTTCGGAACAAATTTAACGGAATTAAGTAACTTGATCAATGGTTGGTATGTATTGTTTTGAGAATCTACAAGATATAGTATATATGTATATATGGAGTTTGCCTACAACGGCAGCTTAATCTACAGTCAGACCAACAGTACGTAAACACGTCTGTATAGCGGCTTGACCAGGTGTACACTACACCCAATACCGTCACACACTTGGCAGTTCAACACCTTCGGGGCGAGTTGTCTTGCTCAACAAGCATACAGGGCGTCAATTCGACCTATCTACAATGCATGTTTACAACACTATCATGGCTTTAACCATGGACCTTGCTTTTGACACGTACAATTTGGGAGGAGCACACCATATACGTAGCCCAAAACAGCAATGTTTTTATACTCTCAAGTATCTATAGCATAGGGAATTTTTTTAAAGGGATATCATGGTTCTTTCCTATTGTTTGCTATAGACACTAATGAGAGCATAACAAAATTGTTGTTTTGGGCAACATGTGATCAAGCAACTTGTTCTCAATAACCCTAAGGCCATAGGAACTGATAATGGGTCTGTAACATGTTTGGATGAATTGCTTCAAAGTTTGATTTAATGAATAACTTTGCCCACTTTCAGGGTCACAGGGGTCAAATCTGTTAAAAATCTTCAAACATTTTTTTCTCAATAACCAAAAGGCCTAGGGTACCAATATTTGGCCAGTAATACACTTAAGCTTCATGGGCTAACAATTTTGTTCAAATGCTTGACCTTGACCCACTTTCAAGGTCACAGAGGTCAAATTCTTAAAATCTTCAAACAACTTCTTCTCAATAACCATGGATGTGTAGTGATCTGATATTTGGTATGTAGCATGCTTGAATGATGGGCTACATAGACAAAAGTTTGTTAAAATCAATTACCTTGACCAACTTTCAAGGTCAAATACAATGTACATGTAGGTCGAATGTCTTTCAAACTTTTCAAACAACTTCTTCAGAGTAAGCAAAAGACCAGACATTTCAAGCATGGAGCATGCTTGATCAGATGAAAGAGTTCCAAGTCTGTTCAAATGAATGACCCTGACCCACCTCCAAGGTCACAGGGGTGAAATATGTTATAATCTTCAAACAACTGTTCCTAAATTAATGCAAATGGTACAAGATACTGATATTGAACTTGTAGCCTGCTGATATTAAAAAATAATAGCTTTATCCAATGCTAGGAAGAAATAAATTATGTAGTTACATATGTATATACAATGTACATATGTAAGTTGTATTTTGTTCAAATCAATGACCTGGACCACAGGCACTAGTCTCGTCTGTCAAACACCTATAATATAAACTTTACATTAAATGTGTTTGACAGACGAGGCTAGTGCCTGTGCCTGGACCCATTTTTAATATCATATGTGTGATAATAAAAATCTTTCAGCTGCATGTACAATGTACAGGTCTATAAATTGGACCAACTTCACTTGCTTTGCATAACCATCTCTCATCAGAATTCCAAACACTTGGAATATGACACATGTGATATGATGTGACCGTCACATAAAGTGACCCCAGTGAGATATATAAAGTCCCTTATCAGTATACCCTATGGCTATGCAGTAGCGTAGCCTGTCATTAGACAGTGACAGCCAGCTGAGTTGGCAATGTCTTATAAAAAATAAATCTTGTTGTATCTAAGTCCTTCACCACTACTTGACAGTATATTTAACTTGTCGTGTGTGTCTTACCTGCTGACTGCACTCGGTTTTCTGGCGATGCACTGCCAAGCACGGAGGCAGGTAAACATGTGCATCAAATGTCAAAGTTCACCTTTATTTACAATTACAAGCGTTTGAACGATCCAGGATTCATGAATGGGGTTGGGGTAAAACAAGGATAAAATTAACATGCATTGAAAATGTCATTTAGATAAATTTAGTTAATTAGATTCTACATAAAGAAGACATGTTTTCACATGGTTAGTGTCAGTGTAAGTGTTATTAGGACTTGAAAATATTATACTTTAGGGCGAAACAACCCGTTATAAGCAAGCGGGACGATCTGCCAACTAAGATGTGTACAAGCGTCCAAGTGATACAGAAATAAAGATGGCTTCCGCAGAAGATGGTGAGACAGCAGACTTGCTTGAATTTTGTAATTATTTCGTCGAAGCAGAGGATTTAGTCGAAGTCGTCGAACCAGAGAAGAGATCCATGTGTTCCAGATGTGGGTAAGGTGATGTGTGTAGTTCGCCTGTCGACTATGATTCAAGATCCTCTAATCATGCGACCCACACGGGGAATCCGGGTCGTTTCGAATTCGCACTAAATCCAGTTCGCCCTAGGTTGTTTCGCCCAGGTTGTTTCGAACTAAAAAATAAAATGTTAGAGCGAAACTTTGTTTGGTGTTTTCATAATAATAACCTAGCTACCTTATGCCATTTTTCATTTTGACCTGTTTATATTTAACCGTGTTACAAGCTGCTCAGCATGACTATTTAACAGTTTAATATGTTTTGCTTAAAAACCGTTCTTGACGGATTTTAAACTATATCCGTCGTCGACTCCGTGATATAAATAAACAGATTTGTTCCTGATTTCACAAACAACAATCATGATTGCATGGAAGACGTGGTAATTAACATTTAAGCGATACACAAAGTACGTTTTCGACCGCAGTTGAAATGTTTGAACCTGAACGAAAACGCCAGGTGCAGATTTGGCCCGAGGCTGGAACTCTGGAAAATCTGGCACGGGCCACAGGGACATGTACAGTGTACATGTGGTATAATTAGGCAGCGTTAGCTAGGCCCTCGAGCCTAATGTCCAGACTTTTGGCTCAATGGTTAGAACTCTCGCCTTCCAAGCGGGAGTCCCGGATTCAATTCCCGGGACTCTCACTTGGAAGGCGAACGTTCTAACCATTGAGCTAAAAGTCCGGACATTAGGCTCGAGGGCCTAACACTGTCTACTTATACCACATTCCTCCCCATCTTAATTTTAAGGTCCTTTTTATTGGCAAGGACAGTCATCAACAGATGGGGCGGAAAAATATGTTTGCTTGTAACGCCATTGTTGTGGCCGGGCCGGTAATTGAACCTGGGACTCCCGCTTGGAAGGTGAATGTTCTAACCATTGAGCCAAAAGTCCGGACATTTGGCTCGAGGGCCTAACGCTGCCTAATTATACCACACTATGTATCAGTTTATAGATCTAGACTAACGATTATGAGAGAATTTAGTCAATATAATTTTATTATATAGGTATTTATCACTAAATTTTTATCATAAGTTTTACATGTCCCTGTGGGTATATTGACAGATTGAAGGATCCAGAAGTATACACTTGTACCTAGCCGAAACTAAATTGCTGACTATCGCTATTTTGTGTTATTTCTTTGTGTAGCGGATCATGGGCCGGTTCAGTCGTTGGCGACCAGATAGCTCAATTAATTTGGGTGTCTGTCCAGAGTTCGGAAGGTTTTGGGTTCGAATCCTTGTCTTGTCATGCATTTCTTTCTCCTGTTACAATTGTAACAAGAGACAATGTAGCGGCGAGACTGGAGTTCGAACCTGGGACCTTCCAAACATTTTCCCTAAGAGACATTGTAGCGGCCAGACCAGGGTTCTAACCCAGTATCTTCCAAACTCTATCTAGACAAATTTACACTCTACCATGTGCACTGAGGTACCTGCATGGTAGTCAATGATCGATCCAGTCCAATTCTGCTTCATTCCTTAAACCTTACTTCCAAGTTTTCACTCCTGAAGACATAAGTCTGGGTACCCCGTTGCTAAGCATACTACAATGCTTTAAACAAGGGTTACCAAATTCGCAAATTGTTTAACAGAAGAATTCGAAAGAGATAAAATGTAGCAGCTAGACTGGGGTTTAAACTTGGGACCAGCTAGACCTTCAAAACTCTAGATGAACACTCTACTACTAAGCTACCTGGTCAACAATGATCGACCCTGAGTCCAGTTCCGCTACAACATTTTAAAAATAATGTAAATGATGATTCATTTGAAGATATCAAAATACATGTATGTAATATAATTAGTGGACGCATCAAAGATTAATCTACTTAATATATCTAAATTTCTCTGAAACTGTGGATTTTTACCTCTGTCTATAGTTCGGTCCAAGTGAGTTTGTTTATCAAAGAATCATTCTGTACCTCTTTGCCGTTACAACCGGTACAAATATAGCTCAAATGCAGCCAACAATACCTTTTAAATGATCAACAATGCAATAAAACATTCGTGAGTTGCCTCCCTTATGCCAATAACTACTATATACAAACATCACAATAAGAATTCCGAAATTCCTAGTATTGGTAAATTTTCATAAGGGCCTCTAGTTGATTGTGAAGATCTTATGAACAGCGGAATATTAATGCTTTGAAAAAATTTAGAGTACATGTACAGTTTGCCTTATTTTACCAGCCTCAGCTAGAAGGGGATTTCCTTTTAGCAAGTTGGGCACAATGACACAATATTATAATTGGTAATAATCCTGCATCTTGGTAAGTTACTTATATCAGTAGTAATTGTGCCTGTTTTTACTTTTTCCATCAAAGATGTACCTGTGCCTCTAAGTGTGCACAATAGGCGAGTATATACAGTATATGACTTTTATCTACTTTGGTGATTACTGGTACAAAATTGATGTTAAATTACCAAACTGTGCTGTATGGTTATCATGAAGTTATTTTTAACATTTCAGTCGTCCATTAAGTGTATGCTGGTGTCCCTATCTACCTAAAGAGCCCCTGGACGTGAAAACAAATGTCTACATTCTACAACATCCATTTGAGGTATGATTTTTTTCTCAGAAATGAAGGTTTCCTTTGGATGAAATAATAAATAATATCCTGTAGTACACACATACAGTACACATATAGGCTATCCAATGGTTTCCCATTAAATATCAAGGATATTTCAGAGTATGGCAGATTTTTTCATAATTTTCATGAGTGCCTAGCACAAGCAAAAATATTGAAGAAAAAAACCATCATATGAGTGAAATATAGTTGATGTTTTTAACTGGAAACCATTATTTTTTTTATATTGTATTTTCGATGTTCCTAAAGGTTTTAAGGATCTGAAAATCTGTTCAATTTCAGGTGATTAAATCATAGCCAATACAAGCACCATTTTGAAAATTGATATTGATTTGAACTCCTGTTCTGCTGAGGGGCTTTACATGTGAACTTTATACATGTTTCAGTACATGAAGGTATTAGATCTGTTTTCTTTTTCCTTTTATTTCCAGACTTCTAGACGACTAAAGACTGCTCCCATGTTATATCAAGGTCTTGCACCAGGAAAATGTCACATATTTGTTGGGAAAAAATTCTCAGAACAAAGGTAATTATAACAATGCACAGTTATTTAAACATAATATATTGATACCAGTTTCAATTAGCTCACCTGGCCCAAAGGGTCAAGTGAGCTTATGCGATGATGCGGCGTTCATCGTCTGTCCGTCTGTCAACTTTTCCTTTAAATGACTTCTGAAATGCCGAAAGACCTAGTGACATTAATTAACTTTTTCTGAAATACCAAAAGGCCGTAGAGACATAATATTTGACTGATAGCTTCATTGGAATAAGCCGAACAAAGTTTGCGAAAGAAAATGATGTCGTTTTACTTTTAAGGTCACAGGGGTAAAATGTCTTACAATAATAGATTTTAGGCAATTTTAGAGTTACAAGTAAGAGATTAATATCAGGTGAGCGATGCAGGCCCATTGGGCCTCTTGCTTTGTTTTACATCCTATTAACAGCCAGGGCCATTTATGGACATGTCAGGTTTTGGAGGTGGAGGAAAGCTGGAGTACCCATGTCTCACATCTTCTACTTTCCTTACGTTTTACAGAAACATTTTTTTGAATCTTTTTTTTTTTTATTTTTGAGACTTTTAACCATAATACTATACATTTGACACAAACATGGACACATAATCTAAATCCGTTCGTGACACTTACCTAATACAACACACTGTTTTAGTTTCCTTACAGACATTGTAGCTTGAATTGGTGAGTGTTTGTTTTCCAGGTACTCCCAGGTAAATGAGATTCTGAAAGCCCCCAACACCATCCTACTGTACCCAGGTGTAGATGCAATTGACATTCAGGATCTTCCTCATCAATATAATAGCTATAATCTTGTGATGCTGGATGGCACTTGGGCCCAGGCCAAGAACATTTACTGTGCTAACAAAGCCCTGTCCTGCCTCAAAAAGGTGAGAAGTCTTTATACTCTTCATACTATGAAAAAAATGAAAAAAATATTGTACCTAAATTATCATTTACCCATTGTCATGGATCTTTCTGTATCACTCTTATGTACAAAACCATAATCAAACTTGTTATGTAATTGTGCAAAATTACAGAAATGGAAAACCAAACAAAGTACATGTTGTTTGTTTCAAACATCATGTCAGTGATATGCTTGAGCCATATTTCTTTGTGCTATATGTCCTATCAATAGCTATGGTCATTTAAGGATGGGAAAAGTTTTAGCGGTGCGGAAAGTCAGAGAATCTGCAGGAAAAAGTCTACCCAATGTAAGCTGCAAACTCTGCTAACACGACACAGTGGTGGAGGGCTAGTGGTATCAGGATGTCAGACACCTGTCACTCTGCCAACACGACACAGTGGTGGAGGGCTAGTGGTATCAGGATGTCAGACACCTGTCACTCTGCCAACACGACACAGTGGTGGAGGGCTAGTGGTATCAGGATGTCAGACACCTGTCACTCTGCCAACACGACACAGTGGTGGAGGGCTAAAGGTATCAGGATGTCAGACACCTGTCACTCTGCCAACACGACACAGTGGTGGAGGGCTAGTGGTATCAGGATGTCAGACACCTGTCACTCTGCCAACACGACACAGTGGTGGAGGGCTAGTGGTATCAGGATGTCAGACACCTGTCACTCTGCCAACACGACACAGTGGTGGAGGGCTAGAGGTATCAGGATGTCAGACACCTGTCACTCTGCCAACACGACACAGTGGTGGAGGGCTAGTGGTATCAGGATGTCAGACACCTGTTACTCTGCCAACACGACACAGTTGTGGAGGGCTATTGGTATCGGGATGTCATACACCTGTCACTCTGCCACCATGTACATGTACCAATGGTTGAGGGATAGTGACAGCAGGATGTTAGACACCTTTACCATTCTTCAAACATGTCCCAATGGTTGAAGGCAACTGGTAATACAATTGTAGATGTTGAATACCTTAACCATTCTTCCATTGTAACTTCCATATAGTTATATATGTCAACAAAAAAAATGAATACAAAAATAAAGGAACAATTAATCTTTAACAAGGGATGATAGATTTGTTTGTTCCCCGAATAGCAATGAAATAATTGTATATTGATTTTTGTTCTAATTGTCAGGTTCAGATTAATGACAACCCTGTCAGTAAGTATGTGATCCGGACACAGCCCACAGACTCCGCCCTCTCCACCCTCGAATCTGCTGCTGTAGCTATATCCGTCCTGGAAAATCGACCAGAAATATTTGAGGTAACCAACATCAGTTTCAGAATACCATTTTTGCCGTTATTAGCGCCCAGGCACCTAAAACATTAGTTCAGAAGGGCCCCGGGCACTTAATAGGGTAACAAAACTAAGATCTGGATGAAAAGTGTCATTTTTATAAAGTCAATAAGTAGGACATATTGTGACCAGAATGGGTAGGACTCAGGATGTGTGACATTATTGTCATCTATTTGAGACAATTTGTACACACTGATGATACCAAATCAATATTAAATTTTGTGGGTTTTTTTCTTATAAACAAACTGAGAGGTTACCATTTCCCAATTTAGAATATTAAATATTGTCATGCTACGTAGCTATATATAAGGGTGCTTATATAATTTCAATATCTACAGTGCTGATTTCAGTGGATACGGTAAATTTATTTCAAAACTAATTTTGGTAGCAACAGACTTACTGTTTAAATACCTAAGCATCGCTGAAAATATGTTTTCCAAACTTGACCTTGGTTGATAATTTTCCTGCTACGGAATCATGAGGATACAGATTAATAATTAACTGTTGTCTTTCAGATGTTGACACGACCACTTGATGCCCTGTGCAAGTTCCAGATGAATTTCGGTGCCGTTCAGCACCAAAGCAAGACATATAAAATTGAGAATGGACTTTGGAACAAACCGCTTTCCAAAAAATTTCTTAAAAAGAGAGAACAAGAAAAGATCAACTGCACGCATAAATCGAGCAGCTGACGTAGGATTGAACTGTAGGATAAATATGTGATAAATTATTCGGAGATCATAACATGTGTGATAATGGAATTTCACAAAAACAGACATTGCTTCTCTTCTCTATGCTACAGTATTGATCTCAGTGGAAAATGAAAAGACAATCAAATCTGTGAACTTTTCATATAATACCAGCTAGTGCCTGTTCTAGGTCAATTGAGAATTTTTCACAAAATAACTAAACTGTGATGTAGAGACTGTTGACATTGACAATAGGTAATTACTGGTTGCCATGGGTTTACAGTGTAGAATAATATGATACTAGTGTTGTTCTGGAGTAAAATGCCCAAGCTTTCTTTTTGTTTGTGCAGATTTTTATGGTAATTGGAAATAAGTGCAGAAATTTCAACAGATATTTTCCGATGTACATAAATTCTAAAGATTTTTCTAAAACTTGTAAATATTCCCCAACTGGTACCATCAGAGGGGCTTGTGTCACTTTATCCATTAGCCAGTCCACCTGTGTGTCACTCTCATCCTGTCACTACCCCTTCCCCCTCCCCCCTCCCCCTCTGCAAGCTTTTTATTACATTTTAATGATTTACACAGGTGATGCCAGTTAAATTGGAAAGATGAGAATTGTACAATTAGTAGTTTCATAACACCAGGAATTGCTTTCAGTCTTTCGACGGGAAAATGTTATCAAATGAAATAGATTTTCTGAAAATACTAGTATTGGTTGGGTGACCATGATATACAACCCTGAAACTTTCGTTTTGAGATAATATAGTCCTTTATAAGTGTGTGAAGTTGATCGAAATCTTTCAGAGAATGAAGGAAGCTGCTAGAGCACTGACAAGAATTTTCTAAAAATAGTTATGATGACCCAATAAGAGCTCTGAAAGGGGCACTCGTCGCAAATATTATGGTACCCCCCCCCCCCCCCTGTCCTTAAGTAGTTTCGGAATCTGGATCGAAATCCCTAGTGACCTTGACTCAACAAACCTTGAACTTGAACATGTCCAAAATATCATATTTATATAAGTGTGTAATGTTTGACCAATAAGGTTTCCTCAAAAAATGAAGTTGTAAGAGCGCTGACCAAAGTTTCATACAGATATGCTACAAGGATTAGTCTAGGGATTTGTCCTAGACCCTGGGATATCTTACAGTAAACGTGGACTACTCAAGTTGTGACAATAAATTCAAGTGCAAACACAGATTACTGAAAAGTCCCCAATTGAGATTCTACATTGTATTTACTAATGTTAAAACAGATGAAGTTGTATGCTGAACCCAAGAACTAGCTAGAAAGATGTGTGTGTCAGTATTTTGTATGATGGTATGATGCCAGATTTCTAACAAATAAATATCATACTTGACTGGCCACCACCTTTAGAATATCATTAGATGTAAACTAAGAAAAAACCTATTTCTTGTCTGAAACGTGGTCCTAAACTAGGAGGAGATAGGGTAGAATAATGAAGTAGTCAATAGTGAAATTCTTCATTAAAACTTAGGGGCTGTCAAACCAGCTCATTTAATGGTAGCCTGTCTACTGTCAAACCAGCTCATTTAATGGTAGCCAGTCTAATGTCAAACCAGCTCATTTAATGGTAGCTTGTCTATTGTCAAACCAGCTCATTTAATGGTAGTCAGTCTGCTGTCAAACCAGCTCATTTAATGGTAGTCCGTCTACTGTCAAACCAGCTCATTTAATGGTAGCTTGTCTATTGTCAAACCAGCTCATTTAATGGTAGCTTGTCTATTGTCAAACCAGCTCATTTAATGGTAGTCAGTCTGCTGTCAACCAGCTCATTTAATGGTAGCCTGTCTATTGTCAAACCAGCTCATTTAATGGTAGTCAGTCTATTGTCAAACCAGCTCATTTAATGGTAGTCCGTCTACTGTCAAACCAGCTCATTTAATGGTAGCTTGTCTATTGTCAAACCAGCTCATTTAATGGTAGCTTGTCTATTGTCAAACCAGCTCATTTAATGGTAGCCTGTCTATTGTCAAACCAGCTCATTTAATGGTAGCTTGTCTATTGTCAAACCAGCTCATTAAATGGTAGTCAGTCTATTGTCAAACCATCTCATTTAATGGTAGCTTATCTATTGTCAAACCAGCTCATTTAATGGTAGTCAGTCTGCTGTCAACCAGCTCATTTAATGGTAGCCTGTCTATTGTCAAACCAGCTCATTTAATGGTAGTCAGTCTGCTGTCAAACCAGCTCATTTAATGGTAGTCCGTCTACTGTCAAACCAGCTCATTTAATGGTAGCTTGTCTATTGTCAAACCAGCTCATTAAATGGTAGTCAGTCTATTGTCAAACCATCTCATTTAATGGTAGCTTATCTATTGTCAAACCAGCTCATTTAATGGTAGCTTGTCTATTGTCAAACCAGCTCATTTAATGGTAGTCCGTCTACTGTCAAACCAGCTCATTTAATGGTAGCCAGTCTTCTGTCAAACCAGCTCATTTAATGGTAGTCCGTCTAATGTCAAACCAGCTCATTTAATGGTAGCTTGTCTATTGTCAAACCAGCTCATTTAATGGTAGCTTGTCTAATGTCAAACCAGCTCATTTAATGGTAGCTTGTCTATTGTCAAACCAGCTCATTTAATGGTAGTCAGTCTGCTGTCAAACCAGCTCATTTAATGGTAGTCCGTCTACTGTCAAACCAGCTCATTTAATGGTAGCTTGTCTATTGTCAAACCAGCTCATTTAATGGTAGTCAGTCTGCTGTCAACCAGCTCATTTAATGGTAGCCTGTCTATTGTCAAACCAGCTCATTTAATGGTAGTCAGTCTGCTGTCAAACCAGCTCATTTAATGGTAGTCCGTCTACTGTCAAACCAGCTCATTTAATGGTAGCTTGTCTATTGTCAAACCAGCTCATTTAATGGTAGCTTGTCTATTGTCAAACCAGCTCATTAAATGGTAGTCAGTCTATTGTCAAACCATCTCATTTAATGGTAGTCCGTCTACTGTCAAACCAGCTCATTTAATGGTAGCTTGTCTATTGTCAAACCAGCTCATTTAATGGTAGTCAGTCTGCTGTCAACCAGCTCATTTAATGGTAGCCTGTCTATTGTCAAACCAGCTCATTTAATGGTAGTCAGTCTGCTGTCAAACCAGCTCATTTAATGGTAGTCCGTCTACTGTCAAACCAGCTCATTTAATGGTAGCCTGTCTACTGTCAAACCAGCTCATTTAATGGTAGCTTGTCTATTGTCAAACCAGCTCATTAAATGGTAGTCAGTCTATTGTCAAACCATCTCATTTAATGGTAGCTTATCTATTGTCAAACCAGCTCATTTAATGGTAGTCAGTCTGCTGTCAAACCAGCTCATTTAATGGTAGTCCGTCTACTGTCAACCAGCTCATTTAATGGTAGCCTGTCTATTGTCAAACCAGCTCATTTAATGGTAGTCAGTCTGCTGTCAACCAGCTCATTTAATGGTAGCCTGTCTATTGTCAAACCAGCTCATTTAATGGTAGTCAGTCTGCTGTCAAACCAGCTCATTTAATGGTAGTCCGTCTACTGTCAAACCAGCTCATTTAATGGTAGCTTGTCTATTGTCAAACCAGCTCATTAAATGGTAGTCAGTCTATTGTCAAACCATCTCATTTAATGGTAGCTTATCTATTGTCAAACCAGCTCATTTAATGGTAGCCTGTCTATTGTCAAACCAGCTCATTTAATGGTAGTCAGTCTATTGTCAAACCAGCTCATTTAATGGTAGCTTGTCTATTGTCAAACCAGCTCATTTAATGGTAGTCAGTCTATTGTCAAACCAGCTCATTTAATGGTAGCTTATCTATTGTCAAACCAGCTCATTTAATGGTAGTCAGTCTGCTGTCAACCAGCTCATTTAATGGTAGCCTGTCTATTGTCAAACCAGCTCATTTAATGGTAGCTTGTCTATTGTCAAACCAGCTCATTTAATGGTAGTCAGTCTGCTGTCAACCAGCTCATTTAATGGTAGCTTGTCTATTGTCAAACCAGCTCATTTAATGGTAGTCAGTCTGCTGTCAACCAGCTCATTTAATGGTAGCTTGTCTATTGTCAAACCAGCTCATTAAATGGTAGTCAGTCTATTGTCAAACCATCTCATTTAATGGTAGCTTATCTATTGTCAAACCAGCTCATTTAATGGTAGTCAGTCTGCTGTCAAACCAGCTCATTTAATGGTAGTCCGTCTACTGTCAACCAGCTCATTTAATGGTAGCCTGTCTATTGTCAAACCAGCTCATTTAATGGTAGTCAGTCTGCTGTCAACCAGCTCATTTAATGGTAGCCTGTCTATTGTCAAACCAGCTCATTTAATGGTAGTCAGTCTACTGTCAAACCAGCTCATTTAATGGTAGCTTGTCTATTGTCAAACCAGCTCATTAAATGGTAGTCAGTCTATTGTCAAACCATCTCATTTAATGGTAGCTTATCTATTGTCAAACCAGCTCATTTAATGGTAGCCTGTCTATTGTCAAACCAGCTCATTTAATGGTAGCTTGTCTATTGTCAAACCAGCTCATTTAATGGTAGTCAGTCTATTGTCAAACCAGCTCATTTAATGGTAGCTTGTCTATTGTCAAACCAGCTCATTTAATGGTAGTCAGTCTATTGTCAAACCAGCTCATTTAATGGTAGCTTGTCTATTGTCAAACCAGCTCATTTAATGGTAGTCAGTCTGCTGTCAACCAGCTCATTTAATGGTAGCCTGTCTATTGTCAAACCAGCTCATTTAACGGTAGCTTGTCTATTGTCAAACCAGCTCATTTAATGGTAGTCAGTCTGCTGTCAACCAGCTCATTTAATGGTAGTCTGTCTATTGTCAAACCAGCTCATTTAATGGTAGCCTGTCTATTGTCAAACCAGCTCATTTAATGGTAGACTGTCTATTGTCAAACCAGCTCATTTAATGGTAGTCCGTCTACTGTCAAACCAACTCATTTAATGGTAGTCAGTCTACTGTCAAACCAGCTCATTTAATGGTAGTCAGTCTGCTGTCAACCAGCTCATTTAATGGTAGTCAGTCTATTGTCAAACCAGCTCATTTAATGGTAGCTTGTCTATTGTCAAACCAGCTCATTTAATGGTAGCTTGTCTATTGTCAAACCAGCTCATTTAATGGTAGCTTGTCTATTGTCAAACCAGCTCATTTTATGGTAGTCAGTCTGCTGTCAACCAGCTCATTTAATGGTAGCCTGTCTATTGTCAAACCAGCTCATTTAATGGTAGCTTGTCTTTTGTCAAACCAGCTCATTTAATGGTAGCTTGTCTATTGTCAAACCAGCTCATTTAATGGTAGCCTGTCTATTGTCAAACCAGCTCATTTAATGGTAGTCAGTCTGCTGTCAAACCAGCTCATTTAATGGTAGTCCGTCTACTGTCAAACCAGCTCATTTAATGGTAGTCAGTCTGCTGTCAAACCAGCTCATTTAATGGTAGTCCGTCTACTGTCAAACCAGCTCATTTAATGGTAGCTTGTCTATTGTCAAACCAGCTCATTAAATGGTAGTCAGTCTATTGTCAAACCAGCTCATTTAATGGTAGCTTATCTATTGTCAAACCAGCTCATTTAATGGTAGCCTGTCTATTGTCAAACCAGCTCATTTAATGGTAGCCAGTCTTCTGTCAAACCAGCTCATTTAATGGTAGTCCGTCTAATGTCAAACCAGCTCATTTAATGGTAGCTTGTCTATTGTCAAACCAGCTCATTTAATGGTAGCTTGTCTAATGTCAAACCAGCTCATTTAATGGTAGCTTGTCTATTGTCAAACCAGCTCATTTAATGGTAGTCAGTCTGCTGTCAAACCAGCTCATTTAATGGTAGTCCGTCTACTGTCAAACCAGCTCATTTAATGGTAGCTTGTCTATTGTCAAACCAGCTCATTTAATGGTAGCTTGTCTATTGTCAAACCAGCTCATTTAATGGTAGTCAGTCTGCTGTCAACCAGCTCATTTAATGGTAGCCTGTCTATTGTCAAACCAGCTCATTTAATGGTAGTCAGTCTGCTGTCAAACCAGCTCATTTAATGGTAGTCCGTCTACTGTCAAACCAGCTCATTTAATGGTAGCTTGTCTATTGTCAAACCAGCTCATTTAATGGTAGCTTGTCTATTGTCAAACCAGCTCATTTAATGGTAGCCTGTCTATTGTCAAACCAGCTCATTTAATGGTAGCTTGTCTATTGTCAAACCAGCTCATTAAATGGTAGTCAGTCTATTGTCAAACCATCTCATTTAATGGTAGCTTATCTATTGTCAAACCAGCTCATTTAATGGTAGTCAGTCTGCTGTCAACCAGCTCATTTAATGGTAGCCTGTCTATTGTCAAACCAGCTCATTTAATGGTAGTCAGTCTGCTGTCAAACCAGCTCATTTAATGGTAGTCCGTCTACTGTCAAACCAGCTCATTTAATGGTAGCTTGTCTATTGTCAAACCAGCTCATTAAATGGTAGTCAGTCTATTGTCAAACCATCTCATTTAATGGTAGCTTATCTATTGTCAAACCAGCTCATTTAATGGTAGCTTGTCTATTGTCAAACCAGCTCATTTAATGGTAGTCCGTCTACTGTCAAACCAGCTCATTTAATGGTAGCCAGTCTTCTGTCAAACCAGCTCATTTAATGGTAGTCCGTCTAATGTCAAACCAGCTCATTTAATGGTAGCTTGTCTATTGTCAAACCAGCTCATTTAATGGTAGCTTGTCTAATGTCAAACCAGCTCATTTAATGGTAGCTTGTCTATTGTCAAACCAGCTCATTTAATGGTAGTCAGTCTGCTGTCAAACCAGCTCATTTAATGGTAGTCCGTCTACTGTCAAACCAGCTCATTTAATGGTAGCTTGTCTATTGTCAAACCAGCTCATTTAATGGTAGTCAGTCTGCTGTCAACCAGCTCATTTAATGGTAGCCTGTCTATTGTCAAACCAGCTCATTTAATGGTAGTCAGTCTGCTGTCAAACCAGCTCATTTAATGGTAGTCCGTCTACTGTCAAACCAGCTCATTTAATGGTAGCTTGTCTATTGTCAAACCAGCTCATTTAATGGTAGCTTGTCTATTGTCAAACCAGCTCATTAAATGGTAGTCAGTCTATTGTCAAACCATCTCATTTAATGGTAGTCCGTCTACTGTCAAACCAGCTCATTTAATGGTAGCTTGTCTATTGTCAAACCAGCTCATTTAATGGTAGTCAGTCTGCTGTCAACCAGCTCATTTAATGGTAGCCTGTCTATTGTCAAACCAGCTCATTTAATGGTAGTCAGTCTGCTGTCAAACCAGCTCATTTAATGGTAGTCCGTCTACTGTCAAACCAGCTCATTTAATGGTAGCCTGTCTACTGTCAAACCAGCTCATTTAATGGTAGCTTGTCTATTGTCAAACCAGCTCATTAAATGGTAGTCAGTCTATTGTCAAACCATCTCATTTAATGGTAGCTTATCTATTGTCAAACCAGCTCATTTAATGGTAGTCAGTCTGCTGTCAAACCAGCTCATTTAATGGTAGTCCGTCTACTGTCAACCAGCTCATTTAATGGTAGCCTGTCTATTGTCAAACCAGCTCATTTAATGGTAGTCAGTCTGCTGTCAACCAGCTCATTTAATGGTAGCCTGTCTATTGTCAAACCAGCTCATTTAATGGTAGTCAGTCTGCTGTCAAACCAGCTCATTTAATGGTAGTCCGTCTACTGTCAAACCAGCTCATTTAATGGTAGCTTGTCTATTGTCAAACCAGCTCATTAAATGGTAGTCAGTCTATTGTCAAACCATCTCATTTAATGGTAGCTTATCTATTGTCAAACCAGCTCATTTAATGGTAGCCTGTCTATTGTCAAACCAGCTCATTTAATGGTAGTCAGTCTATTGTCAAACCAGCTCATTTAATGGTAGCTTGTCTATTGTCAAACCAGCTCATTTAATGGTAGTCAGTCTATTGTCAAACCAGCTCATTTAATGGTAGCTTATCTATTGTCAAACCAGCTCATTTAATGGTAGTCAGTCTGCTGTCAACCAGCTCATTTAATGGTAGCCTGTCTATTGTCAAACCAGCTCATTTAATGGTAGCTTGTCTATTGTCAAACCAGCTCATTTAATGGTAGTCAGTCTGCTGTCAACCAGCTCATTTAATGGTAGCTTGTCTATTGTCAAACCAGCTCATTTAATGGTAGTCAGTCTGCTGTCAACCAGCTCATTTAATGGTAGCTTGTCTATTGTCAAACCAGCTCATTAAATGGTAGTCAGTCTATTGTCAAACCATCTCATTTAATGGTAGCTTATCTATTGTCAAACCAGCTCATTTAATGGTAGTCAGTCTGCTGTCAAACCAGCTCATTTAATGGTAGTCCGTCTACTGTCAACCAGCTCATTTAATGGTAGCCTGTCTATTGTCAAACCAGCTCATTTAATGGTAGTCAGTCTGCTGTCAACCAGCTCATTTAATGGTAGCCTGTCTATTGTCAAACCAGCTCATTTAATGGTAGTCAGTCTACTGTCAAACCAGCTCATTTAATGGTAGCTTGTCTATTGTCAAACCAGCTCATTAAATGGTAGTCAGTCTATTGTCAAACCATCTCATTTAATGGTAGCTTATCTATTGTCAAACCAGCTCATTTAATGGTAGCCTGTCTATTGTCAAACCAGCTCATTTAATGGTAGCTTGTCTATTGTCAAACCAGCTCATTTAATGGTAGTCAGTCTATTGTCAAACCAGCTCATTTAATGGTAGCTTGTCTATTGTCAAACCAGCTCATTTAATGGTAGTCAGTCTATTGTCAAACCAGCTCATTTAATGGTAGCTTGTCTATTGTCAAACCAGCTCATTTAATGGTAGTCAGTCTGCTGTCAACCAGCTCATTTAATGGTAGCCTGTCTATTGTCAAACCAGCTCATTTAACGGTAGCTTGTCTATTGTCAAACCAGCTCATTTAATGGTAGTCAGTCTGCTGTCAACCAGCTCATTTAATGGTAGTCTGTCTATTGTCAAACCAGCTCATTTAATGGTAGCCTGTCTATTGTCAAACCAGCTCATTTAATGGTAGACTGTCTATTGTCAAACCAGCTCATTTAATGGTAGTCCGTCTACTGTCAAACCAACTCATTTAATGGTAGTCAGTCTACTGTCAAACCAGCTCATTTAATGGTAGTCAGTCTGCTGTCAACCAGCTCATTTAATGGTAGTCAGTCTATTGTCAAACCAGCTCATTTAATGGTAGCTTGTCTATTGTCAAACCAGCTCATTTAATGGTAGCTTGTCTATTGTCAAACCAGCTCATTTAATGGTAGCTTGTCTATTGTCAAACCAGCTCATTTTATGGTAGTCAGTCTGCTGTCAACCAGCTCATTTAATGGTAGCCTGTCTATTGTCAAACCAGCTCATTTAATGGTAGCTTGTCTTTTGTCAAACCAGCTCATTTAATGGTAGCTTGTCTATTGTCAAACCAGCTCATTTAATGGTAGCCTGTCTATTGTCAAACCAGCTCATTTAATGGTAGTCAGTCTGCTGTCAAACCAGCTCATTTAATGGTAGTCCGTCTACTGTCAAACCAGCTCATTTAATGGTAGTCAGTCTGCTGTCAAACCAGCTCATTTAATGGTAGTCCGTCTACTGTCAAACCAGCTCATTTAATGGTAGCTTGTCTATTGTCAAACCAGCTCATTAAATGGTAGTCAGTCTATTGTCAAACCAGCTCATTTAATGGTAGCTTATCTATTGTCAAACCAGCTCATTTAATGGTAGCCTGTCTATTGTCAAACCAGCTCATTTAATGGTAGCCAGTCTTCTGTCAAACCAGCTCATTTAATGGTAGTCCGTCTAATGTCAAACCAGCTCATTTAATGGTAGCTTGTCTATTGTCAAACCAGCTCATTTAATGGTAGCTTGTCTAATGTCAAACCAGCTCATTTAATGGTAGCTTGTCTATTGTCAAACCAGCTCATTTAATGGTAGTCAGTCTGCTGTCAAACCAGCTCATTTAATGGTAGTCCGTCTACTGTCAAACCAGCTCATTTAATGGTAGCTTGTCTATTGTCAAACCAGCTCATTTAATGGTAGCTTGTCTATTGTCAAACCAGCTCATTTAATGGTAGTCAGTCTGCTGTCAACCAGCTCATTTAATGGTAGCCTGTCTATTGTCAAACCAGCTCATTTAATGGTAGTCAGTCTGCTGTCAAACCAGCTCATTTAATGGTAGTCCGTCTACTGTCAAACCAGCTCATTTAATGGTAGCTTGTCTATTGTCAAACCAGCTCATTTAATGGTAGCTTGTCTATTGTCAAACCAGCTCATTAAATGGTAGTCAGTCTATTGTCAAACCATCTCATTTAATGGTAGCTTATCTATTGTCAAACCAGCTCATTTAATGGTAGCCTGTCTATTGTCAAACCAGCTCATTTAATGGTAGCTTGTCTATTGTCAAACCAGCTCATTTAATGGTAGTCAGTCTATTGTCAAACCAGCTCATTTAATGGTAGCTTGTCTATTGTCAAACCAGCTCATCTAATGGTAGTCAGTCTATTGTCAAACCAGCTCATTTAATGGTAGCTTGTCTATTGTCAAACCAGCTCATTTAATGGTAGTCAGTCTGCTGTCAAACCCGCTCATTTAATGGTAGTCCGTCTACTGTCAAACCAGCTCATTTAATGGTAGCTTGTCTATTGTCAAACCAGCTCATTAAATGGTAGTCAGTCTATTGTCAAACCATCTCATTTAATGGTAGCTTATCTATTGTCAAACCAGCTCATTTAATGGTAGCCTGTCTATTGTCAAACCAGCTCATTTAATGGTAGCCAGTCTTCTGTCAAACCAGCTCATTTAATGGTAGTCCGTCTAATGTCAAACCAGCTCATTTAATGGTAGCTTGACTATTGTCAAACCAGCTCATTTAATGGTAGCTTGTCTAATGTCAAACCAGCTCATTTAATGGTAGCTTGTCTATTGTCAAACCAGCTCATTTAATGGTAGTCAGTCTGCTGTCAAACCCGCTCATTTAATGGTAGTCCGTCTACTGTCAAACCAGCTCATTTAATGGTAGCTTGTCTATTGTCAAACCAGCTCATTTAATGGTAGCTTGTCTATTGTCAAACCAGCTCATTTAATGGTAGTCAGTCTGCTGTCAACCAGCTCATTTAATGGTAGCCTGTCTATTGTCAAACCAGCTCATTTAATGGTAGTCAGTCTGCTGTCAAACCAGCTCATTTAATGGTAGTCCGTCTACTGTCAAACCAGCTCATTTAATGGTAGCTTGTCTATTGTCAAACCAGCTCATTTAATGGTAGCTTGTCTATTGTCAAACCAGCTCATTAAATGGTAGTCAGTCTATTGTCAAACCATCTCATTTAATGGTAGTCCGTCTACTGTCAAACCAGCTCATTTAATGGTAGCTTGTCTATTGTCAAACCAGCTCATTTAATGGTAGTCAGTCTGCTGTCAACCAGCTCATTTAATAGTAGCCTGTCTATTGTCCAACCAGCTCATTTAATGGTAGTCAGTCTGCTGTCAAACCAGCTCATTTAATGGTAGTCCGTCTACTGTCAAACCAGCTCATTTAATGGTAGCCTGTCTACTGTCAAACCAGCTCATTTAATGGTAGCTTGTCTATTGTCAAACCAGCTCATTAAATGGTAGTCAGTCTCTTGTCAAACCATCTCATTTAATGGTAGCTTATCTATTGTCAAACCAGCTCATTTAATGGTAGTCAGTCTGCTGTCAAACCAGCTCATTTAATGGTAGTCCGTCTACTGTCAACCAGCTCATTTAATGGTAGCCTGTCTATTGTCAAACCAGCTCATTTAATGGTAGTCAGTCTGCTGTCAACCAGCTCATTTAATGGTAGCCTGTCTATTGTCAAACCAGCTCATTTAATGGTAGTCAGTCTGCTGTCAAACCAGCTCATTTAATGGTAGTCCGTCTACTGTCAAACCAGCTCATTTAATGGTAGCTTGTCTATTGTCAAACCAGCTCATTAAATGGTAGTCAGTCTATTGTCAAACCATCTCATTTAATGGTAGCTTATCTATTGTCAAACCAGCTCATTTAATGGTAGCCTGTCTATTGTCAAATCAGCTCATTTAATGGTAGTCAGTCTATTGTCAAACCAGCTCATTTAATGGTAGCTTGTCTATTGTCAAACCAGCTCATTTAATGGTAGTCAGTCTATTGTCAAACCAGCTCATTTAATGGTAGCTTGTCTATTGTCAAACCAGCTCATTTAATGGTAGTCAGTCTGCTGTCAACCAGCTCATTTAATGGTAGCCTGTCTATTGTCAAACCAGCTCATTTAATGGTAGCTTGTCTATTGTCAAACCAGCTCATTTAATGGTAGTCAGTCTGCTGTCAACCAGCTCATTTAATGGTAGTCAGTCTATTGTCAAACCAGCTCATTTAATGGTAGCTTGTCTATTGTCAAACCAGCTCATTTAATGGTAGACTGTCTATTGTCAAACCAGCTCATTTAATGGTAGTCCGTCTACTGTCAAACCAACTCATTTAATGGTAGTCCGTCTACTGTCAAACCAGCTCATTTAATGGTAGTCAGTCTGCTGTCAACCAGCTTTTTAATGGTAGTCAGTCTATTGTCAAACCAGCTCATTTAATGGTAGCTTGTCTATTGTCAAACCAGCTCATTTAATGGTAGCTTGTCTATTGTCAAACCAGCTCATTTAATGGTAGCTTGTCTATTGTCAAACCAGCTCATTTTATGGTAGTCAGTCTGCTGTCAACCAGCTCATTTAATGGTAGCCTGTCTATTGTCAAACCAGCTCATTTAATGGTAGCTTGTCTTTTGTCAAACCAGCTCATTTAATGGTAGCTTGTCTATTGTCAAACCAGCTCATTTAATGGTAGCCTGTCTATTGTCAAACCAGCTCATTTAATGGTAGTCAGTCTGCTGTCAAACCAGCTCATTTAATGGTAGTCCGTCTACTGTCAAACCAGCTCATTTAATGGTAGCCAGTCTTCTATCAAACCAGCTCATTTAATGGTAGCCTGTCTATTGTCAAATCAGCTCATTTAATGGTAGTCAGTCTATTGTCAAACCAGCTCATTTAATGGTAGCTTGTCTATTGTCAAACCAGCTCATTTAATGGTAGTCAGTCTATTGTCAAACCAGCTCATTTAATGGTAGCATGTCTATTGTACAACCAGCTCATTTAATGGTAGTCAGTCTGCTGTCAACCAGCTCATTTAATGGTAGCCTGTCTATTGTCAAACCAGCTCATTTAATGGTAGCTTGTCTATTGTCAAACCAGCTCATTTAATGGTAGTCAGTCTGCTGTCAACCAGCTCATTTAATGGTAGTCAGTCTATTGTCAAACCAGCTCATTTAATGGTAGCTTGTCTATTGTCAAACCAGCTCATTTAATGGTAGACTGTCTATTGTCAAACCAGCTCATTTAATGGTAGTCCGTCTACTGTCAAACCAACTCATTTAATGGTAGTCCGTCTACTGTCAAACCAGCTCATTTAATGGTAGTCAGTCTGCTGTCAACCAGCTCCTTTAATGGTAGTCAGTCTATTGTCAAACCAGCTCATTTAATCGTAGCTTGTCTATTGTCAAACCAGCTCATTTAATGGTAGCTTGTCTATTGTCAAACCAGCTCATTTAATGGTAGCTTGTCTATTGTCAAACCAGCTCATTTTATGGTAGTCAGTCTGCTGTCAACCAGCTCATTTAATGGTAGCCTGTCTATTGTCAAACCAGCTCATTTAATGGTAGCTTGTCTTTTGTCAAACCAGCTCATTTAATGGTAGCTTGTCTATTGTCAAACCAGCTCATTTAATGGTAGCCTGTCTATTGTCAAACCAGCTCATTTAATGGTAGTCAGTCTGCTGTCAAACCAGCTCATTTAATGGTAGTCCGTCTACTGTCAAACCAGCTCATTTAATGGTAGCCAGTCTTCTATCAAACCAGCTCATTTATTGGTAGTCAGTCTATTGTCAAACCAGCTCATTTAATGGTAGCCAGTCTATTGCCAAACCAGCTCATTTAATGGTAGTCCGTCTACTGTCAAACCAGCTCATTTAATGGTAGCCAGTCTTCTGTCAAACCAGCTCATTTAATGGTAGTCCGTCTTCTGTCAAACCAGCTCATTTAATGGTAGTCAGTCTACTGTCAAACCAGCTCATTTAATGATAGCAAGTCAACTGCCACACTACCTTATTCAATAGTACTAAGTCAGTCTATTGTCAAACCAGCTCATTTGATGGTAGTTTGTCTTCTGTCAAACCAGCTCATTTGATGGTAGTTTGTCTTCTGTCAAACCAGCTCATTTAATGGTAGTCAGTCTTCTGTCAAACCAGCTCATTTAATCGTACCAAGTCTTCTGTCAAAGCAGCTCATTTAATGGTAACAAGTCAACTGCCACACTAACTTATTCAATGGTACTAAGTCAGTCTATTGTCAAACCTGCTCATTTTATGGTAGCAAGTCAACTGCCACACTAACTTATTCAATGGTACTATGTCAGTCTATTGTCAAACCTACTCATTTAATTGTAGTCAGTCTACTGTCAAACCAGCTCATTTAATGGTCGCCAGTCTATTATCAAACCATCTTATTTAACGTTAGTCAGTATACTGTCAAACCAGCTCATTTGATAGTAGACAGTCTATTAACTTGGATGCATATGATCATAAATATTTTTTAATTAGCACACATGTATATTAGTTTTGTTTTTTGGTAAAATAAGATGATTACAGCTATGCAAATTGGCAACACTTACACACAATAATAATATGAAGTGCTGATATTGACATGGAAGACTTAAAATGACATGTACAATTCAGTAATAAAAAGTGTAAATGCACACATTATTCATAAACCAGATGGTTTTATTTAATTGCCAAATTAATGAAGACTCACTGACTTGTTCATGCATCGCATCATGGGGTGGCCGAATTTCACCTGAGGGGTGTATACAATCTGTCCAATCCAGGGAATTGTACAGGGGTTTTACATCACAGGGGCTATACATCACAGGGGTTTTACATCACAGGGGCTATACATCACAGGGGCTATACATCACAGGGGTTTTACATCACAGGAGCTATACATCACAGAGGTTTTACATCACAGGGGCTATACATCACAGGGGTTTTACATCACAGGGGCTATACATCACAGGGGCTATACTTCAATATGCAAATCCCGAAATCAGACTTTTATCTCATTCAGATTACAAGATAAAACTCGGAAAAGTCATCAATTTCCATTATGCCATATGGGAGAGACCAAAGGGTTCCGACTCTCTGATCTGCTAAATATTGGGACGGAAGGCAACTCTCCTAGCGATCCCAGTAAAATGTATTTAGCGGATCAGAGAGTAGGAACCCTTCGGACTAGCCATTGGGATGTTTTTAGCGGATCAGAGAGTAGGAACCCTTCGGACCAGCCATTGGGATGTATTTAGCGGATCAGAGAGTAGGAACCCTCCGGACCAGCCATTGGAATGTATTTAGCGGATCAGAGAGTAGGAACCCTTCGGACTAGCCATTGGGATGTATTTAGCGGATCAGAGAGTAGGAACCCTCCGGACTAGCCATTGGGATGTTTTTAGCGGATCAGAGAGTAGGAACCCTTCGGACCAGCCATTGGGATGTATTTAGCGGATCAGAGAGTAGGAACCCTCCGGACCAGCCATTGGGATGTATTTAGCGGATCAGATAGTAGGAACCCTTCGGACTAGCCATTGGAATGTATTTAGCGGATCAGAGAGTAGGAACCCTTCGGACCAGCCATTGGAATGTATTTAGCGGATCAGAGAGTAGGAACCCTTCGGACTAGCCATTGGGATGTATTTAGCGGATCAGAGAGTAGGAACCCTTCGGACCAGCCATTGGGATGTATTTAGCGGATCAGATAGTAGGAACCCTTCGGACTAGCCATTGGGATGTATTTAGCGGATCAGAGAGTAGGAACCCTTCGGACCAGCCATTGGGATGTATTTAGCGGATCAGATAGTAGGAACCCTTCGGACCAGCCATTGGGATGTATTTAGCGGATCAGAGAGTAGGAACCCTTCGGACCAGCCATTGGAATGTATTTAGCGGATCAGAGAGTAGGAACCCTTCGGACTAGCCATTGGGATGTATTTAGCGGATCAGAGAGTAGGAACCCTTCGGACTAGCCATTGGGATGTATTTAGCGGATCAGAGAGTAGGAACCCTCCGGACCAGCCATTGGGATGTATTTAGCGGATCAGATAGTAGGAACCCTTCGGACTAGCCATTGGAATGTATTTAGCGGATCAGAGAGTAGGAACCCTTCGGACCAGCCATTGGAATGTATTTAGCGGATCAGAGAGTAGGAACCCTTCGGACTAGCCATTGGAATGTATTTAGCGGATCAGAGAGTAGGAACCCTCCGGACCAGCCATTGGGATGTATTTAGCGGATCAGAGAGTAGGAACCCTTCGGACTAGCCATTGGGATGTATTTAGCGGATCAGAGAGTAGGAACCCTTCGGACTAGCCATTGGGATGTATTTAGCGGATCAGATAGTAGGAACCCTTCAGACTAGCCATTGGAATGTATTTAGCGGATCAGAGAGTAGGAACCCTTCGGACTAGCCATTGGAATGTATTTAGCGGATCAGAGAGTAGGAACCCTTCGGACCAGCCATTGGGATGTATTTAGCGGATCAGAGAGTAGGAACCCTTCGGACTAGCCATTGGAATGTATTTAGCGGATCAGAGAGTAGGAACCCTTCGGACCAGCCATATGGATGTATTTAGCGGATCAGAGAGTAGGAACCCTTCGGACCAGCCATTGGGGTGTATTTAGCGGATCAGAGAGTCGGAACCCTTCGGACTAGCCATTGGAATGTATTTAGCGGATCAGAGAGTAGGAACCCTTCGGACCAGCCATTGGAATGTATTTAGCGGATCAGAGAGTAGGAACCCTTCGGACCAGCCATTGGGATGTATTTAGCGGATCGGAGAGTCGGAACCCTTCAGACCAGCCATTGGAATGTATTTAGCGGATCAGAGAGTCGGAACCCTTCGGACCAGCCATTGGGATGTATTTAGCGGATCATAGAGTAGGAACCCTTCGGACCAGCCATTGGGATGTATTTAGCGGATCAGAGAGTAGGAACCCTTCAGACCAGCCATTGGGATGTATTTAGCGGATCAGAGAGTAGGAACCCTTCAGACCAGCCATTGGAATGTATTTAGCGGATCAGAGAGTCGGAACCCTTCAGACCAGCCATTGGGATGTATTTAGCGGATCAGAGAGTAGGAACCCTTCGGACCAGCCATTGGGATGTATTTAGCGGATCGGAGAGTAGGAACCCTCCGGACCAGCCATTGGAATGTATTTAGCGGATCAGAGAGTCGGAACCCTTCGGACTAGCCATTGGGATGTATTTAGCGGATCATAGAGTAGGAACCCTTCGGACCAGCCATTGGGGTGTATTTAGCGGATCAGAGAGTCGGAACCCTTCGGACCAGCCATTAGAATGTATTTAGCGGATCAGAGAGTAGGAACCCTTCGGACTAGCCATTGGAATGTATTTAGCGGATCAGAGAGTCGGAACCCTTCGGACCAGCCATTGGAATGTATTTAGCGATCAGAGAGTCGGAACCCTTCGGACCAGCCATTGGGATGTATTTAGCGGATCGGAGAGTCGGAACCCTTCAGACCAGCCATTGGAATGTATTTAGCGATCAGAGAGTCGGAACCCTTCGGACCAGCCATTGGAATGTATTTAGCGATCAGAGAGTCGGAACCCTTCGGACCAGCCATTGGAATGTATTTAGCAGATCAGAGAGTCGGAACCCTTCGGACCAGCCATTGGAATGTATTTAGCGATCAGAGAGTCGGAACCCTTAGGACCAGCCATTGGAATGTATTTAGCAGATCAGAGAGTCGGAACCCTTCGGACCAGCCATTGGAATGTATTTAGCAGATCAGAGAGTCGGAACCCTTCGGACTAGCCATTGGAATGTATTTAGCGGATCAGAGAGTAGGAACCCTTCGGACTAGCCATTGGAATGTATTTAGCGGATCAGAGAGTAGGAACCCTCCGGACCAGCCATTGGGATGTATTTAGCGGATCAGAGAGTAGGAACCCTTCGGACCAGCCATTGGGATGTTTCACATTTGGTATTGTCACTCATCAAAATTGATTTTTAAGTTAGACCTTTTTTACACCATTTCTTTGTCGAGGACAGAGAAATCTTTAATAATGAATGAATTTATGACCATGGATAATTATGATCTCCAATGATCAATGCATTTATTGTTTATAATGGACAGACTAAATCAGTTTCTATTTTCGTTTTTTTTTTTTTTTTTTGCATTGTTGATGAATTCCATTAAAATCATATCAAATATAAACATGTGTTGTTATTTGTTGCCCGAGCTCTGGAGTGTGGAATGAAAAAATCCACAGATCGTATTATACTACAATGTACTACAGAGTTCAAACTAAAACTCAAAATATGATTCGAGGAAAATCAAATATGATTTACAGTCAACAAGTGGGGCAATGTAGAGGCACTTTTTTATAAGTTTGATTTAGGCATATATGTTATACATTCGACGAGGGCAGATCCTAAACTTTTTCAGTGGGGGTGGGGGTTCACCATTTCAGATTTGCACGTTTTTTCTAACTTGCCTGACAGTGTAGTAGTTCAGTCAATATATGATTTGACCCCAAACAAATTGCAACAAAATTCCTTAAAAGCTTTTAATACAGAATGGTATATGTTCTGTGACAGAAAAAAAAGTCCCCAAAAATCTGACTTGGGGGGGGGGGGATGATTTTTTTTCGCCCCCCCCCCCCCCCCCCCCCCCCAAAAAAAAAATCTGGAAAATTACGAAAATTGCTTGATTCGCCAAATTTAAAACCCAATATCAATTTATTGTGCAATATTTGACAGGTGAAATTAAATGTAAGATAATTTTGTATGTAACATAACTAATCCAAAATTGTCAATCGAAACCACCCTACAAGAAACATGTAGCCACCCGAATATTGCTAAAATGCATTTCATATGTTAGCATATACGCTTTTATAGCATTTTCAAGACAGAATACTAAATTTATTAATATTAATAATTGGCTCAGTAGAATAGATTCATATGAATATTATAAATTGTTTAGGTAATGTTCATTAATGCGAGATTAACTTTCACTCTTAAGGGTATTTATAGATGTTCAAAGTTGGTCATTTGGGCTGATTCGGTGCTGGTTAGAATAAAAATTGACCGATATACCAATCAAAGGATGCCATATTTTCATTACTCCTTAAGCAAATGGTTGATTTTTAATTTATTCTTTCTTTATGCAAGTTATTCTTAGCTAAAATGACATTTTGCATCAGATATCGTCAAAAGTTTTATTAAGTTATGTTGACAAAAATATTGTTTGGTACAAATTTGAATCAACCTTGAAAAATGGCAGTCCATGATTCACAACAACAAAAATGTGAATAAAATTTTTGTGTCTTACTGGATTTCTATAATTTTTGGTTGGAATTACCACGATAATTATAGACCACTTAATAAAGGGAAATTGAAGCTTAACTTTTGTTTCCTGTTTTCCTAAAACAAGTTTTCACTTCTACGTAATGATAACAAATGGGCAATCACAGAATTTTTAATACAATTATGAAATCGTACAAAAATATGACTTAATATTTATTTCATGAGGTCGTCCATTTTGCGATGGTTTTATTGGCAAAATCTTATTGCAATCGAACTGGACATATTCAAGAAATAAAGACTTTCGCTGTTCAGATTTATGGACTCTGCCATTTTTCAGCACTGAAGCTAAATTGAAAAATATATCATTTTCACCATCAGAGATTGAAAACAGTAATTAAATTATCAGATCAATTTTAGTATTTCTTAGAAGTGCTACACACATAGGATGCATGTTTAAATATTTAAAGGCATTTTGTGTTCAATTTTCAAATAATATATTACAGAAATAGACGTGTTGTTCGTTTTGGATATAGAATAATACCAAATTGGCATATTGGTCAATAATAAGGCTATTATGCTATCTTTTGCAGGAAAATGTATCAATGTTTATGCCATAATATCGACTAAAGTTTAATGCTTTAACCAATAAAATAAAAACTCATGTTCTTATTAGTTTGAATAATAGTAGTTTTTACTTTTTAAAAGTTCCCAAAGGCCAATATTGTTCAGTTTTAAACGGTTTTGTGTCATTTTGAAAAGTCAATATATTTTTAATGAACTGCATGAAGTGTAACATTTTGACAAATCCAAACAAAAGAAAAGTTGGTCTTTATACACAATTAATTTCATTCAACCAGTATTATTAATGACGCAGAAATCACACTTTGAAAATAACAAGTTATGTGATTGTCCTTATATTCCAGGGTATCGTTTCATTAAGCTTCGTAACTTACGAATGTTCGTAACTTTTGCGTAAGTCAGATTTACGAATTACTAAGCGTTTCACAAACACTTCGTAACTTACGCAAAAAACTTGCGTAACTTACGCCATCTCCACTCTGACGTAAGTTACGATAAAAAATGGCGGCCTACCTTTTTGTCGAGTATCATGGGAGGAGGGCGATGAGAAGGGAAAGGGTTTTCCGAGACAGAACACAAATTTTGGACGTCCTTGATGATGTTGACGTTTTCACTAGATACAAAATGAACAGGGCTAGTATTGTCCAGTTGGCCGACGAGTTGGGGCCACTGATTGAGCCCCAGCAGACTTTTAGGTCATGAAATAGGCTAAAAAAACATTTTCCAAAGTTTTGATTTCTGGCGACTTTTTTCCTGTTATAGTACTAAGGTTTAACATTCCAAAAAGCCAAAAAAATGTTTTGTTGCAATTATTTGAGATTTGGTCTATTTTGTTTGTAAAATGCCTGGACTATAGGTTATGTCCGGATACTCTGTGATTCCCGATAGTCTAACTTGTCTGACGGTGTAGGTTATGTCCGGATACTCTGTGATCCCCCGATAGTCTAACTTGTCTGACAGTGTAGGTTATGTCCGGATACTCTGTGATTCCCCGATAGTCTAACTTGTCTGACAGTGTAGGTTATGTCCGGATACTCTGTGATCCCCCGATAGTCTAACTTGTCTGACAGTGTAGGTTATGTCCGGATACTCTGTGATCCCCGATAGTCTAACTTGTCTGACAGTGTAGGTTATGTCCGGATACTCTGTGATTCCCCGATAGTCTAACTTGTCTGACAGTGTAGGTTATGTCCGGATACTCTGTGATCCCCCGATAGTCTAACTTGTCTGACAGTGTAGGTTATGTCCGGATACTCTGTGATTCCCCGATAGTCTAACTTGTCTGACAGTGTAGGTTATGTCCGGATACTCTGTGATTCCCCGATAGTCTAACTTGTCTGACAGTGTAGGTTATGTCCGGATACTCTGTGATTCCCCGATAGTCTAACTTGTCTGACAGTGAAGGTTATGTTCGGATACTCTGTGATTCCCCGATAGTCTAACTTGTCTGACAGTGTAGGTTATGTCCGGATACTCTGTGATTCCCCGATAGTCTAACTTGTCTGACAGTGTAGGTTATGTCCGGATACTCTGTGATTCCCCGATAGTCTAACTTGTCTGACAGTGTAGGTTATGTCCGGATACTCTGTGATTCCCCGATAGTCTAACTTGTATGACAGTGTAGGTTATGTCCGGATACTCTGTGATCCCCCGATAGTCTAACTTGTCTGACAGTGTAGGTTATGTCCGGATACTCTGTGATTCCCCGATAGTCTAACTTGTATGACAGTGTAGGTAATGTCCGGATACTCTGTGATTCCCCGATAGTCTAACTTGTCTGACGGTGTAGGTTATGTCCGGATACTCTGTGATTCCCCGATAGTCTAACTTGTCTGACAGTGTAGGTTATGTCCGGATACTCTGTGATTCCCGATATTCTAACTTGTCTGACAGTGTAGGTTATATCCGGATAATCTGTGATTCCCCGATAGTCTAACTTGTATGACAGTGTAGGTTATGTCCGGATACTCTGTGATCCCCCGATAGTCTAACTTGTCTGACAGTGTAGGTTATATCAGGATACTCTGTGATTCCCCGATAGTCTAACTTGTCTGATAGTGTTGGTTATGTCCGGATACTCTGTGATTCCCCGATAGTCTAACTTGTCTGACAGTGAAGGTTATGTCCGGATACTCTGTGATTCCCCGATAGTCTAATTGTCTGACAGTGTAGGTTATGTCCGGATACCCTGTGATTCCCCGATAGTCTAACTTGTCTGACAGTGAATGTTATATCAGGATACTCTGTGATTCCCCGATAGTCTAACTTGTCTGATAGTGTTGGTTATGTCCGGATACTCTGTGATTCCCCGATAGTCTAACTTGTCTGACAGTGTAGGCTATGTCCGGATACTCTGTTTTTCCCCGATATTCTAACTTGTCTGACAGTAAAGGTTATGTCCGGATACTTTGGTTTCCTCCCAAATTCAAATATCCGCTTCCATCTGAATCGATTTCCATATATCCTGGAAAAACTTCGGTTTGGATGTGATATCAGAACTGACCCTGGGTCTGGTCACACCACATAGGACTTACTTTTTGTGTCACAACCAGTAAACATTTAAGATCACCACCCCATAACCAATCTTGTATTCAGATATACATCGCCGGAAAACCACGTGCCACTGCTCGGTACGTTTGTGTCACAAACGTTTAAGCAGTGTCACGTGGGTTTCTGATGATGGCGGATATGCTACAATGATTGGTCTTGGATCTTTTCCTGTCCATCATATATTTCCGAGAATATTTTGCCAGCATTGCTTAGATCGCCTAGACACGACTGTATCCAAGGGGCCGCAGTTCCCGAGCCATTGGTTAAAGTGTTCCGACATTCTACCACTAGGCCTCCACCTCTGGGTTGCGAGTTCGAATCCCACGTGGGACAGTTGCCAGGTACTGACCATAGGTCGGTGGTTTTTTTCCGGATACTCCGGCTTTCCTCCACCTCCAAAACCTGGCACATCCTTAATTGACCCTGGCTGTTAATAGGTCGTAAAACAAAATAAACCCAACCAAACCAAACCAAACCAAACAACTATATACTGGTGAGTGATTGTGTAAATTAATATTTATACGTTATACGGATGTAGATGTATCTAAAGGTGTCTTCTTTTGGAGCAAGGTCAATCGTTACATGAATGTTTCGCATTAAGTACCGGTACACGTGCTTACAGTCGGGTAGGCTAGAGCAATAGGTGTAACGTGTAGATCAATGGCATAATAACCAGTAAACTCTATTACGTTCAGATTGTTGATTTTTTTATAGCACTACATCTTGATACAGTGTACATCTGACTGAAACTAAATGAACACGGCATTATGTACGTTGATTGATAATGATGTGTAATTTGAAGAACGAAATGAGCATTGTATATTATTACACAAAAGGTTTGATAAAGTTATAACCATATAACTATTGTTTCTTCGATCCACACAGTACTAGGAAACTGTACTAACGAGCTCTTATTGGAATGTGTCTCGTTGAATATACGTAATTAATCATATTAGGACCAACATTTTCTAGTTTGTACGGTTCCTCATAACATTACAGGAGACAAAACATAAAGGAACAAACATGATTTTATTGTTATATTGACTTCTTCTTAAACATTAAACATTATCAGCAATAGCAGCATCGTAGCAGCAGCAGCAGCAAAATGCATCATCATCATCATCATCATCATCATCATCATCATCTTCATCTTCATCATCGTCGTCTTCACCATAATCACTATCACCATCGTCGTCTTCATCATCATCATCATCATCATCATCATCATCATCATCGCCATCACCATCATCATCGCCATCACCATCATCATCGTCTTCACCATATCATCATCATCATCATCATTATCATCATCAACAACACCAACATCACTATCCTCATCTTAACCAAATCATCAAGTCTAAACTTCTATGTTAGGGAGGGATGGTACTGGAGTATTAATCCGGCGACTCCTTCTCAGTTCCTCGATTTTTCTTTCCTTTTTCTCCCATTTCTCCCTTTGTTCTGCTAATCGTTTCTCTCTCTTCTGTCGAGCCCGCTCCAACCTTTCCTCTGTTGATATCTTGTTTGCTTTTTCTGCCTTCGACACTCTGGCTAGTTTTGCCTCGGTTCTTGTTTTTATTTCTTCTTCGTTTAATTCTCGGTTGATCTTTGCTCTTTGTAAGCGGCCATTGACTGTGATCTTATCGATTTCATCATCTTTTTGTAATGCGTTTTTCATCATCTTCTCTTCCAATCGAGTTCGCCTTTCTTTCTCTTTTGCCTCTCTTTTAGCAGCTGCTAATTCTCGTCTGTGTTCCGACATACGGGCCATCTTCCCCTTCCTCCGTAATATCTCATTCTTCACCATTTCCACGTCTGACTCTTGTCGGTTTAAAGACATCTTAGTAGGAATACTTCTGGTAGTCAGGGGAGGCAATTTTCGCGGTCGTGATGGAACTGTTTGTTTAGTATCCCGCGAACATTGGGGTACTCCAGGTAAATTGTAATAGTCCTCATCTGAGGTTGACGGGCCTGACAATTCCTCCCTCATTTCGATGGTGAACGCCACGCCTCCTAATCCCTTATTAGGAATGATCCCCTCCTCCCGAAGCTGCATTAGTACCGTCTGTTCCGTCTTCCGTGTCAGATTCAGCATGGGCGTGCCTTCATTGACAGGGACTCCCACGGTGTCTCCGATATGAATGGTTTGAACCTGTGTATGGGGAATAAATCAATCGTAAAAACAAAGAAAATTGGTGTCCTGAACTCCTCTTTTCTATCAATGTGTTTAAAATAAAAGAATTTTCCCATATTCATAAAAAAAATAAAAGGGTTTTTCAACCTTTATCTCAGCTTAACTGTATACCAATGTTTTACAAACTTAAGTCTAACTTCTAGTCAGTAAAAACTCAAGCTCTTTGAATGTGTAGTTGCTAAACCTTGATAAGCTATAAGTACTTTAATGATTGCAATACATGACAAAAAGTCAAGTATTTTCAACACTCTAGTATACCAACAAATTTCTGGCTTAAATTTCTGGCTTACTGACCTAAGTATCTACTTAATTGAAATGCTTTATTTAAGTTTTATTTAAGTAAATGGGCTCAATATCTTTCCAGATTTTTGATTTATTAATCATTACAGTTCTTTGGATACTGTAAAAGTCAATATTTTCGCGTGTGGAACTTTTCGCTAAGTCAGCCTCCAAACTGTTCGCGGTGTGAGATTTGAAATGTGTACCCATAATAATAGTATATATTGTAGAGTTTGAGTGGTTTTGAATAAGTTTGCGAGTGGACATATTCTTGGAGATTAAATGCCAGCGAAATAAGCGAAAATTACCTCACCACGAACATTTCCCCTTTTACAGTAGTAAATGCGGTTAGCTATAGGGGCAGTGAGGTCTTTCGTGGGTTCTATCTTACCTTGGTCCGTCTGTGATCCCGGCCAAACAACGCCCTCAGTCGGCCTCTTTTTGGTTTCTGTTCAAATTCGATCGTCTTTGCGTAAGTGCATCCCATGATCTTTGGAGATATGTTGTAAGCAGCTTTCGCAAAATGGACGAAGTGTACATAGAAACAAAGTATTGTGACGTCATAATATTAATGAACCCATGACGTCATAATAGTGTAATCCATTATCCTTCTACCTACATATAGCTACTTCACTGGGGCGTCTGTCAGCTATATATATTCTGGAACAGTGGATAACGTTTCAGTGCAATGCTATACATTGTATAGGTTATGGAATCGAATTTGCCAGGATTTGTTTTGACCGGTACTCTAACCAATGACCCACAGTTCCCCAGTTCGCCGCTTTTCTGATTTAGCTGAGAGGAAACTAAACATGCTCGAAGGTGGAAGGCGATCGATCTAATAAATCTGTCACACTACTGAAATTTTTTAACCTGTGACGCACAAAAAAATGTGACTCTAAACTTTTGTCAATAATTTGTAATTTAGCTTATATATGTATTGTGAGTCTGGTATAGATGACTTTCTATAGTCCTTATAACCAGAAATAAACTTAACTTAATGAAGACTCTTTTTTTCAATTCGTCAAATTTTCGGAGCAATCCGCTCCTTTATCAAAACACAAAGAAACATAAAATGATTACATTACATAAAAAAAATATCAAAATACTTTAATATTGTTTTTTTTTTTTTTAGTTTTTCTACACCTTTAGAATTAATTCTTTGTCCGATATATTATAGCTACAGGTAGATGTATACAATTTTGCAATCAAACGTTCAAAGCGTTACATTTTTGTATCGATATATTGGAGTCTAAACTAGTACTGTTCTCAAAAAGAAACATCGATATCGGGGCCCATATTTATAAAAACGTTGTTATACTCAAACCAATATTCTGTACTGGAGTGTATGTTTATGTTAGTTCTTGTGTTAGTGATAAATTATATAAAATGATCATATTTGTAAAATGAATAAATACATATTTTAACGGATAGACTTTTATTTTGTTGTTTTCGATGTTAGAAATGTTGTTTTTCTTAAATTAATTCTTTACTCCAATTTTCTTCATATGTTATATAATTAGACCTAGGCCTAACATCAAGAATATGATAACAATACCTGGGACGTATATGTGAGACAATGTGCATTTAGTATTTATAATTATTGAACGAAAACATTAAAGAGATTCATTCCGGTCACTGTTTTTACTTTTAATTTTAAATATTGATAAATATAATTTACACTGCTATAACAGGTATTGAATTATCTTTCTTTGGTTGGTCTTTAAATAAAAATCCGTTGTGTATTAAGAGAGAAGTGTTTTAATCAATACAACAAATTATCAAAATTCATTCTCATCTGAATGCATTCCGGGTTTTGTACTCGACCACACTAATAGATCAGGGGAGATTACTCTGGCGATAATATAAACAAACATGTCAGTTCGCTCAAGAAAGTTGAACAAATATAGACGAGTTTCTTCGTCCAGTGATGATGATTCGGGGCCTTCAGTGCGTCAATTATCCACTGCATCAAAGAAAAAGCGTGTCACAGCATTGGTGGAAACAGACTCGGACACTGACCATAACGAAGGCACTGGAATACAGACGGTCGGTTTTCAGCTCCCTACCACAGGGGCACGCAAAGACTTTAATATTGATAGTTTTGACTTACAGTCGCTGGGTGTGTTATATCCGTATTGGGATATAACACACCCAGCGACTGTTAGTCAAAACTATCAATATAAAAGTCTTTGCGTGCCCCTGTGTCCCTACTGTACAGTAGGCCTAATCTTCTTCTGTTCATCTAATCTGGATAAAATGCAGAGTTTTGATTCTCATTTTCTATTTTTTAAATCAAATTCGATATCTAAAGCGTTTCATTTCCTCATTATCGTTATAATTAGCATCCCTCGCCCTGTATGACGCATTTCTATTTTTTGGATTAATATTCCAGTCCAGTACGTAATTAAATAACATATTTTCAGATAAAATAAGACAAATTGAAGATAAAAATGCCATAAATATAACATTTCAGAAAATTAAAGAAGTTTAATTTAGTACATTAATAGGTTGTATGAGATGGTATTGGGTAGTATGGGGTAGTATATTATTTAGACTCACCAGCTATACATTGTACTCCCTATAGCCTATAGCTATACGTATACAGGCCTTGTTAACTGGACTGTTTTTTGAGTTCAACTGACTCCAGCTGTGTTTGCTCAACTGTAAATATTAAGGATTAATTTTCTGTTTTGTTTAGGTTATCGGGGGATAACTACAATGGAAAACGGGTAAATTCAATAACCGGCAAAGCTGGTTAAAGTATACAATGTAATTTACCAGTTTCCATTGTAGTTATCCCCCGATAACCTAAGCAAAATAGAAAATTTATCCTTATATTTACAGTATCTTTCTGTGAAATGTTCGTAACTATTTTGTTCATTACAGTCAAATCTTCTAACACAGATTTCATTTCAAAACTAATAAACGTGGGAATGGTTCAATAAATGTAACAGCATGAAGTTTGCAAGCTCCGCCCATGTTTATTGTTGGTGACGTCACACAATTGTGTTTCAAACTGTAGGATTTGCATAGCTCCACCCACATGTATTGCAGGGTTGCCAACTCTCACGGCGTGAGACAAAAACTCACGTAAATTCATCATAAAAATGACCTCTCTCAAGCTGAAACAATCCTCACGCCACGTGAGCTAAATTTCTCACACATTCATGAAGGTTTCTCCCTCAACCTCACACGAAGCCATAACTGGTCATTTAAGCTTGGGACCAGACTTGAATAGGCACACAAGTACCATACAGGTGTGAATCAATTAGCCTGACACTGTGTTAGGCCATACAATTAAAGCAGTCAGTCATGCATCACGTCTCTGACAGTCTGAAGTCCAATGGCCAAATCAGACCTGTCATACTATTGTTGTCGACGTCATAGAAATTTGTCACATGTTTGACTACAGTTATGCAGTGATAATGATAATCTGTTGAGCAATGGTTATCGAGTGAATGTCAGTGTAGACTGTAAATATTAGCCAACCACTTAGACTTAGATTACGGAAGCCGAACAGGACCACTAGAAAAATTGAAATTTCTTGCAACAAAAAAATAAATAAATGTTTTTTCTCGTAATTACGAGTTTCTTTCTCGTACGTCATAACAATTTTTTTTGTGGTTAAAACGAGATTGTTTCTCATTATAACTATTATTTCTCGTAATTACGAGTTTCTTTCTCATCATAACGAGATTGTTTGTTATAACGAGAAACTTGTTATAACAAGAAATAATCTCTTTATAACGAGAAAGAAACTCGTTATAACGAGAAAGAAACTCGTTATAACAAGAAAGAAACTCGTTATAACGAGAAAAAATCTCGTTATAACGAAAAAGAAATTTATTTATTTTCTTGTTAGAAGAAATTTCATTTTTTTCTAGTGGTCCTATTTGGCTTCCATACTTAGATAGCAATCTATTATCTCGTTCTGTGATTTGGTCTGAAGCAATCTGGGGTAAATAGAAGATATCTAACAGTGTCTTCAGTAATACCAAATCTTTTTTGTATAAATGTTATGTACTGGACATTTTTTTTTTAATTTGGTATAAGATAAAATAAACTATATACAGGTACTATTTAAAGTGTATCAGAACTTTGGATGTCTGTGTATGTGAGCCATGTACATAGTCTGCTGACTTTGTTTATGTATGCACTAGTACTTTTCCTGTCCTTTTTTGTTTCTGGTACACAATTCTATACATGAATTTTAAATCCTGCACAATACATTTTTTAGGAAATAATCTGCCTCTATGGTTTTCTCCTTATATTCAATACAAGGTAAATTTAAGATGGAATTCTGAAGCCGTGGGCCTGATGTATTTTCTTTTTCTTCTGCAGGAGATGAGAAGTTCTGAAAGACTAAATAGAAGAAATTCAAGATCTTTTCAGATGCCGTCACGTGATAGTGTCTGGGATAGCATTCCTTCAACTCCAACATCCACTGATAAAGCAATATATCGCCTGAAGCCGAGGAGAGTTGTTAAGAGTTTTACGAGAATGTGAGTCTGTTAATGAAATATTGGGCACAGGAGCAATATTATATCAAAATTATTGACAATAAACATTCAATTTCTGTTATAATACATTCTCTGAATACACATGGTCACTGGGATTGGTTTCTACTTGGTAACTATGTTCTCCCAAAGGGCTATAGCATAGGCCTATCTTAAAAGTGTTATCTCCCTTGTTTGCCATATCATGACTACATTGGGAAGTGTTTTTGAAACAAATTTGTGCCATGAAATTAATGTATGACACCATAATTGGAATAATGTCATCCTATTGTCACATGGCACCAAATCGTCACAAAAACACTTCCCGAAAGTTGATCATCTTGTATCCACCATTGTGGCCTATCAAGGGGAATAACTACACTTCTGGGAGAGGCCTATATAAGTTATCAAGCTTAATATGTGATTCACTTTTGTTTGTCATCCATAACTTTTTCTTTAAACTGCATGTTCTCAACAAAATCAGAATTTAAAAAAAAAGTATATTCCTAGGTGATGTGGAGTCTGAAGTATGGAGGATAAAAAATTGACCTGTTTAAGAACAAATATGGGTTTAAAATCAGAACATCTACAAAAATCTAACTAACCAAATAAAGGATTTTTATTATAGCTAGCTCACCTTAGAGACACACAGGCCCAATAGTGGGAGAAATTAAGGGACATATTTTAAAAAATATCTCCTTCTGTACAAATGATTTGTGAAGAATAAAACAATATCCATTGGCAATTGTAACTTTTTGTGTAATCAAAGATTGTGGCTATCCTTGGGGAAGAGGAACAGGGCCCATACATACATAATGTAGGTGTTAATCTCTGAAACTTCCATTGAGGGAGACAGTGCATGAAATGCGACTGAAACTGCATTGCTCAATTCGTCTTTCCCATTTATGTATCAAAATAACTCCAAAAAATATTCATTTGATTCAGACACACCTGTTATGACCATTACACACACTCTGCAGTAACTAGGAAATCATTTGACTACAGGATGTAGATTTTGAGATTGTGTGAGTTTGGACTTGGATGAGGGAGATGTGGAGGGAGATTGGGAAATTTTGGTCAAAATGAGGGAGTCACCTTCGTACTGAGGAAGGGTTAATGGGTATGCCATAAGGGAGAACAGACATTAACTTTGACTGTATTGGAATTAGTTCAGGAAATCACAATCTCTTACATATACATGTATCTAACAAACATTCATTTTGGCAGAACCCACCGATACAACCAAGATGTTTGTTACTCAGAAGAGGATGAGACGGGTACAGATGATTTTATAGTCTCCGATGGGGAGGTGTCCGAGAGCGAGGAGGAGGACTGCAATGGTAACAGGAAAACACGTCGTCAGAAGGTACAGTAAATAGCGCAGTGAAACCCCGCTAACTCCAATTGACCAGCTAGATCAAGTTTTAGGAAGACATGGTTTGACTATCATGGTCATTATTCTATAAGGTAGGATGATAGAGATTAAGAGTGCTGTAAATGTCCTAGATCTATAGCAGATATTAGAAGTAAATATACCTGGACAAAAAATTAATAAATAAACGTTTATTTTAAGATATAAAAATAGCTGCATAATGAAAAAATTCTTCAATCCCTTATTTAGTTGTTATATTGTTAATCTATTCAAGTTTCAATATGGTTAAAGATGGGCATATTGTGTTGCCCTATAAATAACTGTCATTCTGTTTTAGCAGATAGCAATATGTAGTTGTATTTTCTGATGGTTCACCTGTTTGTTTCAGAGTTATTGCCACATTTGACTTTTAGAATTTTATTGAGATTCCCAAAATGGTATGACTGACATTGGAGAGTCTTGTCTAATTCCAGCAAAATTTCAGAATTTTAGATAAAAATTGGGACCAAAATTGCAGAACATTTTGTCTTTTGTGTATTTCGTACAATCTACTTACTTAATAGGTCAGATTTGACCAAGCAGATTTAAACAATGAAAATAAGAACAAAATTACATTCTTGCAATGGGGTCTGAATAAACTTGCCTATATCTTCATATCTACATACATTGAATATACTTACCAATATCTTCATGTCTACGTACATTGAATAAACTTGTCAATATCTTCATGTGTACGTACATTGAATAAACTTGTCAATATCTTCATGTCTACGTACATTGAATAAACTTGTCAATATCTTCATGTGTATGTACATTGAATAAACTTGCCTATATCTTCATGTCTACGTACATTGAATAAACTTGCTAATATCTTCATGTCTACGTACATTGAATAAACTTGCCAATATCTTCATGTCTACGTACATTGAATAAACTTGCCAATATCTTCATGTCTATGTACATTGAATAAACTTATCAATATCTTCATGTCTACATACATTGAATAAACTTGCCTATATCTTCATGTCTACGTACATTGAATAAACTTGCTAATATCTTCATATCTACGTACATTGAATAAACTTGCTAATATCTTCATGTCTACGTACATTGAATAAACTTGTCAATATCTTCATGTCTACATACATTGAATAAACTTGCCTATATCTTCATGTCTACGTACATTGAATAAACTTGCCAATATCTTCATGTCTACGTACATTGAATAAACTTGCCAATATATTCATGTCTATGTACATTGAATAAACTTATCAATATCTTCATGTCTACGTACATTGAATAAACTTGCCTATATCTTCATGTCTACGTACATTGAATAAACTTGCTAATATCTTCATATCTACGTACATTGAATAAACTTGCCAATATCTTCATGTCTACGTACATTGAATAAACTTGCCAATATCTTCATGTCTACGTACATTGAATAAACTTGCCAATATCTTCATGTCTACGTACATTGAATAAACTTGCCAATATCTTCATGTCTACATACATTGAATAAACTTGCCAATATCTTCATGTCTACGTACATTGAATAAACTTGCCTATATCTTCATGTCTACGTACATTGAATAAACTTGCCAATATCTTCATGTCTACGTACATTGAATAAACTTGCCAATATCTTCATGTCTACGTACATTGAATAAACTTGCCAATATCTTCATGTCTACGTACATTGAATAAACTTGCCAATATCTTCATGTCTACATACATTGAATAAACTTGGTCATATATATCATGCATAAGTCTGTGAGCCTCCTCATCTCGATTTAGAATCGGCCCACTGCGGCATATCCAGTTTGCTTCTTTAATCTGCGATGCTGCCAAGGAGTTAGTTACAGTCTATACCCTCTGGTTGTCAGCGGGGATATTCGTGTCGCACCGACAAATCTAGCTTATTTAGTATGAATCACTAGTACATTTCTGTCACTTTGTTTATTACCTGTTTGATGTATGAAATATTATACAATATTATATCATTACTGTCATGAGATTATTCAGACTAAACAGGTAATGTATACTTACATGAAGGTGTTAAATATGCAGCTTTAAATGGATTCTATATGAAGTGAGTTAGGCGTACATGGTTCGGTCCTGATGATACTTGTTAGAGTTTAGTATTGATTAATTCCCCTTTATGCTTTCAGATTTGAGATGAGTAAAAAAAGTTATACCAATATAGTTGGTCTCTTTTAATAGCTGAAATTAATCTGAAGGTTTCCTGTTTTACAGATCCAAAAGACCCGAGGAAGACATCACAGGGTAAAAGGCTACCATCCTAAAATACTTGATACGGCTAATATGAATAGTGAGTCTGACAAGGAAGGAGAAGCAACAGAACAGGGTATCAACAGTGACAAGCATGGACACACATATTCAGGTGTCGACAACTACCAGCAGTGTGTCAAAACCTTTAGTGGAGAAGATTCAGAAGGAAACGATCAGGAGAACTGCAACTGGGAACTGAGGTCTAAGCCAGGTAGGGCAAAACGGCGTCTGTCCCAGATCATGAGTAGCAGTGATTCCGACCACAGCGATAGGGTAACTACTAACGAGGTATCTAATGAGGTACAACACTGCAAAAATAGTGAAATGGAAAATATCAACAATAATGTGGAACCAAAATGTCACAACAGCATAGAAATGACTGATGGAAATTTAAATAAGCCAGGAATTGTTGAAACCTCATCCGAATCTCCAGTGTCTGCATGTGGAGAAGGCACCTGCAAAACAGAAAATGGTTCTGGATCGGAAAGTGATGCTGACAGTAGCGCTGAATCTTCCAGTGGTTCAGTCAGTGGCTCTACAAGTAAATCTGAGAGTCCTTATAGTGATTCAGATCATGATGCTCAGTGTGATTTAGAAAATATCAAGTCGACACGTGCTAGGCATCAAATTCAGAAACAAGCGAGTGCCAAAAAGAAAAAGTTTGAAGCATTCTTAGAAGCTAGACGAAAAGTTCTGGCTTCAAAAAGAAATTGAAATGTGCAATATCTGATGTGAAATGATGTTGATTAATGTGAGATTTTGACACTTAATGTAATTTCTATGCTTTAGTGAAAGTTAATTTGAACAAATTACTTCATAATAAAACAATGTGTTCACTTAAATTTGACTGTAAATGTGATTGCCACGCTCCTACTCTCAATCAATTCATCATCATCCATTGTGCTTTATATGGAATACTTGTCACAGTAACAAAATTAAAATTTCAATTGGCTCATTAAAGGACATTTTGGCTTCGTCAGATAAAGGGCTATTTAAACCATGTGGTCCTTGTTTTGACAGTCCTTAAACTTTATCAGAAAATTGCCCTTAGTCTGTAGTGTTCCATTTGCTTCATTTTGAGAAAGGTTAGTAAACCAAGATGGCTGGCCCTGTGGCATTCAAGAGTTAAAGTTTGTTATACCCACCCCCTCCCCCATATCTTCCATTTATACAAAATTGTTTGATTTACATCCCTCTGATGGTTCTGAGAAAGATTTCAATTATTTATCACTACTCTGGTATGTTTTCCAGAGTCCTGGACCACTGCCCAAAGAGGGACAATATAAATGTTAATGCAAATTGAGTCCAATAGCTCACCAGGAAGGTTACTCTGGGACAAAATTTGGTCAAATCCTTCATGTTCCCTTATTGGGCACTGCAGGAAAAATTTGGATACTGAAATTAAAGCAATGCATTTTTTCTTTATGTTATTATATTTGTACATGATATAAAATTGTTATTTGAAAATTCAATATTTGAGTTTGTGTCTTCTTTTCACTTTACCCTATGCAGTTCTTCGGCTAAGCTCTACACAAATTAATTGAAAGCTTCATTGATATTGAGAACCAATTAATCCTGATGATGGAGATAACTAAAATGGCACTTTCTTGAAGATACCCAGGTACACGGAACCTACAGGGCACATTCTTGAAGATACCCAGGTACACGGAACCTACAGGGCACTTTCTTGAAGATACCCAGGTACACGGAACCTACAGGGCACATTCTTGAAGATACCCAGGTACACGGAACCTACAGGGCACTTTCTTGAAGATACCCGGGTACACGGAACCTACAGGGCACATTCTTGAAGATACCCGGGTACACGGAACCTACAGGGCACTTTCTTGAAGATACCCGGGTACACGGAACCTACAGGGCACATTCTTGAAGATACCCGGGTACACGGAACCCACAGGGCACATTCTTGAAGATACCCGGGTACACGGAACCTACAGGGCACATTCTTGAAGATACCCGGGTACACGGAACCTACAGGGCACATTCTTGAAGATACCCGGGTACACGGAACCTACAGGGCACATTCTTGAAGATACTCAGGTATACGGAATCTACAGGGGACATTCTTGAAGATACCCAGGTATACGGAATCTACAGGGCACATTCTTGAAGATACCCAGGTACAAGGAACCTACAGGGCACATTCTTGAAAATACCCGGGTATAAGGAATCTACAGGGCCCATTCTTGAAGATACTCAGGTATACGGAATCTACAGGGGACATTCTTGAAGATACCCGGGTATAAGGAATCTACAGGGCACATTCTTGAAGATACCCGGGTATAAGGAATCTACAGGGCCCATTCTTGAAGATACTCAGGTATACGGAACCTACAGGGCACATTCTTGAAGATACCCGGGTATACAGAATCTATAGGGCACATTCTTGAAGATACTCGGGTATACAGAAACTACAGGGCACATTCTTGAAGATACCTGGGTTATACGGAATCTTCAGGGCACATTCTTGAAGATACCCGGGTACACGGAACCTACAGGGCACATTCTTGAAGATACCCGGGTACACGGAACCTACAGGGCACATTCTTGAAGATACTCAGGTATATGGAATCTACAGGGGACATTCTTGAAGATACCCAGGTATACGGAATCTACAGGGCACATTCTTGAAGATACCCAGGTACAAGGAACCTACAGGGCACATTCTTGAAAATACCCGGGTATAAGGAATCTACAGGGCCCATTCTTGAAGATACTCAGGTATACGGAATCTACAGGGGACATTCTTGAAGATACCCGGGTATAAGGAATCTACAGGGCACATTCTTGAAGATACCCGGGTATAAGGAATCTACAGGGCCCATTCTTGAAGATACTCAGGTATACGGAACCTACAGGGCACATTCTTGAAGATACCCGGGTATACAGAATCTATAGGGCACATTCTTGAAGATACTCGGGTATACAGAAACTACAGGGCACATTCTTGAAGATACCTGGGTTATACGGAATCTTCAGGGAACATTCTTCAAGATACCCGGGTATACGGAATCTACAGGGCACATTCTTAGTCATAATATGTAGTACATGTATCATTGTAAAAAGGGAAATTTTCACTGTGTTTTTATTTTGTCTTCTCATGAAAAGATTTGAATTTGCGCTGTCTTGAACTTGCTCTCTCAAACTTGGATCCTCATTGTACATGTAATATGAGACGCAAGCAAAAAAATATTCGCCCTGTCCTTAATTCACCTTTCTATTGTTGGGTGAAATTAAAACAAGGGCAAATTTATCCAGTTTTACAGTATTAACCCTTTTGATTTATTGGACATAAACGACCAGCAGCAAAACATTTTTTTTATGTTATCCTGGGTGCATGTTGGTGGAGGAAAACCGGAGTCCCCGTAGGTAAACCAAAGACCTACTTCCAGTACCTGGCCCTTTTATTCTGTAGATGGTACATTACCTAATGAAACTGCTAATCATTTCAAAAACAGTAGAAATTTTGTATACACATATTCATTGGAATGTTTTAGGTATAAATGAAAGCTCTACTTTACCGACAAATCTTAAAAGAGGTCAAAGATCACAGATGAGTTGCATTGTCTCTTTTAAAGGGGCATACTGCTAAACCCTTAATTTCGGCTTTTGAATGAAAATACTGTCTGCACTAAAAATGATATTTACCTGCTATTCCAATATTCAAATGTCCAGACTGACCACTCGCATTGTTCAGGAAAACCAATACTCCTAGGTACTGATATTGGATTTGTAACATGCTGGGGTGAAGAACTACCATTTTTGTGCCGCCTGAAAAGGCGACATATAGGGATCACTATGTCGGCGTCGGCGGCGACGGCGTCTGCACCAACAGTTTCCGTGCGATAACTTGAATTTCCTTGGGCCAATCAAACTCAAATTTCATACAGTGCTTCCTTACCAAAAGTGCTCGCTTGGGATTGCTTTTCAGAGTCAAAGATCAAGGTCACTGTTGCTATCAATAGAAATTCTGTTTCCGTGCGATAACTTCAGTTTCCTTAGACCAATCAAACTCAAACTTCATACAGTACTTCCTTACAAAAAGTGCTCGCTTGGGATTGCTTTTCAGGGTCAAAGGCCAAAGGTCAAGGTCAATGTTGCTATAAATAGAAAATCGGTTTCCGTGCGATAACTTGAGTTTCCTTGGGCCAATCAAACTCAAACTTCATAGAGTACTTCCTTACCAAAAGTGCTCTCATGGGATTGCTTTTCAGGGTCAAAGGTCAAGGTCACTGTTACTATAAATAGAAAATCACTTTTCCTGGGCCAATCAAACTCAAACTTCATACAGTGCTTCCTTACCAAAAATGCTCGCTTGGGATTGCTTTTAAGGGTCACTGTTTCTATTCCACTTGGAACTGATACAATGCAAATCCACAGATAGCTCCTAAAAACTTATCTCCAACTTGCTGTGCAGGCGACACATCTACTTCCATGGAATTCTTGTTTTCAAATAAATGAAATTGACCTATTTGAAAGGTCACAGGGCATCAAATATCTGAAAATGTTCATGGGACTTCTCACCTAAGAGGCCCAGGGGACTAATACAATAAATGTATTCGGCCTTTAGTATGTTGGGAGGCAGGGCTTCGGAATTCCTTCAAATGAACTACCTTGAACCATTATCAAGGTCACAGGGGTCAAGTGTGTTAAAAAACTTAAGGGACATCTCAATAATCAAACATCTTCTACATAACCTAAAAGCCAAAAGATGAAATATTGGCTGTTTAGCATGGATTTAAAGTTTGTTCAAATGAATGACCTTGACCCACTTTCAAGGTCATAGAAGTGGTCAAATGTCTTAAAATCTCTAAGCAACTTTCAATAACCAAAAGAATTAACCTAGTATTGCTATTACACATGAAAATTGCTTGTTTTTATTTTACCTGACACTTCAATTGCCTATCTTCCAGATTTTTTTAATTGCCTTATTGGTCAGGTAAATATTTCAGATGTTACGACCCAGTCAAACGTCTTTCAAAAGTTAGGGTCAAACCATAGGTCACAGAGATCTCATTGTACTTCACATTCCTCAATGTAATTGTGTAAACAATCAAGATTTAAGTGAACTATTCACAATCCTATATAGTGTTACTGGGTTATCATAACTCCCATGCAGTGATATTTGATATACAGATATCCATCCTCCCATACAGTGATACTGGATATACAGATATCCACCCTCCCATACAGTGATACCAGATATACAGATATCCACCCTCCCATACAGTGATACTGCATAGATATACAGATATCCACCCTCCCATACAGTGATACTGGATATACAGATATCTACACTCCCATACAGTGATATTAGATATACAGATATCTACCCTCCCATACAGTGATACTGGATATACAGATATCCACCCTCCCATACCATGACAATGGATAAACATATATCCAACCTCCCATACAGTGATACTGGATATACAGATATCCACCCTCCCATACAGTGATACTGGATAAACAGATATCCATCCTCCCATACAGTGACACTGGATATACAGATATCGTCCCTCCCATACAGTGACACTGGATATACAGATATCGTCCCTCCCATACAGTGACACTGCATAAATATACAGATATCCACCCTCCCATACAGTGATACTGGATATACAGATATCCACCCTCCCATACAGTGATACTGGATAAACAGATATCCAACCTCCCATACAGTGATACTGGATATACAGATATCGTCCCTCCCATACAGTGACACTGGATATACAGATATCGTCCCTCCCATACAGTGATACTGGATAAACAGATATCCATCCTCCCATACAGTGACACTGGATATACAGATATCGTCCCTCCCATACAGTGACACTGCATAAATATACAGATATCCACCCTCCCATACAGTGATACTGGATATACAGATATCCACCCTCCCATACCATGACAATGGATAAACATATATCCAACCTCCCATACAGTGATACTGGATAAACAGATATCCATCCTCCCATACAGTGACACTGGATATACAGATATCGTCCCTCCCATACAGTGACACTGCATAAATATACAGATATCTACCCTCCCATACAGTGATACTTGATATACAGATATCTAACCTCCCATACAGTGATACTGGTTATACTGATATCCACCCTCCCATACAGTGACGCCGGATATACAGGTAATCAGCCTTCCATACAGTGATACTGGATATACAGGTAATCAGCCTTCCATACAGTGATACTGGCTATACAGAAATACTCCCTCCCATACAGTGATACTGGATATACAGATATCTACCCTCACATACAGTGATACTGGATATACAGATATCCACCCTCCCATACAGTGATACTGGATATACGAATATCCACCCTCCCATACAGTGATACTGGATATACAGATATCCACCCTCCCATACCATGACAATGGATAAACATATATCCACCCTCCCATACAGTGATACTGGATATAAAGATGTCCACACTCCCATACAGTGATAATGGATATACAGATATCCACCCTCCTGTACAGTGATACTGGATAGACAGATATCTACCCTCCAATGCAGTGATACTTAATATACTGATTTCTACCCTCCCATACAGTGATACTGGATATACAGATATCCACCCTCCCATACAGTGATACTGGATATACAGATATCTACCCTCCCATACAGTGATACTGGATATACAGATATCTACCCTCCCATACAGTGATACTGGATATACATATGTCTACCCTCCCATACAGTGATACTGGTTATACAGATATCTACCCTCCCATACAGTGATACTGGTTATACAGATGTCTACCCTCCCATACAGTGATACTGGATATACAGATATCCACCCTCCCATACAGTGATACTGGATATACAGATATCCACCCTCCCATACAGTGATACTGGATATACAGATATCCAACCTCCCATACAGTGATACTGGATATACAGATATCCACCCTCCCATACAGTGATACTGGATAAACAGATATCCAACCTCCCAAACAGTGATACTGGATATACAGATATACTCCCTCCCATACAGTGATACTGGATAAACAGATATCCATCCTCCCATACAGTGACACTGGATATACAGATATCGTCCCTCCCATACAGTGACACTGCATAAATATACAGATATCCACCCTCCCATATAGTGATACTGGATATACAGATATCCACCCTCCCATACCATGACAATGGATAAACATATATCCACCCTCCCATACAGTGATACTGGATATAAAGATGTCCATACTCCCATACAGTGATAATGGATATACAGATATCCACCCTCCTGTACAGTGATACTGGATAGACAGATATCTACCCTCCAATGCAGTGATACTTAATATACTGATTTCTACCCTCCCATACAGTGATACTGGATATACAGATTCCCACCCTCCCATAGAGTGATACTGAACATACTGATTTCTACCCTCCAAAACAGTGTTACTGGATATACAGATATCAACCCTCCCATACAGTGATACTTGATATACAGATATTCACCCTCCTATACAGCGATACTGGATATACAGATATCTACCCTCCCATACAGTGATACTGGATATAGATATATTCACCCTCCCATACAGTGATAATGGATATACTGATATCTACCCTCCCATACAGTGATACTGGATATACAGATATCTACCCTCCCATACAGTGATACTGGATATAGATATATTCACCCTCCCATACAGTGATACTGGTTATACTGATATCCACCCTCCCATACAGTGATACTGGATATACAGATATCCACCCTCCCTTACAGTGATACTGGATATACAGATATCTACCCTCCGATACAGTGATAATGGATATACAGATATCCACCCTCCCTTACAGTGATACTGGTTATACTGATATCCATCCTCCCATACAGTGATACTGGATATACAGGTAATCAGCCTTCCATACAGTGATACTGGATATACAGAAATACTCCCTCCCATACAGTGATACTGGATATACAGATATCTACCCTCACATACAGTGATACTGGATATACAGATATCCACCCTCCCATACAGTGATACTGGATATACAGAAATACTCCCTCCCATACAGTGATAACGGATATACAGATATCCACCTTCCCATACAGTGATACTGGATATACAGATATCTACCCTCCCATATAGTGATACTGGTTATACTGATATCCATCCTCCCATACAGTGATACTGGTTATACAGATATCCACTCTCCCATACAGTGATACTGGATATACAGATATCCTCCCTCCCATACAGTGATACTGGATATACAGATATACTCCCTCCCATACAGTGATACTGGATATACAGATATCTACCCTCCCATACAGTGATACTGGATATACAGATATACTCCCTCCCATACAGTGATACTGGATATACAGATATCCACCCTCCAATACAGTGATACTGGATATACAGATATCTACCCTCCCATACAGTGATACTGGATATACAGATATCTACCCTCCCATACAGTGATACTGGATATACAGATATCAACCCTCCCATACAGTGATACTTGATATACAGATATCCACCCTCCCATACAGTGATACTGGATATACAGATATCCACCCTCCCATACAGTGATACTTGATATACAGATATCCACCTTCCCATACAGTGATACTGGTTATACAGATATCCACTCTCCCATACAGTGATACTGGATATACAGGTAATCAGCCTCCCATACAGTGATACTGGATATACAGAAATACTCCCTCCCATACAGTGATACTGGATAATAGATATCCACCCTCCCATACAGTGATACTGGATATACAGATATCCACCCTCCAATACAGTGATACTGGATATACAGATATCCACTCTCCCATACAGTGATACTGAATATACAGATATCCACTCTCCCATACAGTGATACTGGATATACAGATATACTCCCTCCCATACAGTGATACTGGATATACAGATGTCCACCCTCACATACAGTGATACTTGATATACAGATATCTACCCTCCCATACAGTGATACTGGATATACAGATATCCACTCTCCCATACAGTGATACTGGATATACAGATATACTCCCTCCCATACAGTGATACTGGATATACAGATATCCACCCTCCCATACAGTGATACTGGATATACAGATATCTACCCTCCCATACAGTGATACTGGATATACAGATATCAAACCTCCCATACAGTGATACTGGATATACAGATATCAAACCTCCCATACAGTGATACTGGATGTACAGATATCAAACCTCCCATACAGTGATACTGGATATACAGATATCAAACCTCCCATACAGTGATACTGGATATACAGATGTCCACCCTCACATACAGTGATACTGGATATACAGATATCTACCCTCACATACAGTGATACTGGATATACAGATATCCACCCTCCCATACAGTGATACTGGATATACAGATATACTCCCTCCCATACAGTGATACTGGATAAACAGATATCCATCCTCCCATACAGTGACACTGGATATACAGATATACTCCCTCCCATACAGTGATACTGCATAGATATACAGATATCCACCCTCCCATACAGTGATACTGGATATACAGATATCTACCCTCCCATACAGTGATAATGGATATACAGATATCTACCCTCCCATACAGTGATAATGGCTATACAGATATCTACCCTCCAATACAGAAAGAAGACACTGTAGGCTTTATTAGACTCTTCCAGAGAGGACAGGCAGAGGTTGAGTCATGTAAGGAACTCATAAAGGAGTTGAAGAGGTCGTCTAAATCAATCAGTAACAAACATGAATATGATCCAGACATACTCACCGCTGATACTAACAATAGCCTTTCAATCGGAAAGATAGTTGTTGATAAAAAAACCGAGGAGACTGCCCTCTACACTGTATAGTGACACAGAACCATTGTCTGATCGTCAGTTGATGATGAAAGTTCACAATCAAAGATCCATCAGATAAGTTGGTATGTTCTGTGAGAGGTGCTGTCGCAAATAGAAAGATGAAACTGTTTACAGAAAATGGTGATTTTAAATTTGAGCTAGAGCTTACCGATGCATCATGTGATCTTTGTCGTGTTGACAATAACACTGTGGTAGTGATGCTGAGTGTTATCAACACGATATGTATTGTCAATGTTGGGGATTCAACAATGACTGTCTCGTCGTAAATCAAGATCCCAAAGCTTAGTGAACACGGTCTTGGTATCACATACCACAACAACTATTTTACTGTAGGTGCAACAAAATCAATTTATAGTGTACCAGCAAGCGGAGGGCAACCAAAAAATATTCTAGCAATTGAATCAAAATGTTTTCATCTCGGAAGCAATCAGACAAATGGACAAGTCTTTGCTAGTATCTTAACCAGTACCCGAGGTGAGGTGGCCGTGATCGGACTGTCAGACGACACACACACAGATATACTCAAGGTCGGGATTTTGGAGGGCACAGCAGGAATAGACGTGGACAGGGAGGGTAACGTGTATGTGTGCGGATGTTTTACAAACAACATTATACAGATCTCCGGGGATGGGTCACGCGCCAGGGAACTGCTGATAGAATCAGATGGAATCGAACAACTTCAGGCAATTTCTGTGTTGGGAGATAAAATATTAATCACAAATGACTCACAAAAAGAACGGAGTTTGGTTCACATTTTCCAACTTGTATGATTAGTAAAAAATAAACTGATGACGCATGGAACGGACAGAATGATTCCATTACCATATGACATTCAAGTTTTTCTCCAATCATTCACAGATTTTTCTCCTCTTTAATTACCTGTCCAATATTTCTCTGCCCCCCCCCCCCCACCCCCCCCCCCCCCCCCCCCCCCCAAGGTATGACAGATAACACGAGCGTACCGCAATGTAATGATGTCACAACAACAATATAATAAAGTCATGACAACAGTATAATGATATCACGACAACAATATAATGATGTCACAACAATATAATGATGTCACAACAACGATATAATGATGTCACAACAGCAATATAAATGACGTCACGACATTACCATCACACCAAGTCAACAGTTCAATCACGTCCCGTCAGCATTGTGTTGCATTGATACTTTTTTTTAAAAAAAATACTCATTTTCTACCTTGGTGTTGTGACAGAGGAATCTCCAACCCTCGGGTGATATTTTTGATTGTCTAACCCTCGGTTTAACTGCTCTAAAGTTTAACTAATTTAGAGCAAGTTTTTGTTTGTTCTGTATCGTTAACCATACATTTCCTATTATGTGGTGAATTACAGATTCATTGATTATAAATCATTGTGTTTTCATTGTTTGTCATTAGACCAGTTCTCTCGTTGCTTGCATGTGGTTAAAATCGAGAAGCCATCACAGATTGTACATGTATCTACCTATGAAAACGGTAGTATCTATTTATGGGTGTCTAAAGTAATACCTCTGCCTGTCTGTTTATGTCCACAACTTCAATTTGTAACTCTGGTAAAAACCAGCTGCAATGAACTGCTTAGCTAGTAAGATCTTCTCATAAGTACGATCGGTTGAGTGTAATATGACAAGTATGTAAGTGGTCCGTGGTTCAACTCTGGGCAGAGGCATTTAAACAATAATGAACTCTGTTACAAAAGCTGGCTAATAATTTAAGTATTTGTTTACCAATTTACATGAAATTTAGTCAAGATGTTCAGTTCACAACAAAACATGCTAAGTTCAGAAAGCAAGGTCAAAGGTCAATGTCAGTACTTTCATAGGTTAGGTCAATGTCAAATGTATCTTCAACTGATGAACATTTACGGTAGTATGAAGCAAAGTTGGTCAGAATTTAACGAAGAGTCGATTGACCAAAGGTCAAAGTCAACAGTCAAGGTAAAGTATTTAGTGTTTCACTGATGAACATTTTATTATGGTTTTATGCAGCGAAGTTGGTTGGAAATAAACAAGGAGTCAAAGGAGCAAAGGTTAAGATCACTGGTTGTAAAGTTTTTCCGTTTTTCACATTTTGTAATGACATTATGAAGCAAAGTTTGTCAGAATTAAACAAGGAGTCGACTGACGAAAGGTCAAGGTCATTTGATCAATTAATACAAGGTCATTTTTTTCTCATTTATTTTCTAATGAACATTTGTAGCCCACCATGATGGACTATGCAAAATGTCCTTAGTCTGTGGTCCGTCATCTATTTGTCTTAAACAATTTTTGTCATTTCACATTTGTGATTGTCCTGTGTCCATTTGTCGTCGGTCGTAATCCGATAACATTTTCGACTTCTTCTCAAAATCCGAAACGCTAAGATATATTGGGCTAGTAGCAAGTTAGGATAAAGAGCTACCAAAGTTGAAAGGAATCAAAGATAAGGTGAAGAAGGCCGGTTTTCAGAATAGAAAGGGTCCGGTTTACACCAGTTGTGACTGTATATTAAGCTTAGAAGGATTATGTCGGGACCAAATGGTAAAACTGGAATAGACAGGAATCCTGATTAGACAGGGTCGGTTTTGACAAGTTATACTGTACTGGGTATATAATCCCGGAATCTACTCCAACAATGTTAGAGGCTTAACACGGGGAAGTACTTTTGATTAATTAGTTCTTTAATGAACACCGACCATTTTCCGTAGACATAATTGATTCATATTTCCTCTCCGGTACACAATCCATCACATTCAAGTAATGGTGATATTTAATCTATTTCTCAAAGAACATTTCTTAAATTTGTCTTGTCTTTTTAATCATGATATAGAAGAACATATATATTAAAAGTGTCCCAACATGGATCGATAATTTAATTTATGACGGCCATTTTCTAGACGTTTACTTCATTCATTTTCGATACACAATATTTGCCATATACATGATGGTGATAATCAATCCATTCCTTGCACAACATATCTACAATTTGTCTTATTTCTTTACCGTTCATATAGATAATATACCCATGAGAACATTTTCAGTATACATCAATTATTTAATGAATACCGACCAATTTCTGTAGGAATAGGTGATTCATATTTCTGTTTCTATACACAATTAATGACACTGAAGCAACATATCTATCAAAAAATTACCGTTCCGATACAAAAACAATGTCGATATTCACTTCATATATAATTCAACATATCTTTAGTTGGTCTTATTGTTTTAACGTTAATATAAAAAAGATATCTACGAAAGGGATTTCTTCATATATCAATTAATTAATGAATACCGGCACTTTTCTATAAGTGTAATCTATTCATGGTTCCGATAAAATAAATTATACATGACATATAAGTAATATTTACATTCAGTATGCTTCAAAGCATTGGCGAAAATTGTATTCATTTCTCATAACAACATTAGGCCTAGCATCATCAAATGCAAACAGCGTGTAGTAATACATTGAAAAATAGTACTATAGTTCCCGAACAATATAAATGATTATGAATTTTTAAAGTAAAATGTTTCAAATTAAAAAATAAAATAATTACAAAAACAAATTCTTTGAAAATACAGAGACAACAAATACTGCCATGTTTAAATAAACTGTTAACAAATGCAAACGTTCTGTACGGCACCGGAATTTACCCTGTCGTCTGATAGGCCTAGTACTACCCGCCGTCAAGCCATCGGAATTTTTCTTCTACCCGTGTTATTTTAAATAAACACGATACATGTAATATGTAGAGACTTTCAATATTGTAACGATCTTCTTAAAGTTCAAAACATAAAAATCACTCCAAAAATGTCAGAGAATAAATGTTGTAGATGGAACTACATTTTGTTTCGGTTGTTGTTATGACGGTTGCTAAGACCCGCGTCATAAACTGCGTAACACTTTCCCGCGAAAACGGCTGTTCTCTCTCCGACGTCACACCCAGGTAAAAACAGGAAAAAAATGCATTTTTTATTATGGTGTGCGTTTACAGATAAAATAAAAAATAATTATAATGTAAATATAAGGAATGAAATTTATTTTTTCAACATTCATGAGGTCTTAACAACATTGGCTTCTGGACATATTCGCTAACGCGATTCATGGTAAATATGTTTGCTACAATGCTAACGCGATTCATGGAATATGTCCAGAAGCTAATGTTGTTATGACCTCATGAATGTTGAAAAAAATAAACTTCCTTAAATGGTGACGATCAAATAATTTAACACACATTATATTTAAAGTTGCTTGTATCTTGATAACTTATATCCAGAGAACATATATATAGATATTCAGTATACACCAATTACTTAATGAATACCGGCACTTTTTTATAAATGTAATCTATTCATGTTTCCGTTGAGATAAATCATACATGACATGTAAGTAATGGTGGCGATCTAATAATTTATCACACATTATATATAAAGCTGCTTTTATCTTTTAACTTATATCCAGAGAACATATATACATATATTTTTATCTAATAGTGTCGTCGCAGGTATGCGGTTCTCATCGTGGAATGTCAGAAGTCTGAACAACAAATTTGATGAAGTACAATCTGTAGTTTTATCCTCCAACTTATATTTGAAACATGGCTTACCGATAGACTTCCCGATAAAGATATCCAAATGTGTGGATATGATATAATTCGATGTGACAGGACACATAAAATAGGTGGAGGAGTAGCCTTTTACATTAAAAGTGATATTACCTACATACAGAGAGACGACTTACAAACTGATGATGTTGAATCTCTTTGGGTGGAAGTAAAACAGCCCTATAGTAAACCTATCATTATAGGAATTGTGTATAGACCTCCAAATGCTGACAGCAGATGGCTGGAGAACTTGGAAACTATATTAGATAAACTTTTTCATGAAAACAAAGAGCACATCATCATGGGGGATTTCAACATCAACTCAATTAAGGAAAGTATATTGTTTACACATTACAACTCATTGATGTATGACAGTTTTAGTATGTCAAATGTTATCAAAATCTTCCTACCAGAGACAGTGGGTGTGCTGTTACAGTTCAATTTTAGTAATTTTATTATAGGAGTTATTTCCCTTTGACCGCAAGTGCGTTTTGGGTGTTTTCGCGCCATCGAGAACTCTTTAGTGTAGAAAGTAAGAAAGAGTGCCAGAAAACGAAACCATGATGTGAGGTGCTGCACGGCGAGCTGTTTATGGAAAGTTCGGAAGTTTGTGAGGCCATAATGTGAGTTTTATAGATATTGTCATAATTAACATGTTATATTATGCTACTGTAAAAGTTTTCTCCTCGTATAGTGATTTTCGATTCGTCAACTCTGTGGTTCTGTCTCGGCTTTTGACTTGGCTACAGATCAATGAATTACAACACGCTGGTAAAGTTCAACAGATTTATTATGTACAATAGGAACAACGATGATAATATTTACAACAGACATGATACGACAATGACAGATGTGTTCAACATATTACAATGTACGTCGGCGCCATTATAACTCAACACTAAACAATAACCTCAAAAATGACCACCCCGTGTCCCTCCCTGGGGAATATACACGAACTATGTTAAATAACCACCCATCAGGATCGACTACCAATATATATAGATATATTTACTTATGACTATATGCCTACAAGGGCTAACTACCACCCATCCCAGAGTAATTTGGAGGTCTAAGTCCGAAAATCTACATACCTATATAGACGAAGAAGGTGAGCTGGCCAGCTACATGAAAGCGTTTGCCAGACCCACTTATCGAAACGAAACACCCAGCTATATAGCTAAATTTAATTGTATGCCTGGAAATTCACGTGCAACCTGCTAAGTGGACTCAATACAGGACCATGACTTAGCGTACAAAACTGCACAGGTAAGGTAAATATCTTCTTAAACTATTAGCCAATCAGAACTGCTGAAATATGCAAACCGGAAGGGAATCCCGTACCGGGAATACCTGGGAATACCCCATGTAAACAAATATGGCGCCGATGATAACAACCACACATCTACGTTACGGATTACAAGTCATGATAAAGTAATACTGCACAACATGTAAGTGTTAACACCCAATACTTTTACATTCGCCCTTCCTTAAAAAATAGTCAAATGTCCACATTTGAGGTAATCATGACAAAATCAGGGTTTTAAACACAAAAAATTAAATACAGGATTCACACCATGCGTCCATGGTTATAAAAAAATTCAAAAGACATCTCCATATTACTAAACAAATTCTCAATGGAGTCACAATATTGAATTAACATTTTCAATGAAATAAAACTCAACAAGATATTTAAAAAAATGATTGTCAGGCAATGACAATACCCTCATCTTGTTTCATTAATCCTACATCAATAATACAATTTACCTTATAGCAATCAGATACTGTGGTTTTCCGGATGTGCAGTATATAAGCCAACATGCTACAAAATCATATTTCTTGGATCTTTAAAGGAATTATCCCTCGGACCTTTGTCTTCAATATAAGACCCTGACACTGATTAACATGTGATGTTATACACAGCAGGTGAACTGTGATCAGCCCCGAATACTTAAGTATTAGGCTGCTTACGCTAAAGTAATACCTCATGAAAAACAGTACCAATTCCGATATATAACCAATTCCACACCAAGAAATATACTCATTCCACTATCACAATGACAGCCAACAGCATTCCATAGCTTACAACTACTCAACCTTTTTTTTTCCCAAAATAGTAATCATATATCCACAGTAACTTCATACTACCACAATTATAACCAAACACATACAAAATGATTCAACTTTGAATAATGAAATATATACAATGAATATATACAGCCATGTAAAATAAATTCCATCCCCCCGAAAGTCTAATAAAAATGTTCATTCCTTAAATGAGGAAAAATCCTCATCTGTGGGCTCATACGTCTGTCCCGCGTCCGCGTTTGGATGCCACCGACGGCTGTCCCGGAGCACTCCATCTGATGTCACGACCTGGTCCCGCGCAACTGTGTTCGTCCTGGCCAGGATACCCGCGGGGGTACCTGCCGCTAATGCCTTCCGGGCTTCCTGGGCCTGTTGGCGCGCGTCCTGTTGCGCTGTGGACACTCCCCGGCGGGGCAGTCGCTGTTGTCCTGGATTGATGAATCGGGTGTTGGTCCGGGTGGTGCCGTCTTGGTGCAGACCAAACAACACCATGGCCTGAGCTGGGGTCTTCTGGTGGCGTGCCACCAGATGCCTCCTCACCTGATTCCTGCGTGGGTTACAGAATGTACACATTGGACACTGGAACACATCAGTGTGCGGTAGGTGCACCAGTGCCCAGTGTTTGGCCAGTTGATTGTATCGCTGGTACAACTTGTTACCACATGCGGCCACCGGGCAGTTCATCCCCCCTTCCTGCCATAGTGGTATGTCATCCAGATCTTGGTCCAGCCCCTCTACCTCCAGGTCTGCGACCATGATGTCTAGTATTTCGGAGTCCGACATTGTGCTGTTCCTTTTTCTATATAGACGAAAATATAATCAGCATGACCATGATGCTTTTTTTCCCTTTCCATTTTAGATCATGGCCAGCATTTTGGAATGCTCCTGCCAAAAGGCTAAATATAAAAGACCAATAATTTTTTTTCCCGAAAAAATGATCCAATTTTCCTTTGAAAACTCCAATAACATTATAATTATTGTTTAATTTCACTTCATCTTTTTTTTTTTTTTTTTTTTAAGGACTGTATTTTTGTGGGGGTACTACTCGTCGACCTGTTCTGGTGAACTGTGGAGTTATCTCCCCTGGCCTATTGACTATGTCTGTCTCTGGAACTGGTATTTCTCTTTGAGTTTCTGAGGGACTATCATACTCTACCTCCACCCATGCCTCTGGAGTAACATTACCCTGATATTGCTTGAGATGGTCTGCATGGACAACTATTGGTTTCGACCCAGGATTTTTCCTTATTTCATAGTTGACATTTGATAATTTTCGTAACACTTTGTAAGGCCCTGTCCAACCCTGCCCCAATTTGTTGCTTATAGCAGGGGGGTACCATCTCCAGACAAAACTGTCTTCTGAGAATTCCCTGTCCTTAACATCCCTGTCATAGTATGTTTTCTGACGCTTAGCGGCTTCTCCCAGTTTCCCAAACACAAACTTATGAGCTGACCTCATAGCTTCCTGTACCCAGTACACATACTGTATCGTACATATTTCCTGAGAACCTGGGGGTAACCCAACCATCATATCGAGGGGGCATGACGTCTCCCTACCTAGCATTACTAAATTAGGGGTACATTCTGTACTACTGTTTCTACTGGACCTATAGGCCATCATAACATAGGGTAAATGTTCATCCCAATCATCTAGTTGTTTGTTGACAAACGAGGAAAGCATCTGTACTAGTGTGCGATTAAACCTCTCTACTTGCCCATCTGATTCAGGTCTGTAAGGAGTTGTTCTGGTTTTACTTACACCTAACTTAGAACAGATAGCTTGGAACAAATCGGATTCGAATTCTCTCCCCTGATCTGAGTGAATGTAACGAGGGGCCCCGAACCGACAAATAAACTCAGTGATTAACTTATCTGCTACAGTCAAAGCAGTATGGTTTGGTACAGCGTATGCCTCTGTCCACTTTGAAAAATAATCACTAACAACTATTATATAGTTATTGCCGTTCTCTGTTGTGGGTAACCCACCCATAATGTCTATTGCGATTCTCTCTAAAGGACCAGACATTGCCTCGGACGGATGTAACGGGACTCTACCCAAATGGGGATTTGATTTCCTTTTTGCACACATGTCACAAGTCCTACACCAGTTTTTTACGTCTTCAGTAAGACCAGGCCAATAGAACCTTCTTTGCACCGCATCAAGAGTCTTATCTCTCCCTAAATGACCTGAAGTAACAGAATTGTGAAGATGTTTTAATATTTCTTCCCTTACACAGGTTGGGGCTACTATTTGTTTGTTCCCTTTCCCAGGGTGTTCGGAGGGTTTAACTCTATATAAAACCCCATCCTCCCCAATATGAAGGATTTCCCACATGTGATAAAGGGAGACAATCTCGGGCGGAAATGCTGGCACTTCAGATTTTGGGGGTTTATGGGAATTGTCCGACTTTAATTCCAGAAAAGGGCCTATCACTGGATCATCCTTCTGCCACCCAACTATTGTTTGATTTCCCCATGTTTGTAACCAAGAATCTAGAGAACCCTCATCAGTCTCCTTAAAGACTTGGTGAACCTTGACCTCTTCAGACTTGCTCAAGTCTTGGTGAGGATTCTGCTCTTTAGGATAACAAGAGGGGCATGTTTCACATTTACATCTATGGCTTGACACACGAGACAAACTATCGGCATTTTGATGCTGACTCCCAGGCCTATGCTCTATTTTCATATCAAACATATCCAGTACACTGAGCCAACGAGCTAACATCCCTTCAACCTCCTTGAAATTTTTCAGCCACACTAGGGAGGCGTGATCTGTTCGAACAAGGAAAGGTCTGCCCCAGAGAAAGTGTTTGAAAAACTTCACAAATGTCACCACTGCTAACAATTCCCTATATGTAGTACAATAGTTTTGCTGGGAACGACTCAGTGTTCTGCTAGCATAAGCAATCACTTTCTCCTGTCCATTCTGAACTTGTGAGAGAACAGCCCCCAACCCTGTTAAACTGGCATCTGTGTCCAAAATGAAGGGGTCTGCACTACTGGGGTAGCTCAAAATGGGGGTACTTGTAAGTAACCGTTTGAGCTCAGCAAATGATTGCTCACACTCAGAATCCCAAACAAAATATTTGTTTTTCCTGGTTAACTGCGTTAGTGGGGATGCTACAGAGGAAAAGTTTGGAATAAACCTACGGTAATAACCCGCTATGCCCAGGAAACTTCTAACCTCACTGATATTGGTAGGTTGGGGCCATTCACATACGGCCTTGACCTTGTCCGGGTCACAGGTTATTCCAGCCTCTGAGACAACATGGCCTAAATATGAAACCTTAGTTTGAAATAGAGAGCACTTTTTAGGTTTGAGCTTAAGGTTTGCTTTTCTGAAACAATCGAATACCTCTATTAGGTTTTTCATAGCTACATCAAATGTGTTGCCAAAAACTATGACGTCATCTAGATAGCAAAGACATTTGACCCAGTTAAGTTGACCTAGGGTTAGCTGCATAAGTCTGGAAAATGTTGCTGGGGCATTACATAATCCGAATGGCATGACATTAAACTCATAAAGCCCTTTATGTGTACTAAATGCGGTCTTTTCCCTATCCTTATCCGACATTTTGCATTGCCAATACCCGCTAGCAAGGTCAAGGGTAGAAAACCACTGTGCTCCTGTTAATGTGTCAAGTGCGTCATCAATCCTAGGGAGTGGATAAGCATCTTTTTTGGTGATTGTGTTTAACTTCCTGTAGTCAATACAGAATCTAACTGTCCCATCTTTTTTTGTAACTAAGACAACTGGAGCAGCCCAAGGACTAGAGCTAGGTTGAATTATATTGTCTTTTAACATTTTGTCTAACTCTGTCTCAACAGTTTCTTTTTGTGCAGGGGATAAGCGCCTAGCTGGTATCTTAACAGGTTCCTCTACACCTGTATCTATCTTATGCTCAACTATACCGGTCTGACCCAACTTCCCATCCGGACTCATGAATATATCTTGGTAACTTGAAACTAACTCCCTCACTTCCTGTTTTTGATCTTTAGAGAGTTTGGGTGATACATTCTCTACCAGGTTGTATAAATGTTCTGGGAGATTATCAGTCTCTGTCTTACTTTCTATGTGATGGACTTTCCCGACTGAGTTTAATTTACCCACGATAGTGTTTTCACTCAGATTTACTCCCTTTCGACCCAGATTGAGAACAGAGATAGTTATCTCTTGGTTACAAGGGTCAACTAGAGTTTTAGCCATTAACAATCCCTGGTTTACTATATAAGCTGTGGGCTCTACCAAACCTTGAGTTTCCCTTACACCTGAATCCTGCAGAACTCCATCTACATATGCCCTAAGGAAAAACTCAGAATTGGGAGGTATTTTAACTGGATCACTAACCCTTATACGAGCACAACCAGTGTAACCGTCAGTGGCTAACTCCACTTTTTGGCCTGCTAACTTAATGGTTTTATCCAAGAAATTGATCTCCCCACCATGCTTAGACAGAAAGTCTATACCCAGGATGCCATTTAACTTGTCTAGTCTAGCTACAATAGCTTCCTGCTCATAAACTAAGCGACCTATTTTGATTTTAAATATGGCCTTTCCCTGAACCTGTAGCTCATTTCCAGAAGCAGAAAACAACATCACATTTACAGGATTTAATTTTGGACGTCTGTCTTCAGGTAGAGAAAAATATAACTCATCAGTGAAAATGGTTACTGAAGACCCAGAATCTATCAAATATCTGGAATTTCTGCCAATTACTGATCCGTCTAGAAAAAGACACCCAGAAACAATGGAGTTAATGCTAATTTTAGTTCTCAGCCCTTCCGGGAAATCGTGTACCGACTCCTGATGTTTTCCCGTACAATCTGCCAAACGTTCGGGCTCGCGCTTGACCTCTACATGTTTTTTGTAACATTTGAGTTAGAATCTAATTCCTTGCGACAGTTTCTCTTAAAGTGCCCTATTTCTCCACAATTGTAGCATCTTTTGGGTTTGTTACCTCCCCTCGTTTCTGCTAATTGTTTCCCTAATTTTTCAAAACCTTCTAGCAACAGAGAGGCCAAATCTCTTTCTTGCTCATGAGATGTCTGGGGCTCTGTATCCCTACATGCGTGTACATGAGCTTGTTCTGTATCTACATATGTTTTTGGCTTACGGACCAATACTTGTTCACTCTCGAATGCTTCAAATTCAATAGCTGCTGTGATTGCGTACTCTAGTGTAGTGGGGTGTTTAAATTGGACATGTTTTCTCAATTCAAAGCTACCTAGTCCCATTATGAACTGGTCTACTACTGTACACTCCCGAGCACTGACAGCCAAATTGGGGAAAGCTAAACCAGCTAATCTACGTAGTTCTTGTCCATAATCTACCAGCGTCTCAGTATCTCGCCGATTCCTACATTTGAATTGACACCTATAGGCTATTTCCCTACCTGGAGGATCAAATCTCTCCCTCAAGAAAGAACTAACTTGCCCATAATCTCTAGTCTGTCCCAATGTTAAATCGGACAATATCCTTTGAGCTGAACCCCGTAAAGACATTATTAGTTGTTGTGCTTTTTCCCAATCAGTCCATCTATTCCATTCAGCTACTTGCTCAAAATGAATGATATATTCCCTAAAATCGGTGCTACCATCAAATGTTTGAGGTTCTTTCTGTTTCCTATAATTGGTATTGTTACCAGTTATGTTGGAAAAATTTAAACTGGGAAAAGCTGGCCCGCAGCATCCTGGATGCTCTTGGGTACTAGGGTAAGGAGTACTAGTTCTAAAATGACCTTCGTGCCTACCCCTCCCGGACTCAATATCATCTGGGTATACGTATGTTTGAGAACAGTTTTGAGACGACCCCTCAACAGGTGAAAACCCAACATGTGACCTTGGCCTTGTACTAGCGTGCTGTGTAACATCGCTTAACAAACTAGGCCTAGTAAGGGGACGTACTGGAGTATTATTCTGTTTCAACTCTTCACCCTCTCTAAAAGAAGAATGTGAACGTATATTTTGCTTATCTACATCCTCGGAAAAGCTGACATTGTACGTAGGCCTACCCCGGCTTACACCACGTGCGGGCGATCTATCACTACGATTCGAAACCTGTTCGTGTTCCATGGTAATAGTTACGTCGCGTCCACACTGACCTGTAGCCATTGTTTACAAAAATGGGATATATTACAAATGAAAACAGCTCAAGTACAGATTACACAGAGATGGTTCACGGCACCAATGTAAAAGTTTTCTCCTCGTATAGTGATTTTCGATTCGTCAACTCTGTGGTTCTGTCTCGGCTTTTGACTTGGCTACAGATCAATGAATTACAACACGCTGGTAAAGTTCAACAGATTTATTATGTACAATAGGAACAACGATGATAATATTTACAACAGACATGATACGACAATGACAGATGTGTTCAACATATTACAATGTACGTCGGCGCCATTATAACTCAACACTAAACAATAACCTCAAAAATGACCACCCCGTGTCCCTCCCTGGGGAATATACACGAACTATGTTAAATAACCACCCATCAGGATCGACTACCAATATATATAGATATATTTACTTATGACTATATGCCTACAAGGGCTAACTACCACCCATCCCAGAGTAATTTGGAGGTCTAAGTCCGAAAATCTACATACCTATATAGACGAAGAAGGTGAGCTGGCCAGCTACATGAAAGCGTTTGCCAGACCCACTTATCGAAACGAAACACCCAGCTATATAGCTAAATTTAATTGTATGCCTGGAAATTCACGTGCAACCTGCTAAGTGGACTCAATACAGGACCATGACTTAGCGTACAAAACTGCACAGGTAAGGTAAATATCTTCTTAAACTATTAGCCAATCAGAACTGCTGAAATATGCAAACCGGAAGGGAATCCCGTACCGGGAATACCTGGGAATACCCCATGTAAACAAATATGGCGCCGATGATAACAACCACACATCTACGTTACGGATTACAAGTCATGATAAAGTAATACTGCACAACATGTAAGTGTTAACACCCAATACTTTTACACTACAATAGAGAATGCTTTGATTTTAATCTCAGAAACTAGTCTTAGAAACCCTGGCATTTGTCGCGATAAACAATGCCATGTGGTAATACTGTGTTCAGTTAGTCATTTCGTCCATAATATTCCCTTTTACAATTGTATATTTTGGGTCGAGTTGACCTAGTCATATGTAAAGTGTTTTCGGAGACCATATGATATTGAGTGCAATGTACATTGTTATTCAAGATTAAGTCATATTACTAGTCAATTTACTCTAAGTTAAGCACATTTCAAGTCAAGTTGTATTGTAAAAATATAAGTCAATTAAGTTGCATTGTAAATCTTAGTCATTATTCTAAAACAGGTTTATTTCTGTTTGTTACAGTCCTTTACTACTACTACGGAATAAATTACCATGCACTTAAAAGCAGCTGTCTCGAGTATTTTGTTATCGCCCTGACCTCGTGCAGGTACAGTAAAGGAATTGGACACACATTCTGCAGTCCGGAACTTGCTCTTAATGGAACACAGACCTCATGGCCAGTCGTTCGGAAACAGAAACCGATGTCACTCAGTCTCAGTCAGATCCTAGTGGAAGACGACTCATTACCATGACAGAAAAGGCTGCAAAACTATTTGCAGAGAGAGTCGGATCACTTCAGGATAAATTGAAGGCAGCATGGGTCACAGTCCAAGAAGAATTGGATTTAGGATCAAAATGTGAGGGTAACACAGAACTGTTAAAGAAAGCTCACTGTTCCATATGCTTGGCGTACGCAAGTTATCGCTTAGTATCTCGCGAATATGTCTCCTTCCTCGATAGTTCAAGGTCAAAGGAGGGCGAAAAACTATTACAACGACATGATGCTGACGACAAACTCAATGATGATCTTGTGAGTAAATTTCTTCAGGAAATTGAGAGGAAAAGGACACAAGTTGACATTAATGATGCAAAGTCAACATCACGAAGGTCACAGAGTTCAAGGTCATCACGGTCAGGCTCAAGTTCAAGCTCGTTAATCAAGGCTAAGGCTAAAGCTGAAGCAGCTAGAGCAGGAAGAGCATTTACAGAGAAAAAGGCTTTGTTACTCAAGCAGCAGGCTATTTTAAAGGAACAAGAAGCCCTATCAGTAGCTCAGGCTGAAAGGAAACATCAGGAAATAGAGGCAGATCTACAACTACTCCATGATCAAAAGATATGTGCTGAGGCAGAGGCTGAGTTAGAAGCATTGGAGACAGTAAGTGAGTGGGACATCGATGAACAAACAAGTCTGGAAAGGAAAAACATTCCATCAGATGTGAATCCTAGGGAACGTGTTCAACAGTATATAGATGAACATTCAACATCTTACAAGTCCAACAGTCCCATTACTCCTGATCAGCCTACACCTAATTTAAATATCTTCACATCTCGACAACCTATGACAAGAGATGTTGGTCCTCAATGGCCCACAGAGCCAGCAGTTGAAGATCAACGACAAACATCTACAGATTTGGGCTATCAGTCTCATAGAGCATTAAACCCCACGGCAGAAAACTTTGTTCCTGCATCTATAACAACTGAAATTTCAAGATTTATGTTGAGAAAGGACTTGTTGTTTTCAAGACTCACATCTTTTAATGACTCTCCAGAAAATTTTCTCCCCTGGAAAGCTGGATTCTCAAATGTTGTTAAAGAACTGGGTGTTTCCCCCACTGAGGAATTAGATCTATTAGTAAAGTGGTTAGGTCCTGAATCATCAAAACATGCAATCAGCATCAGATCATCTAATATAAGCTATCCAGAGAGAGGTTTACAGAAAACATGGGAGAGACTAGAGGAGCGTTATGGTTCTCCAGCATTGATAGAGTCAACATTGAAAAAGAAGATAACTGCACTGCCAAAGATAACTAACAAAGATTGTGCAAAACTGTATGTTTTTTATGACACACTGATGGAGGTTTCATCTGCCATGGAGAATGAGAAGTATACAGAACTCCTTAGCTACTTCAATTCTTCAACTGGAGTCAGTCCAATTGTACAGAAGCTTCCTTATCACCTCCAAGGAAAATGGACTCAAAAAGCAATGAAGTATATGAAGGTACATGGTGTCGCCTATCCACCATTTCCAGTATTTTGTGACTTTGTGAAGGAGATGAGCTCCATGCTTAATAATCCGAGCTTCATGTATGACGACACATCTGTCACCAGAGACAGCACAAGCAGGAGCACTGGCAATAGTACCAAACCATCAAGGGTTAAGTCCTATAAAACAGAAGTTGAGACCTCTAAAGATGTGCAGCCAAAGAGCAAGGATAAGCCTACATGTCCATTTCACAACATTGAGGGGCATTCACTCAATTATTGTCGTACCTTCAGATCAAAACCTTTGAATGTGAGGAAAAGGTTTGTCAGAGACAAAGGTTTGTGTTTTAAATGCTGTGACAAATCGGACCATATTGCCAAAATGTGTGGAATGAACGTAAAATGTAGTGTTTGTGATAGTAACAGTCATCCGACAGCCTTACATGCTCATGGCGGGGAGAGAAAGGGAAATGCAGAGACCAGCAGCACATTCAGTCAAGAAGTTGAGGGCATTAGGTCGGCATGCTCCAGAGTTTGTGGTGAAGTCAACTCATCTGGGAAATCTTGTGCTAAAGTAGTACTTGTTAAAGTTCACCCGAAGGACTCTCCAGAAAGAACTTTCCAAATGTATGCATGCCTTGATTGATGATCAAAGCAACCGATCTCTTGCCAAACCAGAATTCTTCACTATGTTTCATGATCAGAATTATAGCGAAGTACGCTATTCCTTGTCATCCTGTGCAGGAGTGATTGAAACATCAGGTCGTAGGACAGAAACTGCAGGATTCATTATTCAAGACCTAGAGGGAAAATCATCGATTGAACTACCTAGTCTAACAGAGTGTAGTGAAATACCAGATATCAGAGAAGAAATACCTACACCAGATGTTGTCAGAAATCATCCACATCTTCAGGAAATTGCACCGAAGATCCCAGAGCTGGACAGCAAGTCTCAAATACTATTGCTTATAGGGAGAGATCTACCTGAAGCACACCATGTGCTGGAACAGAAGACTGGTGGCAGAGGATCACCATACGCACAAAGATTGCATCTAGGCTGGGTCATTGTTGGTGAGACTTGCCTGGGCCAAGTTCACAGGTCAGAAGTTTTCAATGTTAAGAAAACATTTGTGCTTAAAGATGGAAGACATTCTATGTTTTCACCCTGTGGAAACCGCTTTGAACTGAAGAAAAACGGAGACTGTGATGATGTTTTTAAGATAACAAAGCATGACAACAAGGTAGGATTGTCAGTGGATGACAAACAATTCTTGGACACTATGGACAAAGAGTTCAGGAAAGATCACAACGGTAATTGGAGTGCTCCACTTCCGTTTCGCACAACGAGGCCTAAGTTGCCAAACAACAGGAATGTGGCATTGAACAGGGCACGCAACTTGTCAGCTAGCTTACGGAGGGATCCTGCTAAAATGGAACATTTTGTGACATTTATGAAGCGTATGTTTGACAACAACCATGCAGAGTTAGCTCCCCTTATGGCTTCAGACGAGGAAGTTTGGTACCTGCCTATTTTTGGGGTGTATCACCCAAAGAAAAGAGATCAAATACGTGTCGTATTTGATTCATCAGCAAAATTCAATGGCCTCTCATTGAACAACGTTTTGATGTCGGGTCCGGATCTCACCAACAACTTGTTAGGAGTTCTCATGAGGTTCAGACGGGAATCTATTGGCGTGACAGCAGATATTCAGCAGATGTTTTACCAGTTTCGGGTAGATGAAAACCATCGTAACTTCTTGTGATTTTTCTGGTTTAAAGACAACAATCCAGATCTTGAACTTACTGAATATCGCATGTGTGTGCATGTTTTCGGAAACAGCCCGTCTCCTGCGATAGCTACATACGGCCTTCATAAAAGTGCGAAAGCAGTTAAGGAGATCTATGGCGAGGATGTGACAGAGTTTGTACATAAGGACTTTTACGTCGATGACGGTCTGGCTTCGTTTTCAAGTGCTGGAACAGCTATAGATGTGATGCAACGTACACAGAATGCATTGGCTGTCGGAGGAAATTTGCGCCTGCATAAGATAGCCTCAAATAGCATGGATGTTATGAATGCCTTTCCAAAAGAAGATTTAGCTGGAGATCTGAAAGACTTGGACATAGGCCAACAAGGCTTACCCCTACAAAGGAGCTTAGGATTGACATGGGATTTGAACTCTGATAACTTCATAAGTTCATTATACCGGACGAGGTAGTCAACAGGAAGTACACCAGGAGAGGAGTTTTGTCCACACTCAACAGTATTTACGATCCTCTGGGTTTCATCTCACCAGTAGTGGTTCATGGAAGGATCTTAATGCGGGATATGATAACGGAACAAACCGACTGGGATGAACCATTGGACATAAAACACAAAGAGGAATGGGAGAAATGGTGCCAATCCCTGAAGGATTTGGAGGACTTGTCAATTTCTCGCACATACTTGCCGACTTCCCTATCTAGCACCTTAGACCAGTAAGTGCACATCTTTTCAGATGCTTCCGAAAAGGCAATTTGCGCAGTCGCATATATGAAAGCAACAGACGTAATTGGAGACACTCATGTTGGATTCATTATTGGAAAATCCAAAGTATCGCCTAAGCATGGTCACACAATACCTAGATTGGAACTATGCGCAGCAGTCATCGCGGTAGAACTTGCAGAGATTGTATCTGAACATTTGCGCTTACCTGTGGAGCACATGAAGTTCTATACCGACAGTAAGGTTGTGTTGGGGTATCTCAATAACCGCGTCAGGCGTTTCTATGTTTACGTTGAGAATCGTGTTAACAGGATTTTGAGGACAACTGTACCTGATCAATGGAATTACGTGTCGACAAAGGACAACCCAGCAGACTTGGGTACACGACCAATCTTGTCTCATTTGCTAGAGAGCAGTGCATGGATTCAAGGCCCGGAATGTGTTCGTACATGCAAATTGAACACAGACAAAATGTTTGAGCTGCAATCACCTGAGAAGGACTCGGAAATTCGTCCAGAAGTGTGTTGTTTAAAACTCTCAGTTCGACCACACTATGATCTTGGAACCGAACATTTCAAGAAATTTTCACAATGGGAATGTTTGGTACGTGCCTTTATGTTTCTGAAGAGTTCTGCACAGAGACTATCGAGGGGCAATTACAGTACGAGTTCTACATTGGGAGAGAAACCGGTCTTACAGGATTTGCGAACTTCTACTGAGAGACTGATTATCATGCAAGTTCAGAGAGAAGCATTCAGTAAGGAAATAGACTATTTACTTAACGGCAAGGAGCTCCAGAAGGACAGTACAATCCTGAGTTTGAACCCTTTCATTGACAATGACGGTATTATAAGGGTTGGAGGACGCTTGAACAATGCTGACCTCAGCATAGCAGAGAAAAATCCAGTTTTGATCCCTAGACGTCATCATGTGGCAACATTGTTAATTCGTCACTATCACGACAAAGTCAGACACCAGGGTCGCCACTTAACAGAAGGTGCCATACGCGGCGCCGGATACTGGGTGGTTGGGATGAAACGTCATGTAACGTCTATCCTGCACAAATGTGTAAGGTGTAGAAAGTTGCGAGGAAACTTTGGATTTCAACAGATGTCAGACTTGCCACAGGATCGGTTGGATCCGGGACCACCGTTCACATCAGTTGGCGTTGACTGTTTCGGACCATGGCAAGTGTCATCTCGTCGCACCAGGGGTGGACAGGCAAACAGTAAGCGGTGGGCAGTCTTATTTACTTGTCTGACCACCAGAGCTGTCCACATTGAGGTGATAGAAGAAATGAGCTCATCCTCATTTATAAACGCTTTGAGGCGCTTCACAGCAATTCGCGGGAAAGCGAAAATATACCGCTCAGATCGAGGAACAAATTTTGTTGGGGCAGTGGATGAGCTTGGGGTTAATGTTTGTACCGACAAAGTAAAGAACTTTCTTTCTAAAGATGGTGCCACGTGGATCTTTAATGTTCCACACGCCTCCCACATGGGCGGAGTATGGGAGCGCATGATAGGAGTGACCAGGAGGATTCTTGATGCCATGCTGATGGATGTACCAGGTGGTGGTCTGACACATGAAGTTTTAACTACCTTCCTAGCAGAAGTACCTGCAATAATCAACTCGCGTCCACTGGTACCAGTATCTTCGGACCCTGAAGACCCATACCCACTGAGCCCGTCTGTTCTGCTCACACAGAAATCTGATTCAGTGGTTGACATTGAAATTCCAAGTAACATCAAAGATCTGTATCGCGCACAATGGAAGAGGGTACAGATATTGGCTGAAACATTCTGGAGGCGTTGGAAGTCAGACTTCCTTCAGACTTTACAAAGCCGTCGGAAATGGACTAAAGAACAGCGAAATCTTCATTCTGGAGATGTGGTTTTGTTAAGAGACAAGGAGGTAGTCAGAAACCATTGGCCAATGGGTGTTGTTACAACGGTTCTTCCAAGTGGAGATGGAAAGATACGAAAAGTAGAAGTTCGTGTTGTCGCACAAAATGGCAAATTGACAAATTACACGCGTCCAGTCAATGAGATGGTGGTGCTGATTCCACATGAGGATTCAGACTATAGCTAGACTATTTGGAAATATTAGTATTTAGTAAATTGAAAATTGCAGTGTGTATACTTAGACATTTTTTGGGTTTCACTTAAGTGTGTATAGTATGTATAGTAAGTTAGACATGTTTTCAGTTTCACTTAAGGCATATCACATTGTTTCTAGAAATTTTGTTGTTGAATTTCAATCTTGAAATTTTTTGAATGATTGTAATGTAAGAGAGTGGTATTGTTATACCAGACGGGGAGTGTGCTGTTACAGTTCAATTTTAGTAATTTTATTATAGGAGTTATTTCCCTTTGACCGCAAGTGCGTTTTGGGTGTTTTCGCGCCATCGAGAACTCTTTAGTGTAGAAAGTAAGAAAGAGTGCCAGAAAACGAAACCATGATGTGAGGTGCTGCACGGCGAGCTGTTTATGGAAAGTTCGGAAGTTTGTGAGGCCATAATGTGAGTTTTATAGATATTGTTAAAATTAACATGTTATATTATGCTACAATAGAGAATGCTATGATTTTAATCTCAGAAACTAGTCTTAGAAACCCTGGCATTTGTCGCGATAAACAATGCCATGTGGTAATACTGTGTTCAGTTAGTCATTTCGTCCATAATATTCCCTTTTACAATTGTATATTTTGGGTCGAGTTGACCTAGTCATATGTAAAGTGTTTTCGGAGACCATATGATATTGAGTGCAATGTACATTGTTATTCAAGATTAAGTCATATTACTAGTCAATTTACTCTAAGTTAAGCACATTTCAAGTCAAGTTGTATTGTAAAAATATAAGTCAATTAAGTTGCATTTTAAATCTTAGTCATTATTCTAAAACAGGTTTATTTCTGTTTGTTACAGTCCTTTACTACTACTACGGAATAAATTACCACGCACTTAAAAGCAGCTGTCTCGGGTATTTTGTTATCGCCCTGACCTCGTGCAGGTACAGTGGGACATGTGTAGATCATATATGGACATCACATCCCGAATCCATTATATATACTGAAGTATCGGACATATCTCTGAGTGACCATTATCCTATAAGTGCAGCTAGAGCACGAGTCAAACCAAAGGGAAACAATCAAAATACAATCAAATACAGATGTCTTAAAAACTTTGATGAATCAAATTTTCGTGACGATATAGAAAATATCCCATGATCATCATTAGATGCTTTTGATTGTATACATGACATGATCTCTGGTTTTCAGGATTTGTTTTTAGACATTGTAAATAAGCATGCACCATTAAAGAAAAACGTGTTTAATATCCAAGTATACCCGAATGGTGGAATGATGATATTAATATAGCTATCCGTATCAGAAACAAACATAAACAAGAAGAAAATGGAGAAACAAAGTTACATTTATAATTAGAAATGCAAAGAAAAACTACTTTTAAGAAGCGTAAGAACAATGCAAGAGTTCTAGTCAAGATTAATGGAAACATTTTAAAAAACTATGTCCTAAAAGTAAAACAGCATCACCAAATTTTATACAACATTTTGAAAAGGACATTTCAGATGCAGATGAAATTAGTAACGTTTTTAACCAATATTTTACAACTATCTCAAAACAGTATATAAGAAATACAGAAAGTACTTGCCCTTCTTCAAATATAGATACACTTTTACATTTGATAAACTCAAGGGTGTTACCTTCAATATACCAAAAGTAGAAGAACAATTTGCTGAACAATTCTTGTCCAATTTAGATGTTTCTACAGCCACTGGACTTGACAATGTTGAACCAAAATTTTTAAAATGTTGTTCAAAATCCATTGCTCCTATTGTTTGCAAATTAATGAACTACAGTATTGAACAGAGTACTTTTCTTAGTCTTTGGACAAATGCTAAAGTTAGTCCACTCTTTGAAAAACAACACATTAGTAGTTACAGACGAATATCAGTAATGCCGATTTTATCAAAATGTCTGAAGAGACATATTCACAAACATTTTTTACAATTTTTTTATGCAATTATGACCTAATTCTAGAATGTCAGTCTGGTTTTCCAGCATAGCATTCTTATCAGACTGCACTGACCAAAATCACTAACATGTGGTTTGACTCTATCAATCATGGATTATTGTCAGGTGTTTTATTTTTAGATTTTAGATTCTAGAAAGGCTTTTGACCTTGTTGATCATGATATTCTACTTACCAAATTAGGCCTATATGAAATATCTTCTGTTGCTTGTTTGATGCCTGGACCATTTAAAAAAATTGAAATCAGTCACCTGATCGGTGGCAAGAAGTTTTTGAAGAACGTGATCATAGAAGTCAAACTTTGGCACTTTGACATCCTATTCCTGGCGGAACACTGACGATGCTTTAATTCCGAGTTCGTTACTATTCTTAACAAACGCCTTTATCATTGCTAAATTTACGAGGTGTTCATGGGTGATTTTGTTGTTATCTCCCAAACATTCTTGTGATAAAATTCTGTCACTTCTCATGTCGTCGTTCTGTATACGGGCATTACACGATATAGTAATAACACAAAATTAATAACAAATAATTGCGTTATAAACGGATGCTCACAATCTATTAGGAGGTGTTCCTGAACATTTAGTTGCTCCGAGGTTGGGATGGGATTGTAGGGATATCAACTGTTATATTTATCTGTTGAATATTTTCATTTTAAAATTGTATTATGATCTACATATTATATAAATTGATCAAGACCACTCTGCTGAGTAAATGTTGGATGTTAACTTACATCACTATCGTACTGGTGATAGGACTGGTAATTTGAAGGGAGGATTTACCGCGATCAAATGCTTTATTCAAATCTGTAGGATCAATTCAAAGTTCCGGAAGTGTTTGGTATCATACATTTGCAATTGATCTCTGAACTCCCAGCTGAATTTAAATCCAATCCATCAATGCAGTTCTTGTACAAATCAACAAGAAAATCGATGAAAAGAACAGCACCAAAGATTACCGTGTTTTGGCTGATCAGTTTTAGGACACATAACTCTCTATTACAGGACAACAGTATATTGGTAACTGTCAAATTTCAGGTTTGACAAGCAATGCGCAAATCTATATCAGGTAATTGTGTATCCGGTCCCGATATCAAAAAGCGGCAATCATGCAACAAAGACTGCTGATCTTCCAGATTATGTTATAATTACAGAAGGTAAGTCAGGTAAGCTGTATACCACCATGACGTCGTCTCAACATTCGGAGTGAAAAGGATGACATCATTTAGTATACCCCTTTGTTCAGATTCATCGATCCGTTAAATAGAAAAACTGTCCCGCATCCCTTATAAGAGATTCTTCTGACGATGTTTATAAATTCTGTAATTTCAGGTACTTCCATGACCATCTAGACCCGTCCATCGAGTCGATATCGGAAAATAGCTTCTTAGTGTAAAACACTTCAAAAATTATTTTGAACGTTAGAGTGATCAAAGGATGACACTTTTGTGTAATAACCATACCGTGTAATGCCCATATAAAGAACGACGACATGAGAAGTGACAGAATTTTATCGCATAGGACAACTTTTGATTCCGCATTTACAAAGTTTTCTCTAGACAAGTTTTGTTTCTGACTTTACAAAGTTTTCTCCATGGGAGATAACAACAAAGTCACTCATGAACACTTCGTAAATTTAGCAATGATAGATGCTTTTGTCAAGGATATTAACGAACTCGGAATTAAAGCATCGTCAGTGTTCCACCAGAAACAGGATGTCAAAGTTTGACTTTTATGACCACGATCTTGCCACTGATCAGAAGACTGATTTGAACTTTAAAAAAATGGTCCATGCATCAAACAAGCAAGAGAAGATATTTCAGAGCATAGCAGAGCCATTCATCCAGTCAACGGAGGAAAATTCGTATTGGTTTCGAATGTCTATGAGTGGCTTTTGTTAGCTAGATAGGGCGCTATATCAAATGTTGTATATAATAATGTTATAAAGAGGAAGGTATAAATAAGAGTCTATTATATGGAATTATATATAATAACTGTTATTTCCTAGCGCATAGTTGTTAGTATCGTCGACTTTAGGAGGTAGACATGCATGGGGGTAATTTTGCGTTAGGTTATTCTCCATCCTATAAGTAAGGCTCGTGTTTCTCCTCCTCCGCCCAGAAAGTGTCCCAAGGCGCATATAAAGCTAAAATATTTACGTAGGACGGTAGACCGGTGATTATTCGCGTTGCTTCGCGTTTTTTCTAATTTCAACGAGTCCAATTCTGAACACACAACCCAAAGTTCGCATGCATACTCTAAAATATTTTGGCAGAATACACATTTTATATATCCTAAGTAATGCATCTCTTTTCAATATAAATTTCAGTTTCCTTAAAATAATTATTAACCTTTTACATATCTGATTCATATACTGCATTAACGTGACAAGGATTAAAGGTCTCGATTTAATACTTAGTCATGTTCTTGACAGGAAAAAAAGTAAGGTAAGAGGGAAGTATCATCGAGAACATGACTCGAATACGTCGGCTAGATAAAAAATAAAAGAGGACTTAGGATCGAGCCTTGAGCCACCCCACTTCAATCGTAATTAGATCTGAATATGAGTTATTTATGAGGACTTTTTGCTCTCGATTAATAGGATAGTTTATAAGCCACTTAAGACTTTTACTAGTAAAGTGTACGATAAATGTTACAAGAAGTCCACAATGCCATACACGATAAAAACCTTTAGAAATGTCACAAAACACAATACATATTTTTTTCTCAAGAGCCAAACAAATGTTGTGATACAAATTCCATTCGTTGGATGGATCACAGTGGAATGACCTGGCCTGAAACCAGACTGATACTGGTAAAAAAGAGAATTTTGTAACAAAAATAAAATCAAAACATATATGCATTTGCTTAAAAAACTCTTTCAAATCCTTTCACAGTAGTTGATAAAAGAGAAAGTGGTATATTATATAATTATCGTTTTTCTTAGACATTGCTTCACAGTTTTCTACTTTGTGGTCTTCCCCGCACCTTTGACACCATTGGCTGCCCTTACATCTGGCCGCGATGTGTCTATACCTGTTACATCTCAAAGGAGGTGTCGCATACAATTTCACATTGTATGCTCGGTAGCCTATACCAACCCTTTCAGGCAGACTTTTGGTGTTAACTGTTAACCTTACTCTGATACCCTCCAGGATAACTGTATCCTGGGGGGAACCGACAACAATCAGGAACGCTGGAGTGGATCGCTGAAAAAGTATCGCAAAGCGGAATAAGAAGTAAGCCAATGGGCATAAGGTGGCAGTGTACAGTAGGATTATTTGGCCATGGGTAATATTTTTGTACAATGAATAAACCCTATAATATTATGTATATAAAAATCTAAAAATAAAATAAGCATGTAGACTGTGTGTACATAGTTGTACATGCTGAGTATTACTCAGTATTACTCAATACATACTCCTGGCCTAGTCTGTCCACATGTATATGTTTACGTATGTATATGTCTCACCTGAGTGAGAGTGGAATGTATCGACATGCATGGAGCACTTGTGACTGTGCATGCCTTTTGAAGTTTTCTCCTAGGCGCATGCGCAGTTACATTTCCTCACACAACAACCTATATTCCCATCACTTGCAGCTAGGGCAGCATAGTAGCTGGACAGCTGATCGAGACCTGGCTTCATTCGTAAGATATAATAAATGACGATGAACGACACCCTAGCGTCCTGGTGATTATTACACTCGTGAGAAAGGCTACAAATGGCGCCCACGAAGATTTCCGGCACCTATAAACGATGTATGGAGCCATGGTTATATGATGACACTATTTTGTGTAACTGGTTGAGGCCAGTGGTGAGAAGTGTTCTCCAGATACGGATACGCCAACGTAACATCCGGTGTTAACGAAACTTTTGTGTGTTGTGTAGCTATATAGGTGAAAATTTTCATCACAGAAGATCTTATTAAGCCCAGACAGGAACTCATTCAACATCTATCCCAGTCACGGAACGACGGAAGTGTAGCATCCTTCTGGACCATGGATGGACGGATCTTCGCTAAACGAACCATGGACAGTTCGAAATTTCTCGTCCGTACACATGAAGATATCAACAACCTTAATCTCTAGACTTGCCCCCATCAATCTAAGTTTCCAGTTACATAAGAAGGACATCGCGTATTACTATATTACAACGTAGCCGCACATGACCATATACATGTGCGTATTTTACATGTACACACCAATGGTAATTACGTTACCGTATTGACAGTGAAAGGTGGTAGTAGTGCATATGTCCAATGTTTACTCTGTCATCCTCCAGTACTTTATTAGTATTATTTTTTCTTACAAGCTTTACCGAACATAATCTTACAGTGTACGTGAATGAAGAATGTTTTTTCGTACAAGTATCAGCTGTACGTTTTTGTTTTTCGACAGCACTGTCAACTCAACCACACTTCGTCCGTCAAACCATGCTCTTCGTCTTCTTTGATAGTGTCGTATTTCTTTTTGTTTGTCGGATGCATCTGTTCCGATCTTTCAATAGTCTCTTTCAGCTTCTTTCTTGTCTAGTCTTAGCTTGTGAATCTGTTTTCGCCAGCCAATATTTGTTTATCGCGGCTACCTGACATTTGCGCTTCTCGTTCTATTTTTATACGAGAAATCACGTGATTTTTTTTCGAATCATGTGACCACTATCCTGCTGCCGGTTCCGTGCCGATTCGCAAAAAAAACATAAGCAATGTTTTTTTTTAACATAGAAAACGATAATAAAAATATAATTATGGTACTGATGTGCTCAGTAATAAATCTTGATATTATATAAATATTTCATTTTTTGATAATCTAAACTGTTAAGGTTAAAAAAATTATAGAATTTTTTTCATGTCGTACCATGTTGATATTCCTATAATTAGTCGAATGGCGGCGACGAAATTGAGCAGACGAGCACCAAATTTAGCAAATAATGCCGTTTTAAGGTACTTTCCGGCTAATTGACACAACCGAGATCTTGATTTTCCTTCTTAGAATAACATTTGCCTTCAGAAAATGTATTTCATTTAGAAATTGGTCCAAACACGAGCTAATTATTATTATTATGTAAGATTATGTTTTAACCATAGGATTACTCTTTACATTATCTTAACCGTATCTGCAGTTAGTATGGTGTCGATGTTAGGATTGACCATTTCCTGTGCTACCAGTACTAGGTCTAGTGTAAGAACCAAGCCTAAGCCATCATTAAGTGATACCTATTACAAACATGTAAGTAAAATTACATTCAGTACATCTGATATATAAATATGTGCATCGTGTTTACTTTAATTCAGTTCGGTATCAGAATATCAATATGTACACCGTGTTCATATTCAGTACGGTATCAATATATACATTGTAAATATGTATACCGTGTTAACATTCAGTATATAATTATACACACAATGGTAAAATTCATTACAATATCAGTGTATCTATATGTATACCGTGTTAACATTCAGTACGGTATCAGTATATGAACAAGTATACCGTGCTTCATTCAGTACGATATCAGCATATAAATATGTACAGTGTGTTAACATTCAGTACGGCATCAGTACACAAACATCTATACCGGGTCAATATCCAGTACGGTATCAGCATATCATTATGTATACCGCTAAAACTCAGTACGGAATCCATATATAAATGTGTACATCGTGTTTACTTTAATTCAGTTCGGTATCGAAATATCAATATGTACCTTGTGTTCATATTCAATACGGTATCAGTACATAAACATGTATACCATGTTAACATTCAGTACGGTATCAGTTTATAAATATGTACACCGTGTTAACAGTCAGTACAGTATCAGAATATCAGTTTGTATACCGTGCTAACATTTTTTATAGAATAAGTATATAAATATACACACCATGGTAAAATTCATTACAATATCAGTATATCATTATGTATACACTGTTACATTCAGTACGGTATCAGTATAGTAACATGTATACCGTGTTTCATTCAGAATGGTGTCATTATATCATCATGTATACCGTGTTACATTCAGTATAGTATCGGTATATAAACATGTATACCGTGTTCACATTCAGTACGGTATCAGTATATAAAAATGTATACCGTGTCAAGATTCAGTAAGCTATCGATATATCAATATGTATGCAGTATAAACATTCAGTACGGTATCGATATATCAATATGTTAGGTTTTTTTTAACATTCAGAACGGTATAAGTAAATCAAGACGATACCGTGCTAATATTAAGTACGGATTCAGCATAAATCAACCAATATGTATACCGTGTTAACATTCAAAACGGTAACATTATTTCATTAAGTATACCGTGTAAACATTCAGTATATGATCAATATAAAATACATATATACATTTACCGTGTTAACATCCAGTACAGTATCAGTATATAAATATATACAGCGTGTCAACATTCAGTACGGTATCAGTATATAAATATATACAGCGTGTCAACATTCAGTACGGTATCAGTATATAAATATATACAGCGTGTCAACATTCAGTACGGTATCAGTATATAAATATGTATATACCGTGCATTATCAATTATAGTATAAGTATATTAATATGTCTACCGTGCTAACATCCAGTACGATGTCATTCCATTGTAAATATATATCAGTATATTAGTACAATTACATACATAATGTGCATACTATGAAATCATCGATGTACATGTACAAGTTTTTATAACGTTTCATTATTCAGGATGGTTTAGCATGTATATACCTGTATATATATTTTGTTATCACTCAGTATGATACCAGTTTACTAGTATGCAAACAGTGCTATCATTCAGTCAGCATACCATTGTGAGCATCAATGTGTTGGTTACCGTTTTTATTTTATTTTAATTTTTCAACAATAGCCTAAACACCAGCAGCCTGCTTACTCTTTTTCAGCATTTTTGACGTTTTGCTTTTTTAGTTTGTATGTATTAATTTCCTTAATTCATTTCCGGGAAATAAGAAAAGGTGTGCACACCGTCAGTCAAATTAAATAAACATTTCCATAAATATATTTCTCCTCGCATGTTTGACTCATCAGATGAATTGAACGTTTTTGTATATAATGGTTTTTGGTTTTTTTAATATGTTTACCTTTTTGTTTTGTTATTTTCGTTCATTTCAATATTACCAAATGTACTCAAACAAGTCTGATAGCTATGTACGTATTAGTAGGCCTTAGGGATTACCGTCCAATACCGTGGTTTGTGTACCGTGATGTTCACTGACATATCCATGTATAGGGCGGCAATAGGTCTACACTATATAAAATGTTATTCTGCTCATGCATTCTCACTGAATACGCATACCAACAAGTGCTAATTGTAATGGGGTACCATTACAGATGTCCCCCAAACTACCCCTTTGGTCGGAACTGATGAGCCCAATGAACTCACAATGGAAATATAGCTGACACCCCATATATCAGCGGTCATGTTGACGAATTAGGAAACGGAGGTTACGACAATGTGCGTGGTGTCCTACTACAGTTATATATAAAATTTCATTGAAATCGGACAATATATAAATTTCGACCAATCAGAAGCCAGGAAATAGCGGCCATGTTGACGAATCACGAAACGGAGGTTACAACAATGTCCGTGGTGTCCTACTACAGTTATATATAAAATTGCATTGAAATCGGACAATATATAAATTTCGACCAATCAGAAGCCAGGAAATAGCGGCCATGTTGACGAATCACGAAACGGAGGTTACGACAATGTTGTTGGTGTAATACTACACATATATATTAAATTTCATTGAAATCGGACAATATATAAATTTCGACCAATCAGAAGCCAGGAAATAGCGGCCATGTTGACGAATCATGAAACGGATGTGACGACAATGTTGTTGGTGTAATACTACACATACATATTAAATTTCATTGAAATCGGACAATATATAAATTTCGACCAATCAGAGGCCTCCATTTTCGTTTCGGTGGCAACCAAACTTTACGAAAATGTTACCATGTTATTCAGCATCCCTTAAAACACCCATGTACCAATTTTTACTGAAATCGGAGACTGAATTTTGAAAACCGGAAATTAGCTCTGGCGGCCATCTTGGACTTCCGGTCGCGAAAAAACAACCGAGCAAAAACAATATGTCCCCCCACTTCGTTTGGGGGACATAACTACGATGACTCCTCATCAGTGTATAACATAGATAGTTATAGGTTATAATTGTCCACTATTATACAGACTTACAGTTGAGTGTAAGCTAACCTTTACACCTAGTGCACTAGGAGTGCACTACGTTTAAACTAGTAGTGCACTACATTTAAACTACAGGTAAACTAGTAGTGCACTACGTCCAGCCAGGTGTGACCACAAAAACCCCCGTACAGGTAATGGGAGTGTCCATATCTACCTGTGTCCTTACCTGTTCAGATGTAATATAGTTTACCTGTATTTTTATGTTGATACTATTGAAGATGTCTAATAAAGAAGTCTATAGTTTGTTACTATTATAAGCAAAAATGTATGTATTGACGTACGTCCTCATTTCACTACAGGCTGTACTGCCTAGTACTAATTTAGTACTAATTCTTCTTCTTATACTTTTTCTATGTAACGATATAGAATCTAACCCGAGCCCCGTAGGTAACAAGGAAATATTGTTGTTTCATTTGAATAGCAGAAGTGTTCGTAATAAGATATCTTGCATCGAATGTTTAGCACATGAATATCAAGTTATATCTATCTCAGAAACTCATCTTGACAACAGTTATGAAAACGCGAATCTTACAATAGAAGGTTCCTGTGAACCCATCAGGCATGATAGAAACAGCTACGGTGGCGGTGTTATGGTATATGTATCCAATGAATTACACAATAATAGAAGGCGAGATTTGGAATTCAGCAGTGGTGAAGTTATATGGTTAGAAATTGTAACTGAAAAGATGACTATACTATTATGTACAATTTATCGGCCCACGGGAGTATCAAGTGTTAGATTTTGGGATGACTTTCAAAATTCTATAGATAATGCATTTACTTTCAGTGCTAATGTAATCATCCAAGGTGATATTAATGTTGATTTTCTTACTGTAACTAATAGTAGATTACACGACATTGTCATGCTTTTTAATCTAAATAATGTAATTAACGAACCCACACGTACGACTGTAAATACCAGTACAATAATCGACCTTGTTCTCGTCAGTGACAATGTTAAAGTTATTGAGTCCTTTGTTTTACCTGTTGATAACGAAATTATTGATCATCAAGCCACTGTCGCTGCTTTAGAGCTACCACAAAAAAACTTTTACTTTAAAACGTAATGTTTGGATTTATAAAGATGCCAATTTTATCTTGTTTAATAATTTAATTAGACATTTTTCTCGGAATATAGTTTTAAACAATGCTCCCAGTCTTGACGAGGCTTGTGAACTATTTACGTCAACATTTCTAAATTTTGCAAAACATAGTATTCCTAAGAAACAGGTTACTATAAGGAAAAACGACAAACCTTTGTTTACCTCAGAACTGCGTCTTGAAATAAGAAAAAGGAAAAGACTTCATTATTCATTTCGTAAAAACAAAAATAACGCATCCTTGGAAAAGTTTAAAACTCAAAGAAATAAGGTCAACAACATAAAAAATATGCAAAAATGTCTTTTTTTGTTAATGTTAATGGTTTAATTGATATGCTAGACGCTTCTGACTCGAAGTCTTACTGGCGACTCTTGCGTCGACCGATTGGTAAATCATCTAGCTCGGGAACTATCGCAGCACTGTGTGACCATGACAACAATACTCTCGTACAAGATGATGAAAGTAAAGCAAATGTCTTAAATAAGTGTTTTTGTCCTATATCAAATATAGGATAAATATTTGGATAGTCCAAGTTTCTCTTCTCGCTGTAATTCGTCCATGCATTCCATTGAAATTACTAGAGCTGATATTCATGATATTCTTAAAACTTTAAAATTAAACAAGGCAACGGGAATTGATTCTATTAGTCATAACATGTTAAAAAAACACCACCGATACCGTTTGTGAACCTTTTCTTATCTTGTTTAAACGGTCATTAAGAGAATGTAAATTTCCATCTGCGTGGAAACTGGCTACTGTACTTCCATCAAATGGAACTATTTAAAAAAAATGAAAGATTTCTTCCATCAAACTACAGTCTTTGACAGAGTGTGGCACAGAGGTCTTCTCATCAAATTACACGCATATGGTATCAGAGGCAACCTTCTTTCTTGGATTAAGGACTATTTATTTGATAGAAAACAACGTGTCATCTTAGGTCATAGTTCTTCTTCTATAGGACATTTGAACGCAGGAGTCCCCAAGGATCTGTCCTTGGTCCTCTTTCATTTTTGATATTTATAAATGATATTGCTGATAATTTACTTTCACTTGCAAGAATGTTCGCTGATGACACATCGTTATCATTTTCTTCTAACAATGTATTAGAAATGGAGCAAGTAATGAATCATGATTTAGCTTTAATTGAAGACTGGTCTGACAAATGGAATGTTAATTTTAATCCCTGCAAAACTGATGTAGTACTATTTCATAATGCCAACAACCGCTTTAACATCAACTTAATGTTTAATGATACTTTATTACAGACTTCAGCTCATCATAAGCATATCGGGGTAACATTAAACGAAAACTGTAAATGGACTGAACATATAAATAATGTAGTTAAATCAGTTTCAAAACACTTATCAGTGTTACGGAAATTAAAATATACTGTAAGTAGAAATACGCTGTCATAATTGTACACTGTTTTTATTAGACCAATTCTGGAATACGCTTGCGAGCTATGGGATGAATGTAATAGTGCTAACGCAGACAAACTAGAAAAACTAGTTATAAGCAGCCAGAATAGTGACTGGTCTTCCTATTTTTACAAGTCGACATAGTTTATATTTTGAGACTGGGTTTGAAACATTAGTAGTCGTCGAAAATCAAGGAAACTAACATTATTATACAAGATACATAACAACCTTACCCCTCCATATTTACATGATATTATGCCAAGTTCAGTACACGATGTTAGCAATTTTTTTCTAATTTGCGGTCATATGTATATATCACCATTTATGTTTTACGGCAGAAGACAAATTAGTTGTTTAACTTGTGTCTGATCCCATTTGTATATTTGCAAATAAAATATGTTTAAATCAAATAGGTGATGGAGAGAAAACGGAACAAGTCCGACGGACATGTTGGGGCACGTTACATTTGGGGTGATGTAGAACCTGGGAAACTCTGGTAGAAAGGTTCCGACTGTTGAAGAGAACTGTTTACGGGCATGGCGGCAGTGTATAGTGGGATCTGTGATCATGACATGAGTTGTGTTGTTACCGGAGACTGTTGGCTGTGTGCTAGAATATTATTGACAGACTGTTTATAGACTTTCTATCATTTTGAACTATATTTGCAATGTATTAGTAAATTATATTGAAGAAAGCTATACATTAATATTTTGGCAATATTCTACTTACAACATGTAATTTAATATAAAATGTAAATCTTACAATTTTGTAACTTATATATGTGATATTCTGTTTTAGAAGGTACCAATTTCCTGTCCGCTACATCATCCCCATCTAATTGTAATCACCATCTCAGTGTCATCATATAGTGTCATCATTCACCTTCATTGCCGTTGGTAGCATCCATTTGCACTACCACCATAGCACTATCATGTATTCCCAGCACCCTCCTGACCTATCAAGAACAGATAAGTGCTGTGCTATTCATTGAGTGAAAGGTTGTAGAATTCTCCTCTATACCATAAGAGTAGAGCAGGTTTGTGTATTGAAGGATATTGACCTGGTGTAATTTGAGATTATTTGTTATATGTCTTTTTGAGGATTATACTTGGTATGAGTTGAAAAATTTTGAAAGACCAACAGCAGTACCAAGTAGTGTATGAACAAGAAAAAACCAGTATTGTTGAGTTTTAGCAAAGGTTTTGCACTTAAACATCACCATGATTTGATTCAGCAGTTCGGTTATGAAATTGAATTTTGCTGTAAGGCGGGAGGAACATTTGATTTCGGTTTCAATTACCTTTGTAAAACCTTGGATAAGATCATCAGAAAATATCAGTCAATTGTATTGTACATTTGGCTTGGTACATGTGACCTTACTACTAAGCGGGACAAGTTTATTTATTTGACTCATAGTACTGATGAGGAGTGTTCAGCTTTTGTTAACACCAAGTTGAACCAATTCGATGAAGTTTGTTCTAACTATCCCCGGATTAAGCTGGTATTTCTTGAGATTCCTCCTTATTCAATTAAAGATTGGAACTTAGCAAAGGGTTATTCCAACTCGCATACATCTGTGCTTGCTGGTTTTAGATAAGCGGATTGAGATCCTCAAGGATTGTGTAAGAATCACAAGTTAATTGGTAACGCGTCCGTAACGTACGTCGTCCGTAATAGTACCGTCCGTATTACTGTAGTAATGTATACGTTTTGTGTACGTTCGTTTCGTCTGTATTGTACTCTGTAATTGTAGTGTCCAAGTGGTCAGTCTGTAATGTTACGTCATGTAGTGTCTGTGTTTTCATTGGTTGTTTTTATTGGACGTTTGGTGGGATTTATTCTTTGTTAGTGTCAGACATATATTTTCCATCGACTGGACAGGACCTAACCAATTAACTTGCAACCTGACCAATCTGTATGTAAGTCTTTCACTATTTTAATTTTCTAATATTCTCTAATTTTTCTATATACCTCTCTAAAATAAGTATAGGATACAGGTTTTGTACCTTATAAGGAATAATTAGTAAGACCGAATGTAAGACGAAATATGAATAAGATCTCGTTATTTCACTTATATGAAAACTATTTATTTAGCTACAATTGCTTTATATTTGAAGTAATTATTATGGTCAGATTATTATATTCAATTAATTAGTTTATTTCATAAACTAATTTAAATGTTTTATGAAAAAGATATATTTGGTAAAAGTGATAGTTTTATGTGTGTAATATGCGTGGAAGTATAGAAGGGTTTTGTTTTGTTTGTGCTTTTAGTGTGTAACGTTTGTACCCTGCGAGACATGCACGGGTGCTCCGTACCTGGGACGTGAGCGTTGAGTCACACTCAGGTATGTGTAATACATATCAGAATGATTATTTGTGTACAATTTGTTTAAAATGTAAAGATAAATCTATCTTTTACTTATTATTTTAACAGTGGATCTTTGTAGAAATGTAGTTTTGTAATTGTAATAGCGTAAAGTATTGTTTCAGTAATTTTGTCATTGTACGAGTTATTTCCCTTTGTGTATGCGAGTCGTGAATGTATGGTTAGCTTGATAGTGTATTGATTATTGTTTAATTATTTGTTACAGTGCTTTTAAAAGGAATAAACCTTGAACTTAAACCCGTGGCCTTGTGATATTTGCTTTCACCACTATAACAAGAGCAAACACACTTGGTGAGGTATTTTCTCTCAACTTCAGATCTCATCTTCTTCTTTACAAGAGAGAGGGTAAACTGCCAACTGTAAACATTGGTTTGTTCAGGGATGGTGTACATCAAATAGAACTTTTAGCTCGTTCTTGGATGAAGAGATTTGTCTGTAAAATCTTCATTGATTGCCAATAGATGTATTATATAATCATATCAGTATCCAATACTTAATACAATTTGGCTGATTCCGAGGATGAGGTGGAGAGTAAGCCTGTTGTAATGAATGAGCAGCAGGATGATGGGTGTGCTAAGGGAACTCCTAGCGATAAACAATCAAAACCTGGTGGAGGGCATGATGAACCAGAGGAAGCCCCTCTAAAGAAAATGGGTACTCTGCCAGAGGAGGATATGTTAAAACTTCTTCTTGCCTCTGGTAAATACCGTTTAATGCCGGTGAAGGAGGAGGTCAGCTTTACTGTTGCCTCCAAGCCCCAGCACACTAGTAACACACTACTCTTACCAAGAGATCGGACCAGTTCAGTGTTTACTCATAACACTGGTCTGGATGAGACGATTTCGGGTCGAGACTCAACAAATTCCCGAAAATCCCCTTATTTTCTGGTAGTGACCCCCTTCCGAAAGGGAAGGTAATCTATCACTAATGGCGTTATGAGATCCGTTGCCTGCATGGGGATGAGGAAGTTTCCCCTAGTACTTAAGTACAGGCAGTACGTCGCTCATTAAGGGGTACAGCCAGAAAGATGCTTATATCCATGGGAGAGAGTTCCACCATAACAGATATACTCCGCAAATTCTAGTTCTAGTTCTTTATTGACTTTAAGTCTTACGACTTATCAGTGTTGGATACATTGTTCGGGGATATATCCACTCATGGTGTGTTGATGCAAGAGGTTTTTAACTCGTCGCAAAGACAAGGTGAGTCTGTCACTGATTTTGGGTGCAGATTAGAAACCCTGTTACAGACAGCCATAGACAATGGGTCTCTCCAACGGTCATCCAGAAATGACATGCTTAGGCATAAGTTCTGGACGTCACTTAGGTCTGAAAGACTAAAGTGTCAGACACGTCACAAATACGACTAACTGCAAAATTTTGATGAGTTGTGAAATACGTGTTGTTGATAAAGAAATTTCCCTCTCTGCGTGTGGCAGAATAGGCAAGCACAGTAATACTGACAAGCAGGACCACAAAAAGAAAGGTCAAAGTCATGCTGTCAACTGTGAGGTTGACCAACAGTAAGCTTCGGACCTGGGTCAAGAATTTGATAAAAAAACTGAAAAACCTGGAGGAAAAAATATCCTCAAACATCGAAACCAAAGTCGATCAAATTCTAAACAAACTTGGTAAAGGCGATGATCAGAGATCAAGATCAGACTATAGGGGTCGAGGTCGTGGTAAGGGTTACAAAGGTAACAAAGACAACAAAGGTCACAACAAAGATCAAAAGTCCGACCCAAAAGAATAGCGGTCTCTGAATGTGGCCAAACAGAGGCCGGTCATAGGACAAATGGCCAAAGTACTAATGTAATGGACAGGCTTCTGGGTCCCTCTAATGAGGCATTTATTAAAATTCAAAGTCAAGAGGTCAAAGGTCTAATTGACAGTGGTTCAATGATTTCCACTATTTCCGAGCCATTTTATAATAGTCTTGAAGACAAACTCTCCTCTACAGGAACTTTATTCCTTAGGCTTGGTGATGCGAGTAGCTAATGGCTCATTCTGTAATTACTTATATATTGAATGCAATGTCAGTTTGCCATTTCGTTTTTGTGCTTGTTTTGATATTTTATTACGTGCCAGACACAGAATACAACCAGCAGTGCCCTGCCCTGCTTGGTACAAATGTCATACATGTTGTAAAGTCATTAGCCTTGGATGACGTGACTCTACCATCGGAGTGGGAGATGGCTGTCAAGTATAACTTATTTCTACTCTGTGAAAACTTTGAGCAGGAATTACTTTGGCTCCCTACGAGTCAATGGTTATTACTGGAATAGCTAGGGGACTTGACCCAGATACGAAAAACCTTGTTACAGAGAATACCGTCGATTCTAACCTGAAGTATACAGTTTGCCCTCGTGTCATTAAGGTTCACAATAGTGTGTTAAGCGTTAAGCTTTCACTGAAAGTATGTAATATTACAGGTAAACCTGTTATTATTAAGCCTAAAAGCATTATTTGTACTGCTAACCCAGTAAAGGTGGTAGATAATCTTGCTTCGGACTTACCAGCTGACATGAAACAGAGTGAGAAATATATAACAGAAGAACGTGGTATAATTATTGTTCGAGGAACTTACCGACGAGGAACTGTTTAGGGCACGTCAGGTCCTGGGAAATTAGAAAGGTGCTTTTTCCACCAGTTCTTTTGACTTTGGTTGTTGTAAGGACCTTGTCAAACATCGTATTGACCTCATAGACCATTTAAACAACCCTATCGTTAGATACCACCTGGCATGTATGAGGAGGTCCGTCAACAAGTGAAAGAAATACATGATGCAGGTGTCATAAGATAATCGAACAGTCATTATAGTTCCAAGGATGGTTCTTTACGATTTTGTATAGACTACCGCAAGCTGAAATCAAAGCTGGGCATAAGGTCAGGTTACTGGCAAGTCGAGGTTGAGGAGTCCGACAAACCTAAAACAGCCTTTTCTGTTGGTAACCTAGGTTTCTGGGAGACCAATCGGATGGGCTTTGGTTAAAGTTGTGCTCCTGCGTGTTTTCAACGTCTCATGGATGGGGGATATGCATCTCAAGGAGTGTTTAATCTTCTTGGATGACATTCTGATCTTTACTCGGACATTTGATGAGCACTTAACCAGGTTAGAATTAGTTTTCGCCAGACTAGTGAAACACGGCCTCAAATTAAAACCCTCAAAATGTTTGTTCTTCAAAACAACAGTACCTTGGACACTTAGCGACAGATCCTGAAAAGCTGTCCGCCATAAAGAAGTGGCTTCCACCTAGGAATATGAAGGAATAACGCCAGTTTCTGGGGTTTAGCGGCTATTATAGACGCTTCATCAAGGATTTTTCTAAAATTGCATAACCCCTAAACAAACTTTTTAAGGGTCATGACTTGACAAGGAAATCAAAGGCTAAGTCCAAGTCAAAATCTAAGTCAAAGCCAAAGAAAAAGGCTGAGTGGTTGTGGCAAAAGCCAAAGCAAACAGTTTTAAACACTGTAAAAGAGAAACTGACTCACCCCCTGTGCTAGCTTATGCTGACTTTTCGAAGCCATTTGTTGTCCATACAGATGTTTGTGCCCTCGGTTTGGGTGCTGTGCTTTATCAAAAACAAGATTATGTAGAGAAAGTTATTGCATATGCAAGCCGCGGCTTAAAATCAAATGAACGGAATTATCTGGCTCATAAGAGTTTTTAGCTCTTAAGTGGGCAGTCACTGACAAGTTTCATGATTACCTCAATGGTAATACATTTTCAGTTGTCACGGACAATAATCCTCGCACTTATGTGTTGGGTAAGGCTAAGTTGGATGCAACCAGTCACCGTTGGGTAGCTGCATTGGCCAATTATAACTTAACTTTAATTATAGATCTGGAAAAAAACAACGCTGATGCGGATGGTCTCTCACAGATGTCTCAAATGAATCCAGATGTTATCAAGGCTATTTGCCACTCTGCTGTTACTGTAGCCCCACTGATGGATTGTGTAGTGGGTGAAGATGTGGCCAGTGAGTGTGCAGTTTTATCTAATAGACTAGGTGCAGTTAATTGGCAGAAAAAACAGAGGGATGATCTAGACATAGCGAGAGTTTCAGAGCTCTTGAGAACTGATTTCATCCCATGGGGAAAACACTCAAATGTGAATCCCCATATGTCCAGAAACTGATGAGAGCTTGGAATAAGTTGAGTCACCTTGATGGGGTTCTGTATAGAACCGCTTCTCTGGATGGTTGAGATGTGAAACAGTTGGCGTTACCAGAGAAATACCATTCCTTCGCCCTGAAAGGGGTACATGATGACGCTGGCGATCAAGGGAAAGAAAGAACAGCAGCATTTCTATTGGCCAGGCTTAGGGAAGGATGTTGAGAAAAAGATTGAGGTTTGTGAGCGCTGCATGTGTACTGCGTAAGACACCAGTCAAACCTGTCGCTGAGTTGATTCCTATTTAGACATCCAGACCCTTGGAATTAGTCTGTATAGACTTTGTAGGGGTGGATAAGTCCAAAGGTGGCTACGAGGATGTATTAGTCATTACTGATCACTTTACAAGATATGCTCAAACTATACCTTGTCGCAACCAAAAAGCAAGTACAACTTCTAAAGCGCTGTACGAGCATTTCATTGCGTTCTTTAGTTTTCCTGAAATAAAGTTATTTTCTGAAAGTATATTCAATATTAGGTATAATTGTGAAGTTTGGTTGGTATCAGACTATTTGTTAGGGAGATATAGCAAGTTATGGCCCTTGGTGGCCAAATGCTCTTTGCAATCAAAGGCAAGAAATGTTCAAATTCAGGTGCTGGTTAATGACCTGTCATAGATCAATTACTTTACAAATATTGACCTCCATATTTTACATGTATATAAAACATACATGTACCTCATATAATGTGATCTTCAACAGGACCTTGGCCATAAATAGCCATTTGATATATACCTAAACCAATTAGCTTCTACTTAAGACAGACTTAGTGACAGGCCCTCAAACACCCATAGGGAGCCACAACATCATTGGGAAAGCTAACACACTTCACCGTAACACACTGATCCGTAACACACTGATCCATAACACACTTCTCCATCGGCATAAATGTATATCTAGTGGTATTTAATGCCAAAACATAAGACCAACCATTCATTTCAAAAATGGTCAAAAAGCAGGTTAGAATTGGCCAAATATATGGATTTCAGAGAGGGAACCTTCCATACAACAAGGGAAAGATACAGGCACCAGTTTGCATGCTAGTTCCAATCAACAGGCTACCCAATGATGTATTTGGATCGAGGGTGAAGACGGACAGCACAGGAAGAATGTTAATCACTAATGATGAGGTACTGTCGACTAACATGAAGCTCCTACGTCCCAAACCAACAGAGGCAGCTATAGATACCGAGGTACAGCACCCATAGAGCTACACATACACGCTATACCGGCCCGTAGATTTGGAAAAGCTATGGAATTCAGCGATCCGTCAGCACAATAGGGTTAGGGTTAGCAGCAAGAACTCTAGGCAATGGGGCTGAGGATGGATTGGGGCGGCTTTACTGTGAAACCTGTGAATATATACGCCAAAGCTGCAAGCTGTATGAGGATAAAAAGACAGACAACAACACCCCTAGAAGAGGTCGGGGACAGAGTCAACAGAACTTGGGTATGCAAACAGCACTCATGGCTGTATCAATATCCAATTCTGCAATGATTGAAATATACCTGACTGCCAACATCATCCCCCCTCTTATACTGGATTACAGAAAACAACCAATCATGTTGGGGAGAAAATTTTCACCATGAACAAAGAGGGTATGGAAAGTCTGAGAGAAACAAATTGTATCAGATAATACAAGTTGTGGACTTGAGAAGCCTGACCTCATCAATGCAGAGATGGATGAGAGGAACAGCAACCCACTTTTCAGTGGAGACCGGACACCATATCAAGGGGAGACCTGTCCTAACCACAAAGGCAGGTGTACAGCAAATGTGGCCGAGGAGGCTGCAATGGGAAATGAAGAAGCCTGGCCAACCATTGTTGGAGAGGAGGTTGCAGACAAGTTTACAGTCAATACCTCACCACAGACGGAGATAGCAAAACACACACCGGTATGAAAAAGCTCAACGGGGAATGTAAAAATCTGAACGACCCTCGACACCTGATGAAATCAGTAAAGAAAGAGTTTTCAAAGTGCAAATTCAGTACAGGCCATTTTCAGAAATCACAAGGTCTATCACTTGGAACACTGAAGACACGAATGGCCACTAATGTAAGAAACATGTGTGTTACAGAGTTGGAAAGGGCACACATTATTCACAGAGGAAATCTAGACCAGATAAAGAAGAATATGCCTGTGGTAATAGGGGTAATGATTCAGTGCTACAAAGGAAACTGTGGAGAAATGTGTGCTGAGTACAGCTACTGCTGTCAGGGGCTACCAGACAACCACTGGAAGATGACATTTCTGCCCTAGGGGACAGTACTACACCTCAGTGCTGAAGATGAACACCACTTCAGGCAATGTGTGCTCAAATACCTCAGCAACGAGTGTTTGGACAGCACCAAACTACTAACAAGCACTCAGAAATCAGAATCTTTCAACAGAGTGCTTCAGAAAACAAATGCGAAAATGAAGACTTGTTACCGAAACTTTCCAGCAAGTATTCACACTGTTGTTCATCTGTGTAACTTCGGTATACCAAACTCTACGGTGATGAGGCTACGTGCTGTCGGCAGTCCTTTGGTGAGTGGCTCACGTGTTGTCAGTCGCATCACATACCTGCGAAAGAGACAGTTATACCATCAGCAACGTCAAAGACAACTCAAGTTCAAACTAAGGTGAGGATATCACAGAATCAGACGATATCGCATGCACGCAAAGGCTCGTGTAACCCGCAGTGACATATAAATCTGGAGTGGATCACCAAAATACTTTGTGCTCAGAGGATATGGTAAAAACAGACTTTGCAAAAACAAAATTAATCTGTGATTAATCTGTGATAAAAGTGTATTAAGATGACTTGTGTGAAAATGTGTGCTAATTAAGTTCTTGTTTTGAATTTCATTTTAAATTATTGTTTTATTATTAAATTTGAAAACTTGCTACAATCGGTTTTTTTATTTTTACTTGTCAAAAATGCAATTTGGATGAGGGTTTTGGCCTAAATATGTCTGAGGCTGCCTCAGTCTGCAGGATGGTCTACTATAATTGATGTAACCTGGCTCAAGACTCGGGTATTCACACTTTGTACAGAGGCCACTGTGCCACAAAAGAGACACCTGCAGTGTACAGGGCAAGGTAAATTGTCTTGTAAACATCATATAATGTAATCGATTGGCATATATTGTCCGAGACGTACCTTGTGAAGTCAAAAATCTTCCCAAGTCCAAATTCACCACTGGCACCAAACAGCCATACTACACAGCCTGTAGAGGGTAAAAATTCATATTGTTTTGGTAATGTTGCCTGATAAAGCCCCAAGAAGGTGTTTAAATACATGCCGATAACACGGTCACTCAAAACTTAGGTTAAAAACAACAGAAATCAATGAAAGGCGAGGGTCATCAGTGCACGTGCTAGCTCTCCTTAAAGGACTCGCACAACTAAATCATTTACTATATGCTATTACCAAATCTTTAGGCAATAACTTTCATATTTGAAGTACTGTACTAGTGAAAACTGTCTAGATTCACAGATATTTACCATACAAAGGCAACAAAACGTGTTCTTGGGGATGTTTGGGGATACCGGGCTGTCACAGTGTCAAGAAGTTGACAACCGGAAGTTGATTTGGGGGATTTTGTATTGGCACCATCAATTAATGCTTTTATTTAATCCTTTGTTGTCACAGTCTACGACACACATGTCCAGCCCCTTTCATTTCCACACAATCCTGATTGATCATAGACAGGGGATTATGGGATGAAGTGTGCAGTGGACTGTGGCAACAAGCGATTTATTGTCCACACTTTTCTTTTGTGAGAGTTGGGAAGTATGCAGCAATTACAGTTAGTCGATGGGTGAGTAGATGTGTCATAATCAACCGGAGTATTGAATCAACTGAAGAATAAATATACCAATACCGCTACAAGATAGACTGTGTGTCCACTGTGACGATAGAAACGTAGAAGACGAAAATTTTCTAGTTGAATGTAAACTATCTGATGACATTAAATATACACTACTAAGTCAGGCCTCTCATTTTATAGACGGTCTTACAATGCAAGACTGTAATACAAAGTTTTTAACTATTATGCAAACTGACTAAATCCAGCCACTTGTAGGTCAATATATATTTAACGCATTTAGGCGTAGAAAATTGTATATGGAATTGCAAATATACATTGCATTCGTTTAGGTATAGTGAAGCATTTTTATTGTTGCTTTTATAACCGTATTGTTATATAGGTCGAAGCACATACATTGTACAGGTGTTTTCGGTTTTTATAGAGGTAATTAAATGTCTCGGGATTGAGAGATCTACACTTAATATGAGAGAAATACTATCATGATATATTTGTCATGCTCATATGAACTGCTAAGTATAGAATCATTGTACAGACAATTGTTATTTTATTGCTGACACTAATAATTAAGAACACGAATCGTATCCAGTATATACTAGTTCCAGTTTTAACGGAAGAACTTTATACAATGTCTCACAACAAGATATACGTATATATCGAGTGGTTCTCATTCTAACTTTATATAAAGGTAATTATACGTCTCGGGCATGAACTGAGATATGTTCTTGAGAGTTGAGAGAATATAGTGTAATTTTTAACTGTCATACTATTATGAATGATATAATATAGTCACAACTGTTGAACACGAAGCAGATAAAACATACACACATATATATATTGATGTGTTCTAGTGCTAACCAAGGAACGTCTATGTAATACTTTTTAGATGGTTTATAATAACCGTTATATACGTACGTATTTTAAAAGACAAGTCAAGTAAATGTAAAATAAGATGTGCTAACAGTGCACATGAAGGAAATCTGAATAGTTACCACCTTATCTATCATGAAACCTAGCTAGTCGGTTGAAACGAAAGTTTATATACATTGTATATCATGATGATATTGTGAAAGTATACTGATATTTTATAGACCTTTTGTGTATAACTAAGGTTTAATCTGTATTATATAGTGTCTTATAAGTCAATTTATCTTTGGCTGGATATTGATCCCATTTTATGATGATTTATATGTAGATCAATATGCGACACTTTAATAAAATAAGTTTATTATTTATTATTTATTATAATATAACCGTTTTTTCAGTTACCATCACTATCGACTTGAGTCTCTCATCGATAACGCATCACTGCTTCTATCTTAGCTTTGGTTCTGTTTCAATATTCATTCAGGATATTTTGCCTTGGATATCGATGTCAATGTAAAAATTACTTTTTTGTTTTGCAAACTCATTGGTATATTCAGATTATTTCTAATTATTTATGATTAATATATGAAATATGTATACAAACTATATCTATAATATATATTTATTTATTTATTTATTAGTGTTATCATTCTATGAATTAGATAGACAATAATAATTAAAGGTGACACTTTCAGCATATTTTAACAAAAATCTGTAAGCAATTATTCATTTTTGATATAAGTGTTATATTTATCTGTTGAATATTATCATTTTAAAGTTTTACTATGATCTACATATTATATAAATTGATAAAAACACTCTGATGAGTAAATGTTGGATATTTATTTTGATTCATTATTATTTTTGTAGATGTTAAAGTACATCACTATCACCCTGATGAAAGGGCTGGAGTGATGTTAAAATCTATAGGATCAGAGTTCGGCAAGTGTATGGTATCACACTTTTGCAATTGATCTCCCTACAATCCAACCCCAAATTTAACCATTTATCTAAATTATTTCCGGACCCGGGAGCAACTGATTGTTCAGGAACAACTCCTAGTGGATTGTTCTCTCAACGGGCATCGGTGTATAACCTAATCATCTAAATGAATAAAAAAGTAATTACAATTGTATATTGTTTCGCTAATTTGGTGAGATACGAAAGTAAGTTATTTGTATGCAATGATGATGACAATGCTGCTGCTGATTATGATGATGATTTTATTTAGGTATTTATAGGATTATGTGGGATGATTACTTTATTACTAATTTTATTCTTTTTGGCAGATTGTAAGGAAGTTGGAAAAAATCTTGAAGCGTGCCAGAACAACTATTCCTGACCATGCATCGCCCTATGATGAGAGGAGGAAACGGTCTGCTCCACTCTCTTGCATTGGATCCATATCGGAGACTTTGTTTGGAACAGCTACCGTTGTTGATGTCAAGAGGGTTGCCAGCAATGTAAACGAACTGATTCGACGGGAAAGACTTTCCACTAAGACCCTTGTTGCCCACGAACATAATTTCCAGTTACTGGTCAAGTTATCAAATAAACGTTTCAATGGTTTGAAAAAGATAATCGCTGACAACCACAATGCCCTTAAACAAATAAAAGAGTTTGAAATTAATAATACTGACATTATAAATCAGAAAATACAGAATTGTATTGAATTGAATTAGAAATTAAGAATTGTCTACATTACAGGTTAAAGACCACTAAAAAAATTTACTGATGGTATGTGTCAAGGGAGAGCACTGTCCAAAAGGAAACCAAAGCTACCAATGTGCCCAAGACCAACCCCAGTGTTATTGAGATTGGTCAATTTGCAGATGCCGTGCAAACACATGGTAGTGAGCGATTCGTCGGTAAGAGCGGAGAAGTTCTGGCAGGAGCTGCTGCCGGAGAGTATGACGAGACAGAACTCTGGCAGGAGCTGCTGCCGGAGAGTATGACGAGATAGAACTCTGGCAGGAGCTGCTGCCGGAGAGTATGACGAGACTGCTGCCGGAGAGTATGACGAGACTGAGATGATTGATCTACTGACCCGTCTTTGTACCGGGAACAAGGCAAGTAGGGAAAAGAGGAAACAAAAAACTAGGCCTAAACAATCTCGTAAGAAGGGTAGAAAGGGAAAGGACAAAGCTCGTCACCGAAAGGTGAATGAATATGCCCTCCATCAGTACCTTTTTGAAAATGATCCAAAGGATCTTGCTAGACTCTTACTCGAAGGGAAAGGCGAAGCTGAGAAATGTAATATTTCTCCCGAAATCGTTGAAGAAACATATCAAGAACGATTCGGAGGTGTGTCACAGAAAGTAGACCTGTCAGAATATCCAAAGCCGGAGCCTGTTGACAGAGAGAAATTGGTAATGCCAATTACGCCTGACGAGGTCAAGGCGGCCTTTGCTCGCGCGAACAAAGGCACCTCGCCAGGGCCAGATCAGGTGGATCTGACATTTTTCATCAAGCTTAATCCTAATGGGGGATTCTTAGCAAATGTCTTCAATACATGGCTATTGACAGGAAAGGTTCCTGCGTCAGTAAAGGAAAATAGATCGATCCACCTGCCCAAAGATTCAAAAGACCCTTCGGACATAAATAACTGGAGGCCATTGACGATCTATTAAGGCTGTATACAAGTATACTTGCTAAAAGAGTTCTGGGCTCATTTAACTTAAATAAGAGGCAAAGAGGGTTTATTGACGCCCCTGGCTGTGCAGAAAATCCATACCTGTTAAAGAAGGTAATTGATGATGCGAAGAATAATCGCAATGATCTATGTGTAACTTGTTAGACCTAGCGAAAGTCTTTGATACGGTTTCGCAAACATCTAGTCGCGGTACTAGAACGGTTTGAGGCTGATAGTCACTTCATCAGTATTGTGGTGGACCTCTATAAGGATGTTTCCACGGTCTTTACAACTGACTAGAGGAGTTAAGCAAGGTGACCCGCTATCTCCTCTCTTGTTCAACATAGCAATGGATCCATTGCTATGTAAAATATCTGAACAAGAAAATGGCTACAAATTGATAAGATCGAAGCTCTCGCCTACGCAGATGATAACGCGTTGACAACTGGTTCACAAGCTAGTATGAATGCAAATTGTGGGATAGTACTGACGTTCTGTCAGCAGACTGGCATGCGACTGAACGTCAAGAAATCTGCGGCAATATATGTCAAACCAGCCGACAAAAATACCTACGTAATTAATGACTTCCCCGAGAAACCAACAATTGGTGTGGAAGAAATTCCATTTGTAGGTCCAGAAGACGTGACAAAGTATCTCGGAAGCAAGATCAATCCTTGGACAACGGTCAAAAAGGATGACTTAGTTACGGGACTTTCTGATATGCTGAAGATGATAAGTAAGGCAAGGCTGAAACCAAGGCAGAAGCTACGGCTACTACAGCAATATGCCCTGTCCAAATTAACCTTCCCCTTATCGATGGATCACTATCCGAAAGGAGTATTGCAGGAGTTAGACGGGGCGATCCGTCGTCACGTAAAAGAATGGCTTAAATTACCATCATGTGCACCCAATGCCCTTTTGTACACTAAGCAGGGGGAAGGAGGCATCGGCCTTCCTCAGCTAGAAAGAAGTGTTCCTACCATGAGGATCAATACGCTCGGGTCAGTACTGTTCTCAAAAGACAGCATATGGCTGAGGTCATGGGTACCCAGCAAGAGATTCAGAAAATTGGGAATGTTTCAGGGATCAAGATCCCTCGTGCAGATACAGGCAAAGCACACTGGCACAAGTTGGTGGAATCCGACTGGTCAGGGCTCACCTGTGCAGGTCAAGGTAGAGGGTCAGTCAAACTGGCTCATGCAAACTCATGGCTAAAGACCATCAGCCAATACTTTGGTGAAGCCGAATATTTAACTGGATTGCAATTGGGACACGTTCCCATGCAAGGTCACGCTGGCGAGAGGAATGAGAACGGAGGGTGTTCTCTGTATACACTGCCGTGACGCACCGGAGACGGTGGGTCATATATCAGGAGCGTGCATTAGGGTTAAGAACTATCGGATTTCACGTCACAATGCAATCGCAACGGCAATTGCAGAAAAATGCCGGCAAAATGATTGGGCACCTGCCGTAGAACCACAGTTGAAAGTTCAAGATAGAGTATATAGGCCTGACCTAGTCCTGTGTAAAGATGGCCATGCAGTTGTCTTAGACCCGACCGTAGTAATCGAGAACAGCGGCGCGCTAGGCAAAGCCAACGCTGCCAAGATGTCAAAGAATTCCCATCTTGCGGATACGGTAAAAGGAAAATTCAAGGCGAAAACAGTCCAGTTCAGGGGGTTCGTAATCGGTGCAAGAGGTGGCTGGTGTCAACAGAATACGGGGACACTAAATGAGATGGGAATCCAAGATATTGGATTTGAAGAACATCTCTGCCACCTAGCACTTAAAGGAACCATAAATATGCTGCGACTTTTCATGGATGCATGAGCCAAAATACATGTGGTCTGGTACGACGCATATATACCCGATATTTCTCAATGCAACCAATGCGTATGTGATACAGCAGGTGGTCAGTTACGACGCGTGTTGGGAGACTCCAACCCACCATGGTCATGTTAATCTCGGTTGGGTGCATGACTGATATCAAGCATGCGCAAGCAGAAGAGTATGATGTGGTTAGGTACGACGCATCTTCACTCCAGCCTCTAGCTGCACTTGATATATTTACGTGTACAATGGGGACAGTGGAGGCCGTAAGGGTGTGTTGTTTGGTGTGGTTGTTTGACCCTCGCCGGGAATTCCCTCCGGTAAACTGTTGAACACAATAGCCGCTCGTAGGTTGTACCTATGGCCAAGTAGATAGGGCACATCGGATAGGACCAGACCTGAGAGTCGCAGGGGGGGGGGGGCGTAATCTTATTATATCCGTGTAACGGTTATTCCCTAAGCCAGTTGGGCTCAAACACGAAAAGAAATCCTTCGGATTTCATCTACATCTTGACAGGAAGTTGGAAAAAATCTTGAAGCGTGCCAGAACTACTATTCCTGACCATGCATCACCCTATGATAAGGGGAGGAAACGGTCTGCTCCACTTTCTTTAAATGGAACAGCTACTGTTGATGATGTCAAGCAATGTCAACGAACCGATTCGACGGGAAAAGCTTTCGACTAAGACCCTTGTTGCCCACGAAAATAATTTCCAGTCATTGGTCAATTTATCAAATAAACGTTTCAATGGTTTGAATAAGATGGGGACTGATAACAACAATGTTTTTAAACAAATAAAAGAGTTTGAAATTAATATTACTGACATTATAAATCAGAAAAATACATTTAAAAAGTCGAGAGTAGATATTGTCATAATGAATCAACTGTGGTATAAATATAACCGTTTTTCCAGTTACCATCACTATCGACTTGAGTCTCGCATCGATAACAAATCTCTGTTTCTATTACTGCTTTGGTTGTATTTCAATAGTCTTTCAGGATATTTTGCATTGGATATGGATGTCAAGGTAAGAATTACTTTTTTGCAAACTTGTTGGTATATTTAGATTATTTCTAATTATTTATGATTACAATTATATATATAATATTCTTTTATTTTTTCATTATTGTTATCATTCTATGAATTAGATAGACAAAAATAAATAAAGTTGACATATTTTAACATGATTAATGGAACATTTGATGAACAAAAATCTTTTTACATCCGTATAGTCTCATAATTTAAATGTAAAAAGTAATTCTTCCATTTTGATATAAGTGTTATATTTATCTTTTAGTACTATAATTTTAAAATTGTACTTTGATCCACATATTATATAAACTGATAAAGAACACTGATGAGTAAATGTTGGATATTTATTTTGATTAATTATTATTTTTGTAGATGTTAATGTTCATCACTATCACCCCGATAATAGGGCTTGAAATTGCAAGGGAGGACTTACGGCGGACAAGTGCTGGAGTGATATTTAAATCTGTAGGATCAATTCAGAGTTCGGCAAGTGTATGGTATCACACTTTTGCAATTGATCTACCTACAATCCCAGCCGAATTTAACCATTTATCTGCATTATTTCCGCACCCGGGAGCAACTAATTGTTCAGGAACAACTCCTAGTGGAATGTGCTCTCAACGAGCATCCGTGTATAACCTAATCATCTCATAGAATAAAGAAGTAACTACAATTGTACATTGTTTGCAATGATGATGACGATGCTGCTGCTGCTGATTAGGATGATGATTTTATTTACGTATTTATATGATTATGAAGGATGAATCCTTTATTACTAATTTTATTCTTTTTGCAGATTGTCAGGAAGTTGGAAAAAATCTTGAAGCGTGCCAGAACAACTATTCCTGACCATGCATCTCCGTATGATGAGAGGAGGAAACGGTCTGCTCCACTGTATTTCATTTGACCGATATCGGAGACTTTGTTTGGAACAGCTACTGTTGATGATGTTAAGAGGGTTGTCAGCAATGTCAACGAACTGATTCGACGGGAAAGACTTTCGACTAAGACCCTTGTTGCCCATGAACATAATTTCCAGTCATTGGTCAAGTTATCAAATAAACGTTTCAATGGTTTGAAAAAGATAGTGACTGATAACAACAATGCCCTTAAACAAATAAAAGAGTTTGAAATTAATAATACTGACATTATAAATCAGAAAATACATTTAAAAAGTCTCTCATTATTCCATTTAGACAAGAGAGTTCAGATAGTCAGTCATCTGTGTGAAATTGGCGGAGCAATTTCGGATCTTGTAAAAGGTTATCTTTCTCCTTTACTTGTTTCAGGCCAAGTCATCAATGCAGTTATTGGACAAATCAACAAGAAAATAGATGGAAAGAGCCGCACCAGAGATCACCGTGTTTTGGCTGATCACAGTTTTAGGACACATAACTCTTTTTGTGCTCTTATACAGCATAACTGTATATTGGTAACTGTGTATCGGAACGGGAATATCAATTTTTCAATATGTATGTAATGTTATGATGTAATATTATTCGTCAGTTATTGAAGTCCGGTATGAACAAGTGACTTTGGCAAGAAATCAAAGATCAGTTGAAGAAGGCCGGTTTTCATAATAGACAGGGTCCGGTTTACATAAGTTGTAACTTCATAAGTTTAGAAGGATTATGCCGGGACCAAATGATGAATGATGTTCTGACCCTTGCAATCATAAATCATAGTCTTTGAGACTGCAGACACCTTCAGAGCATCATGATCAGGAACTATGCGCGGAAAAGGTGTACAAGTGTATGTCATCCCACAATGTGTGATCGTCATCGCCACTGTCAATTCCAACCTGCCCAGTTTCTCGGTTGTCTCCCCTCTCAAGAGTGTCCGCCTCATGTGGCGGATCCAACAAGGAACATCCACGGACTTACAACTCTTCAACGGACCCTGATAACATATAACGCTAGATTGTTATCATTAAATAAGTATATTGTTTGGTAGTATTATATCAGTAAAACCTAAACTTTTAGAGTAATTTGGAAAGTTACACTTTTCATCTGTTTCGTTGATAATAGATTACTAAGGATAATTGTTATGTAATGGTGTAAGAGGTATTTTTCTTGCATTTGAAATGTTAATGTAATAATTCTATATGTCTACTATTTTATGTGTGTATCTGTAGCTTGTACTTTGTACTTGTTGCAGGGTTATGGTTTTACAACACGCTAATGAAAGATTAAAGTAAACCAGAACCAGAGGAGTTGGTTTTATATTAAATACGACATGACCACCTCCACTACACTTTCATCTGCCAGCTGACGTAACTCCGCCATCTCACGTCGGATAATGCGAGGGGATATTACTGAACCTTGACCCTTAGAATGATGATTTTGCCTAAAGTCCTGGCCTAATAAGGCCTACTTAATGTGTCTGCCCCTTACCTCCCTCTCAAAAGCATTCTTTCCCGCAATGTTGGCATGTTGTAAAGCCGTATCTGTATGTTTACAATGCATGGTCCTTGTGGACAAATAATGCATGGGGGGGGGGGGGGGGGGGAGAGAGGTGCATAACACTAAATAGTGCTGGAGGCCAGCACTAACTGAGGCCTTGAAGGTCTCATTTGAGGTACTATTGACGGTTTCCTCGTCAAGTAGATTCCATGCAATGGTGGTGCGTGGAAAGAATGAGTTCTTGAATTCTTCAGTTTTTGCGTATGGAACCCCTAAACTCCTATTGTGGTTGCAAGAATGTTTTTCAACGGTGTTACTATAGGAGAAACCACTAAGATCTTTTGGGCGTATTTTCCGTCGTTCCCTTTCTTGTGTCTGATGAGGGCAGAGATGGTAATGTGCCCTCAGCCACTTTGAAATATAGGGTAAGACGTAGCATATGCCTGTGTTCTGCTAATGGAGTCAGGCCTAGGTCCTTTAGCATATTTGTTACACAACCTTCTTCTCTGCTCTTGTAGTCGCCAGTGATAAAGCGTGCAGCCTTACGCTGGACCCTCTCCAAGTTGGTTATGTTGTATTGGTGGCATGGGTCCCATACGACACATCCATACTCCAAAATTGACCTTACAAGGAAGAGGTAGGCTGACCTTCGACAACTACGTGGGCAGTGTTTAAGGTTGCGGATAATGAAGCCAAGGGAACAATGGGCCTTCTTGACGCTCTTTGCAATATGTGAGGTCCACCTTAGGTTTTCATTGATGATAACTCCAAGGTAGGGACACTCACTAGTTTGTTTGAGTATCTGACCACCGAGAGAGTAGAAGTGAGGCTTCTTGCTGTCAATACGAAGAACTGTACATTTCTGCGGATTGAACTTCATGCCCCAGTCAGCTGCCCAACATTCAAGGTTGTTGAGGTCACTTTGGAGCTGGCACATATCTCTCATTGATCTAATCTCTCGGTAGATCAGGCAGTCATCGGCAAAAAGACGGACCTGTGATTTGACTGCATCAGGGAAGTCGTTTATGTAACAGAGAAACAATAATGGTCCGAGGACAGTCCCTTGAGGCACTCCAGATAGTACTGGTGCAAGGGAAGATTGATCTCCATCAACGACTACCTTCATGTCACGATTACAGAGGAAGGAACTGAGCCACTTGTGGATGGAACCGTTGATACCGTAAGATTTCAGTTTAAATAGCAGTTTATGATAGGGAACAATATCGAACGCTTTGGAAAAGTCTAACACTACTTTGTCAGTAGGAAATTCCATTATCATCGCTTCGTAAAAGGTCGTGCATGGTGGTAATGAGCTGTGTTTCACAAGAGAAATTAGCTCTGAAGCCATGATTTAGTTTGTTCAGAATAGAGTTACGAGCCAGGTGGTCTAATAGATGTTTACAGACAATGTGTTCAATGATTTTGCATGACACACAAGTCGGTGACACCGGGCGGTAATTCTCAGCCATATGGACATTCCCTTTTTTTGAAGATAGGCGTGACGTTAGCACTAGTCCAGTCATTGGGCAGTGATCCAGTATTAATGCCTTGGGCTTACTCATTTGCACAAATCTTCAAAATCTGGTTGGGAATACCGTCCGGGCCCACCGCCTTGTGTGTTTGAACTCTGGATAGTAACTTTCCAACACCCGATGTTGTAATGGTGAGTGGTGGTAGTGCATGATTTACTCTGGTTGACATACTAGTGGGCTGTGAGTTGTCTTTACTAAACACAGAGCAAAACTGACCAAGTAAAATTCGTGCCTTGTCCCCGCTGCTGTTCTTTAAGACATCTTCGTGTTTGAGTGGTGGTATACCCATATTATCTTGTCTCTTAGATTTTACAAGGCGCCAGAATGGTTTAGTGTTATTGTCATTGAGGCCCTTCTCGATTGTGTTGTTAATGTAAGATACCTCTGCCTTTTTAAACTCCCGCTTACACTTACGTTGGAACACCTTAAAATCCTCCCAGTTGCCTGAAACCTTGGTACGTTTATATAGCCTCGCTTTCCTCCTGAAAATTCTACGGAGGTTGTTATTCAACCATGGAACAGATTGTCTCCCTTTTACCATCTTATGGGGTATGGTCTTATCGATGGCTATCTGAATCTGTTCTTTGAACATTGTCCATAGTCTATCAATGACTATGTTATCACCCTGTAGTAACTGTGTGATTGTCTCTTATAGACTGACACACCGGGCTTTCATATCGTCCGAGAAAAGGTAGCCCTTTCGTGGTTTCCTAATCACAACATGAGGGAGGATATCAAAGTCTGTTACCACCATGGCGTGGTCACCGATACCTGGGATGCTAGTGGATGATGTAGTGTTAACCTCACTATGAACCCAACTACCCTCCCCAACCTGACCCCCAGAAACAACTGTCGGAAAAAATAATTTTCTAATGACCCATCATCTTGCAGCAAGTCGTTTCGTCACATTATTCCACATGACCTTTTTCGTAACGAAATCACTAAACGGACAAATGCGATTATGCAAGCTCTGTTGCCTCACATTTTTACTGTCAAGATTCTGACAGTAGTAATTTGATTGGCTAATGCAAAAGGTCATCGGGACATGACCCCCTATGGGATTTTCTCAGATCAAGATATGATTTTAAAAATTAAAAAGGAGGTGTCGAAGGAATTAAATGTATATACATGTGCATATATATATAGGTGTGTTAGTATTTCGATTATACAATGTGTATACCGGACAAATATACAAATAAAGAAAAAAAATCTTGTGTGAAGAAGTCAGGCTAATAAATAATTATACAGTTGTGGGATCGCACAACGTTACACGATGTGCGGTGGACGAACGATGCGATCCTGGCCGATTATTTCTAACGCACATGTGGGCGCACGATAAACTAACATTGTGCAATGACAATCGCGGATGATGTAAATTTAGAAAGAGTTCAACAATATATATGGTTTCGCGCTAGTTGTTTTAAACATATTTCTATATTTTAACTATTTACATTAGCTGACAGTTCTATCAATATATTTCTTAAAATTAGTAATAGTCTTTCTGTAGTTTTTGAAACAAAACAAATAGACACATGTAAACTTTCAACACATATTGCCTGTTTTTACCAAGTTATACATTGCACCTTTACATGGATAATATATGTAGATGTCTCTGGCCCGGGGCACTTACTACACACGCCTAGGTGTGAAAACACAGATAAAGTGGTGGGGAGGGGAGGGAGTTTTCAAATAACTAATTATAAGAATCCAGTTTGTTTTCATAACGGTCGCTCGTTAATGGCTGTCGTAGCGTATCGCCGCACACGGGACAGGTAAAACACTGGCATGTTATTTACCTGTTACCTGGTAGCTAAACCCGCACTTAGCTGTCTCATGGTCACTGTAATACTGTTTACTGTATATTGTTAAATTGACATAGTCCCAAAAAATATGGTGTGAATTTAAATAGTTTTTGGACAAGAGGGTTCCATATGTTTTTCATCCCGTAATATGTATCGACCAATTGTACGAAATCGTGCGCGTGATTCTAATCGCACACATAAACGCACAATCTTTAGATCACCCAGTTGTGCGCTCCATGGGCGAACGATGTGTTCACGATGTATGCACGATGCACGCACGCAGTTTTTGGTGCGTTGTGCGATACCACAACTGTACATTGTCGTACAATTGTAGTCAACGCCGCTGTACAATTATAACCAACGCCTTGCTATCACAATATATTGAAAACAAAATACTGAAATACACAGTCTAGAAATGTTAAAGTATCATAATATACAGAAATGTCCTATTGATTTTCAAAAACTTTCAAAAGTTTACTCTATTTCAAAACCAATTAAACTTGAAGCGTATATTGGCTTCTGAATCAACATCTGGGAAATGGTATAGATATTTATTTATAAAAAATCATACATGGATCATTGTTAAACTAGCGGTAACTATTGAAGTACATCTCATTACCTTGATCTGTAAACATTAGATCTGCACTAGCCTATATTGGAAGCTAGTATGCTCAATAATTTTGACATGACAATTTCTGAGCATCTTTATAGACAATATAACTATAGAACATTTATATATGGGTGTTCGGAGCTGTTTTTATTTTTCTGCAGCCACATACACAGTCTGTCAGGCTTGTTGTAGGAGAATGATAGAGTGTGCAGGTGGCTGGATGAGGGAAACTTCCAACACATCTTTTAATATACCTTTTCTGTTTGTTCGTAGCCGGAATTTTGAACCGGAACCTGTCTTTGTAACAACTTCCGGTGATGAGAATGCTAAATTCACGTAGGCCTATGTAATGTATATATCCGATACTATTATAGAGTTGTTGATGAACTGTATGGTATGGTTGATAGTGTGTCAGTCCCTGTTTTGGACTTTACGCTTATGTACGTTTATATTTTTTCACTTTTCTCTACTATCCTTGTCCCTTTTTGTTCGTCAGTGTTCCTTCTTTTCAATAGCGCTATCGAACAACTGTTCTTTTACTCTTATGTTGTGGTCCGCTCTAGATCTAGCAATAGCAGATTTGTGATAGTTTATGCAAAACCCCTTATAACTAGAGCTTTAATGTTTGATTTTCTTACTGTCACCCTTTTTATCATATGTCCAGATTGTACGATATTGGCAGTAGGTCAGCTATACTTCATGTTATCTAGATCTCTAAACATCAGGAACTCCAAATGGAAGGAATCAAAATATTAACAGCGAATTATCAAGGCTTGGGAGACAAGAACAAACGGAAAGATGTCTTTTCCTATCTTAGAAACAAAAATTATAACATTTACTGTATACAGGATACACATTTTACTGCAGACATGAAAAATATTATAGAAACAGAATGGGGATATACTTGTCATTTTAATTCGTTTAGATCAAATTCTAGGGGGTTGCAGTCCTATTTAATGATAATTTTGAGGTTAAGGTTATTGGGGAAAAGAAGGATTCAGAGAGGAATTTACTAGCTTTGGTTTTACTCATATCAGAAAAAAACTAACTTTGATTACACTATATGGACCAAATGCAGACATACCTAGTTTTTACGATAAGTTATATGATGCTATTATTGCAATGGCTCTTTTATTATATGTGATGATTTTAACTTAGTTATGAACCCTGATATAGATTATGACAATACTTACAGACATATTAACAATCCTAAAGCAAGAGACAGAGTAATTGGGTTAATAAACGAATTAGGAATGACAGACATATATAAAGAGCAGCACTCAGAGACTAAAAGATATACATGTAGAAGATCAAACCCAGTAAAACAGTCACGTATAGATTATTTTTTTGTTTCAGAAAATATGATATCTTGTATTGAAAAATCGGCCATGGAGCCTGGCTATAGATCTGACCATTCAACACCAAGAATATCAATAGTTTTTAATGATTTTAAGGAAGGAAAAGGTCTCTGGAAGTTTAACAATTCTTTGCGTCATGATAAAGATTATCTTGATATTATTAATCAACATATTTTAGAAATTAAAAGACAATATTCAATACCTGTTTATGATCTCGTTTTTTTGTCTGCCATCCCAAATGAAGATATTCAACTAACAATAAATGATCAGATTTTTTTAGAAACTTTTATTTGAAATTAGGGGAAAGACCATTTCGTATGCTTCTTACAAGCAAAAAAAAACCAAAACAGTCAAGAAAATTATCTTAAAAATAGAATTAAAGAAATAGAAGATAAAAAAATGTGGACCTTAAGGAGTTAGAAGATAAACAAAAAGAATTAGAAATAATAAGGACACATAAACTGAAAGGTAGCATTATGAGATCTAAAGCTAAATTGGAAGAAGAAGGAGAAAAACCATCTTAATTTTTTTTTAATTTTGAAAATAGAAATTTTGTAACCGAAATCATACCAGTAATAGAAAAGACAAATGGAGAATTAATTAAGGAACAGGACAAAATACTAACAGAGGTACAGCAGTTTTATGAACAATTATATTCGGCAGATAATGATCTTCATGGGGTAAATTTAAATCAGTTTTTAAACGGTATTGATGTTCCAAAACTGTCGTGTAAAGAGTCAGAAAGTCTGGAAGGAAATATTTCTTTTAATGAAGCACTTAAAACATAAACAAATAATAAAAGTCCAGGGTCAGATGGGTTTACATCTGAATGTTTTAAATGTTTTTTAGAAACAATTAGGTCATTTTGTAGTAAGATCAATAGGATATGGTTTTAATAACAATGAACTTTCAATAACACAAAGACTGGGAATTATAACATGTTTACCAAGGGGAGATAAGCCAAGGCAATTTTTGAAAAACTGGAGACCAATTTCACTTTTAAATATGATATATAAAATAGCATCAGGATCAATTGCAAATAGAGTTAAAACTGTCTTAGATAAACTAATTAATACTGATCAGTCAGGCTTTATTTCAGGAAGATAAATCGGAGAAAACACAAGAATTATATATGATATCATGCAATATGCTGAAGAGAACGAACTACCAGGTATGCTACTTTTTGATTTTGAAAAAGCTTTCGATTCGGTTAGTTTGGATTATATTGATAGTGGAATTGAGTTTTTTAATTTTTGAATTGTTATGAGAAATTGGATCAGAACTTTTCACAAAAGCCCAAAATTTCAGGTAACCAAGGGGGAATCTATCACCATTTTTAAACATTAAACGTGGATGTCGTCAAGGGGACCCTATTGCACCATACTTATTTATATTATGTGCAGAAATATTAGGTATCAGAATTAGAAATAATAACAGCATTAAAGGAAGAAACATAGAACACACACCAATTTTACTATCACAATATGCTGACGATACATCAGTTATTCTTGATGGATCAAAAAACTCTTTAAGGGAAACATTAGGGGAATTGGACTCATTCGCCAAGATTTCGGGTTTAAAAATAAACATAAATAAACTGAAGTAATTTGGAAAGGAAGCAAAAAATACAGTGAGGAAACTTTTTTTCGAGAATGGAACTTGAAATGGGGTAACCATAAGTTTACTGTACTAGGGATTGATTTTCATATTGATTTACACAAAATACCAAAAATGAATTATGATAAAAACCTGATAAAACTTAAGGCAATTTAAAAAAAAAAATGGAATAGGAGAATACTTACTCCAATTGGAAGGATTCACATAATTAAGTCTTTGCTTATTTCACAGTTCAATCATCTTTTTTATATCTTTACCAAATCCATATGAACACTTCATTAAAAAACTTCATGCAGAACTGTATAATTTCTCTGGGTTTGGAAGAATGACAAAGTAAAAAGGGATATTATCATTAAAGGCTATGCAGAAGGGGGTTTAAAAATGATACAAATTCCTTCTTTCATTAAAGGGGCATCCCGGGGAAGTGTACAATGAAGTTCTGGAATGTACATGCTGTCTGCACTACCAGAAGTCCACTCAAAATGTGGTTATTAGCCACTTGCAATATTGCATTCCTCGGGAAAGCCCGATAAAAATAGCAATGATCACGCGTCAATCAAGTGACTATTTTGTCGCAAGTCGACGAGGGGCCCAAAGGGAGGGGACGTGTAATGTATAGGTGCGATGATTAACCAGACACAAAGTCCGTGTATGAATTTATTGAATCACATTCACATTAATAATCATACGTTAATTACACACGATATTCATATGAAGAAATTTATGTTGGCATCTCTGCATCATTTATCGACATCGGTACCTGAGACCGATACAAATGGGTACAGGATACCCACACTTTTACATTGTACGTTTAACGTGTCATGTGAGTTTCCGACGATGACAACCATAAGGCAAACCTTAATTTCTGTAAACGAATCCTCATTTAGAACCATTTCAGAAAAGGTGTACATGCATTGAAAAGTACAATAATAAAATGAAATGATTCCGATGTTTTTTTATACAACTGGATGTCTTGAAGATTTTTTTTCAGACTATCTATATATTCATCTAAAATCTATCCAACTTTTAGCGTCAACATAATAAACATTTACAATTATGCATCACGGAAGTCCATGCACTCATATGACGCACCACGCAATAAACATGTAGAATACATGTAAAATATATATATCAAAATTGTAACTTGTCGAGAAGATAATTTTCCAATACTTAATCCATTTATATATGTTATGATAGCTCCGTTTTCATTTTACTTTTTTATGTAAATTTAAAGGTTCGTTAACATTTTCAACACAACTTCAGACATGGGACATACATGTATATGATTTTTTTTTATATAAATTAATGACTTCACTTATATAATGCATATATTTTGATTCATATCCCATTCAATACCGGGGTCAAAACCCGATAATATTTGTACAATTCGTATTTTATAGATTAGGTATGACAAGCATTTTTTATCCGCACATGATGACATAAAGGGCCTGTTTCCAGTAATGTTAATTCTCCATAGGAGCCTGCCCCCGTATAATTTCTTATCTAGCTCAACTACAGTTTTGTTCTTTTCCTAAGAATAATTTTACACCTTTCCGACACCCAGATTTCATAATTTCAGTGAAATTTTGTTTTTATAAAGTTGTCATTTTGAGCATCAAAGACATAAGGTCGTAAATAAAAGAAGGTTATCTCGAAATTGTAATTAGCAACATAGTATAAATTTTTTTTGATAAATATTTGCAAAACATTGTGTTTATTCATAAAACATAAAAAAAAAATAAAATTCTTGGATGAAAATGCACTTGCAGAGACACAATTAGGAAAAAAAATGCCATAAAATTGCAATTTTTTCCCGTTATATAGTTTTGGATGCAAATTTCCATGACACAATCGGATAGAGCTTAACTTGTTTCATATGTGTACCAAAAATCAGCTAATTCCATGTGGTGGAACGTTCTCATATCGCCGCCTGAATGTGGTTGTAAATTGAAAGAAAAGGGGAAATGAGTAACAACCTTGTCTGAAACCCTATTATATAGCTTATTATATACAAAATTTTATATTGAATATCAGAGCGAATATTTTCATGACAGTTTTATGATATCTAACGACTAAATAAACAGCATCGATATAAAGATTTACACTGAGGACACTCGATACATGAATACTTTTCTATCTCAAGTTGTCCTCTTCTGAATTTTCTGATCGTGTGACCTTAAACATTTATCCGTATCTTCTTGTCTTTGTCTATACGTTTACGGAATCATTGACTCGACGCTAGCTATTCTTGTCTCACTTTCCTTGTTTTATTGTCCCATCTCCAAAGCGTTGTGGCTCTGTCAGGGTTGGGACCCTGACTTGTTTCACTTTCTTTGTGCCTGCCGACCACGCCACATCGATTAGATAGATTATCCATATGAAATACTTTATTTTGTTCTAAGTAATCAATCAATTCGTTATTATCACACATTTTCGCATAATTGTTCAACACTACTAAGTATTAGTTGTTTACAGCAATCATCGGTGGCTTGCTATTTTGTTACTTTATCGACGCTTCATAAACCAATCGTTATTGTTTCAAGATGGAGGGTAAATGTGTTGGAGAAGGCTGTCAACTATACTTCAAGAAACGTAGTGGCAATAAGAACAGAAGTGCACGCAATGTAAATAGTCCACAATATAAATGGCTCCTAGATACGCTGGTGTAACAAGGATTGATGTCAGCAAAGGAACAAGCACTCATTTGCCAGAAGTGCTACATGAAGTATCTTCGGAACAGAAATCAGCCTGAACATGAAACCGAGGAGAACCAGGAAATAGAGGAAGAAGACGACTCCCCGTCCCAGATCCTGCCGTTACTAACCCTTCATGATCTTTTGAATGGATCATCTTCACACAAAAAATGCTGTCTCTGTCTGGTTACCTTTGCAATAAATGGAACAAAATCAAAGACATCACCTGATCTATTCACACAATCTGTGGTGTCCCACCTCCTCCCGCGTCTGCTCCATACACCTTATTGGTAACGACTTATATCCGTCTACAGAGGTAGTCCTTGATGGTAGTGGTTCCTTGGAATCTCAGTTACCATCAAAATCGTCCGAAATCATTAATGACCTCCTAGAAGTGTCGCACGTCCTTTCACAGAACCAGTCTGCGTTTGCAATAAGCTTTTCTTCTCTTGATGACTCGGCATGCATGGCCTGGACAGGTTGGTCCAAAGATCATTTCCTCGAAATCCACTGTTCCCCATATCTTTCATTTGGTATATATACCAAGACTACACACGATGCTCTACTATTGTTCTGGGTAAAACTGAAAACCGACATTTCCTGGAGTCAGTGTTCTTCTCCTATGTCAAGTGTGTCCAAAACTTTCCACTCTACTCTATAGTACAGGCATTAGACACATCGATAGACCCCCAATTTCTAGGTCCGGATCACTTGACATGAGAACAGTTGCTCGGGCACAATACTGTCTTTTCAGAAGCATTTTTTTGGAGATAAAACCACTGCCATATTAGATGGCACCTATATTTATATCCAGAAAAGCTCCTACCACAAGCTCCAGAGAATGTCCTACTGTAGCGAGAAGAAGAGAAACTATCTCAAATTCATGAGCATCGCCTTACCAGATGGCTACATTCTGGACACAGTAGGACCATTCACTGGCAGCGAAAATGATGCTACAATTACAAAAGATGTCATGGACAAGCTAGTTACTACCAGATGACAATATTGTCGTTGACCGAGGTTTTAGAGATGCCCTACCAGTTCTCGAAGCCTCTGGCCTCAATGCTAGCATGCCGTCATACCTGAAACACGGTCAAAGTCAACATTCTGACGTCCAAGCAAATCTTGACAGAACTATCACCAAATCGAGGTGGATTGTGGAATCCTAGTATGGTCGTCTGAAACACAGGACGTTCTTCCGAACGCAATTGGTGTCTAACAGCTTTATCAATGTCATCGAGGCTTTGCTTCGAACCGTCACAGCCTGTCTGAATGGTTATAGAGGACCGATCTACCAGAGATCTCCAGAGAGAGATGCCAAAGATAGGCTATTGGCTAAACGTATGAAGGACCGTTTGACAACACCGAATGGTTTAGCTCAGAGAGTCAAGACAGATCCGGATCTATCTAGACGGGCAAGGTCCGAGTTTGTCAAGATGGGTGCATCTTCCGTACTGTTTCCCCGTCTCGATCTCGATTACTTGAGAACCATTACGTGTGGAACGTATCAGATATCTCTGGCTCCTGGTTACATCGCTGAACATTTAAGTGATGACGGAGACTATGAGGTGTGGCTTTACCAGCACTCCCCAGACCTTCTCCGGTGTCAAATACATTCGCGATACAAAAGCCAAACGAAATATAACGTTTGGGTACGGTTCACCGTTTCACCCGATGATGAGGCCCCAATAAAAGACTATTACTGCCAGTGCCCCGTTGGAGAGAGAACGATGGGAATGTGTGCGCACATCTCCAGTATCTTGTACTACAATTGTACCTTGGGTATTACAGGGCGCTGGAAAACCCTCGACCATTACAACCACAGGTAAAGAAATTTCGACATAACTTGAAATAGTTTTCCATGCGGCAACATAGTGCATATGTCGAAAGTATGTTTGGGGCTCGATATGAAAGATCCCCGTTACCACGTGACTAACCAAACTTATAAATATAGGTATTATACAATCGCCCGTAGCTACATGTATGAACACTCTCGTAAATGCAAAACCCAACCAAAATCATAAGGAACACGTTTTGTGTGTTGTTCTGTCTATTTGTCAGCCAATGTCTTCAACCACGGGGACTTGTGAAGTAGCCATCTTGGATTTCTTTCATGAAAAAGTGTTCCTCTCACTTTTTTTCATATCTGTGTACATATTCTCAACATACCGAGCAAATACTCTCGTGTTTTTGTTAATTATCTAAAGAAAGTCGAAAATCGGCAATTCAACCATAGGCTAATTCAACCCAAGATTTGAAAATGTTCCACCACTTACATTTTGATGATTTTTCCTCTCATCAATAGCATATTACGTACTGTTTGATAGGATAAAAATTGGTTTGCATCCAACGCCCATAAAAGAGTGTATTCTCTAAAAAACACAGTTTTTGTGTCTAAAATGTTATCATCGAAAATGGCATTTTTGAGATTGTTTATTCCATAAAACAGCCAAATGGCGCGATGGAAACATGATTTTTGTCACAATCATGCAATGAATGTATTCTTTACGGTGACTATCATTTGATTTGATTTTCATTAATATTTTACATAACATGCACATTTTATCAACACTTAGACAGCTTCTGAAAGGTACAACTTTGAGGAGCCATAAAAAACAAACCAAGTGACCTAAATCTTTATACTTTATAGATTTGTGACCACAACGGCATGGGCAATGCACCACCAACAGGAAATTTGAATCAGAGAAGGGGCCATTTTGGAAACAGGCCCTTTAAGCAATTTTTGCAGCCGCACATTACTTATACATATGATTATGTATATTACATATACACACCTATTATTAAATATACTTTAAAAAAATGTGATTGTAGATCACATTTTATAATTTCATAAATGAATAAAACTAATTTGAAAAAAAGTTTTCACATTTATAATTTCATAAATGAATAAAACTAATTTTAAAACTAACTGGCAAACAAACTAACAACACAGGGATTCGAGAGATGCAGGTTGATCAGTACTATGGGCAAGTTTTATGGTCGCCATCTTTGTCTCATTGAGAAATATTCTGTATCTTTAAGTGATATGAAGAGGGACATTTTTAAGTATGCTCATTAGTGTGTTTACTTGTTGTGATTGACAATGATACTCGGTTCTCATTTTGAGATTTACATGGCGGGTGTCGTCGATGAAGCAGAACACCTGGTCTTATTCTCTTGTACGTTTGTGAATCTTCCTTTGTTCAAATTTTGCCCCTGGTTTAATCGATTTTGAGTTTGGATTATGATTATGTTGACGCTTCGGTATTCTCTTATTTTATTTCGATACAAATAGGGCTTCTGTTTCTAGGTTGTAAAGAGGGTTTTTTGTAATCGCATTTATAACAAATTTAATTGTACATCCTGGTTTGTAAAGATACTCTTATGAAAACTAAAAAATGAAAAATATGTGAGACATTTTTAATAAACACGGCCCGTGTGCTATTTAATACATATTGAAGAGAAGAAAAAAATACATGAATTTTGATCTTATCTAGCTCAAACTTTGTCATTTTATTTGGAATGATATTAGAAATAAGAAAATATAAAAAAAAAGTATGGGCATATGACTTAAAACTTTTTCCCTATTAGCAGCAATGTGACTTAGGCCCGATTTAGACAGGGTTCAATTACATGTGCATAGATGCCAAGAGATTTTTAAATAACATCTATACCTTGACTCTTTATAAGTTATCTGATTCACAATACCTTTTCCTATCATTGTGAAGCAGAATTCACCAAGCGTTGGCTTGTTCAACCACTAATAGGGAACGTGAGCTGGGTTTAGACCGTCGTGAGACAGGTTAGTTTTACCCTACTGATGACATGTCGTTGCAATGGTAATCCTGCTCAGTACGAGATGAACCGCAGGTTCAGACATTTGGTTAATCATATTGCGTGTTACTAACTTGGCAGTCACACGCAGTATCGACTCACTCCGGTGCTTGGGAGGGCGGCGGTATAGGTCCTTTGGCTTACTTCCTACTTCAGCGTTCCTGATTGTTGTCGATTCCCCCCAGGATACAGCTATCCTGGAGGGTATCTGTCCTATTTATATATATCGTGTAAATTAAAAAGACATCCCGGTACATATGCAGGTGAAAAATCTTACAAATGTCATATACATGTATGGAAACTAAGGAATTTATTCGACGACGGATTAATAGTGTCTACAATTACTACCGTGGTAATCCTGAATTGTTATGAAACAAATGTCGACCATTGCTGTTTTGGTTACAATTCCATGTGTCAAAATCTACGGGGTAGTCGGGATACGCCTGTAACAATGCTAGAGAAGACATTCGTTCTCCGTCCGTGGTTGATCTCGGGTATGTCTTCAGCCGATGCGTGATGCTGAAGGAATGTTCTGCAGTCGCAGACGTCACAGACATACATAAGACAATCTCGAGACGCCTGGAGAAGTTCGGATACAGTATCGATTCCTTGATCGCAACTAGTGTTGCAGGTATTGCTGCTTGTTTCTCGATCTGGCAACGCCTTGCCATCTTGACTTCCATTGCTGAACCTCTCTATTGAATTGAACATTGTATGTAGTCGGTATGTCGTCACATTCAGCAGACCCCATGCGGACATGACGATAGGCATAAATATAAGGGTCATGGTTCTATAGTTTCCCCTCATAATCACCGACGTTAGCTGGCAGAGATATGTCGGCTTGTGGTGGGTAACTATAGAGGAATTTGCGGAGAGAGATTGGGGTCTGGCAATCTGCGCATTTGTCCGTTTAGTCATTTTGTCACCAAAACGTTCATGCGGAATAATGTGTCGAAATGGCTTGCTGCAAGATGACAGGTCATTGGAAAGTTATTTTAGTGTTAAGTAAAGAGGCGACAAAGGTCCTCTAATGGGGTGTTGTCAGATCCTTGTAAAACGGAGTGAGAACAAGGATCTGTATTTTAATCAGATTGGGGGTCTGGCTTCTTCTGGCTATCCTTGGGCTTTAGAATACTTTGCGGGAGACGGAGACTCTTGACCGTGTGATGGCGAGTGGTATATGGTATGACTGCGGATTGCACGCGTTATGTGGGTGGGTGCAAGGTCTGCAGTTTCCAAAAGGGTCCCAGTAAAAAGCCAGAGCTCAATTTGAGAAGTTCCATTTGGGAATACCGATGGAAAGAGTTCACGTGGACATACTGGACATAACTCTGCCAGCTCACGTCGGTGATTACGCGGGGAAGTTATTGAACCCTGACCTTTATATGTATGCGTATCGCCATGTCCCAATGGGGTCTGCTGAATGTATCTGTTCCTTACCTCCCTCCCAAAAGCAGTTTTCCCGAAAAGTTAGCGTGTTGTAAAGCCCCTCTATCAACATCGCCTTCCGCCCTATCCTGGCCCCAGAAATAACAGGTTCAAGGCACAATAGCCCCTTACTTATCAACGGGTTCCACATAGTGCTGGGTACGCTTGGGATTCCCTTCAAGTCTTCCCGTGTAAAGTATTTCGCACTCGTCCCGTTTCTGAGTAATGGCCTTAGACCTACTAGGACCGCTAATGCCGGCAAGTTCATCATGTGACACTATGTTAATATTTAGCGACATGTTTAAAGAAATAACAACCGTTCAAAACCGGCGCAAAGCTATAATAATCTTGGTGAGCCTGTTATCATAGAACACTTGTCCCGGGCTATAACACCGACACGTGGCGTGGTTATAAATAGTAACCGTTTTGTGTCAGGTAAACGTACGCGAACTGAGCAATTATAGCTACATGTATAATTGTATTTTATTCTGACACCAATTTGTAGTGAGAAGCTACAAGATATGATACATATGTAGATATGGAGTTTGCCTACAACGGCCAGCGTAATCTACAGTCCGACCAACAGTACGTAAACACGACCGTATAGCGGCGTGACCAGGTGTAGACTACACTCAATACCGTCACGCACGGCAGCTCAACACTTTCGGGGCGAGTTGTCCTGATCCATAAGCATAGAGAGACGTCAATTCGATCTATCTACAATGCATGTACACAACATGTCAAGCTAAGTTTTACCTATAGGAAATGACTATTTTTTTGTTATATAAATGATATTATACTGAATATGTTTTCATGGACATGTTATCTATATGAAAATTAGTGAAATAAAACCAATTATATACTTGTTGTGTAATATATTAATTGAATTTCACCATTGCTTCAATGTCGTTAATTGTGTATTGGATCAGAATTATGAATCAATTATATCTATAGAAATTGGTCGATATTCATTGAATAATAAATGTATACTGAATATGATGTCATAGATATGTTATCTATATGAACGTTAAAAAAATAAGACAAATTATCGATATGTTGTATAATGAATTTTCAATTTAAACTGATATGCTTAATCGAATAGTCTTTAGGTCTGTCCCTGTCCATGAGACCTTTTTGGAAAATAGTTTACCATGGTTTCCTAGATACTAATGTATCCAGAAGAGCGATAAAGGCCCTCTGGGCCTCTTGTTTGTGTAGTAAATATATCTGTATCACTGAAATTAAAATATACCAGTATAACCTGTCTAAATCTTATGTCACTGGGACCAAAATATTTGGCCGATTTACACAGGTGTCCGGACTGTAGAGGTCGGATCTTATATATAGTGGGAAAATAACCAAAAAAAAATGAAAGATATTTCATGTAAATTTCACAAAAAAATAGGAATTGCAGGATATCGGCATGCTGTCTAACGGTCTGGGTATAGCATTCTGTAGATTAATTTCCAAGAAAAGTCTCTCATTGTTTTCTGTGTGTAATGTAAGGACTTTGCATGTTCAATGATGTTTTGTTCGTCCTAGTTTTTAAGTCAGACACATATTTCAAATATTGATAGTCTTGTTAATGAAAAACTAATGTATAAAATCTGAAAATGCAAGCATCCATCTCTGTATGTAATGTTATGATATAATATTGATTGGTCAGTTATTGAAGTCCGGTACAAACAGGTGATTTTGTAAGGAATCAAAGATAAGTTGAAGAAGACCGGTTTTCAGAATAGACAGGGTCCGGTTTACATAAGTTGTAACTACATAAGCTAAGAAGGATTATGTCGGGGCCAAATGGTAAAACTGGAATAGGCAGGAATCCTGATTAGACAGGGTCGGTTTTGACAATTTATACTCTACTGGGTATTTACTCCTGGAATCGCGTGTCGGGTTTCTTTTAAAAGATGCCATGAAAGGCGAAAACATAGTCTGTTCACCCAGATTATTCCACATTTGTAGAAATGAATGTATTAATAAGAGTTTGTAAGAGAACGTCTATTATATGGAATTATATATAATAACTGTTATTTCCTAAGCGCATAGTTGTTAGTATTGTCGACTTTAGGAAGAAGTGAATGAAGGTAATCTGGCGTTAAGTTATTTTCTATCCTATAAGTAAGGCTCATGTTTCTCCTCCTCCTCCTCCTCTCCTCCTCCTCCTCCTCCTCCTCCTCTCAGAAAGTGTTTCCAGACTTGTTCCTACATATAAAGCTAAAACATTTACATATGGCGGCAGACCGGTGATTATTCGCGCTGCCTCGGGTTGTCCTTTTTCTAATTTCAATGATATGAGTACAATTCTGAACACCCATCCAAAAGTTCACATGCATACTCCAAATTAGACAGAATAACCACTGTAAATATCATATGCATCTCTTTTCACTATAAATTATGTTTCCTTAACATATTAACCTTTTATATACAGCATTAACGTGCCCAACCCCCCCCCCCCCCCCAATAGTCGGAAATCTACATGACAATGCGGGCTGTAAAGTTTAAAGATTTTCCGTCAAACACATTTTGTCAAAGTCTTCGTCGATTTCTTCTGCGTTATAGATATAAAGATAAGTTCAGTCTTGTCTGGATTAAAAGTCACTAACCAAGTGCTTGTCCATTTTCGCAAGGATTCAAGATCTAGGTTAAATACTTAGTCATTTTCTTGACAAGAGTAAGATAAGAGGAGGGAGGTCATCGTCGTAAACCCACGGTACACTTCTCTGACGTTTGCATACGTCAGAGAAGTGTACCGTGGGAACATGACTCAAATACGTCGGCTAAATAAGAAATAAAGGAGGACCTAGAATCGAGCTTTGAGGCAGACCCCTACTTCAATCGTAGTTATTTATGCCTTAGTTTCCATACATGTATATGACATTTGTAAGATTTCTCACCTGCATATGTACCGGGATGTCTTTTTAGTTTACATGATATATATTATCATTGAAACATACCATACCATGTTTTTTGAAGGTTCTAAACAATGCCTATGTAACCCTGATAATATTTTGCGTTCTATTGATAGAAAAACTTGCCCGAAATGTCAACTTGTAATGGAAATCAAAAGAGGATTGTATCTTTTTGTGAAAAAAAATGACAAACATTTTTGTAATTGATAGTATGGTATAAAGAGAAATGGCATTTCTGCAAAAAAAAAATCCCGATTCAGTGGCGGATCCAGGGGGGTTTCGAGGGTTTCCAGACCCCCCCCCCCCCCAGCATTTTTACAAAAACAATTAAAAAATTTGAGGCACCCCCCCCCCCCCATAAACATTCATATTTTATAGTTTCATCACTAATTACATGTAAGGTTATAGCCTGTTTTTGGTAACTCTCAGGTAAAAACTTATCCGTGGAAATATTTGGAACTTCAACTTATCAACTTCATTTTATTTAGGAAAAAAAAATATGATACATTATTTATTTTTTTAGAGTGTCACATATTAATTCACGATCTACAAGTACAATTGTTAAAACAACATTGATTTGAAATAATATCCGAAAAAGCTATTGTAAAAGTAGATAGTTTAGTCTACCTACCCACACACACACATTCGGGTATTCTGTTACCTTTATGGCGAAATATAGTTTACAGCTAACATTACACTTACTCAGTTTCACATATATGTTTGCTTAATTACCTGAATTGGAGAGCTTTGTCCATGAAAACATGGAATTGGAGTAATTAATCTATCGAAGGCCGTGATGCAAATTCCTTTATTTCTTCCAGGTACGTTAATCATAAATAGCACTCGTTTTACCGAGTACTGAAATATGTTTAAAATGCAGCTTGGTACGTTGTGCATCGAAAATTAAACTTTTCTGTGGTAGACATCTCATGGTCAATAAATTTACCCCAAAAATATAATAATGTCTGAAGAATAAAAAGTTACTGACACAATGTACGATTTCGTGTCTACAATTTCTGGTGTGGGGTGGGCAGTGGGGGAGTAATCTCCACATTGGGCCGGTACCACTTTCAGACATGAGTCGCACAGTGAGATTTTAAATACTTTATCTCCATAAAAAGAAGAAGTTTTGATAATATCCTAAGTATACAAAAAAAAAAAAAAAAAAGCACTACTGGGATATGGTCAGATTGCAAGAATTTTGAGTCTATATCCCCTCAAAATTTTCTCTGCATGTTGGGGGCCACAATGCCTCCCAGTCAGAAAGCAGTTCATTAAAAATAAGCCTATATAACAAAAATGGAACGACACCCCCCCCCCGGTATGTCTCTGAATCCTCCCCTGCGATTTAAGTTGATATATGTCGCTTGCATTTGTCTTATTCTTTATTCTGTATTACTTAACAGTTTTATTTACAGTTATATTTTTCATGAATAATATTTTACAAAACCCTAGAAATAGATAAAATTGTGTTTCATCACACTAGTTACAAAAGGATACATGGGAAGTAACTCTGAACCTTACCCGTTTGAATGACAAATTAAGTCGGTAGGGTTATAAAGTGTCAATAACATCCGATGGAAAATAAAATAAGAGAGAGTTTCTTATGGCCTAAAAAGTCTTATTTTGGAATTTCAATGATGACAAAAGAAACGTCATGAACATTCGTTTCCATATCCGGGTATTAGCCCTACCCAAAAAACAAATAAACCGGAAGTGGTTTAGAGCTGACAGGAGATGTTCCAGTGTTGTCTTTTCACAAGTCTTATTCGTCGTTGTCAGGATAATAACTGAAAGAAATGGGATAGAATCCAGTTAACTTCAACGCCCGGGGCAATTACAATAAAGGAGGCCGTATGTATTAGTTTGTTAAGCCTGGCAAATGAAATAAACTTTGCCGTTGCCTCCTGCACTGCTCTGTTGAGACTGTCTGGCCAAATGCACTGGTGCTGGAATTGTTCATTTGTTGACATGAACATTAATGTGGTACTTGTTTCATTCAAAATAGTAGGTTACACTTGTACAAAATATTTTGTAACAATAAAATGCTTGATTTATTAAAACAATTAGACTACTACTGTGCATGCACTTTTGAAATCAAGCATTCTGTTGGTTTTAAATAATGTTTTCGTCTATAATCCTACTATTTTAATTATAAAAAATATCGCATTCATGTCCCCAAGCACCTGTAGTCAAATGATATTAAAAAAAAAATCATCACGTGTGGTTTTGATCCACATCGTGATTCGCCACACTCCTCATTTCCTGTCTACACAGCACAGGGGTTTGTGAGATGAATAAATAGAGTTGGGATCTATATGATATATAGACAGTCTTAGAAAAAGAAAGGAGGAATATTTTTTGGAACTGGACTGGGTAAGAGTTGATTGTCAAGCAACCAGACTCAGGGATGTATATATACAGTGTATTTACATCCCTGCAGCTGCCAGACCTTTGCCAAAGAGGTCGGAAGGTCCCAATATATATCTGACCAACGTTTTGCCGTTACAATTTTAGTACACCATCATCAAATATTTCTAGTGATCATTAGCTGCTTTATGTGAAGATATTTATGTTGAATCCTCATGGTTATATTTTATGTTTTACAATGCACAAGTTCAGTACACATAAATAATGTACATGTATAGGCCTATATCTGAACTACAATGTACTTGCATATATATTTTATTAAAGTTTGAAAATAAAATTTGGGTGAATATTTATGATGACTATTTTATATGTTTGTTACATACATACATCCAAAATTTCAATCCCTTTGTAAGTCAAATTCAATTTATATTAGGTTATATCTTTTAGGACTGGAGGTTTAAACTTTTCTTACTTTCAGAGTATGTGATTTTTCATAAAATTTCATATTAAATTTTGGGAAGACTTCTCTTCCAATTGAGTTAATTATTATTATTGCATCACATGAGTCACTTATGAGATCTGCTTTGATTTGTTTCAATTTATAGAATTAAATTTATTCATATTTCAGACAACATGGCTGGCAATGGGCACATACACACCAAGTTTGGGGAACACTTCCACTCCAGCTGGGTGTTGGAAGACTGCGAAATCATCACCATGCCCAGTGGTGTGGATGGCTGCTATGAACGACTGCTCACCAATAAAGAGATCACAGAGTTACCATTGCAGGCTATCAACTTGCGGGGTCCAACTCTCCCAGATTTTGACAATGAAGGAATTACGGCAGATGAACAAGAACATTTGATAAATGCTCTGCTGGCTTCCCAACTTAATCTAGCAAAGACTGTGTGCAGTTTGTCCAATTTTTCAAAGTCTCTTCGTAAAAGACTGGTGGTTCTTCAGAGAATATACACAGCGGTATCTGTAAAACATCACAACAAGTTCCTGTCCAGCACACAGATAGATAAATCTGAGCTTATTGGAGGCAGACAACTAGGAAAGCTGTCAGAGAAATCAGGAGTAGCTGTTCCAACTGAGTTAGAATCACAGGGAAACACAGCTTTGTTAGAACTTGGTGTTAAAACAGGGTTAAGTTTACTGTTTTCACTGTTGAAACAAAACTGGATGCTAGCTGGCGAGTTAAAACAATTTTGTATATGTAATGATATTTTACAAACTGCCATATCTGTTGTGTCGTCTTTCCCACCCTTGTCTCTTGCTAATGAAGCAAAGCTCACCCATCTAGGTGTCGACTCATTGAATGAAGTCAACAAATTTTTACGGCAAGCCGCTAGTCCGCAGTCAGGAGCAGATTTAGATGGTCAACGGCTTGCATCAGAACTGATGATCTCGCTTGCTGCTCAGCGTGGCTCACTTTGCTATGTTCTTGAGTGGGTTGACATGGCACTGCACACATCTGTTACTGTTCTCTGTGATCAGAAAGGACAGACAAAAACACCAGCCGGGAAAATCAACTGGAACTTCTTCACCAACATTGTGACACAGATGATCAAATCAGTGGTAATGTATGGGTTACTATAAAAATGGAGTTGTTTGCGGCGTGGAAATTTTCGCTTATTTCACTTGAATTAAATCTCTGCGAATATATCCACACGCGAACATATTTCATATCACTTGAACTAATAGTAGTATAGGTACACTGTACTCTCCCAAAACAAAACAGCATGACTGAAGTGCGAAAATTGTCACATCGCGAACAGTTTGGAGGCTGGCTAAGTGAAAATTCCAACACATGAAAATATTGGCTTTTACAGTAATGCAAAGTAGACTGGGACAAAGGGTTATTGAAACGTAGAATTAGACAAAGGGTTGTTGAAAAGTAGATTTAGAAAAAGAGTTATTGAAAAGTAGATTAGGACAAAGGGTTTTTGAAAAGTAGATTATGACAGGGTTATTGAAAAGTAGAATTAGACAAAGGGTTATTGAAAAGTAGATTAGGACAAAGGGTTATTGAAAAGTAGATTATGGCAAAGGGTTATTGAAAAGTAGATCAGGACAAAGGGTTATTGAAAAGTAGATCAGGACCAAGGGTTATTGTAAAGTGGACCAGGATACAGGGTTATAATTGGACAGAGTACAAAACTGGGTTATTGTAAAGAAGACTAGGACATGTGGTTATTGCAAAGCAGGTGGTTAAGACACAGGGTTATTGTGAAGCAGGCTATGATACAGGGTTATTGTTAAACAGGCTGTGATGCAGGGTTATTGTAAAGCAGGCTATGATACAGGGTTATTGTAAAGCAGGCTATGATACAGGGTTATTGTAAAGCAGGCTATGATAAAGGGTTATTGTAAAGCAGGCTATGATACTGGGTTATTGTAAAGCAGGCTATGATACAGGGTTATTGTTAAACAGGTTATGATACAGGGTTATTGTTAAACAGGCTATGATACAGGGTTATTGTTAAACAGGCTATGATACAGAGTTATTGTTAAACAGGCAATAATACAGGGTTATTGTTAAACAGGCTATGGTATAGGGTTATTGTAAAGCAGGTTTTGATGCAGGGTTATTGTAAAGCAGACAAGAACACGAGGTAACTGTAAATCAAACAATCACACAAGTTTGATGTCAATAAAACTGTGTTATAATGTAAATAATACAAGCATATAGTGTTGATGAAAGACTGAAAAAGTCAAACCTATGTCAGTCATATTATTATTGTCTAGTTCAAAACATCACATGTGTTAAATCTTTAAATATCTGAAAGAAAAATTTGTGAATTGATAACTAACTTTCCAGAGATCCTTTGTTTACAGGGAGGATCAACCTCATTAACGTCAATGTTTGCGAGGAACCCACCAGTAGACGAGAACGGCCTTGTCCCTCTCTACCTAGCGGCTGTTGTACTTTTGGAGGAGGTATATTTCTCAGCAACAGAATTATTTATTTGTTATTTGAATGAATAGTTTTTAGAACTTATCCTTTGGTGACTTGACATGTATTATTTTGTATTTCATTTTGTTTACATGTTGATTTCCTCATCACATCTTGATAATGAAATTAAGCTTCCGGTACCTATGATGTAACTCAGGTGACCGTTCAGGCTTTGGGGCCTCTTGTTTTATACACTGAAGTGTCTTGTTGCCAGGTCCCTACAATATGAAATCATATTATTTCCCACTATGAAACATCACCAAATTGACAATGTTAACAACGGAATACATCTTTTCTATCTTAACCAGGGATAAAAACTGTTTTGAGTTAGGGGCCAAGAAGAGAAGTTGCAGTACTGTTAAAGGGCAAACAGTTCAAAAATCTAGGGACCCAGACAAATCTTTTAGGGGCCATTGGCTACTGGGCCCATGCTAGTCTGCATCCCTGTTAACTGATTCACCCCTGAAAATGCATTTAACTTTTCCAATTCAAAGGTTGGAATAGTCCATTGTGAAATTTCTGGGGTGAATTAGTGAGTATTTGATAATATGGAAGTTGTCGTGTAATATTGTTGTAATATTGTTGTATCACTGGTTGCAGCTGTACAGTTTAGCAGCAGATTATGAGAGTAACTGTTGTCTGGGTCCCGACGAGAACTCCAACAACTCCCTGACCTCTAAGAGTAACAACAACATCGGCAGCTGTGATGTGTACATCTGGGGCAGCAACAGCAGTCATCAGCTAGCCGAGGACCGGCAGGAGAAAATACTCGCACCAAAACAAGCTACGTCGTTTACAGACTGCCATCAGGTAAACAACATCCTCGATAAATATCTGGGGTTAACGTTGCACTCTCTACACTCCTGGAATATGTCATGGCAAAACTGAAAGCTCTGTGCGTGCCACCTTGTTGATTAGGCAATCAGACTGGTTCCACGTATTGTTGTACAAAAGAATCTCGGGGTAACATAACGACAAAATTTACAAGCTTCAAAGTCAGTTGCGGTTCCTTTGTAATCTTCTAAAGACAGACACAGCCTAGCTATTAGTCAGGATTTTTATGCCCCCGCCATGAAATGTCGGGGCATATAGTGTTACCATGTCCGTAGTGTCTCGTCCCGTCCAATGGTAATGTAACCAGATGGGGGCGAGGGCATTTATGTCTCACAGACATTTCTAGTTTACCTGAGCATGCCTTCAGTTTTGCCATGACATATTCCAGGGGTGTAGAGAGCGCAGGTGATCGTTACCCCTGGATATTGAGGATGTGACACAACCGACAGCTTTCCTCTTTACTTGATATGTTAACCCCATTCACCCCTATAATTTCATACTTAACCAGTCCAACCTTTGAATTGGAACAGTTTTGTGTGTCTTTAGCAGTGAATGATTCAACTGGAAGGATGATTTTTATTGTGTCATTATCCCAAACACAACAGAGTCCATATACCTATATTTACATTCTGATTGTTTCTTCTCTATATGAACATACCAACTGAAAACAACAAACACTAGACTATGAATACATCATGAATACAGTATGAATACATCCATTCACGTGAATTACTTATGACGTAATATATTAGTCTTGTTCAATGAGAGTCTTACGGCTCCGCTTCGGATAACATGGAGAACGCCCCCGCGTCAAATGTTCAAATGACTACGGTAGATTATTGGCGCCAATTTTACGCAAATTATGGCTGTTGCGCCTTTTTCGTTTAAAGGACGGCGCAATAACAAACGCAGTTGATTAACCAGTTGTTCAATAAATAAGAAAATATATTAGACAGTTGTTCAGTAGTAAAAATGTAATTAAAATTGAACGGCGTTGTTTTAATTTTCATGCCGGTATGAATGCAAATCGGTTACATCCATATTGACCATGAAGCCCTAGCGGGCGGCTTCATGCAATATGGATGTAACCGCTTTGCATTCATACCGGCATGAAAATTAAAAAACGCCGTTCAATCCCTATTTGTACATGGATTTTTATAGAGTATATCTCCAAAAAAAATCCCAAACATTACAGTTATGTTCATTTTGTTGCATATATGTTCCTAGAGTATATAAAAACAAGTACACTACAGATTTATTTTTTTAATCTTGACACAAAGTATATCTTCAATGTAACTGTAAATGGCTGTCTTTTTGGTATTTTCAATTGCTGAGGAAATGGTTACACAAATTAATGTTTCTGAATTTTTGTATTTGTAGAGATGATGGCCTGCTAGTTGTATTGCTGTTAAACAAGTTTATATTTTAAAAACTTGTATTTGGTGTTTTCACTTCAACAGAAATTTTATTTTGTATTCTGCCTGTGTTTGCTTTTGAATAGAAAATGTTTAGGAGGCAGAGGTGCAGAAAAAGTACTTTGGAAACAAAAACACAGCTTTTATTCTGTTTAGCAATTCAAATTCTTTTCATTATAACTGTAGTACAACAACTGACTTTAGAACTGACGCACCTCAACCTTTGCAATTGAAAGTACCTGTAATTTCTTATACCCTAGGAACATCTGAATTTGTTTTGCAGCTTTATTTGAGAATTTTACAAAACAAATTCAGATGTTCCTAGGGTATAAGAAATTACAGGTACTTTCAATTGCAAAGGTTGAGGTGCGTCAGTTCTAAAGTCAGTTAATGTTACGGTTGGTGATGTTCATTAAATGTTACAGTTTGTGATGTTAGTTAAACGTTACGGTTTGTGATGTTAGTTAAATATTACGGTTTGTGATGTCAGTTAAATGTTATAATTTGTGCTGTTTTAGATTGAAGCTGGTCAGTTCTGCTCCTTTGGGATACACACTGACGGCTCGGTCAGTGCTTGCGGTAAAGGTAGCTACGGACGCCTGGGCCTGGGCGACTCCAACAACCAAACCACACCCAAGAAACTGAACTTTGAACCCAACAGAAAAATTAAGAAGATCTCTTCATCGAGAGGGTCTGATGGTCACACTTTAGCCCTGTCAACTGATGGAGAGATATACAGCTGGGGAGATGGTGAGAGAAGCTTCATAGAACTCCCGCCTGTGTTCATTGCTTCATAGAACTCCCGCCTGTGTTCATTGCTTCATAGAACTCCCATCTGTGTTCATTGCTTCATAGAACTCCACCCTGCATTCATCATTTCATAGACCTCCCTCCTATTTTCATTGTTTCAGAGAGCTCCCACCTGCATTCTTTCTTTCATAGAGCTATCACCTGCGTTCTTTGTTTTATAGAGCTCCAAATGGCTTTCATTGTTTCATAGAGCTCCCACCTGCTTTCATTGTTTCATAGAGCTCCCACCTGCTTTCTTTGTTTCATAAAGCTCCCACCTGCATTCATCGTTTCATAAAGCTCCCACCTGCATTCATTGTTTCATAGAGCTCCCACCTGCTTTCTTTGTTTCATAAAGCTCCCACCTACATTCATCGTTTCATAAAGCTCCCACCTGCATTCATTGTTTCATAGAGCTCCCACCTGCATTCATTGTTTCATAAAGCTCCCACCTGCATTCATCGTTTCATAAAGCTCCCACCTGCATTCATTGTTTCATAGAGCTCCCACCTGCATTCATTGTTTCATAAAGCTCCCACCTGCATTCATTGTTTCATAGAGCTCCCACCTGCATTCATTGTTTCATAGAGCTCCCACCTGCATTCATTGTTTCATAAAGCTCCCACATAAGTTCATTGTTTCATAGAGCTCCCACCTGCATTGACTGTTTCACAGATCCCAAATCTGTATTCACTGTTTCATAGAGCTCCTAGCTAATTGGGTTCGAATTCATATTCTTTGATAGATCATACATGTACATCAACATTCACTCATGCTGAATGTTCACTTGTTTATGTACTTATCTGTAATATCTATAATACAATAAGCTTGAATTTAATGCTGGAAAAAATGATATTTATAATGTTCTGTTACACATTTTTTTTTTTTTTGTCAGGGGACTATGGTAAGCTGGGACATGGCTCTAGCTGTACTGTTAAATACCCCAAGATTGTTCTCGGACCACTGGCAGGAAAGGTAAGCATTTCACACATTGATTACATGTATTATAACACTACCAAATCTATACGCATCATAAATATGTTATTCTGACACTATAAATTCTACAAATCCACATGAAAATTAACACACCTCACATGTACTTAAGGCCCATTGGGCTTCTACAATTAGTCACCAGGATATTTGGGTCACTCTTCTATATTGTTTATGCCTTGTTATGAAATATAGAAGTGGATCAACCACCTGTGTATTGTTTTTGAGTTATGCATTTGCATAATGTTCTAAAGAGCTTTTGAAAATTTATGGTGATTGTTTGCAATTTTGTTTCTAATTTGTGAATGCTTTTTGTACAACCTGAAACAAAGTTACCGGGGACATACTGGAATCTGTCTACAAAATAATGTATGGTTTACTCCTCTTATGCATGGAATTTTACACACATGTTATACCTCAAGTGAACTTGTATCTCTTTAATGCCGTTATGTTCCTTAAATATTTACCAGAGTTATGGCCCTTGATTTCTGTAGAGGGTACATTATATTACTAAAATTGCTGATTATCTTGGAAATGGAAGGCATTTTGTACAACACTTATACATTGCAATATTGTAGACATGAATGCAAACTACTTTAAATTACTGAATATTATCAGGAGATCGGGTGGGGTGGGGGATATAGAGGGATCTGATTGTCATGAATGAATTATGATATGAAAGGCTAATTAAATAGATAAACATAAACATATAGGGACACTATTGTGAAGACTACCAATTGAAGGTCTATCTCACATTCCTGCTGCCACTCCTCCAGTGAAAACTCTGGACTACACTGTACTTTGATAGAGGAGTCTTGGAACAGTTTATAGAACATAATTTAAAACCAGATTTTAGAATATACCATGCAATAACTGTTTTGAGTTTATAAAACCAGTGATTTTTGTAGATGGTGAAGTGTGTCGCGGCCGGGTACAGACACAGTGCAGCAGTGACAGAGGACGGAGAACTCTACACCTGGGGCGAGGGCGACTACGGACGACTGGGTAAATGTTTTCTTACATATCATACCAGGTAACCAATTAAAGGCCACACTTGGGGCGAGGGAGACTACGGACGACTGGGTAAAGGTTTTCTTACATATCATACCAGGTAACCAATTAAAGGTTACACCTGGGAGGAGGGCGACTACGGACGACTGGGTAAAGGTTTACTTACATAATCATACCAGGTAACCAATTAAAGGTTACACCTGGGGCGAGGGCGACTACGGACGACTGGGTAAAGGTTTTCTTACATATCAATATATAATAACCGATTAAAGAAGTTAGGGGATTTAACTTCAAAACTAGTGTGTGTTGGATATTTGTATTTCATTTATATGTGTGTGTGGTATATTTAGCTCTCCTATATATGCTGTAATGCTGTGTTCAACATTCGTCCATCATCATAAATCCCTGCTTGTCATAAACCAAAAAGCAGATTTTGATAAAATTTGGCAAGAAGCATCCTCGGGGGGAAAAGGAATCCGATATTGTGTAAATGGTTGGTTTGGGCCCATGCCAAAATTTTAATAGGGGTATTTAGTAAATTCTATAAATTCCTTCTTGTTCTTTAAAGTAAAGAGGGAATATTATTCAGATTTGGTCTGAAGCATCCTTGTTTGAATTTTATATAAACAGTGAGCCTGACCCCACGGGGGTCTGAGAGGCAATGCTCGATACAGGAAATAATGTAAATGTATATATTTTTGCGGTAATCTTATTTAAGTGATTTTCTCGCTGAAAGCAGTTTGCTTTATTATGATCGTGAATTAGATTCAGTATATTGCCTTATACAGCAAGTTTTCTATTGTGTGTGTGTCAATTTATCTTAAGGCTTATCTGTTAAGTTGGTTAATGAGCTAAAATATGAACATTTACAGTATAGTTAATTCTTTATAATCCTTCTTTTTCTGAAGGAATGACAGGATATTGTCCAAATGTGGTCTAAAACATCCTTGGGTAAATAGGAACAAATTTTGTATAAATGCTTAGTCTGGCCCCTGGGGAGTGAGGGTTGGAGCCCATTGAGGGAATAGGCATATTTTAGCAGATTCTTGAAAATCCTTCAATTAAAGGAATACACTGTACTAGGATATAACTCAAATTTGTCCATGGCACATCCATACCATTGTACATAGAAGAGTGATACAGGCCCAAAGGGCCTCTTGTTATGTCTGATTTAGGAAATCCTTAATTATGTCTGATTTGAGGTAATCTTCATTATGTTTGACCTTTTTGTTTCTTGTGCAGGTCACGGTTGCAGTAACAGTAAAAGTTTCCCGACCCGTGTGACGGAGATTTCCAGTGTAGGCCAGGTCAGCTGTGGGGGCTCTCACACGATGGCTGTCTCCCAGGACGGAAAACACGTCTGGTCATTTGGGGGCGGGGACAATGGTCAGTACACAGTTAACACGTCAGGTCATTTGGGGGCTGGGACAATGGTCAGTATACAGTTAACACATCTAGTCATTTGGGGGCGGGGACAATGGTCAGTATACAGTTAACACGTCTGGTCATTTAGGGACGGGGACAACGGTCAGTACACAGTTAACACGTCTGGTCATTTGGGGGCGGGGACAATGGTCAGTATACAGTTAACACATCTAGTCATTTGGGGGCGGGGACAATGGTCAGTATACAGTTAACACATCTAGTCATTTGGGGGTGGGGACAATGGTAAGTCAGTACACAGTTAACACGTCTGGTCATTTGGGGGCGGGGACAATGGTCAGTAAGTACACAGTTAACACGTCTGGTCATTTGGGGGCGGGGACAACGGTCAGTACATACTTAGTTAACATACTTGTATAGTCTACAGTTAGGGTACTGTAAGTTTTGGTTTGGTTTGTTAATGATCTTATTAATAGCTATTAGTAATTGAAATGCGTGTCAGGTTTGGGCAGTGGAGGAAAGCTGTAGTTCCCAGAGAAAAAAACACAGATCAATGGCCAGGACCTGGGGATGGCCCCATGTTAACCTTGAACCGGTCACTTAGACGGAGAGCTAGTGGTAGCAGAATGTCAGTGTCATAACCATGTGACCACCATATATAAGACAACATTTAGTGAACTTGATACCATAAACATTCATTATGTAATCAGCAGATTTGTCTGTCCTCCAGGAAAACTTGGTCACGGTGACACCAGCAAGCAGTACAAGCCTAAACTGATAGAAGCATTCGCTGGTCTTTACATCAGGAAGGTGGTGTGTGGGAGTCAAGCATCTATGGCCCTCACCTCAACTGGTCAGGTAAGCAGCTGTGCATTATGTGGTATTTGTGGACTATATTTGTCAAGCAGCATGAAATAATGCTTTCAAATTAATCATGCAATCAATCAAATTCAAATTAATCATACAATCAATCAAAAGGGCTATCAGTTTTGTTCCAATTTGTGACTTAACTTGATATAATACAAGATCACAAGGGTCAAATATTCTAAAACTGTGCATACTAGTACCCAGAGCATGCTGGAATTTATAGTTACCAAGTTTGTTCAAAGGAATGACCTTTGTCCACTTCTATGTCATACTAAAAGATGTTTTAACATAAAGACATTACCTGGTAGTGATATTTTAAAGGAAGAATTTTCTCAGGTATTTTTTGGAAAAGAAGAACTACTATGTATATAACATTTCTCTCCGTGCAGCTGTATGCTTGGGGCTGTGGCTCTTGTCTGGGCTGTGGGTCTGAGGACTTTACTGCCCTGAGGCCGCGCCTTGTGGAGGACCTCCAGTCTAAGAGAATTGTAGACATCTCATTTGGAGACAGTCACTGCCTGGCACTGTCACATGGTAAGTCTTCTACCATCATACAAAAAACACCATGTTTACAGGATTAACTGGGTTTAGTTTGCGTAATGAAAGTTATGAATTCAGTAGATTTCTATTGATAAAGGTTTCTGGTGGTTGAGCTGAAGTGACATGATAAGGTACATCAAAACCTTGTTGCATTACCCCCTTCAGTTTATTCAAAGAAATGTTGACATTATAAAAGTTTTTGCCAAAAAAGTTTTGGAAAAAGTATTTAGAAATTATTAACAAAAATTTGATTAGACTTTGGAAAATTATGGCTGTGTGCGAGATGGCAATGAAATATATCAAGGTTTTGCTGTGGATAGTCAGCGATCAGCTTGGTTAAGCATTCTTGTAGGATTCAGAAGGTCCCGGGGTCAAACCCTAATCTGACTGTGCATTTTCCTCTCCGAATACATTTGGCAGTCCCAACAGAGGGTATATAGGGTCTTGTGTGTATAATCAGGATCAAATACATTGTTTAAGGCAAGAGAATTGTAGTATTGTATTGTATTGTGGAGTAAATCCAGACCAGGTCAATCATTGGTTGAGTTTCCAAGTTCCGAAGATTTCGGGTTTGAACTCAGGTCTGACCAAACATTTGTCCTCTCCTATTACATATATCACCAATAAACGAGCTCTTGTTCACTATGTACCGTCTAATGTTTGTAGACAGTGAGGTTTATGCTTGGGGAAACAATGCCATGGGACAATGTGGACAGGGTCATGCCCAAAGCCCAATCACACGTCCTAAGAAGGTTCTTGGTCTGGAGGGTGTCAGTGTACACCAAATATCTGCTGGCACCTCCCACAGTGTGGCTTGGACCTCCCTACCGACTGACAGGTAACTATATAGAACTACATGTGTCTAAAATAAAGGAGTGCCCTGGACCTCCCTACCGACTGACAGGTAACTATATAGAACTACATGTGTCGTAAATAAAGGAGTGCCCTGGACCTCCCTACCGACTGACAGGTAACTGTATAGAACTACATGTGTCGTAAATAAAGGAGCGCCCTGTGTATCCCTACCAACTGACAGGTAACTATATAGAACTTATACATGTGTCGTAAAGAAGACTGAGGCTTCTCATCAAAGGAATGCCCTGTGTATCCCCGGGGACTGAATTCATTTAATCAAAATGTTTAATTTGCCTGGTATCAATTACCATGGTTACGCAGGTGTTGGTTCTTCATCTGTCATTCATTGTTCTGTGTATTCCCTCCTTTAAAACAGCTGAGCAGATTTCGTTCAAATGGTAGTACTGTTATCATTATTTAACAGGGATCAAATGTATACATATTAAGCTGTTTATACTCTTTTATTCCAAAAACTTGACTCAAACGGACTGATTTTCTTTGAAATCCTTCACCCTCTAGAACCAAACCAAATATTAAAAAAAGCTGATCATCCTGGATGCTGAGAGGCAGGTAACTTTGTAATTGGCTAATCACATCAGGATTGTGTAAGTTTGATATCATGAAAATAAGCTTTTGAAGTGTATAAAAACAACTTAACATTTATTTTGAACAGACATGTAGTTGCCTGGCATCGGCCGTTCTGTGTGGACCTGCAGGAAGCTACGTTTGGCACTCTGAGATCCTTCCTGGAGCACTACTGTGATGGCTTTGATCAGGACAAGCCGCCCAAGCCCTTCAAAACAACACAGTGAGTACTACACCATGTGTGTAATCTTAACACATTACTAGACGTTGTTCACCTGACAAATCATTATCTCCTGCTCAGCCAAGTTAATGAGTGGGTCTGTCTCTCCATGTATCTTATAATCTATCTGTGTTGCTGGCAAGGCCAAAACCTCCACTTTCTACACACCCTGCAACAAAGTTCAGGAGGTGTATTAGAATATCCCTCTTTGGCCATCTGCCCAGAATATTGTGTTCAGAGAATGTTCAAAAGTATAGCTGCAATGACTTATAATATATAAGGAACAAGAGGAAGAGCGGTCAGTGCCCCCACCACACTGTCTGAAATGTACTGCTACTGGTTTGTAACCATCAGTATTCTGAATGTGAAAAGGTGGACATCTGATCCTGACGTCTATGTGTACAGGTTAACACCTTGAAGGTATTTTAGTGGCTGCTCTTTGTAGATAAAATATTTGTATTGCAGTGACCATCATCATTTTGTTGAGCTGTGTCTGAAGATGTTAGGTACCCACCTATCTCTGGCTGTAGCTGGAGGGATGACCAATGTGTTCCTGGGACAGCAAGCTACACCAATCAGAAACCTCCTGTTTAGACTCATAGATACTAACATGCCAGCCACCATACACGGGGTAAGTGAAGATAAAGCCTGTTGAATATCACTGAAATTTGCTTGTGTTCAGTGATATTTACATTGCCACTGCACATAGACTAGATGAATCTACTGGGATACATAGATATTCAACATGGTTCGTAAGTGCATAGCATTCAATATGTAGGTAAGCCAATGTATGGGACACACCAGTGAATGAAAAAAATTGAACCTATTGTCTTCATAATAAAGCTTTGTAGCCCATGGCCCCAATTGGTTTTAATTGACTATCAGGTGAAATGATGTCAACATAGTACTGATCAATATGTTCTTGTGATTCGAGCATAAAAAACTTGTTTTCCCCCTAAATCTAGTGCATTTCCAATCTCTATAGCAAAAAGAAAGCTGTTCATATGAATATATTTTTTTTGTTACAATATATAGATAACATTATTTCAATTAGAAATCATTTTTGGGGTTATTTTTTATTTTCTATGCAACATTTTGTAAAATTTGTATCTGAAATCAATGGAAATGACATCATTTTCTGGATATTTTATGTGATTGGTTAAAAAAAACATGATATTAAGAGGAATTCACCTAAAAATACATGATATTAACCAAATAAAATTACATGGATTATATAGAGAGAAAAATGGTGCTTAGGAAAAACATGACATTAAGAGGAATGTGATATTAACAGAAGTGATATTAAGTGGAGTCCACTGTACAGATCAACACATACTGTGTTCCTTTTGTAGATTGTGACAGAGACGCTGTCTGTGGGCGCTCCTTTACTTCTGCCCCCTCTGAGGGAGAGGATGGAACTACTGCATTCACTTCTACCACAGGGACAAGACAGATGGGAAAGTCTATCACAAGGACAGGTAAGTTGTGGATAGTCAGACCGAGGTCACTTCTACCACAGGGACAAGACCGATGGGAAAGTCTATCACAAGGACAGGTAAGTTGTGGATAGTCAGACCAAGGTCACTTCTACCACAGGGACAAGACAGATGGGAAAGTCTATCACAAGGACAGGTAAGTTGTGGATAGTCAGACCGAGGTCACTTCTACCACAGGGACAAGACAGATGGGAAAGTCTATCACAAGGACAAGTAAGTGGCCTGGTAAACACATCAAGTTGTCGTGTCTCGTTAACAACAGAAAACAGGAATGTAGAAAAGTCAGACCGAGGTTACTTTTACCACAGGGACAAGACAGATGGGAAAGTCTATCACATTAGGACTGGTAAGTGGCCACAGTAAACACGTCAGGTTGTTGTGTCGTGTTAACAACAGAAATAGGGAATGTAGAAAAGTACAGACGGAGGTTTTTATTAACTTGCCTCTTTTGTTGAACAGATAGGTTATGCTTCAGTCACAATGTAGCTATTAACGTAGTTGGGAGTGTGAGCTTTCCCAGTTTTGAACAAATCCATATATAAAATGTGTTTTTATGTTATTGTTTGGATACCTTGATATGAAGTGAATTTAAAATAAAAATGATATATGCAAATAGACTGAAGAAAAATGACTTTTAAAATAGTATTGCTGCTTGTTTGTTTTAAAAGAATATTATCATTGAGGCCCCTGGTACAATGAATGCAAGGACTTTTAAACATAAATAGCATACGGTACAGTAAAGCCCCACTTACTCGAAACGGGTTTACTTGAGTACCCCTCATTAATTAGTTGAACAGCTTGTTTGGTCTCAACCAACTTTCGTATATATTCAACAAACTTTGGATTACTTGAATACCATGTATTCTTCAAACTAATGGTCAGATCCCAACGAGTTTCAGTAAGTGGGGTTTTACTGTATTGTATTTTAAATGAACTTTTTCTTAAAAGCAAATGCAGCTGAGCATCATCCTAACAAGTCTGCAAGATAATGGTCACATCGCGTCTCTACTGGGCTTCACCGAGTCCTCAGGCTCGGACACCGGGGCGACGGCTGGTCCAGGGGAGTCCAGCATGTCAGATCTACAGCTCGCCGCCATACTGATGAAAACCATCCTTAGGAATCTGGCTCATGAAACGGTACGTTCTGCATCAGGCAATTGGCTTTTCATTTGGAAAGGAGAAATTAATTAAAAAATAAGAGGATATTTAATTATTTGTTTACTTTTTTAAGAGTGCTCTTTATACTAATAAATAATCCTCCTGAAACCTAGTCGATGAACCACAACACATATGTGTGTTGTACAGACTGTACATACAGATAAGAGGAAACTTCTGTCAAGCACAAGAATGGTGAAATACTTACTGCTATAGCAGATAAGAAAAAAAGATAGAAATATGTAAACCACAAAAATTTATTAATATTAACAAAATGTCATACTTATCGTACCTTGTTTGTAGGAGCAGTCCCTGAATGAGTTTGAGAAGAACATAGATAAACCAAAAGACGGAAATATCTGCCAGCATGTGGTGCCCCCACACCTACACTGTCTGTTGTCCTCTCTCCATAAACACCTACTGGCCTTCTGTTACAACAAGACGACCAATGACCAGGTGGTAAGTCCCGCATGTGGTACCCCCTCACCTCCATTGTTTGTTGTCCTCTCTCCATAAACATTTACTGGCTTTCTGTTACAACAAGACGACCAATGACCAGGTGGTAAGACCTTATTATACCTACCATTTAGGTACAGGGGGGTATATACTCATCACTCTGTATGCATGTGTCCGGACATTTTGTACAAGATATCTCATGAATCCTTGGACAGATTTGGTTCATATTCAGACCATACCATCATACTATGAAGTTCTACACCTGATTAGATTTTGGTGGTCATCAATCAATAATAAATGGTCAATGATGGCCCATGATGTTGAAATGCTGGGACGGAGGGTTTTTTCAAATGAATGACGTTTACTTACATTTGTTAAAAACCATTATTAACAACTTCTTCTGAATAAAAAAGAGGCCTAGGATTTTGATATTTAACAGTAAAATCTTAGATCAAATCAATCGTTTCCCATTTTCAAGGCTTCTGGATCAAATATGCAAAAATCTTTTGAATTACCAAAAGGATTGGGTGATGAAATTGAGCTGGAATGAATGGGTTCTCAATGTATATCGATCATCCTATTTTTGGACAAAATGTCTGAAATTAATGCTCATTTCCCTCTTGTCCGAAATATTATGTCAAAAAGTATCTTATAATTTGATTTATTGACTATTATTACATTCAATACATTTACCAATTTGAAAGTTAAACAAATATAGCACATTAGTGCTGAACTGAAATAACTTTTGATAGAAATGTCAACTAATTCCTTTTACTTCCTTCTCATACTCTTGATGTGTTTATGTTTTACTTTGTAGATTGCCCCGGCTATTTCCCTGCTACACCAGCATATGTTCCTCATGTTACCTGTGGCAGAAACCATTCTGGAGAAGGCCTGCACTGTCTTCACCAGTCACACTGAATCTCAGCAGCTCATCAACTCTGTGGCAGGTAAGGCTGGCAGGGTATAGTCTGAGTCTGTGAACCTCTTTATCAGTTCAACTGGTCAACTCTGAGGCTGGTGAACCAGACGTGTTATAGCCTGATTCTGTGAACCTCTTTATCAATTCAACTGGTCAACTCTGAGGCTGGTGAACCAGACATGTTATAGCCTGATTCTGTGAACCTCTTTATCAGTTCAACTGGTCAACTCTGAGGCTGGTGAACCAGACATGTTATCGCCTGATTCTGTGAACCTCTTTATCAGTTCAACTGGTCAACTCTGAGGCTGGTGAACCAGACATGTTATAGTCTGATTCTGTGAACCTCTTTATCAATTCAACTGGTCATCTCTGAGGCTGGTGAACCAGACATGTTATAGCCTGATTCTGTGAACCTCTTTATCAATTCAACTGGTCAACTCTGAGGCTGGTGAACCAGACATGTTATAGTCTGATTCTGTGAACCTCTTTATCAATTCAACTGGTCAACTCTGAGGCTGGTGAACCAGACATGTTATAGCCTGATTCTGTGAACCTCTTTATCAGTTCAACTGGTCAACTCTGAGGCTGGTGAACCAGACATGTTATCGCCTGATTCTGTGAACCTCTTTATCAGTTCAACTGGTCAACTCTGAGGCTGGTGAACCAGACATGTTATAGTCTGATTCTGTGTAACATGCTGGGATTGGTAAAGTCACTGGGATCAAATATAATGAAAAAGTTCTAGGAATAGAATACATGGCCATTTACATACTCAGATAAAGAACTCAGTGGTCTCTCCAAATAAATGACCTTCACCTAAAAGTATCAGAAAAAGAGATGTCAAATATTCATTTGGTTTAAAAAATAATTGAACATCATAAAAGTGTTTGATTGTCTTTCACCAGGAGGCTCTGTGTGATGATATTTGGCCAGTGACATGCTGGGGTGCAATATAAGTTTTCTCAAGTAAATGACCTTGACCTACTTATAAGGTCACAGAAATGAAGTGGGTATAGTGATCATTAAACAAATGCCTAATAATGAAAAGTGACTTCAAAGCAATAACCTTGACCTACTTGACCAAATTTAGTATGAAAATAACCTTGGACATACGAAGGGGACCCAGTGTTGTATAAATTGAGGGTCTCGCTCTCTAGTGTGCAGTAGAATGGGACTCAATAGAGGCAACCAAAGACTTTGAATGCCTTGTACAGTATGGATTAGGTCTAACATACTAAACATGTGGAAATGTTTGCAACTACTTTTTATCAAGAAAATTTTCCCATGATTTCCTTAATGTATTCGAATGAGAAAAAGTAAAAAAAAAAAAATATATTGCCATCACTGAGACTAAAACCTGCGACCCTTGGCTCCTAAAGCCTAACACTACCGCTGAGCTAAAGGGAAATTTCATACAGCCTAATTGATGCACCTCTTTTAAATAAATATTCACTATTATGACAGGTGATCGATTCAGGCCCCTCTGGGCCTCATAATAATGCAAACGTTTTTACTTATTGCAGACATTCTGTACCAATCGCCTGCCGGAGCCATGTTGTCACACATGCTGCACTCTCTGCTCCTGTTACCAATCGAGCGTGTCCACCCTCTCCTACATGACCTTATGTCATTACTACCTGTACTGGACCACCTGTGTAAGATGTTACCTGTAATCAGTGACCTGGAGACCATAGAACTAGAGGGAGCTACAGAAGGTAAAACTTTCCATCAAGTTAGTGAATTAATAAGTCACAGCTATACAGATGAATATATAACCCACCACACAGTGGATGAAGGGAAAGAGACCTCCTGTTTGATGTTACATGGTGTAAGAGGGATGATCCCAGGGCACCCCAACCCTGGCACCTCTCAAAAAAAAAAACTGGGGGGGAAATAACCAACCACACAATGAAGAGATGTACAGCTGCTTATTAAGAAAATTCCAAACAAAATCAGGATGACTTGCTCTTACTTGTCTGATTCTTCGAATATTTTTTTACTATCCTCTACGTTGGAGTTAGGTGTCAATTAATTAACTGGAATCAGGGTGTCTATCTATTCCATGTATTTGTAGATAAAAATTATGCGTGACAATGTTTCTGAAATCTTAATCTGTATTTCAGACCATTCAACCAAACCAAATAAGGGTGTCGGTCTATATTCCAGCTTTATGTAAATAAAAAAATCATGCCTCATAATGTTCCTGAAATTTTAACTTGACTTCCAGAATATCCCAACCAAACCAAAGAGGACATGGACAGGTGGGTGTGGCTTGTTGACATGGAGAGGACATGTGCTACTCTGATTGGCCAATGCCTTGGAGGCATGCTGGTTGGTATGGCGCTATCCACACAGGAGAAAAACTGTTCTTACTGGCTGGAGAAATCACTGTTTGGAAACGGCCCGGAGATTGCCTCCCTCCAGCTCGGTAATATTTCCAGGAATATCTATGGGGGTATTTTTTTGCTGAACTTAGTGAAAGTAAAATTTACAAAGAATGGCAGTGGCTCATAAGTACTTTACAGAGTTTATTTCATATGTAAGTCCCTTCATTAGATTGTTAATGGTTTTATGTGTTGCGTTGGTTTTGTTTTATTAGGTTTTACATCCTATTAACAGCTAAGGTCTTTTAAGGACAGCCTCCTTGTGTATGCGTTGTGGATGCTTGTTTACTTTGCGATTGAGGGCATATGTATTCAAAGTTTGGAAGGCAGTGGTATGTTTATGTAAGCCTCCTTGCAATAGTCTGGATCTTTTGCCAATTTAAAGTGCTAACATACATGCACTCAAGTATACCTTGATGGCCCCCAGCAGAACACCCCACCCACTCACATTATATTGACAACAGGTGAACCAGTCATTCCACTACAGAACTGATGATTACAAAAGGAAGATGGTCACTATGTAGGAAGCTTTCTTGGATTTTAATACTTACTTTAAAACCTTTATTTATTTTACAGCAATTACAAAACACTTTTCTCATGAATTTCAATAGAAGTTAAGTTTTGTCAGTCTTAATGAATAAACTATAACTATGTATATATGGATTCACACTTACATCACAAGCCAGCCACTTTAATTAAAGGCCAGGCTAATTAACAGCATATAGTCATTATTTCGTTATTACAGGTAAATTGTGGATGGGGACTGCAAAATCACTTCGTTGTTTAAGTTAATTCGCTATTTCAGACTTTGTTGTTTCAGTAAAACAATACATTATATATATAAGAGTGAAAATCGGGACTTTAAATTTACTTCGTTGTTGCCGGAATTTCGTTGTTCCCGACTTCGTTATTTTCGAAGTTGACTGTATGTTGTTTTGTACACATGTAAGTTTTTGTGATAGATTCAGAGAAACTAAATCACTATCTTTGTTAGCATTATTGGTATATAAAACTAATCTAAGGACATTTTCATTTCTCTCTTCAGAGAAATTTATCAGCAACATCCTGGAGTGTTCCCAGGGCCGCCGGATGGAAGTGAGCTCCATTGAACAGCTGGACCTGGGTGCTGACACAGTCTCGCTGGTGGAGCTGTGTTGTGGTTTTAAATCGGAGGCGAACAATGCCCTGTGGGAGACTATGATTGATCACGCAAAAACTCAGGGTAGGGATAGTGAAAAGGGGGGTAATGCATCAGATGCTTTATTGATACTCACAATAACAAATTCAATATATGGGAACATGGTTGCTTGTTTCTCCTGCTGATGAAACTCTTTCTATTGCAGATATATTGTACTCTGTTACCCGTTTCAGTCCCTGTGAAAACATTCTTTATTAAATGAAAATTAACATCATTTTACAGATTTCCTTATAGCTAAAATGTTTCAAAAAGAAGAGCTATATTATAGTTTTATAGCTTACAAGTCTTTGTTTATCATACCTTATATATTATGTAATCTTGAAAAACATTCCACAAGTAAGGCTGAATGTTGTATATACCGTTAAAATACACTTTATAGAAATATACAATCTTCAGAGGTATTCCACGAGTTAAAACTTAAACGCTGGATAAAATTACGTTATCTTTAGAGATATTTGGTAACAATTTATACACATAATAAAATAACATTATCTTCAGGAACACTTCATGTATACTCAGATTAAAAATCATATAATGCATAATCTTCAGAGCAATTCCACAAGAAACACCTTATTTATACACAGAATAAAATTATAAAATGTATAAGTCTCAGAGCGATTCCACAAGTAACACATGATGTATACACAGAATAATATTTAATATAATGTATAATCCTCAGAGCTATTCCACAGATATATGTTTATATCATGTTTCCACCCTCAGACTGGCACACCAGTGAGCTGACTGATGAGGCTGAGTTAGATACAGTGTCCAGGTGTCTTTTGTCCGCTCTACTGAAGCATTGTAACCTCACCAAGCTGGCTTTACACAAACACAGGTAACACAAACTACAATACAGACGTTTATCTCCAAATATTGTTAGTAGACATTGAACTACATGTATCTATTTTTTTCGAGACTCACTTTTTGCTGTTTAAGTAAATCAGAACATTTCACTGGAGGGTCAACTTTTCATGGGCATCACTTTGTGCAGGAAAATCTCAATTTTCAATATTTCTACCTCACTTGGACAGCTCTCAGAATTAGTCTGTAGCTATAGATTGAGCATGAAATCTGTTGATACAGTAAAGGTAAATATTTTGTCTACATTGGACTAAAATGTCATAAGAATTTTATTTCCATAATTTCTGAGGTTGAAATACAACCACAGAAATCAAAACCACATGAAAAATAGATTCAACCTTTACAGTTACTTAATTAGGTGACTGCTAAAACCCTTTTTGATGAAATAACTATAATTGTATCAAACTAGGTGACTGACAATGGCTGCTGTTAATAGTTTGTGCACTAAAGATACAGTGGGTAGTGATGATGCCGCTATTTTAAGATAGAGTCCTAATTTCTTATCAGAAGTCAATTAAAAAATATTTGTTAGAATTGTGTGAATTTCTGCTTCATCATGTTTTCTTATTTGTAATATATCCGTTACAGTATCAGCGAAAGTTTAGAAGACATCTTCATGCACGTGTTTAAAGTTCGGAGCCAGCTCTATGAAATCAAGCAGATGAAGAGTTTGTCCAGCAGCAAAGTGTTGGAATCACCAGTTTCTGATAAAACTCCCAAACATGAGATCTCCGACTTGTCTCCAGGGGAAGTTCCAGAACGGTCGGAGGGAGTCACGGAATGGTCTGAAGCTATGGAGGAGGAGGAGGAAAGAGAAGATGACTGCTCTGAGCCGCTCTCAGGTCAATAACATCTCATACCTAGAAAAGTTATAAATCTTCAATATACCTATTTTCGTATACCTGTTTTTGTACAGCTCTTATATACAATTATTGATCTGTTTCTAGGTAATGAACTGGCCTCGGGGGGATGGTGGGGGAGGGGGGGGGGGGTATGTTAACAAGTCAATTGTTATATTTTATGACATTTTTTTCTTAACTGTGTGTAACACATACTTGGCACATTTCACCAAATCTTGATGTCCATTGGAGTCTAGTTATTAAGAATGATTAACGATTGTTTTATCAGTTTAAATTTGACAACTGTTTTAAACTCGCAGACGATGAAGGGACAATTAAAGATTCTCCCCAAAACATACGTGAGCAGTCGTTTGAGGAAGCCTGTCTGGACTACCAACAGAGGTGTCTGTTTCTTCTACTTGGTGTCAGGGCTGCTGTTGCAGGTGAGAATTATATCTGATGATGGCGGGATATTCAAATCACCTTTCGGCCCAGGTCCGTGGTCCATGGTCCATGGTCCGTGGTCCGTGGTCCGTGGTCCAAGATCTGGGTCCATCCATCACCTGTTCTTAGAAATTCTTGTTACCACCATTTCTTGAAAAATACCTAATTTGGTGATTAGTTGTCCATTATCCCACTGAAAAACAGTATGGCTGACAGGTGGCCATCATAAATTTGGCAGTACCTGTAATTGTTTGTTATCAATATTTCTTGACAAGTACTGGAGGGATCATGCAATTTGTAGTTGTGCTCTTTTGAATTTAGGGCTGACAACAAAAATAAAATATGGCTGACAGGTGGCCATTTGGATTTTGACAATGAAAATTTGTTATCGCTATTTTTTGAAAAAAACTGTATTGACTTTTTCCGAATTACAAATTTGTAGGTTCCTCTTGTCAGATGGACATTCAAAGACTATTGCAAGAATTGCTATTTTTTATGAAGAATTATCAATTATCATAAAGTTAAGAGGAAATAGAGGTGAGAAGAGAAAAGAACGAAAAGATCAAACTTTTAAAAACAAATGAAGGTAAAAAGAAAATTATCGCCATTAGAGTGATGCAGACCCATTGGGCCTCTTGTTCAATTATTCACTATTTCATTGTGACAGGAACACCAACCCTATCCTATAGCAGGGCATTTTCTGAAGATGAAGATGCTAATCCAAGTAAGTAAAGTCTTATTAATAGAACAGTGTGACTTCATTAATATTTCAATTTCTGTACAGTGTAATTATACATTCTGTTTAGTCTTAGTAAATGTGAAAAATTTCAATTTCATCTGAAAAAGCTTATACTAGAGTTCAAAACAGTTTTAAATGATTTTCACTGAAATATTGGAATATGTACTTTAGTTTTCCACATTTCTTTTATGTAGGACCAAACTCCTCGGAGATAGCTGTTACTTCGAGACTTGTGAAACCTCGGAGAGGAAGTGTTCCTGACCTGACCGCCTCATCAGCTAACCAAGGAAATCTGGTACTAAACATTTGCTAGATGTTAGAATATAATATTAATCCTTGTTTCTTGAGGACATTATTGTATTTTTTTTTTGGGGGGGGGAGTATAAAGCTTTAACACATTCACCCCTGAAGACAAAGTTTTGCTTTTCCAATTCAAAGGTTGGAATAGTTCATCATGAAATTTCATATAAATGAATAATTTCAGTCAAATTTTGTCCTTGGTGTCCTTGTACTAAGAAGGGAAACAGAGGGTGTGTGTCTCCCCTGGGGGTCAGTAGGCCATTCAGAAGGAAATGAATAATGAATTGTTCTCCTTGAATGGAGGTATTTAGGTAAATATGTTTGTGTATGTATATGTGTGTGTGGAATCTTTTTGGACAGGGGCACCGCTCATCGTATATATATGTATAATATGGAAAATTTCTTCTCTATCTGGATGAATAGAAGGATTTTAATCAAAGAAATAGAACATCATGGGGCAATGGATTAAAGAATTTTGTATAAACTGATGTGTATCTCCCGACGGTAAAGAGGTATATCAAGATAAGGTACAGATTAATATTGGTCCACAGGTGTATCTCCCCAGGGGTAGAGAGGTATATCAAGATAAGGTACAGATTAATATTGGTCCACAGGTGTATCTCCCGAGGGGTAGAGAGGTATATCAAGATAAGGTACAGATTAATATTGGTCCACAGGTGTATCTCCCGAGGGGTAGAGAGGTATATCAAGATAAGGTACAGATTAATATTGGTCCACAGGTGTATCTCCCGAGGGGTAGAGAGATATATCAAGATAAGGTACAGATTAATATTGGTCCACAGGTGTATCTCCCGAGGGGTAGAGAGGTATATCAAGATAAGGTACAGATTAATATTGGTCCACAGGTGTATCTCCCGAGGGGTAGAGAGGTATATCAAGATAAGGTACAGATTAATATTGGTCCACAGGTGTATCTCCCGAGGGGTAGAGAGGTATATCAAGATAAGGTACAGATTAATATTGGTCCACAGGTGTATCTCCCGAGGGGTAGAGAGGTATATCAAGATAAGGTACAGATTAATATTGGTCCACAGGTGTATCTCCCGAGGGGTAGAGAGGTATATCAAGATAAGGTACAGATTAATATTGGTCCACAGGTGTATCTCCCGAGGGGTAGAGAGGTATATCAAGATAAGGTACAGATTAATATTGGTCCACAGGTGTATCTCCCGAGGGGTAGAGAGGTATATCAAGATAAGGTACAGATTAATATTGGTCCACAGGTGTATCTCCCGAGGGGTAGAGAGGTATATCAAGATAAGGTACAGATTAATATTGGTCCACAGGTGTATCTCCCGAGGGGTAGAGAGGTATATCAAGATAAGGTACAGATTAATATTGGTCCACAGGTGTATCTCCCGAGGGGTAGAGAGGTATATCAAGATAAGGTACAGATTAATATTGGTCCACAGAAGGAAATCTAGGTCTAACCTAAACAAGATCCAATGTTGAAAAAAACATATCCCTAACTGGGGACAAATGGCTGGAACCCATAATGTAGGGTTGATGAAGAGAGACAGAGCCTAGATTTGGAAATATTTGCAGTATTTTTACACTGTACATGTGCTTGGTTTTCAGGTGGATGAGGATAGTCTACGACAGAGAGATGGTACATCTACTCCTGTGTACAGCCCTGATGGTAAGGACATTTTATCAGATGCTAGGCTGTTCATATCGCCCTGCATTCTGTTTACCGTGGTCTGTCATCCGTCTAAAGTCCAATCTTTGTCATTCCTTAAACAATTGTTGTTGCTATTTCTTGAGAAGCACTGAATGGATTTTTCTCAAACATTATGTGTAGGTTTCCCTTGGTGCCTTAATGTGTCTTTTTGATTTAGGGATTGATCAGTGATTTGACAGTTAAAGACTATTGATGCTTAATTCTTAAGAGGAAGAAGGGAAAAGATCTAACTTGTAAAGAGCAAGATTTAATGAAGATCAAACAATGGCTAGTGCAAGATCCCTCTAGGGTCTCTGGTTATGCCTGTCACATTATTGTTTGAAGCAGTACATTTCCATCGGTATTTGATGTCTTATATCCTGTTTTGCTCATTCTGTTACTAACTGGGATTTGCTCCATGATTTGGTAAGTCATAGTTTTAAGCTCCATTTCTTTGGTAAGTTTGATGTTAATTAAGCTTCATGTCTTTCAGAAAGATTTGCTCTTTGGTGGAACTTCATGTTTACTTCCCCATTCTTAGGTTTTCTTTTTTTTTCATTTTCCTTTTTTTGTTTTTGCAAGAATGCACAAGTCAGCACTGTAGTTTAATTAGAAATTTTTTTGTTGCTTGATTTGATCTTGGTTGCCATTATCCATTTCAGCGAAATTCAACTTGGGCTCCCTACAGCGGGTAAAGGAAGTTCTGCGTCGATTACGTTGGCAGCAGGAGAGAGCGACAGGATCCGACATCACCAGTGTCTCCGTGAAGGAGCCGGAGAAAACCTTCACTGAACAAGTTGCTGAAGATGTTTGTAAGTTCGTGACGGGTGAGACAACCGATACCTCTTTAGGGACGGACACTGAAGGGATGGAGTCTAACAGAACCAACAATCCCAGGGAAATAGCGGTAGCTCTGGAGCACCAGCAGTCCAGGGCAGAGGTAAGAGTATAATGATTACAAGGTCATCTCAAAGCCATCCACGATGAATTTCTGTGGTTATCCTGGTGCAGTAGCAACCAGCCAATATCGTTCTCAACTCTCTGGGGAGCATAGAACCAGTGCTGCCATTTCGGTGCTGACGGCTAACATTCTACAATTTCTAGCATTAATTTACAGCTGAGTAGATTGGAACTGGTAAGAGTTAAGTATCTTGCTCCAGGATACAATACAAGTGCCGTGGCTGTTACTCGAGCAACCCTTCGATCACAAGCCTAACATTCTAACCTTACAACTCAGTGACAGTTGAGATCCCCTCTCCATAACCATATATACAATTACATGTACTATGTATGAGAAAGTCTGATAAAGATAAATGTGAATTAGCATTGGGGTAATTTTACCTTGATACAGGCCCTCTGAGCCTCTTGTTTTAGGTTTTTAGTTTCCATGGATTATTATCTAGTCCAATACAATTTGCATATAGAAATGATGTTGACTTGTACAAAAGGCCATGTGTGTTAAATATGCTGACTTTTTTTAAAGAATAAACAGACCTAGAACCATGATGTTTAAGGCTTGTAGCTCTCCTGAAATAAAGCTCAACAAAAAAGTAAAAAAAAAAAAAACCTTGAAATACTTGAATCATTATACTTTTAAGATCACATGGGTGGGTGTTAAAAAGTTACAACTTCTGAATAACCAAAATCTTAAAGTAATGATAGTTGTCAAATTAGCCTGTAGGGTGAGAGACTTTTTATTTAAAGGGCTGTAATCAATTTTGAATATAACAATGGTGCTAAAATCTGGTAACAGGTTCATTAGTGTCATAGATAATGGTACCAGGTATGTAGCCCTTTGCTTTATTCAGTCCATTTAATGCATTTGACCTTTCAACCTCACAGTGTGAGATTCATAGTAGAATTTGTTGTCACTGTATTTTAATTCCTTGTTTGTTATTCTAATTTCAGTCTAGATTGTATGCACTGAATCAGATTAAGGAATTGCTGTCTACACGGGTAGAGAAACAGGAGCGTGGAGAAGATGTGTCAGCTCTTACTCAGACCACGTTACTGTGTTCTGCTCACATCCAGCTCCTCACCGGCTCCTTCAGCTTTAGTGGACCTGTAGAGAGCTCTGGTCAAGGGGCACAACTCTATCACTATCAGGTTAAAGAAAATCAGTGGAGTCCTGCATACTTTTATTATTTTTTTTTTTATTTTATTATTTCTCCTCTTTCAAAAAAAGGATGACACTCATGTACGTTTTATTACCATATTACTGTACCCCTAGTGATGAAAAAAGATGAAAATATTTTTTTTTAAAGTCAGGAGATGGCTCAACTGCAAGTATCTCTCTGTAGACTATATCAAAACTTTTTTATACATGGCGTCAAACTCAATGTTTTGCAATTTTGGGGACCATTGAGGAGAAATTTGAAACATCCGGATAAGTCATTCGACTCACAAATATTAAACATTGAATATTGAAATTATGTAATGAAAAACAGAATGAGATTAATATGTGATGAAACACCAGCTAAAACATTTAATTTTAAAGAAATGTCCAGAACTATCAATTGCATGTTTGTTAACACACTTTAATATGTATTGGAGACTCATATTCAAGTTTTCATTGTTTGTCAATTAAATCTTCAAAGTATGTTGCCCATTCTGATTCAGAAGTTTTACACATAGGGACTAGACACCTTAAGATACAAATGATGCCATCTTCATATCAATATTAAAACATTTGAAGCGCGGATGAATAAACACTTGGGACAACTGGAATGCTATTACAACCATGAACTTGACAATAATGAGCTTATTAACTCATCTGGATATATAGGCATTAGCCTGCGTCCAGTAGTATTATATTATTATTATACCAATATTTGCCCTGTATTACAGGATGAGATAAAGGCTGCCAAAGCCAAAACACAGGAGGAGATCCAGCTGGCCGTTCATCAGATCTACGAGCTGCTCGTCAAAGCGCTCATCCAGACCGACAAAATGGATAATATCGGAAAAGGTAGGTATCCGCTCCTCAATCGTGTCTGTTTTATTTGAAATTGAGAGTTAATGATGCTTCAAGACAGCTGAACAAAGCTGAGATTTTTATTGATCAGCTGTTAGTGGAGCTCCTTCAGTTAATGCAGCTTATCTTTACCCCAAGTAAACAAGGGCAAGGTGGGGTGTGTGTGTGGTATACTGGAATCATATTGTCTGTCTGTGGTCAACATATACCCCTCTGGAAATAAAGTCTACCTACTTTGATGATTTGAAATATTTATGTTTTAATTCATAAATGTTATACCTTAGGGTTTGAAAAAGCATTGATATAGCTTGATGTGTTTGTTCAGGGGTTCGCCTAAAGTTGCTGTTGTGGACAATCTATTCGCTGAGTATGAAGTACAAGCCGGCCGACATTTCCCTGGCTGTATCATGTGGCCTGTTGCCACGACTACTCAGCCTCAGTAACAGTGAGGCCTCGACTTCCTACATCATCCCCGTGTCTGGTCAGGACATACAGTTCAACCAGTTAAAGGTCGTCGTCAAGATGTCCAGCTCCCATCTCCTCAGACTCATCACACTCACATCAGGGTATGTCATATAACATAGTATAATTTTATCATATTCTTAGTATTAGATATGGTCCAACTTTCCTCAATTCTCATTGGCTAAAAATTGGTCCCATGGAGGTCCACATTTCGTGATATTGGCCTGATGTTTGTAATTTTAGTAACTGAATCAATATTTCATCTATGACATCCTTATCATTGAGACATCACAGTGCCCCACTGTAAATTTCATGCTTTATCATGATAGATATAATGCAATTACAAATTCAGTCTTTTGCCAAAAAGTTTCATTTCTATTATAAAAATTAGGGGCCTTTGATTTGGACAACATGGTGTTATACCAACCTTGTAGAATCTAAATTATTGACCTCTGGCTTCGTCCTCAGTAAATATTTGATTCTACCAGATTGGTATAACATGATATTGACTTCACTGGGTTTGCTTCAGGATTAATGTTTTTCCTCCACTATACTAATCTTGGTATTTCCTTAAATGATCATCACAGTCGATAGGATGTACAACACACAAATCTAGGCAACACTGTCATATCTAGGCTACTGCAAGTGTCCATTAGGTAAGGCATTTCAAGTGGGGACATATAGCATTCTCTATATTGCTTTAATAATTATGTATCTGAATTTAGGGCATATATAGCTTTTGACTTCCTTTCAATAGTTTGCCTTGTTTTCATTGTGACACCCCTAGTGTTTATATTCCTTTTCACAAAAATTGTATCTGATTTCGCCCATTTCATTGGTAACCATACCTTATATTACAGGGTGTATGCTGGTAAACTTGGGTCTGGTGTTGTGCAGGGTATTCTGGATCTGCTGTGGGTTCAGCTGACCAGTTTGGTCACCTGTAGTGACCATAACTCCCAGCCTCAGCAGGACTTAGCATCAACAGGTACAACACTTCATATGGCCATTATGGTTGATGAATGAGCTTTGTAGGCAAACTTCATATTGCACACTATAACATTTATAATGATCATAGAAACCTTTTAAGACACTTCTTATACTGCTTATATTTACATTTTCCATCTATGTTGCTGACTGATACTGATTTCAGTTTGATTTAAACTATAATAAATGCTTCTTTATCAACATCTTAATTGGTAAAATGGAACAGACATTTTTGACGGCAAAACATTGCCCTTTAAATGCCAAATTAATAATGTCGTAATCGTCACGTGCAGGGTGATGTTTATCACCTTTTAAATCAAACATCTATCAGGTTCGTTTATAGTGGCTTAATTGTCCATGTAAATAATGTAAAATACAACATTTTTGGGGAATTGAACGTTTTTTTTATTTAGTGTAACAGCAAAATAAGTCCATTTTTGTACACCTTACATTGATTGAGAATGAACAATTCAATGTGATAGAAGTGTCCTAACACAATCTTTGGATGCCCTCAACACAATTTCGTTATTGTATGATAGATGATAAACTATATGATGTTGTGTACAGGGATTACCTACAAGGTGAAGTCACAGCTCCAGCTTGCCAACTTCCTGCTGTTCCTGAAGCGAGTAGCATCCACAAAGACAATATTGAAACTGTTCTCCGCAAAGCGATGGGTTTCCATGTTTCTTAACCTTGCCAAACAAAAACATGGGTCCAATTCAGGTAAACCTTATTCCTGTGAGTAGTGTTTGTAACACAAAATTGATGCTGAATATCCTTTTAAGCTGAAAGGAGCAATGTGAGTTAAATTTATGCTATGTGGTGACATCTGTATCTGTAAGGGCAAAGCATTTCATCACTTTTTGATTTGGAGCATCTGTCACCCAAGGGAAACTTATAGGGCAGAGGGACATAGTCCAATTGGGGAAATAAGGGTAAAACTTTTGAAAATTTTCTTCTACCATAGAGATGAAGAGATCATATCATTATACCCCCCCGCAACGAAGTTAGGGGGGGTATACTGGAATCAGCTTGTCTGTCCGTCTGTCTGTCCGTAGAAAAATGTTGTCCGCACAACTCCTCCTAAACTACTGGATCGATTTCAATAAAACTTGGCAGTATTGTTGGGGACCATGTGTAGATGTGCATGCAGGGTTTCGTTTGTCAAAATTTTGGTTGCCATGGTAACCAGGTCACTATACACAGGTTTCCATAATAAAATGTTGTCCGGACAACTCCTCCTAAACTACTGGATCGATTTCAATAAAACTTGGCAGTATTGTTGGGGACCATGTGTAGATGTGCATGCAGAGTTTCGTTTGTCAAAATTTTGGTTGCCATGGTAACCAGGTCACTATACACAGGTTTCCATAATAAAATGTTGTCCGGACAACTCCTCCTAAACTACTGGATCGATTTCAATAAAACTTGGCAGTATTGTTGGGGACCATGTGTAGATGTGCATGCAGAGTTTCGTTTGTCAAAATTGTGGTTGCCATGGTAACCAGGTCACTATACACAGGTTTCCGTAATAACGTGTTGTCCGGACAACTTCCTATAAACCACTGGATCGAGTTTAATGAAACTTGGCAGTATTGTTGGGGACCATGTGTAGATGTGCATGCAGAGTTTTGTTTGTCAAAATTTTGGTTGCCATGGTAACCAGGTCACTATACACAGGTTTCCATTATAATGTGTTGTCCGGACAACTCCTCCTAAACTACTGGATCAATTTCAGTGAAACTTGGCAGTATTGTTGGGGACCATGTATAGATTTGCATACAGGGTTTCGTTTGTCAAAATTTTGGTTGCCATGGTAATGAGGTGACTATACACAGGTTTCCGTAATAACATGATGTCTGGACAACTTCTTCTAAACTACTGGGTCATTTTCAATGAAACTTCGCAGTAAGTAATGTTGAGGATTACTATACACAGGTTAAAATTTGTCCGTTCCCATGGGCTAATTTACACCACTATTAATATAAACGTAAGATGCATTGTATTGAAACAATCAGCATCATAAATTTTCTTATTAATATGTATATCACCTTTCTTTATTCATTCAGTGAGTTTCACAAGTTGAAACATACATATGCATCCACATTGTTGATATGAAATCTACACTGTAATGTATGTAAGACCAAAGGTGCCTTCTTTGTTTTTGTTTTTTAGATATGCGGTGATACATAGTAATATAAAATAATACATTATATAATGCATGTTATATACAACTTGTACTACATCATGTTTTTTTCAAAAACATGTCAGACACCTCTAATAAGAGGTAGCGGGGGGGTATTAGTCAGCCATCGGCTTACAGTTCTAGTTAATAAATTGGTCTGGAGCATCCTTAGGGCAAAGATCCTCAATTTTCTATAAACTATGGGTGTGACCCCCAGGTCCGGGGGTAGAGGGGCAGGCCCAAGAAAGGAAATAAAAGTGTAAAACCTTTAAAATCTTTCTTCGACAATGGGGAGCCCTTATTGATTGTACTACAGTGATCTTCAGACTTAATAAAGGATATAGGATAATATAATGACACTATTTATAATTATATTAAATTAAAAAAAATTGAGACAATTCAGCACAGGGAGGTGGCCGATTCTGGGACAATACAGCACTACAAGGGTTAGAATTTACTTAAACAAATTTGTCTATAACGTCTCTGGTGTTGCAGATGTTAATTATAAAGAAGTGAACGGTACAGGTACATTGATGTTTAACGATAATAAAGAGGCTACTTTGTGAGTAATGGTAAAATATGTTTCTAGGCCAAGACATGGGGTACAGCCTGCGGACGAGACTCATCGCTCTCAACCTCCTCGAGTCTGTTCTCCTGTCATGTGACGCGAACAATGATAATGAGGACTGCAAACAGGTAAAGTCTGCTATGGTATAAATCCTAGGCGGTACATAGAGCAGTGTTAAACTTGTTTGTTGTAATTAACAGACAAGTTACACTTCAGGAATACCGATTCTCATTGGCTAGGCATATACCTGGCAGATTATTTGCTTATACATTATTATCTGGTTCGTAGTTATAGAATTAACCAGTGGCAGGGATGCACATAAGCAGGGGCCAAGTATCCAATGGCCCCAAAAAATTTGTCTGGGCCCTAGACTTTCAGAAATTTTGCCATTTATTACTACTGCAATTTGTTTTCTGAAATGAGCTGAGCTCCTAGCTCAAAACAGTTAATTTTTATCCCTTCAATGGGATATTCAATCTAATAAAAACTGAATGGTATGCCCATTTTTCAAAATCCTCCTGGACATTTTAAGCTGTTACCCAGCGCAGACCCTGCTTCTGTTATAGTATCATTAAGTACTCTCAAGCTAAAAAAAAAAATTATCTTGCACCTTAAGCTTGATAAGAATGTATGCGTCTTTATGAAAAAGAACAATTATTATGATTTTTGAAAGCGATTTTCCCTTAGTGTTGCCAAAAATGATAGTTAAAAATTCTAATTCTTTAAGAAAATTTGCAATCAACCCTTTTTTTACTACCTCCACAAATTAAGTAACTACCATACATTCTGAAAACAGAAGTTACAATTTGTAGACTCAACAAGTCTCAGGTTGTGTATAAACGAAATTGGTTGCCAGTGTATTTAGATTTCAGTGTATTTAGTGATAATTTTTTTTTTCTTTTTGTGGTTTGTAGATTATAGACGAAATGTTCCAAAGCCTGGCACTAAACATGTGGGACATACCACAGTGTAAGGCACTCCAGGATGCCAGGCAGAAGAAGGAAAATCTTCTGCAGAAACTTACAGACTGTGAGAGGAACCGGATTGACCAGAGCCTTGAGGAAGACTCTGACAATGCTACTATACAGACTGCAAGTTTTGACAGTGAAAAATGTCTGAATTGTACTGTGGAGAACCTACAGACATTGGTACATAGTGGAGCAGGCAAGGGGTATGGTCTGGGGGTGACCCCTATGACCTCGGGCTGCTACAAGTGGAAGGTAGGTCTACATTTCATCTATGTAGTGTTGAAGGAAAGTTCTATGACAGTAGCAACACAACACCTGAAGGACAAGCAATTTACTCACCTGGATAATTGAGGAATTATGAGACATTCTCATTAAAGGCCCAATATACGTAATTTCTGGAATTTTTTCGTGATTCTGAAAAATTCTGAAAAAGAATCCAGTTGATAACCAAGTAAAAATAAGCCTAAAACGAAGTAAACGTGAGTGGTAACTAACAAGAAACTCCTGACAGAAAAATCTAAAGAACTGATAGTAATTCAGGTGTGGCCCACTTCATCAACAGGCCAAAGTTAAAAGACAGTTCAAAATGGACGAGTCTTTACAAATACCGAGTTTCAACTGCTGCTGTACCGGTAACAGCGTAAGCTGATATCAGCTAATCTTAGCTACATCTATAATATAATAAGTTATTAGGCTTAATTTTCGCTTCAAGTTTTGTCGATGGTTACATGTTGTTTTATATGAACATGCTACTTGCCAGAAATATCAAATGTAACCAACTCCTGGAGACTCGCTCCCTGGGTAATGGAAACAAATAAGATCCCTCCACAACTGTTTACAAAGTTGCTGGAATATATTCATGGTCTTGGTGTCTTATTCTGTCTTGCAGCTTGTACCCCTTCGATATACTGTATGGAACACAGCAAGTTCTAAATCAAAATTGAAATGTTAAGTGCACTTTTAAGGCCTCTGAGCCAGTTGTCTAGATGAATTGTTCATTAATTATCATGTGTAACTATTTACAGGTGCTCATTAATTATTATGTGAAAATGTTTACATGTGCTCGTATTAATTATCATATGTAATTACCTACAGGTGCTCATAGTGAAAGAGTGTAAGAGTAATGAAGGTACGTGTGTGGGCGTGTCCAGGTGGCCGGTGAGTGACTACACACACAGGAACTCGTCTGACATGTGGCTGTACCGCGCCTACAGCGGTAACCTGTACCACGGGGGCGAGACCTCCCAAACACTACCACCCTTCACACAGGGGGATTACATCACAGTCTTCCTCGACATGGACGCTCGTACACTGTCGTTTGGTAAAAACGGAGAGGTAATTATATAAATCTGTCAAATAGTCAAATCGCATCATCTCAAAGTCAGAGGGACCGCAAAACAAACTTCAATTTATCTGAGTATTCAAGTTTGGTGAATGGGTCCAATGAAATACTTCAAATTACATGGGTTTGAGATAACTTGACTATTTGACAGTTTTTCTAATGTGTAGGTCACCCCAGGTGACCCATTGTTTTTACTCTTAGTCCAGTTACATGTGTCTGTAAACAATTCATAATTTTAAAATCTTTTGCATCATCACTGAACTCAAGAAAATTTTGTAACAAAATTTCATGTTCAAGGCAAAGTTAATTTAGAAAAATATTGAACATTGTTGATGATTAAACTCCTGATTTGAAGAGACTAAAACTCACCTGGCCCAAATGACCCTGACATGCTTTCAAGGTCACAGGGATTAAATAGGTATGCACAAATGTCCATAAAAAAAAACGTAAAAATTATGTCTCCCTCCCTGCATCTCCACACCTTCCTGCCTACCTCAACACAAAAATAGATTTGTACACTCGTTTACATTATCACAGAACTTTTATACCATTTTAGGTTTTAGCCTTGTAGGTAGCACATGTTTAAAAGTATGCATAACATTTAAAGGAAAAAGACATTTGAACATAAGACTTAAACCATTTCTTTTGAATGATTTTTCAGGACGTGAAGCTTGCATTTGAAGACATTGAGGCGTCAGAGCTGTACCCGTGTGTTATGTTCTACAGTAACAACCCAACAGAGAAAGTGAAAATGACCGACATGCAGCTTTGTGAGAGCACCACTGACCTCCTGCCCGGGGACCCCTTATGTTCCCCAGAATCTGTTGTCATGGTAGAGGCCAATGTGAAACTGCTGCGGACCCTACACAGAACACCAACATGGAACGGCCACATCAACAAGAAGATTCTCCACCAGCTCAGCATCGTGACAGGACTAGAGAAATCAGAAACAGGCACTGACACTGGTAACTACTTCTGTAGCTGATAACATTCACAATTTCTTCAACACACCTTACTTGTAAAGTTTGTGCCGATTAATTTTTGCAAAATATTTAGAACCAGCACACCCTATTCAAATTCGCAGCAACAAACTTTTGTGATCGTATTTCAATAGCAAAATTCGCAAAAATAAATACCACAGTTTACAATTAGGGCTGTTCCAGAATTAACGATATGGAAATTATTACGCAGATCTGGTTTTTAACCCCACCCAGCTTGGGCCTCCCACCTCTTCCACACAATTAATTAATTGGAAAAGCCCTTAGTTTTATAGAGCAAAATAGAGCGATACTGTTTAAAACTGTTGAAAATATTTTCTTGCTTCTTAATAGTTTAATATTTTCCATTATATGAGGAAAAGATAGATATCTGGAATATACTGTATGCCAATGAAATTAGATAACCATTGTAATATATTTCAGTGGATAACTGTGAGGAGAAACAAGATGAAGATAAATCAGAAAGTCCAGATACAAACAAAGATTCAGAGGAAAAGAAAGAGGATAAATCAGAGAAAGAAGATGACGGAGACAATGTTAAGAGTGATGCTGACACCTCAAAAAGACCAGCAAGCCTGGATTTGATAGATACGGACAAACTACAGTTGTTGTGTCATGAGGTTAGTCATATGATAGGAAAAAACACTTACCTCATAATCAATCCTCGTACTCACCTGGAAACAGCTAAAAAACACTTACCTCATAATCAACCCTCGTACTCACCTGGAAACAGCTAAAAAACACTTATCACAATCAACCCTCGTACTCACCTGGAAACAGCTAAAAAACACTTATCACAATCAACCCTCTTACTCACCTGAAAATAGGTAAAAAAACCACTTATCATAATCAAACCCTCGTACTCACCTGAAAACAGGTAAAAAAACACTTATCATAATCAACCCTCGTACTCACCTGAAAATAGGTAAAAAAACCACTTATCATAATCAACCCTCGTACTCGCCTGAAAACAGGTAAAAAAACACTTATCATAATCAACCCTCGTACTCACCTGAAAATAGGTAAAAAAACCACTTATCATAATCAAACCCTCGTACTCACCTGAAAACAGGTAAAAAAAACACTTATCATAATCAACCCTCGTACTCACCTGAAAATAGGTAAAAAAACCACTTATCATAATCAACCCTCGTACTCGCCTGAAAACAGGTAAAAAAACACTTATCATAATCAACCCTCGTACTCACCTGAAAATAGGTAAAAAAAACACTTATCATATTCAAACCCTCGTACTCACCTGAAAACAGGTAAAAAAACACTTATCATAATCAACCCACGTACTCACCTGAAAATAGGTAAAAAAAAACACTTATCATAATCAACCCTCGTACTCACCTGAAAATAGGTAAAAAAAACACTTATCATAATCAACCCTCGTACTCACCTGAAAACAGGTAAAAAAACACTTATCATAATCAACCCACGTACTCACCTGAAAATAGGTAAAAAAAAACACTTATCATAATCAACCCTCGTACTCACCTGAAAATAGGTAAAAAAACCACTTATCATAATCAACCCTCGTACTCGCCTGAAAACAGGTAAAAAAACACTTATCATAATCAACCCTCGTACTCACCTGAAAATAGGTAAAAAAAACACTTATCATATTCAAACCCTCGTACTCACCTGAAAACAGGTAAAAAAACACTTATCATAATCAACCCACGTACTCACCTGAAAATAGGTAAAAAAAAAACACTTATCATAATCAACCCTCGTACTCACCTGAAAATAGGTAAAAAAAACACTTATCATAATCAACCCTTGTACTCGCCTGAAAACAGGTAAAAAAACTCTTATCATAATCAATCCTCGTACTCACCTGAAAACAGGTAAAAAACACTTATCATAATCAACCCTCGTACTTACCTGAAAACAGGTAAAAATAACACTTATCATCATCAACCATCGTACTTGCCTGAAAACAGGTAAAAAACACTTATAATCAACCCTTGTACTCACTGAAAACATGTAAAAACACTTATCATAATCAACCCTCGTACTCAACTGTAAAACAGGTAAAAAAAAACACTTTTATAAGATAGCAACCCTTATATTTCTTAAGCAAAGTTGGTTGGTATCAAACAAGGTGTCAAATTTTACATCTCTGATTAGCTTTGGGTCAGATAACACAAAGTTGGGTCTTTCCTGACGTGTCAGTGTTCAAATTTTAGTTGAACTTTGAATGCATGGATTTATAATTTAGCAGGAGGCAGTTTCTCTTTTAATTACTTAGTCAAATAAGTTCTAAATTATTGTCCCCCGCTTCCGGAGGAACGGGGGATATTGATTTGGGTTTGTCCGTCCGTCCGTCCGTCCCTCCGTCCGTCCCTCTGTCTGTCTGTCACACTTCGTTTCCGTGCTCTTTCTTTTGAAGGAATAATCCGATTTTCATTAAACTTGGTCAGGATACTTATCATCCAAGTACCTCGGATGAGTTCGATTTTCGTGAAATTCCGCGCATATTTTATGGAGTTATCCCCCTTTTATCACCAAATATAGGCATCATGTACAAAATGCCATAACTCTTATGTTTTTTATTTAATTCACTTTAAATTCTGTAGAATATTATATAAGGTAATGATGTTTAACATACATTACGGGTTTGGATGTCGTATCTCAACTTTCTTTGGAATCCGACAGAGTTTTGTCCCTTTCATTGCCAAATGAAAGCATTATGTACAAAAAATTGCTTTCCGTGCTCTATCTTTTGAAGGAATAATTCGATTTTCATCAAACTTGTTGAGGATACTTATTATTCAAGTATCTCGAATGAGTTCGATTTTCGTGAAATTCCGCGCGTATTTTACGGAGTTATCCCCCTTTTTATCATGAAATATAGGCATCATGTACAAAATGCCAGAACTCTTATGTTTTTTATTTATTTAATCTACTTTAAATTTGGTACAATATCATATCAAGCAATGATGTAACATATATTAAGTGTTTTGATGCAGGTATTTCAACTTTCTGTGGATGAGTGTGTCTTTATTTCAATCAGTACACTTTATTTCATAGTACATGTACAATACAATATATAACCAATATATACATTTTCAATTTCTATTCAATTCCCTCATAATACATCTTTGTATTCCATTCACATTTTGTAAGGTGTCACAAGAGGAAATAATATTTTACAAATATTACACGTTTTCTGATCAATTTTTAACTTTCCATATAATTCATTATGCCCTTTCCCTTGCCCTAAACCAGTATTATGTACAAAAATGACTTCACACACGATATTATTTGCTCTAATTTCCTCATAAGACAGTCAAATGTTTAATGCATAAACAGCTCAGCCAATTTCCATTGCCAAATTTCGCACATGATGTTTCCCCCCAAGTGGCCCTGAAGCGGGGGACATAAATTCCACGAATTAGCTTGTTCTGATAAACTTCAAATTCGTGCAATGTATTCAGAAATATCTTGTCTGGGTCATCAGTTTTAAACCATTGAAAGGGAGACATACGATTTTTTGCTAACTGAAATCTATATTTTAATTTAACTTTGTATAAAGGTATGGCCAAGCCTTGTCCTGATTGGTGGTCTGGACCCAGGGCTACACATTGGAGGTCGCTGTATCCACAAGACGACGTTTAAGACGGGGACACTGATGGGTGTGGCCAGGGATGGAGCTAATACAGCGAAGGTCCAGTGGGATGATGGCGATACCTCTCCAAGGTCAGTCAAAATCTCTCCAAGGTCAGTCAAAACGTCTTCAAGGTCAGTCAAAACCTCTCCAAGGTCAGTCAAAGCCTCTCCTAGGTCAGTCAAAACCTCTCCAAGGTCAGTCAAAAGCTTGGTCAGTCAAAATCTCTCCAAGGTCAGTCAAAAGCTTGGTCAGTCAAAATCTCTCCAAGGTCAGTCAAATCCTCCCCAAGGTCAGTCAAATCCTCCCCAAGGTCAGTCAAACGGCATGCTGTTCAATTTCTGTTCTCCTGTATATCATTGCTTCTGTAGTCCGTCGTCTTTCGTCCTTCTTTAACAATTCTTGTTACCGCTATTTCTTGAGAAGAAGTGCTGGATGGATTCCAAAATTTCAAGTGTAGTTCAAGTTTCCCCTTGGTCCCTAGCTAGTTGCACATTGTTTAGTTTCCAGAGTGAGACAGAAAACAATATGGATGAAACACGGCCATCTTGTATTTGAGAGTTACAGTTTGTTACCCATATTTCTTGGCATGTACTGGATGGAACATTCCCAAATTTCATGTGTAGGTTCCCCTTGGTCCCAAGTGTTGCATATTGTCCCATTTACAGGTGACTGAAAAACAATACTGCCAACAGGCAGCCTTAATTTGTTGACAGTGATGAATTTGTACCCTTCTTTTTTGACAGTGATGAATCTGTACCCTTCTTTTTTGACAGTGATGAATCTGTACCCTTCTTTTTTGACAGTGATGAATCTGTACCTTTCTTTGTTGACAGTGATGCGCTGCTATCAAAACTGGACCCCAAGGAACCACTGGCATTTGATGGAAACCAGTTGACAGGAATGACCACAGTCCATTTAGAAGCTCTCGTTAAACTCTCCACGCTAATGGATGAAAAGTCCTCCTATGTGCTACCTCCCAAACCATCCACTTTAGAATCAACTACCAACAAAGACGAAGTCATGGTTTCAAAAGTTCAGAAACTAAAACAAAGTGTTCTTGATGAAACTAACGCTTTGATGAAAAAACTTGATGAGGACATTGCGCGAGTGTTAGAAATGGAGATGCAGCAACTGGCAGAGATGGACCACAATGCAGACAAGCGCAAGGCTCCGTTGGTAACAGCGGAAACCTTCGATGATTCCTCAGCAAGCACTTGTACTGCCTCACCACAAGTTCTCTCTCCTCGTGATGATGTCTTACCTGAGACCAGAGAACCTCAGGACACAGATGGATCACTGGATATAGAACCGGATGTTTGCGTTCAGGATTCTTTACCGTCAGAAGTGACTCAATGTTCTCATCCTTCTTCAGCTCCTGAAAATCTCCAACCAGAAAAGCCTCCAATTAATGAGGTTCCACAAGATTCTCCTGAAGTATTTGTTCCAGATGAACTCTATACTATTAAAACTTCCTACATACAAGTCACAGCTCTCAAGGCTCTGCACACCATACTACTGAACAGCAAGTTTATAGAAATGCTCCTTGTCCCAAAGTCGGACTTATTGTCCGATAGAAATAAAGCTCTTCTGGACGGAACTGTAATCCGCAGAGATGAAGATTTCAAGGTCACACTGAGGTCATTCATGAAGAGGATGGTCCAGTTGGCACTGAGTCAGTCCGGGTTGTTAAGAGTGTTTTCTGTGCTAGAGCTAGAACGAGCACATGCCATTCTGTATAAAATACTCAACGTGTCCAAAGCTGAGGAGGTCATCTCTATTTCAGAGGTCAAAGGTGAGTCCAAAGCTAAGGTTATCTCTATTTCAGAGGTCAAAGGTGAGTCCAAAGCTGAGGTTATCTCTATTTCAGAGGTCCAAGGTGAGGATGTCGTGATTGTGTCAGTTTTCACTGATTTGAAGTATTTTTTAGCTCCTTTTGTTGACCCATCAATACAAATTTTATAAATGGAGAGAATAACACACATCTGTGGCCACCCTTGGGTAGAGGGCTTGGCCATATAGGGGGAATGGAAACATTTTCATTTCTTTTCTTTTTCATAGAGGGTAGGGAGATTAGGGAGGGGTTCCCCCTCCAACTGGAAAAAATTCTAATATCTTAATGCTGTAAAATGAGTGCTTGATTTGTACCATTTCCTCTCCTTGAATAAGTTATAGTTTGGAATACAAAAACAAAAAAGAACTCAACTAGTCAACAGGACTAATAGTAATAGACAGCATATGTACTAGTCCTTCAGACTTTTTACTAGTCTTGGACTAACGGACTAGTGTTAGTGTCGAACCCTGTATATAACTATTAATAAATGCTAATATTTGTACACAAAATTTGTTGACAGAAAAGTATGATGCAATAACAAAGGAAAGGGAGAATGTGAAGAAGAAACCACAAGCACAGGAGTCATGTGATGTAATATACTCAAACCAGCCCCCATCGGCAACCCAGTTACCCGTAGCAACCCCAGAGGAACTGTCCACTCAGGAGGAGGACCAAGAAAACTTCCAACAGACGTCCATGCTTCAATATGTTAGACGAGGGTAATGGCAAAATCTTGACTCGCATTCGTATTTTAAAATATTTAAACAACTTTTAATCCTCTATTAACAAGAAGGTCAAAGGTTTAGTATTTAGCAAGTTACTTGATGTGGTAAAGAGCTGAACAAGGATAAATTAAATGGTCATCAGGGTGAATATTGAAAAAAAATTCAAGCTATTAATTTTCTTCTTGATAGTCAGCAGGATTGTGATGATAACTCATTTTCCTCTGATGAGCTCCCCAAACTAAGCTTGTAATAGCCATATTCTTGTAATATCATTTAAATAAGAGGAAATAGCAGTAACTATATAGTTACATGTTTATGATTAATTGTTTCATTTTCCTTGCAGATCTGACGGCCCCCACAGTTCATTTTCTCGACATTTGTTTAGCCGCCGGGCACGGAGGGAACGCTCTCAGTCCACCACAGCGTCCCGTTATTCGATGGTCCGGGTTCCCCCTGCTGCCCCTCCCCTCAGGCCGTCTCCTCCCCCGCCCCAGAGGAAACCTCCCCACCTACCTATCAGGACGAGGTCACCCTCACCACCACCTCCCCCCATTGCCCTGTCTCTGTTGGAGATGGGCTTCACACTCAATGCCATCAAGAGAGCGCTGGCAGAGACTTGTAAGATATTGTTTTTAATCATTTTCATGTTTTTTCTCCAAAATACATTAATGTATAAGAGATGACTTTTTACTCATAGTTAGGATCTTGCCCATTAGTTACCCATTGATAAGAGATTCTCAAAAGTGAACGCTTAGACTGAGGCAGTGGTACTATCTAACTTAGAATAAATATGTTACTTTGATCTTAACCCTATTTATGCCGAATATTTAATGTTTAGGTGTGAACAGAAATGAGGTATCTGCCCACGGAATAAACACCCTGGCCACGTGGATGTTGGAACACCCTCTGGATGTCCTGGAGCCGGAGGAACACGCCTCGAAAATCACTCGAGACACCATGCCCGGACGAGACAGTGACAGAAATTGTGATATCATCAGTGACTCACAGCCATTAGAGGATGACATCCGGGACCCATACAGGTACACTATTAATGATAGACCGGGACCCATACAGGTACACGATTAATGATAGACTGGGACCAATACAGGTACACAATTAATGATCAATTCTGTTTATTTACAAGTGTCCTCATAGTTGTTGCAAGCCTTTATAAGGTATCAGAACACTTGACATACATCACCATTTCAGTATGTTGCTGTCTAGTGTCTGACGTAAATACATCAATATTATTTTGGGTGGTCAGTTGGTGTGTTGAATAGTGCACTTGCCTTCATCAAGGTGCCCTGGATTTGTTTCCCTGACTGGTCGTGAAAAGGTATGGGGATGGGGTCACCTGCCGACCACATGGGGTTTTCTGCGGGGTCTGGTTTCCTCCCACAATAAGACCCCTCGCACGCTAACATCTGCGCCAACTTGTTTCATAATTGTTGTAAAATAAATTAAGTTTATATATTAATGCAACTATATTTCAGTATGTTGCTGTCTAGACGAATATCTCTGGAGGGTTTGTTGAATGAATCTAGTGACGACTCGAACGAGGAGCCGGACACTCGTCGTTCACGCTACGTTAGAAGTCCTCGGCCAATCTCACGCACCAGACACGTCGATATTAGGAGTTTTCTTTCCAATACAGGTACAGCATGTGTAAAAGTGATGTTCTCTGACTGCAGGTACAGCTTGTGAAATACTGATGTTCTCTGACTGCAGGTACATCTTGTGAAATACTGATGTTCTCTGACTGCAGGTATAGGTTATAAAGAACGCTTTGCCTAAGATCTCTTATTTAACCTCTAGTATCTAAATAAACAAAACTGCATTTTTTTATTATTCAGTATCTTAATAACTCTGTGATCTTTGAAACTTTTATGATATCATACATACCCCATCATCTCTCAGGATTTGAGTCTGATTACTTCAGACAATGTTTACCCAGCACTCCCCATACAACAGTTCCCAGGACAGGACACTATTATATGGTTGCCCTCAATCTGTCAATCTGTCTGAAGAGTTTGTATTCACAGATAAATTAAAGATGGATTTGATAGTGAAATGATGTATGATTGATTTAAATTTGACATAGTAATTGATACATTGTCAATGCAGATGTACAGTAAAGGTACAAAGCTTTCTTACGCCAAGACCAAAGTCCCTAAAAACAACCCTCCATGTAAGGCTCCCTGTCTTGGAATCCAAGACTAATGTTTTCATCAATATTTGGCATGGCAATAAACTTATATTTAGATGTGTAGTGGAAGATTTAAATTTTTTCAAGAATACTGTTACTAGAAATAGACTAAAATTCCTTGGCATAGGACGACAATTATATGGTGTCCATAATGTATTTTCCTGTCGGTTTATGTCTGTCTGGTTTTGGTAAAGTTTTCAGATTTAAAATAAAGAAATAGGTGAACCATTAAGCAAGGGCTTTTGAACCTCTTGTGTAATATCATTTTGATGATTAAAATTAATATACTAACCATTTACCTATCACAGCCAACGAACGGGAGTTAGAGCGCTCGGAATCTCTACAAATCGGGGGTGACGTAACCACACCCTCAGATTTGTTTGAGAGAATGACATCGGAGAATCCTGGGCTGAGCGACACCTTTGACGCCCTCTGTAGCGACATCTGTAACATGACGGACGACCTGTACAATCTGGAGGATATTGACGATCTCTTCCCGACACAAGCCGAGTCTACTTGGGACCTCATGAATGCTATAGTAAGTTGTCTGTAAACCTGGTACGAGGAATTCTGGTGGTTGACATGGATATAAGAAGATAAAAAGGCTTTACCCTTTGAAGACAATGAACAGATTATACACTATAATTTACATCCCTCAGAATTGTTTTGTTTTGTTTATGTTTACAGAGAATGGAGTTTGAAGCTGACCCCTTAGTTGTGTGTGAACTCTGCCAACAGGAAACAGATAACTTTATCGGCCACCTACAGTTTGAGCACCCAGGCTGTGGCAGTGAGTACCGACCTCTTACCATAATCTAGTGGAACTAAACACCGACCTCTTACCATAATCTAGTGGAACTATACACTGACCTCTTACCATAATCTAGTGGAACTATACACCGACCTCTTACCATAATCTAGTGGAACTATTCACCGGCCTCTTACCATAATCTAGTGGAACTATACACCGACCTCTTACCTTGATCTAGCAGAACTATACACCAAACTCTTACCATAATCTAGTGGAACTAAACACCGACATTTTACCATAATCTAGTGGAACTATACACTGACCTCTTACCATAATCTAGTGGAACTATACACCAAACTCTTATCATGATCTAGTGGAACTATACACCGACCTCTTACCCTAATCTAGTGGAACTAAACACCGACCTCTTACCATAATCTAGTGGAACTATACACCGACCTCTTACCATAATCTAGTGGAACTATACACTGACCTCTTACAATGATCTAGTGGAACTATACACTGACCTCTTACCATAATCTAGTGGAACTAAACACTGACCTCTTACCATGATCTAGTGGAACTATACACTGACCTCTTACCATGATCTAGTGGAACAATACACTGACCTCTTACCATAATCTAGTGGAACTATACACCGACCTCTTACCATGATCTAGTGGAACTATACATCGACCTCTTACAATAATCTAGTGGAACTATACACCGACCTCTTACCAGAATCTAGTGGAACTATACACCGACTTCTTACCATAATCTAGTGGAACTCTACACCGACCTCTTACCATGATCTAGTGGAACTATACACAGACCTCTTACCATGATCTATTTGAACTATACACCGACCTCTTACCATAATCTAGGGGAACTAGACACCAACCTCTTACCATAATCTAGTGGAACTAGACACCAAACTCTTACCATGATCTAGTGGAACTAGACACCAAACTCTTACCGTAATCTAGTGGAACTAGACACCAAACTCTTACCATAATCTAGGGGAACTAGACACCAACCTCTTACCATAATCTAGTGGAACTAGACACCAAACTCTTACCATGATCTAGTGGAACTAGACACCAAACTCTTACCATAATCTAGTGGAACTAGACACCAAACTCTTACCATAATCTAGTGAAAGTATACACCGACCTCTTACCATAATCTAGTGGAACTAGACACCAAACTCTTACCATAATCTAGTGGAACTAGACACCAAACTCTTACCATAATCTAGTGGAACTAGACACCGACCTCTTACCATAATCTAGTGAAAGTATACACCGACCTCTTACCATCATCTAGTAGATCCTATTTATTATATACTGGACTTTGTTTCAACTTGCAATATTTTTGGCTCATCTTGAAAGTCACAAGTCTACAAATAAATGTCCATTGCTGTCTGACAGTTCAATGGTTTTAAAATTCTCTTTGGCATAATGAACTACATAATTATCTGTTGTTTTAATGCAGGAATATCCTGTAACAATGTGTACAACAACAATGGTGTGTATGGGACGTGTCCGTGGCCCGTCGTATGTGGCACAGGCTGTCCTAGTTATGCCTTGTGCAAGGGCTGCCGTGATCAACATCGTGAGCTCCATGGAAACAGGGGCAGTAACTCTGACCAGGATAGGGCAAAGGAGCAGAGAGAGGCTATAGGAGCAGGTCTGGGCAGCTCCACCCAGAGGGCTCCCGACCTCCTCAACGCAGTGGAATACTCCAATCTGGGTAAGTGTGGTCACTATGTACTCACAATCACACTGTATATCAGAATCAAATTACTTGGAGTTCACATACTGACCACACAAAAAACAAGACAGGTATGTGTTTTAGCTTGTATGCCCTGGCATAGCATCAACTGTCTGTCTGTCTTTCAAGCATCAAATTTATGCTTTAAACAAGAGTTTCAGGGAGAAAGGGAGCTCAATTTTGTAAAAACCAGGATTTAATTGTAGCTTCCTGGGACAGTGCAGCAGGGCCAATTAGGGAGTACATAGCATGCAAAAGGTGTTAGCTCAAGTTAGCTCAAAGGAGCAAGTGAGCTTATGCTATGGTGCAACGTCTGTTGTTCAACATCTGTTATCGTACATTGTCGATCATCAGTTGTCAATCATCTGTTGTCTATCGTCTGTTGTCCATCATCCACCGGCATCAACTTTTTAGCTCACCTGGCCCGAAATTATAAGTTTGATTTATGTAAGTTTGACATTGTTTAGATAAACAGAATATTGTAGTAACCTAGACCCATTTAAGTCTTCCTCATTCTTCCTGACAGAACAAGAGCTACAAATGGGCTGTCGAGGAGGACCTTTTATAGACGAGACTGACAACCTGCTCCCTAAGCTAGGAATCACAGACTGGAAACCCTGCCCAGATCCCCTCAAGTTCGCGGAGATGGACCCCCTGGGATCCAAGCTGGTCCAGGCTTCGGCTGCAGCGGATGCTGGCACACCATTATGTATGTGGAACATTGATTATTAACTAACTATATCACCTGGGTGTAATAAAATCAAGTTTGGTATGCAAGAACGTCTTTGGGATGGCAAAGTGCTAAAGAATGAAAGATAGAGTATAATTATCTGTTATCTGATGGGTTGTTAGTAAGTTGCTTTCAACCCATCATCAACTCGGGATTTCCCATCGATTTGCAGAGGTCAAAAATATGTAAAAAAAAAAAAAATTTGATTGACAAAATGAATTGAAAATGATCTTGACTCACTTTCATTGTCATATCTGGTGAATGTGTGTGTATAAATCTTAAAATCTCTGAATAGACAAAATTTGAATTCTGGGGTGAAAGGCTGGAAAGTTTGTTAACATAATGGCTTTTGAGGTCATAAAAATAATCTGAGGTCAAAAGTGTTTATTATAATAAAATCTAAGCATGTTCTTTTAAAATTGATTCTTGCTTGTAGCCTTATTTTAGTTCATTCATTTAGTTTTTAGCTCACCTGGCCCAAAGGGCCAAGTGAGCTTATGTGATGGTGCAGCGTCCGTCGTCCGTCCGTCCGTCCTGCGTCCGTCAACTTTTTCCTTTAAACGACTTCTTCTAAAATACTGAAAGGCCCATTGACATGAAATTTGGCTGGTAGATTTCTTGGGAGGAGCTGAACAAAGTTTGCGAAAAAAAATCACTTTGACCTAATTTCAAGGTCACAGGGGTCAAAAATGTCGAAACCTTCAAACAACTTCTTCTAAAATACCGTCAAGCATAGAGACTTCATATTTGACCAGTAGCTTCCTTGGATGAAGCCAAATCAAGTTTGCGAAAAGAAATGACCTTGACAAATATTCAAGGTCACAGTGAGGTTAAATCTATTTTAACCTTTAAACGACTTCTTCTGAAATACCAAAAGCCCTAGAAGCATGATATTTGGCTGAAAGGTTCCTTGGATGAAACCCAACAAAGTTTGCGAAAAGAAATGACCTTGACCTATATTCAAGGTCACAGGGGTCAAATCTGTTAAAACCTTTAAACGACTTCTTCTGAAATACCAAAAACCCTAGAAGCATGACATTTGACTGAAATGTTTCTTGGATTTAAGCCCGACAAAGTTTGCGAAAAGAAATGACCTTGACCTATATTCAAGGTCACAGGAGTCAAATCTGTCAAAACCTTTAAACGACTTCTTCTGAAATACCAAAAGCCCTCTTAGTATGATATTTGGCTGAAAGGTTCCTTGGATGAAGCCCGACAAAGTTTGCGAAAAGAAATGACCTTGACCTCTATTCAAGGTCACATTGGTCAAATCTGTTAAAACATTCAAACGACTTCTTCTGAAATACCAAAAGCCCAAGAAGCTTGATATTTGGCTGGAAGGTTCCTTGGATGAAGCCCGACAAAGTTTGCGAAAAGAAATGACCTTGACCTATATTCAAGGTCACATTGGTCAAATCTGTTAAAACATTCAAACGACTTCTTCTGAAATACCAAAAGCCCAAGAAGCTTGATATTTGGCTGGCAGGTTCCTTGGATAAAGCCCGACAAAGTTTGCGAAAAGAAAAGACCTTGACCTATATTCAAGGTCACAGGGCTCAAATCTGTTAAAACCTTTAAACGACTTCTTCTGAAATACCAAAAACCCTAGAAGCTTGATATTTGGCTGAAAGGTTCCTTGGATGAAGCCTGACAAACTTTTGGAAGGAAAATGAGCTTGACCCATATTAAAGGTCACAGTGGTCAAATCGGTAAAAAGCTTTGAGCGACTTCTTCTGATAAACCCAAATGCCTAGAGACATAATATTTGGCTGGTAGTGTCCTGGGATGAAGCCAAACAAAATTTGAAAATAAAAATGATGTTGTCTTATAAGGTCACAGGGGTAAAATATGTTTAAATCTTAACATGTTCTTCTAAATGTCTTACAGTAAAAGATTTTAGGGGACTTTAGGGTTACACTATAATATAAGTCAGAGATTGATACCAGGTGAGCGATGCAGGCCCATTGGGCCTCTTGTTAGAGTGTGTCATTAATACAAGACGATTGATGCTGGCCAATCGGGCCTCTTGGTATAGATTTTGATTGTATTAGACACGTGTAGAACACTTCAGGAATCCTTAGTTTGTATGTTCCAGGGTGTCAGCCTCAGGCATCGCGCTCCAACAGTAAGTACCGTACACTGGGAGAACAGGCGACCAACTTAAAGACGCCACGTGACAGACAGATCGCGCTCCAGCGAATCACCTCCACCATGCAGGTGATGCTGGCTCGCAGTATTGTGATGAAAGCTCTCTCTGTCTTAGCCAGCAGGTAAATGTTTGACTCCAAACACATTCGCAGTGGGTAGGTAAGGGGGTCAATCAGTTGTTCAGCAGTTATTCATGTGTGAGAAAGACTTTATTAGGCATACCTTTGTTAGACATGTTACACACCAACATCCATTATGACATCACCACAATCTCGGGATATACCTGACATAATTGTCTGATGCAAAATAGTGAAATAAGCGATTTTTTTACCAACCATAAAATATAAATTTATGTAAAACGATGTACAACAGTATTTTAATTTTGTACCAAAATGCCTTAGTTCAATACGTGTATTTGGTCATAGAGCACCACAGAGAAAAGTCTTTTAGTTGTGTAACAAGACTCTTAATATTACAACTGTATTATAGTTTCAGTGACTCCTCGTGCCAGCAGCTATAGAGTATAAAACTGTTTGAATGTTTCAGTGACTCTTCATGTAGTTTGCCAGCGGCTCTAGAGTATAAAACTGTTTGATTGTTTCAGTGACTCCTCGTGTAGTTTACCAGCTGCTCTAGAGTATAATCTGTTTGATTGTGTCAGTGACTCCTCGTGTAGTTTACAAGCGGCTCTAGAGTTTAAAACTGTTTGATTGTTTCAGTGACTCATCGTGTAGTTTACCAGCGGCTCTAGAGTACAAAACTGACAGTGTTTGTTTCAGTGACTCCTCGTGTAGTTTGCCAGCGGCTCTAGAGTATAAAACTGGCAGTGTTTGTTTCAGTGACTCCTCGTGTAGTTTGCCAGCAGCTCTAAAGTACAAAACTGGCAGTGTTTGTTTCAGTGACTCCTCGTGTAGTTTGCCAGCGGCTCTAGAGTATAAAACTGTTTGATTGTTTCAGTGACTCCTCGTGTAGTTTACAAGCGGCTCTAGAGTATAAAACTGTTTGATTGTTTCAGTGACTCATCGTGTAGTTTACCAGCGGCTCTAGAGTATAAAACTGGCAGTGTTTGTTTCAGTGACTCCTCGTGTAGTTTACCAGCGGCTCTAGAGTACAAAACTGGCAGTGTTTGTTTCAGTGACTCCTCCTGTAGTTTGCCAGCGGCTCTAGAGTATAAAACTGTTTGATTATTTCAGTGACTCCTCGTGTAGTTTGCCAGCAGCTCTAGAGTACATTGGTCTGTCTGATATCATGGTGATTGTACAGCTAATGTGCCTGTGTGCCTCGGGTAAGATCACCTGTCCATCGTCCAAGACGGCGGGGACACAAGAGACCACGGACAGTCTACAGCACCTTACCAAGGCTCTGGGCTCTCTGGTCCAGGACAACCAAGTCTCCATGAAGCAGCTTCTTAGACTGTGTACACAGGTCAGAAAACTCACCTTGAACTGCAATATATATATGATGTGGTCTCAAACTCGTGTATCTTGAAGATCCTGTTTAATTTGAAGTATTTCGCCATCTCGGTCATTGATCATACTTCACACTAAGTATTCGAACTCGCCTAACTTGAATACTAGGATAATTCATTTGTATGCCCCCGCCATGAAATGGGGTAGGCATATAGTGTTACCCATGTCTGTCCTGTCCCATGGTAATGTAACCAGCTAATTTGAATAACTACTGATGTGATTGTCATCAAACTTTGCATTTAAACTTGCTATTCATGGTAACATGAACTGTTTCTCTTTCCCCTTCCAGTTACTGTATACCTAATGTTTCCTTGAAGTTAAATTTTTTGCCCTTTTCACCCTCTGTAATGATAGTGAATATATCATTATCATGGTAATATACAAGGAAGCAGCATCATGTTTAAATGTGAAAGGAGTAATTAACACTAAAGGGTAAATTGATTTCATATACAAAGGGAGATAATTTGACTAGGCAGTACATTTAAATGCCAAATATTTGTAAACATTTTCTTCAGATTGGGAAGTATGATTCATTTAAAGATTATTTTACACAACCCATACATTTTTGTGTGTGATGTTTCGATGACTAGTACGATATGTACCCTGTCACCTTCATCAGACACCAACTCGTACACCATTTACATTTTTGTATGTATAAGCTTTGCTGGTCATTTGTTCGATGAAGATGGCTGGGTACACATTGTACTAGTCATTGAAAAAGCATATAAAACATTTATTGGTTGTGTAAAATAATATTCACATACATTTAGTACAAAATGTTTCTCACTTTTGGTTTAGGAGCTGTTGTACGCCTCGATGGGTAAGTGTAGTGGACATCGTAGCAGTGCTGGAGTGGTGAGGATGAAGATCCCGGGCACATCCAAACTCGCTCCATTTGAACCGTCCATGTTCACCGTCACCCAGTCTCTGGTGTCTCTCCTCACAAAGAACGGCTGGGATTACAAGATGTCTGAGTTGTTGGCCACAGGTCCCAAATGTAAGTGTTGAAATCTATCATATTGGAAAGTTTTCTTGAGAAATTTACAGTATAAGTCGTTTGATATGTTTGAAGAAAGTACATGGTAAGCATTTTACACATTAATATTATTAGCTTACCAGTTACAGAGGGTGGGTGAGCTTGTGCCCTAGTTCAGTATCTGTGTTTGGAGCAAGCAATATTACTCAAGTTTTTAGCTCACCTTGTCCAAAGAATCAGTAAACTTATGGTTATGTGATGGTGCAAGTATCTGTGGTCTTTCTGTATACTTTTCTCTGAAAAGCTACTTATCCTGATCACTCAAGTAGATTTTAACTAAATTTGGTGTGGACCATCCTTGGGCCTAGAGGACTTCACTTTTGGCTCACCTGTACAATAAACAAGTGGGCTTATGCTGTCGTCTGTCCGTCATCTGTCCTGCTTCAGTCAACTTTCCCTTTAAACAACATCTTCTGATGTACCAATAGGCGTATAGTCATGATATCTGAAATACAAAAAAAAAGTTAAAAACATAGTATTAAGCTTGTAGGTTCTATGGAAGGAGTCCAAGCTTGCAGAAAGAAAATATCTTTGACCAACTTTCATGGTCACAAGGGTCAAATATGGTAAAACATTCAAACAACTTCTAATGAAACACCGAGAAGTTTCTACACACGACATGATATTGAGCTGGTAGTTTCCATGGAAGGAGCTGACCAATTTTCAAGGTCATAGGATGTGGTCAAATATGTTTGAATCTTAAGTTAGACGTTCTGGATAGAAATTTTCAAGTATAATGATTGCCAAATATTCCCGTTATATGGTATTTAATCTTTCCAGCTATTCCTTTCTATATCTGTATTTTAGGTCCAACACAAGTTGGTGCCTCCGTGGATTCATCTACAACAACGCCTAGAGCCGTGCCTGCTAGCCCAGACGATGACTGTATCCACCCGCTCCAGCTCATCAATGCCCTAGCTGGCTGTGTCCTCTCCACCAAGCTACCCCCCTCACACAAACAGTGGGCCACCAAGCAGCTTCTTCAGTCTCTGTCCTCTCACGGCCATTCTTCATCAACACTAGTCAACCAAGTAGACCTTGGTGCCGACCTCCCCAGCTGCCAGGTTTCGAAGCTTGAAGGTCATCAGAATAGACTGGCCATGTGTCAATGGAGCCAGAAAAAATCTATGCTTGCAACAAGGTCAGATTTACTGTACTTGTCAAAAAGTACTTTCTCATAATTTCCTTCACCAATTTGAGGGGTAATTTAGATCCAGTCGTTCTCTTCCAGCTCTTGTAGTTATGCCCAGTACTAATGATGGGCTTATAATCGTTTATAATCGAAAATGGATTGATTTGTCCTTTCCGATTTTATTTATCGATAACAAAATCCTTTATCTATGTAATTGGTTCTTCATTAAAATAAAAAAATATTAAAGGCTTAAATACTTACCAGGTAATTTATGCTTATTTGTGTGTTATTTGTGTATAAACTCAACTTAAGCTTGTTCGTTTTCTGTGTCAGTGGGTATGACGGCACGCTGCGTGTCTGGAGCCTGCCCAACAAGACCCACCAGTTCCTACAGCAGACGTGTGTATTTAACCGAGGTGAAGAGTTGTTAGGGGAGGACCTCGATGGTCACTTACTGGACAACATCTGCTGGAGTGCCAATGGCCGTTTACTTGCTGGTTCAATGGACAACCTGGTTAACGTTTGGAGCACTACTGGAGGTAGGCCAACTGGTTACTGTATGATTGGTTATTGCTACAAACTTGCTATGAAAATGGGGAAGGGGGGTGGGGGAGCATATCATGCTACTGATGTCAATCCCATTCTGTCCAGATTCAATGTAATTCAACATTTGGCAACTATTTTCACATGGCAACAGGGGCATTCATGTCTTACAGACATTTCCTAATATTTGGGTTTAAAGTAGAAATCGCAACTGTTTTAATGAAAAGAGGGTAAGAAAGACTGAGAGAAAATTATAGTAAAAAAACTTTGGCACCCCAACACCTGTTCTATAAATGATTTTTCTTTTGATATTATATAGTACTCTGGTAAGAAAAATTTGTAATGCCAACCATCATCAGATAGTGGGTTATTTGAATCACCCTTCCTCCCTGTGTGGTTTGACATTCCATTAGCCCAACCCTCCTTCCTTTACATTTAATGTATTTCTCAGATTTTAGTACTCAAGGGATCTGATTTCTCAATTTACCTGAAGGCTTTCAATCCCGTAACATGACTGGTGACTGTTTTACTTGTGTGAGTTGCCGTTACTTTTACATGTTTGAGTTGCCGTAACATGTTTGTGTTGCCGTACTTGTTTGAGTTGCCGTACTTGTTTGTGTTGCCGTACTTGTTTGAGTTGCCGTACTTGTTTGTGTTGCCGTACTTGTTTGTGTTGCCGTAACATGTTTGTGTTGCCGTACTTGTTTGAGTTGCCGTACTTGTTTGTGTTGCCATAACATGTTTGAGTTGCCTTGCTTGTTTGAGTTGCCGTACTTGTTTGAGTTGCCTAACCTTACTGGTGGTTATTTCTACACAGGGTGTAAGGGCATTGTAGACGTACAGAGTCACTGGGTGTGTGCCCTGGCCTGGCCGAGTCATAAGAGTATGGTGGGGGGCTGTCTCGGTATGACCACCGACGTCCTCCTGGTCGGCAGACTTGATGGCTCCCTCGCAGCACTCGAGATCCTAGGAGGCTCCAGCTTCAACCGCAAAGAATTAGAGCACTGCAGGCGAAACTCAGGTAAAAGTACTGCAAAAACTCTGGTAAACACTGTAAAAATTTAAAAAGTAACAGAAAAAAGTAACGGAAAAACCCTTAAACACAGTAAAATACTGTTTAAACTAGATAAAAGTAACATGAAAATAAGTGCAGAAGTACTGTAAATTCAGGTAAAGGAATAGAAAAAAGTAGAACGGTTGGTTCTCGGGTTTGGAATAGTAAAATGTTGGGTTATCAGGTTTGGATGATAGAATGGGGGGTTATCAGGCTTAGAGTGGTAGAATGGGGGGTTATCAGGCTTAGAGTGGTAGAATGGTGGGTTATCAGGCTTGGAGTAGTAGAAGAGTGGTAGAATGGGGGGTTATCAGGCTTAGAGTGGTAGAATGGTGGGTTATCAGGCTTGGAGTAGTAGAATAGAGGGTTATCAGCTTTAGAGTGGTAGAATGGTGGGTTATTTGGTTTAGAGTTGTAAAATGGTGGGTTATCATAAACAAGAGTTGTCTCCCATTTTGGTAGGTACTTGCATTTACATCAATACCATTGTGATATCAGTAGTTTGCCAAGGAAATAACATCTTCAGTCTACAGTTACCTGCATATTAACAGCAGTTTCCTAGCAACATAATGATGTCAGAATGGAAATGACATATTTGCCTTCTCAAATAGGATGCATCTCTTGTTTACAGAAATGTTTAGGACTAATAGCCATTTATTAATTGCCAACATCTCGTCACTTTACTTCAGTGGCTGTTACCTTGCTGGCGTGGTACGACGAGGACCGCAACTTTGCTGCTGGCTACAGTGATGGGGTGGTGATCATTAGTAACCGCTCAGACTTTGAAACACCCGTCATCACAGAGGCTCACCAGGTGTGGCAGAAAATATTGTACCGATGGTCCAAGTATTACAGATGTAATATAACAGTACATTTATCATAGAGATAAGATAAAGGCTGAGGCTATAGGGCTTCTTGTTATACTGAAACTGTTATTTATCTGATGACTTGGACTTCAGTAATGTTAGAGAAATACAACAACAAAAAGAAAAGTTGCCAACATGAAACCTGTTATAGATTTAAACATAAACTTTATGTATTTTACAACAATTATGAATCAAGTTATCCAACTTTTATTAATCACTCTTGTTGGCCCGGTTGTAAGCGTGAGGGGGTCTTATTGTGGTAGGAAACCGGACTACTCTGATAAAACCTACAGGTTCAGGCAGGTAACCCCCATATCTTTTCACATCCGGTCGGGGCATTGAACCCTGGCTGCCTTGGTGAAAAGCAAGTGCACTTACCACTGTACCATCTGACCATCACTAGATTTACTTTGGGGACTAACACTTGAACTATTGTTTTGACTAGAACTGTATTATGGGTCTGACCTGGGACCCCACTGGTCACCTGCTGCTGACTAACACTTGACCATTGTTTTGACTAGAACTGTATCATTGGTCTGACCTGGGACCCCACCGGTCACTTACTGCTGACTAACACTTGACCATTGTTTTGACCAGAACTGCATCATTGGTCTGACCTGGGACCCCACCGGTCCCTTACTGCTGACTAACACTTGACAATTGTTTTGACTAGAGCTGTATCATTGGTCTGACCTGGGCCCCCCTGGTCACCTACTGCTGACTAACACTTGAACTATTGTTTTGACCAGAACTGTATCATTGGTCTGACCTGGGACCCTACCGGACACCTGCTGCTGACTAACACTTGAACTTTTGTTTTGACTAGAGCTGTATCATTGGTCTGACCTGGGCCCCCCTGGTCACCTACTGCTGACTAACACTTGAACTATTGTTTTGACCAGAACTGTATCATGGGTCTGACCTGGGACCCTACCGGACACCTGCTGCTGACTAACACTTGAACTTTTGTTTTGACTAGAACTGTATCATTGGTCTGACCTGGGACCCCACCGGTCACCTACTGCTGACTAACACTTGACCATTGTTTTGACCAGAACTGTATCATTGGTCTGACCTGGGACCCCACCGGACACCTGCTGCTGACTTGTGCTGAGAAGGACAACTGTGTGAAGGTGTGGCTACCAGGACGCGAGGGCCTGTGTCTGCTGTACCTCCTCCCTGATACCGCTCCGGTCTGCTCCGCCCTGTGGTGCACTATACCAGGCAAAGGGGAGTCCAAACACCTCATGTTGGCCAGGTAATTATTGTAATACTTTAGGGGAGTCCAAACACCTCATGTTGGCCAGGTAGTGAACGCAAAATATAACGAAAGTCCAAACACCTTCTTTTCGGATATTAAGAAGTAAAATCATTTTAAAAATCATATCCAGCATCTGATCTGGGTATCTAGTATGAGTATCATCCAAGTACACTATTTGTTTGTTACAGTGGTAATGAGATGGGGCTGGTGTCAGTGTGGACAGTTCCTCAGCAGCTTGCCACCAGTCAGACACAGATCACACCGTTTGGTATCCGCAGGGAGACCGTGTATCAGGTAGTTCATGGCTCTTAGTTCTGGGTAGAACTAATCAACTACATGTAGGGGAAACAACTCTCGGATCTTTGAGGAACACAATAGTCATATACATTTTGTAGGGGAAATAACTCTTTTGTCTTTGAGGAACACAACAGTCATATACATTTTGTAGGGGAAATAACTCTTTTGTCTTTGAGGAACACAATAGTCATATACATTTTGTAGGGGAAACAACTCTCGGATCTTTGAGGAACACAATAGTCATATACATTTTGTAGGGGAAATAACTCTTTGGACTTTGAGGAACACAATAGTCATATACATTTTGTAGGGGAAATAACTCTTTGGACTTTGAGGAACAAAATTGTCATATACATTTTGTAGGGGAAATAACTCTTTGGTCTTTGAGGAACACAATAGTCATATACATTTTGTAGGGGAAATAACTCTTTGGTCTTTGAGGAACAAAATTGTCATATACATTTTGTAGGGGAAATAACTCTTTGGTCTTTGAGGAACAAAATTGTCATATACATTTTGTAGGGGAAATAACTCTTTGGACTTTGAGGAACAAAATTGTCATATACATTTTGTAGGGGAAACAACTCTTTGGTCTTTGAGGAACACAATAGTCATTTACATTTTGTAGGGGAAATAACTCTTTGGTCTTTGAGGAACACAATAATCATTTACATTTTGTAGGGGAAACAACTCTTTGGTCTTTGAGGAACACAATATTACCCCCCCCCCCCCCCCCCCACACTCACAATCAGGATTTTAGATTTGTTTCCAGGGCCTGCCACGCCCTTGTAGACTTAAACCCTGTGTCAAACCTTTGAAATGGTTGTGATCCCCACCCCAAAATAATATATACAGTTGCTGGGCCTAAAGTCCGAGATAAACACAATCTTAATATTAGCATTGATGTCCGGGTCTGGACACACCCCTAGGGACCTAATTTCTCAGTTGAACTTGAAAACAGTTGAGATACTCACCCATTTCCCAAACTTTAAATTTATACAGATGTGCTTCAAGGATCAGTTTTTCAGTCTATCCCTGTCCTTGGAATCTTTTTGGATAATATTTTACCACAATTACCTGGATACCTATTCATCCAGGTGAGGGATACAGGCTTTCTGGGCCTCTTGTACATTTTGTAGGCGGAAATAACTCTTTGGTCTTTGAGGAACACATAATACATTTTGTAAGGGAAATAACTCTTTGTTCTTTGAGAAACACATGATACATTTTGTACGGGAAATAACTCTTTTGTCTTTGAGGAACACATTATACATTTTGTAAGGGAAATAACTCTTTTGTCTTTGAGGAACACATTATACATTTTGTAGGGGAAATAACTCTTTGTTCTTTGAGAAACACATTATACATTTTGTAGGGGAAATAACTCTTTGTTCTTTGAGAAACACATTATACATTTTGTACCGGAAATAACTCTTTGGTCATTGAGAAACACATTATACATTTTTTACGGGAAATAACTCTTTTTGTCTTTGAGGAACACATTATACATTTTGTAGGGGAAATAACTCTTTGGTCTTTGAGAAACACATTATACATTTTGTAGGGGAAATAACTCTTTGTTCTTTGAGAAACACATTATACATTTTGTACCGGAAATAACTCTTTGGTCATTGAGAAACACATTATACATTTTTTACGGGAAATAACTCTTTTTGTCTTTGAGGAACACATTATACATTTTGTAGGGGAAATAACTCTTTGGTCTTTGAGAAACACATTATACATTTTGTAGGGGAAATAACTCTTTGGTCTTTGAGGAACACATTAAACATTTGTAGGGGAAATAACTCTTTTGTCTTTGAGAAACAAAAAACACCTGGGCTTGTATGGAGCATATCTTCATATGTTAATTAATATTTCACAAGTTCATTTCACAAATCATTGACCTCCACATGAGCAGTCAAATCTCCTCATACGAAACTTGTATAACCCCATAGAATTCAAAGTATATTGTTGGTCCTGCCAAAATTTCACACTTTATATTCAAACCCACTTAATTCGAATTCTCGGATAATTGGAAGTATTCCCAGGGTCCTGACAACTTCGCGATAAAACAATTGAATGTAGTTTAAGTGTGGAATGGATGTAATAATTATCATGTTATCTATGTCTAATGTTGATACAGAACCAGAATATGGAATGTATGGAGGAGGTGAGAACAGTGAAACCGTTGAGGACTTTTCAGGGCCATGTGACCTCTGTGACCTCCATGACCTTTAGCCCGGATGGTCTGATGCTGGCCTCTGGTTGTACTCGGGGATGGGTCAACATCTGGTGTCTGTCTGTGAGTATATACAATAGACTAACATCATATTGAGAACCATAATTTTTCTTTCGTATTCAATTGCCAGCGGGCTATACAATTTATAACATAGAAAAATGCCTCCTGCAAGCTAAGAGTGCTGCTAGGTGATATGTGTCAAATCTGAAATCGTAAGCATCTCAAATATAAACAAAATAATACATATTCTGAAGTATTTGTAACTGAAAATAAACATCTAAATTCCAAATATATTCGTTTACAGTATGATGTGTAAATGTAGTGACATTTGAATAGTTATAGCTTGAAAATAGTGAATACAACTCACAAGATATCTGAAAACATTGTTTAAGTACTAAGTACAAATGAGAGATTTAGTGCCTGCGTGACATCGGCAATAGAATTCCTGTGATATAGTTGATCAACCTAGTTTTACTTTGTTAATAATAGTTATTATGTAGCAGATAACCCGTAGGCAAAGCTGGCTCTCTGAAGATTTAAAATTTTCATTAGCAGATGTGTGGGCTAGCTATACAAAGGGGTAGGCAATACTTCAGAAATTCAGTATATAATACAATATGTTTATGAGCATGATGATAACTTAAAACAAACAATATACTATATTTTGTGTCTATGTATTATTTTACAGAATGGATGTTTACTACAGACCCATGTAGAGAACGGTACAGTCAATGACCTCTGCTGGTATGCGGACTATGGACTTGCCATTTGCTTCAATAGAATCAAGGTAAGACAGTCTGTAAGGAGACCTCAGGAAGTTTGAAGTTTAAGCTCGTGTTCACTTGGTTAATGGTACCGTATCATCCACCCATCTGTCAGTCCTAACTCATTCTCCTGATATTAGTATTGACCTTTGTGTCTGGCCCTACCCCTAAGGACCCATGGGCCATAGATTTGTTTGAGATCCCCATTCTATTGCGTTTTATATAGGCTGTCTAAAGTTACGGAGTCATCAAATACAGGTCACAACAAGGGTACGAAAGTGAGTACCCTGGTAGCATCCAGAAAGTTTTCTGATATTTGGCATGTTGTATGCTGGGATAGGAGGCTACCAAGTAAGTTCAAATGAATGACCTTGACCCACTTTTACAGTCACAAAGGTCATATGTCTTTAGATCTTTAAGTTTTTAAACAATTTTTTTTTCAACATATTAGACAGTCAGCATGCTTGAATGAATTACCTTAACCTATTGACTGTAAGAATCAACAGATTAATTTGTAAAATGTGTAAGGTATGTGACTGACAGAATTAACAAAGAAATACATGTCTTCCTCTTGTAATGATGATCCTCCATAAAAAAACACAGCTGATGATTACAGATCATATAGTGGGGATTGTGTAGAGGCGGGGATTAAAAAAGAATTTTTTGTTTCTTTTTTTTTTAAGTGCATTTGTATATCTGATATAAAAAAAATCTAAGAACAGTGTATGATATTTAGTGTTTGGTGTTGAGGGGTTCAAGGACTGTGAATGGGAGGTGTGCCTTGAAGTCTTCTATATACCTTGTGTTTTACATTGAAAGGAGGTTCAAATTGTGTAATTTAGGTTGGCAAACGAGACCTTATATGTGTCTTTGGTAGCAAATGTTTGTTTTTTCTGGTGTGCTTGTCTGGTTCTGGAGTTCGTTGTGTTAAGATTGTGCAACAGTCTATTACAATGTGTTGGTGTATGTGTATAATATGTTATCTGTTAATGGTTAACAGGATGTGGTGATATTACACTATTCTGCTGAGCTCCATCAGAAGACACGCTGCATCGCCATGGCAAGAAAGAAACTTAAACAGCAAGGCATTGTGGGATTGAACCAGGCTCCATGCCTGCAGGTCCTGCTTCAACAGCTGCCCACCATGCTACAGGACCAGTTCGTATCTGAGAAGGTAATTGACAACTCCTCTTAAACCACTTGGCCAATTTCAATGAAACTTCACACAGATATAAAGGACCATATGTAGATGTGTATGCAATATTTCTTTTCCCAACATTATGGTTGCTATGCATGCAAAATTCATTGCATTTGTAAACATTCTAAACAAAGTGTCAGTACTACAAAACTGTATTTTGCAAACAACATGGAGCGTGAGGGTATTAGTCAGCCATCGGCTTACAGTTCTAGTTACATTTATATCAACACAAGATTGACTAGGGTGATGATATAGGGCCAGTAAGTAACATACTGGGACACATAGGGCTTCCAATTTTGTGAAAAGGTCGCAGGGATAAAATGTGTTTGAAACAATCTGATTGAAATGTAGATCCATTGTCGGTCCTTTACTCTCGGCATACATAGGATCTGGCGACATCCTGTAAGGAGTCATGTTCTGGTGAACTTTTGCATCAGTCAAGTTACCGCTGCCAGAATCGTGATTGTGTATGTTTGTGGGCAAAAAAGCTTGCCAAATCCTATCTGTGCATTTATTCATTTTGTCACAACAAGCTAAAGTGCATCTGATGGCGTCGAAATTTTGGAAATTTTACACTTTAAATCGCCTGATTGCCGGTTTTTTAGCTCGTATAAGATGTAATGAAAAACAATCCTTTTAATATCATGTTACTTGTTTGATACAGTCTAATTGTGTCTGTTTCAGCCGATGGTGGTGTCCGGCCATCAGCTGGTCTACAGCTCCTACCTACAGTGTCTGGCCACTCTGGCTGTGGGACTGTCTATGGAGTATGTCCTGTGTCACAACCAGACACTTCTACATCACCAGCACAACGCTGAAGGTATAGGTCAACCAGGGGTAGAGACAGGCTCAGTCTGGGGTGGAGAAAGGTTCAGTCTTGGGTGGAGACAGGCTCAGTCTGGGGTGGAGACAGGCTCAGTCTGGGGTGGAGACAGGCTCAGTCTTGGGTGGAGACAGGCTCAGTCTGGGGTGGAGAAAGGTTCAGTTTTGGGTGGAGACAGGCTCAGTCTTGGGTGGAGAATGGTTCAGTCTTGGGTGGAGAAAGGTTCAGTTTTGGGTGGAGACAGGCTCAGTCTTGGGTGGAGACAGGCTCAGTCTTGGGTGGAGAACGGTTCAATCTAGGGTGGAGAACGGTTTAGTCTGGGGTGGGTAAGAGTTAACCCAGGGATGGGGTCGGTGACAAATCTTGGATTTAGTAAGAGACAGTTAGTAAAACTGCAGTGGTCATTTTGGAAGACAGGATGAGAACCTGACTGGAGAAGGGAAATACACCAATCTGGTGTCATTGAGGTTATGTTAGTCTTAAATGAATAAATTAGCAATTTTGAGATGGGGAGTGGTACTGGTAGGGGCCAAATGTTAATGGAGTAATGTTCAAGTTCAAGCACATCATTGGATATATACCTTTCAGAATGTTGATGTAAATTAAGCTTGTGATCTGACTTCTAGAAACTGTGAAGATAATAATTTCACTCTCAATAGAGGAAAAGCTGTCTCAGTTACAACTATTTACTGCCTTCTTTATCATTACTTCTGGGTTTTGACGGCTTAAATGGTCAGAAAAATTGTTTTCATTATGTCCATTTCGGTCAATATCATGCATTTTCTGACAAATGAGAAGTGATATAAACCTAAATTTACTATAATAATAATTCAAGTTTCTTATATACCGCTTTATTACGACCTTAAAGGCCGCAAAAGTGGTTAACAAATTATTATCCGTGCCTCACATTTATGCTATTTACTGTACTAGGTATCATTGTTAATGTTCAGTGTATAAGACAAGAGCATGAGTGAAGCGGAAGTATCATTGTTGCAATGTTCAGTGTATAAGACAAGAGCATGAGTGAAGCGGAATAGACATTGTTAATGTGCATTGTCTACTGTTGTTTCAGACCAGGACCTGCTAGTTACCGAGTGGCAGTGGCTTCTCTCCTTCTCCGCGGCCATCAAGTCTGCTGACGCACTTGCTCAACGAACGCCATTCCCCGACTCTTTCAAGATACTCAACAAAGACACCAGGAATGGAGGATCTGTTCCCATGGTGATCATTCCTATATCATGTTACAAAACAACCTGTCTTAATGTACACTTTTAAGCCAACCAACTTCAATGGTTGGCTATTCAAATCACCCTCACCATTACAATGGTTCATCTGTTCTCACACAATTCTGGTTCTAGAAGGAATCTACTTCGAAATTCACACGGAAATTCTGTTAACAATGTTTTTTTAGGGGCCGCGGTGGCCGAGTGGTTAAGGTGTAATGAGATTCTGCCAATAGCCCTCCACCTCTGGGTTGCGAGTTTGAATTAACAATGTTGGCCCTTGGGAGCAAAATGAGATTATCTTAATGGGGAAATATAGGAAAATCTTCTAAATTTGCCCTTCTTCATTCAATGGAAGTATTTACACCAAACTTGGCAATTGGTAAAAAGTGCCCTTCAACCCCTCACACACACTCATATTCCTGGGCTGTAGATTTTTATGCAGTTTTCTTTAAGTGTTCTTTTGTAAAACAAATAGAATAGATATAATCAGAATCTATGCAAGTTTAATTATTTGTTTTGTTAATAGTTTGTTATACATACTTGTATTTAATGTGATTTGTTGAACATTACAGGGCAATAGTTGCTAGGATACACACTTGTATAAATGTGATTTGTTGAACATTACAGGACAACAGTTGCCGAGATACATACTTGTATAAATGTGATTTGTTGAATATTACAGGACAATAGTTGCCGAGATACATACTTGTATAAATGTGATTTGTTGAATGTTACAGGACAACAGCTGCTGGGATACATATTTGTATAAATGTGATTTGTTGAACATTACAGGACAATAGTTGCTGGGATTTGAACATGGACGCACAGATAATGTTGTGGGCGCTACAGCGTCCCGAGGACTGGCAGCTGGGAGGCAAGTGTGAGGTATTCCTGTGGGGCAGTGGTCGCCATGGCCAGATCTGTGAGGGTGGCAGGGCGTCCTTCGTACCCACCAAAGTCTCCTCATTCTCTTGTGCTCAAAAGGTAACAATACAGCAGAAAAAACGTAGAATTATATCAAGTTTATAAGACTAGGCTTCCTTGATTCTACATAGCGCCAAAAGAGTTTTATGACTTTTTTATCATAATAATTTTCTCTTGTGTATCATGATAAGCAGGCTTCATTTATATAATACCAAGGTGGGAGACAAGTATCATAAACTACTGCCTGGTGTACATTGTATGTATGTATCGTTTTTATGACTCTGGTACAGGTTTCGTCGTCCTGACTGATGTCAGTATATATGTAGCAGTATAAAGGTAAAATGTTACTATCCACCTGTCTTATCGAGGTGAATTCACTGACCAATCAACTAATTAGTGTCACGCTTGTGTTAGATCACTAATCCCCTGTGAATGGCACGCCCGTGATTTGTAATGTTTCGACAGGGTGTCCATCTCTTGACTACTGTATTCGTCGGGATGACGAACGAAATTAGCATTCAAATGCCCCACAAAACACCATTTTTGCCAATACAAGTTAAAAGTATGCATGGACTTTCGTTTTAAAAAGTATATTGTACGTATATGCATAATTTAGAGGTCGGCGAAAATGACCTTATAATTGTGTCTACACAAAGTAACCAGACCACGCTTGCAAGCAAAGATTGAGTGTTTGAATATGGTTTTAAAACATGACTTTTACCAAATATAAAATTTTCACTCTTCGTTGCACAAATCCTTTAAGGAAATAAAATTTTCGGGAACGATCCCAAAAATCACATTTGCACCGTACCACAGTTTTTTTTTTCAGATATTTGGGATCAATCCCGAAAATAGACTTTTTGCTTATTTTTGGGATTGATCCTGAAAATCATATTCTTATTGTTGCACAGTTTTTTTTTCAGAATAATTGTCGTGATCGATCCCAAAAAAGCACTTCTTCCTTATTTTTGGGATCAACCCGAAAATCATATTCTTATTGTAGCACAGTTTTTTTCAGAATAATTTTTGGGATCAATCCCAAGAAAGGACTTCTTGCAAATATTTGGGATCGATCCCGAAAATGATATTCTTATAGTAGCACAGTTTTTGTATAAATGTTCGGGATCAATCCCGAAAATCAGCAAGAAATTCCAAAAAACATAGTGTTTTATTTTTGAAAATAGGAGGATATATCAGAAAATACCAGTGTATCAATTGATTATTGTGTGATTAAATGGCTTTATGCATCAGCATTTTTGTAATCGTACATGGGTGATTTACTGAAAACACACGTCAAAAAGAGGAATGCCATAAATTTTTCCTCTTCTGGAATATATTCGGTTTACTACAGGTAACAGGATGTAATAATGCTGTACCTATATTTATATGGAAAGTGTTTTGGTAAGAATTAATTATGGGGGATGAGAGGGGGAATACTTAATTCATAACTTAGCCTGGTACACAGAAACTAGAATAGCTGCTGGTCAGCAAACGTGTATTGGTGGGATAAATTTTTTGACATGTGGTTTGCTTTCAGGTGATTTGTGGGCAGAACTGTTCATTTGTGATCCAAAGTAACGGTACAATTCTGGCCTGCGGAGAAGGCAGCTACGGCCGTCTGGGACAGGGCAACTCTGATGACCACCACGCCCTAACGGCCATCTCCTCACTACAGGGTCAGTACTGTCCATTTTAAACTCATCTCTATAAGCACTGTTGAACCTCATTATCTCAAATCCTTAGAACTCAAAGACTGGTCAGTTGGAAGAACTTTGTTGGTCCTGACCAAACTTTTATACTAAACATTCAAACTTACTTAACACTTTGCCTGTGGCTGGCTGACCGCCCAGACATTTCCTACCGTCAGCCACTGCCGGTGGGAACTCCCACCCCATTGATATTCTTGGAAGTACTTTCGTTTTCTTAATATAAGCATCACAGTACTACCCATAATTCCTCAGCCAGTAAGAACAAATATGCTCATTTTCATCCCTTTAACAATGGTATGTTATAAATTTAAACGTTATAGACTTCTGAGAGTATTTTTATCTGACGGAATCATCTGAGATGACATCAATAATGCATTGATATGCAAGTTGAAATAATGGAAATACATGGTAAATTTTTAATAGAAGTTGATTTTTTATGGAAATTACTCAGTGCCTGGGTTTAAGGAGATAACTCCATTACTTAGCAGGTAAATAGTTGACTCAAATACTTGGATAAATCTAAGTTTTCCCACTGTCATTTGACATAATGAGGTTTGTCTGTATTACATATTGACAGCTTTAGTTTAATGATCATCCCCTCTTGTTTTTGTGCATTTCATCATTGTTTGAAAGCGTGTTTTGACTAGATACAGACCATGTTCTAATCTAATCACAAAGGACTGGTATAAGATTGTCTGGTAAGTGTAAGGCTGATGGCTGCTATGGTAAATGAGGGTAACGATAAAGGTTCAAGTTGAATTCATCTGCATTCTTTCATCATTTTCAAACCTTTTATTTCATATTGCCGCATAAACAATATTTTTTGGTACAATATCTTTGATTTCTGATGTAAAAATCCTTGTTTTGTTGCTTACAACAACTTTGTTAAATTGTAGTTCAATGCACAGTTTGAACATAAACTTAGACTTGCAACCTTTCAAAATACATGTTTTTCCAAGTAGCAATATGGATACTTTTAATGCCTGCATACATAACACACACATACATCCTCCTGTATAAAAACTACATAAAATCTTTTTGTTTTGTGTTAAAATTAAGTTCAAAGTTAGGGTGCACAAATTACATAGCTTCAGATGTTGAAGGAGAATTTCAGTACATAATAATGCAAATTTGTATGAGCTTAGTTACAATAAGATGATTACCCTTCCTTCGCCTGCAGGGTTTGTGGTGATACAGCTGGCGACGTCAGTTGGGTCAGATGGTCATAGCCTCACTCTGACAGAGAGCGGCGAGGTGTTCAGCTGGGGTGATGGCGACTACGGTAAACTTGGACATGGTAACAGTGACCGACAGCGTCGCCCACGACAGATAGAGGCACTACAGAGGGAAGAAATTGTTCAGGTAAGATAGACACGACAGATAGACAGATAGAGGCACCACAGAGGGAAGAAATTGTTCAGGTAAGACACACACGACAGATAGAGGCACTGGAGAGGGAAGAAATTGTTCAGGTAAGACACACACGACAGATAGACAGATAGAGGCACTACAGAGGGAAGAAATTGTTCAGGTAAGATAGACACGACAGATAGACAGATAGAGGCACTACAGAGGGAAGAAATTGTTCAGGTAAGATAAACACGACAGATAGACAGATAGAGGCACTACAGAGGGAAGAAATTGTTCAGGTAAGATAGACACGACAGATAGAGGCACTGGAGAGGGAAGAAATTGTTCAGGTAATGGAGACAAAACATACTTGTGTTAATCAATTATTTCCTATAAACATCATCATAGCAATGAGTTGGTCTACACTAAGGTGAGTTAATATTTTGAGTTTTGGCAACAGGATGATAATTATTAATTTGTTCAAGATTGAAATGAAACCTGAGCATTTTTATCAAATTTAAAAATCCTGAAGGGAAATGAAACAGAAGTTTTTCTTAATCCAATTAGTTTTGATAGGGAAATATTAGTTTTGACTCTTTTAGCATTTTGATCTCTACCTCCAAGTAGTTTATAGAAATATTCAGATGTAACAGAGGCAAGTCTTTTGCCAGCAGCCCTCTTCTGTTTTCAATTGACAGAATCTGTTTTGATCTAACTGAATATGCTCTAAGACATGTGACATTGGACAGATCACTGTTCTGTAGGAGTTTTTGTGTATATAAGGATCGGGTTAAAGCAATTTTCAAAAATGGTCAAGCATACAATAATGTTGATTCGTGTGTAAAATGATAAACAATTTCGTATCTGTCTTCTATTTTTGTAGCTTTCATGTGGGTTTAAGCACAGTGCTGTGGTGACAGCCGATGGGAAACTGTTTTGTTTTGGTAATGGAGAGTATGGACGTCTGGGACTAGGCAATATTGTTAACAAAAAGATCCCACATCGAGTCTCGGCCCTGGAAGGCTACCAGATTGGATTGGTAAGTTGTTTACAAAGACCACTAACACCATTCCTACACCCCACAACAAAGTTAGCCGAGTATACTGGAATATGTTTTTCATGAATCCTGACAAATCTCCTTTTGTGACAAAACTGAAAATGTATGATTAGTTAATATTTCGATCAGATGGCACTGGGCTTTACAAATCAATCTTCATCAGTGGTTCAAAGAGTCAAAGGTTATTAGCACTACACTTCCTGGACCTCCTGTCTAAAGTTTGCATCAGATCTGACAATCTGTGAAATTGTATTCCACCTCTTTCTGTGGTTGCAGGTGCATTAACATTTCGGAAATTGTTAAAAAAAACTTGCTTTCATAAAAACTGTCTTGCAGCAAGTTTTCACCCGAATATGTCCAGATGTATATATAAATGAGTTATTGGCTTTTGGATATATAGGCGGCCAGCGGGTGAAGCATGGTAACAGGTGGATAAAACACTTCAGAATTTGTCAAAAAAACTTTTATGAAAAAAATTTAGCAGCCAGCAAGTTTTCTCCTGAATATGTCCAGATGTATATATAAACGTGGTATTGATGTTTTGATATATAGGTGGCCTGCGGGTTGAATCACACGTTGTGTGTGTCCTCGGACGGGACAAACGTGTGGGCCTTTGGTGATGGAGATTACGGCAAACTTGGACTGGGAAATACCACTGGTAAACACCTGCCGGCCAAGATAGAGGCACTCCAGGGTCAAACCATCAGAAAAGTGGCATGTGGAGCCCAGTTCTCTGTGGCCCTCTCCAAGGACGGTCGTGTGTTCACCTGGGGACAAGGTAAGGGAATTTCATGAAAAAAATAATTATATTTATTATACAACAATTATGAAACTAGTTACTAAACTTATATCTATCACTCTTGTTGGCCAAGATGTTAATGCATGAGGGGTTTTAATTGTGGGAGAAAACTGGAGTACCCGGAGAAAACCCAAGTAGTCTTGCAGGTGACCCCATCACTATTCACGTCCGGTTTGGGAATCGAAACCCCGGTCACCTTGGTGAAAGGCAAGTGCGCTATCCACTGCACCACCCGACCACCCTAAAAAATTCATGTTTTACCATATTTGATGACCTGAGTCTTTCATAAAGTCATATTGGAAAGAATCAATGACTGGAAAAATTAAAATTTCCAAAAATAATTCTTCATTTAAAAGAAGATCAAAATTTTTCGACTTATCAAATCTTGGGCCAATCAGAAAATTTTACAGAGTTTGAACTACAGATAATCTTACCATCTTTCTCTGTATCCAAATCTATACATTTGCATGTTGTTCCAATTGTAACAGATCGCCTTATTGGTCAGCCTGAATTCAGAGGGCGGGGTCACATGAAGCCTCAGGAGGTGACAGCCCTGTCTGGATACTACGTGGAGGATGTTGTGTGTGGGGCCGAACACACCCTCGCCCTCACCTGTACGGGGGATGTGTGGGCGTGGGGTAACAACAGTGAGGGCCAGTTAGGTATAGGTCACACCAACACACCAGTCAGGGAACCTCAACTCGTACCCTGTCTCACCGGTAAAAACATCAAACAGGTAAGTCTATATATAGCCCTAACCTGTACGGGGGACGTGTGGGCGTGGGGTAACAACAGTGAGGGCCAGTTAGGTATAGGTCACACCAGTCAGGGAACCCCCAACTCGTACCCTGTCTCACCAGTAAAAACATCAAACAGGTTAGTCTATATATAGCCCTCACCTGTACGGGGGATGTGTGGGCGTGGGGTGAAAAAAACAGTGAGGGCCAGTTAGGTATAGGTCACACCAACACACCAGTCAGTGAACCCCAACTCGTACCCTGTCTCACCGGTAAAAACATCAAACAGGTAAGTCTATATATAGCCCTCACCTGTACGGGGGACGTGTGGGCGTGGGGTAACAACAGTGAGGGCCAGTTAGGTATAGGTCACACCAGTCGGTGAACCCCAACTCGTACCCTGTCTCACCGGTTAAAACATCAAACAGGTAAGTCTATATATAGCCCTCACCTGTACGGGGGACTTGTGGGCGTGGGGTAACAACAGTGAGGGCCAGTTAGGTATAGGTCACACCAACACACCAGTCAGTGAACCCCAACTAGTACCCTGTCTCACCGGTAAAAACATCAAACAGGTAAGTCTATATATAGCCCTCACCTGTACGGGGGACTTGTGGGGTAACAACAGTGAGGGCCAGTTAGGTATTGGTCACACCAGTCAGGGAACCCCAACTCGTACCCTGTATCACCGGTTAAAACATCAAACAGGTTAGTCTATATATAGCCCTCACCTGTACGGGGGATGTGTGGGCGTGGGGGAACAACAGTGAGGGCCAGTTAGGTATAGGTCACACCAGTCGGTGAACCCCAACTCGTACCCTGTATCACCGGTAAAAACATCAAACAGATAAATACACTCAACTTGTAAACTAGATACAGTAAAACCCCACTTACTCAAACTTGGTTTACTCAAATACCCCTTATTTGTCAAACAGTTCATTTAGTCCCGATCGAGTTGGTACATATTCAACCATTCTGGAATTCTACATGCTATTGCATGTACAGGCTCACATGTGCAGTTACGTTGGTCATACTTGTGAAACCTTTCAATTAAATGTTTTCAAGATGACTCCTTAAAGGAATAGTTTAGTAGCGGATCAGTCATATCTGATGTTCAACAATGTTTTATTGCCTTTTAACTTGTTTGCCCCTGAAGACATATTTGAACAGTTGTGTGAATATGTCATTATAAAATGTCAGGAGTTGAATGATTTAAGATTAAAACATTTAATCGTATGAATTGAATCCTTGTCAGATATCTGCTGGTCGGACTCACAGTGCGGCGTGGACAGCTCAGCCTCCCCCGCAGAGAAAGCCAGGTGTGCCTCTCCCCCTACAGCTGGGGATGCCAGATGGCGTGCCCCCTCAGTACACTGCCCTGTCAGCTGTCAGTCTGGAAGACATACAGGGGCGCTTTAAACTCCTACATCACTTCTCAGACCTCATATACTCGTCCTGGAGGCTTCTTCCCCTCGCCTGTACACAGGTAAGTTGGGTTTGGTTGATTTAAGGTCCTATTAACAGCAAGGGTCATTTAAGGATGGCCTCCCGGTGTATGCGATGTGGGTGTGGGTATTTGGTAGGCTGTGGAATGGTCTTGTTATTAGCCTTCTTGTGGTAGTCTGGATCTTTTGATATTGAACATAGATTGTCAGTTAACCGGTAACTTAGTCGAAATGCCAAGAATCAGCTACCAAAATCAATCATCGAACAGTTACATATGTTTCCCTGGCTTATAGAACTTCACATGATAATAATGGATGCGACCAAAATCATCTTGTTACGTATAATGATTTTCAACATTGATGTAAAATTTCAAGGACACATACATGGTGAATGGCCAAATGAGTAAACTCCTTTATCTCCATTAACAAAACATCTAGGATCAGGATATTTGGCAAGTTGCATGCTGTCAAATATTAAGGGCTATAAAGTCTTTTCAACTTAATGACCTTTTAGACTTAGAATGCAGGCCCTTTGAGTATCTTGTTGCTGTTGAGCATATCTTAAGAAAAAGGATTCAAACTAGAAAAACCAAACACATAGGTGTGGACCTTTGAAACCTCCAATGTCAGGGAGATCTCCCTCGTTCCACATTTCCAATGAGGGAGAAAGTGCGTGAAATGCAACTGAAACTGCATTGCTCAATTTGTCTTTCCAATTTCATGTATCAAAATAACTTTAAAAAGTATTCAATTGATCCAGACACATCTGTTATGGTCATTACACATACCCTGCAGTAATTAGGAGATCATTTGACCACAGGATGTAGATTTTGAGTTTGTGAGTGTCGACATGGATGAGGGAGATTGGTAAATTTTGGTCAATATGAGGGAGTCTCCCTCGTAATAAGGGAGGGTTAACGGGTATGCAAACACTATTATGTATGGAACGATTGTGCGGAATTACAATCAGTGGTATATGTTTGCCTTACATATCATCACTGTTTTTACCACGACAGTCGATGCTCACACGGTTCGAGACTGGGATGAAGGGGATAATTGATGGAAGGTTACGCCCACTCCTGTCACCCAGAGTCTACACACTGCCTCTCGTCAGGGCCATCGGCAAGACCATGGTACAGGGCAAGAACTACGGTCCACAGATCACTGTCAAACGCCTGTCTACTAGGTAAGCAAACTGGCTCTATTGTCTATTTATTTCTGAGGTTAAGACCTATATATAAACCTATGCACTTACATGCATATAGGTTTATATATATTTACAGGCAATTAGCGATGGCATATTTCATGGAATGGTGTAAAAAGTATACTCTGTTTCATGGAACAGTGTAAAATGTATAGTCTGTTTCATGGAACAGTGTAAAGTGTATAGTCTGTTTCATGGAACTGTGTGAAGTATATAGTCTGTTTCCCGGAAGAGTGTATAGTCTGTTTCATGGAACTGTGTAATGCGTATGTTCTGTTCATGGAACTGTGTAAAGTGTATATTCTGTTTCATGGAACTGTGTAAAGTGTAAAGTCTGTTTCATTGAACAGTGTAAAGTGTAAAGTCTGTTTCATTGAACAGTGTAAAGTGTATAGTCTGTTTCATGGAACAGTGTAATGCGTATGTTCTGTTCATGGAACTGTGTAATGCGTATGTTCTGTTCATGGAACTGTGTAATGCGTATGTTCTGTTCATGGAACTGTGTAAAGTGTAAAGTCTGTTTCATTGAACAGTGTAAAGTGTAAAGTCTGTTTCATTGAACAGTGTAAAGTGTAAAGTCTGTTTCATTGAACAGTGTAAAGTGTATAGTCTGTTTCATGGAACTGTGTGAAGTATATAGTCTGTTTCATTGAACAGTGTAAAGGGTATAGTCTTGTTTCTGAAAGATAATTACTGCAAACTAGTTGTGATACTGGAATCGGGAAATTTATTTTTTATTTTATTTTTACTTTTAATTATTTTACTGTTATACTTACTTTTGTTTAGGGGTAAGAAGTGTATGTTATACTTACTTTTGTTTAGGGGTAAGAAGTGTATGTTATACTTACTTTTGTTTAGGGGTAAGAAGTGTATGTTATACTTATTTTTGTTTAGAGGTAAGAAGTGTAGGCCCGTGTCTGTTATACTTACTTTTGTTTAGGGGTAAGAAGTGTAGGCCCGTGTCTGTTATACTTACTTTTGTTTAGGGGTAAGAAGTGTAGGCCTGTGTCTGTTATACTTACTTTTGTTTAGGGGTAAGAAGTGTCGGCCCGTGTCTGTTATACTTACTTTTGTTTAGGGGTAAGAAGTGTATGTTGTACTTACTTTTGTTTAGGGGTAAGAAGTGTCTGTTATACTTACTTTTGTTTAGGGGTAAGAAGTGTCGGCCCGAGTCTGTTATACTTACTTTTGTTTAGGGGTAAGAAGTGTAGGCCTGTGTCTGTTATACTTACTTTTGTTTAGGGGTAAGAAGTGTCGGCCCGAGTCTGTTATACTTACTTTTGTTTAGGGGTAAGAAGTGTCGGCCCGTGTTTACTCAGATAGCCCAGCAGGTTGTGAAGTTGAAGGCAGAAGACCTGAGACTGCCGGCTCGTGCCTGGAAGGTGAAGCTGATAGGAGAAGGGGCGGACGACGCTGGGGGAGTGTTTGACGATACGATAACAGAGATGTGTCAGGTAAGATACGATAACAGAGATGTGTCAGGTAAGATACCATAACAGAGATGTGTCAGGTAAGATACCATAACAGAGATGTGTCAGGTAAGATACCATAACAGAGATGTGTCAGGTAAGATACCATAACAGAGATGTGTCAGGTAAGATACGCTAACAGAGATGTGTCAGGTAAGATACGATAACAGAGAGATGTGTCGGGTAAGATACCATAACAGAGAGATGTGTCAGGTAAGATACGATTACAGAGATGTGTCGGGTAAGATACGATAACAGAGATGTGTCAGGTAAGATACGATAACAGAGATGTGTCAGGTAAGATACCATAACAGAGATGTGTCAGGTAAGATACCATAACAGAGATGTGTCAGGTAAGATACCATAACAGAGATGTGTCAGGTAAGATACGCTAACAGAGAGATGTGTGTCAGGTAAGATACGATAACAGAGATGTGTCGGGTAAGATACGATAACAGAGATGTGTCAGGTTAGATACGATAACAGAGATGTGTTGGGTAAGATACGATAACAGAGATGTGTCGGGTAAGATAAGATAACAGAGATGTGTCAGGTAAGATATGATAACAGAGATGTGTCAGGTAAGATATGATAACAGAGAGATGTGTCAGGTAAGATACGATAACAGAGATGTGTCAGGTAAGATACGATAACAGAGATGTGTCAGGTAAGATACGATAACAGAGATGTGTCAGGTAAGATGTGGTCAGATATTGACTTGTCAAATTTGTGTAGAATCATCTTTTTTGCCTACCAAGTTTATTCATATGTCGTGACCTTGCTGTTGCCTTTGTACATATTCAATATGTGTCTTTATATATATTGAGTGTCAATGTTTGCTATTTTCTCATTTATTTGATAGATCTCTCTCAAAAGACTTTAGGAATTATGAATTATTTATTGCTTCATCAACATCAAAAGGTTTGAATTACATTTGAGCTTACCTTATGTTGGCAGGAATTGGAGATGAGAGTAGTTCCTGTGTTAATAACAACACCAAATGCTCAGAACGAGTCTGGAAACAACAGAGACAGGTAGGTAAAAACAGGTTCTCCTGAATAACCATGAGGCCTGGGGTACCTAATGATAATTCACAAGTAACCTGCTGGGATGAAGGGCTGCCGAGTTTATTAAGATGAATATTTAGATGAATGACCCAATAAACTTATATTTATTTAGAAGCACCTTAAGAAGGTTCGACAACAATGAACCAATATTCTAGGACACAGGGATCAATTGTTTGAAAAAACAAAATTAATAATATAAGACTCATGACCAGAGGTGTGAGATAGGGATGACTATTGAGCACAATTTTACCATTGTGATCGATAGTCAGAATTACTAAACGATAGCATTGCGATATCATCAAACTATTGCGATAATATTGCGATAGTCATTGATACCCCAATTTTTTGTTGAAATTGTATTTAAAATGACACAAGTACCTTAGTTTACTAAGTTTAGGCCAAAATATTTATATTTTTAGTCCAGTTAAGTTTGCATGAGTAAATTATACTTATTATTGTAATATTCACTCAAGAGTTTCATATTAACCAACTACATTAAAACTTCTTGATGAATATTTGTTTAAATGATGTTATTTAGGTAATAGAATACTACTGTTGAAATTATCGATACTACAGTGTATTGCGATAGTCACATAGTATTGCAATTATCTATTGCATTGCCAATTTACTATTGTGATAGAACTATTGGGTGGTACACTATTGCGATGCATCGATAGTTCAATGTATTGTAACACCCCTAGTGTGAGATAGGGAAATTCCAACCAAGGGGGTTTAAAATTTGGTAAAACCAGAGACTTTGTTTATAGATTATGATGGACTGCCTTGTCATACTCTGCTACTTTTTTCCAGATTTTTGCTGAATCCATCGTTAACTTCCGATGAGGACATGGAAATGTTTAAGTTCCTTGGTATCCTGTGTGGAGTGGCGATCAGGACAAAGAAACCTTTGGACCTCCACTTAGCTCCATGTGTGTGGAAGTTATTGGTCGGCATTCCCCTCAGACACGAAGATCTAGAGGAGGTGAGTTGGGCACTGGTTAGTGAGGCATCGGGTCAATGTAGGCTGGTTAGTGAGGCATCGGGTCAATGTAGGCTGGTTAGTGAGGCATCGGGTCAGTGTAGGCTGGTTAGTGAGACATCAGGTCAATGTAGGCTGGTTAGTGAGGCATCGGGTCAATGTAGGCTGGTTAGTGAGGCATCGGGTCAGTGTAGGCTGGTTAGTGAGGCATCAGGTCAATGTAGGCTGGTTAGTGAGGCATCGGGTCAGTGTAGGCTGGTTAGTGAGACATCAGGTCAATGTAGGCTGGTTAGTGAGGCATCGGGTCAATGTAGGCTGGTTAGTGAGACATCAGGTCAATGTAGGCTGGATAGTGAGGCACTGGGTCAATGTAGGCTGGTTAGTGAGGCATCGGGTCAATGTAGGCTGGATAGTGAGGCACTGGGTCAATGTAGGCTGGTTAGTGAGGCATTGAGTCAATGTAGGCTGGTTAGTGAGGCATCGGGTCAATGTAGGCTGGTTAGTGAGGCATCGGGTCAATGTAGGCTGGTTAGTGAGGCATTGAGTCAATGTAGGCTGGTTAGTGAGGCATCGGGTCAGTGTAGGCTGGTTAGTGAGACATCAGGTCAATGTAGACTGGTTAGTGAGGCATCGGGTCAGTGTAGGCTGGTTAGTGAGGCATCGGGTCAATGTAGGCTGGTTAGTGAGGCATTGAGTCAATGTAGGCTGGTTAGTGAGGCATTGGGTCAATTTAGACTGGTTAGTGAGGCATCGGGTCAATGTAGGCTGGTTAGTGAGGCTTTGGGTCAATGTAGGCTGGTTAGTGAGGCATCGGGTCAATGTAGGCTGGTTAGTAAGGCATTTGGTCAATGTAGGCTGATTAGTGAGGCATCGGGTCAATGTAGGCTGGTTAGTGAGGCATCGGGTCAATGTAGGCTGGTTAGTGAGGCATCAGGTCAATGTAGGCTGGTAAGTGAGGCATCGGGTCAATGTAGGCTGGTTAGTGAGGCATCGGGTCAATGTAGGCTGGTTAGTGAGGCATCGGGTCAATGTAGGCTGGTTAGTGCGGCATCGGGTCAATGTAGGCTGGTTAGTGAGGCATCGGGTCAATGTAGGCTGGTAAGTGAGGCATCGGGTCAATGTAGGCTGGTTAGTGAGGCATCGGGTCAATGTAGGCTGGTTAGTGAGGCATCGGGTCAATGTAGGCTGGTTAGTGCGGCATCGGGTCAATGTAGGCTGGTTAGTGAGGCATCGGGTCAATGTAGGCTGGTAAGTGAGGCATCGGGTCAATGTAGGCTGGTTAGTGAGGCATCAGGTCAATGTAGGCTGGTTAGTGCGGCATCGGGTCAATGTAGGCTGGTTAGTGAGGCATCGGGTCAATGTAGGCTGGTTAGTGAGGCATCGGGTCAATGTAGGCTGGTTAGTGAGGCATCGGGTCAATGTAGGCTGGTTAGTGCGGCATCGGGTCAATGTAGGCTGGTTAGTGAGGCATCGGGTCAATGTAGGCTGGTAAGTGAGGCATCGGGTCAATGTAGGCTGGTTAGTGAGGCATCGGGTCAATGTAGGCTGGTTAGTGAGGCATCGGGTCAATGTAGGCTGGTTAGTGAGATTTTGGATCATTAAAGGCAGATTAGCGAGATGTAAGATCATTAAAAGGTAGATCAGCGAGATGTTGGATCATTAAAGGCAGATTAGCGAGATGTTGGATCATTAAAGGCAGATTAGCGAAATGTTGGATCATTAAAGGCAGATGAGTGACATTTTGGATCATTAAAGGCAGATTAGTGAGATGTTCGATCATTAAAGGCAAATTAGCGAGATGTTGAATCATTAAAGGCAGATTAGCGAAATGTTGGATCATTAAAGGCAGATTAGCGAAATGTTGGATCATTTAAGGCAGATTAGCGAAATGTTGGATCATTAAAGGCAGATGAGTGAGATTTTGGATCATTAAAGGCAGATAAGTGAGATTTTGGATCATTAAAGGCAGATGAGTGAGATTTTGGATCATTAAAGGCAGATGAGTGAGATTTTGGATTATTGGTGACTAGTTGGTGTGATGATTCGTCTTCGTGTTGGTAGGTTTGGGAGGTAAAGCATCAGTAATGGCTTATTATGGAAAGAATAGTTTAGTGGTATCTATATTGATGTATAATTTACTACTGTATGTTGGTGAGATGACAGTTCAGTGGTATAATGTACTAATGGTTGGTCATTGTTCATAATTTACAGGTAGATCACCTTTATATACAGAGTAGGTCATTGTTTATAATTTACAGGTAGATCACCTTTATATACAGAGTAGGTGATTGTTTATAATTTACAGGTAGATCACCTTTATATACAGAGTAGGTCATTGTTTATAATTTACAGGTAGATCACCTTTATATACAGAGTAGGTGATTATTTATAATTTACAGGTAGATCACCTTTATATACAGAGTAGGTCATTGTTTATAATTTACAGGTAGATCATTGTTTATAATTTACAGGTAGATCACCTTTATATACAGAGTAGGTGATTGTTTATAATTTACAGGTAGATCACCTTTATATACAGAGTAGGTCATTGTTTATAATTTACAGGTAGATCACCTTTATATACAGAGTCTGTATAATGTACTAATGGTAGGTGATTGTTTATAATTTACAGGTAGATCACCTTTATATACAGAGTCTGTATAATGTACTAATGGTAGGTGATTGTTTATAATTTACAGGTAGATCACCTTTATATACAGAGTAGGTGATTGTTTATAATTTACAGGTAGATCACCTTTATATACAGAGTAGGTCATTGTTCATAATTTACAGGTAGATCACCTTTATAGACAGAGTAGGTCATTGTTTATAATTTACAGGTAGATCACCTTTATATACAGAGTAGGTCATTGTTTATAATTTACAGGTAGATCACCTTTATATACAGAGTAGGTCATTATTTATAATTTACAGGTAGATCACCTTTATATACAGAGTAGGTCATTGTTTATAATTTACAGGTAGATCATTGTTTATAATTTACAGGTAGATCAGTGGTATAATGTACTAATGGTTGGTCATTGTTTATAATTTACAGGTAGATCACCTTTATATACAGAGTAGGTCATTGTTTACAATTTACAGGTAGATCACCTTTATATACAGAGTAGGTGATTGTTTATAATTTACAGGTAGATCACCTTTATATACAGAGTAGGTCATTGTTTATAATTTACAGGTAGATCACCTTTATATACAGAGTAGGTCATTGTTTATAATTTACAGATAGATCACCTTTATATACAGAATAGGTCATTATTTATAATTTACAGGTAGATCACCTTTATATACAGAGTAGGTCATTGTTTATAATTTACAGGTAGATCATTGTTTATAATTTACAGGTAGATCAGTGGTATAATGTACTAATGGTTGGTCATTGTTTATAATTTACAGATAGATCACCTTTATATACAGAATAGGTCATTATTTATAATTTACAGGTAGATCACCTTTATATACAGAGTAGGTCATTGTTTATAATTTACAGGTAGATCATTGTTTATAATTTACAGGTAGATCAGTGGTATAATGTACTTATGGTAGGTCATTTTTTATAACTTACAGGTAGATCACCTTTATATACAGAGTCTGATTGGCATTTCTGACATACACAAGAACGGCGTCAATGAAACCAACTTCCATGAGGTATAACATAGCGTTATTTACTTTGTCATCACATCAAATTTACTTTTAATCTCAAAGAAAAACTAATGTATATACATATATAGATCTGAGTGATTATTATCTCAGTTGTAAGATGATCAGTATAGTTTTTAAAATGTCCACAGAAAGAAATACGGTGTGGACCAACTGACTTTTAAATATTACTAAAGGGTAACAGGTTAACACAAAGAAAATGTATTTGTAGACTGATTTCAAAACTAAAAGTTAAATTTTTACTTTGTACAGTTTATTCCCCTGGACAATTTTCTGGGACAGAGCTCTGACGGCCGTCTAGTTCCAGTGATTCCCGGTGGAAGCTCTATTCGTTTCCACTTCCACAACAGGCGAGACTATGTTGAGGCCGTTCTCAACTACAGACTGCACGAGATGGATCGACAGGTGAGTAGTCTCCTCTGTTAGCTCGCTTTGTCCAAAGGAACATGGTGAGCTTATGTGGTATTCTTCGCCCATTCGTCAACTTTGCCTTTTAAATGCTTCTAGTCCTGAACCGCTTAGGGGATCTGGACTAAATTTGACCTTGGAATTAAGTTTTGTTTAAATGGATGTTAATTCAATGATATAATATTGAGCATTTTGGAATATTAATCCAAAAGGCTTTGTTTTTATTGTTTGAATATAATATGTACTTTAGAAATGTTTAAACAAACAAGTGAAACAAACAGCTTGGAAGTCGTTTCTACGTTTGTATGTCTGTTGTCTGGTTTGTACAGGCGGCAGCAGTAAGGGAGGGCATGGCCTGGATTGTCCCTGTGCCCCTGTTAACACTACTGTCGCCCCGCGTCCTGGAACAGATGGTGTGTGGGATGGAGGATATGAACGTAGACATCCTTCGTAAAGTTGTCAGGTTGGTCATAATCATAAACTGTAAACACATAAATTGTTGTAATACTCTTATTCTAGCAATTTTGCTGCTAAAAGCATTTGGCTATGTTATGACTGCGCTAATTACAGTTTCAGTATATTTGTAGTGTATTATGACTGCGCTAATTACAGTTTCAGTATATTTGTGGTGTATTATGACTGCACTAATTACAGTTTCAGTATATTTGTAGTGTATTATGACTGCGCTAATTACAGTTTCAGTATATTTGTGGTGTATTATGACTGCGCTAATTACAGTTTCAGTATATTTGTAGTGAATTATGACTGCGCTAATTACAGTTTCAGTATATTTGTAGTGAATTATGACTGCACTAATTACAGTTTCAGTATATTTGTGGTGTATTATGACTGCGCTAATTACAGTTTCAGTATATTTGTAGTGTATTAAGAGTGCGCTAATTACAGTTTCAGTATATTTGTAGTGTATTAAGAGTGCGCTAATTACAGTTTCAGTATATTTGTGGTGTATTATGACTGCGCTAATTACAGTTTCAGTATATTTGTAGTGTATTAAGAGTGCGCTAATTACAGTTTCAGTATATTTGTGGTGTATTATGACTGCGCTAATTACAGTTTCAGTATATTTGTAGTGTATTATGAGTGCACCAATTCAGCATTGCGCATATCTGTTTAAAACTGCTTATGTGCTGAAAATTTAGTGCCTGAAAATAGGTACCTTTACAATACTCTAATTGATCAGATCAAAATATTGTCATATGAATTTAGTCCCGTAGAATATATGAGTGATTCAGTTAAATAGGAAATGAGATATTAGTCGGATATACATGAATCAGTGGACAGTTAAAAGATAATGCTGAATGTATGTTTAAATTTTATTGTTTTCACACATCATGCACAGTCATAATTTTGTCTGTAAATGTAATATCAGAATATTTATTTCACAGATACCGAGGTATAGACGAGAAGAATGAAGTTGTGCGCTGGTTTTGGGAAGTGCTGGAGGCTTTCAGTAATGATGAAAGGATCCAGTTCCTGCGTTTTGTATCAGGAAGGACACGGTTGCCTGCCAATCCCTCAGACATATCACAACGATTCCAGATCATGAACTCTGATAGAGTAAGTATTGATGTTCAAGGAGTTTTTAATGTGCTATTAATTATCAGTCGAACTGTTGCTGTGCTGTTAAACACTTTTTAGCACTTCTTGAAATTGTAAGACAGAAAGGCCTGGAGTCATGATATATTTTCAGTTTTTCACTATTGAGCATGTTTTATTTTAAGGAAGATTAGAAAAATCAGATGACCAAGCATGAAACTTAGATTTTGACAGAATTCTTTCTCAAATGTGCTTGCTCTTTATTTATGAATGTTTCATTTTGAGACTGATGGAGAACAAAAAATATAACTGCCAGGCAGAGATGTAAAAAATATGACTGCCAGGCAGAGATGTAAAAAGTATGACTGCCAGGCAGAGATGTAAAAAGTATGACTGCCAGGCAGAGATGTAAAAAGTATGACTGCCAGGCAGAGATGTAAAAAATATGACTGCCAGGCAGAGATGTAAAAAATATGACTGCCAGGCAGAGATGTAAAAAGTATGACTGCCAGGCAGAGATGTAAAAAGTATGACTGCCAGGCAGAGATGTAAAAAGTATGACTGCCAGGCAGAGATGTAAAAAGTATGACTGCCAGGCAGAGATGTAAAAAGTATGACTGCCAGGCAGAGATGTAAAAAGTATGACTGCCAGACAGAGATGTAAAAAGTATGACTGCCAGACAGAGATGTAAAAAGTATGACTGCCATGCAGAGATGAAAAAGTATGACTGCCATGCAGAGATGTAAAAAGTATGACTGCCAGCTGGCATTTCTGAATTGAACAGTAACAGCTTGATTGCTTTATCAGGATAGGACAATGTTATGGTGGTTACCAAGATTCCCTGTTATCTCTTGATTACAGTGCATAGTAAAGTTGATATTCTTTTTATTTGTAGGGTGCAGACTGCCTGCCGACGTCACAGACCTGCTTCTTCCAGCTCCGCCTCCCTTCTTACCCTAGCCGTGAAGTCTTGGCTGAAAAGTTGCGCTATGCCATATACAATTGCCGGTCAATAGATATGGATAACTATATGCTGGCACGGAATGTGGAGAATGACACGCCATCGGATGACGAAGGAATGGAATATATATAGACAGAATCCAAGACAATAATCTGCAACGACCTCCCGTTGATGAGATGTGATCTTCACGAGTAAATTCAAAAAGCTTCTTCCTGTGCTTGGTTGTACTATGCTTTGAAACACTTACTCTAAAAGTTGTGTGTGGAAGCCTTTCTTTTTTTGCTATGACATAAAGCATGGATAAGTTATAAGTGGAACTGTGAAGTGGACTTACATTATAAAATAGGAATGTTGCTCAGGCTACACTTACATAATTATCAAAGGTGCGACACTTAAGACTACTCCGATACTGAATAGTGTGTCACTGACACTTCGCAGATACTGAGTGAGTTGAAAAACAGGATGGCCAGCTGGAGTCTGTCTTTAATAGTTTAAGTTTGTCTACTTGTCAGGAAAGACTTCATTTAAACCAATTGTTGCATACACATATATGTAGATTTCACTTGGTCTACAGTTGTGTACAGGTACGTGTTATTTTGGTGCAGATTAGAAATGAATTTCATGTAAATGTACCCTTTGGTCTATAGATATGCATCTTTGTTCGATTAGGCACAAAAACAAGAGCTGCAAAAGTGACCATTTGTGATTTTGAAAGTTAAAACATTGCACTATTTCTTATTGAGTACTTGACACATATGATCAAATTTCAAACATAGAATTTCTCTGTGAAATGAAGTACTGTGTTTAAAATCTTCCTTAAAAAGTTTTCAAATAAAAAACACATTGACCTCATCAGCGGGGTAAAAAACGTGAACAGCTTCAAATTAAACCTCTCATAAACTGAAAGGTTTAAATCATGCTATTTGGCTGGTAACTTTTTTGACACAAGTGTTAAAAAGTTTGTGAATGAAAATGACTGGGGTCAAATATTTTAAAACCCTTAATACCCTCCTACTGAAGAATAGAAGATCCTGAGTCTTGGAAACAGTCTGGTGTAGCTTAGCTTCCAGAGATTATGTGGTACAGTACTGGTACCAACTATGAGAATTAAGATGACCTTGATCAGCGGTTTATAAAACCGTCAAGATCAAATTCCTTAAAATTCTCAATAGACTTTTAACAAAGCAAGGCCTAGAAACATGCTGTAAGCATGCAAGTTGCCTTCTTCGGATAAAGCCCAACAAATTTTCCAAAAAAAAATGGACTTGATCTGCATTAAAGGCCACAGGGCTCAAATGCTGTGGACGAAAATAACCATTTCCCTTTTTGAAAGGAAGACAAAAATATTAAAACCCTCAAGATAGTTTTCTTAGATGTCCAGCCTTTAGCATAATAGACTAGATATTCCAAGAATCTCACAGCGGGGTTTGAGATTTTTTGTCAAGCCGGTTATTACAGTAGAGAAGGTCCTATATTATTCCAGCTACCTATGATAAGTAAATGTGATATATTTAATTATAAATTATTATGTTAAGTGTGGTGTGAAAATGTGTGCAATTGTTGTGACAAACAGGTCAATGTTATGTACAAGTTTCCTGTTGACATCCGTATGTCTGCCAAATAAAGTATTGTTGTATAACAAGCTTTATCCGACTTGTACTCTTTTACTGGTGTCAAGGTGCACTTTGTCTTTATTAGCTCACCTGGCCCAAAGGGCCAAGTGAGCTTATGTGATGGTGCAGCGTCCGTCGTCCGTCCTTCCGACCGTCGTCCGTCCGTCCTGCGTCCGTCAACTTTTTCCTTTAAACGACTTCTTCTAAAATACTGAAAGGCCCAGTGACATGAAATTTGGCTGGTAGATTTCTTGGAAGGAGCTGAACAAAGTTTGCGAAAAAAAATCACTTTGACCTAATTTCAAGGTCACAGGGGTCAAAAATGTCGAAACCTTCAAACAACTTCTTCTAAAATACCGTCAGGCATAGAGACTTCATATTTGACCAGTAGCTTCCTTGGATGAAGCCAAATAAAGTTTGCGAAAAGAAATAACCTTGACCAATATTCAAGGTCACCGTGAGGTTAAATCTATTTTAACCTTTAAACAACTTCTTCTGAAATACCAAAAGCCCTAGAAACATGGCATTTGGCTGAAAGGTTCCTTGCAGGAAGCCCAACAAAGTTTGCGAAAAAAAAATGACCTTGACCTATATTCAAGGTCACAAGGGTCAAATCTGTTGATACCTGCAAACGACTTCTTCTGAAATACCAAAACCCCTAGAAGCATGACATTTGGCTGAAATGTTTCTTGGATGAAGCCCGACAAAGTTTGCGAAAAGAAATGACCTTGACTTATATTCAAGGTCACAGGGGTCAAATCTGTTAAAACCTTCGAACGACTTCTTCTGAAATACCAAAAGCCCTGGAAGCATGATATTTGACTGAAAGGTTCCTTGGATGAAGCCGAACAAAGTTTGCGAAAAGAAATGACCTTGACCTATATTCAAGGTCACAAGGGTCAAATCTGTTAAAACCTTTAAACGACTTCTTCTGAAGTACCAAAAAGCCCTAGAAGCATGATATTTGGCTGAAAGGTTCCTTGGCCGAAGGCTGACAAAGTTTGCGAAAAGAAATGACCTTGACCTATATTCAAGGTCACAGGGGTTAAATCTGTTAAAACATTCAAACGACTTCTTCTGAAGTACCAAAAGCCCTAGAAGCATGACATTTGGCTGAAAGGTTTCTTGGATGAAGCCTGACAAAGTTTGCGAAAAGAAATGACCTTGATCTTGATTTGCCTAGAGACATGATATTTGGCTGATGTCCTGGGATGAAGCCAAACAAAATTTGAAAATGAAAATGATGTTGCCTTATAAGGTCACAGGGGTAAAATATGTTTAAATCTTAAGATGTTCTTCTAAATGTCTTACATTAAAAGATTTTAGGGGACTTTAGAGTTACACTATAATATTAGTCAGAGATTGATACCAGGTGAGCGATGCAGGCCCATTGGGCCTCTTGTATTTGTTTCATGTTCCTGGCAAAGAAACAATGAAATCTAGAATTGTTCCTTTATAATGTTGCTGTTGGCTACACAAATGGTTTTTGTGCATTAATATATAACTACCGAGGAATTTTCATGAAACTTTCTACAAATACTGTAAACCTACATATTTTAGAGACAATCATATTATTTCAACGATTTTCACACTGATAGCATTCTGCTTATATATGATAGTGATATATTATAGTCTCCCCGGGGGCTAGATTGGGGCCCAAAGGGAAACAACCAATATTTCAAAAATCTTTCCAGATTCAGAGGTACTCGTATAAGTGGAAATGAGAATAAATACCTGTTTATTGTAGCTGGTAACTTCAGTGTAACAGAAACTATTCCTTTGCAGCTACGAAGGTACATAATTGTATCTTAATTATTAATGTTATTTCAGTATTGGGGCACATTCAAAATGTAAGCATATTCTCATGCTCAAGCATTGATTTTGTGCTTAAGTCAATTTCTTGTTCCATTTATAAATATGATTAAATCTATCATTTGGAATAAAATGAATCATTAAGTTTAATTCAATGTTTACATTTGACATTTTAATCAAATTTGAGCACAGAATCCATATTTCGGCACGAGAGTGATTTCATGAATTATTGCCCAAGCACTTGCAATTCGGCACTTGGGTTTTATTTCGCTTTACATCCTATACTTACAGCCAGGGTCATTTAAGGATATGCCAGGTTTTGGTGGTGGAGGGAAGCCGGAGTACCCGGAGAAAAACCACTGACCTACAGTTAGTACCTGGCAACTGCCCCACGTAGGATTTGAACTCACATCCCTGAGGTGGAGGGCTAGTGGTAGAATGTCGGAACACCTTGAACCATTCAGCCACTAAGGCCCCTTTGGCATTCTGCTATAGTTGTATATGACTGTAAATATATAGGGTCATGTGAAAGACGTTTAACGTTAAAATCTTTGCATTATTGTATTATTAATAGTGCAAAGCTAGAAGGAATTTACAAGGACATGTAGCTGTCAAGATCGTCCATCCATGCAAATATCTACATGAAATTGAAGTGGGGACATACAAAAAACACAAGACACATGATTTAGCATTTAGAAACAAGACTTATTTATGTTCAGTAGTCATCACGTTCCAGTGAAAGCAATCAAAATAATCCATAACAATGCAATAACATAATACTGTACAGTAAAATAGTAAAATTGGCTGAAGATGATTGTACCCCTCCCTTCATTCTACTAGCTAGCTCGGAATAAAAATGTACTGATGACAGTTTCGACAATACAGTACAATTTAATGCCACTAAGTTGGTTTTTCAATGATGCTCGATCAACAGGCTCATGTCATAATTGCCAAAAAATAGAGATTGTTGATATGTTACACAGCAACTTCTGCTCTTTTGCAATCAAGCTATCTATTAGTCCGATATGTAAAATAGCCTCATTGAATAAAACTATATACATAATTTCTCGATAATGAAACTTAAGTGAGTAGTTCAATGAGTCCGCCAAGCAAGTCTCATCAAATTAAATCCTACCATTTTTTCAGAAGATGTATTGTAAACAAAACAACTGCAATCAACCAATCGGGTCAACCAGCCAGTTAATTAACATGCACAGAATTTGCTTAAATTCGAACTCGAGGTAATTTTAGTCTCAAGCAAGTTTCATCAAAATCAAAATCAAGAAATAATGACCTACATTTTTTGTAAGCAATTAATTATCTACTGTCAAAACAGCAGCAAACTTAGTCATATAGTGTAATTTCAAATTTTTGTAACAAAAACATTTACAATAACAAGCATCTAGAATTTTCAATAAATTTTTCAGCTTCCTGTTCGCTTTTAAAATAAAATCATGATCATAAACTTAATATACAAATGATGTACATGTATATAACAAAACCTGTCACTCAAGATCAACACTGAGGCTTGAACCGCAGAAGAGAACATCCCAAAATAATTATGATGTTTGATGTACATGTACATGAAGCTACATTGTATTTTAAAACAATGTTGACATCCACATTTTCAGTAAAGCAGACTGATATGCTACAACATTGACATTAAATGTGATATGTAAAGGAGTTGGGACTTCTGGCCTCATCAGGGATAAAGAATTCATAACACTGCAGTCTTTAGCTACACATACAATGTCTATTAAACAGTTCCCTTCAACTAAATCATCAGAAAAATTTCCAGTTGAAATTAATAAAAAAAAATGTATTAATATTGAACTTGTCAACATGTAATTCTCAAATTAATATAATTCATTCATGCAATTTTGTATATGATGTATGTATATCAAGAGCCCTTGCCATGGAAAACTGTACTTCAGTTGATCAAACTTTGGTATACCTTACACGCGTAAACACCAGTGCACTGGGGTAAACTGTAATGTACTGGGTAAAACACACTAATACACTGGATTGCATTGACACTTGTGCACTTGGGTAAACACTGTATAGCACCACGTGAGTAAACATTAGTGCACTGGAGTAAACACCAGTACATTAACCAGTACACTACACTAGTACACTGGAGTAAACACCAGTACATTAACCAGTACACTACACTAGTACACTGGAGTAAACACCAGTACATTAACCAGTACACTACACTAGTACACTGGAGTAAACACCAGTACATTAACCAGTACACTACACAAGTACACTGGAGTAAACACCAGTACATTAACCAGTACACTACACTAGTACACTGGAGTAAACACCAGTACATTAACCAGTACACTACACTAGTACACTGGAGTAAACACCAGTACATTAACATTAACCAGTACACTACACTAGTACACTGGAGTAAGCACCAGTACATTAACATTAACCAGTACACTACACTAGTACACTGGAGTAAACACCAGTACATTAACCAGTACACTACACTAGTACACTGGAGTAAACACCAGTACATTAACCAGTACACTACACTAGTACACTGGAGTAAACACCAGTACATTAACCAGTACACTACACTAGTACACTGGAGTAAACACCAGTACATTAACCAGTACACTACACTAGTACACTGGAGTAAACACCAGTACATTAACCAGTACACTACACTAGTACACTGGAGTAAACACCAGTACACTACACTAGTACACTGGAGTAAACACCAGTACATACATTAACCAGTACACTACACTAGTACACTGGAGTAAACACCAGTACATTAACCAGTACACTACACTAGTACACTGGAGTAAACACCAGTACACTACACTAGTACACTGGAGTAAACACCAGTACACTGTACAAGTACATATCCTTTGTACCAAATCATGATCAGCATCATGGACTACTCCTCCATGTGCTCTATACAAAATACACTAGATTCCGATACCAAGTTTAGATAAAAGATCGTTAGACTTGCAATAATAGGTCTTCAACAACTGTTTACCTTTTCCATCAGTCATTTCCATTACATACCATATATGCATGGTGCTCTAAACTTTGGAAGAAAAAAACAATTACCATAGGTATTGCCTTGTATACTCATGTGGAAGTAAACTGAGAAAAAACTTGTTGCGTAAAATTTAGATATATCACTATCAACAAGAAATAGGCAAATGTAGTTTTTCTCTGTTTTATATTATGTATATATACCGGCATTACATATAACGGTACAAACAATGTTTTAATACTAAAAACTAGAGTACACCAATAATGAATAAAACTTGTTTGGTTTTTAATTGAATAATCATGATCGATGTGGTGATGGTAGAACTATTTTTCTCAAATCTTTTTCTAGCAAAATCAACATAAATTTATAAAAGCTATGCATACATACATCATATCAAAAACCCTTTTTTCAATGTAACAGTTGTTTCACTTAGCTGGTTTTTAAAGTACAGTATGTCACTCACATTCAGGGGCCACAAATTGCAACTTTGAAATATCAAATTATATATGGCACTCTAGAAATCTATATATATAAAACCACTTTTTCCATTGTTCTTACAATATCAGATGTATTGTTTCATATGATGACGTAGCTAGCAACTCACTCCAATTGATTCAGAGTGTGGTATTCATAATTAGTGGACTCGTGTAGGGGAGGTGGGAGGCACATCTATTAATATATCATGGGTGGAAGCTTACATGTAGGCTAGGGTTAAAACCAAATCTGCCTAGCATGCATTCTTCATATTATATCACTTTTAATATTTGATGGGTCTTGGTCAAGGTGGGGTTTCTAAAAAAGTGTCTTCCTCCCCTCCCATATGGTTAATTCTTGAACAGCCCTAATCATATTTCCATAATATACAGCTGTACATGTACCCATATACAGAAGGACATTTATACAATTTTTAAAATTTGCCTTTTATAAACCAATTGCCAGTAAGTGTCTAATTATAATTACATAATTGGGATCTGTGCAACATGATAATGTTAAATATATATCAAATTTTGACTAGATCATTGAGCCGTCAGTTTTAAGAATGATGTATTCGCTGTAATTAGAAACCAGGGTGCCAAAAAAACTGGTCCTAAATTAAAGGGGGTGCTTAATTATAATGGGATAACAAAATGTTGAATCTGGACGAAAATTATCATTTTTCATAAAGTAAATTTAAGCACAATGTATTTTGACAAGAATGGGTAGACTGTACTTGTGATGTGCGACACTATTGTCATCAATTTTGGATAATTTGTACACAAATAACCCATATATGTGGGGTTTTTTTCTTGTAAACATAAGCACAGCGAGGTTTACTGTACCCTTAAATAGAATCATTAGGTGCGTCATGATTAAAATCAGCGCTTATATAACTTTTAGATATCTCCCTAGAATGGGGGAGGGTGCAAATTACAGCGAATACGGTAACTAGTTCTAGTAGAGAGTCAGTCACTACTTTCACACTAGCAGGCTAGCTCTATCCTTATTATCCAGCACGATATACACAAATACATAATCATTATCAATGCAGCTTGATGAACTCCTCCAGAACAAGGGGGACAACTCCTTGGTATTTTATATCTTGCTTTTGTATAGACTTTGCTGCGAGGCATTTGAGAGACAGCTTACTATTTGTCCTCAGAATTACTACTGCCACACCTGACGCTGCTATTTCAATAGGTGTTTTCCGTTCGTTATTGCAAATATCGAGGTGAGCACCATTCTTAATCAAAGTCATGAGAATTTGGTGGAGAGTTTCAAAGTCACTGATTGGATTGGAGTATTTGACAATTATATGTAGCGGAGTGTTTCGATGACGGTCCAGGGCATTTGGATCAGCTCCACACTCAATAAGTAATCTGGCAAGGTTGTTGTTGGGGAAATTCACCACATCATTCACATGGAAATCGTCCACTAAAGTCGCACTGTCCACAGCCATGTGTAATGGACTGTAGTCATTCTTTAAGACTGGTTTGTTTTGTAGGAATTTGTACACCATTTTGTGCAGTTCATCACTGTCTTTTGATTTTGGCACTTTCTGTGCTATCACAAGTAGATAGAGACATGTGTGTACATTGCTTTGATAAATCTCCACAACAGCATCTTTGTCTTCTTCTCCTTTCGCAATTCGTTCCGAGTCACGTTGGAGTTCTATCACAGCATGATGGAAAACCTCTTCCACATTTTTGAAATCCAGAATCACTCCTATGTGCACCATTTGTGAAAACACCTGTGCAAACCGAAGAAGATCCTTTGAGATTGTTCTGTTGTTGCGTTGTCGAAGCCTCATAGCGTGCAGCCACAAGGCAATACATCTGTCAAATCTAGCGCTATCTGCAAACACAGCGCCACGAAAAATCACCGGATGGGGTACTTCTGGGTTGTCCGAACCAAGAATCCGTTCTCTAATGGCAAGAGATTCCATGTGAAGTGCCCCAAAATCCTGTCTTATTGCATCCAGCGCAACAAGGGTTTTACACTCACTATGACTACCATATGCAGGAACTGGGTCACACGGAGGCTTTTCAATAATATTTTGCGAGTCACTGTATCGAACGTGCATGGCTTCTCGAAGATACAGAAACGCTTTGTTTATATCATAATTTTCTTTGTCATTTGCATAAGAAGCTCCTAATAACTCCAATGCATCTATCTTTTCTTCTCGCTTACATTCTGGCAAGGAAATTAAATACTCCACAACCTCAGATTTGCCACACTCTGCCGCAACTGTTAGCGGCGTCATGTTGTGATCATTTTTTAGTCTGGACGCACCAAACCTGACTAACTCATGAACAATTTCTAAATGCCCACATTCTGATGAGAAATGTAGAGCTGTTGCCCCACAATGAGCACTGCAGTCTGGGTTAGCACCATTCTCCAGCAGGTAGCGTACAACATCTTTATGACCCTTGTAACTTGATATCATCAAACACGTATTATTGTATTTGTTGGATATTTTTGGGTCTGCGTCATGTTCGATTAGATATTTTACAATGTCCAGTCTGCCATCAAAACACGCGGCTCTGAGTGGCGTAGAGTTGGTCAGTGTTGGATGGTTGACATCTGCACCGTGGTCGATCAACAATTTCACCACACCGAAATGACCGGCTCCTGCAGCGCACCATAATGACGTGGCGCCTTCAATAACAAACCCATCAAACTTCACAACACCTGTCTGTTCTATATCCACCAAAAAGTTTGTCAATAACACAGCCACTACCTTTTCTTCGCCATTCCTAGCTGCAATAATAAGCGGTGTCGTTTTCTGTCCATCTTCCTCAGAATGGTGCTCCAATACTTCTTTTACGATCTCCCTTTCAACGTTCCATAACATTGCGAAAATACTAATAGCCATTCCATCGCGAGCAGAAGTGAATACTTTATGTTTTAACGTTTTAATGACCTCTGGGGTATATTCAGAAGCCATGGCTGGTTAGAATACATTAAAACCTGGCTTTGTAAACAATCATCCAATTTCGGTAGCCATACTTGTTCGGCTCACAGCGCATGTCAATGAAGCGTTTACACGAGTTACCTCCCTTATGTCATAAAGGGCTCCGGGCATCTCCGGCAGGCGTGTGTCAATGCAAGCTTGAGGCTGAAAACGGTCGCATACATCAGGGACGTTTATATATATGTGTCTGCATACTTATTTTAATAGTGATGATTCACATATCTTCCTTTAGTTAATGTTTGCACGATTGTAATTGACAGGTTTTAATAAGATGTCACATAAGCATTTTACTGACATTTTTACTAAATTATAACATGTAATCTATCAGGGACGTATATGTGCCTGATTCTATTTTTATTATAACATTTTTTTAAACAAATAAAATGAATCGTGTATATTTTCAGCTTCTATTTCTCGTGTCCGTGTTAATAAAATTTCATTTTGAATATTTCATTACGACTTCTTACCTTCTATATTACCTTTCATATATAAATCTTCAATGTACCAATTTGACCAAATATAGGCTAACGTTTATAATATACGTTATACCAGTGATATACTGTATGATACGTATATATTTCCATACGTCGTGGACATGATATTCGTACTTTATTGCCAAATAATTCAACCAACTTGCTTCCTACTTATTTATTTAAGCAGAATGCATGTTCGTTAGAGTTACTGTGTCGATCTCCTTTCAAAGACATTAAACATCCGAGGTGTGATCTATGTTACGGAGGTTTCAAACACCAGCAATTATATTATAACCAGCAGAATTTGAAGAAACTTTCATATAATGGTTATGTCACTACTATCACGGACTTAGATAATCTAAGTCTCTGCTACTATATAAAGTCGATTTCATAAAAAAATTAAACATTCTGGTACTATGATATCACGGAATTAGAATAAGTCTAAGTTCGTGTTGGTATATAAAGTCAGGGACGTATATGTCATATACGTCCCTGATAAAGTTTAAAATGAAAATTTTGAATTTTCGTCAATCTTAACATTTTCAATATTTTTGGGGTGTCATATTTTCTGAACACTAACAAACTATTAAAAACAGAGAAGAAGTATTACTTATTAGCCTCAGGGATGTATATATTTTATTTTATTCCCCATCAAGTGTTTTAAATTACTGGATGTGTACGAATACAAGTGATTAACCACAAGATTAAGACTAGAAAACTTAACAAAATACGTACACATTGGATTTGTCCATATAGTTTTTAGCTTTTAACAGTAATTCAAAGTGATTACAGTGAGAGTTGTCTTTCTTGAACAAAATAGGAACGTTTTGTTAAAGAATTTTAAATCGTTACATTATGAAAAAAAGTATATGAAGTGTATTAATATTATGTCATCAATATTTGCATTTTTTCTCAGTCCTGTACACGTTGGACATCATTCCAGAACCTCCTATGTTATTGTTCACTTACATGTCACGACCAGTACACATGTAACCAGAGCCGTCTTAGATCATTTGACGTTATCATTTCTTCTTTGTAAAGGCCTTTTCCATTGTCAGGGGTAATTTTAAAACGAAAAGGAAAACTTATTTCACGTGGTGTAAATTATTAGCGAATACAAAACAAAAGATTCTCAAATGAAGTACTAAAACACAAGATTATTAAATACATACATGTATATAAAATAATATAATTTTCTTACATTCATCACAAGATTAACCCAAGCCGAGAGTTTGCCTTTGAAAACCCCAAGGGTGGAATTTTTCTATTTTACACTACTGGTCATGAAAGAGTCTTATATTCCATATGGTTTTAGTTCATACATAAGGCCATACTTACTAGCACGCCCATCCCATCCTATATCCTAACTCAATGTATCCTATATAGAGTTAATTGCGTATTAGCACTCTTTGTCAGATTCATTTAATTAACATATTACCATAATATACTAGATTTAATTCTTCTCTAGCAGAGTGATCTTGATTATGAAAACTTTATTTTGATTTGTGCTATCTATGGGGTCACCTGCCCGACCACGTGGGTTTTTCCGGATACTCCGGTTTCCTCCCACAATAAGACCCCTCGCACACTAACATCCGGGCCAACAAGAGTGATTAATATAAGTTGTATAACTTGTTTCATAATTGTTGTAAAATAAATAAAGTTTATATATATATATGTGCTATCTCTGTTGATAAAATTATGAAATTGTATAATTAATTGAATTGTACAAGACATTTCTGCGAACGAATCATTCTATTCTAATGATGCTAAACATTTAATCAAGGATGACATTCTTCTATCGATATAGATTATGATTCATGCGTTGATTATGCATTGGTATATCTGCATGTTTATGGATTGACTATTTATTAACTTGTATATATATATTCTTGTGTATGGAAATTATCAAAACTGACACGGACACATTGATTAGGGCTTTCATTCTATCCATTGAGAACTTCAGACTGTTTATTAAGGGTTATGGTTAGATTAGGATACGCCAGAGTAAATAGGGGTTGATTTTATTTATTGACCGGGAATTGGAAGGTTGATGATTATGTATTTAAAACGTAGAACAAGAGCACCGCAAGTGGAGGCATGATACGCCCGTCGTACCCTATCTGAAGTATAATGATATGGAAACACGGTATAACAAGAGCACCGCGAATGGAGGCATGATACGCCCGTCGTACCCTATCGAAAGTATAATGGTATAGATACACAAAAAAAAGTTCTGACACACTCTACATAATATCCGAAAATTTCATCAGTTACGAAGTTCAAAATGGTCTTTCAAGAGTTCACGACAGACATGCATTTCCTACATAAAGCCTATATTTAATTATGAAATGTAGTTACTCAACATAACCCATAATATATGTTAAATATTATAGTTTTTCAAAGTACCATACCAAATTTTAGAGGAATTGAAGAAAACACAAAAAAGTTTTAATATTTTTTACATAATGCCCTTAATTGCATCAGATACGAAGTTCCAAGGGCCATAACTCTAGTAAATATTGTCAAACTAAACTGTCATTCAGGAAAACACAACTTCATAACACATTTTCTACATAATGCGTTTATTTTGCAATTGAGAAAATGCAATATTGTTACACAAAAAAAAGTTGAAAAAACTTAACAAAACCCGTAATAGATGTTATATATTAGAGCTTTTCAAACTACCATACCAATTTTTAGAGGAATTGAAGAAAACGCAAAAAAGTTCTGACACTTTCTACATAATGCCCGAAATGGCATCAGATATGAGGTTCCAAAGGGCCATAACTCTAGTAAATATATTTGAATTGAACTGCCATTCAGGAAAATACAACTTCGTGTTATGTTTATTAAGCCTAGCAAGTTTGAAAGATATCTGTTGAAAACTGTAGAAGAAGATCTCCAAACAACAGTTTACAACATAAATGCATTTTCTACATATAAGTGCCTATATTTTGCAATTATTGCATATGAGCAATGCTATTACGCAAAAAGTTTAAATAACTGAACAAAACCCGTAATATAGGCTAAGTATTATTAATAGCTATTCAAAGTACCATACCAAATTTTAAAGGAATTAAAGAAAACACAAAAAGTTCTGACATTTTCTACATAATGCCCGAAATGGCATCTGATATGAAGTTCAAAGGACCATAACCCTAGTAAATTTCGTTGAATTAAACTGTCATTCAAGGAAACACAACCTCATGTCATGGTTATTAAACCTAGCAAGTTTGAAAGATATCGATTGAAAACTGTAGGAGAAGATCTCCGGACAAGCAACAGTTTACAACAGAAATGCATTTTCTACATGTACATATAAGTGCCTATATTTTGTAATTAATGCATATGAGCAATGCTATTACACGAAAAGTTTAAACAAATCAACAAAACCCGTAATAAATGTTAAAGATTTTAGCTTTTCAACGTACCATACCTTATTTTAGAGGAAATGAAGAAAACACCAAAAAGTTCTGACGTTTTCTACATAGTGCCCGAATTTGGGTCCCAAAGGGCCATAACTCAAGTAGTGAATATTGTCGAAAGAAACTTTCGTTCAGGAAAACACAACTTCATGTCATGGTGGTCAAGCCAAGCAATTTTGAAAGAAATCGGATGAAAACTGTAGGGGGAGATCTCCGGACTGATAATAGTTTACGACGGACAGACAACGCCACACAATAATACGTCCCGTCATTTTTGACGGGCGTATAAAAATGGAATTAAAAAGAATATTTGACTCAACAAGTACTGATTCAGAACCTCCGACATTGAATACACGGATAGTACAGTATAGAAGAAACCCCCTGTTTAGCCTGCTTGACTGCTGTATCCGATATGATATTACCGAGGATGGTTAAACTTTGTTGAGAACAAAAACCTATTTGAAGGCCCAATATACGTAGCTTTCGGCAAAACTTGAAGCGAAAATCAAGCCTAATTACTAATTATATTTATAGATTTAGTTAAGATTAACTGATATCAGCAATATTCAAGATGAATTCTTTCGCGGTTACCGGTACAACAGCAGTTGAAACACGCTTTTTGTAAACACGCGTCCATTTCGAACCGTCTAATACCTTCGGTTTGTTGTTGAAGTGGGCCCCACCTGAATTATTTTCAATTCTTTGGATTTTTTTGTCCAGAGTTTGTTGTTAGTTACCGCTCAGGTTTACTTCGTTTTACGCTTATTTTTGCATGGTTATCAACTGGATTTTTTTTCACAATTTTTCAGAATCACGAAAATTTTACCTAACGTTACGTATATTGGGCCTTTAATGTAGTTTTCCGTTATGTTTTAATAAACCCTAGATATACTGACAGCGGTACACTTACTTGGAAGCACCGGGTAAGGTACAGTCCACTCACAGTACAAAACAAGTAGGGATTGATCGATATCTTATTCCCAAGAGGAAGGATTCATAATGAAACTGTTATTGAAAATACCCGCTATGATTGTCGTAGAGAAAATGATATGAACTTATATCGGTGTATAGTAGACCCTTCGGGCAAATGATAAATATTTACATAAAAATCAATCTTTTGATCTTTTTCTTAATAATTGAAAATAAAAGATACAAACTATGGCGGCCCTTTGCGCACCTGTGTTGCAACCCATCACGATGGATAGTATAATTATACGCATGACTGGCTGTTTGATTGAGAGTGATACAGGGGTATACTATCTTAAAACCGTTCTGTATAAAAAAAAAAAGCTGGAACATTAATGATATCTCATTTACATTTATTGATCAATATATCAAGTTTCGTGTTTTATATGGTTCATACTCGATATCCAGGGGTTACGATCACCTACGCTCTCTACACCGCTGGCCCCGGGATCATGAAACAAACTTAAGTCTAAGTAAAAATTTGAACTTAAGTCAAAACTTTTTACTCTGCTAAGACAACATTCTTAAGTGGATCATAAAACGTGCTAAGAGGTCCAGAATTAGACTTTTCCGTTTCATGATCATGAAGCCTGGAATATGTAGAATATTTCTCAATGAGACCAGGGCCCGTATTCATGAAACCGTTCCCATGCTCAAGCATGGATTCTGTGCTCAAGCCTTATTAATAGTTATGGCTATAAATCATATGAACAATCTAACTTTGTCAAAGTTTTGGTAAAAAGTTGAAGAGGAATGATGTCAAAAGCTGTTTTCAACATTTACAGTGACTTTTTGACTCCTTGAGCATAAGAACAGTTTCATGAATACGGGCCCTGGATGGCGACTATCAAACTAGATCCTAGTTTTCTTCAAGCTGTCAATTTTGAAATCGAACAAATCGCGGCAGACAAAACCACTATGTGTATGTCGAAACAATACTGGTACCTGTAACATGTTTCATAAATGTTCCTTAATTAAAAAAGAAGTTAAGGAAAACATGTAAGTTAAACTTTTGTATTACTTTTCTATGGAGATTTCCCTACTTTTCAGGAATAAGTCATGGCAAAACTGCAGGCAAGCTAAGGTAAAAGAAAAAAACATGACCAATCGCTAGGCCGTATGCCTGTCCTTTGAAGAATACAAAGGAGCCGCAACCGACTTCAAAGCCTGTCAATGTTTACCGTTATGTGACCACGAGATTGTTTTGATGGACACCAAAGGGTGGAACCAATGGCGCACACGGAGCCCTCAGACTTGCTATGACATAATAGTCCAGGGGTGTAGAAAGCGTAGGTGATCGTAACCCCTGGAGGATGTTTGTGGCTCTGAATAATTGTCAATCCGAAAGTGCAGTATTTTTTTACTTTGAATGTATTTCTGAAAATACGATATTTCAATTATGCATTCAGAAAATTACAATAATCGCAGGTCCTGAAAGTGATTTCAAACAATTCCTGAAATTAACAGGTTATTATTAACCCGATACATTGCACGACACGGTATACATAAATACAATTCATTTACGTATATCTACATATTGTGATGAGTACATGTATATGGAAGAGCACGATGCTCACCCTTACGAAGATGTCACTGAATATCTTATATTCATTTATCAGAGAAATCACGGTCAAATATTGTTACTTGCGTTTCAAGTCATTTAGTCAATACACACTACCTTATTTAGTAATCCAAGATGGACACAACATCACAAGTGGACCGGATTTGGAATACCTTGCAGCCTTTTGGAACTTATCAAAAATGTCAGATCGCTTATCTACTCTTTTTGACCATGTTTCAAATCGCTGCTGTGGTGTTAACCTTTGTTTTGTACGGTAGGTTTGATCAACTAGTCTCAAGCAGGTTGAAATGAAATGAAACACCGCTTCTAAGTTACGAATCAATTCCTTTAATATATAGTAGAAATGGTTTATAAATTTGTCCTCAGTGTTGTTGATTGTTCATTACTCGGTAAGTGTTAAACGTGTTCGTTTGATTAACTCTTAATACCACGAGGCCTATAAATGCTAATCAATTATTCACGTAAAGATTATTTTACACAATCAATTAGTATTTTATGCGAAGTTTCGATGACTAGTACGATATGTACCCTGTCACCTTCACCAGAAAAATGATCAGCAAAGCGTATGCACACAACAGGTGTAAATTGTGCACGAGTTGGTAAACTAAACGACAAATCGGTCATTTCGTCTACGCTGTTAGACGTGTGTGCATAGTAAAGTTATTGTACCGAAATGACTCGATCCAGCTACTTAATCATCTATTCTGTTTTTGTTTGTAGCAATGTTACTGAGTCTCTTTTGTCGAATTATTTCCTCTTGTGTTGTAGCTATTTACCCAAATAAGGCCATTCCCTAGACAAATATATGCATTGTAATATCAAAACCCGGGGCCTCCCTTCAACAAGTATCGTAAGCGATGGGAAAGCATACCAACGTAGATAGCCTATCTGTCAATGACCAGTTTCCAGTTGACAAACGTAGATTTAAATTTCTTACTTCATAGTGTGTTACACTGAAATGGGATCCTCGAAATTCAGGGGTTACGCTCACCCAAGCTCTCTACACCCCTAGAGTATGTCATGGCAAAACTGAAGGCTCCATGCGCCACCTTGTTGATGACGCAATCAGATTTGTTCGATCCTTTAATGCATATCAAAATAATCTCGTCGTCACATAACGGTAAAATTTGACAAAATTTGAAGTCGTTTGCGGCTACTTTCTAAATCTTCAAAAGACAGACAACAGCCTTGCTTCCGATTGGTCAGATATTTAACCTGAGCGTGCCTTCAGTTTTGCCATGACATAATTATAACCCCTGGATATCCAGGATGGGATATTGGTGAAAATAAATAAGAGAATACCGAAGCGTTAACAAAATCATAATCCAAACTCAAAACGTATTTGTCATCTGTCTCTAAAGGGGCACGTAGTTTGAACGGTTCAACCAAAACGTGTTCTGTTAAGGCGGCCTTGTAGTGTTCGGTCCACACGGCCTTTTAGTGTTCGGTCCAGACGGCCTTTTAGTGTTCGGTTCAGACGGCCTTGTAGTGTTCGGTCCAGACGGCCTTGAAGTGTTCGGTCCAGACGGCCTTTTAGTGTTCGGTTCAGACGGCGTTTAAGTGTTCGGTTCAGACGGCCTTGTATTGTTCAGTTCAGACGGCCTTTTAGTGTTCGGTTCAGACGGCCTTGTATTGTTCAGTCCAGACGGCCTTGTAGTGTTCGGTCCAAACGGCCTTGTAATGTTCGGTTCAGACGGCCTTTTAGTGTTCGGTTCAGACGGCCTTGTAGTGTTCGGTCCAGACGGCCTTGTAGTGTTCGGTTCAGACGGCCTTGTAGTGTTCGGTTCAGACGGCCTTGTAGTGTTCGGTCCAGACGGCCTTGTAGTGTTTGGGTCAAACAGCCTTGTAATGTTCGGTTCAGACGGCCTTTTAGTGTTCGGTTCAGACGGCCTTGTAGTGTTTGGGTCAAACAGCCTTGTAATGTTCGGTTCAGACGGCGTTTTAGTGTTCGGTTCAGACGGCCTTGTAGTGTTTGGGTCAAACAGCCTTGTAATGTTCGGTTCAGACGGCGTTTTAGTGTTCGGTTCAGACGGCCTTGTAGTGTTTGGGTCAAACAGCCTTGTAATGTTCGGTTCAGACGGTGTTTAAGTGTTCGGTTCAGACGGCCTTGTAGTGTTCGGTTCAGACGGCCTTTTAGTGTTCGGTTCAGACGGCCTTGTAGTGTTCGGTTCAGACGGCCTTGTAGTGTTCGGTTCAGACGGCCTTGTAGTGTTCGGTTCAGACAGCCTTGTAATGTTCGGTTCAGACGGCCTTGTAATGTTCGGTTTTAACGGCTTTGTAATGTTCGGTTCAGACGGCTATGAAGTGTTCGGTTCAGACGGCCTTGTAGTGTTCGGTTCAGACGGCCTTGTAGTGTTCGGTTTTAACGGCTTTGTAATGTTCGGTTCAGACGGCTATGAAGTGTCCGGTTCAGACGGCTTTTAAGTGTCCGGTTCAGACGGCCTTGTAGTGTTCGGTCCAGACGGCCTTGAAGTGTTCGGTCCAGACGGCCTTTTAGTGTTCGGTTCAGACGGCGTTTAAGTGTTCGGTTCAGACGGCCTTGTATTGTTCAGTTCAGACGGCCTTTTAGTGTTCGGTTCAGACGGCCTTGTAGTGTTCGGTCCAGACGGCCTTGTAGTGTTCGGTCCAAACGGCCTTGTAGTGTTCGGTTCAGACGGCCTTTTAGTGTTCGGTTCAGACGGCCTTGTAGTGTTCGGTCCAGACGGCCTTGTAGTGTTCGGTTCAGACGGCCTTGTAGTGTTCGGTTCAGACGGCCTTGTAGTGTTCGGTCCAGACGGCCTTGTAGTGTTTGGGTCAAACAGCCTTGTAATGTTCGGTTCAGACGGCCTTTTAGTGTTCGGTTCAGACGGCGTTTAAGTGTTCGGTTCAGACGGCCTTGTATTGTTCAGTTCAGACGGCCTTTTAGTGTTCGGTTCAGACGGCCTTGTAGTGTTCGGTCCAGACGGCCTTGTAGTGTTCGGTCCAAACGGCCTTGTAGTGTTCGGTTCAGACGGCCTTTTAGTGTTCGGTTCAGACGGCCTTGTAGTGTTCGGTCCAGACGGCCTTGTAGTGTTCGGTTCAGACGGCCTTGTAGTGTTCGGTTCAGACGGCCTTGTAGTGTTCGGTCCAGACGGCCTTGTAGTGTTTGGGTCAAACAGCCTTGTAATGTTCGGTTCAGACGGCCTTTTAGTGTTCGGTTCAGACGGCCTTGTAGTGTTTGGGTCAAACAGCCTTGTAATGTTCGGTTCAGACGGCCTTTTAGTGTTCGGTTCAGACGGCCTTGTAGTGTTTGGGTCAAACAGCCTTGTAATGTTCGGTTCAGACGGCGTTTTAGTGTTCGGTTCAGACGGCCTTGTAGTGTTTGGGTCAAACAGCCTTGTAATGTTCGGTTCAGACGGTGTTTAAGTGTTCGGTTCAGACGGCCTTGTAGTGTTCGGTTCAGACGGCCTTTTAGTGTTCGGTTCAGACGGCCTTGTAGTGTTCGGTTCAGACGGCCTTGTAGTGTTCGGTTCAGACGGCCTTTTAGTGTTCGGTTCAGACGGCCTTGTAATGTTCGGTTCAGACGGCCTTGTAATGTTCGGTTTTAACGGCTTTGTAATGTTCGGTTCAGACGGCTATGAAGTGTTCGGTTCAGACGGCCTTGTAGTGTTCGGTTCAGACGGCCTTGTAGTGTTCGGTTTTAACGGCTTTGTAATGTTCGGTTCAGACGGCTATGAAGTGTCCGGTTCAGACGGCTTTGAAGTGTCCGGTTCAGACGGCCTTGTAGTGTCCGGTTCAGACGGCTTTGAAGTGTTTGGGTCAAACAGCCTTGTAGTGTTCGGTTCAGACGGCTTTGAAGTGTTCGGTTCAGACGGCTTATAATTGAAGTGTTCTGTTCAGAAAGGCTTCACTATACATGTACAATGTATTTTTGTTAGATAGATTTTGTTTTGTCCACCGTATTCTTCTTCATTGAAAAATAACAGACCATAATTTTCACAATGCATTTCACAGGATATGTCCCGGATTTCGAATGCAGCCCTTTGCACGAACCTTTGTCGACATACGGGCTCCCTCACGAGGGGACGAACTGGACCTCACGACAACTCACTTACGGAAAGTGTGAGATTTCTGTTGTGACAAACACAACAAATGGTACATTACTAGATTCGTCGACCCTCTCCTGTCGAGAAGGATATTCTTTCGACAAAAATGAAGGAACGACCATCATTTCAGAGGTAACAAGGCACGGGTGTTCTCGAAAAAGTTAATGTAAAAATGGAATTATTTGCGGTGTGGAAATTTCTGGAGTTTGAGGATATTTTAAAAACAAAATTAATATCCATAATAAATTTCCGAAAGTAACATACACGAAGACGTTTATTGGTGGTGAAAAATACATTGTGTAGTTATGATTTACCAAATCTTGTCTGTGCAAAACAATAATCACAATAACTTTTATTTTTTATTTGGTGTCAAAACTAAGTACAGAATTAAACCCGTATATCCGTACACGTAATAAGATGAATCTGTCTATAAAGCTAAGAAGTCGTGAGTTTGAATTCGAGATCGTACAAATATACTTATCTGTTTGTGCTCCGTCATACGAGGGGTGTTCCATAAATAATGTCATCTGTGCTTTATTTCGCGGAAATCGTGCAATTTATGCACAAAACCACCTCGTGTCGATTGAGTGATCACTGGCTCGTGACACAGGTAAATATCTCGTCCACACGTTCACTGGCCTCGGTACAGTGTACATCGTTTCATAGCCTATTCGTTAGACTAGACACAAAATGACAGGAAAACGAGCTGAAAGTGTTCTTGAAATTAGGGCCTATATAAAAGGTAGGTCATTACTCGGCATAAAGGCTGTAGATATTCACCGCGAGGTGTATGCCATTTATGGGGAGGGCCAAATGTCTCACAGGACTGTTTGCAGGTGAGAAGGTAAATTTAGTGCTGGGCAGCAGCAACTGAAAGATGCTGCTCACCCAGGTCGTCCTGCAACAACTACAACCAAAGGTAACATAGAAAAAATCCGAAATATCCTCCAAACTGATGCTCGATTCACCGTAAGACAATTGGCTCGAATGACAAACTTGTCGTTAGCAAGAGTTCATGCAATTTTGAAGAAACACCTAAAAGAAAGATAAATGCAAGATGGATACCCAATTCTTTAACGGATGAGCAAAAGAAGACGCGTGTAACAATGGCAAAAAAACTCCTCAAAATGTACCCCAAATATAGTAAAAAGGCTTTTGATAATATAGTCACTGGTGATGCGACCTGGGTGTATTATTTTGAACCAAAGCGGAAGGTTGCCAACCGAATATGGGCCACTAAAAATGCCAGACGCCCAAGTATTGCCAAACGAATACGAACGGTAAAGAAGGTTTTGTATGCTATTTTTTCACTAATAAGGGTCCAGCTATTCAAATCCCGGTGCCAAAAGGCAGAACGGTCACAGGCAAGTTCTATAAAAACGCTGTTCTGAGAAAGTTGAAGAACTACTACAAAAGTCGCCGCCCCAAAACAGGACTTAAGTATGTCCGACTTTTGCATGATAATGCACCCGCTCACAAGGCACGTATTGTGACTGACTTTTTGGAGTCAGAGAAGGTTACCGTCCTTCCGCACCCTCCGTATTCGCCAGACTTGGCCCCCTGCGACTATTTTCTCTTTCCAAAACTTAAATATCATTTATCTGGAAGGAGATACAATTCGAGAAATGCCCTTGGATCTGCTGTTTATCAATGTCTGATGGGTGTACCCATTGAAGAGTATGAAAAATGCTTCCAAAAATGGATTGACCGGCTAAAAAGGTGTGTTCTGGCTGACGGAGAGTATTTTGAAGGGCAGAGCAAATTAAAATGAACAAAAGCACTTCCGCTATATGAGTACCGATGCAAGTGACATAATTTTTGGAACACCCCTCGTATTGAATGCGCACAACACCATATTAAGACATGCTTTCTCTGACTGACTAAAGAGACATTATGACGAAGCATATTTTTTCTAATTTTCCCCAAATATCAGGTAAACGTATCACGTGAGTCTTATTTAAAATGGAAATGATTTACTGTAACTCATTACATCTGTCAAACAACATTTTGCTCGTGGGTTTATCTGTATTACCGTAGGTACAGCAAGACATTTCATTGTAAACAAATTGACTATCCACCGGAAGTGTGTATGGCGGGTGTCGTCGATAAAGCAGAAGATGCTTACTTTTCAGGAACACCTGGTCTTATACTTTAACAGGGGTGTCCATGTACTTTAAGTAAATCTTTCCTTCGTTCATATTTTGCCACTAGTTTTATTAATTTTGAGTTCGAATATCAAATTATTCCAGCAATAGCATGCATTGCCTTTCATAGAATGGAAAAAAAATTAATGTAGTCCAAGAGATTTGTTCATTTTCATTTTTTTTTTTATTTCATAAAGAAAAAGGATCGGCATAACCTATATAAGTTTTCTCCAAATAGTAACAATGAGATATAAGTTGAAATAAGGACAACCTTCAAGTATAATTATTTGATTTTCTTTCATTATAGTTAAAGTAGAATCTAGTTCATTCATAGTAATTTATTTTGTTCGTAAACCTTGAACTGATTTGTCCATTTTTGGGTCTATCGTTCCGTCCGTGTGGCTATTTATAGTTTTACAAAACTCCCAACACCAAAAGAAGCCGAGACAGACAGTTACTTTGCAGTAACCTGACTTTCGTTTTACAGTGGAACCTCGTGTGTGACCAATCAGGAGTGGGAGAACTTGGCCAGACTCTCGTAATGGCCGGTCAGATTGTTGGGGCGACTCTGTTTACCTCCCTTTCCGACCGCTATGGTCGCAAGCCAGTGTTTGTGGGCACGCATCTGCTTCTGTTCATTATGAGTCTCGCGCTCACGTTCGTGCCAACGTTTGTCGTCTTTGCTATCATGCGATTCGTCATTGGTGCATTACAACAAGTAGGTGTATATATTTCCTTTGAATAGTTTTCATAAATCTAAAACCCGAAATACTTACACAGGGACACGTATATAGACATACATGATAAATACCTAAATATACATGTATGCTAAAAAAAGCGATATATATTTCTTAGCGATAAATACCTATATACGGGAAAAAGTAGTATGTTTATGATAAAATTAGCGATAAATACCTATGTATAATTAATTAATAGCTAATTCTATCATACAAGTCTACACGTGTCCCTGGGGTCAAACTTTTTGAGCAATCGAGGACCTATCATAATTCAAACTAGAAAATGTTTTCGTAGACTGTTGTTTTCTGATCCACATTCGACGCTAATGGAACTGATATAACATTGAAAGAATCCTATTCAGTAATTCCCGTCAAAATGACGTTATACCATTATTCGAACATCTCAAAAAACGACGGTACCTTTATAGTACCACTGTTATGTAAAAAGTTTCGCTTCCCACTTTCAAATTTTGCATTCTAAAGTGTGTGATGAATCTCGTTCACGTTAATTCCTATTCCTCCAAGTTAAGGAATATCCAACAATGCAGTATAACCAAGGGACCCGCTTACTAGTTCAGCAACATCGAACGTGATCAGTCTAGTTTGGTGACAACGTAGTGAGTCTGAGCGACCATGTCCTTAAACGACCGTATTCACAAAGTAGTTCTCATCCCCCGGCATTGGTTATGTCATCGTTCTTGTCACTTGCCTAGAAAAAAACACTTGCAAAGATTGAAAACTGAATTCGGCTTTTATGTCCGAACGTTTGACAAAAAAAGATTTTTGGAAAACGTATAGCGGGAAATTAGCTTTGAGCACCAAATCTAGCTTGAACATGAGAAAGCTTTCACGAATATGGACCCTTAGCGATCCAAATCAAATAAAAGAAAAAAAGGTTATGAAATTCCCTGTTTCTATGAAATCCGATATGACAAAGGAATGATGCAACCCTATCGATGTACATGTGTTAACGAACTTTCATACTGACTTCAATATTATGTTTGCGTTGACACTTATATTGTAAAACTGGTTTCGACAGAGGTGGGGGCAGTAGACAATGATCAGCTTGTATCTGTACAATGAATAATGTAGTGAATTCAACAAATAACAAGTTTATTCCTGTTAAACATCAACTGGTATCCACTGGCCCCCCACCCCCACCCCTCCAATCACCATTGCACGTTTACTATTATCAATTATTCCTTCTGGACAGAAACTAATGGGTTTTAGTGACGTCCCTTCATATTTCATCATTATTGCTGCTACGCAACAGTTGGTGTTCAGTGACGTCACTTCATACCATGTTTAGTATTATTTCTACGAGGCAGAAAATGGGTTTTAGTGACGTCCTTTCATTCCGTATTAAGCACTAATCCTGCTACACAACATCTGATGTCTAACTACAATCCTACTAGACACAAACCGGTGGATTTTAGTGACGTGCCTTCATATTTCAGCTTGGTTTGGTTTATTTTGTTTTATTCCCTATGAATAAGCCATGGTCATTTAAGTAAGTGCCAGGTTTTGGAGGTGGAGGGAAGCAGGAGTACCTGGAGAATAAAACACCGACCTACCGTTAGTACATGACAACTACCCCACGTGGGTTTCGAACTTGCAACCCAGAGTTGGAGGGCTAGTGGTAGAATGTCGGGACACCTTAACGACTCGGCCACCGCGGTACCTGTCATATTTTAGCACTATTTCTGCTTCAGCTGGTTTCTAGCTACGTAACTTCATACCATGCTCAGTATTATTACAGCTAGAACTTACATGTTCCTTACTTTACTTATTACTCCGGCTAACTCCCTTTATTCGTGCAGGGAATGGCTTTGGCCCTGTCCATCATGACTCTGGAACTAGTACCTCAACAGTACAGAGGCTTAACTGGCGCTCTTGGGCAATTCGCATGGACGATGTTTGTTATCATATTAGCTGGTATAGGATATTTCATGCGGAACCTCTCGTGGCGGTACATCCAACTTGTAACGGCACTGGCATCAGTCCATGCCTTAGCAACATATTGGTAAGTATACGTGTTCTAGTAATATCATCATGTCATGTAGGTACGTAGATCTATATTTATTTACGTGGTGGCGTATCAATGCAAGCTCTCGACTGTTCTGTGGAGAATCCCTCTTCTTTTGAAGAAATGGAGTGATTCAAAGTGAAACTTAATTTGGTGAAGACTACTCCTCGGGTAAATGTGACTAAACTTCTATAAATAGAAAATATCCCCCAGGAGAAGTTACGCTGAATCTACGTACTTTGCCTAAAACATCTAAAACGGGAAAGCCTTCTTATCAATAGAGGACGTGAATCTATTAGGGCAAAGGAACTGGGATATGTTTAAAATTACTTTCCTTCTGTTTAAATTAAAGGGTTCAAACGAAACTTTGGGTGGAGTGCCCTTTTGTTAAAAGCCCTAATTACGTCAAAAGGTCACCATTTTAATGTAAACAATTGAAAACGGGTTCTGGCTTTAAGTTTCGTGACAAAATAAGATTTGTATTTTGATTATGCTATCACCGAAACAAGAAATCAGGTTTGAAAACAAAATCCATGCTTGCGCATAAGAACGGTTTCATTAATGGCAGAAGACATATAAATATCCAGCATGGTTTAAATAGTCATACATGTATGTACTCAGAAACAACTACAAAGGGTTTATCCTTATTTCTAGGATTGTTGACGAATCTTTAAGATGGCTTATTGCAAACAAACGAAAAGACGAGGCTTTAAAAGTGATCCGGAGGGTAGCGAGGATCAACAAAGTCAGCCCTGCGCAAGTGGCGGAAGTGACGCAATATCTTTCCGATGCCCATGAACCCGCCAATGGTGTACCTTGTAACGGCCAACTAGAAGGACTGCAACCCTTAAATAGTAATGGAGTGTCTCCTCTATCGGACAGTTCTGAGGATACCCAGGAGGACACCTACACCATAGCAACCAAGATGTCCGACAGGGAAGAGAAGCCCACCGTTATAGACTTATTCCGACACAAACTGCTGCTAAAACATTCCTTGATTCTTTGGTTTGTTTGGTAAGTGCTTGGTGATTCAATTTGATGACTTTAGAAAATACCATCTAAATCGTCCTCGATATCCAACGGTTACGCTCACCTTCACTCTCCACACCCCTGGAATATGTCATAGCAAAATTGTAGGCTCTGTAAACGCCCCATTGTTGATGAGGCAAAAAGACTAGTTCGATCATTTAATGTATATCAAAATATTCTCTCGGGTACATAACGGTAAAAAAGACAGTTATCATATCTTGTGAATTATTACATTAGACCAATCAAATTGCTACTTCACACTATCAGTTTTGCCATGACATTTTCCGATGGTGTAAAGGCGTAGGTGAGCGGAACCCCTGGGTATCGAGGATGTATATGTAATAGTAGTTGACTTAAATTGCAATATGTACTATATTTTTTTGCTAGCAAACCAATTATTCGGTAAATTACGGCTTACAAATAGTAAGGGAGCAAACAAAATTCGAAGGTGATTAAAAGTTTTATTTAAACAAAAGTGACAATGGAAAATAAATGTCTTATCCTTTTAGTATATGAAAGAGAGAAGCACATTCCATGGCATGAAAAGCGATAATATAAAATTGAAAATAATGAAAGAGTTATGTCCCTTGTTGTGTCTTTATCAAATTCAACAGGTGTACGAATAGTCTCACGTATTTCGGGCTGTATCTGACGTCCACCTCTCTAACCGGAAATCGTCACCTGAACTTTTTCCTGAATGGATTAGTGGAGCTCCCTGGTGCATTTATGTACGCCTTCCTTGTTAACAGGTGAGCTCTGTGACGTCACACACTAACCTCGCTAATAAAATACGCCTCAAACTACAGAACTCAAGAATATCATTACACTTTACATTACTCCTTTCCCAGGTTTCAATTCTAAACGAAGGTTCAGTTTATCACTATTAACGATATTCCAGAGTGTCACTTTTAATGACACAAAAGAATGTCATTTTTAATGATATTCCAGAGTGTCACTTTTAATGACATTCCAGAGTATCACTTTTAATGACATTCCAGAGTGTCATTTTTAATGACATTCTAGAGTGTCATTTTTAACGATATTCCGGAGTTCGCTTCGTTGTTCCAAGGAACAATGTCTTTTATTCAAGGTTCAAGTATTTTTGTCTATTTTCCACACAAAAAAAGTGCGCTAATATGTCGCAGTTGATTCGTTATTTTAGGGCTTGCTCTAAATATTGCGAATTTTGTAATCGATGTCGACTGCTGGCAAACAAACTAACAACACAGGGATTCGAGAGATGTGGACTGATCAGAACTGTTGGCAGTTTTATGGTCGCCATCTTTGTCTCATTGAGAACATTTTTGTGCGATATGAAGATAGACGTGTTTAAGTTTTGTGCGATATGAAGATAGACGTGTTTGAGTTTTGTGCGATATGAAGATAGGCGTGTTTGGGTTTTGTGCGATATGAAGATATACGTGTTTGGGTTTTGTGCGATATAAAGATAGGCGTGTTTGAGTTTTCTTATTAGTGTGCTTATTTGTTGGGATTGACAATGGTGACTCGGTTCTCATTTCGAGGGCTTGATGTTTACCAGGATGTGACAAAGATTTACATGGCGGGTGTTGCCGATATTCTCTTGTACTTTTACGAAGGTCTCCATGTGCATCTTTCCTTTTTTCGTATTCTACCCCTAGTTCAATCGTTTTTGAGTTAGGGTTAGGGTTTTTGTTCACGCTTCGGTATTCTCTAAAACATCATTAATTATCTTCCAATGCTACAAAGTTTCATGAGATACTATCAATCACCTAAGAGAACTCCCATGCACTGCAATGTATTATTTTTAAGTGATTACCTTTACCTATGATCAGTTACCCCCAAAGGTTCCAGAGCTTTTAATTGTTTTCAATATTATTCGAGCTGTTTTTATTTATAATCCAAGGTACTGTGTACTGTTATCGGGGTTACATAACCTACTATCAATATTCATTTAAGAGATTTCTTAGAGTTTCTGTCATGTACCCCTATATTACTTGTAACAATAATCTTACCTAAGGTCCCGTAATACTTCTATCATTGATCACACAGGGTTTAGATGAGCTAATATAATTTATTCCCAAAATTTTGTGAACTATTTGTATTTGTCTAGGATTCAATGAACTTTTTTTCATTTATCTTCCATTTTTCCAAAGTCCTCTATCATTTATCCTCATGAACTCCAACGAATTTCTACCCTTTATTTATGAGGGTCCATGACACATATTAACTTACCTCCCAACGCTTCATGAGCTACTACAATTGATCTTCTAATGTTTCAATGGATATATCTACCTTGCAACTCTGATTTAGCTGCTATCATTTATCTTTTATCGATCCCTTGAATTTACTACATGTATCAGATGTCTACTAAAGTTTCATTCTCTACTAGTACGTATTTCCATGAGTTCCTTGAGCTGTCATAAAATTTCCTCTTAGAGTTTGTGTCTTGCTTTAAATTTTCTCCTTGGGGAGGGCGATATAAACAAAATACATTGTCGGTTTCTGAACTGCTCACACGTAGTTCGGTGCGAGAAATGAACCCATTTCATATTTTCTTTTTATTACAAGTAATAATGTACTCGGTCCCCTGATTGGTCAATATTTATGTTTTATATAAACCCTTTAGTTCGAACACACATGTATGTGAATTATCAACACGTGCAACTAATTATAATAATACATTCATTGATGTGATAAATGACAAACTTAATGATGCTGCAAATATTATTTCTGAATTTAGTTCTTATAAAATATATATTAATACTGAGAAACAAAACCTATTTAGTGGTTCATAGCAACTTTAGAAAAGACTTCGGATTCGCTGTTCAAAGTCGGTTTGAAATTACTAAATAAATACAGCACAATGATTCTATAAATATCTTAAATTAAGCAATGAACGTTTTAGCAAACATTGTTACAGTCCTATAACACGCATTGTTATTGCTGACTAACTTACATAAAGCCATACCGGGCTTTGTTAAGTTTGTCATCAAGAGCAATGTGTGTTATAGGACTGTAAAAAATAAATTAGAGAATACCGAAGCGTTAACAAAATCATAATCCGAACTCAAAATCGATGAAGCAGAAGACGCTTACTTTTCCGGAACACCTGGTCTTATTCTCTTGTGCTTTTACGAAAGTCTCTATGTAAATTTTTCCTTTGTTCCTATTTTGCCCCTAGTTTAATCGATTTTGAGTTCGGATTATGGTTTTTGTTGACGCTTTGGAATTCTCTGATTTCTTTTTAATTTCTTAATTGCAATCGATACCTGATACTTCCATCATGATTCATACTCATGATTGTAAGTTTTTTATGTGCATTTTGTTTATTATCGTATATTTTATTAGAGTAATAAACTGTGTGACATGAGCTGTTGTTAAAGACTCAGCTTTGTCATCAAATATAAATAAACTAGACTATGTTCATTATTATTATCATATAAGTATAAATACTATTATTGATATGATGATTACTATGATTTTGCCTTTGACCACAACAGGATAGGCCGTAAGAAATGTAGTATTCTGTTCCATACCATGACGGGGGTGGCTCTGATTTTGTCGGTTGTCTTACTGGAGATTGCAGGTAACCATAGTGATGGAGGTGGTATTTTTGTTGTTTCTAATATAATATAATCTTGCTCATCTGAAATACATCCCAAAAAAGACTGGCGAGGTTCTGTTTCTGAAGTTGATTTCTCCCAAATCTGCGTATAAGAGATACATGTACACCTACCCCATATGGAACAACCAATTGGGATTCGTTTTTCTCCGTAAGATATCCATTCTTACTATCAGAGAATGTCTTTAAAGTGAATAATTCCATAACTGTATGAACTGGGTAACGTTGAGTTGACGTTTTCGACAAAAAAAGTCTGGTTTACTGGAAATTATGCAATCGACGACAGCGTTTCATGCAATAATCACCGCAACATTGTTGTTTTTTTAAATATGTTATTAACAACATGCTTATACAACCGTCACACCGTATTCTCGTTATTCGGTGTGTTTTTATTACAACACAGAACCTTGTTTTCTGGAGTATGTTATAAATTACACTTACAAGAAACACACCAGAACCTCGTTTTTTGGACTGTGTCAATTTTAAGAAAATGTGATATTGATTTCGACTTCGACTCCGTATAAAGCGACCTTTAAGGTTCAAACCACATCTTGTTATCCAGCGTGTTCGTCGATCACTATATGATAACGATATACATTAGAACCCGTCATCTCATATACGTTAACAATCATAGTGTTGTGATTGAGACTGACGCTTCGGCTCTCACTTTGAGGACGTGACATTAACTAAGATGTGACCTAGATTAAAGTGTGTCGTCGATGAAGCAGAAGACGCTTACTCTTCCGGAACATCTGCTCTTCTGTTGTTCGGTTCAAGGTTCTCTGTGGAATTTTTTCCTTCGTTCTTACTTTGCCCTTACTTTGATCTATCGATTTGAGTTCGGATTAGGGTTTTGTTGTCGACGCTCCGGTATTCTATGATTTTTTATCAAGTGCAAGTTAAAACAATGTATCTGTTAGACCTACGTAAGGCCTACAGACATACCGGAACTTTTTCTAGACGATTATATTTTTGAAGATATACATAAGAGCTTCTTTATCCTGATTCTCACTTAAACAGATTATATTTCATTTATACAGAATGTTTTATTTCTTAAAGCTAAAGACAGTGGGCTGTACAAGTTTCCTGTACGAGTGTGTAAATAATATTAAACCTTTGTTTCAGGCGACAATACCAACAGTCCTCTGTCGATTCTCTCTACCGTGCTGAACTACGTCGGTAAACTTGGGATAGCAGCCTCATTTGCCCTGCTGTTCCTTTACACTCCCGAACTGTTTCCGACTAATCTTAGGTAAGTCAGCAGTGCCCTTCATCCATCTCTTCTACAAGTTACCTGTACCGCGGCGTTAACAAGATCAAATGCACATTGCACTAGAAACATAAGTGTTCTGAATGATTCCATTAGACTCGAAAGACCCTAGTGAGCTAATGGCGTAGCACAACGTCCATCTTTTGTCCTCCTCTCCAGCATTAATGTTTTCTTAACTATCACAATAGGATTTACGGCTCCAAGTCTGTAAGGAAAAAAGAATGGCATTGACGAATATGTCCAAAAAAAATGCAGCGAAATTTCCGGACAACAAATCTTCACGACATTTATCGCTAAGCCAAAAAAGCACTTCATTAACGTTTTAATTTTGAATGCCAATGCCAATTCCTCTTTCGGTATTGTAAGTTTTCGCTTATTTCGCTTGCCTTAAATCTCAACGAGTATATCGACACACGAATATTACCAAACACTATTTAAAACCAACAGTGTCTTCTTATAGTATTATAGACACACTGTACAAAACAGAGCGAAATGTCCACATCGCTAAGAGTGTGGAGGCTGACTTAGCGAAATATTGCACTCGCAAAAATATTGTCTTTTACAGTAGTATAGCAAATTATGACGCATTTGTCAATGTTTGTCCTGTTAGTCTTTTGTCGTGTATGCTATTCATTCTGTAGATATCGTAGATATAAAGAGTTATAATTCAATGTATAACCATGCGAGTGATATACGTCTGAACCTCGTTAAATCGAAGATGGTGGGACCACGAAAAAAACTTCGATTTATACGAGTGTTCGAGTTCGGTGAATTCGAATACTTAGTGAGAAGTCTGTCCGGGATCGAGACAATACTTCGAGTCAAACGGGGTCTTCGTGTTACACGTGTTCGAGATAACGAGTTCCACTTAACACTGTGCATGATGTTCAAAATCTTTATACCTATTCATTACATTTAAAGAGCATATACTGCTACATCAGTAAAGTGTGGGAATTGGTAGCGTGATATTTGACGCAATTTACGTTCACACTAACGCTCGACAACAGAGCAGGACGCCATTTTGAATTGGTCACTTACATGCATCAGGGTTGCTAAGCATCGTACCAATTAGGATAAACTCGTTATCGTTGTTGTCACTTAAGCAGCTGTCACTGTTTGAGAAAACAATTATTTAGAAATATCGTCTTAATTACGAGCCAATTTTCTTTCAAATCGACATCATAATGCATAGCTACAAACTGTATAAATGGCGGTAAATATTAGGTAATAGGAATTCTACTCCTACTTATCTACGTTCATTTCTTCACAGAAATATTGGTATCGGATTATGTTCCTCGGCAGCTCGCATAGGAGGAATGATTGCACCGTATTCCAACATATTCGTAAGTATGACACGTGGTATATATATATATATATACCAGAATATTCGTAAGTATGACACGTGTTATATATATACCAGAATATTCGTAAGTATGACACGTGTTATATATATACCAGAATATTCGTAAGTATGACACGTGTTATATATATACCAGAATATTCGTAAGTATGACACGTGTTATATATATATATATATAACAGAATATTCGTAAGTATGACACGTGTTATATATATATATATAACAGAATATTCGTAAGTATGACACGTGTTATATATATACCAGAATATTCGTAAGTATGACACGTGTTTTATATATATATACCAGAATATTCGTAAGTATGACACGTGTTATATATATACCAGAATATTCGTAAGTATGACACGTGTTATATATATACCAGAATATTCGTAAGTATGGCCTGTGTTATAGAGATAAAGACCATATCTACCAGAATATTCGTAAGTATCACCATACCGTGGCGTCCGTTGTCCGTCCGTCCGTCGTCCGTCAACAATTGTTTAAACGACTTCTTCTCCATAACCACTGATAGGAAATCAACCTAATTTGGTAGGAAGCATCCTTATGTGCTTGAGATTCTAAATTGTACTAATGGTGGGACTGACTCCCTAGAGGGCTGAGGGTCAGGGTCAAAAAGGGTTATTTAGCTATATTGGTTTAAGCGACTTCTTCTCCATAACCACTGAATGGAAATCAGCGTTAATTGGCAGGAAGTATCCCTAGGTGCTCATGATTCAAAATTGTACTTATGGTGGGACTGACCCCCAGGGGGCTGAGGGGTGGGGCCAAAAAGAAAATATTTTACCATGATTACCTAGATACCAATGTATCCAGGTCAGCGATATAGGCACTCTGGGCCTCTTGTTTAAAATGACTATATCTGTGTTGTTCTAGATACGATAAATCGTGATACTTGTGGCGGTTTGAATCCCTGGACCTTTAAACAGGCACAATATTCTTATCTATGCCTTGGGTCTTGAATTTTGGTGCTGTTTTGAAAATGACAGGGAGGCATATTTTCCCGCGGTTTTTGGGAGGGATGGGTAGGGAGGGGTGGCTGGAAATGTATCCCCGCGGTTTTAGGGCGGGATGGCGGCATACCAGCATTGTTGACCTATCCATTTCCCCCTACTTTAATATAAATGAATTTGATGTCAGCCTCGTGTCGTGACCCGTGATGTGATTTGCTAGAAGCGAGGCCATTTTCCCATTGAAATCACCAGCCAACCAACACTGCATGCTTCGTCACGAGGCTGACACCAACCTCATTAATATTCAAACAGATTTTTGGTAACTGCAAACAACCTTTACACAATGAAATACAAATGGCCGACAACGACTTTGGGGATCGTACTACGGCTGCATGCATTGGAGTGCTAACCACTCGACCTATCGCCCATATTTACATTATTTGAACGTTTAACAAAGACTGAATTTATTTTTACCACAAAAAGAAATTGAACGGATTTTGCGAGGTATCGAAGTTCATTATGCGTGCATTGTATCATACCGATACATTTCATCCTGAAAAAGATATTGTCCTCCTTAAAAAGTCCACAAAGGTCATTTTATCATATTGAATAAAAAATATTCTCCTGATAAAATGAAATGACTAAAACCGTGTTATTTGATTGGTGATTTGCTTGTTCAATCTCACGGGCAACTTTAGTACCTTATAGCAATTACACTGCCATACCATCATAACGCTATGTCGGCCATATTTAAATATCCTGGACACCATCATCCCGCTAAATCAACTATAATGAAAAATCCTTGAAATCGTCATTACCGCTATATCGGCCGTATTGAAACATCCTGGACAGCGTTATACTGCAAAGTGTTTTATATCTAACAACTTCATTTTTTTACTAAAATTTTCAAAACATCAAGATTAAAAAATATTTTTGAAATTATAATGCATACAGGTTACCGAACGTGATATCTTTCCCATGGTCTTTTGTTTGTTGGTAAACCTAACCTTGTGATTCCAGGCGTCGTACGTGATTTGGGGCCCAGGAGTTGTTTTGGGGATTTGTTGCATCCTTGTGGCTCTTCTCACGGTGCTGCTACCGGAGACGAACGGCAAAGAGCTACCACAGACAGTTGAGGACTATACCGACTGGGTCAAACAAAAACCGAAAACATCACGAACAGTATAACTACAATTGAACGGCAAAGAGCTACCACAGACAGTTGAGGACTATAACGACTGGGTCAAACAAAAACCGAAAACATCACGAACAGTATAGCTACAACTAAACAGGGTTAACCATTAAACCGGAAGTAAAAGAACCACAATTCCTAACAGTGTATCCATCATTTCATAATTAATTGTATTGAGGTTAGCGTACACGAATGTATAACAGATTTAAATATCTTAAGAAAATACCTCTAGTTGGCCCCTCGTTGTTAAGCGTCGACCACGTTTTACAAATGTTCTTATTTTTCTTGCATCAACAAGCTTGTTGAGAAAGAATAAGCAAACGTTTAATGTGTACATGCAGTATATAGCTGATCACCATGGCAACACTTTCATCTTTAAAGTGGTTATTACACTAGCATGTTGCAGCTGATACGATCGCTATGGGAGAAGATATTATCATGTTTCTCTGTAGATGTTCGGCACTCCAAGGCTGCATGTTATCAAATTTATACATGCATAAAAGTCCACATAAGAAATACATGTATATATTCTGTAGAAACCTTTGTTATAGGTCCACAAAGGGATCCCGTAAATCTGGCCACTTTGCTAAAACGTTTCCAATGAGAGTGTCCTTGTTACATGTACAAGTATTTTTTTTAATATATTTTTTTGTTAATATACCATATCTTATCTTAAGAGGATCCCCGTTTCATTATTCATCTTTTTAAGAATTTTTAAAGACGTTTTTTCCCTTTTATTTCATTATGAGTATAGCACGGAATACATTTAGACAGTATTGTGTAGAGTACATTAGTATTTTATCGCTAAATGTACTTATATAGTTAACAATAAGAGCATCTCTTTCGTCCGTCTTACCTTTTAAAATGAATGATTAAAAATACATGTCTTTTAAACATCTTCGTTACGATACTGTATGATATGGTGTACAAATTGATTTTCCGTACGATAAGTTACATATGTGCATGTACATCCGCTTATATTCATCAAAATGTTTCTGTTTAGTCATATATTGACGTCAATGATTGAAATAGTAAAGAAATAGTAAAGTGCGTGGAAGATACGATACTATAAGGTAGTATACAATGTAACAGAGATATAGCCGGTTTAGGGAAGCATTCGTCTATGCTTCAACGAGAAGTTATTTTCTACTTTTTTTTCAATTTTCTTGAATGTGATTCATTTCAATTTTTTCACTGAATCGTAAAATTGTTCTATTTACATGTATGTTTAGAATGGTAGTGTATGTCACCTTGTGTATACGTTGAACACATGATGAACAGTTTCTCTTCGTTGTTGTGTTTATTGTTGCTTACGTGTTTCGCCCACGTGACTCCACCAACACGTTCGTTAACGAGCCAGTGTACATTCAGCCGTTAATTAATCAATTACCTGAAGTCCGACCATCTCCTATGTAACCGCAATAACGGGGAACACAGCCATATTGACGTCTGTCTCGCTGTTCGATCAATGGAAAGCTGAAATATTCACGCAATGTCAGTTCCAGTAATCAAGGTTCATTACAAAGTATATAATGTATGAGAACAGAACTGGGACGAAGGAAATTATTCGAGGAATGGCGGTTATTGAAGTTATATAGATGTCATACTTGTAATGTGGCTTTAAATAAGACTATGTATAAGTGTGATATATATAGTTTTCATACAAATGTACATATAGATTATCATTAAGATACAGACGATAGTTTTATAGTTGTCATTCAAATGTACATATAGATTATCATTAAGATACAGACGATAGTTTTATAGTTGTCATATACATATACTTGTAATATAAAATGAAGAGACAGACTATAGTTATTTATCAAGTTGAGTGATATTAGTAATAAGATACACTCTGTAACTATAACGTTACCTTTAATATTTTATCGTTATACAGATTATTTTGATGTAGATATCTTGCATTTTTTCATTAAATTATAAGCTGTTATTATATAGCTATCATACTTGTAGTATTGCATTAAGATACAGACTATATGTATATGTTTGTTATATTTGTTGTTTTGAATTAAGATACAGACTATAACTAGCCTTCCTGTGGTAATTGTTAAAATACATATTTACTGCTCTGAAAAGAATGGGAGACATGCTATGTTTGAAAGGCGACGGAAACCTGCTGCGAGCTTATACACGATATAGATATAAATATAGGATATGCTCTGTTTACCACTACGCATAAGAGACGTATACCAGTACAAGCCAGCCGTCGCGAGCTAGGCAGCAATCCGAGTTCTCAAGGACAGGATAAAAGTACAGCTTTCTGCAATGGACGATTTGGAGCCAGCATCCAGTATCTACCCCAAAGTGTCCACGTATATGGTTGTCGATGACCTGTGGCAGGTTTTCCGACCCTGGGGTCGCTATCAGCTTGTCCAGGTTCCTGTCATCCTGATAGGGTTTTTACCAGTTGCGTACGGAATGCTGATCCATGTTTTCATAGGTATGTTTTCACTTTATTTAATAATATCTCCGTTGTGTAATCGAAAGTTTCAAGATAAATGAAACAGAATTTTAGTGGCATGCACAAACGATTTATAATTTTTAAAATCCTGTGCATACCTGAACGAGAAAAGGTCAAATGTGCTGTGAGTGTGTGTGTGTGTGTAATGCTACCTTTAGTTTCCATCTATACAAGAACGGTAAAAAAACTACATAATTCTATACACTGCTACTTTAGCTTTACAGAATAGATTAATCAATACTTGCAATGTAGTATGCATCTCGTATTCGTGGATCTTGATTTTGTTATGCAAATTGCCAACAGATGCATGTTTCAGGAGAAAGAGTTAAGCTCAATTTAGAAAAACAAAAAAAACAAAAACAGTAAAACACGTGGATCATAATATAAGCACAACACAATGCATGCAATAGGGGATTAGTTGGACTGAATGTGGCTCTATCAAAGCGCAAACATTGATTCTGTTTTGGCCTTGAAATGCAAATGACGAATTTAAGAAATATAACAAAACTATGGCATATATTGAGGTATTTCAATTATTAAAATAAACTAGTATCGGATACTTGGATGTAGTACTTCTGAACATTTTGAAAATAGTGGGAACACTTTTCATGACAAATGTTTAAACTGGAAGTTAGGGCATTTTCAGAAATATGCATTTTAATTTATTATATTTTCATAGTATTAAAAGCAGCATTTGATTTTTGAAATATGCTACCTTTGTGTGATATAACTTACGACCGCCATTTGCAAACCAAGGGCCACATTAACCTTATGTTTAGCAAATTACAGGCAAAAAGCAAGGTATGTGGTTTGCAATGATACAATCAAGTTACTTTTGCTAAATTCTACCGGAGTATTGACCAGCAGGGTCGTTAACATATCACTCGATATTCTACATGTATAGATACCCCTTCAACACCAACAACCTATCCTTACAGATTGACAGCCTAACCATGCTATTAGTAGGATTACGATGAAATGATACCTGAAGCATGCGCCAAACGTTTCAATACATTATATATATATTAAAACGTGCTTTGATAGCAAATGTACATGCATGAATTCTTTTGTCAACAAAGATGTGTTTGAATAGGAGGTTCAGTCGACCTACTTGGCACTGAATACGTTATTATGCATACGCAATGTCAGGTAAAATACTTAGTCCGTTCTGCCCATGTTAATCATACGTTTTATGTCCGCAGTTTCATCCATACCCCATAACTCGCATGTAAAACGTATCATCTGTTTTACTTGCGTAACCATCCGTTTACCGTCCGTTTATGCAACTTATGTTATCCAATTCAATGAGATATGTAAATTGTATTAATAAAATCTCATTAGTATGCATGTTTGCACAACCTTGATTTTTGTAGTTTAAATAGTATGCATACAGTTAATATATATTGATTAAAATCATATCTGAATTCCACTCTGTAAAGTACAGGTACACTTAATGTAACGAAGTTTACCTGTACAGTACGGAGTGGAATTCAAAATGTTTTAATAAGATTGAGTCTTTAATCTTCATACTTTAAACATCCCTAATAATATACTGTTTACGTGCGACCAAAGTTTAACGCCTAACCGATTTTCAGCATTTAAAAGATAAATTGACGCAACCCCCATACATACCAGTGAAAGCAATGAACAGAAACCGCAATAAGCGCAATCAAACTTAAGCGGAAGGTTGTCATCGCGAAAAGCGTTAAAATAAGATTACCGCTAAAATATTTACATTTTCAGTATCTACAAATCAAATATTCATTTCCATTGTTATAACACCACAGCAGACGAAATGTGACGCATGCGTATCAATTTATTGTAAAAAAAAAAAGATTTATATCATCAACAATATAGTTTTTTCATGCTTATATCCGGGAATCCTTTACTGTTATATTTTTGGTGGCAACAAATACTGTAAATCACTTATATTTCGCGAATATTTAATTTTGCGAATTTACGTCTTAAGAGATATTCGCAATTACATGATTTCGCGAACAGTGATCGAGCAATGACTTTGAATTCGCGAATGATTAGATTTTATGCTCGTATAAACCCTAATGAACTAAAAGAGGACATAATAATGAAATAAATGACACAAAAGACTCTTCTACATGAGCTGCTTACCTCGATCTCTACTTAAACTACGATCAACATGGACAGCTTACTACCAAGCTATACGATAAACGTGATGATTTCAATTTACCGATAGTAAACTTTCCATTTCTTGATAGTAACAAACATGGTGTTTACATGCCGCAGTTGATTCGATATTCTAGAGCTTGCTCTAGGTATCGTGATTTGCGTGATCGATTTCGGACGCTGTCAAACAAACTAACAACACAATAATTTGAGAGATGCAGTTTGATCAGAACTATGGGCAAGTTTTATGGTCGCCATCTTTGTCTCATTGAGAAATATTCTGTATCTTTAAGTGATATGAAGATGAACGTATTTGAGTATGCTCATTAGTATGTTTACATGTTGTGATTGACAAGGATACTCACTTCTCGTTTTGAGAACTTGAAGTTTAATTGGATGTGACATGGCGGGTGTCGTCGATGAAGCACAAGACGCTTACTCCTCCGGAACACCTGGTCTGATTCTCTTGTACTTTTGCAAAAGTCTCCAAGTAAATCTTTCCTTTGTTCACATTTTGCCCCTGGTTTAAACGATTTTGAGTTCGGATTATGGTTTTGTTGACGCTTTGGTATTCTCTGTTTTTTTTAGAAGCGTGATCTCCTCTTGCAAGACTCATATATCTGTTACTAATAGCTTCAACAGCTACAAATTATCGCGAGATATTTGAATTCGCGATTAGTTCTCCTCGCGTATTAACGCGAAAATAAATTCAACACGAAATATACATGATTTACAGTATTACTTAAGATTAATGTTAGTATAGTTGTAATTATTACCTGTTTTCAGTCCATACAAACACATTGTTTCTTAAGCCCGGTACTCGTACATTGTCAAAGTTTGAGGCAGCTTAATCAATTTCTGTATTGAATGCATGGATGTTATATCTCTAGGGTAGTTGAGTATAGCACTATAGGGTGGCCATGGGTGATAATTCTGTACAATTAATACCCCCATAATGTATCACGATTACGTTAGCCTCATCTCATATACGGGGTCTTACACCAGTAAAAGAAAAAGGGGTTATGGTCATCAAACATCTGCGCAGACGGCTTGGAGTACCTCGTAACTCCAGCAGTATAGGTCTGTATGGGGATAGTAACAAGCTGAAACTCTCACTTCCATCAGCGAGAAGTTCAATGTCATCAAGCTCCGACAGCAGATAACACTTGGAGAAAGCGTAGATGAAAATGTCTGGAAGACGAAGGTGCAAGTTGGTATGGGCAGAACGTGGAAGGCAGGAAAAGCAAACGAATGGGAAGAAATAAGGCTCCGACATAGTGTTGTCATCGGAACAGTGGTAACTGGCAGATAAGAACTGAGTGTAACCAGTAGGCACAACTCGAAAAGGGGGAAATGAGATGGTTAAGAGGATTACGATCAATGGAGGAGGAAAGGCAATCAAGAACAGTTACAAATAGAAAGCAAGTAACCTGGATGAAATGGTAAGGAGGTAGATAGCAGACTTTGAAATAGAGTGACATCTTGCCCCGGTTCCTTAACGGAACGAAATTTCTTAGCTTAAAAATCTCCATAAGAAAGCATTACAGAAGTAAAGGGATGAACTTGTCATCTGGTCACAGGCAACGAAACAAACTGTGATACTGGAGTTAATGGAACGATGGGAGGGAAGCAATGAGGGAGCTCATGAATGGAAGATGAACTACTATGAAGATCTGGTCAGGACCTGTCACGAGAGGCACGATAACGGTGGACATGGCGCATGCCTGTGGAAGTTGATTGCAGAGGGTTTGTGGGGCACTCCTTATGAGAGACGGTCGCAACCCATTTCTAGAAATAACTACTAGTAAATTCCAAACATCGCGGGCTTACGTCGATCATGTGATCTTAAATGTACAGTTCACAAAGAAAGATGTCTGGAATTTGGTTATTTTTCAGAAGTGGTTGGTGGAAGTTAGTTAACGACCGCTTGTGACAGCATTACATACATAGGTTAGTAGAAAATATCTGTTACTTCCGTTTATATCTTGGAAACATATCATCATATAAGCCTTACCTACATGCTTAATATTATTTTATTCACCTTCATTCTAAATCTATATATATGATGAAGACATAACGTGTTTTGAAGCTTTATCATCCCTTAAAATTAAAGTAAATTGTTGATTAATCAACTTTAGAGGATGCTAAATATTAAAGAGTGTCATTGTTATTTGTTTGTTTGTTTTTTGTGGGTTTTTTTTTTAAATAAATCTTCCTTAAGGATACAATGACATAGCACACAAAACAGTTCAGAAAGATTAGAGTTTTTCCTACCTGAACTAATTCGACTTTAACAATCAGAAATTATATATTTCGCTGTGCAATAACTACACGTCAAGGCCAGATTTATAAAAGATAAGTGAAAGCACACACGCGTGGTTTGTGTAAGTACTGATAGACGGATTTCACAGGCTGTGGGAAAGTAACAAAAGGCATAGCCTTTGGCTGTATAATAGGCCACATACGTCAAAAATCAACAACGCGTGTTTAATTTTATTCAAAGCAGTGAGAGAAAGATTAATCAAATTTGGAAGTGTAACAAAATGTGTAAGTTTTAGCTGTTTAATAAGTCACATAAGTAAAAATCAACCACGCATGTTCAATGTTATTCAAAGTACTGAAAGGGAGATTTAATCAGATATGGAAATGTAACAAAAGGGGAAATATTTAGTTGTATAATTAGTAAGATGAATGAAAAAATACCCAATCATAGGTGGCAACTAAGAAAAACAACAACTTGAACTTGAGTTAAAGGGATAATTAAGTCAAAAAATTTTTTTTTTAATTCAACAAGATTTACAAACGTATATCCTGACGTAAGAATCCATAATTGATAATTAGATATCACGTAGCCAATTTCCAGCGTGGTTGGTTTAATTATTGGGAAAGCCCGCGCTAAATACAGAGACGTCAAATATACAAAATGTAGTACGAAATAACCGCAGCCACTGTACAGTTTGTTGTAAACAAATATTGAACAGGCCGATCGAGATGACACGTTTGATTTCACATATTCTTCGTTATAGATATGACGATATATGCGAAAAACGTTTCAAACAATTATGTCTACATTTGCGATGCAGCACACTATACGAACATTACCAGCAGAATTGATTTTCGTAAAAGTATATTTACATTCTGTGTTGCATCCGCCTATATATCATTGGTAAACCCAATTGTAGTACATAACACTGTATACTACAACTTGCAATGCCTTATCACATGGCATATTTGAAAATTATACTTAATGGTAATATAAGCAATGAACTGTAACCAAACGGGCTACATTCTTTTTATCTGGCACCCAAATTGTATTCATATCGACTGTATACTACATCAGGTAACAGTTTATTGCTGAAATGAAAGCAATGGTTCTAGAGACGTATAACGTGGTTTACTTATGACGTCATAGATTAAGCTTGTTCAATAAGAGAATTGTCGCTTCGCTTACAATAACATCGAGAACACGCCTGCGCAAAACGCTCAAATGACTAATTAGTATCCTTAAGGCCCATTTTATTCAAACTCGGCTGATCAGCCAATGTTGTTCAAATGATGACGCGTATACAAAAGCAAGAAATAAACTGATTATTGGAAAAAAAAATAAATAAAATTATGTAATATGCAATTGTTCTATAGTTAAAATGTAAAAAATAATATATAAAATATATATTGTTTGAAAGTCATTTTATATACGTTCATAGTGCTTGAGAATTCATGAGGTACATCCATATTTAGCATAAAGCCCTAGCAGCTTTCATTGCAATATGGATGTAACGGCTGACATATCATAGCACTATGGAAGTTTAAAAAATTACTTTTCAATCATTATGTGATACATATTATGAATATTAGAACCCATAAGAAATTGTTTTGGAATACCAAAAGCAGGTTTTATTGTAACGTAGGATTTTTGTCAAAATATTGGTATGGATACGTGTAGTTCGCAAGGTTGCTTTGTTGGTTGGTTGTTTTACGCCTATTCACAGCCAGGCTCATTTAAGGACGGCCTCCCGGTGTATGCAATGTGTGTGTGTGTGTGTGTGTTGAATGCATGTGTAAACGGGAGACTGCGTTATGTCCGTAAGTGCTACCACACTGAAGAATATTACCGAATGCCCCCAGCAGAACACCTCATCCGGTCACATTGCACTGACAACGGGCGAACCAGTCGTTCCCCTTACATAATGCTGAGCGTCAAGCATGGAGTAGTAACTACTATTGTTAGAGACTCTGGTGTGTCTCGGCCTGGGGACAGAACCCATATTCTTCCTCACAGTGGCGAACGCTCAACTTAAGGCCAAATGTGAGATTGTGTCAAGGGAGACATTAGGAAGAAGAAAGTTGTTTAGAAAGAACGGAAAAGATCCCAAGTTATCCGCCTTCTACGATTATGCAATGGGGGCAGCAGGTACAATTCTTACGCCGTACCTGCAGTTCGTAAGGATTACGGAGCTACATTTTTATAAAATAGTCCGTGATATTATAAGGAAGTAAACAAAGTTCACTAAGTTTTACCTCTAGTTTGAAAGTGCTTTGCAAAACTTAAATATACGTTACAAGCAAGTTAGGTTCTTTTCTCAGAAACACTGTTTTGCCATGCTTCACATTTTGCGCTTCACATTTGACCACAAGCCGAGCTGATTAATTCCAGCGTCAATCTTGAAGTAGTCTCTCTCCCAACGGTAACGCGCACCATGATTGGTTCGTTGCCAACTACAGGTACACTACCGTAGTACCGTATAGTCAAAATGAGGCAAATCATTCAAACCACTTTTGATCCATCCTCGATATCCGGGGGTTACGATCACCTACGCTTACACCCCTCGATTATATGTCATGGCAAAACCGAAGGCACAATCAGGTAAAACATCCCTGACCAATCGCTAGGTTGCATACCTGTCTTTTGAAGATTACCTAGGAGAAGTGTCCAACTTCAAAGCCTGTCATTTTTACCGTTGTGTGGCCACGAGATTCTTTTGATGTACATCGAAGGGCATAACCAGTCTTTTGCCTCATCAACAAGGTGGCACACACACAGTTTCAGCCTTCAGTTTTGCCATGACATATAGTCCAGGGGTGTAGAGAGCGTAGGTGATCGTAACCCCTAAATATCAAGGATTGCTTTTGATGATGCAATAGCTAATTGGAGGATCGGCAGTTGTGTTTTTTTTATTTATTGATGAATGCTGCAATAGACTAAAAATGTGGAGAAAGTGCTGTGCCTTCAATATCATTTTAACTTATAAAGTTTTATTTTGAGAAACTTTAAATGAAGTGATCAAGAGATGAACTTTGTACCATAAATGTATCTAAGCTGAATGCATATCATAAAATATGTATTCTTTGATACTTACTGTCACAGAAGTGATCAAGTTTTCAATGCTTCCGCCAGAAGTCGAAAACGGGACCTTGGGTGCACTAGTTTTACACTTAACGGCATGAGTTAAAGAGAAATTCTCCCTGCGGGTTAGTAGCACCAGGGTGATATACTTCCCCTCCTGGAAAATCACACAGATTCTTGTGGATAAATTACTCATTATACATGTCAATATTACCTGCGTTCTTACGTGGGCGCCTACCTAAGAAAGTTAATATTTTTAGTTTTGTCATTTCTTATGTCAGGGGTCTAAGTTTGATCCTCTAGCTTGATAAGTAGTCTTATTCTCTACAGAGTGAGCTACAGGGAATTTCCCCCTGGCCTCAGTAGCCTGGTCGGTATGTCAGGGGTCTAAGTTTTATCCTCTAGCTTGATAAGTAGTCTTATTCTCTACAGAATGAGCTGCAGGGAATTTCCCCCTGGCCTCAGTAGCCTGGTCGGTAGTCATGGACGTGTATTTTACCTAAATAATAGTACATTTCAATTCATATGACCGAGATTAATATATTAAATTTATCACATAAAAAAGTTTTTCGTATAAAACTGTATAGGAAAGCCAACTAAAAGTTCCTCAGCTCTTACAGACTTTTTGGGGATTATAATGTCTTGGGTCAGAGCTACCGTGAGGTGGTGCCTGAACCTTATCTATAATATTCTTTGGCGTGACCTTTGGCTTAGCCAGGTGAAAATAACTCGGAAGTTGTGTATACACCTGATTCCCGGGGACTTTCCGTGTATAAAGGTGGCAGGTGCCGCATTCTCCCAGTGTTACAGAATGTGTAGGGACAGTATGCTTGTCCTTGTCTGTAATAAGTTCAGTGCATGGCCGACTGCGTCTTTGCTCGCGTCAGATACTACATCCCTCTTAGTGACCGACCTTTTCCTATCTGCTCGCGTCAGATACTACATCCCTCCTAGTGGCCGACCTTTTTCTATCTGCTCGCGTCAGATACTACATCCCTCTTAGTGACCGACCTTTCCTATCTGCTCGCGTCATATACTACATCCCTCCTAGTGGCCGACCTTTTCCTATCTGCTCGCGTCAGATACTACATCCCTCTTAGTGACCGACCTTTCCTATCTGCTCGCGTCAGATACTACATCCCTCCTAGTGGCCGACCTTTCCTATCTACTCGCGTCAGATACTACATCCCTTCTAGTGGCCGACCTTTTCCTATCTGCTCACGTCAGATAGTACTTCCTCTTGTTAAGTTGTCGACTTTTTCCTATCTTTGCTCGCATCAAATACTACATCACTCTTTTCTGCCGATAAATATAATCAGCTGTACGACTAACCTCGATTTTTTAGGCTATAGAGATTACTAGGCCACTGTGTTACTGTTTAGATGTCGTTATCACACTGCTGAACCTGTCTAATCGACAAGTACTTATAAGATACAAGAATTATCTATATAACGTCGTGTTTGAACAAATAATAAATTACAGCTGAGTTGAGCTACTACACCTTCGTTATGCGCCAAAGATCACGCTCCGCATACGCTCTGTAAGAGAAGGGTGCGGATGGAAAACCTTGGCTTGAGAAGATGGAGTTATTATCACAATGGAAATAACAATAATAAGACAGATAGAAAATAACCCATCAGCATATATCGCAGATATACAATATTTCGGTAGCTTGTGTAGTAGCATTGTCAGCGCTGTCCTATGGGATGGAATGTGACATGTTTTAGCCAATCCGACGACCTCGATTATCCATTACATTATTATTTTCTAGTGTACAATACCTCAACTGGGTTACACGTTTTAATGTCATTTCTCGCCAGTAGGTAGCGCCTTTGATACTTTGAGAGTTCAGCACCACCAAATACGCCGTTTCCGAGATACAAGAACTCTTTTAAAGTGGAGTTAGAAATCGTTGATTTGATCATGTGACCGCGAAAAATTTTGGGGCACTTCCCAATGGCGGCATTGACGACCGAATGGCAGCTAGATTCGATTCGATTTTTTTAGTTGCTTTAGGTTAAAAAGGGACGAAACAAAGATACAGACTTTTAAACTAAGTCAGTCGTAAAAGCAACAATCTGGTAAAATGTAACGTTCAGATCGTTTCAAACAGCAAAGAGCAACCCCGATTACGAGCATAGTGGATTGCATTCATATTTCTCAATACAAGATAAATTCAGTTAATCAGTGATCTCGGCTAATTTTACTAACATCCCTTTTGTTTTATTTGAAGGTGTGATCCCTCTTTCGACCAAAACACTTTACCTCGTTTACCGTCATTGAAAACTTCTGTAGCGATTTGGTAAGGCTACTTTGGGTTGTAAATTTACAAGGGGTGGCTAATCACTATGGAGAATTGGTTTGTAGTACAGCCAGCACTGATCAGCTGGGGAGTCAGGGGCTAGGCTAGACAGGTAGATAAGGGATGTGGAGGCTGCTGTGGACAGCACATATGTGTAAAAATAGATGAGTTCATTGGTCAGTTTGGGAGATATGTTTAGAGTACCGGGTTCTATCTTTAGAAGGGATCAGTGTTTATATTTAGTTGAGTTCATATGTCAATTGGAAGATATATATAGAGTAGACGGGTTCTATCTTTAGTAGGGGCCAGTGTATATATATAGATTAGCTTGGGAGTTATATATAGAGTAGAGGGATGCTATTTTAAGGGAGCTCTCTGTGTTATATTTAGATGCAGTCGTGGTGCTCCTTGGATTCTATAATTATCAGGATGGCCAGTTACTATAGTTAGTCAAGGGGACATCCAGGATTTATCTTTGGATATAGGCATCATGTGTTCTATCTTTAGATTTGAGTATTAATAGAAAGTATATATGTGTGTGTAGTGTATCTAAAATTAGTTAGCAGAGTGGGTATAAAAAGGGCTGCAGTTAGCTGTTAGGGGAACACATTTGGATTACTTTTGGGGAAACTTTGAGAGACTTAGGAGACGCGGGGAGACATGCTTAATTAGACGATAGGAGAGTGACATTGGGATATCTGGAATAGGGAGAGATGTTTAGAATTCGGAGAGTCGTGTTTAGATTTAGGGGACTAGTTGATACTAGATTAGGTAGTTAGATATAGTCATAGTTTAGATTTAGTGTATCCGTAGGAAGTGTTTCATAAATATTGTGTTCATCTTTTGTGTGATTCTTGTCTTATAAATTTTGCTGATATTTTAATAAATCTTGTGTTGATTTGAAAAGTACTAGTCAGTTCTAATTTGGTGTCAGAAGTTATACTATAAAAACGCTACAAATGGTGTCAGAAGTGGGTTAATCAAAAACGCTACAAATAGTGTCAGAAGTGGGATAATCAAAAACGCTACACTTCTATTTAGCCGCCATTTTGTTTTCAAAAGTGCCCTAAATAAAGTCACGTGGTGATGAAAGTCACATGACTAAACCGACTGAAAGTTGTATCCCGGAAATGGCGTATTGGTCAGAATTTTTTTCAAAGAGGCACTGATTGGTTAATTCAAACGCTGGATCGTTGGTTTGGTAAGCTATACAGTGAAAACGAGGCTATGGATTGATATGTATTGTTCCTGAACAACATGCAAGAAACATAGATAGAGATATCATTTGTTTACGATTTGATGACCTACTAATAATTTTAGGATCAGCACTTGACACACAAATAAATAAAATAAATGTTGCTACGGGAATATAAAAAAAATCATAAAAAACCCATCAGAGTTGCAAATTTTATTGGTATATCTCTGCATCTCCATAGACCGATGGCCATAAAAACTGCATTTACTTTATATGAAGTGTCCTTTCTAAACATTTAAAATTGTTTCTAAAAAAGATAGAGCATTATCGCCAATTTAAATGGTATCTAGCCCAATCGTATTTGCTATCGAATGGCATATCATCTACATTGTACGTTATTATGTTCATTTATCTATTAAGGTTACTTAGCCTTTACTTTGCTCTTTAAATTCTGTTAAACTATATATACTACCAGGGGGATGTATATATTAAATTTGAGGTCGGATTTCCTCGCGACAGATAGAAAAAAGAAATAAAAGTCCGCATGACCTAGGTACAGAAATCAGATAAAATTACACTATAACGTAATTATATGTCATTTTTAACATAAGTCAGGTGAACTGTTTTAATGCACAGGGACCTGAGAATTTGTTACAGCTAGTTTTGGACCTAAAATAGGGTAATTAAAGTATTTGAGGGGGGCATTTGTATCGAATATTGATTTCAACGCCCCAAAAGTGTAAAATTACTCTAAACATTCTATTTTAGGTCCAAAACTAGCTGTAACAAATTTTCAGGTCCCTGTGTTTTAATGAATGTGCCAGCCTTACGTAGCATAATTTTCGACTACATTATCAAGAAGTCCTATGTACATATTTGTTTTTTAAAAAATAGCCAATATATTCAAATTACATATGTACATATATATGCTGATTTCTAAGTGCGGAAACGGAGCTATATACCCAACTGTATGTGGAATGGTATGTATTAAATAGCATATAGGGTGTACACATGCACGGTATTTTCGCTACGCCTAATTAAAACGTACATATACATGCGACAGCTGGTGACCTCAATCGATATAGGCTTCTCGATAGCTTACTGTTAAAGGTAGGTAACCATGGTAATTGCTATTCCAATATCCCAGTTATATACTTTTACGTCAGTCCGGAAATAAATCAGAGAATACTGAAGCGTTGATATATAATATATACGTGTTTCTTATGGGTGTGCTGGATATATTGGAATTGGGACAAGGGAGGCAACACCGATAATCACGCGTAACTCCCCTTTTCGGAGGAAAAATGTGTGTAGATAAAAATAAATAAAAAACTTTCAACTAGGTTTCTTAACCCATGATCATAATCATAATCTGAACTTCTGAATCGGTTAAATTAGGGACAAAATTATGGACAAAGGAAAGATTTATACGGTACGCCTTGAAAAATTACATGAGGATTCGAATAAGACCACTTGTTACGGAAGCGTCTTTTGCTTCATCGACGACATCCGCCATGTACATCTAGGTTACAACAGTAGTATATTGTTATTTGGGTTATACTTTCGACGTGAGACTGGGCAAGAGGGATTATGAAAGATGCTGGAAATCGTTTCAAGTTTGGTCGGGGAAGGGGTTAAATTCTAAGTATGGGGTAGGAATTGCGAAAAAAGGGCACTGACGGGAGAAGCTATATTAGGATAACTTGGTATTGACAGGTTGTCCCTAGTACTTATAATTACCGGAGAACATTTCGGAATTATCCGGAAAACAGACTGAACTGTCGAACTTTCAAGTATTATATAGTTTAAAAATTAAAAAGACAATTCTGTGCTGCTTCAAAGACATATAAACAAAACAAAAAACCCATTGCATTCAAATATATCATGTATAAAAACTCACAAACTGATATTTTCTGTGAGTTTCACAAAGTTGTTATACAGTTTGTACGTCAGATTTCTTTGTTATACGTAGAACATAGCTTTAGGATGGCGTTCTGCTGGTTTAATAGAACCTTCGGCGCCCTATCAGCCGAAGAGATTATCTGCAACATTTATCATTTATATTGATAACATTGTTTAATGTTTTAGCCCATAATCTTATCAAATAGCCCTGCGTCCGTTGACCGTCCGTCGTCCATCGTCTGTTCTCCTTGGTGCCCAGTTTTTCGAACGGGCCGATAAACAATGTGGCCGACAGGCGGTCATCTTGCAATTGGATTTGTGAGTTATATCTTCTTATTGCTATTTCTTGAGAAGTGCCGGATTTATCATTCTCAAATTTCACGTGTAGGATTCCTATGGTGCCTAGTTGTGCATTGTCCATATTAACAGACAGACCTGATAAACAGTATGGTCGAAAGGCGACCATCTTGGATTTGTGAGTAATAATTTGTTATCTCTTTTTTTTAGAAGTACTGTATCGATCATTCTCAAATTTTAATCCAGATTCTGTTTGGCCGCTTGTTGTGCATGTCAAGTTTTTGGGCTAATCTGAAAAATACTATGGCCGAGAGGCAGCCATCTTGGATTTTGCATTTAGAGTTTGTGATTGCTTTTTCTTGAGAAAAACCTGATGGATTTTTCTCAAATTTCATATGCAGGTTTTCCGTTGTTCTAAGTTGTGTAATGTCCAGTTTTTGAGCTGGTGCAAAAAACATTATGGCAACAAGATAGCTTTCTTCGATTTTGACAGTGATAGTAGTTTGTTATCGCTATTTCTTGAGAAGTACTGGATAGATCCTTTCTGTTCGGTCCCTAGTTGTTCTTGGTCTAATCTTTGGCCTGCTCAAGGAGAAAATATGGCTGCCAGCTAAAGACGACCATCTAGTATGTTGACTATGAAAGTATATTACTGTTATTTTTTTTAACTTAGATGGATCTAGAATTTTGAGCTGTTCAGAAAAACAAAACTCCTGAACCTTCTTTCAGCTATTATTAATTATCAAGAGAAATTCATAGAACTAAGATTAAATACACAAATGAAAGTTAAAATAAGAAGGGAAATGGTCCATCTTTCTAAGAACGAATGAAAAATATGAAAACAAAACATCGATAGTGGGCGCCAGGATCCCTCTGTGATATCTTGTATGTACATTCCCAATCTGATTAAAATACAGATCCTTGTTCTCACTCCGTTTTACAAGGATCTGACACCATCCCATAAGAGGTCACGTCCAGATGACCTTTGTCGCCTCTCTACTTGACACTAAAATAATTTTCCAACGACCTGTCATCTTGCAGCAAGCCATTTCGTCACATTATTCCACATGAAATGTTTGGTAACGAAATGACTTAACGGACAAATTCGTTTATGCAAGCTTTGCCGCCTCAAAATTTCACTGTCAAGATTCTGCCAGTAGTGATTTGATTGGCTAATGCGAAAGGTCATCGGGACATGACCCCTATGGGATTATCTCAGATCTTAATGCAGCAGAGAGGAGTTTACGGAACGGCGCGGCGCGGAGATCAAAATATGATTTTAATCAGATTGGTACATTCCATGTATGTTATGTAACGGCTTTTGTTTTGTTTTGTTTTTGTGTGCGTGTCTTTAATAAAGAGGCGGATATCCTTGAACGTTTGACGATTCATTTGTCCGCATTGTCGCTATTACTTCAACAATCATAATAAAAACATAAAATATACATATCCAAAACGAAAATGCAGTGTGCAGGGAATCAACATCTAGTCGAAATGTAGATGACACAACAAACCAAAGAACCCTTTCAATGAAGTTTAAATATTCCAATCGGCTTTGGTAAAATATCAGATATACAAGTTTTAAAATAATGATAAATTATGGTGGAACTTGAGTGGGTTGATCGTTGGCGATCTGCAAATAGCTCAATTGGTTGTGCGTCTGTCTTGAGTTCTGAAGGTCTCGGGTTCGAACCCCGGTCTTGCCATGCATTTTCCTCCCCTGTTTTCAGTAAAACAAATGAAAATGAATTTTAATATGCTAGGTTCGCCTCAAAAGAGAAATGTCCAATATTAGGGGGCTTGTTAAAGGGGCATCCAGCGAAAGTAAGCTTGTTTTCATCATTGTTTTTCAAAGTATTACATACACATATCGATTGGGTATTCTTATGGACTACGACGATAGGATTTTGCTGATGTCTCCATAAAATAAATAATTTCAAAATAACTTGTGGAATTCCTAAGGGTCTAGCCAGACACCCTGGCTTGGAATTTCCACCTACCAACGCATGCGCAGCGAGCGCCGTTTCCATTGTAAACACTCTATCTGGTATTACCGTTACACCGCGATAAGGTCTAACTACTAGGCGAAAAGATGCCGAATGTTCCAAATATGATGCAAAACGACGTTACGGAATCATATTGAGAGATGGGAAGTATTCAAAGGAGACACTAACAGCCATATTGTGTGTATGTTACATATTTCTTCTGTATAACGGTAAACGTACAAATAAAGCTTTAGTTTGGTTTCTGGGCTACCCAAGGGGAAATTGTTTCAGTCATCTAGCTGTTGCGTAAAATGCGTGTGTAAGTAAACTTAAGAGAGTGTTTTATAATATTCCCTTTGTAATATCTCATGTTCCAGACAAAACGGTATGATTTATTATATTGCTGGATAGAAAGACCTTTTCAAATACAATATATAACGTAACAGAAAAATTTCGTTTCAAAACGGGACGTGCGGCCGAAGTACACACGGCTTCAATTTGGACAAAATGAATGAAATAAATACGTCTTCTCATGTGAAAGATGTGATATTCATACCTTATCTATAAATTAATGAAGGTACAAATATCACTGGACTGCGACCCCGGTATTGAATTCGATATGAAAATATATACATAACGGGAAAAAGATAAAAAAAAAAGTAATAAAAAAAATAATAATAAAACCCATATACAATATGTATGTCCCAGCACAGTTGCTTGAATTTCTGTCAGTAAATAATAAATATATATTTATGAAATGAGCCTCCCATTACAGTAATGTAATGGACATTCTGTAATGGGCCGCGGCTCCATATATTATAAACATTTTTTATATACTGACAGAAACTCCAGCAACTGTGGTCCCAGTCTAGAAACCTATTACATACATAGCGGGATATATTTGGTATCGGCTAAAAGATTAATGTTTCACCTTTAAAATGAGGCATGCATGTAAAAAAAAATGCACTTTGAACATTCAGTGATGAAATCGAGCTTAGAATGAAAATAGGTCGACTTCCTCGTTCAGGCTAGTTCTTTCCCTTGTCACAGATATTTAGTAGTGGGAGGGGCTATATTCGAGAAAGTTAAAAAATAATATCTGACAATCATTTCATAGTGGCATAGGTCCCTGCCTAGCCCCTAGCCTGTGCCCATGTGCACCGGTCTCGGTCAGGTAAATATAATATAGATAATTCCTGGTGTCGATAAATGATGCCGAGATGCCGACAAATGTTTCTTCATTTGAATATCGTTATGTGTGCACATTAATGTCAATAAGTTTAAACACGGACTTTGTCTCTGTTTCATCAACCGTATACATAACGCGTCCCCTCCCTTATGACCTATGTAAAATTACAGGGACCTGAGAATTTGTTACAGCTAGTTTTGGACCTCAAATAGGGTGTTTAGGGTAATTTTACACATTTTGGGGGGGGGGGGTTAAGATCAATTTTCGATAAAAATGCCGCCTCAATTGTCATAAAAGCTTTTTGACCATTAAGGGGGGCATTTCTAAATGTAGCTTTTATGGCCATTGAGGGGGCATTTTTATCGGAAATTGATCTTAACCCAAACCCCCCCCCCCAACCCCCCCAAATGTGTAAAATTACTCTAAACAGACTATTTTAGGTACAAACTAGCTGTAACAAATTCTCAAGTCCCTAAAATCGGTCATGTGGCTTGCGACAAACCTGTCACGATGCATCATCACCAACTGATTAAAATACAGATCCTAATGATCACTTTTACTATCATGTGTAGGATCAATCTGATTAAAATACAGATACTCATGATCACTATTACTATCATGTGTAGGATCACTACAAACGATAGTAATAGTGAGGATTTTTTTTGTATTTTAATCAGATTGCGTCATTACCGCTATTTTTATCGGGGCTCTCCCGAGTAATGCAATTTTGCAAATGGTCAATATAGACATTTTGAGTGGACTTTGAATATTGGAATAGCAGGAAAATATAATTTGTAATGCAGACGCCATGTATATTCAAGAACAGGCATTTAGGTTTTCGCGGGATGCCCCTTTAACGCTGAACACTATTATGCATTGATGACGCATACATTTATCCACTCATTGAAAACTTCACGGTCATCTAGCAGTCATCCAATATGTAAATAAATTGTTTAGTATATTCGATAATTAGCCACGTCTGCATATGTACTCGAGTTTATACACAATAAATATAGGTATGTGGAAATAACCCACAAATAAACCCTAAAGACAAATACTCTCTTTTATGTCTACTATATCCTGGTACGGGTACTCATATATAATATATGCAAGTTGAATGATGATGAGTGTAAAATAACACGCTCCAGGTCCCATTGACGGGGCTCAGTGTGTAACCTTCCTGTGTAAACAACCACTGTGTGAACTCCTTAATTTATAAAGTGGTTCGTACATGTGTCGCTGCATCGTCGGCTACTGTAAACACACACGGGCACACACAGCTGTAACAAAAGCAGGGTATAGCAGACGTTTGGTCATCCCAAGGCATAATGACGAACGACTGTGACAAAGATGGTCAAGAATCCGATACGAGTGCCAGACTCTTGACAAATGATATTTCGGTGGATGATGTTTTGGTAACTCTGAAACCTTTGGGAAGATTCCAAATAGCCAGTGTTATATTCATATTCGTTGGCTTTATACAAATGGCGCATACTGTGCTTATTCATGTTTTCATCGGTAAGTCCTTGTGATCTATTTACTGTGCAATCTATATTATATCTAGACGTGAGCGAACATAAAGTGCTAATAGGTCGCGTGTACACAGTTTAAAGGCTGTCTACATACACTCGTATGGAATAAGCTAATGATAAAAATATATCTAGACTGTAAAATGTCGATTCTTTATCGGATGCGTGCATTTTAATATAAAGCTGATACGTATAGATACGATGGCTACTGACACGTGGTAAGGTAACTATAAGCCGTTTGGGATGTTCACTAGCGCTATATACTCCAATATATGTGTTTTAACTATATCTACCATCGACTATGTAACATCAATTTCCTTCCATTTTCTCTCACCACCCTCGCTTTTTCATCCATATTCCTCCTCTTCTTTCTCTTCTTTCTCACACTGTCTTGGGCAAATCCATCAACTGTCAAGGCCACGGTTACTGTTACTATTATCGAAAATTGATCTAAACCCCCGAAAATGTAAAATTACTCTAAACACCATAGTTTAGGTACAAAACTAGCTGTGCCAAATTCTCAGGTCCCAGTGTCTGTGGTCTGTGATAATCAGAATCTCGTATTTCTGTTCCTCAAGGACCAGCTATGACAACAAACCGGCTATGACATCCTAAGATGTACCCCGTTCTGTATATTTCCTATAGACTTGGTCTTCGTCGCTGAAACGGCACTAGTTACCACTCATGTGGGTATTCCAGTCTTGTTTCTTCTTTTTCAAGACACTTTTACTAGACAAATAAACGAATTAATTCGGATCTGCACACACAATATATACCACCCAATAATATAACTAAACAATCTATTATTAAGCACGAGTACAATTACGACAGGAAATTCACATTTTAACTAAACAATCTATTATATATACAACTTTCCTTGAATTTCGTTCCGGTTACTAGGGAGCGCTCGAAAACATGTCTGTATATAGTGGGTGTGCTTCACAATCAACATCAGTTGGATTAAATGGATTAGGCTATTGAAAAACAGCAGAAAAAGGCAAATTCTGGAAATCTTTTGCAAAGATATATCTAGTGAAAAGTTATAAGAAACCAATATGAGGATTAATGCTGCCAATTTTTCATATCAGATGGTCAGGGTCACAGACTCAATGGAAGTCTTCAATTGGTTTTTTCTTCCAAAGTGGTGCTTTGTGTACATATGGTTGCATTAGAAAGTTTTACAATTATTGTTCCTAAATATTAAATTCACATAGCGCCTGGCGGCTCTTTCGTTATATTTCATTTGAATATAAGTAACTTCAGGAAATTTTGCGGGATTCTGAAAAAATTATGAAAAAAAAATCCAGTTGATTGCCATACACAAATAAGCCTCAAACGAAGTAAACCTTAGCGGTAACTAACAAGAAACTGTTAACAAAAAATATAAAGAATTGAAAATAATGCAGGTGGGGCCCACTTCAACAACAAGACGAAGGTAGAAGACCCTTCGAAATGGACGCGTGTTTACAAATACCTAGTTTCAACTGCTTCTGTACCGGTAACCGCGTAAGAATTCATCTTGGGTATTGCTGATTTACATTAATCTTAACTAAATCTATAAATATGATAAGTTATTAGGCTTTATTTTTGCTTCAGGTTTTGCCGAAAGTTACGTATATTGGGCCTTTAAAGCAATGAGATGTACAATGTGACAACACAATAGACAAGCAGATATTTCCAAAAAAAACCTTAAAAATAAAATGTATTTCCGTTTATGTTTGACGTGTCCTAGTCTTCTTTGATAATATTCCTTCAGGTGTTCGATATGGTTTTGAGCAAGTAATGTAAACTGTTCTGAGTTGGGACGACATAGAGTACAGTCGTCTTCAACAATTGCTCAATTGCCAAACATAGCTGTACAAACTACAGATATACCATGATCTATGTTATAGGTTACACGCCAGACTTCCAGTGTAGAAACATAAGCAGGCCGCTGACGGATTATGGTATTGAGTTGTCCAACAATGAAAGTACATACAACGTCATGTATGGTCAGTGTCAAATAACGATTGTGGAGAATGGAACAATCGGACACGAAACAAGTTTACCTTGTCCAAATGGACACCACTTCAGTACACAGCAGACCCGGTCGACCATCGTGACAGAGGTAAAGAAGGCGTATTCACAATGTTTTTTACCCAATCAAAGTACTGAGAGTACTGAAAGCTAGGGCGAAGAACAGTTTAAATATTGTCTTCATCTGTGCATGAAAGTCTTTTGCTACTTTGTCAACAGACAATTTTAATTTCCACAAGCAAAAGGACTAAATGTGCAATAAGTGAATTAAAAACACCACCAACAAAACCATAATCCGAACTCAAAATATTTTAAACTAAGGGGAAAATATAAACAGATGAAATATGAGCACGGATACCCTTGATAAGACCGGGTGTTCTGGAAGAGTAAGCGTGAATGTATGTTTAAGTTGTATATGATTTCTTCTCGTTTGTTACAGTGGGATCTGGTGTGTGATAAACAGGGGCTGGGAGAGCTAAGTCAGACCCTGGTCATGGTCGGCCAGATTGTCGGGGCCATTTTCCTGTCTCCACTACCAGATAGGTATGGCCGTAAACCCGTCATGGTCACCGGACACGTTCTCGCATTCGCGTTGTGTGTTGCGGCGTCATTCAGTCCCACATACGCCGTCTACTGTGTTCTACGTTTTCTTGTCGGCATTGTTATTCAGGTAAATCACACAGAATATATATTTAAAGGCCCCATATACGTAACTTCAGGAAATTTTTCGTGATTCTGAAAAATTCTGAAACAAAATCTAGTTGATAACCATGCAAAAATAAGCCTAAAACGAAGTAAACCTGAGTGGTAACACGGTGGGGAATCACGTGGTCTGCAGTTGGTGAGTAACACGAATATAAAATGGCCGCCGCCCCTATTGAAAGTGAAAATAGAGGTAAGACACTGAAAATACTCATAACATAAGCATTTCAAAGTGACGAGCATATAACATACTAAATTCTGGATATATCGATACCTCATTTGTGCTGCAACGGTCCGTAGTTTTCTGTAACATTCTGACCAAAGTTTTGAATCGAAGCAATTCTCCTCGAACGAGGGGTGGTGGTTTACACGAACATTTACCATTTCGTACGTTTTCTTTCTCTAGACAAGAACTTGGCCTACAAAACTGATCTTTTCAGAAAGCGACAGTCTAAAGTCGATTGTACATCGAACCTTTCTGTTGAAAAATATTGTTTTCAGTATCAATTCTTTAGTTTTGTTAAGTGATGAGTAAACACGAACTAAATTGCGGTGATGAGTACACACGAACTGCTGAAGAAAGTTTTGGTATCGGGTATTAAGCGAGCAAAAAATAAGCATGTTTGAACTGCCATAATATTTTGGTGGTACTTTATCATTGTAAGTGCGACATATAATAAAAGTCCCTGATATGTGATGGTAATTTGGATGATTGTTTTTTTTTTTTTAATTTTTATTTTCATATAGCCTATTTGAGCAATGTTTATTGTTTTCAAGTCATATATGATATATCTTGGCTTTAATCATTTAGTAAATTCCCCCACCAAGGGTAACAATACTCTGGATTTCTTCTTAAAATCATCCCTTCATTGGTAAAAACAAATAAAAGGTAATCCGAGGTGTATCAGGTGATATATCAAATCCGCCCATAAACTTTAAGGCGTACCATACTTCTATGAGATAAAGCGAACATAGCTCAAATGAAAGATGACGTTGAATGGAAATTTACACCTTTTCGGAACATGAATATGAATGTTTATAAAGCTTGGCCATCCTTTAAAGATGTGATAAATTGTGCAATTAAAAATCATGTGCCACTATCACGTCCAAATTCACAAACCTTTGGGCTAACAACAATATAAACAAACTTGCAAGGCAGAAAAGAAGAGCATACAATAGGGCTAAAAGACCTCAGAGGCCATAGGACTGGGAAATACATACACACCTAAAATCTAAAATGGAATAAGGTACACGCAGAGCATACATGCATGACATCATAAACCTGTACAGAAAAATTTATTAAAAATAAAAGGATGGACTCATTTAGCAAGCCACCTATAAGGAATCCAACAATGGCCCATATTATTCATACCATGAATGTAAAGCACACTTACCAAAACAATTTAGTCTGTTTTCACCAGTGACGATCTTTCGAATACCAGGTTTACCAACTTAAGGCCCATCTCAATTTCAAGAAATGCCTTCTATCAGTATAAGTGAGCCAGGTGTACACAAGCTCCTTCAGAATCTTCAATTACATAAAGCAACTAGCTAGGTGTCTGAAATCAAACCAGCACTATCTGTCTTTTTCAAACATCCTTAGACTCCGGCACCGTACCAAGTGACTGGCTTGAAGCACTTATAGTACCAGTCTTCAAAAAAGGTGACTAACAATCTGAAGAATATTACCGTTCTGTCCTGCGTACTAGCATCACAAACATGGCTTTAGATCTAAATTCTCTACGAAAACACAATAGTTTTCAACTATTGACGATATTTTGCTAGAAACATTGATAAAACAAATAAGTTGATATTGCTTTATTAGATTTCATCGAAGCTTTTGATAAGGTTCTGCACTCTAGACTATTAAGTAAACTGACATTCTTTGATCAATCTACAGAAATTGTCCGTTGGTTTTCTTCTTTCCTAAGAAACAGACATCAGAAGGTAGTGTAAACGGAACCTGCTTTGACAGTGCCCCTGTCCGCTCTGGGGTACCCAAGGGGACAATTGTTGCCCCTTTCCTCTGGCAGTGACCATGTTCTTTCTGGGGTACACCAGGGGACAGTTGTTGGCCCCCTCCTCTTTTGAAATACCTCAATGATATCGTAGACTCTGTTTCCTGTAATGTTAAGGTCTTCGCAGACGACTGTTTACTTTATTGTGAATATCTTCATTGAATGACCGTTACCAGTTGGATCAAGAAGAATTGAAAATTCCACAAACCTGCGAGTGGAAATGGCAAATGAAGTTCAATGAAAAACAGTTCCATCATTAATATTTCCAGGAGGACAAAACCAATAAAACATCCATATTCATTACAAAGCCAACTTCTGGAATAGATTGCGGTAATTTAAATTAGAACAACTACACACCAAACATCACAAACGAAGCATACGAGACACTATAGGCTTCATTAGGCGCAACATGTCATCATGCACCAGAAAATTAAAAACATACACCACACTTATAAGACTATCCCTGGAATACTTAGCCCCATGCTTGTATATCATATCCTATCAATTGAAAACATTCAAAGATGGGATACCCGTACAACAAATGCAGATCTAGAGAGTCCAGCTGTGTTACCTGAAGAATAATATGTTTTGTTAATTAATCCTAGGAAACAGTGTAGATAAATATTTTAAAATGAGAGTACTACATGTTGGTGACTTATATTTCATGTTTGACCTGACAGATGACTGGTCATCCCAAGTCCATGTTTCCTAAGATTAATTAACAAAACTTATTATTCAGTTTTGTTAATTAATCTTAGGAAACAGTGTAGATAAATATTTTAAAATGAAAGTATTACATGTATGTTTGACCTAAAGCAAATGCATATCATAGACTTGGGATGGCCAGTCATCTGTCAGGTCAAACATACATGTAATACTCTCATTTTAAAATATTTATCTACACTGTTTCCTAAGATAAATTAACAAAACTTATTATTCTTCACTCCAACAAGATAACCTATCTTAGCTGGGAACCCCTAGCCCATCGAAGAACAAAAGCTAGACTTCTCATGTTGTATTTAAAAAACTATTCTACTCATAAGCATGTGGTTATGTGAATTATTAGTGCTTTCAAAATATTTCAATATTTAAACTTTTTTTTATAATTCATACAGAACAAAATTGGCATGTGATGTGATAATATATATGGTTTGAATTATTATTAAATTAAAGTGCTTTCAATACATTTTAATATTCGCAATTTTCAGGCTTAAAGCACAGTTCCCAACGTGTAGCTTTGTATAGATATTTGCTATGAGCAGTTTACGGGTATAGAAATGGACCTGATATTAACATGTTTCTTTCTGTAGTGTCTAAACACGACTGTGCCGGTGATGTGTCTGGAACTCTTCTCTACCGAGTACAGAGGTATCGCTGGCATCATCACCAACACGATGTGGTCGACCAGTGTCCTATCTCTCACCCTGTTTGGTTACTTCCTGAGGAACCTATCCTGGCGATATATTCAGCTAATATCCGCCTTGTCGTGCGTGTTAGGTCTATTTTCATTCTGGTAAGTATAACAATCAATCATTGATTGGGATTATTACATGTATCATCATAAATTATTTATTACCTTAATTTCTGATAAGTTGGCACTTGGAAAACTTACAAATATCATGTTTAAATGTTTAATTAACAAACAAAGAATTGTGAAATGTAGACAAATGGTGTAATTACTTAGAAATACTGAAATATATTTTATACACATAAGATTGTTCCTGAAAGAAAATCAATTATCCATTAAACAATAATTTGTCTATAATTACTGTATATTCAAATTACTATATTTACATTATGTATTGCCTTCGCCTATATATCATTAGTAAGCCAAATTGTAGTATATCACACTGTATCACACTGTATCCTACAATTTGCAATGCCGCATCACATGACGTTATTCTGACGCCATGTTGGACTATGTAATATCAAAGTTTTGCACTCCGCCTCAAATAGCATGTTTAATGCTTTGAATCAATAGTTTAGATGACATTGATTTAAATCAGACTCTTCCAGGAAATAAACACACACGGAAAAGGGAGAACGTTTACCGAGTATATCCCAAAGAAATAGCCACAGACATATACAAAATTATCCTTAATGTAAATATAAGCATTGAACTATAGTATACAGTCGATATGAATACAGTTTGGGTCACAGATAAATAATCATATCGCCCTAACCTGATGTTAACATTCTTTTTATCTGTCACCCAAATTGTATTCATATCAACTGTATACTACATCTCGTTACAATTCATTGCTTAAATAACAACATTAATTTTGATATTATCACGTTATCAATCTCTATTGTCGTGTCATCCATTTCATTATTGTACACACTTTATTTGTAATGTGAACGGTTTGAGTGTTTGATTGGGGTCTTTGGTAGTTTAGTTCAGTGTGGTAGCACTTTTAATCGCCATTAGTTTCGCACCATCGTCGATATCCAGGGATTGCGATCACCAACGCTCTATACACCCATAGAATTTGTCATGGCAAAACTGAAGGCACGCGCAGGTAAAAAAACTGACCAATTGCTCGGCTGCTTGTATGTCCGATGAAGTTTACAAAAGAGCCAAAACCGACTATTTTTTATCGTAATGTGACCACGAGAGTTGTTTGATGTTTCTCGCCTCATCAACAAGTTGGCACAAACAGAGCCTTCAGTTTTGCCATGACATATTCCAGGGGTGTAGAAAGCATATGTGATCGTAACCCCTGGATTTCAAGGATGGTTTCGCACTATCACAAAGAGGATTACACGACATACCGTAGTCCCCTAAATGCACTCGAAATCAACACATGTTTAAATGGTATTCATTGACAGGTCGTCCTAAAAATAAAACCGAACCAAACACTTAAAATTTTGTTCAAAAAAATATTCGAAATAATTTATAAAAGCTTTACTATACTTTTAAAATGTAATATATATACAATGAATATATTTCATGGTTCTATAACCCTTAACAAACGCTGACAAACGTATATAAAGTTCTAGCGGTCTTTATTACGTTAACACTCAATAGCAATGTGTGTTATATGACCATAACAGCATTAACTAAAACATTAATTTGCTTAGGTAACGACAAACTGGTAATACTCAAGGTGCTTTGATCGATATTTTCTTTCGGTGGGTTACGTTCCGACAACAGTTGTCGAAATTAAACGAGATTATTTTAATGTAGTAGCTGGAGTTAATGTGATGACATTTTACATATAATTTACAATTTTCCTTTAATATTTGCAAGGCAAATTGAGATAATCCATATCAAAAGGATATTAGGTTCACGACCGCTATATACAAATGTATTCGTTGTAACATTACGTAACACACACATATGCTGCACCTTTTAAATTTAGTAATAGATAGAGGATGCCGAAAAATTTTTTTAACTGCACCATACAGCGTTTCGCTACTGGATATAAGGTCGGAATCCAAAATTTCTAAACTAATGTAGAAGCAGAAGAATTATGTTCACAGAACCCCATTACGAAAACTACACATGTGATATACTTTTGTTGCTGTCACTACATTCTGAGCTTCATATTTCCCGAAGTCTTTGGAAGCCAGAATAGCAATGCATTTTAATACTCACCTACAGTAGGTGTTTTTAATGGCCATCTAAATACCATATCGAGTTATATATTTTAACAAGCTTATCAATTACTGTTTCGGGCATTAACAGAAGCAACTTGATCAATTGTCCTCCCCCTTCCCGGATCATACATTCTTTCACGTGTTTTGCGAAAATAAAAAACCTTACTATGGCAACTACAGTTGAAAAGCAAGGTCAATGGTTAGCCATGATACATACCAACAGTTAGTCAAGTTATATCTGTGTTTTGCCTGAAAAATTGATTAAAAAGCTTGAAAAAATATCACTTGATATGCTATATATTTACCTTTGCTCTGAATTGTCACTATATAACACTACCAAGGCCAATTCCGTGTTATGAGACCATAACACTAGAGTGGTTATTTTGACGTCATTACGATTGTGACATCATTATTATAACGTTGGAGATAACTGGTCGATACTGTGCTGTTGGCTGTTCAATATTAAGAAATCAGCCTTAAATTTTCAGAAACAATGTAGAATATACATATAGATTTAATAAATTTATTATCAAAATCAACGGGAAAATGTAGATATAAGCATTACACAACATTCTGTTCCGTGTTATGATCCTATGACACGGAACAGGATTGCAGATAAATAATCATAACGCGCGTTATTTATTTGTCTGCAATCCTGTTCCGTGTTATTAGATGAAGCATTAAAATTCCCAGTGAATAAACAGCCAGCACTTCGTTTGGGGGATAAAATACTTTTAAAAATGACATCCCTAAGATATCAGCGTGAAATGATGGAGTTGTGGTATAAAAGGGCATACATGTTATACTGGTATGCTATGTCTGAGATTACTCCTTATGGAATGTCTACTGCTACAACATATGAAACATGATACACGTTTTGAATCGAAGTTTTCTTGATTCATGATGTTAACGTTAACGGTAGGCTTTCAGAAGTTCACGAAGGTCGAGAAAAGGTCACGGACAAGCGTAACGTTTCTTAGCATTGCCCATTGTAAAATATTCAATTTCTTTGTGCAATATGCATGAGAATCGACATTTAATTATGTAAGTGTGTGTTGTGGTTTCATTATCACTGCCCCAGATACATCTTTGAGAACGTAACAGAACTGAAGAAAAACGAGAGAGAAATAATACCTCTTCCTTTCCTGAACATTTGGCCATATTTTCCTCTCTGGATTTGAATAATCAGCGAAAAGTGTTCCATAGTTTTTCGTTGTTTCAGCGATTATTACTTCAAGTTACGTCTTGTTGAAATTCGGTATTTTCTTGTGTCCTTCTCAGACACGAAAACTATTATATACAATTAGAAGTTTTAGCGCATAACAATGCTGATTTTAAAAGCTTATAATTTATATAAACATATTCAATGTATATTTTAATGAGAGCTAATTTCTAAGGTGCAGCATATGTGTGTGTGTTTCGTCATCTTTAATGATAAAGGGTAGTAGACTCTCTGTTGGTGGATTTTTTATTTAGTCCCCGAGGTTTACTGGAACCTCCATAGCCACAGTTAATCTCATTTGAGTAGTGGCACGGTTCACAATATACTATTTTTGTAGTACACGATTTAAAATTATACAGAACTAGATTAATTTTACTTCTAAATTCATAGATTAAATGTGTTTAACGCACCTGACCCTTCTGCTTCTACATTAGCTTAGACATTTTGGATGGCCACCTTTTGACCATTAGCATTACTGAAGAGTCTTGGGAGGACGAAACAGCTGTATGATGCAGTTTAATTCATTTTTTTCGGCATACTGCATCTATTACTAAATTTAAAAGGTGCATCATATGTGTGTGTGTTACGTCATATTTTATATAAAAGCATGTCTTCATTATACCAGTGATGTAATAGTATGAGTTCGTGTTTGTTTTTGTACAGGACTTTGGACGAGTCGCTGAGGTGGCTGGTAGCCAACAACAAAAGAAACGAAGCCCTAGCTCTGGTACGGAAGGTCGCAAGACTTAACAATGTACCCCATGTAAAGGCTGTGTACTTACTCGAGAAAATATTTGAAAGGTCCACAATTACCATAGAAGGCGATCATACCAAAGACAAAGAACTCATAGAATCCACACAATGCGGCTATAACAAAGACAAAGAACTCATAGAATCCACGCAAGGTGGCCATAACAAAGACAAAGAACTCATAGAATCCACACAAGGCGGTCATAACAAAGACAAAGAACTCATAGAATCCACACAAGGCGGTCATACCAAAGACAAAGAACTAACAGTGAGAACCTCTACGACTGATGCGTATGACTCGGTTGATGCACCGGCACCTATGGCAGAGAACGAAAGAAGTCAGTTTGAAATGCAAACACTGGACACGGAAGGATGCAAAGATCATGAATATCCCCTTCTAAATAATGCGGAAAGAGAGCAGACGCAAGAATGTGAAAGATCAGTAAAAGACAACTGTGATAAAAACAATACAGCAAAAGAAACTTTGCTGAAAACAAAAGAAAAAAGAAATCAAGAGGAACATATGTCTTATTTGGATGTTTTCAGAAATAAAAAACTGCTCCGCAATACCCTCGTGCTTAGCTTATGTTGGTAGGTCTTTTTGTAATACTAAAACGTACTTATATCAGTAAGCAAAAATAGTCTTACCTCAACTACCTCGTGTAGTCTACGTGCTAAGGTGACAAACAAATCTATAATCACAAAATTGGCTCAATTATTTGTCTCTATTTCACTCTTATTAGTTATATATTCATAACACTGCTATGAAAAGTGACTTTAACGCAAATGTTGACGCGGTAGCGGCCACTGCCGGAAAAGCAATACCTTAGTCTCGCTCTTCTCGACTTTCGTTGCATTCCTATATAACCTGCCCGTTTTATTCCAGGTTTTCGACTGGCTTTGGCTACATGGGATTGTTCTTGGTGCCCTTTTCATTCACACACAATATCCATATCAACTTCTTCATCAACGCCATAGTCGAGTTTCCGGGATTATTCATCATGCTGCTATTAATTAACAGGTATTGACATTTTGCTTTTCATTATCTTAAAACTAAAGTGGCCATTGAAGTAGAAGGTTGGCGGCGCAAGTGATTTGTTTTACATATTTTAACCTCTATGGGTAAGCTTCTAAAACAAAACTTGGCCCCGTCTCGCTCATGTTACGAAATCGACATCAGATATTTTTTTTTTATTTAAAATTCACTGTAAGACGATATTATGTCAAAAAATAACTCATGAAAAATGCAATAACAATTGAACACTACTACGATCGAGAGATATTCTGTATCCTTGTATGATATGAAGATTGGCGTTTTTGAATATGCATTAGTATAAATGTTTGTTGTGATTAAGAATGATGCCTCAGAAAACCCTTTCTTGACTAGCAGTAAAATTTCGAATGTCGAGAAAGCACAGGCTCTCCAGCACAAGGTATTTGCTGAAGTTCACGGTGCATTTGGAACATACCTTGTACTACCAGGTCCACAAAGCCTCAATGCACCAAGTATATTACTTTAACTACAGGTAAGTTACAGCTAAGTATTGAAAGTAAATTATGTCAAATGACCGTAAGCATTCTTTCTTTCAGAATTGGCCGGAAGTGGTTGACTATGGCCTTCTTTGGACTAGCCGGTGTAGCTATAGTAGTGGCAGTCAGCATTTTACTTCTTACCCCAAGTAAGTAGCGATAGTAGTGGCTGTCAGTATTTTACTTCTAATCTCAAGTAAGTAGCGATAGAAGTCCCAGTCAGCATTTTACTTCTTATCTCAAGTAAGTAGCGATGGAAGTCCCAGTCAGCATTTTACTTCTTACCTCAAGTAAGTAGCGATAGGAGTCCCAGTCAGCATTTTACTTCTAACCTCAAATAAGTAGCGATAGTAGTGGCTGTCAGTATTTTACTTCTAATCTCAAGTAAGTAGCGATAGAAGTCCCAGTCAGCATTTTACTTCTTATCTCAAATAAGTAGCGATAGTAGTGGCTGTCAGCATTTTACTTCTTACCTCAAATAAGTAGCGATAGTAGTGACTGTCGACATTTTACTTCTTGCCTCAAGTAAGTAGCGATAGTAGTGACTGTCAGCATTTTACTTCTTACCTCAAGTAAGTAGCGATAGTAGTGGCTGTCGACATTTTACTTCTTACCTCAAGTAAGTAGCGATAGTAGTGGCTGTCAGCAATTTACTTCTTACCTCAAGTAAGTAGCGATAGTAGTGACTGTCAGCAATTTACTTCTTACCTCAAGTAAGTAGCAATAGTAGTGGCTGTCAGCAATTTACTTCTTACCTCAAGTAAGTAGCGATAGTAGTGGTTGTCGGCGATTTATTTCTAACCTCAAGTTAGACGTCATCGTTAACAATATAGTGAAGTCGGGATTACCCGAGAACCATCGTTAACAACATAATAAAATCGGGTTATTCGAGCATTATCGTCGATGATAAAGTGGTGATTACCTTAGCATCATCTTTGCTCAGATTATATCTGAATTCAAATGCAATTATAACATTATAAACCTGATATTCCATACTTAATGCATTGGAAAACGTTTCCGATGAATAAATCCGAAATACTAGTACTCAATATTCGAAGTTGATTTAGAAATCATGAAAATTAAAAAATACCTGCCTGCCTTTTATTTTAGATAGTAACGATACCACGAAGACTGTGGGAGCTGTAGTGATGTATATAGGGAAATTCTCCATATCTTGTGTGCAAGCCATGCTGTATATATACACACCAGAACTATATCCAACCAACGTCAGGTATGTATATAGGGAAATTTTCCATATCTTGTGTGCAAGTTCCATATCTTGTGTGCAAGTTCCATATCTTATGTGCAAGTTCCATAACTTGTGTGCAAGTTCCATATCTTGTGTGCAAGTTCCATATCTTGTGTGCAAGTTCCATATCTTGTGTGCAAGTTCCATATCTTGTGTCCAAGCCATGTTGTATATAAACACGACGGAACTATATCCAACCAACGTCAGGTATGTATGCAATTTCATTTTTTATCTATGAACTAACGTCATATTTGTAAGAGAGAGCCATCACGAGATACAGTGGAGGTACAGTATAAGTGCCATATGATGTTAAGTTAGTCCAGTTGTTTATCTTACCGCCCGTATGTTGGTTCAGTAATGCAGTGTGTCAGAAATATTGAGTATGATGCATGGACAAAGCTTAATATTGTCTTCCTATCTATCTTCTATCTTGTATAAAATATTATTTTTTGCGCAAACCCTCAAGCCCCTTCGCGGTCAGTCTCAACATTTGTATAATTTTGAATTCCGGTACTTAAAGGATGACATGTACCACTCAGATATGGTTGATATTGATCTATCTGTTCCAAGGGAGAAGTCGCTTAAAGGTGATATTGCCGTTTAAGGAGTTTTTAACATCACCCTCCTCCAATTGGGTTTACGTCGAATTGTGGATATATTTCTTTTAACACATTCACTTAAATAAATCAAATTTCTTAAGGCGTTTACTAAGGCGTTTGCTCGCAATGATTTGATAAAAACTCGTTTTTAATTACAGAAATATAGGTTACGGTATAACAGGCTGTGCAGGAAGACTAGGTGCGATGACAGCGCCATTTTTAAAGTTGTTGGTGAGTTATTGAATTATTATCAAATTACATCGTAAGTTTCTCTTTGGTATTTTGTTGGTTTTCAATTGAAAGTCCGGGCTGGCTTTGTTTTGTCTGAGTGAATGAAAAAAATGCGAGAAGCAATTGATTTGATGAAAATACCAGAAGTACATTTTTATATTGTGTAATAATTTTATATAAATTGTAACAAATTTTGAACTCGACACGCACTCAATGCGTTATAACACTTGAAGTTGAAAACTGCACTACATTTGTGAACGTTGCAGAGTAACCCGATTTTCTTTAGAAATTCTTCTGTTGTACTTTATCCGTGGATGCTTCTGTCCTTGCGATATTATGAAATAGATACAAATGTGTATGTAAGGGATAACCCCCAGTGTTTTGAAGTTTAGCAACGTTTATGGATGTTGGCTGATGGCTCCTTCAGTGTTCTTCAGGTGTAATACAGTTGTGTGTGAGCACTGAAGAAATGTCGCCTTGGTATCATCCACTTTTAAACCATTTATTTATATTGAGGAATACTCCCACAGTAATCTGTATTTCTTTATTGGACATTTGGGAATGCCGCAAGTTTTTTTTATACTGTTTTACATTAGTGGACGTTGAAGCACAGTTGCTTGAATTTCTGCCATTAGATAATAAAGATTTATGTGTGAAATGAGCCTCCCATTACAGTAATGTAATGGACATTCTGTAATGGGCCGCGTCTCCATATATATAAACATTTTTTTTATATACTGACAGAAACTCAAGCAGGGATGGTTGAAGTATGCCCCTAAGCATTTGTCAAACTGTTATAACATGTGTGGGTCTTGAGGCAGGCTAGTCCCTACAAAGTACGCTACAGTAACATTACAGAGTACAATATTTGGCTTTCAGAAATTAATGCCAGCACAATGTTTTCCAACATTTAACATGTGCCCATCTATCGACGTTGAGGGCTACCCTCAAAGTAATTTCCTGTTTCACTACACATGCGGACCTCGGATAATACTGTAATGATTTTCTCTAGACTTCACTTGTTGGTGGACATTATCCACGTTTTCATGTTTTCTCTAGTTGTATAACTATTTTCTGTGGATGCACAGAAAGTGTCCTACGCTGCCATTTACACAACTTTTGCAGATGTTTAGAAACAATCAGAAAGTGTTCCCAAGTTGTATAATTATTTTGTTGGTGTTGAGGGATGCCCATTAACAGTTTCTCCAGTTCTACAACATATGTGGACGCCAAGGGATGCCCCTAAAATATTGTACAGTTACACAACATTTATTCACCTAATACCCCTGATGTATTCTCGAGCTTCATTACTTTGGTGAACATTGGAGACTATTACCTAGTTATATAATACTACTTTCGTTGATGTTGGGAATGATCCAATATTGTTCCCAAGTTACATTTGTGAATGTTGAACCCCAGTGATCTCTAATTATAGTATATGTGTGAACGTTGTGGTATACCGCCCCCCCCCCCTCCCCCCCCTCCCAATGTGTACTTCATTTGTGGACGTTGAGGTATGCGCCTACACATTGACACTTGATCCTTGTATGCTATCAGAGTCGGATATTGTTATTCAAATGTAGGTATGCCTCTTGTGTTTGTTACTACCACATGACGACAAGGAGATGTGCTACATTCTATCATCAATACCACCTGCTCTACATGAAAGGCCAAGGGGGCCTGTATCTGGATAATTGTTATACAGCAACTACAGGAAATTATTTGTAATACAAAACCATGGCTGTGCATTTTCCCTCGTGTCACATACCCATTAAAATCTTAGTAACCCATTCATATCATATGTAAACAGGCCCTGGTTTCATCAACGTTCCTTAACTTAAGGAACCTCCTTAACTTAAAAATCTCCATAGTAAAGCATTATAGAATTTAAGATTTTCCCATTTAATTCTGTAATGCTTTCCTACGGAGATTTTTAAGTTAAGGAGTTTCCTTAAGTTGGAAGAAGGAATGTTGATGAAACTGGGGCCGTATCTATTGTAATATTTCTCAACATTTTCCATCTGCTCTTTGTTTACAGGCGTCGACTGCTGAGTGGGCCCCCGGGGCAGCCTTGAGTGCCACATTCCTATTGGCGCTGTGCTCGCTACTTCTCCTGCCAGAAACCAAGGGGAAGGAACTCCCGCAGACATTACAGGAGTTTGTGTTGTTAGAAAAAAGGGACAAAAAATCAAATCTCTGTAATTCATGTACATGTGCGCACTCTTGCTAATGATGTTAGCATGTTGAGTCTGTGATCCTAATTATGAAGTTTACTTGTAATTATGCATTGTCCGATACTCATGAGTGAGTGGGCATAACGAGATCAACCGTGGGTATCAGATGATGGTAACTATGTAATTTACATCGATTATTTTAAATAATTTATTAGCAGAAACTTTTTATTCAGATGTTTTTTTATTTTATTAAAGTTTTAATATTAAAGAATTGAACATTGTTGTCTTGAAATTGGCGTGACTGTGGGAAACTTCATGTTATCTTGGTATAATGGAGTGGGTGGTCGTGTGGTGATTTAACAAGAGGCCCAGATGGCCTTTATCACTCCCCCTGGACTAGCTTTGTTCTGGCTAGGAATCAGTGCTCTGGGACTAATGGTTTTTTAAGGGGTTTTAAAGGCTTTTACATATTAAATCCCTTTGACCTTGATAATTGGTCAAGGTCATTTATTTGAGGAAACTTTATAGATTTCAAGTTCCTTCCGGTCAAGTATCAATACTCTGGGCCTTCTGGTTATTCAACAAACTATTTTAAACTGTTTTAACAAATTTAATCCATGTGACCTTGAAAGTAGGTTAAGGGCATTTATTTGCAGAAAATTTGACATTGATTGACAGTAAAATTTTCAAATGCTTCCATAATCATTTTATTGGAAGTACACTTTTTTATAAGCACTTGGCTGTTTTATACCTGGTCTTTCTATTATATATTAACTCGTTGAAATTTATAATAAATGAATGTAACTAGAGTAAGAAAACATGTATGCATGGTATTCTGAGATGTATGCATGGTATTCTGAGATATTTTAAAAGCTCAGGTTGGGCATGGGACTAGATGACATAGTTGAAATCCTATATATATATGGAATTCATGTCAATTTGATTAATGGTTGGACAATTACCAATTTCTTTATGACCTGAATCTTGTTTAAAATCCACTTGCAATTGTGGCAAACCCAGAAAATATCATGTTCTCAAAGTGAGAACTCGGGCATTTTTGCAAACATGGTATACTAAAGAGTATATTCAAAAACATCCATCGTCATGTCACACTAGGATGAAGAATATTTCTCAAGGAGACCGAGAGGACAAACAAAAAAGTTGTCGACAGTCTTCACCAACCTACATCTCTTGATTTTTTGTTTTGTAAATGTTCCTCAACAGCTTACATCAATATCTAACGAAAATATCTCTATATTTATAGCAAGCCATAGCTCAACAAATAAACTACAACTTATCATCACCTAAGGAAGGAGAAGTGGGGCTGTCCCTATCAAGAAAGAGAAAATTCATAAACAGAGATTCAAAATTGTCATGTTTTATTGAATGATTTAGTTGCACCTCAAGTCTATAGTTTAAGGAGCATATCCCTACATTGTGTCAATGTGAGTCGTCCTGATGGAGATGAAGGAGCGTCCCTACATTGTGTCAATGTGAGTCGTCCTGATGGAGATGAAGGAGCGTCTCTACATTGTGTCAATGTGAGTCGTCCTGATGGAGATGAAGGAGCGTCCCTACATTGTGTCAATGTGAGTCGTCCTGATGGAGATGAAGGAGCGTCCCTACATTGTGTCAATGTCAGTCGTCCTGATGGAGATGAAGGAGCGTCCCTACATTGTCTCAATGTCAGTCATCCTGATGGAGATGAAGGAGCGCCCCTACATTGAGTCAATGTGAGTCGTCCTGATGGAGATGAAGGATCGCCCCTACATTGTGTCAATGTCAGTCGTCCTGATGGAGATGATGGAGCGTCTCTACATTGTGTCAATGTCAGTCGTCCTGATGGAGATGATGGAGCGTCTCTACATTGTGTCAATGTCAGTCGTCCTGATGGAGATGATGGAGCGTCTCTACATTGTGTCAATGTCAGTCGTCCTGATGGAGATGATGGAGCGTCCCTACATTGTGTCAATGTCAGTCGTCCTGATTGAGATGAAGGATCGTCCCTACATTGTGCCAATGTGAGTCGTCGTGATTGAGATGAAGGAGCGTCTCTACATTGTGTCAATGTCAGTCGTCCTGATGGAGATGATGGAGCGTCCCTACATTGTGTCAATGTCAGTCGTCCTGATTGAGATGAAGGATCGTCCCTACATTGTGCCAATGTGAGTCGTCCTGATGGAGATGATGGAGCGTCCCTACATTGTGTCAATGTCAGTCGTCCTGATGGAGATGATGGAGCGTCCCTACATTGTGTCAATGTTAGTCGTCCTGATTGAGATGAAGGAGCGTCTCTACATTGTGTCAATGTCAGTCGTCCTGATTGAGATGAAGGATCGTCCCTACATTGTGCCAATGTGAGTCGTCCTGATTGAGATGATGGAGCGTCCCTACATTGTGTCAATGTCAGTCGTCCTGATTGAGATGAAGGAGCGTCTCTACATTGTGTCAATGTCAGTCGTCCTGATGGAGATGAAGGAGCGCCCCTACATTGTCTCAATGTCAGTCGTCCTGATGGAGATGATGGAGCGTCTCTACATTGTGTCAATGTCAGTCGTCCTGATGGAGATGATGGAGCGTCTCTACATTGTGTCAATGTCAGTCGTCCTGATGGAGATGAAGGAGCGCCCCTACATTGTCTCAATGTCAGTCGTCCTGATGGAGATGATGGAGCGTCTCTACATTGTGTCAATGTCAGTCGTCCTGATGGAGATGATGGAGCGTCTCTACATTGTCTCAATGTGAGTCGTCCTGATGGAGATGATGGAGCGTCTCTACATTGTGTCAATGTGAGTCGTCCTGATGGAGATGAAGGAGCGTCTCTACATTGTGTCAATGTCAGTCGTCCTGATTGAGATGAAGGAGCGTCTCTACATTGTGTCAATGTCAGTCGTCCTGATTGAGATGAAGGAGCGTCTCTACATTGTGTCAATGTCAGTCGTCCTGATTGAGATGAAGGAGCGTCTCTACATTGTGTCAATGTCAGTCGTCCTGATTGAGATGAAGGAGCGTCCCTACATTGTGTCAATGTCAGTCGTCCTGATTGAGATGAAGGAGCGTCTCTACATTGTGTCAATGTCAGTCGTCCTGATGGAGATGATGGAGAGTCTCTACATTGTGTCAATGTCAGTCGTCCTGATGGAGATGAAGGAGCGTCCCTACATTGTCTCAATGTGAGTCGTCCTGATGGAGATGAAGGAGCGTCTCTACATTGTGTCAATGTCAGTCGTCCTGATGGAGATGATGGAGCGTCTCTACATTGTGTCAATGTCAGTCGTCCTGATTGAGATGAAGGAGCGTCTCTACATTGTGTCAATGTCAGTCGTCCTGATGGAGATGATGGAGCGTCCCTACATTGTCTCAATGTCAGTCGTCCTGATGGAGATGATGGATCGTCCCTACATTGTCTCAATGTCAGTCGTCCTGATGGAGATGATGGAGCGTCTCTACATTGTCTCAATGTTAGTCGTCCTGATGGAGATGATGGAGCGTCCCTACATTGTCTCAATGTCAGTCGTCCTGATGGAGATGATGGATCGTCCCTACATTGTCTCAATGTCAGTCGTCCTGATGGAGATGATGGAGCGTCTCTACATTGTCTCAATGTTAGTCGTCCTGATTGAGATGAAGGATCGTCCCTACATTGTCTCAATGTCAGTCGTCCTGATGGAGATTTTGTGTCCAGTCATGTGGTTTCCACCACTCAGAAAACTGTAGAACTTTCTTCCTCTGATCATCGAAGCTTTCCTTCTGATTTTTCCTCCACAGTCTCGGTTCCACATCCAGCATACCTCCAATAATTTCCTGGAATTACATGGTTAAACAATGGAGTCTATAAGCAACACAACTACAACTGAGGCAGCTTGTAGTCAAAAATTTCTAAATAGTTTGATTTTTGACATAAAAGATATTCTACATAATATCTGTAAACATTTTCTTCAGGTTGGAAAGTATGATTTATGTAAAGATTATTTTCACAAACAATATGTTACACAAACAATAAATGTTTTTATGCGATGTTTCGATGACTAGTACTTTATGTACTCTGTCACATTCATTAGAAAAATGACCAGCAAAGCGTATGTACACAGCTTGTGGAAATATTCTACATCTATTCCAATGTATCAACAGATTTGGCTCTAAAAATTCAAACTATCTGTTATCATCACAGCTAATAGGAAGTCACGACAGTCATATCGAGCCTCAACAATTGAAAATTGATCATTTTATGTGAAATGTATCTCTAATGCATCAGAAGCCCGACCATGGCATAAGCTCACTTGGCCCTTTGGTTCCAGATGAGGTAAGAAATCCAGTATCAGCAGATTCCTGAAAATAGGTCATCCCCATATCCTTCTCAAATGATTCCTCATCACCTGTGAATACTGTCTTCAAAATTTCTAGTCATTATACAACTGAACTTTTCAAGTTTTGATGAGGTGAGCCAAGAATGTGACTGAAGGCCTCTGTTGTTGGCAACCAAAATGTACCTATTGCTATCATATACTGTATTTTTTTACTATCAGTTTTATTTTTTAAGAATTTAACATTCTGATAACAGCAACGATCATATGATGAAAGTGGACTCTTCAATCACTTACCTTGCCAAAATACCTCGGAAAAGTGTTCTCTTCTTCTATAACATGAGCAAAACCGCCCTGAAGACCGAAGTCCACACTAAAGAACGGGAAGTTCTTAGGTACCTGTAATGGAAAAATTCAATTTATTTTAAGATACATATATTCAACTTTTTTTTTTTCAATTTCTTTTTTTTCACCAACTTTGCTATTTGACCTTGTTTTACAAATGTTTTATAGAACTAGACTTAAATGGAATGTTATTTCAAATGAAAATATCTACATTTGCTCCGCATTTTCCCATTGACACAAAGCTAAGAGGCAGTTGCCTTCATACACCTATAACACCCAGTGACTCGGCTAGAACAACATTTGCTATTGTGATGTCATTAATCAATATTGTTTACAACACTTAATTTGCCATTCAGAATATTTCGCTAAATAAAGCACAAATTCTATAAAATATTAATACCAGTAATGAGCATTTTATCAATTTTGTTATTATCCTGTAATACACATTGCGTTTAATGACAAACTGAATATAACCCTGTAGCGCTAAAGCATTCATTGCTTAACAATATTAGGTTTAGTCCTAGCAGTCATGGTCTAGACTGTGTTGATGGTTGTCTGTCTGTAGACGGTATCATGTAGACAGTATCCGTATCATGTAGACAGTATCATGTAGACAGTATCCGTATCATGTAGACAGTATCATGTAGACAGTATCCGTATCATGTAGACAGTATCATTTAGACGGTATCATGTAGACAGTATCATGTAGACAGTATCATGTAGACAGTATCATGTAGACGGTATCATGTAGACAGTATCATGTAGACAGTATCATGTAGACAGTATCATGTTGACAGTATCATGTAGACAGTATCATGTAGACAGTATCATGTAGACAGTATCATGTTGACAGTATCATGTAGACAGTATCTGTATCATGTAGACAGTATCATGTAGACAGTATCATGTAGACGGTATCATTTAGACGGTATCATGTAGACGGTATCATTTAGACGGTATCATGTAGACGGTATCATGTAGACGGTATCATGTAGACAGTATCATGTAGACAGTATCATGTAGACGGTATCATGTTGACAGTATCATGTAGACAGTATCCGTATCATGTAGACAGTATCCTGTAGACAGTATCCGTATCATGTAGACAGTATCATGTAGACAGTATCATGTAGACAGTATCCGTATCATGTAGACAGTATCATGTAGACGGTATCAAGTAGACAGTATCATGTAGACGGTATCATGTAGACGGTATCATGTAAACAGTATCATGTAGACGGTATCATGTAGACAGTATCATGTAGACAGTATCATGTAGACGGTATCATGTAGACAGTATCATGTAGACAGTATCATGTAGACGGTATCATGTAGACGGTATCATGTAGACGGTATCATGTAGACGGTATCATGTAGACAGTATCATGTAGACAGTATCATGTTGACAGTATCATGTAGACGGTATCATGTAGACGGTATCATGTAGACGGTATCATGTAGACGGTATCATGTAGACAGTATCCGTATCATGTAGACAGTATCATGTAGACGGTATCATGTAGACGGTATCATGTTGACAGTATCATGTAGACAGTATCATGTTGACAGTATCATGTAGACAGTATCATGTAGACAGTATCAAGTAGACAGTATCATGTAGACGGTATCAAGTAGACGGTATCATGTAGACGGTATCATGTAGACGGTATCATGTAGACAGTATCATGTAGACAGTATCATGTTGACAGTATCATGTAGACAGTATCATGTAGACAGTATCAAGTAGACAGTATCATGTAGACAGTATCATGTAGACAGTATCAAGTAGACGGTATCATGTTGACAGTATCATGTAGACAGTATCATGTTGACAGTATCATGTAGACAGTATCATGTAGACAGTATCATGTAGACAGTATCATGTAGACGGTATCATGTAGACGGTATCATGTAGACGGTATCATGTAGACAGTATCATGTAGACAGTATCATGTTGACAGTATCATGTAGACAGTATCATGTAGACAGTATCCGTATCATGTAGACAGTATCATGTAGACAGTATCATGTAGACAGTATCCGTATCATGTAGACAGTATCATGTAGACAGTATCATGTAGACAGTATCATGTAGACAGTATCCGTATCATGTAGACAGTATCATGTAGACGGTATCATGTAGACAGTATCATGTAGACGGTATCATGTAGACGGTATCATGTAGACAGTATCATGTAGACGGTATCATGTAGACAGTATCATGTAGACAGTATCATGTAGATGGTATCATGTAGACAGTATCATGTAGACGGTATCATGTAGACGGTATCATGTAGACAGTATCATGTAGACAGTATCATGTTGACAGTATCATGTAGACAGTATCATGTAGACGGTATCATGTAGACAGTATCATGTAGACGGTATCATGTAGACAGTATCCGTATCATGTAGACAGTATCATGTAGACAGTATCATGTAGACAGTATCATGTAGACAGTATCATGTAGACGGTATCATGTTGACAGTATCATGTAGACAGTATCATGTTGACAGTATCATGTAGACAGTATCATGTAGACAGTATCAAGTAGACAGTATCATGTAGACAGTATCATGTAGACGGTATCAAGTAGACGGTATCATGTAGACGGTATCATGTAGACGGTATCATGTAGACAGTATCAAGTAGACAGTATCATGTAGACAGTATCATGTAGACGGTATCAAGTAGACGGTATCATGTTGACAGTATCATGTAGACAGTATCATGTAGACGGTATCATGTAGACGGTATCATGTAGACAGTATCATGTTGACAGTATCATGTAGACAGTATCATGTAGACAGTATCATGTTGACAGTATCATGTAGACAGTATCATGTAGAAAGTATCCGTATCATGTAGACAGTATCATGTAGACAGTATCATGTTGACAGTATCATGTAGACAGTATCATCTAGACAGTATCATGTAGACGGTATCATGTAGACGGTATCATGTAGACGGTATCATTTAGACGGTATCATGTAGACAGTATCATGTAGACGGTATCATGTAGACGGTATCATGTAGATAGTATCATGTAGACAGTATCATGTAGACGGTATCATGTTGACAGTATCATGTAGACAGTATCATGTAGACAGTATCCGTATCATGTAGACAGTATCATGTAGACAGTATCCGTATCATGTAGACAGTATAATGTAGACAGTATCATGTAGACAGTATCATGTAGACAGTATCTGTATCATGTAGACAGTATCATGTAGACAGTATCATGTAGACAGTATCCGTATCATGTAGACAGTATCCGTATCATGTAGACAGTATCATGTAGACAGTATCATGTAGACAGTATCTGTATCATGTAGACAGTATCATGTAGACAGTATCATGTAGACAGTATCATTTAGACAGTATCCGTATCATGTAGACAGTATCATGTAGATGGTATCATGTAGACAGTATCATGTAGACAGTATCATGTAGACGGTATCATGTAGACAGTATCATGTAGACGGTATCATGTAGACAGTATCATGTAGACGGTATCATGTAGACAGTATCATGTAGACGGTTTCATGTAGACAGTATAGTATCATGTAGACAGTATCATGTAGACAGTATCATGTAGACGGTATCATGTAGACGGTATCATGTAGATGGTATCATGTAGACGGTATCATGTTGACAGTATCATGTAGACAGTATCATGTTGACAGTATCATGTAGACAGTATCATGTAGACGGTATCATGTAGACAGTATCATGTAGACGGTATCATGTAGACAGTATCCGTATCATGTAGACAGTATCATGTAGACAGTATCAAGTAGACGGTATCATGTAGACAGTATCATGTAGACAGTATCATGTTGACAGTATCATGTAGACAGTATCATGTAGACAGTATCATGTAGACAGTATCATGTAGACAGTATCAAGTAGACGGTATCATGTAGACGGTATCATGTAGACGGTATCATGTTGACAGTATCATGTAGACAGTATCATGTAGACAGTATCATGTTGACAGTATCATGTAGACAGTATCAAGTAGACAGTATCATGTAGACAGTATCATGTAGACAGTATCAAGTAGACGGTATCATGTTGACAGTATCATGTAGACAGTATCATGTTGACAGTATCATGTAGACAGTATCATGTAGACAGTATCATGTAGACGGTATCATGTAGACGGTATCATGTAGACGGTATCATGTTGACAGTATCATGTTGACAGTATCATGTGGACAGTATCATGTAGACAGTATCATGTTGACAGTTTCATGTAGACAGTCATGAAGACAGTATCATGTAGATGGTATCATGTAGACGGTATCATGTAGACGGTTTCATGTAGACAGTATCATGTAGACAGTATCATGTAGACAGTATCATGTAGACGGTATCATGTAGACAGTATCATGTAGACGGTATCATGTAGACAGTATCCGTATCATGTAGACAGTATCATGTAGACGGTATCATGTAGACGGTATCATGTAGACAGTATCCTGTAGACGGTATCATGTAGAAGGTATCATGTAGACGGTATCATGTAGACAGTATCATGTAGACGGTATCATGTAGACAGTATCATGTAGACAGTATCATGTAGACAGTATCATGTAGACAGTATCATGTAGACAGTATCATCAATACTTACAGCTCTCCTTATATTCTTCTGACTCAGATCAACAACCTTCTTGTTCTGTGACCATTCCGACTCCGATTCCTGGATAGCTTTCTGAAAAAGTATTAAAACAATGTAATTCATCATTAATAACACACAGAGGTCACTACACAACAAAACCAAAAGGCCCAATGGGCCTGCATCACTCACCTGGTATTAATCTTAACTATGCTTCATTATTTCACAACAAAAAATTCATCAGTGAGAAAAATACAAAATTTGACCTTGAACTTTGACTCGGTAACTTTGAATTTTGCTCATTTGACTCTTTGTTTAATTCTGGCTAACGTTGTTTCATAATATTATAAATATATATACATAAGTGAAAAGTTTCAAAATTGGCCTTGACCTGGTGATTTGACTTTAACTCAGTGACCTTGACATTTGGTCATTTGACTCTTTCTTGAATCGAACCAACTGTCATAACAAAATGTTCATTTTAAGTGCAAATTTACAAATTTGACCTTGACCTTTGACCTGGTGATTTTGAGACATGTTTAATTCCAACCAACTTTGCTTCATAATATCAAAACAAAAAGCTATCAGTGACAAGTTTGAAATTTGACCTTGACCTTGACCTTTGACTCTGTGACCTTGAATTTTAGTAGGCTGACCCCTTGTTTAATTCTGACCAACTTTGCTTCATAATGTCATAACAAAATGTTCATCAGTCGAAAAGTGACCTTTGAACCTTATGACCTTGACCTTCGACCGAGCTATTTGACCTCATTGGGTTTTCTTTATATACTGAACATCTTGACCAAGTTTCATGTAAATCGGGCAATAAATACTGAAGTTATCAGCCATGACTTGAATTTGTCGACGGCCGGATTACTATAGTGTATCTGCATCTTAGAAACAGGGCCCTAATAAGGGAGACAGTTTACAAGCATAAACTTGTATTTGATACTTTGCATTATAGTTGTATAACGGTTTTATTTAAGAACAATCGCAATGTTGCGTAACACATGTTTGTTTATTGTAGTGCAATGCTTTGTAAGGGACTAGATTCAAGGTCAAACAGTTACTTACCATTGTTTAAATATCACAGGTGCAGTACAAAGTTGTGTATTAACTAGATATCTAATTTTGCCGACAAATATTTATGTGACCAAAGCTACCGATATATTTTGTTTACAATAATTACAATGAAAACTCAAACCTAGATATCTGTCATCAAGTATGGCCTAATTATAGGAACTGTATTTTCATTAGACCCTGTTGCCTCTAGACTGTCTGAAATAAATTCAAAATTGAAATAGTTTGACAGCATGGAACAATTAAGGTTATCCATCAAATTTGGTAGACAACCTGGAGGACCTGCTAACAACCAAAGAGAAGTAGGGGGATCTTTAATGTCATTGACTTTTAAATGGGTGTATTCATTACCTTTTGTACTCTTGCTAAGTATTGGTAGAGAAAGGTTGACGACCACAGATAATTAATGGTTCATGATGAGCATTAACATCTTTTTATTTATTTTTTTTTTATTTATTTTACTGTTTTTTTCAAAACAGTATAATCTTAATTAAATACATTAAAAGTTAATCCAAAGTATATACCAGAGCAGGTAATTTCATAATAATTAAACATTGCCAGTACTGCAGTACATACCACAACAACATTACTGGATAAAGTATATCCATACTTGCTTTGCACTTATACATAACATCTTGTAAATTATATTTGTAGGTGCTTTTATTGATGGGTTGATGATCAAATGAAGTTGATTAATCAGTAATTGACCTTCCGATGCCATCATCTTTTTAACATAACTGTCTTAAACTAAAGTTCATAACTTTTGAAACAAACCAAATGGCGTAATATTGTTAAGTAAACAAACAAGAGTTTCAAGTTGTGGAAGAAAAAGTATTACCTTGAAGTAGATAGGAGCGAGGTCTCCAGTTTCCCGTTCCATTGGCACACACTCGAGATACATGTGGGGGAAATGCTTCAGGCCCATACTCGTCTCCATGAACACCACGTCCTGGTCCTGGTCGGCAAACATCTTCGTCAAAGTCTTCCTGAATAACTGCAGTCAAACTCACAACTTTTGTAAAGTTCACAAACAATCAACTATTTCACCCCTAAAATTTTATATTGAATTATTTCAACCTCTGAATTGGAAAAGTTTATACAGGGGCAAACAAGATAAATGTACAGTTGAATTTCAACATTTTAAACACCTGATTATATGGGTGATGCAATGCTTTGTACTTTTTAACTTAAATGTTTAAAAACAACATTTATTCGTCAAGATCTTAGTTTTATTATCCTATAAAGTGCTTCTTTGGAACGAATTTTTTAAGCGCATTATAATGCGGGGCGGTTAACTAGGCTTTATAATGGAGGGCAGTTAACTAGGCTTTATAATGGAGGGCGGTTAACTAGGCGTTATAATGGAGGGTGGTTAACTAAGCGTTATAATGGAGGGCGATTATCTATAAAGTGCTTCTTTGGAACGAATTTTTTAAGCGCATTATAATGCGGGGCGGTTAACTAGGCTTTATAATGGAGGGCAGTTAACTAGGCTTTATAATGGAGGGCGGTTAACTAGGCGTTATAATGGAGGGTGGTTAACTAAGCGTTATAATGGAGGGCGATTATCTAGGCGTTATAATGGAGGGTGGTTAACTAGGTGTTATAATGGAGGGCGGTTAACTAGGCGTTATAGTGGAGGGTGGTTAACTAGGCGTTATAATGGAGGGTGGTTAACTAAGCGTTATAATGGAGGGCGATTAACTAGGCGTTATAATAGAGGGCGGAAAACTAGGCGATTTTAATGGAGGGCGGTTATCTAGGCGTTAAAGTGGAGGGCGGTTAACTAGGCGTTATAGTGGAGGGCAGTTAACTAGGCTTTATAATGGAGGGTGCTTAACTAGGCATTACAATGGAGGGCTGTTAACTAGGCTTTATAATCAAGGGTGCTTAACTAGGCGTTACAATGGAGGGCAGTTAACTAGGCTTTATAATGGAAGGCGGTTAATTAGGCATTATAATGGAGGGTGGTTAACTAGGCATTATAATGGAGGGTAGTTAACTAGGCGTTATAAAGGAGGGTGGTTAACTAGGCGTTATAATGGAGGGCGATTAACTAGGCGTTATAATGGAGGGTAGTTAACTAGGTTTTATAATGGAGGGCTGTTTACTAGGCGTTATAGCAGAGGGTGCTTAACTAGGTGTTATAAAGGAGGGTGCTTAACTAGGCGTTATAAAGGAGGGCGGTTAACTAGGCGTTATAGCGGAGGGCGGTTAACAAGACGTTATAATGGAGGGTGGTTAACTAGGCATTATAATGGAGGTAGGTTAACTAGGCGTTACAATGGAGGGCAGTTAACTAGGCGTTATAATGGAGGGCGGTTAACTAGGCATTATTATGGAGGGCAGTTAATTAGGCGTTATAGTGGAGGGCGGTTAACTAGGTGTTATAGTGGAGGGCAGTTAACTAGGCGTCATAATGAGGGCAGTTAACTAGCGTTATTATGGAGGGTGGTTAACTAGGCGTTATAGTGGAGGGCAGTTAACTAGGCTTTATAATGGAGGGTGCTTAACTAGACGTTTTAATGGAGGGTGCTTAACTAGGCTTTATAATGGAGGGCGGTTAACTAGGCGTTATAGTGGAGGGCAGTTAACTAGGTGTTATAGTGGAGGGCAGTTAACTAGGTTTTATAATGGAGAGCGGTTAACTAGGCGTTATAGTGGAGGGTGGTTAACTAAGCGTTTTAGTGGAGGGTGGTTTACTTGGCGTTATAATGGAGGGCGGTTAACTTGGCGTTATAATGGAGGTAGGTTAACTAGGCGTTATAGTGGAGGGCAGTTAACTAGGCGCTATAATGGAGGGTGGTTAACTAGGCGTTATAATGGAGGTTAGTTAACTAGGCGTTATAATGGAGGTTAGTTAACTAGGCGTTATAGTGGAGGGTAGTTAACTAGGATTTATAATGGAGGGTGCTTAACTAGATGTTATAATGGAGGGTGGTTAACTAGATGTTATAATGGAGGGCGGTTAACTAAGCGTTATAATGGAGGGTGGTTAAATAGGTGTTATAATGGAGGTTGGGTAACTAGGCGTTATAATGGAGGGTGGTTAACTAGGCGTTATAATGGAGGGCGGTTAACTAGATGTTATAATGGAGGGCGGTTAACTAGGCATTATAATGGAGGGTGGTTAACTAAGCGTTATAATGGAGAGTGATTAACTAGGCATTATAATGGAGGGTGATTAACTAAGCGTTATAATGGAGGATTACCTGAACTTCATTCCACACATCCTCATCCATGGCAGTACTTGAGGCCACATGCTGCATGGGCACGACCACACAGTGGCCTTCGGTCAGTGACCGGTGGTTGGGCAAACATAGATACACCTATAATAAAGAACATCATACTGTTAATAAAACAACATTCTTATACAGTTTATATATCATCACCTACCATTAGAATTCAATGAAAGCCACAGTATGGTGATAAAAATTGGCCATACCAGCGATGTAAAACCAACACCAAGTTATCAAATACTGTGCCGTCATGTATAGGATTTACTCTACTGTAATACACAAAACAAAATGATTCCTTGAAGACAGCCTGTTTATATATGAATTGAGCTAGATTACTTACCTTTGTTCCGATCGCTATTATCAGGTGTTTAGGAACATTGCCGAAACAGAACTGACATTTCTCCATAGCTGAAGCCATTTTTCTGTGCTCTGAAAAACCAAAAACAGAAATCAACAACCTCAATAGCTTTAAACATTTTAACAAATATTTGTTACAGTCCTTCCATGGTGGAAAACTATATAGAAGATCCAACACAAGTGTTTATGTAATACTGAATTTATTTAATAAGTTTATTAATTCATATGAAATTAATAAACTTGTTTAATAAGCTCAATATTAAATGCACACTCATGTTAGATTCTATTTATCCTAAAGATTGAGAAAGATGCTTACTAATGAATTTCAATAATTCTACTTTAAAATGGAAAATTCATTTTTCAGTACTGAGACAAGAGCATGACATGAACAATAACATGACATTATTTACATTATGATGTCACAATAGTATTACCACAGTAACAAGACTCCTTTGAACAGTTATCGTACATGTGCTATATCATTCTTATTACACTCCAATATTGCACGACAAATTACCTGTGCCGTATCCTGTCCAATATCATAGCTTTAAATAATGAACAAACATATTTACAGACGTTGTCATAAGTTCATTTTCTGGTGAAAGTATTGCACCAGTATCTTTTAAATATAAACTAAGGCAGACATGTTAAAATGGTTTAAATCAATCTGAAGTGAGCTAAAATCAGCAACACTATACCTCCCATGGCTAAACTTCTCTCTTTTTCTTCTGTACGCGAGTCGGATTGCTTCTTCACGGCTCTAGACATAAACATGTCGTCTAACTGGTATTCGTCATCAGTCTTCTCAACAGCCTACAGTTAATACATAAACAGCCTACAGTTAATACATAAACAGCCTACCGGTAATACATAAACATGTCGTCTAACTGGTAATCGTCATCAGTCTTCTCAACAGCCTACAGTTAACATAGAGAACAGGTGTGTACAGACATGAATTAGGTGTAATTATAAGTCTCGACTTTCTCGCTTTGTCGATAATATTAAAGTCCACACAGATTTTAATAGAATGACAAAATACATACAGCAAGATGATATCAGTATCTTGGCCAAGTTATAATTTAATTACATATCAATAGCACTATAATTAGTGGACTTTAATGCTGATTTTAATTCTCAAAATTCCCATGTTTTTGCCCCAAAATACCAAAACCTGTAACACAACTTCTTTTAAATTGAGGTTAGGTATTCAGTATGATAGTTTGAGTAATTATAATGTGACCAAGTTTGAATCTAATTGGATAATTATAACACTGTGAAAAGTAGACTTTAATACAAATGTTGCGGCTGCTGCCAGAAAAGCAATCCTTAGTCTCGCTTTTCTCGACTATTGACGAAGGCGAGACAAAAAACACCACATAGCCTATAGGCTTCTTAATTTATACCAGGTCAGCTAAAAACACAGCTCTGGCCAGTACCTTGCTTATGGAGTGCATAAGAAAGTTTTATATGACTGTTTGCTGTTTTAACCCATGTCATATTGTTGCATAATATGCTTATTATGACCTATCAACTCTGTAACTGTTTGTAAGTTTCAAGGCATCAAACGTGACGTCTAGGACACATAACATCACAGATTTACACACTGGAGTCAAATGGTGTCACTTCAAGATGATAGGAAATTGTTGATTTACAGGAATAAATATATTATGTGATAAAATGGATATGAAAACCAGTGTATGAAAATGTCCAAGTATCCAGAAATAAGATCAAGAATTATGTTTGGTGATGAAAGTGTGAGCATATGGTATTTACCCTTCCCGCTAGTCTGGCAAACATGGAGTTCTGGTCCTCTGCGGTACCCATCTTCTCCCGTCGTACCTGTAGACACCATCAAAACATGTATTAATCTCACGCCATACTTGTGGACATTATCAAACATGTATTATTCTCACGCCTTACTTGTGGACACCATCAAAACACGTATTAATCTCACGCCATACTTGTGGACACCATCAAAACATGTATTAATCTCACGCCATACTTGTGGACATCATCAAAACATGTATTAATCTCACGCCTTACTTGTGGACACCATCAAAACATGTATTATTCTCACGCCTTACTTGTGGACACCATCAAAACATGTATTATTCTCACGCCTTACTTGTGGACACCATCAAAACATGTATTAATCTAACGCTGTAGTGTAATAATATCTAATGTTCTGATGAAAATCAATTTCTCAACAGAGTAAAAGTAACTTCAGATCACGACAATAATATGTACTCCAACAATTTGAGAGTTTTTCATGGCAAGATACTTCTGACTAGCGTCACTGTCTGCAAAATCATAAGAAAAAGCAGAGCGACCAGCCGGCTTCCTCTTATGTTATAGAAGTATAAACTATCAGACTTTTTGATGACTAAGAGTGCAAGATAGGGAAATTCCATCTGGGAGGTTTTTAAAGTGGAATTTCGATTTATCTTACACCTTTGTCATGAAAGAATATTTTTCTCTCATTCCAACGGCCTGAATAAGCTCAAAGCCCATGAAAATAACAAAATAAATTAGCAAGATTATTAAAAGCATACTCCATATTAGCATACCATGTTTGTGCATGAAACTTAATCTCATCTTCCTAATGTATATGGTAAAAAGGTTATAGTTTCTCATCATACCATCATTTACACTTTCATTTTGGCATATGTTGTTTCCGTGACATAAATTCAAGTCACTTTTGAGCCATTGTGATGTCAAGTCAGGAGATATGCTTTGTAAGATACAGTGTTCTTACAAAGTGTTTTTTTACACTGCATAACTCATGGAGATAACTTACCAAAGTATTTAAATCAAATTTATCGTCATCATCGAAGTATCTCTGACGGTCTCCAGCCTTATTATGAGTCTCCACCTAGAAACAATAGGACAACATTTATCATAAACATATCACACACATTCCAGGTAAGTTATAAGATGTTCTTGACTTAAAACACATAGACAATGTGTGCTACCAAATGAATTTGATAAACAAGAAAAAAAAAGTAGTTTTAATACAACTTCCATTACTGCACAAATTGAAACGTTACCAGCAGACACCCAGTACAAGATTTAGATACTTATGTACAATAAACAATGTATTGTTTAGATACTTATTTACAATAAACAATGTATTGTTTAGATACCTATTTACAATAAACAATGTATTGTTTAGATACTTACTTACAATAAACAATGTATTGTTTAGATGCTTATTTACAATAAACAATGTATTGTTAGATACTTATTTACAATAAACAATGTATTGTTTATATACTTATTTACAATAAACAATGTATTGTTTATATACTTATTTACAATAAACAATGTATTGTTTATATACTTATTTACAATAATCAATGTATTGTTTAGATACTTACTTACAATAAACAATGTATTGTTAGATACTTATTTACAATAAACAATGTATTGTTTAGATACTTATTTACAATAAACAATATCAAATTTAATTCAGATATATCTTACAAGTCTCCTGTGTGGAAAATGTATATATGAAGCTGAAGCATGACAACGGCGACAAGATGGAGGACAATAGAATAGGGACAATCATGTGAGCTAAAACATTTACCTTGGAAGGATGAAGGACAGACTGACATAGCTTGTTTGACCTTTCGGGAAAGGATAGCTAAAAAATGCCAGCTCCCAAATCTTACATCAAGAACAATGTATGAGATCTTAAAAATACCTCACAATGAGAGAATTTGCAGGATATTTGTAATTTGAATAAAAAAAATCTTTACAGTTAAAAGTATATAACTTAATATCAAGTGTGTCAAATTGATTTTCCTTTTAGAGAATATTTTCTGCACCTTTTCTTTTTTTCTCCTACGCTTGCCCTGCTCTTTGGGGTGTTGTCTGTCGGGGAGGGGCCGGGCTATTCCGTCTGGCCCGGTCCGTGTCAGTACGACATAATCCTCCTCTTCAGCCTCCTCCTCCTCCCCTTCTGTCCTCGGCTTCATCTTCTGTTCCTCCTTCAGCTTCCTTGATGCTTCCATCTGAGCTTTTATTTTAGACACCATTGCCTTTTTACAAAAAACAAATCTGTTAATTTTATAAAGACGACAATTTTGTTCAGATCCAAGCTTAATTATCCTAATAAGCGCCTCCTTTGTAAAGTTACTTCAGGGGGCACATCTCCATTTTAAATTGGCTATTCCCACAAAAAATTCAAAAAGATCTGTTGTAAATTGAGCAAAAATGCATGTAATGTGTTAATTTTTCATAAAAGGGGGAATAACTCTCTGTAAAGGGTTGAAAATGCAAAGTTACTTCAGGGGGTACATCTTCATATCATAATAGCTCTTCCCATAAAATTTTAAAAAGATCTGTTGAAAACTGAGGAAATGCATAGCCGGACATAATTGTGTTATTTTTTTTTACATAAAAAGGGAAATAACTCTCTGTAAAGAGTCTAAAATGCAAAGTTATTTTAGGGGTCACATCTCCATATTGTACTGTCTGTTTCCACAAAATTTTAAAAGATCCTTTGAAAACTGGGGAAATGCATAGCCGGACAAAGTGCATCTATGGACGGACGCATGGATGACCTCATTCCAATACACACACTTCGTTGCAGGCGTTATAAATATTGATCAAATTTAAGGTTGTGTAAGCTGTTGGAATTTCAAAAGTTTTTTGACAGCATTTTACAGATCAGGTTGAAATCAGACACAATTGTATTTGGGTTATTTTGGCTCCTTTCGGCTCCCTTATTGGCCAAAAGGGAACACAACTTACTACTTTTTATCACACAAACTCAAATGTATCCAATGTAATACATGTGGTACGCAAAAATACAATGATAACTTCAATATTTTACTACACACCATAAATTTTATACTTTGATTGACCGTGGTTCACATCCCTCTCTTCATTTTGTCTTTTTTTTTCAATAATTGATACCTACAGTACATATCTTGTGTCCCATCAGCTCAACCTTCACCAGCTTAGCTCCTAGTAGATTCATTTCCTGTTCTGAGATTACCTACAGTACGTACCTCGTTCCCCATCAGCTCAGCCTTCACCAGCTTAGCTCCTAGTAGGTTCATTTCCTGTTCTGACAGAACCTTGACATCTTGTTTACTGGCTGTTTCCTTCGACGGATTCACAGCGACCTTTTTACTGGATTCATCAGCCGAATCAGATTCGGGAGATGAGCTGCTCTCTGAGGAAGAACTGGAATCTGCAACAATAACAGACAAAAAACATGATAGGAAAACTTATTGACTGTGAAACTATTCTGAACAACAATATATTCACAGAGTCATCATCATAATAATCTTTCTATTGGTATGAAATTGCACTAAACTATGAGCCTACCATGGAAGTAGTTCAGGAGATTTGTTTAAAGAAAATAAAACCAAAGAAAAATTAAGTGTCGATAAATCCATAATCCGAACACAAAATTGATTAAAATATCACTATGGGCAAAATATAAACAAAGGAAAAGATTATCACATAGAGCCTTGAAAAAGTACAAGAGAGTAAGACCAGGTGTTCCAGAGGGGTAAGTGTCTTCTGCTTCATCAGGCAGCACCCACCATGTCCTCAAAGTGAAAACCTAACAACAGGTCTTACTAATGAGCATATTTAAAAAATCCACCTTCATGATACACACAAGGATTAAAGGAATTGTTGCTAGATGGATAGAAGACTAATTACTGTCCGACATTTACAGATACCATATGACACACCTTTAGATCAAGGGGGCTTATAATATAGATGATGATATATTACACAAAAGTGACTCAAAGAAAATGTGAAATTTTGACATGATTCTGATAAATTCTGATGATAAATTCTGATTGGATTCTGCGGGATTATGAATGTCTTGAAAAATACTGTCGGATTCAAACCATATTTTTTTTCTCTTTTGTCAAAAACATCTGGATGAAGAAAAAATTTCTGAACTTAAACAGTATTTTCTACAGATTCTGCTATTACATGGATTTTTCTAATTCTGCCATTTCTACAGTTTTAGATTTTCCAACTACATTGTATGGAATTATGTAATATTCGTGTCTCCTGGATTCAGTTTAAATACCATCACTTACCCTTTCCTTACGACCATGACAACGACCCTTCCTAAGAAGTTTTGAAGTTAACATGTTGAAAACGTTTTGGCAAATTGAATAAAGGGACAAAACTCTGTACATAACTGTCCAATCATTTTGTGTATGTACCTTATCTGAGCTATCATGGTTATGAACCTTCCCATGAAGCTTGAAATTATTCTGTCGAAAAATTTACACTACATGAAAATATGAACAGGTCACAGTTAAGTCCACCAGCCTGAGTCACCTGCTCATGTAAAGTCTTATCATTCAAATGGACGAATAAAAATGAAATTAGTTGTAATTTACAATACACTAACAGTTATCATACATAGCAGGACTTTAAGCAGAATTCATACTGATGTTCTATGTTAAATGAGCTATTACAGGGCTTTATCACCCCTCTTTTTGGGTATAGTAAATCGACCCATTCCCAATGAAAAAGTGTGATTTTCCCCAAATTTCCTTTTAAAAATTCCCAATTCAGACACTTGAAAAAAAATTCATGGTTTTACATGCTTCAGGAGCTTCTTGTGACATTAAATTTAACAAGAAAGATGGGCTGTGAATGTCGTGCGAACTGACAGTGCTTTAAATAGTAATTTAGAAAAGAAATAACGTACTTAGTTGTTATAATAGTGTTTGTCAAAATTTCCCATATAGCTGTTATGTCATTCAATTTTTTCCCAGTTTGATCTCAGGGTCTGATTCCCAAAACCCCCTGATAAAGCCCTGTATTAGCAAGGACATACCAAAAGAGGTTCTAGACGGATTTAACTCCGTCTCCCAGTTAACACCCTGATGCTACACTTTATTGACTCATGTAACCCTGACGACTCATTTGAACTCCTCCAGTTTAAGGGATGGGTGAGTTAAATCCCTTATAGCACTTTACCTGAAGAAGAGACATCCCGTTTTCTCCTGGAAGGTTTATCAGTTGATTTTTTTGATGAGTTCTGCTCAATCTGTTTTGTTTTCATGAACTCTTTCTTTCTCCAAGATGGTTTGTAATTGTCTTCTTTGCGAGAGTTCCTTTGTGAGGAATTAGTAACCCTATCTGGGGAATCATCACTTTCTGATGGTTTCCTAAACTTTGGCTTGTTTTTAGTCTTTATATCTTCATCACTATCCCTTGGTCTTTGGAATCTTCGTTTACAATCATTTCTCTCTCTGGAGTCTCTTTCACCAAACCTTGGTCTTTTTTCTGACAAATATCTTTCACGTGATCTGGACCTATCCCGTCTTTTATCTGTAACATTTGAACTCTTTCTATATCTATCTTTTGACCTTGACCTGTATCTTTCTCTCGATTTTGACCTTGACCTGTATCTCCCTCTTGATCTTGATCTTGATCTTGACCTATCTCTTGTTTGTGATTTTGGTTTAGATTTTGAATATCCCCTCAAATTACTTTCATCATCATCATCACTGTCGTCTGGCTTTCTGAAACCCTTTTTTCTAGATAATGTTTGATAGTCGCCACGAAATGTTTCACTGTCGTCTGGCTTTCTGAAACCCTTTCTCCTAGATGATGATTGATATTCATCACATAATGTATCACTGTCGTCTGGCTTTCTGAAACTTTTTCTTCCAGCTTCCGGTGATCTGCGTGACCTTTCACCTTTATTTGGCCCTTTATTTGCTTTTTCTGCATCAGCCAACTTCCTTTTTAATGTTTCTAATGACTGAAAAAAAGAATTACGCATATTAATAAGTCTTGCCTTTCTCGCTTTGTCAAAAACATTTAAGTCCAAATGGTATATAATAGTATGACAATATACATACAGCAAGACGGTATCTGTAACTTGGCCAAGATTCAATTTAATTACATATCAACAACACTATAAAAAGTGGATGCAATCGTAAATTCTCAAAATTCTCATGTTTTTACCCCAAAACAGAAGAACCATCAAAATTAATAAACTTCCTCCAAATTTCAGTAAAGTGTTCAGTAAGATGATATCAGTAAGTACGCTAAGTTTCAATTCAATCGGATATCAGTAACACTATAAAAAGTAGACTTTAACGCAAAAATATTTTGCCCCAAAATTCCAAAACCTGCAAAACAACTTCTTTTAAATTGAGGTTAAGTACAAAAAAACAAGACAAACCAAACAGAACCTTGTGGTGGTCAGGCGGTGCAGTGGATAGCGCATATGCCTTTCACCAAGGCCACGAGGTTCAATTACCCGATCTGATGTGAAAAGGTATGGGGTCACCTGCCTGATCATGTGGGTTTCCTCCAGGTTCTACAGTTTCCTCGAACAATAAGACCCTTGTGTGCTAACATCTAGGCCAACATGAGTGATTAATACATGTATAAGCTGTTGAACTTGTTTCATATTTGTTGTAAATAAAATTGTTATTTTAAAGAACTTAATACCATTGCCATTTTTCTCACCTGATGTGCCCAGGGTTCATGTCTATAAGTGTGAGGTTTGGAGAAAATATTTCAGCTCCAACTGTGATAATAACTGTGTATGGTTACACGTTGAGTCCGATACTTTTCGCAGGGTTTTGGATTAAGTTTAAATGGGACTTACATACAGTTTCAAGGTGGTCTAAGAAAATATAATCATGTCAGTCATTTTGTTTTTCCAAACAATCTCAAAAGTTGAACATGCTTAATTAACTTAAGACAAAGGGAAACATTTTGAATTATCAAATTTGACAAAAATCTCTCCTGTTCTTTCTGAATAATACAAATAATAAATATCTAATCAAAATCCAAGATGCTTGCCTGTTAGCTATTCCAGTTCTCTGATCAATCTCAAAAATAATCATGCAAAAAGTCCATGGGAAACTTGCATTTTACGTTTGAACAAGAGGCCTAAAGTGACTGTATCATTCACCTGGATCTTCATGCCTGACCGTCTTAAAAGTAAATATTTACCACTAGGAACTCAGAGAACCTTTGGGATAGAAAACTTGGGAAAGAAGACAACATAATTTCATTTTGCCCTTCAGAACACCTGAGTTAAACAGAAAGTATTCAATTCATTATAGATGTTACTGGTAGCTGAAAATTCCAAAGAGGTAACCTCTCTTGTTTAAACACATAACGTTAACAAAACACTTGTTGGATAAATTACCCGCGGTACAAAAGAAATTGAAAACACTGAAATCCTCATTTTCCTGAATTAGTTTCATTTGTGACAAGTTCACCCTATTGAGTGTAAATAAAAGAATATGATAAGCATAAACTTAAAACACACCCCATACGTGTCTGCAGCAACTTGTTCCATAGTTCTGTTTTCTTCCTTTGCCTTTTGGACACATCGGTCGTAGGCCTTCCTTAGCCAGGACAAACCTCCATCACCCATCACTGAAACAGGCTTGACCTTCTTCATCTCGTTTGTTGGTAGCCCGATGCCCCCCTCCTTCCAGTAAGGATTAAGCTCTAAAGCATGCTGTCCAGGCTGCAATAAACAATATTAACACTAAACTATATTTCTGACAAATGTATTTCACAAATAAAAATAAATCAAATTTCATAATCAAAGTCAAAAAAATGCATATGGCACAAGAGGTTTAATAGCATGCATACATATATAGTAAAACATTGGTTGAAAAATGAAGTCACTAGAGCTATGACAAAGATTTTCTATAAATAGTAACGGTGACCTCAATGTTGACCCTGGAACACTGAAACATGAACTTGTCCGAAACATCATGATACTTAACCAACATGTGAAGTTTGAAAATCAGCTGAGAAATGAAGTAGCTAGGACGATTACAAGATTTTCTTAAAATAGTAACGGTGACCTACTTTTTGATGCTGAAACACTGAAACTTTTCTGGGGCATCATGATCCTGACATGTGTAACCAACATGTGAAGTTTAATGAAAATCGGTTGAGAACTGAAGTCGCTAGAGTGATGACAAAAAGTGAACATACGTACATATGTACGAACGTACAAACGGAACGCTATATGTCTCCTCCACAGTCGTCCGCAAGGGATAATAAACAAACACTTTGTGACAATGAACAAAAAGTACATAGATCTATACTAATTCCTCATCCTAGGTACATAAACCCTATTTCCTGTTTTCTGCTCTTTGCGAGACGTCTTGCATATCAAGTATAATTATTCCCGATGAAAAAGTATTGAAGAAATGTCCCAAACAATATTTTACGTGTTAGAGGTAAAAAGTGTGTTAATACCTGATCTAAAAGGTTCTGCTGTTTCTCTTTCTCCTCCTTGTCCTTTTGGATAGACTCCCGTATCTCTTGTCTTGAGGTCAAAGGAATGAGGTCAATGGGTGCCTCCATCCAACTGTCTCGCTGTCACATATAAAGAATAACACTGTCAAAACATCTTTACCCTTTGAAAGCAGACATATTTTAGATACCGTAATTTTTTGTGTATAGTGCACACATTTTAAAGGAAAATTGAGAGTGTCAAGAACAAGGTGTGCACTATACACAAGAACAATCTAAAGACAGTCCTTTGTTGTCATATGATTAATAGTGTAATTCAGTCAAATGCAATTTAATGTAGCTAGGCTGCTTATAGTCAAACTAAGTCCAGTTACTTTAGATAAGATGTCATGGTATTTGAAGGTTCAATACCATGTCACCATTTTTCCCTCTATATAATCTATCTTATTTGGTAAATATCATGCATTTTAGAGTAATTTTACAAATTATAAAGAGCGCTATACAAATGATGTATATTATCTATTATCATTTATTTTGAGGTGAATCTTCTTTATAATAATAATATCACGTTTTTTTGGGGTTTTTTATAAGCAATCACAAAATATTCCGAAAATTATGTCATTTCCATTGCATTCAGATACAACTTGCACAAAATATTGCATAGAAAACAAAAAATAACAAAAATATGTTTTTTAATGAAATAATGTTATCTATAGATTGAAACATCTTCATATGTACATTAAATAGCTTAAAAAAGTACTTTTAGTTAAGGAGATTGGAAATACAATAGATTTAGTGCAAAAAAACATGTTTCTCTAAATGGCACACTTGTTAATATCATGTTTTTGTCTAACAAATGCAACATGATATAAAGAGGAATGCACTATAATATGTTTACTTTGATGAATTGAAGTAACAATTGTTTACACCTGGTAAATACTATAGGGTTAGACTGTATTGTAGTTTTTTTTCACCTGGAGTTGTGGCCCTTTCACAGCTGTTACTGGCTCTTCTACAAATTTATTTCTGTCCTTTGGTTTCTCAACCCACATCTCATCAACATCCTGTGAAACATAATTTACATACATACATATATATATATACATTTTTTACATTGCCTTTATAAACAAGAAGTCCATGGGCCTAAACGGTCATCTGACAATCTACATAATTTTCTGTTGGTAGCTGTTTCAAGATATTACCACATTTGACCCATTACCTAACAGAGTCAAAGAACAAACTTGTTATTCCTTCATCACAGCATAGTGATAATACCCGCAGATTAACTTTTTGTTACTGAGAAGAAGTGTTTGAAACATTTTAAGACATTTGACCCCTATGACCTTGAAAGCAGATCAAAGTCATTCATTTGAACAAACTTGGTAGCCCTTCATCCCAGCATGCTACAGACCACATAACGGTACCCTAGGCCTTTCTGTGACGGAGAAGAAGTTACTTGAAGAATTCAAATAATTTTGCCCCCAGTGACCTTGAAAGTAGGTCAAAGTCAATCCTATGAACAAACTTGGTAGTACCCTGGGCCTTTCGGTTATTGAGAAGAAAATTCTTAGAGTTATACATATTTGACCCCTGTGACCTTGAACATTGGACAAGGTCATTGATATGAGGAAACTTTGTAGCACTCTATCTCAGGTACCTACTGGTTAAATATCAGCAATTTGGGCCTTTTGGTTATTGAGAAGATTCTTAAAGAATTTTACATATGTGATCCCTGTGACCTTGAAAGTAGGTCAAGATCATTGATATGAGGATATTTTGTAGCCCTTAATCCCAGCATGCTTTAGACATAATATCATCACCCTAGGCCTTATAGTTACTGATGAGAAGTTGTTTGAAAGAATTTACTACATTTGACCCCTGTGACCTTGAAAGTAGGTCAAGGTCATCGATATGAGGAAACTTTGTATCACTCTATCCCAGGTACTTACTGGCCAAATATCAGCACCCTGGGCCTTTTGGTTATTGAGAAGAAGATTCTTAAAGATTTTTACATATTTGACCCTGTAACTTTGAAAAAAGGTCAAAGTCATTGATATGAGGAAACTGTGTAGCACTATATCCCAGGTACCTACAGGCCAAATAATGGCATCCTGGGCCTTTTGGTTATTGAGAAGAAGATTGCTAAAGGAAAAGTTTACGGACGGTGGAAAGTGCACGGCGGACGACGACGGACAAATTTTGTGTTGGAAAAGTTCAAACGCATCTTCAGGGGTGAATGAGTTTTACACAAATACAGTGAATACCCCCGGTAGTAAGTATATGTCCATATGTTCAGCTTGGTCAATTTAAGAACAATTCTCAGAAGATAATCATGTCCCTTTCAAACAGGAATTTCAAAAGTTTTGCAATGTATTGCTTACAAGAGATCGGATGGGCCTGTATCGCTCATCTGGTTATTGAAGCAATTATGTGAAAACATTCTCAACAAAACAATTAATGCAAATATTTCAATGAAATCATATAAAGTCTCCTGAGCATTAGAATGTTCCAGATGAAAATTCCTTCCTAGCATCTTACAGCAAATAGTACATTACCATCAGTCTTACTTACACTGTCAGATGTACTTTCACTGTCGGAGTCTGTTTGATGCTTTTTCTTCTTGCTCTTTTCTTTTTTCAACTTTTTCTTTTTTTTCTTTTCTTTCTTTCTTTTCTTGGACTTGACTTTTTCTATTTCCTGAAAAATACATGTTATACCTTATTAGTCTGTATATTCTCCCCTTCCCTTGTATGATTATGCAAAAAATATATACAGAAAAATGTTCAAATTCTAATTTCCTGTATCTTAAACCCTTTTAAGTTATTAGAGGATCTGCCTTTTAATAAATCATCAATTAAAATACAAATAAATAATACAACTGACATTGAATGCCGTAATACCCTTAAAGTTAAAAGATATAACTGAAAAGTTTGCCCTAAAATATACTCTTGGATTTGTTTAATCATGACCTTTGATTCAAAATCATGAAAAATGTATGCCTGTATAAACAACCGTTGATACCATAATTTCAAAAGGCTATAGATATGTTTTCTTTCAACCTTGAAGATACAATTGAACTATTTCACTTCAAAGAATAGAATAGTTCATTAATAAATTTCAGGGATGAATGACTACTTAAAATATCTTCACATATCATGAATAAGTTTACCTTTTCTTCTCTATCAATTCTGCTCTGGATCGAAGGTAACATCCATTTATCCTCTCCGCGTAGTTTTGCTTGTTCTTTCCTCCATTCCGCCTTTTCATAATCTTTCTTTGCCTAAAAATTAAACATACAAAATTCAATTAAATAACTTTAAACTCACTTCTATCAACAAACAAAGACGATTTCTATCAAATCAAAATAACAAGAGGGCATGTAAATGTAGAATAAAGCAACTATGAGCAAATATTTACACTCAACATTGTTTTACAGAAATCTACCCTGATGACTATCAGTAACACCGACTTTTCAAGGGATCCTTCTACCTTTAAAAAGTCAGTGGTTGATTTTAAACATTTTACAACTGACTTGTAATGTTCGAGACTGAGCCCAGATAAACTTTGAATTTGATGTAGATCAAAGGTTAAGTTGTATGAAAGTGACCTATAGTGATACAATATATTATGACACACTGCCTCACCAAGGTGACCAATATCCCAAGTACGAAGTTCCAGTGACAAGTAGTGTAGACAAAATAGAGCCCATTCAAGAAAGCAGAAAAACAGACAGAGGGGCGGACAGCCAGAAGGACACAAAGCTATATATTAGTCGCCCCGGGGGAGGACTAATAAGATGTACTAAATATAATTGCACTTTGATATGGGTTGAATTAAGCGGTTTTTTTACTGCATCCATGAAAATGTGATATTTGTATATACATATATATATATATATGAAAATGATTCATCGATGATCATAATTGTGTGTTTAGGAAAGGATGCTATTAAGTTAGGCTTAGATTGTTGGTCCAGGGATAAACTATTTATTTATATATATAGTTTGTTTACAAGCAGTGTATGTAAACAGGAAAATAGACTCCAGTGAAAGGGTCACAGATAGTAGTAATATTAATACCCGGCCTCCTATGGCTCTGCCCCGGCAGGGTATTAATACTAATGATGCAATACATAAGCTAGATCACAGAGTGCAGTGGTTCGGTATACACATGCAAGTGGTGACCATTAATTATACAATTTTTAATACATACAGTGGTTCCAGTTTTTTATGGATGACTGGACCAGGACCAAAATCAGATCAAGCTTTAATTCTACAGTTATTCATATTAATATTATATAATTATTTTTTGAATCAATTTATAGATGTATTGGATGAATTTGAGTTTTCTGGTATATCTGAACTAAAAAAAAATCATCATCTGAGGACAAAAAATAGTTTGGTTATCTATTCTAAGGTTACATCTTATTAAAATATGGTCTGATAACTGACCTGTTGCCAAAATTATTGATTCAGTTCTTGAACAGTAGATTAAAAAAATGAGATCCTATTCGGATAAGTATGTAACTGTTACACTTGTAGCACGGAAAAATATCTAAGTCCGTGCTGTTAGCTAGGTACACTTTTTTTTTAGAATCAATAAATACATTTGACAAGATTTGTGCCCTGCCTCTTTTTATATACAGAATTCACGGTTATCACCTTATCCAAAACAAGTGCTCTGGCTTTCTGTTTTTCTTCTCTCTCCGCATCTTTAACTCTTGCACTTTCAAATGGAACAAATGCTGCCATGATAAAAGTGAAAGTTAAACCGGAAATGTATCATGTATACTAATTTTTGACACTGGACGGGATTGGAGCTGAGCAGGACCGGGTCTTGTGAGACCTATCAAGAAAGATAACTCATGCAAGTTTCTAGCATGAAAAAAAAAAATAATAAAAATATATCTTTAGTCACGAACTTAGATAGCAATAGAATTCCGTGCTTTAATCGAATATATTATTTTAACTATATTTTCATACTGTATACTGTCCATAGCAGGGACATCATGGTCAAGAAATAATGAAGATTTTTGTTTTCAAGCAAACACAAGACTTAGTCTAAACAGAGACGTATGAAGCCAGAGTGGTATTTTGAAAAGGTCACAAGTGTTAAAAAATATTTACAAGGATATGAATATGTCCACGGAATATTATATTGATATCTTAGTCCATGACACAACAAATTGTTAAAATGTATAATACTCTAATCACTGTCGTGTATCTAGTAAATAATAAAATAATAAATGATTGCGACAAAAACTGTGATAATGCGCTATATAATTATACATGTATCTGACTGACAATAACTGCGATCACGGAATTAGCTAAGTCCGTGCTACGATATAATATCATTGATTACTGGTATCAGGGACATATACATCCCTGCTGGTATGATATGATAAGTGATAAATAGAAGAATGATTTATGATTTAAAACATTTTTTTCTCGTTATATTGAATTTCCTCACTGTGTGCAACATTTCAATTCGATCGTAATGTTTCAAATTACCGAAGACTATCGATAAAAAAAAACTCATACGGAGGAAAGGTTTTCGCACGCCCATGAATTCGTAAACACGGAATTATATTATGCTTTCTAAGTCCGTGATATAAATGTGTGCCATTTCATTAAAACGTGACGTCGGTGAATTGATTGGAGACACCAGAGGCGTATATTATGTAACATACGGTACGTCCCCGCCCCAGGTAACACACCTATAATTAGATTACCTGTGAATTAACAGGTAAGATAACTTACTCCAGTTATTATCTGTGAATGCCTGGCAATGGCCAAAGGGCATTTGTAACTGACGCTCGAACTAATACGTATACGTACAGGTATGGTGTCGTCTCATGTAGCATAATTTGGTATTTTCCTATATACAGGTAAGGTACCACTTGAAAGATCGATCCATTTGATATTGATGGACACAATTTAAATAATAATAAAGTTTATTCAGGTAAAAAAGACATTTCTACGGAAGAGAGCATTAGGGGTATGAAGGAAAAAACTATAATTTTCGGGGTTTTTTTTCATGTTAATAACTCGAAATTTCGAGTTATCAATTTGATACTTACAATGCATAAATAATTCATAATTCATTTGCTTGCCCTTATTCACATAACATGCTTCAAAAATCGTTCGATTTGGACATAAAATATCACTAATTCAACCACGTCCCTGATTCAACACAATTTGCCAGATTTGATTATTGAATTTTTTTCCGTATGTGAATGTACAGTTGGTTATTTAATAAGTAAATTTAATTAAAAGTCATATTTTACGAAAGCCAAAATAGTCTTGTTTAAATGCTTTTCGGCCATATTGACATTTTTTTTCAATGGGTGGAAGATTTTGGCATATCTGCATGTTTTTCATTATTAGTTGGTATTTACATACTGTAATATCCAGTGTTAAAATCGAGGTAGATAGTACACTTCAAATATGGTTATACGTGTGATTTTCTTAATTTTCCTATTCCTTTAGAAGGCCAAAACACACTTTCCCTTATTGGGATTTAAGATAATTTTTTTCTGTTATAAGTATGATGCTCATCAACAAAAAAAAATGAAAGAATAAATTCTGTTGCAATTCGTTTGAGGCTAAATCATAAATTGACTGGACTAAAAAGCCAATGGTGGGTTTTTATTCGTGTTAGTTACGATTGAATATGGTGTGACTGCTCCAATTCAGGCCAGAGGTGATGGTTTCTCCAATGTATTTGCTGGCAGAAAACTTAAGAATTTCATTATGCAATTTATGAATAAACTTAAACTATTCAAAGCGTGGAAATATATTAGATCTAAGTCCGTGATTTAAAGTGGATGGGAAAATGGTAGGTACGTGCATCCATGCAGAGACGTATGGTATTTAAAGCCATACGTTTCTGGTACAACATTACGGTTGCCCCTGGTTTGCCACGGTTTAGGTATACAATTGTAATTCAATTCAATTTTATTTAGCACTTTTATAATTACATGAGTAAGTCTCATTTGATGGCTATTTACACAACAATACAATTGAAGTAATAAATATAATTAACAACAAAGACAACAATTACTTAGTTCACAAAATTAAAGTGTTTGTTAGCCCATCTTCCTCAGTTCTAATGACTGTTTAATAAACAAGCATGTCTTATTAATTAACTTTGTGTTATTTGACGTAAATATGTTTGAAACATTTACCTGGTCGCTCAATGAAGAATCATATAAACTTTTAATTTGGGAAAAGTATTCTTGTCTTGCAGATTGATATTTTGTGGACAGTAAAAAAAATGGAGTTCGTCCTCAAGTAAATTACATGTTTTACATATTCTTTGTTCCCTGGGGATGCTTATTATCCATATTTTGTATCAAGCCTTCTTAGATTGAAATCAGTACATAATGTAAAATCGAATGCTCGTCGTCTCGATGGACTAATCAGTATTTTTTGATCTGTGTTCCACAGTTTCCTTATTATTTTTACAAGTATAGAAAATTCGTGACCAAAATCCTTTAATGTCAAAACTTGCATTACCTAAATCAGGGACGCATAAGCTTAGGCCTCAATGTATAGAAAAAAGTAGAAAGCACAGGGACCTTAGAATTTGTTACAGTTAGTTTTGGCAGGGACGTATATCTCACATATACGTCCCTGGTTTTGGGCCTAAAATAGTGTGTTTAGAGTAATTTTAAACATTAGGGGGGGGGGGGGTGTTAAGATTAATTTTCGATAAAAATGCCCACTCAATGGTCATAAAAGCTACCATTGAGGGGGCATTTTTTATCGAAAATTGATCTTAACCCCCATAATGTTTAAAATTACTCTAAACACCCTATTTTAGGTCCAAAACTAACTGTAACAAATTCTCAGGTCCCTGTGGTAGAAAGCAAAAGAGAGACAACTCGTGACACGTACAGTTGTCAGTGATGTTGTTGATCATGGTTGATTTTTGGAAGTATATAACAAATCATCCGTGTAATCATCATTGTTAAATATGAAATAATGCTCCGTGTCCGCCCATGATTGGACAAAGAATATCTTGTAACTTTGTATCCAGAGTAGTTTTGCATCAACCAATCAAATTCGTCCATGTCACTCGCGGGCCCATGTGTTGCCACCGCACTTCCGGTACCGACTTGAAGCCGGAGAAGAAAACAAACTGAAGCCCCGGGAAGTTGTCGCCGCTCTGCGTCGAAGGAAGATTTTAGTTATGACAGGGATAGGGATTGGATGCGTCATCTTGTTCCTTTTACCAGCTTTTATTGCTGGTAAAGCGAAGGGACCGAAAGTAACCGATGTTGTAAGTTTTATATCCCGGTATCTCTCTCCGGCCTGGGACTTGGGTCCTAGACTATTGCGATATAGGCCTATAAGCCTAGACCAAACATCTCCCTGAAGTAGATCTACACGATTGCTTTGACAGTATGTCTAAACGACTATGCACCACAGCAATTTCCAACGTGTAAACTTTATGATATATAAGTTTTGGATAAATAATAAATAACGATAGAACGATTATGTATACATGTACATATATCTGTGAACTGAAAGTAGAGGTTTCTGTGGCTAACTCATGAGGAATGAAAAAAAAACACCTTCTGACTGTAGTTTGACATTTTTAGACCAACTTTGGCGAAAATTATATATATTGCTTCCAGTCTCCCTTCTGTGAGTGCCAAGTACGGTCACGGTACCTCTCGAGTTTCATAAATAATGAAAAAAATACACATATACTACTGTAGAGCTCTAATATTGATTTTAATAGGCGGGGAGGAGGTTCATTTACCATAATGGTATTTTGACCCAAGGGCCACTTCACAACGATTCAAAATACCAATGCTACACCTGTACTTTGGTAGGCCTATGTCGTAGTCTAAAGGGTATATAACTCTTGACTCTCTAATTAGCTCAAGTTAATAAAAAGGCCGACCAGCGGCCTCTTATGTTATAGGAGTAGCCCTGACACCAGACTTGACAGATATGTGTCTTCTGGTGTGGGGCCAGAGCTCGTTCCTATATCAAAACATGGAATTATCCAACACTGTTTGATAGCTGAGAGTTTTGAGGTGCTGACAATAATAAAAATTAACCATGACACAACTACCTCACATATATGATTATCGATAAATGAATTATTTATTGACGCAAAGCTGCTTTGATTATCAGCTCCTAATTTTCGTCCAATTGTCCTCGGTTTTTAACTGTTAGAGTTTCCAACCTGGGCACTCTCCATATTTTTACTCGTAAGTAAGGCCAAGGGGTGACTAATCAGGAAACCGTACTGATCTGGATCGAAAAATGGAAGATAATACTCTTGTTCAGAAGATTTCCAGACTGCGTCTTTTTGTAAATTAGTCACCCTCGATACCATTTGATATCGGCTAATTCCATGTTTTTATAGGCAGTGCTGTTTGGCCCCAAACCAGATATGGTGTCGGGCCAGAAGAAATTCTGGTTTACTCTCTGTTTCACTCAATATTGGGAAATGTTTCATAAATGACTCAATTCAACTGGATTTAACACCCTTTTTAAAAAAGATGGAAAATGTTAAATTACATGACTGATTTTATAGTAAATCCAGGTTTCAATAAAGATCTGGCCTCTTGCATTATTTTACCCTAGTTTGGGCGACATTGCATTATTCAATACGTGTTTCTCTGCTTGCCTTTCCTTGTGCCGATTGTGATGTTTTTTTTCCTGAATGATTATTTTGATCTTGACAGGTATTCTTCGACATAGAAATTGGGGGCGAAAAAGCTGGAAGAATTGAGATTGGTTTGTTTGGCAAAACTGTACCGAAAACTGTTGAAAACTTCAAGCAATTGGCACTTAAACCTGAGGTAAATATATTTGATTGTATTCATCAGGAATTTAAATGTTACTGCATGAGAAATTCTGTACATCATACAACCTGTTTAGTGCATGTTAAATGAAATGAGCTACTTGCAGAATTGTGGGACTTCAACAATCAGGCTCGAGCTTTTGCGCACAGTAACTTGAGTAAATGTGAATCAATTTAGCTTTGCTGCTTTAAATACCAGGTAAATAAGATCTTGGAGAGGTTCCCAAATGGCTAGATATATGAATAACTGGTAGATCTACTGCCTCAGATTTGATGAGAATTTTTCACCTTTTCGAAGATTGTCTGTCACAATTCACTTTTTTTTATACAGTGTAAATTTTCTTTGATGGTCAAAATGTGTTGTGTAGCAATCCGACCATGTCACTGTTGGCGGTTTCCTGTTTTAGTATTACCAATGGACAGTTTTGATTTGTCTGTCTATAAACCTTCAGCTGTTTTTGTTATTCAGGGAAAGGGATACAAAAAGAGCAAATTTCATCGAGTTATTAAAGATTTCATGATTCAGGGAGGAGATTTTACAAGAGGTGATGGAACTGGAGGTAAGTAACACAACTGTATACATGGATCTTTATATTACATGTATGTATGCAGTTTAGTGCTGGGAATCGCCATGATATTGAAGATCGATTATCGGGCTGTCAAGATCGATCAATAATCGATTATCGGTTTGAATATGGAAATGGTTTTTAATTAGGTCTGACCATGTGTTAAATAAATTCCGGAAAGTCTGGATTCCCTCATATATTAGCAAATTAGTATAGCCTTGTACAAAACGTTGCACCGACCACGATTACGTAAGGTAGCTACAACGCTTGAATGCCGGCGTGGTTCAAGCGAGACATAACAAACACAAGCGAAATGGATGTTTTATTTTGGTTTATTGAAGATAAAAGCATTCATAACAACAGTACGTATCTGAATAACTTCAGCCATTCAAATTAGAAACATATGAAACGATCTATTTATAGCCAAATTTCACAATCGATCTTTTAAGTGCAAAATCGATTATCGAATCGATCTTGGGTCCAACTCGATTTAATCAATGTTTCCGGTTATCGTAACACCACTAATGCAGTTAAAAGTAATCATCATTATCTCCCACTTTCACTGAGACGGGGGATGTAATTTGGGTTCGTTCATGATCATCCATCTTTCACGCTTCGTTTCCGTGCAATAACAAGTTACAACAAACAATATTATCTGATTTTCTTGAAACTTTCTTAAAAGGTCAAATACCTAAAGTCAAGTTCAATGGACTTTATTTGGCGGAGTTATGGCCCCATGATTAACATTTCTGTGCCATCATGGCAACAAGTAATATCCAATTTCCGTGTATAAGGTTTTTTTTTTTCAATTTCCAAGCAATACATCTTGTCAACAAGATGAAAATTACAAAAGATTTTTACCTACAATATGGTTACTCCCTTACAAAAGGGGGAAAAGCGGGGGATATTAATGACCCAATATACGTAACTTCAGGGAAATTTTTGTGATTCTGAAAAAAAATCCGGTTGATAATCATGCAAAAATTAGCCTAAAACGAAGTAAACTTGGTAACTAACAAGAAACTCTTGACAAAAAATCCAAAGAATTGAAAATAATTCAGGTGGGGCCCACTTCAAAAACAAACCGAAGGTAGAAGACGGTTCGAAATGGACGCATGTTTACAAATAGCATGTTTCAACTGCTGCTGTACCGGTAAACGCGAAAGAATTTATCTTGAATATTGCTGATATCAGTTAATCTTAACTAAATCTATAAATATAATAAGTTAATAGGCTTGATTTTCGCTTCAAGTTTTGCCGAAAGTTACGTATATTGGGCCTTTAATTCTATAAATTAGCTTGTGCTTATGAGCATCAATGGTGTGATATCATAATCATTACACACACTTTAGAGTGACCAGGATGTCATTCAACCACAGTATGTAGATTTTGAGTTTGTATTGTATGTTAAGACTTAAAGGCCCAATATACCTAACTTTCTGCGAAACCTGAAGCGAAAATTCAAGCCGAACAACTTATTATTATATTTATAGACTTAGTTAAGATAAACTGATGTCAGCAATATTCAAGATGAATTCTTACGTGGTTACCGGTACAGCAGCAGTTGAAACTCTGTATTTGTAAACACGCATCCATTTCGAACCGTCTTCTACCTTCGGCTTGTTGAAGTGGGCCACACCTTAATTTTTGTTCAATTTTGTGGATTTTTCTGTCGAGAGTCTCTTGCTAGCTACTGCTCAGGTTTACTTCGTTTTAGACTTATTTTTGCATTATTTCGATTTTTAGCTCCCGAAGGGCCTGTGAGCTTATGCCATGGTGCAGCGTCCGTCGTCTGTCTGTCAACTTTTCCTATAAATCCCTACTAGTCCTGAACTACACAACAGAATTTGACCAAATTTGGCCAGAAACATCCTTGGGTAAAGGGGATTTAGTTTTGTATAAATGGTTGGTCTGACCCCCCATGGGCCTGAGGGGCGGGGCCCAATAGGGGAAATAGAGAAAAGGCCGTTTAAATCCCTACTAGTCATAAAGTACTGAATGGATTTGAACCAAATGGATTTGAACCAAATTTTGTCGGAAACATCCTTGGGTGAAGGGGCTTCAATTTTGTATAAATGGTTGGTCTGACCCCCCAAGGGGCCTGAGGGGCGGGGCCCAATAGGGAAAATATAGTAAGTTCTTTAAAATCCTTCTTCTGTAGGAATGACAGGATATTGTCCAAATTTGGTCAGAAGGAGCCTTGAGTAAAGGGGATTCAATTTTGTATAAATGGTAGGTCTGACCCCCCATGGGCCTGAGGGACGGGGCCCAATAGTGGAAATAGAGTAAAAGCCTTTTAAATCCCTACTAGTCGTAAAGTACTGAATGGATTTGAACAAAATTTGGTCAGAAACATCCTTTGGAGGAGGGGAACAGATTTTGTGTAAATGGTGCTTCTGACCCCCCTGGGGGCGGGGCCCCATAGGGGAAATAGAGAACAACTTTTAAATCCCTACTAGTCATAAAGTACTGAATGGTTTTGAACTAAATTTGGTCAGAAACATCCTTGGGGGGGGAGGAAATAGATTTTGTATAAATGGGGACTGTGACCCCCACTGGGGCCGTAGGGGCGGGGTCGAATAGGGAAATAAAGGGAAAGCATTTTAAATGCCTACTAGTACTAGTCATAAAGTACTGAATAGATTTGAACCAAATTTGGTCAGAAACATCCTTTGGAGGAAGTGAACAGGTTTTGTATCAATGGTGCCTCACCCCAAAGCTCTATATATACAATTGCTGGGCATTAAGAGACGATCACAATCCTGATTTGATCCCAGGATCTACCATGCCTTTGTAGACATCCTAACCAAATACTTTACAATTGCTGGGCATAAAGAGACAAATGCTATCATGATAATAGCATTGATGTCAGGGTCTGGTCACAGCCCTCAGGGACCCAGTTTCTTAGTTGAACTTGAAAACAGTTGAGAAACTCATCCATTAACCAAACTTTAATTTATATGGATATGCCTCAAGGATTTGTCTTCAGGTCTGTCCCTGTCCATGGGATCTTTTTGGAAAATATTTTACCATGATTACCTAGATACCAATGTATCCAGGTGAGCGATACAGGCCCTCTGGGCCTCTTGTTTTTACATAAAATTTTAGAATCACGAAAAATTTCTTGATGTTACATATATTGGGCCTTTAAATGGGGGAGATTTTGTGGGAGATCGGTAAATTTTGGTGGAAGTGAGTGAGTTTCTGCCTTCCTCCTAATGAAGGAGGGTTATTGGGAATGCCATTAAAAATGAAAGCAGTATTTGAATAAAAATGAAATGATATTATTTTGGGGGGGGGGAGGGGATTTAAGAATGTTATTGCATGTTTTGAGCTGAATGGGCTTGCTTTATATGGATCTGGAATTGGAAAGGATGAATAACTTTTGATTTCTCTTTAAAATGACAGGTGAAAGTATCTACGGAGCGAAATTTGCTGATGAGAACTTCAAGCTGAAGCATTATGGTGCAGGATGGTTGTCAATGGCGAATGCTGGCAAGAACACGAATGGATCCCAATTTTTCATTACCACAGCAATGACAACCTGGTTGGATGGAAAACATGTTGTTTTTGGAAAAATTCGTTCAGGAATGGTGAGACATAAATCATCGCGCATCATAAAAGATTATTCACATTGTTTTTAGCTGACCTGGTCTGAAGGCATGTGCACACAGTACACAACGGGCAATTCTTTTGAAGTCAACTCTCAATTTGATTATTTGATTTATACTTGCCATATTATTCTGCATATCAATTTTATCCCTGCTTTCACCAAAACGGGAAGTATTCACTTGTCTGTCTGTCTGTCTGTCTGTCACACTTCAATCCGTGCAATGACAGCAACAAATATGATCACATTTTCTTGAAACTTGGTTCCAAGGTAAAAGAATGCCTAAAGGGCTCGGTGAATTTCAACGCCACTTTTGGTGGACGTTATTTGGTGGAGTTATCGCCCTTTGATTAATTAAACATGTTGTTTTCTTTTGTTTACGTGCACTTACAGCAACATATATAAGATTTTCTTGAAACTTGGTAAGGAGGTTAAATGCAAAAAGGGCTTGGCAAATTTATATTGCCACTTTTGGCGGATAAATGGTCCTTGATAATCGAAAAATGTCATGTTCTGTCATTTCTGTGCAATAACAGCAACAAATATTATTAAATTTCCTTGAAACTTGGTAATAAGGTTAATTACCAAACATGCTCTACCACGTTCAATCCCCATGGAGGTTATTTCCCCTCTATTACTGTTAGTTTATCCCTGGAAGGACACAAGTATTGGCTATCCTGTTACAATGAAGGTCAGTCCCCTTCCATTATTGTTAGTTTATCCCTGGAAGGACACAAGTATTGGCTATCCTCTTACAATGAAGGTCAGTCCCCTTCCATTGGTGTAAGTTTGACCCTGGAAGGGCTGGGGCCTTTCTGGCAACAGGATAGCCAATACCCGAGTCCTTCCAAGGATAAAAATCTTCGGTTCTTTGCCTTAAGGTGCATTGTTTGATAAAACATGGCTGCTGTATGGAGCTGCATGATTGTAATTCTCACATCTCATCAGTATGTCTGCTTTGTTTTAAGTATGGGGTAGTTTTGATTTGTGCAGTGCATTTGAAACTTTCATTTCATTGCCAAAAGAAATAACACCATGCAGTTGAAAATGTTGTGCAAAATAATTGGACTTTGTAAGAAGTTTTATCTTAAGGATGAACTTAACATGTCAATATAAAGAAGTAGGGAAATATTATCATGTGCCATCCTTGAGTAATTATTAAAGGGTTGAAATCCATTAATGATTAAATAAAGTTATTTCAGTTATGGACCAAAATGATTTTGTTCATGCTTGTAGACATATTGGATTTACTAGGTAAATCATGTTTTGATAACCAATTGTTTGTTTTTTTCCAGAGTGTTGTTAGGAAAATTGAAACCACCAAGACTGGAGCCAACGATAAGCCTAAATTGGATGTAGTTATTGCTGATTGTGGCATTGTTGAGGCAGATGAATATACAGTAGAAAAGGCAGATGCAAAAGATTAAATATAAGAATTCCATTTGTTTTTGTTTCATATTTACATGTATTTCAGTGCTAAAATTTAAGTTGTTACAATAAAAAATTTCTTTCTATTCAGACGAATTGTGTTATTTTGACTACCAGGTGTACATCATAATGAAAAAACAATACCATTTGTACAAAAGTCAATCTTTGTAAGATTTTTAATAATATTTGAAATAAAGATAACCATTTGTATTCACGTTGTTTGGTATTATTGTTTGCAGAGCACCTCAAACACATTAATCAACAGGTAAAGCACCAAAGCAGATTGTATAATAGAAATGATACGGGAAATTAGACTCTCTGATCTACTAAATATTGGGAATGCCAGAGGCTTGTAGACCGCTAGCCATGGCAATATTTAGCGAATCCGAGAGTCGGAACCCCTCGGACTAAAGGGAAAGATGTAGGGGGAAAAAGATGGATCATGTATAAAATAAAGGCAAGCTAGAGTGATCACGGAGAGCAGAGAGTGGTCCTGGGAGCGGAGCAGTCTGGATAGAAGCCAGATAAGACGGAGCTGTACGGAGCTAATTTGGTAGACTGTTACGTTATAGTGTGTTCCAAACTCAAAGAAGAATGTCTTGATGAACTTATAATAAGTCACAACTGTTCAAATAAGGTCCAGAATTTGAATTCAAGGTCGCATGTGTCAAATTTACAAAACTATAATGTAAATTTTTCTGAGTAAGTAGAGGCCAAGGCTAATGATATCTTGCCAGCAACAAGCTGGGATGAAAAACTTCCAAGATTGTTAAGAAGAATGTCCTTGTTCTGAAAGGCAAGTTAGCTGTGTTGTCTGATCTGGCCAAAGCATCACTTTCCAATTTTAAAAAAACTTCTGTTAACCAAAAGGCCAATGTTGATGTTTTTGACTTGTAATACAACATGCTTGGATGAAAGGTGTTTTTCTCCAAATGTTAGTTTCCAGGCGATAACTTCAGAAAGAGATTGATGGATTTGGTTAAAGCATCCTACAATGTTAGCTTATAATTCAGACTGGGATTTAGTTTGAGATCAAAAGGTCACTGTTGCTAAAAATATATACATACTTGCCATCTTTTTTAAAATTTCCATTGGGGAGATAATGCATGCTCAGAATTTAAAGCATAAATAATACGTGTGAATGTACACCAAAAGGAAAAATAACACTTTTAAATGGCTTCTTTTGAGCTGTTTTGTCAGATGAAATGATCAGATCTGAAAAAATAGTACACATAATAGTTAAGCGAATTCATTGGCTGAAAATGCAATAAAAGATTGGAAATACACTAGGTTTAGTGGGAAAACATGTTTCTTTTAATGTCACATTCCTGTTAATATCATGTTTTTGTCTGACAAATGCAACATGATATAAAGAGGAAAGCACTGTAATACAAAGTGGGATTGGGTTTGCATGCAATGCTAGTTTATGAGGTAATACAGAATGGGATTGAGTTTAGGGTCAAAAGGCATCTACTAAGGTCACTTGCTAAAAGTAGATATATTTCGTCAAATTTTGGCTTCCAGATGATAACTTCAAAAAGGATTGATGGATATGTATAAAAGTTCATAGAATGTAATTTAATGAACATTAGGATGGAAATCCAACCAGTGAAGTGAAAGAAGATATTTATTTTGGAGTACTCGGGCCAGTTAATTATTCTAATATACCAATTGCAAGTCAATGCTAAGCTTGCTTTCAAGGTCGCAGTGTCAATCAAATACATCAATCTGTTCAGAACTCCTGCATGAACATGTACAGGAGGCCTGGGCTGATCATTTTAACTTCGAAGCATGCTGAAACGAAGGGTTTCTTAGATTGTTATAACGCATGGTCTTGCCTTATATTCAAGGTCAAAGGGGTTTTAAATGTTTACCACCATCACTTTTCTCACTGAAATCAGTGACTGTCATATTGTGGTGACAGGACACTCTGAGATCCTGTATGGTGAACACACTAATGGCTTCCCAGTCCCTGTAGTACGTGTAGTGAGTACCATTTGACCTTGTGTGGAGATGCAGTGACGTTTGGCATGTTACATATTGGGATGTAGGATTACGTAATTTGTTCAAATGGAAGACCTTGACTCTTATTGAAGGTCACTTACTAAAGTAAAGCCTTTAAACAACTTCGCATAAATAACCAAGGGGTCAGGTGTTTTGTACTAGGAGTATGCTGAAATCAGTTAATGAAGGGCTACATGTACCTAGTTTATCACAATCAGGGGCGTAGCTGCCATGTAAGCACATAAGCCCGTGCTTGCACATCATTTTCCAAAGTATCTGTATTAAAGTCGAGAAATTTCATAATTCAACTTATATTCTTAAAAGTCCACTGATATTGTTACTCCTTTTTTTCGACTCGTCAGATTAACATATTAGGCTGCAGAAAATTTGTTTGCTATAAATATTTCAAATTGAATTTCTTTCCGAATGCAATAGCATATAGGATTACAATACACATACATATTAAATCATATATAATTATGCAAGATATCGGAGACCGCAGCCAACACAATTCAAATAATATTTATACTACAGCTCACTACGACAATATAGGTAATGGATTTATCGTGAGAAAATTCGTATACAAATGAATACCGAACATCCATCCATAAGCATCGGTTTGAGACTACCTTCACTTTGGCCGACCTTTTTTATAAAATCATGTCATATTAGGTTTTAATGATAGATATCAGCTGCTGACGAACAAACTTATGGCACAGGGAGGAGAGGTGCTGGTTGGTGAAGACTGGGCAAGTTTTATGGTCGCCATCTTGGTTTCATGGGACATGTTCTGTATCTTTAAGTGATATGAAGATGGACGTTTTTCAGTATGCTCATTAGTGTTCTCCCTTGTTTTTATTGACAATGAGGACTCGGTTCTCATTTTGAGAACCTGATGTTTACTTGGTTGTGACCAATATTTACATGGCGGTTGTCGTCGATGAAGTAGAAGACGCTTACTCTTCCGGAACACCTGGTCTTATTCTCTTGTGCTTTTACAAGGGTCTTCATGTACATCTTTCTTTTTTTCATATTTTGCCTCTAGTTTACTAGTAATCGATTTTGAGTTCAGATTATGGTTTTGTTGACGCTTTGGTACTCTCTGTTTTAATAAATCTGTATTAGATTTAATATACAAAAATGACCCTTTTATTATTCTAAGAGAAATAAAAGAAGGGCCAATTTTTGCTACATTTCGGTTCAAACAAAATTTCAGCAAATATAATTATTAATGAGCCCGGCCAAAATTTCTTAAGTTAAATATCTCCATAGGAAAGCATTACAGAAATTAAGGAAAATTTCTTTAACTTAAGATTTCGCTGTAGTGTTAATTCTTTAATGCGTTTCTATGGAGATTTTTAAGATAAGGAACTTTCATGAAACTAGGCCTGTTCGAATGTTCCCGGTTTTACTTACTGATGAGTTAATGACATAAGAAAGGTATGGATAATGATTTTGTTTCCATACATCATGGAAATAAAACATATCGTATTCCATTTTCGGATTAATAATTTGTATAATGATAGGCCAGACAATGATGATTTAAACAAGTCCAAAACAATGGAACCATTTGAAATACAAATGTGATCCATCCACCCCCACCCCTTCCCCAAAATTGAAAACGTCGCGGGCTTGCACATCAAAATACCTCCAGCTACGCCCCTGACAATAGATGACCATGACTTATATCAAAGGTTCCGGGGGTGAAATATGTGTAAAACTATGAATAGTACTACTAAAGTGATGATGTTTGGCCAGAAGCATGCACGGAAGCACAGGGACCTAAGAAATTGTTACAACTAGTTTTGGACCTAAAGTAGGGTGTTTAGAGTAATTTTACACATTCGGGGTGGGGTGGGGTGGGTGGGGGGGGGGTACAGATCAATTTTCGATAAAAATGCCCCCTCAATGACTTTTATGACCATTTAGGGGGCATTTTATCGAAAATTGATCTTAACCCCCCGCCCCCCCAAATGTGTAAAATTACTCTAAACACTCTATTTTAGGTCTAAAACTAGCGGTAACAAATTCTCAGGTCCCTGTGCACGGAAGTAGGGTAAGTACCATGTTCTTCCAAATGGATAACATTCATCCATTTTTATCATCTTTGGAATCAAACATATTGAACAGATTCAGCATTTTGTAAATAATCAAAAGGTCCGGGGAAAAGATTTGACATAGCATGATAGAATAATTCTTCAACCCATTGTCCTTGTTTGACAGACAGAGACACCGATTCTAAGTTTAAAGCTTTCAGTCGAGTTTTTTGCATCAAACACTCCTATTATTTTGTATTACAGTCCACTTTCAAAATCACAAGTATGAGATTGTTGATGGATTGCCAGAAAATCCCATTAAGTTCAAGATCACGACAGGATTATACCCCAAACCCTCCTGGCCGCCATTACTACTGACAATCAAGATAACAAGAGCAACGTTAATTGACCAGTATGTACTTACTATAATTATTAGAGCAGAGTGCCATACATTTTCCTCAAATCGATTACCCTGGCTTACCGAAAACGTCTTTGATCTACTTTTTACAATAATTAGGAGGTTCGGAGTAAATGATATTTACGTTTCCTCAAATAAATGACATTGACATACTTCCAAGGTCACAAGGGTAAAACGTTAAAATCCCCAAGATGCCTAGAGCAGGGACGTAGATGTCACCTATCTCACATGTACGTCCCTGTCTAGAGCAATAATATTTGGCCAGTAGATATGTAGAGGGATACACAAAATTCCTCAAATGATTATCTTAAGTGACGCTCACATTCGCAAATTTAAATAACTTTTTCAGAATAACTAAACATCACAAAGTAATTGTACTTTGCAAGTAGATACCTGGCACAGAGTACGTCCTACAGAGTATAAAGGGGTTTTTTTTTCAAAACGTACAAGAGGTCCATACGCTAGGATGGAAGCAGGGACGTATACGTCCCTGGATGGAGCACAGTTGCTTGAGTTTCTGTCAGCATATAAAAAAATGTTTATGTATATGGAGCCGCGGCCCTTTACAGAATGACATTACCGTTATGGGAGGATCATGATCATTTCACACATATATATTTATTATTTACTGACAGAAACTCAAGCAACTGTGGATGGAGATATGATATTCAATGTACGGTCAGGAATTAAGTTTATTTTTGTGTTTTTCAAGTTTTAAATGTTCTACAGTAAGAATTAATTATACATAACAAAGTGGAAAATTGTACAATATTGGTATATTTTGTTTTTTAAGTGATACTGTTAACTGAAGCGTTTTTGACGTTTTATCTGAACCCGGAAAAGTGCACTCGGACCCTCCATCTTGATAGTTTTCGGAAGATCCTCTCGATCCAGGGGCTTCTATTGCAAATAACAAACGGTACCTCTTATCAACCGGGTTATTGCGATGTTACTAATAACTTGCTTAAAAATCACCGGCATTTCTTTGTTATTTCAGGGACGTATATACACATGTATACGTCCCTGGTTATATCAAATGGTCATAACTCGCTTGAATTTTGATATATTTTTTTATTTAAACCACTTGTTTATTTTATTTATAATGTTACAAACAAAGGGATACATCTGAAATTGTGTATAAGTGGAAACAAACGCCCGGGCGGTCGATCTATCACTACAGGTCTTTACCGAACATTGCCGGTCTCTCCCGGACTGTAATTAGTAGCACTACTCTTTACGTGTGTTACTTCCCTTGAATAGCTCTTCTATTGTTTACAATCTCCATAGAAACTGAGTTGGAGGCAGATTGTCCGTGTTGTGGATGGTTTAGGTGTTGCAGCATCCTACTTAACAATGAGTATTCTTAACGAAGGAAGGAATGAAATTCGATTTAACAATTCAAACAGTCAGTGTTTGATTGAAAATTGGGTTGAAGAGGTAAGTGAAGCCGTGGTTTGGTATTTAATTTAGCGACACTGTGACCCTGAATAAGGCCTACTGCAGTAGTGCATGCTTAAGTTTCATCAAAGGTAAACAGTAAGAGTAACTAGTAAATAGCCTACAATGTGGAAAGTTGTTGACAGACGAGGTACTTATGGGTTTCAGCAAGCCCCGTAGAATCCTTGGTTGACACCCTGCTGAGTAGAAATCTTATTTCTGAAATTAGTAGTCTAATAAAGTGAAATAAAAACACACAAATTTGGAGCAAAATAGCGTTAATCCTCCACATAAATCCATTGATTTTTTTGGGGTTTGGTGTACTGAGTATTTCATGAAGACCAAAGTATGCTACATGACCTGTAAGGCTGTATCATACTGACCAGGTTAATTAACTTCTGTAAATGAAAAAAAAATTTAAAATGTTTTCATCAGATATAGATCTATATTATAACATTTGGTTAAATCAATCGTTTTTGCATCTTTTTAAACTTTTAACATTTTGACAGATAAATGTCTGGTTTGGGGGCATGAGGAAACACGAGTCACAACTATAACCATCATGGTATATTGTGCTAGATATTGGTGATTTACAGATTGCTGTTCAATAAAAAAAGCAAATATATCTTACAGGGTCTTTTCGTAAACAAGAATTGCATCTTGTGTTTAGGAAAACACATGTACGTCTCCATTGTGACATCAAGATATTGCTTTAAAAACCCAGACGTAAATGTGCAGGAATTGTAGACTGAAGGCACATTTTATTTCCAAACTAAAGGATGTCATAATGGTGTTTGAAATACCTACCAAAATCATGGCAATTCTTTTCTATAAAGGAAAAAAAAAACAAAGAAGCATGGTAATTTTTTTCATATGTCCAACCAACATGTATATTGATAAAAATGTCCTGAGAACATTTAACTAGATTAAATATTTTGTTGACAGAGAGCTGTGAAGCAGTTTGATGAAGTAGAAGATGACACTAACATCACAAGCAGTGCCCAGAAATTTAGAGATGGACATCTTGGAGTACTGACCACAGATTTTGATGCTAATGCTGAGAAACTGACCACTGTCCGAGCATCGTACAAAAGACCAGAGCCATGCGGAGTGAGACTAACGGGTATTAAACAAAACATATTTTTGACCTTTATAGCTTGTTGGACTTAGGGATATATATCGGTCTATCTCAAAAGTGTTGTTATCTCCCTTATATGCCATATCATGGCTATATTGGGAAGGGTTTTTGAAACAAATTTGTGCCATGTAATTATGATGTCATAATGGAAATTAAGTTATCCTATTTTCACATGGCTTCAAATCATCACAAAAACACTTCCTGGAAGTCTATCTTGTATACACCATTGTGGCCTTGCAAGGGGATCAATAACAACACTTTTAGGAAAGGCCTATATATATATATATTGTATACTCTTTGGTTCAGTTTTGTAAAAGGATTCATGTTTTTATTTTCCTGCTGTTCGTTTGAATATATTGTCAAGATGAATTATTTGCCATAATTAAATTTCAATGGCAGCGATTCTATAAAGACCGCCTGTAATTAAAGGATCATATATGAGGCATGATGTCACAAAATTGGTAGGTAACTGTTTATTATTAAGAACCTATAACTAGGATTACAGACTATCATAATAATTCATTTTGTATGCAATGTCCTGTTCTGTGTTAAATAGGACCATAACACTTAACAGAATGAAGTTTATTGATCAATATACACATGTAGATATGACATAACTAAATATACTTTTTTTATTTCTTGAAGGAAAGAAAGAAGAACTTTTAAGACAGATGCTTTTAGAAAAAGTCAGGTAATGTCCATTAATTCAACAAGCTTTTCCCATGTATAATAATACAGGATCCTTGTAACCAAAAACTGTAGCTTAATATTGGAAACTGTTTTAATTATCCCACTAAGATTGGTATATATTTATGTCAATACCATTGTGATGTCATCCGTTTGCTATGGTATCAGCATTTTTGTCTACAGTTTCCTGCATATTTATGTCAGTTTCCTAGCAATGTAATGATGACAAAATGGAACTGATTGTGATTGGTCAAAATTTAAAGATAGCGTGTCATCCTGAATATGTGCAAACAGAACCATATATATGTGTAAGGGAAATAGGTTATAGGAATACTTAAATTTTACATTGTTGAAAAAACAGGCAGTATAAGAGCTTGCTTTTTTAACAATCTGACATTTGTTTAACATGACTTTTATTAAACCAGATAAGCAATTCTTGCCCCCTTGGTAGGTTAAAACCTTGTATTAAAATGTTAAATGAATTAACTTATGCAATGACAAAACATATTTTGAGTGAAAGTTTTCTTTACAAGTTTTGTTACCATATACTATTTTCCAAGAGATGTAATAGTTTTATTTTCTATTTTCAGCCAGGAAGTATTCCGGGATGATATCAACCCTCCTGAGCCTGAACAAACAGATTTCCGATCAGTGACAATGAAAGATTTTAACAAAGAAGAATTTAAGCATGTAAAACCAGATCCCACACGGGTAAGACTTATGCCATTGCCAAGTATCAAAGTACTGAAAGTACTCAAGATACATGCTTTCTTCAACTGATATTGCATTATCTTCAAGTCATATAGATATTAGAGGGGAAAAAACACATATATATTATACAGCCAATGGAGATGAAGGATAAATGTGAAAAAAAAGGAGATATGACCTGCAACCACATGTATCGCTTTGAAATGCTTTTAATTAATCTATAATGTTGCTTTCGCCATATTTAGTTATGAGTTGATTTAATTTCACATGGATTTTATGAATGTTGCAATATATCTCCTTAGTGCCTTTAATGTAACCGGGTGAAATATGACTATTTTCTACAGATCAACAGCTGAGTGCATGTGTTTTTAATTAGGTCAACTTAATGGGTATTATATCGGTAACACGTCTTTGTATGAGTGTAACATGATAATGGTGTGAAACTTAAATTGACTCCTCCTAACAGTTAGAAGAGTTAAAAGCAAAATTTGATTTTGTTTTAACACGTTACCGAACGATGGTAAATCTAGTAGGGGGCGAACAACCTTGATTTTCCGTATAAGGTCGGCACTGCCACGCGGTAGCTAAGACTTGCCATTTGTACAACTGCCCCCAACCACCCGCTTCTAAGGTGACTTAAAAAGGCGGTGGAGCAGAACTTGAATCGGAAAACTATTTTGTGCATTTGACCAAAGGCTGGGCGCCGTAAGTAAGGAGGTCTTGCATGTCATTGCCTTCCCATATTGTATTTACAGAACATAGCTACAGTGTAATTGCTGTATTCACTGAAGTGGAACATACTGGTAATTACATGTATTCAATCAATGCCTTGATGATGCGAAGGTCAACATTAACAGGATACACTAAGTTTCACTGATTGTTGTATGCAGTCAGTCTTACCAGGAACAAGACACCAATTTCAAGATGGCCACCATGCTTTCTGATTGGCCTCTGATTGACTGAGACATCAAAATCATTGGTTGAGAGGGAAGGGATGTTATATATATAAGTATGTCCTTGTCTAAGAACTAAAAGTTTGGGGGTTCAGCTCATTATTATCATCTATCAATATCATTATGCTGGTTATTACAATTATCGGCTGTGCTTTAATGATATCAAAATGTCTTGTTGCATTTACAGCCACATGATTACAGGAAGGATCAGCCTGTCAGTTTCTGGTCGGAGCACAAAGACAGAGTTACGGTAAATAGAAATTTCTACAATTTCCCATGTATTTATCAACACATGAATATATCCTTTATGAAATTGAAAGATATCAGAAATATGGAAATTTCATATTAGCATTTATATACATTCAAGAATAATATTAGTTTAATTTGTTGTTTCATATTGAGCTGTTGTAATCTTGTACTACATGAATTACACTCTTCTTCATTCTACATATCATATGGTATCCTGTTGTACAATATATATGACATGTAAATGACACAGAAAATTTGGTTTTAGGTAAGACAAGAGAGGGTTATAATGTAGAATATATTGTGAAACTCAACCCTGTTTTTACATTTGACTGGTATATGGATATTTATATAGGGTTTGAAATAAGATTCATAAATACAATACAATATATACTTGTAATATAAAACTATTTACATGGAGTGGATGTTCACTCTGTTTCTGGGAAGGTGTCATAAATGACTTGATATAGATAGAGCAGGTTTGAAAGAATCAGTTGTTTCAAAAGATAAAATTTGTCGCGAGAGACATTTCCACGGTAGTTAACTTTGTTAAACAATGTATGATAAAGATACTGTTAGTGATTAATTCCTACTTTCTCTACATTTCCAGGGTGTCTCACAGATTAAGACTCGAGACTCACCGTTCAGGAAAAATGATGCCTTCTCCAAACCCATTGATGAGTACTGGGATGAAACTGGACCATACGAACTAGAGAACTATCCCAAGATGTAGTGAAATTAAATATACTGTTTCTTTGCTGAATGTGTATGGATGGATAAACCCGAGCAATTATATCTAAGTTTTAAAGAAAACGATTATCTAAACGATATAACCTCTTCAGAACTTTTGAATACAAGGTAACATACCTTGTAACTATGATGACCTCAGACCATACAGATGTCATTTCCTAGGAGGCATGTAATGATAACTTATATTTATCGGTTGAATAGTACATTTTATATGGGGAAGAATTCAACAGAACTTATTATAAGTTTCTGAAAGTTCAATTTAGATGAACAAGTATTTTGAGTATTTTTACCATGTATGATGTATTCTTCAGAATTTGGGGGTGGGGGGTTGGGGGGGTGGGGGTGTTGAGAGAGAGTTTAATTAAGGATGAAAAAGTCATTTGGAATTTTTTTTTTGATAATGTAACATCAAGTGTGATCTCATGGATCACACTTGATAAGGGTTGATATTTATACCTAGTTTAATGTTCAAACTTTAAGGCAAGAAATTCCCGAGTTACTGACATCAGGCTTACACAAATTTGTGAAATAATCTTTGAAAATTAGTAAAAGTTGTCTGCAGTAACCCTTTAAAGAAACCTCATGTTTGTAAAATGTGATAAATATCAAATGTGCTGTGTTTTTTGTACTTTTACTCTGCAGAATTTAGTACTCATAAATACACTGAATTCGTGGGGAGGTACCTTTACTGGTTATTGTACAAGCCTTGCATGTTAACATGTTAAAAAGTTAATTATAATAAACAATGTATGTAATTGTAATATGCAGTTATTATAATATTTTGCTTAGTTAACATAACATTATGTACCGAGAGATATCAATTATAATAAAATCTTGTGTCCATGAAATATGATTGTGATTTTGAATTTTTATTAAGGTGATTTTACCTTGAAGATTTAGAGACGTATATTCAATGAGGAACAATATATAGATACACTATGCAACCATGGAATCTCTATTGCTAGTCTTGTGACTTTAAAGGTCAAACAAATTCGTTCAGTTGAAAAAAACTTGGAAATCCCTCTACAGGCTGCATTTCTTGAGCGTTTGGCTTAAAACTTCACACCAAGTACTCAAACTCATCTAGCTCGAATACTCGTTTAACTCGGAAGTTTTTCTGTGGTTCCGTCAACTTTGAGATAGCAAGGTTTGACTGTATGTGATAAACAGAATCTTACACGTGTCAATGTCATATGAAATTTATCAAACTCATCAAACAATTCAATATATCACACGCCTAAAGGACCATGACACACTAAATTATTGAACTTGTTTAATAAATTCCATATTACATTGACGCTCATGAAGATCCTCTATATCACATACCTTAACCCAGTACGACAGATATAACATACAAGGATTTATTTTGTGATATTTTTATTAATGCTTTTTTGATATCCGATACTGTACTTACAGGAAAAAAAGTAATTCCAGCGTTAATAATCTTAACTCAGTTGTGTATAAAGGTAATTTACACATCATGTGAAAACAGTAATAAAAAAATGATTGTCTGGATTGAAAAACTTTCAATCAACTTTTCAAAACATTCAAAATGATAAATTACCATTCACACGAGCAAATAAATATCTAGTACAAAACAACAAGAAGCCCATGGGGCCTGTATGCTTCACCTGTTTGTTATCTGACAACAGATGTAGTCGAAAAAAAAAAACATTTTTGGGGCCAAGGAATTCATTGACGCAAACTGGCTTCGGGCAAAAAATTATTTTTCAAATATACATGGCAGATTTGGTCATGGTTTTAAGATTTATATTTTTGCTCAAACAATCAATTCTTTGCTCAACTAAAAAAGGCCAAGTATGACCTGTTCAATAAGAACTAAACTGACCCTTCTCAAAGAAGTTAATAATCTTATTTTAGATAATATTTTTTTATTGTTTCAAATCAAATAGATCCAACAATACACAGACTTTACAGTTCATTTCTCAATGACTCAGATTTATCTCACTTGATAAAGAAAAACAATATACAGACTTTACAGTTCATTTCTCAATGACTCAGATTTATCTCACTTGATAAAGAAAAACAATACACAGATGATGGAGACTGCTATTTTGCCATTTCGTTAGCAAACATTAACTTCCTTAAAGGTCAGATTGCAACAGGTGATTTCATTGTTTGCCTGTTTTTCCATTTTACATCTGTGATTTAAAAGTTTCCTGATCATCAGATTTCTCTAAACAAGAGGCCCAGAGGGCCTGTATCGCTCACCTGGATACATTGGTATCTAAGTAATCATGATAAAATATTTTCTTTTTGGCTCCCCCTCAGCCCCCTAGGGGGTCAGTCCCACCATTAGTACAATTTTGAATGTTGAGCAGCTAGGGATGCTTCCTGCCAAATAAGGCTGATTTCCCATCAATGGTTATGGAGAAGAAGTTGATTAAACCAATATAGCTAAATAACCCTTTTTGGCCCCGCCCCTCAGCCCCCTAGGGGATCAGTCACACCATGAGTACAATTTTGAATCCTGGGCACCTTAGCATGCTTCCTGCCAAATAAGGTTGATTACCAATCAGTGGTTATGAAGAAAAAGTCGCTAATACCAATATAGCTAAATACTTTTTTATGGCCCCCACCCCTCAGCCCCCTAGGGGGTCAGTCCCACCATGCGTACAATTTTGAATCCTGAGCACCTAGGGATACTTTCTGCCAAATAAGGCTGATTTCCAATCAGTGGTTATGAAGAAGAAGTCGCTAATATCAATATAGCTAAATAATTCTTTTCGGCCCCGCCCCTCAGCTCCCTTGGGGGTCAGTCCCACCATGAGTACCATTTTGAATCCTGAACAGCTAGGGATGCTTCCTGCCAAATAAGGCTGATTTCCAATCAATGGTTATGGAGAAGAAGTCAATTAAACCAATATAGCTTAATAACCCTTTTTGGCCCCGCCCCTCAGCCCCCTAGGGGGTCAGTCCCACCATTAGTACAATTTTGAATCCTGGGCACCTAAGCATGCTTCCTGCCAAATAAGGCTGATTTCCAATCAGTGGTTATGAAGAAGAAGTCGCTAATATCAATATAGGTAAATAATTTTTTATGGCCCCACCCCTCAGCCCCCTAGGGGTTCAGTCCTACCATGAGTACAATTTTGAATCCTAAGCACCTAGGGATACTTTCTGCCAAATAAGGCTGATTTCCAATCAGTGGTTATGGAGAAGAAGTCGCTTAAAACAATATAGCTAAATAACCATTTTTGGCCCTGCCCCTCAGCCCCCTAGGGGGTCAGTCCCATCATTAGTACAATTTTGAATCCTGGGCACCCAAGGATGCTTCCTGCCAAATTAGGTTGATTTCCTATCAGTAGTTATGGAGGAGAAGTCGTTTAAAGAAATTGTTGACGGACGACGGACGGACGGACGACGGACGGACGGACGACGGACGGACGACGGACAGACGACAGACGCCACGGTATGGCATAAGTTCACCTCGGTCCTTCGGACCAGGTGAGCTAATAAAGCTTTAAGGGGTATCGCTACACTACACATCGCCAATCTTTGTCAGAAGATTCAGCTTCTCTACAACTTTTGAATCTTCATTTTAAGATGTCATCCATTTTTTGCATTTAATTGAAGTTTAACATATTTGACCCTTGTGACCTTAAAAATGAGTCAAAATCATTTTCATTCACACATGTTGTGGGGCTTTATCCCATGATGTTTGGACTAGCCAAATATCATATTTCCACAACATTAAGGTTCTTCAAATTAAATGATAACATTAAGAACAGATGCTATGCCACAACACAAGCTTACACTCCATTTGAGCAGGTGAACTAAAGATAGGATTTTTGTAACACAAACTCTGAATAAATACACAACAAAAGGCATCTACAAACATCAGTAGTCACACAATCATTGAAGAGTTGAGATACCACTCAAGAAATATATTCAATAGGAAACATTTGTTAATTATTAACATCAAGAGGCCCAGATGGCCTGTATCGCTCACTTGGATACATTAGTATCTAGGTTATCATGGTAAAATATTTTCCAAATAGATCCCAAGGACTGGGACAGCTTAAAAGACCAATCCTTGAAGCATATCTGTATAAATCGGAAGTTTGGTTAATGGGCGAGTATCTCAAATGTTTTCAAGTTCAACATAGAAAAATGGTCCATAGGGGTGTGGCAAGATCCTGACATCGATGCTACCAGTAACATATGGTTGGTATCCATTGTTTGGTTTCAGAGAAGTCACTTAAACCAATATATCTAAATAATCCTTTTTGGCTCAACCCTCAGCCCCCTGGTGAGTCAGTCCAACCATTAGTATAATTTGAATCCTGAGCACCTAGGGCTGCTTCCTGCCAAATTAAGTTGATTTCCAATCAGTAGTTATGGAGGAGTCGTTTAAACAATTGTTGACGAACGGACGACGGACGCCACAGTATGGCATAAGCTCACCTCAGTCCTTCGGACCAGGTGAGCTAAAAATCATAACAATTTATCACAGCAGCCTTACTCTTACGCACCCTTTTTATCAATAAAGCTTCATTCAGAAATAATGGAAAACTGACACAAATTTGTTAGGGAAAACATTGTTTGCTGTGATCCATCCTGTCAAAATTATTTTAATGTTGTCTTCAAAATGTTTTACATTACATAATACTATATACCAGGTAGATATCACATTTTAATATATAAGATAAATGGAATGATCTTGGTTGGTGTAAGATTTTTGAAAACCACCGACCTGCGGCTAGCTCCAGATGACTTCACCACACAGGACTCAAACCTACAACCCAGTCGTGGTGAGCTCTAGAGAACAAGACGGCCGGACACCTTAACCACTACACCACCACAACCCATTTGAGCACTCAATGTTATAACAAAGGTTTGTAAGGTAAGAAAGCATACTCTATTTTCACAAGAGAATGAATATAATTTACAAAAAATTGTGTGTAGTTCATCATATATTGACTAAAAGTCAGCAAAAAAAGAATGTATTTTTCCATTCATTTTAAATCTGAAATTCTCATTGTTTTCAAGTAACTATATAAATGCATTTGTAAACCAATTTTGTATTATTCAAACATAAAGCAGGTATCTAGCAATATATCCACAATCATTCTCAATCACCTCACAATTCTTAACTCAAAACCAGTCATTTATTATCATAATTCATATATACTTTATGAAAAGATGAATATTACAACACATTTATGTTCACTCTAGTGTATTGTGATTGTTTTTAGCACTTGATTTTAATGTTTCTTAATAAATTCACCCCTGAAACTTTAAAATGAACTACTGCAAAATGGGAAAGTTTTGCCCTGTTTTTATTTCGCCATCTCATGAAAAGATTTCAATTTGCCCTGTTTTGAATTCAATTCACTCCCCCCCCCCCCCACCCCACCCAGGTTTACAGTATTCCAACCTATGTATAGGAAGAGTTCAAATTTGTTTCCAGGGGCGATTCATAAATAGAAACATGATTATTATATATCAATTGTGACAGATATGTTATCTAGGACCAAACAAAATAAAATAATACTCATCACACATGGAATGCAATTTGCTTGGTAAATTAAATCAACACAAACTAACGACATTTAAGTAGATTTGTGATTGTAACAATAATATTTTCTGTCAACACCAACAAACAGAAAAGTAAAACAACCATGTTAAAAAAAACCCATAAAATTGCCAAAAAATTGATAACAATTAAATCAACGTAAATCACGCATACGTTCCTTTCTCACTTTGGATGATCAAGTTCCACATTTCTATTAAGTACTTTCACATGTAGATCCTTTTATCATGATTAATCAATATTTAACAATCTTTAAACACAACACAATAAAAAAATTCAAAATATTTTATAAATCACATATAATTCTGATAACATGGCAGTTGTTTAAAACATTTGTTTTTTCCAAACAAAAAAAGAAAAAGTGATCAAAATATGGAGTTTATATAAGTGGTTCATTAAATAGTGGTCAAATATCACAGAAAACATTGCAAGCCAAAAAGGCAAAGTGATAACAATCTCTTTAACAATAATATATTATGTCTGTTGTTCCCTGGGACAGGAAAGTGATGGAGTAGTCTCCCTTTGACCTCCACTAACTACATGGCTGGCCTCCGCTGTCACAGGATGCCTTTGTATCTCTATGTGTATGTAGGTTTTTTAAACTCAGATTTATCTGCAAAGATATTTAAGGAAAAACTGAAATTACTGGCATGATCTTATATTGACTTAAAAGAAAAGATTTCATATCTTGTCTAAGCAATGACTCAGAAGTTATAATGTTTGCATACCTAGTCCATGAAGTGAAATTGTTTTCTATTCTATCACATACATGTAACTTGTCTCAGAAATGAATCGTTTTCTATTACATTGTAAAGGCCTATCTGAAAAGTGTTCTTATCTCCCTTGTTTGCCATATCATGACTATATTGGAAGTGTTTTTGAAACAGATTGGGGCCATGTTATTATGATGTCATAAATGGAAATTATGTCACATGATTGTCACATGGCACCAAATTGTCACAAAAACACTTCCCGGAAGTCCATCTTGTATCTACCATCCACCATTGTGGCCTATCAAGGGGAATAACAATACTTTTTGCTTGTCTTAGAGGTGAAATATTTTTTAGTACTCCAGTCTAAGAAGTGATTCCCCCCCCCTGTAAGGTGAAATTATTTTCCTGATATGAAATCGAAATCAACAATTGATAGCACTGACTAACCTCTTCTAAGATATCAATATTTGTCTGTAAAACGGAATGAAGCTGCTTCACCGTTGCCAGGTGGGAGTCCGACTGCATAGAGTAAATGGTCTGGTACAGCCTTTCTCTGTAACATCAACCACATATTTATAAAAAAAAAAAATTCTAAAATAAACAAGTTATCAAACATTTATCAATCACTCTTGTTGGTGCTGATGTAAGTGCATGAGGGGTCTTATTGTGGGAGGAAACTGGAGTATCCAGAGAAAACCAACGTGGTCAGGGGAGGTGCCTCCCATACCTTTTCACGCCCCGGTCGGGAATCGAACCCCAGCAGTCTTGTGCGCTATCCACAGCACCACCTGACCATCAGATATAATGTGGTTACTATGATATACACCTCTATTGTAACCGTTACATAACTGAGTCCACAGCAGCATGTCTGGTTACTGGTACATTTACGTCGGAGACTAAAAATCACATCACCGATGGGTGGTTGGGTGGTGCAGTTGTTAGTGTTATTGCCTTTCACCAAGACAGCTGGGGTTTGATCATGAAAAGGTATGGGTTTCTCCGGGTTTTCTGGTTTCCTCCCACACTAAAACACCTGTGCACTTACATCTGGGCCTACAAGAGTGATTAATGTTTCATAACTGTTGCTAAATGAATAAAGTTTATACTTGAATGTGTATAGATCAAGGAGAAGAACGAGGTACAAATCTGTCTACAGACAGACAGACAGATTCCAGTATACACTCAGTTATGGGGTCCATAATGACTAATGATAATCTATATAGGCCATTGCGTAATGATAAGTTTTGTTACCTCCATGAAGTATGAGAGACCGGAGACCAAATATCTTTGGCGTCTAGTTTGGCCTGGAGGAGGAGAATTTTGTAGGTTAGACCCATCGCCGACAGCAACAAGAAAAGAACCCTGGAATTGGTACAAAGGTTATCATTACACATTAGTGAGTAAAACGAGTGGTCAGGAAATGAACGACATTGTGGTGGGCTACAGTCAATGTGGTCCACAGACTCCACACTAGGTCTGGCAAAAATTGTTAAAAACTTGAACTGATATTATTGCTACTTTAAAGGAATCTTCAGGATTATTTTTTCATAATGTTAGGCGATGCAGAAATCCATGCAGGAAATTTATGCACAAAACTCCACATAATCCTTTTTTCCCCAGTATATATAGTAAAGCCCCAACAATGATCATGCAACCCCATGTAATTTGATTTAAAAAGACATGTCAACACTTTATATTAGATGAATATCAAATTTTATCTATTTTTGATCAAACAAAATGAGTTTTATCAAAACACAGCACTGCAATCTAATATTTCCAGGCAATGAGAAGATAAGAGTTAAAAATAACACAGCAAAAATTGTTTGTCACAATGTAGCAGCGATATAAATTATGTATTTCTTTATAAGTTATGTTATTTAATTATTTCGTCCGTAGCGCGCCGACTTTCCGTGTATATGTTTCGTATTTCGTGTAATGCAAAATAGCATATTCCCTGTTGTGATTTTGAGTTGTACAGGTGTATTGTGGTGTCTTGCTCTTTACGTTTGTTAACACGTTGGTATCCTATACAGTGGTTGTTGGTCAGTGTTACGTCAAGTTGTGTATGCGTTTTCATTGGTTGATTCTGTGGTCAGTTTTGGCGCGTGTTTCTTTATGGGTTTTATACGACAGTACCCTTTGCGGACTCGTAGGCGACGGACGGAATAGAAGAATGTAAGTGTTTCTTTGTCTTTGTGTAATAACCTTTTTATGTGCTATGTATTTTATAAGTGATAATTCCAAACTTGTATAAGTATAGATGATTTATTAATTGTCAAAAGAAATCATATATAATTAATGTAGTATTTTTTATATGTTTCGGACCAAACATTGTAATCGATAATTTAATAGTTTGTGAGAGGCGTTATGGCGTTTATTTATAAATTAGAAAAGTAAGAGAAACGTACCTATAGATGGATTTTATTGTATTACAGTTTCTTGAGTATCTGACGGTAAAGATCGTACGTACAGTAGTAGTTGTAGCCACGGCTTTGTGCCACACGCAGGTATGCTATATTATATTTTATGTAAAAGTGTATAAGTTAATATGATAAGACATATAACGCTAGATTATCTGTAAACTAGATATATTGTTCAGTGGTATTATATCCTTTAATTTAAACGTGAAGAGTAATTTGGAAAGTTACACTTTTCAACTGTATTGTTGACTTCTAATGATAATTGTAATGTAATCGTGTAAGAGTTATTTCCCTTGCATTTGAAATGTTAATGTATACTTTTATATGTCTATTACTTTTTATGTGTCTGTAACTTGTACTTTGTACTTGTTGCAGGGTTAGGGCTTCACAACTTAATAAAAGTCTTAAGAAGACAGTGAACCAAAAAAACCTGAGGAGTTGTTCATTTTGAAAACACAACACGCCACCTCTACTACAACAACATCATCACTTTCTGTGTTCCCTATTTCTTATGATATACATGTAACAGGAAGATGTCATAATTTTCTGTGATTCCTTTTTTTCATGAATTAACAGGAAGATGTCATCACTTTTTGTGTTCTCTAATTCTCATGATATAACAAAATGTCATCACTTTGTGTGTTCTCTAATTCTCATGATATAACAGAAAGATGTCATCACTTTGTGTGTTCCCTATTTCTCATGATATAACAGAAAGACATCATCACTTTCCGTGTTTAATATTTCTTATGATATACCATAAAAGAAAAATGTCTTATATTTCTTGAATGTATTACATGACATACAATACTAAGGGTAATTGTGTTGGTACAATAAACATGTAAGATATGTGGCTGTCATTACTAAAAAATTTTAAAACTTACATCACAGAACAAATTGCCAGCAGCAGGTTAGTGCGAGGTACCCTGAAACGGGAGTATAAAGTGATCATCAACATGTCAGTAATTCATGAACTATTTCATGTGAAACTTGTTTTAGAGATTGCTATTTCACACATCAATTTGCTGTTTAACAGATCTAGAGATCACACAAGATTATCCCTGCTATTTAGGTTTTTGCAAAAAAAAGATTCAAACACTTACTTCTGGAATTTCACAGCCAGCTGAGAAAATGCTGCGTACATTTTACGACAATCAAAACCTGCAAAAAAATGATATTTAAAGAAACAATCACAACTAATGACTCAAATGTTCTTTTCAACGATAAAAAGAGAATACTGTAAATAGGACCTTTCCAGCACTAAGATGTCAGGACATACTGTAAATATAACCTTTCCAGCACTAAGATGTCAGGACTTCATGTCTAGATTTCACACTTTATGGCAGACTGAACATTTTTATAATGAACAAGAGGCCCAATAGCCTGAACCACCCACCAGTACTAATCTCTCATTTGTAAACTTAAAGTGGTCTAAAATCTATATTGATATTTAAATATTTTTTTCCCTGTGACCTTAAAAGTACAGTAGGTCAAACTTATTTTTTCTCACAAACTCTGTTCGGTTCCTTCTAAGAAAGCTACCAGCCAAATAATATCATGTCTCTAGGTTTTTCAGTATTTCAGAAAAAGATGTTTGAAGCTTTTAACATATTTCACTCTTTGACCGCCAGGTGAGCTAAAAATCAAATGGTAAGGGGCAACATATCAAGCACATTGAACTCCTCGTTAACACTTACACTGAATAAAATATGGAATGCTGAATTTCCAACCTTCAACCACTTCTTCTCGGTTCCCTCTAACCTCAGAATGAATGAATGCAGAACAGTGAACGGTTTGATCGGTTTCCGTGGGGATGTCTTGGGTACCAGGGGCGTCGCTGTTGTCAACGACGCCACACTCAGGACACACACTCGAGTCCGACTCACAGGAGTCTAGTTTTTGCTGACCAGAATTAGAATGGTTGTCAGTTACGGAGATCACATTGTTATTATGAACGTCTGTATTAGGAGTTGTGAACGATTTACTTGTCGTTAATTCATACTTCCTGTCCGGATCGTCCGGTATGGTTTGGTCGAGGGATAATGTGAAAGATATCTGTGGAAAACCAAAAGAGAACAAAAGATTAATAACCTACATTTAAATCTAAAACAAACTCTTTCAGATGTAAAAAATAACACACTTTGTAAAAATCGTTTTGTCCATTTTTTCCACAAATAAAATATTTTTGAGGTAGCTATTGATTTCTTTTTTTATTTTATTGTATATTTGTGATTTTTAACAACATTCACAAGAAAAAAATATAGAAAAAACACTAAATTTTAAGAAAATTCATTTTTTTGGTGTTTTTTAGCCAAAAATGAAACAAGTCATAGGAATGCTTAGATTTTCACAAAATCATCTATCTCTACCTGGTAGCATAATCAACATATGAAAGTTTTAAGGAAATCTAGAGGTTAATTGCGAAACGGTCGAGCCTCCTTAAAATCGTTTTCATTTGTTAGAGACAAACATGAGGTTAAACCAATAAATACCCCTGTAGGATGTTTGTAACCAAAGCCGGACGAAATTCCTATCATTCTGACAAAAGAAGGATTTTATCAAACAAATATAGCTAAATTTCCCTTCTTGCCATTTTCAAGGGGGCCAGAACCCATCATATGACCAAACAAAAGGGCCAAGTGTGACCTAGATGATGTTAGCTGTTTTACTCAGTCCCACAATGTTAGAGCATACTTACTTCATTCGAGGTATTGGAATCATTTCTGATATGAACCAGCATGTCATTCTGAAACAAAACATTCAAACATCACTATATATCAATGAGCTGGAACTGACTTATCAATTCTTATCAATGAGCAGGAACCGAATCATCAATTTATATCAATGAGATGGAACAGGCTCGTAAATTTGTATCAATGTGCAGGAACGGACTCATCAATTTATATCAATGAACAGGAACGGACTCATTAATTTATATCAATGAGCAGGAACGGACTCGTCAATTTATATCAATGAGCAGTAACTGACTCAATCATCAATTTATATCAATGAGCAGGAACGGACTCATCAATTTATATCAATGAGCAGGAACAGACTCATCAATTTATATCAATGAACAGGAACTGACTCAATCATCAATTTATATCAAAGAGCTGGAACGGACTCATCAATTTATATCAATGAGCAGGAACGGACTCATCAATTTATATCAATGAGCAGGAACTGACTCAATCATCAATTTATATCAAAGAGCTGGAACGGACTCATCAATTTATATCAATGAGCAGGAACGGACTCATCAATTTATATCAATGAGCAGGAACTGACTCAATCATTAATTTATATCAATGAGCAGGAACTGAGTCATCAATTTATATCAATGAGCAGGAACTGAGTCATCAATTTATATCAATGAGCAGGAACTGAGTCATCAATTTATATCAATGAGCAGGAACTGAGTCATCAATTTATATCAATTAGCTGGAACTGACTCAATCATTAATTTATATCAAAGAGCAAGAACTGACTCATCAATTCTTATCAATGAGCAGGAACTGAGTCATCAATTCTTATCAATGAGCAGGAACTGAGTCATCAATTCTTATCAATGAGCAGGAACAGACTCAATCATTAATTTATATCAATGGGCAGGAACTGAGTCATCAATTCTTATCAATGAGCAGGAACTGAGTCATCAATTCTTATCAATGAGCAGGAACAGACTCAATCATTAATTTATATCAATGAGCAGGAACTGAGTCATCAATTCTTATCAATGAGCAGGAACTGAGTCATCAATTCTTATCAATGAGCAGGAACTGACTCAATCATCTGACTAGTCAAGGGGAGTTAACTCAGTCTCCAGTACATCTATTTGTATTCAACATGTATTTTTGTTTGGAAAAGTTTCAACTTTTGAAAACAAAATTCCAACAGCTTGAATTAGTTTCTCCTCAATACAGAGAGAATTGAGCACCAACACTTGGGGTAGAATTGAAAGCATACTACATGTGCCCTACCTGTTGTTGTGTCCTTTTCCAGAGACTGTACAGAAACTTGTAGGTGTTGTCTCTTGAGATGAACGAACCAAACACATACTGCAAAACAAAGATTATACACAAATAAAGGAAAGGTGGGAAATTCAGTTTTAAACTGACACGGTTTACAATTCTTATCTTATAGAGCCATGTGTCTAACAGTGATCAAATCTGGGTGCATTGTATCATGGCAATAAACCTATCATTAACAAGACACTTCAGCAAATTAGTCCCTCAATGGATGTGGCTGCCTCATCAAGATGAGCCCATACATCAAGCTGAACCCATACATCAAGATGAGCCCATACATCAAGGTGAGCCCATATATCAAGGTGAACCGATACATCAAGGTGAGCCCATACATCAAGCTGAACCCATACATCAAGGTGAGCCCATACATCAAGTTGAGCCCATACATCAAGTTGAACCCATACATCAATGTGAGCCCACACATCAAGGTGAACCCATAAATCAAGGTGAACCCAATCATAAAAGATGAGCCCATACATCAAGTTGAGCCCATACATCAAGGTGAACCCATACATCAAGATGAGCCCATACATCAAGGTGAGCCCATACATCAAGGTGAGCCCATACTTCAAGGTGAGCCCACACATCAAGGTGAACCCATACATCAAGGTGAGCCCGAACATCAAAGATGAGCCCATACATCAAGGTGAACCCATACATCAAGGTGAGCCCATACATCAAGGTGAGCCCATACTTCAAGGTGAGCCCATACATCAAAGTGAACCCATACATCAAGGTGTACCCATACATCAAGGTAAACCCATACATCAAAGTGAACCCATACATCAAAGTGAACCCATACATCAAGGTGAACCCATACATCAAAGTGAACCCATACATCAAGGTGAACCCATACATCAAGGTGAGCCCGAACATCAAAGATGAGCCCATACATCAAGGTGAACCCATACATCAAGGTGAACCCATACATCAAGGTGAACCCATACATCAAAGTGAACCCATACATCAAGGTGAGCCCATACATCAAGGTGAGCCCATACATCAAGGTGAGCCCGAACATCAAAGATGAGCCCATACATCAAGGTGAACCCATACATCAAGGTGAACCCATACATCAAGGTGTACCCATACATCAAGGTGAACCCGAACATCAAGGTGAACCCATACATCAAGGTGAGCCCATACTTCAAGGTGAGCCCATACATCAAAGTGAACCCATACATCAAGGTGTACCCATACATCAAGGTAAACCCATACATCAAGGTGAGCCCATACATCAAGGTGAACCCATACATCAAGGTGAGCCCATACATCAAAGTGAACCCATACATCAAGGTGAACCCATACATCAAGGTGAACCCATACATCAAGGTGAGCCCATACATCAAGGTGAACCCATACATCAAGGTGAACCCATACATCAAGGTGAGCCCATACTTCAAGGTGAGCCCATACATCAAAGTGAACCCATACATCAAGGTGTACCCATACATCAAGGTAAACCCATACATCAAGGTGAGCCCATACATCAAGGTGAACCCATACATCAAGGTGAGCCCATACATCAAAGTGAACCCATACATCAAGGTGTACCCATACATCAAAGTGAACCCATACATCAAAGTGAACCCATACATCAATGTGAGCCCATACATCAAGGTGAACCCATAAATCAAGGTGAACCCAAACATAAAAGATGAGCCCATACATCAAGTTGAGCCCATACATCAAGGTGAACCCATACATCAAGATGAGCCCATACATCAAGGTGAGCCCATACATCAAGGTGAGCCCATACATCAAGGTGAACCCATACATCAAGGTGAACCCCTACATCAAGGTGAACCCAAACATTAAAGATGAGCCCATACATCAAGTTGAGCCCATACATCAAGGTGAACCCATACATCAAGGTGAACCCATACATCAAGGTGTACCCATACATCAAGATGACCCATACATCAAGGTGAGCCCACACATCAAGGTGAACCCATACATCAAGGTGAGCCCATACATCAAGGTGAACCCAAACATTAAAGATGAGCCCATACATCAAGTTGAGCCCACACATCAAGGTGAACCCATACATCAAGGTGAGCCCATACATCAAGATGTACCCATACATCAAGGTGAACCCATACATCAAGGTGAACCCAAACATTAAAGATGAGCCCATACATCAAGTTGAGCCCATACATCAAGGTGAACCCATACATCAAGCTGAGCCCATACATCAAGGTGAACCCATACATCAAGGTGACCCATACATCAAGGTGAGCCCACACATCAAGGTGAACCCATACATCAAGGTGAGCCCATACATCAAGGTGAGCCCATACATCAAGGTGAGCCCATACATCAAGGTGAACCGATACATCAAGGTGACCCATACATCAAGGTGAACCCATACATCAAGGTGACCCATACATCAAGGTGAACCCATACATCAAGGTGAACCCATACATCAAGGTGAACCCATACATCAAGGTGACCCATACATCAAGGTGAGCCCACACATCAAGGTGAACCCATACATCAAGGTGAGCCCATACATCAAGGTGAGCCCATACATCAAGGTGAGCCCATACATCAAGGTGAACCCATACATCAAGATGAGCCCATACATCAAGGTGAACCCATACATCAAGATGTACCCATACATCAAGGTGAACCCATACATCAAGATGTACCCATATATCAAGGTGAACCCATACATCAAGGTGAACCCATATATCAAGGTGAACCCATACATCAAGATGTACCCATACATCAAGGTGAACCCATATATCAATGTAAGCCCATACATCAAGGTGAACCCATACATCAAGGTGAACCCATACATCAAGGTGAACCCATACATCAAGCTGAACCCATACATCAAGGTGAACCCATACATCAAGGTGAACCCATACATCAAGGTGAACCCATACATCAAGCTGAGCCCATACATCAAGGTGAACCCATACATCAAGGTGAACCCATACATCAAGGTGAGCCAATACATCAAGCTGAGCCCATACATCAAGGTGAACCCATACATCAAGTTGAGCCCACACATCAAGGTAAACCCATACATCAAGCTGAACCCATACATCAAGGTGAGCCCATACATCAAGGTGAACCCATACATCAAGGTGAACCCATACATCAAAGTGAGCCCATACATCAAGGTGAGCCCACACATCAAGGTGAACCCTTACATCAAGGTGTACCCATACATCAAGGTGAACCCATACATCAAGGTGAACCCATACATCAAGGTGAACCCATACATCAAGGTGAACCCAAACATCAAAGATGAACCCATACATCAAGGTGAACCCATACATCAAGGTGAACCCATACATCAAAGTGAGCCCATACATCAAGGCGAGTCCATACATCAAGGTGGACCCATACATCAAGGTGAACCCATACATCAAGGTGAACCCAAACATCAAAGATGAGCTCATACATCAAGGTGAGCCCATACATCAAGGTGAACCAATACATCAAAGTGAACCCATATATCAAGGTGAACCCATACATCAAGGTGAACCCATACATCAAGGTGAACCCATACATCAAGGTGAACCCATACATCAAGGTGAACCCATACATCAAGGTGAACCCATACATCAAGGTGAACCCATACATCAAAGTGAACCCATACATCAAGGCGAGTCCATACATCAAGATGAACCCATACATCAAGGTGAACCCAAACATCAAGATGTACCCATACATCAAGGTGAACCCATACATCAAGGTGAACCCAAACATCAAGATGTACCCATACATCAAGGTGAACCCATACATCAAGCATGAAGTTCAAGTGACTTGTAGTGTAGGAGATACTGCCTGGACAAACGTTTTCTTTAATGTATGTCAAAGGTCAAAATGTAGGTCAAAGTGATCTACTCTTGATACACGACACACCATTTTACCAAGGTAAACCCATTCTCCAATTAAGGATTTCCAGTGACAAGTAGTTTGCAGGAGATGGTGCTTGGACAAGATAGTGAAAGGACAGATAGAAGGCCGGAAAGACGGACAGACACAAAGCAAAACTACTGTCTCATACCCTCTTGCTCTCCACAACATTTGCCCCTGGGACTAGTAAGAGGCCAGTTTGGCCTGCATCGCTCATGTTGGTTTTTCATTCTAGTCCTACTTGGAACCATGGACTGGTCATCTTGGTTATTTTTATAGACCATATGAAACTTGATTCTACTGATCTGTCCTTCGGTGGAATTGACCTATCATGGTCATGAAAAAGTCTTATAATGGTCTCTCATTGGCTGGAAAGAGTTATTTGTTAGTCAGAAAATAATCAACAGCTGCGGCTAAAATGACGAGAACTATTGAGGAAAAGGTGAGTTAGCTCTTATCAATTTGTGAGAAGTCTTTAACTGATTTGTGAAACCTCTTACCTTTTCCTGAGCAGTCTGTAAACCAATGGCGTTAGGGATGATAAGGGCAGTCTTTTCACGAGTTATACTGATCACTTTCTCCATGGGAAGCTCCAGCTGCAAGGAGTGTGGTTGCAAATCAATACATCGTGCCAACAAAATCAAGTTATAGATGACAGCATATTGAGTTTAAAAGCTTTTAATTGTTTCTCTTCTGACCATAATTTCAAGGGAAGTGCAAACAATTAAGATAAATGTTAGGTCTTTTGACCTTATAACCTCGACCTTTGACCTTGCTTTTAAATCACTTATGCATTTTCATGAACTTAACATCTTGAACAAATTCTGTGTAAATCGGTCAATAAATGCTAAGTTATCAGCAAAGAACTTAATCTGTGGACTGTTTCCATAAACTATCTTATCTTGTGAAGATTGAACTTAGCTGCAACAAGACGCCCAAGAGCCTTAGCGGTCACCTGAGTAAAGTTATAGGTACCCAGTATGGTACTGTAGTTCAATTTCAATGATGAAATCAACATTTTAACTAGGTGAAATATAACATTTGTCATGTCATTACAGGAAAAGAATTCTATAACTTTTGAAATGATTGTCACAAAGTAAGAATGGTTTCCTCAAAGAATATGGACAAAATATACCCAAAAGTGTTATTTCCCAATATAAACTACAGTAAACTTTACCGGGACCCTCTCTGATGGGGATAGCTCAGGGATAATGAAATTTACAAATTAACTAAATCCCATGATGATCTTTCTATCCATGTAGAGAAATAGACTGTAGTAACTATGAGTCTGCCTAGAAGAACATTTTTTAAAATTTTGTATAATTTCTTCTTGGGGCCCTGGCCCCTGGGGCAATTTCTTACCACACAGGTACTTAAAATGGACAAAATATATCTCAAAAGGTTATTTCCCTATATATATAAACTATAGTAAACTTTACCCCCTCCCTGAGGAGGAACGGATATCCCGGGGATACTGAAATTTACAAATTAAACAAAGCCCCTGATGATCTTTCTATCCATGTAGAGAAATAGGCTCACTGTCGTACCTATGAGTCTGGAGTGAAGAAAAAGATTTTTGAAATTTAAGATAATTTTCCCTTTGGGGCCCCGCCCTGGCCCCTGGGGTAGGGGCAGGAATCCAAATTTTACAGCTTGATTCCATCTTTCTCCAAGGATGATTGTGTCAAAGAAGAAATAATTTCTTACTTAAAATGGACAAAATATAAACCCAAAAGTGTTATCTCCCTATATAAACTCAAGTGACCTAATAATGTAAGCCAAGACAAATATGTTGCTAGGCCTTTTGGTATTTCAGAAGAAGTCATTTGAATGTTTTACGTATGTGACCCCTGTGACCTTGAATATGCAAAGTTTACTTGGTTTCTTCCAAGGAACTTTTCAATCATGTGTCATGATGGATGGACAGACAGAAAAAGGATGATGGACAAATGCCTCGCCATGGTACCAGCTCACTTGTTCTTCAGGCAGATGAGCTAAAAAGTTTGACAGAAGACTCAACACACCTCTGCAAATTATCTCACAAGCTTAAGGCTTTCCGGCCATAAGGGCTAAAAACACATAAATGTACTCAAACTGTATTATTTTTGACATTGTTTTCATCATGGCAACTTCAAACTTCTCAAAGTCAAGAAGTCGAAAATCACAAAAGTCTAGAAGTGTTAACTCACCAGCCTGCCCCTGCCCCTGATCCTGGAGTAGAAACAGAACCAGTTCTGTGACACGTATAGATTGCCCTGTAGTAGGATGTCTCCGAGAAAGGCACATGAGAAATCTGTAAAAAACAACATTTTAATGACTGTCTTGTAAGATATAGTAAACAGGAGACCCAGAGATCTGAGCCCACATCACTAACCTGGATCAAGTTCAAGCAAACATGACAAAATTTTTTTAAAAGTTACAAAAGACATAAGCTTTAGCAAGTGTCTTTTATTTTTATAACTTTTGAAAAATAATCAACTTGAATGAAATAAATTCCATATCCAATAACCTCAAGTCGTGTGACCTGTTTCTACCACAATCTCAGTTGGGAACAACTGGAGAGAACCGCGGATTATGCTATGTGCAAAACGTAACATTTCGTCTATATTCCCGCCAAGTGGTGATGTCAACAATCGATGACTTTGAAAACAATCAGCAAAAGACGTTGTCCGGTCAAAGTCCATCATGTCAGCCAATCAAAATGCATTTAGAGTTTATTCCAAGTGTGGTATAAACAGAATGTTATTCAACAGTTGTAATGATTATTTGATACCCTGAGAGTTAAGTAACACCCACCTATTATGGTAGAAATAATATAAACATTTACTGTTAAGTCGTGGGATAACTGACATTGTTACAGACATGCGGTGCACAATGTGCGAACAACAACAAGAGATCCCAGGAGGATCGTGGCACCCATCATTGTTTCATCTTCGTTTGTTCTTTAAAAGTTTGAACTTTTCCCTTCATTACTATTCTTTCCTCTTATTTTTTTGTCAGCAATTTGGGTTCTCAAATTAATCGGTCCATCTACATATGAAATTTGATGAAGATGAAACTTGAGTACTTCTACAAGAAGTAGTCCATACTCATTGAAGATTTAAATTTTTCTGGTCATTTAGGTAATTAAACTTGAGGGGGGATGTGATTAAAACAAATGAAGCAATAATTACATAGACACTGTACTTACAGTCAATGGGATCCTCACTATCCGAGACAGATTTAAACAGCTTATGGAACTTTTCTGCTCTAGATTTGCTTATAGTTGGAAACGACTCCTTTAATAAAATAATAAATGAAGAAGACTTTTAAAAAATCGCTATAAACTTTCATGTTTGTCCAGAAAAAAGAAGGAAGAAAGGCATTTTTTTTTCTCATAAATTGACAAACTTTTTCTCAATCTATATACTTCACATCAAATATATACACATAATCCAGGTTGTTTTGATTATTTGTTGAATCCCTCCTGTTCATCAGTTGACAATATACCAAGTTATAAATACATGTAATATGTGTAATAGGACGAGGAAATGTGATAAAGATCAGTGCTGTCGCTGGGGCTCCAACCCGTGACCTTTGGTTCTTCAGCCCGATGCTCTACCGCTGAGCTAAAGGGAAATTCGATTCCCTACAGCTCACGCTTGTAAGGCAACCTAAAGTATAAATGTGTGTATCTATATGCATGAAATTAAATCTGTAACTGAAATTTGCGTTGAAATTGAAAATAAAATGCACTTTTTTTACACTACATGTATGTACTTACTCTAGTGGAATCCTTCCTGTTCATCACCAACTGCTGTGACCTAGAATACACAAGTATGTCAAACATTAGCACAAAGATCTCCAATCTTTACATTTTGAATATTGTCACTATATTATATACCGGTATAATAATCTATTTGAAAACTGTTTAAAGTGAGCAGGGGCTCATATAAGATATATATCCCACCCCAACATTTAAGCAGTCAAGTGAGACCTTTGACCTTAAATATTGACCAATTACCAACAAATTATAATCATTTATATATGATGGTATGGTGTGAATATGAACCAAATCTGATCAGGGTTTTCAAGAAATGTTGTGCACAAAAAGGTCTGGATGGACGGACCTACGGACAGACAGTAACAGACAGACAATGTTACTATATATACTCCCCCTTACCTTACCCGAGTAAGGTATGAAAATATACCTTTATTCCAGCAAAAGACATGCAAAGGTTTGCAAAATCATGCACAAGACCCCCGAAAAAAAGAAACCTATTGATTTTTTTATTAATGCCCGTCATACCAAAATGAAAGATATAACTGTATTAGAATGCAAAAATAATTTAAAAACGAAAGATTCAATTAAATCTTAATTTGTTAAAACCTACTACAAATATATGATAGAAGTTTGCAAGAAATTGGTTGAAAACTGTTGGAGGAAATCTCAGGACAAGATTTAGATTGCGCACTATATATATACAGATGACTATTAGGGGCATTACCTCTTCCAAATATAATTGAATCACACCGAGTTTGTCAGAGATTGGTCAAAAACTATTTACTCGCTTATAAAAACATTTACCCGAGTACCTGTTACGTATACGTTGACCTATATGTATAAACCCATGACTTTAACCTACCTAGTTACATAAATCCTCAAAATGTAGAAATATCTCATTCAAATGAAAATAATTTCCCTCAAAACTTTGGCAAATGACCTTGGAATAATACCACTGATACTCCAACTACAGATATAATGTATATATATACGCCTAATTTTACTATATAAACACAAATTTGTAACACAGTAGTGCCATTACACACCTTTTACAATATATACGGTATAACCTTTGGTTAGTTTGAATAGGCAGATAGTTGGTACACACGTTTTGAGCCATAAAAACAATAACTTTTTGACTACTGATAGTTTGAACCTTGTTTACACAGGTTTCAGACAGTTCAAAAAGACAATTTGAGTGCTGAACTTACCTAATTATTGATTGAGGTTGTCTCTCTGCGATGCAATTTAAAGATCTATACTATACACACACATATAAATGTTTTAATTAATTTACTATTTGATATATATTTATACACAGATCTTTACCACACACATTCCTGACAGATCACCTATTTTCACTTTTCGGAAACACAATAAGTAAAAGTCAAAAACGTACAATTACCAGTACATTATATATGCATATATACATGTACTAGCTGTGTTCCAAAATTACTGCTATTTGACAAAAAATGTTTTGATGTATCCCAAATATTAAATCTTTTCCATTAATGACTCCTAATAAAACAGTATAACACCAGGTGGTAATTATAAGTTGTATAGAATAGTAACCCTGGCCTGTAACCCCATAGTACTAGTGTATACTGTAGAAGACACAGTATATTTACTCACACCATAAACCAAACATTATTCTGATCCATAGGAACAGTCAAATTGAATCCAAACAAGTTTAAATCCCAGCTTGTGTTCCTCAAACGACTGCTCCTAATGTATGGCAACCAGTGGAAAGCATTTCAAAACAACTTCAAGAAATATTGCTCAATATTCCCTTCATTCCTGCTAGTACACCTGAATATTTCACCGTTTAGAGCTACCCGACTTTAAACCTGGGTATAATAGTGACATTTTTCATTGTTGGTTTGAATTTGGCTGTTGACTTAAGTGTGACCTAGTCTCTAATTATATCCCGATCTTCCTAATGAGTTTATACATGTATGTATATATACATAATTGTCTTTTACACCAGACAATAACATTTAAATAAGGTGAAGTAAATGTTCTGATCTATCAATAAACACACTGTGATAGAAACAATAATAATCTACCACCTTATTATGGACATTCAATCTTAATTCTGTTATAGATACTCTAGCGACAAAAACAGTCTATTCAAAGTTTTAGCTTGAACGATATTTCAGTCCAATAAAAACATACGATACATTATTTGGGGACATCTACATAGAGTTTCTAGCTTTAACTTATCAGATCAAACAACTGCTTCTACATTGTATCGACTGACTAGAATGTCTTCTAACAAAGGACACATTTACATATGACCTTGTGCTATAATACAAGTCACCCTGCAGAAAACTGGGGCTATTTGACTGGAAAGAAATTTGAAGTCTTAGCTTAAGGCTTGTTACATGCATATGCTCCTTATATTAGAGGTGATATATACATTGTAAAGCTAATCAAGGCTTTACATTAGTGTTGACATGTGACGTTAAGTCAATAACGGCTTTACATGAGTGGTGACATAGAACGTAAAGTTATGTCAAAGCTTTACATAAGTGCAATGGTGACAAATATTTATTGATGTGTTTGGAATCTCAATTGCACACTAGAAATTTGTTTTTGTGAACTAAAATATGTCTCAGGCTCCCTTAACTCCTGAATACTTGTACTTGTTTAAATGTTGACCTTTGGGTCAAGGTCAAAATGACCTATGACAGTTTGCTTTTTCTATGGGTGTAAAACAGTTCAAAAGTTACTGACTGACTGATGAGATGTTTAACACTTTTAAATGGCTTCTTTTGAGCTCTTCTTTCAGATGAAATCATCAGATCTTTAAAAATAGGAACAGTTAAGCAGATTTCAAAGTTTAAAATACAACATTTTAAGGTCCAAAATCGACTCTCCCTCCTAAATGAGAAGGGTTGGCAAGTATGGGGCATGAAAAGGTCGGTAGAAACTTGAAGGTAATCAATATTAAATCACTTAACTTACCAACAGTAGAGTTACAATGTGTAATAATGACAGTATTATAATTATATTTCAATCAACTCGTTCCAAGCTAAAAGCATTTCAGAATTATATTCAGCTCTTACAAGTAACAGAGGTATTTAAATGACAGAATTATATAATCCTATCATTACTTATTCCAGCTAGCTAAAAGCATATCAGAATATTATTCAAATTTGAATGTAAAATGCTATGTTAATTTTTTTTACTTTGCAGATCCATGAGTACACCAATAACAGGACAATATGATATTCAAAAGATACTGATTCAAACCAAAATTACCAAGCATTGCTTTTCTTGAATCATGCCTGCTTTTCAATAGATTGAGTATCAAATTAGTTGCATACTGATTGTCCCTGCTAATCATAATTGTATACAATGAAACTTGAACATCACTCTCACTATTGAACTTTCATTATCAAGCAGTGATCTTGACATATTCCACTTTCCCAGTCCGTCAGGCAACTTTTGATTTGTATAATGTGTTTTATCCTTGTTAATCAATAAAAATGTCATGAATATTCCCATCTGTGGCGAACTAACATCGCATCGGTGCTCAGACAAAGACTATATAGAACCAGCACTGAATGAGAAACTGAAAATATATGGTGTTTCTTCACAGAACTTATACTGTAGAAACAGTCATCTATAGGATAACTAATACCCCCCCACCCCCCAACCACCTACAGTTTTTTTTTATATGGGAATTTGTTAGATATTTTTTATCTTTGATTTTGCATCAAGGGTTGTAATTAAGGGCTGTAAATTTTTAAAAAACGGCTGAAATCTGACATTAAAATGCTGTGCACAAGTACATTACAGCTGTATATATACTGATCATTCAAGCTAAGTTTCATCAAAATCTGCAATAAGTTAAGGAGGAGATCTCTGGACAAGTTAGGGAGATTCCAGTATACCCCCCCCCCTACCCCCACCAACCACACCCACCTCAGTGTGGGGGTATCATAAGGGGGGAAATATATGTATAGTACTATAGTATCAGGAAAACAAAATCAACAATAATTTTTTACCAATATTGTAACTACAGAAGACCAGAAATATCTAAATCTTGTCTTGATGTCAGCAGATCATGTTTACAGTATAAAGGAGGTACTCACCTGAGGGAGGGTGTGCTGGACTCCTGGGGCACTCCGGCACTCAGCGGCACAACATCGTCCTTCCTGTTGGAGGTCGGCCCTGCCTCGTTGCTAGGCCACAGTGGACTGATGGTGGCCATCACTATCAAATTAATACCGATGATGGCATCACTATCTAGCTATAATGATGGTGACAGCCGGTGTGTCTCCCGTCCTCAATCAGACCGTGCCAAAGGCCAGGGATTCCCGACATTGCAACACATCCAGATACGGAAGCCTTACTACTGAGATACAATCTGGAGCACAGGGTCAGTCTCTCCGTTACATAAATGGCAACAATTTAGATTCTCCTTAGTGTATCTATAGATTCTCTGTAGTGTATCTATAGATTCTCCGTAGTGTATCTATAGATTCTCTGTAGTGTATCTATAGATTCTCCGTAGTGTATCTATAGATTCTCTGTAGTGTATCTGTGGATTCTCAGTAGTGTATCTCTGGATTCTCCGTAGTGTATCTATAGATTCTCCGTAGTGTAACTCTAGATTCTCCTTAGTGTATCTATAGATTCTCTGTAGTGTACTCCGTAGTGTATCTATAAATTCTCTGTAGTGTATATATAGATTCTCTGTAGTGTATCTATAGATTCTCTGTAGTGTATCTATAGATTCTCCGTAGTGTATCTATAGATTCTCCGTAGTGTAACTCTAGATTCCCCTTAGTGTATCTGTAGAAATTGATTGCTGCTGAGAGTATATATCCCTGTGCTGTCACTGATGAGTGTTAACTTAGTTGCTTGCCAATTCACATTCAATATTTCCAAGCATCTTGGTCACCGACGAATCATCAATGAAAGCTTGTACACTAATGACGCAGGCAGACGACAGTGACAACTGCAGACAGACTGGTGCTGGTGACTTGGTACGTTGAGAACTCGATGCGAGAGGGACTCTTTTGTCTGTAAATCATAACGGGATCACATGAAATCTACCAGCGATCAGTATATGCTTTATTGACTTAACAGCACAAATGTACAGTGAAATTATTGATAGGAATATTTCTTATCCACTGAAAGACAGACAATACATAGATCTGACTCTACACTACCACAGACCAACAATATATCAGTCCCTATCTCTCTACTGTTAGACAGACCTACAATATATCAGTCCCTATCTCTATACTGTTAGACAGACCTACAATATATCAGTCCCTATCTCTCTACTGTTAAAACTGTTAGACAGACCTACAATATATCAGTCTCTATCTCTCTACTATTAAAACTGTTAGACAGGTCTACAATATATCAGTCCCTATCTCTCTACTGTTAGACAGACCTACAATATGTCAGTCCCTATCTCTCTACTGTTAGACAGACCTATAATATATCAGTCCCTATCTCTCTACTGTTAGACAGGTCTACAATATACCAGTACCTATCTCTCTACTGTTAAAACTGTTAGACAGGTCTACAATATATCAGTCCCTATCTCTCTACTGTTAGACAGGTCTACAATATATCAGTCCCTATCTCTCTACTGTTAGCTTAAGACAGACCTACAATATATCAGTCCCTATCTCTCTACTGTTAAAACTGTTAGACAGGTCTACAATATATCAGTCCCTATCTCTACTGTTAGACAGACCTACAATATATCAGTCCCTATCTCTCTACTGTTAAAACTATTAGACAGACCTACAATATATCAGTCCCTACCTCTCTACTGTTAAAACTGTTAGACAGACCTACAATATATCAGTCCCTATCTCTCTACTGTTAGACAGACCTACAATATATCAGTCCCTATCTCTCTACTGTTAAAACTATTAGACAGACCTACAATATATCAGTCCCTATCTCTCTACTGTTAAAACTGTTAGACAGACCTACAATATGTCAGTCCCTATCTCTCTACTGTTAGACAGACCTACAATATATCTGCCCCTTTCTCTCTACTGTTAGCTAATTTAAAGACAGACCTACAATATATCAGTCCCTATCTCTCTACTGTTAAAACTGTTAGACAGGTCTACAATATATCAGTCCCTATCTCTCCACTGTTAGACAGACCTACAATATATCAGTCCCTATCTCTCCACTGTTAGACAGACCTACAATATATCAGTCCCTATCTCTCTACTGTTAAAACTGTTAGACAGGTCTACAATATATCAGTCACTACCTCTCTACTGTTAGACAGACCTACAATATATCAGTCACTACCTCTCTACTGTTAGACACACCTACAATATATCAGTCCCTATCTCTCTACTGTTAAAACTATTAGACAGACCTACAATATATCAGTCCCTATCTCTCTACTGTTAAAACTGTTAGACAGACCTACAATATGTCAGTCCCTATCTCTCTACTGTTAGACAGACCTACAATATATCAGCCCCTTTCTCTCTACTGTTAGCTAAAGACAGACCTACAATATATCAGTCCCTATCTCTCTACTGTTAAAACTGTTAGACAGGTCTACAATATATCAGTCCCTATATCTCTATACTGTTAGACAGACCTACAATATATCAGTCCCTATCTCTCTACTGTTTAAACTGTTAGACAGACCTACAATATATCAGTCCCTTTCTCTCTACTGTTAAAACTGTTAGACACACCTACAATATATCAGTCAGTATATTTTATACAACCCCATGTTATTCTGTATTTGACACTTTTCTGAAAGTAGCATATGGATGTTGGTTATCACACATTTGTAATGACATTACGTCTATATCATGTAGCTTTATTCAAATTATCACCAGCAATCTAGATTAAATTGTCTGGCATCCATTTCACATATATTACCAAACAGCCTCCGGCACACCAGACTTAGCTGCATTGCAGTGACAATATTGCAGAACAAGACACTAAGGGCCGGGGCACATCACAGCTAGCTATCACCGGTATATTGCACAAATTTGGAATTCCCTAGTTCATATAGACATAGACAAAATACAGAAAACTCAATGGAAACAAACTTTTGGCATACCCCCGGTACTTCAAAGATGTAGATTTTGACCAAGAAGTTTCACATTTGTGCTCAGAATGTGAGAACAACATGTTTGACTGTTGTTCTCATGACCTTGATATTTCACCATAATGTGATTTCACGATGAATTTCAAATGACTTTACTTCAATATTGGCAAAGAACATAATCTCTACAGTTAATTTGTTTTACTCCAATGCTGCCTCATCCCCAATATACCACTAGAGATGAGTGTGAAATATACCACCTTATGGGGATTGAGGTCATATTTAGATTTAACATCTCCCTGCCCTTATAATTAATTATTTCTGGAAATCTAGCTGAGTCATCACTACAAATCACACATTTCAATACTGGAAGTAACTATTATTTACTTAAGAATAATCAGATTTATATATGGGATTACATTTCCATATACAACACAGACAGATTCCCATTGTAGCAAAACACAAAACATTTCTGATTTCAGCATTTCTTCTTTGAAAAGAAAATTACTTATACAATGTATGTATTGGACTGTTTTGGGTTCCTAAAAACAATTATTTCCCAAGTTTGTTACCAGTACAATTTGCATGTTTTCGAATCTGTTACTTGAGTCCCATATTCTCCTGGGAAATATTTCATGATAAATGACCTCGCAGAACTTCTGTTTCAATTAGAACATCTCGTCTACTCTGCCAAATGTGGCTTCTGTTTAAATGCACTAAGGATCATGGACTGGCACGTAAACACTTGAACATTGAAGAAAAAAATTCCTCAGACAGTAGAATGGCCAATTATCAGAGATATTGCATCTCCATCAATGTACTTGGTTATCAATTGGGAATTTTCTCTCCATTTTGGGAAAATATTACCAGTTTTTGACTAGGGGAATTAAAGGTCAATATTTGGTGGTAACAACGTCCAAATAAAATAACTGAACATATAAAGTACATGTGCATATATCATGGAACAAACTTAAGCCATTTGTAAGCCTACAACTGTACTTCACTTCAACTCCATAAAATAATGACGAGACTTTGCAGCTAAAATGTGAAAATTTACCGTGATTTACTGTATAAAAAAAATAGGTATAAGAATGTTCTTTAAACTCCTTTTTTTCTAGATGGTCAATTTTAAATCTGTTTGGTGATTTGTATTCTATAAAAGGTTTTTTATCAATCTGTTTTGGTTTCAGCTACGGGAAATAACTACAAAATTGCTTAATTCATCCGAGAATGTACTGTGTTTTCAAAATGAGGAAGTCGTAAAACAAAAAACAGACAAGACTGTCGTTTAAACTCCTCTATAAGGTCAATTTTAAATCTGTTCATGATTTAAATTCTATAAAATTTTATAATATATCCCTTCTCTTATATCCATCAAAAATAATATCTAACCGAAGATAACGTGAACAAAATCATTAAAAAGAAGTTTTTAAGAAAACATGTGATTTTGCAATGTTTAAGCTTTTATATAAGGATCAAAATGATATTTTTATTCACTTCGCCTATTTGAAAGTTGTCAAAGCTAATAATATACTGCAACACACAAATAACCCCTGTGGGGATGGAGAGCCGTAGGGGGGTCATCAGAGGTGAGCATACAAAATGTATATGACTTACCTGTGTGGAGATCTTAATTACCGGAGCCGAACAAAGGGAGGAAGGTGTGGGTAGGGGTAAAAAGCCTCAAGGGGATTGTTAAGTACTGTTAATTGTAATTTTGCATTTCCAACTAATTAGTATAACTATTCTAGGTAAAGGTTCATGACATATTTACACACCCTGCCCATTCATACCCAAGCTCTCACAGGTAAAAATTATAATTTATGTTTTAGTCACCCTCATTTTACAACATTAACGATCCTCATGGATTGTGAAAAGTTCATATATATACATCTAATTTACTTATCAGGTGGACTTTGAATTCTATATTATCGCATGTTTGTTTTTTGAGATCTGTCATTTAAAACTAGTATTGATCACTACACGTGGACCACAGCCCTAGCTATCTCGCGACAAATCTCTGAGAACAATAGGCTCATGCGTGAAATTTCAAGATCTGCACGAGTTGCTAATCTCTGGTTTTATACATCCCTGGCGCCATGCAGCCTTTATTTTTATTTTAAAAAGTAAGCTCTTCTTCCCATACAGGAGATGACCCTCAGTAGAGCTAGTGTATGATATACGTAAGTATAGTAGATCTAGAGCACCACTGCGACAGACTGGAGAGACAAGGTTCGCAGGTTCGAGCCCCGGCGAAGGCAATAACTTTATCACAATTCCGGGTCTTATTATATTATTATACGCCTATAATTACAATGACACTGAATTTGATACTTAGCTTGCATAATATTTAGCTTATGACAGCAGTCTGAACTCCTTTAGATTCGTTGTCGGATCGGGTTGAGCTTTACTAACTGTTTTCCTTGCAAATCGTTCCATCTTACATCACGATGATACTGTCAGATGTAGCATTTCATTACCATTCGATGTATTTCGAAATTCGGCATATCAATTCGTTGCAACGTCGGTGTTTTAGCCTAAGCTATGCTGATTATTAGGGCTGTGACCTACCTGCATGGTACGTCAGTCACACCTTCTGGTTGCATCTCACGTCGACTTACCTCCGTAATTGACAGTCAGGTGTCACTGCTCGTGTGACATGCAGTCCCACAAAAACCAAGGCCTACACGTCTCCTATCATCGATATTGGCGTCGCTCACGTTTGCTTGGATACTAGAAGAAAATCGCGTCGATATGGTTCACTTACTTTCCATACACTCGCATATCGTGATAAACCCCGATTCTGATTGGTCATTTCAGATGTAATAGCAAAAAACTTACCTATATATTGGTTCCGCCCTGAGGCCTAGACATTGGGGAGGGGTCGGTCTCCCATTTATCACGCTTGGACTTCAGATTTTTCTTGACTGGGTTATTGTGGGTGCTTAATTTCGGGTGCCGTCACGCCCATTTTTTGTTGTTGAGTATTTGTTCTCTGAGATAGGCATTGGTTGGTGTACGGGGGACCTTAATAATGTAGGGTAGAAACTGGCTATACCATAGACGGGGAATCCCCGTAATCCAGAACGAGGCAAACTGAAAATAGATGGTGGAAATTCCATGTTTCAGAATCAGCAGACCAATTTCATATATATCGTGCTTATATCCGTTTGTTTACTGTTTGTCAAGGGCGAAAGAGTGGTAAGCACTTGCAACTTCACGATTGTATTTGTTGCTAGAAACTGTCAACCTCCCATTCGTGTATGATAACATTTTTCTTGGTAAACCTAGCTACTACCTGTGACTTGGCTGTGCAGATCATGGATGCCCTCATCTGATCAGATCTTCACCTCTTTAATTTGCAGACAGCACACATTCACGGTGTATATTTGTACTTACTTTATCCAGGCGATCTGGTCATTACAGTACTTTGTATTTCTGTACCTTTTATTCCTGCTTACAATGAATAGCCTACAGTATAAGCTATTGCATGGATTAAGTGCATTTAACCTTAAATTTAGAAGTAAGGTTGTTATATGTACTGCTGGCCCCCATCTATCGAGTGATCTTACTACATGAACACAAATGTACATTACCAGTATGATAACAATATCAAAAGAAGAGTGCCAACTCCTGAATCTGGGTATCTAAAGGTAATACCCATCGTATTGTATTAAGTTACGTAAATGCTGGCAACCAGCATTTAACTTACAAAACAATCTTTAGATACCTGGATTCAGGAGTTGGCACTTTTCTTTTGATAATGTTACTAACCTAGATTTTTTAAAAGGCCTCTGTATCCACTATGGATCCTCCTGATACCTTTAAAGCGATGAACCACAACACACTTTTTAACTCCGCAGGACGTTCATGGTTCTTGGAGAATTTCTCCTTAGGGAGAATTTTCTCATCAGACTATATTACCAGTATGAGTAAACTGATTGTACCTATCAGTGGCGTAGCTTGGGGGTCTTGGGTGAGAATCAAAACACCCCTGAAGATGACGGAATTTGTCACAACGTTTATATTTTGGATACAAGCATGCACGGAAGCTACGCCACTGCCTTTGTAATTCTTCCAAAACATACAAACATTGTGAACTGTATGTAAATGACTGTATGTAAATGACTGTATGTAAATGACTGCGGACCAAATGAGTTTAAATGATCCTGTAAACTACTTCACCCCATGTTATTTAAATTGACATTAACTGTGAACGAAAAAAGCAAACGTAAACATGCACGCATATATATGTTTTTGTTCTAACATCATTATAACAGTCATGATCAGCAATTACAAAATAAATTGTAGCTGCATTCATGTATGTATAGCCATTTCATTTTAACCTATATGGAGTTGACATATAATCATATTAGCAGGATTAGGGACAAGGCATTGCGTCCCATACTTGCATTTGCCAACCATCCCAATTTAGGAGTGAGACTCCCGATTTTGGACCCTAAAATGTTGCACTTTCAATTTCAACTCATAATAGGGAATTTGCTAAACTATTCCTATTTTCCAACTTTTAAGGTCTGATGATTTTATCTATTAGAGAACAGCTCAAAAGAAACTATTTAAAAGTGTTATTTTTCCTTTGGATGTACATGTATAATTATTATCTATACTTTCGATTCTGAGCACACATAATTCCCTGTGAAAAGTCCAAGAAGATGGCAAGTATGTTGTCCCTTTGACTTTTACTTGGAATGTCACAGATCTAATGAGTGTCCAGAGCTAAATAACCAAAAAAAGATTGTGTCCAGCAAGGTTTTTGCACACCATATAATGGCCATCAATTTCTTAAATGACTTTTTGCATTTTTTTTTCTGATTAACAGTAAATCTAACCTAACTATTCTGTAATGTTTCCAGATAAAATACAATCAAATCATATGTTTTCTTTAGTATTGAGGAATAATGTATACTGGATGTCCAGGCAGCATTTAGTTTCATCCTAAATAACCAGCTACATGTAGCAGCTATTAAAGGAAACAAAATACAAACCAGTGGGTGCCAAGTGTTTTACTCCCAACAATCATTTAACTGTATTTTAAGTTCTGTTAAATATTGTATATACCATTATACCTAATCACATGTTAAGTTTGCAGTTTGTTGTGAATGTGAAAGTTAAAGCATTGGAATATAATATAATTATGGAGGCTTATACTCAATGCAATGCAAGGGAAGTAACTTGTATAATTTGTGTGAGGGTTGGGATCCAATCTTGCTTGCTATAAAAGATGTTCTTTGACAATGCATTATGCATATATAATAAAAATGTCTGTGTTATTTTATTTTGGTATACATATGTATACATTGTATGTCATTGTAAATTTTGCAATAACTTCAAATTTAGAGATAGCATTTATAATGGTAACCAAATTTTGATAACTTATTACCATAAATTAATATACATAAACTTACTTATAAAATAACAAATTTCAATTGATAGATAACTGAATACATTTAAGTGAGCTAATGTGTTGATCACAGTAAGATCTCCAGTTTGTTTTTTTGTTCCAACCTCTCTGTTGTATAGTGCCAAAATAATTTCAGGGAACTTTTCTTTGGTTTTGTTTAGAGGCGCATGGGTAACTACCTGAAGGTAAACTGACTTTTTATTTGTGGTTAATGGTGCTTGCTTTCATAATAAGAAAGGTGTGAGAATTAAGAAGTATTCGTATGAAAATCATGTAGCATCGCCATAAGTCAGCAGATTTCAATTTTTCTTCCCCTAATTAAGGGAAATCACAGTGCATATATATACATATATATTTTTTATCTACATTATCTTTTAATAAAATATTAAATAAGTAAATATATATCAAGTGATTTTAGTTGTATAATATAAATGAAATATCATGGGAAGACATATAGATATTTATCTAAATTATTCATAAAAAAGTATACTTTTAAGATACTTTTTTGAGGATTTCTACTTATCTGATAATTTAAAGTTAATTACTCATGCATGCGTATTAATATAGCACACCATTTCATTGAAAACAAAATAACTTGTATCAAAAGTGTAAGTGGTTAAAAACCATTACTGTGTCAGCCAAACAGTAAAATAGTGTGAGGATTGATTACGTTACAGTAGCATTTTATTCTTACTAAACACAATAAATATTAGTGACTCTACCAAGCCTACCTCTACCTCTGGTCCCCTTCAAACACCAGCGATCACTCAGCGTCAAATCCCCTTAGTCCAACTTAAGGGTTGCCCCTTTGTACAGGAATACCAGTTGGTTTATTTTGTTTTACGTCCTATTAACAGCCAGGGTCATTTAAGGATGTGCCAGGTTTTGGAGGTAGAGTAAAGCCAGAGTACCAGAGAAAACCACCGACCTACGGTCAGTACCTGGCAACTGCCCCACGTGGGATTTGAACTCGCAACCCAGAGGTTGTGGGCAGGGGGGGCTAGTGGGTGAATGTCGGAACACCTTAACCACTTGGCCACCGCGGCCCCCAGGAATACCAGGCACTGCTCACAACTACCTGATCATAAGCCAACACACGTGTAATGATATACAATATTTGATTTGATATAGCGCCCTACCTAGCTAACATAAACCACTCTAAAGCGCTTTACAGTACATAGATATACAATTCTTATACAATCAATACAAATAACACATACAGTTCTATCATATACAATTCTGAGGAGTTCGCAGGAGCTGCCTTATCGGGTGCTAACTACTTGTCCTATACCACCTGGCTAATATCTCCATATGTGTGTGTGTATGTATGCGTGTATGTATGCGTGTATGCTTAAGATGAATTGTGTTCTGTTTGTAGTGGGACCGTGTTTCCAATGGCATCTTTTATAGTGCCACCACACTTGAATGCTACATCACAGATACTGCAACATCCACCCCAGACCATTTTATACTCCACCTGGGTTGTTGGAGTTGTGTGGGCAGGAGAAAAACACTTTCTCTGAATGTTCCATGCGTATGACGATTACAGGGATCGAACCCCGGCGGCCTGCATGGAAGGCCGGAGTGTTAACTACTCGACAAATCCGCCCATTGGCCCAGTACTCAGTGTCCCCCAAACACGCCCTGCGACTCTCAATTCATTTGCCTCAATCCCATACCACAATTCAATGCACAGCAACACCACAGCAACACCACCGGTGACAAACTGGTCAGCAGCAATTAGCTTTTGACACTGATTCAACATATTGTCAGGTCCGTCGTAAATTAAGTCTGAAGCCCCTCCCGTGTGACCTCAAGAGACCACTCTAGGTCTTCTTTGGTCCAAGGCATCCCGGCAGTGGAAGATTCACCACACGTACTGCACACTACTCCTTATAAAACCACACTGATGCCTCGCAAGATGTCTGTCAACACATCCAATCAGGTTTACATTCACTAACATTCATGATGAAGTAAAGTTCAATAAAACATTGAAATCAAATCAACAGATCTAGAAATATGCTGTTTATTTTATATAAATATGTGGTTGGAACAACTTACTTTGTTATGAAAATAAGCATGGTTCGAGATAATCGACTTTGCACTTTACCAGTTCAGATACATAATAGTTAAAACAAAAGACATTGATAAAAAACTGATCACAAGTAGATTGATTTTTCTGTGGGGCTCTTCAAGGGATTATTGTGATGATGTTGACAGTACAGCCTCTCCTTGACATCCAGGGTTTTCTGCATGGTGTGGTGCATCTTCGGTCCCAATGGTATCAGAAAATTAGATCCCCCTGCATCCATTTTCCATAAACAATACTTGTTATGGCTATTTCTTGGGAAGCTCTAGATGGACTATTCTGAAATTTTATTTTTAGTTTCTCTTATTAGTTGTGCATTATTCAATTTTTGGACTGATCCAAGTATAAGATGGCCATCTGGCAGTCTTCTTAGATTTCTATACATTGTAGTAATAGTTTGTTAACATTATTTCTCAAAATTAACATAAATGTTCCCCTTGGTCCCTAATTGTGCATTGTTTAATTTTCGGACGGATCAAAAAACAAAATGGGTGACAGTTGGAAATCTTGGATTTGACTGTTGATATTACGAAGGTATTGCCTTTTCTCAAGTGGAATTCTCAAAAATTTCATTCAATTAGGAGCAAGTAAGAGAAAGGAAGAGAAAATATAGGAAAAAAAGGGAAAGTTCTAACTTTTTAGATTTAAAGCACCAATGAAGGTCCCAAAATCCCTCTGGGATATCTAGTTTATTCATGATAACCAAAAAGTTTAATGTTAATATATTTAGTTTTTGTTTGGTTTGGTTTGATCGTTTTACTTCCTATTATGAGCCAGAGTTATTTAAGGACAGCCTTCTGGTGTATGTGATGTAGATGCGCGTTTTGAGAGCATGAGCTTGTATTTGGGAGGCTGCGATTATGTTGGCGTAAGCCTTCTTGCCATACCCAGGTAGTTTGAATCTTTTGCTGATTTAAAGTGCTACCACACTGAAGTACACTGCCATATGCCCCCAGCAGAACACACCTCCCGGTCACAGAATACTGACAATGGGTGAACCTGTTTGAGTCATTCCCCTTACATAATGCTGAGCGTCAAGCAGGGAGTAATAACTACCATTGTTAGAGACACTGGTATGTCTCGGCCTGGGGACAGAACCCATAGCCTTCCTCACAGGGAGTAGCAATTACCATTGTTAGAGACTCTGGTATATCTCGGCCTGGGGACAGAACCCTTAGCCTTCCTCACAGGGGCGAACGCTCAACTAAAGGCCAAACGTGAGGTAGTGTCAAAGGAGACATTAGGAAAGAGAAAGTCGTTTTGAAGGAATGGAAAAGATAAGATCCCATGTTTTGTGGCCTCCAACGATAATGCAATGAGGACAGCAGGTATTATCCTAACTTGGTACCTGGTACAAAGTGCTATACAATTTCCTCTTAATAAATGATTTGACCCACTTTCATGGTCACATGGGTTACATTGTAAATTATATAAAAACCTTTAAGAATCTTCTACTGAATACCTATGCTGGGTAACCAGAAAGCCCAAAGTAGATTAAGTTACTGATACTACTTGGCCAGTAGCAGGTACAATGTACCTTGCATTGAATACTTTAAATTTTCAGACAGATGACCTTGACCTATGTATTCAAGGTCAGGGGGGTCAAACATCTAAAACAAAAAGCCTTTAGATACACCAGGAGGCTCAGAATAATGGTATACACACTTCTCTTGTAGCTTCCTTAAATAAATTTCCTTGACCAGCTTCTTTCACAGTCACATTAGGGTCAGATATGTTAATATCTTTAAACAACTTCCCCTGCAGTACCAGGAAGCCCTCCTTTATCGTTTGACCAGTAGCATGTTGGATGGTGGTATTAAGCTTCATTTATTTGGGAATATTCTTATGCCAAGTTGACTCAATATATAGAAATTTCCCAAGATTGCACAATTATTCAGGTGAGCAGCGTCACAGGCCCTCTTGGCCTCTTGTTTGTCTTACTGAAGGGGCATGAGGTTATCACTTAAGTTTGATATTTGTATATACATTGTCCACAATAATTAATTTTTTTTGTTATTTTCCTAATTATTAATGAAATCAGAATACATGTATAAAGCAAGCAATTGGGGCAACATTCCTTAAAACCAGATAATCAGAATCACTATTTCAAAGTGATCAAATAATAACAACTGTAAATTTAGAGCCATGGAAATAGCTAGCTAAAATAATTAATACTGTATATCACATTATCACATATTTCTTGCTGAATGTTATATCTATTTATTCAGAGATATTGCTTCTGTAGACTTTTAAGATTCCATATGCACTGGTACATGTTACATATTTAGGTACCTTTGTGTCTCTTGTGTACATCATACTATATGTACAGTGCTACTGCTAAATATTACCTTGCCCTGCATCCTTCCATTGAAGTGCATTGCGAAGACAAATGTTAAACTATTCGACGCATACAGTGTATAGTGCCACAGGGGCTAGGCACAGACCTATGTAACTTAAGAAATAATTGTCAGGTGATTTTTTTTTACCTCTCTGGAATATAGCACCTCCCACTACTATATATCTGTGACATATAGTAGTGGGAGGTGCTATATTCAAGAGATGTAAAAAAAATCACCTGATAATAATTTCTTAAGTTACATAGGTCCATGCCTAGCCCCTGTGTATAGTGCAATATATATTCGGACATGTAATTGTTTTGCTATATATCTATATGTTTGTTTCATGCATTTTTACAAATTTTCAAAGATTTTTTTTACATGGTTTTTCAATGCATTTTTTGAAATTCAACACACATGTTAAAATTTGTTAGCTATTTCATCTGATATTTTTTTAATCCTTTTCCAGTGCTTAGTTTTCCAGAGATAAAGGAATATATGCACAGTAACAAAAAAATGACATCGCTGTGTTCGTTATTCTTATTTAATATAATACCATCGCAGAAATATATATCAATATCTCTTGAAATCGGCTACGGAAAATTATTTTAAATATGATGTGGAAGAAAGAGCAAATAATTCTCTACATGTATGTGCAACTTCAGTAGATTCCATTGAAAAACCAAGTCGGGAAATTCATAGAAAATTTGTCAAAATGCATAAATTTATAGTAGAAGTATTATGTGTCCGAACACTTACTGCACACCACTGTAATGGTGATGAGGCTCGGACAACATTAATATGCTATAGTCACACCACCATTTTCATTGTTATCGACTTGCTGTTAAAAAGCTTTCACAATTACTGAATAAAGCATAACTGTTTTAGCACAAATATTTTGCTGATCTAATTATAATACATATTTCTATTGCTGACAAATTACATAAAGCCCAAAGAATGCCATTAACAGCAATTTAAAGTGTGCATGTATAATGTACCATAACATTATTTGCTGAAACATTCATTTCTTTAGTTATTGTCGCTAAAGTTAAGCCTAATTAAATTATACAGATTTGTTCATAACTTTATTCTCAAATGAGACTGAAACAGCTTTATGTACAACTGTACCTGTATAAAGACTTTTTTTATAAAGAAATTTTAAAGAAATTTAGCTTTGTTTGATAATTTAGTTTAATGTATAAATAACTAAATGTTACCACAAGAATGTGTATACATGATGTTCTATTGTAAATTCTGATGTGCCAATGAAATGATTTTCAAACTTTTTTCTTTCAGAACATGTCTTCCAAAAAAAGTAAAGGTATGTATATATTCAGCAGACTTATAATATCATGATAAAGGAAATTCCTCAACTGAAAAAAAAATCTCCAATGGAAGCATTACAGTAGTTAAGGGGACAATTTTCAGTTAAAGAACTTTCCTTAACTTCTGTAGTGCTTTCCTATGAAGATTTCTTAAGCTAAGAAAATTCCCTAATTAAAAAAAAGAATTTTCATGAAACTGAAGCCCGAATCTAATACAGGAAAATGTCTTAAAATCTGTCTCCATTATTCATATGAATAGTTAGATGTAAAAATTTCTCTCTTATACTGTGACTATATAAGATAATATGGCAAGTGTCAAATACAATAAAGGTATCACTTGACTGCATGTATAACTCTATCACACTTCCTGCACCGTTTTGACTTGCATAAACTCGTCCGTCTGCCCGTCTGAGACAGGATTTTTTCCGCTTTCTAAATCAGTTAATTTTCCAATGGAATACATTCAAGTTTGCATCATTGTAATCATGTTTGTAGTTTAAGAAAATAAAAAGTGAGCATGTATGGTATTTTACATTTATCAAACACCTTTGATAATGATTCATATCATGGTTTTCCTGAAAAAGCTTGATGGATAAAGCTTTAAAGGTAAGGTTTATAAATTGGTAAATGATGCTACATGTATAAGTGTTGAAATAAAACCTTTTTTTTTTCGTAGGAGAAACATATTCATATAAAAGATATACAAAGGCTGGTGGTCCACAAGGTTCTAAAATAAGACCAGTTCCTTTCTTGATATTTATTAATGGTATATTTGTAAACATTGGTGTCTGTATTAACGATACTTCCCCTGCATATTATGCGGATAGCAGAGCGGAAATTGAACACAATATAAATCATATTTTAGCCATAGAACTAGAACACTGGTCAAAGTAATGAAATGCTATTTTTAATCCTAACGAAACTGTTGCAGTTGTTTTTTTATTGTTATTGAGAAAAAAATGCAAAGATCATTGCTATTAATAAACACCTACAAGTTGTAGTTGAAAATGGAAATCGGGAAACTCAGATTTCTATTATCGTCATATCAGCTTCAAAACTCTTCTTTTTTACGCAAGTTAGATTTTCATTGTATATATTCAGTTTCCTGTATAAACTTGAACAACAATTGAAAATGTATAGATTGATTCGGATTTGTGTTCACATGTCATCAGCTACATTGTACATGTAATGCATGAAGCGTGACAAAAACATGCGAAATACACATACCTGAGGATTAATTCAACTAAGGGTATATTGAATCAAGACAAATTAATTTAGGAGAGAATTGCTTACGCAATTTAGTCTTTAAAATCTTAAAAAGAGAAAATAAATAAATTACCCTATGATTTCTTAAATTAAACGTTTCTCCCTGTCTGATACGTATACAGATGCGTTTACAGATACGGATTCGTGCTTAATGCAAAATCTCTAATACTACTACGTTATAAATCAGGTGACACTGTTCAGGAAACCTTGTTTATTTTTGCAGAGTATGCATTTCCTGACACCTTGGCTGAATTTGGGTATGGCTTCAATGATGGTAAGTATAAATGCTTTTGAGATCCAAAATGATAAGTGAACACTCTCCTAGCTGAGTTTTCCCTTGGGAAACTTCCCACTGGGAAATATCACATACATTGTAGTTCCCTGGCCTAGATGATTCTTATAGCCCCCCCCCCAAGGTAAAATATTTCTAAACTTCAAAGAACCTTTCCTGAATTAGCCTATGATACTAGGGTTATAATATGTAGCCAGAAACTTGCTTGGATAAAAACATACCATGTTTTAAGTAAAATCAAACTTTGTGTCAGCTTGTGACAGCCATATTTGTTCTGATTTCTCCAATACCTGTCTATCACTGTGCAGGTAATCCTGGCTAGTTTTATACTTTTAGAGGGCCGAGGTGGTTGAGTGGTTAAAGTGTCCCAGCATTCTTCCACTAGCCATCCACCTCTGGGTTGCAAGTTCGATACCCATGTGGGGCAGCAATGCCTGGGGTACTGACGGTAGGTCGGTGGTTTTTTCCCAGGTACTCCGGCTTTCCTCCGCCTCAAAACCTGGAACGTCCTTAAATGACCCTGGCTGTTAATAAAATGTAACTGACAGTTGTTAAGACAGAGTATATTTACACTTACCAGACACTCTGAGCTTCTATAGTCCTTGTCCATCCAGGTCATGTACACGGGCTGCTGACAGCTCCAAGGATGCAGACAGACTGTTGACAGTCTGTGTATCACAGACAAGTACACCCTGCAAGTTGTCCTGCTACCTTCCTATGTAACCTGTGTAATGTGTTCCTAGGGTGTAAATTGTTTTATGATATTCTACAGAGGGACAGTTGCGCCACCTGGACACTAAAGAGGCCTTCCAGTTTCAGGTGAAGGAAGATAACCTGGAGTTTAACCAGAAACACTATGAGGCTATAGGAGAGGTTAGTAGTCTATCTTAGTGGATGATGATCTAGAGTATAACCAGAAACACTATGAGGCTATAGGAGAGGTTAGTAGTGTACCTCAGTGGATGATGATCTAGAGTATAACCAGAAACACTATGAGGCTATAGGAGAGGTTAGTAGTCTACTTCAGTGGATGACAACTTGTGCTATTTCATTGTCCTGCAATCCTTATCTCCAATTTGTGTCTTAGAGTCTATATGTTAGCTCTCTTAGCTTAATTATTGCAATATAATTAAGGCAGGTATATATATATATATATATATGGCAGGTAAGGGGATTTGTATCGCTTGCGATACTGTGTTTAAGTAGTAATAAACTTTTGTTGGTGATGACATGGCCAAATATGATGCTTTATTAAATGTCATTATATCTTTTTTAAATCCCAACAATGCAGTATTAACTATATAAATTGAAGGATCATTAATGCTTGTTTTGTGTATAACGAGGAATATGACAAAATGAATCATTTTGTATGATATGTATAACATGAGTCAAGGTAATTATGGTACATATCAATATAACAGCTGTACCAATATACATTTTAAAAGTGGAAGTGTTTGTGACATGGAAAATTTCGCTGGCATTAAATCTCCACGAATATATCCACACGCGAACATATTTAACACCACCCAAACTCTACAATGTATAATAGTATTATAGGTACACAGTACAAAACTGCATGACTGACAGCGTGAACATTTTCACACCGCAAACAGTTTGGAGGCTGACAAAGTGAAAAATTACACACAATATCATTGGCTTTGACAGTAGTTTTCCTTAACCTTCATTAGGAGACTGTTCAAAAGTTGTTGTACTCGTTGCTGCATAGATTTGTATTTAACTGAATGGTCTATTTATTAAATTGCAGGTCATTACAGAAAAGGTATACAGTATGCTAGAAAAAGACTGCCAGCTGAAAAGACTGGAGCTCCCCGTAAGTACAACATTCTTATACAAAATTCTTATTCAACAACATTTGCCATATCGTCAAAAAGCATGTTATTATGAGGTTAAATTATTGTACAAAATTTTAGTTAAGAATTTTTAACATGAGACTGTGTAAAAGTCCGTAAGGAAAATAAAGAACAAGGAAGGAAAAAAATCGTCTTTTGTAGATTTAACAAATGTCATATAATGTGGGGCACCAACATGTTCTTATTTTCGTTCAAAAAATCACGTGGGTTTGAATTTGCGATTGACTTTCCTTGGATATTAATACAAATATAAGTGATTTACAGTATCACTGAAATTATAACCACCAGAAGAAGAAAAACTCTTTGAACATAAAAACATTTTACAAGATCTGTCTGAGCTAATATTGACAATACTTTAATCCAGTACAAACAAGAAAAGAAGAAAAGTAACAAAATTACATGATTGTACAACTAATGAAAATGTTTTGATTATGTCTATCAAGAATCCTCTTGGACCTCTTCTTATAACTTAAGTGTTCATTTTAACTGTGCTATTGCATAAACTGAATATCATTTAATATCAAATATAAGTTTTATCAGTTTGATAATTTTCAATATTTCACAGGCAAAAATGTAATAAATCATGAAACTTCAGGGATAATGGGTTAAAGTTACAAGCTGTACAGTTTCTTACTTTAACATTATTTTAGGAAGATGCCGAGGAAAAAGAGCCGAAGACGTTTTTCTTTATGTCCAATGATGCGATGACTGCCAGGCGACTGATGATTCTGATCCATGGGTCTGGGGCTGTGAGAGCAGGGCAGTGGGCCAGAAAGTAAGGTCTCGCATCATCGGCTGATAAAGGTCAAAGGTTATAGGAAAAAGCTGATAGCGGTCAAATGTTATAGAGGAAGACTGATAGAGGTCAAAGGTTATAGAGAAAGGCTGAAAGAGGTCAAAGATTATAGAGAAAGGTTGAAAGAGGTCAAAGGTTATAGAGAAAGGCTGCTATAGGTCAAAGGTTATAAAGAAAGGCTGATAGAGCTCAAAGGTTATAGAGAAAGGCTGCTATAGGTCAAAGGTTATAAAGAAAGGCTGATAGAGCTCAAAGTTTATAGAAAAAGGCTGAAAGAGGTCAAAGGTTATAGAGAAAGGCTGAAAGAGGTCAAAGGTTATAGAGAAAGGCTGATAGAGGTCAAAGGTTATGGAGAAAGGCTGATAGAGGTCAAAGGTTATAGAGAAAGGTTGATAGAGGTCAAGGGTTATAGAGAAAGGCTGATAAAGGTCAAAGATTATAGAGAAAGGTTGAAAGAGGTCAAAGGTTATAGAGAAAGGCTGCTATAGGTCAAAGGTTATAAAGAAAGGCTGATAGAGCTCAAAGGTTATAGAGAAAGGCTGCTATAGGTCAAAGGTTATAAAGAAAGGCTGATAGAGCTCAAAGGTTATAGAGAAAGGCTGCTATAGGTCAAAGGTTATAAAGAAAGGCTGATAGAGCTCAAAGTTTATAGAAAAAGGCTGAAAGAGGTCAAAGGTTATAGAGAAAGGCTGAAAGAGGTCAAAGGTTATAGAGAAAGGCTGATAGAGGTCAAAGGTTATGGAGAAAGGCTGATAGAGGTCAAAGGTTATAGAGAAAGGTTGATAGAGGTCAAGGGTTATAGAGAAAGGCTGATAAAGGTCAAAGGTTATAGAGAAAGCAACTTTTCTTCTCCATCATGAACAATTTTAGATATCTTTTTATTTCTTTTCATCGAAAGCAGCTTCAGATAGCCAGACAAATTATATGTGATAATTAAAGTCAATATTTTGGTAAAACAACACTTTGCAGGAAGATCAATGTAATAGGGTTAATATTATATGTTATCACTGTTAATCATTAGTATATGTCTGACTGTATGATTGGACAAAGTGTCCTGGGCTGGCCATGAACATTCTCTCTCATAGAAAACTGCAATCAATCGTGAAATATCCTATACATCTGGCATGTGTCACCTGTATTCTGTCATTCTCGTGGTTTTCTTCAGACTGATCATCAACGACTGCCTAGACAGTGGCACACAGATACCGTTTATTAAGTGGGCTCAGGAGCATGGATTTAGTGTGATGGTGGCGAACCCCAACCTGAATAGGGTCAAGGGAGACCGTACTCCTATAAGGGTGAGTATTCACTCTCAAGAGTTAGGACACATGTGTAGGTTACACCGATGTCAAGGAGATTGAGTATGCTGCCATGATATTTGATACTAGCAATGTGTAGGTTACACTGATGTCAAGGAGGTTTAAGCGACTTCTTCTCCATAACCACTGATTGGAAATCAGCCTTATTTGGCAGGAAGCATCCCTAGGTGCTCAGGATTCAAAACTGTACTAATAGTGGGACTGACCCCCAGGAGGCTGAGGGGCGGGCCAAAAAGAGTTATTTAGCTGTATTGATATTAGCGACTTCTTCTCCATAACCACTGATTGGAGATCAACCTTATTTGGTAGAAAGCATCCCTAGGTGCTTAGGATTCAAAATTGTACAAATGGTGGGACTGACCCCCCCCCCCCAGGGGGCTGAGGGGCGGGGAAAATATTTTACCATGATAACCTAGATACCAATGTATCCAGGTGAACGATACAGGCCCTCTGGGCCTCTTGTATATAAGTATATACTGATATAACTACTGCCTCTTGGTTACATATATGTATGAGATCAATACCAGGTGAGTGTTGCAAGCCCATTGGGGCTGTTGTTTCGAACCAAATTAATGTCTGTTTCATATTTGTCATGAAATGTTGTTGTCTGTGTTGTAGGGTAACTCCTCCCCAGAGGAACACGTGGAGACACTGTGGACGGATTATGTGGCGAAGTCCAACGCTAAACAGATCGCTATTGTCGCCCACAGCTTCGGAGGTGTCTGCACACTTGACCTGGTAATACCATACAGTCGAACCTCGGAATCACAAACTCGTAAAACTCCAAGGCCCTGTTTTATACAAAGTATTTTAACAGTCCCGTCCAGTCTTCATACTTTACATGCAAAGTCACTGAACTCAAATATTTGGATAATTCGAAGTGTTCCCACATCCTGCTGACGTCGAGATATGATACAGCAATGATATAATTTAACCACCGCTTATTCTCCTGTCGTTACAGTTAAAGTTTTACCCATTAAACAGAAATCGCTCTTCTAATTGATCAGTGATGACAAGTCAAACTGTGAATTAATGGGTGTCAGTTACATCCAAATTATAGAATCTTTTATCACGTGATTCTTCTGTTATCCAGTGAATTTGGTCGTGTAATATTTTCGCGCATGGAACTTCTTAATTAAACCTTAGTGCAAATTTTATTGGCTGCATGTTTTAATTGTTATTACTGTGACATCACACCTAGGATAATTACATGACATCATTGACTTCTGCAAGAGTAGCATAATATGATTGTAAATTTCAGTGGTTTATGAAAATTGACATTTTACACGAATGAATACAGCGAATTTTAACTACTTGTATGTGATAAAAAAGATCTTGTAACAAATTTTCCAATTTAGCTGGACAGAGGCTTGCTACATTGACAAATTCTAGTTTTATAAGTCCTATATGAAATGGCAGTCCGAAACTGATGTAAAATCCATTACTGTAAACTAACTTATTTTAGAGTGCAATTAATTTTTGCATATTTCACGAGTAATTAAAATTCACTAAAATTAATTGCCGCAAAATAGTTTCAGTCAGTGGTATACCAACTGTAGGAGCTAGTACTGTATTGTACCTAAGATTTACGACTGTATTTATCATGAAATTATATCACTGTGAAATAGTCGATTCGTATGAAAACTTGAAATTAAGACACCGCAAAAATAAACTGGTTTACAGTACATGCATCTCACTGGCATTGATGTAATAAAAGGTCACTGTTGTTCTATTTGTAACAGGCTAAAAACCACATTGCCGAGTTTGAAGAGAAGGTCCTGGCTGTTGCTCTCACTGACTCCGTCCATGGCTTCGCTTCACAGAAAACTTCAGAAAAAGTTATCAAGTTCTACAAAGAGGTAATGCCAAATGAAAAAGAGAGAAAAATTCTTAATGAGAGCATTTTATTTTGCAATGCACCTATTCTAACCCATTATCAGCTTCTCAATCTTCTTAGTCTGGTTATTATGACATGATCACGGGAGGTAGACAAAAGGTTTTGTCTGTAGTCATGATAATATTTCTAATGAGATTTACATGGTAAACTTATTACTCGAACCCCGTATAAGAATATCGGCTGTGATCTGATTGGCTGTTTGATTTCAGTAGGATATCTTCTGAATTCAACGGAATGATCGGAACTTGATGAAAATTGTTTGGTAGACTTATCAACTGAACCCCTCGCTCAAGTTGAATATCGGCCAATTAAATGCATATTTGATGAGGTTGCTGTGACCTGATTGGCTGATGGCTTTCCACACAATATCTTTTAAAGAAATGATCAAATATCTTTAAAAGTAATGATCAGATTTTGATGAGACGTAATATAGTGTGTGTAGTAGTAACTTGTAGTCTTATATTGGAGAGATGTAATCATTTACATTCAATGTGCAAATAGAGATTGTAATGACATTGACATGAAGATAGGTCTGTGCTGACCTTTGACCTACATAAAGGATCTCTCAGGAATATTGCTGGTTATGGCACTGATGACCTATGTGCCTTCATTGTATGCCTGACCAGAAGAAATCCAAGCACTAGCTAGCTCCCTACATTGAAATCATCAGGACGAGTTAACATATATACATCCAGATCGTGATGTTTATCAACCTTTTGCTATTTTCATGATGAGTCATGACATCATAAATTGTGATTTGCAAAGTGTATTCCAATTTTTCTGCCACTTTTTTCTTGAAAATCTTGAAAATGAGAAAAAATATTGAAAGATCATATCCCTTTGTTTTCCAGAGAGCTAGAAACTGGGCATCAGCTGGACCCAACGAACCCCTGGATACCCCACTAGAAACCAAGATGGACTTCTGCCCCACAGTATCAGCAGGCAAGTACAGCTCAGTAACATAATTAAGCCGGTTTAACTATCCAACTTTACACGAGGAATTTTGTTACATCAAATTGATAATAGAGCTGGTATATATATATATACACACAATACATCATCCTTGATATCCAGGGGTTACGCTCACCTATGCCCTCTAAACCCCTGGAATACGTCATGGCAAAACTGAAGGCTCCGTGTGCGCCACCTTGTTGATGAGGCAAGAAGACTAGTTTGACCCTTTGAGTTATATCAAAAGAATCTCAAGTCGCATAACGGTAAAAATTGACAAGGTTTGAAGTCGGTTACTGCTCCTTTGTAATATTCAAAGGACAGGCATGCAGCCTAGTGATTGGTCAGGTTTTTGTTTACCTGAGCGGCCTTCAGTGTTGCCATGACATAATCATATTCCAGGGGTGGAGAGAGTGAAGGTGAATTTACACATAGCACATTTGGTAATTACATTTTACAAACAGTTCTTGTAGAGGTTACAATAAGAACACTGTACATATTGGCGTTTACAATATGCACCCCGTGTAATTAGTCTGAGGTAGGGGCATCAAGTAATGTTTTCTAATCCACCACTGTGGAAACAACTTAAGCTTAATACACAAGTTAAATTTCTTAATCCATCGCTGTTGACACAACTTAAGCTTAATACTCAAGTTAAATTTCTTAATCCATCACTCTGGTCACAAAGTTTTAAAGCTAAGATCTGAAGTAGCTTGTTTATTGTTTATTATATTTATTTCTTTTTTCTTCTTACAGGAACTGATCGCCATGACTACACAAGCTTCAGCAGTATGAAATCAATATTCAAATTTATTGAGGAAAGATTTTCCGAGTCCAAGAAAAACCTGGACGGGGTAAATAGTGAATCAAAATCAAGTGATGTCAATTCTAAAGCTGAAAAAGAAAATGCAAACAAAGCCGCGAAAAAATCTACAGACAGTACTGCTGCAATGGGAAGTCCGGCAGGGGAGACAACTATGCAGTCAGGGGAGACAACTGAGCAAAGAGACACTAGTGACACACAAGAAATGTCAAGTCAATCAACGAGTGATCCCGAGCCAATGTCACAGGGTACAAACAGCCAGGGGAACACAGATGATGTGGAAATGAACTCACAAGGACCTAGTTCTCCAAAGGCTGAACTGTGACTTTCATGATTACAAAATATTTTTGTATGCTTCTTTGATACTTTTGTGATGTAAATATTTTGAACAGTTTTTATATATATATATACTAGACACACTAAAAACCATTTATATTAGATCCTATTAACTCCATCATAAATAAAGGTTGTACTGTACCCCTGACTTCAGGATTAGATATACTATGTATCATGTCTGGCACTGGAACTTCTGAACAGTGAAATCTGATTCTCATCTGATTTTCGGACAGAGTGCTACAATTTTACCCAAATGAATTAAGTTGACTTACTTTCTAGACCACAGGGGCCTGATGTGGTAAAAATCTTTCAACCACTTCTGAATTACCAAAAGACAAACAGTGATTGTATTTGGACAGTAGGTACCTTGCATTGTGTGCCTTGAAGAACAACCAGAATGCCAAAGGTGATGATATTTTCCCTGCGATTTCCTGCAGGGATGTGGCAAGATGAACTTCCCACAAATGGTTGACTTTGACCTCCATTGAAGGTCACAGCGCATGTACATGCCTTTTTATGTTTGTGCCAATCTGTTGGGGACTGCAGCCTGTAAATTTCTATTTATAGAAATGTTGACCTAGTTTTTGACCACAGAAGGTTGAAACCCAAACTTGTACAAGAGGGGATGCTTGTTAACACTTCTTGGGTGAAGTAAAGAAATGTAGCCTGTAGAGGGTGACAACCAATTTCTGGCAATTTCTATTCATGGTAACAGTGACCTATTTTTGACTGCAGCAGGTTGAAATGCGAACTTGTACAAGGGATGTTATTTGGGAACTTTTGTGTAAAGTTTCTTGCCAGTTAGTCGAGAAATTCTGCCTGTAGAGTGGTGATGTTGATTGGGATATGTACGTAGATAGGGTATCCCTATATACCCTCTACGACTTGTTGCGTAGTATAATAAAGGACTATGAAAAAATACAAAATAACAGTTGAACATTCCTTTTCACAGTGAAATATTTAATTCAACAACTTAACATTTTGTCTTTTCTGAACTGGAAGAACATTTCCTTGTCATTGCTCATCAATTCTCAAAGTCATGTACAGTGGTAGTGGCCTGAAAATAAAAGAAACAAATATTAAAAAAACATTGAAAAGAGGATAATTTTTTTTCTTACATCAAACAATTGAAAGTGCTATAGGATCTACCCTTTTGGCCCGACCCTAAAAGTCTGAGGTGAATCAGTTATTGATCTTCATGAAAGTTATTATCCCACTGAAATCACAGAATGATAACTCCAACCAATTTTGAATTATATTCCACATATAGTAAGCAAAATATTCATGTCAATTCCCTTGGTAAAATTTACCTGATCGGAGGGGAAATGGACAGTAGGTAACACCATGCTAAACAGTAATAAACTACCTTGAAACCTGTCCATCAATCCAGAAGAGTCAGCCTTGGGGATCTGGGGTTGAGTTAGGGTACTGCAGGTGGCCCCGGCACTGGCTTTAGCAATCGTGCTCCACCCCCGGGGCCCTGGGGTTGAGTTAGGATGCTACATCCCCGGGGCGCTGGCTTTCAGTTAGGATGATACACTTACTCAGAGATAGAACATGGCCACCCCTGCACTGGGGATCTAGCCCCACCCCCGGGGCTCTGGGGTTGAGTAATGGTGATACACTTACTCAGAGATAGAACATGGCCGTCCCGGCCCTGGGGATACGGCCCCATCCCCGGGGCCCTGGGGTTGAGTTAGTGTGTTACACTTACCCAGAGGTAGAATGTAGCAGCCCCAGCACTGGCAATCTGTATAGTCTCCATGTCATACTTTTTGATGATTTCTTTGGCCCTTGTTACGATTGCTGGACGGAGGTTCTTCATCTGGAATGCGGCTACACGACGCTTTAATCCATCCTTGCCTTTTTTAGATATTAAACCTTGTACTTTCGGCCATTTCTAGGGAAATCATCAAGCAACAGTTAGTCATATGATCTTAGGAATGTATTGTGTACAAGTATCCATTTCAAGAAAATTCTTAAAAGGTGTACTCTTGAATCATAAGAATCGGACGTTTTATCTGTGAAATGATAATTTTAAACAAGAGGCCTAGTGGGCCTGAATCGCTCACCTGGATTTCAGCAAATGCAACAATAAGGGATGTGTATGTTAAGTAACACAAATTTTTCCCGGGTGGGATCTGCCTTAATATTGCCTTTGCAGTAATGTAGCTAATGATCTCTTAGCTTTTTGATTCAAAAGAGCATTTAGAGAAAATTTATTTGAAATTGGTTAATTTTAAATATTATGCCCTCTTTATAACCTGCAATTGTAGTGTTTTGTGATGGGAAGTTTGCAACGGGTGTGGTGAATTGCTAGGATCAAATGTTAAATCACTTAAGTTTGTGATCGTCTCTTTGTGCCCAGCAATTGTGTATATAGTTTTGGGATGGGGATCTCAACTGTTTAAGTGTTATGACTCAAGACTACAATGGCGTGACAGACCTCTGGGTCAAATCTAACATCATGATTATAAGTGTCTCTTAATGCTAAGCAATTGTATATAGTTGTGGGGTGGGGATCTCAATCATTTAAAAGTTATGACTGAAGAGTTAAGTCTGCAAGGGCGTAGCAGACCTTGGGGTCAAATCTAAAATCATATTTGTGATCGTCTTTTTATGCTCAGCAATAGTATCCATAGTTTTGGGTCGGGATCTCAATCATTTAATAGATTATGACTCAATAAGTTAAGTCTGAAATGGCGTGACAGACCCTGGGGTAAAAACTAACATCATGATTGTGATCGTCTCTTTATGTTCAGTAATTATATATATAGTTTTTGGGTGGGGATCTTAACTGTTTAAAAGTTATTTCAATATTGCCGAAAGGACCCCTTTTGGCCCCGCCACTCAGCCTCCTGGGGGGTCAGCTCCATCATTTGTATAAATTTGAATCCCATCCACCTAGGGATGCTGCCACTGAAATATGTAAGTTGTACATTGCTTATATCCAGAGAAGAAGCATCGTCGGATACCCACTTTGGATTGCACTACGCTACGCTCCACTTATCAAGTGAAAGTTAGGGCGTAGCGCAATGCAATCCAATCTGATTAAAATACAGATCCTCACTATTACTATCGTGTATAGGCTACACACGATAGTAATAGTAAGGATCTGTATTTGAATCAGTGATGATCTGTATCAGTGATGATTTGTATTTAAACAGATTGAGTGCAATCAAACGTTGGTATCCGACGACGGAGAAGTCGTTTATATGAATATTGCCAAATGGACCACTTTCGGTCCCGCCCCTCAGGTCCCTGTGGGTCAGCCCATCATTTGTATCAATTTGAATCACAGCCACATAGGAATGTTCCCTTCCAAATTTCATTTAAACCCGATCAGCGGTTAAGAAGAAGTCAATTGTTGATAGACGCCAGTCACAGGGACCCGAGAATTTGTTACAGCTAGTTTTGGACCTAAACTCCTGTGGCCACGGTATGGCATAAGCTCACCTTGGTCCTTTGGACCAGGTGAGCTAAAAAAACAAGGGGGGAGTATATATCAAAAGAAATCTTTTATACATTGTTTATGATTTCATGCTTTTTAATTTCTGTTTCACAGATAAAACGTCCGATTCCTATGCTTGATTTTCGCTATTCCCCAAAATACAACGGTTTATTGATAATCAGATCGAAGCCAAAACGTTTAGATTTGATATAGTGTGCAGTTTTGACAAAAACTACCAATATAGAGTCCGAACAAAAAAAAAGTTTTATAGTGCCTTTTACTAATACCTTTCGTACAATTAATACATTACTGATATTCTAAGTATCAAAGTAAACGAACCCGTAAATCTGCCTCCTTGTTTCCCAATAACAGGAACGTGGCGGCCATCACAGCATGAACAGGAGCTGGTGGTTTGGGGTAGCTCCGAATTTCAGAAATGCTTTTTGCGTCCATTTCCAATACAGCCTTCCGCAACCTTTTCAGCTTCCGAAGCCGACTGCGCATGGCGTCTGCATTTTCGACGAGCGCCCCGAGTTCAGTTTTAAGCGAGGTGTCGCTAAGATCATGCATAGCCGAGTCCAGTCTGTCCAAATCTTTACACTCCATCGCGTCCTTGATTTCTGTCGTAAAGAAAACGAGCCAAAATTTACTGATTTTTTCGTTTTTATCCTCAAACGGCAAGAGCAAAGTCTCGTAGGTTTCGGAGGATGCGTTTTATAACCGAAACACAAAATGTCATTTTCTGATGCCTTCAAAAGTGACATAAAAAACCCACGAAACTTTCAGCTTCATCGAAGACTGCAGATTAGGTAAAATCGATATATTTCCATTAGATCTAGTTACATGTATCAGGGAAAGTCGATATTTATATTTCACAATTATATATTTTCAGTATAACGGTATCTGGAATTTCCCAAAATGGTGATGATGGCTTCCATAAAACGTTCCCGTAGTCTAAATCAGCCTGCTTAACATAATTAATTCAATGCTATAGGTATTAAAGCAATGTCACATGTACTGCAGTGAGCGGACTCGGAATAAATTTGGCACTCCAAGACAAATTTTGCAAAAATATGCAAAAATATGCAAACATATGCAAAATGGACAAGTAGTAAAAACAACACTTGCACTAAAAGAATTCGTGTAACAAGAAAATCTCAATGACCATTGATTCATCGACACGTCCTTAAATGATCCTAGCTGGACCTAAAAACAATCAAACCAAACCAAAGATCCATCGACAGGTTAATGCTCGGCTTAAAACAAAAACTAAATTAAATGTAGGATTGTGGTGAACATTTTTGAAATGTCAAGTCTGACACTTTGATAATAATGACAAACATTTCAATTTAATTATGGCCTTTTATAATTACAGTTTGTGAAATTATTGCTTAAATTATTGAAAACTCACGTCTTCCTTGCGAAGTAATATTTCATTGGAATCGGCATATCTCGCAAGATGTCGTGTCAAGGTAACCGTGAAGTTTCATGAAATACATGCTCGTTTTCACAAGCAAAGTAGTTATACATGTTTTAAGTTACAACATACTCCTTCGTATTTTAGTATACAGTTACTGGACTGTTATTCACATTTGTTGAAATTAAAACTTACCGTTGTTGAGACGATTCAGTAAAACCTTTCGTTTCGCCTTCTTGAAGTCACCTTTATCTTCTAGCCCTCTCTTTGAACAATTCGCCAAGAGAGATGCTATTTCTTCGTTATCTCCCTCTGCTGTGGCCTCTTGTAGTTTCTGACGGAGTTCGGCCATGCTGGGGTCCTACACAATATAGTTTAGTAACTGAATGTGATCTAAATAAAAAATGTCTGTATTGAAAAACATGACGTATATGAATCATACTCATCTGCTGATTTACGAATGACAAAAAGTAAAACTCACAAATGATTTAGTTTGACTAATGATGAAATTATGTGCCAAATGTCAAACGCTGTTTAGAACGAGTAATAACACATGATACATAGAATCAAAGAAATAGTTTTAAGAAAAGATACTCAAATTGTGCTGTCACATGCGTAAACTCATATATTTCATTTTCTATACAGTAAGATCGATGACATGTCTTGAGGCGCTGGACCTCAAGCGAGGTTGCAATTCATCGGTTTCTTATTAATAAAACAACGTTGGTGAACTGTGTATCACTAAATCAATTGAACTGTATAAAACCTTTTCCGTCATTTGATTATTATTTTCATCTACTTTTGTGTTGTTACGCATATTGCCCTCATTATGGTGTTGAAATAAATATGTCACCTTTTTGCATTAAATTTATACGATAAAAGCTCATAAATTTGTGGGAAACCATATCGTGCTATTAATTGAGCATATTGTTTGACTCATATAAGCTCTTCTCCATGGAACTGAAAACATATAAAGTGACGTGACCTACCTCCACAACTTGGGTTCGCTGTAGAAGATAGTTACACACATTCTCCAGATTCAATTCATCCTTCTTTTTGCTGAACACTTGGAGAGCGAATTCACCTTCGGAAGGGGGCTTGATACGGACCACCGTTTCTGAGTCTTCGTCTATAAACGTTTGTGACAAGCACTCTTCAAGTTCAGTCTTCGATAATGAGTTGTGGACAAGCTCTGTGTATATTTCCGTTTCGTGGTCGTGCTGAAACCATATTTCTGTGACGAGATCCGTATCGATGTTATACAGTCCATCAGTATGTGTACATGCAATGATGTTCTTACTTTCAAGTTCCTGCCCGGCACCCCAACCAATAGAGGGTACTAAGGGGAGAGGTTCACAGACCTCCATACCGGCTGAGCAGACGACTTTGAAGTCACAGATCCAATCCGAAATCAATCTTTGTTTTGGGTCCCTGCAATGAAGTTCCAGTTTGTACACACCAACAGCCACGGGAGGAAAGCGAATCTCTGTGAAGGCAGTCGTTTCCTGACAATACTGAAGCACAAACCGTTCCAGTTTGAAGTATTCATACTCTCCTTCGTCGTCGCATTCTCGCGAACGATACAGTTTATATGAGAACTGGAGTCGTTTGTGAGACTCTTCAGGCATTTCTATTGTTATTTTCACTTTTCCATGATTTGATTGGACAACGCATTTATCATGACTGGTCAACAAAAGCCCTAGTTCATAAAACGATGGTTGCAAGAATGGCGTGGATTCGAAAGCCTGTTTCGTAAATGGCTTCTTCAACAACTGCCATCGCTCGTCATTCGGAAAACATTTAGTAATGAACTGGTGCGGGTCAGTAAGAAAGAAAAACTCATTGACCATAGAGTGGACAATGTAAGATTTACTTCCTCCCGTGCGCGTGAAATCCTCATGAAACTCCGGACACTCGACGACTGTCCAGCGCCCAGTGTTGTAGCCTTGAGCTGACATTGCCGCCCAGTATGGATGAATTAAGCGCCAACCGCCCTCCAGATAAACAGCATTCCAGGAATTTTTCATTCTGATTTTGTCGATTTTCCCGCCAACTTCGTATGCGACCCCCTTTGCCACGCCGTGGATCGTTACACAGGGAATGCCAGCTTTCCTGAAATATGATTGGTAAAATATATGAACGTTAATATTTCGCTCAAACAAGCACCTTTTTCTTAATACTGTTAGAACCTGTACCATAGCAATTACTTTGGTAAGATCATTTGCTGCAAACTATGATTGACAAATCAATGGAAGAATTGGTAAACACAAAATGAATAGTGAACCGCTTTGAGATGCCTTCGAACTAGATTGTGATAGAGCGGTATATAAGAATCTGCAATGAATATTGCTGATTATTATTTCTTTATCAACTTACATCTTCTGGAAATTGTACATGTAAGTTTGTCTATCAGCAGCCGAAATCTATCACGTTATTTATGATATTCGGAGGTACAGAATCAACTGCGAATTGCAATGCTACTATCAATCAAGAGAAAGTTCATGATAGTACAACTAAGTAGGAAGTCGTCTCTGTTTTCATGATGTGAAATGGTTGAAGAATACGCATACAGCTTTGGTTAAGAAAGGGCTCGAGACAATCTGATTAAAATACAGATCCTCACTATCACTATCGTGTGTAGGCCTAATCAGATTGGGTTCGAGGGCACATGTAACCATACCTTGTCAGAGTGGTAAATAAGTCGGAGTAACTGCCCTTTCGTTCCCGGACAATATGGAGGTAGCCGACGGGCGTGTCCGGGGAAGGGATGTCCTTCTGGCACAGCAACATCGGGACCTTCTGTAGGATAAGCCAGTAAAACAGGGCCCGGACCCTCTCCACGTCCGACTCCGAGTCATGGATTAGATAGTCCAACAGGGCGTCATAACTCTCACCTGCTGCTGCTGGTGCCTTGAACAGAAATGTGTGACGTAATGAGATTTTCTTCTTTTAATACAGTTATATTCATAAGTGCAAATTATCGTTTTAACGACTCAAACAACGCTGCCCAGTGAAGGCGGCTAGTGGTAGCAGAATACCAGACACCTTAACATCTCAGCTACAGCGGCCCAGTGGTGGAGGGCTAGTTGTAGCAGATCTAGAGTGTCAGACACCTTCACCACTCGGGCACCGCGGCACAGTGGTGGAGGGCTAGTTGTAGCAGAATGTCAGACACATTCACCACTCGGGCACCGCGGCACAGTGGTGGAGGGCTAGTTGTAGCAGAATGTCAGACACCTTCACCACTCGAGCACCGCGGCACAGTGGTGGGGGGCTAGTTGTAGCAGAATGTCAGACACCTTCACCACTCGAGCACCGCGGCACAGTGGTGGAGGGCTAGTTGTAGCAGAATGTCAGACACATTCACCACTCGAGCACCGCGGCACAGTGGTGGAGGGCTAGTTGTAGCAGAATGTCAGACACCTTCACCACTCGAGCACCGCGGCACAGTGGTGGAGGGCTAGTTGTAGCAGAATGTCAGACACCTTCACCACTCGAGCACCGCGGCACAGTGGTGGGGGGCTAGTTGTAGCAGAATGTCAGACACCTTCACCACTCGAGCACCGCGGCACAGTGGTGGAGGGCTAGTTGTAGCAGAATGTCAGACACATTCACCACTCGAGCACCGCGGCACAGTGGTGGAGGGCTAGTTGTAGCAGAATGTCAGACACCTTCACCACTCGAGCACCGCGGCACAGTGGTGGAGGGCTAGTTGTAGCAGAATGTCAGACACCTTCACCACTCGAGCACCGCGGCACAGTGGTGGAGGGCTAGTTGTAGCAGAATGTCAGACACCTTCACCACTCGAGCACCGCGGCACAGTGGTGGAGGGCTAGTTGTAGCAGAATGTCAGACAACTTCACCACTCGAGCACCGCGACACAGTGGTGGAGGGCTAGTTGTAGCAGAATGTCAGACACCTTCACCACTCGGGCACTGCGGCACAGTGGTGGAAGTCTAGACCATTCGTTACCGCAACCCAACGGTGGAGGGCTATATACTACTAGTGGTATATTGTAGCAGGATGTCAGACACCTAACAACTCGGCCACCTTTACCACTTAAGCTTGACTATAGCGCGACCCTGGTTGGTACATGTATGTGTACCATCAATAAAACCCTCACAATAGTATACGATGAATTAATTTTATTCTACCACGTTAATATTTCACAAATGCCAATATTGAAAGCTCCATGTCAGTTCTGCACTTAGTAGTTATTGGCGATCTCAATCATGTTTATCCAAGTGATTTCTCCTACGTACGCCCAGGAATGAGAGTTTATGTTGTCATGAATACACACCTTCCTCACATAATTGTCCACGTGAGTGAAATCGCTCGCATTGAAAATGTCTTTCTTTTCATCGCCAGGTGGCGCGGGATCCGGATATCCAGCCTCTGTATCTACATCTCGAAACGTGCGCTGGAAACTCTGATGAATTGTAAAGGAAATTATTACTATGATATGACTTGGAATAATTGTTTATTTCTTCGATGTGCAGTCTATAATGTATTGTTATAAATTACAGTAAAATTCAATCCAACGCTATGTTATCCGATTCCGTACGTTGTGTTGTGGCTCTCCGATGGTAAGCTGCAGGCGGATACTTACGCGAAGCAGGATGGTATATTTCTACTAGATATGTTTGTAATATTTAATCACTAAGTCATGTTACAATGTAGTAGGCTGTATGTAATAAGACATGTTCGGACATCATCCTACAAAAGCTGCTAGAAATCTATATAGCTATACTACAACACCGACGCCAAACCTGCTTATATGACATACTGATACACTTTTAGGTCACATCCGCTTATTGCGACACCTTAATTATTTATTTATTTTGAGAGTTTTACGTCCTCACATGGTCTTACGACCTTCGATGGGCCTTGCGACACCTACCGAGACGCTCCCATATGAAACCTGCTTATATATATTCATACTGATACACTTTTACGTCACATCCGCTTATTGAGACACCTTCCGAGACGCTCTTGCACCAAACCTGCTTATGTAGAGACATACTGATACACTTTTACGTCACATCCGCTTATTGAGACACCTTCCGAGACGCTCTCGCACCAAACCTGCTTATGTATAGACATACTGATACACTCTTACGTCACATCCGCTTATTGAGACACCCACCAAGACGTTCCCACATCAAACCTAAACACAAATTTAAATCTCATTATATTGAGACATACCGTTGAACTCTCGTGTCGATGTCCTTTGCTGTCGACTTTTCTTATAAGTGAGGAGCTCCGTTTCTGTCCTAGGTGATGCCTTGACATATCAACATCTGGAATACGAGGAAATATAAACTAGGTAACAGGTCGTCTGGACCACAGGGACCTGAGAATTTGTTACAGCTAGTTTTGGACCTAAAATATGGTGTTAAGAGTAATTTTACGAATTTGGGGGGGTTAAGATCAAGTTTCGATAAAAATGCCCTCACAATGGTCATAAAAGCTCAAGGGTGGAAAGCTTTCCAGACCCCATCTACCTTTCTTGCATCAAAAATCACATTTTTAGTTGAGGTACGAAAAAACGCTTGGTGCCGTTGGAAAGATGGATACTTTTTATTTTATAAACAGCTGCCTAATGAGACAAACAATAAATTAAACTGCTTCTGTCTAACCCATGTTAGTATATGTTGATTTATAAATCTGAAGAATATGTAAGATTTTCTGTTAAGATCGTTTTCCTTACCTCTCAGTCCTTGTTCCACCAGCGGTAGAATCGGTTTCTATTGAGAGAAGCAATGACGTCATAATCCTTCAGTCTTCTATGACGTCAAAGTAATTGTTTACAAGGTCGCGACACATGACATTCAATTTCGCCCTAAAATGGAATCTACTAATTCGTAGCAGTAAAGTTATTCAGGAGGGATCCAAACTTACATAAACTAGCAAACTGTCAGCGTTAACGCGGCCATTGGGTGGTTCTCGGGTTCCGTAAGTTCATTCCGGATATCTATTTTACAATATTCGGGATAAGTTGTTCGGTAACGAAAAAATCAACAAAGATAATAAGAGAATACGGAAACGTCAACTAAGCCACAATCCGAACTCAAAATAATTTGACTAGAGAAAAATATGAACAAAGGAAGTATTAATTAACACGGATACCTTTGAAAAGTACAAAAGAAAAAGACCAGGTGTTCCGAAAAGTAAGCGTCTGCTGCTTCATCGACGACACTCATCATGAAAAAGACAAATTTCACTTCCTCAAAGAGTGAACTGAGGCATTATTCTAAATCACAACAAATATGCATACTTATGAGCCTATCAAAAAGCGTCCATTTCACATCATAAAAGGATACGGAATATTAAGAGTCGACAATACGAATGGAGACAGCATGCTTTGGGGATGGCCAATTTATTCTCTTAGACTAATGCTACGATGCTGAATTGAGAATTAAGTCGGCAAAAAACTCCCTAGCCATAGACTTCCCAACTTCATAACGTAAAGCTGCCGTGTCCTCCAAAAAAACGGTTCACATAAACGTACGTCATATCGGGTGGGGAAAGTTTGGATAACCACCGATGCTTTAACACACATCGGGATCTATGTATACGCATTCAGGCATACATGCAGCTGCAGGTTTATGGAACAGTTTCGCTGAAATAATCTTTAATCAAATACATCACATAGCTTATTCTAGTTTTCCGCACATTGACCTCGTAATAATGCCAGTATAAACAAAAGTATAAAAATTGGGTCAATCGTAGAAATATATTTCTTTTCAGTATTTCCCAATGGACATTTTTTTTTCATTTGCCAAAAATAAAATTTCTTTACTAAAATCGTAAGATATCAATTTTTTCCATCAGCAAAACCAATTTTCCGTAAGTTGTAAACAATTTAATTTCCATGACCTTGACAGTAGGTCAAGGTTGTTCATTTGAATATACTATCAGTTCAAATAAAAATATCAGTGCCCTGTGGCCCTGGACAGTTTGAAGATTTTAAAGTAATTTAGTTCACCTCAATGACATTGAAAGTGACTCTGTGATATTCATCTCAACATGTTACTTGCCAAATATCAACACCCAGGGCGTTCTGGTCATACATTTAAACGTTTGATAACTTGTTTCACTCCGTGACTCTAAATATAAGTCATGATAATTGATTTGAACAAATCAAGTAGGCTTTCAGTCCATCTTGTACATTTCGTTATGCAAGAAAAATCATTTTTGGTTTTTGATCATATAAGTATATTTACATTCTAATTGTTTCTTCTCTACAAAAATATACCAACTGAAAACAACAAGCACTAGACTATGAATACAGTATGAATACATCCATTCACGTGAATTACTTATGACGTAATATATTGATCTTGCTCAATGCGAGTCTTTCCAATCCGCTTCGGATAACATGGGTGTCTTTGGGCAAGCCCGAGAACATTGTTCATTACTGTTCTCGAAACAAGAACAACCTTTCTGTCACCCTAACGACAAGAACCAAGCATGAGAACACGTTCTCGGAACAAAAATCTCACACCACCTTTTAGGCGAGAACAGCAGGAACAAAGATGGCGGCTAAAATGTGATAACTAGTTTATGGTTTCCATTTTTTCTTATATGTGCAATCAGTTTATAATTTCCATTTTTTTATATTAATTAATTAAAGTTTACATTTTTGGTATATTAATTTGTGCAATCAGATTGTAATTTACACTTCAGGCAACCACTCCCCACGATATACTTTCGAGTGGTGAGGGGTACTCGCAAATCATCCAATACGTGGTTAAATACATTTCTGCTTATTCAGAAAAGCCAAGCTTCATTTTTCCGACATCTTTATTTGTTCTTGATTTGTTCTAGCTGTTAGAGCGTCATTCCATAAGAACAAGTAAGAACATATTCTTGATTGTTCTTGGACAATGTTCTCGGTCCCGCCCAAAGACACCCCTAGAGAACGTCCCAACGTCAAACGCTCAAATGACTACGGTTAATTATTTGCGCCAATTTTGATTAAAATCAGGGCTGTTTCGTCAATGTGGTTTTAAGGACGACACAAAAACAAATGCAGTTATTTACAAAAGTTTTCAAAAAAAGTAAATGAAATTTTTTTCTGTTCGGCAGTTAAAATGTAAATATGTGAATTGAACGGCGCGGGCTTCATGCAATATGGATGTAACCGATTTTCATTCACATCGGCATGAAAATAAAAAAAAAAACGCCGTTCAATCCCTATATGAATGGGTCAAAATAATTAAAAAAGTATTTTAGTGTGCAATCCCTCTGAGCGTTTATTAGTATTGATTTTAAATGGTGCCATTTGGTCGGTATCATATACAAATCATTACTGTGAAAATAAACTAAGATAATATGTTTTACTTCCATGATGTCTTGAAAACAAAATTGATATCAATACGCCTCTAAGTCATTTACTCGTCAGTAAGTAATAACAGAGCCATAAAAGCCATCTAAGTGACATGCACACCTCTGTCAATAAGTATTGTGTAATGTGAGTTTGCCGCTTTCGATTCAGGTAAAGCTGTGGTTAGAAATCTTGCTTATTTGTAAACATTTTCTTCGGGTTGGAAAGTATAATTTATGTAAAGATACTATGTACGTGGACACGATATGTTAACGGCATACTTGAGATAATCAAGAACGGATCACACACATCAACACCATATATACTAGTAACAACATCAAATTTACATGCGAGGAAGAAATGGACAGCACAATGCCCTTCCCAGACACTCTGTTGGTAAAGAATATACAAAAAAAATCACCCACGGAACTTCAATTCTCACCATTCTTTACATCAAAAGTTAGGTGTCGTACGCACATTACTCAATAGATGCGAGACAATTGTCACAGAACAGCATGACAAATTGCAAGAGTAGAAACACATTGCTAGGGCAATGAAAACATGTGCATATACGGAATGGGCCCTAAAACGGGTAGAATAGCAGTGTCAAAGTCAGGGAAAGGTCAAGTAGTCATCCCGTATGTCAAAGTAGGTCAACACCATAGATACTAGAAACAACATCAAGAGAATATATCGCAATCATGAAAAGCAACAGCCATGAAGCCCCACAAGACACTTCAGAACATTCTTGTACACCATAAGGATAATACACCAAAAGAAACTGTCGCAGAATGCGTTTACAAGATCTGATGCCAAAACTGCGACGCATGATATATTGGAGAGACGGGAAGACGATTTGATGTTCGCCTTGGTGAACACCGGAAAGATACTGAAACACAAGAAGGAAATAAATTCTCCAGATCAGAAAAGAAGCAGACGGAGTCTCAGATAAACAAATCGACAATCACAGACCATGCCTTACAGGAAAACCATGTGATTGACGCGGAAATCTCATAAGTACTACAGAGAGGAAGAGCAATCTGCTGAATCGGCAGATTAAAGAAGCCATCCTGATACGCCGCAGCGGGCCGCTTCTAAATCGAGATGAGGGGGCTCACAGACTCTCGCAGATCTATGAAAAAGTCTTAAACAAAGCGTAGGTAAATCGAATAACATCGGTACAATAACTTTACTATTGTACATACGCCAAGACGCAATGCCCGATTTGTCGTTACCAACTCTTACACAATTTACACCTGCTGTGTGTACGCTTTGCTGGTCTTTTTTTTTCGATGATGGTGACAGGGTACATATCTTACTAGTCATATGTGCTTACATGGCAGCTACGCCCCTGAATGGTAGCCCTTCTTCTCTCAACTTGTTATTTGATAAATTCCATCACTTAGGCGTTAATGAAAAGTCGTTAAAATGGTTCCGGCACATTTGACCAGTGTGACCTTAAATTATGATCAAAGTCAATCATTTGAACAAATCTGGTTGTCATTTATCCAAGCGTGTTTTCAACCAAATAATGTCACCCTGGACCTTTTGGTAACCAAAAGTAGTATTTTATAAGATAATTAACCATTATGACCTTGAAAGTGGATGAAGGTCATTCATTTGACCATATCTTGGTAGCCTTTCATCCTAGTATTTTACTCACTGAAAGATCAACATCCTCTGATCCCAAGCATCCATCTGTCAAATGTCAAAATGTCTAAATCTGGTGCTGGGCCAGAAGACTCCCGCTAGATGGTTACAGGCCGGTTGATAGGGCCGTAATTCCAATGAAGTTCTCCAATGAATAACCCTTAATTATAATCCACTTTCAAGGTAACAGCTAGGGTTTAACATAGTTTAGAATGTTTTTTCTGGAAAAGCAAGATGCCTAAGGGTCACAGAACTAGGCTTGTACATGTCATGCTTTTTGAAGAGATAAATTATGAACTTGCTCCTGATGAAAATATTCTGTGACATATTTGCACAATTCAGTTCCTGCATATTACTTACTTTTACAGCAAATATTGTGAATGCACAAATTCATCATTTGGCAAATCTGTTTAACTTTCGATTATTTGCTAACCTTGAGTGCTCTAAAATAGGTACTTTACAGGTAATGTAAAAGAGGATTTTTGGCTGCATGAAGATTTTCGCTTATTTGACTTGAATTAATTCTCCACGAATATATATTCACGTGTGAATATATTCAATACTGCTCAAATGCTACAGTGTGTAAGCATTATAGACACACATTACGAAACGGCGCAAAAAAATTCACACCACATACAGTTTGATGAAATAACACATTGACAGAAAGAGACGACACCTCGGAAGTTTAATTATGAATGTGATTTATTCCAGCTTCAATATGCACATGATTATCTGTGTAAGGTTACAAATGACCAACCTGTACTACCGTGGTAGTACCTTACCAAAACATCTGTACACTCGAGCAATAATATGTACACCTTTTTGTTAAAACCCTCAAATACAAATTTCAATAATAATGATGAAAAAAATTATATATATAATTACTTCTCTCTATACATAAAAAAACAAAAAGAACCAGTACTAATACATAACGTCTCCCTTCGTCTGAAGGAGACACGTAATGTCTCCCTTCGTCTGATGGGGACACATAACGTCTCCCTTCGTCTGATGGAGACACATAACGTCTCCCTTCGTCTGATGGGGACACATAACGTCTCCCTTCGTCTGATGGGGACACATAACATCTCCCTTCGTCTGATGGGGACACATAACGCCTCCCTTCATCTGATGGGGACACATAACGCCTCCCTTCGTCTGATGGGGACACATAACGTCTCCCTTCGTCTGAAGGGGACACATAACGTCTCCCTTCGTCTGATGGGGACACATAACGTCTCCCTTCGTCTGATGGGGACACATAACGTCTCCCTTCGTCTGATGGGGACACATAATGTCTCCCTTCATCTGATGGGGACACATAATGTCTCCCTTCGTCTGATGGAGACACATAACATCTCCCTTCGTCTGATGGGGACACATAACGCCTCCCTTCGTCTGATGGGGACACATAACGTCTCCCTTCGTCTGATGGAGACACATAATGTCTCCCTTCATCTGATGGGGACACATAACGTCTCCCTTCGTCTGATGGAGACACATAACATCTCCCTTCGTCTGATGGGGACACATAACGTCTCCCTTCGTCTGATGGGGACACATAATGTCTCCCTTCGTCTGATGGGGACACATAACGTCTCCCTTCGTCTGATGGAGACACATAACGTCTCCCTTCGTCTGATGGGGACACATAATGTCTCCCTTCGTCTGATGGGGACACATAATGTCTCCCTTCGTCTGATGGGGACACATAACGCCTCCCTTCGTCTGATGGGGACACATAACATCTCCCTTCGTCTGATGGGGACACATAACGTCTCCCTTCGTCTGATGGGGACACATAACGTCTCCCTTCGTCTGATGGGGACACATAACGTCTCCCTTCGTCTGATGGGGACACATAACGTCTCCCTTCGTCTGATGGAGACACATAACGTCTCCCTTCGTCTGATGGGGACACATAACATTTCCCTTCGTCTGATGGGGACACATAACGTCTCCCTTCGTCTGAAGGAGACACATAATGTCTCCCTTCGTCTGATGGGGACACATAACGTCTCCCTTCGTCTGATGGGGACACATAATGTCTCCCTTCGTCTGATGGAGACACATAACGTCTCCCTTCGTCTGATGGGGACACATAACGTCTCCCTTCGTCTGATGGGGACACATAATGTCTCCCTTCGTCTGATGGAGACACATAACGTCTCCCTTCGTCTGATGGGGACACATAACGTCTCCCTTCGTCTGATGGAGACACATAACGTCTCCCTTCGTCTGATGGGGACACATAACATTTCCCTTCGTCTGATGGGGACACATAACGTCTCCCTTCGTCTGAAGGAGACACATAATGTCTCCCTTCGTCTGATGGGGACACATAACGTCTCCCTTCGTCTGATGGGGACACATAATGTCTCCCTTCGTCTGATGGAGACACATAACGTCTCCCTTCGTCTGATGGGGACACATAACGTCTCCCTTCGTCTGATGGGGACACATAATGTCTCCCTTCGTCTGATGGGGACACATAACGTCTCCCTTCGTCTGATGGGGACACATAACGTCTCCCTTCGTCTGATGGGGACACATAATGTCTCCCTTCGTCTGATGGGGACACATAACGTCTCCCTTCGTCTGATGGGGACACATAACGTCTCCCTTCGTCTGATGGGGACACATAACGTCTCCCTTCGTCTGATGGGGACACATAACGTCTCCCTTCGTCTGATGGGGACACATAACGTCTCCCTTCGTCTGATGGGGACACATAATGTCTCCCTTCGTCTGATGGGGACACATAACGTCTCCCTTCGTCTGATGGAGACACATAATGTCTCCCTTCGTCTGATGGGGACACATAATGTCTCCCTTCGTCTGATGGGGACACATAACGTCTCCCTTCTTCTGATGGAGACACATAATGTCTCCCTTCGTCTGATGGGGACACATAACGTCTCCCTTCGTCTGATGGGGACACATAATGTCTCCCTTCGTCTGATGGGGACACATAACGTCTCCCTTCTTCTGATGGAGACACATAATGTCTCCCTTCATCTGATGGGGACACATAACGTCTCCCTTCGTCTGATGGGGACACATAACGTCTCCCTTCTTCTGAAGGAGACACATAATTTCGGGTACCATTATGTCAAAATCCAGTTCTGTCATAACCAAGCATACCAACATCAAATTTTTCTTTTTTTCTTCTTCTCCTAACTGGATATTATTTTGAAGTTAGGATCAGAAATGTATACAACATTCATAATAAAAGCCTTAACAACTCATAGTTAGTGAAAATAGTTTCTTGCTAATTTAGGGAAAGTCAACCGCAAATATACAATTGTAATAATCTCACAAATGTAATTTCATTCCTACCTACTAAACAGAGATATGTTATTATTAATATCCTGGTATTGTTTGATGCAACTCTCAATTGCAAAACAAGTACCATAAAATGGTACTTCACCTATACAAGAACACATTTATATAGAAATGCCTAGAATCCTTACAAACACCAGGGCCTGTATCCATGAAACCATTAATTCTGAAGCTCAAGCATGGATTCTATGCTCAAATCTAATTTCTTGCAACTCTCTTGTCAAATGATAAAGAAAAAAGAAGATGTACCTGGTAAATGATAAAAACAGCTTTAGCCCTGTATTTCTCTAAGTTAATGACAAAATATGATTTTTTTTTCTTTACATTATAAGAACAGAAGTTTAAGCCTGATACAAGTTTCATGAATAAGGACCCTGAACTCACACCTCATTTTGACATTTAGAATTATTATTCCTCCATAGCAAGATTTTTCAGGGTTGAAATTTAAATTACATGTAATACAAAGCACATATAGATATCTGTATATATTATATAATAGGTGCACATAAACTTCATGTACAAATACACATGTACCAAAGTAACACTACCAGGTATGCATGCATTAAAATAACACACTAGGTACATATGTACTTAAGACAGCAACTTCTACTTTAGAACCATAGATGTTGCTTCCAAGTGATAAGACAGATCAATTTCATCAATACACACTTTCCAGTTCAGAAAACATCTTTTATAATTCTATATTCACAAATGTTCAGTTCCGTTTTTGTGGTACAGTACATGTTGCTTCATCCGTTCTAGGTCAAGTTTTTGTTAATGTTTGTTAACTTTCAGTACACTTTGTGTAATACTACAATACAAGTCATCTCCAGACATGCAGCTGATGTTCTAGGATTTTACTTGAAAATAAACTTTCAGCATTTGACTCACAAACTAAATACCCTCAATGGCACACAATGGGTATCTGGACTATACATAGTGAAATACATTTTATGACCAATAAATAGAAACCTTCCTTTTGTACAAATAAGCATGCCACCTGATTTTAAAGGCCCAATATACATAACTTCAGGAATTTTTTCGTGATTCTGAAAAATTCTGACAAAAAATCCAGTTAATAACCATGCAAAAATAAGTCTAAAACGAAGTAAACCTGAGCGGTAACTAACAAGAAACTCTTGACAGAAAAATCCAAGGAACTGAAAATACTTCAGGTGGGGCCCACTTCAACAACAAACCGAAGGTAGAAGACGGTTAGAAATGGACGCGTGTTTACAATTACCGAGTTTCAACTACTGCTGTACCGGTAACCGCGTAAGAATTCATCTTGAATATTGCTGATATCAGCTAGTCTTAACTAAATCTATAAATATAATAAGTTATTAGGCTTGATTTTCGCTTCAAGTTTTGCCGAAAGTTACGTACATTGGGCCTTTAAAGATTTCCCAAAATGTTACAAAAAACTTTTACTGAAAAAACTGTTTCAGTTCCTAACATTTATTTCCCATACAGATGGTACAGATTTCAAATAGAGCATCTATCTGAAAAAATAAATGAGATTTCCATAAACATGACAAAAGTGATTTTTGAGCTGCAGAATGCCTCTTTGTTTACTTCAGTTCAAACCAAATAAGTTCATTACTGTTTATATTCACCCAACACATTTTCCGTTAAAATGGTGGTCAAAGGGAAACAGGAACAACAAATCTATATTCTGTGTCAGAAACATTTTTCATTTAACAATTAGGCAGCACTAGCCCTTCCAAAAGCTTTGCATGGTCCAATTGAAGACTTAAGTACAATACTAACATCACACAGGAGGTATAATACAGGAGATACCTTGATAGGTAAAACATGAAATTATAAAAACTTTCATATTTCAAAAAGTCATATTTTTTTTCTATTCTTAACAAAAATAACAACCAACAACCATGAAGATGATAGGTCACACATCTACACTTAACATAAATAATTGTATATTGCTGTACAAGAATTTAGCACTTGCAGTACGTATCATTCAATTCTTTTATACACTAGTTATATTTATAAGAGTTTCCATGCTGAATGACACTATGCTGAGTAGACTTCCCTTCTAGGACTGTCATGTTAACTCAAAGTGGTACAGAAGAAACATGCATACAACTACCATAATGTAGCATTGGGGTTCTTTATTATACGGTGAATCCTAAAATTCAGCCAAGGTCCGACATTTGAACAAATTTGAGAGCCCTTCATACTTCAAGGCTTTACTATTTGTCAGATATAATCACCCTTAGCCTTTTAGTTATTCAGCGGAAGTTGGTTTGCATAAATGACCCCAAGTACTTCATCCCACCACCCTTTTGCCAAATATCATCACTCTAACCTGTATAGCTACACAGTTGTCATTTATATTATAAATAAGCCGGTTGGCTCAGGGGTTGGCCAGACAGGCGGATGACAAGACACCACACCATCCCATACACAGTTACACAGATTTTATTCTGAATATAGAAATTTACATATTCTTTTGCAAATAAGACATCACCCTCATATAGAATGTCTTGAAATTTGAAATAAAGAAAAATAAATGATTCAACAGAAAAAGGTTCCTAAATGGGATGACCCAAAGACATAATAAATGGGAATAACACACGAGATAACAAGTGGAGACTACTCTGTATAAGTTTCTTTACAGTTACTGGTAGCCTTATCGTTAAGGAAAAGATAATTCTGATCAAAGATTTTTAACAAACGGCAATAAATAGGAATAAATTAGAAAATTAGTTAAACTACTTCAAAACTTGTGTTGAAATTGACGCCCTAATATTTTCATTGTGCATGTACATGTCTGGACAAGATATTTCGACAAAGGGCAAATGATCTGTAAAAGAGAGTCGGAATATGATCGAAAAATACCTGGATGCACAATATCATGGCCTAGTAGATTCGGAGTAGTTGTTGCCCGGGGTAAAATATAAACAAAATATAATACTTTAAGTGGATAACAAACATAAAATAACTGATGTGGATTTCACTTGAGTAGTTTTGTGTTATAAACGTCGATTTAAAATAAATGCAAAATAAATAGCAAAGGTGGTGTGCAGATTAATGGGTCACTCATTGGATTCAAATCTCACAAAATATCTATAGTAACCACAAAGTGAAGCTAAAGACGAAATGTGTGTCTCTTAAGGCATTTCAAAGAACCTGTTAAAATACTTAAATGCATTTAATGACCATAAAAGTCATACAAGGTCATGAACTTTTCATCCTTCATCCCAGCATGCAATTTTCTCAAGAGCATTTTGTTGAGTTATAGAGCTGATCTACAGTATTCTGCACTTTTGACAATATGTGACCATATAAGAATTGAAAGTCATTTTTTTAACTTTCATAGTGCTATGAAAGTTAAGCCGCTACATCCATATTGCATGAAGTGGGTTGCAGTGCAAATGTAAATATATCACCATGAAAGGGGTTTAAGGTAATCCACAGGAACAAACTTGATAACTATGTTATCAACACCCTAATTTATTTTGGTTATTCTACGGTGAATATTATCGAATATAATTTTTTTCACAACCACTCATATACGTACAGATGTGCTAGACCTACTTGAGATTTAATTGGACTATCAGCGGCAAGTGACATAATTATCTATTTCAGCAACTAAAATCTTCATAACTACAGCAAGGATTAATTTTATGGAAATCATTATGGTACTATTTCATACAGGTTGATATGATATCTAACAAACAGCCTTGGAGGAATGTTCACTTTATATAGAAGCAGAACTACGTTGCAAAATATACATAACAATCTCCTTCTTTGTATACTTTTTGAAACGGGCGTAGTAAATACATCACATTACAGGCAAAAACACAGACACTACTAGTACTGGAGAAAGCACAAACTACAGGAGAAACTAGAACCGTTATCCGGAGGATAACCAATACCCCAACTGAAGGTGCTGGTTGTTTATACATAGTTTTAGCATGAAGGGGCATAACTCTGAATCTGTTGCACAAAAGGCCCATACTGCCTGTATCGCTCATCAATTTATATCATATAAAATCCCTCTTATTATAAAAGAGCAGAAGGGTTTTATAGATATAAAACTATAACTCCTCTATTGGGCCCGCAACTCTGTACCCAGGGGGCCACAACTTCTGATCTATTTATACAACATTAAGTCCCCTTTGGACAAGGATGCTCCAGACCAAATAGCTAAACCTTCTCTAATAGTACAGAAACAAGAAATTTTACAACTTTAATCCCCAAATTGCCCTTGTGAGCCCATGTGATGTGATACTATGTGCTAGCGTTTTCTATATATGTTATCACATTAACAAAATGTAAGTAACGTCCAACTGTACCAAACAAGGAACTGAAATAATTCACCCTATAACTTAATGAAAACATGCAAACCTATCAGTCATGCTTATACTTATGAAATATCAAAGCAGGACAATGTATATGCATCAAACACCAGATTTGTGGCTCTATACCTATATACGAAATACATGTTGTACCTGATTTGTACTTCTACACACACATGTACAGTATATATATACCAGATTTGTGGTAACATACCTATATACGAAATACATGTTGTACCCGATTTGTACTTCTACACATACATGTACAGTATACATATACCAGATTTGTGGTGACATACATATCCAATTCATGATTTCTAGTTCTTGGCAAATAATCATCTATAAATTCCTGGGAATGAATATAAACCTTGACCTTTTGATGAAATGACTTAACAAAATATTAAGCTGGTATACATACCTATTACCTTGTACTAAAAACTAAAGAATGATTTAGATGATGACATATGGACTTGTAACATTATTAAGATGAAAACCTGTTGGCAGCCAGATACTTTGTAAGCCAATAAGACGGAACCCTTTGAATGCCAATCAGATTGAACCTGTTGGCAGCCAATCAGATGGAACCTGTTGGCAACCAATCAGATGAAACATATCAGATTTCAAAAATGTATGTTTCAAACAGTTAAGAGACACAGCTTGCCTGCGAGAGATCATCATCACACAAAATCTGGGTGATTAACACAAGCTACATCACAGCTATCTACCTGACAATGTTGATACAGGATCTGCAAGATACCAACAATGTAACAAGTTGCCTCCCCTTCCATTATTTATAATGTGATTTTACATCAACAGTAGAACAAATATATAACAAGGGAAATTTCTAACAGACTGGAACTTTTTCATTGGAACAGCATAGGTTTGAATTCTCTCCGAAATTAATTGACTGTTCACATAGCTAAGATTTTTTTTCAGTCTGTGTTATGAGCTGATTACTGTTCTTTAAAATTATTATTCATTTATTTATTAACTTAATTAAATTTGAAGTTTGAATTTCCTGGGCGGGAAGTATATAGTTTATCTAAACTAACACAATAAATAATCACAGCATGCTCCATACACATCACCAGGCAGCTGGTGTTATGATAAAAGTAAACGTACTGTTGAAATTATTATGTGTACCAGACTATCACCCATGAAATATCCATTCTTCAAACTCAAGAAAACAACAGTGATCCCACTATGTGTGACTCACACATAAAGATGTAAGGCTACAGAAATCACTTACTAAAAGCTGCAATCACAGCCCACACAAGCTCATTGGTCCCCTCTTTCATACTTTCATTTTCAAAGTCCAAATCTAACAGCTCGCGCACACGCTTCATTGCAATTTCATAATCATCATCAGACAAGGGTGCGAATGCATTTTCAAGAACGTCTGAAGCATGTGCGAGATAGATCAGAGACAGAAGTCGTCGATCCATTCTGTGTGCGTCATTCGTCCAGCGGCTGAGGACTGCGTCCTGGACTTTCTTTATGAGTTTCTGTTTCACTCCTGAGTCTGTGAGGGGGTGTGTGGTCATGTCAAAAAGCAGGAAGTTTTGTTTTTCAGTGGAACATACACCTTTTTCCACCAGATTTTTTGCAAGCCTCTCCCGGACATTTCGCAATTGGTATCGTAGCTTCAAAGGGTTCCATGTTTCTCCTGTAATTAACATAAAATTGAAATATGATTTGTAATAAACGGTAAGATCAATAATAAGATGAGGTTAAAACCTTTAGACTGCGGTAGCTGATTACACAATGAAATTAAGGGCCAAAAGGACCTGCATCATTCCACCTGTTTTAATCTCAAATACTTTTGAAGTCCCTTAAAATTGGCTTATATGAAGATACAGCAATTGTTAAAATCAAAGTCATTCTTAAGAAGATCTTAAAAGATTTCAACACATTTGACCCATGTGACCTTGAAAATCACAAAAATACAAGGACTATTATTATAAGATGAACGTTTCATAACTTTGTCATTAAATAGCCCATTATCACAAAGGGACACTTGATAAAAAGATTGCCACTCTAACTTACCACTTAAATATTCAATCCAGCTCTGTACGGTTTCTGGGGGTTCGGTCTCCTTGACATGTCTTAGTGCTTCGTCCAATAAGACATCACCAGTGGGGTTACTGTTCCGACACAATATTTTTCTGTTTAAAAGACTGCGTCTTCTCATTCCGGCTTTTTCCAATTCAACCCTTCCTCTTAGAGCCAACTCTATCAATATACACCCCCGCAGTCCGGAAGATATGCAGTCATTCCAAAATGATGTGTACCCCTAATAAAACAGAAACAACACTGGCTTATGGTAGTGTTTATCAAAAAGGGTAGGTAGATAAAGTTTGTGTCTTATAACTGTATATGCATGCAATCAATTATTTTGACCCTTAATTTGATCTTACTAAATTTAAATGTAAATTTAACATGAACATAAAATAACTTGTGTCAATCAGGGATAGAGAAAACTTGGGCAGGTGTTATATTACTGGTTGTACATATACATAATGTATACCATACAACTGTTTTTTACCATATCTACAATTTCACATTTCCACCATGGCCACCTTTTATAACTGCATTGTTTTTCAAATCTCAACTATTCAAACCAAGAGGAATGCTGATTGGTCAGCCAATCAGTAGTGCTGACATCTGATATGTCTACTTTCACTTTTGATTACATGTGTGAAGGTCACAATGAGATATACTAATTATTTAAGCGATTGGTACCTGACAAAAACAACTGTTGTTTACCATATATACATGTTTATTAAAACACAGTTTTTTTGAGTGTTTTTTTACCAATCTGTGCTTATGGGTACCGTATGATAATGGCCATTTCCAAATTTTACTCTTTGTGATTTTAGCTCTTTTGGTCTTCAAGCTAGAGTGTAGACTTCTCGATCAATCAACATTAGCCCAAAATTGCAACAGGTTTATGTGCAGCACAGGAGTACAAGACTATTGTGCAATTAAAAAACCATAGAAATAACACATGCACACTACAAAACTATATATATCATCGGGACACCAGTCTCAGCCTACCCTGTATTCCATCTGGAAGTATATATACCGGTACATCCTGTATTTTGTGTTCCGGAACTGATTTTAAAATCAATACTATTTCATGATCATATTTAAATGCACAAGTGATCGCGACCAATATTTTGAACACTAAATTGTTATATTACTATATATTGGACTTAATTTGCATACTTTTACATTAACATGTAAACCTCTTCATATTGTGAATTGTAAGATATGGGGATTTGTTACAGGGTAAAAGACCCATCAAAAAAGAAAAGATAAAAGAAAATGTGCAGCAAAAGGAAAAAGATATCAAAATTATGAATCCAATATACCAGAGCTAGAATTTCCAAGTGGCTTGGAAAAACACTTTTGAATGCATGGTTTGAATATTTCAATATTATTTATTTAACAACAATTATGAAACATCTAATCAAACTTAAATCAATCACAATTGTTGGCCTGGATGGTAGCGCGTGAGGGGTCTTATTGTCGAAGGAAACCGGAATACCCGGAGAAAACCTGCATGGTTGGGCAGGTGATCCCGAACCTTTTCACGTTTGGTCGGGAATGAAACCCTGGCCGTCTTGGTGGAAGGCAAGTGCGCTATCTACTGCACCACCTGACCACCTAATACCAGAGAAATAATTTCCAAGTAGCTTGGAAAATCAGGTTTTAATGCATGGTTCGAATTTGACTTTGTGCAGGGGATTTATGACTGTAGAATATGTAAAGATTAAACATGATAGTTAATGTTAAATATAGCCCTTTTTTATGAGAAATCAAATTTTATTGCAGGATGTAGCATGTTGGAGACAATTTAAATAAATCTAAATTAAATACAATGTGTTTTTTTCTGTCGTGTTGTTGTTTAATTGGAAACATTTACTGATCATTAAACATAGATGGAACACCAAATACTTGGGGCAGAATATCATGCAGGTACTCAATACTAGACAATAATGGTATTCCATCTGGAAGTTGGAACACCAGTCTTTTCACTTTAGTTTCTTTTCCTGAATAATATAAGTATCTGGTCAAACATACCTATATGGAAGTCTTGGGTTTTATATGTATGGAAAAAGATAGGGAAATGGTCATGTGATAACCTCATTCATTCATCCTTTAATTATAATTAGTAAGCTTGAAGTTAACTAATTGTATATAATAGATCAATCGTAAAAACTCCCAGTAACATACATTTAAACGAACTACTATGAAAGGTCATGATCATATCTGAGAGAAAGTCCTCTCAACGTTTCTTATTTTCCAACCAATGCTGCAATGTCAAAACTAACCTACAAAAATGTACGACTTTGGAAATTAGATGACGTAGACGATTTTGTATCGATGCGTTATCAAAATTTATCGAGTATTAGACAATAAAGGAAAGGTCAACAACATAATTTCCACTTTACACTTGTGCGAAAATAAACCACGTATAATGGGAACAGACCTCTCTGTCTTTTAGCCCTAATAACAGAACTTCCTCTAGCAAAGTGAGACGTGTTTCCTTTGAATCATGATCTTCGTCTTCTTCTTGATAATTATCATTATCTTCTCGGTTTTCATTTCCACCTTCAGCTCCATGGGATGGCACAACCTTGCGCTGAACAAGGCCACTAGACCTGCTTGTCATTGTTGTCACCAAATGTCAACCCAGGTTTTAATATTGGGCAAATATTCTGGAGGCAACTTCCTTTCCGCTTTACCAACAACAAATATGGCCGAAGAAATGTTTTGACGTAGACACGCGATTTAACGAGATTTGACAAAATATTGAAATATCTCATTCAATTGAATATGAAATAATATCATTACTTTTTATTGGTGAATTTCTGGTAATTATCATATGTATAACTTATAAATGAAATAAATCAAAGACTACAACCAAGGAAAAAATGAAGTTATAATCTAAACTACAGTTAGGACTCGGCGAGGGATATTTACGAACTAACCGGAACATAATCAGAATTTTCATTACTTTTAAAATACTAGTTAGAAATGGATGTGCCAACCATACGAAAAAAATATTTTTGGTGTTACATTTCTGTTGTAAAAAATCGTTTCAGCTGTATTGAGAGGCTGCATTATTGCAAAGAAATCATACACAGGGAAATTCCGGATTTCATTCACAGTCCACGAGTCTTTAGTTTTTACTTCATAAGTTTAGGCTCGCAGACTTAACAAAAATATTAATACTAAATAAGGAATTAAATAATTAAAGTGTCTAATATTTTGGATGGCATAGTTATTTAATATATAAATTTGATAGATTTATAATTATTTGCCGATGAATTGAAATAAACATTACTTCGTGTTCACTGTTGTCAAGGTAAACATCTGCCCCTGTCAGGTTCCTAGTGGGAAGGTGTGTGCAACTCGACTGTTTCGAAGTTAAACGTAGACCCCTGAAAATGAATGTCAGGACATATAACCCATCTGTTCGGGTTGGAAATTGGAATGAAGATATCCAGTTAGAAGAGGTAGATTATATGGCATTTGAAAATATATTTGATGTCTCAACAGACAATGTGTATAATTCATAAACAGTAAATTGATGGACGTTGCTCAGTATTCTAGCTGTTATCATCATTGCTTGAAGTAGGCTTCATGTTTTGATTTTTGTAGCGAAATATGCGTGTTCTATTGCATCTTCAAGATTGTTATAGGGAACAAGCTCTTAAATACTTTGATATACCCTAGATCTAGACATAGCTACTTTGTAAGTTTATAGCCACAAATGTGTTTACAGTTTTCTCTAGCTTACTGTATTGCTCATGGTGTAATATTATTTGCAATGCCATTTATATCTTTAATTTAATTGACAATGTGCATTTATGTTACCATGCATGTCAGGTTATTTTAAATGAATAAACATTATTTTTTGTTATTATTAAGCTACACATGGGTGGTGGTGGGTCAAGTGGGGCCAATTATTAAACTCTACAGTACAAACACACTAGAAGACCTAATCAGTGGACACTCAGACATTCTCTTACATTGATTGTAGTCTGTATGTAGAAGTTGAGAGTACAGGTCATCTTACTTGCCTCGGTTAGAGGGAATTTCCCTTATGTCAAGTGTAGGGTGTCCAACTACAGATCAAAAGGTTGCTAGTTCGAATCCAAGTGGTGCAGATTATTTTTTCATTACTCCTTCCTGCTACAAGCCCACTCTAAGGGTAAAAGCAACAGGAGATGTCTTGGATAGAGCGAACCTGGCCCCAGTTTCATCAACATTCCTTAACTTAAGGAAATATATATATAGGTCCATAGGAAAACATAACTAAAGTTAAGGAAAATATTTTAAGTTAAGGAACTTAAGTTCCTTAAAATCTGTAATGCATTCATATGGAGGTTTTTAAAGTTAAGGAATATTTCCTTGAGTTGAGGAATGTTGATGAAACTGGGGCCTGGTTGTTGTATGTTGTATGTTGTCTTCAGGTTCTAAGACTTTGGGATGGAGGGAATAATGTAGAAGTTGAGAGTACAAGTCACATTACTAGCCTCTGTTAGTGGGAGTTTCTCTTTAGTGTCCGATTAGAGACTGAAGGGTGGCTAGTTCAAACCCTGGTGGGGGCCAATTCAGTTTTATTATCCTCCCTATACATTGAAGACTCATGGATGCACAGGCATTTGTATCTCAAATCTTGTACGTAAAAAATGTACAAGCCTTCGTACCATACTAATTTACAAAATAGTAGGGTAAGAAAGCCTTATACTTAATAGATAAAAATGCCTGTGTGGATGCGAATGCTAATGACATGTGCGAAACTTCACTTTTAAGTACTGACAATATTACAACTTATTAATTTATATTATAATAATTACAATACTGTTTACAGGATTCTTTGAAAGATTTCCTGGAGAAAAGGGAAAAGGGAGAGCTGTCTTTCCAGAAGCGCTCCAAACTGTCACAGATGCTCTTCAAGCCGGTAAATAGAACAAATTTCATAATTTGATAGATCAACACTAATTATATAGTTTACAGTTCCTTAATTATATAAATGCAGCTCCACCGATCTTAGAAAAAATATATATTTTTGTCATTGTCCCATTATCAGTGTTTACCTGAAGAAGTAACACGCTATTTGGCACTAGTTTTAATGTTGGTTGGTTGATTATTTTTACGTCCTATTAACAGCCAGTGTCGTTAAAGTTTTAATGTTGTCCAAGGTAAAATTTATGTAAGGTATATATATCAATTACGAAAAGTTCCTCAAATTTCAATTACAGTAAAACCCCACTTACTTTAACTCATGCAGACCTGATCAATAATTTGAGGAATACATGGCTGGTGGAATATGTACGAGCTTGGTCGGATCAAACAAACTGTTTGACAAATGAGGGGTATTTGAGTAAACCTCGTACAAGTGGATTTTACTGTAACAATATTTAGTTTTGAAGTTTAATTTATTACAAGGATCGATCCTAGAAATTTAGACAATTTATGTTAAGATTATTTTACACAAGCAGTGTCTAAATAAAATTAAGAAATCTTTACATAAATCATACTTTCCAATCTGAAGAAAATGTTTACAAAAATTTAGGCAATTGTAATCAACTCCTCCCACTTTACAGAGATTTTATAAATTTGTTGGCCTGTCTGTGTAGGTTGACTTGAGTATCTCCCGAGATGGTTTTGTCCACTATGGAGATGTAGTGGTCTTACAGTGTCTAGGAGCACAAGATAGAACGCACTACACAAATGATGGGCCTCGCAATACCTGTAATTTGGCAGTGACACCTCAAGCCAGTAACCTTTTACAGCTGACCAAACTAGAGGGTAACTGTGATGTCTCTGGGTGTACCTCGACAGAGCCCAACCTCCGCAGCTCGTTTGTGATCACAGGGTGAGTACAGTCAATATAACAGTATGGATCATCTGATCACTGAACAAATGAACCATTGTTTGATTGTCCACTTGAGTTTGGAAGGTCCCAGGTTTGAATTTGGTCTGGCCACACACTCTTCCCTTTCTGTTATTGTAATGTGCCTGTAATCAACCCTAATCTTTCAAACATTGGTGCATGCTTGGCAAGGAGATACCCAAACTGGGTTGTAAACTGTTGTGTCTTCGGGGATGTCAAAAACTAGGTCATTGTTACTATAAATAGAATTTGACAGATCCAAAACAATGTCAGCGCTCTACAGGTTGCATTTTTTAACCAATTAGCATAAAACTTTACATTAACGAAACACGACAAAACAGCTGTATGGTGCAGTTTAATTCATTTCTTCGGCATACTGTATCTATTACAGTGATCAATCTACGTGCGAGTCCCGAGTCCAGTACTCATAAAATTATAAAAGGACTCATAGAAATTCTAGAAATGCTCAATTTAACATTGTGGGACCCATCGTTTTCGGCAATATGTACAAAAAGGACCCATGAAAATAAATTGTAAATTTACCACTGCTATTACTAAATTTAAAAGGTGCAGCACATGTGTGTGTTACGTCATCATTAATGTAAACATACATCACCCCTTTTACGAGTTCACGTTTCAACCTGCTTTCAAAAAGTAGGTCACTGTTACTATAAACAGAAATTGACAGAAATTTTGATGTCACTGCTGTTAAGTTTCTCGACTGATTGGCCTGAAACTTGACACAAATATTCGCAAACACCATCCCTTGTACAATTCGCATTTCAACCTGCTGTGGTCAAAAACTAAATAACTGATACTTAATGAATAGAAATTGACCGAAATTTTTAATGTTTAAGTGCAAGAGTATAAGTGTCGTCTGCGATGCCTTGTTTTTTTTTTGCATTGTTGCATACACATTTCACATAATGCCATCCTAATATAAGTCTGTTTTGTTTGAAGATGTGAACCTCACCAGGTAAAAGGCAACATATTGTGCTATGGACAGGACTTTTTCCTGTGTACCATGGACGGTGAGGGAGGCAATGTAAGTATAACACTTCAAAATGTTTGTACTTCATAAATTGAGGGAAATATTTCAATGACTGGAACTTGCATAATAAGTGGATAACACATTCAATTTTAAAGCATTCACATTTTGATTTACTGAGTTTGTCAAGGTTATCGGGGTTAAATATCTGAAAAATATCAAGCAACTTAAACTTAAAACTTCTAAAAGGCCCAGGATACTGATATTGAACCTGTAGCAAATTGCTTGAATGACAGCTACCAAACTTGTTCAAATGAGTGACCTTGACCCAGTTTCAAAATCACAGGAATCGAATTTCTGAAAATTTTCAAACAATTTCTTTTAAATAACCAAAAGGCCAAGGACACTGATACTACACCTGTAGTATGCTGGAATGAAGGGCTACTAAGTTTGTTCAAACGAGTGACCTAGACCAAATTTCAAGATCACAGGAGTCAAATGTCTGAAATTTTTCAAACAAATTCTTCTCAATACTACCAAAATACCCAGTGCCTTAATAATAGACCTGTAGCATGCTGGAATTAAGGGCTACCAAGTTTGTTCAAATAAATGACCTTGACCCACTTTCAACATCACATGTGTACTATGACTAAACATTTCAATGGATTTTTTTTTATATCAGACACTGATATTTTTTCCATAACTAAAAACTAGTCATGGCTCAAATAATTAAGCCTGGGGGCTGATCTTAATCTAGGGTTAAGTGATACAGGGTGTGATATGGAAAAATATATGTATTTTCCGCTATTTAATATTCTAAATGTACTAGTGACATTGAGATCTTGTAAATATCTATTTATATCTTGTTGTGCAGCTGTTTCTACAGAGCGACAGGACAACGCTAGAAAAGTCCGCTCCACGTTCTCGTCATCAGCCGGTGACTTTTGTCAGCCAACCGTCTGCTCTCACAAAATGGAGGATACTTCACTACAACCCACAGTTGAGGATGGAACATGAAGATCATCCTGTTTCGGTAAATAATGTCCCAATATATCATCCATACCTCTGTTTGAACCATATATATATAGTTTGTTTCCTTTTCACAACTAGCATAGTCAGAATACAAATCCCTATTTCAGTATATTAGATCCTTTTCTCAGTGAGTTAATCAGATTCTTGTCCCTGTAAAATATATACAGTGTACCCTCGTTATACAGCCACCTTAATTTCGTCCAAAGCAATTATGGTGGTATAACGTGGGTGGCGATAGTATCGAATTAGGAAAATTATAACCATGAATTAAATTGCATAATAGATTGCATTTCCAACATTTTATTAAAAACAAGCTAATATTATATCGTCATATATATAGGTCTTCATTGGCACAAATTATATATGAAAATAGTTATTGATCTGCTTTTGCTGCATGCCATTCCAAATGGAACACTAAAGAGTTCCTCGATCTCCAAAAACAGAACAATATGGCGTTATCGTTGAGGGAAATACATAGTGATTCAAGACGTAATTTGTATTTTAAGGGTGTGGCGGATGGCGGTATGCGAGGGTGGCGAACTTAACGAGGGAATTATGTAGGAGAGAAATCCGTTCTAGAAGTTTAGGTGGCGGTATGCGAGGGTGGCGGTAGATTCGGTTGGCGATAGGTCAAGGGTACACTGTATATGCACAAAATCTCAAAATGAATGAATGATATTAACCAAATAAAATTACATGTACATAGATTATATAGAGGAAAAAATGGTGCTTGGAAAAAAAACATGACATAAAGAGGAATGTGATATTAACAGGGGTGATATTAAGTGGAATCCACTGTATCTCCCTTTGTTTGTACATTAAATCCCTGTATACTGAATAATCTCACTCTACCATGTCCCAGTATCTCATAATGTATGTCCCTCGTGGGTATCCATACAAAATGATCAAGACAATATTGGTATCAGATGATTTAGATGTCTACATTGATTTTTTCCTTTATTTTCTTTATTCAGGCTAACAGTATAGTGATCATCAACCATATGAAGACCAACCAGGATTTAGCAGTAGAAGAAAACTTTTTAACAAGGTATGTACAAACAGCAGAGTCGAGCATCAATAGAGTTCATTTTTCCTGGCATAACAAAACTTGAAAAAAAATAAAATCAAAGTGCTGAAAGTACTGCAACCTAAGACGAAAAAAGGGTTCGAATATGATATTTTAAATGAAGTACAGAATATCAGAAAAAGCTGAATTTTTAGCCCAAAGGACCAAGTAAGCTTATGCTATGGTCCAGCATCTGTCCGACTAGTATAAACGATTTGGTTTAAATGATTTTGCACAATAAACCAAAATATCCTGGATAGTGATATTTGGCCAGTATACATATGTAGGAACCAGCTATGAAGTTTCCTCAAATAAATGACCTTGACTGATATTCAAGTTCGCAGGGGTCAAACATATAAAATCATTTTAAAATCTTGTACTGAACAACCAGAAGCCTCGACCAGAGTACTGCAGACACTTGACCAGTAGGTACCTGGAATCAAGGTTATATAATAAAGTTTTCTCAAATAAAAGATAATGACCTTCTTTAACGGTCACAGAGCCAGGATACAATGTAAAAGCCTTTACAAATCTTTTTTCTAAATAACCAGAGGGCAAAAGGTCAATACATGGCCAGAAGATTCATGACATAATTAAAGTAAAGCTTCCTAAAATAAACGACCTTGATTTACTTTCAAAGTCACAATGGTCAAATATGTAAAAAAAAAAAATCTTCTGATTAATTAGAAGGTGCAGAGTAATGATACTAAGCCAGTAGGCATCTGGCCTGAAGTTCTATAAAGTGTTATCGTGACCTGCTTTTGAGGCAGAGGGAGTAAAATGACGTGTAAAAACCTTAAAAAATCTTTTGAATAACCATAAAGTAATGTGTAATGATACTTGGCCAGAAGATATATGACATGAGGTAAAGCTTCCTCAAATATATGACCTTGACCCTCTTGGAAGGTCATAGGGGTCAAATATCTAAAAAAAAAAAAAAAAAACACCTTTTAATATTTTTTTAACCACTGGCCTGAGTAATGATACTTGTCTAGTAGGTCCTTCTGACGGAGACTTCCTCGAACACCAAATCTGATTATAAAAATACATTTACTTAGGTGGTCAGTTGTGATGTAATGGTTCCTCAAATAAATGTCCTTGACCTACTTTCAAAGTCACAGCTAGGGGTCAGATATGTAAATGTATTTAAAAAAAATTTCTTTTACAATACCAGGAGGCCTTGAATGATGATATTTGACAAGTACCATGTTACACTTGGGATATAGTAGAATAAAACCTACCCATGTAGTCGGCTGGTGCAGTGGATAGCACGCTTGCCTTTCACCAAGGTGGCCGGGGTTTGATTCCCCAACTGAATGAAAAGATATGGGTCACCTACAGAATGTACCTAATCACGTGGCTACCATCCAGGCCAACAAGAGTGATTAATATCAGTTGGATAACTTGCTTCATAATTGTTGTAATATACATAAAGTTAATTTTTAAAGCAGTAAATTCATATATGACATTGGTCAACCATTTACAGCGAATTGTTTAACATTACAGAACCCCATTCGGACACAGAGAGTATGAACTATCGGCAAACACATACCTGGACTCCCATAAAGCTGAGAAGGATGTAAATCGATGGATGTTGGTGATGGGAGTGCCCGGAGACGAAATTCGCCCAATTGTTCCCGACTGCTAGTGACAGCACTTTCTTATCAATAATTTGAGGATTGTCAAAATGTAATGACTTGATCATCAGAGAAAACATTATAAAATACTCTGTGGAATATTTTTAAACAAACCAGAAAAGGATTATACATGAAATGATTTGTGGATCTCAATTTAGAAAAATTCAAAAAGAGGTCAATTTATTTGAGGGAGCTGAAATACAAGCATGGAATGGACTTAGAGGAGTTGATATTTCACATAATCGGTGAACGATATAAAAATAAAACTAGTACCAATCTACAAGTCTGATTAGTCATATTCAACTTCAAAGCATGCACCATGTACACAGTTGTATTCATCAGTGACAATGAAATATATGCCATGTTTAGCATTTCAGGTGGCGAGATAAAATTAGAGTCTGGATAAAGATTTCTTTGTGGATGCTGACATTAGGTTTCAATGTCAGGCATTGCCTAGGAACATAATTTATTATATCATCCAAACCAAAACTATAATCCTTATTGTAAATTACCACACATATAAGATCCAGCTTGTGTTTTCCACAAGACAGTTTTACTGTTTTTGGAGATTTTAACTTTTACATATGTTTCAACATGTCTAATGGTATATATCATCTCAGAAAGGGCATGTTTTTCTTTACAAATTGTTAATATGCTATGTAGGTTGAGACTAATTGCAATTAATTCGAATTTTACTATCAATTAATTGGACTAAAATTTCAAAATAAATTTTCGATAATTTGAATATTGATTTAAAACTTATGAAAAAGAAGACTGAAGAAAATGTGTAATCTTTGGACTTGGATAGAGATCTGTTATATATAAGGGTTGATAATCTCTCAGAAATTGTAATCAAGAATTCAATTTCTTAAATTTCAGTACAATAAGTACATTTGTATAAGAGGTTTTACATTAATTTGTTGGCAAATACCAGGGAAGTTTGACTTACCTTTACCTGAATATAGGCCTTCAGATAAGGTACAATTGAATAAATATTTTACAAATATCTACAGATATTGGAGTTGCATAAATGTACATATTTGTAAAAATGTAAATAAAACTTGAATATTGTGTGTTTGTTAAATCATGTTTTTTTTTGTGTCGCCTCAGCGGCCTGAAAAGGCGACATAATAGGTAACATTATGTCAGCATCATCATCCGCACAACGGTTTCGGTGCGATAACTTAGCTTGAGTTCCCTTAGTGGACCAATCACGCTCAAACTTTATACAGTGTTTCCTTACCAACAGTGCTTGCTTGCGATTGCTTTTCAGGTTCAAAGTTCAGGGTCACTGTTACTATAAATAGAAAATCAGTTTCCATGCAATAAATAACTCAGTTCCTTTGAGTCATTAAAAATCAAACTTCATACAGTGCTTCCTTACCAAAAGTGCTTGCTTGGGATTGCTTTTCAGGTTCAAAGGTCAAAGGCTAAGGTCACTGTTACTATCAATAGGAAATTAGTTTTCATGCCACAACTCGAATTCCATTGGGCCAATCAAACTCAATCTTCAAAAAGTGCTTCCTTACAAAAAGTGCTTGCTTGAGATTGCTTTTCAGGTTCAAAGGTCAAAGATCCAGGTCACTATTACTATAAATAGAAATTCAGTTTCCATGCTATAACTCAAGTTTGCTTTAGCTGATCACGTTTAAACTTCATACAGTGCTTTCTTATCAAAAATGTTTGCTTGAGATTTCTTTCAGGTTTGAAGGTCATTAAGCCAAAATCTGTCTCCAGTTTCCTTTGGACAAATTAATCCCAAACCTTATGTAGTGCTTTACTGGTAAGAAAAGTCTTGAATAAACACTTTTAAACATTTAATATAACAGGTAAAAAATCAAGAAAATGTATACAGTCAGTGTCATGAGACACGTTAACATCATGATCTGCAAGTTTATTCATTGCATGGGAATGCATTAGGCAAATCATACAAATTATTCTTGTAATTCAGATTTAATGAATATCCATAGCTTGTTCCTCAAAACTCATCTCCCAGCTTGCTGGCCAGGGGACACATCCACTTCCGTGGAATTCTTGTTTTTAAGCTAATTAGCTACATACATATTGAACACTTATTTGTTTATGCCTAAGCATCCATTCTAGAACTTGAGCTATTTGGACATCTAAATGTACAAGTCGATACACCAGCATTTGTTTTTTCTCTGATGAGATCCAGTATAGGTGAAATACCAAAATATTGTATTTTGAGTACCCCCTATGGGAATCAAGGGAACTTAAATTTTGCTCTGACCTACATTTTGACCTTTGACCTACATGTACATCAAAGAAAAAGTTTGTGCAGGCTCTATCTCCTACACTTCTAGCCACTGGAACTAAAAGCATACTTTGAGTATGGGTTCACCTTTTTGGGTCAGTGTGTCATGTATTAAAAGTAGGTCACTCTGACCTACATTTTGACCTTTTACCTCCATCAAATAATAAGTCTGTCCAGGTACTAACTCATACACTACAAGTCATTGGAACTTCCTACTTGGAGAATGATTTCACCTTTGTGAGTCAGTGTGCCATATATCAAAAGTAGGTCACACTGCCCTACATTTTAACCTTGACCTACATCAAAGAAAAAGTTTGTCCGGGCTCTATCTCCTACACTGCTGGCCATACAGTGCTTCCTTACCAAAAGTGCTTGCTTGGGATTGCTTTTCAGGTTCAAAGGTCAAGGTCACTGTTACTATAAATAGAATATCAGTTTCCATGCGATAACTCAAGTTCACTTGGGTAACTCAAACTCAAAACTTCATACAGTGCTTCCTTACCAAAAGTGCTTGTTTGTGATTGCTTTTTCGGTTTAAAGGTCAAGATCACTGTTAGTATAAATAGAAAATCAGTTTAAATAAAAATTAGGTCACTCTGACCTACATTCTGACCTTGACCTACATCAAAGAAAAAGTTTGTCCGGGTACTATCTCCTACACTAATGGCCACTGAAACTTTATACTTGTGGTATATGGATTCATGTCAGTGAGGTGGTTATATTCAGTGGGGGACTAATTTGACGAATTGTCTTGTTTTGATTTTTTAATTAGAGGAATATTTTGATATTATTTTGTAGACCATCTTTTTTTTAGATCCAAACTGATCCAAAAAGCAGCTGGTCTGTAATGAGAGGTCGATCCCCTGGTAGCATGAATGCTTCAAAATACAAGCTATGACTGAGTCTAGCAGACATGTTGCTTTAAAGATAAGTCTCCATATAGAAAATACACAACTATAAGGACGAAGTCATGAGCCTTCATTTAAAAATTTAGATAAAGATCCCTTAAGAAATTTCTGTGAAATAGATAAGAAACCTGAGCTGTACATGTGGAAATCCTAGATCAGCTGGTCACTTTTCAGGCATTTTGTTTATCATATCAGGTTTAAAATTAAATATGCCATCTATCAATGAGAAAGAATTATTAACAGACAGATGGATCCAAATTTGACATACAATTGTGGTGGAATAGGTGCCCGTGTTACGTATACATACCTGTCCCCCTCACAGGGACCTGAGAATTTGTTACAGCTATTTTTGGACCTAAAAGAGTGTGTTTAGAGTAATTTTACACTTTGGGGGGGGGATTAAGATCAATTTTCGATAAAAAGCTGACCATTGAGGGGGGGGGGGCATTTTTATCACCCCCAAAAGTGTAAAATTACTCTAAACACCCTATTTTAGGTCCAAAACTAGCTGTAGCAAATTCTCAGGTCCCTGTGGTCTCCCTGACCGTATTAACCTGCAGTATTAATAAAGAATGTGACTGGGCAAATGTACGTCTTTATTATTGACAGCTTTTTAACCAATTTAGTCTACTAAGGCTTATAACGATTTGTTTTAAACAGTTTAGAGTTGAGACAGCAGTCATTTAATGAAGGCGGGCTAAAATAGAGGGAAGACAACTCCTACAGTTGTGTCAGGTTTTAGTTATAACTCTGACGAGTCGTCGAAGGTATATACATGTAGCTAGGAATAGCCTCCATACGTCCGTACGTATCTGAAAGGATCTTGCCACCCTACAGACTACCGTTCACTATTACTATAAATAGAAATTGACAGAAATTTGGACGTCATCGCTCTATATACAGTAAGCTGCATTACTGAACCGATTGGCATGAAACTTTACTCAAGTGTTCACAAACATCATCCCTTGTACAAGTTCACGTTTCAACCTGCTGTGGTTAAAAACTAGGTCACCTTTACTATAAATAGAAATTGACAGAAATTTGAAGCTAGGTCACTGTTGATATATATAGAAATTGACAGAAATTTGAATGTCACCGCTGTACAAAATGCATTTCTCAACAGTTTGGCATGAAACTTCACACAAGTGTTCACAACCTGCTGTGGTCAAAAACTAGGTCACTGGACGCGTACAGGCTGATGAAAAACATGTCTAATCTAATTAATCATCCTTTGTATTTTCAATGTTGAAACGGAGGGACTTTCAGTAATATTTTCGATGCCTTGTACATAGGATTTAGGTTGCCTTCTAGCTTCTAGCTTCAAGCTAGAGGGAATTTCCCTTTAGTTCAGTGGTAGAGCATCCGACTAGGAACCTGGAGATCGAGAGTTCCATCTCCGGTGGAAGCACGCTACTCTATTTCCTGTTACAAATGGTGTCTGTGTCCCTCCCTGTGGTGGGAGTGGATCGGAGTTAGAACCTACAAGTTGGAAACCCATGTAGGGCAGTTACTATAGGTATTGACTGTAGGTCGGTGGTTTTTCTCCGGGTACTCCAGCTTTCCTCCACCTGGCACGTCCATAAATGACCCTGGCTGTTTATAGGTCGTAAAAACAAAACAAACCTGGCACGTCCATAAATGACCCTGGCTGTTTATAGGTCGTAAAACAAAACAAACCTGGCACGTCCATAAATGACCCTGCCTGTTTATAGGTCGTAAAACAAAACAAACCTGGCACGTCCATAAATGACCCTGGCTGCTTATAGGTCGTAAAACAAAACAAACCTGGCACGTCCATAAATGACCCTGGCTGTTTATAGGTCGTAAAACAAAACAAACCTGGCACGTCCATAAATGACCCTGGCTGTTAAAAGGACGTAAAACAAAACAAACCTGGCACGTCCATAAATGACCCTGGCTGTTTATAGGTCGTAAAACAAAACAAACCAACTAAACCAAAACATTAATATTTCTTCAAAAGAAAAGTAAAACACTAAAATAACAGAAAAGAATAATCTTTTAATTTCATGTGAGACATTCAGAAGGTTCAAAACTCACCAGAATATACAGTCAATAATTTCAAAATTGCATATTTCATCAGTTGAAACAGAACTATGAATCAAAGTAAGTTATCTACAATCAATTTGATGTAAAGTATATTAACTCATTCACTGCTAAAGACGCATTTGAACTCTTCTAAATCAAAGGTTGGAATAGTTCATGATGAATGAGTTGAGGGTGAGTTATGAACCTCTAACTTCATTACACACTGAGTATAATATATATAATGTGTCAATTGTTGATATAATTCTATATTTTCTGTACTTGAGTATATTTGGAGACAATTAATAATGAACACAATAACATATACATATAACAATATTACAAAACATGAATTTTCAGAAAAAAATTGGTCACTACAGGAAATTAGTAATGTACAGGATATTAATTATTATTGTATCTTACACTTATACATACTATATAGAATTTAACAAATGTACAAGACTGACCGGTAGGACTTTCTGCATATATTATTATATATATATATTTATAAACTTTAACAACTTTAACAAAAAGAAATTATTTATACTCCATCAGAAGTTTTTTAATACAATTAAGCACATGAATCAGTTTTTTAAATTTCTGATTACAGAAATTCTTTTAAGAAATAATGATAAATGTTTTTACACATAGCTACATGTATAACTTCTCTTATATATCATAGAATAGCAGGCATTGATTAGAATACATGTATATATTTGACAACTTCTTCTGTACCAGGAGTTGAGACATATATCTTAGAGACAGATGAAATGAAGTCAAAACATTTTATAAAATTACAATTATAATTGTATTCGATAAAAATAAACCACTCAATAGAAAATGGTAATTAATATCTATGTCCCCTGTATTTCATTTGTAAATCAACTTGTTTTATATAAAGAATGTTGATTGGTAATTTTCAAAGCAGCAAACTTTCTTAAATGTTTGGCTCAAGTGTATTTTGACAGAAAAATTGTCAAGCTTCCAAATTACACCAGAAAACTTTGGTCAGTATCTTTATACCACAAACTTAGATTGTGCTATGATCAAAGCTCCAGTAATCTTCGGGAACTAAAAAATCCACCAGAAGTGTCTACCACCTCCTATCATGAAAGATGACATATCTTTTTCCATGGTTTATTCTTCTTTGTATTGTCTTAGACTTATATTCACAGTTCTGAAGTTCGTCATTCAATGCTTAATGGGGAAATTCATAACAGGTTTTCTGAACTTTTTCTCTGAATGAAACAAAAGTTATTAATCTGGTTTATGTTTTCCTCTTTTTCAATTTGCTCCCTATTTCAGTGAAAATTAACCCATTCATCCCTGAAATCTCATAATGAACTATTGCAACCTTTGAATTGGAAGAGTTCAAATGTGTCAACAGGGGAGAATGAGTTGAAGGTCAAATTCAACAAGGTCACACTAACAAACTTGTATTTCTAATGCAGGTTAATGTGTTAGACATCATTCAATTTCATATTATCTGGTAACGACGACGTAACATTATATAGGCATTTGGTAGCAAATCTATATAGCTTTCAAAAGTAAAAAGATCTATCTTGTTCACATTGTAGACAATTTGAGTGTATATACAAATTAAGCATGGTAAAAAAAGGGGAACTATTTTCTTGAATAAAGAAATATCTATGCAAAATAATGAATTTTAAAACGATAATTATAAACATATATAAAAATGTTTGATTCCTTGCATCATATAAACAACAATAATAATTTGTTTGAACAAACATTAATGGCAGCAAATAAATGATAATAATATGCCACATTTTTTATCTACAAAATTTGACACTTGGTCTGATTATTATCAGCAAAATAATAATTGGCTCATATATAATGTACGTAGTTTAGCGGAGAACCAGTGGGAACATACAGTTTATTTCTCATTTCAGAATATTTTATTGTTCAGTAATTCTTTAATTGATACAATGGATATTGGGTAACAGGCAAAGCCTATGAGCGCCTAGCTCTCCTTAACACTTTATACATGTATGTACTGTTTTATGTTACATTATAAGTGTTTTACCTAGTACAGGGTTCTATATATTAACTATGACATATACAAGGTGGGTTAGTACTTCAGAAAACACATGTATATATATATATATACGGTACCCAATTCTTTGCAAGCCAAGTGTGTACAATAGGATTATCTCCCTTCCTCCCGTGAAATGGAGAGTATCATATTGTAGACACTTTGCATGTATTATTTTAACCTGGTACAATTAATTCAATGTCAAGCTTATAATAAACTTTACATCATGCGTTTTATGACAATGACTCGTTCACTCCTGAAAATACCTTTGAACCCTTCCAATTAAGTCTCCTTAAATATGTACAGTGACTTCAACTCTTTGTAATTTTAGTCCACTCTGATATGTACAGTGACTTTAACTCTTTGTAATTTTAGTCCACTCTGATATGTACAGTGACTTCAACTCTTTGTAATTTTAGTCCACTCTGATATGTACAGTGACTTCAACTCTTTGTAATTTTAGTCCACTCTGATATGTACAGTGACTTCAACTCTTTGTAATTTAAGTCCACTCTGATATGTACATTGACTTCAACTCTTTGTAATTTTAGTCCACTCTGATATGTACATTGACTTCAACTCTTTGTAATTTAAGTCCACTGATATGTACAATGACTAATTCAACTCTTACTCTCACATGACAGACAAAGAGGAGAGTGGAAAGACAAAGAGACAAGTGTCGAAAGACAGAGAGACAAGAAGAGTCCAAAGACATTAAAATTACCGAGAAAAACATTGGCGTACATAGGATAATAATCACCAAATTTACATATATTGCACACATTTAATATTATAAGATATCTAAATATTTTCTGGCTAAGTTCCGAGGTGACATATTGGAATATTATGGATAATTTTGTCCCAGCGGCATATAATAATGGTTCTAATTATAGCATCTCACTATAGTCTATTTATAACATATGATATGTATAATTTCAATATTACATCTAATAATTTGCATGAAGTCAAAGTAGACAGTTGATCCATCCCTGTAACTATTTCATTTCAATTATTCTGACACCTAGTTAGTGTTTAGGGTTATGAGACAATGTTAACTTTTCCTATCAAAAATTTAAATAATCACTCAGTCCATGTATTGTGGGATAGATTAACTCACTTGTGTGTTAAAAACTGTCCAAGTAATCAAATTGCTCCTCTATTCCGCCATTAACTCAATCACCCCTAAGGTTACATTTGAACTCTTCCAATTCAAAGGTTGGAATAGCTCATTATAAAATTTCAGGGGTGAATGAGTTAAGGTACATATTTGTCTATCTTTTCCAAATTGTAACAGTGACCTATTTAATTCACCATCATGACATGTTTGGGAAGGAATTAAGTCCATTGGTTTTTCAAGACACAACCGTCAATCTCCATTAATTGAAATAGCAACACTTCATGTATCTCTCTAAGGCTCAATACCTAACACTGATATACTTAACCTGTCATTTAAGTTCACAACACAAGTCCAACCCAAAGAAATTTTTATGAGCATGCAAAAGAATTATTTCAGCACTTTCAGTTATTTATCTGTCTCAATCAGATATGTTGAATACTTATGGTTGTCTAAGAAACAAACTCAAGAAACGTTGAATTCAATAATAATTCCTGGATTTTTTAAAAAACACAAATGCGATCCAAAAATAAAGATTCTAGGTTGATTTTACGCTTTGTTATAGTCATTTGTGGTGGGGTTTTTTTTCAAAGAAACATTTACAGGTAATTTCTTGGGAAAACTTCACAAAGAATCCGATTTAGTGAGACAAGTTGACTGAACATGTAACCTTGGCAACCAAAGCCCAGCCAACAGCTCTGTGAATGTGTTGTTCATCGTAACTTGTTTCAAAATGAAACCACTTTTTATCATAGCTATAGTCAACTAGAGGTCCTGTTTCCTTCTCCAGACTTTCAGCCTTACTTCACCATCGTCCAGAAACCTGAGGTGTTGCCACGGCTCCGAGTGTCCAAGCTAGAGGTCCTGTTTCCTTCTCCAGACTTTCTGCCTAACTTCACCATCGTCCAGAAACTTGAGGTGTTACCATGGCTCCGAGTGTCCAAGTTAGAGGTCCTGTTTCCTTCTCCAGACTTTCAGCCTAACTTCACCATCGTCCAGAAACTTGAGGTGTTGCCACGGCTCCGAGTGTCCAAGCTAGAGGTCCTGTTTCCTTCTCCAGACTTTCAGCCTAACTTCACCATCGTCCAGAAACTTGAGGTGTTGCCATGGCTCCGAGTGTCCAAGCTAGAGGTCCTGTTTCCTTCTCCAGACTTTCAGCCTAACTTCACCATCGTCCAGAAACTTGAGGTGTTGCCATGCCTCAGAGTGTCGCATTCCTGTTATGTCCTCGCCATTGATTTCACGGATTTCATCCTTGACCATCAACTGACCACACTTCTCAGCTGGTCCATCTGAAGAAACAACAGAAATTATTTATATATTGCCACAAATAATGACCCTGGGGTCATTTCTACACTATTCAAAATTGCAAGGCAAAGGTAGACATACATTGTTACATTATGCTTGTACAAACTTTGTATACAGTGTTATACTCAAAACTGCTCAGAATACAGTGTTATACTGACAACTGCTAAGTATACAATGTTATACTCAGAACTGCTAAGAATACAGTGTTATACTGACAACTGCTAAGTATACAGTGTTATACTCAGAACTGCTAAGAATACAGTGTTATACTGACAACTTGTCCATGCTTTGCCAAGCAATACATTTTTATAGATCAGAAGCTCGTAGCTCTATCTTGATGCAGCCAGTACATTATTTTGACTGCCCATTTAATGAGGTGACTAGTAACACCGAAGTATGCAATACACTACTGGAGAATACTTTACTATAAAAGAAGGACAGCTGGCCCAATATAGATAAAGTCAAATGACGATTTAGAAGGGCAAACATTTTGAAAAATTTTGAAAGCTTGTGGAGAAAAAATCCAATATATGTTCCTACTTTTGAGGATTCTGCGGATGGTGAGGGGGACGTCCCCCCGGGCCGAGGCCTTGCCCCCCTCGATCAGAAAGCCGAGTCCGGTCACTCCCTTGTTCATGACCACATCAAATTCTTCTTTATCTTTGTCATCTACAGGGTCATCAAACACTGGCATCTCATAGAAGAAGGCACCTGGAAATACACCATGCAAACCAATGTTTTGAACTCTCAACTCTACAAACAATCTGTATATTTACTGATGAAGAAATATAATTGTGCTAAACAAGCTGGGGAAAAAACCTGAATTGCCAGACCACTTGTATCGGGTGGGGGGGGGGGGCACTTTAAACTGCCCTGTAATAACAGGCCACTTTTAACTACCCTGTATAAAGAGGCCACTTTTAACTACCCTGTATAAAGAAGCTACTTTTGAGTACCCTGTAAAAAGAGGCCATTTTAAGTACCCTGTATAAAGAGGCCACTTTTAAGGACCCTATATAAAGAGGCCACTTTTACATACCCTTTATAAAGAGGCCACTTTTAAGTACCCTATATAAAGAGGCCACTTTTAAGTACCCTGTATAAAGAGGCCACTTTTAAGGACCCTATATAAACAGGCCACTTTTACATACCCTTTATAAAGAGGCCACTTTTAAGTACCCTATATAAACAGGCCACTTTTAAGTACCCTGTATAAAGAGGCCACTTTTAAGTACCCTATATAAAGAGGCCACTTTTACATACCCTGTATAAAGAGGCCACTTTTAAGTACTCTGTATAAAGAGGCCACTTTTAAGTACCCTATATAAAGAGGCCACTTTTCCATACCCTGTATAAAGAGGCCACTTTAAAGTACCCTGTATAAAGCACTTTTAACTTCCCTGTGTAAAGATACCACTTTTTACTTCTCTGTATAAAAAGACCACTTTTAAGTACCCTGTATTAAGAGGCCAATTTTAACTACCCTGTATAAAGAGGCCACTTTTTACTACCCTGTATAAAGAGGCCACTTTTAACTACCCTGTATAAAGAGGCCACTTTAAACTACCCTTCGTTAAGAGGCCACTTTACCCTGTATTGAAATGTCACTTTTAAGTTCTCAGAAAACTGTTTTTGCAATGAATTCAATTTCTTCAAAATCCAAATATCTGATAAAAAATGTACAAACCTGATTGAACCTTGACCTCAGGAACTACTGAAGTGGTGACCTCTGGTGGTGGAGGATCTATTGCCGTGACCTCTGGTGGTGGTGGATCTATGACCGTGACCTCTGATGGTGGAGAATCTATGACCTTGACCTCTGGTGGTGGTGGATCTATGACCGTGACCTCTGTTGGTGGAGAATCTATGACCTTGACCTCTGGTGGTGGTGGATCTATGACCGTGACCTCTGATGGTGGAGAATCTATGACCGTGACCTCTGATGGTGGGGGATCTATTGCCGTGACCTCTGATGGTGGAGAATCTATTACCGTGACCTCTGATGGTGGCGAATCTATGAACATGACCTCTGATGGTGGAGAATCTATTGCCGTGACCTCTGATGGTGGGGGATCTATTACCATGACCTCTGATAGTGGAGAATCTATGAACATGACCTCTGATGGTGATGGTAGGTCACTATCAGAGACCTCTGGTCCTAGTTTGCGGACAGGAGTCTCTGGTGGTGATTTATTCACAAGAACCTCTGAACTTTTATCGATGACCTCATCTATGATAATATTGTCTGTCTGAACAACATTCTCAAGATTCGGGACAGCAGCATCTGTAACTTCCATTTCAGAATTTTGCACTATTTGTTCATTGGGATGATCTGTATCCATGGATACAGCAGGGTTCAATAGGTCAGATTTAGATACCACGAGTACAATATGAGACGACGTTGACTTGTTCAGTTTGTCCATGACATCATCCATTTTGTCTGGGGTCAGCGTCTCTCCGTTGGCGGACAGTAAGACATCACCAGAACCAACACGGCCATCTTTCCCTGCTAGGCTATCAGTATCTACACTACACACCTGATTCAAAACAAAATTAATCATTTTATATAAAATAAACAGATAATACTGAGCAACTTAGTTGTCAGTAAGTTGAGGAGACATAAAAACAAAAGGGAAGACAACAACAGGAACTCAGGAGACACCAAAACAAAAGGAAAGACAACAACAAGAACTGAGGAGACACCAAAACAAAAGGGAAGACAACAATAAGGAAATCAGGAGAGACAACGAAAGACAAATGCTGTGCCATGGCATTAAAGCTCACTTGACCTTTGGGCAGGTTAGCTTAAAAAGGTTGATTCAAGAAGGCAAAGGACCCTGAATTTAGGCCATACAAAAACACAAACACATTAAAAATGATTGACAAAATTTTACCGTTATTCTTCAATATCCAGAATTCATTGTTAGTGGATGAATAGTGGAATGGTATGGAAGTTAATGTTATACAGTGTATATGATAATAATGGAATCATATTGGCAATACTGCACTAGGCTAACATTGAATGTGACATATTAGTAAAGGTTATGAACTACAAGTGATTTCATATCATTTGACCTATTTTAGTTTTTAATTATACACATTCATGTTGGATGGTACCCTACATAGAGCTACATGTATGTTATTTTCCCCTTTAAAAAAACAAATTTCCTTTATAATTGGACACATGTTATAATCATACAGTAATAAAACACTCATTTAACTATACAATGCGCTACAGGCATAAGGTTAAGATGTGTGTTACATATGTTTAACATAATAAATTATAATGTGTATTATATTCATAATTATATGACGTGTATTACAGACATTTCATTATGACATGTTAAATTACATACATTATGACTCTCCTGGAACACCTGGTCTTATTCTCTTGTACTTTTACAAGGGTCTCCATGTAAATCTGTCCTTTGTTCATATTTTACCCCTAGTTTAATCAATCTTGAGTTTTGATCATGGTTTTGCTGACACTTCAGTATTCTTTGATTTTTTTTGTAACATGCAATATTATATGTCGTGTGTTACAGATATTACGTTATGACACATGTCACATGTATTATATTGTATGAAGTATGTTACATGCATGTGATTACGATTTGTGTTACATCGATGCAATATTATACCAAGTTACATGCATTAGACAGGGTTCTATTTCAGAATGGAGATGTATTTCTTGGTCAGGTATTATGCTTTGTTGATAAACTCAAAATGAATGTTTTATTTCAAATCTGGCAGATAAAAGTTTTATGAAGTTTCTCAGAACTTAATACTTTAAATGTTTCTCATGTTATTTATTCGATTAACAATTTCCGTTAAAACAAGACATTTTAATATATGCTAATGAGATGCGTGTCTGCATGCTGGGATCGGTTTGATGAGATGAGGACGTCTGTTAGCTGCCTATACAGGTGAGAACAGGATGAGATGAGAACGGGATGAGATGAGATCTCATACATACCACCGCCTCTTGGTGCTGCCCGACTGCCAGCCTCACACCAATGGTCACTGTAGGGTCTGGTCGGTGAAGTATGACCACGACGATTTCGTCGTCCAGCGATAATCCAGTCTGATCCATAACATTGTTGGCATCGTCCAGTAGAACGGTGAGATTTTCCGAGCTCATTACTGATTCGTCTAGAGCAACATCCGAGTTAACCGATCCTTTGATATAGGCAGTATTTAGTTCTTGAGGTCCGATCACAACAGACCACCGTCGTCTGCTCTTTATGTTGGAGTATTCACTATTGGCGTCAAAACTGTTAACAAATTTAATATCACTGGTGTTTGATTCGCTTCTTATTTGACGATCATGGGATTGCAAGTGTGATGGAACGTCATGAAGGTCTTCAGAAATGTCATGATAGTTTTCTTGAAAAACAGAGTTATCTCCCAGTCTTTGATTTTCAGAATTGTCAGCACAAAAAGCAACATCAGCACTAGTAAGTATGTTATCCTGCCTGGATAAATTATCACTATCACTATGTACAGGGTTGGCACCTACAAAATGTCTGTCAACAGATGTCACACTATCTCCTCCGAATCCATCGGAAGATTTCTCAAGATTATTTTGATCACCTGGAAGTCCTTGGAATCCAGGAGAATCCTGTTGGAAGAAAACAGATTCATAAGTACTGTTCAATGTGTCCTGACTATGAGAGTCTGTGAGCATGCTGCCAGGTAAATGAGGCTGTGAGTCCACGGCCGTATTTGGACAAGCGTTCGGTGAAGACGTGACACCACACAACAACAAATCATTCGAGTCTGACATGCAATTCGCAGGCGAAGTATCACCACTGATACCAAGGTTAGCATTAGTATGTAAATCAAACTCGTCAGGTAAATCCAGCAATGGAGATTGACCTCCGGCAGTAACACTGTCTGCTGACATCACACCACAACCAGCCCCGTCAATATCAGGAACCACACCACCAAAGTCATTTACGGGACTCGATTCATCTAGGGCCATAGGGGACATGGAGGAGGGAAGGGGAGGGGCGGAGGAGGAAGGAAGAGAAGGAGGGATGGAAGGGGGAAGGAGTGAAAAATCTTCATTTAATTCTCTAGAATTCTGATTATCATATATCTGGTCACTTAACATTTCCTTAGCAATGGTTGTAGGCACCGCTGGAAGGTGATCCGAGACCGTGGGTAGACTTGATGGCTTCTCCCCAACTTCACTGAGAATGTCATCCAGCACATCCTGTGCAATACTCAAAGCCCCGGGCATTGTACTTTGGGGGGGAAGGGGAGGGGCAACTTCATCAGCATCAGAGTCATCGTCAGGGGCGGGTAACTCACTAGCACAATCAGTTTGTTCAACACTATCATCCTTGATATTATTTCGTAAGCTGCTGTTTGACAAAATGTTTTTAGTAGTATCGTCTTCATGCAAAACCTCAACCGAAGCGTGAAGCGCAGGCCAAGTCTTACCTTCACCGTCGCCTACTGAATCGGGCGCTGTACTTATCACTTCCTGTGAAATGTCGTCTCTCGCTTGTTGCTGTTCACGGTCGCTGTCTTGTCGGGTGATGTCAGGTGGGTTGTGAGCATTACTATACGACACGTTAGCACTACTATCAGTGTTTTCACTTTCAACAAGACTTTGTGTAATAACATGCGCCTTATCAACAACATCAACGACGTCTGCTTCGACAGACGGGATTGGTGAGGACTGGACAATAGGTGCAGGTGTCACAACATCAATGTCAGGTGCACTTGTGTCCGACACATCAATCTTACCTGGCTGTGTCGGCAAAATTGGTCGGCGTAATTCCGACGACGACTTTCCTGTAAGCATTGTGGTAGGAGCTGTAATTTGAGAAGACTTTGCAAATGAAAATTGATTATTGTCTTTGTTTTGACGTGGACTAAGAGCAGAATTGACATTTCTTGGGGAGACCTTCACACCATTTTTGTCTGTAGGTGATCGAGGAGAAATTAGTCCAGTTAAATTTTTCTTCGGCATCAAGGGTTCGTGATGAGATTTTGGTTTAGCAGACGACACATAGTCAATATGGCCTGATGGGATAAGTCGTGGTTCTTGATCATTAGGAGAAGATTTTGGTGGACTGTTCATGGAGCCACCAATGGAGGCGAATATAACAGTATCTATAGGCTCCATGGGATCTATGTCCTTCGTCTTCTCTGACGGCGCCCCACTTTTCCTGGCAGACGACACGTAACTAGAACTACCTGGAGCAGAATAAGAAGACCCGAGTTCAGTCACGCCAGACCGCTCATGCTGTCGAGCCTTCCCAACAGCCGACCCGACATACCCGCTTGACTGCATCAAGGGTCTAGACGGGGCAACAAGCTCGGGTTTAGAAAGCTTGTCAACTTTGGGTTTAGGAGCAATAGGAGGAGGTCCTTTTCTCAAGGCAGGCTCAGAAGTAGATTCCCGAGATACTGGCTTCGGCAACTCTGCCCGTTGTGTGGGCTTTGGAAACTCTTCACGAGGTGCAGGCTTTGGTTTCTCTTCCCGTGGTGCCGGCTTTGGTTTCTCTTCCTGAGAAGCAGGCTTCGTTGCATCAAGTTTTGCTGTTTCGTGTATATGACTGTTAGTAATTATAGTGCTTTGAAGCTTGTTACTGACAGTTGGCTGTACAGTATCTGTCACCTGGTTACGAGGGGAGGTTGGAGATATATGTTTGGAGGTTTCAGGAGGTGCTACAACATTCCTGGAGGTTACCTTGGGCCCGGAAGACAGGTCTGGGGGTGCGGCAGAACTCTTCGGCTCGGTTGGTGTTTGGTTGGTTTCCAACACTTCTGACTTGATTGCTTGTTCCTTAGAATCTGAAATGATATTATCAAGATTTCAAAACAGGTTCCTTACTTGATGGTCAAACTTTAATTAATACAATATTGTATTTCGAATCGATTTTCAACAGCATTAACCATTTTCCATTGTTGAGGAGTTTTAGCAAATGCGCATAATATCTTTGGTTGTTGCTCTAAATTGAAAATAAAACAGAATGGAAAACAAAGGTCTTCAAATCAGTATTATACCTGTACAGAATTTTCATGAAACAGTCAAGATATCATACATTATTCTGACGAAGATTTAAAGACAATTTGGGCATAGACTCAAATTACTACATGAACTAATTTTATCCATGTATAACACCAACACTTCACTTCCATTTAGTTCCTTCACAGGCAATATGATTGCCAACTGGACAAAGGCAAAATCAAAAAGCTTGAACTATAGCACTTCATGTAGGGATATCCTTTGTTCGGTTGAAAATAAGTTGAAGTTTTCCCATAGTCAAGATTTAACTGTAAATCCATCTTAAGTCAAATTAACATTGTAGTTACCTCTTCCTGGATCACTGGAATCGAGGTCACCACTAGGTGGAGTTGCTGAGGCAATAATTTTGGCGAGACCACGAGGTAGGAGCCTGAGGATTTGCTGCACTTTACTGTCTTGAAGTCCGGTCAGCTCTGTATTGTTGATGGCCAGGAGGTAGTCTCCAGTTCTGAGGTAGAAAAAACACAAGGGAAAGGTTATATACCACACATAGGGAGATATTAGTCAGGTGACATAGGACTAGAGGTTAGCGCCGGCTAAAGCAGCTCTTGAGGTAGTCTCCAGTCCTGAGGTAGAAATAATACAAGGGAAAGGTTATAACTATATACAAAACTAGAGCTGGGTACCACAAAATCAAAAGTACCACGGTATACCACGGTATTTAGGCAAATACTGCGGTACGTACCACGGTATACCATCTTGATTGTATGAATCAGCTAGCTAAAGGTCTCTGGCTGTTTTTTTCAGAAGCAAATCAACAAGTGGCCTGTCATAAGTTTCTCTTTATATTATCCTCTAATGTTGTTTGAGTGAAGCTATGTCTGTCCTAGTTGATCAGCAAACTTATAGGAAATTATAACTAAACCATATTGGAATTCAAATTGATCTATGTAACAAATAATTCATTGATAAGCTTAAGTTAAATGAAAGTTCCAAAAAAAAACGGTACAGGACAAATGTACCACGTTACGTACCATGACAACTTTATACCACGTATACCGGTATACCGGTAAAACCGCCCAGCCCTATACAAAATACATCTAAAGCATGTACAGTCATACACTGCACATAGATCGATATTAGCCAAGTGGCATAGGACCAGAAATCAGCGCTGGATAAGGCAGCTCCTGCAAATTCCTTAAGATTGTCGATTGATGTATGTTTGATTGATTGTATCAATTCATTCCATTGTATACAAGCAGAGAAACCTCGTTATCTCAAACTCATATAACTCAAAGATCCCATTTAATTCTAAGTGTTCCATCTGTCCTGGCCAAACAGTCAAACATTCCAACTCACTTAACATGAATGCTCGGATAATTTGAAGTTTTCCAGTGGTCCCGCCCACTTTGAGATAACAGGATTCAACTCACACAGTACAGTATATGTCCTGTAAAGTCTTAATTTAGAGTGGCTTATAGATATAAGTATAGGGGGCTATATCAGATGTTGCATATTTAATAAATTTACAACTAACTGGTAAATCAATAGGCATACTACTTTGTGAATACCAGAATCACCCTTACTATAAAATTACTTGGGCACTGGCATTTTCATTTCTGATTACAACATTTTTTAAGGTAAGGGAGTAATGACCCATTGTGACAAGCCAAAATACCTCAAACAAGTAGTACGTTTTTGACCTAAAGGTCAATGTCAAGGTCACTTAATGCCGTATAACTGACCTACTCGGTGGGGGGTATCAATTATCCTATGGATGACAGTTCTATATAACATTCACTTCGAAACATTTACTTGTTTTCTGATCTTCCTTTATATCCATATTCTATATAATGACTTTTGTATTGTTCTAATGAAGGCTAATTATTAACCTTGAGTAGAAACATGTAAACACTGGGCTAAACAATAGATATAGATCTTAATGAACAGATTTTGCCGTGTTAAATTAATTGTCCTCTATCTTTTTGGAGAAAAACAGTGACATTTGTACATAACAATATCCTTAATTGTAAGGACTGACAATAGCTATAAGATCTGTGGAATTCCTCATCAACAGAGACATTTGTATATAAACAATTCCCCAGCTCAATTTAAGGTGTAGTAGCGACAATAGCCCTAGAAGATCTGTGGAATTTCACGCCTGATTACAGTATCATTGTGTGGGATTATCAAGGGAGATAATCTCTCCCACTTGAAATATCTGGCTTTCCTTTATTCCACCGGTAGACTGAACATTTGATTTGCCTCAATGAACATATTAAATACACCTAACCTATGTTTATCAATGACTTTAGCCAAGCCCATTTTTTAACCGCTGTATGGGAAATGTTCTGTGGTTTTGATAATCTTTATCATAAACACTACCTTTATAGTTGACTAGTGGGTTTTACGCGCGTTAACGTGTGGCGTGAATGAAAATAAAAAATCTTGGAATCTACAAACAATGGTGGGCACCAAGATTCCTCCGGTTCTTTGATTTCCTGCTGCTACACAGGTTAACGTTCCTACCTTGAACGTGGAGGGTCAACGGCACCCGGGTTTGTTCGAGGAATAGAGATGGGATATAGTGCCATGACTGGGGCTCAAACCCGCGACCCTGGACTCTCCAGCCCGATGCTCTACCACTGAGCTAAGGAACATTCCCTACAACTGTCGCTTATATAAGGCAACAGAAACTAATCAATGCACATCTTTTACATAAAATGATTCTGACATTCCAGTATGGGATTTCTTCCAGCACCAGACACAAAGAAATCTAAACACACTTTATTGCCAACAGATATTGATGGGGAATGATTTACCAAACAGGGATAAAGATGACAAAGAGATTGAGGAGATGCCAGCATTCAAGTTCACAATTTCAGCTATGGACCTCTTGGCCTTCAACAGTCAATAAATACTGGACCGTATTTATCATATAGATAATAATAGCAAAAAAATATTTTTTTTACTCTTTTACTACTGGCTTGGGACTGCACACAGCAGATCAATGGAGACGAACACTCTAATAGGAGTTATCTCCTATAAAGGAAGAAGAAGAGTTGACGCTAATTAGGTGATTCCTTATTGAGGGTTCTTAATTACCAGGGTAAAGCATCTTAAATTTTGATAAAATACCCCTTTCCGTTTCACAAGTAGTTAACAGGTAATTACATTACAGCTTTATATGTATGGAGTGTGTATCTAGCCATAAATGTCTCCCAGGAACGAGAAAAAAAACCTGATAGATACGGGCAGATTGGGATATTTTTAGATAAACATCTCAATTGTCTCTTGGCCGAGATTGTCACAGTGAAATTGTGTCAGTTTTGTCTTCATAGCGTTTAAATGTACCAAGATATAAACACCACAAAATAATCTACAAAGAGATCACTGAATAATTTAGGGATAAAAAAAAAATATGTGTGGTAATAAAGCCATGCCCAGGGTGACCTCTATAATCTCACACATCTATTGTGCTGGGCCTGAAGCATTCAAAACTTGTGTGAGGTAGCTTATACTCCTTCACCCCCTGAAATTTTATAATGAACTATTCCAGCCTTTGATTTGGAAGAGTTCAAATGAGTCTCCAGGGGTTAATGAGATAATAAGACAGTTTACCTGTATGAGGTCCAGGTATTTAAGAACATCAGTGAATTCACCACTTAAGAGTCCATTCTGTTTACTATTTGTGAATCTTGTCATGCCTTTAAAGTCTCTCAGTAAACAGGATGTTTGACAAAGTTATCCTCTTTTACAAACATTGCCCAATATTTATTACATGTATAAGTTGTCTGCTGAGGATGTTCGCTTTTGTTATTAGCGATTAAAATTTCAGGGCATGAAGAGAATTAAACTAGAAGTGTTTACCCAAGGATAACCTAACATTATCTTTTTCTCCAACATTAGAAATAGACGAAAGGTCCAACGGGCTTCCATCCGAAGTACAAATGTATTGAGTTTAAGAGAGATAAAATTGTTAATTCCCTATTTAGACCTTAGCAAACTTCATCCCCTCCCCAGAGGGGAGTCGCTCGATCTGAAGGCTTACTCCCTCTGTACGATGGGGGGGGAATGTGTACGATCTGCGAGTATAAAAGGAAATCCTCAGTAAAATGTCCTTCATAGATAAAACTCATATTTGACCTCTAACATTTCGTTAACTCTATTACGTGCCAGTAAAACTCTAATTTGCGGCAGTATATTCATATGTTATTTATATACTGCCGCAAATTTCAAAATACAGAAGGGTTAATTAATCAATTTAATATGACATAAATATCTCCTTTAAACTCATTCACCCCTTAAGACACATTTGAACTCTTCCAATTCAGAGGTTGGACAAGTTCATTATGAAATTTCAAGGGTGAATGAGTTGATAACTCTGTTACTTTAGTTCTATTGTTCTAATCAAATCGGTACTCACCTGATGGTTTTGTCCTTGGCTATGGGTCCCGTGGGCTGGACCTCTGTCACCTGGGTATAACCTTCAGCTGTGACCTTCACCTTCATCCCCAAACCCAGAATGCCTTTCAGCACATTGACCTGGAACGGCTCGTCCTCCGACCGTGCAGACTTGGCCTCTACAGTGGAGGTTGTGGACAGGGCAGACCCATGCAGGGTGGACAGGAGGGAGGGTTTAGTGTTGATGGTTGTGCTGTATTTCACAGCTTTTGGCTGGAAATTGGTGTTGATTTTTAATGGTTTAATGGAAGACAATGGTTTCATGTTACCAGAAGTCTTTGTTTTCTGGGACCTGATAGTACTCAGGAGACTTGGCTTCGTCACTGCTACAGATGTAGTGTATTTCGTAGATTGTTTGGGTGCAGGTTGTTCGGGTAAGTTATCTCCCTTTACATGTTTGCCCTGTTCGTCCCCCTCAGACATTTGTGATGCATGAGATGGAATTGAGGTTGGAGACAGTGCAGAAACGGGTGACCTTGGGGAGACTGATGGAGATTTGTTGATGACATTTATTTCAGTTTTTGATGGTTTTGATTCTTTGCTGGTATCCATGGATACCATCACAGCTGGAGAAGCAGACCTGGGTGACAGGGACGGTGATTTCCTGTCGGGAGATACACTGTTCTGTGACTTTGGAACAGGTGATCTAGCTGGAGAAGCAGACCTGGGTGACAGAGATGGCGATTTCCTGTCCGGAGATAAACTGTTCGGTGACCTTGGATTGGGTGACCTAGCTGGAGAAGCAGACCTAGGTGAAAGAGATGGCGATTTCCTGTCGGGAGATAAACTGTTCTGTGACAATGAAACGGGAGACCTAGCTGGAGAAGTAGACCTGGGTGACAGGGATGGCGATTTCCTGTCCGGTGACCTTGGAATGGGAGATCTAGGTACTGGAGATCTAGGTACTGGAGATTTAGGTGGGATAGAATCAGTACCCAACGTCGCGGTAGGAGAACGTGGCGAGGTTAATGGCGACACTACAGGTGACGAAACAGAAACACTTTCAGAAACATTTGTATCCATCAAAACAGCATTTTCTAAGGTCAAAGTATTTTCATGTGGCAGAGGCTGATTCGTATCACTGTCAACATTTACAAAGTTTTTAATATTGTTATCTTCAGCAATACACACAACCGTTTTATGGGTCGGCTGTGATTCTATCACTCCTTGGTCTTGTTTCGGTAGGTCGTCCTTTTGCAGTGTTATTGAAACTTTTTCTTTGATATTTTCATCTGTTAATTCCTCTAATCTTTGTGGAGTGACCATGGTGTGCTCCATTTTTCTTGAGTCCTTCTCAGAATTTTGCGAATCATGAATCCTTTCAACATTGATGTTGACAATATTTTCACTTGAGACTGGCCTAGATTTTTGCTGGTTATTCACGGATGTCACTGTGACCCCCACATTTTCACCAAAGTGAGGTGTAGACTTGTTGTCAGACAGTCCTACAGTGTCACTGGCCTCTGTTGAAGAGCTTTCATGTTTTTCTGATTTTAGATCAGATAACACATTAAATAAACCTCCTCCACTCTCTTCTCCATCATCCGATTTTGATGTTTTTGCCCACTTATTTGTCATAAGAACAAGCTGAACACCTTTCCATGAGTTTTCACGTTTAGCCTCCTCTGGAACGATCAAAGTCTCCTCAATATCATTCCCCAGTTTTTCTTCCAGAATCCTCGAAGCTTCATCTTTCTTAACATATACAGGAGAAACCGTTTCCTCCATGCTTTCCTCCGATTCACTAGATTTGGATTTTCGTGGTTGGGGTTTAGGCCGAGATGGTTTTTTCTCCCGCGGAGGACTTACATTATGGTGTGGGGTAGGAATATCATATATAGGCGCTTTCTTTTCTCTCTGAATCGAAGCAGGAATAATCACGCCTTCGTCTACGGAAGATTCCGGGAGGTCGAACACTGAAGCTGGTATGTTGCTGGACAGACTATACTTCCCCCAGTTAGGCGGGGTAGACATTTCTCGTTTTACCTTTACAGGTACAATATTTTCATCATCATGATCTACCAAGTTTTTCACCACATTTTTAACTAAATTTGTATCTCCATTAATATTCTTTGTCACTTCACGCTTACCTTGGCCTCCGTCACTTTGTGGTGAACCATTCGCTGTCTGAGGTGAAGAAAGAATTCTCGGTTCGTTTTGAGAGTTGTCTTGGACATACACATTAGATTTCTGCGGAGATTCAGCTCCATGAGACTTGCTTTGTTTGTATGACATTCCAGAGTCATCCTCGGAAGTTAAATAGCTATCGAAAACATCCATGACTTGTCTTTGCTCTCTGAGTGTGTCATAGCCGTAATTGTTCATTGATTTATCTGACACTTCTAAGGAGTCTTTACTATGATTGGTCGGTTTCACCTGAGAGGGTTTATTTTCTATTCCATTTTGTCTACTTAGGCCTAATTCCAGTTCCTGTGAACTTTCCTGAAGTTGTGTCAAGGAATTCCCTCTTTTTCTCTCCGGGGATCGATGTAAGCCACTGGAAACATCTCCAGACTGTAAATCCTTTCTGTAAGGCTCAACCCTGGGAGAAGCAGGGCCTGAGATGGATGGTGCATAATCACTCATAATATCGTCAATATTTGTCGTCGGGACGCGTTCGTCACCTGTATCACTAGCTCCTGTCTCGCTCGTCAGCCCAGCATCGTCGGAGAACTCGGCAGGAGGGGGAAGCGCCATGCTCCAAGGATCTGAGGAATTAGACGCCATTTTTACCTTGACAAGTTTTAGGTGTTGAGATTTTAGAGAGTAGTCTGAGTCCTGGTCGGACACATTAGATTCTGAGGTGTGTCTGTGGGGAGGCTGTCTGGTAGGCGCACGGTTTTGTAACTTGGCGTTCTGAGCAAACACTTGATTCACACTATCAGACCTACCTTTATCATGATTAAAATGAAACCCACTCAAAACAACATCATTATCACTCTCAGATTCGAGTCCAGAATTCGGATAAATCTCCTGTTCCTTCGTTGATGACACTTTTGACTGTTTCGATCCTACCCCATTGGCAACGATCACCGATATTTCCATAGGGGTGTCATTTTCAGTTTGGCGAAGGACTTCTAGTTCAAGGTCACCATGTTGAGCCTCAGTTTTGAGAATACTCAAACATTTAGCCTGAGCAAGATTTCGTAGACTGGTTCCGTTACAGGACACGAGACGATCTCCGACCTTGAGTTTGGTAGATCTAGCTGCTGCTCCACTCGGTAGTAGTCTCTTTACCTGGAATAAAGATAAACGAAGTGTTATAATGCGATTGTTCAAAAATGATTAATTCAGCCAACTGATTATCGTCTCAAATATGCAGCCTAACAAGAAGTCCTGACTCACGCTGGGATGATTCTTACATCAGCAATGAACAATTCTGATGAGACGATTTATAACAAAGGGCATTGTATCATTCACCCCTGACAGTTCCCAATGAACTATTCCAACCTTTGAATTGGAAGAGTTCAAATGTATCTTTGGGGGTGAATGAGTATATCTCATTCACCCCTGAAATTTCATAATGAACTATTACAACCTTTGAATTGAAAGAGTTTAAATGTACCTTCAGGGGTGAGCGAGTTTATAAGGAAAGAAGCATTTAACACCAGTTTAAAGGAATTCATCGACAGCACGTCTGGTTGTGCCCAGCACCGAGTTTACAAAGGATAAACTCCCAAACGTTAATCCCTAATATCCTATAAGTAAATAAATCTAAAACTTTTTCTTTTAAATTAAACAGCCTGCAGCAACGAACATTTCATATTTTGCTTTTAACAATTGTGTGAAGTTCAGTATGAATTATAATACCTATTTTCTATAGGAATTTTTAAACCAGTAAGTAAAACTGTCAACTTTTCTTTTTATTCAACTCTGTGGTGGAAATTGTTTGATTTCATTGTATTTTGGTTTTATCCCTTACAAACTACATGTGTTACGAAAATATATCAATTTGGTTTGTAAGATATATACTGTAGCAAACCAGGTTTATAAAATATATATGCCATGTGTAATCTCTGTGGTTATGATTGAGGAATAGTTGAGCGGTAATGTGTGTCATATATTTAAAACTCTGATTCTATTATAATTTTTTTGCTGAGACAACCACATTTGATACCAGCCCCATGTTAAACTACACTAAATTGTCACGCCACTGAAGACTCAGAAAAAGTAGGTCATAAAGAAATCATTATACAAGTGCTTTATATATTCTGATGTACGTGGATTCATTCTTTAGAAAACCTGACATAACATCTTAAGCATTAAGACAGATAATCTTATAGACATGTGGTCCCCATAGACAGGTAATCTTATAGACTTGTGGTCCTGATAGACAGGTAATCTTATAGACTTGTGGTCCTTATAGACAGGTAATCTTATAGATGTGTGGTCCTTATAGACAGGTAATCTTATAGACATGTGGTCCTCATAGACAGGTAATCTTATAGACATGTGGTCCTCATACACAGGTAATCTTATAGACATATGGTACTTATAGACAGGTAATCTTATAGACATGTGGTCCTCATAGACAGGTAATCTTATAGACATATGGTACTTATAGACAGGTAATCTTATAGACATGTGGTCCTCATAGACAGGTAATCTTATAGACATATGGTACTTATAGACAGGTAATCTTATAGACATGTGGTCCTCATAGACAGGTAATCTTATAGACTTGTGGTCCTTATAGACAGGTAATCTTATAGACATATGGTCCTCATAGACAGGTAATCTTATAGACATGTGGTCCTCATAGACAGGTAATCTTATAGACATGTGGTCCTCATACACAGGTAATCTTATAGACACATGGTCCTCATAGACAGGTAATCTTATAGACATGTGGTCCTCATCGACAGGTAATCTTATAGATATATGGTCCTCATAGACAGGTAATCTTATAGACACGTGGTCCTCAAAGACAGATAATCTATAGACATGTGGTCCTCATAGACAGATAATCTTATAGACATGTGGTCCTCATAGACAGGTAATCTTATAGACATGTGGTCCTGATAGACAGGTAATCTTATAGACATGTGGTCCCCATAGACAGGTAATCTTATAGACTTGTGGTCCTTATAGACAGGTAATCTTATAGATGTGTGGTCTTCATCGACAGGTAATCTTATAGACATATGGTCCTCATAGACAGGTAATCTTATAGACATGTGGTCCTCAAAGACAGATAATCTATAGACATGTGGTCCTCATAGACAGATAATCTTATAGACATGTGGTCCTCATAGACAGGTAATCTTATAGACATGTGGTCCTGATAGACAGGTTATCTTATAGACATGTGGTCCTCATAGACAGGTTATCTTATAGACATGTGGTCCTCATAGACAGGTTATCTTATAGACATGTGGTCCTGATAGACAGGTTATCTTATAGACATGTGGTCCTCATAGACAGGTTATCTTATAGACATGTGGTCCTCATAGACAGGTTATCTTATAGACATGTGGTCCTCATAGACAGGTAATCTTATAGACATGTGGTCCTCATAGACAGGTAATCTTATAGACATGTGGTCCTCATAGACAGGTTATCTTATAGACATGTGGTCCTGATAGACAGGTTATCTTATAAACATGTGGTCCTCATATATAGACAGGTAATCATAAAGACATGTGGTCCTCATAGACAGGTAATCTTATAGATATGTTGTCCTCATACACAGGTTATCATATAGACATGTGGTCCTCATAGACAGGTAATCTTACAGACATGTGGTCTTCATAGACAGGTAATCTTATAGACATGTGGTCCTCATAGACAGATTATCTTATAGACATATGGTCCTCATACACAGGTAATCATATAGACATGTGGTCCTCATAGACAGGTAATCTTATAGACATGTGGTCCTCATAGACAGGTAATCTTATAGACACATGGTCCTCATAGACAGGTAATCTTATAGACATGTGGTCCTTGTAAACAGGTTATCTTATAAACATATGGTCCTCATAGACAGGTTATCATATAGACATGTGGTCCTCATAGACAGGTAATCTTATAGACATGTGGTCCTTGTAAACAGGTTATCTTATAGACATATGGTCCTGATAGACAGGTTATCTTATAGACATATGGTCCTCATAGACAGATAATCTCAAAAACATGGTCCTCATAGACAGGTAATCTTATAGACATGTGGTCCTCATAGACAGGTAATCTATAGACATGTGGTCCTCATAGACAGTTAATCTTATATACATGTGGTCCTCATAGACAGGTAATCTTATAGACATGTGGTCCTCATAGACAGGTTATGTTATAGACATATGGTTCTCATAGACAGGTAATCTGATAGACATGTGGTCCTGATAGACAGGTTATCATATAGACATGTGGTCCTCATATAAGGTAATCTTATAGACATGTGGTCCTCATAGACAGGTAATCATATAGAAATGTGGTCCTCAGACAGGTAATCTTATAGACATGTGGTCCTCATAGACAGGTAATCTTATAGACATGTGGTCCTCATAGACAGGTAATCTTATAGACATGTGGTCCTTATAGACAGGTAATCTTATAGACATATGGTCCTCATAGACAGGTAATCTTATATATATGTGGTCTTCTTAGACAGGTAATCTTATAGACATGTGGTCCCCATAGACAGGTTATCTTATAGACATGTGGTCCTCTCAGACAGGTAATCTGATAGACATGTGGTCCTCTCAGACAGGTAATCTGATAGACATGTGGTCCTCATAGACATACTATCCTATAGATATGTGGTCCTTATAGACAGATTATCCTTATCAAAGTAATCAGACAAGATATTGTCTAGACATGAGGTGCTTATAGGATATATTCATGGCCCTAAATCTTCCCATACCTGTGAGGTACAACAAAATTATAAAGTCTACTTTACTACCCTACAAGATTGGTTATTATTGTTTCATATACAGAAAGTTTATCTTTAGACATTTTTACTTTTCAATTAACTTTAACCAAACACTTTTTTGGTGATAACTAAAAATATCTGGCTAAGGTTCAAAAACTAACACATACCTTATTTTATCTAAACATATAAAACAAATCAAGGAAAAGTTAATTTGTCTTTTGTATTTAATTTGAAATAATTTTCTTTATGTCTCAATCAAACACGATCTTGTCTCCCTGTAGTTTTCCCATTATAGGATACCGCTGAAGATGTTGTGTGCATGTCTTTAGTTTTTGTAGATTTTCATATACAATTTGGTTTTAACTAAAATGCTATTGTTTTCCTGTAGTAAAACTAACAGATGGTCTGTATTATATTACACCGATTATTGAATACCTAAAAACTAATCAATAAATAAGGTAGGTCTGATGGTGCAGCGGAAAGCACACTTGCCTTTCACCAAGGTGGCCAGGGTTTGATTCCCATAAAGAATGTGTTAAGGTATGGGGTCACCTGCCCGACCATATGGGTTTTCTCCAGGTACTCTGGTTTCCTCCCACAATAAGACCCTTTGCACACTAACATCCGGGCCAACAAGAGTGATTTATATAAGTTGGATAACTTAATTGTTTCATAATTGTTGTAAAATAAATAAACTTAATTTGTTTTGTTGATAAATAAACACTGAGCTATTTTGAAAAGAAAAACATTCATAAGGAAATAACAGCTATATACCCAGTGTGTTGATATGTATAATATATGTTGATCTATATGAATATGGAAAGAAATATGTTGATTGGTGAAATGACCAGAAGCAAGTTACCATTCATCAATGTCACCAGGACTTAAGGGTCAAAATTCCATAACATGAAGAAATCACTCAGGCATGACCAGAGATCAAAAGATACATAGAAGAGAATCACTAGGCACTGCTGACATCTAAGGGATATAAAACTCCATACATTTGTACAAGTACAATATACCTTTCTTTTTAACTGATTCACATGTCTTTGGTAGTAATTATATACCTTATCTAGATCAAATTAACTTTTGTTTTTTTAATTTTTGAATGAAAAAGGTGTCTTGATTAAGGACTATATACTTATATTTGATACATATATATAAGATGATAGATCTTAATCTATATTACTGTATTCCCCTTAATTAGTGCCCCTAATTGCCCTATAAGCACCCCTCCCCCTTCTGCAGAGGTATCAGAACTATATAAGCGCCCCTACTAATGTGACACAACTAAATCATTTTATATTATGGTAAACCTTTATGTGCGCAAGCTTACAAAAACACACCATAAAATGTCAGGTATCATACTGAAGCTCATTTATGTACAAATTGTTTGAAATTGATCACAATGATGTTGCATATCATGATTACAACCCATTCTGGTCACAATGCATTATATTTATTGAATTCATAAAAACTGCATTTTTCGTCCAGATCTAAGTTCTAAGTTTTGTTATCCTAATAAGTTCGATTCCCCCCTTTCAACCAATTTTTTAGGCGCCCTGTGGGCTAATTACAGTAAATGCTGTAATAATATACTTGCACTTGACAGGGATGCATTAGTACGTAGGATTAGGCTAATGTACATTTTCTGTCCTATCTGACTGCAGGTCATTAAAATCTCATACTGACCATAACATTCAGTATGACCATTCCCCCTGTGTGTGTGTATATAAAGAAGTAGCTTGTCACCAATGTAGATAGCAGAGGGTATTCCAAAATATAATCTACTTATACCTGTGATGTAAAACATGCAGGTAAATCAAAAACAGTTACCACAGGTATATTGTATAGAACAAGACAATTTAGAGAATTACAACCCCCCATCCACCGCCTGCCCCCACCAAAAGCGACCACTTGGAGGTGAACCCCTCTGCCACAAGTATGAAGGTTCAGTGACTAAATTATAAGTAGAGTATGAGATAGGACCTGGACACACATTTTCTTCAATGTAGGTTAAAGGTCAAAATGTAGGTCAGACTGACCTACTTTTAAAAAATGACACATCAACTCACATATGTGAACCAATAATGTTAATTAGCAATTTACTGTAGAGGTCCAGTTCAATTTTCCTTTTTATTGTGGACTTTGAATTTTAAAATATAACTTTGGAAAGTTAGACACCTGTCGTGTAGAAATAACATCAGAAGTTATTGTCTAAACATTCTGGGGAGATTAATTTTCACATACCAAACTCGTTCAATTTCCAGTCACTCCAAGCTACCGTGTATTATACTCAGTATAATAGCTTGTCATTACACCGGACTTGTTATTATAGTTATAGTAATACAGGGCAATTTTTTCCACAGAGAAAATTACTCGGGTTTAAAATTTGACAGGTTTAAAGGTTCATTTGTAAAACGTTAAATCTGATATTGTGCTTGCGTGTATTGATAGAAAATAGGGAACCTATCTCCTTGGTTCAACCAAGACATTTACTTTGGAAGATAAATTTAAACTCTTCCTAATTCCTAGATGGAACAGCTCATTATGTTACGGGGTGAATTAGTTAATTATAAGTTTCACCTGTTCTAGGTGCAGTGATATTACTGTACCTGTGTCTGAACATGATAACTTACAGCTTTTCATCTAACTTACAGAAAACATGAACCCTGGTAACTAACTAGCTGCAATATTATACCGTTCAGCTATGGAGACCTCTTTAGCTTGATTGGTTGAGTGAAGACTATTAGCCAGAGGTCATGGGTTCGACTCCTAGTGGATACATTGTAAATTGATAATGATCTCTGCTCCTTAGACGCCCACATAGGGACTCAGCAGGGATTGATTCTCAGCAATACCTGCAAAGGAATCGCTATGACTCCAGGAAAACTGGAGACGAGTTCTTTCCCAGAGAGGGAGTATACATAACCCTTGTAAATACTAGCTGGAATATACCACTCGGCTAGGATCAAGATCTTCTCTTTTTAACTTGATCGGTTGAGCATAAGACTAGTATAGACAGAGGTTCAGGGTTCGACTCCTAGCGGAGGCATTGGAATAAATATTGACCTCTGTTACATTGCAAAAAGATGATATGACTGACATTATTTATTGTCATCATAATGTTTGGTAGGTTTACAGTGACCTTAGTCTATATATATAAGTCAGGAAGGAGAAATGAAAAACGTATAACTCTAACCCTACTGAGGTTTGAACTAGCGACCGTCAACATATACGCCTGACTTTCACTTATCTAGTTACCGTACTGGTCCTCATGTATAATTTACCTGCTCATACTAACTTTGAAGCGAATTTTTATCAAATGAATAGTGATCACTTGGAAATTAAATGGATAAGCAATTATATACAATATACATGCTCTGAATTAATGTTTGCTATCAACTGAAGAGTTATCAACTGAAGAGTTTAACAGCGACGTCTGAGACGGACTACTGGAAGTATATTTATGAGGGTTTTGTTATATTTACATAAAGCACAAATGAAATGCTACCATAAAAATTCCTTCATGTGTATACTAGGATACACCTGAAAAATGAAATGTCTGATATGCATTAGAAAATGTCGGGATTGAAAACTTGGAATGCTTTTAACATGTACATTATAAAGGGAGATACCTATATACCTGTGTATATTAGGATGTTGAATTTCATGTGGTATAATATATGAAAGCTACAACTTAATGTATATTTTAAAAGTTTACAAATAAGACATTATATACTTCCCCTGTCCTGGAGGTATAATTACCTGTCACCTGGTAAAACATCTGTACTTTCTCTACCTCTATTCCACATAGAAACATTCTCACCTGGATTTGACACTGTGCACACATACACACCTGAGTGAAAACTATCCCCAAACTCACCTATCAATGATATATACCTCCCCGGCTTGTCTGCTGTATTACACAGGTATGTGTGACCAGCTGTCTTGTTATTTTTCCCTCGGTTCACCTGGATGTTTATTCATACCTGACTGGATCAACCTGTTCAGGTGAACTGACAGGGTTTTGTCAATGTTCCGATTTCTACCTGTTCTATATATGGCCTTTCTACCTATACACAACTTGTTATTCAGGTAGAAGCACTAAGCAGGTATGGGCCTACTTGTAATAGCTAGGCAGTGTGTGGGACTCCTGTTACCACAGATGTCCTCAAATCATGATGGCCATTCAATATATCATAATTTTATCTATCATATAACTGACCCGTTCAGTCATGTCATACGGACCCCATGTCATAAATATGTTACATGTATTACACAAGTGTTATCACATTTGTGACATCAACATTAATATATAATTAAACCAATGACATCTTTATAATGTCAAAAAATTGTCTCAGTAGCGATAATTGTAGCCATCAAAGTAGAAATTTGTCTTTCTAATAAAAAATTAGTTTGAGAGATTTTTTTGTATTTTGTCATGAATATAAGTTAAATGATAAATAGAATCTTACACTCGTGTCAATGTAATATGGACTTTATTTAAACTTGTTCAATAATTTAATATGTCACTCGCCTATAGGCTTGTGGCACATTAAATTATTGAACTGTTTTAATAAATTCCATATTACATTGACACTCGTGTATGATCGTCTATATATACTCTAAACTTATAAATCTATCGGAGCTCTCTTTCTCCTCCTTATTATTCTTCCTTTGATCTAATACACTACTTTCTTCCTAAGGAGTATTGCACGGGACAGTCAGCCAGAATTTGTGGCCCAAGTACATTAGAATTTAAAACTCTTATACATATTGCAGATGAGTATATAAAAATGATTAATTAAGGTGTGTTTAATTCCTGTATTGAAATAAAAAAATACTTTGTGCTAAAACATAGAGATTTTTGTCAGGTAACAGAACTGTAGAGACACAGCTTTATTTATTTACTTAAATTACTGAAAACACCATGATTGTCATGTGTTAACCATTCAGGAATGTAAACCTACCTTCAAAAAATTCTGATACCTGACAAAAATGTTAATATGTCAACAATAAAGTATTTTTTAAGTGCAACATAAATTAAACACTTTATTATGTCATTTTTATATACCTTTTATACTCCTCTGCCATAAAAATGACAAACAGATTTGTAGAATTGGAGTTTTCATACTCTTATGATGTTGGCCAACAAATGTGGACGAAATGCTCCTGCCATACCCCTCAGTCTGTCTTTCCCACACTTCAGTTAACATTCCTTTCTAAATTTTCCCCTGTTGAATTCCTTCACTGAGACTGTATATGTCATTCCTCTCTTCTCTCCATCCACTCAAATATTGTTTAACTCTTTTTTCCCTCTCATAATACCAATCTATTTTGCATTTTCCTCATCCACTTCTCTCAATACGCAATACAATTTATCTTTCTCCCCCTTTCCTTATTCTCTCCTTCCCCTTTCCCTCTCTACATTGAATCTTCATATCAGTTGCCTATCTTTTTAATTCTCTCTCCCACCCATTTCCCATTCTTTTGCTTTCCTCTGCTTTCCTCTCCCTAAACACATTTCCTCCATCTTCCATACCATATACTTTCTCTGGTAAACCCACTTCTCTATGTTTAACCATTCACCCACCCCTGGACATGCATAATGGACTGTTCCAACCTTTCAATTGGAAGAGTTCAAATGTGTCTTCAGGGGTGAATAGGTTAATTTATAAGTCTCCACGTACACCAAACTCTCCCCTCCCTACTAAATCTGTGTGTCCCATTTCTAAACAAAATCCCTCGTTTGTTTCCCTTTGTAGCAAAGCTCCTCTCATCTAGTCTCATCCCCTTTCCTTTTGTGTTTTCTCCATTCCTCTCATCTATTTCCCCCTGTATCCTCCCCTATTCAGTTTGTCCCCTCCCTAGCTACCCTTCTAGTCTATTCCTCCAGTCTATTCCTCCATTCCTCCCATCTATTTCCCCCCGTATCTTCCCCTGTTAAGTTTGTCCCCTCCCTAGCTACCCTTCTAGACTGTCTTTCTAGTCTATTCCCCCAGTCTATTTTTCCATTCCTCTCATCTATTTCCCCCTGTATCTTCCCCTGTTCAGTTTGTCCCTCCCTAGCTACCCTTCTAGTCTATTCCCCCAGTCTATTTCTCCATTCCTCTCATCTATTTCCCCCTGTATCCTCCCCTGTTCAGTTTGTCCCTCCCTAGCTACCCTTCTAGACTGTCCTTCTAGTCTATTCCTCTCATCTATTTCCCCCTGTATCTTCCCCTGTTCAGTTTGTTTCCTTCCTAGCTACCCTTCTAGACTGTCCTTCTAGTCTATTCCCCCAGTCTATTCCTCTCATCTATTTCCCCCTGTATCTTCCCCTGTTCAGTTTGTCCCTCCCTAGCTACCCTTCTAGACTGTCCTTCTAGTCTATTCCTCTAGTCTATTCCTCTCATCTATTTCCCCCTGTATCTTCCCCTTTTCAGTTTGTCCCCTCCCTAGCTACCCTTCTAGGCTGTCCTTCTAGTCTATTCCTCCATTCCTCTCATCTATTTCCCCCTGTATCCTCCCCTGTTCAGTTTGTTCCCTCCCTAGCTACCCTTCTACACTGTCCTTCTAGTCTATTCCTCTCATCCATTTCCCCCTGTATCCTCCCCTGTTCAGTTTGTCCCTCCCTAGCTACCCTTCTAGACTGTCCTTCTAGTCTATTCCTCTCATCCATTTCCCCCTGTATCCTCCCCTGTTCAGTTTGTTCCCTCCCTAGCTACCCTTCTAGACTGTCCTTCTAGTCTATTCCTCTCATCCATTTCCCCCTGTATCCTCCCCTGTTCAGTTTGTTCCCTCCCTAGCTACCCTTCTAGACTGTCCTTCTAGTCTATTCCTCTCATCCATTTCCCCCTGTATCCTCCCCTGTTCAGTTTGTCCCTCCCTAGCTACCCTTCTAGACTGTCCTTCTAGTCTATTCCTCTCATCCATTTCCCCCTGTATCCTCCCCTGTTCAGTTTGTCCCTCCCTAGCTACCCTTCTAGACTGTCCTTCTAGTCTATTCCTCTCATCCATTTCCCCCTGTATCCTCCCCTGTTCAGTTTGTCCCTCCCTAGCTACCCTTCTAGACTGTCCTTCTAGTCTATTCCTCTCATCCATTTCCCCCTGTATCCTCCCCTGTTCAGTTTGTCCCTCCCTAGCTACCCTTCTAGGCTGTCCTTCTAGTCTATTCCTCTAGTCTATTCCTCCATTCCTCTCATCTATTTCCCCCCGTATCTTCCCCTTTTCAGTTTGTCCCCTCCCTAGCTACCCTTCTAGGCTGTCCTTCTAGTCTATTCCTCCATTCCTCTCATCTATTTCCCCCTGTATCCTCCCCTGTTCAGTTTGTTCCCTCCCTAGCTACCCTTCTACACTGTCCTTCTAGTCTATTCCTCTCATCCATTTCCCCCTGTATCCTCCCCTGTTCAGTTTGTCCCTCCCTAGCTACCCTTCTAGACTGTCCTTCTAGTCTATTCCTCTCATCTATTTCCCCCTGTATCTTCCCCTGTTCAGTTTGTCCCTCCCTAGCTACCCTTCTACACTGTCCTTCTAGTCTATTCCCCCAGTCTATTTCTCCATTCCTCTCATCTATTTCCCCCTGTATCTTCCCCTGTTCAGTTTGTTCCTCCCTAGCTAACCTTCTAGACTGTCCTTCTAGTCTATTCCTCTCATCTATTTCCCCCTGTATCTTCCCCTGTTCAGTTTGTCCCTCCCTAGCTACCCTTCTACACTGTCCTTCTAGTCTATTCCCCCAGTCTATTTCTCCATTCCTCTCATCTATTTCCCCCTGTATCTTCCCCTGTTCAGTTTGTCCCTCCCTAGCTACCCTTCTACACTGTCCTTCTAGTCTATTCCTCTCATCTATTTCCCCCCGTATCTTCCCCTGTTCAGTTTGTCCCTCCCTAGCTACCCTTCTACACTGTCCTTCTAGTCTATTCCTCTCATCTATTTCCCCCTGTATCTTCCCCTGTTCAGTTTGTCCCTCCCTAGCTACCCTTCTAGTCTGTCCTTCTAGTCCATTCCTCCAGTCTATTTCTCCATTCCTCTCATCTATTTCCCCCTGTATCTTCCCCTGTTCAGTTTGTCCCTCCCTAGCTACCCTTCTAGACTGTCCTTCTAGTCTATTCCTCTCATCTATTTCCCCCTGTATCTTCCCCTGTTCAGTTTGTCCCTCCCTAGCTACCCTTCTAGACTGTCCTTCTAGTCTATTCCTCTCATCTATTTCCCCCTGTATCTTCCCCTGTTCAGTTTGTCCCTCCCTAGCTACCCTTCTAGACTGTCCTTCTAGTCTATTCCTCTCATCTATTTCCCCCTGTATCTTCCCCTGTTCAGTTTGTCCCTCCCTAGCTACCCTTCTACACTGTCCTTCTAGTCTATTCCTCTCATCTATTTCCCCCTGTATCTTCCCCTGTTCAGTTTGTCCCTCCCTAGCTACCCTTCTAGACTGTCCTTCTAGTCTATTCCTCTCATCTATTTCCCCCTGTATCTTCCCCTGTTCAGTTTGTCCCTCCCTAGCTACCCTTCTAGACTGTCCTTCTAGTCTATTCCTCTCATCTATTTCCCCCTGTATCTTCCCCTGTTCAGTTTGTTCCCTCCCTAGCTACCCTTCTAATCTGTCCTTCTAGTCTATTCCTCTCATCTATTTCCCCCTGTATCTTCCCCTGTTCAGTTTGTCCCTCCCTAGCTACCCTTCTAGACTGTCCTTCTAGTCTATTCCTCTCATCTATTCCTCTCATCTATTTCCCCCTGTATCCTCCCCTGTTCAGTTTGTCCCTCCCTAGCTACCCTTCTAGACTGTCCTTCTAGTCTATTCCTCTCATCTATTTCCCCCTGTATCTTCCCCTGTTCAGTTTGTCCCTCCCTAGCTACCCTTCTAGACTGTCCTTCTAGTCTATTCCTCTCATCTATTTCCCCCTGTATCTTCCCCTGTTCAGTTTGTCCCTCCCTAGCTACCCTTCTAGACTGTCCTTCTAGTCTATTCCTCTCATCTATTTCCCCCTGTATCTTCCCCTGTTCAGTTTGTCCCTCCCTAGCTACCCTTCTAGACTGTCCTTCTAGTCTATTCCTCTCATCTATTTCCCCCTGTATCTTCCCCTGTTCAGTTTGTCCCTCCCTAGCTACCCTTCTAGACTGTCCTTCTAGTCTATTCCTCTCATCTATTTCCCCCTGTATCTTCCCCTGTTCAGTTTGTCCCTCCCTAGCTACCCTTCTAGACTGTCCTTCTAGTCTATTCCTCTCATCTATTTCCCCCTGTATCCTCCCCTGTTCAGTTTGTCCCTCCCTAGCTACCCTTCTAGACTGTCCTTCTAGTCTATTCCTCTCATCTATTTCCCCCTGTATCTTCCCCTGTTCAGTTTGTTTCCTTCCTAGCTACCCTTCTACACTGTCCTTCTAGTCTATTCCTCTCATCTATTTCCCCCTGTATCCTCCCCTGTTCAGTTTGTCCCTCCCCAGCTACCCTTCTAGACTGTCCTTCTAGTCTATTCCTCTCATCTATTTCCCCCTGTATCCTCCCCTGTTCAGTTTGTCCCTCCCTAGCTACCCTTCTAGACTGTCCTTCTAGTCTATTCCTCTCATCTATTTCCCCCTGTATCCTCCCCTGTTCAGTTTGTCCCTCCCTAGCTACCCTTCTAGACTGTCCTCCTAGTCTATTCCTCTCATCTATTTCCCCCTGTATCTTCCCCTGTTCAGTTTGTTCCCTTCCTAGATACCCTTCTAGACTGTCCTTCTAGTCTATTCCTCTCATCTATTTCCCCCTGTATCCTCCCCTGTTCAGTTTGTTCCCTTCCTAGCTACCCTTCTAGACTGTCCTTCTAGTCTATTCCTCTCATCTATTTCCCCCTGTATCTTCCCCTGTTCAGTTTGTCCCTCCCTAGCTACCCTTCTAGACTGTCCTTCTAGTCTATTCCTCTCATCTATTTCCCCCTGTATCCTCCCCTGTTCAGTTTGTTCCCTTCCTAGCTACCCTTCTAGACTGTCCTTCTAGTCTATTCCTCTCATCTATTTCCCCCTGTATCTTCCCCTGTTCAGTTTGTTCCCTTCCTAGCTACCCTTCTAGACTGTCCTTCTAGTCTATTCCTCTCATCTATTTCCCCCTGTATCTTCCCCTGTAAGTTTGTCCCCTCCCTAGCTACCCTTCTAGACTGTCCTTCTAGTCTATTCCTCTCATCTATTTCCCCCTGTATCCTCCCCTGTTCAGTTTGTCCCTCCCTAGCTACCCTTCTAGACTGTCCTTCTAGTCTATTCCTCTCATCTATTTCCCCCTGTATCTTCCCCTGTTCAGTTTGTCCCTCCCTAGCTACCCTTCTAGACTGTCCTTCTAGTCTATTCCTCTCATCTATTTCCCCCTGTATCTTCCCTTGTAAGTTTGTCCCCTCCCTAGCTACCCTTCTAGACTGTCCTTCTAGTCTATTCCTCTCATCTATTTCCCCCTGTATCTTCCCCTGTTCAGTTTGTCCCTCCCTAGCTACCCTTCTAGACTGTCCTTCTAGTCTATTCCTCTCATCTATTTCCCCCTGTATCTTCCCCTGTTCAGTTTGTTCCCTCCCTAGCTACCCTTCTAGACTGTCCTTCTAGTCTATTCCCCCAGTCTATTTCTCCATTCCTCTCATTTATTTCCCCCTGTATCCTCCCCTGTTCAGTTTGTTCCCTTCCTAGCTACCCTTCTAGACTGTCCTTCTAGTCTATTCCTCTAGTCTATTCCTCTCATCTATTTCCCCCTGTATCTTCCCCTGTTCAGTTTGTCCCTCCCTAGCTACCCTTCTAGACTGTCCTTCTAGTCTATTCCTCTCATCTATTTCCCCCTGTATCCTCCCCTGTTCAGTTTGTCCCTCCCTAGCTACCCTTCTACACTGTCCTTCTAGTCTATTCCTCTCATCTATTTCCCCCTGTATCTTCCCCTGTTCAGTTTGTTCCCTTCCTAGCTACCCTTCTACACTGTCCTTCTAGTCTATTCCTCTCATCTATTTCCCCCTGTATCTTCCCCTGTTCAGTTTGTCCCTCCCTAGCTACCCTTCTAGACTGTCCTTCTAGTCTATTCCTCTAGTCTATTCCTCTCATCTATTTCCCCCTGTATCCTCCCCTGTTCAGTTTGTCCCTCCCTAGCTACCCTTCTAGACTGTCCTTCTAGTCTATTCCTCTCATCTATTTCCCCCTGTATCTTCCCCTGTTCAGTTTGTTCCCTTCCTAGCTACCCTTCTACACTGTCCTTCTAGTCTATTCCTCTCATCTATTTCCCCCTGTATCCTCCCCTGTTCAGTTTGTCCCTCCCTAGCTACCCTTCTAGACTGTCCTTCTAGTCTATTCCTCTCATCTATTTCCCCCTGTATCCTCCCCTGTTCAGTTTGTTCCCTCCCTAGCTACCCTTCTAGACTGTCCTTCTAGTCTATTCCCCCAGTCTATTTCTCCATTCCTCTCATTTATTTCCCCCTGTATCCTCCCCTGTTCAGTTTGTCCCTCCCTAGCTACCCTTCTAGACTGTCCTTCTAGTCTATTCCTCTCATCTATTTCCCCCTGTATCTTCCCCTGTTCAGTTTGTCCCTCCCTAGCTACCCTTCTAGACTGTCCTTCTAGTCTATTCCTCTCATCTATTTCCCCCTGTATCCTCCCCTGTTCAGTTTGTCCCTCCCTAGCTACCCTTCTAGACTGTCCTTCTAGTCTATTCCTCTCATCTATTTCCCCCTGTATCTTCCCCTGTTCAGTTTGTCCCTCCCTAGCTACCCTTCTAGACTGTCCTTCTAGTCTATTCCTCTCATTTATTTCCCCCTGTATCCTCCCCTGTTCAGTTTGTCCCTCCCTAGCTACCCTTCTAGACTGTCCTCCTAGTCTATTCCTCTCATCTATTTCCCCCTGTATCTTCCCCTGATAAGTTTGTCCCTCCCTAGCTACCCTTCTAGACTGTCCTTCTAGTCTATTCCTCTCATCTATTTCCCCCTGTATCTTCCCCTATTCAGTTTGTCCCCTCCCTAGCTACCCTTCTAATCTGTCCTTCTAGTCTATTCCTCCAGTCTATTTCCCCCTGTATCTTCCCCTGTTCAGTTTGTCCCTCCCTAGCTACCCTTCTAGACTGTCCTTCTAGTCTATTCCTCTCATCTATTTCCCCCTGTATCCTCCCCTGTTCAGTTTGTCCCTCCCTAGCTACCCTTCTAGACTGTCCTCCTAGTCTATTCCTCTCATCTATTTCCCCCTGTATCTTCCCCTGTTCAGTTTGTCCCTCCCTAGCTACCCTTCTAGACTGTCCTTCTAGTCTATTCCTCTCATCTATTTCCCCCTGTATCTTCCCCTGTTCAGTTTGTCCCTCCCTAGCTACCCTTCTAGACTGTCCTTCTAGTCTATTCCTCTCATCTATTTCCCCCTGTATCCTCCCCTGTTCAGTTTGTCCCTCCCTAGCTACCCTTCTAGACTGTCCTCCTAGTCTATTCCTCTCATCTATTTCCCCCTGTATCTTCCCCTGTTCAGCTTGTCCCTCCCTAGCTACCCTTCTAGACTGTCCTTCTAGTCTATTCCTCTCATCTATTTCCCCCTGTATCTTCCCCTGTTCAGCTTGTCCCTCCCTAGCTACCCTTCTACACTGTCCTTCTAGTCTATTCCTCTCATCTATTTCCCCCTGTATCTTCCCCTGTTCAGTTTGTCCCTCCCTAGCTACCCTTCTAGACTGTCCTTCTAGTCTATTCCTCTCATCTATTTCCCCCTGTATCTTCCCCTGTTCAGTTTGTCCCTCCCTAGCTACCCTTCTAGACTGTCCTTCTAGTCTATTCCTCTCATCTATTTCCCCCTGTATCCTCCCCTGTTCAGTTTGTCCCTCCCTAGCTACCCTTCTAGACTGTCCTTCTAGTCTATTCCTCTCATCTATTTCCCCCTGTATCTTCCCCTGTTCAGTTTGTTTCCTTCCTAGCTACCCTTCTACACTGTCCTTCTAGTCTATTCCTCTCATCTATTTCCCCCTGTATCCTCCCCTGTTCAGTTTGTCCCTCCCCAGCTACCCTTCTAGACTGTCCTTCTAGTCTATTCCTCTCATCTATTTCCCCCTGTATCCTCCCCTGTTCAGTTTGTCCCTCCCTAGCTACCCTTCTAGACTGTCCTTCTAGTCTATTCCTCTCATCTATTTCCCCCTGTATCCTCCCCTGTTCAGTTTGTCCCTCCCTAGCTACCCTTCTAGACTGTCCTCCTAGTCTATTCCTCTCATCTATTTCCCCCTGTATCTTCCCCTGTTCAGTTTGTTCCCTTCCTAGATACCCTTCTAGACTGTCCTTCTAGTCTATTCCTCTCATCTATTTCCCCCTGTATCCTCCCCTGTTCAGTTTGTTCCCTTCCTAGCTACCCTTCTAGACTGTCCTTCTAGTCTATTCCTCTCATCTATTTCCCCCTGTATCTTCCCCTGTAAGTTTGTCCCCTCCCTAGCTACCCTTCTAGACTGTCCTTCTAGTCTATTCCTCTCATCTATTTCCCCCTGTATCCTCCCCTGTTCAGTTTGTCCCTCCCTAGCTACCCTTCTAGACTGTCCTTCTAGTCTATTCCTCTCATCTATTTCCCCCTGTATCTTCCCCTGTTCAGTTTGTCCCTCCCTAGCTACCCTTCTAGACTGTCCTCCTAGTCTATTCCTCTAGTCTATTCCTCTCATCTATTTCCCCCTGTATCTTCCCCTGTTCAGTTTGTCCCTCCCTAGCTACCCTTCTAGACTGTCCTTCTAGTCTATTCCTCTAGTCTATTCCTCTCATCTATTTCCCCCTGTATCTTCCCCTGTAAGTTTGTCCCCTCCCTAGCTACCCTTCTAGACTGTCCTTCTAGTCTATTCCTCTCATCTATTTCCCCCTGTATCCTCCCCTGTTCAGTTTGTCCCTCCCTAGCTACCCTTCTAGACTGTCCTTCTAGTCTATTCCTCTCATCTATTTCCCCCTGTATCTTCCCCTGTTCAGTTTGTCCCTCCCTAGCTACCCTTCTAGACTGTCCTTCTAGTCTATTCCTCTCATCTATTTCCCCCTGTATCTTCCCTTGTAAGTTTGTCCCCTCCCTAGCTACCCTTCTAGACTGTCCTTCTAGTCTATTCCTCTCATCTATTTCCCCCTGTATCTTCCCCTGTTCAGTTTGTCCCTCCCTAGCTACCCTTCTAGACTGTCCTTCTAGTCTATTCCTCTCATCTATTTCCCCCTGTATCTTCCCCTGTTCAGTTTGTTCCCTCCCTAGCTACCCTTCTAGACTGTCCTTCTAGTCTATTCCCCCAGTCTATTTCTCCATTCCTCTCATTTATTTCCCCCTGTATCCTCCCCTGTTCAGTTTGTTCCCTTCCTAGCTACCCTTCTAGACTGTCCTTCTAGTCTATTCCTCTAGTCTATTCCTCTCATCTATTTCCCCCTGTATCCTCCCCTGTTCAGTTTGTCCCTCCCTAGCTACCCTTCTACACTGTCCTTCTAGTCTATTCCTCTCATCTATTTCCCCCTGTATCTTCCCCTGTTCAGTTTGTTCCCTTCCTAGCTACCCTTCTACACTGTCCTTCTAGTCTATTCCTCTCATCTATTTCCCCCTGTATCTTCCCCTGTTCAGTTTGTCCCTCCCTAGCTACCCTTCTAGACTGTCCTTCTAGTCTATTCCTCTAGTCTATTCCTCTCATCTATTTCCCCCTGTATCCTCCCCTGTTCAGTTTGTCCCTCCCTAGCTACCCTTCTAGACTGTCCTTCTAGTCTATTCCTCTCATCTATTTCCCCCTGTATCTTCCCCTGTTCAGTTTGTTCCCTTCCTAGCTACCCTTCTACACTGTCCTTCTAGTCTATTCCTCTCATCTATTTCCCCCTGTATCCTCCCCTGTTCAGTTTGTCCCTCCCTAGCTACCCTTCTAGACTGTCCTTCTAGTCTATTCCTCTCATCTATTTCCCCCTGTATCCTCCCCTGTTCAGTTTGTTCCCTCCCTAGCTACCCTTCTAGACTGTCCTTCTAGTCTATTCCCCCAGTCTATTTCTCCATTCCTCTCATTTATTTCCCCCTGTATCCTCCCCTGTTCAGTTTGTCCCTCCCTAGCTACCCTTCTAGACTGTCCTTCTAGTCTATTCCTCTCATCTATTTCCCCCTGTATCTTCCCCTGTTCAGTTTGTCCCTCCCCAGCTACCCTTCTAGACTGTCCTTCTAGTCTATTCCTCTCATCTATTTCCCCCTGTATCCTCCCCTGTTCAGTTTGTCCCTCCCTAGCTACCCTTCTAGACTGTCCTTCTAGTCTATTCCTCTCATCTATTTCCCCCTGTATCCTCCCCTGTTCAGTTTGTCCCTCCCTAGCTACCCTTCTAGACTGTCCTTCTAGTCTATTCCTCTCATCTATTTCCCCCTGTATCTTCCCCTGTTCAGTTTGTCCCTCCCTAGCTACCCTTCTAGACTGTCCTTCTAGTCTATTCCTCTCATCTATTTCCCCCTGTATCTTCCCCTGTTCAGTTTGTCCCTCCCTAGCTACCCTTCTAATCTGTCCTTCTAGTCTATTCCTCCAGTCTATTTCCCCCTGTATCTTCCCCTGTTCAGTTTGTCCCTCCCTAGCTACCCTTCTAGACTGTCCTTCTAGTCTATTCCTCTCATCTATTTCCCCCTGTATCTTCCCCTGTTCAGTTTGTCCCTCCCCAGCTACCCTTCTAGACTGTCCTTCTAGTCTATTCCTCTCATCTATTTCCCCCTGTATCTTCCCCTGTTCAGTTTGTCCCTCCCCAGCTACCCTTCTAGACTGTCCTTCTAGTCTATTCCTCTCATCTATTTCCCCCTGTATCCTCCCCTGTTCAGTTTGTCCCTCCCTAGCTACCCTTCTAGACTGTCCTCCTAGTCTATTCCTCTCATCTATTTCCCCCTGTATCTTCCCCTGTTCAGTTTGTCCCTCCCTAGCTACCCTTCTAGACTGTCCTCCTAGTCTATTCCTCTCATCTATTTCCCCCTGTATCTTCCCCTGTTCAGTTTGTCCCTCCCTAGCTACCCTTCTAGACTGTCCTTCTAGTCTATTCCTCTCATCTATTTCCCCCTGTATCCTCCCCTGTTCAGTTTGTCCCTCCCTAGCTACCCTTCTAGACTGTCCTCCTAGTCTATTCCTCTCATCTATTTCCCCCTGTATCTTCCCCTGTTCAGCTTGTCCCTCCCTAGCTACCCTTCTAGACTGTCCTTCTAGTCTATTCCTCTCATCTATTTCCCCCTGTATCTTCCCCTGTTCAGTTTGTCCCTCCCTAGCTACCCTTCTAGACTGTCCTTCTAGTCTATTCCTCTCATCTATTTCCCCCTGTATCCTCCCCTGTTCAGTTTGTCCCTCCCTAGCTACCCTTCTAGACTGTCCTTCTAGTCTATTCCTCTAGTCTATTCCTCTCATCTATTTCCCCCTGTATCTTCCCCTGTTCAGTTTGTCCCTCCCTAGCTACCCTTCTAATCTGTCCTTCTAGTCTATTCCTCTCATATATTTCCCCCTGTATCCTCCCCTGTTCAGTTTGTCCCTCCCTAGCTACCCTTCTAGTCTATTCCTCTCATCTATTTCCCCCTGTATCCTCCCCTGTTCAGTTTGTCCCTCCCTAGCTACCCTTCTAGTCTATTCCTCTCATCTATTTCCCCCTGTATCTTCCCCTATTCAGTTTGTCCCTCCCTAGCTACCCTTCTAGACTGTCCTTCTAGTCTATTCCTCTAGTCTATTCCTCCAGTCTATTTCCCCCTGTATCTTCCCCTGTTCAGTTTGTCCCTCCCCAGCTACCCTTCTAGACTGTCCTTCTAGTCTATTCCTCTCATCTATTTCCCCCTGTATCTTCCCCTGTTCAGTTTGTCCCTCCCCAGCTACCCTTCTAGACTGTCCTTCTAGTCTATTCCTCTCATCTATTTCCCCCTGTATCCTCCCCTGTTCAGTTTGTCCCTCCCTAGCTACCCTTCTAGACTGTCCTCCTAGTCTATTCCTCTCATCTATTTCCCCCTGTATCTTCCCCTGTTCAGTTTGTCCCTCCCTAGCTACCCTTCTAGACTGTCCTTCTAGTCTATTCCTCTCATCTATTTCCCCCTGTATCTTCCCCTGTTCAGTTTGTCCCTCCCTAGCTACCCTTCTAGACTGTCCTTCTAGTCTATTCCTCTCATCTATTTCCCCCTGTATCCTCCCCTGTTCAGTTTGTCCCTCCCTAGCTACCCTTCTAGACTGTCCTCCTAGTCTATTCCTCTCATCTATTTCCCCCTGTATCTTCCCCTGTTCAGCTTGTCCCTCCCTAGCTACCCTTCTAGACTGTCCTTCTAGTCTATTCCTCTCATCTATTTCCCCCTGTATCTTCCCCTGTTCAGTTTGTCCCTCCCTAGCTACCCTTCTAGACTGTCCTTCTAGTCTATTCCTCTCATCTATTTCCCCCTGTATCCTCCCCTGTTCAGTTTGTCCCTCCCTAGCTACCCTTCTAGACTGTCCTTCTAGTCTATTCCTCTAGTCTATTCCTCTCATCTATTTCCCCCTGTATCTTCCCCTGTTCAGTTTGTCCCTCCCTAGCTACCCTTCTAATCTGTCCTTCTAGTCTATTCCTCTCATATATTTCCCCCTGTATCCTCCCCTGTTCAGTTTGTCCCTCCCTAGCTACCCTTCTAGTCTATTCCTCTCATCTATTTCCCCCTGTATCCTCCCCTGTTCAGTTTGTCCCTCCCTAGCTACCCTTCTAGTCTATTCCTCTCATCTATTTCCCCCTGTATCTTCCCCTGTTCAGTTTGTCCCTCCCTAGCTACCCTTCTAGACTGTCCTTCTAGTCTATTCCTCTAGTCTATTCCTCCAGTCTATTTCCCCCTGTATCTTCCCCTGTTCAGTTTGTCCCTCCCCAGCTACCCTTCTAGACTGTCCTTCTAGTCTATTCCTCTCATCTATTTCCCCCTGTATCTTCCCCTGTTCAGTTTGTCCCTCCCTAGCTACCCTTCTAGTCTATTCCTCTCATCTATTTCCCCCTGTATCCTCCCCTGTTCAGTTTGTCCCTCCCTAGCTACCCTTCTAGTCTATTCCTCTCATCTATTTCCCCCTGTATCTTCCCCTGTTCAGTTTGTCCCTCCCTAGCTACCCTTCTAGACTGTCCTTCTAGTCTATTCCTCTAGTCTATTCCTCCAGTCTATTTCCCCCTGTATCTTCCCCTGTTCAGTTTGTCCCTCCCCAGCTACCCTTCTAGACTGTCCTTCTAGTCTATTCCTCTCATCTATTTCCCCCTGTATCTTCCCCTGTTCAGTTTGTCCCTCCCCAGCTACCCTTCTAGACTGTCCTTCTAGTCTATTCCTCTCATCTATTTCCCCCTGTATCCTCCCCTGTTCAGTTTGTCCCTCCCTAGCTACCCTTCTAGACTGTCCTCCTAGTCTATTCCTCTCATCTATTTCCCCCTGTATCTTCCCCTGTTCAGTTTGTCCCTCCCTAGCTACCCTTCTAGACTGTCCTTCTAGTCTATTCCTCTCATCTATTTCCCCCTGTATCTTCCCCTGTTCAGTTTGTCCCTCCCTAGCTACCCTTCTAGACTGTCCTTCTAGTCTATTCCTCTCATCTATTTCCCCCTGTATCCTCCCCTGTTCAGTTTGTCCCTCCCTAGCTACCCTTCTAGACTGTCCTCCTAGTCTATTCCTCTCATCTATTTCCCCCTGTATCTTCCCCTGTTCAGCTTGTCCCTCCCTAGCTACCCTTCTAGACTGTCCTTCTAGTCTATTCCTCTCATCTATTTCCCCCTGTATCTTCCCCTGTTCAGTTTGTCCCTCCCTAGCTACCCTTCTAGACTGTCCTTCTAGTCTATTCCTCTCATCTATTTCCCCCTGTATCCTCCCCTGTTCAGTTTGTCCCTCCCTAGCTACCCTTCTAGACTGTCCTTCTAGTCTATTCCTCTAGTCTATTCCTCTCATCTATTTCCCCCTGTATCTTCCCCTGTTCAGTTTGTCCCTCCCTAGCTACCCTTCTAATCTGTCCTTCTAGTCTATTCCTCTCATATATTTCCCCCTGTATCCTCCCCTGTTCAGTTTGTCCCTCCCTAGCTACCCTTCTAGTCTATTCCTCTCATCTATTTCCCCCTGTATCCTCCCCTGTTCAGTTTGTCCCTCCCTAGCTACCCTTCTAGTCTATTCCTCTCATCTATTTCCCCCTGTATCTTCCCCTATTCAGTTTGTCCCCTCCCTAGCTAGTCCATTCCCCCACTTTTCTCTCATCTTCTTCCCTCATACCTGTTGTCTTTTCCCTATCCCTCTAGTCTACTCCCCTACTCCTCATCTATCCTCAATTCCTCTAGTCTATTCCCCTACTCCTCATCTATCCTCAATTCCTCAAGTCTATTCCCCTACTCCTCATCTATCCTCAATTCCTCTAGTCTACTCCCCTACTCCTCATCTATCCTCAATTCCTCTAGTCTATTCCCCTACTCCTCATCTATCCTCAATTCCTCTAGTCTATTCCCCTACTCCTCATCTATCCTCAATCCCTCAAGTCTATTCCCCTACTCCTCATCTATCCTCAATTCCTCTAGTCTACTCCCCTACTCCTCATCTATCCTCAATTCCTCTAGTCTAATCCCCCTACTCCTCATCTATCCTCAATTCCTCTAGTCTACTCCCCTACTCCTCATCTATCCTCAATTCCTCTAGTCTACTCCCCTACTCCTCATCTATCCTCAATTCCTCAAGTCTATTCCCCTACTCCTCATCTATCCTCAATTCCTCTAGTCTACTCCCCTACTCCTCATCTATCCTCAATTCCTCAAGTCTATTCCCCTACTCCTCATCTATCCTCAATTCCTCTAGTCTACTCCCCTACTCCTCATCTATCCTCAATTCCTCTAGTCTAATCCCCCTACTCCTCATCTATCCTCAATTCCTCTAGTCTACTCCCCTACTCCTCATCTATCCTCAATTCCTCTAGTCTACTCCCCTACTCCTCATCTATCCTCAATTCCTCAAGTCTATTCCCCTACTCCTCATCTATCCTCAATTCCTCTAGTCTACTCCCCTACTCCTCATCTATCCTCAATTCCTCAAGTCTATTCCCCTACTCCTCATCTATCCTCAATTCCTCTAGTCTATTCCCCTACTCCTCATCTATCCTCAATTCCTCTAGTCTACTCCCCTACTCCTCATCTATCCTCAATTCCTCAAGTCTATTCCCCTACTCCTCATCTATCCTCAATTCCTCAAGTCTACTCCCCTACTCCTCATCTATCCTCAATTCCTCTAGTCTACTCCCCTACTCCTCATCTATCCTCAATTCCTCTAGTCTACTCCCCTACTCCTCATCTATCCTCAATTCCTCAAGTCTATTCCCCTACTCCTCATCTATCCTCAATTCCACTAGTCTATTCCCCTACTCCTCATCTATCCTCAATTCCACTAGTCTATTCCCCTACTCCTCATCTATCCTCAATCCCTCTAGTCTACTCCCCTACTCCTCATCTATCCTCAATCCCTCTAGTCTACTCCCCTACTCCTCATCTATCCTCAATTCCTCTAGTCTATTCCCCTACTCCTCATCTATCCTCAATTCCTCTAGTCTATTCCCCTACTCCTCATCTATCCTCAATTCCTCAAGTCTACTCCCCTACTCCTCATCTATCCTCAATTCCTCTAGTCTATTCCCCTACTCCTCATCTATCCTCAATTCCTCTAGTCTATTCCCCTACTCCTCATCTATCCTCAATTCCCCTAGTCTACTCCCCTACTCCTCATCTATCCTCAATTCCTCTAGTCTACTCCCCTACTCCTCATCTATCCTCAATTCCTCTAGTCTATTCCCCTACTCCTCATCTATCCTCAATCCCTCTAGTCTATTCCCCTACTCCTCATCTATCCTCAATTCCTCTAGTCTACTCCCCTACTCCTCATCTATCCTCAATCCCTCTAGTCTATTCCCCTACTCCTCATCTATCCTCAATTCCTCTAGTCTACTCCCCTACTCCTCATCTATCCTCAATCCCTCTAGTCTATTCCCCTACTCCTCATCTATCCTCAATTCCTCTAGTCTACTCCCCTGCTCCTCATCTATCCTCAATTCCTCTAGTCTATTCCCCTACTCCTCATCTATCCTCAATTCCTCAAGTCTATTCTCCCATTCCCCTGCTTTACCTTTCCTTCACTCTTTTCTCCTGTTTTCGTTCATACATTGTCTTCCCTCATCCATCCTAGCACTTTGTGTTATCCCTAAAGTCTCTTTCTTCAAAATTTCCTCTAAAATCTTACTTCTCAATTACTTTCATCTCTTCCTTCGCCACCCAGTACGTATACTCTCCTAGATATAGTTCTATCAGGATAATCTGTATCAGAACCGATATGGGGAACTTAGATGTGAAACAGAAGAGTATTCTAAGTGATCTTGGAGAAATATACCCAAAATGAAATTAATTGGGACCAATCTTCAATGTTTGCAAATATTAAGAAATACTTAAGACATTTTGTTTGTTTGTGGGTTTTATTTCACCACGACAGCTGCACTGTCAAATGATTGTTATCTAAATATCCAGCATATTGTCTGGGAATGTGCTGCTATATGATATATTGGCCTGGGTTCCACTGTTATTTCATTAATGCTGCATACCTACACTGTATAACTAACTCCAGGAACACTTATCGCCAATGTCTTAATTATAATTTGTGGAGGCATTACCAGTAAGATGTATGGTATTGACATAATAAAGCAACTAGCTGTCTGTTTTTTTGTAATACTTGATGTATCGATATTTATTATATTTTGAGAATTCCTGAAAGAATTTCGTTGCTTAATTTGTATATATCAATCCTGCCACCACACTGCAAGGAAAGACTAACAGAGCTAACATAAAAGAGTTATCTCCCCTGATGCAGTTAGTTTGCTATCAATCTCTCCTAAAAAAAAATAATGCAATTTCACAGGTCAATTGCACTTGTAAGCCTGTCAATAATGTTACATAAACATTATAAAACAAGCATGATTATTTAACACGATGACAGCCTGGCCATATCAGTAAACTAAACTCATTCTTAAAACATTTTCCAAAAAAAGAACTCAATCTACATAAAATTCTTACACATGAATCTTAACTGGTAGGAGTTTTCAAAAAGAACTTCCCAGGAGAACATTCTACCAAACATGACTTACCTGCTAGGAATATTCCAGAAAAACCATACAAATGTACAAAAAATGACTTACTGTACGTAAAAAATCCCACTTACTCGAACCCAATACTCCTCCTTCATTTAACAGCTCTTTGATCCGGACCGAGTTCGTACTTATTCAACCAGCCTTGGAATACTCGAATACCATGTATTCCTCAAACTATTGATCATATAGAATTTCTCACTAGAATTTTACGGGTACATAAAGCTGACTTACTTGGTAAAATTCCCGTGTAGAACCGTAGCTGGGAACTATGCTGATACCAAGACTCTCCTCCGGATTCTTGTCCACCTCCACCCGATGGAGGGCGAATCCTTCCAGCAGGTCGTCTTCACTCTCGGATGTTGTCGTCGTCATCGCGTAGTTCTGCATGAAGCGTTGATTCTTACAAACTTTCATTTCTCTAGAACTGACCTCTTTCATCTTCTGTCTGAAGTGAGATACCCCATCAGACGAGGTCGGCCCAGAAAATTTACTTCCCCTCCTCAGCATCAAATTAACGCGTAGGGGCATCTCTTTGAGAACAGTCATGCATTCATCACGGTTCATTTCCTTCAAATTCATACCATTCACTTCCAGAATTTCGTCGCCCACGGCAATGCCCTTTGAACTTCCAGTGGCTCGATAGGCAGCGCCACCTATTGTCACAGTTTTTACAAACACACCTGATATTGCTTCATTAAATTTTCCTCCTTCAATTCCGAGAATCATTCCGAGATTTTCCCCAGGAAGTCTATGTAATAACAGGTTTTCATATTCCAGCAAGGCTTTATCACTGTTATTCTTTTCTCTGTCATTGGTATAAATTTTCTGGTATCGGCCGTAGACACTGTGTACAGGAGAACTGTTGACACTGGAAGTTGTGTCGTCGGAGTTGCTCTGGCTGTCGAACGAAGTAGAACTATCTGTCAACACTGATCCAAATGCTGAGAAAAGTGAACTACCCAAAGCACTATCTCTGGATGACACTGAATTGTTCCAGTTTTTAGGCATTCTTCCCTGGTTTTCCTTCCCTGCAGCCCAAACCTGCTCTTTGTGCATTTTTTTGTTTGGACTGAGCAGAACGTTTTCTGCTGCTGCTTCAAAAGAGGCGGTATCGAACGTCTTCTCATATGATCGTTTCCCTGGTGATTCAGGGGGCTCACTTTCTTCAATGTCGGAGTGCTGTGGTTTGTGGATAAGTGGCGGAGACGTGATCTTGTGTCTACCAAACTGGCGTGTTTCCCAGTCGGACAGATCCGAGTCAGTGCTGTACATTTTGTTGGTAGTATCTACTGTAGGAGAGGTGGTCAGATTACCAGGGACATCATCTCCCTCAATCTGGATCTGTAAACAAAATATAACATTTACATAATGTATGACTGTAATAGAAGCTCAGATCACCAGGGACATCATCTCCCTCAATCTGGATCTGTAAACAAAATATAACATTTACATAATGTATGACTGTAATAGAAGCTCAGATCACCAGGGACATCATCTCCCTCCTCAATCTGGATCTGTAAACAAAATATAACATTTACATAATGTATGACTGTAATAGAAGCTCAGATCACCAAGCTAGGGACATCATCTCCCTCAATCTGGATCTGTAAACAAAATATAACATTTACATAAAGTACGACTGTAATAGTAACTCAGATCACCAGGGACATCATCTCCCTCCTCAATCTGGATCTGTAAACAAAATAAAACATTTACATAATGTACGACGGTAATAGAAACTCATCACCAGGGACATCATCTCCTTCCTTAACCTGGATCTGTAAACAAAATAAAACATTTACATAATGTATGACGGTAACAGTAGGGAGTTTTGAAAAAAAAAAAATCTGCCCCCACCACTGGGGTTTGTACTTGCGATCCTTCAATCTTTATTCAGACACCCTACTGCTAGACTAAAGGGGAATTCCCACAAGCCAAAGCTAATAAGGAAAACTGTATCCTCTCAACTTCTCATGACTATATAGATACATCAACAAGTATTGTAAAAATCCAGGTTATGTTGGTAAGGAGGTGGTGTTTATAATCAGGTTATATTGATAGGGAAGTGGTGTATATAACCAGGTTGTACTGACAGACGGTTGGTGTATATAACCAGGTTATACTGAGAGATGGGCGGTGTATATAACCAGGTTATACTGACAGACGGGCGGTGTATATAACCAGGTTATACTGACAGACGGGCGGTGTAAATAACCAGGTTATACTGACAGACGGGCGGTGTATATAACCAGGTTATGTTGGTAGGGAGGTGGTGTATATAACCAGGTTATACTGACAGATGGTTGGTGTATATAACCAGGTTATACTGACAGACGGTTGGTGTATATAACCAGGTTATACTGACAGACGGTTGGTGTATATAACCAGGTTATACTGACAGACGGGCGGTGTATATAACCAGGTTATACTGACAGATGGTTGGTGTATATAACCAGGTTATACTGACAGACGGGCGGTGTATATAACCAGGTTATACTGACAGACGGGCGGTGTATATAACCAGGTTATACTGACAGACGGTTGGTGTATATAACCAGGTTATAATGACAGACGGGCGGTGTATATAACCAGGTTATACTGACAGACGGGCGGTGTATATAACCAGGTTATACTGACAGACGGTTGGTGTATATAACCAGGTTATACTGACAGACGGTTGGTGTATATAACCAGGTTATGTTGGTAGGGAGGTGGTGTATATAACCAGGTTATACTGACAGATGGTTGGTGTATATAACCAGGTTATACTGACAGACGGGCGGTGTATATAACCGGGTTATACTGACAGACGGTTGGTGTATATAACTTGGTTATACTGACAGACGGTTGGTGTATATAACCGGGTTATACTGACAGACGGTTGGTGTTTATAACCAGGTTATACTGACAGATGGTTGGTGTATATAACCAGGTTATTCTGACAGACGGTTGGTGTATGTAACTGGGTTATACTGACAGATGAGTGGTGTATATAACCAGGTTATACTGACAGATGGTTGGTGTATATAACCGGGTTATACTGATAGACGGTTGGTGTATATAACCGGGTTATACTGACAGACGGTTGGTGTTTATAACCAGGTTATACTGACAGATGGTTGGTGTATATAACCAGGTTATACTGACAGACGGTTGGTGTATATAACTGGGTTATACTGACAGATGAGTGGTGTATATAACCAGGTTATACTGATAGATGGTTGGTGTATATAACCACTATTACTATTACGGTAAGTATAGACATATACACCTGACTTTCTATTACTATATATATCCACCAATATACCTGACATTTTTACTAATCCACTATTCTAGCCGATGTCCATTCATTATAATCTATAAACATGCTTCACATTCTATTTTTTTCCACAAATATAACTAACTTATTATCTTTATATCCACATATATTTTTTCACACACATCGTTTGAGCTCTGCTGTTTTCTACGGGACTTCCATTCCAATAAAACATTTGTGTGTATTATTGATCGTGACCATCAGAGGTGATATTGATTCCTAACCCAATAACCTGTTGTTGATTGCAGAAATGGTCAGACTAAGGCCAGGTGTTATGATGACTGTTTCATCTCTCAGCTGATGTGAAACTAACCCTGTCTTAACTTACACACCACAAAGCAGCAAATTATCTTTAGTCTTGAGCGTGTTTTAGAGTCCTTAAAACCAATTAAAGCCTTATCACTGACAGATGTTACCTGGTGGAGCATCGTGTTACCTAGAAACTGTGTCTCCTGCTACCACATCAGGTACAAACATGTATTTACATTCATTTAAACAATACATCTCCAGCAGACACATAGGGAGATATTAGCCAGGTGGCATATGACTAGTAGTTGCCAGATAAGTCAGTTCCTGCAAATTCCTTTGAATTGTACTAATCACACATAGAAACAGATCTCTACTAAGTTTTAATTGGAAGAAAATGGTGTCTAATTGAACATCTAGATGAAGACAGAGACACATTTGGTTCCAGGGGAAGGCAAGACACCCGATATTTTTTTATCTTTTCATCCACGAAAAGTTTATGATTCCAGCATATCTGAGTCTGAAGGATTGTTGAATTCTTTTGCCAATTCGACCCTTTTGGCCATTTGGAGGTCAGCTCTTTCTGGAGAATAAATTCTGATTCTCATCATCTAAGGATAATTTCACAGCAGGTTATTTAAAATCAGTATCAAAGTTTCAGAGATTTTTTCTTAATTAAAGCTTAGTGACCATTTATTGTCATGTACCTCAGCCCTTTAAAGGTCAACTCCATAGTAAGTATACAAAATGTAGATTCTGATCCTTCACCCCACACTCATGATTATCATAAAATTTAATCAAATCTGAAACACAGTTTGGATTTACTGAGGTTGAATAATGTGTGTCTATACTTATGGCCCACCCTCTTATATAATTAGCCCCTAATAGGGGCCCAGTTCCATCTTGAGTATAGCTTCTACAGACTGATAATCATCATCTCCAAGCTTCATCAAAATCGGACAGATGGTTTTTGAGAAGAAGTCAAAAAATAGAATTGTTTATACACATAAAGGAGAAAAGGTGATCACTGAAAATGTAAAAATCATTTCTTTAGAAAAGCAATGTGACTATACAGACCGTCAGTCCATTCAGATTGATGCTCCTTCCTACCTTTCTGAAAACACCAGCATGCAAGGTTTACCTGTGGCGGCCTGACAATTTGTCTGTGGCCACGTTATGACGGAGAATGATGCATAAGGTGCTGGGTGCACATCATAAATGTGTTTAAAATTCAAATGATGCTAATTTCAATAAATCTACATATGTTAAAACGAAGGTAATACTTACTACCAGGTACAGTGTGTTATAAAGATCCTGAAGCTTCCTTATTCAATTAATTTCACATCTCACTTCGTATGAGTCAGTGAGGCAGTAGTTCTCTGTGAAATAGCCAGTATATGTGGTGGCTAGGATTCCTAGCTCTCAGAAAGCAACCAGCCTCATTAATTATCCACGACACAATATGTTCCTCTCCAGGTAAATAATCCTTGGCCAGGTAACATAGGTAAGACAATGTGTTGGCCTAATTAGGTTCCGACCTTATTTATTATGCAAGATTTTATGCCGTCGGTAGGTATGACCTACGATGGGTTGATATTTGAGTCTGTTGTCTGTACACAATTCCTGGGTTTCTTTGAATTACTTTGGATCTGATTTATTTTTCATCCTAATGAACTTACGTTGTTACCGATTCAGCTAATACAGTAAAACCCCACTTACTCAAACTTGTGGGGACCTGATCAATAGTTCAAGGAATACAGTAAAACCCCACTTACTCAAACCCTGTTAACTCGAATACCCCTCATACGTTGAACAGTTTGTTTGGTCCAGACTGAGTTCGTAAATATTCAACCAACCTTGGGTAATTCAAATACCATGTATTCCTCGAACTATTGATGATCAGGTCCCCGCAAGTTTGAGTAAGTGGGGTTTTACTGTATTAGAGTTTAAGATAGTGAAAACGATATTTGGGGTTCATAGAAATGTTTTGAGTAACTTAACAGGAAATATTTTAAAACTTATTCTTATGGCTAAAGAGCAAGAATAATATGCATGACAACGTTAACATTGGATCAAATTACAAAGCAGGAGGAAATACACTTATTAAATGGGATGTGAATGGGATTTGTACACAAGTTGGAAATGAGAAAGTTAGTCGATCCTGACAGGAAGAAGCAGTATGTGTATTTGCTAATTGATATCAGCTCAAACTGCATACATCAAAACAAAGAGGCCCAATGGGGCCGAAGCATTCATCAGTGAGTTAAATCTCACAACGGCAACCGTCAAAGTTGACATAGGGAAAATATACCAAAATTGGCTAACTACCATTTTCCATCATCAGTCCTGATATTATTACCCACAATCTTTGATTATTTTTAAAAGCATATTTGACCTCTGTAGTTTTGAATATGGGTTAGTCTTTTGAATATGCTTCTAGCTAAATGTCATCAAAGAAGACTTTTTGGTTATGAAGAAGAAGATGTTTAAAGTAAAATGTTGATACTGGATGAACACAGGGCAGAGGACCACACTACAGCATGAGATCAATAGGAAGTTGGCACTGTAACATATCAGTGAAATAGTTTTACAGAGAGTGTTTCACTTACATTGCCTTTCACCCAGGCGCCCGGGGTTCGATTCCCCGACTGGATGTGAAATGCCGGACCATGTGGAATTTTTCCAGGTACCTCGGTTTCCTCCCACAATAAGACCCGCCATGGACTAAACTTTGGGCCGACAAGAGTAATTAATATAAGTTGGATAACTTGTTTCATAACTGTTGTAAAATAAATAAAGTTTTATATTAATAATTTATATTATACTTACATTGTCAGATTCATCCATTAGTTACAGATGTTAAGTCTGGATCTTCATTCAGCAAGGTAAACATCTGTAAGCAAAGAGCAGATGATTAACTTTAACAAGAAACATTGCATGATGTAATTAAAGAAACATTTAAGATTCTGACAAAAACAGAGTTGGCGGTTTCATACCCTTAGCAACCTGAAATATTCATGAGTGTTCGACGGAGACCGAGAAGTAAAGAAGAATCCACGTGTATAAGTAAATAACTTATATCTCAAACATCTCATTAGAGCTAGCTTGTTAATACCTAGAACAATTCCAACTATCTACCTTACAAAAACCCCAAACATTCTCCATTTATTCACAGATTTTCTCCTCTTTTACCTGTTCAAGATTTCTCTGTCATCCCCTAGGGTATGACAGATATCACGAGCTGACAACAATAACGTCATGACAACAATATAATGACGTCATGACAACAATATAATGATGTCATGACAACAATATAATGATGTCATGACAACAATATAATGGTGTCACGATAACAATACCATCACAAAAAGTCAATCATTTAATCAGGCACGTCAGCATTGTGTTGCATTGATACTTTTGCAAAAACATACAAAATGATGGGAGAAAATCATCCTCTACCTTGAAGTTGCGAAAGAGAAATCTCCAACCTTCGGGGGAATATGCTTGATTTGCTAACCCTTGGGTTAAACATCCAAAAATATCACTTCTTGAGTTGGAGATTTCTCTGTCAAAATATTAAGGTAGGGGAAGATTCTATTTATTAACCTCCTTACTTACTGCCTAATACCTCCAAACATCTCCTGACTGTATTCTACAATTATGTTCATTTAATGAACAAGGAAATTTGAAATTTGCAACTTTAACGGATCCTGATTATGTTCCAAGATTCCAGGCCCCAAGATCATGAAACAATCTTAGACTTAAGTTTCTGCTTAGCCAATCACGTTACTTTTTGTAACGTTAATCATGATTGGCTAAGTCAAAACTTAAGACAAATTTAGACTTAAGATTGCTTCATGATCCTTGGGCCAGATGTTGCAGGAACCGATCAATGATTGCCATGCAACAGTCGGAGGAAAAGTCAGATAATTACAGTGCCATCATTGGGGTTCGAACACACGACCCTCGACTCTCCAGCCAAATGCTTACTGTTGAGCTAAAGGGAAATTCTTTTCAGATCACACTTGTAAGGCAACCTAATCAATACACTTCTTCTACATTACCCCTCCCCGTCCCCCTTTTTTTAACACTAACCAAGGATCTTTGACTATATATTTGGGTCAATAGCACCAGTTTGTTAAAGGACAAAGAATAGTGATAAAGATAGTACCATTACTAGCGGGTACAAACCAGCGACACTTGGCTCTTCAGTCCCTTGCTCACAGTAGCACTGAGCCTAAAGGAAATTCCCTACAGCTCACACTTGTAAGGCAGCATAATCAATATACATCCTTTACACTACATGAAGAAATCAGACAGATAGTAAAATTCCTTTCTTGGTTACACTACATGAAGAAATCACACTACATGAAGAGATCAGACAGATTTAAAATTCCTTTCTTGGTTACACTACATGAAGAAATCAGACAGATAGTAAAATTCCTTTCTTGGATACCCCTTACAATACTTTCCAGTGCATCAGCTATTAAGAAGGATTATGCCTATCATTAGTGGAATAATAACCAATACCACTGTTGACTCTAAACCAATGAAGATAACTAATTAGTTAAGCCACTATCTGTCAAGTCAGTAAAGTGAGCTGTCAGAAAACACCGAGGTCTTTTGCCAAATGTAGCACTCTAATACTGCAGATAGTCAGACGGCCGCCGGGGTATATGTTTATTGAATTTATGATGACTCGGCTGTTGTCCCCCTCATCTCTGTTCATTGATTCGCTTTTCTCTCCTACATGTTCAACCAAGAAGGTTTCTTTGGTTTTCTTCATTTTCCAGTAGTCGTCCCTTTTAAGTACCTTCACGTTACTGGTAATATTGTTTTATAAATTTCAGCCTAAAAAATTATGGTGTGGTTGTGTCTGTATTGACTTGGTTCTTGTTTCTCGGTCATAATCTTAAAGCTGTATCATATGGCTTCAACACCTGTATGATGATGATCTTTGGGGTTTGTTCCATTCTGCTGGTTTCTCTGATGTATGAGAAGTTGCAGGCTGTAACATGGAATTCAGTACACCAGCTCGTGTCTTGATGCCCTTCTGTTATATTTGATGGTGTTGTGTGTCCCTAATGGGCATGCTGATAGTTATGATGTTTGGGCAAACACTCTTTATAGTGTGTTGGCTCTAATCTGACAGTTTACCAGGCACACATTTTTGTATGGCAGAACTGGACTAGGTGTCATCCGGGTACCAAACTGGCATGAGTTGGTGGAGTGTTCATCTAGAATTTAAAATGTCCAAGGTTCGAACCCTGGTCTGGCAGCTTGCCTTTTAACCCTTGTTTAAAGCATTAGGGGTACGCTTTGCAATGGGATACTTGCAGACTTGGGTTAATGTTAACAAGAGTTTTATTTTTGGGGTGAAGAATTGAAAAAAGGAAGGACGAATATTGTGGCAGAAACTAGACATGGGCTCAGTTGGTAGAGTGTTCGTCTAGAGTTCGGGAGGTCCAAGAACTGCAGTCTGACCATACAATTTCTTTCTCGTCTTATAAGCTTAGCTGGTTTCTGTCTCTATATTTGGTGTCACCGTGTGCTGTGTTCCGCGATTATTAGTTGTGATCCTATGTATTACCTCCACAATCAGACCTTCCTCGCACAAACATTCCGGCCAACAAGAGTGATTAATATAAGTCAAATAACTTATTTCATAATTGTTTTGTAAAATAAACAAAGTTTCTAATATATAACCACCACACCTACTATATAATATTTAAACAGAAGTAATGTTATCTTGTCAACCACCTGCTTGAGTGTGTAAATATCAGGTGGAGTAGCTTACTATCACACCTACCCGATAGCAAACATACCTGTCATAGGCTGAACATTGTACCAATTCTACGTAAAGTTTCCCTGACCTACATTGATGAAATTCTTTTATCAATAAAAAGTGGATATCAGCTTTATGCTATACAAGTTGAAGTCTTGTTGTAAAGGGGTTCAGTACACAGGGTTTGTCCTCACTTCAAACCTGAGACAAGAGATTTTTGTCCGCTCTCAATGTATCTATGGTGTTAGTTTTATAGTCTCCAGCTGGAAAAGTTTGGAGATAGTGCAACACATATTTAACCCTCAGATACAAATTACAAAATATTACACTGATGTGGATAATTTAAAGGCATTGACATAGCATTACATTCATCATTAAACATGGTATTTCTGCTAATGAATTAGTATTCCCTGCTACATGTAGCTATATAGTCTATCCTCATATTCAAAATCTAGCTGTTCCAAATGCCCATGCAATGCTTTAATTATCACAAACATGTCTTGTTTAAACTGTAGGTTAGACGCTTGCGTAATATTTTGATTTATCATAAGATATACATTTTGAATGTATGAATATATTTCAGCAGAATCCTGAGCAGTCATTTTCCATGATGAGTAACAATTAATATACAAAATATACTCACAAAAAATAATTATAATAATAGTGTACATCGCAATTATAATTATACATGTCTTTATATTTGTCACTTTATCAGTCACTGGATCAAGACTAGATTGTATGGATTGTGATGTCAAAGCTAAAGAACACTTCCTAATTGGTTGAATCTTTATCATCTAATTACATCAGACACATGGAGGATGGCGATTAGTGATATTAATTCAGTCTTACTATTTTTAGAAACAACAGGCTATACCTTTCATCTATGACATCATTTCAATTGTAACACTCACAATTAAGTAATGCTCTGCCTAATTCATTATGTTAAGGTCAATATCACTTTTGTTAGGTTCGTATAACCACAAAGTCACATCAAAAGAAATCTATGAGGTCTATGAAAGAACTTTTTCGTTTTTTTTTTTTTTTCAAATTTGTGTGACCTGAAAGTATTCACTGTATTTATTTTTTTTCTCTTAAAATGTCAAATAAAAAATCTCAAAATATAAGAACATAAAAGTTGACAATAGACTCTGGTTCAAAAAAGTAAATGCCATAGGTTAGTTTGTTGGTTGGTTGGTAGTAGATTCATCCGCTTCGTCCGGAACACCCCGTTTCCGGGTAGGACAGCAGGATCTGTATTGTAATCAGGAATGTAAATGCTTCTGTCTATGTAGCGGTGGACAGCACAATGTGCATATGGGAACATATATACATAGGCTTGTTTTCATATTGATGAAAAACAAGATTTGTCCCATCAAACACCCATACACCTTAATTTATGTACACACTTCATCAATAATACATCTTAGGTCAAACACTGAATACAATACAGATCTTCTTCTATTACATGATCAACGACTGTAATGTAATGGTACTTACAATTTGATATATTTGCCTCCACAACTGAGCTTAAAGTCCTTCTGTCTGTATAATCTCCCCTTCACACAGTACTCTAAGTCAGATGTCCAGTCTGTCTATCTATAGTGGGACTGTTACATCACAGTCAAGTCAACAATTACTACAATCTTTACATTCCAGTGATTGCTGTAATAGGGCACAATAGCTTAGACACAATCTATGTTCCTGTTGTACCAAGCCTAGTCAGCTTAATCATCTAATAGTTTAGCTACAAATTTGCCCCAGTTGTACCAAGCCTAGTCAGCTTAATCATCTAATAGTTTAGCTACAAACTACCGTATGTTCCTGTTGTACCAACCTTTGTCAGCTTAATCATCTAATAATTAGGCTACAAACTATACAAGCTCCTGTTGTACCAAGCCTTGTCAGCTTAGCCATGTCATAATTAACTACAACTTAGCTACAATCTATGCTTCTGTTGTATCATGCCTTGTCAACTTAATCATGTAATAACTTACAGCTACAATCTATGCTTCTGTTGTACCAAGCCTTGTCAGCTTAATCATACATAACTTATCTACAAACTATGCTCCTGTTGTACCAAGCCTTGTCAACTTAACCATGTACTAAATTGAAATCCAAGTCAGTCATTATTTCATAAAATTGCTAAAACAAGAAAAACAAAAAAGTCCTGGTATTGAAATGTTTTTAGTTGATCAAGCTTGATGATACTAACACTGGTCAGACTTGACTTTGATCAGACTACTGATATTGTGATAGGTGTCTGTAGCCCTAGGTCTTAACAGTCTGAACTATTCAAGGTAAAGATCTTATAATTGACAACAGGAAAAAGTTCAAATTACTATAAATTTCCAATGTTTCAATCAGAATGGATGACCTTCTGGACTTATGAAGTGATGATCTAGATAAATGTAGGGACTGTGGAGTACTTATGAAAATTGAACTGGAATTTGATTTGAACTAATTAATTTATCAGAATGATTTTGTGTTTGTTTACCAGTAATGTGACTACCTACATCTGTAAGTTTGTTTGTTGGGATTAACTATTATATAATTATATCACTATGTTTGTATGTGACCTACAAATATGTGACGACCTATATAGCTACATGTACTTCCCCATGCAGTGGACTCCACTTAATATCACTCCTGTTAATATCACATTCCTCTTTATATCATGTTTTTCCTCAAGCACTATTTTTCTCTCTATATAATCTATGTAATTTTATTTGGTTAATATCACGTATTTTGAGGTGAATTCCTCTTCATATCATTTTTTTAACCAATCACATAAAATATCCAGAAAATGATTCATTTCCATTGACTTCAGATACAACTTGTATAAAATGTTGCATGGAAAATAAAATATAACCAAAAAAATGATTTTTAATTGAACTAATGTTATCTATCTCTTGAAACATCTTCATATGTTCATTGAATAGCTTACTTTTAGCTATGGAGATTGGAAATGCACTAGATTTAGTGGAAAAACATGTTTCTCTTTATGTCACATTCCTGTTAATATCATGTCTTTGTTTGACAAATACAACATGATATAAAGAGGAGTGCACTGTATATATGTGTGTTACATATGTATGTCGACACCGTGGTCAAGTGGTAGGGCACCAGGCTCGTGATCGAAGGGTTAATTGTGAGTTCGAGTCCCGGCCAATAACACTTGTGTTGTATCCTTGAGCAAGATACTTTACCTCGCTTGTTCCAGTCTACTCAGCTGTAAATGAGTACGTGGTTTAAGACTTGGGGCTGTTAAAGATATACTATTGCTGAGGCCGTTTTAGGGAACAGTCCCAGGTAGTATTTATATATATTTATATAGCTCTACTGAAAGCCTCACATTCAATTTGATTATGAACAAATATAAGAATTTCTTAAAATATAAGCAAGATCAAGACATCAAATTCTGAAGACAATGCTTTGACATATTTCTCATAAGCTTTTTAAATCTTCTATATCAGACTTGTTTTTTCATAAAAGTTAAAGACAATTAAAACATAAACTTTTACAAAATTAAGACTGTAAATATATAATACAGTCCCGATGAACTATTAACACATTGATCAATCTTGAGTGCAATGAACCTTTGAGGAAACTGCCAGTGATAGCTACCTCAAGGTGCCCATATATAATATATAACTCGACATTCCTGGTTGGTTGTGGAGTAGAACAAATATGGTGTTCTTTAATTGTCACCTCTTACACACAGCAATGTAAGACATGGCTCCTTTGAACTGTCAAACAATACATTTCTTTGTAGAGGTCTGTTTGAAGAGATAATGTAAGAACCCTACATGTAAAACAATATCTGGTTTATCAGGCTGATTATATATAGACAGAAAGATCAGTATTATATGTACACCCTTTTTATTACACATTCCACTAATATATACCCGGTATATCTATCTATTGTATTCAAGGTTATATTCTAGCACCTCAATAAATTTTAGTTTTTTTCTCAATTTTTATATATATTTTCTACCAATATTTTAAAAGCATGAAATTATCATACATCTTACATATAATATGCTCTCTACTTCAGTATCCCTATATCTATATATCATACAATTATTCAAAATAATTCAAGCTTTTGTTTCATGATTGTTGATCTTTCATTCTATGTGGAAATAAACTGTACATATATCAGGCACATGTTTCATTTAACAAAACTCTATTTCTTGGTACAACAAGTAACAAACAAACATAGGGATGTAGGTAATCACAACACACAAACATAGGGATGTAGGTAAGTAACAAACAAAAATAGGGATGTAGGTAAGTAACACACAAACATAGGGATGTAGGTAATCACAACACACAAACATAGGGATGTAGGTAGGTAACAAACAAACATAGGGATGTAGGTAAGGTACACAAACATAGGGATGTAGGTAAGTAACATACAAACATAGGGATGTAGGTAAGGTACACACAAACATAGGGATGTAGGTAAGGTACACAAACATAGGGATGTAGGTAAGTAACACACAAACATAGGGATGTAGGTAAGTAACATACAAACATAGGGATGTAGGTAAGGTACACACAAACATAGGGATGTAGGTAAGGTACACACAAACATAGGGATGTAGGTAAGTAACACACAAACATAGGGATGTAGGTAAGTAACATACAAACATAGGGATGTAGGTAAGTAACACACAAACATAGGGATGTAGGTAATCACAACACACAAACATAGGGATGTAGGTAAGTAACACACAAACATAGGGATGTAGGTAAGGTACACAAACATAGGGATGTAGGTAAGTAACACACAAACATAGGGATGTAGGTAAGAAACATACAAACATAGGGATGTAGGTAAGGTACACAAACATAGGGATGTAGGTAAGTAACACACAAACATAGGGATGTAGGTAGGTAACACATAAACATAGGGATGTAGGTAAGTAACACACAAACATAGGGATGTAGGTAAGTAACACACAAACATAGGGATGCAGGTAATCACAACACACAAACATAGGGATGTAGGTAAGTAGCACACAAACATAGGGAGGTAGGTAATCACAACACACAAACATAGGGATGCAGGTAATCACAACACACAAACATAGGGATGTAGGTAATCACAACACACAAACATAGGGATGCAGGTAATCACAACACACAAACATAGGGATGTAGGTAATCACAACACACAAACATAGGGATGCAGGTAATCACAACACACAAACATAGGGATGCAGGTAATCACAACACACAAACATAGAGATGTAGGTAATCACAACACACAAACATAGGGAGGTAGGTAATCACAACACACAAACATAGGGATGCAGGTAATCACAACACACAAACATAGGGATGCAGGTAATCACAACACACAAACATAGGGATGCAGGTAATCACAACACACAAACATAGGGATGTAGGTAAGTAACACACAAACATAGGGATGTAGGTAAGTAACACACCAACATAGGGATGTAGGTAAGTAACATACAAACATAGGGATGTAGGTAATCACAACACACAAACATAGAGATGTAGGTAATCACAACACACAAACATAGGGATGTAGGTAGGTAACACACAAACATAGGGATGTAGGTAGGTAACAAACAAACATAGGGATGTAGGTAAGGTACACAAACATAGGGATGTAGGTAAGTAACATACAAACATAGGGATGTAGGTAAGGTACACACAAACATAGGGATGTAGGTAAGGTACACAAACATAGGGATGTAGGTAAGTAACACACAAACATAGGGATGTAGGTAAGTAACATACAAACATAGGGATGTAGGTAAGGTACACACAAACATAGGGATGTAGGTAAGGTACACACAAACATAGGGATGTAGGTAAGTAACACACAAACATAGGGATGTAGGTAAGTAACATACAAACATAGGGATGTAGGTAAGTAACACACAAACATAGGGATGTAGGTAATCACAACACACAAACATAGGGATGTAGGTAAGTAACACACAAACATAGGGATGTAGGTAAGGTACACAAACATAGGGATGTAGGTAAGTAACACACAAACATATGGATGTAGGTAAGAAACATACAAACATAGGGATGTAGGTAAGGTACACAAACATAGGGATGTAGGTAAGTAACACACAAACATAGGGATGTAGGTAGGTAACACATAAACATAGGGATGTAGGTAAGTAACACACAAACATAGGGATGTAGGTAAGTAACACACAAACATAGGGATGCAGGTAATCACAACACACAAACATAGGGATGTAGGTAAGTAGCACACAAACATAGGGAGGTAGGTAATCACAACACACAAACATAGGGATGCAGGTAATCACAACACACAAACATAGGGATGTAGGTAATCACAACACACAAACATAGGGATGCAGGTAATCACAACACACAAACATAGGGATGTAGGTAATCACAACACACAAACATAGGGATGCAGGTAATCACAACACACAAACATAGGGATGCAGGTAATCACAACACACAAACATAGAGATGTAGGTAATCACAACACACAAACATAGGGAGGTAGGTAATCACAACACACAAACATAGGGATGCAGGTAATCACAACACACAAACATAGGGATGCAGGTAATCACAACACACAAACATAGGGATGTAGGTAATCACAACACACAAACATAGGGATGTAGGTAAGTAACACACAAACATAGGGATGTAGGTAAGTAACACACCAACATAGGGATGTAGGTAAGTAACATACAAACATAGGGATGTAGGTAATCACAACACACAAACATAGAGATGTAGGTAATCACAACACACAAACATAGGGATGTAGGTAGGTAACACACAAACATAGGGATGTAGGTAAGTTACACACAAACATAGGGATGTATGTAAGTAACACACCAACATAGGGATGTAGGTAATCACAACACACAAACATAGGGATGCAGGTAATCACAACACACAAACATAGGGATGTAGGTAAGTAACACACAAACATAGGGATGTAGGTAAGTAACACACAAACATAGGGATGCAGGTAATCACAACACACAAACATAGGGATGTAGGTAAGTAACACACAAACATAGGGATGTAGGTAAGTAACACACCAACATAGGGATGTAGGTAAGTAACATACAAACATAGGGATGTAGGTAATCACAACACACAAACATAGAGATGTAGGTAATCACAACACACAAACATAGGGATGTAGGTAGGTAACACACAAACATAGGGATGTAGGTAAGTTACACACAAACATAGGGATGTATGTAAGTAACACACCAACATAGGGATGTAGGTAATCACAACACACAAACATAGGGATGAAGGTAAGTAGCACAAACAGGGATGTAGGTAATCACAACACACAAACATAGGGATGTAGGTAAGTAACACACAAACATAGGGATGTAGGTAATCACAACACACAAACATAGGGATGAAGGTAAGTAGCACAAACAGGGATGTAGGTAATCACAACACACAAACATAGGGATGTAGGTAATCACAACACACAAATATAGGGATGTAGGGAGGTAACACATAAACATAGGGATGTAGGTAAGTAACACACAAACATAGGGATGTAGGTAAGTAACACACAAGCATAGGGATGTAGGTAAGTAACACACAAACATAGGGATGCAAGTAATCACAACACACAAACATAGGGATGTAGGTAATCACAACACACAAACATAGGGATGTAGGTAAGTAACACACAAACATAGGGATGTAGGTAAGTAACACACAAACATAGGGATGTAGGTAAGGTTCACAAACATAGGGATGTAGGTAAGTAACACACAAACATAGGAATGTAGGTAAGTAACACACAAACATAGGGATGTAGGTAAGGTTCACAAACATAGGGATGTAGGTAAGTAACACACAAACATAGGGATGTAGGTAAGTAACACACAAACATAGGGATGTAGGTAATCACAACACACAAACATAGGGATGTAGGTAATCACAACACACAAACATAGGGATGTAGGTAAGTAACACACAAACATAGGGATGTAGGTAAGTAACACACCAACATAGGGATGTAGGTAAGTAACACACAAACATAGGGATGTAGGTAATCACAACAAACAAACATAGGGATGTAGGTAAGTAACACACAAACATAGGGATGTAGGTAAGTAACACACCAACATAGGGATGTAGGTAATCACAACACACAAACATAGGGATGTAGGTAAGTAACACACAAACATAGGGATGTAGGTAAGTAACACACAAACATAGGGATGTAGGTAGGTAACACACAAACATAGGGATGTAGGTAATCACAACACACAAACATAGGGATGTAGGTAATCACAACACACAAACATAGGGATGTAGGTAAGTAACACACAAACATAGGGATGTAGGTAAGTAACACACAAACATAGGGATGTAGGTAGGTAACACACAAACATAGGGATGTAGGTAAGTAACACACAAACATAGGGATGTAGGTAAGGTACACAAACATAGGGATGTAGGTAAGTAACACACAAACATAGGGATGTAGGTAGGTAACACACAAACATAGGGATGTAGGTAATCACAACACACAAACATAGAGATGTAGGTAGGTAACACACAAACATAGGGATGTAGGTAATCACAACACACAAACATAGGGATGTAGGCAATCACAACACACAAACATAGAGATGTAGGTAATCACAACACACAAACATAGGGATGTAGGTAATCACAACACACAAACATAGGGATGTAGGTAAGTAACACACAAACATAGGGATGTAGGTAAGTAACACACAAACATAGGGATGCAGGTAATCACAACACACAAACATAGGGATGTAGGTAAGTAACACACAAACATAGGGATGTAGGTAGGTAACACACAAACATAGGGATGTAGGTAAGTTACACACAAACATAGGGATGTATGTAAGTAACACACCAACATAGGGATGTAGGTAAGGTACACAAACATAGGGATGTAGGTAAGTAACACACAAACATAGGGATGTAGGTAATCACAACACACAAACATAGGGATGTAGGTAAGTAGCACAAACAGGGATGTAGGTAATCACAACACACAAACATAGGGATGTAGGTAATCACAACACACAAATATAGGGATGTAGGGAGGTAACACATAAACATAGGGATGTAGGTAAGTAACACACAAACATAGGGATGTAGGTAAGTAACACACAAACATAGGGATGTAGGTAAGTAACACACAAACATAGGGATGCAAGTAATCACAACACACAAACATAGGGATGTAGGTAATCACAACACACAAACATAGGGATGTAGGTAAGTAACACACCAACATAGGGATGTAGGTAAGTAACACACCAACATAGGGATGTAGGTAATCACAACACACAAACATAGGGATGTAGGTAATCACAACACACAAACATAGGGATGTAGGTAAGTAACACACAAACATAGGGATGTAGGTAAGTAACACACCAACACAGGAATGTAGGTAAGTAACACACAAACATAGGGATGTAGGTAAGGTACACACAAACATAGGGATGTAGGTAAGTAACACACAAACATAGGGATGTAGGTAAGTAACACACAAACATAGGGATGTAGGTAAGTAACACACAAACATAGGGATGTAGGTAATCACAACACACAAACATAGGGATGTAGGTAAGTAACACACAAACATAGGGATGTAGGTAAGTAACACACAAACATAGGGATGTAGGTAAGTAACACACAAACATAGGGATGTAGGTAAGTAACACACAAACATAGGGATGTAGGTAAGTAACACACCAACATAGGGATGTAGGTAATCACAACACACAAACATAGGGATGTAGGTAAGGTACACACAAACAGGGATGTAGGTAAGTAACACACAAACATAGGGATGCAGGTAATCATAACACACAAACATAGGGATGTAGGTAAGTAACACACAAACATAGGGATGCAGGTAATCACAACACACAAACATAGGGATGTAGGTAAGTAACACACAAACATAGGGATGTAGGTAGGTAACACACAAACATAGGGATGTAGGTAAGTTACACACAAACATAGGGATGTATGTAAGTAACACACAAACATAGGGATGTAGGTAAGGTACACAAACATAGGGATGTAGGTAAGTAACACACAAACATAGGGATGTAGGTAATCACAACACACAAACATAGGGATGTAGGTAAGTAGCACAAACAGGGATGTAGGTAATCACAACACACAAACATAGGGATGTAGGTAATCACAACACACAAATATAGGGATGTAGGGAGGTAACACATAAACATAGGGATGTAGGTAAGTAACACACAAACATAGGGATGTAGGTAAGTAACACACAAACATAGGGATGTAGGTAAGTAACACACAAACATAGGGATGCAAGTAATCACAACACACAAACATAGGGATGTAGGTAATCACAACACACAAACATAGGGATGTAGGTAAGTAACACACCAACATAGGGATGTAGGTAAGTAACACACCAACATAGGGATGTAGGTAATCACAACACACAAACATAGGGATGTAGGTAATCACAACACACAAACATAGGGATGTAGGTAAGTAACACACAAACATAGGGATGTAGGTAAGTAACACACCAACACAGGAATGTAGGTAAGTAACACACAAACATAGGGATGTAGGTAAGGTACACACAAACATAGGGATGTAGGTAAGTAACACACAAACATAGGGATGTAGGTAAGGTACACACAAACAGGGATGTAGGTAAGTAACACACAAACATAGGGTTGTAGGTAAGTAACACACAAACATAGGGATGTAGGTAAGTAACACACAAACATAGGGATGTAGGTAAGTAACATACAAACATAGGGATGTAGGTAAGTAACATACCAACATAGGGATGTAGGTAAGTAACACACAAACATAGGGATGCAGGTAATCACAACACACAAACATAGGGATGTAGGTAAGTAACACACAAACATAGGGATGTAGGTAGGTAACACACAAACATAGGGATGTAGGTAAGTTACACACAAACATAGGGATGTATGTAAGTAACACACAAACATAGGGATGTAGGTAAGGTACACAAACATAGGGATGTAGGTAAGTAACACACAAACATAGGGATGTAGGTAATCACAACACACAAACATAGGGATGTAGGTAAGTAGCACAAACAGGGATGTAGGTAATCACAACACACAAACATAGGGATGTAGGTAATCACAACACACAAATATAGGGATGTAGGGAGGTAACACATAAACATAGGGATGTAGGTAAGTAACACACAAACATAGGGATGTAGGTAAGTAACACACAAACATAGGGATGTAGGTAAGTAACACACAAACATAGGGATGCAAGTAATCACAACACACAAACATAGGGATGTAGGTAATCACAACACACAAACATAGGGATGTAGGTAAGTAACACACCAACATAGGGATGTAGGTAAGTAACACACCAACATAGGGATGTAGGTAATCACAACACACAAACATAGGGATGTAGGTAATCACAACACACAAACATAGGGATGTAGGTAAGTAACACACAAACATAGGGATGTAGGTAAGTAACACACCAACACAGGAATGTAGGTAAGTAACACACAAACATAGGGATGTAGGTAAGGTACACACAAACATAGGGATGTAGGTAAGTAACACACAAACATAGGGATGTAGGTAAGTAACACACAAACATAGGGATGTAGGTAAGTAACACACAAACATAGGGATGTAGGTAATCACAACACACAAACATAGGGATGTAGGTAAGTAACACACAAACATAGGGATGTAGGTAAGTAACACACAAACATAGGGATGTAGGTAAGTAACACACAAACATAGGGATGTAGGTAAGTAACACACAAACATAGGGATGTAGGTAAGTAACACACCAACACAGGGATGTAGGTAAGTAACACACAAACATAGGGATGTAGGTAAGGTACACACAAACAGGGATGTAGGTAAGTAACACACAAACATAGGGTTGTAGGTAAGTAACACACAAACATAGGGATGTAGGTAAGTAACACACAAACATAGGGATGTAGGTAAGTAACATACAAACATAGGGATGTAGGTAAGTAACATACCAACATAGGGATGTAGGTAAGTAACACACAAACATAGGGATGTAGGCAATCACAACACACAAACATAGGGATGTAGGTAATCACAACACACAAACATAGGGATGTAGGTAATCACAACACACAAACATAGGGATGTAGGTAAGTAACACACAAACATAGGGATGTAGGTAAGTAACACACAAACATAGGGATGTAGGTAATCACAACACACAAACATAGGGATGTAGGTAATCACAACACACAAACATAGGGATGTAGGCAATCACAACACACAAACATAGGGATGTAGGTAAGTAACACACAAACATAGGGATGTAGGTAATCACAACACACAAACATAGGGATGTAGGTAAGTAACACACAAACATAGGGATGTAGGTAATCACAACACACAAACATAGAGATGTAGGTAAGTAACACACAAACATAGGGATGTAGGTAAGTAACATACAAACATAGGGATGTAGGTAAGTAACACACAAACATAGGGATGTAGGTAAGTAACACACAAACATAGGGATGTAGGTAAGTAACACACAAACATAGGGATGTAGGCAATCACAACACACAAACATAGGGATGTAGGTAATCACAACACACAAACATAGGGATGTAGGTAATCACAACACACAAACATAGGGGTGTAGGTAATAAAAACACACAAACATAGGGATGTAGGTAAGTAACACACAAACATAGGGATGTAGGTAAGTAACACACAAACATAGGGATGTAGGTAATCACAACACACAAACATAGGGGTGTAGGTAATAAAAACACACAAACATAGAGATGTAGGTAGGTAACACACAAACATAGGGATGTAGGCAATCACAACACACAAACATAGGGATGTAGGTAATCACAACACACAAACATAGGGATGTAGGTAAGTAACACACAAACATAGGGATGTAGGTAGGTAACACACAAACATAGGGATGTAGGTAAGTAACACACAAACATAGGGATGTAGGTAAGTAACACACAAACATAGGGATGTAGGTAAGTAACACACAAACATAGGGATGTAGGTAATCACAACACACAAACATAGGATGTAGGTAAGTATCACACAAACATAGGGATGTAGGTAAGTAACACACAAACATAGGGATGTAGGTAGGTAACACACAAACATAGGGATGTAGGTAAGTAACACACAAACATAGGGATGTAGGTAAGGTACACACAAACATAGGATGTAGGTAAGTAACACACAAACATAGGATGTAGGTAAGTATCACACAAACATAGGGATGTAGGTAAGTAACACACAAACATAGGATGTAGGTAAGTATCACACAAACATAGGGATGTAGGTAAGTAACACACAAACATAGGAATGTAGGTAAGTATCACACAAACATAGGGATGTAGGTAAGTAACACACAAACATAGGGATGTAGGTAATCACAACACACAAACATAGGTATGTAGGTAAGTATCACACAAACATAGGGATGTAGGTAATCACAACATACAAACATAGGGATGTAGGTAAGTAACACAAACATAGGGATGTAGGTAAGTAACACACAAACATAGGTATGTAGGTAAGTATCACACAAACATAGGGATGTAGGTAATCACAACACACAAACATAGGTATGTAGGTAAGTATCACACAAACATAGGGATGTAGGTAATCACAACATACAAACATAGGGATGTAGGTTATCACAACACACAAACATAGGGATGTAGGTAAGTAACACACAAACATAGGGATGTAGGTAATCACAACACACAAACATAGGGATGTAGGTAAGGTACATAAACATAGGGATGTAGGTAAGGTACATAAACATAGGGATGTAGGTAAGTAATACACAAACATAGAGATGTAGGTAAGTAACACACAAACATAGGGATGTAGGTAAGTAACACACAAACATAGGGATGTAGGTAATCACAACACACAAACATAAGGATGTAGGTAAGTAATAAACATACATAAGGATGTAGGTAAGGTACACACAAACATAGGGATGTAGGTAAGTAACACACAAACATAGGGATGTAGGTAATCACAACACACAAACATAAGGATGTAGGTAAGTAATAAACATACATAGGGATGTAGGTAATGTACACACAAACATAGGGATGTAGGTAAGGTACACACAAACATAGGGATGTAGGTAAGTAACACACAAATATAAGGATGTAGGTAAGAAATAAACAAACATAGGGATGTAGGTAAGTAACAAACAAACATAGGGATGTAGGTAAGTAACACACAAACATAGGGATGTAGGTAAGTAACATACAAACATAGGGATGTAGGTAATCACAACACACAAACATGGGGATGTAGGTAAGTAACACACAAACATAGGTATGTAGGTAAGTATCACACAAACATAGGGATGTAGGTAATCACAACATACAAACATAGGGATGTAGGTAAGTAACACACAAATATAGGGATGTAGGTAAGGTACACACAAACATAGGGATGTAGGTAATCACATATGTCGTTCATTTACAATAATATACAGCCATAACTTTGTACTCAATATGTAAAACTTACATTGGAGTGGTCCAGGAAGCAGGATCTGTAACAGGTGTCATCTCATCTATGATCACAGGTATACATCGTCAGGGTTCAAAGGGCACATGTCATATCTGTGTCACAGACGTGTGAGCCCACAACACAACACACTCTGCACAGTACCAGTACGTACACAACCTCAGGTGAAAATACACATCTTGATGTATTGTCAAATGTAGGAGCTAATGATTAGCCTATCACACTCAACGTTTAAACCTCGACACAGCGATCATTCTATATTTAGACACTAACACAAATCCAGATTTGTTTCATAGATGAATGAACAAATTTGTAATACACCATGCAAAACCTGAAATATCAGGAGTAAAATTTATCACGAGAATTATATTGAATACCTTCACCTAAGAGTGCTTTTGCCCAGGACAAGGTGTGGCCTAATTATCTAGGTCCTCTCATGATCAGTTCCTGTCACATCCCTTCCCCGGCCAGTAGTGCTAACTTAACTATCCACCACTGTTGTAAACAAAGGTGTAAAAATTTACGTTTCACAGAACATGTCAACAATGCACTGATACACAGGGCAGGTAAAATAGGCAGTACACACCTGTAAAATTATCACAGGTAGTACATATACCTGTACAATCATCATAGGTATTATACACCTGTACGATTATCGGTCAACCATACAATTTAAAGCTATCAGACGATATGCTAATTCCAATGTGTACGTATAAATGGACAGAATGATAATGGTATACCTTATCATTCTAAAGCTAAAGCTGTCATATTTAATATGCTTATGATATTTTTCCATTATTCCTTTTCGAGCAAATAAGAAATGTGTTTGTTGAGTACGTAACGTAACGACAGCTAGTGTAGGAGATCATTTTACAAATAAACAATATTTCATAATGACTGTCTCAGGAATTTAAAAAACTGAGAGTGTTACCTCATGGAATTTCATTTAACATTTTAAATTCATATTCCTCGAACCAGGCAGTTTGAGGAGTTGTGTATAATGTGCATTTTATGATAAATTGTGGCGGTTGCGAGTTAGTGATCACTTCACTTTAAGCTCCCATTCTGTATCGGTATAATAAGTCAAACCACTAGGTGTGGTCATTATATGGTCACCTTTAAAAGGTTTGACCAGTAGTGTCCCAAGTCATTGCATGGTTAGCTTTAATGACCAAAAGGATTTCATTTGCATTGGATTTATTTAAACATATATCCAACTCTGTGACCACTTGGCAACTTTCTTTCTGAAATGTTTTACATGAGACCTGAATGTCAGTCTGGTCACACCAACAGAAACTGGCCAAAACAATATAAATTTTGTATATATAGGTTATAAGGTTAAAGCTCGACCTGCTAAATGTTTTAGCTTAAAGGCTTAACACATTTTGGAATCTACCCAATTATAATAATATTGTGGTCAGTACTGGTCACATGTTTAGTTTGCCACCAGTCTTTACAAGAGGCCCAGGGCCTTATTTAGCTAAGCTTTACCGATACTTTATTTTCAAATCAAAAGCTGCGGAGTACCACTCAGGTTTAATAAAGCAGTAAAAGAAGTACAATTGCAAGAAGAACGATATACATCAACAAAACTGGATGTGTAGGACACCAAGAAAATTTGGTTTGAATTACTTCCATTTAACAGGAGAAAACATTCTTCTGTTTTCACCTTCAGGTCCTATTCCTCTGTCCCAAAGAGAGAGAGAGAGAGAGAGAGAGAGAGGGGGGGGGGGGGGGGGGGGGGGTGTCAGGGGTGGGGAGGGACACACCAACTTGAGACCCCTGCTCTACAATCTAGAACGAATTTGGTCAAAATCCTTCCAATGGTTGAGAAGATAACTTTTGAAGAATTCTTCCCTTAGTTTGGCTCTATCTCTCCACCACCAGGAGGGCCATACCCTTTAGCCAGTGAAGTTAAAATCCTTTCATTGGTATGAGAAGAGAATGATTTTCAATGTTTTCCTTTGTTGTTACCACCTCATAGGCCCTATACCCATCTGCCCCCAAAAAGGGGCATACAGTAATCAGTTTGTACAAACTTAATTCATTCCCTAAACATGCTTCAGACTACATTTCTAGCATTTTATGGTGGAAAGACTTAACACTGTTTGGTTTCCCTATATCCAAGGATGTTTCAGAAGAAGGATTTTAAATTAGTATTTACTTCAGTTCCTCTATTTGACCCCGCTGGGGCTTTGGGGCTCAGACCTGCTATTTTTATACAAAATGGAATCCCCTTCACCTGAAGATATTTCAGGCCAAATTTGGATGAAATCCTTTCATTCCTACAGAAGTAGTATTTTAAACCAATTGCTATATTTCCCCATATTGGGCCCGGCCCCTCAGGCCCCCGGGGGGCAGACTCACCATTTATATAAATACAAAATCAGTTCCTCTTCACCCAATGATGCTTCAGACCAAATTTGGTCAAAATTGGCTATGTGGTTAATGACTAGTAGGGGATTACCTGGTATAGGAAAAGTTGATGGACAGACGACAGATGACAGACGCTGCGCCATGACATAAGCTCACTTGCTCACTTGACAGGTGAGCTATTAAAACCAAACTCAAACCTTTAACTTCACTTATCTTCAAGGAGTCCGACATTATGACCAAGAAAATGAATGAAACCTTCGACAAAAATGACCTCAATGTGACCTTGACCTTTGGTGAACACATGGCTTTGCCACCATAAATATGTCCCTTTACATTTCATTGAAATATCTTTTAAGTAAGTTGCAGCCCATACAGACACTGAATATGACCTTTCAACCTCAAAGTGACCTTGACCTTGGGCAATCAAACTGCATTTAAAGTGGTATGAAAGACACTCAGCCTTCCATTTTATCATGCTATCTTTAGCAAGTCAGAAGTTATGACCTCGACAACATGTTAATTTTATGCCAGGTTGCTTATTAGAATTAACGTTCTTTAAAACAACAAGGAGCAAAATGCTGGAAACACTGATATTGGTCTAGCACTGCTGACTAACACAAATATCTTTATATAGTAGTAAATATATGATATGGAAATCAATCAGTTCAAAATTTGGTAAGGGAATGAATAAATTTTACAAACACTAAAATTAGTTAATTTTAGCACAGCATATTTAATTCTCACAATTGTAGACAAGACAATAAAGACAATAATTTTATAACACAATTATTGCTGTCCGAAGTGATGAATGTTCATGCATCTTAACATTCAAATCTTTAATTCATATTGGTCAGTTGAATGTATTTATAACAATATATGGTAGCTAGGAGTGGAACTCTCCAGGAAAATGTCTCCAAGGAGCAGATCATCAAAAACCACCCTCAAGTCAATCTTTCACTGCGAGTCACATTCAATTCTAATTTAATCTTGATGTAAGAAGCCTAATTTGTACAAGATTCCATAGTGATCTAGCTCCCTCACAGAAATCTAATCACAAGTGAGGAAGAAGAGTAATGTTCCCAAAGCCATCAACAATCACACCAGAAACTCGTCCTCATTAAGTGACTGTCCTGGTGACAACCCCTCGAGTTGATCAGGGATCAGATCATACCACTCACAAATAGGCCGATTTGATGGCTGCCCAGGGCCACCTTCCTGGGGTGAATTTGATGGCTGCCCAGGGCCACCTTCCTGGCGTCGATTTGATGGCTGCCCAGTGCCACATTCCTGGGGTGAATTTGATGGCTGCCCAGTGCCACCTTCCACGGGTGAATTTGATGGCTGCCCAGTGCCACCTTCCTGGGGTGAATTTGATGGCTGCCCAGTGCCACCTTCCTGGGGTGAATTTGATGGCTGCCCAGGGCCACCTTCCTGGGGTGAATTTGATGGCTGCCCAGTGCCGCCTTCCTGGGGTGGATTTGATGGCTGCCCAGTGCCACCTTCCTGGGTAGGATTTGATGGCTGCCCAGTGCCACCTTCCTGGGATGGATTTGATGGCTGCCCAGTGCCACCTTCCTGGGATGGATTTGATGGCTGCCCAGTGCCACCTTCCTGATGTGGATTTGAAGTCCGATAAGTGCCATCTAATTGTAGATTAAGTGGCTTATAAATGGCACCATCCAATGAAGCTGTTTCTGTCCAAGCCCGACAACCAATGCCCTCTGATGGCAGAAAGCATGGCTGATAGAAAGTTTCCTCTGATGGTAGTTTATACGGTGGAGATGTCGCCCCCTCTGTCAGTATACCGAGACCTGAATCCTGTTCGTGGCTGGTGATGAGCTGGTCAGCAGTACTGAGGGGAAGGTTGATTGTTATAGTCTGTAAATAGCACCAATAACACACAATTACTAACTTGTCAGTAAATAAACAATTTTTAATAAAACATGACATGAAATATTCTTCAAATTATAATACTAATATACTTTCACTTTTACCAACATAATTAAGAAGTTATAGTACCAATTGAATAAATATTGTTATTAAAACTTTTTTAATATATATACATGATATCAATATATATTTCTTTTTAAATTCTGCAACTATTTCCAATCTTTGTCTCAGCAATGCCTGTCCCTTATTATCCCCTTTGCCTAAGAAAATAATGCTTTATACAACTATGGTTTAACCTAAAATTGAATGCTTCCCGGAGCTTAATTGCCCCCCCACCCCCCCTCCTCCATCAATCTGCCCCTAGAGGGCCACCCCCTCTATACATTCAGACAAAAGGCATTGAATACACTGTCGTCCATCTCCATTTTGTGATCATTTGAGGATGGAGGGCTAGAAACACACTTCCACAAAATTTCTTATATTTATGCTGCAGTTATCTCCCTTTACATATAGCAAACTTTTATGAAACAAATTAAAAATTATTCAGATTGACTAGACATTTTGATCACCAAGCAGCTACCACATGCAGTTTACAATCTGCCATTAACTGTTAGTTTACTAGAAGAAAACAATTTTAGTAGCGGTTAGTAGCTTTAGCAGCATCATATTACCTATTCATTTCATAGAATATGACTTATTCAAATACAGGTGTTCTCCTCCATCAAGTTGTACAAACTGATGAATTTTAGTGATGGGTCAGTTATAAACTTTCAACCTTTAGTTAAGGAAAAAGACATTTTATCACACACAGGTAGTCTTTTACAATAAGTAACCTGATAATGTTCCATGAAAAAAAGTGAAGCTACAAAGAGACGAAACAAGATGGACAGATCGACAAACAGGATTTAGAGGTAAAACAAAATGGACAGATATGGACATCATGCACTACTGAACAGATGTAGTGATGGTTAATTATTAGTGAGGTGATAAACCAGTGATAATTATACAGTAAGATTAAACAGGTGTTGATACATGCACTGTATGTATATATAATACCTGGTACTGTAAAAGTGGAACTTTTCGCGTTGTGGAAATTTTCGCTTATTTTGCTGGCATTAAATCTCCATGAATATATCCATACGCGAAAATATTAACACCACTCAAACTCTTCAGTGTAGAATAGTAATACAGGTACACTATGCAAAACAGCATGACTGACAGCGCGAAAATTTTCACATCACGAACAGTTTGGAGGCTGACTAAGCGAAAAATTCCATGTGCAAAAATATTGGCTTTTTGCAGTATTATATAATACCTGGTATATATTTTGTTATTAATACAGCTAGCTAGTGCATGTACAAGGTTACATAAAGGTCATAGGAAATGTTAGAATAACGGAGTAATATAATATATTCATGCCCAGTTATTATACCTCTGACATAAACAGTCACAGCTTCACAAAGCCTTCTACAGTTCCTCGTTACCCTACAAGTGGAATATAACAGCTTTGTAGGATAATTCAAAATTCAAATGTTCCTTGGTCACCATACAATTACATGTGGTTAGACAAAACATCCTAGAAAGATCTTGGTGCACACCTCGAAAGGATCCTTATTAGATCTACAAAACCTGATATTTTATCGGTTTTGATTCTCATTTTTAGAACAGGTACACTAACCTATGGTACCACATCCCATGACTGATGTTTGATGACCGCTGGTGATTTAAAACAACATGTAAAAAGAAGAGGCACAGAGGGCCTGAATTGCTCACCTGAATATCTTATCATGCAATCATGGCAAACTATTCTCTAAATACTCCAAGTGATAGGGCCAGATCTCAAAATCAATCCTTGTAGCATACATATCTGTATTCTTTTTTTCTCACCTATAACAATTGAATGCATGGTTATGGGTTTGGGATCCAAACTATTTCTAAGTAAATCTCGAGTAAGATCTAATATCATGACTGTACTAATGTCTTGTTACTCCCAGCAGATTGCATGTTTGCAAGTATATGGCTTAAAGGGTGAGGATCTCAACTGTTTCCACCGTGGTCACTCAGAAAATAAAGTCCCTGTGGGTGTGACCAGACCACGGGTCAATGCTAATGTCATGATAGTGTTCGTCTTTGTGCCCAGAAATGCAGAATTTCTATTTAGTTTTTTGACTGGAAAATCCATCGTTTCAAATTTATGACCCAGAGGTTATATATGTAAGACTGCAAAGGTGTGACCAGACCAAGGGTCAATTCTAATATCATGACTGCATATATCTTTTTATCAACAATAATAAATTGTATATTGGGCTGAAGCTTATAATGACCCAAACATGAAGTTTCCATGATATAATCAAGTAAGGCCAAACTCCTCTGCCAGCAAAGGAGCCAAATCCACCATTTATACCAAACAATCCCTGAAGCCCTATGAAAGAAGAAGGATGGTTTTTCCTCTTTGACCACATCCCCCTGCATCCAAGTGGGTGGGTGGGGGAGGGCGTACCATCCATGTATACAATTTGATTGGTCAAGGCCTGAGGATGATCCAGGCCAAATTTGGTCTAAATCTACAGGGCTGAGCCTATAGAAGCCCTTTAAAAGAAAAGTTGACAGCCGGACGAAGGATGCCATGCCATGACATACTGTATATTGGGTTATTTTGCGATGTGCAATTTTTGCGAAATACATCAATATAGATCATTTGCAATTTAAGCGATTTCTACAATTCAGATGATAAAAAAAATTTCACACTAACTTTCAGTCTTATTTGATCTTTCCGTGAATGAGCTCAACATTCACCATGTAGGGGCTTTAAAATGATACATGTTTACCATCTTATGACATTCATCTCATTGACAAAAGCACTGTTATGACAGCGATTTGATCAGTGTCACAAATGAGATTTAGAACAATGTCAATAGACCTGTGTGCAAATTTTACAATTATATTTTTTGCAATTTTCATAGGGTCACTAAATTCGCAAGAATTAGACACATGCAAAATACACCCGATATACGTTTTAAAGCTCACCGATACTTTGGACCAGGTGAGCTAAAAATAGATAGGAAGTGCACCTTGACTTTGCCGCCCCGCGTGATGACCAGTGTGACAGGTCCAGCTAGGAGGGTACGGAACACCTGGTACGCGTCCAGTAGGGTGATGTCCCGCAGTGACCGCCCACCTGCCTTCACAATCTTGTCTCCTTTCCTGAAAGCAAGAAAATCAAGCAATGTTACCTAATACAACACACCTATACATGTATCTAAGGTTATGCTACTCCACATGTTATAAGTACCTGCGATATTTTCCACGAGAATTTACCTTACACTTGTGAAATTCTTAAATTGTCTGAATACTTATTAATAATAAATATAAACTTTATTTATTTGAAAACAATCATGAAACAAGTTATACAACTTAAATTAATCACTCTTGTTGGCCAGGATGTTAGCGGGTCAGGCAGGTGACCCCCATACCTTTTTACGTCCGGTCGGGGAATCGAACCCCCAGCCGCCTTGGTGAAAGGCAAGTGCATTATCCACTGCACCACCCGACCACCCCTATTAATGTACATCACATATGTTTCATTTTAGAAAAATAATTTCCTGTTAGGTTACCAAGTTTTCATAAGTATCCACTGAGAATGTGGTTTGTATTCCACTATGTTTTGGTAAGAAATATTTTTGCAATGGAAATTCTTTTTTCATTGATTAAGTAGTCAACACAAAATTACAGAACTTTCAATCCCAGATGACCACCTCTAGTACTCCACCAGTCACATAGAATCCTGTTAAACTGACCTTAGCCGTCCATCCTTATCTGCCACCGATCCCTGAGCGATGTCCTGGATGTAGATGTGACTTACTCCGTTGGTGTCCCTCCGAAGGAGTGACACACCAAGCCCTATACCATACTCTGTAGGAAAGCAACAGTTACCGTTTCGTTTACTCATACAAATTTTTCATACAAACATCCAAGCACTTGTACAGCACTTTATTTTCAATTTTCAAGGTGCATTTTTTGTCAAAACTTGAAATTTTAAAAGTTTACAGCTTGTAATTTGTATGAATTGCAGCATTTGTGAGAAAATTCCAGCATCTTTCAAGGATTTGTGAGCAACTTCCAGCACTTTTCCAGCACCGACTAAAATTCAAGCATTTTTCAAGCACTGACCCAAATTCAAGCACTTTTCATCTGTATGAACCATGTCTATACATATATTGCCGTCCTATCCAATTTTCTGCTTTCAACACCAACAGCATTTTCATTAACTTCAAATTTGCCCTTGACATTAAGTTAATACCCGTATATTTTGTAGGTCATAAATGTTTTCCGTTTTGATAAATTTGTCCTTTGTTATTGATCAGGGCGAAAAGAGCGAAAATAAATCTGCTAAAAAAATATTCAGGTACAGAGTATATAAAGCCATTAAGATTGTTTTGTAGCAAAAACTTTCATTGCAGACATCCTATATCAATATGACAAATAAAACTGTTTCTAACCTTTCTGTAAGGTGACATGGTCTACATCCGTGTCCGTGGAGGTTTTATCATCACCCAGGTCCAAGATCTTGTCCTCTGTTTTACCCCTACTACTTCCCGAGTACTTGTGGGAGTCACCGGGAAGCTGGAGGAGATGACCACTAGGATGGTCACTCGGACCTGTAACCTTGCTGCCATTGTGATCCACACCAATCTTGGACAGGTCATCGACACTTCCGTAAGGAGAGTTCCCTGGAGTAGACACAGGACTGCCGTCTGATGAAAAGTCTATCGGAGTGACACCTCCCGACCTCATGGATGGACTGAAAAACCAGCAACAAGGAAATGAAACAAAATTTAATACAATTTTTAAATGCAGTTTTTTCTCTGCTGAATTTAATAAGCAAAAGAATAAAGTAAATTAACTGTGACATTTTTAGTAGTCAAACAGCATTTATGTGCATGCTTTTACTGTAACAGGAGAGGGAATAGTGTGTAGGTTCATAGTCGGATGCTCTATACACTGAGGCAAAAGGGAAATATCCTCTAGGTCAAAGCTAGAAAGTGACCTAAATCCTATGTACAGTTAAAACCTCCCACACTATTATAATAAAATAATTTCTGGTATTGGGGTTTGATTTCTTGAATTTTCGAGAGCGCAAGGCCACATGTTTGGAAAATGGTGGCCATGTGGTCAGATTTCAAACCCGAAGTTATGTTTAAAGTATCATATATCACACAAATTTGAGTGAAATCGGATAGCTTAATTTTGACCAATCGGAAGCCAAGGAAGAACTTTGCGTAATTAACAGCCTTTTGCAAAATTTGTAAAGAATCTTAACCAGCTTCATATCAAGAATTATGGCCTCTTTTGACATATTGGACAACTACGACCTTGAGAGTAAGGTCAAGACCAATTGTTTATATTCCTAGTATTAGTTGGGCTCCATCCCAGGAAGCTATCAGCATAATATCACCATTCTAGTTTATTTTTCTGAAGAGACCATTTGAAGTTACATGTATAGACATATTTGATCTCTATTACCTTGGAAGCAGGTAAATGCCATTTTTGTGTAACAAGGAGAGGCAAAATGCATGGCCAGACCAGGGTTTGAACCCGGGACCTTCAGAAGTCTACATGGACGCTCAAACAATTGAGCCATCTGGTCGCCAACGATCGACCCTGTCTAGATCCACTATATCTTTTCATTAAATTTTTCAGGCTCTTTAAGAGTTTACCAGCGAAATATTGTAACGAAAACCTTTTGATTTAAAAAAAAAAAAAATTTAACAAAAGAGGACATGACAAGACGGACACTGTGCCAGAACATATAAGCTTATTCAGCTTTTCAGGCCAGCACAAATTGACCAGAAGATGTTAATCAGAATGACCATGTCTATGTTTGACAAGTCACTAGTTACCAGGTACTAAAACTGTTTTGATTTTATCACCTTGTTGGTCTTGACCCGATTTTGTGACGGAACACGAGCTTTACTGGACCTTTCTTTAGCTTGCGGAACTTGCTCAGTGCATCTTTGTGACAGAGTCCGGATAACGAAGTTCCATTAACCTCCAGTATTTCATCTCCTGACAAAATATAAACAAGACAATCTCATTATTATATATTGGATGAATGGTCCATTGGTCTCCAACTCCAGAATTTCCGTGGATATGTATCAAACTAAGATTGAAAAAGATTATAAGACTCTTTCATGCCCAAGAGTGTACAACAGGGATATTCCACCCAAGATATTTGAAAATCCTCGGCCAGAATTTCCCTATCTTACACCTTTGGTCATGAAAGAGTATTTTTCTCTCATATCAACTACCCGTATCAGCTCAAAAATCATTGAAAAAAATTTGACTGGCTACAATTTTCAAAATATCAATTTTTCCCTTGATATTTTTTGACAAAAGAAACAAATCGGTAAGCAAGCTTTAACATAACCCATATTTGCAAACGATGTTTGCACAATAAATTAATCTCACCTTTCTAATGTTTACAGTTAAAATTTTGCCAAACATTTAAAATTCATAACATCTCCTATTTCCTTTTTTGGCATCAGCGTTTATCGTATTCGTCGATTACATCACGTTATTGTTGAGCCATTGTGATGTCATTGTTGAGCCATTGTGACTTCATTGTTGAGCCATTGTGAAGTGACAACATGTGATACGCTATATAAGATAGAGTTTATTTACAAAGCTTTCGTTACATTGGCACTCTATCCATCATGGTGAGATATGAGAAAACAATACCTTCTTTGATGGATCCCTCCTCATGGATGAGGCCCGAAGCTAGTATTCGTCGTACAAATATTCCTAGATTTCCTTTTTCGGAGTCACTGCCACCCACAATAGTGAAGCCCAGTCCCTTCCCCCTCACCCCCTTGTTGATGGTCACTGTCTGTGGTTCTGCAAACCTCCATTTCCTTGTCACAATTGCTTTCTTTTCAGGCACTTCTACTTTGTCAGTAGTATCAGTACATAGACCATCAGTTTTAAATTTCTGAAAAAAAATACAGCGATATATTTAAAAAATATTTGACATTTGCAGCCTTGAAAGTCAAATAGGTCAATGAAGTTCATTAAAACTTTAAAGCCCTTAAATTCATTGCAAAATAAAGCTTGCTAAATATCATTACAAATTTCTTATTTATACCATATTTATTAAATAAGTGGACACTCCCAGGCTTTTTCCTTTGGACTTTCAATACAAGATAAATGCGTACAGGTATGATTACATATGAAGTTTAAATCAAAAAGAGTTAGATTTGGATTTCATTTTATGACCAATGGGACCTCCCTTTCTCTCACATGTATGGGTGTTAAAGGGGCTGTGATAGAAGTCTTGCTACAACAATGATATACAATTACTATCTAATTATATCAACATATTCAAACTATGATCTTGATGCCATATTGTTCACTCTTTCAAGGAAGAATTAATTTGTTCTTTTTATTGAATATTATAGCAGAAAGTACAAGAAATAAATTCATGGCTAACAAGAGCTGGAATTCCCTTTCAAAAAATATTTGACCCTTTTGACCTTGAATATGGGTGAAGGTCACTCATTAAAACAATCCTTTTAGTTTCTTAATTGGGAATGTAAATGCTACATATCATCATCCTAGGCTTTAAGTTAATCAAAGGATGTTGCTTGATTCTTTTTTCCAGCATTAGAGGATAACACAACGAGAAACTTATGATAGGCCTCTTGTGGATTGGCTTCATAACAAAAACAGCCCGAGACCTTTAGCTAGCTCAAACATTCAATCAAGGTGGTATACCGTGGTACGTATCACAGCATTTACCTAAATACCGTGGTATGCAGTGGTACGTTTTATTTTGTGGTACCAAGCTCTAGTAACTGACCCCTTTGACTTTGAATATAAGTCAAGGTCACATTGTATCACAAGATACTTTTTTAACAAAAATTGCATGGAATTAACTTTTGAAGAATCATAAGTAGCATATTTCAATACGAAAGAAATACCTCGAAAAGTTCGTCCCACTTGATGAATGTTCCATGAGGCGTCTGGGCAGTCAATTCCGGCACTGTCTGGTCACCACTGAGGTTCCCGAACCCGGACAGGTCCGATTGGTCACAACCCGTGGCATCAAAGGACTGGCTGGTGGTGAGCATGGAGTTAGGACACGGCGTCAGGCTAGAGTAGGAACAGGACACGGAGGAGGCTATAGAGGCAGCCTTCCTCACCTAGTAAATGTCAATAGCATGGAGTTAGGGCGGGGTGTCAGACTAGAGTAGGAACAGGACACAGAGGAGGCTATAGAGGCTGCCTTCCTCACCTAGTAAATGTCAATAACATGGAGTTAGGGCGGGAGTCAGACTAGAGTAGGAACAGGACACAGAGGAGGCTATAGAGGCTGCCTTCCTCACCTAGTAAATGTCAATAACATGGAGTTAGGGTGGGTGTCAGACTAGAGTAGGAACAGGACACAGAGGAGGCTATAGAGGCTGCCTTCCTCACCTAGTAAATGTCAATAACACGGAGTTAGGGCGGGAGTCAGACTAGAGTAGGAACAGGACACAGAGGAGGCTATAGAGGCTGCCTTCCTCACCTAGTAAATATCAATAATGTAGGGTTAGCATATTACAGTTAATTTTACATTTTCTCTGCATCCTCCGTTTCATTCAGAAGACAAACATTGTTACGAGACCATTACAGCATTGGCCATTGTAACGTCATTAATTCTTTTGTTAAGTTCATCATGCAATTTCAATGTTGTGAACATCTGATTCGCTATTCATAAATGATTCAAAATAACTAAATAAAGCCTAATAACTCTACTAAAAAGAAAATATATTGAGGGTAACCATGTTTTACTAGACATTGTCTAACGTTTTCCAATCCCAGCCTCACTTTAACAATATATAGCCTTCCTGTTGTTAAACATACCAAATGAGTGTTTTGACTATAAAATTTGACCTTTTGACCTTAGTGACCTTGACCTCACCTTTGTAGCCACCACAAGCTGTACGAGTTTGGGGGAGTTGCGGAGGACATCCACTGCCTCTGTGTGGGTCAAGCCAATCAGAGATTTACCATTGATCATCAACAGCTCATCCCCTCTCTTCAGTCGACCATCCCTGAAAGTAACGTAATATAACACATTAAAACAGATAATATTCCTGCTGAATATTTGACATGGACTAGAATATGATTAATGTACAATATATACATTTGCTCTGCATTGCCACTATATAACAGTACCAAGGCCAGTTCTGTGTTATGAGACCATAACACTGGAGTGGTCATTATGACGTCATTACGATTGTGACATCATAATCATAACTTTGGAAATAGCCGGCCGATACTGGCTGTTCGCTGTTCCATTTATCTACCTTAAATTTTCAGAACAAATGTAGAATATAAATATAAATTCATTATCAAAACAAATAAAAAAAATGTAAATATAAGCATTAAACATCATTCTGTTCCGTGTTATGGTCCTATAACATGGAACAGAATGATGTTTAATGCTTAATTAGATGCATACCTTGCATTCATGCAAGATAGTCAAATCGTTTTTGTATGAAGAAAAAATTAAAAAAAGACATGATTTTCTACTCAAGAGTATTTAGGAAATAATCAATATATACATATACATGTATATTGTAATATTAAGATGGAATACTTCATATAATGATGTGAAATAAGTTTCCACCATATCTGAATTTGAACTATTTTTTCAAAGCATTGGGTTGATATGTAGACTCATACAATCATGTAGTGGAACAAGGCAGGAACCTTGTATGAATGACTCACTTGTAGGCAGCCCCGGTTTCCATGACACCAGCCACAAAGATGCCAATGTCACCTTTCTTGGAGCCCTTACCACCAGCTATGTGGATTCCCAGACCATTCTCATCCTTCAGCAGGTGCATCTTGGTTACCACTCTCTTCTGTCAGAAAATAGACATGAATCAGGGCGGATCACTTCTTATCACTACTGCTGAGTATGGAACAAGATTTGTCAAAATATACAAGTATAGAAAAATCTTTTATCTGAAATACCTTTAAGGTAGCAGAAAACCGTAATAAAAATAAATTGTGCAGAAGTTTAGAACATCCTAGTGACAATGGTCTTTTAACCTGCACGCTCTAAAAGGGTTAGTTGCGCTTATTATATTGAATACTGTTCTTTTTCATTGATTGCCGTTTTAATTATCATTTAGGTTAATTTGTCTGAATAAGTGACTGGAGAAGTAAATGCACGACATTTTACAGAAATAGACATCTTAAATGAGTGTTATATAATAATCCAGATAATAAGCTGGGAAGGGAACTTAACTATGTATGAATGCATATTCAACAGAATGTCAGTGTTATACATGTGGTATACTTTAAGAGAAAGACATCGATCACAGAGTTAATGACCTGTCTATAAGAAAGTAATCATAAAACCATAGGACTCCTGATTCCTTCTCCATCCTCTTATCTCTACCGAGGATATTAAACCTTACCTTGCCAGCTGCTGCAGCTGATGAGTTTGAGAATCCACTATCCGACCTGGAGCTGCAGCACGATGTTGGTGTTTGTGATCTCTCGTTATACCGCCACAGTTTCCGACTTTTCTTCTGGAAACTTTTATGGATATTTACTAGTTCTGGATCGGATTTGTAGCTGGACATATCACTTTTAATATTAAAATTCTGATTCAAGGGAGACAATCCCTTACCCCTGCGACGTCTTGCCATTTCGGCAGTATTTACATAATCCACCTCATCATTACCTATGTCTATGTTGACCGTTTTCCACTTAAACACATCCTCAATAGCAGATGTACTTTGAGTCCTAAGCTTTTCCACAGGATCTGCTTTAACATAATCTGTCTGAGCTCTACCATTACTCACTGGCTTCCATTCCGTTTTACTATCACAATGGTTAGGCACTAGTTTACAAGCAGGTTGAAACTTTGAAGTCACTAGCGTATCTCCTACAGCATCAGAAAACACATCGTCCATTGACCCTGTGATGTCATCCGTGGAGTCACACATAGAATTTAAAGTGTAGGTACTGCCATTGTTGCTATGGGTGTTGTCTTGGTGACCGTTTATATACGTGACCTTAGAAAGCTGGTGTGGGATACAGTCCGTGGAATGTGACATTGGAGTGGAATAACAGCTGGCTACATTGTCCATACCAGAGGAGGCAGTCAAGCTACCTAGGGTAGACACATTCTTGTCTTCTGGATAATCCGGTGGCGGAGGTGCTGGTCGCTTCTTCCTCCTACGTAACGTCATTACTACTTTTCCAGACCGAACAGCATTTGCCAACAACTGCCTGGAAAAAACAACAGGAAAAGTTCAATGAGCATATTTCAGTCTTTTATAACAACAGGAAAAGTTCAATGAGCATGATACGGTTTTTTAAAACAACAGAAAAAATTCAATTAGTGATATTCAGTCTTTTTACTTGACCTCATAGCATTTGCCAAGAGTATAGTCAGGAAAAAGAACAGAAAAACTTCAACAAGACAATTTGGCAAATTAATTTCCCTCACATCTTCGATCTTCAAGTTACAAAAATATTTAGCACATATATAGTCTGGAAAAAGACCAGAAAAACTTCAACAAGACAATTTGGCAAATTAATCCTTCGCCAAATGTGACCACCTCATCAAGGTTAACCCATAACTCAGTATGAGTGACTATAGTGTGTAGGAAATACAACCCTTGATATAGGTCAAAGGTCAAAAGGTAAGTCAAGGAGACATTGTAATCAAGACACACTGCCTCACTTGATAAAGAGACATTTTATTACAAGACACACTGCCCCACTTAATTAATAAATAGACATTTTATAACAAGACACACTGCCTCACTTAATAAAACAAGAGGCCCAGAGGGCCTGTATCGCTCACCTGGATACATTGGTATCTAAATAATCATGGTAAAATGTTTTCTTTCTTGCCCCGCCCCTCAGTCCCCTAAGGGATCAGCTAGTCCCACCATTAGTAAAATTTCAATCCTGAGCACCTAGGGATGCTTCCTGCCAAATAAGGTTGATTTCCAATCAGTGGTTATGGAGAAGAAGTCGCTTAAACCATGATATAGATAAATAACCTTTTTTGGCCCAACCCCTCAGCCCCCTATAGGGGGTCAGTCCAACCATAAATACAATTTTGAATCCTGAGCATCTAAGGATGCTTCCTACCAAATAAGGCTGATTTCCAATCAGTGGTTATGGAGAAGAAGTCGCTTAAACCAATATAGCTAAATAACCCTTTTTGGCCCTGCCCCTCAGCCCCCTGGCGAGTCAGTCCAACCATTAGTACAATTTTGAATCCTGAGCACCTAGGGATGCATCCTTCCAAATAAGGTTGCTTTACAATCAGTGGTTATGGAGAAGATGTCGCTTAAACCAATATAGCTAAATAACACTATTTGGCCCCGCCCTCAGCCCCCTATAGGGGGTCAGTCCCACCATTAGTACAATTTTGAATCCTAAACACCTAGGAATGCTTCCTGCCAAATAAGACTGATTTACAATCAGTGGTTATGGAGAACAAGACGCTTAAACTAATATAGCTAAATAACACCTTTGGTCCCGCCCTCAGCCCCCTAGGGGGTCAGACCCACCATTAATACAATTTTGAATCCTGGGCAACTAGGGATGCTTCCTGCCAAATTAGGTTGACTTCCTATGAGTGGTTATGGAGAAGAAGTCGCTAATATCAATATAGCTAATTAATTCTTTATGGCCCCACCCCTCAGCCCCCTGGGGGGTCAGTCCCACCATGAGTACAATTTTGAATCCTGAGCACCTAGGGATGTTTCCTGCCAAATAAGGCTGATTTCCAATCAGTGGTTATGGAGAAGAAGTCGCTTAAACCAATATAGCTGAATAACCCTTTTTGGCCCTGCCCTCAGCCCCCTAGGGAGTCAGTCCCATCATTAGTACAATTTTAAATCCTGGGCACCTAAGGATGCTTCCTGCCAAATTAGGTTGACTTCCTATGAGTGGTTATGGAGAAGAAGTCATTTAAACAATTGTTGACGGACGACGGACGGACGACGGACGGACGACAGACGGACGACAGACGGACGACAGACGGACGACAGACGAACGACGGACGTACGGACGACAGACGAACGACGGACGCCACGGTATGGCATAAGCTCACCTCGGTCCTTCGGACCAGGTGAGCTAAAGATATTTTATTACAAGACACACTGCCTCACTAAGAGGCCTGACCCCTCTAGCCTACACTGGAGATGTCACAGCCTTTGGCCCCCCCCCCCCCGACCCCTCTAGCCACCACTAGAGATGTCACAGCCTTGGGGCCCCCGACCTCTCTAGCCACCACTAGAGATGTCACAGCCTTGGGGCCCCCAACCCCTCTAGCCACCATTAGAGATGTCACAGCCTTTGGGCCCCCAACGCCTCTAGCCACCACTAGAGATGTCACAGCCTTGGGGCCCCTAACCCCTCTAGCCACCACTAGAGATGTCACAGCCTTTGGGCCCTAGATCCCTCTAGCCACCACTAGAGATGTCATAGCCTTGGGGCCCCCGACCCCTCTAGCCACCACTAGAGATGTCACAGCCTATTAGGGCCCCCGACCCCTCTAGCCACCACTAGAGATGTCACAGCCTTGGGGCCCCGACCCCTCTAGCCACCACTAGAGATGTCACAGCCTTTGGGCCCCCAACCCCTCTAGCCACCACTAGAGATGTCATAGCCTTGGGGCCCCCAACCCCTTTAGCCACCACTAGAGATGTCACAGCCTTGGGGCCCCCGACCCCTCTAGCCACCACTAGAGATGTCACAGCCTTGGGGCCCCCGACCTCTCTAGCCACCACTAGAGATGTCACAGCCTTGGGGCCCCCAACCCCTCTAGCCACCACTAGAGATGTCACAGCCTTTGGGCCCCCAACCCCTCTAGCCACCACTAGAGATGTCACAGCCTTAGGGCCCCCGACCCCTCTAGCCACCAATAGAGATGTCACAGCCTTGGGGCCCTAGACCCCTCTAGCCACCACTAGAGATGTCACAGCCTAGGGGCCCCCGACCCCTCTAGCCACCATTAGAGATGTCACAGCCTTGGGGCCCCCGACCCCTCTAGCCACCACTAGAGATGTCACAGCCTTGGGGCCCTAGACCCCTCTAGCCACCACCACTAGAGATGTCACAGCCTTTGGGCCCCCAACCCCTCTAGCAACCACTAGAGATGTCGAAGCCTATTAGGGCCCTCGACCCCTCTAGCCACCATTAGAGATGTCACAGCCTATTAGGGCCCCCGACCCCTCTAGCCACCATTAGAGATGTCACAGCCTTGGGGCCCCCCCGACCCCTCTAGCCACCACTAGAGATGTCACAGCCTTGGGGCCCTAGACCCCTCTAGCCACCACTAGAGATGTTGAAGCCTTGGGGCCCCCACCCCTCTAGCCACCACCAGAGATGTCACAGCCTTGGGGCCCCCCGACCCCTCTAGCCACCATTAGAGATGTCACAGCCTTGGGGCCCCCCCGACCCCTCTAGCCACCATTAGAGATGTCACAGCCTTGGGCCCCCCCCCGACCCCTCTAGCCACCACTAGAGATGTCACAGCCTTGGGGCCCCCGACCGGGAAGCCCCTCAATGAGACTGACCAGTCTGATCCAAAGCAGGGCCCATACCACTGCCCATTTATATAAAATAATGTAACCTTTGCGCAAGTATGCTCTGCACAATGTTTGTTTCAAGGCCCTCCAATCATACTGAAAGAAAAGAATTTCTATGATTTATCTCAAATCTCCTGATGTCTACTCTGCCCCAAGGGGCCATATAATCAAAACAAGATAGCACCCTCAGTGTTTGTAGTGAAGATACAAGTATTTTATCAAATGGATAATTCCTGAAGTTTCACTGGTAAAAATAGAATATATATACATAATGTATAAGACTCTTTATGACAGAAACTAATGAACTATTCTTATATGAGCAATATGGACTCAACTCTCCTGATAAACTAATGAACTATTCTTATATAAGCAATATAGACTCAACTCTCCTGATAAACTAATGAACTATTCTTATATAAGCAATATAGACTCAACTCACCTGATAAACTAATGAACTATTCTTATGTGAGCAATATAGACTCAACTCTCCTGGTAAACGAATGAACTATTCTTATATAAGCAATACAGACTCAACTCTCCTGATAAACTAATGAACTATTCTTATATAAGCAATATAGACTCAACTCTCCTGATAAACTAATGAACTATTCTTATATAAGCAATATAGACTCAACTCTCCTGATAAACTAATGAACTATTCTTATATAAGCAATATAGACTCAACTCTCCTGATAAACTAATGAACTATTCTTATATGGGCAATATAGACTCAACTCACCTGGTAAACGAATGAACTATTCTTAAATGAGCAATATAGACTCAACTCACCTGATAAACTAATGAACTATTCTTATATAAGCAATATAGACTCAACTCTCCTGGTAAACGAATGAACTATTCTTAAATGAGCAATATAGACTCAACTCTCCTTGTAAACTAATGAACTATTCTTATATGGGCAATATAGACTCAACTCTCCTGGTAAACGAATGAACTATTCTTATATGAGCAATATAGACTCAACTCTCCTGGTAAACGAATGAACTATTCTTATATAAGCAATATAGACTCAACTCTCCTGGTAAACTAATGAACTATTCTTATATAAGCAATATAGACTCAACTCACCTGATAAACTAATGAACTATTCTTATATGAGCAATATAGACTCAACTCTCCTGGTAAACGAATGAACTATTCTTATATAAGCAATATAGACTCAACTCTCCTGATAAACTAATGAACTATTCTTATATAAGCAATATAGACTCAACTCTCCTGATAAACTAATGAACTATTCTTATGTGAGCAATATAGACTCAACTCTCCTGGTAAACTAATGAACTATTCTTATATAAGCAATATAGACTCAACTCTCCTGGTAAACTAATGAACTATTCTTATATAAGCAATATAGACTCAACTCTCCTGATAAACTAATGAACTATTCTTATATAAGCAATATAGACTCAACTCTCCTGGTAAACTAATGAACTATTCTTATATAAGCAATATAGACTCAACTCTCCTGATAAACTAATGAACTATTCTTATATAAGCAATATAGACTCAACTCTCCTGGTAAACTAATGAACTATTCTTATATAAGCAATATAGACTCAACTCATCTGATAAACCATGCTGATTGGAGCCCTGAAGACTATAATTAGTTTCTGATTGGAACCCTAACTTTTTTGGCGTAAGTGATATTTGCAAAAAAAAAACCTGAACTATATGACCTCTAGCTAAGACAGGCTACCTCAAGTTTCAGATATGTGTGCCTCAATAATTCTGATGGAGACTTAAAATAGCATCCCACTTGAAAGTTTTGAAACAAGGTCAGAGGAACTGTGCAGCAATTTCAAAGAACACATTTTTAGCAGATGTAACGTACCGGAAATGTTACAATCTAGACCTGGTAAACATTTCTCCGCTGTTTCACAGGGCCAATTTTCATTTTAACAGCTATTAAGCTTTAACAGCTGTTTGGTATTTCAACTTTAAAGTATCTTCAGTCTCCAATGATAAACAGTTTTCCAGAAGTTTGTATTTTACTGGAATCTTGCCTATCCCAAATACAGCAGTCACTCAAGAGAAACACTGCAGCACTCCTGAGAAAATTGTTGGGGTCATGAGTTTTTTTAGACTTGTGTAAACACTGTCTGATATGGCTGCCACACCTCCTGTGAACTTACACAGAAAACCTTTTTCATTAGTAGGTCAAGCTACTTAAATATCCCTCTACCACTGCCGAAACCTGGGCTTTTTATGAACTAGCTGACTTACACAATTAACATGGAGAAAACTGCACAAATGTAGATTATCAAAATTAACTGATCCAGAAAGATTATTATATTTCCTTTAATCATGTTTAGCAATAGTGCAACATTAAGTTTCACTGGGTTTCAAATTCCAATAGGCATTACTGTTTAAATGGGAATTCTCATGCGAGGAGCTCATATTCATTATCATTGCGACTCTTGAAACTGATCATGGTGAGAACATTTTTGCAACTGGCAATGGTTTTACAAACATTTTTATACAGATAGAGACATAAATATTCAAGTCTATGTATCTATGTCTATGTATCCTCTCATCCTAATTTACTCTGGGCAATAAACTTGAAAATGTCCACACTAAAGAAACTTCCACCATAACATCAGAGGAAAGAAACTTCCACCATAACATCAGAGGAATAGCTTAAAATAACCTAGATTTAGTGGCTCCGCCTCCTTGTAGAACTTTTAAAAAGTGATCCCAGGTCATGACTAATCCCAAGTATATTAAAAGTTCTGGCAGTGTAAGTACACTGGAGACTTTTGGTCAGAAAACTGATACAAACTTTACTACCATGTATACTGTACATGTAGTTAGAGGGAACAACCAACAAAATCATTAGCAGTTATTAGATTAAGACTGGGACAACCAGATTAGTGGTGGCTGGATGGTAGGACAACCAGATTAGTGGTGGCTGGATATATAGTGGGACAACCAGATAAGTGGTTACTGGATGGTAGGACAACCAGATTAGTGGTGGCTGGATATATAGTGGGACAACCAGATTAGTGGTGACTGGATAGTGGGACAACCAGATTAGTGGTGGCTGGATACTAGGACAACAAGATTTTAGTGGTGGCTGGATAATGGGACAACCATATTGGTGGTGGCTGGATTATGGGACAACCAGATTAGTGGTGGCTGGATAGTGGAACAACCAGATAAGTGGTGGCTGGATTATGGGACAACCAGATTTTAGGTGTGGCTGGATAGTGGGACAACCATATTAGTGGTGACTGGATAAAGGGACAACCAGATTAGTGTTGACTGGATAGTGGGACAACCAGATTAGTGGTGACTGGATAATGGGACAACCAGATTAGTGGTGGCTGGATAGTGGGACAACCAGATTATTGGTGACTGGATAGTGGGACAAACAGATTAGTGGTGGCTGGATATATAGTGGGACAACCAGATAAGTGGTTACTGGATGGTAGGACAACCAGATTAGTGGTGGCTGGATATATAGTGGGACAACCAGATTAGTGGTGACTGGATAGTGGGACAACCAGATTAGTGGTGGCTGGATACTAGGACAACAAGATTTTAGTGGTGGCTGGATAATGGGACAACCATATTGGTGGTGGCTGGATTATGGGACAACCAGATTAGTGGTGGCTGGATAGTGGAACAACCAGATAAGTGGTGGCTGGATTATGGGACAACCAGATTTTAGGTGTGGCTGGATAGTGGGACAACCATATTAGTGGTGACTGGATAAAGGGACAACCAGATTAGTGTTGACTGGATAGTGGGACAACCAGATTAGTGGTGACTGGATAATGGGACAACCAGATTAGTGGTGGCTGGATAGTGGGACAACCAGATTATTGGTGACTGGATAGTGGGACAAACAGATTAGTGGTGACTGGATAGTGGGACAACCAGATTAGTGGTGACTGGATAGTGGGACAACCAGATTAGTGGTGACTGGATAATGGGACAACCAGATTATTGGTGACTGCATAGTGGGACAACCAGATTAGTGGTGACTGGATAAAGGGACAACCAGATTAGTGGTGACTGGATAATGGGACAACCAGATTAGTGGTGGCTGGATAGTGGGACAACCAGATTATTGGTGACTGGATAGTGGGAAAACCAGATTAGTGGTGACTGGATAGTGGGACAACCAGATTAGTGGTGACTGGATAGTGGGACAACCAGATTAGTAGTGACTAGATAGTGGGACAACCAGATAAGTGGTGACTGGATAGTGGGACAACCAGATTAGTAGTGACTTGATAGTGGGACAACCAGATTAGTGGTGACTGAATAGTGGGACAACCAGATTAGTGGTGGCTGGATAGTGGGACAACCAGATTAGTGGTGGCTGGATAGTGGGACAACCAGATTAGTGGTGGCTGGATAGTAGGACAACCAGATTAGTGGTGGCTGGATATATAGTGGGACAACCAGATTAGTGGTGGCTGGATATATAGTGGGACAACCAGATTAGTGGTGGCTGGATATATAGTGGGACAACCAGATTAGTGGTGACTGGATAGTAGGACAACCAGATTAGTGGTGGCTGGATAGTGGGACAACCAGATTATTGGTGACTGGATAAAGGGACAACCAGATTAGTGGTGACTGGATAATGGGACAACCAGATTAGTGGTGGCTGGATATATAGTGGGACAACCAGATTAGTGGTGACTGGATAGTAGGACAACCAGATTAGTGGTGGCTGGATAGTGGGACAACCAGATTAGTGGTGACTGGATAGTGGGACAACCAGATTATTGGTGACTGGATAAAGGGACAACCAGATTAGTGGTGACTGGATAATGGGACAACCAGATTAGTGGTGGCTGGATATATAGTGGGACAACCAGATTAGTGGTGACTGGATAGTAGGACAACCAGATTAGTGGTGGCTGGATAAAGGGACAACCAGATTAGTGGTGACTGGATAAAGGGACAACCAGATTAGTGGTGACTGGATAATGGGACAACCAGATTAGTGGTGACTGCATAGTGGGACAACCAGATTAGTGGTGACTGGATAAAGGGACAACCAGATTAGTGGTGACTGGATAGTGGGACAACCAGATTAGTGGTGACTGGATAATGGGACAACCAGATTAGTGGTGGCTAGATAGTGGGACAACCAGATTATTGGTGACCGGATAATGGTACAACCAGATTAGTGGTGGCTGGATAGTGGGACAACCAGATTATTGGTGACTGGATAGTGGGAAAACCAGATTAGTGGTGACTGGATAGTGGGACAACCAGATTAGTGGTGACTGGATAGTGGGACAACCAGATTAGTGGTGACTGGATAGTGGGACAACCAGATAAGTGGTGACTGGATAGTGGGACAACCAGATTAGTGGTGACTTGATAGTGGGAAAACCAGATTAGTGGTGACTGAATAGTGGGACAACCAGATTAGTGGTGGCTGGATAGTGGGACAACCAAATTAGTGGTGGCTGGATAGTGGGACAATTAGATTAGTGGTGGCTGGATAGTGGGACAACCAGATTAGTGGTGGCTTGATAGTGGGACAACAAGATTAGTGGTGGCTGGATAGTGGGACAACCAGATTATTGGTGGCTGGATAGTGGGACAAACAGATTAGTGGTGGCTGGATAGTCGGACATCTAGATTAGTGGTGGCTGGATAGTGGGACATCTAGATTAGTGGTGGCTGGATAGTGGGACAACCAGATTATTGGTGGCTGGATATTGGGACAAACAGATTAGTGGTGGCTGGATAGTGGGACAACAAGATTAGTGGTGGCTGGATAGTGGGACAACCAGATTATTGGTGGCTGGATAGTGGGACAAACAGATTAGTGGTGATTGGATAGTGGAACAACCAGATTAGTGGTGGCTGGATAGTGGGACAACCAGATTATTGGTGATTGGATAGTGGAACAACCAGATTATTGGTTGTGTATATACAAAATTATTGGAGCGGATTACAGATATTGATGTAGATGGAAATGCGTTTAACAAGGATACTGCATGGACTGATGAACAAAGCAAACAAGTTTACTTTGATTTTAAGTTTATAATAATAATTCGAGGTTCTTATTTACCGTTTTATCACGACCTTTTAAAGGCCAGCTCAAAGTGGTTCACAAATTATTATCTGTGGTTATAGGGTCTAAGAAACCAGTCAATATCGTTCTCAACTCCCTGGGGAGCATACAACCGATTCTGCCATTTCAGCGCTCACAGCTAGCATTCTACAATTTCAAGCACTACCCAACCACATACTCATTTACAGCTGAGTAGACTGGAACAAGCAGAGTAAAGTATCTTGCTCAAGGATACAACACAAGTGCCGCGACCAGAACTCAAACTAGCAACCCTTCGATCACGAGCCTGGCGTCCTACCACTCACCGTGTCCCCAGTTTAAGTTTAAAAGTTTCTTGTATTGCATAGACGCATTATATGGCTGTGAGTTATTGATGTTTAAGTAAAATAATTCAACATATAAACATGGTAGTCTGATCAAGGAGTACAGTAAAATGTCTTGGAATGCATGCATTACTGCATTAATTAAACCAAAACGAATAATTACCCTCACTCATTGTTCAGGGGGTATAACTATGTAAATCAATTTCAAATGATGATGGCTATCCAATTGTCCAAGCATTCATACTTTCATAAATTTGTATGTATAGTGCACTATTTTAAGAAAAATTTAAAATGTCAAGAAGGTAATTAATTTTCCTGCAAAGACTGAAGATAATTTGTCGAAAATTATACAAGATGTTTAGTGGACACCATTTTGACATTTGAATGAAGAGATATAATTCTTTAAAGGCCCAATATACGTAACTTCAGGGAAATTTTCGTGATTCTGAAAAATTCTGAAAAAAAATCCAGTTGATAACCATGCAAAAATATGCCTAAAACGAAGTAAACCTGAGCGGTAACTAACAAGAAACTGATCTGGACAAAAAAATCCAAAAAATTGAAAATAATTTAGGTGGGGCCCACTTCAACAACAAACCGAAGGTAGAAGACGGTTCGAAATGAACGCGTGTTTACAAATACCGTGTTTCAACTGCTGCTGTACCGGTAACCGCTAAGGAATTTATCTTGGATATTGCTGATATCATTTAATCTTAACTAAATCTATAAATATAAAAAGTTGTAAGGCTTGATTTTAGCTTCAAGTTTTGTCGAAAGTTACGTTTATTGGGCCTTTAAATAACATCCAAGTGCAATTTGCCTTCCAATGAAGTTTAACATAAGTACGATAATTGATAAATGACCAGAAGTATTGAGCAGATACCGATAGCGAACATATATATTTACAGCCTACGTACCCTGACATTTACTCGATAACCATTGTCCTGCAAACTAGAGTTATTTTCAAATAACTATACTTGAGAAGGTGCAAAATTTCTATGACGTCTGCAACATGACGTCATCAACAATGGACATGGGCGGAGTTAACCACGGCTTATGCAAAGTTCCTGCTGTTATATTTATTGAACCATATTTGACGTTTGTAAGTTTTGAAATGGAATCTATGTCCGCAGGTGGGACTATATTGAACAGAATAATTATAAACAATTTACAGAAAATACTGTAAATATAAGAATTAACCTTTGATTTTGTTTAGTTTATGAGATCATAAATCCAATGGAGCAGTTGGTAAATTTAATGTAAACGCTTCACATTTACGCAATTTATGATCTCATAAACTAAACAAAATCAAAGGTTAATCCTTAATTAAATACTTCAGTACAACAGTACTTATAAATAAATCATTATTAGCATCTGGTATTAGATTAATCCTCTTATTCCAGAGAAGAAAGGCATCTATCTAAAGGACACTTGAACCACACCCTGAACGTGCAGGATCAGAATGAATATCTTAATTGAGATGTCATACTCAAGTCCTGGTTTCCTTGGTCACTACAGCATACAATTGGGATGACATATATCGGTATTATGTATTAAGTAGGCTAAGTTAGAGTTTGTATTGTACTGAGTTTAACAGTAAATGTGGGGCTGACGGGTTGTCAAATACAAACCTATATTCCTGTGTCTCTGGGTCAGACACTGAACCAAGATCTTCAAATGACTCGTCCATATAATCCGACATGGTTCAACAGGAATTCTGAGTACACAGTTACTGAATTTGGCTCAAATTGAACATCACACATTGATCAGTACACAACCTTGCTAAAATTATTTCCATTAGAAAGTTTCAAAAGTTTTAAGAGTTCTTTATCCAAATGGAAAATCACAACAGCATATTTTGTCAATTAAGTGCATGAACTGTTTTACAGTTGTGATCAGAATATCAACTTCGGCTACCATGCAGACTTTCATATTCAGAAAATTTTCAAATCCACACAGTCAGTTTTTGTCAGAGCCTTAATCTCCAGCTTGACAGAAGCTGTGAATGGGATTTCCAGCATATAATATTATCCTTTTGATATCAAAATGACCACGTATTAATTACAATATTGTTTCCAGCTTCTATGAAGTAAGGGTTAATCATCCATTAAAAGTATAGTCTGCTTCTCATGAGTCAATACAAAACTTGAATTGATGTTGTCATCATTTAAACCAATTCTCGTTTTTTTAAAAAGCTTTTACCGGGATATCTCAATTTTTCGTACAGTACCAGTTCAACCCAAAGCCATCTTCTACCACTTCGAATCCTTCCTAAAATATCAAACGTCCTCTACAATTTTACTTATATTAGGAACTCTATTTCAATTATCATTCATATTTTCCATGGCTTGCTTGGTATTGATAAACTCGCTAACATTGACACATCTACTAATGCTATCTGATGCACACTCCCAGTCTGTGCCGTGCCCGCCATTCCGTAGCATGTGGGGATCTCCATTAAACTATTTTCATTTCATATTTTGAAAATTTGTTCATGATATACTTCTTATATAAACATCTACACACAAACATGAAATGCCAATTTAAATGTATCAATTGGAATAAAGTCTTTTGATACATGAATGTGACATCCGGATCCACTATAATAATTCCACTGTGGAATTGGAGAAATATTCGATCACCGTGCTGAAATCACTATAAATCAGGTGAAGAATCCACCATTCTCAATCAAAGAAAAATCTGATCCACAAAAATGCTTCAATGACATCACTATCAAGATTTGGAAGAATATGAATGACCGTGAGAAACTATTAATTCCATCAAATACTGCCCATCCATGTTCCGTTTTCAGTAATTAGATTTTCATCATCACTTAAGGTGGAAATTAAAACTGAATCATCATGATATATCTCTTTTCCACAATATAAATTTCACATCCATAAAACCTTGTAGTGATCCCGGTATGTAAATCCTTACTGCTCGCTTACCCAGGCGGCCAGGCTTTAGAACGACACATTAACATTCTATATACTTAAGTATCTTGATCAATGTATATGTGTACTGAAATTTACATTATGCTAACATGAATGCCAAAAGACCCAGCAGACAAGAAGACACGCCAACGAAAACATCAGATTGCGGCTTATCTTTGCCCAATATGAATCTGCGAAGTAGCAGGAAGTTCTCTAAAAACATACGAAAGCTGGACATCAAACAAGAAGACAAGATAAGGAGCTTTATAACTCTCCAGCTCTGGCAGATTCTGACAGGGTTACTCAAGCTAATTTGATGCTTAGTACCATCCAAATTCACCATGAAACTGACAGATAAGACCGGCAACCATATATATATATAATGTACCCAAGTGCAACATTTATCAGTCTTTTTCACAAATGTTTCAAGTAAATATCATTACTAGGTAATAGGCCTATGATGAGATGATTATTATACCGACATTTCTGACATGAACTTTCAAAATGTCAGCTGATAGACAAATTATTCCTAAATGAGTATTTTTTAAAAGGAATTTGATACAAATTATGTCCCCCCATTTATACAGCTACCACAAGGCTAATCACTGCTAAAGGTTCCTCTCCATAGATCACAATCTCATGCTGGAGTATGTACCGCAAAATGTCTACTACAGTACATGTATATATACAATGTATATGCTTGGTGTTTACCAAACAGGGAATGCCATAATATCTGTTTCACACTCTGAGTATTCGAGGGCTGTAGGCACCACAAATACTGTATTTCAGTTTTTAAAATTACAAAAGTTTTCAAACTCAATCATTGACTTTTACTAATTTAGTTAATTACACCTTGTCATATTTCAAAATAGGTGTCCTTAGCAACAAATGTTTCAAATTCTGGATAAAGCTGTATGTTTACTAAATACATACATGATAATGGTATTTTCTTATCATTAGAATACTGTGTTATTTTAAGCTTCTCTTTAAATAGTTTTCTTTTCCATATATTGAGGGATTTTCTACACATCAAGGTGCTGATCTATTAAATTTCACAATATTCTGAAAAGTTTTTTTTGGCAAATTAAATATAAAAAGCCATGAGTCCTGCGATCATAGTGCACATGTTACAATATACTGTATGTTTAAAGTAACAGCTGTTAACATTAGACTTTGCTCCGACAAGATTCTGTTAATCATTGCTGTCAATCAGAAATACCGTATTCCCCATAATAATATATAGCATCCATTGGTTTCAAAGGGGGCCTTTACTGGGATAACAAAACTACCGGTAGGATCTGGACGAAAAATGTTGTTTTCATAAAGTAAATAAGTATGATGCATTGTGACAAGAATGGGTATATAGTACTCATGATGACTGCCACAATATTGTAATCAATTTCGGTAAAATCTGTACACATATTACCAATATTTGTGGGTTGTTTTTCTTGCAAACTTGTACAGTGAGGTTTACTATACTGTAAACAAAATCATTTAGTTGTGTCACAATATATAGGGGCTTATACAATTCCAATACCTCTGTAGAAGGGGGTGAGGGGGCATTTATAGGGACGGTACGCTAATTATGGCCAATACAGTAAATCTAAAATGTAGTATCTGGAGTACATCGTGGTAGTCAAATCATGCTAACTTCACATATCAGGTCAGATCAAATATTTTGGATAGAACCAAACATGATCAGTTTCTCCTTTTTTACACACTTTCTAAGTGTGTTACATGTAGTTTGTATTTTACATCCTATTTACAGCTATGGTCATTTAAGGTAAAGGTGGAAGAAAGCCAGAGTTCCCGGAGAAAATCACTGACCTAGGGCAACTTAGTAACCTGGCGACTGCCCCATGAAGGTCTTCTATCCACAACCCATGCAGTGGTGGAGGGCTAGAGTGGTAGCAGAAACCCAAATCTTATCTTATAGCAAATATGTATTCTTGTTAGGTAAGTTCCACCTATTGCAAATTGTAACATGTACAGATTAACAGAAAAGGAGGAGGTTCAAGTTTTATTTTTACAGCCTCAATTTCTCAGAAGGCTTTCTCCAGGAATTCTGGCTTTCCTCTGCCATTACATTAAATGCCAATAGCTGTGAATAGAATGAAACAATCAAGAAATTTTAAAGCACTTAAAAGTGGAGAACGTAAATGATCAAACCCTTGCTGCTCTTCATGTTACACAAGAGTATGTGTAACAAGAGGCCCAATGGGCCTCCATTGCTCACCTGGTCTCAATCTCTTACTTGTAACTCTGAAATTGCCTAAATTCTATTACTGCAGGACATTCAGAAGAGCATGTAAAGATTTAAACATATTTTACCCCTGTGACCTTGAAAGTACAACAAATTCATTTTCATTAAAAAGCTTTGTTCGGCTTCTTCCAAGGAAGCTACCAGATATCATGTTTCTAGGCATTTTGGCATTTCAGAATAAGTTGTTTAAATGCTTTAACAAATTTGACTCCTGTGATCTTGAATATGGGTAAAGGTCTTTTCTTTTGGCAAAGTTTATCAGGCTTCATTAAAGGAACCTTTCAGCCAAATATCATTTTTCTAGGCCTTTTGTTTAATCAGAAGAAATCTTTTAAAGGTTTTAACAGATTTGACCCCTGTGATCTTGAATATGGGTCAAGGTCATTTCTTTTCGCAAACTTTGTCAGGCTTCATCCAAGGCACATTTCAGCCAAATATCATGCTTCTAGGCCTTTTGGTGAACCAGCAGAAGTTGTTTAAAAGTTTAACAGATGATACCCCTGTAATCTTAAATATAGGTCAAGGTCATTTCTTTTCGTAAACTTTGTTTGGCTTCATCAAAGGAATTAGAAGCTTCCAGTCACATATAAAGTCTCTCTGCCTGATCGTACTTCAGAAGAAGTCGTTTGAAGGTTTCAACATATTTGACCTGTGACCTTGAAAGTAGGTAAAAGTGATTTTTTTTTCACAAACTTTGTTCACCTGCTTCCAAGAAAGCTACTAGCCAAATATCATGTCTTTGGGCCTTAAAATATGATATAAAGTCAAATTGATAGTAAAATGGGCTTGATCATTAACAAGTCAAGACTTCAAAACTAAAATAATCTGTGAAATTGTCTTTTATATGTTTACTCCATGAAAATGATGAACTAGTAAATGCCTTAATTGAATTTATTTACTCCATGCAAATGATGAACTAATAAATGCCTTGAATTTATTTACTCCAACAGCCAGATTCTTATATTGTCAAAAATAAAAATATCAACATAACTATAGCAACAAAATCTTCAGAAGAAACCTCTGAAGGAAAAATATGATTAAATATAATTTTTGCAGCTTTCTGAGATTTCAACATTACCAGACCTGTTGATTCATTATCACCAAGCTGACCAATCATAGAAAGGTTTCATGTTTCATAATTATAAGCACTTGAAAATACAAGCTTCTTTGAGGCACAGATTTGGCCTACAAAGTTAATTTCAGCTCAACATGGAAGTTCTGACAGAGCATTTTTTATCAGCTTGACTAGTAGGCACTTCTTAGGGTGATAAACTGCAAGATAAACTCAGATACAGCATAGGGGGGATCCTTAGGGGGGATACAAATCTTCATTTAAAATTTACTTTAATCCAAGACAAAGAAACATTTATTTTACATACTTTTTCTTATTTTCTTTTTATGTGCTGTTGTAATTACTTCTTTGCTAATATTGTCCATCTATACTTATAACATGTACAAACAGAAGAAAAGGCCTATTAAGCCTGTATCACTGTCATCAGTATAAACAAGGAAAGACTATATTGTACATCTATACCTATACCATGTACAAACAGAAGAAAAGGCCTATTAAGCCTGTATCGCTGTCATCAGTATAAACAAGGAAATTTAAACAATATTGTACATCTATACTTACACCATGTACAAACAGAAGAAAAGGCCTATTAAGCCTGTATCGCTGTCATCAGTATAAACAAGGAAAGACTATATTGGGACTTCGTTTAATTAAGGCTGAAGAACTCAGTCCCGTGTGGGTTTAAAAGCTGGACTCCTTAGTCTAAACTCTTTGTTACCAAGGGATGCAATAGTCTACAGGGACTGAACCATTCTCAGGGATTATAATCTATAAATCATATAATATATACTGTATTGATCGCCATAATTAGCGCCAAGGGCGCCTAAAAAATTGGTTACAAAGGAGGCACTTTAAATAGATTAAAAAACTTAAGATCTGGATGAAAAACATCCTTTATATAAAGTCAATAAGAACGATGCAGTTTTTTTGCTACCTAGATTTTACAGCAGCCTGTGCCTTATTGAATTAATAATTTGGAAAATAAAATAGGATTTTAAGATAAATTGGGAAAGTATTCTTGAATTTTGCTTCATTTTGTGGAAAAAAAGCACAAATTTTGACTGGGGAAACAGCCTTAATATATCGGCTGTGAAAATGGGCAAACAAAATCACTGCAAGTGTCCAGAAAAGGTAATATACTTTATTTATATTTTGTTTGAACTGACAACTGGTTTATTAAATAATTTAGTTATGTCATGATTATTACGAGCACTTACGTAATGTCAATACCTTTGTGAAAGAGACGGGGCACTTATTGAGGGAGGGGCACTAATTAGGGTGAATGTGGTACTTGTGTTCATCACTTCATTGTTAGGAATCTCAACTGCTTCTATAACCTAGAAATTGTTTCCATGTGTGGCTGGACCCTTTGTCAATCCTTGTGACCCTTGTGTTCCTTTACTAGAAGGTAAAACCTGTTTGAACGTCAAATTTATAATTGTGACCAATCTGTAATTAACAGGATGGACAATTAAAGAATTTTCAAAAAATGACTCATTGCCTAGCTTGCTCGATCAGATCCTTGTATGGGGACAACCCCTTCCATATTGCATTCATCTTGGATGCCATGATGTCAATTAGCATAGATTTCTATGTTTGAGGTTGGAGATATTTACCAAATTTATACAAAAATGAATTCCCATGCCCAACAATGTTCCCTGAGGTGACCAATTGCAAACTTTAGTCAAAATCTTTCATAAAGTAAAAAAAACTTTCAACACTTTTGTCGTAAATATTGCCTTAACTTTGGTTTGTAACCTTCCCCCGCTGCCCCCCGCTTGAGGCTCCAGACTAAAATTAGTACAAAGTCACGGGTCCAGACTAAAATTAGTACAAAGTCACGGGGCCTTTTTGAACTTCAGAAGCATTTTTTTAAATGTTGACATTAATGCTGCACTATAGCTGCAACCGAAGCTCACAAAGCCTTTCTGACTGTTTGACTGAAAAAGGAAAACCTGCCGTCAGGCTTTGGTGCTACACATTATATCTGTAGTTAGTAAAACGACTTTTATCTTGTAAAACATGCACCTCCTTTGATTAACAGAGACGTAAAAGGTTCATATTTGATAGTACTGATCAGTCAAAACCTGAGACATCTGGTTATCATAGACTATTATACACCACATAGAAAGCTGCAACGCTGTTACACTGTGTCAGAACAGGATTTAACAATATTTCAAAACACAGTAAAAAGTATGCATCAGTACAAAACTTTCATATTGGCAATATTCTTTTTATCAATACTAAGGGTGGTCGGGTGGTGCAGTGGATACTTGCCTTTCACCAAGGTGCACGTGGCCGGGGTTCAATGCCCTGACCAAATGTGAAAAGGTATGGGGTCACCTGCCTGACAACCCAGACTTTCTCCGGTACTCCAGTTTCCTCCCACAATAAGACCCCTCGCGTGCTAACATCAGGGCAAACCAGAGTGGTTTATGTAAGTTGGATAACTTGTTTCATAATTGTTTTAAAATATAAATAAAGTTTATAAAAAGAATCCATACTTATTTACAACTGAACATTATAATTTATTCAAAATTAAAACAGAATCAATTAGCAAAATTAATTACTCATAAATAGAATCAAATTTAAAACTTCATTATCACAAAAGAGATAACAATATTTTTCTAAAAATTTTTTTTATAAAGTATGAATGAATTTATGGAGTAGAATCCTTGAGGGGCCTCCTCTCCACGGATGCCAACATATATATGAGCTAACCCCAGGTTGCAAAGATAGCAACAGAACAGCAACATATATATAGGTCTATTTCATCCTGTATACAAAGCACCTGTTGTGAGACTGATGGCCTAACAACATAAACACATATATCACAATCCTAAATTAAATATCAGCAATATTTACACACAACTGTGTTATGTTTTACAGCTGCTTGGCTGTGTGTATTTGTGTAATAATCTACTAAATGCATATCAAATAAATCTGTATTGTTGCCCTTTTTATACAGACAGTTTGAAACTGTCCGTAGTTCTGGTGCCCCAGTACTTATGGGACTTGGTCCCATCAGGATCTGGTCCTCAGACACAAATTTTGGTCCTGGTGGGACTTTGATAATTACAGCTTAGACACAATCTGATCATAAACTTTTGTCTCTTCATACAGAAGTTTTGATCCTATATAAGGGACTTAAATTAGATATAAACTTTATTTATTTTACAACAATTATCAAACAAGTATTCAACTTATATTAATCGCTCTTGATGGCCCGGAAGTTAGAGTCTTATTGTGGGAGGAAACCGGAGTACCCGTAGAAAACACACATGGTGTGGCAGGTGACCCCATACCTTTTCACGACCAGTTGGGAAATTGAACACCGGCCGCCTTGGTGAAATGCAAGGGCACTATCCACTGTACTGTAACCCAACCACCCATTTTGGGGACTTTGTTCAGTCAGGATCTCCCGTCCTCAGTCTATTTAGACATATATAAGTTTTGGGCCTGATGGGACTTTATTCAGTCAGGATCTTGCGTCCTCAGTCTATTTAGACATATATAAGTTTTGGGCCTGATGGGACTTTATTCAGTCAGGATCTCACGTCTTCAGTCTATTTAGACATATACAAGTTTTGGGCCTGATGGGACTGTATTCAGTCAGGATCTCGCGTCCTCAGTCTATTTAGACACAAGTTTTAGGCCTGATGGTATAATTGGTTCAAACACGTTCTAATCATCGTTTGTTATCCCATTCTTGTGAACTCAAGCATGCTTGACTAAAACCTTCGCCACACATATAGAACATCTGGCAAGAAACCAAATACTCAAAACAATACCTCGTCAAGCTTGGTTTCATCTTCCTACACATAAATTACTGAACTTACATTTTTGCAATGATTTCATGTACAAGCTAGGTGTAGCATATATAGGATATTATGTTACATGACCTGTAAAATTTAGCTGGAAACTGACACACCTACAATACATATGTGATGCAAATTTGAAATTTGTGCAGCCAATACTGTGTAAAACTTCATAAAATGTCACAGTGATGATAATAACTTAAACTCATAAACTCATTGGAATACATTAATGTATATGACTATTAATATTTACACATGTTTTACATCAAAAACATTAATACCTTGATTAAAATAACGAACCATATTAATAATGGCTTTTGCCATCAATAATCGGAACTTAAGAAAGTACAAACCAATCAATTTTCGACTATAGCCCATCACTAGAAGGCAAGTGAAAGCAATAAGGCACAAAGTCTGGTTAATATGAGTAAGTTAATAACTAGGCTCAGGCTAGGAGTTAGGGATCACAAAATTATGCAATGTTTGGGCAAACAAGATACATTTATATGTCATTATGTACAAAACCAATTAGTACGCCCTAGTGTACATCATATTGTGGGTTACTTACTTTGATAGGTCCATAGTGGTGATGTATATATTAGGTGTATCTCTGGTCATCCATAAAACCCACTAATTATATATCCAATTGTATGTTAAGCCTTTCTGGCAACAGCCAGGTCACAATATGTACCAGTTTTTAACTGAAAACAGTTGGAATATGGCTTCTTCCTCTGTTCATCTGTCAAGTATCACCAGAAAAAAGTTAAAAGGTTCTATTGCCAGGGTTAAAAAAAGGAAGTTCCTATACGTGTCCATCCATCAACGTCTTTAAAACTATCCTGGGGGTCACACTGATACCCTGACAGGTTCCAAAATAGTTATCTGATCTTTTATTTATCAATCCGAAAAAGTAGTACTCCATTTCCGATCTTAAAGGATAGGGATAAGGGTTAAGTTTTTATATCTCTGCTTGCTTATCAGCCAGCCAATCTCTTTGAGTATCTAACCTCAAGGAAGATGACATGGTTAACATCCGGACTATCAAGAGATACAACTTTAAAGTTCCTTCATATCTCATCAACCTTAATCTCCGCAGCCTGCCCGCCAAAGTATCGTTAGGCTCTCTTCAGATATTCGGACTTTATATGAAGTAAATGCAATACATCTATTCTGCATAAAAGTGACAGTTTTGCACATACATATGCCATACATACATACTTGCATAACATCAGCAGCCATTAATTTGTTTTGTCAAATACAGAATATGGATGATGGAATTATAACTGGTGTGAAAGCTAACAGTTCTGGCTTCGTTCTTATAACTAGGCTGTTTATACACATGTATACAGTAATATATAATACGATACCACAGAACATTACTGAGTACTGATGTTGGTTTGTTGATATTGAAAATATACAGCTGAAGGAGTTTAATTACTGAGATTCTGAACACTTTAAGGCCCAATATACGTAACTTCAGGAAATTTTTCGTGATTCTGAAAAAATTCTAAAAAAAATACAGTTGATAATCATGCAAAAATAAGCCTAAAACAAAGTAAACCTGAGCGGTAACTAACAAAAAATCTTGACAGAAAAATCCAAAGAATTGAAAATAATTCATGTGGGGCCCACTTCAACAACAAACCGAAGTTAGAAGACAGTTCAAAATGGACGCGTGTTTACAAATACCGAGTTTCAACTGCTGCAGTACCGGTAACCACGTCAGAATTCATCTTGAATATTGCTGATATCAGTTAATCTTAACTAAATCTATAAATATAAAAAAGTTGTTAGGCTTTATTTTCGCTTCAAGTTTTGCCGAAAGTTACGTATATTGGGCCTTTAATCCCAGAGTCGGTTTAATACCTATATATATATATATACCTAGGAATAGAACATATTCCCCTTCGCTTACATTAGTACAAATTGTCTGTAACCTTTGCCTTACAACTTTAATGACAATATTTATTAATTTATAAATGGGTAGTTCAAAAATATGTAAAACCAGAAATATTCTTTAGTGAAGTGACTGGAGGCTGCAGTATAGACCCTTCACTCCAGTCATAATTGCCTGCTAAATTTAAGCAAATTTTCTTTATACATGTATCTTAACTTGGCATAGATAAATACTGATTGAAGTGCTAGAGTAGAAACAAGACACCAGCCTGTTAGTTTGCTGGCCTGTATCACTCCACTCTTATCTTCAGGTCAATTCCCCTGTATCATACACCACATCAAGGTGATGATTATAGAGCAAAACAAGATCTACATCAAAATAGCCTGGTTTGTAGGGATATATTATGAAGATACTTTTTGTATACACCATGATTTCCTTATTTTAAGATAATTGCAAACACATATGATCCATATGACCTTATAATTAGAAAGCCAAACAATGACATTCAATTTAACAGCCTTTCATCCCATGGCCAGCATGTCTCTGGCAAACTGGCTGACCTTTTGGTTAAAACATGATATGACCTCCGTGTCTTTGAATATATAAAGGTCAAGGTCAAGCATTTAAACATGTGTGCCCGTCCTTGCAGCATGATACTTGCCAAATAGGTGAATCAGAAGTTGTTTGAAATGATCAATTCTTGTGTCAGACTCCTATTTGACCTTGGAAGTAGGCCAAGGTCATTTATTTGAGGAAAGGATTGATAGCATCTGATGCCAGGTACCCTACGTATACTGGCCAATTACTATTACTCTGTGTCTCTTAGTTATTACGAAGAGGCTGAAAGGTTTACACATAATTTACCTGACTATGACCTTGAAAGTAGATCAATGTCATTATTTATGGAAACATTATAGCACTCTGTACCAGGTATTTACTGGCCAAATATCATGGCACTTTCTTCATGCCAGTTCTTAAGAAGAACAAATTTGATAACCCTTCATCCCAACATGCTACAGGCGCAATCGCAGTACTCAAAATCTGGGCTTTTTTTGGTTATTAAGAGGAAATTGTTTGAATACATAAAGACATTTGACATCTGTAACCTTGAAAGTGGGACGGTCAAGGTCATGAGTCGCAATATGCTACAGGCCAAAACTGCCTTTTGGATAATGAGATAATGGATAATGATAAAAAGTTGTTTAATGTAAAGTCTGGAAGACAAGACAGATCACAGGTGCTGCACCTTGGCATAATGTAGCTCACTGGGGAGTAAATTCGTCCCATATAAAAAGATGCCAGAAGATGCTCCAGGATATGTGCTGTGTCACAACAGCATGTACAAGTGTATCAGTCATCTGCCATTTTGAAGAAAGTTGCATGGAGCATCCTTGGACAATGTAAAAGAAACATAATTTTGTATTCGTATATATGTTTGAAGAAACAAATTACTGGGAACAAAGGTGGTTGAATTACATCAACTGGGAACAAAGGTGGTTGAATTACATCTACTGGGAACAAAGGTGGTTGAATTAGATCAACTGGGAAAATGTTGGTTGAATGACATCTACTTGGAAGAAAGGTGGTTGAATTACATCAACTGGGAACAATGGTGGTTGAATTACATCTACTGGGAACAAAGGTAGTTGAATATTATCTACTGGGAACAAAAGTGGTTGAATTACATCAACTGGGAACAAAAGTGGTTGAATTACATCTACTGGGAACAATGGTGGTTGAATTACATCTACTGGGAACAAAGGTGGTTGAATTACATCTGCTGGGAACAAATGTGGTTGAATTACACGTGCTGGGAACAAAGGTGGTTGAATTACATCAACTGAGAACAAAGGTGGTTGAATTAGATCAACTGGGAAAATGTTGGTTGAATGACATCTACTTGGAACAAAAGTGGTTGAATTACATCAACTGGGAACAATGGTGGTTGAATTACATCTACTGGGAACAAAGGTAGTTGAATATTATCTACTGGGAACAAAAGTGGTTGAATTACATCAACTGGGAACAAAAGTGGTTGAATTACATCTACTGGGAACAATGGTGGTTGAATTACATCTACTGGGAACAAAGGTGGTTGAATTACATCTACTGGGAACAATGGTGGTTGAATTACACGTGCTAAGAACAAAGGGGGTTGAATTACATCAACTGGGAACAAAGGTGGTTGAATTACATCTACTGGGAACAAAGGTGGTTGAATTAGATCAACTGGGAACAATGTTGGTTGAATGACATCAAATGGGAACAAAGGTGGTTGAATAAGATCAACTTGGAAAACAAAGGTGGTTGAATTATATCTACTGGGAACAATGGTGGTTGAATTAGATCAACTGGGAACAATGTTGGTTGAATGACACCAAATGGGAACAAAGGTGGTTGAATAAGATCAACTTGGAAAACAAAGGTGGTTGAATTATATCAACTTGGAACAATGGTGGTTGAATGACATCAAATGGGAACAAAGGTGGTTGAATAAGATCAACTTGGAAAACAAAGGTGGTTGAATTACATCTACTGGGAACAAAGGTGGTTGAATTAGATCAACTTTGAACAATGTTGGTTGAATGACATCAAATGGGAACAAAGGTGGTTGAATAAGATCAACTTGGAAAACAAAGGTGGTTGAATTATATCTGCTGGGAACAATGGTGGTTGAATTACATCTACTGGGAACAAATGTATTTGAATTATATCTACTGGGAACAAAGGTGGTTGAATAAGATCAACTGGGAAAACAATGGTGGTTGAATATTATCTACTGGGAACAAATGAAAAGTGACTTGATTATACAAGTACTGGGGATGAAGATAACATCTGCAGGAAACAAAAGTGGCTGCATTTACCATATTTGAAACTTTATGAATATCATAATAATGTGAATCTATGCTTTACAATGAGAAGAAATTATTGGAAGGTGGTTGTATTTGTCAATAGGTTCTGAAATATGATTATCTACTTGGAATGAAACTGACTTGATTATTTCCTTCAAATTAAAATGACTGGATTATTATAAAGGCTGCAACATGAAATATATAAATTAACTGACCAGATAACAGTATAGTTCAAAAGGTCACACTGTTTCTCTGTATAAGATATCGTTCCCATAAGGTGCATCAATCATTCTACTGTCAAAAGTTTGAGGCGGTGTCTGGACACATGTTTTTCTACTACATATGTAGCATCAGAATGTAAACTGTTGAAAGATGGTTTTTATATTTTTCAACAGCTGCAACGTGATGAATGATTTTTTATCATGCCGGAAATATCACATTATAGTGTGGAGACCTGTACATTATAGTGTGGAGACCTGTACATTATAGTGTGGAGACCTGTACATTATAGTGTGGAGACCTGTACATTATAGTGTGGAGACCTGTACATTATAGTGTGGAGACCTGTACATTAAAGTGTGGAGGGGTAACCTTTGTGGAAACCTGTACATTATAGTGTGGAAGGGTAACCTTTGTGGAGACCTGTATACTATAGCGTGGTTTAATATTCTCACATTGTGTATAAAGATATGAAGATAATCAGGAGTCTCCTGCCCCCCCTTCCTGTAACCTTTGTGGAGACCTGTACATTATAGTGTGGAAGGGTAACCTTTGTGGAGACCTGTATACTATAGCGTGGTTTAATATTCTCACATTGTGTATAAAGATATGAAGATAATCAGGAGTCTCCTGCCCCCCTTCCTGTAACCTTTGTGGAGACCTGTATACTATAGCGTGGTTTAATATTCTCACATTGTGTATAAAGATATGAAGATAATCAGGAGTCTCCTGCCCCCCCTTCCTGTACCCCCCTCCTCCTGCCCCCCCCTTCCTGTACCCCCCTCCTCCTGCCCCCCCTTCCTGTACCCCCCTCCTCCTGCCCCCCTCCTCCTGCCCCCCTCCTCCTGCCCCCCCTCCTCCTGCCCCCCTTCCTGTACCCCCCTCCTCCTGCCCCCCTTCCTGTACCCCCCTCCTCCTGCCCCCCCCCCTCCTGTACCTCCCTCCACCTGCCCCCCCTTCCTGTACCCCCCTCCTCCTGCCCCCCTTCATGTTCCCCCCCTCCTCCTCCCCCCCTCCTCCTGCCCCCCTCCCCTTCCTGCCCCCCTCCCCCCACCAATTCCCTTTCCACTGCATTTATTTTCTCTTGATCAACATTGTTTCTTCTTTTGAGTTATAAATGTATACAGTGCCTGTTTGTTAATATAATATAGTTCCCGTTCTGTTTGTTAATAAGGAACAAGCATGTTCTGGATTACTTTTGAGGTTAACATGCAAAGGCTACCATCAGTAGGAGTCTTGAGTTATGAACCTGATACATCTTCAAACTCACACAATGGAGATGGAATATGTATCCCGACCAGATACGCTGAAAGTTATGGTTATTATATATGCATGTTACCTTCACAAGTCTGAATTCTTTTCTTCATTAAGATAAAACGAATTTAAAACAGTTTGGATTTAAATAAAAAACTTGGAAAAAATTAGTGTCTAAAAAAATACATGCCATATCATATACAGCAAGTTACTCGAACAACACATATTTTAAACACTTTTTAAAATAGACATTCTCAAATTCAAAAATGCTTTTTAAAAAAAAAAAATGATATGATATGTGTGCACTTTCAGGGGTCAGGGTCAGAAAGATACATGTAGGTTTAGTGACAAGTAGTTGATGGGTTTCAATTTATCGGCTATATATAGTTCCATAGAATTATATTAGTTTTACAAGAAAGCACTGTATGCCTGTATGGTAACTTGACACTGCGCAGGGTCTACATGAAGACATGAGTACTGTAAGTTAAGTGGATCACAGGTAGTAAGAGAAGCCTGCAGGGGTATGTATTATCTCACCTTGCACCATTAATATTTTCATTCTCCAACGGCCAGTCATTCACTGCCAAGATTTCATCGCTGACCTGTATCAAGCCGTTTTTCTGGGCTAGGCTTCCGTCTTTAATTAAAACCACCTTTACCACGTTCACATTTTGCCTATACAAAGTGATGCCCTCTTTCATGCATCCCACGTAACTGTCACTTTTTAATCGACTTTCTGTTCGTCTGAAACTGTTATCTAATGTATTGACACTTCCATTGGACTCTTGAGCACCTCCAGAATCCACAATAATTCCAAGATCTTGTCCATTGGTTTTCTCAAATTCCACTTTAAAAATTTGATCTTTTCTTGGAGGTTTGGCTGGGGGTGGTGTTTTTTCTCGTGATTTGTCCCTTTTCTCATATATCCTTTTTAAACTGGTAACTCTTCCCTTTTCTAACATAACAGCATCTGAATCTTTGTTAAATATGCTATTTGTTCCATTAGCTGTTGAATTTTCATCTTTAGCATATATTTTCTGTTCTAAATTAGACCTAAATCTTGGACTTCTTGTTATCCGTCCTAAACTTCCTTTCCGAATAAATTTTTCTGGCGTTTTTAAATCCAAAGAACCACTTGAAGAAGAAACACTGGGAAATTTCTTAAACTTGTTGAAATATGATCTCAGCGTTTCCATATTGCTGAGCCTGGTGTGATGGTTATCTGCTTAGAAATTCAATACCGGAATCAAAATATGTAGGTAAAATTTCCATATCCCACGGCAGATCAATAATTCGTACCATCAGCAGGTAACAGATGTCCAATATACCGTGATTACTCATGTGCTGTAGGCTACCTGCAGCTTTCACGATTTTCCTGTCGTCTGCTCCAGGTAAACATCGAGCGAAAGTGAAAACAGTCCGTACTGCTTTCTCACCTAGTGTCAGAACAGACAGATCTGGCCATCTGGTTACAGGGTAAGGAAGTAGAGTATAGGGACGAAGTCGCGTGCCGATTAAAGATGGGCTCTGAAAACTCGTTAACAAATTGCTTGTCAATTGAGGTACACAGCCGATTGCACTGTTGGAATGTTTATATACACATGTTGAAAAGTTTAGACACCCGAACTGGCCACCGTGGAATGTGTAAAGCCTTACCTCTCTAATCCAAATAGTGGAGAAGATCTTTGCCTCCGGCCGTACATTTACTATCCAATTAAAAAGATAGTAATTAGCCTAGCTACTTACTTTGAGTTCAAATCATTGGCGTACAAATCCACAGATAGCACGTGTATCGAAAGTTCATGTGACGTCACAGAGTTAACCAAGTTTCGCTTTGTCAAGTAGACAATCCCACTTTTTTAAATAAAAAGAAAAATACTTTTGTTACGTTCCAGTTGAGCAGTCCACATATATCCTGTTAGCATTTGTCTTTTGTAAGAGCTAGTTTATACTGTAACAGTGTGGCCTAAACCAGTCTACGTGTACGGTTCAACGGCTACCAAGCCCTATATCGCGTATATATCATATAAAGCACGCACAGTGACAACTTGACCGTCTGCCTCAGCAACAGTCACAGCGTCTCTGATTGGCTAACCAGCTGTAAAAATATCAATTTCAACCACTCAAACAAACGAATACATACACAGTTTTTACAGACAGCCTAGCTAGCTCTTTGTTTAGAAATCACACGCGCGCCCAAATCCACTGACATATTTTTTTGAAGATCTGCAAGTGGGACAAGGCGCCAAGATGTTGTCTTAAAAAGCATCCAATTTCACAAACTGGCGCGTTTATTTAAGTTAAAGTTCAGTATCCACTAAAATATTTTTTTTTAAATTCCGACGATATAAAGAAATGCTTGTAGAACCACAAAATTAGATAAGATTGCTATCTAAGTCCGTGGTTGTACAAACAAGTTTTTCATTACAACATATACACATCATATGAGTATCGGCTTTGTCCCTAATTCTAATGGGGATGGGGGATTGCCGAGATCAGTATAACATTGTGTACGCCCTGGTTCCCCCCCCCCCCCCCCCCCCAGCAAAATAATCTTTTGCAGTTATTTACTCATTTTTGGCCAAATGTAATAAATTTATATCGCTAACACTTTTTTGTTTACCAGAGATGAATATTACAAGCAATAAATACACATTTCTGATTTGATGTATAGGTGCGTTTCTGGTCAAATCAGCCCTATGGAATAAGATTAAACTATGTATCACCATCGTATGGCATAGCCACTACTTAAACATATCAAAGTCATTCGGCATTCATTATGCTATGAATGCCATTGTCCACGGAAAGATGGACTGTTGATATGATTATTATGACGTCATAATCATTACGTTGGATATATCCAGTGACGCTTCCCAGGTGATGGCTGTTATTTTTATTGAACAAACAATACACAACAAATATATAGCTAAAGTTTTAACTAAATGCTGAATAAGTAAGTGTAATTAAATTTTATGAGATCAACAAATTCAAAATGATAAATATAAGGATTGAACTGCTGCTCTCGGTTGGAATTCATAGACAATATGAATTTCAACAAGGCAAACTCAACATGAAACGCTAGCTCTAACATCATTGAATTTCCTTTGTCCAGTTGGCATTTTTCTCGCATACGAGTCCGTGTCGGTGTTGATGAGTTTTAAACGCTGACATTGATTCAAATCGAATGTCACATTGACAGAAAAACAAAAAACCAGCAGAATTCTAAAGTTACCCCTCCAGCGAAGTGGTTTATCCTAAAGCTACCCCTCCAGCAAAGTGGTTTCCCCTTAAATTGCCCCTCTAGCGAAATGGATTGTCCTAAAATTACCACTCCGGCAAAGTAGATTATCCTGAAATTGCCCCTCCAGCGAAATGGATTATCATAAAATTGCCCCTCCAGCGAAATGGAGTATCCTAAAATTGCCCTTCCAGCGAAATGGATTGTCCTAAAATTACCCCTCCAGCAAAGTAGATTATCCTAAAATTGCCCCTCCAGCGAAATGGATTATCATAAAATTGCCCCTCCAGCGAAATGGAGTATCCTAAAATTGCCCTTCCAGCGAAATGGATTATCCTAAAATTACCCCTCCAGCAAAGTAGATTATCTTAAAATTACCCCTCCAGCAAAGTAGATTATCTTAAAATTACCCCTCCAGAAAAGTAGATTATCCTAAAATTACCCCTCCAGCGAAATGGATTATCCTAAAATTACCCCTCCAGCAAAGTAGATTATCTTAAAATTACCCCTCCAGCGAAATGGATTATCCTAAAATTACTCCTTCAGCGAAATGGAGTATCCGAAAATTGTCCCTCCAGCGAAATAGATTATCCTAAAATTGCCCCTCCAGCGAAGTGGATTTTTCTAAAATCACCCCTCCAGCGAAGTGGTTTGTCCTAGCTTTGGGTAAGTTATTTTTTTTCAATGCGAAGATGCATAACGATTATCCCGAAATTCCTCTGGCCCGACACCATACATGTACGCATCTGTCAAAATGTTTCAGGTCTGGATTCAGGACCAGTGGGAACTTTAGGGGCTACATTCCGACAACCCCCACAGTCTTTGGGAATAGCAGCCTTTGTGTTGGTTGGTGGGGTGTTGACCCGTTAGCAGCCTGGACAAAATAAAATTGAATCGGAAGATAGATTAGAACGACAGTCTTTGATTTGCGGTGACAATTTGTTACTTAAATACTTGAACAGCATAGCTTGTCAGAGGGCATTCAATTTGTACAGACAAGAAAGTATATATGAAGTCATTATCTTTCAAAATTATTTATTTTCCCCTATAGTATGATAAACCACGGACTTAGCTATCTAATTATGTGGTTAACAGTGCACCATTGGATGAAGTTGTATGAAAATGAAATATCATCTTGATAGAGCAGTAAGCATCACACCGACAGGAAGTTCATAGAATTGTTTTCTCCTAAGCTGCTTTGTGCCGGCAAAAAAAAAATGAATGCAAGACTACAGAACAAATAAATCAATGGAAATCAGAAAGTTACCTCCCTATTACTGCTGATATAATCTAGCCCGTGACAGAGACAAAGAGATTAAGAAATGATCACTGAAGTATTTAAAAACGTATATGGTATCTAACTTTACTGTGTAGCTTTATTGGAATTGGTTCACTGGTTTAGGAGGAGTTGTGTGTGCAAAAATTTCCAACAAAAACCTGTTTATACTGATGTGGCAAACTAAATTTCTGGTAAAGATATCTTCACCCATATCTACTCAAAGTCCCTAATATCCTGTGTAGTTCCATTGAAATCGGTTCATACGATTAGAAGGAGTTGTCTTCTGACAAAGTTTTCCATAAGAACTTAGGTGGTATGACCAGGTTACCATGTCAACCGAAATTTCTACAGAAATATACCCTGCATGCAATTTACACATGGTCCCTAACATCCCTGTGTAGTTGCACTGGAATCGGTTCAAAGTTTTATGAGGAAACGTCTGGACAATATGTACCCCCCACCCAAACAGTATAATGACCTGGTTATCATGCATAACAACCAAACTTTCTGAAAAAAAAAAAACCTGCATGCACATTTACACATTTGGTCCCTAACATTCCGGTTTAGTTTCATTGAAGTCGGTCTGTAGGTTTCGGAAGACAAAAGTTTTCCTCGGACGGCCAGACAGACACGGCCAGACAAGCTGATTCCAGTATAATAACGATACGTAAAACTTTGTTTGCCCCTGGCTTCTGTCTAAGTACTTCGGTCAGACTATTACTATATCGACACCAAAATTTAACTCACACAGTACATGTATTTGATTTCGTCTTGATTCCCAGCTACGGGAAGGCCTTTTGTCAGGTTTTGCTAAAACTTGCGGTTGTTAATTTTCGTAGATCTGTTTCAAGGACAAGAACCTGAACTCAAAATGCAGTTGACAACATGTGGGGCGTAGAAGTGGCGCCTTCAATGACATAGTGTTGGAGTCATAAAAGGAGTGAAAGTCATTTAAAAAAAAAATTCATAGTGCTATGAAAGTTCAGTCGTTACATCCATATTTCATGAAGCCCACTATGGATGTAACCGCTGACCTTTCGTAGCACTATAAAGTTTAAAGTTTTAAAATGACTTTCAATCCATATATTTACATTTTCACTATAGAGCAGTTGCTTAATTTCATTTATATGTTTTCCAATAATAGTTTATTACCTGCGTTTGTATAGGCGTCGTCATTTAAACGACTTTGGCGGAACAGCCCAGTTTGAATAAAAATGGCGCTAATTGTAATATTTAGTCGTTTGAGCGTTTGACGCAGGGGCGTTCTCAATGTTATTCGAAGCGGCGCGACAAGATGCGCATTGAACAAGCTTGATCTATGACATCATAATTAAACCAAGTGCCACGTCTCGAGAACCATTGCTTTTATTTAAGAATTAAACTGTTGCCAGATGTAGTATTCAGTCGATATGAATACAATTTGGGTGGCAGATAAATAGAACGTCGCCACGTGATTATTTATATGTCACCCAAATTTTATTCACATCGACTGTATACTACATCTGGTAACAGTTCAATCTACATTACGGCTAATCTTAAAATATGTCTGTGTTTATTTTGTTGGGAAATAGTGGGTAAACGTTATCCATTTTTCCGTGTGGTACCTTTACTGGAAGAGCCTGATTTAAATCAGTGTCATCTAAACGATTGCTCCAAAGCCATTATACATGTTATCTGAGGCGGAATGCAAAGCTTTGGTATGACGTAGTCCAACATGGTGTCAGTAATAACGTCATGTTATACAGATTGCAAATTGTAGTATACAGTGTGATATGCAATGTACTACAATTTGGTCTAGTAATAATATATAGGCGAAGGCAACACAAGAATGTAAATATACTTTTATGAAAGGCATTTTTGTTGGTAATATTCATGTAGTGGGTTGCAGCGCAAATGTAATTATAAAATGATACAAACAAGAACAAGCCTGGATCCATGTTGATGAAAACTGTACCTGTGTTCAAGTATGGATTATGAGGTTACACCAACGTTCTTGTAATTCGATTAAATGAAGTCAAACGTAGTTTGAAACAAGGGGGAGATAAGCTAGAAGTAAAATAAAGGAGAGAAATTCTCTATAGAAACTTGGGGGCTAGTTAAGCAACGGTGATACGTGGTCAGTAGTTGGGTGGGTGACCGCCTGCACGTTACATAGATAACATTATATTGTATGCCTAGGCTAGCATCATTGTGAATTTGTGTAATTCTAAAACGCATGATGGGAGAAGGCTATGGTAAGTTGAATAACGTGTTCCGTATCCCTTGTTCAATGTTTATTGGCAATACATGTATATGTTAAAGTCAAGAGTTCGATCATCTCCCCCGTGGCAAACGAGATGGGTCAAATTTTTGAAACGGTAAGTCTAAGGGAGATAACTCTCGTGGTTTAAAAGCAGTTTTCAAAGCATTTTAGTAATATAATTTGGTTTGCGGTCTCAAAAATGACACATGGACCCATGACTATCTTAACCTGGGTAATTGCTCAACATTAAAGCCATATGTAAGGTGTTATCAAGCAAGGATTAAAAAGATATACACATATATACTTATTTACACATAATACTTATTTACACATATATACTTCTTTATGTGTCTACGTTTGGTCCACCAGAAAATACCCGAGATCGTCGGAAACTTACCGGGACTTGACTGCGCCGTCCAGCAACTTCGGTTTTCAGTCCTACACCGTGGATACTAAACATGTCATATTGGTAATACATAAAGAAAACCTAGTCACATACATGTTGATAAGAAAAACCTGCAAGATTTTCACAATATTTTTACCAACATTGTCAACATGCCTATATAAAATTTCAATGGCAATCTACACTTTTTCTATACATATTAGGCCTATGTCCCACCGAGTCGATTTCAATTTTAAAAAATCACATACTTAAGCTGAGAACTGGCTTGCTTCAGAGTTCTATTGACCGAGGAGCTATACTTACAGAGAAGTGTTTCCTGTTTCATCTCATATTACTGTTGTCCGTTTTGTTTGACCAAGGGAATCATTATTTATTTACAACACCTATTTTTGACGTCATTTTAGTAGCGTTTAACAGGGAAAATGTGTCACATGGAAATTAGCAATGTAGATAATTCTGTATTTCTCCAGAAGTACATATAACTGAAAAATAAATAGATATCAGAAAAAGAAACATTGAATAATTTCTGTACAAAACGACCAAATATTGTCAAAATCCATCCTTAAACAAAGTCAAGAAAGTTCATTGAAAAAAACAACCTATTTATATAAAGAATATTAGCATATTAAAAAAGTTGACTCACTCTTAGGAAATCACAGAAAATGTAAGTTTCTTTTCAGTGATGATTTTTTGTACATCTCGCCTATATTTAATGCATTACCGATCACAAGCAAAATATTTTGATAGAATATAGCGTTTGGTTAATTAGATAATGCTATTGCGTCATCCGATTTTAAATGTAAAATTATACTTACTTATTATATAATTTAGACAAAAGTGATGACCCAGTTGAATTCCCACGAAGAAAGATTAAGGTAAAGAAGAGGAATTGTCATGGACATTTTGTAGCGAGTAAGGAATGTGTGTTTACTCCAAATCAATGGGTCGGCATTGTTATTAAATTGATATAAAACTGTTGTTATTATCTGTTTATTTAAGTAAGTCCCAGATCACCCCTCCCCCATCTACCATCCTATGTTTCCAAAATAAAACACATTTGTTGATCACATTTATATATTCCACATTGCGCTATATCTATATTTTATTACATCATTATTGAAAGGCAATGCTAAGTTGCAATAGCTTGCGATTGGGCCCAGTCCGTTTAAAAAAAATTTGCAATAATTAGAAAAAATACCATTCACATCAAGAAGGCGTTTGTTTCACAGTTGTATATCCAGTGACAAGTTATGATAATTTATCATGTATTTAATGCTAATCGTTATTATTTTACTGGTGGATATTTTTATAATTTTCAGCTTTACGGGCGCACGTGCTATTTGGCGAGTGTATATAGCGGGAGTGCAATGTACACCTGTGAGACACCAAAGAGTTCCCATGTCAAATTGTAATTATGTTCGTTACAACTAGGTCACATGAAATGAAAATTGCAACAGAATAAAATTGATTTAAATATTCCTGTGCATGAATGGTAAAATATAGTAACTTTGATGTGAATTATGATTATTAACTTGTTTCTCTCAGATACGTACATAACAAGGCAAGTGAGTACAAATCACGCGCACGAATATAACTTAGACACGTGATCACGTATGCCAATGAAATTGCTCGTGACCATGTTCGTCCAATCAGATTTGGCGACTGACAAAGCATTTCTATTTCACATTTCCCCGCCATTCCGAGAAAGCTGACTGACTGAAGTGGACGAGGTAATATTAGTACACGCCGTCTCTTTCTTTATCTTCCATATTCTATGTGTTATGATCTCATGATTATTTGGGAACCTCTAACACAAATAATTGTTACATATATTCTGTGTTTACACCATTACCCCATTCAAAATGTACAATACCTAGGCCCCCAGTCACTGAATTAGACTATCTAAGTCCGTGCTCCAGTGATCATTAACTTTGTTTTTGTTTAGGCCTATGCTTGAATAGATATAAGCTCACATGGTCTTCAGGACCAAGCTTAAGGTGAGAATGCCATAAACCGAAGCGTTTGTCCCGTCAACAATTTCTTTAATGAGACCCCCCTCTCTCTCTCGATAATTGCATGCATAGAGTTGCCTATTGAAAATTAATCGAATTTAATTGGAATCATCTGAAGTACTTGGTATTCAAAATTATAAATGGTCGAAGATGCAAATGATGTTTAACATTTAGACATGCATGTATATCACTGGACAATTGTCCAAAAAGAAAGATCATTGTACACCAGAATTAATCAAGTAATTATTGAATGTAATTGACTGATATAGAGGCTTACTGCATAATTGTGTATCTATTAAATCAAGCAACAGCGGGTAATTTATATAAGCTGTATTGCTACAAACAACTTATTCTATGGATCTGTGCACACATTATCAATTATGTTTGGAAAGAAGCATTCGTTGGAGGTTATTAATCAAAATTATAGAGATGGAGCCCCCCCCCCCCCCTGGGGGCTGAGGGTTGGGGCCAAAGGGTAATTGGTTTAAGCAACTTCTCCTCTGGAACCAAACAATGGATAGAAACCTTTCTACACAAGTAGCTTCGATTTCCCAAGGGAGTAGAGATTCTATGAACCCCAGGGAGCTGAAGGGTGGGCCAAAAACAGTAATTTGGCAACTTTTATCAACATCTTCTCTGGAGCCAAACATTAGACATCAACCAACCAAAGTTGAACAAATTAGGACTGACCCTCCTGGACGTGAATGGGGCAATTTGCTTATATTCCTAAAAACACCTTTGTTTTCTCTCATATATATTTTTATTCAATCACATATATACATATGTTATTACATTTTTTACATATATACCCAAATCCAGTACAATGATTTCTTTTTTATGAAAAGTGAAATATAGTTGTAATATAATTATAATTTTGTATATATACTTTGTTGATATATACTAAATAAGTGCATCACTATAGCTTAATATTGAAATTATCTAGAAAGTGAAATACAAGTACAATTTGTGTGTACATACATAGCTTTTTCCTTAAAAACACCTTCTCCAGAACTATTCACTGGATATCGGTCATTTAAGGTTGGAAGCATTCAAGGGAGGTTGGGACTTCAATTGTACAAATAGAAAAGCCCCCCCCCACCTTGACAGGGGCTTAGAGGTGGGGCCAAAAGGGGGCAATTTGATTATATTCCTATAAACAACTTCTCTAGAACTATTCACTGGATATCGGTCACATTAGGTTGGAAGCATTCAAGGGAGGTTGGAACTAGAATTGTACAAATGAAGGGGCTTAGGGGCATGCCTAAAAAGTTTATTTAGTTAATTTATACCAACCATATTTCACTGGTAGTGGTGGGGATTCAAAAGTTACCCCTCCAGCGAAGTGGTTTATCCTAAAGTTACCCCTCCAGCAAAGTGGTTTCCCCTTGAATTGCCCCTCCAGCGAAATGGATTGTCCTAAAATTACCCCTCCAGCAAAGTAGATTATCCTAAAATTGCCCCTCCAGCGAAATGGATTATCATAAAATTGCCCCTCCAGCGAAATGGAGTATCCTAAAATTGCCCTTCCAGCGAAATGGATTATCCTAAAATTACCCCTCCAGCAAAGTAGATTATCTTAAAATAATTACCCCTCCAGCAAAGTAGATTATCTTAAAATTACCCCTCCAGAAAAGTAGATTATCCTAAAATTGCCCCTCCAGCGAAATGGAGTATCCTAAAATTACCCCTCCAGCAAAGTAGCCCTCAAAGTAGATTATCCTAAAATTGCCCCTCCAGCGAAATGGATTATCATAAAATTGCCCCTCCAGCGAAATGGAGTATCCTAAAATTGCCCTTCCAGCGAAATGGATTATCCTAAAATTACCCCTCCAGCAAAGTAGATTATCTTAAAATTACCCCTCCAGCAAAGTAGATTATCTTAAAATTACCCCTCCAGAAAAGTAGATTATCCTAAAATTACCCCTCCAGCGAAATGGATTATCCTAAAATTACCCCTCCAGCAAAGTAGATTATCTTAAAATTACCCCTCCAGCGAAATGGATTATCCTAAAATTACTTCTCCAGCGAAATGGAGTATCCGAAAATTGCCCCTCCAGCGAAATAGATTATCCTAAAATTGCCCCTCCAGCGAAGTGGATTTTTCTAAAATCACCCCTCCAGCGAAGTGGTTTGTCCTGGCTTTGGGTAAAAAATCTCTGACAGTACAAAACATTCGTAAGTGATTTAAATAATTGCCCAATTAAGTTTCGTATGGCTGAGTATGTAGTATAAGCAGTTATTTTTTTTCAATGCGAAGATACATAACGATTATCCCGAAATTCCTCTGGCCCGACACCATACATGTACGCATCTGTCAAAATGTTTCAGGTCTGGATTCAGGACCAGTGGGAACTCTCGGGGCTACATTCCGACAACCCCCACAGTCTTTGAGAATAGCAGCCTTTGTGTTGGTGGGTGGGGTGTTGACCCGTTAGCAGCCTGGACAAAATAAAATTGAATCGGAAGATAGATTAGAACGACAGTCTTTGATTTGCGGTGACAATTTGTTACTTAAATACTTGAACAGCATAGCTTGTCAGAGGGCATTCAATTTGTACAGACAAGAAAGTATATATGAAGTCATTATCTTTCAAAATTATTTATTTTCCCCTATAGTATGATAAACCACGGACTTAGCTATCTAATTATGTGGTTAACAGTGCACCATTGGATGAAGTTGTATGAAAATGAAATATCATCTTGATAGAGCAGTAAGCATCACACCGACAGGAAGTTCATAGAATTGTTTTCTCCTAAGCTGCTTTGTGCCGGCAAAAAAAACTGAATGCAAGACTACAGAACAAATAAATCAATGGAAATCAGAAAGTTACCTCCCTATTACTGCTGATATAATCTAGCCCGTGACAGAGACAAAGAGATTAAGAAATGATCACTGAAGTATTTAAAAACGTATATGGTATCTAACTTTACTGTGTAGCTTTATTGGAATTGGTTCACTGGTTTAGGAGGAGTTGTGTGGGCAAAAATTTCCAACAAAAACCTGTTTATACTGATGTGGCAAACTAAATTTCTGGTAAAGATATCTTCACCCATATCTACAAAAAGTCCCAATCTGATTAAAATACAGATCCTCACTATTACTATTACTATTACTAATACAAACGATAGTAATAGTGAGGATCTGTATTTTAATCAGATTGCACAAAGTCCCTAATATCCTGTGTAGTTCCATTGAAATCGGTTCATACGATTAGGAGGAGTTGTCTTCTGACAAAGTTTTCCATAAGAACTTAGGTGGTATGACCAGGTTACCATGTCAACCGAAATTTCTACAGAATTATACCCTGCATGCAATTTACACATGGTCCCTAACATCTCTGTGTAGTTGCACTGGAATCGGTTCAAAGTTTTTTGAGGAAACGTCTGGACAATATGTACCCCCCACCCAAACAGTATAATGACCTGGTTATCATGCATAACAACCAAACTTTCTGCAAAAAAAAAAAAAAAAACATGCATGCACATTTACACATTTGGTCCCTAACATTCCGGTTTAGTTTCATTGAAGTCGGTCTGTAGGTTTCGGAAGACAAAAGTTTTCCTCGGACGGCCAGACAGACACGGCCAGACAAGCTGATTCCAGTATAATAACGATACGTAAAACTTTGTTTTGCCCCTGGCTTCTGTCTAAGTACTTCGGTCAGACTATTACTATATCGACACCAAAATTTAACTCACACAGTACATGTATTTGATTTCGTCTTGATTCCCAGCTACGGGAAGGCCTTTTGTCAGGTTTTGATAAAACTTGCGGTTGTTAATTTTCGTAGATCTGTTTCAAAGACAAGAACCTGAACTCAAAATGCAGTTGACAACATGTGGGGCGTAGAAGTGGCGCCTTCAATGACATAGTGTTGGAGTCATAAAAGGAGTGAAAGTCATTTAAAAAAAATTCATAGTGCTATGAAAGTTCAGCCGTTACATCCATATTTCATGAAGCCCACTATGGATGTAACCGCTGACCTTTCGTAGCACTATAAAGTTTAAAGTTTTAAAATGACTTTCAATCCATATATTTACATTTTCACTATAGAGCAGTTGCTTAATTTCATTTATATGTTTTCCAATAATAGTTTATTACCTGCGTTTGTATAGGCGTCGTCATTTAAACGACTTTGGCGGACCAGCCCAGTTTGAATAAAAATGGCGCTAATTGTAATATTTAGTCGTTTGAGCGTTTGACGCAGGGGCGTTCTCAATGTTATTCGAAGCGGCGCGACAAGACGCGCATTGAACAAGCTTGATCTACGACATCATAATTAAACCAAGTGCCACGTCTCGAGAACCATTGCTTTTTTTTAAGAATTGAACTGTTGCCAGATGTAGTATACAGTCGATATGAATACAATTTGGGTGGCAGATAAATAGAACGTCGCCACGTGATCGTTTATATGTCACCCAAATTGTATTCACATCGACTGTATATTACATCTGGTAACAGTTCAATCTACATTACGGCTAATCTTAAAATATGTCTGTGTTTATTTTGTTGGGAAATAGTGGGTAAACGTTATCCATTTTTCCGTGTGGTACCTTTACTGGAAGAGCCTGATTTAAATCAGTGTCATCTAAGCGATTGCTCCAAAGCCATTATACATGTTATCTGAGGCGGAATGCAAAGCTTTGATATGACGTAGTCCAACATGGTGTCAGTAATAACGTCATGTTATACAGATTGCAAATTGCAGTATACAGTGTGATATGCAATGTACTACAATTTGGTCTAGTAATAATATATAGGCGAAGGCAACACAAGAATGTAAATATACTTTCATGAAAGGCATTTTTGTTGGTAATATTCATGTAGTGGGTTGTAGCGCAAATGTAATTATAAAATGATACAAACAAGAACAAGCCTGGGTCCATGTTGATGAAAACTGTACCTGTGCTCAAGTATGGATTATGAGGTTACACCAACGTTCTTGTAATTCGATTAAATTAAGTCAAGCTTAGTTTGAAACAAGGGGGAGATAAGCTAGAAGTAAAATAAAGTAGAGAAATTCTCTATAGAAACTTGGGGGCTAGTTAAGCAACGGTGAGCGTGGTCAGTAGTTGGATGGGTGACCGCCTGCACGCTACATAGATAACATTATATGTTATGCCTAGGCTAGCATCATTGTGAATTTGTGTAATTCTAAAATGCATGATGGGAGAAGGCTATGATAAGTTGAATAACGTGTTCCGTATCCCTTGTTCAATGTTTATTGGCAATACATGTATATGTTAAAGTCAAGAGTTCGATCATCTCCCCCGTGGCAAACGAGATGGGTCAAATTTTTGAAACGGTAAGTCTAAGGGAGATAACTCTCGTGGTTTAAAAGCAGTTTTCAAAGCATTTTAGTAATATAATTTGGTTTGCGGTCTCAAAAATGACACATGGACCCATGACTATCTTAACCTGGGTAATCGCTCAACATTAAAGCCATATGTAAGGTGTTATCAAGCAAGGATTAAAAAGATATACACATATATACTTATTTACACCTATATACTTATTTACACATAATACTTATTTATACATATATACTTCTTTATGTGTCTACGTTTGGTCCACCAGAAAATACCCGAGATCGTCGGAAACTTACCGGGACTTGACTGCGCCGTCCAGCAACTTCGGTTTTCAGTCCTACACCGTGGATACTAAACATGTCATATTGGTAATACATAAAGAAAACCTAGTCACATACATGTTGATAAGAAAAACCTGCAAGATTTTCACAATATTTTTACCAACATTGTCAACATGCCTATATAAAATTTCAATGGCAATCTACACTTTTTCTATACATATTAGGCCTATGTCCCACCGAGTCGATTTCAATTTTAAAAAATCACATACTTAAGCTGAGAACTGGCTTGCTTCAGAGTTCTATTGACCGAGGAGCTATACTTACAGAGAAGTGTTTCCTGTTTCATCTCATATTACTGTTGTCCGTTTTGTTTGACCAAGGGAATCATTATTTATTTACAACACCTATTTTTGACGTCATTTTAGTAGCGTTTAACAGGGAAAATGTGTCACATGGAAATTAGCAATGTAGATAATTCTGTATTTCTCCAGAAGTACATATAACTGAAAAATAAATAGATATCAGAAAAAGAAACATTGAATAATTTCTGTACAAAACGACCAAATATTGTCAAAATCCATCCTTAAACAAAGTCAGGAAAGTTCATTGAAAAAAAAACAACCTATTTATATAAAGAATATTAGCATATTAAAAAAGTTGACTCACTCTTAGGAAATCACAGAAAATGTGAGTTTCTTTTCAGTGATGATTTTTTGTATATCTCGCCTATAAAATGCATTACCGATCACAAGCACAATATTTTGATAGAATAGCGTTTGGTTAATTAGATAAAACTATTTCGTCATCCGATTTTAAATGTAATATTATACTTACTTATTATATAATTTAGACAAAAGTGATGACCCAGTTGAATTCCCACGAAGAAAGATTAAGGTAAAGAAGAGGAATTGTCATGGACATTTTGTAGCGAGTAAGGAATGTGTTTACTCCAAATCAATGGGTCGGCATTGTTATAAAATTGATATAAAACTGTTGTTATTATGTGTTTATTTAAGTAAGTCTCAGACACCCCAACATCTCCCAACCTATCTCTCCAAAATGATATACATTTGTTATCACATTTATATATTCCATGTTGCGCTATATCTATATTTATATTTTGTGTGTCATTATTGAAAGGGTAATTCCAGGTTGCAATAACTTGCAATTGAGCCCAGTCCGTTTAAAAACATTTTGCAATAATTAGAAAAGAAATACCATTCACATCAAGAAGGCGTTTATTCACAGTTGTGTATCCAGTGACAAGTTATGATAATTTATCATGTAATTAATGTTAATCATGTAATTAATGTTTATCATGATTATTTTACTGGTGGATATTTTTATAATTTTCTCAAGATCTACTGATATTCAGCTTTACGGGCGCACGTGCTATTTGGCGAGTGTATATATATATATATATATAGCGGAAGTGCAATGTACACCTGTGAGACACCAAAGAGTTCCCATGTCAAATTGTAATTATGTTCGTTACAACTAGGTCACATGAAATGAAAATTGCAACAGAATAAAATTGATATAAATATTCGTGTGCATGAACGGTAAAATATAGTAACTTTGATGTGAATTATGATTATTAACTTGTTTCTCTCAGATACGTACATGACAAGGCAACCGAGTACAAATCACGCGCACGAATATAACTTAGGCACGTGATCACGTATGCCAATGAAATTGCTCGTGACCATGTTCGTCCAATCAGATTTGACGACTGACAAAGCATTTCTATTTCACATTTCCCCGCCATTCCGAGAAAGCTGACTGACTGAAGTGGACGAGGTAATATTAGTACACGCCGTCTCTTTCTTTATCTTCCATATTCAATGTGTTATGATCTCATGATTATTTGGGAACCTCTAACACAAATAATTGTTACATATATTCTGTGTTTACACCATTACCCCATTCAAAATGTACAATACCTAGGCCCCCAGTCACTGAATTAGACTATCTAAGTCCTTGCTCCAGTGATCATTAACTTTGTTTTTGTTTAGGCCTATGCTTGAATAGATCTATAAGCTCACATGGTCTTAAGGACCAAGGTGAGAATGCCATAAACCGAAGCGTTTGTCCCGTCAACAATTTCTTTAATGAGACCCCCCCTCTCTCTCGATAATTGCATGCATAGAGTTGCCTATTGAAAATTAATCGAATTTAATTGGAATCATTTGAAGTACTTGGTATTCAAAATTATAAATGGTCGAAGATGCAAATGATGTTTAACATTTAGACATGCATGTATATCACTGGACAATTGTCCAAAAAGAAAGATCATTGTACACCAGAATTAATCAAGTAATTATTGAATGTAATTGATTGATATAGAGGCTTACTGCATAATTGTGTATCTATTATTTAAAATCAAGCAACAGCGGGTAATTTATATAAGCTGTATTGCTACAAACAACTTATTCTATGGATCTGTGCACACATTATCAATTATGTTTGGAAAGAAGCATTCGTTGGAGGTGATTAATCAAAATTATAGAGATGGAGCCCCCCCCCCCCCCCTGGGGGCTGAGGGTTGGGGCCAAAGGGTAATTGGTTTAAGCAACTTCTCCTCTGGAACCAAACAATGGATAGAAACCTTTCTACACAAGTAGCTTCAATTTCCCAAGGGAGTAGAGATTCTATGAACCCCAGGGAGCTGAAGGGTGGGCCAAAAACAGTAATTTGGCAACTTTTATCAACATCTTCTCTGGAGCCAAACATTAGACATCAACTAACCAAAGTTGAACAAATTAGGACTGACCCTTCTGGACGTGAATGGGGCAATTTGCTTATATTCCAAAAAACACCTTTGTTTTCTCTCATATATATTTTTATTCAATCACATATATACATATGTTATTACATTTTTTACATATATACCCAAATCCAGTACAATGATTTCTTTTTTATGAAAAGTGAAATATAGTTGTAATATAATTATATTTTTGTATATATACTTTGTTGATATATACTAAATAAGTGCATCACTATAGCTTAATATTGAAATTATCTAGAAAGTGAAATACAAGTACAATTTGTGTGTACATACATAGCTTTTTCCTTAAAAACACCTTCTCCAGAACTATTCACTGGATATCGGTCATTTAAGGTTGGAAGCATTCAAGGGAGGTTGGGACTTCAATTGTACAAATAGAAAACCCTCCCCCCTTTACAGGGGCTTAGAGGTGGGGCCAAAAGGGGGCAATTTGATTATATTCCTATAAACTTCTCTAGAACTATTCACTGGATATCGGTCACATTAGGTTGGAAGCATTCAAGGGAGGTTGAGATTAGAATTGTACAAATGAACAGGCTTAGGGGCATGCCTAAAAAGTTTATTTAGTTAATTTATACCAACCATATTTCACTGGCTGTGGTGGGGATTCAAATTACACAAACTGTAGGTACCCTCTCCACCACCCCCCCCCTCTACCCCCAACCTCAATCCTTGGATGCTGAGGGGTGGGGCAAATCTGTGTAATTAAGCTATACAATAGATAGATGTCAGAAAAATGGGACTGTAAGCATATGGAGGTGGTTGGGATACATAACTGTACAAACGGCATGACTGAGCCCCCAGGGGGTTAAGGGGGCAGGGCCAAAAATGGTATTGTGTTTTTTTTTTTACTTTAAGTAACTTCTTTAGCCAAGCAATAACTATAAAAATCAACTTCATTTTGTGGGAAGTAGGCTGAAGTATTGAGAATTAAGAATTGAGAGGTTGAACCCCCCCCCCCCCCCCCCCCCACCAACTAGGTTGACCCCACATCCCACATCCCGGCTAAGGGGAGGGTTGTTTTGTCTTCACACTTGTAATCTTCAGTATCTGAATCATCACATTCATGATACTAGAAGTGATCCTCTGGTCTGGCACACCCTTGTGGACTTGTGGAATTCCTGAGTCATATCTTGAAACACCCATGAGTGAGATCCCCCTCCCAAAATTTGATATAAAATTCCTGGACACAATCATGCTTTTAGTATTGACCAATGAATTTGGCCCTTTAGGGACCCAGTTTATGAGTTGTAACTTAGAAACAGTTGAGATCCCTATCCCATATAACCAAAAGGGGCTGCGGTAGCCGTGTGGTTAAGTTGTCAGACAATCTATCACTATAGCCTTCCATTTCTGGGTTGCCTGTTCGAAACCCATGTTGGACTGTTACCAGGTACTGAGTGTAGGTCAGTGTTTTTTTCTCCAGGTACTCTGGCTTTCCTCCACCTCCCAAATCCTAACATGTTCTAAAATGACTTCCTGTTTATAGGACAATACCCAAACACATAACCAAACTTCCGGACAGATATGATACAAAGATTGGTCTTCATGCATGTCTGGGATTTTTTTGTAAAATATTTTGCCATTATTACTAAGGTACAACTGTATTAAGGGGAGCCATACAACTCCGGGCCTCCTATGTAGAAAAAGAAGGTATTTTTTTTAACTTAACGTATGCTTGAATAAATGAAATATAAACAAAACTTGCATGGTCATCATCCTTGTACTGTAAATAATCCAAATGGACAGATTTCTGTCTAATTTTTCCAAACAAGCTCATCTTTCTCATCTGTCTCATTGTCTTTGTCATTAGTAAAATAAGGCACACAGCATTTAAAAGATGATCAAATTATAAGTGAACTGTTTAAAACCCATCTAAATACTAAGGTCAATGTATACCATCTGTAAGAAGTTCTTGAGTTCAAATTTATACAAATGATGGGGCTGACCCTCCCAGGGGTCCGAGGGTTGGGGCCAAAAGAGGTAAATTTGCCAATTTTGATATTCATGACTTTTTCTCTAAATCTAAGCAGTGTATGATATATATCTTTCAATGGAAGCATCCTTAGGTGGCTGGGATTCAAATGCTTGAAAATGATTGGGCTGACCCCCTTGGGCCTGAGGGGTGGGGCAAAAAGAATCCATTTGGCAATATTGATATTGACAACTTTTTTTCTGGAACTGACATTTATATTTCATTTCAGTGGCAGCATATGTAGGTGGCTGGGATTCTCCGAGGGGCCTTAGGAGTGGGGCCAAAAACTGGCGATTAAGCTATATTTGATTAAACCAATATCAACTAAATTTCCTTTAAGTTTTCTTTTGAATCAGAAAGCTACGCGTTTCCTAATTACATTGTTGCATGACACTGTACTGTTGTAATAGATCCCACACTAGAAAAGTGTATATAAAATTAACTTACATACGAGTTCTTGTCATATTTGCTGAAATCCAGGTGAGCAATACATGCCCTCTGGACCTCTTGTTAAACTGTTTTATTATATTTTATGATATGAATGGGTATGCAGGAATCAACTTTTCTGTCTGTAGATGTTAGAAGAGCCAGTATAATATGGAGATGTACCCTTGAAGTAACTTTGCATTTTTCACCTATTCCGGAGAGTTATCCCCCTTTTATATAAAAGTGAACACAATCATTCAGTTATCAACATATCTTTTTGTTGGAATCGCCATCACAATATGTGGAGATGTCTCCCCTGAAATAACTTAGCATTTTCCATCCTCTATGGAGAGTTATCCCCTTTTATTTAAAAAATGGACAGAATTTTGTTCAGTTATGCATTCGCTCAGTTTAAAAAAAAAATTGTGTGAATAGCAAAATGAAGATGTGCCCCCAGAAATAACTTTGCATTTCCGTCCCCTTACAGAGAGTTATCCCCCTTTTATATAAAACAAGAGGCCCAATGGGCCTGCATCGCTCACCTGGTATTAATCTCTATTCCACTATATTATAGTGTAACCCTAAAGTCCCCTAAAATCTTTTAATGTAAGACATTTAGAAGAACATCTTAAGATTTAAACATATTTTACCCCTGTGACCTTATAAGACAACATCATTTTCATTTTCAAATTTTGTTTGGCTTCATCCCAGGACGCTACCAGCCAATAATCATGTCTCTAGGCAAATAAATATAAAGGTCATTTCTTTTCGCAAACTTTGTCGGGCTTCATCCAAGAAACCTTTCAGCCAGATATCAAGCTTCTAGGGCTTTTGGTATTTCAGAAGAAGTCGTTTAAAGGTTTTAACAGATTTGACCCCTGTGACCTTGAATATAGATCAAGGTAATTTCTTTTCGCAAACTTTGTCGGGCTTCATCCTCATCCAAGAAACATTTCAGCCCAATATCGTGCTTCTAGGGCTTTTGGTATTTCAGGAGAAGTCGTTTGAAGGTTTCAACAGATTTGACTCCTGTGACCTTGAATATCAGTCAAGGTCATTTCTTTTCGCAAACTTTGTCGGGCTACATCCAAGGAACCTTTCAGCCAAATATCATGCTTCTAGGGCTTTTGGTACATCAGAAGAAGTCGTTGAAGGCTTTAACAGATTTGACCCCTGTGACCTTGAATATAGATCAAGGTAATTTTTTTTCGCAAACTTTGTCCGGCTTCATCCAAGGAACCTTTCAGCCAGATGTCAAGCTTCTAGGGCTTTTGGTATTTCAGAAGAAGTCGTTTAAAGGTTTTAACAGATTTGACCCCTGCGACCTTGAATATATATCAAGGTAATTTCTTTTCGCAAACTTTGTCGGGCTTCATCCAAGAAACATTTCAGCCAAATATCGTGCTTCTAGGGCTTTTGGTATTTCAGGAGAAGTCATTTGAAGGTTTCAACAGATTTGACTCCTGTGACCTTGAATATAAGTCAAGGTCATTTCTTTTCGCAAACTTTGTCGGGCTACATCCAAGGAACCTTTCAGCCAAATATCATGCTTCTAGGGCTTTTGGTATATCAGGAGAAGTCGTTTGAAGGCTTTAACAGATTTGACCCCTGTGACCTTGAATATAGGTCAAGGTCATTTTTTTCCTCAAACTTTATCGGGCTTCATCCAAGAAACATTTCAGCCAAATATCAAGCTTCTAGGGTTTTTGGTATTTCAGAAGAAGTCGTTTAAAGGTTTTAATAGATTTGACCCCTGTGACCTTGAATATAGATCAAGGTAATTTTTTTTCGCAAACTTTGTCGGGCTTCATCCAAGGAACCTTTCAGCCAGATGTCAAGCTTCTAGGGCTTTTGGTATTTCAGAAGAAGTCGTTTAAAGGTTTTAACAGATTTGACCCCTGTGACCTTGAATATAGGTTAAGGTCATTTCTTTTCACAAACTTAGTCGAGCTTCATCCAAGGAACCTTTCAGCTAAATATCATGCTTCCAGGGCTTTTGCTATTTCAGAAGAAGTCGTTTAAAGGTTTTAACAGATTTGTCCCCTGTGACCTTGAATATAAGTCAAAGTCATTTCTTTTCGCAAACTTTTCGGGCTTCATCCAAGAATTATTTCAGCCAAATATCAAGCTTCTAGGGCTTTTGGTATTTCAAAATAAGTCGTTTAAAGGTTTGAACAAATTTGACCCCTGTGACCTTGAATATAGGTCAAGGTCATTTCTTTTCGCAAACTTTGTCGGGCTTCATGTAAGGAACCTTTCAGCCAAATATCATGCTTCTCAGGCTTTTGGTATTTCAGAAGAAGTCGTTCGAAGGTTTTAACAGATTTGACCCCTGTGACCTTGAATATAAGTCAAGGTAATTTCTTTTCGCAAACTTTGTCGGGCTTCATCCAAGAAACATTTCAGCCAAATGTCATGCTTCTGGGGTTTTTGGTATTTCAGAAGAAGTCGTTTAAAGGTTTTAACAGATTTGACCCCTGTGACCTTGAATATAGGTCAAGGTCATTTCTTTTCACAATCTTTGTGGGGCTTCATCCAAGAAACATTTCAGCCAAATATCATGCTTATAGGGCTTTTGGTATTTCAGAAGAAGTCGTTCGAAGGTTTTAACAGATTTGACCCCTGTGACCTTGAATATAAGTCAAGGTCATTTCTTTTCGCAAACTTTGTCGGGCTTCATCCAAGAAACATTTCAGCCAAATATCATGCTTCTGGGGTTTTTGGTATTTCAGAAGAAGTCGTTTAAAGGTTTTAACAGATTTGACCCCTGTGACCTTGAATATAGGTCAAGGTCATTTTTTTCACAAACTTTGTGGGGCTTCATCCAAGAAACATTTCAGCCAAATATCATGCTTATAGGGCTTTTGGTATTTCAGAAGAAGTCGTTTAAAGGTTTTAACAGATTGACCCTTGTGACCTTGAATATAGGTCAAGGTCATTTTTTTCCGCAAACTTTGTTGGGCTTGATCCAAGGCACCTTTCCGCCAAATGCCATGTTTCTAGGGCTTTTGGTATTTCAGAAGAAGTTGTTTAAAGGTTAAAATAGATTTAACCTCACTGTGACCTTGAATATTGGTCAAGGTCATTTCTTTTCGCAAATTTTATTTGGCTTCATCCAAGGAAGCTACTGGTCAAATATGAAGTCTCTATGCCTGACGGTATTTTAGAAGAAGTTGTTTGAAGGTTTCGACATTTTTGACCCCTGTGACCTTGAAATTAGGTCGAAGTGATTTTTTTTCGCAAACTTTGTTCAGCTCCTTCCAAGAAATCTACCAGCCAAATTTCATGTCACTGGGCCTTTCGGTATTTTAGAAGAAGTCGTTTAAAGGAAAAAGTTGACGGACGCAGGACGGACGGACGGACGGACTGACGGACGACGGACGCTGCACCATCACATAAGCTCACTTGGCCCTTCGGGCCAGGTGAGCTAAAAGTGTACTTTTTTTCCAAGTTATGCATTCGCTCAGTTTTCAGCAGATATTTTTAAAACTTTGTTGGAATAGCCATTACAATAAATGGAGATGTGCCCGCTGAAGTAACTTTGCATTTTCCATCCTGTATTGGGAGTTATCCACCTTTTATATTAAAAACTGAACAGAATATTGTCCGCTATGCATTCACTCATTTTAGGTCACCTGAGACAAAGTTACCTATTCTAATCATTTGCTCGTCGTCGTGTGTCGTCCGTCCGTAAACAATTTACATTTTCAACTTATTCTCAAAAACTGCTGAACCGATTTAAATGAAATTTGTGTCCCCTGAAGTAACTTTGCGTTTTCCATCATTTAAGGAGAGTTAATCCCCCCTTTTATATAAAAAGTTAACACACTTTGATACCGCTATGCATTCGCTCAGTTATCAAAAGATATTTTTAAAACATTTTTTTAATAGTCAGAACAATATATGGAGATGTGTTCCCTGAAGTAACTTTGCATTTTTGACCCTTTTAACAGAGAGTTATCCCCCTTTTATATGAAAAAGGGAACACAAGTTAGTCCGGCTATACATTCGCTCAACTATCAACAGATTTATTAAAAGTTTTGTTGAAATAGCCAGTACAATATATGGAGATGTGTCCCCTGAAGTAACTTTGCATTTTTTGAACCTTAAACACAATTTGTTTGGATATGCATGCTGTGTTCACAACTAATCTTTTTAAAGTTTTGTTGGATTAGCCAGTACAATACACACGTATATGGAGTTGTGTCCCCTGAAGTAACTTTTAACTTTGGACTCTTTACAGAGAGTTATCCCCCATTTTATGTAAAAAAATGAACATAATTTTGTCTGGTTATGCATTTTTGCTAAGTTTACAATGAATATTTTTAAAAAAATTGTGGGAAAAGCAAAATGGAGATGTGCCCCCAGAAGTAACTATGCAGTTTCCACCCTTTACGGAGAGTTATTGTCCTTTTATATAAAAAGTGAACTAGTTTTGTCTGGCTATGCATTCTCTAAGTTATCAACAGATGTTTTTAAAAATTTTGTTGGAATACCCAGTACAATATATGAAGATGTGCCCCCTGAAGTAACTTTTCATTTTCGATCCTTTACAGAGAGTTATCCCCCTTTTATATAAAAAGTGAATACAATTTTGATGTTGGGCATATTTTGACTTTGACCTACCTCCGGGGCAGCGGGGAGGGGCACAAAAGGGTGAAATTGGCTGAAATTTCAACAATCTTCATCTGCAGACCCAGATATTCTGGAATTAAATACTATTCACCAATGGAATGGTCTCAAGGTGCTTTATCAAAATTGTGAATTTCAGGCCCCCTCCCCCAAGACTAAAGGTTTCCCTTGGGGAGGGGGGGGGGGGGGGGGGGAGTTTACTATAGTTTTTATAGGAAAATTACACTTTTGGATATATTTTGTTCATTTTTAGTTGGGGATAATTGAAGCTTGGTGGGAATAATAGCCAGGACATGACGGTTTGATATTTGGCAAATTTTGACTCTGGTCTACCTAGAAAGGGTATAAGTTGGACATCCTGGCGACAGTTCTAGTTAATTTTAAGACAAATTTTTATATAACTAAGATTAATGAATGAATGAATATTTTGCTATGCTATTCTGCATTACATTTTGATTTCAGATTTTGACTCTTTTTAAAGGAAATATGACTCTTTGCGAAATAAGTTGTTTGGAAAACTCCATCTTAACGAGCAGGCAGATTTTAATGAAACTTAACTTGAATGTTTAGTGTGATTATGTAGTTATGTACTGGCATTTTAATTTTAGAATACAACCCTTTTAAGGAATTATGGCCCTTTAATCAAAATTAAATATCAAAATATATCAAACAAGTTTCCAGTTTTGTAAGCTAGCCGACACAAAGGTCACTAAATAATGAATATGTATAAGTGACCACCATCTGCAGGATATTTGTTATACTGGTGGCAGTTCTAGTTTCTGATCAAAAGTAATGAATGTCAATAGATGTTTAAGACTGATGTTACAGCAATATAATTTTGAAATATGTATTTTCGTCCCGTAGGGAGTGTGTTCGAATTCTCCTCTTTCATCGAGGCATTTTTGGGAGGATTCCTTTTGGCCTCTCATTCCCTGAAATTTGCTGAGTCTGGTCGCCACATCAGCCATTACAGAGTCTTCCTGGACTTGGAGCTTCCACTGCGGTAAGACAAATTCAAATACTAAGGTTATGGCAATTGTTACTGAAATGAACTTCAAGTAAATCCAATTTTCATGATGTAATACTTATAACTTTATTGAGTCCCACTCTTATATTCCTCCCCATATCTCCTCGTCCACTAGCCTTTTTAAGGAGCCATGTTAGTTTTGAGGAAGTAAGCAACTGTGCGTTCTCTGCGTCCATGTGTGGGTTACCTCAGTGTATCAGGACAGGATTGTTTGAATCTTTTGTTTTGGGGCTACAAAGATGGGTGTAGGTCTTCAATATCCGAAAAACAATATGGCAGAGGAGGCCATCTTGGATTTTGCATTAATAGTTTGTGATCTCTATTTCTGGAGAATTACAGGATGGATCCTTCTCACTTTTCATATGCAGGTTCCCATTGGTATTTAGTTTTGCATTGTCCAGATTTTTAGCCGATTCGAAAAAAAAAGAAAAAAAATTGGCCGACAGGCAGCCATCTTAACATTAAAGGCCCAATATACGTAACTTTCGGCAAAACAGGAAGGGAAATCAAGCCTTATGACTTACTACATTTATAGATTTAATTAAGATTAACTGATATCAGCAATATTCAATATGAATTCTTATGCGGGTACCGGTACAGCAGCAGTTGAAACACAGTATTTGTAAACACGTGTCCATTTCGTCTTATACCTTCGGCTTGTTATTGAAGTGGGCCCCACCTGAATTATTTTCAATTCTTTGGATTTTTTTGTCAACAGTTTCTTGTTAGTTACCGCTCAGGTTTACTTCGTTGGAGTCTTATTTTTACATGATTATCAACTGGATTTTTTTCATATTTTTTCAGCATCCCAAAAAATTTCCTGAAGTTACGTATATTGAGCCTTTAATAGTTTGTGGCCGATATTTCTTGTAAAGTACTAGTTGGATCCTCCTGAAATTTCATGCGCATTTTCCACTCGGTCCCTAGTTGTGTATTGAAAAATTTTAAGCCAATCTGAAAAACAATATTGCTTATAACCAGGCGGCCATCTTGGATTTTGCATTAATAGTTTGTGATTGTTATTTCTTGAGGTACTAGATGAATCCAACAGATGTACTGTTATTACAAGTTAACTTGGTGTAATCAACAGTACGTGGCCTGATGACGATAATCTAAAGGAATCATTTTAATACACAGCTGCGGTAAAGGTATCGCTGATTTTACCAAAAATGTGTTTGGTAAAGTGATACTATTGCAAATCAATGCTTACACTCTGTCAGAAAAATGTATTGCAGATCCTTGGAGTACCGGGCCTCGTATGACAGTACTGGAGCTGTCCGTAGCAGATTCCTCGTTTGGCTGTACTGGAACAGGGGTAGGGCAGAGATACCGCGATAGGCTGTACTGGATGCAGAGGAGTTCCTGCCGACATACCTCAATGGCTGTACCGGATGTGGAGGGCTTGACCACACAGCGGTCAGGTATTTTCACTGCCAAAATGGTAATTATATTCTTCCTTTTTTCCTGATGTTGGTGGGCTATTCAAATCACCCTGCGTCTGTGCTCCTCCGTCCGTCCTTAAAACAATTTTTGTCACTGTTGTTTTGGATGGATCTTTCCAAAATTTCATAAGCAGGTTTCCCATGGTGCCTAGTTGTCCTGTATTGATCTGATCGGAAAAACAAAATGGCTGACAGGCGGCCATCTTTAAATTTTAACAATGAAATTTTGTTACCGTTATTTCTTAAAGTACGGGATGGATCTTTCCCAAATTTCTTATGCTGATTCTCCTTGGTCCTTAGTTTTGCTGTATTGATTTTGGGACTGATTTGAGAAACGATATGGCTATCCGCAGGCAGCCATCTTTGATTTTGACAGTGACATTTGTTACCATTCTATCTTGAGAAGTAAGGGATGGATCTTTCACAAATTTCATATGAGGGTTTCCCTTTGTTCGTAGTTTTGCTGTTTCAATTGATGGACTGATCATAGAAACAAAATGGCTGACAGGCAGCCATCTTGGATTTTGACAATGAAAATTTGTTACCGTTATATCTTGAGAAGTTCTGGATGGATCTTTCACAAATTTCATATGCAGGTTTCCAATGTTGACTAGTTGTGCTGTATTGATTTTTGGACTGATTGGAAAAACAAAATGGCTGACAGGCGGCCATGTTGGATTTTGACAATGAAAATTTGTTACTGTTATATCTTGAAGTACTGGATGGATCTTTCACAAATTTTATATGCAGGTTTCCCTTTGTTTGTAGTTTTGCTGTTTCAATTGATGGACTGATCATAAAAACAAAATGGTTGACAGGCAGCCATCTTGGATTTTGACAATGAACATTTGTTACCGTTATATCTTAAGAAGTATTGGATGGATCTTTCTCAAATTCCATTTGTAGATTCCCCTTTGTGCTTAGATGTGTATGGCCCTTTTTTTGACAGATCCGATAAACAATATGGCCGACATGCGTCCATCTTGGATTTATGAGTAATAGTTTGTTATCACTATTTATTGAGAGGTAGTGTATGGATCATTCTCAAATTTCATAGGTAGGTGCCAAATGGTGCTTAGTTGTGCATGGTCCATTTTCGGACAGATCCGATAAACAATATGGCTGACAGGCAGCCATCTTTGATTTGCCAGTGATAGTTTGTGATTGCTATGTTTTAAGAAGTACTTGAGGGACCTTTCCAAAATTCATAAGCCTGTTCTGTTCGGTCCCTAGTTGTGCATGGTCTAATCCTGCTCCAGGGGAAAATATGGCCATCAGACGGCATGTATGTTGACTATGAAGGTATATTATGGTTATAATTTTAAGAAATACTAGATGGATTTGGAATTTGGAACTGATCATGAAAACAAACCTGACAAGAGACCTTTCAACTATTATTAATTTTCAAGGGACATTCATAGAACTAAGATAAAGTACATCAATGAAAGTTAACATAAGAAGGGAAAAATCCACCTTTCTAAGAATAAATTAAAAACCATCAATGGTGGGCGCCAAAGTCCCTCTGGGATCTCTTGTCGTAATCTGTTATTACAAGCAAACCTGCTTTGTAATCAACAGTACGCGGCCTGATGACAATAAAGTCTGAAGGTATCGATTTTATACGTGGCGGCGGTAAGGTATCGCCGATTTTACCAAAAATTGGTTTGGTAAAACGATACTATTGCAAATCTTTCAAAATGCTTACACTCTGTCAGAATAACATTGCAGATCCTGGGAGTATCGGGCCTCGTATGGCAGTACTGGAGGTGTCCGTAGCAGATTCCTCGTTTGGCTGTACTGGGACAGGGATGGGGCAGAGATACCTCAATAGCTGTACCGGATGTGGAGGACTTGACCGCGCAGCGGTCAGGTATTTTTATCGGCAAAATGGTAATATTCTTTCTTTTTTTCTCAGTCTGTTGTATGTATGAAGGAAAGATAATGCGTCGGATCTAAATTCCAACTAGGCTGCTTTCAAACCTCACTCACTCATGTAGTCGAAGAAATGGACAATGGTGATCTTGATCGGGTCTTTCAAACTGTGCTCTTCTCTGGCTTCGCATTGTTTTCTTCAAGAAAATCCCTAAAAGTCATTGGTGTCTGATTGTTTTGGGATTAACCTGTTTGAAAGCATGTGAAAAAAGGTTGAATGCGGGGCGATTGACTTGAGAGAAATCAGCAGCGTTCATAATTTGATTCACATGATGGGTATAGTTAGTGTTTGAATAGGCCGACTTGGGTTTGGTTTCTTACCATTGCCTGTCCTTCTTCTACAACAGATGTACTGTTATTACAAGCAAAATGCTTCGTAATGAACAGTGACGCGGCCTTATGACAATATAGTCTGAAGGTACCGATTTCATACGTGGCGGCGGTAAGGTATCGCCGATTTTACCAAAAATTGGTTTGGTAAAACGATACTATTGCAAATCCTACAAAATGCTTACACTCTGTCAGAATAACATTGCAGATCCTGGGAGTATCGGGCCTCTTATTGCAGTACTGGAGCTGTCCGTTGCAGATTCCTCGTTTGGCTGTACTGGGACAGGGATGGGGCAGAGATACCGCGATAGGCTGTACTGGATGCAGAGGAGTTCCTGCTGACATACCTCAATGGCTGTACCGGATGTTGAGGGCTTGACCGCGCAGCGGTCAGGTATTTTCATCGGCAAAATGGTAATTATATTCTTCCATTTTCTTAATCTGTTATTACAAGCAAATCTGCTTTGTAATCAACAGTATGCGGCCTGATGACAATATAGTCTGAAGGTATCAATTTTATACGTGGCGGCGGTAAGGTATCGCCGATTTTACCAAAAATTAGTTTGGTAAAACGATACTATTGCAAATCTTTCAAAATGCTTACACTCTGTCAGAATAACATTGCAGATCCTGGGAGTATCGGGCCTCGTATGGCAGTACTGGAGCTGTCCGTAGCAGGTTCCTCGTTTGGCTGTACTGGAACAAGGATGGGGCAGAGATACCGCGATAGGCTGTACTGGATACAGAGGATTTCCTGCCGACATACCTCAATGGCTGTACCGGATGTGGAGGACTTGACCGCGCAGCGGTCAGGTATTTTCATCGGCAAAATGGTAATATATTTTCTTTTTCTCAATCTGTTGTATGTATGAAGGAAAGATAATGCATCGGATCTAAATATCAACTAGGCTGCTTTGAAACCTCACTCACTCATGTAGTCGAAGAATTGAACAATGGTGATCTTGATCGGGTCTTTCAAACTGTGCTCTTCTCTGGCTTCGCATTGTTTTCTTCAAGAAAGTCCCTAAAAGTCATTGGTGTCCGATTGTTTCATACTTGCCAACCCTCCCTATTTAGGAGGGAGACTCCCGATTTTGGACCCTAAAATGTTGCATTTTCAACTTTGGAATTTGCTTAACTGTTCCTATTTTTAAAGATCTGATGATTTCATCTGAAAGAATAGCTCAAAAGAAGCCATTTAAAAGTGTTAATTTTCCTCTGAATGTACATGTATCCATATTATTTATGTTTTCAATTCTGAGCAAGCATAATCTCCCCCATGGAAATTTCAAAAAGTTGGCAAGTATGTTGTTTTGGGTTTAACCTGTTTGAAAGCATGTGAAAAAAGGTTGAATGCGGGGCGATCGACTTGAGAGAAATCAGCAGCGTTCATAATTTGATTCACATGATGGGTATAGTTAGTGTTTGAATAGGCCGACTTGGGTTTGGTTTCTTACCATTGCCTTTCCTTCTTCTACAACAAATGTACTGTTATTACAAGCAAAATGCTTCGTAATGAACAGTGACGCCGTCTGATGACAATATAGTCTGAAGGTATTGATTTTATACGTGGCGGCGGTAAGGTATCGCCGATTTTACCAAAAATTGGTTTGGTAAAACGATACTATTGAAAATATTTCAAAATGCTTACACTCTGTCAGAATAACATTGCAGATCCTGGGAATAGCAGACCTATTACGGCAGTACTGGAGCTGTCCGTAGCAGATTCCTCGTTTGGCTGAACTGGAACATGAATGGGGCAGAGATACCGCGATGGGCTGTACTGGATACAGAGGCGTTCCTGCCGACATACTTTAATGGCTCTACTCGATGTGGATAGGCTTCACTGAATAATTCAGATTCAGAGTACAAATGAGAGACTAAATAGTATTGAAAAAAACAATATTGACATAAAATGAGGAACAACTAACACTGTTCAATCAGTGACCTATGAGTCTGAAACCACCACCAATGCTGTGAAATGTATGGGAAAACCATCATTGAAGGCAGGTGTATAAAAATAACTACCTTTGTCTAACAAAAGAGTGTGGACTTGTAAGTACAACCAAAGTAATAAAACAACCAACATTGATCAACCAAAGAGTAAGAAAAACAAAAAAGCAAGAGTACAAATCAACCACCATTGGGCAACTAATGTGTAGAAAACGACTACCAATGACTAGCTAAAGGGCGTTTGATAACTATTAATGACAGACAATGTGATACAATGGCAATATGAAGTATGAGACAGATGACCGGCTAAAGAGTATGGAACAAACACTAATGACGGGCTATAGAGTATGGAGCAAACACCAATGACCGGCTAAAGAGTATGGAACAAACACCAATGACCGGCTATAGAGTATGGAGAAAACACCAATGACCGGCTAAAGAGTATGGATCAAACACCAATGACCGGCTAAAGAGTATGGATCAAACACCAATGACCGGCTAAAGTGTATGGAACAAACACCAATGACGGGCTAAAGAGTATGGATCAAACACCAATGATCGGCTAAAGAGTATGGATCAAACACCAATGACCGGCTAAAGAGTATGGATCAAACACCAATGACCGACTAAAGACTATGGAACAAACACCAATGACCGACTAAAGAGTATGGATCAAACACCAATGACCGACTAAAGAGTATGGATCAAACACCAATGATCGACTAAAGAGTATGAATCAAACACCAATGACCGGCTAAAGAGTATGGATCAAACACCAATGACCGGCTAAAGAGTATGGATCAAACACCAATGATCGACTAAAGAGTATGGATCAAACACCAATGACCGGCTAAAGAGTATGGATCAAACACCAATGACCGGCTAAAGAGTATGGATCAAACACCAATGACCGGCTAAAGAGTATGGATCAAACACCAATGACCGGCTAAAGAGTATGGAGCAAACACCAATGACCGGCTAAAGAGTAATGATCACTCACCAATGACCGACCAAAGAGTATAGAACAACCACAAATGACCGACCCAAGAGTATAGAACAACTCCCAATGAACAGCCAAAGAGTATAGAACAACCATCAATGTATGAAACAAAAATATAAAACAACCACCAATGACCGATCAAGATTATAGAACAACCACCGATGACCGTCCAAGAGCATAGAACAACCACAAATGACCGACCCAAGAGTATAGAACAACCATCAATGACCGACCCAAGAGTATAGAACAACCAGCAAATGACCGACCCTAGAGTATAGAACAACCACCGATGACCACACAAATAGTATAGAACAACCATCATTGACCGCGAAAAGAGTATAGAACAACCACCGATGACCGACCCTAGAGTATAGAACAACCAGCAAATGACCGTCCAAGAGTATAGAACAACCACCAATGACCGACCCAGGAGTATAGAACAACCAGCAAATGACCGACCCTAGAGTATAGAACAACCACCGATGACCTCACAAATAGTATAGAACAACCATCATTGACCGCGAAAAGAGTATAGAACAACCACCAATGACCGACCCTAGAGTATAGAACAACCAGCAATGACCGACCAAAGAGTATAGAACAACCACCAATGACCGATCAAGAGTATAGAACAACCATCTTTGACCGACCCAAGAGTATAGAACAACCACCAATGACCAATCAAGAGTATAGAACAACCACCAATGACCAATCAAAGAGTATTGAACAACTAGCAAATGACCGCCCAAAGATTATAGAACAACTACCAATGACCGACCAAAGAGTATAGAAAAAACACCAATGACCGACCCAAGATTATAGAACAATGACCAATCAAAGAGTATAGAACAACCACCAATGACCGTCCAAGAGTATAGAACAACCACCAATGACCGACCAAAGAGTATAGAACAAACACCAATGACCGTCCAAGAGTATAGAACAACCACCAATGACCGACCAAATAGTATAGAACAAACACCAATGACCGACCCAAAATTATAGAACAATCACCAATGACCAATCAAAGAATATAAAACAACCACCAATGACCAATCAAAGAGTATAGAACAACCACCAATGACCAATCAAAGAGTATAGAACAACCACCAATGACCAATCAAAGAGTATAAAACAACCATCAATGACCGACCCAAGAGTATAGAAAAACCACCAATGACCAATCAAAGAGTATAAAACAACCACCAATGACCGTCCAAGAGTATAGAACAACCACCAATGACCGACCCAAGAGTATAGAACAACCAGCAAATGACTGACCCAGGTGTATAGAACAACCAGCAATGACCGTCCAAGAGTATAGAACAACCACCAATGACCAATAAAAAAGTGTGCTGAACAATTAGGTGATAAAGCCACAAACCAGTAAAGAGTGGGAAACCGGCGCCACAATGTAAGGTCAGAATAGACATGTTTTCAGATTAGACAAGGGCCTTGTACACTGGTACAACAGAAACATGTTTCCAAGTAGCATTTAAAACTCAAAAATCATATGTTTTGCCATTTTCCAGACATGACCTAATTGGATGTAGAATTGCTGAGAGTCTGGGTGCCATTGTAACACTACAGGCGGCACCACATTATCATAGACAGACTGGAAATCCAAACATGCAATAGACCTGATCGATCCAAGATATGTCCCCCCACCAAACTGAGCCACATGCTGAATTTTCTCCAGATCTTTTAGGATATTGCTAGACTAGTTTTAGGTAAGGTTTATAGAATCTTGTTTCAACATTGCATGTCAAATCATACAAATATGTATCTTGCACGTACAGTGGTATATGAATTTTTTCATTGAACCGTAATTCTTATATAGATTAAACAAAGAATAAAATTATAAAGAATTGTACCTAATAGTAATGTAATAACTTTGAAATTAGGAATTTTGTTTGTGATCAGGTTATAAATCATGAATTCATTCAATGTAATGAAGTGAAAACCAAATATTATTCAGTCATATGACTGTGATCATTTAATTGAACACAAAATGACTTGTCATCAGCTACTTGTAGGGAATTAGCAATAAGATTTCGGGAAATTATAAAATTGGATTTAAAATTAGCAAATCATTTCTAAATCATAATATTTGATTTGAATGCGACAATAAATGTAATTAAATGTGTTTTCTCCGTATTCTACAATTTAACTGCCAAATTGAATACCAATACTACAACATAATACTTAACACTAGTTATTTTTATTTTACTTTACAGAAGAAAACTTATCCTGTATTCCTGGTATGTACAAAATCTTCCTCGTGTACGTTTGACAGACTGCTGAGGCAACTAGGCCTATCTGGAAAGTGAACCTGCAGTGGAGGGATGTTACGATCGGAGTATGGTGACATTTACTGTAAAACTAAACACAGAATGTCAGAAAATTATTTAAGCCACATGAAGACATTTTATCCAAATGTTACAATGTTTTTTATGTAATGGAAATTCTGTCATCTGATGGACAGCTGTAAACTTTTGGCAGAACAAGTTGATAACAACAATACCTGCAGGAATTAATCAGAACCATACCTGCAGGACTTGTTTAGAGCAATATCTGTAGGAGTTGATTAGAACAATACCTGTAGGAGTTGATTAGAACAATACCTGTAGGAGTTGATTGGAACAATACCTGTAGGAGTTGATTAGAACAATACCTGTAGGAGTTGATTGGAACAATACCTGTAGGAGTTGATTGGAACAATACCTGTAGGAGTTGATTGGAACAATACCTGTAGGAGTTGATTGGAACAATACCTGTAGGAGTTGATTAGAACAATACCTGTAGGAGTTGATTAGAACAATACCTGTAGGAGTTGATTAGAACAATACCTGTAGGGGTTGATTAGAACAATACCTATAAAGTTGATTAGAACAATACCTGTAGGAGTTGATTAGAACAATACCTGTAGGAGTTGATTAGAACAATACCTGTAGGAGTTGATTGGAACAATACCTGTAGGAGTTGATTAGAACAATACCTGTAGGAGTTGATTAGAACAATACCTGTAGGAGTTGATTGGAACAATACCTGTAGGAGTTGATTGGAACAATACCTGTAGGAGTTGATTAGAACCATACCTGTAGGAGTTGATTAGAACAATACCTGTAGGAGTTGATTAGAACAATACCTGTAGGGGTTGATTAGAACAATACCTATAAAGTTGATTAGAACAATACCTGTAGGAGTTGATTAGAACAATACCTGTAGGAGTCGATTAGAACAATACCTGTAGGAGTTGATTGGAACAATACCTGTAGGAGTTGATTAGAACAATACCTGTAGGAGTTGATTAGAACAATACCTGTAGGAGTTGATTAGAACAATACCTGTAGGAGTTGATTAGAACAATACCTGTAGGAGTTGATTGGAACAATACCTGTAGGAGTTGATTGGAACAATACCTGTAGGAGTTGATTAGAACAATACCTGTAGGAGTTGATTAGAACAATACCTGTAGGAGTTGATTAGAACAATACCTGTAGGAGTTGATTAGAACAATACCTGTAGGGGTTGATTAGAACAATACCTATAAAGTTGATTAGAACAATACCTGTAGGAGTTGATTAGAACAATAACTGTAGGAGTTGATTAGAGCAATACCTGTAGGGGTTGATTAGAACAATACCTATAAAGTTGATTAGAACAATACCTGTAGGAGTTGATTAGAGCAATACCTATAAAGTTGATTAGAGCAATACCTATAAAGTTGATTAGAGCAATACCTATAAAGTTGATTAGAACAATACCTATAAAGTTGATTAGAGCAATACCTGTAGGAGTTGATTAGAACAATACCTGTAGGGGTTGATTAGAACAATACCTGTAGGGGTTGATTGGAACAATACCTGTAGGAGTTGATTAGAGCAATACCTGTAGGAGTTGATTAGAACAATACCTGTAGGAGTTGATTAGAACAATAACTGTAGGAGTTGATTAGAGCAATACCTGTAGGAGTTGATTAGAACAATACCTGTAGGAGTTGATTAGAACAATACCTGTAGGAGTTGATTAGAACAATACCTATAAAGTTGATTAGAACAATACCTGTAGGAGTTGATTAGAACAATAACTGTAGGAGTTGATTAGAGCAATACCTGTAGGAGTTGATTAGAACAATACCTGTAGGAGTTGATTAGAACAATACCTATAAAGTTGATTAGAGCAATACCTGTAGGAGTTGATTAGAACAATACCTGTAGGAGTTGATTAGAACAATACCTGTAAGAGTTGATTAGAACAATACCTGTAAGAGTTGATTAAAACATTACCTGTAGGAGTTGATTAGAACAATACCTATAAAGTTGATTAGAACAATACCTGTAGGAGTTGATTAGAACAATACCTGTAAGAGTTGATTAGAACAATACCTGTAAGAGTTAATTAGAACAATACCTGTAAGAGTGGATTAGAACAATACCTGTAAGAGTTGATTAGAACAATACATGTAGGACTTGTTTGATTAAAAAAAGCTTCATCAGTTTATCAGCTTTAATAATCAATTTTTATTACAATTTCAGCTCCTTTATTTTCATTCGAACTGCACCATTTCTCTTCAAAAATGAAATTATGAATTAAAATTCATTTTCTGTTTGTAAAATGTATTTCATTGGTATTGTTCGGAGTCTCAGAACTTTTCTAGATATTTCTCAATGAATAACTTTCCTGTGTAATTTATTTTCTCTTTAGTAATATCAAAATCATTAGATCGGGTCTCAGTAATGCTACAGAAAATGTATGTAATAGCTAAGTAGTGGATTGTATCTTATCTGTATGCCTAAAAAATGGCACTCTTCCTTCATGGAGTTAATTAGTTCAGTTTTTAAATCAACACTTTCTGAATAAATATTTTGTAAAAAATAAATTTTGAGACACTTTTCTGGAGATTTTCTATTTTTAGATGTCTGTGGTTTCTTCCTAAAATGGCTTTAAAAGAAATTTGAAATATATATATATTTTTATTGTCATTCATTACAGAAAACATCTAGTGAAAAAGTAAATTTATAGAATTATTGATTGTATTGGTTAGATGAAACTTTGTTAAATATGTCTAATATGCAAGTACAGTCTTTATCTCTTTTTTTAAAAGATTTTTTGTAATTCTTATTTTACATATTTTAATGACTAAAAGTTTTACAGAACTATGGCCCGACATTGATTGTCACTTTGAAAAACAAGGGTTATCTCCCCTTTTACAGATGTACTTACAATCATATCTTTTTATAATCGGGCACGAATTACAGTGACGTATATCCCATATGTAAATATTTCATTAAAAAAAAACATTTTTCATAGATAAATTATCCATACTTTTTTTTAAATATGTTGCGTAATTAAGTATAAAGTGTGTCTCGGTAAATACAGACAATATAGTGAAAACTGCTTTTCGAGTTTTTGTTATATTAAAAATTTAGGGAAATATTGTGAAAACTGCTTCTTTTTTCTGCAGATGTATTCAAAAAGTTTTGTTACATGTAAGTATGACAACTATTCTAATAAAAACTTTTAAAAATATGTTATGATCAGTGAAGTGTTTGCTATTTTTCTCCAGGTGTTTTCAGAATATTTGTCATACTTAACAAAACTTTTAATTTAAAATTAAAAATTTAAAAAATATGTTATGTTCAGTGAAGTGTCTGGTATAATATAGAAGTTTTATGGAGTTTTTAGTATTTTTCTCCAGCTGTCATTCAAAATATGGAAATTATTGTGAAAACTGCTACTTTATGGAGTTTTTGGTATTTTTCTCTAGCTATCATTCAAAATATGAAAATTATTGTGAAAACTGCTACTTTATGGAGTTTTTAGTATTTTTCTCCAGCTGTCATTCAAAATATGGAAGTTATTGTGAAAACTACTATTTTTATGGAGTTTTTTGTATTTTTCTCTAGCTATCATTCAAAATATGAAAATTATTGTGAAAACTGCTACTTTATGGAGTTTTTAGTATTTTTCTCCAGCTGTCATTCAAAATATGGAAGTTATTGTGAAAACTACTATTTTTATGGAGTTTTTTGTATTTTTCTCTAGCTATCATTCAAAATATGAAAATTATTGTGAAAACTGCTATTTTATGGAGTTTTTAGTATTTTTCTCCAGCTGTCATTCAAAATATGGAAGTTATTGTGAAAACTACTATTTTTATGGAGTTTTTTGTATTTTTCTCTAGCTATCATTCAAAATATGAAAATTATTGTGAAAACTGCTATTTTATGGAGTTTTTAGTATTTTTCTCCAGCTTTCATTCAAAATATGAAAATTATTGTGAAAACTATTATTTTTATGGAGTTTTTAGTATTTTTCTCCAGCTTTCATTCAAAATATGAAAATTATTGTGAAAACTACTATTTTTATGGAGTTTTAAGAATTTTTTCCAGCTATCATTCAAAATATGAAAAATTATTGTGAAAACTACTATTTTTATGGAGTTTTTGTATTTTTCTCTAGCTATCATTCAAAATATCGACATTAGTGTGAAAACTGCTACTTTATGGAGTTTTTTAGTATTTTTCTCCAGCTATAATTCAAAATATCGACATTTAATTGTGAAAACTGCTACTTTAAAGAGTTTTTGGTATTTTTCTCCAGCTATCATTCAAAATTTGGAAATTATTATTGTAAAAATGCCTACTTTCTTAAGTTGTTGTAAAAACTGCTTCTCTATGGTTATGGTAATTGTTTCTCCGGCTTTATCAAAAATAGGACATTTAGTAATTATATTACCCTTATATGACCACTGATTTTATGCAGTGACCTAAATCATCTGATACTAGTCAGTGGTTTTCTCCAGGTAGTCTGGTTTCCACCACTAAAATCTGGTATGTCCATGTGAATGACCATATCTAGATCTGCTAAGTAAACTTTTATGTGTGATTGAAATATAAACACTTGCAAATAATAGACAAAGTGATTTTTACTTTCGCTGTTTATTTTTTGTATACCTTAGTCATTCAGATGTATTGTAGGTCCATTGCAGCCAAGATAAAGTTTTTCTGGGGGCTATCTCTGTTTTTTTTCTGGGTGCCAGGTGCAATGGATGATGGGGAGACATATTGGCCCCGTCTAAGTGTTTTTAAATTCATTGTTTATCATGATCAAGTTTGAAATAATTATCAACGTCTTAATTTTTAATATAAAACGGCCAGTTGTAAAACAGATTGTAAACAATCTATATTATGAAGTATATTTTATTGTGTAGTTCAGCTAGATACCGATACTTTCAAGAAGAAAAACGAAATATTTGTTTTTTAAATCTTATGTCTCGACTATGAAGAAGAATTTGCATATTTTTCTGAAGGTTATTGTTCATTAATGTTTAGCCATATATCATTATTGTTTTCTAATTTAATACATTTTATTGATTTAACTGTTGGCAAAGCCTTTGAAATTATGTTCTTTCATGAAAATCATATGAACTGCACAAATATGCTCCAAAATAAATATGAGAAACTTTATTCTTTTGTCTTGTGGTTGTGATGTGAAAAATTACTAACAGTATTAACTTGTCAGAACCAGACCCTGTCTAATCCAGAACTCTGGTTATTCCTATCTTACCGCCCTCCTAATCCTACAAACTGGACACCTGCGTAAGCGGACCAACAAGTTTGGTCCCTGCAGGCAGCGGCTTCAAATTCCTGTTTAGATAGGTCGAATTAATTAATTATACTGTGTATAAAATTACATTTCTACTTTGAACTGGTCATATAGGTATTACAGTGTGTATTATGTACATAAAGTATGTGTACATTTTCTTTCTGAAATCAAAGACAATCTGCAGAACATACATATATACTATTGGATGTTCCCTTCGCAATTCTAACCATTACTATGGGAATACATTTACCCTTATCTAAGGGAGGTAACTCTGCTCACACTGCTGCAAACAAGTAAATATGAAGTTCTTGGCCTGTATTTATGAAACCGTTCTCATGCCCAAGCATGGATTTTGTGCTCGAGCCTTATTTCTTGTTCCGGCTATAATATTTTTTAAAACATTGTTTTGTCAAAGTTTTGCTTAAAAAATGAAGATCTGTGACTATGGTAACGGTAATTGCCAAACACTGTTTTCACTGTTTACAACTGACTTTATGATAGTTTACTTGATTTAGCATATTTAGGCGAGGTTAAGAAATCTAGTTTGAGCACAGAATCCTTGCTGGGTACGGTAACGGTTTCATGCATAGGGGCCCTGATGCATCTACAACTTACCACTTCTTGTTTACATGATGAGATTTATTTGCAAAATAATTAGAGGTGTTATATTCACATAGAGTGAAATCTGGACATCCTGTTAAATCCGGCTAATTGGTTGGATTACATACTGTGTCATAATACCAGAGATGCATAGATATATTTCTGTCTGGACCAAACAGATTAGGATCTAGATTGTGAAATGCATGATTCAAGATATATTTAAGCATTGAACTGCTTTCAGTTGGCATTCATAGGCAATATGAAGGCCAACTGGACAAAAGCAAATTTAACAAGGCAAGCTAGCCTATGAATGCCAACTGAAAGCAGTTCAATTTTTTATTGACCATTTCTATAAATTTAGATTACTGTTCAATTACACTTTTTAATTATCAAATAATGCATCTATCGTGTATGCCTGTTAAATGAATAGAACAGCCATCACCTGGGGACAGTCAGTGCAGGTATCCAATGCAACAATTATGATGTCATAAAAATGACATTCATAGACTTATGTATGCTAACTGAGTGGGGTAGGTGATATAGAGGCAATGCCATGCAATGGTAAAAAATTCAAATTTGACATAATATTTTTTAATTGTTGACCTTGACATTGGTCTGAATTAAAATTTTTACTCTTTTCAAGTTTTATGAAAATCTTTGGCAATTATCTATAGCAATTCAAATCAGGCATTCACTGGACCTGCATTTAGTATCACCTGCATTAAAGTTGCAGTAAAGAAGTAGAGTAAATTTTGTATAAATGAAAATAGAGTATCGTGGATGACATCAATGAGCACAAATACAGAATTAAACAAATATGGGCATCTTTATACCATCATGTATTTGATAAAATTTAAAATGGGCAAGGGCCTTAACTCTTAATCAGTTCAGCATTTGTGTTTCATGAAAATCCTTTTAAACGTTCTTCAAGAAACCAATGAACAAACAAGAAAGTGCAAAATATATATTTTTAAGTATTGAAAACTATGGTAAATTCAGCAAAAAAAGTGATGATCATTCTTACATTTATTGAAATTTTCGGAGTGCAAGGGCCATAACTCTGAGATTCAATCAATATGTCGTTACAAAATCAACTCAGTTTCAGATCTCCACGCATACAACATCAACAAGTTCCATCCACATCCTTCAAATAGTTCTCTGTAATAGTGGCGGACAAACCAAATGTTGTCAGATGAATGAGGTGGACATATAAGAAAAGAAGCTATAGAACTTGATGGTGCTGGTATATATATATGTTGCCACAGGAAAGGTAATGCGTTAAGTAATGTGGTATATGTCCGGACCTTGGGACATCCATGGAAGGTTGGATAAATTGGGAAAAAAAAACATCCGTCAGATTATCATATTCTCTGTACAGTGCCCCTATAAGCCTTTTTAATTGTGAATGATTAACGATGAAACTAAATGATTTAATGGTACGGTAAACCTCAGTGCACATGTTTACAAGAAATGACCCACAAATATCGGATATATGTGTACAAATTGCCTGAAATTGATGACAATAATGTTGCACATCATTCTTGCCATAATAGATTGGACTTATTTATTTATTTTTTTTATCAGATGTTTGGTTATGATAAAAAATGAAATTTGAAAGGTGCATTTTTTTGGAAACGTATAACTGTATATACATTCATGAACAATTATTACCTATAACTATTATAATAGTTCCCCACTTATGAATCAACAAAGATAATCTTCACCCCAAACTACTTTCAAATGACTGACTTATACAACACCCAACTCTCCAATCAAATCTAGTTTTCATTCTGCTCAAAAAAATTCTTAATGTATATCAATTCAGTTAGCTCTTCAGTATGATATCAGTAACTAAGCTAAATGGACTTTAATAACACAAATTCCCATGTTTTTGCCCTAGAGGTTAGTTATTTAGTATGATAGTTTGAGTAATTAAATAGGATAATTTTAAAACTGTGAAGTGGACTCTAGCGCAAATGTTGATGCAGATATGGCTGCAAAACAACATCTTAGTTTCGCTTATCTCGTCGAAGGCGAGACAAAAACTGGTTTCCCTTCACGAGGTTCCGAATATGGAACAAATCCTTTCACTCTTATGGAAGAAGAAGAGTTGGTTCAAATTTGGCTTTGTTGTTTATGGAAAAAAGTTGACTGACACTGCACCATGGTAATTACGGGCAGGTAAGCTGAACAATCTCTGTGACCTTGAAAATGAACAACTTACATTGTAAATAGAAAATAAGCAATATTAAATATTAACCAACATGTTTATTGACATGTATACAAATAAATACATCAACAGAACAATTTCATCCCTCACACACATAATATTATACATGATTTAAGCTTATAAATATTTCTCTTGAACCCAACATAAAAACTTTTAATTTGATATTGCAACAGTTCTTTTTAAATCCCAGTTGGTGAGGAATTAAAGATAAGTAAATAAGTGCCTCTGCCAACAGAAGATAATTGTTTTGTTTAGGGTATAGAAACACAAAACCGCCTGTGATTCTATGACTGTAACTAAACAATAAAGAAATGTATCAAGTTATAACATTAACAAGTAAACAAGAGAATCAGAGGGCCTGTATTGCTCACCTGGACATTTGTGAAATCATGGAAAAATATTCTAGATAAAAGTATTTTGCAAGTTTATTTCAGTATTTTGAGTATACTTGGCTTACAAACGTTCCAGACTAAATGAAACTGTATACTTCTCTATCCAAACATGCTGGTCAGCTAACATCATTGGTACTGCAGAAAAAGTTGTAAAGGATCATTGATTTGAGGAAACTTGTCCTACTTGATGGCAGGTATAGCTACTGACCTAGAATCGGTACTCTGGGCCTTCCCGTTATTTAGAAGATATGTAAATGTTTTTGCAGATTTAACCTGTGTGACATTGAAAGTAAGTCAAGGTCATTCGTTTGAGTATTGAGTGTGGTATTTCATTGTAGGTGCCAGGTGGCCAAGCATATTATCATTATTCCAAAAATTTTACATATCTAACCACTATGATCCTAAAAGTAATCAAGGAATCTTTAAAAAAACTTCATACAGGTACCTACTGGTAAAGTATCAGTACTCCAGGTCTTCTGAAACTAGAATAGACAAATGAATCTGAACTGCGGGGCATATTTTCCTGTTTTCGGATTCCCCAATTTCTCACAAGGTTTAAATGATTCACAGCAATAATCAATAATAAAAGGATTGTACAAGTTTAAACCCAATGAGGAAAGTTGATAGTACCATTGCCCTGGGCCTTTTTGTTCTTCAGAAGAAGATTTTCAAAGATTTTTTTACATATTTGACCCCTATGACCCAGGCACCTACTTAACTATAAAAACCCTGACTAACTTCTTTTGGTTATTTCGAAGAAGTCATTTAAAGTAAAAAGTTGATGCTAGATGAATGAAGGACACTGTTCCATAGCACAAGCTTCCTCAGACCTGGTGAGCTTAAAATATTAATAGATGTTGTACACATTGAAATTTTCGCATACCAAGAGAAAGGGTCCTTTGTAAATTGTCAGAACACCTAAAACATCTAAAATGATTTACGGAAGGTTCATGATATCAAAAACAACTACATTTAAAACCATTATTCCGGTTTCTCCCCATTATTCTCAAACAAATCTTTAAGAAGAATTATAAATATCATAAATGATAAATATTTATTAATATGATCTCTATATTGCAAAATTGAGTACTTGTTGCCCAAGTTTAAAGGATGACATACACAAGTTTGGTTGAAATCCCTTTGTACAAAATTAATTTGAATCATCCTTGTTGAAGGATGCTTCAGGCCAAATTTACTCAAAAACCCACTAAGCTGTCTATAATGCCAGTCTTATATATATACCATAATGTTTTGATGTCATTTAATTTGGGAAAAAAGTTCAATATTTCATACACCACACTTCAATGAATTCATGACTGAAAAGTTACAATCCTTGAAGCGTTTCACAAACCAAGATTTAGGTACTATCTAATAGACGTAAGAATCTAGAACCGTGGGGCATATTTTCCTGTTTTTACAGATTTCGCCAATTTCTCACAAGATTTAGATGATTCACAGAATAAATCAAATTGAAAGTGAAAATACAGAATTTCGTCCCAATAATGAACACTTTCACCCATGGCGTAGGGGACTCATGGATATCCAGGATGAGTCAGTGTGAATCCATGCACAACGTACGTAGCTATGATTTCTTCATCAATATTGACCAAACATTGTTTCCTTTCATAGAACTCGGTAAAATTCGTGAGAAATGTGTCCCACAGAGAATATTTATGCGAGTTTCTCAGCTCGAATCGTTAGATATGGCATGTATGTAGTCTGTTTTGTTTCCTCTGGAGAATTAGCCACAAATATACTGTATTACTCTGCCACACATGAGCCAGAAGTCGGTTTTATTTGGTGCTCCCTCCGATGTTTGAAAACCAGCTGGACAACTCCGACATGCTGGACATGCTTCCAAGTTTGTTGTAAAATGAACTTGTCATGTCGGAGCTAGAGCTGGGCTGAGGAAGGACAGCCGCTGCTTTCTCTGTCAGGGAATCACTGCCTGCCATAACACCCTGTAAAACAGTCAGAGAGACAGGCTGGTGAAATTATCAACTTAATTATGCCCTGTAAAACAGTCAGAGAGACAGGCTGGTGAAATTATCAACTTAATTATGCCCTGTAAAACAGTCAGAGGGACAGGCAGGTGTTATTATCAACTTAATTATGCCCTGTAAAACAGTCAGAGGGACAGGCTGGTGTTATTATCAACTTAATTATGCCCTGTAAAACAGTCAGAGAGACAGGCTGGTGTTATTATCAACTTAATTATGCCCTGTAAAACAGTCAGAGAGACAGGCTGGTGTTATTATCAACTTAATTATGCCCTTTAAAACAGTCAGAGGGACAGGCTGGTGTTATTATCAACTTAATTATGCCCTGTAAAACAGTCAGAGGGACAGGCTGGTGAAATTATCAACTTAATTATGCCCTGTAAAACAGTCAGAGGGACAGGCTGGTGTTATTATCAACTTAATTATGCCCTGTAAAACAGTCAGAGGGACAGGCTGGTGAAACTATCAACTTAATTATGCCCTGTAAAACAGTCAGAGAGACAAGCTTGGTGAAATTATCAACTTAATTATGCCCAGTAAAACAGTCAGAGAGACAGGCTGGTGAAATTATCAACTTAACTACGCCCAGTAAAACAGTCAGAGGGACAGGCTGGTGAAATTATCAACTTAATTACGCCCTGTAAAACAGTCAGAGGGACAGGCTGGTGAAATTATCAACTTAATTACGCCCAGTAAAACAGTCAGAGGGACAGGCTGGTGAAATTATCAACTTAATTTTGCCCTGTAAAACAGTCAGAGGGACAGGCTGGTGAAATTATCAACTTAATTATGCCCAGTAAAACAGTCAGAGGGACAGGCTGGTGAAATTATCAACTTAATTTTGCCCTGTAAAACAGTCAGAGGGACAGGCTGGTGAAATTATCAACTTAATTATGCCCTGTAAAACAGTCAGAGGGACAGGCTGGTGAAATTATCAACTTAATTATGCCCTGTAAAACAGTCAGAGGGACAGGCTGGTGAAATTATCAACTTAATTATGCCCTGTAAAACAGTCAGAGGGACAGGCTGGTGAAATTATCAACTTAATTATGCCCTGTAAAACAGTCAGAGGGACAGGCTGGTGAAATTATCAACTTAATTATGCCCTGTAAAACAGTCAGAGGGACAGGCTGGTGTTATTATCAACTTAATTACGCCCTGTAAAACAGTCAGAGGGACAGGCTGGTGAAACTAGAACACTGATACATCAGAAAGGGCCCCGCAATAAGTCTGATGCTCCAATGAATATTGGTATTTTAGAGTTATAGTACAGTGATGTTAAATTTGTAAGTGTTAGAAAACAATTATAAACAAGATCATTCATTGATAGGAAAATGTCAAAATTGTTTTGACAGCTAAAATCCAAAAGGGTCGACCTTGAACTATGAGTTTGATCATTGTCAGTTAACTCTTGGTTTTTTTGTTCACTACTTTGCATAATCGAATAGTGACCAGTTAAAAACAGCAAAGATTCAGTATTTTCATGTTAATGTTAAAATCCAATATGGCCGCCTAACAGCCATTTTGAATCCGACTTGCATGAAATACTACACATGTGATCTAGGATGAATGAGGAATCATCAGTTCCAATTTGATACAAATCCTTCATCTCCTGCAAACATTTTTGTGCAGAAGACAAAAAACGGACAGACGGACGGACGGACAGACAACCTGATTACTATAGGGCACCCGCATCTCTCGATGCGGGGCCCTAATTATCAACTTAATTATGCCCTGTAAAACAGTCAGAGGGACAGGCTGGTGAAATTATCAACTTAGTTACGCTCTGTAAAACAGTCAGAGGGACAGGCTAGTGAAATTATCAACTTAATTTTGCCCTGTTAAACAGTCAGAGGGACAGGCTGGTGAAATTATCAACTTACCCAATGTAGGGACTGTGACAGGTGACTTACCCTATGTAGGGACTGTGACAGGTGACTTACTCTATGTAGGGACTGTGACAGTACGGTTGACTTACCCTATGTAGGGACTGTGACAGGTGACTTACCCTATGTAGGGACTGTGACAGGTGACTTACCCTATGTAGGGACTGTGACAGGTGACTTACTCTATGTAGGGACTGTGACAGGTGACTTACTCTATGTAGGGACTGTGACAGGTGACTTACCCTATGTAGGGACTGTGACAGGTGACTTACTCTATGTAGGGACTGTGACAGGTGACTTACCCTATGTAGGGACTGTGACAGGTGACTTACCCTATGTAGGGACTGTGACAGGTGACTTACCCTATGTAGGGACTGTGACAGGTGACTTACCCTATGTAGGGACTGTGACAGGTGACTTACTCTATGTAGGGACTGTGACAGGTGACTTACCCTATGTAGGGACTGTGACAGATGATTTACCCTATGTAGGGACTGTGACAGGTGACTTACCATATGTAGGGACTGTGACAGTACGGTTGACTTACCCTATGTAGGGACTGTGACAGGTGACTTACCCTATGTAGGGACTGTGACAGGTGACTAATTACTCTATGTAGGGACTGTGACAGTACGGTTGGCTTACCCTATGTAGGGACTGTGACAGGTGACTTACTCTATGTAGGGACTGTGACAGGTGACTTACCCTATGTAGGGACAGTGACAGGTGACTTACCCTATGTAGGGACTGTGACAGGTGACTTACCCTATGTAGGGACAGTGACAGGTGACTTACCCTATGTAGGGACTGTGACTGGTGACTTACCCTATGTAGGGACTGTGACAGTACGGTTGACTTACCCTATGTAGGGACTGTGACAGGTGACTTACCCTATGTAGGGACTGTGACAGTACGGTTGACTTACCCTATGTAAGGACTGTGACAGGTAACTTACCCTATGTAGGGACTGTGACAGGTGACTTACCCTATGTAGGGACTGTGACAGGTGACTTACTCTATGTAGGGACTGTGACAGGTGACTTACCCTATGTAGGGACTGTGACAGGTGACTTACTCTATGTAGGGACTGTGACAGGTGACTTACCCAATGTAGGGACTGTGACAGGTGACTTACTCTATGTAGGGACTGTGACAGGTGACTTACCCTATGTAGGGACTGTGACAGGTGACTTACCCTATGTAGGGACTGTGACAGGTGACTTACTCTATGTAGGGACTGTGACAGGTGACTTACTCTATGTAGGGACTGTGACAGTACAGTTGACTTACCCTATGTAGGGACTGTGACAGGTGACTTACCCTATGTAGGGACTGTGACAGGTGACTTACCCTATGTAGGGACTGTGACAGGTGACTTACCCTATGTAGGGACTGTGACTGGTGACTTACCCTATGTAGGGACTGTGACAGGTGACTTACCCTATGTAGGGACTGTGACAGGTGACTTACCCTATGTAGGGACTGTGACAGGTGACTTACTCTATGTAGGGACTGTGACAGGTGACTTACCCTATGTAGGGACTGTGACAGGTGACTTACCCTATGTAGGGACTGTGACAGGTGACTTACCCTATGTAGGGACTGTGACAGGTGACTTACCCTATGTAGGGACTGTGACAGGTGACTTACCCTATGTAGGGACTGTGACAGGTGACTTACCCTATGTAGGGACTGTGACAGGTGACTTACCCTATGTAGGGACTGTGACAGGTGACTTACCCTATGTAGGGACTGTGACAGTATAGGAGATGGCATGGTAGAGTTGCTAGGCTGAGTACTCAGTGGCAGCAGTATGAATCGGTTTTGACACGAGGTCAGAGGCAGGACATTGTGCTGCTCCTGGTGAGTTGTCTGGAGTCCTCGGCCACTGCTGAACATCCCCAGCTTATCTAAACTGGTCAGGGCACCATACAACACCTAGGTTACACAGAAGTCGACACATCAACCTTTTTGTGAACATGAAATACTTCATGCAAGTGATATAATTGGTTGTAAACTATATAATAAATCTTTAGATGAGATATCAATATATTTGGGATTTTTTTTTTTTATTTGTATCAAAAGGAAAACAAAAACATTTCCCAACAAAAAAATTATATATATTTGGGAAAATCTTTGTTATAGCAATTGGTGTATCACATCTGGTATCCATGAATGGAGTTATCAAGGTGTGGAAAATCAGGATATATAGTAGGTTGTTTGTGGGTACCCAGGAAGTGTATATATCTGTGTGGAGGTGTGTGTCAGTCATACTGTATGTGTTTATTGTTGTTGTATCATGTACATTGTGTTGAATATCATATAAGTTACCAAAAGAAGGAAACACCGACCTTCTACAATATCTACAAATAGTAACCTTTTAAACAAGATAACTAGGACAGTAACTTTGACTTAAAACAACACCTGTTGGACATAACCAGTAGATAAACACAAGGTTTTCAATTCCACAATATGTAATAATAATAATAATATACAATATTTGATATAGCGCCCTATCTAGCTAACATAAGCCACTCTGAAGTGCTTTACAGTACAAAGATATACAATTCTTATACAATTAACACATATAGTTCTATCATATACAATTCAGAGGAGTTTGCAGGAGCTGCCATATCAGGCCTTAAATACTTGTCTTATACCACTTGGCTAATATCTCCCTATGTGTGTGTATGTATGTGTGTGTGCTGGAGATGAATTGTGTTCTGTTTGTAGTGGGACTGTGTTTACAACAGCATCTTTTATAGTGCCACCTCACTTGAATGCTACAGCACAGATACTGCAACACCCACCCCAAACCATTTTATACTCCACCTGGGTTGTTATAGTTGTGTGGGCAGAAGAAAAACACTTTCTCTGAATTATGTATTAAATTCCCATCCTTCCACTATCAACCCTGGCCCCTATTGACTCGATCTGCTCACGGGAAACTTACATTCCTCCTCTATACAAAATTGAGTTTCCTTAATTGCAAAAGTATTGATTTTGAAGACATCCCGAACTATCCCCGGCCTGTAACCTGTGACCCCCAGATATATACCCTCCATTTTATTACGTAAATTGAGTCCCCCCTGGCCTGGGATTATCTACACCAAATTCAGTTTAAACCTCTCCTCCCACCATATGTAATTTATATTGCATGTTCACCCTAACAGGCCAAGCCACTAAAAACTGAATTCATTTTGCCACAGATGAAAACAACCAATTGTGAAAAAGGTGGAAACCCACATTTTTCAGTGGTTTGAATGGGAAATTTATACAATTAACATTACAGAAAAATTATCAAAAAAAAGAATTCCTCCTTTTGGAAGAGGATTTTCATCCCTGTTTTGCCCAAGGATATTCACAACAAACTTTGGTAAATAAAAGAATGTTTATTTTAAGATCCCCCTAAATTTCCATGATAAAGCTCTGCCCCATGGTAAGGTTGCACATCCTTTCCTTATACAAAACTGAGACCCCTTTGCCATAGGTTTCTACACCCCAAATTGGTTTCAAACCATTTATACAGAAGAAGGACTTTTCAGATTTTCTGTATTTCCCATATTGATCCATACAGTCTGTTTATACGATCTGAGTCCCCTTTGCCCTAGCATGAGCTAGGACAAATTTAGTCAAAATCCACCAAGTCTTTCAGGACAAGTAGCATTATAAAGGGAAGTTGATGACGACAGATGCCACTCACCAATTGGAGAAAAACTTACTGTTGATCTCTGTGTCTGCTTGGTGAGGTGAGCCTGGATGTAAGGCGAGAAAACATCCAGGTCGAACGGGTCGATCTTCTCCTCCAGCCTCTCTATCACTCGCCGGGACCGCTGCTGGTACAACTTACTTTCCTACGTAATATAAATACACACATATTCAAGCATTGAAGTGTTTTGATATGGTCTTTATGGTCGATTTAAATGACAGAGCTTTACAGGCACACATCGTATTGGACGCTAGCGCATTATGATATGTTTGCCTACAAAGTTCTGCCATCTATACAATCATAAAGACCATATCTAAACACTTCAATGCTTATATTTGCATTTCCTATCTATGTTGCTGATTTTAATTTGATTTATGCTGTGATAAATGCTTCATTATTGACATCTAAATTCGTAAAATGGAACAGCAATTTTGATGGCGAGCCATCACCGTTCCTATGCCAAAACCAATGACGATATAACGGTGACACGCTGGGTAATTTGTCTTGCATTCACGTTAACAGGTAGGAGGCATATAAATTTGTTGTGTGTACACAACGAGATAAAACGGCATATAAATTTGTTGTGTGTACACAACGAGATGAAATGGCATATAAAGGTGCAGTTTCAAAACTGCCCACGTTTGCATTTCCTTCATACTTCACATGTCAATTACCTGTGACAAATCAATCATCCAAATATATTTCTTGATTTATTTCATTACCTGGGAGTCTTAGGATTGCACCTTGTCGAAGTCCTTATAACACAAGATGGGTACCCCAACATTTTTCTTTTCTAAATCACTATCTTATTTCAAATTTAGATTTTACCTAGTGGAATGCAATAAGGGGACCATAAAGATTATTCTAATACCATATTGGCATATACCTATGTAATGAAATGATTGTTTTTGTAAACTTAATTTGAAAATTACTCCAAAAATTAAACAAAAACCGACACAAATGTCAAGTTCGCTTCAATATTTATATATGTTATGGTATGTGTCAAGCTATGATTTTTATTCAAAATAAGGGCATATATATCCTCTCTACGTGAAAAAAGTTTCGTGCAATTTGGAAACCGGTAAAATAGTTTTTGAAACTGAAATAATGAATGTGGTCAAATTTTTTAGACATGTCAGTTTTATTCAAAAATGTCTTAAAGTTTCACTGAAATACTTCATCACCAGGTAAAGATAAAAGTCATGAAATAATCATTTATTATCATCAGTATACGCCTCAGAAAGTGTAAATTTTTGCTTTGTTGGTTGGAAAATAATTTTCAAGCAAGAAGTATCCCACATTTTCCATCCCCACTGTTGTACAAGAAGAGCTACTACTAATGCATATGTTAGTTTCGCACTTGTATGTAATATTAAGTATGAATTGATAAGGTAAATACTACACAGTTCGATTAAACATCATAAAGAACTCTTTTTCAGAATCGGGCTTTGAAACTTTATTTGGAGGGGTGAATAATTGTGGCCGGTAACTGTATATTTCAGCATAAGGTATAAAACAAGGTGTTCCACTCCCTCATTTCTATTACTGTCCGCATCAAGACAGCACATAGTCTGTTTATAGCTTACTGAATGTTTGTGTATATATATATATCTAAATGGATTAGACGTAATTATACCCATTCAGACTTTCATAACACACACTTATTGACAGTGATGATAAAGTATGTTAAGTTTCATTTGGATCACTCATGAAAGGTGGTAGTAATTCACTGTACAAAATATACCACAAAGAAAGGCGGCCATTTTTTCAGCCATCTTGGATTTTTTCAAAAACAAAATCATGTCATGCACTACCACTCATCATGATGAAAAAGTATGCCAAGATTCACTGAGATCCATCAGGCTGCATGTATGTAGAAGTAGTTCCCACAACAAAATATAAACAGTAGCGCCATTTTGTCGGCCATTTTGAATTTTTTTAAACCAAAAACATGTAATGCACTACTACTCATCACAATGATAGAGTACTTCAAATGTCATTGGGATCCACCGAGACATGTAGAAATAGTTCAATAAACAACTGTTAACAAATGTGAGACCTGACATGACCAACCGACCAGACAACATGCGCGATTCCTATATATCCCCCTCCCTCCAGCCCTAACCGTCACTTTGTGAAGCGGGTCATTATAACAGGGTCACTGCTGGTGTAAAAGAGCCACATAATGTAGTAATACAGGTCTTTGTACCCAAAGGGGTTAAACCTTTAAGATTTGAACAAAGAAGTAGTCTCAGATGTGCAACATAAGGCCCATTTTGGTCTCTTGTTAGGATTTGCAAAAGAGAGACCTTTTCACTGACAGGTGACTCACTTTAATTTGTTTTGGTATGTAATAGATTACATAACATGGCAAGCTTTAAATCGGCGCATCTAGATATAACCAACAAAATGTTTCAGTCAACATGGTGTATTTTCATTTTTCAAGAATCTGCATTTTTGAAACTCTGCAGCTTAAAATTATATGTTACCGGTTGTAAAATGTCTTCAAATTCCTTATGCATTAACAACAGATATATGGCCTAATTCATACTTGAAATTATACCTTGACAACAACTGAAACATATTTAAAATGAAAACTGAAATTTTGTAAAAATACATTTTTTGGTCGATTTTGGGAGAAAACATAATATTTTTAATTTTTTTTTCATTTTTACTCAAAACAAATGGGGGTATGCATCGGCCTAAACTGATAGGTATTATTTAACATTATTATTTAAAATTTATAAAACATGAAATATTGATAGTGTGGCAGAAGTTAACTGGAAGATACCCCTTTTTCCGGTCAGGACATGAAAAAAGTCAGCCCTGCTCAATTCTGAGTATGTGAATGGAATTGAAAAGTCCAGTAATATCACAGATGCACTTCAGGCAATAACCAAATGCAGTATTAAAAAATTCTAAGCGTGGGCATATCCCTATGGAAATTCATCATAGGCTGAAACTCCACCTTTGCTGTGTGTACACGAGATGAAATAGCATATAAATTTGCTGTGTGTACACAACAAGATGAAATGGCATATACATTTGTTGTGTGTACATGACCAGGATAGTAAAAGAGATCAGGATTAGATGGATAAAACTCCCTTTTAAGCCAAGTTAACACATCCTTTATCTTTACAATAAGTATTTCTCTTGAACCAGTAAAATGTTTAAAGGCCCAATATACGTAATTTTCGGCAAAACTTGAAGAGAAAATCAAGCCTCATAACTTCTTATATTTTTAGATTTAGTTAAGATTAACTGGTATCAGCAATATTCAAGATGAATTCTTTCGTGGTTACTGGTACAGCAGCAGTTGAAACACGCTATTTGTAAACACGCGACCATTTCGAACCGTCTTCTACCTTAGGTTTGTTGTTGAAGTGGGCCTCACCTGAATTATTTTCAATTCTTTGGATTTTTTTGTCAACAATTTCTTTTTAGTTACCGCTCAGGTTTACTTCATTTTAGGCTTATTTTTGCATGGTTATCAACTGGATTTTTTTTCAGAATTTTTCATTATCACGAAAATTTCCCTGAAGTTACGTATATTGGGCCTTTAAGACTTGAGCTTAATTTTGTAACTTTGGTCACAGTACCTGTTGATCGTCTTTCCTTGGAATGATGCGGACCACAAACTTGACATCGTACAACAGTTGTAAAGCCGTCTGCTGGGACAAACACAAAGAACTGCCCGTCTTTTTCTTCCTACAGGCATTGAGAATTTCCTCGTGACAGGAGAGGATACCGTTTGATACGTTCACTACCAACTCCTCAACAACTTTTCTGTAATATGAACAAGACAAAGCCTTAAAAGAGCGTAGCTTTAGTTAATCTCTGATATTTACTGAGAATTAGCCATGATGAAATGTTTTAATTAAGAATGAGATAAGATTTCCATAATTTGAAGTCGGCAAGTCGATTTCTATGATCTGAAGTCCGCAAGTCTACATCCAAGTTTTGGAAGCAACAACAAAGAGATAATTGTAACAAACAGCTGAAAGATATTCCAGCTGTTTTTCAACCACCAAGACAATTTGGGTGACAAATAGTTAGGGCTACATGATTATTTATCTGTCACCAAAATTGTATTCATATCGACTGTATTCTACATCTGGTAACAGTTCAATGCTTATATTTACATTACGGATATTTTCTAAATATTCCCATGTCTATTTCTTCTGAATATAGTCGTTAAACATTCTCCATTTTCCGTGTGTGTTTCTTTACTTGAAGAGCCTGACTTAAATCAACCTTATCTGAGCTTTTTACTTAAAGCCATTGTACATGTTATTCAAGGCGGAGTGCAAAGCATTGACGTAATGTAGTCCAATATGGCATCAGAAATAACGTCATGTGATGCGGATTGCAAATTGTAGTATACAGTGTGATATACTACAATTTGGCTTACTTATGATATATAGGCGAATGCAACACAGAATATAAATATTGTATGACATGCTTCCTGTTTCCCCACTGGAGGGCTACTTTTGGACGAACAAAAATACCGGCAATATGTAGCAAGAAGAAGCAACTCTGTTTACATAATTATGTAATTTGTTAACATTCAACAGCTTCGCTCAGACACCTTTGGTGCGCGAGAGCTACACTATTATTGGTCATTTCTGGTCAGCACTTTCTTGATTTCATCTACATTCCATTTGTAAACAGAATTAGTAAGAAATCATCAATGATTTTTTTAAAGCAAGATTTGATGAAATATATTTTAATCTTTGGTATATCATTTGATTTTGATCATTAAACCTTAATGAAACTTTTGGAAAACAAACATGACTGACAGGCAGCCATCTTGAATGTTTAATGCATAAGTTTATTAGAGCTTGTTGTACATATCAAAATTTGGGACTGAACAGAAAAGGTAGATAAAAAACAGGCTTTTGATCAGAAATAACTTGAGGGTTCCCAACAAAGTTTCATTTTTGTCAATATGATCAAGATCCAGTAAACTTACTTGTGTATGGTGTGTGCTCCTACTCTGTTGATTTCCCGACACAAACTGAACAAGAGGTCATGTACGTACCAGGAGGCCTGTAATACGAAGTCGTTGACAGTATGAACTCCAAAATAATGCAGTGTTTCCTGTCAGCTTAGAATACCCCAATATAGTGTATTATAATTCGCATGGTTGCATGGCAACACTCGTGCTGTGATCCTATAAAATTGAGGCTCTTTTTTCCCCCCACAAAACTTGATTAAAATCCTGTGTTTCACATGGAAAAAGGATTCAGAATATTTATTTCTAATGAGCCCTGCCCTTCCTGCACATTTAGGTAAACTAAGTCCTATTTTTTAAAGGATTTTAACCACAAAATATGGTCGGAAAACTTAAGATTTAATTGGGTGGGAATTATTCTTCCTGTTATCTCAGATTTAGTGTAAAGATTGGAAGGGACCAACAAAATACTTCAAATTGACCGGGTCTTTGAGTTATACCAGTTTGAGATCAAATTGACAGGGTGTTTGAGTCATACCAGTTTGAGATCAAATTGACAGGGTGTTTGAGACATACCAGTTTGAGATCAAATTGACAGGGTGTTTGAGTCATACCAGTTTGAGATCAAAATGACAGGGTCTTTGAGTTATACCAGTTTGAGATCAAATTGACAGGGTCTTTGAGTCATACCAGTTTGAGATCAAATTGACAGGGTGTTTGAGTCATACCAGTTTGAGATCAAAATGACAGGATCTTTGAGTCATACCAGTTTGAGATCAAAATGACAGGATCTTTGAGTCATACCAGTTTGAGATCAAAATGACAGGATCTTTGAGTCATACCAGTTTGAGATCAAATTGACAGGATCTTTGAGTCATACCAGTTTGAGATCAAAATGACAGGGTCTTTGAGTCATACCAGTTTGAGATCAAATTGACAGGGTGTTTGAGTCATACCAGTTTGAGATCAAAATGACAGGATCTTTGAGTCATACCAGTTTGAGATCAAAATGACAGGGTCTTTGAGTCATACCAGTTTGAGATCAAATTGACAGGATCTTTGAGTCATACCAGTTTGAGATCAAAATGACAGGGTTTTTGAGTCATACCAGTTTGTGATCAAATTGACAGGATCTTTGAGTCATACCAGTTTGAGATCAAAATGACAGGGTCTTTGAGTCATACCAGTTTGAGATCAAATTGACAGGATCTTTGAGACATACCAGTTTGAGATCAAATTGACAGGGTGTTTGAGTCATACCAGTTTGAGATCAAATTGACAGGGTGTTTGAGTCATACCAGTTTGAGATCAAATTGACAGGATCTTTGAGTCATACCAGTTTGAGATCAAATTGACAGGGTGTTTGAGTCATACCAGTTTGAGATCAAATTGACAGGATCTTTGAGTCATACCAGTTTGAGATAACGAGGTTATTTTATTTCATTCACTCAAGCATATGACTGTAAATGTCATCACTGATGTCAGACATACAACGTAAACATCAGTTAAACCTCATCACCTGCATAGGAATCCGGATCTTAGAGCTCACGTTCTTGCCACTTTCTGTTTCTTCTTGAATGTTAACCTCGTCCCACCTCTGTAAAATTAAATGTAAAGTTTTGAAACCTCTTATAGAGAAATCAGTGTTTGAACAATGTATTACCTAGGTACATTATATCACAATAAAGTTCAATCACAATCTCTACCCTTGCATGTTTTCTTTCTTTGATTTAACAGATTTCAACATTCTCAATTTTAATACAAGAGACCCCATGGGCCTGTATTGTCCACCTGATATTAGTATCACACTTGTAAATTATCAATAACGTGGACTTAAATAAAGTTACAGACAATGTTACTGTTTGCTATAAATAGATTTAACCCTATCAGCCTAAGTGTGATCTACTCCACTGAAACTTAAACAATAACATTCAGTTGAATAGCCTTTATATCCAGGCATGCTATAGCCATGTTACCCTTAGAATTTTTGGTTATATTTTTTGGGGTTATTAAGAAGAACTCGTCTGAAGAATTTGACATTTTTGACCCCTACGACCTTGAAAGTACAAAAGTCATGTAGTTCAACTTCATTCATTTTTACAAACTTGCCTGTCTCTGAAAACTACTTCTTAATAAGAACAAGTGATCCCAGAGAGATATTGGCAGACAATCTCCATTTGTTCATAAAAAGTTGGATCTTTTCCATTCTTTTCTTTTACATGTATTTAATTTTAGTTATATGAAATTTGACGGTTCATTTAAGAAAAGGCATTATTAATTTAAAGATGGTAGCCTGTGCGCAATTTTTTTTTCTGGTCGGTCCTAAAATCAATAGAGCACAACTAGGGACCAAGGAGAACCTGCCTATGAATTTTGGGAAAGATCCATCATTTGATTTCTCAAGATATAAAGGTACCAAAATTGTTTAAGGTTGGATAACGGTCGAAAGACCACAGACACAGGGCGATTTGAATAGCCTACCATCATCAGATGGTGGGCTGAAAATGTAACTTCCTGCAACCCCTTGCTACACGCAGACATAGATTTTTTTAGGGGCTAAGGTTGCCAAGTTGCTAAGGTGTCCCGGCATTCTACCACTAGCCCTCCATCTCTATGTTGCGAATTTGAATCCCTTGTGGGGTAGTTGCCAGGTACTGACCGTTGGTCGGTGGTTTTTCTCTGGGTACTCCAACTTTTCTCCACCCCCTAAACCTGGCATGGCTTTATATGACCCTGGCTGTTAATAGGACATAAAACAAAATCAACCAAACCTAAACGTAGACTTTCCACCGTACCACTGGGTGTTGATACTTACCGTACATGTTGTTATTGCGTCTTTGCCTTGTGGGTTGCTGATGCAAGCTTTGAAGTCCTTTAACACGGTGGCACAAAGATACTCTACCCATATCCTACAAACCAGTAAACGTGTATCAGATCCATGGTAATATAATAGATTAAGTTACAACTAGACACAAAAACGTCTACGTTCTACATTATTATGTACATTTTCTACCACAATACCTTGTGTTATTCCACTCTCAGACCATTGTATAAACGTGCTGACTGTTGGATAAATATATGTTATATACCACTAGTGGAATATGACCTTCCGGACTTTTGATAGGTTGAGAAGTTGAACTTTGACCAGAAATCATGTGGGTCAATGCAATGTGCTGATTGTTGACGTCCCTAAAGCTCGTGTCTTTTGTAACTTTTAAAAAATAATTAACTCGAGTGAAATAAATTCCATATCCAACAACCACTCGTTGTGTAACTTCTATATATATACCATCAAAACTTATTAATTACAACAATAAATATAAGTAGAATTGCAACTGCGAGTAATACTGAAAGTCATCCCTCGACATCCTCAACCCAATCTGTTCAAACAGAAACGGAGGTGACAGTAGAATCAGTCTGTAGTATCACATGATACAGTATACATCCTTTCCTAATTTAATGAAAATTGCAGTCAATATTTGAGTTTTGATCAGATGCCAGCAAATGGCAGACATTTTGTCAGATTTCAAATGGAAGTAACAGTTGTTTTCCTAGTCTCATATAAAAACTTACTACAAAATTCGAGTGTAATTGGGCAATATCTAAATTTTGAATAATCAGGGCAGTGGGGGCCATTTTATCAAATTAATTTGACTTTGAATAATTAACAGCCATTACATATAGACCAACTGCAATACAGTGCACTCCTCTTTATATCATATTGCATTTGTCAGACAAAAACATGATATTAACAGGAATGTGACATTAAGAGAAACATATTTTCCACGAAATCTTAAGTGCATTTCCAATCTCCATAACTAAAAGTAAGCTATTCAATGTACATATGAAGATGTTTCAATATATAGATAACATTATTTCAATTAAAAATAATTTTGGGGGGTATTTTTTATTTTTTATGCAACATTTTGTGCAAGTTGTATCTGAAATCATGGGAAATGACATCATTTTCTGGATATTTTATATAACTGGTTAAAAAAACCCATGATATTAAGAGAAATTCACCTCAAAATACATGATATTAACCAAATAAAATTACATGGATTATATAGAGAGAACAATGGTGTTTGGGAAAAACATGATATAAAGAGGAATGTGATATTAACAGGGGTGATATTAAGTGGAGTCCTCTGTATAATAGTGATCAACAAACAAAAATAAAATAATAATAATAGCCTTACGCTATTTGAAACATTTCTGAAAAAGGAGATCACAGTACCCTTGGGAAACTGATACAAGTATCCTCGAGAAACTGATACAAGTACACTCGGGAAACTGATACAAGTACCCTGGGGAAACTGATACAAGTAGCCTCGGGAAACTGATACAAGTAGCCTCGGGAAACTGATACAAGTACCCTGGGGAAACTGATACAAGTATCCTGGGGAAACTGATACAAGTAGCCTCGGGAAACTGATACAAGTACCCTGGGGAAACTGATACAAGTACCCTGGGGAAACTGATACAAGTAGCCTCGGGAAACTGATACAAGTACCCTCGGGAAACTGATACAAGTACCCTCGGGAAACTGATTCAAGTACCCTCGGGAAACTGATACAAGTACCCTTGGGAAACTGATACAAGTACCCTCGGGAAACTGATTCAAGTACCCTCGGGAAACTGATACAAGTACCCTTGGGAAACTGATACAAGTACCCTCGGGAAACTGATACAAGTACCCTCGGGAAACCCAGTCATACAAGTACCCTCGGGAAACTGATACAAGTACCCTCGGGAAACTGATACAAGTACCCTGGGGAAACTGATACAAGTACCCTGGGGAAACTGATACAAGTACCCTCGGGAAACTGATACAAGTACCCTCGGGAAACCCAGTCATACAAGAGATGATGTTTGTGAACACTTGTGTGAAGTTTTGTGCCAAATGGATAAATTATGAAGTGTGTGGATCAGTACTAGAGAAGCTGAACATTTATTTATTGTAACCATGACATATGTTTTTAATACAGAAGGTTGAAACATGAACTCAAAATAGGCCAAAAGTATTGTTATCTCCCTTGTTGGGAAGTGTTTTTGAAACAAATTTGTGCCATGAAATTAATATATGACACCATAATTGGAATAATGTCATCCTATTGTCCCATGGCACCAAATCGTCACAAAAACACTTCCCAGAAGTCCATATTGTATTTACCATTGTGGTGTATCAAGGGAAACAACATCACTTTCGGGAAAGGCCTATAGAAGTGATGTTTATGAACACTTGTGTGAAGTGCCATGACATTGTGTCAGACTCTGGACCTATATCTACCTATAAACAGCCTTGTGACACTGTCAGACTCTGGACTTATACCTACCTATAAACAGGCTTGTGACACTGTCAGACTCTGGACCTATATCTACCTATAAACAGCCTTGTGACACTGTCAGACTCTGGACTTATACCTACCTATAAACAGCCTTGTGACACTGTCAGACTCTGGACCTATACCTACCTATAAACAGCCTTGTGACACTGTCTCTGGACCTACAAATGTATACCTACCTGTAGGCAGCCCTGTGACACTGTGCCAGTCTTTCCTTCACTTGGACCCATATAGGATCCTCCACAACCACTGACCCATGCTTGCTGCTCTTCATCTGTGATCTGGTCAAAAAATAGAATGTTTATCACACATTAAACCTGTAACAGGAACTCAGTCTTACACATTTCACCTGTAACAGGAACTCAGTCTAACGCATTACACCTGTAACAGGAACTCAGTCTAATGCATTACACCTGTAACAGGAACTCAGTCTTACACATTACACCTGTAACAGGAACACAGTCTTACACATTACACCTGTAACAGGAACTCAGTCTTACACACTACACCTGTAACAGGAACTCAGTCTTACACACTACACCTGTAACATGAACACAGTCTTACACATTACACCTGTAACAGGAACTCAGTCTTACACATTACACCTGTAACAGGAACACAGTCTTACACATTACACCTGTAACAGGAACTCAGTCTTACAAACTACACCTGTAACAGGAACTCAGTCTTACAAACTACACCTGTAACAGGAACTCAGTCTTACAAACTACACCTGTAACAGGAACTCAGTCTTACACATTACACCTGTAACAGGAACTCAGTCTTACACACTACACCTGTAACAGGAACTCAGTCTTACACATAACACCTGTAACAGGAACTCAGTCTTACAAACTACACCTGTAACAGGAACTCAGTCTTACACATTACACCTGTAACAGGAACTCAGTCTTACAAACTACACCTGTAACAGGAACTCAGTCTTACAAACTACACCTGTAACAGGAACTCAGTCTTACACATTACACCTGTAACAGGAACTCAGTCTTACAAACTACACCTGTAACAGGAACTCAGTCTTACACATTACACCTGTAACAGGAACTCAGTCTTACACACTACACCTGTAACAGGAACTCAGTCTTACACATAACACCTGTAACAGGAACTCAGTCTTACACACTACACCTGTAACAGGAACACAGTCTTACACACTACACCTGTAACATGAACACAGTCTTACACACTACACATGTAACAGGAACTCAGTCTTACACCTGTAACAGGAACTCAGTCTAACGCATTACACCTGTAACAGGAACTCAGTCTTACACACTACACCTGTAACAGGAACTCAGTCTAACACACTACACCTGTAACATGAACACAGTCTTACACACTACACCTGTAACAGGAACTCAGTCTTACACATTACACCTGTAACAGGAACTCGGTCTTACACACTACACCTGTAACAGGAACTCAGTTACACATTACACCTGTAACAGGAACTCAGTCTAACGCATTACACCTGTAACAGGAACTCAGTCTTACACACTACACCTGTAACAGGAACTCAGTTACACATTACACCTGTAACAGGAACTCAGTCTAACGCATTACACCTGTAAAAGGAACTCAGTCTTACACACTACACCTGTAACAGGAACTCAGTCTTACACACTACACCTGTAACAGGAACTCAGTCTTACACCTGTAACAGGAACTCAGTCTTACACACTACACCTGTAACAGGAACTCAGTCTTACACACTACACCTGTAACAGGAACTCGGTCTTACACACTACACCTGTAACAGGAACTCAGTTACACATTACACCTGTAACAGGAACTCAGTCTAACGCATTACACCTGTAACATGAACTCAGTCTAACGCATTACACCTGTAACAGGAACTCAGTCTTACACCTGTAACAGGAACTCAGTCTTACACACTACACCTGTAACAGGAACTCAGTCTTACACCTGTAACAGGAACTCAGTCTTACACCTGTAACAGGAACTCAGTCTTACACACTACACCTGTAACAGGAACTCAGTCTTACACACTACACCTGTAACATGAACACAGTCTTACACACTACACCTGTAACATGAACACAGTCTTACACACTACACATGTAACAGGAACTCAGTCTTACACCTGTAACAGGAACTCAGTCTAACGCATTACACCTGTAACAGGAACTCAGTCTTACACACTACACCTGTAACAGGAACTCAGTCTTACACACTACACCTGTAACATGAACACAGTCTTACACACTACACCTGTAACAGGAACTCAGTCTTACACATTACACCTGTAACAGGAACTCAGTTACACATTACACCTGTAACAGGAACTCAGTCTAACGCATTTCACCTGTAACATGAACTCAGTCTAACGCATTACACCTGTAACAGGAACTCAGTCTTACACCTGTAACAGGAACTCAGTCTTACACACTACACCTGTAACAGGAACTCAGTCTTACACCTGTAACAGGAACTCAGTCTTACACCTGTAACAGGAACTCAGTCTTACACACTACACCTGTAACAGGAACTCAGTCTTACACACTACACCTGTAACATGAACACAGTCTTACACACTACACCTGTAACATGAACACAGTCTTACACACTACACATGTAACAGGAACTCAGTCTTAAACCTGTAACAGGAACTCAGTCTTACACATTACACCTGTAACATGAACTCAGTCTTACACATTACACATGTAACAGGAACTCAGTCTTACACACTACACCTGTAACAGGAACTCAGTCTTACACACTACACCTGTAACAGGAACTCAGTCTTACACACTACACCTGTAACAGGAACTCAGTCTTACACACTACACCTGTAACAGGAACTCAGTCTTACACCTGTAACAGGAACTCAGTCTTACACATTACACCTGTAACAGGAACTCAGTCTTACACACTACACCTGTAACAGGAACTCAGTCTTACACATTACACCTGTAACAGGAACTCAGTCTTACACACTACACCTGTAACAGGAACTCAGTCTAACACACTATACCTGTAACATGAACTCAGTCTTGCACACTACACCTGTAACAGGAACTCAGTCTTACACACTACACCTGTAACAGGAACTCAGTCTTACACACTACACCTGTAACAGGAACTCAGTCTTACACACTACACATGTAACATGAACTCAGTCTTACACATTACACCTGTAACAGGAACTCAGTCTTACACGTGTAACAGGAACTCAGTCTTACACACTACACCTGTAACAGGAACTCAGTCTTACACCTGTAACAGGAACTCGGTCTTACACACTACACCTGTAACATGAACTCAGTCTTACACACTACACCTGTAACAGGAACTCAGTCTACACATTACACCTGTAACAGGTACTCAGTCTTACACATTACACCTGTAACAGGAACTCAGTCTTACACATTACACCTGTAACAGGAACTCAGTCTTACACATTACACCTGTAACAGGTACTCAGTCTTACACATTACACCTGTAACATGAACTCAGTCTAACACATTACACCTGTAACAGGTACTCAGTCTTACACATTACACCTGTAACAGGAACTCAGTCTTACACATTACACCTGTAACAGGTACTCAGTCTTACACATTACACCTGTAACAGGTACTCAGTCTTACACATTACACCTGTAACAGGAACTCAGTCTTACACATTACACCTGTAACAGGTACTCAGTCTTACACATTACACCTGTAACAGGAACTCAGTCTTACACACTACACATGTAACAGGAACTCAGTTACACATTACACCTGTAACAGGAACTCAGTCTTACACACTACACCTGTAACAGGAACTCAGTCTTACACATTACACCTGTAACAGGAACTCAGTCTTACACACTACACCTGTAACAGGAACTCAGTCTTACACATTACACCTGTAACAGGAACTCAGTCTAACGCATTACACCTGTAACAGGAACTCAGTCTTACACACTACACCTGTAACAGGAACTCAGTCTTACACATTACACCTGTAACAGGAACTCAGTCTTACACATTACACATGTAACAGGAACTCAGTCTTACACATTTCACCTGTAACAGGAACTCAGTCTTACACACTACACCTGTAACAGGAACTCAGTCTTACACATTACACCTGTAACAGGAACTAAGTCTTACACACTACACCTGTAACAGGAACTCAGTCTTACACATTACACCTGTAACAGGAACTCAGTCTTACACACTACACCTGTAACAGGAACTCAGTCTTACACACTACACCTGTAACAGGAACTCAGTCTTACACCTGTAACAGGAACTCAGTCTTACACACTACACATGTAACATGAACTCAGTCTTACACATTACACCTGTAACAGGAACTCAGTCTTACACACTACACCTGTAACAGGAACTCAGTCTTACACACTACACCTGTAACAGGAACTCAGTCTTACACATTACACCTGTAACAGGAACTCAGTCTTACACACTACACCTGTAACAGGAACTCAGTCTAACACACTATACCTGTAACATGAACTCAGTCTTACACACTACACCTGTAACAGGAACTCAGTCTAACACATTACACCTGTAACAGGAACTCAGTCTTACACACTACACCTGTAACAGGAACTCAGTCTTACACACTACACCTGTAACAGGAACTCAGTCTTGCACACTACACCTGTAACAGGAACTCAGTCTAACACACTACACCTGTAACAGGAACTCAGTCTTACACACTACACCTGTAACAGGAACTCAGTCTTACACACTACACCTGTAACAGGAACTCAGTCTTACACATTACACCTGTAACAGGAACTAAGTCTTACACACTACACCTGTAACAGGAACTCAGTCTTACACATTACACCCGTAACAGGAACTCAGTCTTACACACTACACCTGTAACAGGAACTCAGTCTTACACATTACACCTGTAACAGGAACTCAGTCTTACACACTACACCTGTAACAGGAACTCAGTCTAACACACTACACCTGTCACAGGGACAACACACATTGTCACAGGGACTACACACATTGTCACAGGGACAACACACATGGTCACAGGGACAACACACATTGTCACAGGGACAACACACATGGTCACAGGGACAACACACATTGTCACAGGGACAACACACATTGTCACAGGGACAACACACATTGTCACAAGGACAACACACATGGTCACAGGGACAACACACATGGTCACAGGGACAACACATATTGTCACAGGGACAACACACATTGTTACAGGGACAACACACATTGTTTGGGGGTAAAATATGTCCAAGTAGAAGGCCTCATGAATGGCAATGAGTCACATAGAATATGTACTGTCTTATGTTCTACTGTGGCTGTTTTTGTCTTTTGAGCAAATAAATAACAAAATAAATCATATAACAATATCACTTACTTGAGGAGGTCCAGTTTGTCCTGCGTTGTCTGTCCTACAATGCAGTGATGTAAAGAAGGGGCAAGCTCTGACAGTGCTCCACAGAATCTACCCACCAGCAGAATCCTACAAAACACACGTCCGTACATCTTACAGTCAATAACATACTGTGTATCAATGTACAGGTTCGTACATCTTACAGTTAATAACATACTGTGTATCAATGTACAGGTCCGTACATCTTACAGTCAAAAACATACTGTGTATCACTGTACAGGTCCGTACATCTTACAGTCAATAACATACTGTGTATCAATGTACAGGTCTGTACATCTTACAGACAATAACATACTGTGTATCAATGTACAGGTTCGTACATCTTACAGACAATAACATACTGTGTATCAATGTACAGGTCCGTACATCTTACAGTCAATAACATACTGTGTATCAATGTACAGGTCCGTACATCTTACAGACAAGAACATACTGTGTATCAATGTACACGTTCGTACATCTTACAGACAATAACATACTGTGTATCAATGTACAGGTTCCTACATCTTACAGTCAATAACATACTGTGTATCAATGTAAAGTTGCAAATTGCAACATTGAAAGACATTGTTCATGTGATCTGATTGGTTGTACCTACTTATTAATTGTAATCTGATTGGTTGTACCTACGTTTTAATAGTAATCTGATTGTACCTACTTATTAATTGTAATCTGATTGGTTGTACCTACTTGTTAATAGTGATCTGATTGGTTGTTCTGTCAGGTATTTCCAGTGATAATTTCCACAACTCGAGCTGTTCATCAACATATGTCAAAAGTCTGCAACAAAATTTTCAAAATTAATGAAAAACAACTTACATTTTTTATAAGGAATGTATTAAAAAGGAATTCAGAGGGAAGTAGTATATAGAATTTAGACAAAGCGCTTTACAGAACATAGATATACAGTTTATACAATCAATAGAATTAATGGTAAGATAAACTTCAATCACTACAACTCTCAGAAATTTGCAGGAGCTGCCTTATCAGGCATTAACCACTAGTCATATGCCACCTGGCTAATATCTCCCTATGTGTTTGTGCTGGAGATGTATTCTGTTCTGTTGGTAATGTATAGTGTCACCTCAATTAAATGCTATAGCACAGATACTGCAACATCCACAGCTTCTTATAAAAAGACTAAATTTTGTTTTTAGAACCACATATTTCCCATTACTTAGTTGCCGAGAATCTGGACAGAACACTTACTCTTCCACACAGCGATGACACGAGACCTTCAGATGGTTGAGTAGGTCCGCCGTGTCTCCATATCGATTAAACGGTTGGTCTGTCTGTGTGTCCTTGTCGGCCGCTGGATGTATATAATGTTTGCAATCCTCTATCAGAGTCAGAAGCTTGTCATCGTAGTTTCGACACAAGCTACAAACATAAACAAAATACTTTAGGCTATATGTTTGCTTTAACTCATCAGTGTTTTAAAAGCCCAATTAACGTAACTTCAAGAAATAACTTTTCGTGATTCTGAAAAAATCCAGCTGGTAACCATGCAAAAATAAGGCTGAAACAAAGTAAACCTGAGCGGTAACTCACAACAAACTCTTGACAAAAAATCCACCAAAGAATTGAAAATAAGTCAGGTGTGGACCACTTCAACAACAAGCTGAAGTTAGAAGACGGTTCAAAATGGACGCGTGTTTACAAATACCAAGTTTCAACTGCTGCTGTGCCGGTAACCGCATAAGAATTCATCTTGAATATTGCTGATATCAGTTAATCTTAACTAAATCTATAAATATAATAAGTTATTAGGCTTGATTTTCACTTCAAGTTTTGCTGAAAGTAATGTATATCGGGCCTTTAATAAACCATTCTTTACATCAGTGCTTTCCACAAAACCTAGTGCTGTATGTTGTACACGATACAACATTATCTAAAATAAATATCATACTCCAAAAAGTGAAAACTGACATCCAATGCCATTAAGAATATTTCCTTTCATCTTATTACAATATAACAATTGTTAAAACCACTGTTTTTTCTTCAAAATACAAGTCCATGATGATTGCTTTATTTACAGTATCAATGTAAGTTTCCCCAGATATCTTGCAAAATTTAAAAATATTTCTGACATTTTCTTCAAAGTCCACAATGAGAGTTTTATTTACAATATCAATATACAGTCAAACCTGTCATATGAGACCTTTGAAGGGATGCAACGAAAAAGGTCACATATGACAGGTGGTCTATTAATACAGGTTCAATAAAAAAAAGTTGAAAATCATATTAATTTTTATTCCTATATATTACATATTTAGAGGAACTACAATATTTAAAGAAAATATATCACAATGATAAGAATGACACGAGGCCATGTACCGCGAGGCCCCCACAGCTGTTGTGTACGGGCCGTGATGCATGACCAGTACAACGTTCACGCCAGTCTCCATGCTACTAATTAGTCTGGTCTGTAATTAAAGTGGCTTGTCAATGACAAAGGTCAGTGTGAATCCATGTCGCTATTGTTTATTCGTTAAAATTTTTGTGAGACCAGTTGAAATTCGTGAGAAATGTGTCCCATGACATGAAGAGATTTTCTTTATTCCAAAAAGTCGCTTAAAAAAGTCGTTTTCGTTATTTGGGACACAGAAATGGTGGTTGTTGGTCGCGTCAGACAGGCAGTCACTTAATTCAGGTCATTTATAAAGTGAATTTCGTTTGGGGGAAATATTACGTTCACATATGACAGGAAGTCGCTTAATACAGGTGGTCGTTAAGGCAGGTTTGACTGTAGGTTTCCCCGGATATCCAACTATCTTGACTTTATGAAAAAAAACTAATTGTTGCCATAACATAATACCTGTTATTGCCTTATTTGCAATATAAACTCAATAATGACTAATTATAAGTTCTTTATTGAGTTCACTTTTGGAGGTAACAGAGACTGATCATGCAGGACATGAGGTGCAGTCAACTCAGCCAAAAATGATATAAAATAATATTGTGTTTAATGTTCAACTTATGTGAAGGTCCTAATTATTGTATAACTATTCTGTTATTTTTGCATAGGCATTATTCTCATAATAAGTTTACATTTAAAGAGACCTTTTGACAAATGATAGCAAGGACTGATTGATGAAGTAGTTTTGAGCTTACCTCTGTGAGTAGGGGTCAAGCTTACCTCTGTGAGGTGGGGTAGAGCTTACCTCTGTGGTGTGGGTTGAGCTTACCTCTGTGAGGTGGGTTGAGCTTACCTCTGTGAGATGGGGTTGAGCTTACCTCTGTGAGGTTGGGTAGAGCTTACCTCTGTGAGGTAGGGTTGAGCTTACCTCTGTGGTGTGGGTTGAGCTTACCTCTGTGAGGTGGGTTGAGCTTACCTCTGTGAGGTGGGTTGATCTTACCTTTGTGAGATGGGTTGAGCTTACCTCTGTGAGGTGGGGTTGAGCTTACCTCTGTGAGGTGGGTTGAGCTTACCTCTGTGAGGTGGGTTGAGCTTACCTCTGTGAGATGGGTTGAGCTTACCTCTGTGAGATGGGTTGAGCTTACCTCTGTGAGGTGGGTTGAGCTTACCTCTGTGAGGTGGGTTGAGCTTACCTCTGTGAGGTGGGTTGAGCTTACCTCTGTGAGATGGGTTGAGCTTACCTCTGTGAGGTGGGTTGAGCTTACCTCTGTGAGGTGGGTAGAGCTTACCTCTGTGAGGTGGGTTGAGCTAACCTCTGTGAGGTGGGTTGAGCTTACCTCTGTGAGGTGGGTTGAGCTTACCTATTAGGTGGTGTTAAGCTTACCTCTGTGAGGTGGGTTGAGCTTACCTCTGTGAGGTGGGTAGAGCTTACCTCTGTGAGGTGGGTTGAGCTTACCTCTATGAGGTGGGTTGAGCTTACCTCTGTGAGGTGGGTTGAGCTTACCTCTGTGAGATGGGTTGAGCTTACATCTGTGAGGTGGGTTGAGCTTACCTATTAGGTGGTGTTAAGCTTACCTCTGTGAGATGGGGTTGAGCTTACCTCTGTGAGATGGGGTTGAGCTTACCTCTGTGAGGTGGGTTGAGCTTACCTCTGTGAGATGAGGTTGAGCTTACCTCTGTGAGGTGGGTTGAGCTTACCTCTGTGATGTGGGTTGAGCTTACCTCTGTGAGGTGGGGTTGAGCTTACCTCTGTAAGATGGGGTAGAGCTTACCTCATTGAGGTGGGGTTGAGCTTACCTCTGTGAGAGGGGGTTGAGCTTACCTCTGTGAGATGAGGTTGAGCTGACCTCTGTGAGATGAGGTTGAGCTTACCTCTGTGAGATGAGGTTGAGCTTACCTCTGTGAGATGAGGTTGAGCTTACCTCTGTGAGATAAGGGTTGAGCTTACCTCTGTGAGGTTGGGTTGAGCTTACCTCTGTGAGATGAGATTGAGCTTACCTCTGTGAGATGAGGTTGAGCTTACCTCTGTGAGATGGGGTTGAGCTTACCTCTGTGAGGTGGGTTGAGCTTACCTCTGTGAGATGAGGTTGAGCTTACCTCTGTGAGGTGGGGTTGAGCTTACCTCTGTGAGATAAGGGTTGAGCTTACCTCTGTGAGGTGGGGTTGAGCTTACCTCTGTGAAGTGGGTTGATCTTACCTCTGTGAGGTGGGGTTGAGCTTACCTCTGTGAGGTGGGTTGATCTTACCTCTGTGAGGTGGGGTTGAGCTTACCTCTGTGAGGTGGGTTGATCTTACCTCTGTGAGGTGGGGTTGAGCTTACCTCTGTGAGGTGGGTTGATCTTACCTCTGTGAGGTGGGGTTGAGCTTACCTCTGTGAGGTGGGGTAGATCTTACCTCTGTGAGGTGGGTTGATCTTACCTCTGTGAGGTGGGGTTGATCTTACCTCTGTGAGATGGGGTTGATCTTACCTCTGTGAGGTGGGTTGATCTTACCTCTGTGAGGTGGGTTGATCTTACCTCTGTGAGGTGGGGTTGATCTTACCTCTGTGAGGTGGGTTGATCTTACCTCTGTGAGGTGGGGTAGATCTTACCTCTGTGAGGTGGGTTGATCTTACCTCTGTGAGGTGGGGTTGATCTTACCTCTGTGAGGTGGGTTGAGCTTACCTCTGTGAGGTGGGGTTGAGCTTACCTCTGTGAGGTGGGTTGATCTTACCTCTGTGAGGTGGGGTTGAGCTTACCTCTGTGAGGTGGGTTGATCTTACCTCTGTTAGGTGGGGTTGAGCTTACCTCTGTGAGGTGGGGTAGATCTTACCTCTGTGAGGTGGGTTGATCTTACCTCTGTGAGGTGGGGTTGATCTTACCTCTGTGAGATGGGGTTGATCTTACCTCTGTGAGGTGGGTTGATCTTACCTCTGTGAGGTGGGTTGATCTTACCTCTGTGAGGTGGGTTGATCTTACCTCTGTGAGGTGGGTTGATCTTACCTCTGTGAGGTGGGGTTGATCTTACCTCTGTGAGGTGGGTTGATCTTACCTCTGTGAGGTGGGGTAGATCTTACCTCTGTGAGGTGGGTTGATCTTACCTCTGTGAGGTGGGGTTGATCTTACCTCTGTGAGGTGGGTTGAGCTTACCTCTGTGAGGTGGGGTTGAGCTTACCTCTCTGAGGTGGGTTGATCTTACCTCTGTGAGGTGGGGTTGAGCTTACCTCTGTGAGGTGGGTTGACCTTACCTCTGTGAGGTGGGTTGAGCTTACCTCTGTGAGGTGGGTTGATCTTACCTCTGTGAGGTGGGGTTGAGCTTACCTCTGTGAGGTGGGTTGATCTTACCTCTGTGAGGTGGGGTTGAGCTTACCTCTGTGAGGTGGGTTGATCTTACCTCTGTGAGGTGGGTTGAGCTTACCTCTGTGAGGTGGGTTGATCTTACCTCTGTGACGTGGGTTGACCTTACCTCTGTGAGGTGGGTTGACCTTACCTCTGTGAGGTGGGTTGACCTTACCTCTGTGAGGTGGGTTGACCTTACCTCTGTGAGGTGGGTTGACCTTACCTCTGTGAGGTGGGTTGAGCTTACCTCTGTGAGATGGGGTTGATCTTACCTCTGTGAGGTGGGTTGAGCTTACCTCTGTGAGATGGGGTTGAGCTTACCTCTGTGAGATGGGGTTGATCTTACCTCTGTGAGATGGGGTAGAGCTTACCTTTGTGAGGAGGTGTAGAGCTTACCTCTGTGAGGTGGGTTGACCTTACCTCTGTGAGGTGGGTTGAGCTTACCTCTGTGAGATGGGGTTGATCTTACCTCTGTGAGATGGGGTAGAGCTTACCTTTGTGAGGAGGTGTAGAGCTTACCTCTTTGAGGTGGGTTGACCTTACCTCTGTGAGGTGGGTTGACCTTACCTCTGTGAGGTGGGTTGACCTTACCTCTGTGAGGTGGGTAGAGCTTACCTCTGTGAGATGGGGTTGATCTTACCTCTGTGAGATGGGGTAGAGCTTACCTTTGTGAGGAGGTGTAGAGCTTACCTATGTGAGGTGCTGTTGAGCTTACCTCTGTATCACAGGAGTAAAGGCCTTGGCTTTCATCAGTAAGCCACTGGGAGTTTGAGCACTAGTAGTGCGGGCGTTGGCGGTGGTCCAGGCCATATTTGTCTGTATGTCCCCCGACCCCTCGCACCAGATGAACTTAGACAGGTCTACCTCCAACTCACTGCTCCTACAGTTCATATACAACAGTCATAAATACAAAGGCAGAACCATCAAAGGGATGGGGATGTTACATGTTAAGAACCATCAACAGATAGGGATGTTACATGATAAGAACCATCAACAGGTAGGGATGTTACATGATAAGAACCATCAACAGATAGGGATCTTACATGATAAGAACCATCAACAGATAGGGGTGTTACATGATAAGAACCATCAACAGACAGGGATGTTATATGATAAGAACCATCAACAGATAGGGATGTAACATGATAAGGACCATCAACAGACAGGGATGTTATATGATAAGAACCATCAACAGACAGGGATGTTATATGATAAGAACCATCAACAGGTAGGGATGTTATATGATAAGAACCATCAACAGATAGGGATGTTACATGATAAGAACCATCAACAGACAGGGATGTTATATGATAAGAACCATCAACAGATAGGGATGTTACATGTTAAGAACCATCAACAGATAGGGATGTTACATGTTAAGAACCATAAACAGACAGGGATGTTACATGTTAAGAACCATCAACAGATAGGGATCTTACATGTTAAGAACCATCAACAGATAGGGATGTTACATGATAAGAACCATCAACAGATAGGGATGTTACATGTTGAAAGAACCATCAACATATAGGGATGTTACATGATAAGAACCATCAACAGATAGGGATGTTACATGATAAGAACCATCAACAGATAGGGATGTTACATGATAAGAACAATCAACAGATAGGGATGTTACATGTTGTAAGATCCATCAACAGATAGGGATGTTACATGATAAGAACCATCAACAGATAGGGATCTTACATGATAGGAACCATCAACAGATAGGGATGTTATATGTTAAGAACCATCAACAGATAGGGATGTTACATGTTGTAAGATCCATCAACAGATAGGGATGTTACATGATAAGAACCATAAGAACCATCAACAGGTGGGGATGTTACATGATAAGAACCATCAACAGATAGGGATGTTACATGATAAGAACCATCAACAGATAGGGATGTTACATGATAAGAACCATCAACAGATAGGGATGTTACATGTTGTAAGAACCATCAACAGATAGGGATGTTACATGATAAGAACCATCAACAGATAGGGATGTTACATGTTGTAAGAACCATCAACAGATAGGGATGTTACATGATAAGAACCATCAACAGATAGGGATGTTACATGTTGTAAGAACCATCAACAGATAGGGATCTTACATGATAAGAACCATCAACAGATAGGGATCTTACATGTTAAGAACCATCAACAGATAGGGATCTTACATGATAAGAACCATCAACAGATAGGGATCTTACATGATAAGAACCATCAACAGATAGGGATCTTACATGTTAAGAACCATCAACAGATAGGGATCTTACATGATAAGAACCATCAACAGATAGGGATCTTACATGTTAAGAACCATCAACAGATAGGGATGTTACATGTTAATAACCATCAACAGATAGGGATGTTATATGATAAGAACCATCAACAGATAGGGATGTTACATGTTAAGAACCATCAACAGATAGGGATGTTACATGTTAAGAACCATCAACAGATAGGGATGTTACAGATGGTTCTGATCATGTAACATCTCTATGTTGTAAGAACCATGTGTGTTACATGATAAGAACCATCAACAGATTGACAATTGAAGTTATGTGGGGCGGTTTGTTTACAAGACTGGTTTGTACAAATTTTAATTTGACAACCAAGAACTATCCCTGGTGATCTTATAATGAGAATGAGATCTGTATACTGATAAACATCAAGTATGTTCATATTATCTAATATCCAATGTATTCTTATACCAAAGACTTGTTTAAAATACAGTAAATAGAGAGTAGCAAAATGAATGGGAAGAAGATGGTTGCATCAATCTTTAAAAATTTCCTTATCTTACTTATCTGCCAATACAATCTTCATTATTTTGAGCAGAGACATTTCCTTGTACATGGTTTAATTAAGTGCACCTCTTTAATTTGTACTTTTTGTAAGCGTTCATCGTGCTCAAATACAGTACATAGATGATAAACAGTTTATCACACAGATTTTTAGAGTTTGTCTTCGCTGAAACAATTACTTCGTCAACGTTGATAAAATCTTGAGTACACCTGCAATGGCCTCTCAACTTAATCTACATGTTCATGATAAGAAAGTTATTGTTCTCTTGAAAACCCTTGAAAAAGTGTGATAATCGATAAATATCAAACTGGTTATGAACAATATACAGTAAAACCCCACTTACTCCAACCCGGTTTACTCGAATACCCTTCATTTGTCGAACACTATATTTGGTTGAGTTTGTACATATTAAACCAACCTCAGATTACTTGAATACCATGTATTCACCGAACTATTGATTAGGTCGCCATGAGTTTGAGGAAGTGTGGTTTTACTGTACAGATCAAGGCACTTGTCTCCTGATATAATCTATACTGAAGACTGTCTTTCCTTACCCATCCTCTATACTTCCTATCTCCATGACCAGTTTGGAGACCTGGCGTTTGGTCAATTCTGTTGCTGTATCCAGTTGATATTTCATCAGAGCCTACAAATCAACAATTTTATTAGCAACAAGAGGTCCAATGGGCCTGTATCGCTCACCTGGTATCAAACTAGACATTAGACAGAATGTACAATTTTGTGACGACACAAATCAATGCACCAAAATGTGTGTGTGAACATGCATATCTACACTGTATCTGCTGAGAGTGAATTGTTCAGCACATTTTTTTTTACCTAGTCTGTCCTTGACCCCCAAAAAAATCATTACATATCCATTATTTTGGTTTTTACACAATATTGTCATGTTAACAGACCCTTTACTTCAAATTTGATGACCTTGATAATGTACACTTTGACCCTGTACTTGAATGTGTACCTGATTGACCTTGACAATGTACATATTGACCCTGTACTTGATTAACCTTGACAATGAATGATGGTGAACAACCTTGACCCTGTACTTGATTAACCTTGACAATGAATGATGGTGAACAACCTTGACCCTGTACTTGATTAACCTTGACAATGAATGCTGGAGAACAACCTTGATCCTGGTTTTTGACTGACCTTGACTCTGTCGAGGAATAGTGCCCACAGGAAGTCGTCCCAGCTGGAGAGTTTCCTGTTGAGGATACGTGAACACACCCCCTGCCAGTCTGCCATACTGTGATCCTGGGAGAGTAGTTCCCAGACTGCGTCACGGATGTCAGCCAATCTCTTCACAGTATTTACAAAGCCTAGCAGCTTACCCACTCCATGCTTCACATCTCGGATACACCTGGGGAATAAATGATAAATAATCAGAGATTTAAAACAGATTTAATACATACAGGATTATTATCGACCAATAACTTTATTGCTTGACAGTATAAAGTGTGTGTGAATTTAACCTCTATGATGGTTTAAAATGTGAGTATTGATTTAATAACCCCTATATCAGTATAAAGAGTGTGAGTAAATTTAACAATCTCTTTGTCAGTATAAAGTGTGTGTAAATTTAACAATCTCTTTATCGGTATAAAGAGTGTTTGAGTAAATCTAACAATCTCTATGACGGTTTAAAGTGTGTGTGTAAATTTAACAATCTCTTTGTCAGTATAAAGTGTGTAAATCTAACAATCTCTATGACATTATAAAGTGTGTGTGTAATACCGCTATGTCGGTATAATGTGTGTGCGTAAATATTGCTATGACAATATAATGTGTGTGTGTAAATTTGGCTATGACGGTATAAAGTGTGTGTGTAAATCTAACAATCTCTATGTCGGTATAAAGTGTGTGTGTACATACAGCTATGACAATATAATGTGTGTGTAAATTTGGCTATGACGGGATAGTGTGTGTGATAACATACGTGTCAATCCACTGCTGACAGTTGTCCTGGAGGTACTGCACAGACACAGGAGTGGCGTGGGACCGCAGCGTCGGGCAGAAATCTGGATAATAATGTGCCAGTCGGTTATTAACATGTCTCATCTAACTTTCTGTGACCTGGTCTACAGGATAATGTATAGTGACGTCCTGTTTGTTTATGATTTATTGTCTCACATCAACAATAATTCCTTGTAAGAAAAGCCTATCTCTTCTTAAAGGCCCAATATACGTAACTTTCGGCAAAACTTGAAACGAAAATCAAGCCTAATAACTTATTATATTTATAGATTTAGTTCAGATTAACTGGTATCAGCAATATTCAAGATGAATTCTTTCGCGGTTACCTGTACAGCAGCAGTTGAAACACGCTATTTGTAAACACGCGACCATTTTGAACCGTCTTCTACCTTCGGTTTGTTGTTGAAGTGGGCCCCACCTGAATTATTTTCAATTCTTTGGATTTTTTTGTCAAGAGTTTTTTGTTAGTTACCGCTCAGGTTTACTTCGTTTTAGGCTTATTTTTGCATGGTTATCAACTGGATTTTTTTTTCAGAATTTTTCAGAATCACGAAAATTTTCCTGAAGTTACGTATATTGGGCCTTTAAGTATAGTTCTGAATAGATAAAAGATAACTGAAGACATTTTTGATAGGTTAACAGATATGTATGCACTGAAAACAATTGATTATTCAGAAAGTTTAAAACATGGAAAGAAACAAATCACCCCAATGAGAGTTATGATTGATGATAGAGCCTCACAACCCAACAAATAATAAATTAAAGTGCTTTGATATAAGGAAAGTATTTTTTTCCTTTATATGATATTTTGATAACTTTCTTTGGTATGGCTAATATTTTGATTTCTATCACTCGTGTTGCTAAAATATCTACCCTCATAATATAATGAATCTGCCCTCATTACAGTTGGGAAAAAAGTTGCCTTAAAGTGAAAACTTGAAGAAAAATCTCACTGTGTAATTTCTCCCTGTGTGTTTTGCAAGTAATTACCTAAAACAGAGGATGGAAGACTTTTCAGTGATGAAGATTGGTGAAAGTCCAGCAATCCAGATTCTGTGAATAAGAGAATGTCTTGATATCAGAAACTTATCAAATTAGATTCACTTTCACTCAAGTTACAAGTTTTACTCAAGGATAAAAAATTAACTAACAATGCATGAGGATATATACTCAGGTGAGCTAACGACAGGCAAGCTAAGGAACAGGCGAGCTAATGAGCAGGCGAGCTAATGAGCAAACGAGCAGGCGAGCTAATGAGCAGGCGAGCTAAAGAATAGGCGAGCTAATGAACAGGCGAGCTAACGAACTGGCGAGCTAACGAACAGGTGAGCTAATGAACAGGCCAGCTAATGAATAGGCAAGCTAACGACAGGCGAGCTAAGGAACAGGCGAGCTAAAGATTAATTGAACTCTTGACCTAAATTTGGACTTGACCTTAGGTGTTTATTCTCAAAAGTGGTATGCCAAAGTAATACCCCTGAAAATGAATTTGACGTTTGACCGATTTGACCTTTTTATCTAAAATATATTCACACTGTATCTTGTCCTTGGCTGTACAAACCCTATTGTGGTATGTGTCACATGACACCTGTCAATCCTACGTACTGTTAATGTATGTATTTTTATTCAAAAGTCAAAATTTTAGAGAATAACTGAATATAACAGATAAACGCATTGATAAGTCAGCACCCTCACACACAATATACTTGCCGCAGAAAGCAATCTACATCAGCACCCTCACAATATACTTGCTGCAGAAAGCAATCTACATCAGCACCCACACACACAATATACTTGCCGCAGAAAGCAATCTACATCAGCACTCATACACACAATATACTTGCCGCAGAAAGCAATCTACATCAGCACTCATACACACAATATACTTGCCGCAGAAAGCAATCTACATCAGCACCCACACACACAATATACTTGCCGCAGAAAGCAATCTACATCAGCACTCATACACACAATATACTAGCCGCAGAAAGCAATCTACATCAGCACCCTCACAATATACTTGCTGCAGAAAGTAATCTACATCAGCACCCACACACACAATATACTTGCCGCAGAAAGCAATCTACATCAGCACTCATACACATAATATACTTGCCGCAGAAAGCAATCTACATCAGCACTCATACACACAATATACTTGCCGCAGAAAGCAATCTACATCAGCACCCACACACACAATATACTTGCCACAGAAAGCAATCTACATCAGCACTCATACACACAATATACTAGCCGCAGAAAGCAATCTACATCAACACCCTCACACACAATATACTTGCCGCAGAAAGCAATCTACATCAACACCCCCACACACAATATACTTGCCGCAGAAAGCAATCTACATCAACACCCTCACACACAATATACTTGTCGCAGAAAGCAATCTACATCAGCACCCTCACAATATACTTGCCGCAGAAAGCAATCTACCGCAACTATAATCAGCACAATCATTATTTAACAAACTGCTTTCAGCGTGAAGATCGCTAAAATAACAGAGCTGCTAAAATATATATGTTTACAGTATATCGAACAGATTTTAATTGAATGTTTTCAGGGAATTTAATAGATAATAGGACCTTGATCTTGTGCTGTGTACCAGATCACCTTGCCGTAAATCACTAGCATCCTATATTTGGCCACGATGCGACTACATATTGTCTGAAATATTATTCGGACAGAACACACAGATTCTGTACAATCATGATAAATAATTGTGTCCAGCTTAAAATGTGACCAACACAATCAATATGGATGTGATATATCTTACCATGCTGTTTCTGGGATGTTTCCTTATAATGAGACCAACACTATCAATATGGATGTGATATATTACCATGCTGTTTCTGGGATGTTTCCTTATAATGAGACCAACACTATCAATATGGATGTGATATCTTACCATGCTGTTTCTGGGATGTTTCCTTATAATGAGACCAACACTATCAATATGGATGTGATATCTTACCATGCTGTTTCTGGGATGTTTCCTTATAATGAGACCAACACTATCAATATGGATGTGATATCTTACCATGCTGTTTCTGTGATGTCACAGTGGTCAGGATGGTCACCAGCAGGTTACTGGACACTGAAACAAAGACCGGCTCACGTTTAAATCATCTAATAATTCACCGCCAAATTACGGTACAACTGTATTAAGATTGAACATCACTTTTTTCTTGGACTCAGATAAATTGTTTATTACATTTTCCTTTGTGAGAAATTGTTTTTTTGCATTCTTCTTGGTTATAAATTGTTTATTAATTTTTTTTCTTGTGGAGATATTGTATATTTAATTATTATCAGGGGAGGGGGGGGGATTGTTAATTATATTTTAATTGCAGGGAAATTGTTTATTTTACTCGGGAAGATTGTTTGTTTCATTTTTCACTGTAGAGCTATCACCCTGGTAGTAGACACTGTATATCTGGTGTACCTACTTCCCACTGTGGAGCTATCACCCTGGTAGTAGACACTGTGTATCTGGTGTACCTACCTCCCACTGTAGAGCTATCACCCTGGTAGTAGACACTGTATATCTGGTGTACCTACCTCCCACTGTGGAGCTATCACCCTGGTAGTAGACACTGTATATCTGGTGTACCTACCCCCCACTGTGGAGCTATCACCCTGGTAGTAGACACAGTATAACTGGTGTACATACCCCCCACTGTGGAGCTATCACCCTGGTAGAAGACACTGTGTATCTGGTGTACCTACCCCCCCACTGTGGAGCTATCACCCTGGTAGTAGACACTGTATATCTGGTGTACCTACTTCCCACTGTGGACCTATCACCCTGGTGGTAGACACTGTATATCTGGTGTACCTACCCCCCACTGTGGAGCTATCACTCTGGTAGAAGACACTGTATACCTGGTGTACCTACCTCCCACTGTGGAGCTATCACCCTGGTAGTAGACACTGTATACCTGGTGTACCTACCTCCCACTGTGGAGCTATCACCCTGGTAGAAGACACTGTATATCTGGTGTACCTACCTCCCACTGTGGAGCTATCACCCTGGTAGTAGACACTGTATACCTGGTGTACCTAACTCCCACTGTGGAGCTATCACCCTGGTAGAAGACACTGTGTATCTGGTGTACCTACCTCCCACTGTGGAGCTATCACCCTGGTAGAAGACACTGTGCATCTGGTGTACCTACCTCCCACTGTGGAGCTATCACCCTGGTAGAAGACACTGTGGATCTGGTGTACCTACCCCCCACTGTGGAGCTATCACCCTGGTAGAAGACACTGTGCATCTGGTGTACCTACCTCCCACTGTGGAGCTATCACCCTGGTAGAAGACACTGTGGATCTGGTGTATTGTGGTAGTGATAAGCTGGACCACAGTGCACACTTGATCCTTCACACCTTCGGTCTGGTTCGGACTAAACAGCTGCTGCACTGCTGTCTGGAACATCACAATTAACACAAAGGGCTGTCAAAATCTAAATTGAAAATAATTTTTCATACTTTTTCATTTATTTCCCACAATAAATGGTGTGTTGGGTAGGTGGGAGGCATTTTTATTAATATATATAATCATCATGGTGGTGGAGTTAAAACAAGATCTGCATACTATTAGACATATTAAACCTCTTTTTATAACTGATAGTTCATGGGGTCTCTATAGAAGTGCCTCCCACCCCTCCGAAATGATAAATTCTGGAATAGTCATCACCAATTTTTCTCGTCTATTCTTTTTCAAATTAATATAAGACTCAACGGTTTATCCAGCATCATATTTATTTGTTTGTTTCTAAAATAAGGACAGACTATTGCATTATTTTGTAAATCAAAATTAGACAAACCAGTTGTCCAATACAAGTGGCTTATATTACATAGGGCCCTCCCATCAAATAAAAGCATTACCGTGCGAGCGAGCAGGAACTCGTTGAAAACTTGTCTTGGGGTGCTGTCTTCAAGCAGGATAATACTACACAGACATTCTGCTATTTTCTACCAAAGTAAAACAAATCGTTACAAAACATTTTCTGACAGAAAGTGTATACCGATATTGTAATCTGTTAATGTGCACTTGTTTGAAGGGTAAGTCAAACTCCTTACAAACGGCTATGGTTTGAATCTGATTTAAAATTTTTTTTCATTTTCCATTTTGACCATTAAAAGACTCACTTCTTGTTCCTTAGTGTTAAAACATTCATTCAGGGTTTTCCCTGACTCGTAAAAACCTGCATTTTGACTCCAAAAATTGCCAAAGGACTCTCAAAGTTGATGATTTTTTTCTACATATTATTGTGACTTGAGTCCCAGTACTCCTAAATCTATTAAATTTGAGGGTCCCAGCGAACAGGTTCTTTATACATTAATAATATGTCCATTATTATACATGTACCAGGTATCAACAGCAAATAAAGTAAGTTTAAAATATTTGAAAAGACCTTACCTGGTCTGTTATTGCCGACTCTTTCAACATCACACGGCTCCCCTGTAAACATCAACAGTAACACGTACAGTACTTACATTTCTAGTTCCCCTGTAACCACCAACAGTAACACGTACAGTACTTACATTTCTAGTTCCCCTGTAACCACCAACAGTAACACGTACAGTACTTACATTTCTAGTTCCCCTGTTACCACCAACAGTAACACGTACAGTACTTACATTTCTAGTTCCCCTGTAACCATCAACAGTAACACGTACAGTACTTACATTTCTAGTTCCCCTGTAACCACCAACAGTAACACGTACAGTACTTACATTTCTTGTTCCCCTGTAACCACCAACAGTAACACATACAGTACTTACATTTCTAGTTCCCCTGTAACCATCAACAGTAACACGTACAGTACTTACATTTCTAGTTCCCCTGTAACCACCAACAGTAACACATACAGTACTTACATTTCTAGTTCCCCTGTATAACCATCAACAGTAACATGTACCGTGGCCCTACATAACAAACCTGAAGTATGGTGGCCCTACATGACAAACCTGAAGTATGGTGGCCCTACATGACAAACCTGAAGTATGGTGGCCCTACATGACAAACCTGAAATATGGTGGCCCTATATAACAAACCTGAGGTATGGTGGCCCTACATAACAAACCTGAAGTATGGTGGTCCTACATGACAAACATGAAGTATTGTGGCCCTATATAACAAACCAGAAGTTTGGCGGCCCTATATGACAAACCTGAAGTATGGTGGTCCTACATAACAAACCTGAAGTATGGTGGCCCTACATGACAAACCTAAAGTATGATGGCCCTACATAACAAACCTGAAGTATGGTGGCCCTACATGACAAACCTGAAGTAAGGTGGCCTTATATAACAAACCTGAAGTATGGTTGCCCTATATAACAAACCTGAAGTATGGTGCCCCTACATGACAAACCTGAAGTATGGTAGCCCTACATAACAAACCTGAAGTATGGTGGCCCTACATGACAAACCTGAAGTATGGTGGCCCTACATAAAAAACCTGAAGTATGGTGGCCCTACATGACAAACCTGAAGTATGGTGGCCCTACATGACAAACCTGAAGTATGGTGGTCCTACATGACAAACCTGAAGTATGGTAGCCCTACATAACAAACCTGAAGTATGGTGGCCCTGCATGACAAACCTGAAGTATGGTAGCCCCTACATGACAAACCTGAAGTATGGTAGCCCTACATGACAATCCTGAAGTAAGGTGGCCTTACATGACAAACCTGAAGTATGGTAGCCCTACATGACAAACCTGAAGTATGATAGCCCTACATGACAAACCTGAAGTATGGTGGCCCTACATAACAAACCTGAAGTATGGTGGCCCTACATGACAAACCTGAAGTATGGTGGCCCTGAAGTGACTGATGGCAGCCCACTGGCGACTGAGGACTGGGAACCTGTGGAGGAGGTCCGGAGACTGCTGGGAGTCGAGCTGGAGACTTGTGTGGATGTGTCGGGACAGTAGATAATGTCTCGATGCTGTTAGGTAATCACAGTGGTCCAGGGCACTCCAGATCTATCGATGTAAACAAACACATTCTAGTACCGGAGAAGTAAACAAACACCTTCTAGTACCGGAGAAGTAAACAAACACATTCTAGTACCAGAGAAGTAAACAAACACATTCTAGTACTGGAGAAGTAAACAAACACATTCTAGTACCGTAGAGGTAAACAAACACCTTCTAGTACCGGAGAGGTAAACAAACACATTCTAGTAACTGAGAGGTAAACAAACACCTTCTAGTACCAGAGAAGTAAACAAACACATTCTAGTACCGGAGAAGTAAACAAACACATTCTAGTACCGGAGAAGTAAACAAACACATTCTAGTACCGGAGAAGTAAACAAACACATTCTAGTACCGGAGAAGTAAACAAACACATTCTAGTACCGGAGAAGTAAACAAATATCATTAATAATCCAATACTTTAAATTTTCCAACATTATATCTTTTTTTCATATTCCGTTTCGTGCTTATATATATATGAATTTAAATTAAGTAAAATTAAAAATGTTTAATATGATGTGGATAAACCTAGTGGCCGCCACTTATCGTGATATAACTTATCACGATAAACAGGTATGTTTTTGCATCAAATTGATTTTTATCATCAGGTTATATTAGCACTTATGATTTATGTTCTGTTTTTTTTTTTTGCATCAAATTGATATTTATAAACTAAAAACTCAGGTAAGTTGTCCTCGTGCAACACCTGGGCATTGATCATTTATTGTAATATATATCAGCCATAACATGCTTTTCTCTGGCATTTATAGAACATCATATAAAATGGGTTCCATTAGAGATTAATAATTATGTTTTTTCATTTAGATATAACAAACCTTTTCTGGCATATCCAAAAGCATTTTGATCTGCATTGCAATGCTGTGGAATCTCAGCTCCTGTTTCCTCCTATAGAATGAAACAAAACTGAATTTTAAGGATACACAGTTGTATCAGTGATTTTTTCATCCCTTTTTTACAGGGGCCTGTACCTTTTCAATTGGGAAAATACAGCGGTATTTTTCCCCGATTGGGAAAATTTCCTGTTGGTTTTAAATGCAAAATATAACAATAAGTCAATAACACATATGAAGGGATATTTTCTAAATGGGAAAATATGAGTAAAAAATTGGGAAAATACAACAAAATTTCTCTAGGGGAAGGAGCCGAAATTATTCGGAATAAAATTATTCCGAAATCCGAAATTACTATTATTAGTATAATACTGCCGTACAAAGTACTGTCTAGCAATCCAGCACTTACATAGACCCAGGAAATTTTATTCAATAACATATTCGGTCTGAATCACATGTGTGAAATATATAATATGTGTATTAATTGTCATCTGTAAAGTCTTGGATGTAATGAGGGACAACTCTGTATTAATGACTGAAATTGTATTACCGTACTTGCCGTTATTAGCTCCCACCTCCCTTCTACAGAGGTTCTAAAATTGTATTACCGTATTTGCCGTTATTAGCTCCAACCCCCTTCTACAGAGGTTCTAAAACTGCATTACCGTATTTGCCGTTATTAGCTCCCACCCCCTTCGACAGAGGTTCTAAAATTGTATTACCGTATTTGCTGTTTTTAGCTCCCACCCCCTTCTACAAAGGTTCTAAAATTGTATTACCGTATTTGCCGTTACTAGCTCCCACCCCCCTTCTACAAAGGTTCTAAAATTGTATTACAGTATTTGCTGTTATTAGCTCCCACCTCCCTTCTACAAAGGTTCTAAAATTGTATTACAGTATTTGCTGTTATTAGCTCCCACCTCCCTTCTACAAAGGTTCTAAAATTGTATTACCGTATTTGCCGTTATTAGCTCCCACCCCCCTTCTACAAAGGTTCTAAAATTGTATTACAGTATTTGCTGTTATTAGCTCCCACCTCCCTTCTACAAAGGTTCTAAAATTGTATTACCGTATTTGCCGTTATTAGCTCCAACCTCCCTTCTACAAAGGTTCTAAAATTGTATTACGGTATTTGCCGTTATTAGCTCCCACCCCTCTTCTACAAAGGTTCTAAAATTGTATTACCGTATTTGCCGTTTTTAGCTCCCACCCCCTTCTACAGAGGTACTAAAATTATATAAGCACCCCCAGCAATCGTGACACATTCCTAAATGATTCTATTTAAGTGTATGGCAAACCTCACTGTGCGCATGCATGCTTACAAGAAAAAGCACCCACAAATATCAGTAATATGTGAACAACTTGTCCGAAATTGATGACAATATTGTCGCATCTCATGGGTGCTACCAATTCTGGTCACGATACATTGTTCTTATATTTCCTTTATAAAAATGAAATTTTCATCCATATCCTAGTGTTGTTATCCCATTTAACGCCCCCTATAGAACCATTTTTTTTTTAGGCGCCCTGGGCACTTAATAAGGCAAATTCTTTTAACAAGTTCCAGTAATTTGCAGAATGTTGATTATGTGGTTAAAGGCCCAATATACGTAACTTCAGGAAATCCATGCAAAAATAAGCCTAAAACGAAGTAATCCTGAGCGGTAACTAACAAGAAACTCTTGACAGAAAAATCTAAAGAATTGAAAATAATTCAGGTGGGGCCCACTTCAACAACAAGCCGAAGTTAGAAGACAGATCAAAATGGACGCGTGTTTACAAATACTGAGTTTCAACTGCTGCTGTACGGGTAACCGCGTAAGAAATCATCTTGAATATAGCTGATATCAGTTAATCTTAACTAAATCTATAAATATAGAAAGTTATTAGGCTTGTTTTTCACTTCAAGTTTTGCCAAAATTTACGTATATTGGGCCTTTAATGAAAGTGCTATGTAATGTAAACAAATTCGAGTGATAAGTCGGTCTTACTTTTGATCAAGCTCTTTGTTAGATCTATTGTGGAAAGAGGTCCCTCGTACCATGTGGCTCTGGTTAAGCTCCTTACACATCTCATCTATACGGGCAATAGACTTCATCACCTGGTAATACACATTATTACACAATCATAATTAAAATTTAATTAAAACCAAGATCTGAATTCCACTCTATACACTAGTACAGTAAACGTACACTCTGTTTCATTAGGTTAAACCTGTATTGTACGGAGTGGAACTCAGATCTGGTTTTAATCAGATTGTCATAATTAATAGTTTTGATTTTTTCATAAATAATTAATCATTTTGATTTTTTTATAAACAAATTAAGAGTTACCTCCCTTTTGTAAAAGTCATTAGAGTCTTTTCAGTCTACAGTTTCCTACATATCTAAGTTGGTTACCTGGAAATAAAATGATGTAACAATGGATTTCCTACCCAAAAGGGAGGTAACTCCTTTATGAAAAGACCCATTAATACACCAGATTGACTGTAATGTACGTTACCCAAGATAAGTCATAACTTTGATGGTTATGTGTCCTTCACCACAACTTACTTTGTCCAGCAGACCCAGTGAATACCTGATACAAACATTCTGTATAACGGTCTTCTATTTACCAAACATCCCTTTTGTGTCCATGCTCTAGTACCTCACTGATCCACATCATTTATTATACTTTGAACTGTTGACTTTGATTTAGTATTTGATTCTCTTTCTGCAACTATAATTATACCTTAAATTTTAAATATATGAGTATACCAAGAATTTCTATACATCTCCGAGTAAACAACCCCACAACCTACATGTATACCAAGAATTTCTATACATCTCCGAGTAAACAACCCCACAACCTACATTCTGTGCACTGTTCTTCATTTCTGTAATAGTATCTGCAGCCTCTATCAAATCTCTGTATCTTTCACTGAAAAAAAAGAATACATATTAAAGTTAAATTTTTGGGAATCCCGCACCAACCAAATATAGCGACATCAAAATATAGCATGAAATACCCCCCTCCCCGGCGCAACCACGTGCATGTGTGTTGTATACAAATCGACACGAGAGGTTTGATTTCACACATACTTCTGTCAAGGTAATTTAGATTAACGAAATATGTTGCCAACTATTATGAATTTATGAATAATGATATACATTGTTATTATTAGATCCCATCAGCAACTGTGTTGGTATACTTCAAACTACCCGGTAACAAAAAGCAGATACTGTTGAAAGCTTGCACACACAGGGGCCCTCTGAAGGAAAAGTTGTTAACCTGAACACGAACTCACTCTTTACCATGCTACGTAAATGAAAACTGTCATGAATTTCAGCTGTAGAGATGTCATGAAGAAAGTGTGCATGAAATGTAACAAGGTGAATTGTACATACTTTGTATTTCCTGGTTATTTCTTTTGTGATGTTATTCATTTCTATAGTATACGTATGTTGTAGTAGATTCCGTAATTGTCTGGGTCACATTACAATAACGTGACATGGAAGTATGTTGAAACTATATTAATGTTATTTTTTATTAGTTAGTTTTATGAACATTTTTATTTAGTTATTTCGGAAATATCGTTGATATATGTATGATTCAAAAAGGACGTTTATAAGTTCAGGTTTCTGTTACGGAAAATTACAAACTATTTCGACCAATCGGATTAAAGCGGTCAGTTCGAAATACAAGTCCTTTGTCATCGATACAGCGCACTTCCTGATCAGACAGTGAACGATCGATACCTGTACATGTATATGTGAACATCAAGCTGATCGAATTAACATCGAATAGAAACCAGATATATATGTGAGTAATGCATCTAATTATAAGTAATGTACGTGTATATGAAATATTAGATACGGTAACTATTTAGATATTTTTGTACATTGAGATTAACGTACATGTATTTGGGATCAATGTTATTCATATCTCTTTGTTCAATTATACTTATATATTGTAAAGAGATTCGCAGTATTTTTATCATAAACAAGTAATGAGATGTGCGATGGTGTAATGGATAACGTCAAAGGCTTTCAATCCTAGCTTCATAGTCGGGGGATCGAATCCTAGAGCTGGAGATCAGTGTTTTTATTAAGTTGTATTTTACAATCATGTTGATATTTGCACTTATTTGACACATCGACGGAGTGTGTTATTGAAAGCTTATTTATGTTTATCACAGGCTGTTCAATATCCATTGAAAACATGTAGGAAAGCAGTGAATTCCCGTCTAACCTTATTTAGGGTGAGTTGTATTATTCATTGTGATCACTGTTAACGTTGTCATGTTACAATATACTGTAATTCAGGGTAATTTATGACAAATATATACGTGATGTGAATAATGGATTAATGTGATTAACATGCGATTCGTTCTATGTAATTACATTATTGTTAAAATATAGTATGTTTTGTTAAATGTATAATGGTCTGCAAGGAAACTGAAAGTTGTTTAATAATATGTTTGCAGACGAATGCCTGTGAGACATGGATGTCATTATCCAATGAATAAACGACAGATTGAACACAACTGGACGAGTATGTGATTATTTCGCATGTTACAGAAATGTAATGGGATAAGTGCAATGCTTACTTTTATATCCAGCGACACATTATTTGACAGGCTACACTTTGATCGCAATTTTTTTATATTGGATCTACGAGGCTGTTCTGTGCCTGCTCCGTGAGGTCAAAATGTTCAGAAATGTTTGGAAACATATATGACTCATTTGTATGGGTTGGACGATAAGGATTTCCTTATTATAAATTGGAAAATGCATGGAAAATATCAGGTTTTATCAAAATATCGGTATGAATAGTTCACAAGGATTACAGAACTAAAATTTCATAATTATATTTGACCAGTGATATTATAAAAAAATTAAACAAATTTCACTTAATCACCCCTTTAATTAAAAATGTTTGTCAAATGTTCATACTTACCCAACCATTGTCCTCAAATCTTCTTTTTTTCTCTCAATATCACTCCTATGAAATACAAACATACACATTAATATATAAATCATGTACATTTGCAGCTGATCAGGGTTCAGTAAGTATTACACAACATCATTTACAAGGAAGAATAGAACAGACACAATTATTTTTGCATTATTATAAAATCACATGCTGAAATGTACTTGTAGCTATAAGTTCTGCAACTAGATGAATATTTTGACATTGAAAAAGTTATTCCAGTGTAGAAGAAAATATCAAAATGTTAATTTCTTTCTCAAGTATTAAAAGCTTTCTTATGAACTTGATTTTATGTCACAACGATTACGAAATAAGTTGTGTAAATCACTTTTGTAAGCCCAGATGTTGTCGCACAGGGGTCTTATGGGGGAGGAAACTGGAGTATCCAGAGAAAACCCCTGTGGTCAGGCAGGTGGCCTTGCAGCTTTGGTGAAGGGCAAGTGCACCATCTTTTTGCACCACCACACCACTCTATAAAGAACTTATAGGGTCATGTGCCAAAATTTATGAATATGGCATTGCACATTTTAAATAGTTATCACGCCTCACCTGGTCTTCTTTTCAATTTCTCGGATTTCATCAATTGTAAACTTTTCAAACAGCAAGTTTGTATCAGTTTCGTGTACAGGTAGAACTGTAAAAAAAAAAAATTAAAAAGTCAATGAAAGCAGATTTATTTATGTACCTTGTATATATTAAAATAATATTTTCTAATTAATACTGCTTACAGATACATTGTTCTAATGGCAGAATTTAACAAAAACAAGCATAGTGACCAACTGCAATGAACAATAAGTCTCTAGTGGTGTACATGTGCTGGCCCTGTTCCAACTCCATCTTCTAACAAACAGAAAAAATCTTATAAGCACAAGTTTCTGCTGGCAATAGAAATATTTAAGTAAGAAATTTAAAGCTGTTGTCATACTAGGCCTAGGTAGCCGCGTGTCAGGACCAGAGGTACTCCTACATTGTTTTTGTCCTATATATCCTTGTCCCATTAGAGTCACCGGTACCTCGGCCCATTGGAATCTCGGCCGCGTATTTTATTTAAGAAGTGGTTATATATTGCCAAAGTAATGCATGTTATTAATATGTTACATAATTATTATTTGTTATCGTCAAGCGGCAGATGAGATCCTACTGAGAATGAGAGCAACTAAAACAGTAAACGATTATTGCTTATGTTTGTATTACAAAATTGTCCTCGATTATATATGGGCATTGGCTGTGTATTATTTTGGTACAAAATTGTTTATTGTTTGATAATTAACTCATTTAACTTATATATGATATATTGTAATACACATATGGTATATATTATATATAAGGGCCGATGTAAGTAATGATGGACCGAGGTGATCCAAATTAATTTAAATGTAACTTCGGCCCGACCGATCGAGATGAGCGTGGCCCGAGGTGACCATATCCCTCCTTTTCGATATATATTTTGTCAGTTTGTTGGACAGCGTTTGTAAAAAAAAATCGTGGTGTTGAACCTCTAATGTTGGAGTAGGCCAGAGGAAGCTAAGGCTAGATCAGCCACATTTTGACAGATAATTTGACTGTCATGTCCAATGAATGCATATAAAATCATCAAATCGTCAATATAATTCCAAAACAGATGATATTCACAAGGTTATTTTCTCATAAATAATGCCTTAAAGCTTGGCGGTCAGTTGTAAGGACAATTTAAGAATGCACAAATGCTAAAATAATAATATTACTTTTTGCTGACATGTCTGCTTTCGTTGGAGAAGCCATGTTGGCAATGATACTGAAGAGTGTAAACAAGGGAAGCTACTCCAACTTGCATTTTCTTATTCAGTCATTTTAAAGGCAGCCGCAGTTTAGCTTTCGAGTATAGCCTTTAGATTCCATTAGAAAAACATGAACTTTCAGCGAATTTTAGTCCATCTTTTCATCCAAATCAAATGATAATTATATTAAATAATTAGCGCACATCAAAAAGTTGGAGATAGTGCCATGAGGAAGAAAAGGGATTTTGTCGATTCCAAAGAACCCAAAATAATATACATAGATCTATAATACGTAACAGCAGGCAATGTTATTTACCTATATACAAATCCAATTACAATCATATATCTATGGCAAATTCAAAACAAGACATAGATATACAGTGACGTGCCAAAAGTCTTTAATTTTTTTTTATTTTGATATATATTTTTTGTATTTCCAACTTTTTTTTCAATGAGTTTTTCCGACTTTGTTTATGGGTCATTTTTAATGAAATTTTGTGTACTAATAATGAATTAATTCCTGTTTCATCTCATAATATTTTCACTGTTTTCCGTTCGATATGACAAGAGAAATCATAATTTATTTACAACATCCAATTTTCGGGACGCCATTTTGACGTCATTTGGTAGCGTTATTTAAGGATTAACTTGAATCTATTTTTGTATGTTATGGAGGTAGATTTCTATAACACAAAGACCCGGAGTGTACTCTAAATAATGAAGAGAGTACACTCTGGTTTTTTGTGTTATTACCCCATAACATAAAAAAATAGATTTAAGCGAAAATTCACTTCATTGATGGACTCTTTTCTCTTACAAATTAATACACTGCTGCATCAGGCAATCAAAAGCGACGTTTTAAACAGCGACGTATTTTTTTGTTTACGTTATGGGCTGATAAAATAATTGTTTTAACCAATGAAAAAGCTTGTTTCAAGCAAAATTAAATTATATATAGAAATGGCATAACACGGAAAATTGAATAAATATTATGTGTAGAGGTAACCTTGGATATGTCTGTTCAAAATGACAAAAAATTGTCAAAATCCATTGATAAACGAAGTCAGGAAAATTCATTGAAAAAAAGTTGAAAATAAAAAAAAATGAAAGACTTTTGGCATGTAACTGTATATTCTAGTTGTAACTGGTATACTGGTATTTCAACGTATGAGTGAAAGTGAATGTGATTTTTTTTTGTAATTTCTTCTTTGTTTTTTCTTCTCTTAAATTTTGTCCTCTTTTCTTTGTTGTTAACTCATCTCGAAAAATTCTTTAAAGAAAAAAAAATTAAGGATACAATAAAGAATATAAATAAAGATAAAACCATAATATTCAAATGATTTATTTAATCACAGACTTATATTTCTAATATAATACCGTGATTTGATCAATAAAATATATTTAAAATAAACTTATGTCAAGGACTTAAAAACCATTAGCTTTCCATGCTTGTGTATATTTCATAGATATAGAGGATATCTAACAGTGTCTTCAGTAATACGAAATATATTTCACGAGTGGGGCTAATATTTTTATATTTTTCACGAGTTCGCAGCACGAGTGAAAAATATCAAAATATTAGCCACACGAGTGAAATATGTTTGGTATTACTGAAGATACTGTTAGATATTCTGTTTATTACATTTTTGTATGAAAATCTACAGTGGCAGCTTCTGATTTTCCCAAACGTCGTTCGTAAGCAGCGTTCTGATTGGTCAAAGAAGATAAAGTTATTTCTACCACAAAACCCCGTGTTATTCCACTCTCAGACCATTGTATAAACGTGCTGACTCTCGTTAATTATTTTTTTAAAGTTACAAAAGACACTCGCTAAAGCTCGTGTCTTTTGTAACTTTTGAAAAATAATTAACTCGAGTGAAATAAATTCCATATCCAACAACCACTCGTTGTGTAACCTCTATATCTTTCACTAGTGAAAAATATCATATTTCTCACTAGTGAAAAATATCACTTTTATAGAATGAAATTTTTTCGATATTTCACTGGTAAAAATGTAATAAATATATATTTCTAAATTTTTGAATCACATTATTCATTTATCTCAGATTCAAACTTAGATCATTTTAACGAATAAACAATAGCGACATGGATTCACAGTACTGACCTTTATCACAAACAATGCACTTTAATTACATGCCAGACAAATTACCAGCGTGGTGTGAAAGCTGTTTGAATCACATTATTCAATTATGTTTTTCGAGATGTACATAATCATTAGCCTATATTAGATGTGGTCTGAGTTTCCTTAATTCTCATTGGCTAAAATATGGTTACATGGAGGTCCATATTTTGTAATATCGACCTGATGTTTCTATTTTTAGAAACACCGAGTTGATATTGCATTTGTGACGTCATACTCATTGTGACGTTATAGTTCCCATGCGTGCAGCTGCACATTTCATTCTTAATCAAGACAGATATAATGCAACTTAAGTCTTTTGCAAACAAGTTTCACATCTAATATACAAATTAAGGACCTTTGATTCGGTTAATATGGTGTTATACCAGGTTGGTATAACATCTAGAGCGTGAGACTACCCTCAGATATCCATATTTCTACCACAAAACCCTGTGTTATTCACTCTCAGACCATTGTATAAACGTGCTGACTGTTGAATAAGTATATGTTATATACCACTAGTGGAATATGACCTTCCGGACTTTTGATTGGTTGAAAAGTTGAACTTTGACCGGAAATGTGGATTGTTGACGACGTCATCGATTGTTGACGTCGTCACAACTTGGCGGGAATGTATTCGAGATGATGTGATTTCCCGCAAATCTGCGATTCACTCCAGAAAACAACACTGCAACTGCCGACTAAATATCATTGTGGTAGAAACAGGTCACACGACTCGTGGTTATTGGATATGGAATTTATTTCACTCTCGTTTATTATTTTTTAAAAGTTACAAAAGACACTCGCTAAAGCTCGTGTCTTTTGTAACTTTTAAAAAATAATTAACTCTAGTGAAATAAATCCCATATCCAACAACCACTTGTTGTGTAACCTCTATATATAAGTATGTTTAGACTATATATTAGGTGTATAAGTATCTTTAGACTATATATTAGGTGTATTAGTATGTTTAGACTATATATTAGGTTATAAGTATGTTTAGACTATATAGTATGTGAATAAGTATGTTTAGACTATATATTATGTGTATAAGTATGTTTGGACTATATATTAGGTGTATAAGTATGTTTAGACTATATATTAGGTATATAAGTATGTTTGGACTATATATTAGGTGTATAAGTATCTTTAGACTATATATTAGGTGTATTAGTATGTTTAGACTATAACATTCACATTCAGGATTTTGAAAGCAGTAATTTGATTGGCTGATGTAAAAGGTCACCAGAACATAACCCCTTATGAGAAGTCGTGGGGTATCAAAGTTGTTTTTTCCGTTTGAATATTGAATTATTCAGTTATATATAAATAATGTAATTTTGCCTATTCCCGCAATGTTAAACTTTTCAGGTTATATTGTATATATGTCTCTGACTGAAGCTTCCAGAACTCCAACATACATGGCCCAGTTGTTCAAAGGGTGATCACTATTTAACGACATTTTTCAAACTTCAATAATTTTGTCAAAGTGCAAGATAAAATATTCCAATTTTGCTTGTAAATTGATACTAATCGAGATTTTATATCTGCAAAGTTGTAACTAAATCTATGGTTTCATTTTGAAGTTACTGAATGATTAAAATTTGCACTTATCACTGATCAAGCTTGACACTATTTGAAAAAATTGGGCCAAGGTGTTTGCTCTGAGATAATTATGTACAACATACATGTACTTGACTTTGAGAAAAACTTGGATGAATTCTGGAGACACAATAATCTTGAGTTGAAGTACAATCATAAAACACATTATACATAGACTAATTGTATATTTACCATCATGCATGTGTAACTGTGAATATAGAAGCAGCAATGTCTGCGTCCACTAATATACATGTAGATCTATCAAATCCTTTTAAATAATACACCTAATATGTAGTCCAAACATACTTATAGACCTAATATATAGTCTCAACATACTTATACACCTAATATTTAGTATCAACATACCTATACACCTAATATATAGTCTAAACATACTTATACACCTAATATATAGTCCAAACATACTTATACACCTAATATATAGTCCAAACATACTTATACACCTAATATATAGTCTAAACATACTTATACACATAATATATAGTCTAAACATACTTATACACATAATATATAGTCTAAAGATACTTATACACATACTATATAGTCTAAACATACTTATAACCTAATATATAGTCTAAACATACTTATACACCTAATATATAGTCTAAACATACTAATACACCTAATATATAGTCTAAAGATACTTATACACCTAATATATAGTCCAAACATACTTATACACCTAATATATAGTCTAAAGATACTTATACACCTAATATATAGTCCAAACATACTTATACACATAATATATAGTCTAAACATACTTATACACATAATATATAGTCCAAACATACTTATATACCTAATATATAGTCTAAACATACTTATACACCTAATATATAGTCCAAACATACTTATACACATAATATATAGTCTAAACATACTTATACACATACTATATAGTCTAAACATACTTATAACCTAATATATAGTCTAAACATACTAATACACCTAATATATAGTCTAAAGATACTTATACACCTAATATATAGTCTAAACATACTTATACACCTAATATATAGTCCAAACATACTTATACACATAAAATATAGTCTAAACATACTTATACACCTAATATATAGTCTAAACATACTTATACACATAATATATAGTCTAAAGATACTTATACACATACTATATAGTCTAAACATACTTATAACCTAATATATAGTCTAAACATACTTATACACCTAATATATAGTCTAAACATACTAATACACCTAATATATAGTCTAAAGATACTTATACACCTAATATATAGTCCAAACATACTTATATACCTAATATATAGTCTAAAGATACTTATACACATACTATATAGTCTTAACATACTTATACACATAATATATAGTCTAAACATACTAATACACCTAATATATAGTCTAAACATACTTATACACCTAATATATAGTCTAAACATACTTATAACCTAATATATAGTCTAAAGATACTTATACACCTAATATATAGTCGAACCATACTTATACACCTAATATATAACACAAACATCATTATACACCTAATATATAGCCCAAACATTATTATATACCTTATATATATCCCAAAAATCATTATACACCTAATATATAGCCCAAACATTATTATATACCTTATATATATCCCAAAAATCATTATACACCTAATATATAGTCCAAACATACTTATACACCTAATATACATCCCTAACATCATTATATACCTATTATACATCCCAAACATACTTATACACCTAATATACATCCCTAACATCATTATATACCTATTATACATCCCAAACATCATTATACACCTAATATACAGCCCTAACATCATTATACACCTAATATACATCCCTAACATCATTATACACCTAATATACATCCCTAACATCATTATACACCTAATATACATCCCTAACATCATTATACACCTAATATACATCCCTAACATCATTATACACCTAATATACATCCCTAACATCATTATACACCTAATATACATCCCTAACATCATTATACACCTAATATACAACACAAACATCATTATACACCTAATATACATCCCTAACATCATTATACACCTAATATACATCCCTAACATCATTATACACCTAATATACATCCCTAACATCATTATACACCTAATATACATCCCTAACATCATTATACACCTAATATATATCCCAAACATCATTATACACCTAATATACATCCCTAACATCATTATACACCTAATATACATCCCTAACATCATTATACACCTAATATACAACACAAACATCATTATACACCTAATATACAACACAAACATCATTATACACCTAATATACAACACAAACATTATTATACACCTAATATACATCACAAACATCATTATACACCTAATATACATCCCAAACATCATTATACACCTAATATACATCACAAACATCATTATACACCTAATATACATCCCTAACATCATTATACACCTAATATACATCCCTAACATCATTATACACCTAATATACAACACAAACATCATTATACACCTAATATACATCACAAACATCATTATACACCTAATATACATCCCAAACATCATTATACACCTAATATACATCCCTAACATCATTATACACCTAATATACAACACAAACATCATTATACACCTAATATACATCCCTAACATCATTATACACCTAATATACATCCCTAACATCATTATACACCTAATATACATCCCTAACATCATTATATACCTTATATATAGTGAAAACATCATTATACACCTAATATACATCACAAACATCATTATACACCTAATATACATCACAAACATCATTATACACCTAATATACATCCCAAACATCATTATACACCTAATATACATCCCTAACATCATTATACACCTAATATACAACACAAACATCATTATACACCTAATATACATCCCAAACATCATTATACACCTAATATACATCCCTAACATCATTATACACCTAATATACATCCCTAACATCATTATACACCTAATATACAACACAAACATCATTATACACCTAATATACATCCCTAACATCATTATACACCTAATATACAACACAAACATCATTATACACCTAATATACATCACAAACATCATTATACACCTAATATACAACACAAACATCATTATACACCTAATATACAACACAAACATCATTATACACCTAATATACAACACAAACATCATTATACACCTAATATACATCACAAACATCATTATACACCTAATATACATCCCTAACATCATTATACACCTAATATACAACACAAACATCATTATACACCTAATATACAACACAAACATCATTATACACCTAATATACATCACAAACATCATTATACACCTAATATACATCCCAAACATCATTATACACCTAATATACATCCCTAACATCATTATACACCTAATATACAACACAAACATCATTATACACCTAATATACATCCCTAACATCATTATACACCTAATATACATCCCTAACATCATTATACACCTAATATACATCCCTAACATCATTATACACCTAATATACATCCCTAACATCATTATACACCTAATATACATCCCTAACATCATTATACACCTAATATACAGCCCAAACATTATTATATACCTAATATACATCACAAACATCATTATACACCTAATATACATCACAAACATCATTATACACCTAATATACATCACAAACATCATTATACACCTAATATACATCACAAACATCATTATACACCTAATATACAACACAAACATCATTATACACCTAATATACATCACAAACATCATTATACACCTAATATACATCACAAACATCATTATACACCTAATATACATCACAAACATCATTATACACCTAATATACATCACAAACATCATTATACACCTAATATACATCCCTAACATCATTATACACCTAATATACATCACAAACATCATTATACACCTAATATACATCACAAACATCATTATACACCTAATATACATCACAAACATCATTATACACCTAATATACATCACAAACATTATTATACACCTAATATACATCACAAACATCATTATACACCTAATATACATCACAAACATCATTATACACCTAATATACATCACAAACATCATTATACACCTAATATACATCACAAACATCATTATACACCTAATATACATCCCTAACATCATTATACACCTAATATACATCCCTAACATCATTATACACCTAATATACAACACAAACATCATTATACACCTAATATACATCACAAACATCATTATACACCTAATATACAACACAAACATCATTATACACCTAATATACAACACAAACATCATTATACACCTAATATACATCACAAACATTATTATACACCTAATATACATCCCAAACATCATTATACACCTAATATACATCCCTAACATCATTATACACCTAATATACAACACAAACATCATTATACACCTAATATACATCCCTAACATCATTATACACCTAATATACATCCCTAACATCATTATACACCTAATATACATCCCTAACATCATTATACACCTAATATACAGCCCAAACATTATTATATACCTAATATACATCACAAACATCATTATACACCTAATATACATCACAAACATCATTATACACCTAATATACATCCCAAACATTATTATACACCTAATATACAACACAAACATCATTATACACCTAATATACATCACAAACATCATTATACACCTAATATACATCCCAAACATCATTATACACCTAATATACATCCCTAACATCATTATACACCTAATATACAACACAAACATCATTATACACCTAATATACATCACAAACATCATTATACACCTAATATACATCCCAAACATTATTATACACCTAATATACAACACAAACATCATTATACACCTAATATACATCCCTAACATCATTATACACCTAATATACATCCCTAACATCATGATACACCTAATATACATCCCTAACATCATTATACACCTAATATACATCCCTAACATCATTATACACCTAATATACAGCCCAAACATTATTATACACCTAATATACATCCCTAACATCATTATACACCTAATATACATCCCTAACATCATTATACACCTAATATACAACACAAACATCATTATACACCTAATATACAACACAAACATCATTATACACCTAATATACATCCCTAACATCATTATACACCTAATATACATCCCTAACATCATTATACACCTAATATACAACACAAACATCATTATACACCTAATATACAACACAAACATCATTATACACCTAATATACATCCCTAACATCATTATACACCTAATATACATCCCTAACATCATTATATACCTAATATACATCCCTAACATCATTATACACCTAATATACATCCCTAACATCATTATACACCTAATATACATCACAAACATCATTATACACCTAATATACAACACAAACATTATTATATACCTTATATATATCCCTAACATCATTATACACCTAATATACAACACAAACATCATTATACACCTAATATACATCCCTAACATCATTATACACCTAATATACAACACAAACATCATTATACACCTAATATACATCCCTAACATCATTATACACCTAATATACATCCCTAACATCATTATACACCTAATATACATCCCTAACATCATTATACACCTAATATACAACACAAACATCATTATACACCTAATATACATCCCTAACATCATTATACACCTAATATACATCCCTAACATCATTATACACCTAATATACATCCCTAACATCATTATACACCTAATATACATCCCTAACATCATTATACACCTAATATACAGCCCAAACATTATTATATACCTGATATACATCCCTAACATCATTATACACCTAATATACAGCCCAAACATTATTATATACCTAATATACATCCCTAACATCATTATACACCTAATATACAGCCCAAACATCATTATACACCTAATATACATCCCTAACATCATTATACACCTAATATATAGCCCAAACATTATTATATACCTTATATATAGTGAAAACATCATTATACACCTAATATATAGCCCAAACATTATTATATACCTTATATATAGTGGAAACATCATTATACACCTAATATATAGCCCAAACATTATTATATACCTTATATATAGTGAAAACATCATTATACATCTAATATATAGCCCAAACATTATTATATACCTTATATATAGTGAAAACATCATTAAACACCTAATATATAGCCCAAACATTATTATATACCTTATATATAGTGAAAACATCATTATACACCTAATATATAGCCCAAACATTATTATATACCTTATATATAGTGAAAACATCATTATACACCTAATATATAGCCCAAACATTATTATATACCTTATATATAGTGAAAACATCATTATACACCTAATATATAGCTCAAACATTATTATATACCTTATATATAGTGAAAACATCATTATACACCTAATATATAGCCCAAACATTATTATATACCTTATATATAGTGAAAACATCATTATACATCTAATATATAGCCCAAACATTATTATATACCTTATATATAGTGAAAACATCATTAAACACCTAATATATAGCCCAAACATTATTATATACCTTATATATAGTGAAAACATCATTATACACCTAATATATAGCCCAAACATTATTATATACCTTATATATAGTGAAAACATCATTATACACCTAATATATAGCCCAAACATTATTATATACCTTATATATAGTGAAAACATCATTATACACCTAATATATAGCCCAAACATTATTATATACCTTATATATAGTGAAAACATCATTATACATCTAATATATATCCCTAACATCATTATATACCTTATATATAGCCCAAACATCATTATACACCTAATATATAGCCCAAACATTATTATATACCTTATATATAGTGAAAACATCATTATACACCTAAGGGTAATCTGTTATACTTTCAGTTTCTCTTGTCACGTTTATTAACACGCGGTGACCAGCGTGGACCTCCACGTGACTTTAGATACGGGTATTTAGTAAGTCTTTATCAGAAAACGTGTATTGTAACGTGACCCTAAATAAGGCATCAACATATTTTGACTTTTAATCTATTTGTTGACTACGAATTGGAAGGGTTTCAGCCACAATGTGATTAAAAATCGTTGGCTAAAACTTACGTCTATATTTTAGATTTTTGCAAAGACAATTATCTACACATCTCCTTATTATATGACGATAAATGCCCCCCCCCGATGCTAGATACATGTTAAAAGGTAATTTGTGTGCATTTTTATTAAAATACATATTAATAACTTTCACTGTACATTTATGCACACTATCATTCGTGTGCAGATTATTTAGGGCGATGTACAATTGCTGATTCACATCAATATTTAATAACAAAATATACCGCCTTTGTTATGGTATTCCGAGGTACACATACCCATACCCGTTGGAAATGTTCCGGGTTGGGGGGGGGGGTGGGTGCTAGGGAAGAAGGGACTAGGAATGTGTGTCCTGCCTTCCGACCTCTACATAATACACGTGTCCAGTTCAGGGAGGGATGATAAGATAGAAGGGTCATGTTTTCTTAATAAACATACAACGACAATTTTCACGATAAGAAATGCGTTTCGTAAGCGGTTGTTTTTCCGTTACTATATAAGGCCAGTTGAGCCCCGAGCAATCACACATCACAGAGAGACACCTGCTAGAATATTTTCCAGTTCAAGGTAAGATGTTCCTTTTTTTTTCTTCACATGACATGGTATTTTTTTTTCTAATTTCCCCGTCATGACAAGGCAAGGTTTTCGTCGGATACCATTCACTATAATTTTTATAGAATTAATAATTTTCGATATTTCACTGGTAAAACTGTAATAAAATTGTATCCCTTTACTATAAGGAAAATCTTATACATGTACCCTCCATTATAAGGTAAAATCTTATACCCTCCACTATAAGGTAAACATCTTATACTCTCCATTATAAGGTAAAAATCTTATACATGTACCCTTCACTACAAACTAAAATTTTTTACCCTCCACTATAAGGTGAAATATATACATACAATGTATTATACCCTCCATTATAAGCTAAAATCCCCCACTTGACGTTAAATCTTATACCCTTTATACTAAAGTTAAATCTAATACCACACTCTTTATGTCAAATATTATAGCCTCGAATATACAAGGTGAAATCTTATATCCTCAAGACTAAAGTATAGTATCAAATTTTGCTACTTTTTCTTTCTTATACTCTCAAGGGTATGCCATTTCTCTTTATATCTAGGTAAGGATTTTCTTTCTTCACTGTACGTTATAAATTTATGTTAAGCTACTTTACCGACCATTTTCTTATGGATCAGATATACTCATGCACAACGTAGAATTTTCTACTGAAACACTTTAGAACAAGGTTAGATTTTTCTGCTTTTCTATTGATGCCCTCAACCACAGGGTTTGATATTTCTACGTACACCACCCCCCCCCCCCCCAATAACGGTGTCAGCAATCCGAAGCCATTGGTCAATATAACCCAGAAATCTCAGCATAGGTCAGAAAATCGAATACATATGTATAAGGAAGTTTATGTACAATGTAATGTTAACACCAGGATATATACATAACACAGACTAAGGAGCTCGGGGCCTACCTATGTAGATTAGTCCTGTTTCCAATGACCAGCTATAGCCAGGTGCCAAAATGATGGGTCTATAGACAGTATAATGGATACTGACTGGGGGCAATATATGTCTGTGTACAGGGGGTAGGAGAGAGACGGGGGTAGGTTAGTGACAGACGACGGCAGGACACATACGGACAGGTACAGGATTCTCCAAAGAAGCAGATCTTTCTACTATGTATAACATGGTTAGATTTTCTTCCGATTCCCTCGAGAATAAGGTTAGTTTTTCTTCCGATTCCTTCCACTCCAAGGGTTAGATTTTCTACTGATTCCCTCCACTACAAGGTTAGATTTTTCCGATTCCCTTCAATACAAGGTTAGATTTTCTACTGATTCCCTTCAATACAAGGTTAGATTTTCTACTGATTCCCTCCACTACAAGGTTAGATTTTTCCGATTTCCTTCAATACAAGGTTAGATTTTCTACTGATTCCCTTCAATACAAGGTTAGATTTTCTACTGATTCCCTTCAATTCAAGGTTAGATTTTCTACTGATTCCCTTCAATACAAGGTTAGGTTTTCTACTGATTCCCTCCACTACAAGGTTAGATTTTCTACTGATTCCCTTCAATACAAGGTTAGATTTTCTACTGATTCCCTTCAATACAAGGTTAGATTTTCTACTGATTCCCTTCAATACAAGGTTAGGTTTTCTACTAATTCCCTCCACTACAAGGTTAGATTTTCTACTGATTCCCTTCAATACAAGGTTAGGTTTTCTACTGATTCCCTCCACTACAAGGTTAGATTTTCTACTGATTCCCTTCAATACAAGGTTAGATTTTCTACTGATTCCTTTCAATACAAGGTTAGATTTTCTACTGATTCCCTTCAATACAAGGCTAGATTTTCTTCTGATTACCTTCAATACAAGGTTAGATTTTCTACTGATTCCCTCCACTACAAGGTTAGATTTTCTACTGATTCCCTCCAGTACAAGGTTAGATTTTCTACTGATTCCCTCCACTACAAGGTTAGATTTTCTACCGATTCCCTCCAGTACAAGGCTAGATTTTCTATTTTTCTATTAATGCCCTTTACCACTACAGAGATAGATATTTATACAGATACCCTGTAGGACGGTGTTAGTAATTTAGTTCTTACATAGACATTTTTCATACATTTGTCTTTAGCTTTTTTCATCTATATATATCTGTAGATTGTAGCACGAAGAAAAGGGTAAGATTACGAACGGTGATTTAGACATTGCTGTTAAACGCTATATAATAAATAATAATTAATAATTCGAGGTTTTTATATACTATTTTTTAGTTAACCACTTTATCACAGCCTATAGGTCGTCTCAAATTATTATCCTTGGTTATAGGATATGAATGCCAACTGGACGAAGGCAAATCCAACATGAAGCGCGCGCTTCATTGAATTTTCCTTTGACCAGTTGGCATTCATGTAGCCTATGAATGCCAACTGAAAGCAGTTCAATACTATATGATTGTTGGACAGAGTAAATGCATAGCGTCACACACGTGAATGTAGTTCTATGTGTTGTTTATATCAGCAGATTTCAGCCATGCGGTACCTTGTCTACCTGACCTGCTGTGTGGCCGTATCGTGCGCCCTGGCCGTACAGCCCGATGTCCAGCAAGCAGCACCACCAGCTTTCTGCCATGCCCAGGAGTGTCCGAAATATTCAGTGACCCGGTCATTTACGGTAAGCTCCTCGATCGATTTCCGTAATTGATGACAGAGCTGTCTTGGTTTAAACTCAATGAAAAAAAAAAGTTTTATCAAATGGTACATCAGAAAAAGGAATATTCAAGGATTAACTTTCTATTTTGTTTTGGTTATCGGGGGATAACTAAAATGGAACATTAGTAAATTCAATAACCGGCGAAGCCGGTTATGGATAATTCATCCGTTTTCTATTGTAGTTATCCCCCCGATAACCTAAATAAAATATAAAGTTTATCCTTATATTTACAGTATCTTTCTGTGAAATTTTCGTAACTATTTTGTTCATTATAGTCCAATCTTCGGACACAGATTTCATTTCAAAACTAATAAACGTGGGAATGTATCAATAAATGTAACAGCGTGAAATTTGCAAGCTCCGCCCACGTTTATTGTTGGTGACGTCACACAATAGTGTTTCAAAATTTAGGACTTGCATAGCTCCGCCCACATGTATTGTTGTCGACGTCATAGAAATTTGGAACGTGTTTGACTACAGTTATGAGGTGATAATGATAGTCAGTGTAACAACGGTTATCGAGTGAATGTCAGTGTAGACTGTAAATATATATGTTTGACTTCGAACTTATGAATTAGGATAGTCGGGTGGTGCAGTGCCTTTCACCAAGGCGGCCGGGAACTCATGGGGTCACCTTCCCGAACACGTGGGTTTTCTACGGGTATTCCGGTTTCCTTCGACAATAAGAGTGATTGATATAAGTTTGATAAGTTGTTTTGTTTCATAATTGTTTTGAAACACATGCAAGTAAACTTTTTATTTAGAACTATCTATTCAGCTACAGTATGATTACATCGTGTGTTTTTCAGTATCTGCGATTCGCTGTTATCAATGGAAACATTTCTGTATAGGAGAGGTCTGTAAGTGTTCAATTGACATACTTATATACTTCTATCGATTGTTTTAGGGATACGAGCTACGACACTATGAGAAGTCTGTATGGGTAGCTACGAATTTAACTACAATGGAGTTTACCCAAAACGACAGTACTACAATGTTCTACAAACTGTTTCACTATATCTCCGGCAATAACTCTAGAAGTGAGTATCATCGTTATACGTGTATGTAGATACCCCCCTCCCTCACCCTCACCCCAACCCCTCACCCCAACCCTCACCCCCAACCCAACCCCCACCACCACCCCTCACCCCAAACCTCACCCCCATCCCTCACCCCCATCCCTCACCCCACCCCTCACCCCCACTCCTCACCCCAACCCTCACCCCAACGCTCACCACAAACCCCCACCCCAACCCAACCCCCCCATCCCTCACCCTCACCCCTCACCCCCACCCCTCACCCCAACCCAACCCCCCACCCCTCACCCCAACCCAACCCCCACCCCCAACCCAACCCCCACCCCATCCCTCACCCCTCACCCTAACCCCACCCCAACCCCACCCCACCCCCACCCCTCACCCCCATCCCTCACCCCCAACCCTCACCCCCAACCCTCATCCCAACCCCACCCCCAACCAAACCCCCACTCCCACCCCTCACCCCCCCCTCACCCAATCCCTCACCCCCCATCCCTCACCCTCAACCCTCACCCCCACCCCTCACCCCAACCCCCATCCCAACCCAACCCCCACCCCAATCCCTCACCCCAACCCTCACCCCAACCCCCACCCCCAACCCAACCCCACCCCTCCCTCACCCTCACACCCAACCCTCACCCCAACACCACCCCAACCCAACCCCCACCCCCACACCTCACCCCCACCCCCACCCAATCCAACCCCCACCCCCATCCCTCACCCCCATCCCTCACCCTCACCCCTCACCCCCACCCCTCACCCCAACCCCCACCCCATCCCTGACCCCTCACACCCAACCCTCACCCCAACCCCACCCCCAACCCTTGCTTGTTCGTATTCAGTTTCATCCTCGATGTCCAGGGGTTACGCTCACCTACGCTCTCTATACCCCTGGAATCATCATCGATATCCAGGGGTTACGCTCACCTACGCTCTCTTTACCCCTGGAACATGCTCGATATCCAGGGGTTGCGCTCACCTTCGCTGTCTTTACCGCTGGAACATCTTCGATATCAAGGGGTTACGCTCACCTACGCTCTCTATACCCCTGGGATATGTCATGACAAACATGAAGGCATGCGCAAGTAGAATCACCTGACCAATCGTTAGGCTGTATGCCTGTCCTTTACAGATTACAAAGGAGCCTCAACCGACTTCAAAGCTTGTCATTTTTTACCGTTACGTGACCACGAGATTATTTTGATGTACATCGAATGATCGAACCCGTCTGCTTGCCTCGTCAACAAGGTGAGCCTTGATCAGTTTTGCCATGACCTATTTCAGTGGTGAAGAGAGCGTAAAAGAGCGTAACCCCTGGATATCGAGGATGATATTATTAATGCGTGTATGTAGTGGATCATATCGTCGATATTACTTACTAGACTATATTTCTATTATTACAGATGCTAAGATACCAATGACCACCCCGGTAATACTGAAGGTAGAGCACGGTCCGGGACCAACATGTGAGAGCTTCTTCTATGACCACTTCATGGTACCATTTGAATTCCAGGATGACCCTCCAGTTCCAACGGACCCGAGTGTTTATATCACAGTGTTACCTCCCTTTGATGTCTACGTTAAGTGAGTTTTCTTTAGAAGTGTTAGGATTTTAAACTCAAGGACACCACATGGCGGGGTTGGGGGTGGGTGGGGTGGTTGTGTCACCTGTTTGGAATATTTTCATAATCATTAAAACTGATTATTCATACATGTACAAAGTCTAAAATCTAACTGAGCAATCCATGTTACGTGGCGTTTTTTTCTACACTGCTCTAAAGTGTTTTTCAAGTGTCCCGTTGGCTAGAACAAACGTTCCAGAAGTGTCACGTGAGCTTCCGACGATGCTGTACATTAGACTTTTTGGGGAAAAATGAAAATTTTTAACTTATAAATATCAATAGAATTAGTATAATTGGTCTAATTCAGGTCCTTTGTAAATGGTTAAATGGTAGCTATTTGAATTGAAGAAGTAGTCTACTAAATACTGTAATACCATCTGTAATGTTTTGCTGTTTCTTTTTCTGTAAAGTAATTGCGATCTTGTCAAAATCTTCTATCCATGTTGGTTTCAGAACTTTTGGAGGCCGCCCTTCATTTGACGACAAGATGGCCATGATTGAGTCTCTCGTCACAGAAATAGCAGACCCGTCACGATTCGAGGAGAGGTTTTACTACTTTGCTGGATATGACGGTCCTTACACGATCCACGGCCGCCACAACGAGGTGTGGCTGGTAGCAAAGAATTAGGACAAACTCTACATTTGTTATACCTTTTATTTTTGTTGTTGATTTTTCTATTTTATTATTTTACTCAAACTCTATGTACATAGATGATTAAAGAATTATGAAATATGATTAGGTTTATTGATTTGATTTCGGGTCATGTCATGAGGTTAATTAGCCGACCTATTGTGTCTCCATTGGTAAAAGAATATTTTTATCACACTCGATAGTTTTTGAAATCCATAACAGATAAGCTTATCGAATTGGATTAAAAACAAACGGACAGAAAGAGTTCTTAATCATAATCTGCAGAAGCAGGCTTGGTGTAAAAAAACAACACGAGAGGCATCACACTTCATCACCAGACGAGGCACCACACTTCATCACCAGACGAGGCGTCATAACAGCACCATAATATGTGTCATCATAACAACACCATCAGACGAGGCGTCATAACAGCACCATCAAATGTGGCACATAACCCCACCACCAGACGAGGCATCATAACAACACCACCAGACGAGGCGTCATAACAACACCACCAGACGAGGCATCATAACAACATCACCAGACGAGGTATTATAACAACACCACCAGACGAGGCGTCATAAGAACACCACCAGACGAGGAATCATAACAACATCACCAGACGAGGCGTCATAACCCCACCACCAGACGAGGCGTCATAACAACACCACCAGACGAGGCGTCATAACAACATCACCAGACGAGGCGTCATAACCCCACCACCAGACGAGGCGTCATAACAACATCACCAGACGAGGCGTCATTACCCCACCACCAGACGAGGCGTCATAACCCCACCACCAGACGAGGCATCATAACAACACCACCAGACGAGGCGTCATAACAACATCACCAGGCGAGGCGTCATAACAACACCACCAGACGAGGCATCATAACAACATCACCAGACGAGACATAATAACAACACCACCAGACGAGGCGTCATAACAACATCATTAGATGAGGCATCATAACAATACCACCAGACGAGGCGTCATAACAACATCACCAGACGAGGCATCATAACAACACCACCAGACGAGGCGTCATAACCACACCACCAGACGAGGCATCATAACAACATCACCAGACGAGGCGTCATAACCCCACCACCAGTCGAGGCGTCATAACCCCACCACCAGACGAGGCATCATAACAACACCACCAGACGAGGCGTCATAACAACATCACCAGACGAGGCGTCATAACAACACCACCAGACGAGGCATCATAAACCCACCACCAGACGAGACATCATAACCACACCACCAGACGAGACATCATAACAACATCACCAGACGAGGCGTCATAACCCCACCACCAGACGAGCCGTCATAACAACACCACCAGACGAGGCATCATAACCACACCACCAGACGAGGCATCATAACCACACCACCAGACGAGGCATCATAACAACACCACCAGACAAGTCATCATAACCCCACCACCAGACGAGGCGTCATAACCCCACAACCAGACGAGGCATCATAACCCCACCACCAGACGAGGCGTCATAACAACATCACCAGACGAGGCATCATAACAACATCACCAGACGAGGCGTCATAACCACACCACCAGACGAGACATCATAACAACATCACCAGACGAGGCATCATAACAACATTACCAGACGAGGCATCATAACAACACCACCAGACGAGGCATCATAACAACATTACCAGACGAGGCGTCATAACAACACCACCAGACGAGGCGTCATAACAACATCACCAGACGAGTCGTCATAACAACACCACCAGACGAGGCGTCATAACAACATCACCAGACGAGGCATCATAACAACATCACCAGACGAGGCGTCATAACAACATCACCAGACGAGGCATCATAACAACATCACCAGACGAGGCGTCATAACAACACCACCAGACGAGGCGTCATAACAGCACCATCAAATGTGGCATCATAACAACACCATCAGATGTGGCATCATATACAGCATCATCAGATGTGGCATCATAACAGCATCACCAGACGAGTGTATAAAACTGAAATTGGGTAAAGCTGTATTTTTCAGACACTGAAGAAGTATTTCAGTCTGATAGTCGATTTTTTGTGAAATTTAACCGCTTCATATATAAAGCTGAAATTTTCATTATGGTTTAGATGTTTAATAACATAAAACGAAAATTGGAAAATTTTGCTTTGATGTATTTCTTTTAATTATTCATATTTCGTTATATTATCTATATTATAGATGGTTAGTGTCCTGGCCACAGGTGCCTGTGATTCGGACTAATATTGATACATTTCATCTCAAAAGTGATACCAGGTATTTAGATGATCTTGCACCGAATCGCCGTATTTTAACTGAAATCCTAAGTCGGGTTTCTGGATAATTAATCGCTTTACAAAAAAACTTCCTGAAGTTTTCCTGAGATTGGCAACATCAAACATTAAATACCGATTGATTAGAGTAATAGGGATGCTAAAAGAACTATCAGACACTAAATAATTATAGATTTGTGTATTACCCAGAAAGTAAAAATAATTCAACATAACCACCAGAAACATTTAGGTTTGGAGTGACAATGACCTTATATATAGCCCGACAGGAGCTGAGTCATATTAACAGGCTTTAACGGAAGTTAAGTTCTAAAGGATAAAAACTCTATGGGGTTTCAATCACGTTCAACGCTCGTTTTGATCTCATAAACTGGTTTTTGAAATTTTCAACAAATTGATACCAATTTCAATAGCAAACTTCATACGTGATTGAAAAATCATTAAAACATTAGTTGCATGTTATTTATCAAACCTTTTAAAGGTCAAATATACGTAACTTCAGGGAAATTTTCGTGATTCTGAAAAATTCTGAATAAAAATCCAGTTGATAACCATGCAAAAATAAACCTAAAACGAAGTAAACCTGAGCGGTAACTAACAAGAAACTCTTGACAAAAAATCCAAAGAATTGAAAATAATTCAGGTTGGGCCCACTTCAACAACAAACCGAAGGTACATGTAGAAGACGGTTCGAAATGGACGCGTGTTTACAAAAAGCGTGTTTCAACTGCTGCTGTACCGGTAACCGCGAAAGAATTCATCTTGAATATTGCTGATACCAGTTAATCTTAACTAAATCTAAAAATATAATAAGTTATTAGGCTTGATTTTCGCTTCAAGTTTTGCCGAAAGTTACGTATATTGGGCCTTTAAAAGAAAAATTTGTAAAATATGACCTACTCGACGGCACTTTTGAAATCATGTATCTCATGCACTTCGGGATGCCAAATTATCACTTTCGTTTTGACTTTAGATTTATCACTTACAATATAAAATGTCATTATGTCCCCATTGTTCATTGTAACACGTTCATTTTTATTGTACAACAGTGTTAAAAATTATCGAAACAATAAGCAAAAATGTGGAAAATTATACATCTTTGTAATTGTTTTTTTACATTTGACATTTTTAGTGTTACTGAAACTTTGGCTTTTGTGTCAGCACGTGTAACAAAACATGCTGGACACACAAGTTGGTCGAGTTGGTAGTTTATTCAGGTACTCATGGTGTGTTAGGATGTCGCTCGTCTAAAGTCCTGAGTTCGTGTGTGTCTGTTCTGGAGTTACAGTCCGAATTTAAGCCTTCCTGCGTTTTGCCCCCAGCTAACCATAAAAATAACCTGATAGTAACTTTTGATTCACTCCCCGAATGCTTCATGACAGGTGCACGTTAATTAGGGACAAGTGCCGATTAAGTCGACAGGTACACGTTAATTGGAGTCCAGGGACCACTTAGTTTTCAGCCATAAATATATATATCCGTCCGAGCTTTCTCTTCCCAGTCAGTCATAAATATATATATCCCCCGAGCTATATCTTCCCAGCACAGCTATTGTGTAACATTTGACCTATAAAGGGTGAAAAATAAAAACACGAAAACCCTAGATTTCATTGCTGATTTAGAAAGAGAACCGTATTTTCTTTTCATCACACAGATTGAAAATAAAGTTTAATATCAGAATTGCTAACGTAAACCATTTCCTTTTATGTGTAGTTTGGCCGCGTACCCGTGTAATTTAGATTGCTTTACACACGGCTCTGATATTCTACAGTAAGTGTGTTATCCCATATATATTTTCGAGTTATCTCCCTTTGTGACACTTGAACCCGGAAATACCCAGAACATTTCAGGGACTACACCCAAAAGAACGGCTACAATAATCAGGGTAAATATTTGACAGGAATACGAAGTTGATACCAAACATTAATATTTTGATATTGCCTTATTTTTGTTTAACATTTTAAAAGAATTTAAATCAGCATGTATCAGTTTTCAACGCCGAAACATAAAACTATAATATATAAATATCAGTTAATTTGGTAGGTGATTTAAATACAAAACGAAAGTACCCCGATATTTCCTTATAAATCCTTTCAATTACAATATTTGACAACTATGTACGAACAAAACTCATACTTGATTTGTAACAAATGATGTGGGCATTACTTCAAAATGCACTTAGAACACAGGGACATGTGACAATATTTTCTAAACCCCCGGCGCTATATATATAGCTTATCTAAGTCTGTGCTTCTACGTCCTTGGTAGTATCACGGAATTAGATAAGCTCTAACTCCGTGATAGTACTAATACAACATGTGTCTCGGTAGAACTACATAAATATGTCTCTCGGAAGTACTTCTTAAATATGTGTCTCGGTAGTACTACTTAAATATGTCTCTCGGTAGTACTACTTAAATAAGTGTCCCGGTAGTACTACTTCAATATGTGTCTCGGTAGTACTACTCAAACATGTGTTTCGGTGATACTACTTCAATATGTGTCTCGGTAGTACTACTTCAATATGTGTCTCGGTAGAACTACTTAAATATGTGTCTCGGTAGTACTACTTATATATGTGTCTCGGTAGTACTACTCAAATATGTGTTTCGGTAGTACTACTTAAATATGTGTCTCAGTTGAACTACCTAAATATGTGTCTCGGTGATACTACTTAAATAATTGTCTCGGTAGTACTAACTAAATATGTGTCTCGGTAGTACTACTTAAATATGTGTCTCGGTAGTACTACCTAAATATGTGTCTTGGTAGTACTACTCAAATATGTGGTTCTGTAGTACTACTTCATTATGTGTCTCGGTAGTACTACTTAAATATGTGTCTCGGTAGTACTACTTCAATATGTGTCTCAGTTGATCTACTTAGATATGTGTCTCGGTAAAACTACTCCAATATGTGTCTCGGTAGTACTACTTAAATATGTGACTCGGTAGTACTACTTCAATATTTGTCTCGGTAGAACTACCTAAATATGTGTCTCGGTAGTACCACTCAAATATGTGTTTCGGTAGTACTTCTTCAATATGTGTCTCGGTAGTACTACTTCAATATGTGTCTCGGTAGTACTACTTATATATGTGTCTCGATAGTACTACTTAAATATGTGTCTCGATAGTGCTACTTAAATATGTGTCTCGGTAGTACTACTTCAATATGTGTCTCGGTAGTACTACTTCAATATGTGTCTCGGTAGTACTACTTAAATATGTGACTCGATAGTACTACTTAAATATGTGTCTCGGTAGTACTACTTTAATATGTGTCTCGGTAGTACTACTTATATATGTGTTTCGATAGTACTACTTAAATATGTGTCTCGGTAGTACTACTTATATATGTGTCTCAGTTGAACTACTTAGATATGTGTCTCGGTAGTACTACTTATATATGTGTCTTGGTAGTACTACTCAAATATGTGTTTCGGTAGTACTACTTCAATATGTGTCTCGATAGTACTATTTAGATATGTGTCTCGGTGATACTACTTAAATATGTGTCTCGGTAGTACTACTTAAATATGTGTCTCGGTCGTACTACTTATATATGTGTCTCGGTAGTACTACTCAAATATGTGTTTCGGTGATACTACTTCAATATGTTTCTCGGTAGTACTACTTAAATATGTGTCTCGGTAGTACTACTTCAATATTTGTCTCGGTAGAACTACTTAAATATGTGACTCGGTAGTACTACTTCAATATTTGTCTCGGTAAAACTACTCCAATATGTGTCTCGGTAGTACTACTTCAATATGTGTCTCGGTAGTACTACTTAAATATGTGTCTCGGTAGTACTACGTCAATATGTGTCTCGGTAGTACTACTTCAATATATGTCTCGGTAGTACTACTAATATATGTGTCTCGATAGTACTACTTAAATATGTGTCTCGATAGTGCTATTTAAATATGTGTCTCGGTAGTACTACTTATATATGTGTCTCTATAGTACTACTTAAATATGTGACTCGATAGTACTACTTAAATATGTGTCTCGGTAGCACTACTTAAATATGTGTCTCGGTAGAACTACTTTAATATGTGTCTCGGTAGTACTACTTATATATGTGTTTCGATAGTACTACTTAAATATGTGTCTCGGTAGTACTACTTATATATGTGTTTCAGTTGAACTACTTAGATATGTGTCTCGGTAGTACTACTTATATATGTGTCTCGATAGTACTACTTAAATATGTGTCTCGGTAGTACTACTTAAATATGTGTCTCAATAGTACTACTTAGATATGTGTCTCGGTGATACTACTTAAATATGTGTCTCGGTAGTACTACTTAAATATGTGTCTCGATAGTACTACTTAAATATGTGTCTCGGTAGTACTACTTAAATATGTGTCTCGGTAGAACTACTTATATATGTGTCTCGATAGTATTACTTAAATATGTGTCTCGGTAGTACTACTTAAATATGTGTCTCGGTAGTACTACTTATATATGTGTCTCGGTAGTACTACTCAAATATGTGTTTCGGTGATATTACTTCAATATGTGTCTCGGTAGTACTACTTAAATATGTGTCTCGGTAGTACTACTTATATATGTGTCTCAGTTGAACTACTTAGATATGTGTCTCGGTAGTACTACTTATATATGTGTCTTGGTAGTACTACTCAAATATGTGTTTCGGTAGTACTACTTCAATATGTGTCTCGATAGTACTATTTAGATATGTGTCTCGGTGATACTACTTAAATATGTGTCTCGGTAGTACTACTTAAATATGTGTCTCGGTCGTACTACTTATATATGTGTCTCGGTAGTACTACTCAAATATGTGTTTTGGTGATACTACTTCAATATGTTTCTCGGTAGTACTACTTAAATATGTGTCTCGGTAGTACTACTTCAATATTTGTCTCGGTAGAACTACTTAAATATGTGACTCGGTAGTACTACTTCAATATTTGTCTCGGTAAAACTACTCCAATATGTGTCTCGGTAGTACTACTTCAATATGTGTCTCGGTAGTACTACTTAAATATGTGTCTCGGTAGTACTACGTCAATATGTGTCTCGGTAGTACTACTTCAATATATGTCTCGGTAGTACTACTAATATATGTGTCTCGATAGTACTACTTAAATATGTGTCTCGATAGTGCTATTTAAATATGTGTCTCGGTAGTACTACTTATATATGTGTCTCGATAGTACTACTTAAATATGTGACTCGATAGTACTACTTAAATATGTGTCTCGGTAGCACTACTTAAATATGTGTCTCGGTAGAACTACTTTAATATGTGTCTCGGTAGTACTACTTATATATGTGTTTCGATAGTACTACTTAAATATGTGTCTCGGTAGTACTACTTATATATGTGTTTCAGTTGAACTACTTAGATATGTGTCTCGGTAGTACTACTTATATATGTGTCTCGGTAGTACTACTTCAATATGTGTCTCGGTAGTACTACTTAAATATGTGTCTCAATAGTACTACTTAGATATGTGTCTCGGTGATACTACTTAAATATGTGTCTCGGTAGTACTACTTAAATATGTGTCTCGATAGTACTACTTAAATATGTGTCTCGGTAGTACTACTTAAATATGTGTCTCGGTAGAACTACTTATATATGTGTCTCGATAGTATTACTTAAATATGTGTCTCGGTAGTACTACTTAAATATGTTTCTCGGTAGTACTACTTATATATGTGTCTCGGTAGTACTACTCAAATATGTGTTTCGGTGATACTACTTCAATATGTGTCTCGGTAGTACTACTTAAATATGTGTCTCGGTAGTACTACTTCAATATGTGTCTCAGTTAAACTACTTAAATATGTGACTCGGTAGTACTACTTCAATATTTGTCTCGGTAGAGCTACCTAAATATGTGACTCGGTAGTACATTCTTCAATATTTGTCTCGGTAGAACTACTTAAATATGTGACACGGTAGTACTACTTCATTATTTGTCTCGGTAAAACTACTCCAATATGTGTCTCGGTAGTACTACTTCAATATGTGTCTCGGTAGTACTACTCAAATATGTGTCTCGGTAGTACTACTTATATATGTGTCTCGATAGTACTACTTAAATATGTGTCTCGATAGTGCTACTTATATATGTGTCTCGGTAGTACTACTTAAAAATGTGTCTCGATAGTACTACTTAAATATATGACTCGATAGTACTACTTAAATATGTGTCTCGGTAGCACTACTTAAATATGTGTCTCGGTAGAACTACTTTAATACGTGTCTCGGTAGTACTACTTATATATGTGTTTCGATAGTACTACTTAAATATGTGTCTCGGTAGTACTACTTATATATGTGTCTCAGTTGAACTACTTAGATATGTGTCTCGGTAGTACTACTTATATTTGTGTCTCGATAGTACTACTTAAATATGTGTCTCGGTAGTACTACTTAAATATGTGTCTCGATAGTACTACTTAAATATGTGTCTCGGTAGTACTACTTAAATATGTGTCTCGGTAGAACTACTTATATATGTTTCTCGGTAGTACTACTTATATATGTGTCTCGATAGTATTACTTAAATATGTGTCTCGGTAGTACTACTTAAATATGTGTCTCGGTAGAACTACTTATATATGTGTCTCGGTAGTAATACGTAAACATGTGTCTCGTTACTCGGTATAACACATATGTATGTCTCGGCAGCATTACTTTAATATGTGTGTCGGTAGTATCCACAAGTCGGTTACATACCAACACACGGAGATGTAATTTTATCCCTTATTTTCGTAATATTAATAAACAAATAGATAACAATGACTTTTGAAGTTTGATAAAGTACATTTTTGTATTTAGACGATGCAAACTGTGACTCCTTTTCGACATTGTAATTGAACAGTTTTCGTTATATATATTCCTATATTTTTACATTGTGACACAAGAACTTCTTTTAATTTGTCATGGAACGGACAAATATTGTTCCGTCCTGTGGCACTCTATTAATTATATCAAAGTTTCAGTAGATTAATCAGCCAATGTTATTAAAACACGTGTCTCCATCTTATTTATTGTTAGCTTTTGTTCAAATATAAAATCTGAAGAGCGACTATTTTTTTTAATTTCCAGAAATTTCTTATAAAGTTCCAAGATGGCCGAAGCCTTTCCTACGACAGAATACAAGTGTTTATTGTGTTTGAAGCCGTATGATCAGCCAAGGGAGCTACCGTGTAGTCACACATTCTGTTGTCCGTGTCTGACGTCATACATCACTAAGGAACACAGGACGGAAGACGAGGACCGGAATTACTTTCCGTGTCCCGTCTGTGATACACCAATAAGTCCTAGTGACGTCAGCACGGACGTTAATGCCTGGGGAACCTCGTTTCAGATAAACAATCTTTTCATCAACCCAAAGACTTCGGATGACCAGAACTGTGAAGCTTGTCGACGAGCTGGGGAATCCAATCCTGCTGTTGTTTGGTGCACTGACTGCGCAGAGATGCTCTGTAAACAATGTAGAACATTTCACGAACGAATCAAAGTGACAGCAAAACATCGACTTATTTCTAGTAAAGAGGGCGGGTTTGGCGAAACAACGGTGAACGAGAACTGTCCTAACCACGAAGGACAGCGCCTGGATGTCTACTGCCTTGATCACAGCTCCATATGTTGTCATACTTGTGTGTCTGTTTCACACAGAACCTGTAATAACGTCAAACCAATAGATGATGTGATCAAGGCAAGCTTCACCGGACAACCTTCACGGGAGACAGCATGGCAGATGATCAAAGACGAGACGACGGCGATGTTAGATGACGATGAGTCTGAGATGACCTCCCTTAACACCAAAGAAAAGGAAGTATCAGTGGAGATGACGCGACGAATACAGCAAGCCAAAGACAAGCTTGATAGTCTGAACACAACTTATCAGTCGGGTCTCGCTGATAAGTGCAAAGTACACAGACAACAACTTTCTGCCCGAATGGAATGTGTAAAGAAATTCCACATCAATGCAGAAAATTGTAATAGACTAATGACTCGTTTTGACGAACATGGTACGGATCGTCAGCGTTTTGTCATGAAAGAGAAAACGAAACAACAGTTGTCAGGACATTACCGTCGAATGGATCAAAACACCAAAAAGCAGCCTAACACGTTTGAACTGAAACTCAATATAGAAACTGTTATTGACGACATCATGAAAATGACAACCATTGGGAATGTTGACGTGATATCGAACATATCCTCGACCTCACAGAATGCGAATTCGCGTATCGGTACCTTGCTTGGGACTCTGATGTCAACACCTTCAGCTACAAGATTGTCCGACTCTACTTCAGCCTCCGACCTCGTCGGATCTCCAACCAAACGACCGGCAACAGTGGATGTGTGGACTGGTTCTGTATCCTGTGTACACTCGGTCGACAGCCGTTCACTGACAGGAAAAAGAGTGTTTTACTTGGCTGGTGGACTATTTACTGATGACGGTGAATTACTTGACACAGATTACAACAACAGCAGACTCGTGTTGTTTGATGACAAGTATCGCTTCAAGAGAGAACACAAAGTTAAAGGACACCCATTTCATGTAACGCACGGAATTAACACTGATGAGATACTTGTAAGTATAAGAGATGATGGAATTATGAGGTGTACACTACGGAACGGTCAGCTGACTGTCATCGATACCATCCCCTGTAGATACAACGTAAATGGAATAGCAGTTCTCGGAGATAACATCCTGGTTAGTACTGATCTTAGTGTGGATATAATGTCATCAGATGGAACAGTGAAACAGTCAATACAGAAGAAGAGTGGAATCGGTACAAATATTGCCGCATCTACGTCTACGTCCACGTTTTACTACATAGATGGTCGTGACGTCGTGTGTAGACGACTAGACAGCGACGTAGAAGTCAATAGATACAGTGACCCTGGTCTGAAGGCTCCTGCCGGTATCGGACTGGACCGTGATAACAATGTATACGTATGTGGATATAACTCCCGCAATGTTTACATTGTTTTACCTGACGGGTCACGGGGGAAGGTTCTAGTTCCCCGTCTCTCTAGTATCAACTCTCCATACGGGATAATTGTCCATCCCACCAAGCAGGAGTTCGTAGTCACATCGTTCGGGGATACATCACTTGAGGTGTACAGATTCAGTGACAATACTGGTGCTACTCCGTGAACACATTGGTATCATTCATGCTGATACTCGTTGGTTGTTGGAAAGATAAGAATGAACATAAAAGACAATTACGACCAACAAGCCTTTTTGTTCTTGTTGTTTGGTTTTTATGTGAATAATCGCTAAGTCATTAGTAATTGCTATTTAATTCTATAATTCATATCTTTATTTTAGTTAACTTTATTTTTGTATATTACTTAACATGTTTTAGGAATGGAACAAAACGTCAGTCTTATATTTTCCTTATCTGGTTGAGAAAGACAGATGCAAGTCATGTCGCCAAATGTATTAGAAACTTGTCCATTGTATGATCACTTAGTAGATGTTTCTTTTTAAATTCCGTTTCATAAAGACATTGAGTCTAAATACATAAGAAAAGTGTCTTTTCTTACTTTCTGTACTTTCAATTGCATTTACCTAAGCTGAACAAAGAATTTCCAAGAAAATCAATACATTATTTGCAGTGATCGTTATGTTCAGTAAGAGTTCAATTTCATTCTTTACCCAGAAAGAGTCAGATACCATTTAAGTTTTCATTTTATGTATTAAAACTATATAAACAATACTTGTTTTTATTAGAGTTTGAAAGGAAAGTTAGCTATATTATCACCGTAAATGTATCTTACTTGTTCATTTTGATCTTCCTAATTTATGAGATCTGATCAACCTTCGTGTCTTGGATCAGCCCTCGTGTTTTACATTAGCCTATGTGTCTCTTCGTAGCGCTCGTGCTTTATATCAGCCCTCATGTCTTATATCAACCCTCGTGTTTTACATCAACTATTTTGTTTTACTGTACATCAGTCATCATCAACCCTTGTGTCCTCATAAGCCCTTGTATCTAGCATCAGTCCACGTATCTTACATCAGCCCTCGTGTTTTACATCATCCCTCGTGTTTTACATCAGCCCTCGTGATTCTTATATCAACCCTTGTGTTTTACATCAACTACTTACTTTACTGTACACCAGTCTGTGTGTCTTCCAGCAACCCTTGGGTCCTCATAAGCCCTTGCATCAGTCAACGTATCTTATATCAGCCCTCGTGTTTTACATAAGCCCTCGTGATTCTTCTATCAACCCATGTGTTTTACATCAACTAATTACTTTACTGGACACCAGTCTGCGTGTCTTTCATCAACCCTTGGGTCCTCATAAGCCCTTGCATCAGTCCACGTATCTTATATCAGCCCTCGTGTTTTACATAAGCCCTCGTGATTCTTCTATCAACCCATGTGTTTTACATCAACTAATTACTTTACTGTACACCAGTCTGTGTGTCGTTCAGCAACCCTTGGGTCCTCATAAGCCCTTGCATCAGTCGACATATCTTACATTAGCCCTCGAGTCCTATGTCAGCCAGTGCGACCTTTTGGCCATCTAATACTGGGACACCTCTGCTGAAAAGGGTTAAGACTTGGTGATATCATGATAGCATTACCTAATGTAAATTTTCCTCACTGTTTTATCATCACGACTTAAAATTCTGCACTCAATAAATAACTGTTCTCTTAATTACAATCTTCGTCATTTTTTCACCATTCTATGGAAGCCGGTTCGGGCAATCAAACAAAATGTGTGATAGATTCTTATAACGACTACTCTATCTCGAAATAACGACTATTATTACGAAGTGATAAGTCGTTATGACCAATTACTAGTGTTTTGTAGCCCGTGCCGCCGTCCGTCACATTTCGTTCAAACAAAGTCAACCATACCACAGTTGATTGACTTTCTGTCAGTAAATAATAACAAACGTATATGTATAGGGAGTCGCCCAATATAGAATATAATGGAAGTATACCAAAGTTATTTCTCAACTGCTTATAAACAATGCAATTTTTTAATGATGATGGTAAATGAACCCAACATATTTATAAAAAAAATCAAATCAGAGAATGAACATTTTGAGACTTTTAAAAAAGAAAATTGAAAGAGAATCCCTTATAATTTTATATACTACTTGCATCAGACCTATACTTGAATATGCTGATGTTACATGGGACAACTGTCCTGACTCTGCAAAATCTTCTAGAATCCATAAATCTTGAGGCAGCAAGGATAATAACCGCATTGCGCAGAGGTACATTACATGTTAAACTTTATACAGAACTAGGATGGGAGTCACTTCAAGAGAGACAGAAAAAAAAACATAAAATGATACCCATGAATAAAATACTTAATAATGAAACTCCCCATTATTTATTTGATATTATACAATAATTCCTTAATGATCAGAAATATTCAAGATATCACCTAAGAAACCAGGCTTTGCAACTTCCTATCTGTAGAACAGCAGGTTACTTATCAAGTTTTTCCTTACTACATCTTGTATGTTCCCTTAATTTAAAGGCCCAATATACGTAACTTTCGGCAAAACTTGAAGCGAAAATCAAGCCTAATAACTTAATATATTTATAGATTTAGTTAATATCAACTGGTATCAGCAATATTCAAGATGAATTCTTTCGCGGTTACCAGTACAGCAGCAGTTGAAACACGCTATTTGTAAACATACGACCATTTTGAACCGTCTTCTACCTTCGGTTTGTTGTTGAAGTGGGCCCCACCTGAATTTTTTTCAATTCTTTGGATTTTTTTGTCCAGAGTTTCTTGTTAGTTACCGCTCGGGTTAACTTCGTTTTAGGCTTATTTTTGCATGGTATCCGACTGGAATTTTTTCCAGAATTTTTCAGAATCACGATAATTTCCCTGAAGTTACGTATATTGGGCCTTTAATAAAATTAACAGTTGCCTTACTGATATCCACTCTATTGGACAATTTTAGATTTTTTTGGATAAAGAGCAAGGTGAAAATCAGACTCATATTGATTTCCAATTACATGGTCACAGAAAATAAAATATCTATCTCTGTCAGTTAAGAAATTTAGCAAGTTCATTGAACTATGACCTTCAGAAAGACCATATTGGTGATGATTCTTCTGGTGTTTGTGTTGAATTACTCAAAACAGCACAACATTTTTTCTTTGTTTTCCCTTAGTACTTAAATGAGAGACAGTCCCTTAAGCTCTCTCCCTCCATCAATATGACCATGTACATTATGACCTTAAATATGTACTTCATGGCTGTCTCCAATGTTCTGAGGAAAGTAATAGATCAATGTTTGACTCAATTATTAAATATGTAGGTGATACAAAAAGATTGTTTAAGTGAAACCTTTTATAATCAATAAAAAGAAGGCAAAGTATATAACATAAAAAACAAAATGTAAGTAAATACCCTACCATTACCATTTATGGAAATATGTAACCCCATGAGATGATGTTAAATACTGGCGTTGGAGCATTATATTAGATAACTATATTTATACGTTACTGTTGAAACAACTCTGGTTAATTTTTCTTAACATATATTTATATCAACTTCAATGAAAAAATAATCCTTTGTATGTAAAATGTATCAAAATACACATTTCTTATACCCGCCCTACCAACTCTGGGGTAAAGGACCTACTAATATAGGTATGCGGGACACTCCAGCGGGAAATTAAAGTGTGTAAGTATTTAAAAAAAAACATCAGAGAATACCAAAGCGTCAACAAAACCATCATCCGAAATCAAACTCGATTAAATTAGGGGCAAAATAGTAACAAAGGAAAGATTTACATGGAGACTCTCGTAAAAGCACAAGAGAATAAGACCAGGTGTTCCGGAAGATTAAGCGTCTTCTGCTTCATCGACGACACCCGCCATGTAAATCTTGGTCACATCCAAGTAAGCATCAATCCTCAGAATGGGAACCGAGTCATCATTGTCATAACAACAAGTAAACACACTAACAAGGAAACTCAAAAACGTCCATCTCATATCACACAAAGATACAGAATATTTCTCGATGATATCAAGATGGCGACCATAAAACTTGCCCATAGTCTTCATCAACCTGTATTTCTCGAATCCCTGTGCCGTAAGTTTGTTCGTCAGCAGTCGACATCTATCACGAAAATCGCGATAATCAGAGCAAGCCCTAGAATAACGAATCAACTGCGACATGTAAACACCATAGGATGGAGAAGCAGGGATTTTACTAATAAGAAAGGGAAAGTTCACGATTGGAAAATCGAAATCGTCACGTTTATCATACAGCTTAGTAGTAAGTTGCCCGTGTTGGTCATAGTTTAAGTAAAGATCGAGGTAAGAAGCTGAAGTAGGAGAGTCTGTTGTGTCTTTAATCTCAAGTTCAGTAGGGTATATACGATCGACTAGGTCAGCAAACTTCTTGTTGTTTATAGACAACACATCGTCGATATACCTGAAAGTGAAATTGAAAGATTTTGCAAGGTTTTTGTTACTCGTCCTGATAAGCCCCTCGACAAATTCAGCCTCGTATAAAAACAAAAACAAGTCAGCCAAAAGTGGTGCACAGTTAGTGCCCATTGGAATGCCAACAGTTTGTTGGAAAATCTTTCCTCAGAACTCAACAAAGATATTGTCAACCAGGAATTCAATCATTCGTAATTTATCTTCCTCAGTATATATTTCAATCTAGTTTTTGTTGTGTTTTTCACAAAGTATGCTCCAAGATAGCTCACAACCTTGCATTTGTATCGTCGTTGACCTTTCTTGGAAAAGAAAGCTCATAAATTATGTCCAAATGCATTAGAAACGTGTTATACCTTCAATATCATTAACGTAAGCTAAACAAAAAAAGACAATCTTTTAATTCTTTGCAAAAATCGTTTAGCATGAATATTATTACATACTTTACCCAAAAAGAGGCAGCTAATTACTATGAATTTGAAATGTAAGATTGCTTGATTATCACTGTAAATGTATCGTACTTGTTCTTTTTGGTTTTAATTCATGATATCTCATCAACTTTCGTATTTTGAATCAGTCTTCGTGTTTTATATCAGCCCTCGTGCCTTATTTTAGCCCTCGGGTTTGATATCATTGTGTCTTACATTAACCCTCGTGTGTCTTAAAAAGCCATCGTAACTCAAATCAGACCTCGTGTCTTACAGCAGCTTCGTGGCGTAAACCAGCCAATGGGGCCTTCAGGTCATCTAATACTGGGACTCTGCTTATAAGGGTTAAGGCTTGGTGATATCATGTTCAAGGTAGATTATGTAAATAATCCTCAATGTTGTATCGGAAGGGGCCTTTGGGCCATCTAATACTGGGACTCTGCTTATAAGGGTTAAGGCTTGGTGATATCATGTTCAAGGTAGATTATGTAAATAATCCTCAATGTTGTATCAGAAGGACTTGAAGATGTTGAACAAAATAAATCACTCTTTCCTAACTTACAACCTTCTTCTCTTTTTTGCATCATTCTATGGATGCTGGTAAAGGCAAACAAGAAAGAAATGTAATATCGTTTTAACGATAACTGTTAAATAAGGACTGTTATTCAGGAGTGATAAGTCGTTATGACCACGTGTTTATATATGGTTTGCTGGTATCGCCCTTCGTTCCAGTCCTGTAATACAGGTTGTCGTTATGACCACGTGTTTATATTTGGTTTGCTGGTATCGCCTTTCGTACCATTCCTGTAATACAGGTTGTCGTTATGACCATGTATTTATATATGAGTTTGCTGATACCGCCTATCGTACCATTCCTGTAATACAGGTTGTCGTTATGACCACGTGTTTATATATGGGTTGCTGATATCGCCTTTCGTACCATTCCTGTAATACAGGTTGTCGTTATGACCTCGAGTTTATATATGGGTTGCTGGTATCGCCTTTCGTACCATTCCTGTAATACATGTTGTCGTTATGACCATGTATTTATATATGAGTTTGCTGATACAGCCTATCGTACCATTTCTGTAATACAGTTTGTCGTCATGACCACGTGTTCATATATGGGTTAATGGTATCGCCTTTCGTACCATTCCTGTAATACAGGTTGTCGTTATGACCACGTGTTTATATAAGGGTTGCTGGTATCGCCTTTCGTACCATTCCTGTAATACAGGTTGTCGTTATGACCATGTATTTATATATGAGTTTGCTGATACCGCCTATCGTACCATTCCTGTAATACAGGTTGTCGTTATGACCACGTGTTTATATATGGGTTGCTGATATCGCCTTTCGTACCATTCCTGTAATACAGGTTGTCGTTATGACCTCGAGTTTATATATGGGTTGCTGGTATCGCCTTTCGTACCATTCCTGTAATACATGTTGTCGTTATGACCATGTATTTATATATGAGTTTGCTGATACAGCCTATCGTACCATTTCTGTAATACAGTTTGTCGTCATGACCACGTGTTCATATATGGGTTAATGGTATCGCCTTTCGTACCATTCCTGTAATACAGGTTGTCGTTATGACCACGTGTTTATATAAGGGTTGCTGGTATCGCCTTTCGTACCATTCCTGTAATACAGGTTGTCGTTATGACCACGTGTTTATATACGGTTTGTTGTATCGCCTGTAGCACCATTCCTGTAATACAGGTTGTCGTTATGACCACGTGTTTATATATGGGTTGCTGTTATCGCCTTGTAATACAGGTTGTCAAAAAACGTGCTACACAAAAAGTCAACCATTCTGAAAACAGAAAAATTCCACCCATTTATTACAATGTTTTGGCAGCAATTCCATTCAAATTTAGATATCGCAGATATCAACACACACTAGTATATAGCCTGGAAATAAAGACTATGATCTCAGTCGATATTTCGGAAATTTCAAATAACCTTTACAATACTCTCCATATTTGAGGTATTGGTACCCGAGTCCATTGTATCGGGATATCCGTATTGACGTAGAGTATACCACGTAGCACGCCTATCAAGAGTCTGAAGACAAAATAATACGTTTCAGGACTTCAGAACAAATAAAACGATAATTGTGTCTACGTATCCGGTATGTTGTCAGTGTTGTGCTGAAATTATTTGTGCATTGCATATGTATGAGTACTGGTGAACTCATGCACATGCATTATGTTTATAAACAAATCAGAGAATACCAAAGTGTCATCAAAACCATTATCCTGACTCAAAAATAATGATTAAACTAGAGGCCAAATATAAACAAAGGACAGATTTACTTGGAGACACTAGTAAAAGTACAAGAGAATAATATCAGATGTTTCAGGAGAGAGAGTAGGCGTCTTCTGCTTTATCGTCGACACCTGTCAAATACATGCATTTTAAATAGTTACGTCCCTTTTTATAATAGACATTACACAATAACACAGTAGACTGAAAAGAAAAATTTTGTCCATTAGGAGTAGGAAATTATTCCTACTTTGTCACAATCATCCTTGGAGAAAGATGGAACCAAACTGTAAAATTTGGATTCCTGCCCCTACCCTAGGGGCCAAGGCGGGGTCCCAAAGGGAAAATTATCTTAAATTTCAATAATCTTCTTCTCTAGACTCAGAGGTACTTCAGCCTCTTTCTCTACATGAATAAGAGTCTCTGTTTAATTTGTAAATTTCAGTACCCCCGGGCTATCCGTTCCCCCTGGGGGAAGGGGTAAAGTTTACTATAGTTTATATAGCGAAATAACACTTTTGGCAATATTTTGTCCATTTGGAGTAGGAAATTATTCCTACTTTGTCACAATCATCTTTAGAGAAATATTGATTCAAACTGTAAAATTTGGATTCATGTCCCCACCCCAGGGGCCAAAGCAGGGCCCCAAAGGGAAGATTATCCTAAATTTCAAAAATCTTCCAAACTCAGAGGTACTTCAGCCTTTTTCTCTACATGGATAGAAAGATATTCAGGAGCTTTGTTTAATTTGCAAATTTCAGTACCCGGGCTTTCCATTTCCATAGAGGAGGTGGTAAATTTTATTATAGTTTATATAGGGAAATAACACTTTTTGGGTATATTTTGTCCATTTTGGTCACAATCATTCTTGTAGAAAGATGGAATCAAACTGTAAAATTTGGATTCCTGCCCCTACCCGAGGGGCCCAAAGAAGAAATTATACATTCTACAGTCTACTTCTCTACATAGATAGAAAGATCATCATCGTGTTTAGTTAATTTGTAAATTTCAGCATCCCTGGGCTATCCCCGGCAGAAAGGGTCCTGGTAAAGTTTTACTGTAGTTTATATTGGGAAATAACTCTTTTGGGTATATGCTGTCCATATTCGTTGAGGAAACCATTCCTACTTCTTGACAATCATTTCAAAAGCTTTAGAATTCTTTTCCTGTAATGACATAACAAATGTTATATTTCACCTTGTTAACATGTTGATTTCATCATTAACATTGAGCTACCATACCTATAACATTACTCAGGGGACCGCTAAGGCCCGTGGGCCTTTTGTTTATATTTATTGTAGAAATCGTAATATGCATATGTAGTTAAGGATCTAGCGATTTTCTTTGTATATATATGTATATTTGTCCAGTCTACACCGACATTCACTCGCTTACCATTGTTCCACAAACTATAGTTATTATCTCCTATCTATACTAAGCACGTCAATGTCCTACGACATCGACAGCAATACACGTGGCAAGCAGCTTTCGTATGAACAACTCATGAAAACATTTGAATTATATACTTATTACAGGTAGCTTTGAGCTAAGCCGTTTATTTCGTATTTATCTCCCGTAGTGGTCGTTAAACGCGGAACTACCCGGACCATTACCAGGAACTACACAGCCGTCATCAAGTCTACAGTAACTAAGGTAAACATTTGACGATATTATGTAGATTATAACGAACAGTTTGGATATAATTATTAGTATTAAGTATTATCTATGTCATAACTGATTTCATTGTCAGACTTCTAAAACAAAGAATGGTGTAAAGACACGACATTACAGTGATTCTCATATTGTCGATAGACACTCAGCTCTAGTACCCGGATATTACCTTATAACATTGAAGTGACTTGAATATTGTACTACTAAATATTTTTCTGATATTCAGCGATCTTTCGCGTAGATGTTGCTGCAAATTTAACTGATTGAGATTAACGTAGGTAGGAAATAGTCATTCCTCATAGGCATGATTAGGTGTGTTCGGAATTGAATATCTACTAATAGTTTATTCCCTGTCCATCAACAACTTACTTGATCAGTTTAATACTGAATTGGGATTTCCTCTAAAGACGAGCGTCTATGTTTAAACATGACTAACAGATATATGAAACTAGTCTACCTGTTTAGAAATTGTGACCAGGTAGAATATTTTTCGGGTTATTGTTCATTGAATAAACTTACAGTAATTATATGTATTGCTCAATGAAAGGACTGCACGATGCCCCACTAAAGTCGATCACAGGTTGACTGTCTAGCGTTGTAGGTAACTTGATAGTGGTCATAAATATGTTTATAACACGACAGTGGGGTAAATCTATTGTCCCTTTGTTTTGTTTTCAAACTTAAAAGTATAAATAAAGCAAGACATAAGAGGTGTCATAATTCGACTCAACAAAACGTTTCTTGTACAGGGAGAGAACGATCGTGTGTACTTGTGTGTCATCACCCACTGCTACCTGTAAAGACCTGTATTGCAATTCTCCTAAACCGAACTGTAGACGTATAGACAATCACGGTGATGATTCATCGAACACTATCAGGCGAAGTAACAAAATAACACCAAATATAACATCGCAACAATACCACATGTGACATCATAACATCAATACTAGACGAGGCATCATAAGAACACCACTAGACGAGGCATCATAACAACATCACCAGACGAAGCATCATAACAACACCACCAGACGAGGCGTCATAACAACATCACCAGACGAGGCGTCATAACAACATCACCAGACGAGGCATCATAACAACATCACCAGACGAGGCATCATGACAACAACACAAGACGAGGCGTCATATCAACACCATCAGATGAGGCATCGAAACAACAACACCAGACGAGGCATCATAACAACATCACTAGACGAGGCATCATAACAACACCACCAGACGAGCCATCATAACAACACCACCAGACGAGGCGTCATAACAACACCATCAGACGAGGCATCATAACAACATCACCAGACGAGGCATCATAACAACATCACCAGACGAGGCATCGTAACAACAACACCAGACGAGGCATCATAACAACAGCACAAGACGAGGCGTCATAACAACACCACCAGCAAAGCCATCTTGACAACACCACCAGACGGATACATAACAACACCACCAGACAAGGCGTCATAACAACATCACCAGATGAGACATCATAACAACATCACTAGACGAGGCATCATAAAAACACCACCAGACGTGGCATCATACTACCACCATACGAGGCAATGAACAACATAACCAGACGAGGCATCATAACAACATCACCAGACGAGGCATCATAACAACACCACCAGACGAGGCATCATAACACCACCATACGAGGCATCGTAACAACATAGCCAGACGAGACATCATAACAACACCACCAGACGAGGCATCATAACAACATCACCAGACGAGGCATCATAACGACATCACCAGACGAGGCATCATAACAACAACACCAGACGAGGCATCATAACAACACCACCAGACGTGGCATAATAACACCACCATACGAGGCATCGTAACAACATAACCAGACGAGGCATCATAACAACATCACCAGACGAGGCATCATAACAACACCACCAGACGAGGCATCATAACAACACCATTCGAGGCATCGTAACAACATAACCAGACGAGGCATCATAACAACACCACCAGACGAGGCATCATAACAACATCACCAGACGAGGCATCATAACGACATCACCAGACGAGGCATCAGAACAACAACACCAGACGAGGCATCATAACAACACCACGAGACGAGGCATCGTAACAACATAACCAGACGTAGCGTCATAACAACATCACCAGACGAGGCATCATAACAACAACACCAGACCAGATATCATAACAACATCACCAGACGAGGCATCATAACAACACAACAAGACGAGGCATCATAACACCACCATACGAGGCATCATAACAACATCACCAAACGAGGCAACATAACAACACCACCAGACGAGGCATCATAACAAAACCACCAGATGAGATATCATAACAACACTACCATACGAGGCATCATAACAACATCACCAGACGAGGCAACATAACAATACCACCAGACGAGGCGTCATAACAGCACCAGACGAGGCGTCATAACAACATCACCAGACGAAGCGTCATAACAATAACACCAGACGAGGCGTCATAACAACATCACTAGACGAGGCATCATAACAACACCACCAGACGAGGCATCATAACAACACCACAAGACGAGGCATCATAACACAACCACCAGACGAGGCAACATAACAACACCATCAGACGAGACATTATAACAACACAACCAGACGAGGCATCATAACAACACAACCAGACGAATTATCATAACAACATCATCAGATGAGGCATCGTAACAACAACTACTGACGAGGCATAATAACAACATCACCAGACGAGGCATCATAACAACAGCACAAGACGAGGCGTCATAACACCACCAGACGAGGCATCATAACAACGTCACCAGACGTGGCGTCATAACAACATCACCAGACGAGGCATCAGAACAACATCACCAGACGAGGTATCATAACAGCATCACCAGACGAGGCATCATAACGACATCACAAGACGAAGCATCATAACAACACCACCAGACGAGGCGTCATAACAACATCACCAGACGAGGCATCGTAACAACATCACCAGACGAGACATCATAACAACAGCACAAGACGAGGCGTCATAACAACACCACCAGCAGAGCCATCTTAACAACACCACCAGACGAGACATCATAACAACACCACCAGACAAGGCGTCATAACAACATCGCCAGATGAGGCATCATAACAACATCACCAGACGAGGCATCATAACAACACTACCAGACGAGGCATCATAACACCACCATACGAGGCATCGTAACAACATAACCTGACGAGGCATCGTAACAACATAACCAGACAAGGCGTCATAACAACATCACCAGACGAGGCATCAGAACAACATCACCAGACGAGGCATCATAACAGCATCACCAGACGAGGCATCATAACGACATCACAAGACGAGGCATCATAACAACACTACCAGACGAGGCATCATAACACCACCATACGAGGCATCGTAACAACATAACCTGACGAGGCATCGTAACAACATAACCAGACAAGGCATCATAAAAACATCACCAGACGTGGCGTCATAACAACATCACCAGACGAGGCATCAGAACAACATCACCAGACGAGGCATCATAACAGCATCACCAGACGAGGCATCATAACGACATCACAAGACGAGGCATCATAACAACAACACCAGACGAGGCATCATAACAACACCACCCGACGAGGCATCATAACAACACCAACAGACGAGGCATCATAACAACACCACAAGACGAGGCATCATAACAACACCATCACCAGAAGAGGTATCATAACAACATCACCAGACGAGGCATCATAACAACATCACCAGACGAGGCATCATAACAACACCACAAGACGAGTCATGATAACAACACCAGCACCAGACGAGGTATCATAACAAAATCACCAGACGAGGCATCATAACAACACCACCAGACGAGGCATCATAACGACATCACAAGACGAGGCATCATAACAACATCACCAGACGAGGTGTCATAACAACACCACAAGATGAGACATCATACAAACACTACCAGACGAGGCATCATAACAACATCACCAGACGAGGCAACATAACAACATCACCAGACGAGGCGTCATAACAACACCGCCAGATGAGGCAACATAACAACACCACCAGACGAAGCATCATAACAACACCACCAGACGAGGCGTCATAACGACATCACCAGACGAGGCGTCATAACAACATCACCAGACGAGGTATCATAACAACATCACCAGACGAGGCATCATAACGACATCACCAGACGAGGCATCATAACAACATCACCAGACGAGGCGTCATAACAACACCACAAGACGAGGCATCATAACAACATCACCAGACGAGGCGTCATAACAACACCACAAGATGAGACATCATAAAAACACTACCAAACGAGGCATCATAACAACATCACCAGACGAGGCAACATAACAACATCACCAGACGAGGCGTCATAACAACACCACCAGATGAGGCAACATAACAACATCACCAGACGAAGCATCATAACAACACCACCAGACGAAGCATCATAACAACATCACAAGACGAGGCGTCATAACAACATCACCAGACGAAGCATCATAACAACATCACCAGACGAGGCATCATGACAACAACACAAGACGAGGCGTCATAACAACACCACTAGACGAGGCATCGTAACAACACCACCAGACAAGGCGTCATAACAACACCACCAGACGAGGCATCATAACAACACCACTAGACGAGGCATCGTAACAACACCACCAGACGAGGCATCATAACAACATCACCAGAGGAGGCATCGTAACAACAACATCAGACGAGGCATCATAACAACAGCACAAGACGAGGCGTCATAACAACACCACTAGACGAGGCATCGTAACAACACCACCAGACAAGGCGTCATAACAACATCACCAGATGAGACATCATAACAACATCACTAGACGAGGCATCATAACAACACCACCAGACGAGGTATCATAACAACACCAACAGACGAGGCATCATAACATCACCACAAGACGAGGCATCATAACAACACCATCACCAGACGAAGTATCATAACAACATCACCAGACGAGGCATCATAACAACATCACAAGACGAGGCATCATAACAACACCACAAGACGAGTTATGATAACAACACCACCACCAGACGAGGTATCATAACAAAATCACCAGACGAGGCATCATAAAAACACCACCAGACGAGGCATCATAACCACAAAACCAGACGAGGCATCAGAACAACATCACCAGACGAGGCATCATAACGACATCACCAGACGAGGCATCATAACAACATCACCAGACGTGTCGTCATAACAACATCACAAGACGAGGTATCATAACAACATAACCAGACGAGGCATCATAACGACATCACCAGACGAGGCATCATAACAACATCACCAGACGAGGCGTCATAACAACACCACAAGATGAGACATCATAAAAACACTACCAGACGAGGCATCATAACAACATCACCAGACGAGGCAACATAACAACATCACCAGACGAGGCGTCATAACAACACCACCAGATGAGGCAACATAACAACACCACCAGACGAAGCATCATAACAACACCACCAGACGAGGCGTCATAACAACATCACCAGAAAAGGCGTCATAACAACATCACCAGACGAGGCATCATAACAACATCACCAGACGTGGCATCATGACAACAACACAAGACGAGGCGTCATATCAACACCATCAGATGAGGCATCGTAACAACAACACCAGACGAGGCATCATAACAACATCACTAGACGAGGCATCATAACAACACCACCAGACGAGGCATCATAACAACACCACCAGACGAGGCGTCATAACAACACCACCAGACGAGACATCATAACAACATCACCAGACGAGGCATCATAACAACATCACCAGACAAGGCATCGTAACAACAACACCAGACGTGGCATCATAACAACAACACCAGACGAGGCATCATAACAACAGCACAAGACGAGGCGTCATAACAACACCACCAGCAGAGCCATCTTAACAACACCACCAGACGTGGCATCATACTACCACAATACGAGGCAATGAACAACATCACCAGACGAGGCATCATAACAACACCACCAGACGAGGCATCATAACACCACCATACGAGGCATCGTAACAACATAACCAGACGAGACATCATAACAACACCACCAGACGAGGCATCATAACAACATCACAAGACGAGGCATCATAACGACATCACCAGACGAGGCATCATAACAACAACACCAGACGAGGCAACATAACAACACCACCAGACGTGGCATAATAACACCACCATACGAGGTATCGTAACAACATAACCAGACGAGGCATCATAACAACATCACCAGACGAGGCATCATAACAACACCACCAAACGAGGCATCATAACAACACCATACGAGGCATCGTAACAACATAACCAGACGAGGCATCATAACATCACCACCAGACGAGGCATCATAACAACATCACCAGACGAGGCATCATAACGACATCACCAGACGAGGCATCATAACAACAATACCAGACGAGGCATCATAACAACACCACCAGACGAGGCATCATAACAACACCACCAGACGTGGCATCATAACACCACCATACGAGGCATCGTAACAACATAACCAGACGAGGCATCATAACAACATAACCAGACGAGGCATCATAACAACACCACCAGACGAGGCATCATAACACCACCATACGAGGGATCGTAACAACATAACCAGACGAGGCGTCATAACAAAACCACCAGACGAGGCATCATAACAACATCACCAGACGAGGCATCATAACGACATCACCAGACGAGGCATCATAACAACATCACCAGACGAGGCGTCATAACAACACCACAAGATGAGACATCATAAAAACACTACCAGACGAGGCATCATAACAACATCACCAGACGAGGCAACATAACAACATCACCAGACGAGGCGTCATAACAACACCACCAGATGAGGCAACATAATAACACCACCAGACGAAGCATCATAACAACACCACCAGACGAGGCATCATAACAACATCACAAGACGAGGCGTCATAACAACATCACCAGACGAAGCATCATAACAACATCACCAGACGAGGCATCATGACAACAACACAAGACGAGGCGTCATAACAACACCACTAGACGAGGCATCGTAACAACACCACCAGACAAGGCGTCATAACAACACCACCAGACGAGGAATCATAACAACACCACTAGACGAGGCATCGTAACAACACCACCAGACGAGGCATCATAACAACATCACCAGACGAGGCATCGTAACAACAACACCAGACGAGGCATCATAACAACAGCACAAGACGAGGCGTCATAACAACACCACTAGACGAGGCATCGTAACAACACCACCAGACAAGGCGTCATAACAACATCACCAGATGAGACATCATAACAACATCACTAGACGAGGCATCATAACAACACCACCAGACGAAGTATCATAACAACACCAACAGACGAGGCATCATAACATCACCACAAGACGAGGCATCATAACAACACCATCACCAGACGCAGTATCATAACAACATCACCAGACGAGGCATCATAACAACATCACCAGACGAGGCATCATAACAACACCACAAGACGAGTCATGATAACAACACCACCACCAGACGAGGTATCATAACAAAATCACCAGACGAGGCATCATAAAAACACCACCAGACGAGGCATCATAACCACAAAACCAGACGAGGCATCAGAACAACATCACCAGACGAGGCATCATAACGACATCACAAGACGAGGCATCATAACAACATCACCAGACGTGTCGTCATAACAACATCACCAGACGAGGTATCATAACAACATCACCAGACGAGGCATCATAATGACATCACCAGACGAGGCATCATAACAACATCACCAGACGAGGCGTCATAACAACACCACAAGATGAGACATCATAAAAACACTACCAGACGAGGCATCATAACAACATCACCAGACGAGGCAACATAACAACATCACCAGACGAGGCGTCATAACAACACCACCAGATGAGGCAACATAACAACACCACCAGACGAAGCATCATAACAACACCACCAGACGAGGCGTCATAACAACATCACCAGAAAAGGCGTCATAACAACATCACCAGACGAGGCATCATAACAACATCACCAGACGTGGCATCATGACAACAACACAAGACGAGGCGTCATATCAACACCATCAGATGAGGCATCGTAACAACAACACCAGACGAGGCATCATAACAACATCACTAGACGAGGCATCATAACAACACCACCAGACGAGGCATCATAACAACACCACCAGACGAGGCGTCATAACAACACCACCAGACGAGAGATCATAACAACATCACCAGACGAGGCATCATAATAACATCCCAGACGAGGCATCGTAACAACAACACCAGACGAGGCATCATAACAACAACACCAGACGAGGCATCATAACAACAGCACAAGACGAGGCGTCATAACAACACCACCAGCAGAGCCATCTTAACAACACCACCAGACGTGGCATCATACTACCACCATACGAGGCAATGAACAACATAACCAGACGAGGCATCATAACAACATCACCAGACGAGGCATCATAACAACACCACCAGACGAGGCATCATAACACCACCATACGAGGCATCGTAACAACATAACCAGACGAGACATCATAACAACACCACCAGACGAGGCATCATAACAACATCACCAGACGAGGCATCATAACGACATCACCAGACGAGGCATCATAACAACAACACCAGACGAGGCAACATAACAACACCACCAGACGTGGCATAATAACACCACCATACGAGGTATCGTAACAACATAACCAGACGAGGCATCATAACAACATCACCAGACGAGGCATCATAACAACACCACCAAACGAGGCATCATAACAACACCATACCAGGCATCGTAACAACATAACCAGACGAGGCATCATAACATCACCACCAGACGAGGCATCATAACAACATCACCAGACGAGGCATCATAACGACATCACCAGACGAGGCATCATAACAACAATACCAGACGAGGCATCATAACAACACCACCAGACGAGGCATCATAACAACACCACCAGACGTGGCATCATAACACCACCAGACGAGGTATCATAACAACACCAACAGACGAGGCATCATAACATCACCACAAGACGAGGCATCATAACAACACCATCACCAGACGCAGTATCATAACAACATCACCAGACGAGGCATCATAACAACATCACCAGACGAGGCATCATAACAACACCACAAGACGAGTCATGATAACAACACCACCACCAGACGAGTTATCATAACAAAATCACCAGACGAGGCATCATAAAAACACCACCAGACGAGGCATCATAACCACAAAACCAGACGAGGCATCAGAACAACATCACCAGACGAGGCATCATAACGACATCACAAGACGAGGCATCATAACAACATCACCAGACGTGTCGTCATAACAACATCACCAGACGAGGTATCATAACAACATCACCAGACGAGGCATCATAATGACATCACCAGACGAGGCATCATAACAACATCACCAGACGAGGCGTCATAACAACACCACAAGATGAGACATCATAAAAACACTACCAGACGAGGCATCATAACAACATCACCAGACGAGGCAACATAACAACATCACCAGACGAGGCGTCATAACAACACCACCAGATGAGGCAACATAACAACACCACCAGACGAAGCATCATAACAACACCACCAGACGAGGCGTCATAACAACATCACCAGAAAAGTTGTCATAACAACATCACCAGACGAGGCATCATAACAACATCACCAGACGTGGCATCATGACAACAACACAAGACAAGGCGTCATATCAACACCATCAGATGAGGCATCGTAACAACAACACCAGACGATGCATCATAACAACATCACTAGACGAGGCATCATAACAACACCACCAGACGAGGCATCATAACAACACCACCAGACGAGGCGTCATAACAACACCACCAGACGAGAGATCATAACAACATCACCAGACGAGGCATCATAATAACATCCCAGACGAGGCATCGTAACAACAACACCAGACGAGGCATCATAACAACAACACCAGACGAGGCATCATAACAACAGCACAAGACGAGGCGTCATAACAACACCACCAGCAGAGCCATCTTAACAACACCACCAGACGTGGCATCATACTACCACCATACGAGGCAATGAACAACATAACCAGACGAGGCATCATAACAACATCACCAGAAGAGGCATCATAACAACACCACTAGACGAGGCATCATAACACCACCATACGAGGCATCGTAACAACACCACCAGACGAGACATCATAACAACACCACCAGACGAGGCATCATAACAACATCACCAGACGAGGCATCATAACGACATCACCAGACGAGGCATCATAACAACAACACCAGACGAGGCAACATAACAACACCACCAGACGTGGCATAATAACACCACCATACGGGGTATCGTAACAACATAACCAGACGAGGCATCATAACAACATCACCAGACGAGGCATCATAACAACACCACCAAACGAGGCATCATAACAACACCAAACCAGGCATCGTAACAACATAACCAGAAGAGGCATCATAACATCACCACCAGACGAGGCATCATAACAACATCACCAGACGAGGCATCATAACGACATCACCAGACGAGGCATCATAACAACAATACCAGACGAGGCATCATAACAACACCACCAGACGAGGCATCATACCAATACCACCAGACGTGGCATCATAACACCACCATACGAGGCATCGTAACAACATAACCAGACGAGGCATCATAACAACATCACCAGACGAGGCATCATAACAACACCACCAGACGAGGCATCATAACACCACCATACGAGGGATCGTAACAACATAACCAGACGAGGCGTCATAACAAAACCACCAGACGAGGCATCATAACAACATCACCAGACGAGGCATCATAACGACATCACCAGACGAGGCATCGTAACAACAACACCAGATGAAACATCATAACAACACCACCAGACGAGGCAACATAACAACACCACCAGACGTGGCGTCATAACAACACCACCAAACGAAGCATCATAACAACATCACTAGACGAGGCATCATAACAACATCACCAGACGAGGAAATATAACAGCACCAGCAGAAGAGGCATCATAACAACATCACCAGACGAGGCATCATGACAAGAGCACAAGACGAGGCGTCATAACACCACCAGACGAGGCATCATAACAACAGCACAAGACGAGTCGTCATAACAACATCACCAGACGAGGCATCATAACAACATCACCAGACGAAGCATCATAACAACATCACCAGACGAGGCATCAGAACAACATCACTAGACGAGGTATCATAAGAACATCACCAGACGAGTCATCATAACGACATCACAAGACGAGGCATCATAACAACATCACCAGACGAGGCATCATAACGACATCACCAGACGAGGTATCATAACAACATCACCAGACGAGGCGTCATAACAACATCACCAGATGAGACATCATAAAAACACTACCAGACGAGGCATCATAACAACATCACCAGACGAGGCAACATAACAACATCACCAGACGAGGCGTCATAACAACATCACCAGTCGAGGCATCATAACAACATCACTAGACGAGGCATGATAACAACAGCACAAGACGTGGCGTCATAACACCACCATACGAGGCATCATAACAACATCACAAGACGAGGCGTCATAACAACACCACCAGACGAGACATTATAACACCATCACCAGACGAGGCATCATAACAACACCACCAGACGAAGCATCATAACACCACCACCAGACAAGGCGTCATAACAACATCACCAGATGAGACATCATAACAACATCACCAGACGAGGCGTCATAACAACACCACCAGACGAGGCATCGTAACAACATCACCAGACGAGGCATCATAACAACATCACCAGATGAGGCTTCGTAACAACAACACCAGACGAGGCATCATAACAACAGCACAAGACGAGGCATCAGAACACCACCAGACGAGGCATCATAACAACAGCACAAGACGAGGCGTCATAACAACACCACCAGCAGAGCCATCTTAACAACATCACCAGACGAGACAACAAAACAACACCACCAGACAAGACAACAAAACAACACCACCAGACAAGGCGTCATAACAACATCACTAGACGAGGCATCATAACAACATCACCAGACGAGGCATCATAACAACACCATACGAGGCATCGTAACAACATAACCAGACGAGGCATCAATAACAACTTCACCAGAGGAAGCATCATAACAACACCACCAGACGAGGCATCATAACACCACCATACGAGGCATCGTAACAACATAACCAGACGTGGCGTCATAACAACATCACCAGACAAGGCATCATAACAACATCACCAGACGAGGCATCATAACAACTCCACCAAACGAAGCATCATAACAACATCACTAGACGAGGCATCATAACAACATCACCAGACGAGGAAATATAACAGCACCAGCAGAAGAGGCATCATAACAACATCACCAGACGAGGGATCATAACAACAGCACAAGACGAGGCGTCATAACATCACCAGACGAGGCATCATAACAACATCACCAGACGAAGCATCATAACAACATCACCAGACGAGGCATCAGAACAACATCACCAGACGAGGTATCATAAGAATATCACCAGACGAGTCATCATAACGACATCACCAGACGAGGCATCATAACAACAACACCAGACGTGGCGTCATAACAACATCACCAGACGAGGCATCATAACAACAGCACAAGACGAGGCGTCATAACACCACCAGACGAGGCATCATAACAACAGCACAAGACGAGACGTCATAACAACACCACCAGCAGAGCCATCTTAACAACATCACCAGACGAGACAACAAAACAACACCACCAGACAAGACAACAAAACAACACCACCAGACAAGGCGTCATAACAACACCACAAGACGAGGCTACATAACACCACCATACGAGGCATCGTAACAACATGACCAGACGAGGCATCAATAACAACTTCACCAGAGGAAGCATCATAACAACACCACCAGACAAGGCATCGTAACAACATCACCAGACGAGGCATCATAACAACATCACCAGATGAGGCTTCGTAACAACAACACCAGACGAGGCATCATAACAACAGCACAAGACGAGGCATCAGAACACCACCAGACGAGGCATCATAACAACAGCACAAGACGAGGCGTCATAACAACACCACCAGCAGAGCCATCTTAACAACATCACCAGACGAGACAACAAAACAACACCACCAGACAAGACAACAAAACAACACCACCAGACAAGGCGTCATAACAACATCACTAGACGAGGCATCATAACAACATCACCAGACGAGGCATCATAACAACACCATACGAGGCATCGTAACAACATAACCAGACGAGGCATCAATAACAACTTCACCAGAGGAAGCATCATAACAACACCACCAGACGAGGCATCATAACACCACCATACGAGGCATCGTAACAACATAACCAGACGTGGCGTCATAACAACATCACCAGACAAGGCATCATAACAACATCACCAGACGAGGCATCATAACAACACCACCAAACGAAGCATCATAACAACATCACTAGACGAGGCATCATAACAACATCACCAGACGAGGAAATATAACAGCACCAGCAGAAGAGGCATCATAACAACATCACCAGACGAGGGATCATAACAACAGCACAAGACGAGGCGTCATAACATCACCAGACGAGGCATCATAACAACATCACCAGACGAAGCATCATAACAACATCACCAGACGAGGCATCAGAACAACATCACCAGACGAGGTATCATAAGAATATCACCAGACGAGTCATCATAACGACATCACAAGACGAGGCATCATAACAACAACACCAGACGTGGCGTCATAACAACATCACCAGACGAGGCATCATAACAACAGCACAAGACGAGGCATCAGAACACCACCAGACGAGGCATCATAACAACAGCACAAGACGAGGCGTCATAACAACACCACCAGCAGAGCCATCTTAACAACATCACCAGACGAGACAACAAAACAACACCACCAGACAAGACAACAAAACAACACCACCAGACAAGGCGTCATAACAACACCACAAGACGAGGCTACATAACACCACCATACGAGGCATCGTAACAACATGACCAGACGAGGCATCAATAACAACTTCACCAGAGGAAGCATCATAACAACACCACCAGACAAGGCATCATAACAACATCACTAGACGAGGTATCATAACAACATCACCAGACGAGGCATCATAACGACATCACCAGACGAGGCATCATAACAACACCAGATGAGGCATCATAACACCACCACAAGACGAGGCATCATAACAACACCACCAGACGAGGCGTCATAACAACATCACCAGACGAGGCGTCATAACAACACCATCAGACGAGTCATCATAACAACAACACCCGACGAGGCATCATAACAACATCACCAGACCAGGCATCATAACAACACCACAAGACGAGGCATCGTAACAACAACACCAGATGAGACATCATAACAACACCACCAGACGAGGCAACATAACAACATCACTAGACGAGGCATCATAACAACATCACCAGACTAGGAAATATAACAGCACCAGCACAAGAGGCATCATAACAACATCACCAGACGAGGCATCATAACAACAGCACAAGACGAGGCCTCATAACACCACCAGACGAGGCATCATAACAACAGCACAAGACGAGGCGTCATAACAACACCATCAGACGAGCCATCTTAACAACACCACCAGACGAGGCATCATAACAACACCACCAGATGGGGCATCATAACAACACCACCAGACGAGTGTATAAAACTGAAATTGGGTAAAGCTGTATTTCAGACACTGAAAATTTTTTTCAGTCTTGATAGTCGATTTTTTGTGAAATTTAACCGCTTTATATATCAAGCTGAAATTTTCATTTTGGTTTTAGATGTTTAATAACATAAATCGAAAATTGGGAAATATTGTTTTGATATATTTCTTTTAATTATTCATATTTCGCTATATTACCTATCTATAGATTGTTAGTCCCCTGGCCACAGGTGCCTGTGATTCGGACTTATATTGATAAATTTCATCTCAAAAGTGATACCAGGTATTTAGATGATCTTGCACCGAATCGCCGTATTTTAACTGAAATCCTAAGTCGGGTTTCTGGATAATTAATCGCTTTACAAAAAACTTCCTGAAGTTTTCCTGAGATTGGCAACATCAAACATTAAATATCGATTGATTAGAGTAATAGGGATGCTAAAAGAACTATCAGACACTAAATAATTAAAGATTTGTGTATTACCCAGAAAGTAAAAATAATTCAACATAACCACCAGAAACATTTAGGTTTGGAGTGACAATGACCTTATATATAGCCCGACAGGAGCTGAGTCATATTAACAGGCTTTAACGGAAGTTAAGATCTAAAGGATAAAAACTCTTCAGAGGTTTCAATTACGTTCAACGCTCGTTTTGATCTCATAAACTGGTTTTTGAAATTTTCGACAAATTGATACCAATTTCAATAGCAAACTTCATACGTGATTGAAAAATCATTAAAACATTAGTTGCATGTTATTTATCAAACCTTTTAAAGGTCAAATATACGTAACTTCAGGGAAATTTTCGTGATTTTGAAAAATTCTGAATAAAAATCCAGTTGATAACCATGCAAAAATAAACCTAAAACGAAGTAAACCTGAGCGGTAACTAACAAGAAACTCTTGACAAAAAATCCAAAGAATTGAAAATAATTCAGGTTGGGCCCACTTCAACAGCAAACCTAAGGTAGAAGACGGTTCGAAATGGACGCGTGTTTACAAAAAGCGTGTTTCAACTGCTGCTGTACCGGTAACCGCGAAAGAATTCATCTTGAATATTGCTGATACCAGTTAATCTTAACTAAATCTAAAAATATAATAAGTTATTAGGCTTGATTTTTCGCGAAAAAAAATGTAAAATATGACCTACTCGACGGCAATTTTGAAACCATGTATCTCATGCACTTCAGGATGCCAAATTATCACTTTCGTTTTGACTTTAGATTGATCACTTACAATATCAAATGTCATTATGTCCCCATTGTTCATTGTAACACGTTCATTTTTATTGTACAACAGTGTTACAAATTATCGAAACAATAAGCAAAAATGTGGAAAATTATACATCTTTGTAATTGTTTTTTTACATTTGACATTTTAAGTGTTACTGAAACTTTGGCTTTTGACCTATAAAGGGTGAAAAATAAAAACACGAAAACCCTAGATTGTCATTGCTGATTTAGATTGCTTTACACACAGAACTGATGTTTTAGAGCAAGTTTGTTATCCCATATATATTTTCGAGTTATCTCCCTTTGTGATCCTTGAACCCGGAAATTCCCAGAACATTTGAGACTACAACCCAAACAACGACAAAAGACTCAATGTAAGCCTTTGACAGGATTTTGAAGAAAATAACGAACATTTTATATTGCTCCATTTATGGTTATCATTTTAATGGTTAATATCCTAATATTACCAGTTTCTTGTTTACTTTAGATTGATCACTTACAATATAAAATGTTATTATGTCCCCATTTTTAAATTGATCACTTACAATAAAAAATGTCACTATGTCCCCATTTTTAGATTGATCACTAACAGTATAAAATTACATTATGCCGCCATTTTTAGATTGATCACTTACAATATAAAATGTCATTATATCGCCATTTTTAGATTGATCACTTACAATATAAAATGTCATTATGTCCCCATTTTACATTCTAACAAGTTCATCTTTGCTGTACAACTTTGCAGTGTTTAAAAATATCAAAACAATATTCAAACATGTGGAAAATTGTACATCTTTGTGATTTTTTTTTACATTTGACATATTTAGTGTTACTGAATGTTTTGCTTTTGACCTATAAAGGGTGAAATATAACCCACGAAAACCCTAGATTTCATTGCTGATTTAGAAAGAGAACCGCATTTTCTTTTCATCACACAGATTGAAAATAAAGTTTAATATCAGAACTGCTAACGTAAACCATTTCCTATTATGTGTAGTTTGGCCGCGTACCCGTGTAATTTAGATTGCTTTACACGGCTCTGATATTCTACAGTAAGTGTGTTATCCCATATATATTTTCGAGTTATCTCCCTTTGTGATACTTGAACCCGGAAATTCCCAGAACATTTCAGGGACTACACCCAAAGGAACGGCTGCAATAATCAGGGTAAATATTTTACAGGATTACGAAGTTGATACCAAACATTAATATTTTGATATTTCCTTATTTTTGTTTAACATTTTAAAAGAATTTAAATCAACATGTATCATTTTTCAACGCCGAAACGTAAAACTGTAATATATAAATATCAGTTAATTTGGTAGGTTATTTAGATACAAAACGAAAGTACCCCGATATTCCCTTATACATCCTTTCAATTACAATATTTGACACCTATGTACGAACAAAACTCATACTTGATTGGTAAAAATGATGTGGGCATTACTTCAAAATGCACTTAGAACACAGGGACATGTGACAATATTTTCTAAACCCCCGGCGCTATATATATAGCTTATCTAAGTCTGTGCTTCTAAGTCCTTGGTAGTACCACGGAATTAGATTAGCTCTAACTCCGTGATAGCACTAATACAATATGTTTCTCGGTAGTACTACTTAAATATGTCTCTCGGTAGTACTACTTAAATAAGTGTCCCGGTAGAACTACTTTAATATGTGTCTCGGTAGTACTACTTAGATATGTGTCTCGGTAGTACTACTTAAAGATGTGTCTCGGTAGTACTACTTAAAGATGTGTCTCGGTAGAACTACTACAATATGTGTCTCGGTAATACTACTTAGATATGTGTCTCGGTAGAACTACCTAAATATGTGTCTCGACAGAACTACGTAAACATGTGTCTCGGTAGAACTACTTAAATATGTGTCTCTCTAGTACTACTTAAATATGTGTCTCGGTAGTACTACTTAAATATGTGTCTCGGTAGTACTACTTCAATATGTGTTTCGGTAGCACTACTTAAATATGTGTCTCGGTAATACTACTTAAATATGTGTCTCGGTAGAACTACTTAAATATGTGTCTCGGTAGTACTACTTAAATATGTGTCTCGGTGATACTACTTAAATATGTGTCTCGGTGATACTACTTCAATATGTGTCTCGGTAGTACTACTTCAATTTGTGTCTCGGTAGTACTTCTTAAATATGTGTCTCGGTAGTACTACTTAAATATGTGTCTCGGTAATACTACTTGAATATGTGTCTCGCTAGAACTATTTAAATATGTGTCTCGGTAGAACTATTTAAATATGTGTCTCGACAGAACTACCTTAATATGTGTCTCGGTAGTACTACTTCAATATGTGTCTCGGTAGTACTACTTCAATATGTGTCTCGGTAGTACTACTTCAATATGTGTCTCTCTAGTACTACTTAAATATGTGTCTCGGTAGTACTACTTAAATATGTGTCTCGGTAGTACTACTTCAATATGTGTTTCGGTAGCACTACTTAAATATGTGTCTCGGTAATACTACTTAAATATGTGTCTCGGTAGTACTACTTAAATATGTGTCTCGGTGATACTATTTAAATATGTGTCTCAGTGATACTACTTCAATATGTGTCTCGGTAGTACTACTTCAATTTGTGTCTCGGTAGTACTTCTTAAATATGTGTCTCGGTAGTACTACTTAAATATGTGTCTCGGTAATACTAATTGAATATGTGTCTCGGTAGTACTACTTCAATATGTGTCTGGGTAGTACTACTTCAATTTGTGTCTCGGTAGTACTTCTTAAATATGTGTCTCGGTAGTACTACTTAAATATGTGTCTCGGTAATACTAATTGAATATGTGTCTCGGTAGTACTACTTCAATATGTGTCTGGGTAGTACTACTTAAATATGTGTCTCGGTAGAACTATTTAAATATGTGTCTCGGTAGAACTACCTTAATATGTGTCTCGGTAGTACTACTTCAATATGTGTCTCGGTAGTACTTCTTAGCTATGTGTCTCGGAAGCACCACTATGTGTCTAGGTAGTAATACTCATTACAGGTAGCTTTGAGCTAAGCCGTTTATTTCGTAGTTATCTCCTGTGGTGGTCGTTGGACTCGGAAATACCCGGATCATTCCCAGGAACTACACAGCCGTCATCAAGTCGACAGTAACCAAGGTAAACATTTGACGATACCTGGATAGTTAGTCTTACATATCAGCAGTGTGCCAACCGTTTATTTAGAAGTTATCTCCCGTTATGATCTTTGATCTCGAAATACCCGGATCATTCCCAGGAACTACACAGCCGACAGCAAGTCGATAGTAACCAAGGTAAACATTTGACGATATTTTGTAGATTATAACGATCAGTTTGGATATAATTATTAATACTAAGTATTTTCTATGTCATAACTGATTTCATTGTCAGACTTCTAAAACAAAGAATGGTGTAAAGACACGACATTACAGTGATTCTCATATTGTCGATAGACACCCAGCTCTAGTACCCGGATATTACCTTATAACATTGAAGTGACTTGAATATTGTACTACTAAAAATTTGTCTGATATTCAGCGATCTTTCGTGTAGATGTTGCTACGAAGTGAACAGATTAAGATTAACGTAGGTAGGAAATAGTCATTCCACATAGGCATGATTAGATGTGTTCGGAAATGAATATCAACTAATAGTTAATTCCCTGTCTATCAATAACTTACTTGATAGGTTTAATACTGATTTGGGATTTCCTCTAAAGACGAGCGTATATGTTTAAACATGACTAACAGATATATGATCTAGTCTACCTGTTTAAAAAATGTGACCAGGTAGAATATTTTCGAGTCATTGTTCATTGAATAAACTTACAGTAATTATATGTATTGCTCAATGAAAGGACTGCACGATGCCCCACTGCACACGAAAGTCGATTACAGGTAGAGTGTCTAGCGTTGTAGGTAACTTGATAGTGGTCATAAATATATTGATAATACGACAGTGGGGTAAATCTATTGTCCTTTTGTTATGTTTTCAAACTTAAATGTATAAATAAAGCAAGTCATAAGAGGTGTCATAATTCAACCCAACAAAACATTTCTTGTACAGGGAAGGAAGGGAACGATCGTGTGTATTTGTGTGTCATCACCCACTGCTACCTGTAAAGACCTGTATTGCAATTCTCCTAAACCGAACTGTAGACGTATAGACAATTACGGTGATGATTCATCGAACACTATCAGGCGAAGTAACAAAATAACACCAAATATAACATCGCAACAATACCACATGTGACATCATAACGTCAATACTACACGAGGCATCATAACAACACCACTAGACGAGGCATCATAACAACACCACCAGACGAGGCATCATAACAACACCACCAGACAAGTCATCATAACCCAACCACCAGACGATGCATCATAACAACACCACTAGACGAGGCATCATAACAACATCACCAGACGAGGCATCATAACAACACCACCAGTCGAGGCATCATAACAACATCACCAGACGAGGCATCATAACAACACCACCAGACGATGCATCATAACAACACCACCAGAGGAGGCATCATAATAACACCACCAGATGAGGCATCATAACAACACCACCAGATGAGACATCATAACAACATCACTAGACGAGGCATCATAACAACACCACCAGACGAGGCATCATAACAACACCACCAGACGAGGCATCGTAACAACATCACCAGACGTGGCGTCATAACAACATCACAAGACGAGGCATCATAACACCACCATACGAGGCATCATAACAACATCACCAGACGAGGCAACATAAGAACACCACCAGACGAGGCATCATAACAACACTACCAGACGAGGGATCATAACAACATCACCAGACGAGGCAACATAACAACACCACCAGACGAAGCAACATAAGAACACCACCAGACGAGGCATCATAACAACATTACCAGACGAGGCATCATAACAACACCACCAGACGAGGCGTCATAACAGCACCAGACGAGGCCTCATAACAACATCACCAGACGAGGCATCATAACAACAACACCAGACGAGTCGTCATAACAACATCACTAGACGAGGCATCATAACAACACCACCAGACGAGGCATCGTAACAACATCACCAGACAAGGCATCATATTAACACCACCACCAGACGAGGCATCATAACAACACCACCAGACGAGACATTATAACAACACAACCAGACGAGGCATCATAACAACACAACCAGACGAGTTATCATAACAACATCACCAGATGAGGCATCGTAACAACACCACCAGACGAGTCATCGTAACAACAACACCAGACGAGGCATCATAACAACAGCACAAGACAAGGCGTCATAACACCTCCAGACGAGGCATCATAACAACAGCACAAGACGAGGCGTCATAACAACACCACCAGACGAGGCATCGTAACAACATAACCAGACAAGGCATCATAAAAACATCACCAGACGTGGCATCATAACAACATCACCAGACGAGGCATCAGAACAACATCAACAGACGAGGTATCATAACAGCATCACCAGACGAGGCATCATAACGATATCACAAGACGAGGCATCATAACAACAACAACCGACGAGGCATCATAACACCACCACCAGACGAGGTATCATAACAACATCACCAGTCGAGGCATCATAACAACATCACCAGACGAGGCATCATAACAACACCACAAGACGAGGCAGGATAACAACGCCACCACCAGACGAGGTATCATAACAAAATCACCAGACGAGGCATCATAACAACACCACCAGACGAGGCATCATAACCACACCACCAGACGAGGCATCAGAACAACATCACCAGACGAGGTATCATAACAACATCACCAGACGAGGCATCATAACGACATCATAAGACGAGGCATCATTACAACAACACCAGACGTGGCGTCATAACAACATCACCAGACGAGGTATCATAACAACATCACCAGACGAGGCATCATAACGACATCACCAGACGAGGCATCATAACAACATCACCAGACGAGGCGTCATAACAACACCACCAGATGAGACATCATAAAAACACTACCAGACGAGGCATCATAACAACATCACCAGACGAGGCAACATAACAACATCACCAGCCGTGGCGTCATAACAACACCACCAGATGAGGCAACATAACAACACCACCAGACGAGGCATCATAACAACACCACCAGACGATGCATCATAACAACACCACCACTAGACGAGGCGTCATGACAACATCACCAGACGAGGCAACATAACAACATCACCAGATGAGGCGTCATAACAACACCATCAGATGAGGCATCGTAACAACAACACAAGACGAGGCGTCATAACAACACCATCAGACGATGCATCATAACAACACCACCAGACGAGGCGTCATAAGAACACCACCAGACGAGGCTTCGTAACATCACCAGACGAGGCATCATAACAACACCACCAGACGAGGCATCGTAACAACACCACCAGATGAGGCATCATAACAACAGCACAAGACGAGGCGTCATAACACCACCAGACGAGGCATCATAAGAACAGCACAAGACAAGGCGTCATAACAACACCACCACCAGCAGAGCCATCTTTACAACATCACCAGACGAGGCATCGTAACAACACCACCAGACGAGGCATCATAACAACATCACCAGACGAGGCATCATAACAACACCACCAGACAAGTCATCATAACCCCACCACCAGACGAGGCATCATAACACCACCATACGAGGCATCATAACCACACCACCAGACGACGCATCATAACAACACTACCATACGAGGCGTCATAACCACACCACCAGACGAGGCATCATAACACCACCACCAGACGAGGCATCATAACACCACCACCAGACGAGGCATCATAACAACATCACCAGACGAGGCATCATGACAACACCACCAGACGAGGCATCATAACAACACCACCATACGAGGCATCATAACACCACCAAACGAGGCGTCATAGCCACACCACCAGACGAGGCACCATAACAACACCACCCGACGAGGCATCATAACAACATCACTAGACGAGGCGTCATAACAACACCATCAGACGAGGCATCATAACAACACCATCCGACGAGGCATCATAACAACATCACCAGACCAGGCATCATAACAACACCACAAGACGAGGCATCGTAACAACAACACCAGATGAGACATCATAACAACACCACCAGACGAGGCAACATAACAACACCACCAGACGTGGCGTCATAACAACACCACTAGACGAGGCATCATAACAACATCAACAGACGAGGAAATATAACAGCACCAGCAGAAGAGGCATCATAACAACACCACCAGACGAGGCATCATAACAACTGCACAAGACGAGGCGTCATAACACCACCAGACGAAGCATCATATCAACAGCACAAGACGAGGCGTCATAACAACAACATCAGACGATGCATCATAACAACACCACCACTAGACGAGGCGTCATGACAACATCACCAGACGAGGCAACATAACAACATCACCAGACGAGGCGTCATAACAACACCATCAGATGAGGCATCGTAACAACAACACAAGACGAGGCGTCATAACAACACCATCAGACGATGCATCATAACAACACCACCAGACGAGGCGTCATAAGAACACCACCAGACGAGGCTTCGTAACATCACCAGACGAGGCATCATAACAACATCACCAGACGAGGCATCGTAACAACACCAACAGATGAGGCATCATAACAACAGCACAAGACGAGGCGTCATAACACCACCAGACGAGGCGTCATAAGAACAGCACAAGACAAGGCGTCATAACAACACCACCACCAGCAGAGCCATCTTTACAACATCACCAGACGAGGCATCGTAACAACACCACCAGACGAGGCATCATAACAACATCACCAGACGAGGCATCATAACAACACCACCAGACAAGTCATCATAACCCCACCACCAGACGAGGCATCATAACACCACCATACGAGGCATCATAACCACACCACCAGACGACGCATCATAACAACACTACCATACGAGGCGTCATAACCACACCACCAGACGAGGCATCATAACACCACCACCAGACGAGGCATCATAACACCACCACCAGACGAGGCATCATAACAACATCACCAGACGAGGCATCATGACAACACCACCAGACGAGGCATCATAACAACACCACCATACGAGGCATCATAACACCACCATACGAGGCGTCATAACCACACCACCAGACGAGGCACCATAACAACACCACCCGACGAGGCATCATAACAACATCACTAGACGAGGCGTCATAACAACACCATCAGACGAGGCATCATAACAACACCATCCGACGAGGCATCATAACAACATCAACAGACCAGGCATCATAACAACACCACAAGACGAGGCATCGTAACAACAACACCAGATGAGACATCATAACAACACCACCAGACGAGGCAACATAACAACACCACCAGACGTGGCGTCATAACAACACCACTAGACGAGGCATCATAACAACATCAACAGACGAGGAAATATAACAGCACCAGCAGAAGAGGCATCATAACAACACCACCAGACGAGGCATCATAACAACTGCACAAGACGAGGCGTCATAACACCACCAGACGAAGCATCATATCAACAGCACAAGACGAGGCGTCATAACAACAACATCAGACGATGCATCATAACAACACCACCACTAGACGAGGCGTCATGACAACATCACCAGACGAGGCAACATAACAACATCACCAGACGAGGCGTCATAACAACACCATCAGATGAGGCATCGTAACAACAACACAAGACGAGGCGTCATAACAACACCATCAGACGATGCATCATAACAACACCACCAGACGAGGCGTCATAAGAACACCACCAGACGAGGCTTCGTAACATCACCAGACGAGGCATCATAACAACATCACCAGACGAGGCATCGCAACAACACCACCAGATGAGGCATCATAACAACAGCACAAGACGAGGCGTCATAACACCACCAGACGAGGCATCATAAGAACAGCACAAGACGAGGCGTCATAACAACACCACCACCAGCAGAGCCATCTTTACAACATCACCAGACGAGGCATCGTAACAACACCACCAGACGAGGCATCATAACAACATCACCAGACGAGGCATCATAACAACACCACCAGACAAGTCATCATAACCCCACCATCAGACGAGGCATCATAACACCACCATACGAGGCATCATAACCACACCACCAGACGACGCATCATAACAACACTACCATACGAGGCGTCATAACCACACCACCAGACGAGGCATCATAACACCACCACCAGACGAGGCATCATAACACCACCACCAGACGAGGCATCATAACAACATCACCAGACGAGGCATCATGACAACACCACCAGACGAGGCATCATAACAACACCACCATACGAGGCATCATAACACCACCATACGAGGCGTCATAACCACACCACCAGACGAGGCACCATAACAACACCACCCGACGAGGCATCATAACAACATCACTAGACGAGGCGTCATAACAACACCATCAGACGAGGCATCATAACAACACCATCCGACGAGGCATCATAACAACATCACCAGACCAGGCATCATAACAACACCACAAGACGAGGCATCGTAACAACAACACCAGATGAGACATCATAACAACACCACTAGACGAGGCATCATAACAACATCAACAGACGAGGAAATATAACAGCACCAGCAGAAGAGGCATCATAACAACACCACCAGACGAGGCATCATAACAACTGCACAAGACGAGGCGTCATAACACCACCAGACGAAGCATCATATCAACAGCACAAGACGAGGCGTCATAACAACAACATCAGACGAGCCATCTTAACAACACCACCAGACGAGACATCATAACAACACCACCAGACGAGGCATCATAACAACACCACCAGACGAGGTATCATAACAACACCACCAGACGAGTGTATAAAACTGAAATCGGGTAAAGCTGTATTTCAGACACTGAAAATTTTTTTCAGTCTTGATAGTCGATTTTTTGTGAAATTTAACGCGTTATATATCAAGCTTAAATTTTCATTATGGTTTTAGATGTTTAATAACATAAAACGAAAATTGGAAAATATTGTTTTGATATATTTCTTTTAATTATTCATATTTCGCTATATTACCTATCTATAGATTGTTAGTCTCCTGGCCACAGGTGCCTGTGATTCCGACTAATATTGATAAATTTCATCTCAAAAGTGATACCAGGTATTTAGATGATCTTGCACCGAATCGCCGTATTTTAACTGAAATCCTAAGTCGGGTTTCTGGATAATTAATCGCTTTACAAAAAACTTCCTGAAGTTTTCCTGAGATTGGCAACATCAAACATTAAATATCGATTGATTAGAGTAATAGGGATGCTAAAAGAACTATCAGACACTAAATAATTATAGATTTGTGCATTACCCAGAAAGTAAAAATAATTCAACATAACCACCAGAAACATTTAGGTTTGGAGTGACAATGACCTTATATATAGCCCGGCAGGAGCTGAGTCATATTAACAGGCTTTAACGGAAGTTAAGATCTAAAGGATAAAAACACTTCAGAGGTTTCAATCACGTGCAACGCTCGTTTTGATCTCATAAACTGGTTTTTGAAATTTTCAACAAATTGATACCAATTTCAATAGCAAACTTCATACGTGATTGAAAAATCATTAAAACATTAGTTGCATGTTATTTATCAAACCTTTTAAAGGTCAAATATACGTAACTTCAGGGAAATTTTCGTGATTCTGAAAAATTCTGAATAAAAATCCAGTTGATAACCATGCAAAAATAAACCTAAAACGAAGTAAACCTGAGCGGTAACTAACAAGAAACTCTTGACAAAAAATCCAAAGAATTGAAAATAATTCAGGTTGGGCCCACTTCAACAACAAACCGAAGGTACATGTAGAAGACGGTTCGAAATGGACGCGTGTTTACAAAAAGCGTGTTTCAACTGCTGCTGTACCGGTAACCGCGAAAGAATTCATCTTGAATATTGCTGATACCAGTTAATCTTAACTAAATCTAAAAATATAATAAGTTATTAGGCTTGATTTTCGCTTCAAGTTTTGCCGAACGTTACGTATATTTGGCCTTTAAAGAAAAAAATTGTAAAATATGACCTACTCGACGGCAATTTTGAAACCATGTATCTCATGCACTTCAGGATGCCAAATTATCACTTTCGTTTTGACTTTAGATTGATCACTTACAATATCAAATGTCATTATGTCCCCATTGTTCATTGTAACACGTTCATTTTTATTGTACAACAGTGTTACAAATTATCGAAACAATAAGCAAAAATGTGGAAAATTATACATCTTTGTAATTGTTTTTTTACATTTGACATTTTTAGTGTTACTGAAACTTTGGCTTTTGACCTATAAAGGGTGAAAAATAAAAACACGAAAACCCTAGATTGTCATTGCTGATTTAGATTGCTTTACACACAGAACTGATGTTCTAGAGCAAGTTTGTTATCCCATATATATTTTCGAGTTATCTCCCTTTGTGATCCTTGAACCCGGAAATTCCCAGAACATTTGAGACTACACCCCAAACAACGACAAAAGACTCAATGTAAGCATTTGATAGGATTTTGAAGAAAATAACGAACATTTTATATTGCTTCATTTATGGTTATCATTATAATGGTTAATATATTAATATTACCAGTTTCTTGTTTACTTTAGATTGATCACTTACAATATAAAATGTTATTATGTCCCCATTTTTAAATTGATCACTTACAATAAAAAATGTCACTATGTCCCCATTTTTAGATCGATCACTAACAGTATAAAATGTCATTATGCCGCCATTTTTAGATTGATCACTTACAATATAAAATGTCATTGTGTCCCCATTTTACATTCTAACAAGTTCATCTTTGCTGTACAACTTTGCAGTGTTTAAAAATATCAAAACATTATGCAAAATTGTGGAAAATTGTACATCTTTGTGATTGTTTTTTCACATTTGACATTTTTAGTGTTACTGAATCTTTTGCTTTTGACCTATAAAGGGTGAAAAATAAAAACACGAAATCCTAGATTTCATTGCTAATTTAGAAAGAGAACCGCATTTTCTTTTCATCACATAGATTGAAAATAAAGTTTAATATCAGAACTGCTAACGTAAACCATTTCCTATTATGTGTAGTTTGGCCGCGTACCCGTGTAATTTAGATTGCTTTACACACGGCTCTGATATTCTACAGTAAATGTGTTATCCCATATATATTTTCGAGTTATCTCCCTTTGTGACACTTTAACCCGGAAATTCCCAGAACATTTCAGGGACTACACCCAAAAGAACGGCTACAATAATCAGGGTAAATATTTGACAGGAATACGAAGTTGATACCAAACATTAATATTTTGATATTGCCTTATTTTTGTTTAACATTTTAAAAGAATTTAAATCAGCATGTATCAGTTTTCAACGCCGAAACATAAAACTATGATATATAAATGTCAGTTAATTTGGTAGGTTATTTAAATACAAAACGAAAGTACCCCGATATTTCCTTATAAATCCTTTCAATTACAATATTTGACAACTACATATGTATGTACGAACAAAACTCATACTTGATTGGTAACAAATGATGTGGGCATTACTTCAAACTGCACTTAGAACACAGGGACATGTGACAATTATTTTTAAACCTCCGGCGCAATATCTAAGTCCTTGGTAGTAGGACGGAATTAGATTAGCTCTAACTCCGTGATACTACTTATAAAATCTGTTTCTCGGTAGTACTACTTAAATATGTGTCTCGGTAGTACTACTTAAATATGTGTCTCGGTAGTACTCCTTAAATATGTGTCTCGGTAGTAATACTTCAATATTTGTCTCGGTAGTACTACTTCAATATGTGTCTCAGTAGTACTACTCAAATATGTGTCTCGGTAGTACTACTTAAATATGTGTCTCGGTAGTAATACTTCAATATTTGTCTCGGTAGTACTACTTCAATATGTGTCTCAGTAGTACTACTCAAATATGTGTCTCGGTAGTACTACTTAAATATGTGTCTCGGTAGTACTACTTAAATATGTGTCTCGGTAGAACAACTTTAATATGTGTCTCGGTAGTACTACTTCAAAATGTGTCTCGGTAGTACTACTCAAATATGTGTTTCGGTGATACTACTTCAATATGTGTCTCGGTAGTACTACTTAAATATGTGTCTCGGTAGAACTACTTAAATATGTGTCTCGGTAGTACTACTTAAATATGTGTTTCGGTAGTACTACTTAAATATGTGTCTCGGTAGTACTACTTAAATATGTGTCTCAGTTGAACTACCTAAATATGTGTCTCGGTGATACTACTTAAATATGTGTCTCGGTAGTACTAATTAAATATGTGTCTCGGTAGAACAACTTTAATATGTGTCTCGGTAGTACTACTTCAATATGTGTCTCGGTAGTACTACTCAAATATGTGTTTCGGTGATACTACTTCAATATGTGTCTCGGTAGTACTACTTGAATATGTGTCTCGGTAGAACTACTTAAATATGTGTCTCGGTAGTACTACTTAAATATGTGTTTCGGTAGTACTACTTAAATATGTGTCTCGGTAGTACTACTTAAATATGTGTCTCAGTTGAACTACCTAAATATGTGTCTCGGTGATACTACTTAAATATGTGTCTCGGTAGAACTACTCAAATATGTGTCTCGGTAGTACTACTTAAATATGTGTTTCGGTAGTACTACTTAGATATGTGTCTCGGTAGTACTACTTCAATATGTGTCTCAGTTGAACTACCTAAATATGTGTCTCGGTGATACTACTTAAATATGTGTCTCGGTAGTACTACTTAAATATGTGTCTCGGTAGTACTACTTAAATATGTGTCTCGGTAGTACTACCTAAATATGTGTCTCAGTAGTACTACTCAAATATGTGTTTCGGTAGTACTACTTCAATATGTGTCTCGGTAGTACTACTCAAATATGTGTTTCGGTGATACTACTTGAATATGTGTCTTGGTAGTACTACTTAAATATGTGTCTCGGTAGTACTACTTCAATATGTGTCTCAGTTGAACTACTTAGATATGTGTCTCGGTAAAACTACTCCAATATGTGTCTCGGTAGTACTACTTAAATATGTGACTCGGTAGTACTACTTCAATATTTGTCTCGGTAGAACTACCTAAATATGTGTCTCGGTAGTACTACTCAAATATGTGTCTCAGTAGTACTACTTCAATATGTGTCTCGGTAGTACTACTTAAATATGTGTCTCGGTAGTACTACTTCAATATGTGTCTCGGTAGTACTACTTAAATATGTGTCTCGGTAGTACTACTTCAATATGTGTCTCGGTAAAGCTACTCAAATATGTGTCTCGGTAGTACTACTCAAATATGTGTCTCAGTAGTACTACTTAAATATGTGTCTCGGTAGTACTACTCCAATATGTGTCTCGGTAGTACTACTTAAATATGTGTCTCAGTAGTTCTACTTTAATATGTGTCTCAGTGGTACTACTTAAATATGTGTCTCGGTAGTACTACTTAAATATGTGTCTCGGTACTACTACTCCAATATGTGTCTCGGTAGTACTACTCAAATATGTGTTTCGGTGATACTACTTGAATATGTGTCTTGGTAGTACTACTTAAATATGTGTCTCGGTAGTACTACTTCAATATGTGTCTCAGTTGAACTACTTAGATATGTGTCTCGGTAAAACTACTTCAATATGTGTCTCGGTAGTACTACTTAAATATGTGACTCGGTAGTACTACTTCAATATTTGTCTCGGTAGAACTACCTAAATATGTGTCTCGGTAGTACTACTCAAATATGTGTCTCAGTAGTACTACTTCAATATGTGTCTCGGTAGTACTACTTAAATATGTGTCTCGGTAGTACTACTGCAATATGTGTCTCGGTAGTACTACTTAAATATGTGTCTCGGTAGTACCACTTCAATATGTGTCTCGGTAAAACTACTCAAATATGTGTCTCGGTAGTACTACTCAAATATGTGTCTCAGTAGTACTACTTAAATATGTGTCTCGGTAGTACTACTTTAATATGTGTCTCGGTAGAACTACTTAAATATGTGTCTCGGTACTACTACTCCAATATGTGTCTCGGTACTACTACTCCAATATGTGTCTCGGTAGTACTACTTAAATATGTGTCTCAGTAGTTCTACTTTAATATGTGTCTCGGTGGTACTACTTAAATATGTGTCTCGGTAGTACTACTTAAATATGTGTCTCGGTACTACTACTCCAATATGTGTCTCGGTAGTACTACTCAAATATGTGTCTCGGTACTACTACTTCAATATGTGTCTCGGTAGTACTACTTAAATATGTGTCTCGGTAGTAATACTTCAACAGTGTCATTTTTAACATTAGTTCGATTCGACTGTATTTGAAAGAGTTAATTCTCTTCGATACAATTTCTTTCAACTTTTGAAGTTTGATAAAGTATTTAGACGATGCAAACTGTGACTCCTTTTTGACATTGTAATTGAACAAAGTTTTTGTTATATATATTTCCAATATTTTTACATTGTGACACAAGAACATCTTTTAATTTGACATGGAACGGACAAATATTTTTCCGTCCTGTGACACTCTATTAATTATATCAAAGTATCAGAAGATTAATCAGCCAATGTTATTAAAATACGTGTCTCCGTCTTATATATTGTTAGCTTTTGTTCAAATATGAAATGTGAAAAGCGACTTTTTTTTTAATTTCCAGAAATTTCTTATAAAGTTCCAAGATGGCCGAAGCCTTTCCTACGCCAGAATACAAGTGTTTATTGTGTCTGAAGCCGTATGATCAGCCAAGGGAGCTACCGTGTAGTCACACATTCTGTTGTCCGTGTCTGACATCATACATCACTAAGGAACATAGGACGGAAGACGAGGACCGGAATTACTTTCCGTGCCCCGTCTGTGATAGACCAATCTGTCCTAATGACGTCAGCACGGACGTAAATGCTTGGGGAACCTCGTTTCCGATAAACAATCTTTTAATCAACCCCGCAGCAAAGACGTCGGATGACCAGAACTGTGAAGCTTGTCGACGAGCTGGGGAATCCAATCCTGCTGTTGTTTGGTGCACTGACTGCGCAGAGATGCTCTGTAAACAATGTAGAACATTTCACGAACGAATCAAAGTGACAGCAAAACATCGACTTATTTCTAGTAAAGAGGGCGGGTTTGGCGAAACAACGGTGAACGAGAACTGTCCTAACCACGAAGGACAGCGCCTGGATGTCTACTGCCTTGATCACAGCTCCATGTGTTGTCATACTTGTGTGTCTGTTTCACACAGAACCTGTAATAACGTCAAACCAATAGATGATGTGATCAAGGCAAGCTTCACCGGACAACCTTCACGGGAGACAGCATGGCAGATGATCCAAGACGAGACGACGGCGATGTTAGATGACGATGAGTCTGAGATGACCTCCCTTAACACCAAAGAAAAGGAAGTATCAGTGGAGATGACGCGACGAATACAGCAAGCCAAAGACAAGCTTGATAGTCTGAACACAACTTATCAGTCGGGTCTCGCTGATAAGTGCAAAGTACACAGACAACAACTTTCTGCCCGAATGGAATGTGTAAAGAAATTCCACATCAATGCAGAAAATTGTAATAGACTAATGACTCGTTTTGACGAACATGGTACGGATCGTCAGCGTTTTGTCATGAAAGAGAAAACGAAACAACAGTTGTCAGGACATTACCGTCGAATGGATCAAAACACCAAAAAGCAGCCTAACACGTTTGATCTGAAACTCAATATAGAAACTGTTATTGACGACATCATGAAAATGACAACCATTGGGAATGTTGACGTGATATCGAACATATCCTCGACCTCACAGAATGCGAATTCGCGTATCGGTACCTTGCTTGGGACTCTGATGTCAACACCTTCAGCTACAAGATTGTCCGACTCTACTTCAGCCTCCGACCTCGTCGGATCTCCAACCAAACGACCGGCAGCAATTGATGTGTGGACTGGTTCCGTATCCTGTGTACACACGGTCAACGGCCGTTCACCAACAGGGAAAAGAGGGTTTGACTTGGTTGGTGGACTATTTACTGATGACGGTGAATTACTTGTCACAGATATCAACAACAACAGACTCGTGTTGTTTGATGACAAGTATCGCTACAAAAGAGAATACAAAGTTAAAGGACGCCCATTTCATGTAACGCACGGAATTAACACTGATGAGATACTTGTTAGTATTACAGACAGTGGAATTACGAGGTGTACACTACGGAACGGTCAGCTGACTGTCATCGATACCATCCGCTGTAGAAACAACGTAAATGGAATAGCAGTTCTCGGAGATAACATCCTTGTTAGTACTGGTGATAGGGTGGATATAATGTCATCAGATGGAACAGTGAAACAGTCAATACAGAAAAATAGTGAATACGTTACAGGTATTGCCGCATCTACGTCTACGTCCACGTTTTACTACATAGATGGTCATGACGTCGTGTGTAGACGACTAGACAGCGACGTAGAAGTCTACAGATACAGTGACCCTGGCCTGGAGTATTCTATCGGTATCGGACTGGACCGTGATAACAATGTATATGTGTGTGGATTTAACTCCCGTAATGTTTACATTATTTCACCTGACGGGTCACGGGGGAAGGTACTAGTTCCCCGTCTCTCTAGTATTTCATTTCACTCAGGGATAATTGTCCACCCCACCAAACAGGAGTTCGTAGTCACATCCAACGGGAAGTCTACATCACTTGAGGTGTACAGATTCAGTGACAATACTGGTGCTACTCCGTGAACACATTGGTATCATTCATGCTGATACTCGTTGGTTGTTGCAAGATAAGAATGAACATAAAAGACAATTACGACCAACAAGCCTTTTTGTTCTTGATGTTTGGTTTTTATGTGAATAATCGCTAAGTCATTAGTAATTGCTATTTAATTCTATAATTCATATCTTTATTTTAGTTAACTTTAATTTTTTATATTACTTAACATGTTTTAGGAATGGAACAAAACGTCAGTCTTATATTTTCCTTATCTGGTTGAGAAAGACAGATGCAAGTCATGTCGCCAAATGTATTAGAAACTTGTCCATTGTATGATCACTTAGTAGATGTTTCTTTTTAAATTCCGTTTCATAAAGACATTGAGTCTAAATACATAAGAAAAGTGTCTTTTCTTACTTTCTGTACTTTCAATTGCATTTACCTAAGCTGAACAAAGAATTTCAAAGAAAATCAATACATTATTTGCAGTGATCGTTATGTTCAGTAAGAGTTTAATTTCATTCTTTACCCAGAAAGAGTCAGATATCATTTAAGTTTTCATTTTATATATTAAAACTATATAAACAATACTTGTTTGTACTAGAGTTTGAAAGGAATGTTAGCTATATTATCACCGCAAATGTATCTTACTTGTTCATTTTGATCTTCCTTATTTATGAGATCTCATCAATCATCGTGTCTTGGATCAGCCCTCGTGTTTTACATTAGCCTATGTGTCTCTTCTTAGCTCTCGTGTTTTATATCAGCCCTCATGTCTTACATCAACCCTCGTGTTTTACATCAACTATTTTGTCTTACTGTACATCAGTCTGTGTGTCTCTCATCGACCCTTGTGTCCTCATACGCCCTTGTATCTAGCATCAGTCCACGTATCTTACATCAGCCCTCGTGTTTTATATCAGCCCTCGTGTCTTACATCAACCCTCATGTCTTTCATCAGCTCTGGTGAATTTTATCAGCCATCATGTCTTACATCAACCCTCGTGTTTTACATCAACTATTTTGTCTTACTGTACATCAGTCTGTGTGTCTTCAGCAACCCTTGGGTCCTCATAAGCCCTTGCATCAGTCCCCGTAGCTTACATCAGCCCTCGAGTCTTATGTCAGCCAGTGCGACCTTTTGGTCATCTAATACTGGGACTCCTCTGCTGAAAAGGGTTAAGACTTGGTGATATCATGATAGCATTACCTAATGTAAATATTCCTCAATGTTTTATCATCACGACTTAAAATTCTGCACTCAATAAACAACTGTTCTCTTAATTACAATCTTCGTCATTTTTTCACCATTCTATGGAAGCCGGTTCGGGCAATCAAACAAAATGTGTGATAGATTCTTATAACGACTACTCTATCTCGAAATAACGACTATTATTACGAAGTGATAAGTCGTTATGACCAGTTACTAGTGTTTTGTAGCCAGTGCCGCCGTCCGTCACTTTTCGTTCAAACAAAGTCAACCATACCACAGTTGATTGACTTTCTGTCAGTAAATAATAACAAATGTATTTGTATAAGGAGTCGCCCAATATAGAACATAATGGAAGTATACCAAAGTTATTTCTCAACTGCTTATAAACAATGCAAATTTTTAATGATGATGGTAAATGAACCCAACATATTTATAAAAAAATAAAATCAGAGAATGAACATTTTGAGACTTTTAAAAAAGAAAATTGAAAGAGAATCCCTTATAATTTTATATACTACTTGCATCAGACTATACTTGAATGTGCTGATGTTATATGGGACAACTGTCCTGACTCTGCAAAATCTTCTAGAATCCATAAATCTTGAGGCAGCAAGGATAATAACCGCATTGCGCAGAGATACATCACATGTTAAACTTTATACAGAACTAGGATGGGAGTCACTACAAGAGAGACAGAAAAAAAACATAAAATGATACCCATGAATAAAATACTTAATAATGAAACTTCCCATTATTTATTTGATATTATACAACAATTCCTTAATGATCAGAAATATTCAAGATATCACCTAAGAAACCAGGCTTTGCAACTTTCCTATCTGTAGAACAGCAGGTTACTTATCAAGTTTTTCCTTACTACATCTTGTATGTTCTGTTAATTTAAAGGCCCAATATACGTAACTTTCGGCAAAACTTGAATCGAAAATCAAACCTAATAACTTAATATATTTAGATTTAGTTAAGATCAACTGGTATCAGCAATATTCAAGATGAATTCTTTCGCGGTTACCAGTACAGCAGCAGTTGAAACACGCTATTTGTAAACATGCGACCATTTCGAACCGTCTTCTACCATCGGTTTGTTGTTAAAGTGGGCCCCACCTGAATTATTTTCAATTCTTTGGATTTTTTTGTCAAGAGTTTCTTGTTAGTTACCGCTCGGGTTAACTTCGTTTTAGGCTTATTTTTGCATGGTATCCAACTGGATTTTTTTCCAGAATTTTTCAGAATCACGAAAATTTCCCTGAAGTATATTGGGCGTTTAATAAAATTAACAGTTGCCTTACTGATATCCACTCTATTGGACAATTTTAGAATTTTTTGGATAAAGAGCAAGGTGAAAATGAGACTCATATTGATTTCCATTTACATGGTCACAGAAAATAAAATATCTATCTCTGTCAGTTAAGAAATTTAGCAAGTTCATTGAACTATGACCTTCAGAAAGACCATATTTGTGATGATTCTTCTGGTGTTTGTGTTGAATTACTCAAAACAGCACAACATTTTTTCTTTGTTTTCCCTAAGTACTTAAATGAGAGACAGTCCCTTAAGCTCTCTCCCTCCATCAATATGACCATGTACATTATGACCTTAAATGTGTGCTTCATGGCTGTCTCCAATGTTCTGAGGAAAGTAATAGATCAATGTTTGACTCAGTTATTAAAAATGTAAGTGATACAAAAAGATTGTTTAAGTGAAACCTTTTATAATCAATAAAAAGAAGGCACAAAATGTAAGTAAATACCCTCCCATTACCATTTATGGAAATATGTAACCCCATGAGATGATGTTAAGTACTGGCGTTGGAGCATTATATTAGATAACTATATTTATACGTTACTGTTGAAACAACTCTGGTTAATTTTTCTTAACATATATTTATATCAACTTCAATGAAAAAATAATCCTTTGTATGTAAAATGTATCAAAATACACATTTCTTATACCCGCCCTACCAACTCTGGGGTAAAGGACCTACTAATATAGGTATACGGGACACTCCAGCGGGAAATTAAAGTGTGTAAGTATTTAAAAAAAAACATCAGAGAATACCAAAGCGTCAACAAAACCATCATCCGAAATCAAACTCGATTAAATTAGGGGCAAAATAGTAACAAAGGAAAGATTTACATGGAGACTCTCGTAAAAGCACAAGAGAATAAGACCAGGTGTTCCGGAAGAGTAAGCGTCTTCTGCTTCATCGACGACACCCGCCATGTAAATCGTGGTCACATCCAAGTAAGCATCAATCCTCAGAATGGGAACCGAGTCATCATTGTCATAACAACAAGTAAACACACTAACAAGGAAACTCAAAAACGTCCATCTCATATCACACAAAGATACAGAATATTTCTCGATGATATCAAGATGGCGACCATAAAACTTGCCCATAGTCTTCATCAACCTGTATTTCTCGAATCCCTGTGCCGTAAGTTTGTTCGTCAGCAGTCGACATCTATCACGAAAATCGCGATAATCAGAGCAAGCCCTAGAATAACGAATCAACTGCGACATGTAAACACCATAGGATGGAGAAGCAGGGATTTTACTATCAAGAAAGGGAAAGTTCACGATTGGAAAATCGAAATCGTCACGTTTATCATACAGCTTAGTAGTAAGTTGCCCGTGTTGGTCATAGTTTAAGTAAAGATCGAGGTAAGAAGCTGAAGTAGGAGAGTCTGTTGTGTCTTTAATCTCAAGTTCAGTAGGGTATATACGATCGACTAGGTCAGCAAACTTCTTGTTGTTTATAGACAACACATCGTCGATATACCTGAAAGTGAAATTGAAAGATTTTGCAAGGTTTTTGTTACTCGTCCTGATAAGCCCCTCGACAAATTCAGCCTCGTATAAAAACAAAAACAAGTCAGCCAAAAGTGGTGCACAGTTAGTGCCCATTGGAATGCCAAAAGTTTGTTGGAAAATCTTTCCTCAGAACTCAACAAAGATATTGTCAACCAGGAATTCAATCATTCGTACTTTATCTTCCTCAGTATATATTTCAATCTAGTTTTTGTTGTGTTTTTCACAAAGTATGCTCCAAGATAGCTCACAACCATGTATTTGTATCGTCGTTGACCTTTCTTGGAAAAGAAAGCTCATAAATTATGTCCAAATGCATTAGAAACGTGTTATACCTTCAATATCATTAACGTAAGCTAAACAAAAAAAGACAATCTTTTAATTCTTTGCAAAAATCGTTTAGCATGAATATTATTACATACTTTACCCAAAAAGAGGCAGCTAATTACTATGAATTTGAAATGCAAGATTGCTTGATTATCACTGTAAATGTATCGTACTTGTTCTTTTTGGTTATAATTCATGATATCTCATCAACTTTCGTATTTTGAATCAGTCTTCGTGTTTTATATCAGCCCTCGTGCCTTATTTTAGCCCTCGGGTTTGATATCATTGTGTCTTACATTAACCCTCGTGTGTCTTAATAAGCCATCGTAACTCAAATCAGACCTCGTGTCTTACAGCAGCTTCGTGGCGTAAACCAGCCAATGGGGCCTTCAGGTCATCTAATACTGGGACTCTGCTTATAAGGGTTAAGGCTTGGTGATATCATGTTCAAGGTAGATTATGTAAATAATCCTCAATGTTGTATCGGAAGGGGCCTTTGGGCCATCTAATACTGGGACTCTGCTTATAAGGGTTAAGTCTTGGTGATATCATGTTCAAGGTAGATTATGTAAATAATCCTCAATGTTGTATCAGAAGGACTTGAAGATGTTGAACAAAATAAATCACTCTTTCCTAACTTACAACCTTCTTCTCTTTTTTGCATCATTCTATGGATGCTGGTAAAGGCAAACAAGAAAGAAATGTAATATCGTTTTAACGATAACTGTTAAATAAGGACTGTTATTCAGGAGTGATAAGTCGTTATGACCACGTGTTTATATATGGTTTGCTGGTATCGCCCTTCGTTCCAGTCCTGTAATACAGGTTGTCGTTATGACCACGTGTTTATATATGGTTTGCTGGTATCGCCTTTCGTACCATTCCTGTAATACATGTTGTCGTTATGACCATGTATTTATATATGAGTTTGCTGATACCGCCTATCGTACCATTTCTGTAATACAGTTTGTCGTCATGACCACGTGTTCATATATGGGTTAATGGTATCTCCTTTCGTACCATTCCTGTAATACAGGTTGTCGTTATGACCACGTATTTATATAAGGTTTGCTGGGATCGCCTGTAGCACCATTCCTGTAATACAGGTTGTCGTTATGACCACGTGTTTATATATGGGTTGCTGGTATCGCCTTTCGTACCATTCCTGTAATACAGGTGGTCGGTATGACCACGTGTTTATATATGGTTTGCTGGTACCGCCTTTCGTACCATTCCTGTAATACAGGTTGTCGTTATGACCACGTGTTTATATATTGGTTGCTGGTATCGCCTTGTAATACAGGTTGTCGGTATGACCACGTGTTTATATATGGTTTGCTGGTATCGCCTTTCGTACCATTCCTGTAATACAGGTGGTCGGTATGACCACGTGTTTATATATGGTTTGCTGGTACCGCCTTTCGTACCATTCCTGTAATACAGGTTGTCGTTATGACCACGTGTTTATATATTGGTTGCTGGTATCGCCTTGTAATACAGGTGGTCGGTATGACCACGTGTTTATATATGGTTTGCTGGTATCGCCTTTCGTACCATTCCTGTAATACAGGTTGTCGTTATGACCACGTGTTTATATATAGGTTTGCTGGTATCGCCTTTCATTCCATTCCTGTAATACAGTTTGTCGTCATGACCACGTGTTTATATAGGTTTGCTGGTATCGCCTTTCGTACCATTCCTGTAATACAGGTTGTCGTTATGACCACGTGTTTATATATGGGTTGCTGTTATCGCCTTGTAATACAGGTTGTCAAAAAACGTGCTACACAAAAAGTCAACCATTCTGAAAACAGAAAAATTGTACCCATTTATTACATTGTTTTGGCAGCAATACCATTCAAATTTAGATATCGCAGATATCAACACACACTAGTATATAGCCTGGAAATAAAGACTATGATCTCAGTCGATATTCCGGAAATTTCAAATAACCTTTACAATACTCTCCATATTTGAGGTATTGGTACCCGAGTCCATTGTATCGGGATATCCGTATTGACGTAGAGTATACCACGTAGCACGCCTATCAAGAGTCTGAAGACAAAATAATACGTTCCAGGACTTCCGAACAAATAAAACGATAATTGTGTCTACGTATCCGGTATGTTGTCAGTGTTGTGCTGACATTATTTGTGCATTGCATATGTATGAGTACTGGTGAACTCATGCACATGTATTATGTTTATAAACATATCAGAGAATACCAAAGTGTCATCAAAACCATAATCCGAACTAAGAAAATTAACTTAACTAGAGGCCAAATTTAAAAAAGGGAGACCCTAGTAAAAGTACAAGAGAATAATATGTAAATTAACATTACTAGATATTTGATATCTGCAAAGTGGTAACTAAATATATGGTTTGATTCTAAAGCTACATGCATTGGAACTAATCACTGATTAAGCTTCAGCGTTTGGACAACTGGGCCCAGGTGTTCCGGAAGAGTAAGCGTCTTCTGATCAATAGACGACACCCGCCATGTAAATCTTTGTCACATCCAAGTAAACACCAAGTTCTTAAAGCTGCGTATCATTGTCAATCACAACAAGTAAACACACTAATGAGCACACTCAAAAACGTCCATCTTCTTATCGCTCAAAGATACAGAATATTTCTCAATGAGACAAAGATGGTGACCATAAAACGAATCCTTGTGTTGCTCGTTTGTTTGTCAGCAGTCGTCATCGATCACGAAAATCACGATACCTAGAGCAAGCTCTAGAATATCGAATCAACTGCGACATGAAAACACTATACATGTAATATACAACCCTTGACATTGGCCTTGACCTTGATTTTAAGATCACACAAGCGCAGCGTTAATGAACATTTTGTTTAAACGTTTAAAACAAACACCGATCAGTAATATATACCAATTAATGAAAAATTGTATTTTTGGTTCAAACAATAAAAATATTGATTTTTCCACTCTGAACGCTTGCATACATTTTACCAAGCAGGAAACAAAACTTAGCATTTGTTTTTTTGTTGTTTTTTTTTGGGAAACAAAAACACAATCACAACAATTAAGCTTAACTAATCATTGATGAAAATCTTGAAAATAATTTCGTTACTACTTGTAGTTTACAACAATGTCGTTGGTTTTGTAGGAAGGATTTCCATTAGATTGTAAGAATTGTCATGCAGTCAGTAAGTGTGCCACTCCCCGGTGGGTCGTTTTTTTTTTTAAATATTTATTGTAGAAATCGTGATGTAGTTAAGGATCTAGCGATTTTCTTTGTATATATATGTATATTTGTCCAGTCTACACCGACATTCACTCACTAACCATTGTTCCACAAATTATAGTTATTATCTCCTATCTATACTAAGCACGTCAATGTCCTACGACATCGACAACAATACACGTGGCAAGCAACTTTCGAATGAACAACTCTTAAAAACATTTGAAATATATACTCATTACAGGTAGCTTTGAGCTAAGCCGTTTATTTCGAAGTTATCTCCCGTGGTGGTCGTTGAACTCGGAAATACCCGGACCATTACCAGGAACTACACAGCCGACATCACGTCTACATTAACCAAGGTAAACATTTGACGATACCTGGGTAGTTAGTCTTACATATCAGCAGTGTGCCAACCGTTTATTTAGGAGTTATCTCCCGTAGTGGTCTTTGATCTGGAAAATACCCGGATCATTACCAGGAACTACACAGCCGTCATCAAGTCGACAGTAACCAAGGTAAACATTTGACGATACCTGGGTAGTTAGTCTTCAATATCAGCAGTGTGCCAGCCGTTTATTTAGAAGTTATCTCCCGTTATGATTATTGATCTCGAAAATACCCGGATCATTACCAGGAACTACACAGCCGACATCACGTCTACAGTAACCAAGGTAAATATTTAACGATATTATGTAGATTATAACGAACAGTTTGGATATAATTGTTAGTATTAAGTTTTTTCTATGGCTAACTGATTTCGTGTAGATGTTGCTACGAAGTGAACTGATTAAGATTAACGTAGGTAGGAAATAGTCATTCCTCATAGGCATGATTAGGTGTGTTCGGAATTGAATATCTACTAATAGTTTATTCCCTGTCTATCAATAACTTACTTGATAAGTTTAATACTGATTTTGGGTTTCCTCTAAAGACGAGCGTCTATGTTTAAACATGACTAACACATATATGAAGCTAGTCTACCTGTTTAGAAAATGTGACCAGGTAGAATATTTTCGGGTTATTGTTCATTGATTAAACTTACAGTAATTATATGTATTGCTCAATAAAAGGACTGCACGATGCCCCACTGCACACGAACAACGATAACAGGTAGAGTGTCTAGTGTTGTAGGTAACTTGATAGCGGTCATAAATATATTGATAATACGACAGTGGGGTAAATCTATTGTCCTTTTGTTATGTTTTCAAACTTAAAATTATAAATAAAGCAAGACATAAGAGGTGTCATAATTCAACTCAACAAAACATTTCTTGTACTTGGAAGGGAACGATCGTGTGTATTTGTGTGTCATCACCCACTGATACATGTAAAGACCTGTATTGTCTGCTAAACCGAACTGTAGACGTATAGACAATTACATTGATGATTCATAGAACACTATCAGGCGGAGTAACAAAATAACACCAAATATAACATCGCAACAATACCACATGTGACATCATAACATCAATACTAGACGAGGCATCATAACAACACCACCAGACGAGGCATCATAACAACAACACCAGACGAGGCATCATAACCACACCACCAGACGAGGCATCATAACAACACCACCAGACGAGGCATTATAACAACATCACCAGACGAGGCATCATAACAACATCACTAGACGAGGCAACATAACAACATCACCAGACGAGGCATCATAACAACATCACCAGACGAGGCAACATAACAACATCACCAGACGAGGCATCATAACAACACCACCAGACGAGGCATCATAACAACATCACCAGACGAGGCAACATAACAACATCACCAGACGAGGCAACATAACAACATCCGTACCAGACGAGGTATTATAACAACATCCGTACCAGACGAGGCATTATAACAACACTTGCAGACGAGACATTATAACAACACCACCAGACGAGGCATCATAACAACATCACCAGACGAGGCATTTTAACAACACCACCAGACGAGGCATTATAACAATATCACCAGACGAGGCATTTTAACAACACCACCAGATGAGGCAACATAACAATATCACCAGACGAGGCATTTTAACAACACCACCAGATGAGGCAACATAACAACACCACCAGACGAGGCATCATAACAACACCACCAGACGAGGCAACATAACAATATCACCAGACGAGGCATTTTAACAACACCACCAGACGAGGCATCATAAGAACACCACCAGACGAGGCATCATAATAACATCACCAGACGAAGCATCGTAACAACATCACCAGACGAGACATTATAAAGACATCACCAGACGAGGCTTCATAACAACACCACCAGACCAGGCATTTTAACAACATCACCAGACGAGGCGTCATGACAACACCACCAGATGAGGCATCATTACAACATCATCAGACGAGGCATTGTAACAACATCACTAGACGTGGCATCATAACAACATCACCAGACGAGGCATCAGAACAACACCACCAGATGAGGCATTTTAACAACATCACCAGTCGAGGCAATATTAACAACACCGCCAGACGAGGACATATAACAGCACCACCAGAAGAGGCATCATAACAACATCACCAGACGAGGCATCATAACAAGATAACCAGAAGAGGCGTCATAACAACACAACCAGACGAGGCATCATAACGTCACCAGGCGAGGCAACATAACAACACCACCAGACGAGGCATCATAACAACATCACCAGACGAGGCGTCATAGCAACACCGACAGACGAGGCGTCATAACAACATCATCAGACGAGGCATTGTTACAAAATCACTAGACGTGGCATCAAAACCAAAGCACCAGACGAGGCATCATAACAACACCACCAGACGAGGCATTTTAACAACATCACCAGTCGAGGGATCATAACAACAACACCAGACGAAGAATCATAACAACATCACCAGACGATGCGTCATAACAACACCACCAGACGAGGCGTCATAAAAACATCACCAGACGAGGCGTCATAACAACATCACCAGACGAGGCAACATAACAACACCACCAGAAGAGGCGTCATAACAACACCACCAGACGAGGCATAATAACAACACCACCAGACGAGACATCATAACAACACCACCAAATTAGGCGTCATAACAACATCACCAGACGAGGCATAATAATAACACCACCAGACGAGGCGTCATAACAACACCACCAGACGAGGCATCATAACAACACCACCAGACGAGCATCATAACAACATCACCAGTCGAGGCATCATAACAACATCACCAGACAAAGAATCAAAACAACATCACCAGACGAGGCATCATAACAACACCACCAGACGAGGCGTCATAACAACATCACCAGACGAGGGATCATAAAAACATCATCAGACGAGGCGTCATAGCAACACCACCAGACGAGGCGTCATAACAACATCAAAAGACGAGGGAACATAACAACACCACCAGACGAGGCGTCATAACAACACCACCAGACGAGGCATCATAACAACAACACCAGACGAGGCATAATAACAACACCACCAGAATAGATATCATAACAACACCACCAGACGAGGCGTCATAACATCACCACCGGATGAGGCATCATAGCAACACCACCGGACGAGTCATCATAACAACACCACCAGACGAGGCATCACAACAGCACCAGACGAGGCATCACAACAGCACCAGTCGAGGCATTATAACAACATCACCAGACGAAGCATCATAACAACATCACCAGACGAGGCATCATAACAACAAAACCAGACGAGGCGTCATAACAACATCACCAGACGAGGCATAATAACAACACCACCAGACGAGGCGTCATAACAACATCACCAGACGAGGCGTCATAACAACACCTCCAGACGAGGCGTCATAACAACATCACCAGACGAGGCGCCATAACAACACTACCAGACGAAGCATCATAACAACACCACCAGACGAGATATCATAACAACATCACCAGATGAGGCATCATAACAACACCACCAGACGAGGCGTCATAACAACACCACCACACGAGGCATCATAACAACATCAGCAGACGAGGCGTCATACACATGTAACAACACCACCAGACGAGGCGTCATAGCAACACCACCAGACGAGGCGTCATTACAACACCACCAGACGAGGCGTCATAACAACACCACCAGACGAGGCATCATAACAACATCAGCAGAAGAGGCGTCATACACATGTTACAACACCACCAGACGAGGCGTCATAACAACACCACCAGACGAGGCGTCATAACAACATCACCAGATGAGGCAACATAACAACACCACCAGACGAGGCATCATAACAACATCACCAGACGAGGCATCATAACAACATTATCAGACGAGGCGTCATAACAACACCACCAGACGAGGCAACATAACAACACCACCAGACGAGGCATCGTAACAACAAAACCAGACGAGACATCATAACAACATCACCAGACGAGGCATCATAACAACACCACCAGACGAGGCATCATAACAACACCACCAGACGAGGCATTATAACAACATCTTCAGATGAGGCATCATAAAATACAACACGAGGCATCATAACAGCACCACCAGACGAGGCAACATAAAAACACCACCAGACGAGGCATCATAAAAACACCACCAGACGAGATATCATAACAGCACCACCAGACGAGTCTTCATAACATCACCACCAGACGAAGCATCATAACACCACCACCAGACGAAGCATCACATCAACAAATGTGGCATCAAAACATCACCAGACGAGGCAACATAAGAACACCACCAGACGAGGCATCATAAAAACACCACCAGACGACGCATCATAACAGCACCACCAGACGAGGCATCAAAACAACATCATCAGACGTGGCGTCATAACAACACCACTAGACGAGGCGTCATAACAACATCACCAGACGAGGCGTCATAACAACACCACCAGACGAGGCGTCATAACAACACCACCAGACGAGATATCATAACAACACCACCAGATGAGGCATCATAACAACACCACCAGACGAGGCGTCATAACAACACCACCAGACAAGGCATCATAACAACATCAGCAGACGAGGCGTCATACACATGTAACAACACCACCAGACGAGGCGTCATAACAACACCACCAGACGAGGCGTCATAACAACACCACCAGACGAGGCAACATAACAACACCACCAGATGAGGCATCATAACAACATCACCAGACGAGGCATCATAACAGCATTATCAGACGAGGCGTCATAACAACACCACCAGACGAGGCAACATAACAACACCACCAGACGAGGCGTCATAACAACAGCACCAGACGAGGCATCGTAACAACAAAACCAGACGAGACATCATAACAACATCACCAGACGAGACATCATAACAACACCATCAGACGAGGCATTATAACAACACCACCAGACGAGACATCACAACAACACCACCAGACGAGGCGTGATAACAACACCACCAGACGAGACGTCATAACAACACCACCAGACGAGATATCATAACAACACCACCATATGAGGCATCATAACAACACCACCAGACGAGGCGTCATAACAACACCACCAGACGAGGCGTCATAACAACATCACCAGACGAGGCAACATAACAACACCACCAGACGAGGCATCATAACACCATCACCAGACGAGGCATCATAACAACATTATCAGACGAGGCGTCATAACAACACCACCAGACGAGGCAACATAACAACACCACCAGACGAGGCATCGTAACAACAAAACCAGACGAGACATCATAACAACATCACCAGACGAGACATCATAACAACACCACCAGACGAGGCAGCATAACAACAAAACCAGACGAGGCGTCATAACAACAACACCAACAGACGAGGAGTCAAAACTGCACCACCAGACGAGGCATCATAACATCACCACCGTACGAGGCATCATAAAAACACCACCAGACGAAGCATCACAACAGCACCAACAAATGTGGCATCATAACGCCACCAGACGAGGCAACATAAGGACACCACCAGACGAGGCATCATAAAAACGCCACCAGACGAGGCATCATAAAAACACCACCAGACGAAGCATCACAACAGCACCAACAAATGTGGCATCATAACGCCACCAGACGAGGCAACATAAGAACACCACCAGACGAGGCATCATAAAAACACCACCAGACGAGCCATCATAACATCACCAGACGAGTCTTCATTACATCATCACCGGACGAGGCATCATAACAACATCATCAGACGAGGCATCATAACAACATCACCAGACGAGGCGTCATAACAAGACCATAAGACGATGCGTCATAACAACATCACCAGACGAGGCGTCATAACAACACCACCAGACGAGGCGTCATAACAACACCACCAGACGAGATATCATAACACCACCACCAGACGAGGCATCATAACAACACCACCAGACGAGGCGTCATAACAACACCACCAGACGAGTCATCATAACAACATCAGCAGACGAGGCGTCATACACATGTAGCAACACCACCAGACGAGGCGTCATAACAACACCACCAGACGAGGCGTCATAACAACACCACCAGACGAGGCAACATAACAACACCACCAGACGAGGCGTCATAACAACAGCACCAGACGAGGCATCGTAACAACAAAACCAGACGAGACATCATAACAACATCACCAGACGAGACATCATAACAACCCCATCAGACGAGGCATTATAACAACACCACCAGACGAGACATCACAACAACACCACCAGACGAAGCGTTATAACAACACCACCAGACGAGGCGTCATAACAACACCACCAGACGAGATATCATAACAACACCACCAGACGAGGCATCATAAAAACACCACCAGACGACGCATCATAACAGCACCACCAGACGAGGCATCAAAACAACATCATCAGACGTGGCGTCATAACAACACCACTAGACGAGGCGTCATAACAACATCACCAGACGAGGCGTCATAACAACACCACCAGACGAGGCGTCATAACAACACCACCAGACGAGATATCATAACAACACCACCAGATGAGGCATCATAACAACACCACCAGACGAGGCGTCATAACAACACCACCAGACAAGGCATCATAACAACATCAGCAGACGAGGCGTCATACACATGTAACAACACCACCAGACGAGGCGTCATAACAACACCACCAGACGAGGCGTCATAACAACACCACCAGACGAGGCAACATAACAACACCACCAGATGAGGCATCATAACAACATCACCAGACGAGGCATCATAACAGCATTATCAGACGAGGCGTCATAACAACACCACCAGACGAGGCAACATAACAACACCACCAGACGAGGCGTCATAACAACAGCACCAGACGAGGCATCGTAACAACAAAACCAGACGAGACATCATAACAACATCACCAGACGAGACATCATAACAACACCATCAGACGAGGCATTATAACAACACCACCAGACGAGACATCACAACAACACCACCAGACGAGGCGTGATAACAACACCACCAGACGAGACGTCATAACAACACCACCAGACGAGATATCATAACAACACCACCATATGAGGCATCATAACAACACCACCAGACGAGGCGTCATAACAACACCACCAGACGAGGCGTCATAACAACATCACCAGACGAGGCAACATAACAACACCACCAGACGAGGCATCATAACACCATCACCAGACGAGGCATCATAACAACATTATCAGACGAGGCGTCATAACAACACCACCAGACGAGGCAACATAACAACACCACCAGACGAGGCATCGTAACAACAAAACCAGACGAGACATCATAACAACATCACCAGACGAGACATCATAACAACACCACCAGACGAGGCAGCATAACAACAAAACCAGACGAGGCGTCATAACAACAACACCAACAGACGAGGAGTCAAAACTGCACCACCAGACGAGGCATCATAACATCACCACCGTACGAGGCATCATAAAAACACCACCAGACGAAGCATCACAACAGCACCAACAAATGTGGCATCATAACGCCACCAGACGAGGCAACATAAGGACACCACCAGACGAGGCATCATAAAAACGCCACCAGACGAGGCATCATAAAAACACCACCAGACGAAGCATCACAACAGCACCAACAAATGTGGCATCATAACGCCACCAGACGAGGCAACATAAGAACACCACCAGACGAGGCATCATAAAAACACCACCAGACGAGCCATCATAACATCACCAGACGAGTCTTCATTACATCATCACCGGACGAGGCATCATAACAACATCATCAGACGAGGCATCATAACAACATCACCAGACGAGGCGTCATAACAAGACCATAAGACGATGCGTCATAACAACATCACCAGACGAGGCGTCATAACAACACCACCAGACGAGGCGTCATAACAACACCACCAGACGAGATATCATAACACCACCACCAGACGAGGCATCATAACAACACCACCAGACGAGGCGTCATAACAACACCACCAGACGAGTCATCATAACAACATCAGCAGACGAGGCGTCATACACATGTAGCAACACCACCAGACGAGGCGTCATAACAACACCACCAGACGAGGCGTCATAACAACACCACCAGACGAGGCAACATAACAACACCACCAGACGAGGCGTCATAACAACAGCACCAGACGAGGCATCGTAACAACAAAACCAGACGAGACATCATAACAACATCACCAGACGAGACATCATAACAACCCCATCAGACGAGGCATTATAACAACACCACCAGACGAGACATCACAACAACACCACCAGACGAAGCGTTATAACAACACCACCAGACGAGGCGTCATAACAACACCACCAGACGAGATATCATAACAACACCACCAGATGAGGCATCATAACAACACCACCAGACGAGGCGTCATAACAACACCACCAGACGAGGCATCATAACAACATCACCAGACGAGGCGTCATACACATGTAACAACACCACACGACGAGGCATCATAACAACATCACCAGACGAGGCGTCATACACATGTAACAACACCACCAGACGAGGCAACATAACAACACCACCAGACGAGGCATCATAACAACATCACCAGACGAGGCATCATAACAACATCATCAGACGAGGCATCATAACAACATCACCAGACGAGGCGTCATAACAAGACCATAAGACGATGCGTCATAACAACATCACCAGACGAGGCGTCATAACAACACCACCAGACGAGGCGTCATAACAACACCACCAGACGAGATATCATAACACCACCACCAGACGAGGCATCATAACAACACCACCAGACGAGGCGTCATAACAACACCACCAGACGAGTCATCATAACAACATCAGCAGACGAGGCGTCATACACATGTAGCAACACCACCAGACGAGGCGTCATAACAACACCACCAGACGAGGCGTCATAACAACACCACCAGACGAGGCAACATAACAACACCACCAGACGAGGCGTCATAACAACAGCACCAGACGAGGCATCGTAACAACAAAACCAGACGAGACATCATAACAACATCACCAGACGAGACATCATAACAACCCCATCAGACGAGGCATTATAACAACACCACCAGACGAGACATCACAACAACACCACCAGACGAAGCGTTATAACAACACCACCAGACGAGGCGTCATAACAACACCACCAGACGAGATATCATAACAACACCACCAGATGAGGCATCATAACAACACCACCAGACGAGGCGTCATAACAACACCACCAGACGAGGCATCATAACAACATCACCAGACGAGGCGTCATACACATGTAACAACACCACACGACGAGGCATCATAACAACATCACCAGACGAGGCGTCATACACATGTAACAACACCACCAGACGAGGCAACATAACAACACCACCAGACGAGGCATCATAACAACATCACCAGACGAGGCATCATAACAACATTATCAGACGAGGCGTCATAACAACACCACCAGACGAGGCAACATAACAACACCATCAGACGACGCATCGTAAAAACAAAACCAGACGAGACATCATAACAACATCACCAGACGAGACATCATAACAACACCACCAGACGAGGCATCATAACAACAAAACCAGACGAGGCGTCATAACAACACCAACAGACGAGGAGTCAAAACTGCACCACCAGACGAGGCATCATAACAACATCCTCAGATGAGGCATCATAAAAATACCACACGAGGCATCATAACAGCACCACCGTACGAGGCATCATAACAGCACCAACAAATGTGGCATCATAACGCCACCAGACGAGGCAACATAAGAACACCACCAGACGAGGCATCATAAAAACACCACCAGACGAGGCATCATAAAAACACCACCAGACGAGGCAACATAACATCACCAGACGAGTCTTCATTACATCACCACCGGACGAGGCATCATAACAATATCATCAGACGAGGCATCATAACAACATCACCAGACGTGGCGTCATAAGAACACCACCAGACGAGGCGTCATAACAACATCACCAGACGAGGCGTCATAACAACACCACCAGACGAGGCGTCATAACAACACCACCAGACGAGATATCATAACAACACCACCAGATGAGGCATCATAACAACACCACCAGACGAGGCGTCATAACAACACCACCAGACGAGGCATCATAACAACATCACCAGACGAGGCATCATAACAACATCACCAAACGACGCATCATAACAGCACCACCAGACGAGGCATCATAACATCACCAGACGAGGCATCATAACAACATCACCAGACGAAGCCAAAAGCTTGAATCGCTACCAATCGTAAGATATCTGAACTATTTGAAAGCCTTAACCTAACATGAAATGATGTTACCATGGTATTGTTAATAATTAAGATGACTTTATTTATCAATATGTGATTTGTAACAAAGAAATCAGTTTTTCACTCCCATGGCTCATTTAAATATTACGTCTCTTCTCATGGCCTGACCTCTTGTGTATACATTCGTGCTATACCTAGCTCTCTGTGCTTAACACTCTTATATGGGTCGCGGAATTCCTGGCATGGTGTACTTCGCTGTTAAACTTTATATAATCGCACCATAGCCAAATAGCCTGATTTTGGTTTGATTGATATATTACCTTATACATGTGCATAAACCAAAATACTTGATCAATTTGTCGGTCGGAAGTATTAATTCGTAACTACAGTGAAAATCCGCCCTCTGGATGTGATAACGTTATTTACGAGTTATTTCCCCTGATTGTCACTAACGTTGTGATATATATATATATTATATACGTGTATACTGAATGCACAAGCTTGATCGATTTTCTTACTTAATATTGTACTGCGCATACAATTTTAAATGAGACATTATCAGAACCTGCATAATTTATGTACATATGAATTGGCAAAACACTTCATTTATTGAAAAAAAACACTTACATTATACCATTACTTTTCTCCAGCTTGGTAAAGATATTGTAATAGGCCGTCTTTCGATCTTTTGGAACAACAATTTGACTGTTTACTGTGATATTTTATGACAAATTGGATGGTTCGAACTATCATTTGTAACGAGAGATATGTTTGCGAATCCTTTTATTTTTTTATCTAATATCCATTGTGCCAAGGATATATACGTCCCTGGTTGTGCTAACTACCAGCAGCGTATATTTTAATGATTCATTCACCTCCCTCCGTACGATTGTTTTTATTGTGTTAAAAACTTTTTCAGTCAGTTTCTCAAATTGCACATGTAGGTTTCACGTTGTGTTTAGGTATGCCCATTTGATATGATACTGATCAGTAAAAACAAAAAGGCGGAAATGCTGCCATCTTTGATTTAGGCATTGAAATTGACAACTACTAGAGGGATCTTTCTAATATTTCATATGTGGGTTCCCTTGGTCCCTACTGTTGTGCCCTTTTGATTTTGTAACTGATCAGAAAAACAAAATGGCTGAAAAGCAGCCATCTTGGACTTTGACATTGAACTCACTATTCTTAAGTAATGGATGGATATTTCTCCAATTCCATAGGTAGTTTCACTTTCGTGCCTAGTTGTGCCCGTTGAGAGATTTTGAGACTGATCAGATTAACAAAATGTCTGACAGATTGCCATCCTGAATTGTGATAATTAGGGTTAGAGATGTAAGTGAAGTGGATCTTTCTCAAACTTCATATGCATGTTCCTCTTGGTCCTTATAGTTTTGTTATTTTACTTTTAGGGCCGATCAGAAAAAAACAAAATGGCCGACGGACGGCCATCTTGAAATTTTAGCTCATAGTCTACCATCTTTCAATTAATAATGCCTTTTCTTAAGAAGACAAAAGGGAAAAGATCCCACTTTTTATTTTGTGTCTAACACACTAATACCGTTTATTTCGGTGCACATATTAAAATAAACACATTTGCTTCCGTGTAAATGGATCAATGTTCGTTTGTTATAAAAATTGAATACAATAATATTGTATTTTAGTTAAATTGTTAAAGCACCGCACTTAATTGTACATGTAGCTTGAAATTCAACTCGTCAATCTAAACCTTCGTGTTATTGGGTTTACTCTAAATACTTACTTAATACCTATTCTGAAACTTTCTGATATCGAAACATAGTAACCCATACAACAAAAAACACTTCAATAGCTGTCGAAATATACATACTATTGTTTAAGTTTTAGCGTTTCAGTACTTTCAGTACTTTGATTAGATTGATCACTTACAATATAAAATGTCATTATGTCGCCATTTTTAGATTTGATCATTTGCAATATAAAATGTGATTATGTCCCCCTTTTTAGATTGATCATTTACAATATAAAATGTCATTATGTCGCCATTTTACATTCTAACAAGTTCATCATTGCTGTACAACTTTGCAGTGTTAAATATCAAAACAATATGCAAAAATGTGGAAAATTATACATCTTTGCGATTTTTTTTTTACATTTGACATATTTAGTGTTACTGAATCTTTTGCTTTTGCCCTATAAGGGGTGAAAAAAACCCCACGAAAACCCTAGATTTAATGGCTGATTTAGAAAGAGAACGGCATTTTCTTTTCATAACACAGATAGAACAAAAGTTTAATGGCAGAAATTTTAATGTAAACCATTTCCTATTATGTGCAGTTTGGCCGCGTACCCGTGTAATTTAGATTGCTTTTCACACGGCTCTGATATTCTACAGTAAGTGTGTTATCCCATATATATTTTCGAGTTATCTCCCTTTGTGATACTTGAACCCGGAAATTCCCAGAACATTTCAGGGACTACACCCAAAGGAACGGCTGCAATAATCAGGGTAAATATTTGACAGGATTACGAAGTTGATACCAAACATTAATATTTTGATATTTCCATATTTTTGTTTAACATTTTAAAAGAATTTAAATCAGCATGTATCAGTTTTCAACGCCGAAACGTAAAAGTATTATATATAAATGTCAGTTAATTTGATATGTTATTTAGATACAAAACGAAAGTAACCCGATATTTCCTTATTAATCCTTTCAATTACAATATTTGACAACTATGTACGAACAAAACTCATACTTGATTTGTAACAAATGATGTGGGCATTACTTCAAAATGCACTTAGAACACAGGGACATGTGACAATATTTTCTAAACCCCCGGCGCAATATATATAGCTTATCTAAGTCTGTGCTTCTAAGTCCTTGGTAGTATCACGGAATTAGATTAGCTCTAACTCCGTGATAGTACTAATACAATATGTGGCTCGGTAGTACTACTTCAATATGTGTCTCGGTAGTACTACTCAAATATGTGTCTCGGTAGTACTACTTAAATATGTGTCTCGGTAGTACTACTTAAATATGTCTCTCGGTAGTACTTCTTCAATATGTGTCTCGGTAGTACTACTTAAATATGTCTCTCGGTAGTACTACTTAAATATGTGTCTCGGTAGTACTACTTCAATATGTGTCTCGGTAGTACTACTCAAATATGTGTTTCGGTGATACTACTTCAATATGTGTCTCGGTAGTACTACTTCAATATGTGTCTCGGTAGTACTACTCAAATATGTGTCTCGGTAGTACTACTTAAATATGTGTCTCGGTAGTACTACTTAAATATGTCTCTCGGTAGTACTTCTTCAATATGTGTCTCGGTAGTACTACTTAAATATGTCTCTCGGTAGTACTACTTAAATATGTGTCTCGGTAGTACTACTTCAATATGTGTCTCGGTAGTACTACTCAAATATGTGTTTCGGTGATACTACTTCAATATGTGTCTCGGTAGTACTACTTAAATATGTGTCTCGGTAGTACTACTTCAATATGTGTCTCAGTTGAACTACTTAGATATGTGTCTCGGTAAAACTACTCCAATATGTGTCTCGGTAGTACCACTTAAATATGTGACTCGGTAGTACTACTTAAATATGTGTCTCGGTAGTACTACTTAAATATGTCTCTCGGTAGTACTTCTTCAATATGTGTCTCGGTAGTACTACTTAAATATGTCTCTCGGTAGTACTACTTAAATATGTGTCTCGGTAGTACTACTTCAATATGTGTCTCGGTAGAACTACATAAATATGTCTCTCGGAAGTACTTCTTAAAAATGTGTCTCGGTAGTACTACTTAAATATGTCTCTCGGTAGTACTACTTAAATAAGTGTCCCGGTATTACTACTTCAATATGTGTCTCGGTAGTACTACTTAAATATGTGTCTAGGTAAAACTACTTAAATATGTGTCTCGGTAGTACTACTTAAATATGTGTCTCGGTAGTACTAATTAAATATGTGTCTCGGTAGTACTACTTAAATATGTGTCTCGGTAGTACTACCTAAATATGTGTCTTGGTAGTACTACTCAAATATGTGTTTCGGTAGTACTACTTCAATATGTGTCTCGGTAGTACTACTCAAATATGTGTTTCGGTGATACTACTTCAATATGTGTCTCGGTAGTACTACTTAAATATGTGTCTCGGTAGTACTACTTCAATATGTGTCTCAGTTGAACTACTTAGATATGTGTCTCGGTAAAATTACTCCAATATGTGTCTCGGTAGTACCACTTAAATATGTGACTCGGTAGTACTACTTCAATATTTGTCTCGGTAGAACTACCTAAATATGTGTCTCGGTAGTACTACTTCAATATGTGTCTCGGTAGTACTACTTAAATATGTGTCTCAGTAGTACTACTTCAATATGTGTCTCGGTAGTACTACTTAAATATGTGTCTCGGTAGTACTACTTCAAAGTGTGTCTCGGTAAAACTACTCAAATATGTGTCTCGGTACTACTACTCCAATATGTGTCTCAGTAGTACTACTTAAATATGTGTCTCGGTAGTACTACTTCAATATGTGTCTCAGTTGAACTACTTAGATATGTGTCTCGGTAAAATTACTCCAATATGTGTCTCGGTAGTACCACTTAAATATGTGACTCGGTAGTACTACTTCAATATTTGTCTCGGTAGAACTACCTAAATATGTGTCTCGGTAGTACTACTTCAATATGTGTCTCGGTAGTACTACTTAAATATGTGTCTCAGTAGTACTACTTCAATATGTGTCTCGGTAGTACTACTTAAATATGTGTCTCGGTAGTACTACTTCAAAGTGTGTCTCGGTAAAACTACTCAAATATGTGTCTCGGTACTACTACTCCAATATGTGTCTCAGTAGTACTACTTCAATATGTGTCTCGGTAGTACTACTTCAATTTGTGTCTCGGTAGTACTACTTAAATATGTGTCTCGGTAGTACTACTTCAATATGTGTCTCGGTAGTACTATTTTAATATGTGTCTCGGTGGTACTACTTAAATATGTGTCTCGGTAGTACTACTTAAATATGTGTCTCTGTACTACTACTCCAATATGTGTCTCGGTAGTACTACTCAAATATGTGTCTCGGTACTACTACTTCAATATGTGTCTCGGTAGTACTACTTAAATATGTGTCTCGTTAGTAATACTTCAACAGTTCGATTCGACTATATTTGAAAGAGTTAATTCCCTTTGATACAATTTCTTTCAACTTTTGAAGTTTGATAAAGTATTTAGACGATGCAAACTGTGACTCCTTTTTGATATTGTAATTGAACAAAGTTTTTGTTATATATATTTCCAATATTTTTACATTTTGACACAAGAACATCTTTTAATTTGACATGGAACGGACAAATATTTTTCCGTCCTGTGACACTCTATTAATTATATCAAAGTATCAGAAGATTAATCAGCCAATGTTATTAAAATACGTGTCTCCGTCTTATATATTGTTAGCTTTTGTTCAAATATGAAATGTGAAAAGCGACTTTTTTTTTTAATTTCCAGAAATTTCTTATAAAGTTCCAAGATGGCCGAAGCCTTTCCTACGACAGAATACAAGTGTTTATTGTGTCTGAAGCCGTATGATCAGCCAAGGGAGCTACCGTGTAGTCACACATTCTGTTGTCCGTGTCTGACATCATACATCACTAAGGAACATAGGACGGAAGACGAGGACCGGAATTACTTTCCGTGCCCCGTCTGTGATAGACCAATCTGTCCTAATGACGTCAGCACGGACGTAAATGCTTGGGGAACCTCGTTTCCGATAAACAATCTTTTCATCAACCCCGCAACAAAGACGTCGGATGAACAGAACTGTGAAGCTTGTCGACGAGCTGGGGAATCCAATCCTGCTGTTATTTGGTGCATTGACTGCGCAGAGATGCTCTGTAAACAATGTAGAACATTTCACGAACGAATCAAAGTGACAGCAAAACATCGACTTATTTCTAGTAAAGAGGGCGGGTTTGGCGAAACAACGGTGAACGAGAACTGTCCTAACCACGAAGGACAGCGCCTGGATGTCTACTGCCTTGATCACAGCTCCATGTGTTGTCATACTTGTGTGTCGGTTTCACACAGAACCTGTAATAACATCAAACCAATAGATGATGTGATCAAGGCAAGCTTCACCGGACAACCTTCACGGGAGACAGCATGGCAGATGATCCAAGACGAGACGACGGCGATGTTAGATGACGATGAGTCTGAGATGACCTCTCTTAACACCAAAGAAAAGGAAGTATCAGTGGAGATGACGCGACGAATACAGCAAGCCAAAGACAAGCTTGATAGTCTGAACACAACTTATCAGTCGGGTCTCGCTGATAAGTGCAAAGTACACAGACAACAACTTTCTGCCCGAATGGAATGTGTTAAGAAATTCCACATCAATGCAGAAAATTGTAATAGACTTATGACTCGTTTTGACGAACAAGGTACGGATCGTCAGCGTTTTGTCATGAAAGAGAAAACGAAACAACAGTTGTCAGGACATTACCGTCGAATGGATCAAAACACCAAAAAGCAGCCTAACACGTTTGATCTGAAACTCAATATAGAAACTGTTATTGACGACATCATGAAAATGACAACCATTGGGAATGTTGACGTGATATCGAACATATCCTCGACCTCACAGAATGCGAATTCGCGTATCGGTACCTTGCTTGGGACTCTGATGTCAACACCTTCAGCTACAAGATTGTCCGACTCTACTTCAGCCTCCGACCTCGTCGGATCTCCAACCAAACGACCGGCAACAGTGGATGTGTGGACTGGTTCTGTATCCTGTGTACACTCGGTCGACAGCCGTTCACTGGCAGGAAAAAGAGGGTTTTACTTGGTTGGTGGACTATTTACTGATGACGGTGAATTACTTTTCACAGATATCAACAACATCAGACTCGTGTTGTTTGATGACAAGTATCGCTACAAAAGAGAATACAAAGTTAAAGAACTCCCATTTCATGTAACGCACGGAATTAACACTGATGAGATACTTGTTAGTATTAGAGACAGTGGAATTATGAGGTGTACACTACGGAACGGTCAGCTGACTGTCATCGATACAATCCCCTATAGAAACAACGTAAATGGAATAGCAGTTCTCGGAGATAACATCCTTGTTAGTACTGGTAATAGGGTGGATATAATGTCATCAGATGGAACAGTGAAACAGTCAATACAGAGGAAGAGTGGAGACTTAACACAAATTGCCGCATCTACGTCTACGTCCACGTTTTACTACATAGATGGTGGTGACGTCGTGTGTAGACGACTTGACAGCGACGTAGAAGTCTACAGATACAGTAATCGCGGCCTGCAAGCTCCTACTGGTATCGGACTGGACCGTGATGACAATGTATACGTGTGTGGACATACCACCCGCAATGTTTACATTATTTCACCTGACGGGTCACGGGGGAAGATTCTAGTTCCCCATATCTCTAGTATTTCACTTCCCGTAAGGATAATTGTCCACCCCACCAAGCAGGAATTCGTAGTCACATCGGCCGGGGAGGATACATCACTTGAGGTGTACAGATTCAGTGACAATACTGGTGCTACTCCGTGAACACATTGGTATCATTCATGCTGATACTCGTTGGTTGTTGTAAGATAAGAATGAACATAAAAGACAATTACGACCAACAAGCCTTTTTGTTCTTGATGTTTGGTTTTCTTGTGAGCAATCTGTAATTCATTAGTAATTGCTATTTAATTAAGTTTACAAACATACGATGTTTATCTACAATTATTATGTACATCAGTCATGTATGAACTATGTATTTAATAAATTCTATAATTCATATCTTTATTTTCATTAACTTTAATTTTTTATATTACTTAACATATTTAAGGAATCGAACAAAACGTCAGTCTTATATTTTCCTTATCTGGTTGAGAAAGACAGATGCAAGTCATGTCGCCAAATGTATTAGAAACTTGTCCATTGTATGATCACTTAGTAGATGTTTCTTTTTAAATTCCGTTTCATAAAGACATTGAGTCTAAATACATAAGAAAAGTGACTTTTCTTACTTTCTTTACTTTCAATTGCATTTATCTAAGCTGAACAAAGAATTTCCAAGAAAATCATTAAATTATTTGCAGTGATCGTTATGTTCAGTAAGAGTTTAATTTCATTCTTTACAGATACCATTTAAGTTATCATTTTATATATTAAAACTATATAAACAATACTTGTTTTTGCTAGAGTTTGAAAGGAAAGTGAGCTATATTATCACCGTAAATGTATCTTACTTGTTCATTTTGATCTTCCTTATTTATGAGATCTCATCAATCTTCGTGTCTTGGATCAGCCCTCGTGTTTTACATTAGCCTATGTGTCTCTTCTTAGCCGTCGTGTTTTATATCAGCCCTCGTGTCTTACATCAGCCCTCGTGTTTTATATCAGCCCTCATGTCTTACATCAACCCTCATGTTTTACATAAACTATTTTGCCTTACTGTACATCAGTCTGTGTGTCTTTCATCAACCCTTGTGTCCTCATAAGCCCTTCTATCTAGCATCAGTCTACGTATCTTACATCAGCCCTCGTGTCTTACATCAGCCCTCGTGTTTTACATCAGCCCTCGTGATTCTTATATCAACCCTTGTGTTTTACATTTACTAATTACTTTACTGTACACCAGTCTGTGTCTTTCATCAACCCTTGGGTCCTCATAAGTCCTTGCATCAGTCCCTGTATCTTACATCAGCCCTCGAGTCTTATGTCAGCCAGTGGGACCTTTTGACCATCTAATACTAGGACTCCTCTGCTGAAAAGGGTTAAGACTTGGTGATATCATGATAGCATTACCTAATGTAAATATTCCTCAATGTTTTATCATCACGACTTAAAATTCTGCACTCAATAAACAACTGTTCTCTTAATTACAATCTTCGTCATTTTTTCACCATTCTATGGAAGCCGGTTCGGGCAATCAAACAACATGTGTGATATATTCTATCTCTATCTCGAAATAACGACTATTATTACGAAGTGATAAGTCGTTATGACCAATTACTAGTGTTTTGTAGCCCGTGCCGCCGTCCGTCACTTTTCGTTCAAACAAGGTCAACCATACCACAGTTGATTGACTTTCTGTCAGTAAATAATAACAAACGTATATGTATAAGGAGTCGCCCAATATAGAATATAATGGAAGTATACCAAAGTTATTTCTCAACTGCTTATAAACAATGCAATTTTTTAATGATGATGGTAAATGAACCCAACATATTTATAAAAAAAAATAAAATCAGAGAATGAACATTTTGAGACTTTTAAAAAAGAAAATTGAAAGAGAATCCTTTGTAATTTTATATACTACTTGCATCAGACCTATACTTGAATATGCTGATGTTATATGGGACAACTGTCCTGACTCTGCAAAATCTTCTAGAATCCATAAATCTTGAGGCAGCAAGGATAATAACCGCATTGCGCAGAGATACATCACATGTTAAACTTTATACAGAACTAGGATGGGAGTCACTTCAAGAGAGACCGAAAAAAAAACATAAAATGATACCCATGAATAAAATACTTAATAAGGAATCTCCCCATTATTTATTTGATATTATACAACAATTCCTTAATGATCAGAAATATTCAAGATATCACCTAAGAAACCAGGCTTTGCAACTTTCCTATCTGTAGAACAGCAGGTTACTTATCAAGTTTTTCCTTACTACATCTTGTATGTTCTCTTAATTTAAAGGCCCAATATACGTAACTTTCGGCAAAACTTGAAGCGAAAATCAAGCCTAATAACTTAATATAATTATAGATTTAGTTAAGATCAACTGGTATCAGCAATATTCAAGATGAATTCTTTCGCGGTTACCAGTACAGCAGCACTTGAAACACGCTATTTGTAAACACGCGACCATTTCGAACCGTCTTCTACCTTCGGTTTGTTGTTGAAGTGGGCCCCACCTGAATTTTTTTCAATTCTTTGGATTTTTTTGTCAAGAGTTTCTTGTTAGTTACCGCTCGGGTTAACTTCGTTTTAGGCTTAATTTTGCATGGTATCCAACTGGATTTTTTTTCAGAATTTTTCAGAATCACGAAAATTTCCCTGAAGTTACGTATATTGGGCCTTTAATAAAATTAACTGTTGCAAGCTCGAAAAGTAAAGATCAACGTCAAAGTGGTTTAGGCAGTGACGGCAGAGACAAAAGGACAGTCGAGGACAGACTGGATGAACTTCTTTCCTCTATGTTAACTCGGGAATATCTTGACAGGAAGATAACTCAACTTAAAAGGGACATCTGTGCTGAAAACTAGGAAATAACAGACCGCCTTGAGAGAAGAATCTTTGACCTGGAGACGGACAATGAGGACCTCAGGAAAACAGTTGAGAAACTTGACGAGGAAGTTGTTAGTCTCAAGGAAAAAACGGAGTTTAGACTAAATGACCTCGAGCAGCACGGAAGGAAAGATTCGCTCCGGATTATCGGACTGAAGGATACATCGGACAAAGAGTCGGTTGAAGAGTGTGTTGAAAAGGTGGTCGAATTCGTTACCGGCAAGCTACGTGTTAATTTGACGAAGAACGACATTAACATCGCACATAGACTGGGGAAATTCAACATGGCCAAACCTAGGAACATTATCGTGAAATTAACTACACGTCGGAAGAAACACGAAATAATCCGTGAGCGCAAGAAGTTAAAAAATTCCGGAATGGTGATTTTCGAGGATCTCACGCGAGAGAACCAGCAGATTCTCAGGGACGCGTTCCAATTGGACTGTGTTAAAAATACTTACAGTGTCGATGGTAAACTTTTTGCGATTCTGAAGAATGGGAGGAAGCGTAGACTTTTCATGAACACTCCGCTGGTTACAGATTACCTGATGAATGATGGAAACTTTCGAAGAGAGTAGGACTATTAAGTTCTAGTCGATGTGTATTAACAAGTATTAGGGAGGTTGGTAAAGACTTTAAGGCACTTTAGTGCCGCCAACCCCGGTGTAAATTTCTTCTATATTCCCATCAGTAATCTCTTCGTGTGAATTGTGTGTGTCTATTGTGTATTAGTAAGTGAGTGTATATCCCATATATGGATCTTAAAGGAAATTCTCAGATCACGGTAAGTGCTTTTACTGATAATGTTCTATATGTTATTGGCACTTGAAATTCATCTGAGTTGTCCTCTTATTGTTTTTTGTTTTGGTTTCCTTTTTAATTATGCAAAACGTTCCTTAAGTATACGACAGTAGTCGTTAAAAAAAATATCTATTATCCTATTTATTATTTGTAAATCCGGACATTCAAACCGATTCTTTTTATTTTATCAATAACCATAATCCGGAATTTTCTTCGATCGGATCTCCTCGGACTTGACCCACGTTACAATGTAAAATAGTCTCGAGGTGATCCGGCTAGAAGGTATCCTGATATTAGTATACTTCTTCCGGTTTCACGACAGGCGAGGTCCAACACATGTCGAAAAACAAACAGTATGTAGGCAGGTAGTAGTCTGAAACATCACCTCGTATATATGATTTTACATCACATCTTTGTAATCCTTCTTTTCTGTCCTTCACTGTCACCCCTTTTTCATCCTGTCTGTTGTTTTTTCTCCTTTGGGTTTGAGATGGTAGAACTAAACGGTAACACTAAATCGATAATATTGGGATGGTGGAAGGTGTAAAGATTATTTCGGCAAATGTGCAGGGACTTTCAAACAGAGTAAAACGTAAAGATGTGTTTTCTTATCTTAGAGATTCTAATTACAATATTTATTGTCTCCAGGATACGCACTTCACTCTAGATAATGAAGAACTCATAACAAATGAATGGGGATACAAGAGTTACTTCGCATCATATTCAGGAAACTCTCGTGGTGTAGCCATTTTAATAAATAATAACTTTGAATGTAAAATACATAAAGAAAAGAAAGATTCTACAGGAAACTTTTTAGCGTTAGATATAGAAATTGAAGGTAAACATATAACACTTATTAACATCTATGGTCCCAACAAAGATAGTCCTGACTTTTATACTAAAATTTCTGACACAATAGATGAGTTTGATTATGCCCATGTTATTATATGTGGTGATTTTAACCTTGTTTTAAAACCAGAAGTTGACTATGATAACACATACAAAAAGGTAAATAACCCAAAAGCTAGAGACAAGTTATTAGATGTTATTGGTGATTATGGTCTAGTTGATATTTTTAGAGAACAACATGAAAATGTCAGAAGATATACATGGAGGAGAAAAAACCCAGTTAAACAGGCACGCTTGGATTATTTTCTTGTCTCTGAAAGTCTGTTGTCTAGTGTCAATTATTCTTGCATAGATTCTGGTTATAGAACAGACCATTCATTTCCCAGAATATCCATTACACTAAATGAGTTTAAACGAGGGAAAGGGACATGGAAACTAAATAATTCACTTTTATATGATTTAGAATACATTGATATAGTCAACACATGCATTAATAATATTAAAAAACAATATTGTGTACCAGTTTATAATTTAAATAATATTGAAGATATTTCTAATTCTGAGCTACAGTTTACTATCAATGCTCATTTATTTTTAGAAACCTTACTCATGGAAATTCGAGGAAAAACAATATGGTATGCATCCTATAAAAAGAAACAGCAAAATGCCCAGGAAGTTGATCTTAGAAAAAATATACAAGAGCTTGAAGCATTAGAAAATGTTAACATAGATGAACTAAACACAAAAAAGAATGAATTAGAAAAGATAAGATTAAATAAGATCAAAGGAAGCATTATAAGATCTCGGGCTAAATGGGCAGAAGAGGGGGAAAAACCTACCAACTATTTTTTCAGTTTAGAAAATCGAAACTACACTTCAAAAATAATACCAAAATTACAAACAGACAATAATGAAATAATAACCAAACAGGAAGTAATATTGGAAGAAGTGTGCACATTTTACAAAGGTCTTTATGGTGCTTGTAACAATACTGATGAAATGCAAAATGTAAACCTAACCGAGTATCTTAATAATAATGAAATTCCAAAACTTTCTTGTTTTGAGTCGGATAACCTGGAAGGGGAAATAACTTATAAAGAGGCAGGAAACACTTTAAGATTAATGAAAAATAATAAAAGTCCAGGGTCTGACGGATTCACTACTGAATTTTTTAAATGCTTTTGGGGTAAATTAGGGGAATTTGTTGTTAGATCCATTAATTTTGGTTACCATACAGGTCAGCTTTCTATAACACAAAGACAGGGCATAATTACTTGTATACCAAAGGCTGATAAACCTAGGCACTTTATTAAAAATTGGAGACCTATTTCACTGTTGAATGTTGTGTACAAAATTGCATCTGGTTCCATAGCTAATAGGATAAAAACTGTTCTTGATAAATTAATTAATGATGATCAAACTGGCTTTCTTTCTGGTCGCTATATTGGGGTAAATACGAGGTTGATTTACGATATTATGCAGTATACAGAGGAGAATGATATACCTGGCATGTTGCTTATGATTGATTTTGAGAAAGCGTTCGACTCAGTATCTTGGCTATTTATTGAAAAAGTCCTAATTCTCTTTGGTTTTGGTAATAGTATCATTAATTGGTTCAAAACTTTGCACAATAATGTTCATTCAGCAGTAAATCAGGGGGGAAACTTATCTTCATTTTTCAATATTAAGAGAGGCTGCAGACAGGGGGATCCGATCGCACCATATTTATTTATTATCTGTGCAGAAGTGTTAGCTACTAAATTAAGAAACAATAGAAATATAAAAGGTATTGAAATTGAAAACTGTCCTATTCTATTATCACAATATGCGGATGATACTTCACTAATACTTGATGGATCAGAAAAATCATTAACAGCAGCAATAAAGGATCTAGATGAATTTGCAAAAAAATCAGGGCTAAAGATGAATGTTGATAAGACTCAGGTAATATGGATTGGTAGTAAAAAGTATAGTGGGGATTCTTTTCTACCAGAGCTTAATCTACAGTGGGGCAAAGAAAGATTCACATTATTAGGAATAGAGTTCAGTGTGAACCTTCATGAAATACCCAAGTTAAACTTTGACAAAAAATTAATCAAACTTAAGTCATTAGTAAAAGTATGGAATAGACGGTCATTAACTCCTATTGGAAAAATAAACATTATTAAGTCATTATTAATATCTCAATTTAATCACCTATTTATTTCACTACCCAATCCAGACAATGCATTTCTCAAGAAACTCAATTCAATACTGTTTGATTACTTGTGGAATGGAAGGCCAGATAAAATTAAAAGGGAGATAATTATTCAGAATTATGCCAAAGGGGGCTTGAAAATGGTTAATTTAACAGCATTTATAAGTTCTTTAAAACTTACTTGGATTCGAAGACTTTTTAATAGTACAGAAAAATGGCAGTATATACTGAAAACTTATATTGACACAGATCTTATTGCAAACTGTGGAAGTGAATATATAACTTTATGTTTAAATAAATGTAAAAATGAATTTTGGAAGGATGTATTCAAATCATGGTATGTGTTAAACACTAAATATGAGGTTAACATTTCTCATGAGCAGATATTGAAAGTACCAATCTGGTACAGTCAAGGTATAAAGAAAGGAGGAAGAGCTGTATTTTATAAAGATTATTATGAAAATAATATTTTTGTAATAAATGATGTAATTAAAGACACCAACACTGTTATGTTTTACACATTAGTAGAATTTATTGAAAAATATCATGTTCATACAAATTTTTTACAATATCATGGCCTCATTTCTTCGGTGAAGGATTTCATATCGTCTCATGATATAGATATACGTAGACATAGTTTAAACTATCCTTACATACCAATCAACTTGGAGCTTTTTCTTAGAGACAAAAAAGGTTCAAAAATGTTTTATGATATTTTAATTAAATCTGACATGATCTCCTCAGGAACCAAAAAGTGGAACACTATATTTGATGACATAGACAAATCAATGTGGGAGAAATATTATAGAATTCCATTCCTTGTAACTAATAATACAAAATTTCAGTGGTTCCAGTACAGAGTTGTCCATCATATACTGGCAACTAACTCATTTTTGTTTAAAATTAGAATAGTTATCTCCCCTTTATGTGTATTGTGCAACTCTGAAGTTGAAACAATAACGCATATATTATGGGAATGCCCAGAAGTGCAAAATTTACTACAAAGTTTTGAAATACTACTAGACGCTCTATTGATCCCATTTGCAGTGAATAAAAAATCTTTCATCTTTGGGCTTATTTTTAAGAACTACCTGCCTAGTAATAGAGTAGACAATGAAATTATCATAATTATTAAGCAGTATATTTACAAAATGAGATGCCTGCATAGCTCCTTAAATATAAATGCCTTAGTTAACATAATTAAAGACAATTATACGGTTCAAAAATACATTGCGTATGGTAAGGATGAGAAAGCTCAGTCTAAATTTGAAATAGAATGGAAAAAATGGGACAAGCTAATTAAGTTGTAATTTTTCAAACATCAATTGCTACTCATTTAATAATATACCGTACCCTTAATTTTGAAGGGAAACATTGTTATGACGTCTGTCCTTCTCAAACTTGTATTTGTCCAGAGATATCCTGTCACTTGATATATTTACTCACCATGACATGAAATTGTGCTTTCTGTAACATCGGTTTGAACACTTTATCTAGAAGAGTTACTGCCCCTTTCATATTTCACTATCTAGCTTGTCTGCCCTTTTGGAAGAGTAACTGCCTTTTTTTTATTTATTTTTTTAATTATATATACATATAAGTTGGGTTTTTTTTTTTTTTTTTTACATATAAATATAATTAGGCAAGTCCCTCACATAGCCAAAATCATATAATATAATCTGACAATTTGAACTTAGCTATTTTAAATAGAATAATATACACCACAATTTTACCATCTCTCCAAACCAACTTTACCGTTTTCTTCTTATGTTTTCTTTGTTTCAATAATCTCTCTCTCCTCTTTTTCTTGTCCTATTTCTCTTACCTTTTTTCTTCTTTTCTTAAATCTTCCTCCCCCCCCCCCATCTTTACTTTCTTTTCTCTATCTTATGAGTAAAACCAACACAATGTGCACTAACTAACACCTCCTTGCTCAACAATTACAATTCTTTCAAGTGAATAAAATAAATAAAACTAAATTAAAAGGAATTAATTTGTGGTATTTTACGAGGCAGAAGTGTATAATGTATGATGATACTACATGGTGTGTTGAGGTTGTGCAACATATTTATTTCTTATGTATACATGCATTGTACCATAAAATGTATACATATTTTCATGACCATAATAACTATATTACATCATAGGCACTATGTGAGAAAAAATGAGGTGTGTGTGTGTGTGTGCGTGGGCGGGTGTGTGTGTGTGTGTGTGTGTGTGTGTTTGCGATGGTGTCTGGGTGTGCATGTTTGTGTGTGATATTATAAGTATGTATGTGTTTATCTGGATGAATGTGAGTGTGTGGGTACATTGTGTATGTGTGAATATATTTTAAGATGACTATTTATTAAAACATGTAGAGCATGCATTGATAGAGTTTGAGCATGAATTATGGATTAAATCAGAAGATATAGTAGGTTGTTTGTGGGTACCCAGGAAGTGTATGTATCTGTGTGGAGGTGTGTGTCATTCATACTGTATGTATTTACTGTTGTTGTATCATGTGCATTGTCTTGAATAAAAACATAAGTTAAAAAAAAAAAAAATTAACTGTTGCCTTACTGATATCCACTCTATTGGACAATTTTAGAATTTTTTGGATAAAGAGCAAGGTGAAAATGAGACTCATATTGATTTCCAATTACATGGTCACAGAAAATAAAATATCTATCTCTGTCAGTTAAGAAATTTAGCAAGTTCATTGAACTATGACCTCCAGAAAGACCATCTTTGTGATGATTCTTCCTGTGCTTGTGGTGAATTGCTCAAAACAGCACAGCATTTTTCTTTGTTTTCCCTTAGTACTTAAATGAGAGACAGTCCCTTAAGCTCTCCCTCCATCAATATGACCATGTACATTATGACCTTAAATATGTACTTCACGGTTGTCTCCAATGTTCTGAGGAAAGTAATAGATCAATGCTTGACTCAGTTTAAAAAATGTAAGTGGTACAAAAAGATTGTTTAAGTGAAATCTTTTATAATCAATAATAAGAAGGCAAAGTATATAACATAAAAATAATGTAAGCAAAAACCCTCCCATTACCATTTATAGAAATAGTAACCCAAGGAGATCATGTTGAATACTGGTGTTAAATCATTATATTAGATAACTATATTTATATGTTACTGTTGAAACAACTCTGGTTAATTTCTACATATTAACTTCAAATTCAATTAAAAAATAATCCTTTGTATATATCAAAATACACATTCCTTATACTCGCTGTACCAATTCTAGGGGAAAGGACCTACTAATATATCATGGACACTTTGGTCCAATCCACTAGTGAATGGTATGGCGAGAATTAAAAGTGTGTATTTCTTACAAAATTCGAATTAACTGATGGATTATTTCCTCCATCATTTAATCATAATGTCGATACTCATTTCTTGTTAACAAGAGTTGTTTCCCCTTAACCACTTACTATATTACATGTACATTTGTTTGTTATATGATTTTCATTGTTGATCACTGGATTTGGGAGAAGACCTAGCCTGCTGTCTAATCCCATTGATATGATTAATATGTCAATAAAATTTATTGAAATGAAAACAATGCAAATAACTGACTTGTTATTAGACTGTCGTGCAATTCTCAAACTAAACATCGACATTTCCGATAAATTTAGTCATTAATCCACCCCTAGATGCTAGTTCCGTTTCATCTAACGATACTTTTTCCATTGTATGAATGTTTTTTAAGATGAGGTGACCGGCAACTTTTTTAAGTAGTCGGCCATGGCCGTACACATATGTAGGGTCAGGATAGACTGCCAACGGTTTCACGTCGCCAATTTGAAGAGTTTACAACCGCTCTGCCAATGATCATGACGTTATGCTAATTATGACGTCACCAATTTTTTATTGTGTACGATGCGTGGCGTTATAACAAGCTCCACAATACGTTGTAGGTAGGAGAGTACTGTATGCAAACATTCGGTGTAATTTCTTATAATGCCTCATCTCATGCATATAAGTAGTATGCCATCGATATGCGCATATGAATCATCGATGTTCCCGATATTCATACAAATGATTTAATCGTTTATAACAATGGTAAGAAGGTACATATGAGTGGACGTTGATGCTTACAGTATAGTTAATGGTACACGGATAACATGACTTTGCATATAAAATGTCAGTATGTGTTCCAAGTAAAGGTAAAATAATGAATCTATGTGTCACAGCCAAATTCTAAATGAAATCTATTTTTCATGACATTTTTATCGACATCATATCTCTGGGGGTGGAGTCGAACAGTCGGCCTATGTATACCATCATTTGTAAAAGAGGGATAGAAGTAGTTTAAACCCGTGCACTGGGTTGTGACGTACGCTGGAAGCTTTAGAATGTAAAATCGTTCTTGCATATGTTATATGTTAGGTCGGGATTCTAAACGTGTATGATGGTTTGGAAAAATACGAGTATGATAGTTTGAGGTCATAAACGTGTATGATAGTTTGGGGACTTAAACGTGTATGATAGTTTGAGGTCGTAAACGTGTATGATAGTTTGAATTTATCAACTCTTATAATAGTTTGAGGTCATAAAAGTGTATGAGTTCATCAATGTGTTTCATAGTTTGGGGTTATACAATTGATTGATAGATCGGAATTCTGAATATGTATTTATCGAGATTTTATGAATCATTGTAGGAAGAACACTAATTTGTCCATTTTTCAGCCGTGATTAGTACATGTACCCAAATGGTACCCGTATCATAGGCTACTGTATGGAATTTGTTTTTATTTCTGCTATAGCCCTTGTCACACTTGACCGGATTTGGCCTCCGAACTTGAAACGGGTGACATTTGTGTTTTGTATATCCGATGATGTTCGTCAATATTGGTTTTGTGATAGTTTTATATTCGGAACATTAGTTTCATGACAGGTGATGTGCGGTGCGTTCGCCTGCATCCGTTAGAAAGTTTTGTGCATGCACAAAATATTGAAACGGACCGTGACGAACAAGAATATTCGTTGGTTGTTCTATGCATGTCCGTTTTGTCCTGATTATCTCCTGCCATTGTTTGCAATTCCTTCCTTGACATGATGTTGGTGTTCGGGGGCATTTGTTGTCTTATCCGTAGAGGAAACTTGAACGCATACGTCACGCATTAACACCTAATGTTGACTTCACATATACGGTTTTTTTCTTACGAGTGCTAACGAATCGCACAAGTTCGTAAAAGTACACGGATCCTAACCAATTTCGCCATTTTAAGAGCGATTTAAAAGTTATTACGAGTTATTACGAGCTATTTTACGATTTTTTATGAGATTTTACGGCGTCTTTATGACAAAATGCCACGATTTGTTACGAGTTCTAACGGATAAACACGAACAAGTTACGCAGCGATCAATTTACAATTTATTTTCATGGGTGCTTTTTGTAGATATTGCAGAAAACTATGGGTCCAACAATGTGAAATTGAAGTATTTCCAGAATTTCTATGAGTCCTTTCATAATTTTATGAGTACTGGACTCGGGACTCGCACGTAAAATGATCACTGGTTACGTGTATTTTACGAGCTTTTTTATGGATTATTACGGGTATATTAAGGAATTTTACGATTCATAGAAACAGTGAGGTGTTATTCACGACCTGCTTACGTTTTGTCACGATTGGTTACACGTTAGTTACGAGTATTTATTGGTCCTTGTGTGTTTTTGGGGTAAAAATTATTTTATATGCAGCATCATTTGGCAATTGACTTTCAACATGGAATATGAGAGAAACGGAATACAAAATATACGTTAATCGTAAAGTATACGTATATATTCGTAATGTACTCGTAACAATACGTAAAGCGCTTGTAATAATCCGTTAAGTCATCGTAACACGACCTGAATGAAATCATAAAGCACTCGTAATTATCCGTAAACAAATTTCAAATCAACCATAAGCAAATCGTAATTCAAAAGGTTACGAGTCATTTACGGAATCTTGCGAGCAGTTTACGGATTGTTACGTGTTACTGCGACCGATTTACAATACTTAAGGATTGTTACGACTTATTTACGAGTTATTTATGGAAACATTAATCCGTGGACAATCGCTAAAAAGTTTTTGACATGTCAAAAATGTTGCCTCTCCTCTCCCAAATCCTTACGAGTGTGTGCGCGTTATTGGGAGCTATTTACGGATACCAGCGAGTTATTTACGGAAGCTTGCGAAAGACTACGGGTTGGCGATCCGTAAGGACTCGTAAGAAAATCCGTGTATGTGAAAGGGGTATAACGAACAAACAAAGGACAATGTGGAGATCGAGGCAGTCACCAGTGCCACTTTTTCGCGAACCGGTCCGGTGGAGAAATGCGTATACCGTGCACTGCGCGTTCATGTCCGTAAGGTGTTCGATTTATCCGGAAAACATCCTGTAATTCTCCTGCCTGACCGGTTCATGTTCGTTGTTCGTTTTCCATCCGGAGACATTCGGCTGGTTGGACTGTGTCCGTGCGTTACATGTTATCGGTACATTGTAACCGTTCAACGGTTGGTGCAAGTACGTGAGCAGTATTAGTTTTTTTTACCGGATTGACAACTTTGACACCGGATAACAAAAACTCCTATATGTTGATATTCGGAATCCCAATCCGGATAAGTGTGACAGGGACTTACAGGATGTTCCCATTGCAACAAAATATACTGCATTGATCAATACCATACTGAGCTACAGTTACATGAAAACAAATATCCACTTTGTATTACATTGTATTATGTTATAAGGACCAGAAATCAACATTTATATATGCTGAAAATCAACCCCTTCAAAATTCTCCGTAATTTCGTCGACGCACAGCGTTTTAACTCATTTTTCTGAGATGTTCACTTTGATAACATCAGGTAGTCGTAAAATGTTCTCGTAAACAAAACTTTTAGATGTTATTACTGATAAATACCTATTTTATAATGCTGTCAAAGAAAAATGCTAAAATTATATTTCAAAATTATTTTCTAACCATTTTTGACCGTGTACCTAACTGGGTAGCGTGCCAGTTGCAGCCTATTTCTATTCTTTCGCTACAGTAGTTTACCTGCTTGTTTGATGATAAGATATTTCGGAAGCATGAAATATGCAATCGGCCCAGCGTCTCTCGGCGGCATGTTATTGAATCTTTGAACTTCGCGAAGTGGTCTGCTAATTGGTAACCTTGAAGGGAACACATGCAGTAATAAATTCGCCATTGCTTCGTTTTGTGGCCATGTGCGTTGGCAATATGTATGACGTCATATCAGCAATGACGTCATGATGCCGTTAATTTCGGAAGTTACTGACCAGAAATATTTGTGGTGTCATGTCCGTATTGGTGTTCTTTTTTCATAAGCATTGGTCATATTTAGCTACATCGGCCCAAATCGGCCTTTGATAGTCAGGGATATATTTGATCGGCCCAAATCGGCATTTGGCAGTCAGGGTCATGTATGACCGGCCCAAATCGGCCTTTGGCAGACAGGGTCATGTATGATTGGCCTAAATCGGCCCGTTGGCAGTCAGGGTCACGTATGACCGGCCCAAATCGGCCTTTGGCAGTCAGGGTCATGTATGATTGGCCTAAATCGGCCCGTTGGCAGAGAGAGGGTTAAGTTTGTCATTAACAGCAATGTGTGTTATAGGACTGTAACAACATTTGCTAAAACATGCATTGCTTAATGAAAGCAATGGTTCTCGAGACTTATCACGTGATGTACTTATGACGTCATAGATCAAACTTGTTCAATTAGAGTCTAATCGCTCCGCTTCGAATGACATGAAGAACATCCCTGCATCAAACGCTCAAATGACTAATTATTATAATTGGCGCCAATTTTATTCAAACTGGGCTGTTCCGCCCAATGTTTTAAATGACGATGCATATACATGTACAAATGCAGGTATCAAACTAATTATAAGGAAAATATCAATAAAAATAAGCAATTGTTATATAGTTAAAGTTTAAACACATGGATTGAAAGTCCTTTTTAAAAAATGTTCATAGTACATGTAAATTTAAAATGAAACCCTAGCGTGCTTTATGCAAAATGGATGTAACGGCTGAACGTTCCTAGCACAATGAAAAGTAGACTGGCTCCCGTATACGGATATTGAAAATAAAATTAGTCTAATAATTTTGATCACTTGGATGTTGGATTCTTGTTTGAAACTAGGAGGAGAAAAGCTAGTAGTGACATTAAGTAGATAAATTCACTATAGAAACTTGGGGGCTGGTAGCCAGTCTATATGAAAGGTAACAAATGACTTCCAATCCTTATATGGTGGCAACTACGTCTTAGCATTGTGTCGATTGGAAAATACGGAGCAAATGTAAACATACTAATACATGTAGTAAATATAGCGCGATGGCTACATGTGTAATTGGGACGGTAAACTTGTGTGCATGTGTGTGCGTGCGTGTGTGTGTGCGTGTGTATATTTGTGCACGTACCATTGTTTGTAACACAATACCACGGGGATATGACAATCGTTATACGTTACAGACAACTACTGGTACTTACTACTAGCGGGGGAACGTTCGCTTGTGTATATACTGTACTTGCTTGCCTAGTTTTTGGCGTAGACGGTACGAGAAATGTACCTACTTTCACTGAGGGATATTCTACTTACAAAAACTTTGTTTTAGTCTGTCGACCTTCCAAGTCTCCGGCGTGATTTTACAAGGTAAGCTCTGTTTGCGTTAGGGGTAGGGTGGAGAATACTTTTATATTAAGCAGATAAACTTCAATATTTATATATCATCCCTCGTGTTGGTATCCCCGCCCGGTTCGGTGAACACATGGACGTAGCGTTCACGAGTGAATAACTGCCATGCTGATGATAATAAGACAGGATGACTGTGTTGATGAAGCTGACTGGAGTTGATGGGACCGACTTACTTTTTAGCATGTCACTAATACAGTACCAAATCAGGAAAGATACACACTAGTTACAACGAACGTTTTGTAATCAAAGAAAACGGTTCTGTAGTTTTAAACGGTAAGTGTTATTTTATTTATCGCTCTGTCATAACCTAATGGGGTATTTCCTGTACAAGAACAATATCCCACGGATACTTGTGGCAAGGAGAATAACCATCTATATATATAATATATAGAATATAGCTTTGTAGAAAGGGGAATATATAGGGAATGAATGGAAGCTGTTCGTTTTTCTCTAGTATGAACGGAAATTAAGTTTTTTGGACCGTTTTGTAACGTGGTCGAGTATTTTCTGCAACTGAGTTGCATACCTCTCTCTTTTTCAGAATCTGATAGTCGATTTTTTTGTGAAATTTAACCGCTTGACGTATCAAGCTGGAACTTTGCAGTTATTTTCATTATGGTTTTAGATGATTAATAGCATAAAAAGAAAAATGGAAAACTTTGTTTATATATTTGATTTTATTTGTTACGAAATTTCGCTTTATTCTATATATTATATATATAGATGGTTATTCTCCTAGCCACATGTGCCTGTGCAATATCCCAGTATTACGAATTATTGTAATTACAAGCCTAAGAAATGCCAGTTCCCGTAATTATTGTATCTCTGACTTTACCCACGGGGGCTCGGTGTCGTTGTTTATACACATTCCCAAACCCTGTAACAATTGACGGTACCGAGGTATTAAAACAGTATACCTCGATACCTGAAAGTTTACAAGGTTTAAGAATGTGTATAATCAGCGGATAAAAAGTGTTATTATTATAATCTTATTCAAATACAGGTCCTTGTTCTCACTCCGTGTTACAAGGATCTGACATCATCCCATAAGAGGTCACGTTCAGATGATCTTTGTCGCCTCTTGACTTAACACCAAATAATTTTCCAGTGACCTGTCATTTTGCAGGAAGTCATTTCGTCACTTTATTCCACATTAATGTTTTGGTGACGAAATGACAAATGCGATTATGCTAGCTTTGTCGCCTCAAAAATTTGCTGTCAAGATAATGCAAAAGGTCATCAGGACATGACCCCCTATGGGATTATCTCAGATCTTAACGCAGTAGAGAGGAGTTTTACGGCCGAATGGCGCAGAGTTCAAGATATGGTTTTAATCAGATTGTTATTATTATAAAGTAAAATTGAAAGGATTTACGCCATATACTGTATCGCTCAAAATCCAGAAACCGAGCCCCTGTGACTTCACCGCATTATAAATATATGTCGTTAATGAGACGAAGTAACCATTTTTACAAACGTCTTTTGGTTTCAACTCCGCATGTTCGGAGTTTACGCGGTTGTACATATATGAGGACATACGTCCGTAACGCTATATCCTGCCCTACCCAACCCGATCAAACCCACAATGCATAGCTTTGTTAAAATATATTCATATGTAATTGTATCAACATCAAAGGTGATTGAGAAATTAACAAAGTGTCCGTATAACTATCGTACATTAGCTTAAATCTGCATTGTCTAAGACCCCATGTAAATTCTGGATAGATTTAATCGTGACAAACAAAGCCCTGCCTGTATAACCATGGTTGACTGAGCTTGACTCGATAGCCACCATTTCATTCATTCACCCCCAAAGATACATTTGAACTCTTCCAGTTCAAAGTTTGGAATAGTTTATTATGATACTTCAGGGGTGAGTAAGTAAAGTTACTTCGAAACCACACACCAATAGTCAGGCTTAATTTAACGTTGCAAGAAATGTTTAGGACAACTCTTACAGTAATTATCATGATGACACAATTGATAGTTTTGAAAGAAAGAAAGAAGGTTATTTGAGAAAAATAACTACATAACGTTAATATATAATTTATATATTTAAGTTATAAATATTAACTTATGATAAGGCCAGCTTCTTAGTACTACAGAGGTGAGGTACAGGTAAGAATCACAGGTAGATGGGACTGCCCATTTACCTGTAGGTGTATTTGGCCTATATGGGGTTCAGGGTGTAGTGCACTACTAGTTTAAACGTAGCATGTACTACTAGTGTACTAGGTGTACAAGTTAGCTTACACTCAACTGTATATATCGTAATAACAATAGCACTGTAAATAGTGCTTTTGGTTGCCGCAAACATGTATATTCACGTAACTGTTTCAACAATATCACAGTACATAAAGTTATAACATTAAAATATACAATTCACTATAAAGACATTGTATATAAAATCACAATATTAATACACGCGTACAATACCCTTTAGAATTAACCCGTTACGCATCGTCTCGGTAAAAACCAAATTATTTACAACAAGTCGTGTTCCTGACGTATGTGTACGTCTTCATACAATGTACACCGTCAGTCGATATCTCTGATTCGATCTAGATTTTAGACAATAGAGATCTATTGGTGTTAATAGTTTCTGTCGGCCGGTTATTACTTACCATGTAGGTCTGTGTATTAGACCGCTAACAAGTGTCGTACCAGTTAGGCTGTGAGCCATATGATTACATTAATGCCAAGTATTATATTCTAGCTTAGGATGTTCATACGTTTAATCGCATGTGCGAATCCGATTTGATCACAAAGTACATTATATGGCATGCTTAAACGTCTTTCATTTGATTGTGTTTTAACAGCCATAGTTGGAAGTGTGGAGCCGATGCTCTGACAGTCGGTGGGATGGACTTAGCTTTCTTGGAGTTTGGATTAACACTAGCGAAAAAACTAGTCTGACTAGACATATATACAAGAAACGATTCGTCAGGATCAGTGTCGTGTGTATGTGATAAAAAGAAAGTGGATTTCAATTTTTAGTGAGTGCGGATTATTCAAAGTAAAGTTATCACGATTCCCGGATGTGTATCGGAAATAAATTGTATTTGTGCAATACTTTTACACAGTGACCAAATGGGTTAAGTAACAAATACTCTCTGTGGCTTTAAAAAGACTGGAACTGTATTGTATTGCGCCTTGTCATTTCTGAAAGAAGTAAACGTATTTTCATGACGGAATGTTTTCCAACGCGACATAACGGGAGCGTCTACGTAGCTGAAGTTCAATAAAGGTAACCACACGGGGTGCTGTCCCCGTTTTATGTCAATATCAGTGTTAAATGATCGCAGGATAACAAAATACAGAAATATACATGGCTAGAATATTACAATTCAAGGTTTAAATTTGGCTCTGAACGAAAACAAGGAAGACGGTTTGACAAAGGTTCGCTATCATATCGTTATTAAACATCGCCCAAAATTTAACCTTGTATTGTAAGATACTTACCATGTATTGACTACTTACAGGGTAGGGGAAATAGCAACGCCACTACACAGATGAGATGGCCGCCACAATCTTCTGGTTGGGGACATTAGTCCTCCTACACGTGACGGCGTCTAACAGTCTACAGAACACCATCCGAATAGGTATGTACACTTAATTACCCCTCCTGCCCCCCCAACACCCCCACCGTCCCCGTCCAACTGTCTACAGAACACCATCCGAATAGGTATGTACAGTTAATTACCCCTCCTGTCCCCCCCAACACCCCCACCGACCCCGTCTAACAGTCTACAGAACAACATCCGAATAGGAATGTACACTTAATTACCCCTCCTGTCCCCACCCCACCCCCACCCCCACCGACCCAATCCAACTGTCTAGAGAACACAATCCGAATAGGTATGTATACTTAATTACCCCTCCTGTCCCCACCCCCCACCCCCACCGTCCCCGTCCAACTGTCTACAGAACACCATCCGAATAGGTATGTACACTTAATTACCCCCCCCCCCATCCCCACCGACCCCGTCCAACTGTCTACAGAACACCATCCGAATAGGTATGTACACTTAATTACCCCCCTGCCCCTCCCCCATCCCCACCGACCCCGTCCAACTGTCTACAGAACACCATCCGAATAGGTATGTACACTTAATTACCCCCCCCTGCCCCCCCCATCCCCACCGACCCCGTCCAACTGTCTACAGAACACCATCCGAATAGGTATGTACACTTAATTACCCCCCCCCCATCCCCACCGACCCCGTCCAACTGTCTACAGAACACAATCCGAATAGGTATGTACAGTTAATTACACCTCCTGTCCCAACCAACCCCACCCCCACCGACCCCGTCCAACTGTCTACAGAACACCATCCGAATAGGTATGTACAGTTAATTACACCTCCTGTCCCCCCCCCCCCACCCCCACCGACCCCGTCCAACTGTCTACAGAACACCATCCGAATAGGTATGTACACTTAATTACCCCACCCCCCCCCACCCCCACCGACCCCGTCCAACTGTCTACAGAACACCATCCGAATAGGTATGTACAGTTAATTACCCCTCCTGTCCCCACCCCACCCCCACCGACCCCGTCCAACTGTCTACAGAACACCATCCGAATAGGTATGTACAGTTAATTACACCTCCTGTCCCAACCCACCCCACCCCCACCGACCCCGTCCAACTGTCTACAGAACACCATCCGAATAGGTATGTACACTTAATTACCACCCCCCACCCCCACCGACCTCGTCCAACTGTCTACAGAACACCATCCGAATAGGTATGTACAGTTAATTACCCCTCCTGTCCCCACCCCACCCCCACCGACCCCGTCCAACAGTCTACAAAACACCATCCGAATAGGTATGTACAGTTAATTACACCTCCTGTCCCAACCCACCCCACCCCCACCGACCCCGTCCAACTGTCTACAGAACACCATCCGAATAGATATGTACAGTTAATTACACCTCTTGTCCCAACCCACCCCCACCGACCCCGTCCAACTGTCTACAGAACACCATCCGAATAGGTATCTACAGTTAATTACACCTCCTGTCCCAACCCACCCCCACCGACCCCGTCCAACTGTCTACAGAACACCATCCGAATAGGTATGTACAGTTAATTACCCCTCCTGTCCCCACCGACCCCGTCCAACTGTCTACAGAACACAATCCGAATAGGTATGTACAGTTAATTACCCCTCATGTCCCCACCCCACCCCCATCGACCCCGTCCAACTGTCTACAGAACACCATCCGAATAGGTATATACAGTTAATTACACCTCCTGTCCCAACCCATCCCCACCGACCCCGTCCAACTGTCTACAGAACACCATCCGAATAGGTATGTACAGTTAATTACACCTCCTGTCCCCACCGACCCCGTCCAACTGTCTACAGAACACAATCCGAATAGGTATGTACAGTTAATTACACCTCCTGTCCCAACCCACCCCACCCCCACCGACCCCGTCCAACAGTCTACAAAACACCATCCGAATAGGTATGTACAGTTAATTACACCTCCTGTCCCAACCCACCCCCACCGACCCCGTCCATCTGTCTTCAGAACACAATCCGAATAGGTATGTATACTTAATTACCCCTCCTGTCCCCACCCCCCACCCCCACCGTCCCCGTCCAACTGTCTACAGAACACCATCCGAATAGGTATGTACACTTAATTACCCCCCCCCCCCCCATCCCCACCGACCCCGTCCAACTGTCTACAGAACACCATCCGAATAGGTATGTACACTTAATTACCCCCCTGCCCCTCCCCCATCCCCACCGACCCCGTCCAACTGTCTACAGAACACCATCCGAATAGGTATGTACACTTAATTACCCCCCCCTGCCCCCCCCATCCCCACCGACCCCGTCCAACTGTCTACAGAACACCATCCGAATAGGTATGTACACTTAATTACCCCCCCCCCATCCCCACCGACCCCGTCCAACTGTCTACAGAACACAATCCGAATAGGTATGTACAGTTAATTACACCTCCTGTCCCAACCAACCCCACCCCCACCGACCCCGTCCAACTGTCTACAGAACACCATCCGAATAGGTATGTACAGTTAATTACACCTCCTGTCCCCCCCTCCCCACCCCCACCGACCCCGTCCAACTGTCTACAGAACACCATCCGAATAGGTATGTACACTTAATTACCCCACCCCCCCCCACCCCCACCGACCCCGTCCAACTGTCTACAGAACACCATCCGAATAGGTATGTACAGTTAATTACCCCTCCTGTCCCCACCCCACCCCCACCGACCCCGTCCAACTGTCTACAGAACACCATCCGAATAGGTATGTACAGTTAATTACACCTCCTGTCCCAACCCACCCCACCCCCACCGACCCCGTCCAACTGTCTACAGAACACCATCCGAATAGGTATGTACACTTAATTACCACCCCCCACCCCCACCGACCTCGTCCAACTGTCTACAGAACACCATCCGAATAGGTATGTACAGTTAATTACCCCTCCTGTCCCCACCCCACCCCCACCGACCCCGTCCAACAGTCTACAAAACACCATCCGAATAGGTATGTACAGTTAATTACACCTCCTGTCCCAACCCACCCCACCCCCACCGACCCCGTCCAACTGTCTACAGAACACCATCCGAATAGATATGTACAGTTAATTACACCTCTTGTCCCAACCCACCCCCACCGACCCCGTCCAACTGTCTACAGAACACCATCCGAATAGGTATCTACAGTTAATTACACCTCCTGTCCCAACCCACCCCCACCGACCCCGTCCAACTGTCTACAGAACACCATCCGAATAGGTATGTACAGTTAATTACCCCTCCTGTCCCCACCGACCCCGTCCAACTGTCTACAGAACACAATCCGAATAGGTATGTACAGTTAATTACCCCTCATGTCCCCACCCCACCCCCATCGACCCCGTCCAACTGTCTACAGAACACCATCCGAATAGGTATATACAGTTAATTACACCTCCTGTCCCAACCCATCCCCACCGACCCCGTCCAACTGTCTACAGAACACCATCCGAATAGGTATGTACAGTTAATTACACCTCCTGTCCCCACCGACCCCGTCCAACTGTCTACAGAACACAATCCGAATAGGTATGTACAGTTAATTACACCTCCTGTCCCAACCCACCCCACCCCCACCGACCCCGTCCAACAGTCTACAAAACACCATCCGAATAGGTATGTACAGTTAATTACACCTCCTGTCCCAACCCACCCCCACCGACCCCGTCCATCTGTCTTCAGAACACAATCCGAATAGGTATGTACTCTTAATTACCCCTCCTGTCCCCACCCCCACCCCCACCGACCCCGTCTAACTATCTACAAAACACAATGTACACTTAATTACCCCTCCTGTCCCCACCCCCACCCCCACCCCACCGACCCCGTCCAACTGTCTACAGAACACAATCCGAATAGGTATGTACACTTAATTACACCTCCTGTCCCCACCCCACCCCCACCCCCACCCCCACCGACCCCGTCCAACTGTCTACAGAACACAATCCGAATAGGTATGTACACTTAATTACACCTCCTGTCCCCACCCCACCCCCACCCCCACCGACCCCGTCCAACTGTCTACAGAACACAATCCGAATAGGTATGTACACTTAATTACACCTTCTGTCCCCACCCCACCCCCACCGACCCCGTCCAACTGTCTACAGAACACAATCCGAATAGGTATGTACACTTAATTACACCTCCTGTCCCCACCCCCACCGACCCCGTCCAACTGTCTACAGAACAACATCCGAATAGGTATGTACACTTAATTACACCTCCTGTCCCCACCCACACCCCCAACCCTTACCGACCCCGTCCAACTGTCTACAGAACACAATCCGAATAGGTATGTACACTTAATTACACCTCCTGTCCCCACCCACACCCCCACCGACCCCGTCCAACTGTCTACAGAACACAATCCGAATAGATATGTACACTTAATTACCCCTCCTGTCCCCACCCCCACCCCCACCGACCCCGTCCAACTGTCTACAGAACACAATCCGAATAGGTATGTATACACCCCTCCTGTCATCACCCCCACCCCCACCGACCCCGTCGACCTGTCTACAGAACACAATCCGAATAGGTATGTACACACCCCTCCTGTCATCACCCCAACCCCCACCGACCCCGTCCAACTGTCTACAGAACACAATCCGAATAGGTATGTACACACCCCTCCTGTCATCACCCCCACCCCCACCGACCCCGTCTAACTGTCTACAGAACAACATCCGAACAGGTATGTACAGTTAATTACACCTCCTGTCCCAACCCACCCGCACCGACCCCGTCCAACTGTCTACAGAACACCATCCGAATAGGTATGTACAGTTAATTACCCCTCCTGTCCCCACCCCACCCCCACCGACCCCGTCCAACTGTCTACAGAACACCATCCGAATAGGTATGTACAGTTAATTACACCTCCTGTCCCAACCCAACCCACCCCCACCGACCCCGTCCAACTGTCTACAGAACACCATCCGAATAGGTATGTACACTTAATTACCATCCTCCCCACCCCCACCGACCTCGTCCAACTGTCTACAGAACACCATCCGAATAGGTATGTACAGTTAATTACACCTCCTGTCACCACCCCACCCCCACCGACCCCGTCCAACAGTCTACAAAACACCATCCGAATAGGTATGTACAGTTAATTACACCTCCTGTCCCAACCCACCCCACCCCCACCGACCCCGTCCAACTGTCTACAGAACACCATCCGAATAGGTATGTACAGTTAATTACACCTCCTGTCCCAACCCACCCCCACCGACCCCGTCCAACTGTCTACAGAACACAATCCGAATAGGTATGTACAGTTAATTACACCTCCTGTCCCAACCCACCCCCACCGACCCCGTCCAACTGTCTACAGAACACCATCCGAATAGGTATGTACACTTAATTACCCCCCCCCCCCTGCCCCCCCCCCCATCCCCACCGACCCCGTCCAACTGTCTACAGAACACCATCCGAATAGGTATGTACACTTAATTACCCCCCCCCCCCCCCATCCCCACCGACCCCGTCCAACTGTCTACAGAACACAATCCGAATAGGTATGCACAGTTAATTACACCTCCTGTCCCAACCCAACCCACCCCCACCGACCCCGTCCAACTGTCTACAGAACACCATCCGAATAGGTATGTACAGTTAATTACCCCTCCTGTCCCCACCCCACCCCCACCGACCCCGTCCAACTGTCTACAGAACACCATCCGAATAGGTATGTACAGTTAATTACACCTCCTGTCCCAACCCACCCCACCCCCACCGACCCCGTCCAACCGTCTACAGAACACCATCCGAATAGGTATGTACACTTAATTACCACCCCCCACCCCCACCGACCTCGTCCAACTGTCTACAGAACACCATCCGAATAGGTATGTACAGTTAATTACCCCTCCTGTCCCCACCCCACCCCCACCGACCCCGTCCAACAGTCTACAAAACACCATCCGAATAGGTATGTACAGTTAATTACACCTCCTGTCCCAACCCACCCCACCCCCACCGACCCCGTCCAACTGTCTACAGAACACCATCCGAATAGATATGTACAGTTAATTACACCTCTTGTCCCAACCCACCCCCACCGACCCCGTCCAACTGTCTACAGAACACAATCCGAATAGGTATGTACAGTTAATTACACCTCCTGTCCCAACCCACCCCCACCGACCCCGTCCAACTGTCTACAGAACACCATCCGAATAGGTATGTACAGTTAATTACCCCTCCTGTCCCCACCGACCCCGTCCAACTGTCTACAGAACACAATCCGAATAGGTATGTACAGTTAATTACCCCTCATGTCCCCACCCCACCCCCACCGACCCCGTCCAACTGTCTACAGAACACCATCCGAATAGGTATATACAGTTAATTACACCTCCTGTCCCAACCCATCCCCACCGACCCCGTCCAACTGTCTACAGAACACCATCCGAATAGGTATGTACAGTTAATTACACCTCCTGTCCCCACCCCCACCCCCACCGACCCCGTCTAACTATCTACAAAACACAATGTACACTTAATTACCCCTCCTGTCCCCACCCCCACCCCCACCCCACCGACCCCGTCCAACTGTCTACAGAACACAATCCGAATAGGTATGTACACTTAATTACACCTCCTGTCCCCACCCCACCCCCACCCCCACCCCCACCGACCCCGTCCAACTGTCTACAGAACACAATCCGAATAGGTATGTACACTTAATTACACCTCCTGTCCCCACCCCACCCCCACCCCCACCGACCCCGTCCAACTGTCTACAGAACACAATCCGAATAGGTATGTACACTTAATTACACCTTCTGTCCCCACCCCACCCCCACCGACCCCGTCCAACTGTCTACAGAACACAATCCGAATAGGTATGTACACTTAATTACACCTCCTGTCCCCACCCCCACCGACCCCGTCCAACTGTCTACAGAACAACATCCGAATAGGTATGTACACTTAATTACACCTCCTGTCCCCACCCACACCCCCAACCCTTACCGACCCCGTCCAACTGTCTACAGAACACAATCCGAATAGGTATGTACACTTAATTACACCTCCTGTCCCCACCCACACCCCCACCGACCCCGTCCAACTGTCTACAGAACACAATCCGAATAGGTATGTACACTTAATTACCCCTCCTGTCCCCACCCCCACCCCCACCGACCCCGTCCAACTGTCTACAGAACACAATCCGAATAGGTATGTATACACCCCTCCTGTCATCACCCCCACCCCCACCGACCCCGTCGACCTGTCTACAGAACACAATCCGAATAGGTATGTACACACCCCTCCTGTCATCACCCCAACCCCCACCGACCCCGTCCAACTGTCTACAGAACACAATCCGAATAGGTATGTACACACCCCTCCTGTCATCACCCCCACCCCCACCGACCCCGTCTAACTGTCTACAGAACAACATCCGAATAGGTATGTACACTTAATTACCCCTCCTGTCCCCACCCCCACCCCCACCCCCACCCCCACCGACCCCGTCCAACTGTCTACAGAACACAATGTACACTTAATTACACCTCCAGTCCCCACCCCCACCCCCACCCCCACCCCCACCGACCCCGTCCAACTGTCTACAGAACACAATCAAAATAGGTATGTGCACTTAATTACCCCTCCTGTCCCCACCCCCACCCCCACCCCCACCCCCACCCCCACCCCCACCCCCACCCCCACCGACCCCGTCCAACTGTCTACAGAACACAATCAAAATAGGTATGTACACTTAATTACACCTCCTGTCCCCACCCCACCCCCACCCCCACCGACCCCGTCCAACTGTCTACAGAACACAATCAAAATAGGTATGTACACTTAATTACACCTCCTGTCCCCACCCCACCCCCACCCCCACCGACCCCGTCCAACTGTCTACAGAACACAATCAAAATAGGCATGTACACTTAATTACCCCTCCTGTCCCCACCCCCACCCCCACCCCCACCCCCACCGACCCCGTCCAACTGTCTACAGAACACAATCAAAATAGGCATGTACAGTTAATTACCCCTCCTGTCCCCACCCCACCCCCACCGACCCCGTCCATCTGTCTTCAGAACATAATCCGAATATGTGTACAGTTAGTTGTCCCTCCCCTCCCTGCATGTTCTTGGTTACGAATATACATATTAGTTCAACCACATGTAGTCTTAATCCCTTGAATGTATTGAGTCTCCTTATCTCAGTTTCTGGATACCAGCATATAAGTCCACGCATTTGATGCCCACCCTGTTACGTGTACATGTGAGGTCATGAAGTTACCCCCCCCCCCCCCGCCCACCCCTCTTCCACCCAATAAAGTTATCCTCTCCTATACATGTAAGCCTTACCACCAAACAGTACCACCCTCCAACGACATAGTATCTCATTCCTCAGCTATCAACGTAACGGCCTATCAATGATTATAACATTCTATACCGTGTACAACCCCATGGTGAGCAAAGTCCTGATTCTTGGTAACCTTTTTAATGCAGTTTTAAAATCCAACCGAACAATCCTAATTTTGGTGATACATATAAAAGTGTAGTTTATGCATGTGTCACCTGGTGACGAAATATGTAATGATTTTCATGTATCTTATGATCAGAATTAGAATTTTTTTTATTGTTTATACTTAAACATGAAAGTTCAATTTCCATTGATATACACGTGTATTACCTGGCCCAAATTTTACAAACTTTCCTTCCAGAAAGGTTCCTTACTTCCGATTTCAACCTTAAACCCCAGACACACTGTGTCGGTATTGCCCCCGGTATATAACGGATGCCCACGGTTCTATATACCGGGGTAAACCGTACAAAACCATACTCAATTTAGGTGCAAAAACATTATTTACTACGGTACTGGTACGATATGTCACGGTGATCCATGGTTTTTAAAACGACTGTACTATGCGCAATACCGGTAATACTACGGATATCATTACGGACCAATACGGTGGGTCACGGTACATGTACATCCCGGTAACACTACGAAATCATTGATTCGGCACAGGGTGACTCGGGCTTTAACTTCAGTTATTTCTTTCCTATGGAGAGTTTTTAAGCAAAGACATTTTCTGAAGTAACATGTAAGGTCCGTGAAACTGCATGAGGCATCCATTGTATGTGTATACTTGTGCCGTTTGACATGCTGTGGTATTGGTTCCTGTTTGCCTCCAATAACAATATATAACAATGAAGTCAGTATACCAATGATAATATACATGATCTAAACTACATTTTTAAATGTTTATTTTACACAAGAAACATAGTGTAAATGGTTGATTAAAAAAAATCCAATACGTCAACAAAACTCCAATCTGCACTCAAAATTGATTTTAGTTAGGGACAAAGGAACAAAGGGAAAATTTTAACGGAGATCCTAGAAAAAGTTGAAGAAAATAAAACCAGGTGTTTCGGAGGAGTCGACATCCGCCATGTTAAACTTGGTCACATCCAAGTAAACATAAAGTTCTCAAAATGAGGACCGTGGCAAACTTCTCAGTCACAACAGACAGGAATGCTAATGAACTCATTCAAAAACGTCTACCTTCATATGAAACGAGGATACAAAATATTTGACAACGAGAAGAAAATGACGACCATAAAACTTGTTACATTGTAAAGTCGCCGTTAACCTGCTTCTTGAATGTCTGTGTCGTAAGTTTGTTTGTAAGCAGCCGACATCTACCGGGAAAATCTCCACGGTTTGAGTAAGCTTTAGGTGGGAGAACAAGGGAAATAGCCTGGTGGGAAGGTAAACAGGTAACTGGGCTTGAACGAATATTGTATTTGAACAAGGTCTAGTAAATAGTACATATTGCTAGGAACAATTATAACTATTATTTATAATCAATGTTTGCCATGCTTTGTTGTTTTTAGTCCACTTTGTACGGTACATATACACGTACATTGCTTTTGAAGTCACAGAGTTTTTCAATAATAATATACGTTTACAGTCTTATTGTTAAGTTTTCTGCTGTCAAAAGTGGGTCATTTTATGTAAAACGAAATATTTATTCGGGTGAGAGGTGACATTTCTAACTGGCGTACGAACTACCGGCACCAACATTATTCAAATGTGATTTGCACAATGTGGGATAAACAAATAATTTCTAAAGGCGAACGAAAAATTAAATTAATTTTGAGTTTTTGTTGAACTGCTGCAATATTGCCGTATGGCACAATGGCACAACTATATTCATACGATTTCCTTTTTGAATGGATTAAAAGCAAGCCTGTATTGTAACACGTGTTTAAAACGTAAGACCTAAATCCGACTGTTCCATGTATAATGCGGAGAAGTGTGGAATCCGATTAGCGCTGAGATTAGAATACGTGCTCGGTGTTTGTCGGAACGTTGTGCCTGCTACATGATATATGACTTGAGTTATAGAAATAATAATTATTAATTCATAATCATGACTCAATTGCACTGATACAATTAAGTATGTATAAATAGAAAGAGAGAGAAAGATAAACAGCGTCTTCTACCATACAAATATGTGATGGAAGTTATTTTGACAAAACAAATAATTCTTGCAGAGATGAGTGCTATATGTTTGTTAACCACATTTAGAAGGTGTGTCGCCTACTTTACTAGAAAACCCTCTTATTGGACCGGATGTAAGCCCGAGTGATCTTATTGTGGGGAGAACCGGAATACTCGGAGAAAACCTACGTGGTCGGGCATGTGATCCCCATACAGTTTCACGTCCGCTCGGGGAATCGAACCTCGAACGACTTGGTGAAAGGCCAGTGCGCTATCCACTGCACCACACGACCATTATGTGATTGTCAAACAGCCCATTCTTACTAATTTTACTTTAAGATCTGATAAAAAGTAAGGGACATTTTCATAACAAAAATGTATGTTCTTAGTTACAACAATGAGTTCAATCCCAGTTTAATAATATATTTATACTTTAGGTGGTATGTTCGAGACTGCGCACGCCGGACCAAAGCTAGCGTTGATGCACGCCATTGACGAAATTAACCTGATGAATGACATACTATCCCATACCTTACTCGTATATGAGATGCAAGATGTAAAACCTGATAATAGCTTCGAGGCCAACAAGAAAGGTATGTACCAACAAGAAAGGTATGTACCAACAAGAAAGGTATGTACCAACAAGAAAAGTATGTACCAATGCAACAATAAAGGTATGTACCAACAAGAAAGGTATGTGTCAACCCCAAAATGTAAGTATCAAAACAAAATACGAAAAATAAGTCCTAAACAGATAAACAAAAACACCCTAATAAAATCCCCATGATATAAACACATTTTAATACGGATACCTTCAAATTACTTTCGATACAGGTGTGTACTTTCGTAAATATGTTATGATATACATATTGTGTACCTGTTGTTTATTACAAACAGGCAAACTACAATGCATTATATTATACATGGAAAACCACTCTTCTGTCGTAAAATGGATTAATTAAGATTAATCGGTTTGATACACAAGACATAACTTGAAATTATTAATATAATAATGTATAAGTACTGGGTAGTCGTGATATATCAATACAATTTTATATTTCTGAAGAATATAATCGTACATGTAGTATACAGTACCGATTATATAAGCAAGGCATTTGATGGAACATTGATAAGCTCTCTGAACACTATGAGACCCGTGCCAATATTCTTGAATAACGGTGAACCGCTGAAAAGCCTGATATATCTAAATGTTACCCGGTACGTAATGGTGTTTCAGGCACAGCTTCGATATCAGGGCCACACATTCCTGTACAAACTTAATACAGACAATCTTTCAGCCAACAACCAGAAAGGTCCCCGCACCTATCAGATTTTGGTAGTGACACACACCTACGTAATTAAACCTAGACGGTTATACCAGGTGATAGAAACAGTCAATTGTCACTAGTTGTCTCGATAGAATCAGTCAGTAGGCACACGTTGTCTCGATAGAAAAATCAATAGCCACAATTTGTCCCCTTAGAAACAGACAATTGCCACTGGTTGTCCCTTTAGAAACAGACAATTGCCACTGGTTGTCCCTTTAAAAACAGACAATTGTCACCGGTTGTCCCTTTAGAAACAGACAATTGCCGCTGGTTGTCCCTTTAAAAACAGACAATTGCAACCAAATTGTCCCCTTATAAACAGACAATTGCCACTGGTTGTCCCTTTAGAAACAGACAATAGCCACAAATTGTCCCTTTAGAAACAGACAATTGCCACATATTGTCCCCCTTAGAAACAGACAATTGCCAAAAATTGTCCCCATAGAAACAGACAATTGCCACTGGTTGTCCCTTTAGAAACAGACAATTGCCACTGGTTGTCCCTTTAAAAACAGACAATTGCCACTGGTTGTCCCTTTAGAAACAGACAATTGCCCCTGGATGTCCCTTTAAAAACAGACAATTGCCACTGGTTGTCCCTTTAGAAACAGACAATCGCCCCAAATTGTCCCTTTAGAAACAGACAATTGCCACAAATTGTCCCCCTTAGAAACAGACAATTGCCACAAATTGTCCCCATAGAAACAGACAATTGCCATTGCCACAAATTATCCCTTAGGAACAGACAATTGTCACAAATTTTCCCTTTAGAAACAGGCAATTGCCACTGGTTGTCCCTTTAGAAACAGACAATTGCCGCTGGTTGTCCCTTTAAAAACAGACAATTGCCACAAATTGTCCCTGTAGAAACAGACAATTGCCACTGGTTGTCCCTTAAGAAACAGACAATTGCCACAAATTGTCCCTTTAGAAACAGACAATTGCCACAAATTGTCCCTTTAGAAACAGACAAATGCCACACATTTTCCCCCTTAGAAACAGACAATTGCCACAAATTGTCCCCATAGAAACAGACAATTGCCACAAATTGTCCCCATAGAAACAGACAATTGCCACAAATTGTCCGCATAAAAACAGACAATTGTCTCAAATTGTCCCTTTAGAAACAGACAATTGCCACAAATTGTCCCTTTAGAAACAGACAATTGCCACACATTTTCCCCCTTAGAAACAGACAATTGCCACAAATTGTCCCCATAGAAACAGACAATTGCCACAAATTGTCCCCATAGAAGCAGACAATTGCCACAAATTGTCCGTATAAAAACAGACAATTGTCTCAAATTGTCCCTTTAGAAACAGACAATTGCCACAAATTGTTCCTTTAGAAACAGACAATTGCCACTGGTTGTCCCTTTAGAAACAGACAATTGCCACTGGTTGTCCCTTTATTTCAGTTATCCTGAGGGACAATATGGCTAGCCTCGTCCTGTTTTAATGCACATTCAAATTTTTTATGAAAATAAAAACAGCATTATATACTGCCAGCGTAGTGGCTGGATATTTTATCTCATAACTGTGTGTCATCTCTGGTACACGATAATCTGACAACATGAGGAGTGAAATAACATGCGTGTGAAAATCCGTCTTCAAGGAGCTTCATGTAAGATGCCATTTGAGAATGACTCCGTCTAATGAGAAAGTCAAAGAGAACCGACTACAGCATTGTGTTTGTAAACTCGTATGCTCCATTAAAAGGTTTTAATAAATAATTTGTAGCGAGCTTGATTTCCGGTCAAAGTTCAACTTCTCAACCAATCAAAAGTCCGGAAGGTCATATACCACTAGTGGTATATAACATATATTTATCCAACAGTCAGCAAGTTTATACAATGGTTTCAGAGTGGAATAACACATGATATTGTGGTAGAAATGCATTTACAGACGCTTGCTTGGGAGTTGTATTGATTCGATTACTTTTGTTAACTGAATACGAAATGTTTACAACATGCTATTTCAACTCGATAAATTGTCACAACAAGTTTGCTCAGGATTAATAACACTATTACAGAGTCACATATTGCCATTGTATAATGGCATATTTCGATATAACAGAAGGGGTTTCCTCGCCAAAAGTTTCATGCATATCACAATACCCCCAGCTTTACGATTCCGATGTACTTGACTATTGTTGATGCCTGTCCCAGCAATGTAAATATTCCATCTCCCTACTCATATAGACCATCCTGTTTATGTTGAGAAGAGCTCTGGCTGAGTTCCATCACACGATGGTATCTCTACTACATCTGGGGGAGGATATATATCAGTGTTAATTATCAAGCTCGGCGTCGTAATTGATAACACATCCGTAGTCGTTCATTAAGGGTCCTCTACTCTGTGTACTGTACAGCAGTATAATGGTACTTGTTATACATTGGGATGCCAGAGAACGTCAAAGAGAAAAAAAAAGAGCGCTGTTTAGTGTTGTTTGATCCTGTTTGTTTGTGTTCAGACAAGTATTTTACCATCACAGTGACAACATACTTATTGTGATCTTTGTAATCCTGGTCGCCAACACCACATTCACAGACTCCGTTACGTCATACCGTTAAATATAGTCGGTAGGACCAGTGACATATGTTTGTAACAAACGTACATATATGCACGTGTGTTTGGGGCTTTACTTATGTGCGAGGAATTATACACATGTACATGTACAAACATATGGTAGCTTCATCACTGACACAGGGCCATACAAATCACTAAACATATATACACAAGCACATGCTACTAGGTGAAAAGGTGGCTAGTATTTTCATTAAGTTTTTTTTTAAATGAATAATATGAAAAGAAAATTTGAATTTTTTGTTTTTATGTATGTTTTAAAAAACATTCATATTTTGCTTTGTTATCTATTTATATTAAATAATTATCATAATTTTTCCCTCGACACATGTGCTTGTGAACAGTTTTTGAATGCATGAATCTACAATTTACTGAGGGTATATTTAAACACTGGTTTGTTTGGACAAGAATGTCTTAAATATGTCAGGGTTGAGGTTAAGGTAGGGGGTGTAGGGTTGTGGTTGTTGCTGTAGACGTTCCTCCTTAATCGTTCACATTCTTAGACGGCTCAAGAACTGAGGTCAATTTTATTACCTACAAATGACCATAGACAGATAAACATGGAATTCCAGCTAACCCCGTTCACGTTCATAGTAATATATTCATGTAACTCTTTAACTGTTTGACAGCTTTTCTTACAATCCGTGTTCTACCTTGAGGCCTTGACATTTACTTGGACCTGGCTTAGATTAACATGGCGAGTGCCCACGGTAAAGCAGAAAACGTTTACTCTTCCGGAACACCTGATACTTTATCAATTTTCTCTGTGTAAAATTTGTCTTTGTTCATATGTTACCCCTGGTTTAATTGATTTTGAGGTTTGATTATTGTTTTGTTGACGCTTTAATATTCTCGTATTTTATTTTTATTACAGTATGTCGAGAAGTAAAGACGGGGATAGCGGCCATGTTTGGACCAGTGTCGAAAATATCGTCTGGACACGTGCAGGCCATCTGTAACTCGCTGTCCATCCCCCACATCCAGGCACACTGGGACTCTCGCGACTATCAAGAGTATTACTCCATTAGTCTGTACCCTGATTACTTGTCGCTAAGCAAGGCGTACAGGGCTCTCATAGAGTATTGGGGCTGGACCTCGTTCACCGTTCTCTATGAGGATAACGATGGTAAACCTCTTATTATAGTTTGTTTTTTTTGAATTGGCTGTTTATTACATTTTTACCAGTGAAATATCAGAAAATATCAGCTTGAAATCAATTATATCATCACTGCTTATATCATCACTAGTGATGATATAAGAAATCGTATCTCATCACTAGTGATGATATAAGTTTCAGTCCGATGTCATTGCGCACTATTTTGTGTATTTTTTCCCCCTTATTCTATAACTAAATCATATAAAATAAGGAAATTAAAAACTTTTAAAGTATTTTTGAAATACATAGATATCGTATAGATTTTATTAATATGTTTTTGTACTTTATCAAATTTTGAACAAAATATAGATCTTCATCCTGGGGCGTATTAATATTCTATAAGCCTTAGGCACTCCGTCCCGATCAGTTGTAACCGCAAATATGAAAAATGAAGTCAGACTTTTGGGAATTTCGAAAATGAAATAAAAAGAAAATTAAAGGGTTTCCCAATAGATATCAAATATATTTCACTCGTATGGAACATTTTAAATATATTTTAACTCGTGCTACGTATTCGTGGAAATATAAAAAAAATCGGCAATACTCGTGAAATATATTTGATATTTAACGGGAAACCATTGAATAGCCTCTATATAGTTTTTTTGAAATGGCTGTATATTGGCTCTGCTTTTCTTGTAACGTTTTGCTGCTAAGATTGTGCCTTGACTCCCAGTTATAGTGTAGAAATACTCATTGCTGAGGTAATGCTTGAACGGTTTTATGTTTCAATTCAATCAATTCGATAAAGAATCTGTATACCCTTGAGTTGGTTCATTTTCAAATCAGTTTGTACGGGTTATACATATCTACTGTATGATTTATTCTAATTAGGAAGTTGTCATGCTATCAAGTAAATGATTGTTAAGATGACGTAACACACACTTATGCTGCACCTCTTAAATTTAGTAATAGATACAGTATTCCGGAAAAAGGAACTAAACTGCATCATACAGCTGTTTCGTCCTCCTAGGACTCTTCAGTGATGCTAGGGGTCAATAAATACAATACTGCCATTGTTTTTTCTAATTCCTCAATTAAATTGAAGCATCTGACACTTTTTCTTCTACATTAAAATTTCGATTCAAACCTTTTCGCCCCTAGCATCACTGCCGAGTCCTAGAAGGACGAAACAGCTGTATGGCGCAGTTTACTTCATTTCTTATTCTGTATCACTAAATTTAAAAGTGGAACATGTGCGTGTGTCCCGTCCTCTTTTAGACTACAGGAAGTGTTTACACCACTCTCGTGTTCAGGGTTAGTTAGACTACAGGAAGTGTTTACACCACTCTCGTGTTCAGGGTTAGTTAGACTACAGGAAGTGTTTACACCTCTCTCGTGTTCAGGGTTAGTTAGACTACAGGAAGTGTTTACACCTCTCTCGTGTTCAGGGTAAGTTAGACTACAGGAAGTGTTTACACCTCTCTCGTGTTCAGGGTTAGTTAGACTACAGGAAGTGTTTACACCTCTCTCGTGTTCAGGGTTAGTTAGACTACAGGAAGTGTTTACACCACTCTCGTGTTCAGGGTAAGTTAGACTACAGGAAGTGTTTACACCTCCCTCGTGTTCAGGGTTAGTTAGACTAAAGGAAGTGTTTACACCACTCTCGTGTTCAGGGTTAGTTAGACTACAGGAAGTGTTTACACCACTCTCGTGTTCAGGGTAAGTTAGACTACAGGAAGTGTTTACACCACTCTCGTGTTCAGGGTTAGTTAGACTACAGGAAGTGTTTACACCACTCTCGTGTTCAGGGTTAGTTAGACTACAGGAAGTGTTTACACCTCTCTCGTGTTCAGGGTTAGTTAGACTACAGGAAGTGTTTACACCACTCTCGTGTTCAGGGTTAGGTAGACTACAGGAAGTGTTTACACCACTCTCGTGTTCAGGGTTAGTTAGACTACAGGAAGTGTTTACACCACTCTCGTGTTCAGGGTAAGTTAGACTACAGGAAGTGTTTACACCACTCTCGTGTTCAGGGTTAGTTAGACTACAGGAAGTGTTTACACCTCTCTCGTGTTCAGGGTTAGTTAGACTACAGGAAGTGTTTACACCACTCTCGTGTTCAGTGTTAGTGAGACTACAGGAAGTGTTTACACCACTCTCGTGTTCAGGGTTAGTTAGACTACAGGAAGTGTTTACACCTCTCTCGTGTTCAGTGTTAGTGAGACTACAGGAAGTGTTTACACCACTCTCGTGTTCAGGGTAAGTTAGACTACAGGAAGTGTTAACACCACTCTCGTGTTCAGGGTTAGACTACAGGAAGTGTTAACACCACTCTCGTGTTCAGGGTTAGTTAGACTACAGGAAGTGTTAACACCACTCTCGTGTTCAGGGTAAGTTAGACTACAGGAAGTGTTAACACCACTCTCGTGTTCAGTGTTAGTTAGACTACAGGAAGTGTTAACACCACTCTCGTGTTCAGGGTTAGTTAGACTACAGGAAGTGTTAACACCACTCTCGTGTTCAGGGTTAGTTAGACTACAGGAAGTGTTTACACCACTCTCGTGTTCAGGGTTAGTTAGACTACAGGAAGTGTTTACACCACTCTCGTGTTCAGGGTTAGTTAGACTACAGGACGTGTTTACACCACTCTCGCGTTCAGGGTTAGTTAGACTACAGGAAGTGTTTACAACTGTCTCGTGTTCAGGGTTAGTTAGACTACAGGAAGTGTTTACACCACTCTCGTGTTCAGGGTTAGTTAGACTACAGGAAGTGTTTACACCACTCTCGTGTTCAGTGTTAGTGAGACTACAGGAAGTGTTTACACCACTCTCGTGTTCAGGGTTAGTTAGACTACAGGAAGTGTTTACACCACTCTCGTGTTCAGGGTTAGTTAGACTACAGGAAGTGTTTACACCACTCTCGTGTTCAGGTTTAGTTAGATTACAGGAAGTGTTAACACCACTCTCGTGTTCAGGGTTAGTTATACTACAGGAAGTGTTTACACCACTCTCGTGTTCAGGGTTAGTTAGACTACAGGAAGTGTTAACACCACTCTCGTGTTCAGGGTTAGTTATACTACAGGAAGTGTTAACACCACTCTCGTGTTCAGGGTTAGTTATACTACAGGAAGTGTTTACAACTGTCTCGTGTTCAGGGTTAGTTAGACTACAGGAAGTGTTAACACCACTCTCGTGTTCAAGGTTAGACTACAGGAAGTGTTTACACCACTCTCGTGTTCAGGGTTAGACTACAGGAAGTGTTTACATCACTCTCGTGTTCAGGGTTAGACTACAGGAAGTGTTAACACCACTCTCGTGTTCAGGGTTAGTTAGACTACAGGAAGTGTTAACACCACTCTCGTGTTCAGGGTTAGACTACAGGAAGTGTTAACACCACTCTCGTGTTCAGGGTTAGACTACAGGAAGTGTTTACACCACTCTCGTGTTCAGGGTTAGACTACAGGAAGTGTTTACATCACTCTCGTGTTCAGGGTTAGACTACAGGAAGTGTTAACACCACTCTCGTGTTCAGGGTTAGTTAGACTACAGGAAGTGTTAACACCACTCTCGTGTTCAGGGTAAGTTAGACTACAGGAAGTGTTTACACCTCTCTCGTGTTCAGTGTTAGTTAGACTACAGGAAGTGTTTACACCTCTCTCGTGTTCAGGGTTAGTTAGACTACAGGAAGTGTTTACACCACTCTCGTGTTCAGGGTTAGTTAGACTACAGGAAGTGTTTACATCACTCTCGTGTCCAGGGTAAGTTAGACTACAGGAAGTGTTTACACCACTCTCGTGTTCAGGGTAAGTTAGACTACAGGAAGTGTTTACACCACTCTCGTGTTCAGGGTTAGTTAGACTACAGGAAGTGTTTACACCACTCTCGTGTTCAGGGTTAGTTAGACTACAGGAAGTGTTTACACCACTCTCGTGTTCAGGGTTAGTTAGACTACAGGAAGTGTTTACACCTCTCTCGTGTTCAGTGTTAGTTAGACTACAGGAAGTGTTTACACCTCTCTCGTGTTCAGGGTTAGTTAGACTACAGGAAGTGTTTACACCACTCTCGTGTTCAGGGTTAGTTAGACTACAGGAAGTGTTTACACCACTCTCGTGTTCAGGGTTAGTTAGACTACAGGAAGTGTTTACACCTCTCTCGTGTTCAGGGTAAGTTAGACTACAGGAAGTGTTTACATCACTCTCGTGTTCAGGGTTAGTTAGACTACAGGAAGTGTTTACACCTCTCTCGTGTTCAGGGTTAGTTAGACTACAGGAAGTGTTTACACCACTCTCGTGTTCAGGGTAAGTTAGACTACAGGAAGTGTTTACACCACTCTCGTGTTCAGGGTTAGTTAGACTACAGGAAGTGTTTACACCACTCTCATGTTCAGGGTTAGTTAGACTACAGGAAGTGTTTACACCTCTCTCGTGTTCAGGGTTAGTTAGACTACAGGAAGTGTTTACACCACTCTCGTGTTCAGTGTTAGTTAGACTACAGGAAGTGTTTACACCACTCTCGTGTTCAGGGTTAGTTAGACTACATGACGTGTTTACACCACTCTCGTGTTCAGTGTTAGTTAGACTACAGGAAGTGTTTACACCACTCTCGTGTTCAGGGTTAGTTAGACTACAGGAAGTGTTTACACCACTCTCGTGTTCAGTGTTAGTTAGACTACAGGAAGTGTTTACACCACTCTCGTGTTCAGTGTTAGTTAGACTACAGGAAGTGTTTACACCTCTCTCGTGTTCAGGGTTAGTTAGACTACAGGAAGTGTTTACACGACTCTCGTGTTCAGTGTTAGTTAGACTACAGGAAGTGTTTACACCTCTCTCGTGTTCAGGGTTAGTTAGACTACAGGAAGTGTTTACACCACTCTCGTGTTCAGGGTTAGTTAGACTACAGGAAGTGTTTACACGACTCTCGTGTTCAGTGTTAGTTAGACTACAGGAAGTGTTTACACCACTCTCGTGTTCAGGGTTAGTTAGACTACAGGAAGTGTTTACACCACTCTCGTGTTCAGGGTTAGTTAGACTACAGGAAGTGTTTACACCTCTCTCGTGTTCAGGGTAAGTTAGACTACAGGAAGTGTTTACACCACTCTCGTGTTCAGGGTTAGTTAGACTACAGGACGTGTTTACACCACTCTCGTGTTCAGGGTTAGACTACAGGAAGTGTTTACACCACTCTCGTGTTCAAGGTTAGTTAGACAAAAGGAAGTGTTTACACCACTCTCGTGTTCAGGGTTAGTTAGACTACAGGAAGTGTTTACACCTCTCTCGTGTTCAGGGTAAGTTAGACTACAGGAAGTGTTTACACCTCTCTCGTGTTCAGGGTTAGTTAGACTACAGGAAGTGTTTACACCACTCTCGTGTTCAGGGTTAGTTAGACTACAGGAAGTGTTTACACCACTCTCGTGTTCAGGGTTAGTTAGACTACAGGAAGTGTTTACACCACTCTCGTGTTCAGGGTTAGTTAGACTACAGGAAGTGTTTACACCACTCTCGTGTTCAGGGTTAGTTAGACTACAGGAAGTGTTTACACCACTCTCGTGTTCAGGGTTAGTTAGACTACAGGAAGTGTTTACACCACTCTCGTGTTCAGTGTTAGTGAGACTACAGGAAGTGTTTACACCGCTCTCGTGTTCAGGGTTAGGTAGACTACAGGAAGTGTTTACACCACTCTCGTGTTCAGGGTAAGTTAGACTACAGGAAGTGTTTACACCACTCTCGTGTTCAGGGTTAGTTAGACTACAGGAAGTGTTTACACCGCTCTCGTGTTCAGGGTTAGGTAGACTACAGGAAGTGTTTACACCTCTCTCGTGTTCAGGGTTAGTTAGACTACAGGAAGTGTTTACACCACTCTCGTGTTCAGGGTTAGTTAGACTACAGGAAGTGTTTACACCACTCTCGTGTCCAGTGTTAGTTAGACTACAGGAAGTGTTTACACCACTCTCGTGTTCAGGGTTAGTTAGACTACATGAAGTGTTTACACCACTCTCGTGTCCAGTGTTAGTTAGACTACAGGAAGTGTTTACACCTCTCTCGTGTTCAAGGTTAGTTAGACTACAGGAAGTGTTTACACCACTCTCGTGTCCAGTGTTAGTTAGACTACAGGAAGTGTTTACACCACTCTCGTGTTCAGGGTTAGTTAGACTACAGGAAGTGTTTACACCACTCTCGTGTCCAGTGTTAGTTAGACAAAAGGAAGTGTTTACACCACTCTCGTGTTCAAGGTTAGTTAGACTACAGGAAGTGTTTACACCACTCTCGTGTTCAGGGTTAGTTAGACTACAGGAAGTGTTTACATCACTCTCGTGTTCAGGGTAAGTTAGACTACAGGAAGTGTTTACATCACTCTCGTTTTCAGGGTTAGTTAGACTACAGGAAGTGTTTACACGACTCTCGTGTTCAGTGTTAGTTAGACTACAGGAAGTGTTTACACCACTCTCGTGTTCAGGGTTAGTTAGACTACAGGAAGTGTTTACACCACTCTCGTGTTCAGGGTTAGTTAGACTACAGGAAGTGTTTACACCTCTCTCGTGTTCAGGGTTAGTTAGACTACAGGAAGTGTTTACACCTCTCTCGTGTTCAGGGTTAGTTAGACTACAGGAAGTGTTTACACCACTCTCGTGTTCAGGGTTAGTTAGACTACAGGAAGTGTTTACACCACTCTCATGTTCAGGGTTAGTTAGACTACAGGAAGTGTTTACACCACTCTCGTGTTCAGGGTTAGTTAGACTACGGGAAGTGTTTACACCACTCTCGTGTTTAGGGTTAGTTAGACTACAGGAAGTGTTTACACCACTCTCGTGTTCAGGGTTAGTTAGACTACAGGAAGTGTTTACACCACTCTCGTATTCAGGGTTAGTTAGACTACAGGAAGTGTTTACACCACTCTCGTGTTCAGGGTTCGTTAGACTACAGGAAGTGTTTACACCACTCTCGTGTTCAGGGTTAGTTAGACTACAGGAAGTGTTTACCCCACTCTCATGTTCAGGGTTAGTTAGACTACAGGAAGTGTTTACACCACTCTCGTGTTCAGGGTTAGACTACAGGAAGTGTTTACACCTCTCTCGTATTCAGGGTTAGTTAGACTACAGGAAGTGTTTACACCACTCTCGTGTTCAGGGTTAGACTACAGGAAGTGTTTACACCTCTCTCGTATTCAGGGTTAGTTAGACTACAGGAAGTGTTTACACCTCTCTCATGTTCAGGGTTAGTTAGACTACAGGAAGTGTTTACACCTCTCTCGTGTTCAGGGTTAGTTAGACTACAGGAAGTGTTTACACCACTCTCGTGTTCAGGGTTAGTTAGACTACAGGAAGTGTTTACACCACTCTCGTGTTCAGGGTTAGTTAGACTACAGGAAGTGTTTACACCACTCTCGTGTTCAGGGTTAGTTAGACTACAGGAAGTGTTTACACCACTCTCATGTTCAGGGTTAGTTAGACTACAGGAAGTGTTTACACCACTCTCGTGTTCAGGGTTAGTTAGACTACAGGAAGTGTTTACACCACTCTCGTGTTCAGGGTTAGTTAGACTACAGGAAGTGTTTACACCACTCTCGTGTTCAGGGTTAGTTAGACTAAAGGAAGTGTTTACACCACTCTCGTGTTCAGGGTTGGTTAGACTACAGGAAGTGTTTACACCACTCTCGTGTTCAGGGTTGGTTAGACTATAGGAAGTGTTAACACCACTCTCGTGTTCAGGGTTAGTTAGACTACAGGAAGTGTTTACACCACTCTCGTGTTCAGGGTTAGTTAGACTACAGGAAGTGTTTACACCACTCTCGTGTTCAGGGTTAGTTAGACTACAGGAAGTGTTTACACCACTCTCGTGTTCAGGGTAAGTTAGACTACAGGAAGTGTTTACACCACTCTCGTGTTCAGGGTTAGTTAGACTACAGGAAGTATGTACACCACTCTCGTGTTCAGGGTTAGTTAGACTACAGGAAGTGTTTACACCTCTCTCGTGTTCAGGGTTAGTTAGACTACAGGAAGTGTTTACACCACTCTCGTGTTCAGGGTAAGTTAGACTACAGGAAGTGTTTACACCACTCTCGTGTTCAGGGTTAGACTACAGGAAGTGTTTACACCACTCTCATGTTCAGGGTTAGTTAGACTACAGGGGGTGTTTACACCACTCTCGTGTTCAGGGTTAGTTAGACTACAGGAAGTGTTTACACCACTCTCGTGTTCAGGGTTAGTTAGACTACAGGAAGTGTTTACACCACTCTCGTATTCAGGGTTAGTTAGACTACAGGAGGTGTTTACACCACTCTCGTGTTCAGGGTAAGTTAGACTACAGGAAGTGTTTACACCACTCTCGTGTTCAGGGTTAGTTAGACTACAGGAAGTGTTTACACCACTCTCGTGTTCAGGGTTAGTTAGACTACAGGAAGTGTTTACATCACTCTCGTGTTCAGGGTCAGTTAGACTACAGGAAGTGTTTACACCACTCTCGTGTTCAGGGTCAGTTAGACTACAGGAAGTGTTTACACCACTCTCGTGTTCAGGGTCAGTTAGACTACAGGAAGTGTTTACACCACTCTCGTGTTCAGGGTCAGTTAGACTACAGGAAGTGTTTACACCACTCTCGTGTTCAGGGTTAGTTAGACTACAGGAAGTGTTTACACCACTCTCGTGTTCAGGGTTAGTTAGACTACAGGAAGTGTTTACACCACTCTCGTGTTCAGGGTAAGTTAGACTACAGGAAGTGTTTACACCACTCTCGTGTTCAGGGTTAGTTAGACTACAGGAAGTGTTTACACCACTCTCGTGTTCAGGGTTAGTTAGACTACAGGAAGTGTTTACACCACTCTCGTTTTCAGGGTTAGTTAGACTACAGGAAGTGTTTACACCACTCTCGTGTTCAGGGTCAGTTAGACTACAGGAAGTATGTACACCACTCTCGTTTTCAGAGTTAGTTAGACTACAGGAAGTGTTTACATGACTCTCGTTTTCAGGGTTAGTTAGACTACAGGAAGTGTTTACACCACTCTTGTGTTCAGGGTAAGTTAGACTACAGGAAGTATGTACACCACTCTCGTTTTCAGAGTTAGTTAGACTACAGGAAGTGTTTACATGACTCTCGTTTTCAGGGTTAGTTAGACTACAGGAAGTGTTTACACCACTCTCGTGTTCAGGGTCAGTTAGACTACAGGAAGTGTTTACACCACTCTCGTGTTCAGGGTTAGTTAGACTACAGGAAGTGTTTACACCTCTCTCGTTTTCAGGGTTAGTTAGACTACAGGAAGTGTTTACACCACTCTCGTGTTCAGGGTAAGTTAGACTACAGGAAGTGTTTACACCACTCTCGTGTTCAGGGTTAGTTAGACTACAGGAAGTGTTTACACCTCTCTCGTGTTCAGGGTTAGTTAGACTACAGGAAGTGTTTACACCACTCTCGTGTTCAGGGTAAGTTAGACTACAGGAAGTGTTTACACCACTCTCGTGTTCAGGGTAAGTTAGACTACAGGAAGTGTTTACACCACTCTCGTGTTCAGGGTAAGTTAGACTACAGGAAGTGTTTACACCACTCTCGTGTTCAGGGTTAGTTAGACTACAGGAAGTGTTTACAACTGTCTCGTGTTCAGGGTAAGTTAGACTACAGGAAGTGTTTACACCACTCTCGTGTTCAGGGTAAGTTAGACTACAGGAAGTGTTTACACCACTCTCGTGTTCAGGGTTAATTAGATTATAGGAAGTGTTTACACCACTCTCGTGTTCAGGGTTAGACTACAGGAAGTGTTTACATGACTCTCGTGTTCAGGGTCAGTTAGACTACAGGAAGTGTTTACACCACTCTCGTGTTCAGGGTTAGTTAGACTAAAGGAAGTGTTTACACCACTCTCGTTTTCAGGGTTGGTTAGACTACAGGAAGTGTTTACACCACTCTCGTGTTCAGGGTTGGTTAGACTATAGGAAGTGTTTACACCACTCTCGTGTTCAGGGTTAGTTAGACTACAGGAAGTGTTTACACCACTCTCGTGTTCAGGGTTAGTTAGACTACAGGAAGTGTTTACACCACTCTCGTGTTCAGGGTTAGTTAGACTACAGGAAGTGTTTACACCACTCTCGTGTTCAGGGTAAGTTAGACTACAGGAAGTGTTTACACCACTCTCGTGTTCAGGGTTAGTTAGACTACAGGAAGTATGTACACCACTCTCGTGTTCAGGGTTAGTTAGACTACAGGAAGTGTTTACACCTCTCTCGTGTTCAGGGTTAGTTAGACTACAGGAAGTGTTTACACCACTCTCGTGTTCAGGGTAAGTTAGACTACAGGAAGTGTTTACACCACTCTCGTGTTCAGGGTTAGACTACAGGAAGTGTTTACACCACTCTCATGTTCAGGGTTAGTTAGACTACAGGGGGTGTTTACACCACTCTCGTGTTCAGGGTTAGTTAGACTACAGGAAGTGTTTACACCACTCTCGTGTTCAGGGTTAGTTAGACTACAGGAAGTGTTTACACCACTCTCGTATTCAGGGTTAGTTAGACTACAGGAGGTGTTTACACCACTCTCGTGTTCAGGGTAAGTTAGACTACAGGAAGTGTTTACACCACTCTCGTGTTCAGGGTTAGTTAGACTACAGGAAGTGTTTACACCACTCTCGTGTTCAGGGTTAGTTAGACTACAGGAAGTGTTTACATCACTCTCGTGTTCAGGGTCAGTTAGACTACAGGAAGTGTTTACACCACTCTCGTGTTCAGGGTCAGTTAGACTACAGGAAGTGTTTACACCACTCTCGTGTTCAGGGTCAGTTAGACTACAGGAAGTGTTTACACCACTCTCGTGTTCAGGGTCAGTTAGACTACAGGAAGTGTTTACACCACTCTCGTGTTCAGGGTTAGTTAGACTACAGGAATTGTTTACACCACTCTCGTGTTCAGGGTTAGTTAGACTACAGGAAGTGTTTACACCACTCTCGTGTTCAGGGTAAGTTAGACTACAGGAAGTGTTTACACCACTCTCGTGTTCAGGGTTAGTTAGACTACAGGAAGTGTTTACACCACTCTCGTGTTCAGGGTTAGTTAGACTACAGGAAGTGTTTACACCACTCTCGTTTTCAGGGTTAGTTAGACTACAGGAAGTGTTTACACCACTCTCGTGTTCAGGGTCAGTTAGACTACAGGAAGTATGTACACCACTCTCGTTTTCAGAGTTAGTTAGACTACAGGAAGTGTTTACATGACTCTCGTTTTCAGGGTTAGTTAGACTACAGGAAGTGTTTACACCACTCTTGTGTTCAGGGTAAGTTAGACTACAGGAAGTATGTACACCACTCTCGTTTTCAGAGTTAGTTAGACTACAGGAAGTGTTTACATGACTCTCGTTTTCAGGGTTAGTTAGACTACAGGAAGTGTTTACACCACTCTCGTGTTCAGGGTCAGTTAGACTACAGGAAGTGTTTACACCACTCTCGTGTTCAGGGTTAGTTAGACTACAGGAAGTGTTTACACCTCTCTCGTTTTCAGGGTTAGTTAGACTACAGGAAGTGTTTACACCACTCTCGTGTTCAGGGTAAGTTAGACTACAGGAAGTGTTTACACCACTCTCGTGTTCAGGGTTAGTTAGACTACAGGAAGTGTTTACACCTCTCTCGTGTTCAGGGTTAGTTAGACTACAGGAAGTGTTTACACCACTCTCGTGTTCAGGGTAAGTTAGACTACAGGAAGTGTTTACACCACTCTCGTGTTCAGGGTAAGTTAGACTACAGGAAGTGTTTACACCACTCTCGTGTTCAGGGTAAGTTAGACTACAGGAAGTGTTTACACCACTCTCGTGTTCAGGGTTAATTAGATTATAGGAAGTGTTTACACCACTCTCGTGTTCAGGGTTAGACTACAGGAAGTGTTTACATGACTCTCGTGTTCAGGGTCAGTTAGACTACAGGAAGTGTTTACACCACTCTCGTGTTCAGGGTTAGTTAGACTACAGGAAGTGTTTACACCTCTCTCGTGTTCAGGGTTAGTTAGACTACAGGAAGTGTTTACACCACTCTCGTGTTCAGGGTCAGTTAGACTACAGGAAGTGTTTACACCACTCTCGTGTTCAGGGTTAGTTAGACTACAGGAAGTGTTTACACCACTCTCGTGTTCAGGGTTGGTTAGACTACAGGAAGTGTTTACACCACTCTCGTGTTCAGGGTAAGTTAGACTACAGGAAGTGTTTACACCACTCTCGTGTTCAGGGTTAGTTAGACTACAGGAAGTGTTTACACCACTCTCGTGTTCAGGGTAAGTTAGACTACAGGAAGTGTTTACACCACTCTTGTGTTCAGGGTAAGTTAGACTACAGGAAGTGTTTACATGACTCTCGTTTTCAGGGTTAGTTAGACTACAGGAAGTGTTTACATGACTCTCGTTTTCAGGGTTAGTTAGACTACAGGAAGTGTTGAAGGCCACAAAGGGTAAGGGTACAGACATGAAGATCACAGTCCGTAAACTCGACCCTCTTGTCGAAGATTACGTCCATATGTTCAAAGACCTGATCGCGAATCCAACGGAAGGCGACAACAGGATCGTGGTGGACTGCGATGTATCGCGAGTGGCCGACATTCTACGCCAGGTATAACCTTTCATATACACCCAACATAGACTTTGGATGTTACCTTGGGTTTTAATTGGAAAACATATGAAAACTTAACAATGAACTATCTTTATAACCATGGTAAGAGATTGACTAACGCTTGTTCTCCGCTCCGGTGCAGAATTTGTTTTAATATGATAAGGACAAAGCCTTAAAAGATCTTAGCTTCATAGTTAAGCTCTGACATTTAATAAGAATCATTCATGTACTGGTTCATAAAAAGATCAGATTTCCTTCATATTAAGTCGGCAAGTCGAAATAAAACAGCTTCTGAAGCAACGACAGAGATAAATGCAACAGACATCAACTGAAAGATATTCCGGTTCTTTTCAACTTCCTGAAATAACCGATTTAGGCCGAGTGTGACGTAATGTAATTGTTTGACGTAATGTAATTGGCTGACGTGTTTCTGGTTTTCCTACTGGAGGGTTACTTCTGGACTCGGGCCAGTCTTTACGTACGCAAGAGCTGCGCTATTATTAATTTAGCATCAACATGTCTAGCAATGTCTATCTAATCAGATGATAATGAACATTGACCTCCTTGAATATTTGTCCTGAAATGTGACATGACTTGATTAATTATTATATCCAAACTAAACCAGACCAATGTGAAAAAGCAGTAAAACGTATTGATATAAAGTACATCGTCGTCATTGTGGTGTTATTCCTCAGAGGCACGCTGGAGTTGCGTCATGTTTTTGTTTAACCCTTTGCATGCCGGAAGAATTTTACGTCATTATACCCTTGAGTGCCGCCAGAGCCGATCTGATTTGAACCTCAGTTTTGACGTCATAATAATATAGACGAATGACGTCATAATTTTTGTTTTATTCACATGTTTATTTCAAGGCATTTTTATAGCGTTATGGCTATTTTTCCATCTGGTACTTTTAAGTACATGTATATATGAAATAGGATAATGCTTGACATAGATCCTAGATGTCTGTCTCCAGTCTCTAGTGCACGTTTCCACCTTTGCAAATGTAAGTATACTATTCAAATCATGATAATAAAATGGCTCTTTCGTTCATTTTTACAGAGAATTTAACTTGTCATATTGATGATACACAAAACGACATTGAACTAATGCATTACCCCTAACTTGCACGAACTATATACATGTAATATTATGCTAAAAATCAACTAAAAAGAGTTTTTAGTAGTAGTTCCCTATCGCTTCAACTATTTCGAGATTCTTTAGAGCAACTGTATACACATGCATATTGTGTATTGAGATCGTCATAAACAATTGATATTAATATAAGTTGAAAATACTATCGACACAAAATTATCGTAGCACTTGCATACATCATTTATATGCATCATGCGTAATCTCGCCATTTTATTTCCAGGCACAAAAAGTCAACATGTGTTCAGAAACATTTCACTACCTCTTCACAAGTTTGGTGAGTGCATTACAATAACAATTAGATATATTTAAGGATTAAACAACATTCTGTTCCGGGTTATGGTCCTATAACACTGAATATCATTGCAGACAAAATAAATAACGCGCGTTACATAAAGCTGTTTAATACTACTATTAATTTTTCCATTGGTTTTGAAATTAAATCTATTAAATTCATGTTTATATTCTACATTTGTTCTGAAAATTTACGGCAGATTTCGAATGCATCAAACAGCCAACAGCCAGTATTGGCTAGCTATCTTAAACGTTATGATGAGAATGTCACAATCGTAATGACGTCATAATAACCACTCCAGTATAAATCGTAATGACGTCATAATAACCACTCCAGTGTTATGGTCTCATAACACGGAACTGGCATTGGTAGTGTTCTATAGTGGCAATGCAGAGAAAATATAAATAAATCAAGTTGTATGTGGTTAAGCAGATCCGAGAAAAATAGGTCCCCGGATTGTTCTGATATTAAGTCTATATACTGAGTATGCAAGTATCAATCAAAGTAAACCTTGATCTGAAGTGATACGAATATCTTACAAACTATCCTCCTATTGAGACTGTATATCAGGGGTTATCGAGATTGGCAACTTTGTTATTCGCTACTGATTTAAAAAGAGGATCTAACATGAATGGCAATGTAATAGGACATTGACACGAGTGTAAGATTCTATTTATCACATATTGTTTATTCATGAGAAAATACACGTTAATCCTCATATTCTTTTATCTATCAGAGAAAAACTACATATTTTTAATTTGTCGGTACGATTTTTTACTACCGAGTCAATCCTGTGACGTCATAAAGACGTATAAAGTCGCATATTTATGACGCCATCATATCGTTTTTACGCATGTGAAATACCATATTTATGACATGGTCGTATGACATGACTGAATGGGTCAGGTATGTGATAATTATATTTATATAAGTATATGTATACAATAATGTATAAAAAAACAGACTTTGCCGTAAGGCCTTTTTTCCTTCTCTGAGTTTTTTTATATTTACCAACACAAGGAAATATCATTACATTTTTTTATATACAATGTATACTTGTATATATATTTATAAATTTCTTTTGAACGCTATTATGTGTGCAGATAGATACATTTCTAATGGAAATAAATTCAAATAGAATTTCCATGTGAGAAAACATTCAATGTAAAACCACGTATTTTTACAGTATTCAAATTTCAACTTAAATATGATTCATCATTTCCCAGAACTGAACGAGATGTTATATGCTTTATGCAGGATGTTGGTCTCGTTGACTTCGACTCAGAAGATTTCAAAGACTGCAGCGCCAATATTACGGCAATGCGTATAGTAGATCCGTCACGGCCCAAGGTAATGTCTGTCACAGAGGACTGGATATTTGAAGAAATCAACTCAAGGCCATCTCCTCTACAAGGTCAACGGGTGGGCCAAATAGCGGTACGTTACAGCAATTGATATAAGTTATCTTAGAATTATACAGGATATTGGTAATTTGGCTTATTACTAATAAATACTTATCAATTTATTTACTTATATTAAAAGGCAATGCATGTATATTTATGCAGCATTGATCACAATTTTCAAAAGCTTGAATCTGTATGAACTATTTAAACATTCATTTCGATGAAGCAGAACACGCTTACACATCCGGAACACCTGGTCTGATTTTGGCCTGGTCTTGGATCGTCGTATAGATCTCTCCTTTGTTGATATCGGTATTTTGTCACCAATTTTATCAATCGGTTGTGAGTTCAGATTATTTTTGTTTTTGATGACGGTCCGGTATTCTCTGATCTGTTTATAAAATAATAATACTGTAAAAATCAATATTTGTGCGTGTTGTCGTTTTCGTTTAATCAGCTTCCACGCTGTTTTCTGTATGGACTTTTTCATATTTTCACTTTAATGTAATTGAAAACAGAATGCCGACGCGTCGACAAAATCATGACCCGAAATCATGTTGTGTATGCCTTTTTTATCTTGTAGACTGATACAGCGCTCATGTATGATGCCGCGCACCTATTTGCACGTGCTCTGCACGAGCTCCTCAAATCACAGAGCGTCAAAACTGAGTCTCTGTCCTGTAGTAAACCTCAGCCATGGAATGACGGTATCAGCCTCCTTAACTACATGAAAGCGGTAACTACTAATGTTAAATGATACAAATAGGTTTGTTTTTTATCCGAAAGGTAATTTTATATTACACACAAATCTGTTTCACATTATGGAATCGGACATAAATGTTATAGCAGTGTTTATCTGCAAGTGCTGATAATGTTTTATCATATTTTATTGTAGTATTTAGTTCGTATTATATAAATGTACATGCATGTGATAAGAAATGAGGGGATTTCTATTTATTATCTACATAGATCCAAAGAAAAAACATACGATTAGTATCAGTATTATATCACGAATACAAGAGAACAAAGATGACGAAACACACACAAGTGCTTCACCTTTTAAATTTAGTAATAAATACAATACAATACTGTGTACCTATAATACTATAAGGCACTGTAGAATTTGAGTGGTGTTAATATATTCGCTTGTGGATAGATTCACTGAGGTTTAATGCAAGCGAAATAAGCGAAAATTCCACGTTTACAGTACTTGTATTATTTATAAGTTTCTTTATATATTTGATAGATGGACTTTGAAGGTCTGACCGGAAGAATCCACTACCAGAACGGGAAGAAGCGCACGGACTTTGAATTAGATATTGTGGAGCTGACTGTGTATGGGCTACAGAAGGTACCGACATAAATATCAACAATTTCGTAAGAAAAAAACATTAAAACACATATCCATTCAATTTAACATAACACATACTATCGCGTGGCATACAAACCTCGGTAGGATTGTCGATGATACCTCAACACATCTATACACAGGTAAATATTTTGAAAATATAGCCTCCCAGGAGAGGCTTTTCTCAGATAAAAACTAATTTTACTCCCTGTCCATATCTTGTTAGAAAGTTCTTAAAATGAAATAACCTTTTTGATTAAAGATGATGTAACACACAAATGTGCTGCACCGTTTAAATTTAGTAATAGATACAATATGCCGAAAAAATGAATTAAACTGTATGATACAGCTGTTTCGTCCACCTAGGACTCTTAAGTGATTAAAAACTTGATACACTCATAAAATGAGCAATCAGGTCAAATAGAAATGTAAACTGTTATCAAATCATGAAACTTACCGAATTTGTCAAACCAAATTATCGAAATTAGCATATCTAGCCTGGGGCGAAGATTCAAATGCAAAAGACTGAATTACTATTTTGTATACTTATAATTACTCAGGTTGGCAAATGGAACCCCCGGGACGGGGTTAACATAACAAAGACGTATAAGGAGAGACAGACTGAGATCCTAGAGGAGCTGTCCAACAAGACACTGCGGGTGGTCACCGTTGTCGTAAGTTCATTGTTCAACACACAACTTTGTGTATAATAATTTGAAATAATTATTTTTTCTGTACATATGTGTAAACATCTTTTGCACATATGAATCAGTAAGTGATAAGGGGTATAAGATGCAGTTGTAGGAGAGCTTCTTGTATATTCCAAATTGAATGAAAATGACAAATACTAAACGTGTTTTCATAACGGTCATACTGTATCACATATTAGATCTATGCGGCAGGAGCATTCCAGGTAAAACTCCGATCAATAATTGTTATTTATTACATTTTTACCAGTGAAATATCGAAAATTATTCATTCTATAAAAGTGATATTTTTCACTAGTGAAAAATATAACTTTTTTTCTGATTTGACCAAACAGAACACTGCTTACAAACGACGTTTGGGAAAATCAAAAGCCGACACTGTATATTTTACTATAACAATGTAATAAACAGAATATCTAACAGTATCTTCAGTAATACCAATCATATTTCACTCGTGGGGCTAATATTTTGATATTTTTCACGAGTACGCATCAAAATATTACCCCCACTCGTGAAATATATTTGGTATTACTGAAGACACAGTTAGATATCCTCTATTTATCTGTTCTGTTTCCTTTAAGAGTCAACGTCACGCGGTCAAAACGGTACATAATATTATCATTGTAATGAACAATTACAATATCATATAAATAGTACACTGTATACAATGAACGTATCTTCCTTATTTCCCGACAACTGTTTTCATTTTGGAATTACTGTTGTCATTTCGTGTACTACTGGTAATATAAACAATACATTAATGCATACGAACCTTCCGTATTATTTTCGATCCATAATATTGATCAGCAAATTCTATTAAGGACTCACACATCTAAATAATTTACTATATGTTATTACTAAGCTTTCGAGCTAATAACTTTAATATTTGAAGTTGAACACTTGTGACAAGTGCCTAGATTCAAAGATACATACATGACAAAGGCTTCAAGGGGCATTTTATGAGGAGTTTTCTGGCATTTTAGCTCGCTACAGGCGTCTGCTTCGGACAACCGGAAATACATGTCAAACCAGTTAAATGGGACGGGAACACCCTCTGACCTTTGACCCCATATCAATCCGCCATCACATATCAAAATCTACCAAAAGTATATATTTTTGTAAAGTTAAATATCTATAGATTTCATTCAATGAAGAATAGGTCAACAATTATCTATTTAAATTACTCAGAATCTACAAACGTATGAAACACTTCGTCATAGGCTGATTTAGTTGTGTCAGTTCTTAAGTCATACAGTTGGTCAGAGAGAACTGCACAGTGAGGCAAACGCCCGGATGTGTGCACCCTGTAAGCGAATGGTGTAATAACGATGAATGGATAATGTGCACATCCTAGTTTTGGTGCGTTACGCGGTGACGCAACTTTATTAAGGGATCTTGCTACATGTTGTCATGTTTGTGGTGAGTGCAGCAGTTGGGGCTAGTCACCATACATTGTAGTCTTTCCTGGATTTATTGGGAAGCATTGTATACTAGATAAGTATCATTCATGATGTCTTAACAGGCTTCACGGCATCTGTTTGTAATCTGGAGTTACATTTGTCATTTCGTGACGTCAGTTGATTGCGATTTTGTGTTGCAGAAATTACTTTATATTTATTTATCCTTTTATCACAGTTACAAAATGTACATTAAATAAAGAAGCAAACAAAAATCGAGGTACCTTGAGAAAGTCACAATAGCCCTTAAATGAAGATTGTTTACTTTTTATAATATCACTAAATACTTGTGAACTATTCATACCGATGTTTTTGACAAAACCTGATGTTCTCCAAATTAAACTGATCGTATCGGACATGGGCTACACGGTATCTAATTATCAAATATGGATTCCTTTGTCTTAATATAGGTATTTTCAAAAACGTGGGTTCACTAAGTTGCCTCTTTAATGTGTATCTCCTTTTTTGAAGATCGGTTCCTAAGTTTACGTTTGTTGAATTATAATATGTGTCAACTGATGTATAACATCTTAATTTCCCCGTTTTCGTGTCAGGATGAACCCTACGTATTAGAGATACAACCAGAAGACAGAGTCATTGGCGGGCCGAAATACGAAGGCTTTTGTATTGATTTGTTGGACAGGATCGCAGAGAAGCTTCACTTTAACTACACCGTAACGCCGACCAAATCGTATGGTGGTTGTAAGAACGGCTTCAAAAACTGTAACGGCATGGTCAAAGAATTGGTGGAAAGGGTAAGTCAGATATCGTCAAAAAACTGATAAAGGGAAAATATCAAACAACCATGAAGAAATAGAGAACACCGAAGCGTTAATAAAACAATAAACCAAACATAAAATCGGTTAACCATGGGGGGAATTATGAACAAAGGAAATATTTACACGGGGACTCTTGAAAAAGTGTAGGAGCTCCGGAAGAGTAGGCGTCTGCTGCTTCATCGACGACACCCGCCATGTGAACCTTGGTCAGATCCAAGTAAATCCTGGTCACATCCAAGTAAATCCTGGTCAGATCCAAGTAAATCCTGGTCAGATCCAAGTAAATCCTGGTCACATCCAAGTTAATCCTGGTCACATCCAAGTAAATCCTGGTCACATCCAAGTAAATCCTGGTCACATCCAAGTAAATCCTGGTCACATCCAAGTAAATCCTGGTCTCATCCAAGTAAATCCTGGTCATATTCAAGTAAATCTCAAGTTCCTCCGAAAATGAGAGCCGAGTCATCATTTTCAATCACAACAAGTACCTGTATGCACAAAAGTGAACATATTAAAGGCTGTCCACCTTCTTAGCATACAGGGACACAACATATCTCACAAAGGGACCAAGATGGCGACGCTTTAATGGTTTCCTTTATTCATATTTGGCCCCTAGTTTACTAGATTTTGAGGTCGGCTTATGGTTTTGTTGACGACTTGATAATCTAATTTTTCGTTACAAAAATCTAATTATCATGTATATGTACCAGTATTTAAATGTCAATATTTAAGTGCGTATGTAGTCGATAAAGCTTAATAATTTAAAAATGAAAATCTCTTGTCTTTCTTGTTAATAAATCATTGTCAATGTGTTATAATTTTAGAAGGCCGATCTGGCTGTGGCGGGAATGACAATTACATGGGCCAGAGAACAAGTTATAGACTTCACGAAACCGTTCCTCAATCTGGGTATCACTATTCTTTATAAGAAACCTGAACCGAAACCGCCAAAACTGTTCTCATTCCTGGATCCCTTGTCCATCGACGTTTGGATATACATGTGTGCCATTTACCTGTGTGTAAGCTTCATGCTGTTTCTGATCGCACGGTTTACCCCGTATGAGTGGTGTAACCCCCATCCTTGTAACCAGGACGCTGACGTGGTAGAAAACCAGTTCTCCGTTCTAAATAGTCTTTGGTTCACCATCGGTGCTCTTATGCAGCAAGGTAATTATGGTTTGGACAGTAGATAACCCAAATTTCTGGCGTATTGGCCGCGGGCTATACGAATTTTAACATAGAAAAATGCCTAATTAAATGTTTTATTAAAAACTAAAAAAGGGTGCGGGCTATGTGCTGGCTATGTGCGGGCTGTGCGATATCTGTCCAATCTGAAGTGGTTTACTTTTAATAATGCACATTTTAGTAGTACACGATTTGAAATTATACAGAACTAGTTTAATTTTACTTCTAAATTCATAAATTAAAGGGGTTTTACGCACCTGACCCTTCTGCTTCTACATTAGTTTAAAATTTTTGGATTCCCACCTTTTGGCCCCTAGCATCACTGAGGAGTCCTAGGAGGACGAAACAGCTGTATGGTGTAGTTTAATTCATTTTTTCGGCATGGTGTATCTATTACTAAATTTGAAATTTGATAAAATAATTTGAAAACGTTGTATTTCAAAATGAACATCTAAAACAAAAAATTTTTTTGTAGTTACACTCGGGAATAGTCGTAATGTGGAATCGTCAAGTAAATGCAACGTACATGTATAGAATAAATGCCTGACATCGTCGAATTCCTGTAAAAGTATATTTAACATAGTATCAGTCAAAATTTAGCAAATAGAACGCAGCCAATATGCCGGAGTGGACTATCTGAAGATTTCAAATAATAAAAATGATATTATTGGGTGTGGCGGCTATAGAAAGGAGCAGGCAAGGGATTATGGTACATCGTTTGGGCATACATGTTTATATATATATATTTTTTTTTTTTTAAATGTTTATTTTTTTTATAAATCAAAGACAATAATGAATGTTTCTTTTTTTGAGCAAAGTTTTTGACACTTATTAAGTTTTTGTGGTACAATGAAGAGTATTTTGACGCCCGCACCTGTCAGGTTGTCAAGATGAATATTTAAGATTGATGATTTCTTGTCTGATATTATAATGCGTTTTGTTAACATTGTGTCAATATCTACGGTATATGCGCCATTATCCTACCAAGGAAACATATTATGTTGTTGTTCTAACATGATATTATCTTACTTTTGCCTACGCACTAATATTATTTTCTATTCTCAGGTTGTGAAATAGCCCCTTGTGCAATATCAACTCGACTTGTAGCAGGCATTTGGTGGTTTTTCACGTTGATCATGATATCGTCGTACACTGCTAATTTGGCTGCTTTCCTCACTGTTGAGAGAATGGTCTCCGAAATCACCAGCGTCGAAGACCTTGCAAAACAGACAAAGATCAAATACGGAACGCTGAATGGCGGAAGCACAAAAAACTTCTTTGCGGTATGTTGGTATATATACCCATGATTGTATTTGTAACAGATAGAAATAGCTTTAATCGTGGATTTAAAAGAAAATGGTGAGATGAACATGCCAAATAAAACTTCATTGCTGAATTTCACGAGCATGTCGCTTAATATTTACTGTTCATTTGATAAGTTTTCAAAATACATTGTACATACAAATGATTTTCAAGGAATGATGCATTTTGAATGAGGATTGCATATTTTGTTTATCCATATTGCCGGGAAAACGTACTATTTCTGTGTATTGGTAAATTTGAAGGAATAAATGTGGATACGAGGGTAGGAAGTACATTGTCATTGCCATTCAGTAAACAGGGTAAATATCTATTCATTTTTTTCTGAACTCTGCAGAAATCTGGTTTCCGAATAAATATCTTCTTATTCTCTCGCTTTACATGGCGGGTGTCGTCGATGAAGCAGAAGACGCTTACTCTTCGGGAACACCTGGTCTTATTCTCTCGTACTTTTACAAGGGTCTCCATGTTAATCTTTCCTTTGTTCCTATTTTGCCCCTTATTTAATCGATTTTGAGTTCGGATTATGGTTTTGTTGACGCATGGTATTCTCTGTTTTTTTTCAGAGCTCCAAATTTCCAATCTACCAAAGAATGTGGAACTTCATGAAATCGGCAGATCCTAGTGTATTTGTCAATGAATCAGATAATGGAATCGCCCGTGTGAAACAGGGACAGTACGCTTTCTTTGCCGAATCCACTAAAGTCGAATACGAAATCGAGAGGGAGTGTTCCTTGATGCAGGTCGGTGGCTGGCTGGATTCTAAAGGATACGGTATAGCTTTGCCTAGAGGTAATTGGTACTTAAGGGCTGCTAAAATGTATGTAAGGAAGCTCATAATAAACGTTATTTTACCTGGTCCTTTTCCAACAGTAAATGATAATGTCGCCTATTGTATATAACTAAATGCAGATAGATGACCGATGAACAGTATAATGACATTTCAAAAACATGTCATTGCTAACGGTAAAGAGTACCGATTAAACCAGATGCGAAATATGAACAAAGGACATATTTAGATGGAGACCTTTGTAATAGTAGAAGAAAATAAGACCAGGTGCTCCGGAAGAGTAAGCGTCTTTTGCCCCATCGACGACATCCGCCATGTAAATCTTTGTCACATCCAAGTAAACATCAAGTTCTGTAAACGCGAAACGAGTATCATTGTCAATCACAACAAGTAAACAAACTAATGAGCATACTTAAATTTCATTTGCAACAATTAATGATAAGTTCAACTTTTTGTTTTTAACCAAAAATATTTTTCTTAACAAGCAATATACACATTAAAATGACTGATTAATATTTTTATTACCACAATATATTTATTATTATTCACTTTTTATTTGTCTGTTGTGTTAACACGGAAGTATGGAATTTGAGACATCTAGCGGTAACATCCGTAACTACTATACATATGGGAGACAACTTTTATAGTATCTGGTGCTTCGTTCAGCGTACTAGGGTTAATAATTTTTCATACATGTATATTAACAACTGTGTTGGCATCTATAATTGCATTTTACAGATTCCACTTTTTACTTTTCATTTTTAACGATTCGCAAATACTGATAAACTAGAAAAATTCGCCCTTATTTTATTTTCGCCCTTTTCGCCCAACAATGGATGGACGCACTCAATACTGGGCGAATACTTTACTAAGCAAAAGCTTGCGTCTTATATTACATGAACGTTTATCTACATTTGAAAGGGCGAATTCAAAACAGAGTGAACTCTATCTTTTCGTGAGAGGACGAAATAAAGGAAGGGCAAACGTTTTATAGCATTTCTGTAACGCTTCCTTCAGGACTTTGATGAAACACATTGGTTAAACAGATTTAAATTACTCTTTTCGCAGATTCACCATACAGAGATCCTATTTCAAACGCGATTCTGAAGCTACAAGAAGATCAGGAGATTCACAAGATGTACAATACATGGTGGAAAGAGAAATACGGAGGCGGGAAGTGTGAGACTGGTGAACCAAAGGCAGCTAGTGCTGCTCTTGGCGTGAAACACGTGGGTGGTGTTTTCGTTGTTCTGATTGGTGGAATGGCGGCAGGAGTTTGTGTGGCTATATGTGAATTCATATACAATTCTAGGAAAAATGCTCGCGAAGACAAGGTAATGACATCATGTAGTATAACATATACTTATGATTTCATCAAAGTTTTAATATAGTTCTCTCTCTCAGGTCTAGGTAAAACGTCTGGCTTACTATTTTTTCAAATTTTATGTCAATAACTTTGTATTAAAGCCGATCCGGCCGTACGATGTCATGGCACAAAGTCAATAATATGTCCTCTTTCCCCTTAAACACTGACATTTCATACACGACTTATCAAAGACCAAGGGTCATTATATATAACACCCATCTTACTGGTACGGATCAAGGCTACGAAGACTGCCGAATTATGTAACATATACACGCATAAGGTCATCAGTAAAATGTATTAAAATCATGTATCAAGCAATGTTAAATGCTCGAAGTGTATCCGCTCAGTTTTAGGCAAACTGTTTCTCTTATTGCCATTGTAAAATAAGCTATCAATAAAAAAATACATATATATAATATGCGATTAATCATATCTTAATCCTAGGAAATAATGTGACTTTTTTTTTTCATGCATAATATACTCAAACTGTATTGTTGCAAAAAATATATTTTTTTAAGCAAATGCATATGTTTGATGATGTCATCTATCTGCATTGCTAAACAATGAACTACTATAGTTGGTGTTCATATTGCCAATGAATGGCAACTAAATGCAGTTGAATTAACCATATTTTGAATATATTATTCTAATTAAAAATAAATTACACTTTTTATTTCACAGTATTTAACTCAGATAATGTATCTATCGCATATGTACAATCAATAGAACAGCCAGAGAGCGAAAACGGTCATTATCCTTAGTACAATTATGACGTCATAATTTGGATGACGTCAGCAATCAGGCAATTGTATTCATACATTGCGAATGTCAACTGAATTCGATAGGGCTAAGCCTATGCAATAGAAAATATACATAGGTCAATTTCATATAGATACAGTAGTTGTTGTGTAGTGTTTGTTTAGTATGTGCCTTTAGAATGATAGGAATCAATATTATATTTCTGTTATTTTCGTATATTTAATCTACGAGGTCTTGCATTTTGCTTCAATAACGTTTCGTGCATGTTTTTCCAGCAGACCGACAGACCAGCAGTAAGTAGCCTGGTGATAAAGAAATTACTAGTAATACACTGTGTGATATGCCTTACATTACATAGGCAAAGATTTCTTTTAGAAACTGCGGTTTTATCTACAAGAATGTGCAATAATACTGATTGCTTGAAAACAGTGTTATCGTTTTTCTGAAATTGATTTTATATTTTTAAGTGCTATCGCTATTGGTGGATGTAACTAAACATTTAAGCTTGCAAAACTGTGAAAGAAAATTTGAATTTTAAACTTAAAGCTATCATGCAGGTACAAAAATGGAATAAATACCCAATACCTGGACAAGGCATACAAGTATTTGATTCACGTGTGTAATTTTATAAAAAAAACACATCTTCACCTGCTCAAATGTGATACTAATTGTTGTTGTGTGATTTTAAAAACGTGTGTATCACATTTACATTATGTAAAACAGCATTTACAAAGGGAAATATCCTCCATGCTGATTTCTTTGTGGTTTTTAAGTTCTGGAGTCGGTGGTGTCTGCATAATATAGTAGTGCTGCCTAGTAATCTAAATTAACATTTTTAATGTTTTGTTTTTACATGATATTATATTTTAATGAGCCATTACTTGCAACTCAGTCTTCTACAATCGAACGATCAGCATAACTTGTGTAATATGAGTTAGTATATATGTCAACACTTCATTTTGACCAAGATTTACATGGCGGGGGTTGTCGATGAATCAGAAGACGCTTACTCTTCTGGAACACCTGGTCTTATTATCTAGTACGTTTACGAGGGTTTTCATGTAAATCTTTCCTTTGTTCCTAGTTTGCCTGTAGTGGTTTTGTTGAATCTTTAGTATTCCCTGATTGTTGTTTGTTTTTGTTTTTATATTTCAGAGTATGTTGATATGGTTTCATATGATAATTATATAAGTCGTGGTTCTCTTTCAAATATCATCATAAAAGAGTACAATTCTTCTTTATTTTTCAGCAATCATTGTGCTCTGAAATGGCTGAGGAGTTTATGTTTGCCGTACGATGTTTTGGATCTTCCACAAAACCAGTCAAGCGTGCGCCGGAAAATGATATTGTGGATAACGGTCTCCAGTTTATGCCTCTGAGTGACAATAACTATGGCCAAAATAGCATAGGAGGGAAAGAAGCATACGCATAGAGATTACACGATAACACAATGTATCTAGTGTCACCACAGAGGGCAACGAGTGATATTTAATAAATAAATAAATGCTGTAATTTCTAAGAGAAATATTTGTTATACATGTGCCCTTTCAGATATATTTCAATTTTTGGACTGTTTTGTTTCACTTTTGAAAAAAAATATGACCTGATGAACTTTAAATACATACCTTGTATGTTTCATTTTTCTCGCAGATTTAGATCCAAATTTTGGTAAAGGAAAATGACTTTTGTTAATCAAAACAAATGGTATTGTGTATATGTTACACTAATATGTGATGAAGTGTATGCGGATGTACACATATGCACACTTCATTAACACAGATATATAGAAATCCAGACTTGATCTAGCACACAAATTTCACACAACCAGATTATCGTTTTTCGTTAGAAAACAGTTCGCTGAGAAGTAAATATATATTTCTTACCTTGAGAGAAATTTGAGAGATGTTTTCAATTTGCGGCCGTATTCACGTATTACGGCATACATATGTCACGACAATAGCGGCTTGAAATTCGATGATTTACAACCGTCAGCATATAAGTATGCATAAAGATGGATGTTAAATGTTTGGAGTAGTCTACATGTTTGGTAAGCTCGGGAGTTTAGATTCGTGTGTGTATAGTGTGATAACTCTATAATACTGACAAGGGTACAACATTACAAACAATTGTCAGTAAACAAAATATGTTAATAAGTCAGTTTATCCCACACTAAAATGTTTATACGTATAGGTTATTGTAACACATACGGTTAACATGCAATACATGATTGAAATGATAAATATGCCATGTGCCTTATTGTACCTATTGTATAACTTTGAACAAGTGCACATACAGATTTCTGATTTTTGTAGTATTGAAAATGCGTAACCATACACTAGACAACAAAAACATAGTGCTGATAAATATTACCTTGTTATGCGGTTTTATGTTTTATTAAGAGTTTTGTTGGTGTTCAGAAATCATTGGTTTTAAGTTCTGCTGTCCAACAAATTTCGTCATCTACAACCGTCATCTACAAACGTCATCTTCAAACGTCTTCTCCTTTCAAAATATTCAATTCCATCGCTGAGTTCGGCTTGCTTTCATTTAATGATGATTTGCACTTTTCCGAGCTGATTGCTTAAATCAGTGATTAGTTCATGATTGCAAAGCCTATAACGATAAGATCATGATTACATATAGCCTACAATGTACCACGATAAGATCATGATTACATGTACATATAGCCTACAATGTACCACGATAAGATCATGATTACATGTACATATAGCCTACAATGTACCACGATAAGATCATGATTACATGTACATATAGCCTACAATGTACCACGATAAGTTCATGATTACATGTACATATAGCCTACAATGTACCACGATAAGTTCATGATTACATATAGCCTACAATGTACCACGATAAGATCATGATTACATGTACATATAGCCTACAATGTACCACGATAAGTTCATGATTACATATAGCCTACAATGTACCACGATAAGTTCATGATTACATAGCCTACATAATAAGCTACTATTAATGATCGCTTGCTTACATACATGTATGTATACATCATGCTTTTAGTTATATTCGTATTTCCAAACATTTCTATGTTTTTATGTAATATTTGACTGTGATTTTGTATCTTTAGTTATAGTTTTAACATTCATTTTAAATTATACAAATTCCGAATGATATTGAACATTTTTTGTAAATCCCGTCCTATTTTATCTTAATGGAGTTTTTTTAGTGCTCTCTGAACTTTACTGAACTATGTTAAAGTTTAACGTTTCCCCCGAGTTGATATGCACAGAAGAATGTTTTTCTTAATGTGCATTGTTCATTTGTGAGATAATGTTTTCATTTTACAATGTTGGAAATGCTTAATGTTATATTGAGTAGCATCGAACACGTAGCATAAACCTATGTATAACATCACACATCTTGTTTTACTCAAGGCATGTAATATAAAGAGATTACCAGGCAGGGTTGAAGATATTTTCTCCTCTTCCACGACTTCTTAGGACATTACTTCCCGTTTTCCAAGTGTTACTGTAAAAAACAATATTTTTGCGCCTGGACATTTTCGCTTAGTCAGCCTTCAAACTGTTCGCGGTGTAAAACTTTTCGCGCTGTCAGTCGTACTGTTTTGCGCTGTGTACCTATAAGACTATTATACACTGTAGAGTTTGAGTAGTTTTATAAATGTTCGCGTGTGGATACATTCGCGGAGGTTTAGTGAAAGCGAAATAAACAAAATTGTCCACATCGCGAACAATTCAACTTTTACAGTATCCAGACAACATTTGACCTCACTGTATGATACCTTCTATGTATTTTTTGTATGGATATTAACGTTTCATTGGACACACGTGTCAAATGCTGCTTTAGCGGAAATCATTCATTATTTAATACAAGATTATCGGCCTCTAACCAATTTTATATTCCCACCACAGGAACAAATTATCTAAAGCGTTCGTTGTTGTACACAAGCTCTGTGTTACGTTACTCTGTTTAGAATGAATGATTATCTTAAATATTCTTACAATGTTGATGCTTTTCAATGTTAACACTTACAGGATTTGTTCTCAAGGTTATCGTCCTTTATTGACATTACTGCATCTGTGATACCTATTGTCAAAAGTATGTGCGTATTACTATCCATTCAAGTTATTTTTCTATTATTCATACTATTCATTCATGTAAATTCACTATGATAATTAATATAAATATATTTATTGATGTAGGGTCATATAGTAAATTGTACATGTTTAAATATGTAACCCTGGATAAATAAATTATATTATTATTATGTAATGTACGGTCGATCCAGTTTCATCGTGAATTTCATCATGTTTTTATCTACTTTATTAGGTCCAGATGATATGTTTAGCGTGTACCTTGTGTGAATAAAACTTGGAAGGAGACATGAAAAGTTTATTTTTGTACACAAACAAACAAAAAACATAATCGGTTCCCCAAAATGATAAAAAAAATTCGAAAGGTCTTTGAGGCATTCTTGAATTTAAAATCTTGATAATTAGTTTGAAAAACAAATACCGAGATTAAGTGCCTCCCTTAAGTGACCGATCAGTAACGAATTTTATATCATAAAAAGGTAACTCCTACAATTGCTTTGATATTGTTTTAGTGTCTTCTTCTCTGGTTAAATTGCATCGTCTCTTTCTTATCAAATACCTTGCTCATTGTCAACAATACATCCGGAATTCTTGAAAATGTAGAATTAAAATTTGTTATACAAATTTCATAGATATGTTTACTGAATATTCAGGAAGCTAATTAATGTTATGCCAAACGCTAATTAAACATGTTTTCCTCGCGGTACATGTGTGGATGGTTAGGAATTAGAGTCACTGTATAACTTATATGTATTTCAAACAAACGTCCAAACTATGTTGTATACATGTGTTCTAACTTGTTATAACGTTTACCGTTTCCCAATTGTTATTGAACAATAAAACACGTTTAAATCATTGTGTCCTCTGTTATAAGTTTCCTAATACTATCATAACATTAAGCCAGAAATAGTGCTCGATACAATAATTGTTTGGTATTATAAAATCAATCAACTAAACTGGCTATATGTATCTAATTGTCTACTGGAAACCAGCTTATTTTTGAGTTTGGTTAATTTTCGCGTATTTCGCGATTAATTAAAATTGGCCAAATTAATCGACGCGAAATATAGTTTCATTCAGAAGTATATATCATCTGTATAGAAGTGCTGCATTGCATTGTACATAGGAATGATGACCGTATTTAAAACGAAGTTAAATCACCGCGAAATAGTCGTTTAATTTGAAAACGCGAAAATAAGTCACCGCGAAATTAAGTCGCCGCGAAAATAAGTTGGTTGACAGTAATTCTAGAGAGCACTAGACAATCTGCATGGTGAGGGCGAATGGGGGGTTGAGGGGATTCACATTTTAAGAGAAAAGTGGAGATTCTGATGTAAGGAACCTTCACTGGGACGAACAAGGAAAGGAAGTTGCACAAAGAAGAAGAAGAAAGGGGTCTAGTTACACTGGTTAGTGTTGAGGGCTTTGTATGCTATTACAGCTAAGTATCTTTCTCTAAGAGCGTTAACAATGAAAAAGGTGAGAATGTTTACTTCTTTGGCAAAAGAAATAGCAGTTCATTATTTCATGAAAGGTTACATTATGTACATGAATATCGATAATATATATAATATATTGCTGCGGAACAAAATAACATTACAATTTACACAGTGCTATGTTTTCAGGGTCGGAACTTCATACGTTGTATTTCTTTACATAATAATAGAATGAGAAAGTAAATATATCTACAGAAAGGACAACACAACATGTCTAGATAGGGAATGTATCATATCACAATTGTTTATCTCTATAATACTCACTAAGTTGAATTATCCTTAACGTTCCTGTACATTGAAGCTGAAAAGAAGATAATAGGTTGAACTCCAATCAATATTTATCAGCTTGTTTTCCGATCATCACTGAATATAAAGCAAAATTCTGATTACGCAAACGTATATCTAATAAATTTCAAAAAATCTTACCAAACGACAGCACATGGCAAAAAGAAAAAAGGAAACTTGATGAACTTCATTCGGTTTATTTATTCTAGGAACACAGTTGATATTTGTTTTCATTGAAAAGTTAGAAAAAGTAAATGTAAATCTTTGTCACATCAAAAAAAGTAAACACCAAGTTCTCAAAACGAGAACCGAGTATCATTGTCAATCACAACATTTTAATACACTAATGAGCATACTCAGAAACGTTCTCAATGAGACAAGATGACGACCATAAAACTTGCCCATAGTTCTGATCAACCTGCATCTCTCGAATCCTTATGTTGCTAGTTTGTTTGTCAGCAGTCAACATCGATCAAGAAAATCACGATACCTAGAGCAAGCTCTAGAATATCGAATCAACTGCGACATGTAAGCACCATAGGTTGGAGAAGCAGGTATGTAAGCTGTCCATGTTGGTCGTTGTTTAAGTAGAGATCGAGGTAAGCAGCTGATGTAGAAGAGTCTGTTGGGTCCTTTATTCCATGTTCAGAAGAATATATACGATCGACGTGGTCAGCAAACTTCTTGTTGTTTATAGACAACACATCGTCGATATATCTGAAAGTGAAATTAAAAAAATTGGCAAGGTTTTTGTTAACTGTCTTGATTAACTCTTCCACAAATTTAGCCTCGTATGAAAGCAAAAACAAGTCAACTAAGAGTTGGGCACATTTTGTTCCCATTGGAATGCCAACAGTCTGCTGGAAAATCTTTCCTCCGAACTCAACAAAAAAATTGTCGACCAGGAATTCAATCATCCTTACTATATCGTCTTCATGATATTTCCTTTTGTCGTGTTTTGAAATATGTGGATTTCCACCCACATATTGTAATGTTGTCAAACGTGAATATTACGCGTATTTAATTAAAACAAATTACACAACATGCTAAGTGATTCATGGAATATTTTCAGTGATGCATTTGTAAAGTGTTATATTGAAAAATATATATTAGTCTGTGATGTATTGAAAACAATTGTTTGAATATAACGAATCAATCAACGATCGACCCGGTCTAGATCCGTCACATTCCTCCCTCCTTTAACAACGTCTTCGACCCCGACGACATAAGATTTACAACCTAGGTCACGGCCCCAAATGTAACAGGAGAGGAAAAAATGCACGGCCAGACCGGGATTCGAACCCGGGACCTTCCGAAATCTAGACAGACGCTTAACCAATTGAGCTATCTTGTCGCCGACGATCGACTCGGTCTAGATCCGTATTGTTTGCTATGCTTGCGATCATCGTTCCCGGAATTAATTCCTGTATTACTGGCTAGGATACCTCTGTTATCCTCATAGTGAACAATGTCCTGTTATGGAAGGTTACAGTATGACGTCACGACTAACATATTGCGTCATCAACAACTTATAACAGAAATTCAATTTTCTAATTAAGATCAAATAATGATGGTGATGACGAGTACGTCGTGTGTAAACGACTAGACAGCGACGTAGAAGTCTACAGACACAGTGACCATGGCCTGAAGTATCCTACTGGTATCGGACTGGACCGTGATAACAATGTATACGTGTGTGGATATACCTCCGGCAATGTTTACATTATTTCACCTGACGTACTAGGGGGGAAGGTACTTGTTTCCGGTCTCTTTGATATAAAAAAACATCTAGGATTATTGTCCACCCCAACAAACACAAGTTCGTTGTAACTTCCTTCGGGAAATCAAGCATTGACAGTATACCTGGAATACATTGTTCTTCTGCGTAATACAATGTATCATAAACTAGTCTAGAGTCTTCCCGTTCATAGTTTGTCTAAAAATGTGAACAGATAACTTTTATAAACTGACAGTCAGCTTACCTCTCATATACCTCGAAACATGGAGACAGAATAAATGTATATAGATGTATACATTGTCAATATATAAACATGTATACAATGTCAATATATATATATGTATACAATTTCAATGTATATAGATGTGTACATTGTCAATGTATATACATGTATACAGTGTCAATGTATATACATGTATACAGTGTCAATGTATATCGATGTATACAGTGTCAATGTATATACATGTTTACAGTGTCAATGTATATACATGTACCGGAGATTCTTGTGTTTTGCCCGCTCGTTTGTAAAGCCCGCAGAACATATTGCACGTGGGACATTTACAATCACGGAATATAAAGTAAAACTAGCTAAACTATCACAAGAATTCTATTGCTTATGTCAGGCGCCAACCCTTTACTAGTATTTACTTAAGCTGTATTTATAAAACCGGTTACCCAAAGTCGATCAATCCTCTGAATTAAGTATCTTTAAACTGCCGCTCGGTGAAGAATAAGTCGTTGTCCATCAGAGATTTTATAACATCTCATGACATTGACATTCTTGCCCTGACAGAAACCTGGTTAGGTTCAGTTATCGATGACCAAGTTCTTGCTGAGCTGATACCAACTGGCTATGGATTCATCCACAATGCTAGAGACGGCAGACGTGGTGGTGGTGTGGCTGTTCTGTTTAAGAAAGGCGCAAGACGGCAGACGTGGTGGTGGTGTGGCTGTTCTGTTTAAGAAAGGCCTAAGTGTGAAAAATCTCTCTCATAGCCATGATGAAGTATTCACAAACTTTGAGCACATGACTTGCTCTGTCATTGCCGATGATGAACAGTTTAGGTTGTGCATCATTTACAGGCCTCCTCCATCTAAAACAGAACGGTCTCAGAAATACTGTATTTTTTGACGAATGGTCTACCTTTTTAGACCACCAGGTTGTTGTGCCACAAGAGATAGTTATCACGGGGGACCTTAATTTTCACTTGGACAATCTTTCTAATGCTGATGCTCGTCAGTTCTCAGGGCTACGTCAGTCTAGAGGTCTGATTCAGCATGTGACAGAAGCTACACACACCCACGGCCACACACTTGATGTGGTCATAACAAGGGAAGAAAACTTTGTCATTCATAGAGCGATTTCAGTTATTGATCCATGTCTAAGTGATGTAAAGGGAAACCCCTCTGGTGATCATTTTGCTATCCGAGCACCACTGAATTGTAGAAGGCCAGCTCGTATCAGGAAAAAGGTGAGCTTCCGGAAATTCCGAGAAATTTCGATACCAGATTTCAACAACGATATCCAGTCTTCTTCTGCCCTTCAATCTACCGAAGGTGGGGTTGATGAACTTGTTGAAGCATACACATCTGGTATAGAAACCCTTATTGCAAAGCATGCACCTCTACAAACTAAGGTGATCACCATGAGACTTAAATCACCGTGGTACAATGAAAATCTGCGCGAGGTCAAACAGAATCGCAGAAGAGCAAAAAGACGTTGGCGAAGGACCAAATTGGCCGTTCACCATCCGATTTATAGGAACCAATGTCGGTTAGTTGGTTCACTTCTCGTTCAATCAAAGAAGACTTATCATTCAGAAAAGATCGAAGAATGTGGTAAGGACACCAGGCAGCTTTTTAGACTCACAAAAACTCTAATGGGTCAAAAAGGTGAAATCACCCTGCCAAGCTGTACATCTGACAAAGACTTGTCAAACAAGTTCAGCGATTTCTTTCTGAATAAGATCAACACGATTAGAAGAAACATTGACGAAGTGAATTCGACAACTGACAACGATGTATCTGTCATGAGTGCTGACATTCAATTTGACGGGAACCATTGTCAGAGCTCACTCCAACAACTCCGGATGAACTACGCAGAATCACTTAGACATCGCAATCAAAATCATGTGAGCTTGACCCCTTCCAACAGACCTTCTAAAAAAATGTCTTGAAGCACTGCTTCCTTTCATAACATCAATCATAAATAAATCATTGTCTGAGTCAAAGGTTCCATTGTGTTTCAAGAAAGCACACTGTTATGCTGATGACACACAGATCTACATGGTCATCAGACCACAGGACAGCTGGGACACCATATCAGAAAATCTGGAAGCTTGTCTGACAGACATCAGAAGCTGGATGAATGCCAACATGCTAAAGCTAAATCAGGAAAAGACGGAAGTGATCGTCTTTTCTCCAAAGTGTAAGCAATCAACGGCTCTCCAGCTCAAGGTCGGAACAAGTACTGTAGAGGCTGTCCCAACTGTTACAAATCTAGGGTTGTACTTTGATAGTTCACTGAACATGGAGAAACAGTGAATGCTATTACCAAATCCTGTTACTACCAGATCAGGAACATCGGCTGTATACGGCAGTTTATAACTGCCGATGCATGCAAGATTTTGGTTCATTCACTTGTTACCTCACGACTGGACTATGGAAATGCCCTACTCTGTGGTATATCTTACAAATTGACAAGTCGCCTACAGAAGGTCCAGAACACGGCAGCACGTCTCGTTTCTCGAGTTAGAAAGAGAGAACACATCACTCCTGTTCTGTATTCATTGCACTGGTTACCTGTGAAATACAGGTCACAATACAAAATCTTGGTATACACATACAAGACACTTGATGAAACAGCTCCCCAGTACATACGGGAGCTAGTTACCCTGTATCAGCCGTCACGATCACTGAGATCGGAGACAGAATCATTGTTGTGTGTCCCAAAATCTCGTACTGTGACCTAAGAAACCGGTGTTTTGGGAAAGTTTCGGCCAAGTTGTGGAATAGATTACCATCCGCTATCCCAAAAACAAATACCCTGGCCAAATTCAAGAAACATCTGAAGACGTACTTTTTCACGTCTGCATATTAGGGTATCAACTTAAACGATATGTATATACTGACATTTGTTTATCTACAGTAGATGTAGTTCGTATTTCTGTGCATTTTTTTTTTTTTACTATTATCACATTAGCTTAGATTGTAATAACTTCTTCATTTATGCAGTGCAAGTATCAAATTAGTATCTACATGTTGTGAAGTGCTTTAGAATAATTTTACAAATTATATAGAGCGCTATATAAATGTTGTATATTATTATTATTATTATTAACTTGACATGTTCACACTAGTTGTATTCCTGATTGTCATTGCTCTAACATTTGGTAACGTGAGACTTTTCGAAATTTATTTATTAGAGAATACCAAAACCATAATCCGATCTCAAAATCGATTCAACTAGGGGCAAAATATGAACAAAGGAAAGATTAACATGGAGACTCTCGTAAAAGAATTTAGATGTCTATTTTCAAATATAATTTTTTCAGAATATGTATTATGTTGAAAAATTAAACAATTTCGTATTGACTAAACATCACATAGACCGCACTTTTTTAGTTTTCGAAAAAAAACGTCTTCAACATATGCTTAAAATAATATAGTCTGCGGGCAATACGCAAGAAAAAAAATCATAGAATACCAAAGCGTTAACCAAACCATAATCCGAACTCAATATCGATTCAACTAGGGGCAAAATATGAACAAAGGAAAGATTAACATGGAGACTCTCGTAAAAGAATTTAGATGTCTATTTTCAAATATAAATTTTTCAGAATATGTATTATGTTGAAAAATTAAACAATTTCATATTGACTAAACATCACATAGACCGCACTTTTTAGTTTTCGAAAAAAAAACGTCTTCAACATATGCTTAAAATTATATAGTCCGCGGGCAATACGCAAGAAAAAAAATCATAGAATACCAAAGCGTTAACCAAACCATAATCCGAACTCAAAATCGTTTAAACAAGGGGCAAAATAGGAACAAAGGAAATATTTACATGGAGACTCTCGTAAAAGCACAAGAGAATAAGACCAGGTGTTCGGGAAAAGAGAGCGTCTTCTGCTTCATCGACCACATCCGCCATGTAAATCTTAATCACATCCAAGTAAGCATCAATCCTCAAAATGAAAACAGGGTCATCATTGTCATCAGAACAGGTAAACACACTAACAAGCAAACTCAAAAACGTCCATCTTCATATCACACAAAGATATAGAATATTTCTCGATGAGATCAAGATGGCGACCATAAAACTTGCCCATAGTCTTCATCAACCTGCATTTCTCGAATCCCTATGCCGTAAGTTTGTTCGTCAGCAGTTGACATCAGCACAAGAAATTACAGTATCAGTGTGGCAAACTAAACCAAGTGCTTACCAGGTTGTGCGTTCATTACGCGTCACAAAGTCATTTCCTCAATGTTCATATTCGATAAGCGACATTTTAGTTCCATATTAAAAGAAAATCTGGAATCAATTAAAATTCTTCAATATAAAGACATAATATACATGTAGGTATGTTTATGTATGGTGTCATCGCTTGAGGTATTACCAATTTATTTTGGAGTTATCTCCCCTTTTTGGAAATACCCAGACAGATAAAAAAAAAGAACAGCTATCATCATATCAACATCTATCAAGGTAAATATTGGACGAAAACATGCAGTGTTTAGTAAGCTATCGTATCTATGAATCACGTTAAGTATCATGTATGTATTTAGATAAACATAATCCCTCAGACAGTGAACACAGACACGTACGTGGTAATGCAGTGAAACCTATAATGTAGGTAAATACAACACGGAAGTACCCCGGAATTAGTGCGTAAAATTTGAACATAACAAACATATAGAGGTTACATAGCTACATTAGCATCAGTCCTCTTCAATGTTGTTAAATGTTTACAGGATTCATCTGAGCAACTGAGCTTGACCTTTGTAAGAAAAATCCCTGGTACTGCTTGATTTGCCTTATGACCTTATGTGGTCGTAATCCAAGTAGGCATAAACATTTGCTCAGATGAGCTTTAATTTGGAATATATGATCCTTCCGCACTACCCCCGTCCTTCTATACATACCACACATAACACCTTCCATTAAGTACTATTGTTATGTCTAAAGAGCTCAACGAAGTCATTTTTGCCATTGACTGGTAATCAGGTTTAACGTTTATAAATATATGTGTGTCACTACACATATGCCGTAACACGACAGTCGATTACAGATACAATGGTAGACCATGTTGGTAACTTAACTACATTCATAAATATGTGTTTACAACGTGACCGTCATGTTATCCAGTATCCTTACCTAGGTAAGAATAGAAGAATTTCCAGCAAGATAATTTATCATATGATAAAATTTACTTGGGGGAGTAGAAATGTTTTATTTAATGCTAATTTCAAATAAAGGAAAAAAATGAAATATCTGATATTTCAATCCATACCAGTATACTGATTTAGTAAAGGAACGTTAGATTTTGCATTTACAAAGTAGATTTTTGTCTCAGTGGTCACAAACGAACATGTAGCGCTACAGATTATGTGCTTATTTTCATGTGGTAACAATAGCAAATTAGATAAGGACGTATGATTCACAAGAAAGGAATTAATCAAACGTTAGTTGCAACATAATTTGCAGGTTTTAAATGAATTATGAGAATAATTTCAAATAGGTTAATATCATTAAAATACTAATTTACGTCTTACAAATTTGAATCTTTTAATTATGAAATCTGAAGAGCGATATTTGTTTACATTTTCCAGTAATTTCCCTAGACCCAGCATGGTTGAAGCCTGCACTGCACCAGAATACAAGTGTTTGTTGTGTCTGAAGCCGTACAACCAGCCGAGGGAGCTACCGTGTAGTCACACATTCTGTTGTCCGTGTCTGACGTCATATATTAAAAAAGAGCACAGGACGGCAGACGAGGACCGGCACTACTTTCCGTGTCCCGTCTGTGATAGACCAACAAGTCCTATTGACGTCAGTACGGACGTAAATGTCTGGGGGACCACATTTCAAACAAACAATCTGTTCATCAATCCCACAGCAAAGACGTCGGATGACCAGAACTGTGAAGCTTGTCGACGAGCTGGGGAATCTAATCCTGCTGTTGTTTGGTGTACTTACTGCGCAGAGATGCTCTGTAAACAATGTAGAACATTTCACGAACGAATCAAAGTGACAGCAAAACATCGACTTGTTCCAAGTAAAGAGGGCGGATTTGTCGAAACAACGGTTAAGAACTGTCCTAACCACGAAGGACAGCGCCTGGATGTCTACTACCTCGATCACAGCTCCATGTGTTGTCATACTTGTGTGTCTGTTTCGCACAGAACCTGCAATCACATCAAACCAATAGATGATGTGATTAAGGCAATATTCACAGGAGAACCTTCATGCGAGACAGCATGGCAGATGATCAAAGACGAGACGGCGATGATGTTAGAGGACGGTGAGTCTGAGATGACCTCCCTTAAAACCAAAGAAAAGGAAGTATCAGTGGAGATGACGCGACAAATACAGCAAGCCAAAGACAAGCTTGATAGTCTTAACACAACGTATCAGTCGGGTCTCGCTGATAAGTGCAAAGTATACAGACAGCAACTTTCTGCCCGAATTGAATGTGTTAAGAAATTCCACACCAATGTAGATAATTGTAATAGACTAATGACTCGGTTTGACAACCAAGGTACAGATCGTCAGCGATTTGTCATTAGAGAGAAAACGAAACAACAGTTATCGGGACATTACCGTCGAATGGATCAAAACACCAAAAAGCAGCCAAACATGTTTGACCTGAAACTCAATATAGGAAATGTAACTGATGACATCATGAAGATGACAACCATCGGGAATGTTGACGTCATATCGAACATATCCTCTACCTCACAGAATGTGAATTCACGTATCGGTACCTTGCTTGGAACTCTGATGTCAACACCTTCAGCTACAAGATTGTCCGACTCTACTTCAGCCTCCGACCTCGTCGGATCTCCAACCAAACGACCGGCAGCAATTGATGTGTGGACTGGTTCCGTATCCCGTGTACTCTCGGTAGACAGCAGTTCACTGGCAAGAAGAACAAAGCCTGAATTGACAGGGGGGATATTTACTGATAACGGCGAATTACTTGTCACAGATTACAACAACAACAGACTCGTGTTGTTTGATGATGAGTATTGCTACAAAAGGAAATATAAATTGAAAGGACAACCATTTGATGTAACGCACGGGATCCATACTGATGCTTGTTAGTATCATAGACAGTGGGATTATGAGGTGTACACTACGGAACGGTCAGCTGACTGTCATCGATACAATAAGCTGTAGAGACAAGGTCTATGGAATAGCAGTTCTCGGAGATAACATCCTGGTTGGTACTGATTGTAGTGTAGAAGTTTTGTTCTCGGATGGAACATTGAAAGACTCAATACAGACGAAGACTGGATATAGCACACAGATTGCCGCATCTTCTACTACGTTTTACTACACTGATGATGTTGAAATTGCATGTAGACGACTAGACAGCGATGAAGATGATTACAGATACAGTAATCCTGGTCTGAAAAATCCTGTTGGTATCGGGTTGGATCGTGATAACAATGTGTATTTATGTGGGTATAACTCTGCCAATGTATATGTTGTTTCACCTGACGGGCCCCAGCGGAAGGAAATAGTTCCCCGACTAGCTGATATCAGGCATCCATTCGGGATAATTGTCCACCCTACCAAGCAAGAGTTTGTAGTCACATCCAATGGTGAGGCTACATCGTTTGAGTTGTATAGATTCAGTCACGATGTTGGCCCTATCCAATGAACTCATTGATATCGTTATTCGAAGTGTTACGCATTGTTACAAGGATAAAACGATCGTTAAAGACATTTATAACAAGCCAATCTTCTTTTTGTTTTTCTTCGATGAAACGAAACATTATACCATTGAAAACTAAACTAAGTAAATAAATTGAGTATTAAGATTATTTTGCCTCCTTATTGAATCATATTATTCACTATATTTCTTTTCATTCACTTTCATTCACTTCAACCAAGTACCAACAGGGGTTTCTTTCTCTTGCTTCAATGTCCTTACTTCTTCACTTTGCTTATTCGAAGGATCTCCTGTATTGTTTTCCATTTACTGATTTCCTTACAGTGCCATCTATACCAGATGTTTCCTTTACGCCAAATGCAATGATATTTGCTTCCCTTAATAGTCTTTTATTAAGTCAAAACCTTGCTGGGTAATCAAGTCTATATATATATATGTGCTTAGCTTGTTGGTATTGTCCGCTTTAGTCTACGTTGTCCGTCAAATCATGATTTCATTTTTTCCTGGAACATTCTTATTACTTCCGCTTTAATCCTTTGGGACATTATTTAAGACAATGCTACGGGGTTATTAACGGATAGCATGCTATTGGAACTATACTAATACCGTGGTATGGGGTTATGTTTTTACCACAGTACCCTGTATTATTCCACTCTCAGACCATTGTATAAACGTGTTGACTATTGGATAAATAAATGTTATATACTTTTTTTACTAGTGGTATATGATCTTCCGGACTTTTGATTGGTTGAGAAGTTAAACTTGACCGAAAATCCCGCAGTTCAATGACATGTGCGGATTGATGACGTCGTCATCGATTATTGTGGTAGAAACAGCTCACGCGACTCGTGGTTGTTGGATACGGAAAATTTATTTCACTTTTATTCTTTAAATGTTACAGCTCGCTAAAGTTCGTGTCTTTTGTAACTTAAAAAAAAATTAACTCGAATGAAACAAATTCCATATCAAACAACTACTCGTTTTGTAATCTTTATATATGCTATGGGGGTTATTTACTAAATCATAATGTTAAAGGAAATTTACAATTCTATATGGCTACCCATACACTGCTACGGGGTTATCTACCCATACAATGCAATATGGCTATCCATACACTGCTATGAGGTTATCTACCCATAAAATGCTATGAGGTTATCCACCAATACAATACTATTAGGTTATCTACTCATACAATGCTTTCAGGTTATCTACCCATACATGGCTATTAGGTTATCTACCCTTACAATGTTATGAGGTTATCTACCCTTACAATGTTATGAGGTTATCTACCCATACAATGCTATGAGGTTATCTACTCTTACAATGTTATGAGGTTATCTACCCATACAATGTTATGAGGTTATCTACCCTTACAATGTTATGAGGTTATCTACCCATACAATGTTATGAGGTTATATACTCTTACAATGTTATGAGGTTTTCTACCCATACAATGTTATAAGGTTATCTACCCATACAATGCTATTAGGTTATCTACCCATACAATGTTATAAGGTTATCTACCCATACAATGCTATTAGGTTATCTACCCATACAATGTTATGAGGTTATCTACCCATACAATGTTATGAGGTTATCTACCCATACAATGCTATGAGGTTATCTACTCTTACAATGTTATGAGGTTATCTACCCATACAATGCTATGAGGTTATCTACCCATACATGGCTATTAGGTTATCTACCCTTACAATGTTATGAGGTTATCTACCCTTACAATGTTATGAGGTTATCTACCCATACAATGTTATAAGGTTATCTACCCATACAATGCTATGAGGTTATGTACTCTTACAATGTTATGAGGTTATCTACCCATACAATGTTATGAGGTTATCTACCCATACAATGTTATGAGGTTATCTACCCATACAATGCTATGAGGTATATACTCTTACAATGTTATGAGGTTATCTACCCATACAATGCTATGAGGTTATCTACCCATACAATGTTATGAGGTTATCTACCCATACAATGCTATTAGGTTATCTACCCATACAATGTTATGAGGTTATCTACCCATACAATGTTATGAGGTTATCTACCCATACAATGCTATGAGGTTATCTACCCATACAATGCTATGAGGTTATCTACCCATACAATGTTATGAGGTTATCTACCCATACAATGCTATGAGGTTATCTACCCATACAATGTTATGAGGTTATCTACCCATACAATGTTATGAGGTTATCTACCCATACAATGTTATGAGGTTATCTACCCATACAATGTTATGAGGTTATCTACCCATACAATGCTATTAGGTTATCTACTCTTACAATGTTATGAGGTTATCTACCCATACAATGCTATGAGGTTATCTACCCATACATGGCTATTAGGTTATCTACCCTTACAATGTTATGAGGTTATCTACCCTTACAATGTTATGAGGTTATCTACCCATACAATGTTATAAGGTTATCTACCCATACAATGCTATGAGGTTATGTACTCTTACAATGTTATGAGGTTATCTACCCATACAATGTTATGAGGTTATCTACCCATACAATGTTATGAGGTTATCTACCCATACAATGCTATGAGGTTATATACTCTTACAATGTTATGAGGTTATCTACCCTTACAATGTTATGAGGTTATCTACTCTTACAATGTTATGAGGTTATCTACCCATACATTGTTATGAGGTTATCTACCCATACAATGTTATGAGGTTATCTACTTCTACAATGCTATGAGGTTATCTACCCATACAATGTTATGAGGTTATCTACCCAAACAATGCTATGAGGTTATCTACCAATACAATGCTATCAGGTTATCTACTTCTACAATGCTATGAGGTTATCTACCAATACAATGCTATGAGGTTATCTACCCATACATTGTTATGAGGTTATCTACCCATACATTGTTATGAGGTTATCTACCCTTACAATGTTATGAGGTTATCTACCCATACAATGTTACGAGGTTATCTACCCATACAATGTTATGAGGTTATCTACCCATACAATGCTATGAGGTTATCTACCCATACAATGTTATGATGTAATCTACCCATACAATGCTATGAGGTTATCTACCCATACAATGCTATGAGGTTATCTACCCATACAATGTTATGAGGTTATCTACCCATACAATGTTATGAGGTTATCTACCCATACAATGTTATGAGGTTATCTACCCATACAATGTTATGAGGTTATCTACCCATACAATGTTATGAGGTTATCTACCCATACAATGTTATGAGGTTATCTACCCATACAATGTTATGAGGTTATCTACCCATACAATGTTATGAGGTTATCTACCCATACAATGCTATGAGGTTATCTACCCATACGATGCTAGAGGTTATCGACCCATATAATGCTATGAGGTTATCGACCCATACAATGATATGAGGTTATTTACCTATACAATGCTATGAGGTTATCGACCCATACAATGCTATGAGGTTATCGACCCATACAATGATATGAGGTTATTTACCTATATCATGATATGAGGTTATCTACCCGTACAATGTTATGAGGTTATCTACCCATACAATGTTAATAAGTTATCTACCCATACAATGCTATGAGGTTATCTACCCATACAATGATATGAGGGTATCTACCGATACATTGCTATGAGGTTATCTAACCATAGAATGCTATGAGGTTATCTACCCATACAATGCTATGAGGTTATCTACCCATACAATGCTATGATGTAATATACCCATACATTGCTATGAGGTTATCTACCCGTACAATGCTATGAGGTTATCGACCCATACAATGATATGAGGTTATTTACCTATACAATGCAATGGTGGTATTTACTTATAGAATGATATGGACTTTTTACTTATGCAATATTATTTGCTTTTACAGTACAATGTACAATGATACTTGCTTTATTATACGAAAGGATATTAGGAATATTTAGGAGTTTGAAAGAAAAAAACCCATTTATTGCGGTTATTCAAAAAACATTCAAATATTGAGGACACGAATAATTCAAATCCAAACTTTTTATTTTTATCACGAGCATATTCTTCTCACAAAAACAAAGGAAATTTCCAAATCACGCAAATACAAAACCAACACATAAAACATGTACAAAATAGTGTTTTTGTATGTTCAATGACCTAACAGCTTGCAAACCATACTAGCTTAAAGGCCAACTCAGTCAAACATAGCAAACATTCGTAGTAGAGTAACTTCTCCAGGGTAATTTTATTTGATGTTACAGGTTGATTCTACAATAATTGGGAAATAGTGGGCTGAACACGATAATATAATTAGATATTGTTTACTTCTTGTTTCAATGAAAGAGGACTATTTTTTGATGAAGTGGAAGTCGTCTTCTATATTATTTCTACAGTAATGACAAACTCTTAAATTATGACGATAGTTTATTTGCCTTCCCATTTGTATAAAACGATTGTGTGAAAAAAAAAACATTTTTAAAAAGTGCAGCAGGTGTGTGTGTTACATTTGTACGTCATCATTACCTATTAAACAACACGTTCTGAGTATTATAACCTGTTAAACAACACCTTTTGAGAATTATTGCCTGTTAAACAACACATTTTGAGAATTATTGCCTGTTAAACAACACCGTCTGAGAATTATTGCCTGTTAAACAACACCTTTTGAGAATTATTACCTGTTAAACAACACCTTTTGAGAATTATTACCTATTAACCAACACCTTTTGATAATTATTACCTGTTAAACAACACCGTCTGAGAATTATTGCCTATTAAACAACACCTTTTGAGAGTTATTGCCTGTTAAACAACACCTTTTGAGAGTTATTACCTGTTAACCAACACCTTTTGAGAATTATTACCTGTTAAACAACACCGTCTGAGAGTTATTACCTGTTAAACAACACCTTTTGAGAGTTATTACCTGTTAAACAACACCTTTTGAGAACCATTACCTGTTAAACAACGTCTGTGATGAACTCATTCACCCCTTAAGAAGACTTATTTGAGTTATTCCAATGCAAAGGGTGAACAGGTTCATTATGAGATGTCAAGGGTGAATGAAGTCAGCACGAATACAAGATATGGACAAGAGAGGAAACGATCATAACAGATATTGAAAACACTACTATATATTTATAAAACGAAAATAAAATGTTAGGAAAAGGGGACAAAATAAAACTTAATAATAATTTATAGGATATTAATCAAACAAGACATTACTTTGGTTGTCATTAATCTGATAAAAATAAGGACTAAATGGTTTACAAAATTAAAATGAAAAACAGCTATCTGCATTTGATTTCATGAAAAAGGGTTTCTTTTTCTATTAGTAAACCTCATAATTCTAATCTAAATACTTTGTTAAGTATGATTGTAATTCAGAAACACGTCTTGCAAAATAAATGTATCATTAAAGAAAAAAAAATCACTATAATTATCTAGTATCATCACAAGTGCTTTCATATCACTTGTTTATGTGAAACACTAAAAAAAAGAAAGGAATAAGATGTCGCAAATCACACTTTGCAGATATCCATCTTCAACCTCCTTAGTGTTACTTAATGTCTGAAGGAACTTGAGTTTAGATAATGTGTCCATCTTTAGGCGAAGGAATGGAAGTACATCTGTTTCAGAAGTGTGACGTCATCAATTCCCAGGAGAATTCTCATTTCCTGTAGTTGACATTCCTTGAAAATTTGTTTAGTTCCTTGAAGCCTAGACAATGCTCTGTCGTACCTGTAAACAAGGCGATTAATATGAGTTTGTTAATGTCTTATAAGTAGTAAAAGAAGTAATGCTACATACGAAAGAAAAATCGTTTATCTGGTTTCCCTTTTCATAAGATAATTATAACAGGTATATCGACGATGTGTTGTCTTTATACAACAGGAAGTGTGCTGACGTAGTCGATCGTATATACTCTACTGAACTTGAGATTAATTACTAAGCTGGATGATAAACGTGACGATTTCGATTTTCCGATGGTGAACTTTCCCTTTCGTGAAAGTAGCATCCCTGCTTCTCCAGCCTATGGTGTTTACATGTTGCAGTTGGTTCGTTATTCTAGGGATTGCTTTGAATATCGGGAACTTCGTGATATATGGTTTTGTTGACGCTTTGGTATTCTCTGATATTTTATAGTTAATGCTGAAGAAATATTCCCTCAGTAATGATGATATAATTTTTTGAAATATTCACTTAAACATTTAAATTCATTAATCTAGGTTATAGATTAAACAAATGAGTCATATTAAAAACCGCTTTGGAGTAGCTAAGTAAATCACAGTTATATCACATCTGTAACCTGCTTCTTCAATTAAAGACAAAATGCTATGGACTTTCTAACAGTACAATATTTACATGGATGAAGCAGAAGACACTTACTCTTCAGGAATATCTTGTCTTATTTTCCTGACTTTTTATCGATCTACGTGTAAATCTTTTCTTTATATTCTGGCTCTAATATGATCGATTTGGAGTTTAGATTAAGGTTTTGTTGATATTTCGGTATTCTCTATGTTTTTAATGCGAAACATATCTTAAAAAAATCAGAGAATACCAAAGCGTCAACGAAACCATAATCCGAACTCAAAATCGATTAAACTAGAGGCAAAAAAGGAACAAAGGAAATATTTACATGGAGACTCTCGTAAAAGCACAAGAGAATAAGACCAGATGTTCCGGAAGAGTAAGCGTCTTCTGCTTCATTGACGACACCCGCCATGTACATAGTATGTTACATCTATACCCTTGAGGGAGTGTCTGTATTAGTTCTGAGAAGAAGGCAACAGGTTAAGACAGGCATATGTTATCTATAAGGTGACGACCATTCCTATATCTACAGACAAGGTATACTTACTGTTGTTGGACCAGCTGATGTTCTATCTCTTCTTCACACTTCATGAAATGATCTAGATTGTTTGGGTCCAATCCTGCAAATGACAAACGATTACATTTATTCTACCAATTCCACTGCTCAATAATGATAAGAAGTAATAATAACAAACACATTCTGTAAAAGCCTAGTATTTTTTTTCAAAAAACAAATCAAGGTACTGATGATCCTGGGTAACTCCATCCTCAATGTCCAGGTGTATAGAGAGGTAGGTGAGCGTAAACTCTGGATATCGAGGATGGAGTTACCAGGTATTTCTTAACTATGAAAAGTGAACCCTGTTGATCAAACGAAAAAAAAATTAAAGGATATAACGGGCAGAAAAAAAAGTCAAGAAGGTAGTGTAGCATAGGTAACAAATTTGAGGTTCACATGTTTTACAGTCATTTTACATTTACATTGTGTTTACACGTAACTAACCTCCGCTCATGATGTCAGTTTCGGGGACAAACCCTTCATCCAGCATTCTTCTTAGTTCATCCTCAGCTATCACCCATGGCAACGCAATCTCATCCTGGTTCTCAAACCTACTCACCGCCGAGCGTAGATCTTCTACAATAACGAGGGCGGTATCGTCAGTATACAACAGTAAAGTTGATTTAAAACATTATTTTAATACCCGCCAATTTTCGATTCTTAAAAATGTTGTATTCTTTACGACAAAAAATATCTCAACCATCATTTGTTGTGTTTAGACGTGTATATCACAGTGAATGTTGTGTTTGGTAGTCAAGTGGTGCAATAAATAGCCTGATTGTCTGGGGTTCGAAGCCTGATCGGACGTAAAGTTTGGTATCACCTGCTCAACCAAGTGTTTTTTGTATGGTACCTCGATTTCCTCCGATAATAAAACCTCCACGCAATACCATACGGGACGACAAAAGAGTGATTAAAATAAGTTATTTTGTAACTTATTTCATAATTGTTGTAAAAACATAAAGTGTATAAAGTTGTGTTTGCTTGTCATGACTATAAAGGAACATTTTTTGATGGTGGGTTAAATATTATGTATTTATGTTTACCATATGATGGTGGGTTAAATATTATGTATTTATGTTTAACATATGATGGTGGGTTAAATATTATGTATTTATGTTTACCATATGATGGTGGATTAAATATTATGTAGTTATGTTTACCATATGATGGTGGGTTAAATATTATGTATTTATGTTTACCATATGATGGTGGGTTAAATATTATGTATTTATGTTTAACATATGATGGTGGGTTAAATATTATGTATTTATGTTTAACATATGATGGTGGGTTAAATATTATGTATTTATGTTTAACATGTGATGGTGGATTAAATATTATGTAGTTATGTTTACCATATGATGGTTGGTTATAATATTATGTATTCATGTTTACCATATGATGGGGGGTTATATTATTATAGTTACCATTGAATGGCATTGCCACTATATATCCCTACCAAATTCAGTTGGCATTCATCAGGCCATGATTGCCAATGACCGATTGTTGACGTCATCATTGTTACGTTGGATACCATTGACCGTCCCCGGGCGATGGCTGTTCTTTTCATTGAACAAGCATATGCGACAAATACATTTATTGAGCTAAATGCTGAGAAATAAAATGTGTTATTGATTGTTTAATGACATGAGCAGATTCTAAAAATGGTAAATATAAGTATTGAACTACTTTCAGTTCGCTAGCGCGCTTCATTGAATTTGCCTTTGACCATTTGGCATTCATATAGCCTATGAATGCCAACTGAAAGCAGTTCAATGCTTAAATGTATTTATGTTTACCACATGATGGTGGGTTAAATATTTTGTATTTATGTTTACCATATGTTTACCATATGATGGTGGGTTAATTAGTATGTATTTAGTTTTAGTAATGTTACCCCGGAAAGACTTGAGCCTAGTAGTGTCGGTGTCCATTCTGTTGTCATAGTAATACGCTTGTTGGGACTCCGCCTCAGCTGGAACAGACGACACAACAAGTGAAATAATAAATGCATCCGTTTGTTATTTGTTACATGTACTGGATAAACAAGGACAAAATATGAAAGTACACAATATTATATTTAACAGATTGGTCTAAAACAAATTTTGATTGAAACATTACCCACTCTCCATATAATGGCATGGTTGTATGTGTAGTATACAACATCATTACTTAGGTATCACACGTTTTTATAAGGCAGAACGAAACATGTCAAAAGTAATTGGTCAGTCAAGCATGAAAATGCATTGACCTGAACGTGTTGAAAAATCATAACATAATCTAAACAAAACGTATGCTTTTAGCTTTTCATGATTACAATTTCACTCAAGATTCAACAATACCACATGATATATTACATATAATACATGCGCGACTTGCATAACATGACTTTGACCTTAATTTTTTCTGCTTAGCACTCCCATGGACAAGATATAAGTTCTATGAAATTAGTTTCACAGATTGAAATGATTTGACCTTCAACCACATGATTGTCTTTGGTCTCGAGGTTACTGAAATTTTTGGAAATATTTTGTATTTCCTTCAGACGAATTACTAGTATAAATATTTACTCTTGGGAAATATGACTTGCTCAGGGAAACAAATCTTAATATTTCCTTATTACAGGACGAAATAGCGTTAAACATATCGAAATAAACATTTGTATTCAAATTCAACTTGTATATCATGCATCAGTCTGATTCTGGCAAAAATAGCACGAGCCGAACATGCGTCTGTCTGAACGTCACCAACGCAGCATACATCGCACACCTATGTAGGGTTCATAAAGAGGTTCGAAACTAAGGCACTAGGTGTGATATACACTGTCAGGTGATGTGATGGTTTTTCTTGCTCTTTTAGAATGTTTAAACCAATAATACACAAAGTACACCCTAGTTTACTGATACCCTTTGTTCATTAGCAGCTAACCGTTTAGCTTAAAGGCCCAATATATGTAACTTCAGGAAATTTTTCGTGTTTCTGAAAAATTCTGAAAAAAAAATCCAGTTGATAACCATGCAGATGGGGCCCACTTCAACAACAAACCGAATTACGAAGACAGTTCAAAATGGACGCGTGTTTACAAATACCGAGTTTCAACTGCTGTTGTACCGGTAACCGCGTAAGATTTCATCTTGAATATTGCTGATATCAGTTAATTTTAACTAAATTTATAAACATAACAACTTATTTGGCTTGATTTTCGATTCAAGTTTTGCCGAAAAAACAGTTAAAAGTTATCAAAAAATAACATGACTTAGGATGATAAAACAATGCCTAATGATATGTGTATACCAGTTAGGAGACTACGTGTATTTACCCCTTCTGAGCTCTGATTTCGATGGAGCGTTAACGGCCCAGGCTCGAGCTCCGATACCTCCTTCTGCTGGTGATGAAACTGGGACAAAAGTACCCGGATTCTTAATCTTTTGCAGTCGTCCAGCATAGTCTGAAACCATATATCACTTTACGTTGATATTGGAATTCGGACAGATGTATAGTGTAATAGTATTGTTTTGTTAGTTGTGAGGGCGTAAACTATTTTGTAGGCTTTCTCTAGATTTGTGTTTCATTTCATTTTGTACATGAATGCATGAAAACTGATTTGCTATTCTATTGTGAGCACACAGAAATATCGACGAAAAAGAGCATGATTTCCAGTAAGAAAGGTACTATTTGTTATGAAAAAAAGTTAAAGAATACTGAAGCGTCAACAAAACCATAGTCTGAAATTAGATTAGGGGCAAAATCTGAAGAAAGGGGAGACCATTGAAAACTCCAAGGGAATAAGACCAGGGCCCGTATTCATGAAACCGTTCTCATGCTCAAGCATGGATTTCGTGCTCAAGTTTTTTTTCTTGTTCTGGCTATAAATTATTTTTAAAACTCTAACTTTGTCAAAGTTTTGGAAACAAGTTGAAGAGACATGAAGCCAAAAGCGGTTTTCAACATTTTTACTCTTCGACATGAGTGAGGAGAGTTTCAAGAAAGCTGGCTTGAGCACAGAATCCATGCTTGAGCATGAGAACGGTTTCATGAATACGGGCCAAGCGCCCGTATCAATGAAACCACTCTTAAGCTCAAGCATACACTTTCTGCTCAAGTCTAATTTTTGTTTCGGTTATAATTAATTTTAAAACTCTTATTTTGTCAAAGTTTTGGGAAAAATAAAGATGCATGTATAACTATGGCATTGAAACAGACACCATGGAGAAATTGAGCAAAGGGGGACGCATAGAAATATCTTTAGAGGAATATTGAGAAATATCTCTGGAGTAAGAGAAGCTGGCTGAACAGTTCAAATAGCAATGCCTTCATCCCCATTCTTTTGTCTGGGACCGGATGTTTCTGTAATAATTCTAATTACAGTTTTAATTACAATGATATAGATATACGTGTTAACCTTATAGTCAAAGTTAAAGTATAATTACCTGTAAAACTGCCTCGAGGCTCCGGTCTCAGTCTCCGTATACACTCGAAAAACAGTTTTGCTGGACCTTCCTACAATGATTACAACGGTGACAGTTTTTCTTATTGTGCCAATTAATTTTTAGAGCCCGAAAACTGTTTGCAATTATTTTCAAAGTACCTAGAAGGTGGTTATCAAGAAGTTTTTTAAAATACAATTAAAATGTTTTCAACATTAATATAGTAATCTCATTATAATCAACCATTGCGTTTATATTTTTCATTTGCCTCTAATGAAAAAAAAAATGGGGGGGGGAGGGGGGGTTGTGAGAAATGTCCTTATTGCAATTCCTGGTGTACTTATGTTTACTTATAAATGTGCAGATGAACAAAACCTACTGAATTTGAAAGGACCCAATAATCTCCAAATTAATGATTCGCTTTTTTAACGTCAAGTATTCTTCCCTTGGCCGAATCACTTTTTTAAGTGAATCAATTCGATGGAAATATTAGTACTTTGACGAGTAACCATCGGCTCGTACAGTGGATTAACCCAGGTAAGTACGGGTACGGTTCAAATGAATAAAATGTTTGATAGTGAAAACGCAATATCTTCTCGTAAAATATTTGAGATTTTTTGTTTTGTTTTATAAATGATTGCATTAAAATAATTGGATTATACAATGTTTGAAACAACTTGATTTTCAGCATCTTTTGTTGTCAATTTTATTTCTTCGTTTACTAGGGTCTGTATATTATTATTGTTTATTGTTTGTTTTGCATCATTTGAAGTGTTTTACTCCATTTCTAATATAATAATGTTTTTCCCTTATATATACATGTATAAATAGTCTTAAGTTTTTAATCATTTTGGTGCTAACTACATGTGACTTATTTTCATCATTTTCTGTTGATGATTTATTCGTCCATATTCAATGTTTACATCCAAAATGAAACCATATACTGTTTTTTACTTACTTTTTATGTTTTTTACTAAATCCTCAACATACAGTTTTTACTTATTTTTCCGTATTCAATGTATGTGACTTACTCTTCAACATTTATCATTTTAGACTTGCATTTACATCAAAATTATTTTAAATAAATGTATTTTATGCTTGAATGTTTCTTTTTTCAATATCAATAATATTCATATTATAAAACATTGAATACATACATTGTACTGTGGTATTTCCAGTCTGGTTTTCTGTGTTTCTACGTACAGAGAACATTTCTCGTGTAGAACCATCACTCTGTCTACACTTCCTGAAATCGCTTCCTTCCAGAAGTACATCTGATAGGAAGAATCCTCACAGAACTGGGACGGCAAGATCATCAAACATTCCGTGTCCAGATAAAGATACATGCTATCATTTTGTATCTCGTATGCTTTCGTTTCCAAATTGTACACTGATAAATTCTGGAGAGATCCTGTAAAAATCGGCGAGGAGTCCCGGAGAGCTTTTCCAAACTCTTCCACAGTTGCCAAAATTTCTTTGTAGAGCATGTATGTTAGCCGTCTGAAGCTGTTCAGGGAAGCAACCAAATTCATGGCATTGTCAGGGTTCACGATGTGTAAAAGCCTGGTTTTCTTGTCCTCCGTAACAAACGATAACACAACCTCATAACCAAATGAGGTGTTCTCAATCCTATTGAGACAGGCAAATCTAATTTGCCGGCTTTTGATAGTCCTGTTGGCAATTTTCACTTCTTCTTTCTGATGGTCAAACACCAGTGTTGTTTCCTTTGGAAGAGAATTTTCCATGACAGCCACTGTATGTCTTTCCATATCGGGAAACTTCGCCCCGTACAGAAGAGTTACTGCTGCGTCCTTCATCTGTAAAATAAAGCCGTCAATTCCACATATTTAATGGCTGGGGTTAATAGACACATGTATTATACCACGGCTACGTGAAACCAGCTTTATTTGTACATGAAAGTTGGCTGGTAGAATGCCAAACTCTACCTTAATGTGATACTTCTACGATACACTTTGAGAATGCTACTATGCAATTTTGCCTTACCCATATGTTTAGTCAGGAAATTACTAAACAAAGGCATTTTAAAACTAAAATTGTTTTGTAGTGCATTCATAAAACTGGAAAATGGAAGTACTATCGAAATATCTTCGATAAGGAAACAAGGTCTCAAGAAATTGTGCTATGCGTATTTAAACTTTTGAGCGAATACCGATGCGTTAACCAAACCATAATCAAAACTCAAAATCGATAAAACTAGGGGCAACATATGAACAAAGGAGATGTCTACATTGAGACCTTTGCTAAATTACACGAGAATAAGACCATGTGTTCCGGAAGAGTAAGCGTCTTCTCGATGAGACAAACATGGCGATCATAAAACTTGCCCATAGTTCTGATTAACCTGCATCTCTCGAATCCTTGTAATGTTAGTTTGTTTGGCAGAATTAAGTCGACAACGTTTACGAAAATCTCGATAGTTAGAGCAAGCCCAAGAATAACTATTCAACTGCGACAGGTAAACATCGTAATGAAACAAGGTGTTATAATGTTACTAAGCCAAGTAAATATTTTCTGTCTATAAATATACTTTTAAATATTACAATGTTAACTTTTTATGGAGAGGGTTATTCAATTTGGGAGCCCACAAGTTGATTAATAGTTACAATCTGATGAAGCAGAAGACGCTTACTCTTTTTGAACACCTAATCTGAGTTATCTTGTAAGTTTACAAAAGTCTCCATGTTGATCTTTCCTTTCTTCGTATTTTGCCCCTAGTTTAACAGATTTTGAGTTCGGATTATGGTTTTGTTAACGCTTCGGCATTCTCTTATTTTTTCTCTATAAACATTGAAATTGTAACGTATAAATATTGTACTTTAATTAATGATATTTCCATCGACTTACCTCTGGATTAACTACGTCCTCAAGCTTTACCATGAAGGCGTCGAGTTCTTCCTTGCTGTAGGTGGTGAAATGAGAATTAGAATGTTCCTCTAGTTGTGGCTTCTGATTTTCTTCAGACATTTTGTCGTCTGGTGCTGCTTCGGATTGTGTTGCTTTTACCTGTGTATTTGTTGGTGTATCAGTTTGTTTTCCTGTTGGTGTATCAGTTTGTTTTTCTGTTGGTGTTCCAGTCTGTTGTTCTGTTGGTGTTTCAGTCTGTTGTTCGGTTGGAGTTCCAGTCTGTTGTTCTGTTGGAGTTCCAGTCTGTTTTTCTTCATCAAGAGATTCCGATATGTCTTGCTTGTGTGCGGTACATTCGTTGGTAGTTTGGGGTGGTGTTTCCTTGTCTAATTCCATAGTAAATGTTGTCAACAAACGCTCATCAGAAAAAGTCAACAGCGCTTCGTCTATGGAATGCTTATAGGTGATAATCTGGCTTATCAATTCTGAAAATACAAATACATACATATTTTTATAGCTGCGAAATATCCACTTATAAAGAAGACATTGCACTTTTTTCTTATATCTACGTACTTTTTTTTTATACCAAACAGCTGAATGATGCAGTTTAATTCATTTTTCGACATACTGCATATATAACTTAATTTAAAAGGTGCAGCATATGTGTGTGTTACGTCATCTTTCATGATAGGGGGTGGCAAACTCTGCTGGTGGATTGTTTAGTCCTCGAGGTTTGCTCATAGCCACAATTATCTCATTTAAGTAGTGGCACGGTACATAATATACACACTTTCGTAGTACACGATTTAAAATTATACAGAACTAATTTAACTTTACTTCTAAATTCATAAATTAAAGGGGTGTTACGCACCTGGCCCTTCTTTTGTGCTTTGATCGGTCAAAGATACCAATATGACATAATGAGCAATTTTAAGTGAATTTGGTAGTTTTGACCAACTGCAGGACATTTTCATACAATATCTTCCGAATTTGTAATCCGAAATGTATGAAAGTTTGCAGAAATGACAAAAATAGTGGGGTTTTTTTAAGTTATGGAAGTAAAACTTCATATTTTTACTCAAGAAAGCAATTTGAGTTACCCCTATCCTTTATTTATTAATGAGAAAATTATCATTTTTTCACCATTTGTTGCAGATTTAACGCTAAATAAAAACATTTCTGATATCAAACTTTTTTTTAAAATTTAGCTGATGAAAAGGAAATGGGTTTCTCTTTCAAAAACCGTCATAAAAATGGGGGGTTAGGGTGCTTAATTTTTTGTCCCTTTAATATTGTGTTTTTTTCAGTTTTGGGTTCAAAAATAAAAACTGCTCCAGTTACACAATATATGAAAAAATTACTAAAATTGTATAATTATCCACTTTATAGCATAATATTTCTATATTAAAATTTGAACATTATAAAGTTGTACAGCGAAAATGAGCTTGCTATTATTAAAAATGGCTGAACACCGATGTTTTAAAGAGATCGATTTAGCATCTAAAAGGTGAAATTTTGGCCTTTCGCGAAGTGCATAAGATATACAGAAATACGCATATTAAAAATGGCCGCCAAATTGGTATTTTTTTTTAAATTCATGTAAAAATTTCTAATCTTTAAATGGGACATAAACGAGACTTGAACGTGACTGAAACCTCAGAAGAGTACATCCTTAAGTAAAAAGTGAATGTGCCATGATTAATTTGTACGGCAGTAAACAAAAGTCGCCGCTCACTCATCAGCTATCAAAACCAAAATTTATTTTGAAAAATTTTGTGTCTGAATCAAAACAAAATCTACATTTAAAGTAAATTTAATACAGTTTCTGTGAACTTTGATAAGTTCATAAATTAATCTTGGATAAGACAATGTAGGTGATAAATTTGGAGGGATGCCAATTGAGGCCTCCTGGTGGCTACAACCAATAAGTTTTATTCAGATTGAAGTTGTACTGCTTTGGAATTACACAATGCATCAAAATTATGAAGAAAGATTTAAAACAACATCAGTTAATTTGATCAAAATGGGGCCTATTATGAATTTAACCCCAACATAACTCTTTAAGCGCTCCGACCTGACCTTAATTTCATGTCATGTCTTGACCACCGAACCCATAGGTATTGATACAAAAATTAAAACTTATCGGTGAAAGCCACCAGAAGGCCTAAATTGGCACCCCTCCAAAGGACCTCTTTCACGAACAATGAAATTTTGCCCACGACCCGATTTAATCTTAACTAGGTGTCATTTATAGGACCCTAGCATACTCCCCTGAAACAGTGTTTAAAAAATTCAAAAGGTCCATGGGGCCTGAATTATTAACTTCTTTGTGACGTTTAGTAGGGGTGTGAGATAAGGTTCAGAAATGGCTCCATAAAAAGAAAAGGAACTCTCATACAGAACTATATTACTTCTTATTATGTTCATAAGAACCTGCTTGATTTTTCAAACAAACATAACTGGAAAAATTTGACATATGCAAAAATTAAGTTATGCTCAATGAAATACAAAAAAAAATGTGTTTTTTTGTTCATTTTTTAACAAAGTACTGTCTTCAGAGCTGAGTTTCACACACTTCCGGTTCCGGTGCACCTAAATACTTTTGACATTATTTGTCCCAATATGTTTGCTCAAAAAAGTAAAAAAAATGAAGAAAATTGGTAACCGGTAAATTTGTCATTGAGAACGATGCGTTCGAGGAGTCGGAATCTCAAAATTGGTGCCATAAAATTGAATTGAGGTTTTAATGAATTTTTTATCATTTTTTTGTTTTGTAAGTTATGAAAGATTGATAGTGAAAGAACAAACATATAATATGATATATGAAACCATCTTTGTACGAACAATAAGAGGCCCGGAGGGCCTGTAGGAATCAGTTCTTTAAAACAAGACTATGTGCATTAAGCTCATATATAGATATACGATTGTTTTAACACTGTTTCAGGGGAGTATGCTAGGGTGCTATATATGACACCTAGTTAAGATTAAATCGGGTCGTGGGCAAAATTTCATTGTTCGTGAAAGAGGTCCTTTGGGATCATAAGTGAAATCTAAGATTAGTGGGGATAACATATCCAGGATACTTTTTGGTCTATGAATTAACATTTAACAATTGAAATAATAGCATTTAATTTCATCATCTGAAAGTTATACATTTGGATAAAATGTATTTTCCACAAACTGTCATATCAGCTCAATTTCAACCCGAGTACTCTCCCTTACACTGCTTTTAGAACTTCTGCAACGACCCGGAAGTTTGTTATTCATTATTTCATTATTATGCAATTCACACACAAGTGAATACACTATATATAGTATACCGTGTGTTAAACGTTTAAGAGCCATTATTCTTTTTAGACGCGTTTCACTAATTTTCTATGTATAATAAAAGAAATAAATCGTCCTGGTAGCAAGTATGTATACGGCAATATATTCTGAGCCTCAGGTGCCAGTGCTAAACAGGGACACTTCCCGATCCCCGCCCCAAACACTGATCAAGGGGTGTCATACAATAGTATGCTGACTTTAAGCTATATGATCAATGTCCTTGTGTTACCGTGTCGTATACACACTCACACAACGGGAATGGTTGACTTCGGCAATGGTCCTGGTGAATATGTATAATGTGTATATTAACTACTAAGGAACGTACATTTCACTTCAGAAATGTAATTAAGTGGTTAGTCTTTATATATATATATATATAAAGATACAAATATCAGACTCCCAACATATACATACCACCATTTGATTATCTGACGAAATACAAGTGAATCCCTGTCCAGATCATCGTCTTGTTAGATTACGAAACGAAAACGAAAGTAGAAAACTCGGAGGGATTTCCCAAGACGGCGTTAACACAAATAACTACCACGTTATAAAAAGTTCCCCCTACGTTCCTCTTACAATTCCGAACTTTACCCATGTCACTGTGATCTTAACGAAACACATGTAAATACTAGTTTACGATTACTTTCGAAACAATTGTCAATTTCGAATTAATTGAATTTAACTTGGTTAATTATTTCGCTGTTTATACCATACACCGTATGTTGGCACATCCAAGTTTTTTTTTCAATCGGGAGCCGTCGGCACTTTCCGTAAACTCGCTTAATGAAAGCTCCGACGGTTACCGATTGTTTTCTCCAAGAAAATATTTGTATTCTCTTACAACCAAGCTTACACATGTACTATTAACAAACACTGGAACCATAACCTACCTAGAGAAATAAACAACTGAACAATGACCTACATGGAAAAAAATTGATTGAACTACCTGGTATGACCCCTACTGTTCTTCTTGGAAACCTGTCCCGGAAGACATATCATAGCAAGCAGAGATAGCGAAAAACAAGCCATTCCTTTTTGACTATGCAAATATATAAGAAATGCAGCTCATGTTTTCTATCATCAGCTCATGTTTTCTATCAAACGAAAATATCCCATGAGCTTATAAAAGTCAATAACTTCAAAATGTTAAATTTAGCGACATAAATGTAAAATAATTTATTTTATTAATTATTAACAGTAAGAAGGACATGAATTGTAGACAATAGTATAAAGTACATTGTATTAAAATCTATTTGCTGCAAAAACCTTTTTCTTTCTAAATAGAGGGATAACAGATTTGATTAATTGTTTGTTGGATTGATTGATGGTGTTTGATTGACCTGTAAACAACGGAACCTTGACTAAACTGTAGACAAAAATAAACAACGGAACCTTGACTAAACTGCAGACAAAAATAAACAGCGGAACCTTGACTAAACTGTAGACAAAAATAAACAACAGAACCTTGACTAAACTGTAGACAAAAATGAACAACGGATCATTGACTAAACTGTAGACAAAAACAAACAACGGAACATTGACTAAACTGTAGACAAAAATAAACAGCGGAACCTTGACTAAACTGTAGACAAAAATAAACAGCGGAACCTTGACTAAACTGTAGACAAAAATAAACAACGGGACCTTGACTAAACTGTAGACAAAAATAAACAACAGAACCTTGACTAAATTGTAGACAAAATAAACAACGGAACTATGTCTTACCTGTAGAAATGATATGTGTTTTGGCTCGGCAGTTCCGCTGACAATGTCCGTTGTATAATCCAAATACCTACACCATAACACACGACGTTCCGTAGCTACAACATGATGCTTTGTCGGGAGAAACAATAAGTGTTTCACGGGTGGTAATATTAATATAGGGATTATACGTCCAGGGAGAGATCCGGTCTGTAGCTTAAGGTCATGCTATTTTCTTAACATACGTTTACAGGCCTTCCGGCATTTTTATCTCTGTGACGGAATCCAGGGGCGTAATTAAAAGATATATGCGTTTCTGTCGGCATGGGGTCAAGAAGGCGCTAAAAAGCCCCAGTGGGTCCTGAGCCAAGTGCTGCTATGGTGCATGGGACCAGGTCGGGGGGGGGGGGGGGGGGGGCGAAGTCCACAGCGGTCTTCCTTGGTAATTATCACATGTGTATGACTATTTTTAAACGAGATCGCACCAATATACTGATTTGTAATAAGACAAGTCTGAGTCTTCGATGATACGGTGGCTGACATGTTTAGAAAAGTATTCAGGTGAACGGAACGTTTGTAACGAATACATGCACCCCATATACTATAATGATCTATGCAAGTGTTACGGTGTGAAATTGTACAAAATAATGATTCAAACTGAACATTGTATTGACTTAAAACACATTTAAAATAATGCATGTTTTCATTTTAACTTTTTCAGTATATATTTTATAATACCAGCTAGATTAAAGAAATTATAACTGATTTCAGTGATACAATTTTTCTACCTGCATTACGCCTCAGGGACAACGTATCAACATTGTTTGACGTTTTGTATTACCTTATAATAAATATCTTCCTGGTGACCTAAAGCTAGTGTCAAAATTACCGGCGGCACGTCATTGATGTACGAGTTATAGCTATCTAACATCTTAAAACGATTATTTCATATATCAATGACACTTAACGCTTTCACAACCTGTCAGTACCCAGATAGCCGACCGGTCTGTTTGGTTTGGTTTATTTTATTTAAACAACATATATTATTAACAGCCAAGGTCAATATAGGATGTGCCAGGTTTTGGAGGTGGAGGAAAGCCGGAGTACCCGGAGAAAATCACCGTCCTACAGTCAGTACCTAGCAACTGCCCCACTTGGGTTTCGAACTCGCAACCCAGAAGCGGAGAGCTAGTGGTAGAATGTCGGAACACCTTAAAAAACCACTCGGCCACCGCGTCCTTGACCGGTCGGATCTAGGGCGTGACCTAGATGGACAAGGCCAAATTTGAAAACGTGTTATAATGTATTTACACTGTAACAGTACACGAGATTCCTGAATACAAATAATCCATTAGAAAAGCAACCAACATCTATCATTATTACCAATGGATGGATTAGTCGAGTGCTTAACACCCCTGAGGGATGAAAAAAATTATTTTATTTTTTAGAAAAGAAAGCCACTCCGGCATTCAAAGCAGACGGGCGGGATTCGATCCCCGAAATCGTCATACGCATGAAATATTCAGAGAAAGTGGTCATCTCCTGCCCACACAACTCCAGCAAACCAAGTGGGGTATAAAATGGTCTGGAATGGGTGATGCTGTTGGAACACAGTTCAAATACAAAAGTACACAATTCATCTCCAGCCCACACGCATACATACACACACTCAAGGATATATTAGCCAGGTGGTATAGGACAAGTAGCGCCTGATAAGACAGCTCCTGCGAACTCCTCAGAATAGTCTTTGATAGAACTGTATGTGTTAATTGTATTGATTGTACATTTATATGAATTGTATATCTATGTACTGTAAAGCGTTTTAGAGTGGCTTATGTGAGCTAATTAGTGCCCTATATCAAATGTTGTATACTATTACATTGTATTATCATTTTCCGATCATCCGACAAACACACGATACTATTAATTCTTATAAAAAAAACTATCGTCGTTACATTTATATCAAGTCAAAATATGATAAAATGTGTATCGCTGCTATTGTTCTAGCATGCGTTATCAATATTCATACACATGATGTGATCAATAACTATATGATTTCAAAATAAAAGTATCGCTTTGGGATATTAAGAGCACATGCACGCTATGTTACGTGTAATACTTAAGTTTGTGTCGTGAGCTCCCGTCTTTATGTTGCCGATATGTCTAGTACCAGTTTAACGAATAATAAAAATACATTCAGGTATCGACATGTATCAGTAATATGTATGAATTGATTTTAACCTCATGAATGTAGTACATTCAGCTTATTCATAGACACTGATACATATTGCGTTTTCCCGATTAATTTAATTATGATACAGTAAGTTTGTATTTCTTAATACAATACCGTTTGATGAGTCGTGTGCAATAAGGCATTATTTTGTCTTTTATCTCTTTTTCTCTTACATTCACAGATTTTTTCCTCTTTTACCTGTCCAGATTTCTCTGTCACTACCTAGGGTATGACAGATATCACGAGCTGACAACAATGCAATACAACGTCACGAAACAATATGATGACGTCACGACAACAGCACCATCACGCCAAGTCAACAGTTCAACCACGTCACATGAGCATTGTGTCGCATTGATACTTACATTAAAACAATACATAATGATGGGAGAAAAATAATTATCCCCTACCTTGAAATTGCAACAGAGAAATCTCCGACCCTCGGGGTAATATTATATATTATGCTTCATTGTCAAACACTCGGCACAGCCTCGTGTTAGACAACCAAGAATATCACCCCTTGGGTTGGATATTTCTCTGTCACATCCTCAAGGTGGGGGGAATTCTATTTCGGCACAATTTCCTGTACAGTACTGGGTGAACATCTAACTGAAACAATAAACGTAAATTTCCGCATAGAGACCACCACTTTTTCTTCTACACACCCAAGTGATCAATGATGACATAAATAAGATGAATAATGGCCTTAGGTCTATATATCAATATCAAACTTTGTCCTATATTTTATATAATACAGTATTTACATTTGCGCTGCATTGCCACAATGTAACACTACCGAGGCCAGTTCCGTGTTATGGTCTTTGAGTGGTTATTATGACGTCATAATAATAACGGTGGAGATATAAATGTAACTTGACGATCATTCCATTAAGTAGAAACCTACCTTAAATTTCAGAACAAGTGTAGAATATGAATATATATTTAAATAAATATATTATCAAAACCTATGGGAAAATGTAAATATAAGAATTGAACATCAATTTATTCATTTTGTCTGCAATCCTGTTCCATGTTATAGGACCATAACAGACTGAACAGAATACTGCATAATGCTGAAATGTACCTACAGTGTACATTTGTATATATAACTAAAAGTTTTTGTATGATACGCTGTATACGGATTTTCCTAACAAAGCTGTCTATAACAGTTTTTTTTTCTAACTATGTTATCTCATTATCAAGACAAGTTAAATATCAAGTTGTCCTGCGTTCTGAGGTTTTGTTTTACAGTTATACACTATCAGGAACAATTAAGGGTTTGTGATTGCATCTAAGTTCATGATAAAACAACTTGTTTTCAAGTGCACGTGTTTTGGGGATTAAAAATTGAGGTTCGTATTTGGCCGTATTTCGTGCAAATAACCAAAATTACTCCGTGGGAAAAGAATGTTATTTTTTGGACTCCCTTTCATTTGCTTCTAGGGTCGTCCTTAGAATCTAATTGTTGCCAAAGTCACTTCAAAGACGACCAAATAGCCGGCAGCTCATCCTCTATATCCAAGGGTAACTATCACCTACGCTGTCTACGCCCCTGGACAAAAATATGTAGTAAGTTCTAATGTCATTTCGGTGTCTGTGATGTTTCAAGATTCTATTGTTTTTGGGGTGCATTGATTTATTGTTTGAAAAAAAAAGTAATTTAATGAAATATAATGGAATTTAATGAACGCAGGCTAAAAGCCTCCATGTCCATATTTGTAAATATTTCACACAAAAAAATATAATGTAAAAGCATATTATACAACAGAGTATCAATAATCATATATTACATCCCTGAAGTGATCATCCATTAGTTTTTCAAATCGAATAATTGACTGAGCGTTAACAATATGTGTTGGGAGACTTTTCCATGTATCCAATCTCTCTTTATGCTAAAAAGTTCTTTATAAGTTCCGTATTACAGCGGTTTATAAACATCTTAAAATTATGACCCCTGGTTCGATGGTTGATGTTAACAGAAAATAGATTTGAGGTTACTCTTATATCGAAAAAGTTACTTATTTTAATACACGGGTATATGTGTTTATCATTAGAGGATATTTCGTAATGCAAAACTAACGGATTCCCTTTGTTTTAATTTTGTTTAGTCTTTGCAGTCAAATTCAAACTGATTTGAAATATACAAATTAAAACACTGAAACGATGGCAACACAGAAACAAAACCAGCGTCATGTAATAAAGAGCTCAGACTCCACCTCACAAACATCCAGGTTCTATTGCAATTAGCAAATTGATCCGATTCCATTCAGAACTGGTCGTTATATATGTGCTAACTGCTTAAATCTGTGGCCACTGCCCCCTACCAGTAGCACACCGCATCACCGTTAACACGACCCCTCCGCCCCCTCCCCCTTCCCAATATGGTGGTCTAAACTCATAACAGTATTAATCATACTATAACCTTCGACTTACCAACTGAATATAATAAAACTTACACCAGCATTATAAAAAAAACTGATAAAAAACAAACAAATAAAAACCCAAGCGCAATCTGGTGGTGTTGCGATATAAAAGATAGCTTTAACGAAGTAGTGAAGTTTAATATGTTCAATGAAATAGCTCTAAATATGGATCAATGTGTGTATGCTTACCTCCCGAAAATATTGGTTTTTGTTTTTACCAAGCTTATATACAGATACAGATACAGATATGTTTATTTAAGTGTCACATACCAATACATACATCATACATATATACATACATTAATATTTACGACATTAAAACATGTATCGGTACCTAGCCATATTTGGCTTACGAGACACTGCTAAAATACATTTCTTTGATTAAATTTCATTTGATACGAAGTTTTGTCTTCTATGATACATATTATACATTGTTTTTGAAACATTTTTTCTGTAAACTATCTTCATTCATTAAAAATATCAATTTATATAAACAGTTCATGGTAACCCTTGTAATTTATGTGAAATCAATTATTTTTTTAGGTGAATTTATTCCTATTGAAAACATCATATTCCATAGTCGTCGCACGCGCCATTTCCTCTCTGGATGAGCGCGGTTTACTGGCTTAAATGACCTTAACTATTTATAGGATGAAACAAAATAAAACCAACAATAACCTATATTGTTCAAAAACCAGTAATATCCTACCTGAACTTAAGAGTTACTGCCCTTCATCCACTCGTTAAAATAATTCAACTATATTTCAAAATGTATAGATTTTTCTACCACAATAGGTGGGTATTATTCAACTCCCAGGAGATCAAATAATCATTACAACTGTTGAATCACATTTTGTTTATACCACACGTGGAATAAACTCTAAACGCATTTTGATTGGCTGACATGATGAGCTTGATTATTGCATGAATTATATCACGTGTTGAATTATATCACGTGTTGTAAATTAATTCTTGTGATGTACGTACACTGCACATGTATTTATGGAGAAGAGTTCATAAGCTGTAAGAACGGGCCTCTTATCCATTTGTCTTTTTCTACCGATAAACAATGTTCAAAATGATTTAAATGTTAAAATGCCTGATGGGAAAACACGTGAGCGGACCGATACGATATTACCATATATAATGTAATTAAGTGTCATTAAAATGATTAATGTACACTTCCTTTCACTCGACTGGGCCCGCCATTGACAAACATTAAATGTTCACAGTACGTATTCTACTGCATCAGCCCATCAAAAGGTTCAAAGGGTCGAGGCAATTATCTGTTACAACACAGTGAGGTAGTCCGCCTTTAGAACGTATAATTTATGCAAATATTTAATTAACGTAAAACAAAGCACGCAAATTGAAACAAATACTTAACGTAGTCATTGTTGCGGGTATGTTTTGTCTAAATAGGGTCAAAGCTTTAAAGAGGAACAGATAAAAATGGGAGACAACATGCCTATCGATGTTTAAATGATAGACTGGCGTTGATGTTGGTTTCAAAACACACGTAATCAATTTCATAGTGTTAATGACATAAGCTACCCCTGTCATTGTTTTTGATGTGTAGCTTTGTCTATTTTTGGACGTCTCAATATTGACATGGACTGTTTTTTTAAACAATGAATCTAAAGCGTGTAGCTTTGTCTATTTTTGGACGTCTCAATATTGACATGGACTGTTTTTTTAAAACAATGAATCTAAAGCGTCCTAGATTCAATCATAATTAAAAAAAAATAGTGTGGACAAAAAAAACGACTGTAAGAGGTAAATCAATGTGAAAGGATTGCAGTCCATTTTGCTACAACAGTGGATTCCACTTAATGTGCTCTTTATCACTGTTACCTCGGTTTCCCCCAAACATCAACCCCACCCCCCTCTATATAATCTATATAATTTTATTTGGTTAATAACATGTGTTTTGAGGTGAATTCCTCTTAATATCATGTTTTTTTTCATAATCACATAAAATATCCAGAAAATAGTATAGTTTTCTTTGATTTCAGATCCAACTTGAACAAGATATAATATAGAAAAAAAAATTTAAAAAAAATAATGGTGAAAGAAAAAAAGAAAAGATTTATTAAGGAAATAATGTTACTGTATCAATTGATTGAAATATCTTCATATGTTCATTGAATAGCGTACTTTCACTTATGGAGATTGGAAATGCAATAGATTTAGTGGAAAAACATGTTTCTCCTATTGTCACATACCTGTTAATATCATATTTTTGTTGGACTAATGCAACATGATATAAAGAGGAATGCACTGTATATAATATTTTGGTCCGAACTTGGTAGTGGTGGTGTAGCTGTCTTGCTTGGCTGGGACGTAAGGTAGCAGTGTACAGTAGCATACGGTGACCATAGATAATATTTGTGTACAATGAATCCCCCCTATGATATTAAGTGTATCAAAATATGTATATAAAAAAGATAAACCGTACAATTTGCACAAGCATGATAAAGTGGATAATGTGGGCTTTCCATAAAAATAACCGATAAAAAATACGTTTTGGTAAGATATGGAAATGCTGGACTTTCAAAAAGGATGTCTTCTCATGAATAAAGCTAGCTTTACAGGAAGAGAGAAATTTTGACAACAGCATATGAGTGAAAATAGCGAAAAATCTAAACAAAAGGACCAATATCTGATCAATTATTATATAAAATTATGTTAAATATCTTTTCCTCTTTGGACCAACATTTTACCGTAAGCATATTTGTAAATGTAGATGAACAACGTCTTATCATCCATTCCATATGTCAAGACACATTGTCTGGTAGCAGAGAATCCCCGGATGTAGGGGTAGATTTAAGTAATTTACGTTTTACCGTTACATGTAGACATGTACAATAATGTCACTTAGTGTTTGGTGTTTACTTTACGCATCGGGCATCTATTGAATAATTAATATACAAATAAATCATAAATCATTTTAATAGTGTACTGTAAATTGCAACATTATTTCATTGTTTTTGATATTGTTGACTACTGAAACTTTCTGACTGAACGTAAACAGTAAGAATTCTAAATGCTACATGTCATATGTTTTTTTATGCGTTGCCACTTTAATTTCTTGTAACTCACGATTTGCATGGTCTAGGAGCTAGACGACTTTGTTCTTGCTTTTATTGATATGTGTACATGTGTGTGATAGTACAATGTACTACAACAACCGTGTCACATCGTCCGCAGATTGTGTGATATTAATTTGTTGATCGATATTCCGAAATAAATAACAATCGGGCAGCAGAGAGAGAAATTATGCCCGCCTGTTAAATTATTCCATTACCGAATAGCTCATTAACAAAAAGCATACACACAGGTTCCATTTCACTGCCAGTACTGATAAACCAACAGTAACGCTTTCTACTCTAAAGTAAATTAAGTACATTACCAGTTCAAAGTGATTTGGGGGTTGTTCACCGAATATAGTTTAACTGGTCGGTACATGTACTTTGAGTTGGTCGGTGAAAAAAGTTGGTCGATAATAAGAGTTGGTCGGTATTACAGTTGGTCGGTAATACGAGTTGGTCGGTAATAAGAATAATACGAATATAAGAGTTGGCCGACAAAAAGAGTTGGTCCATATCCGATTTGGTCGGTGTTATAGTTGGTCGGTAATACGAGTTGGTCAGTGATTAGAGTTGGTCGATAATAAGAGTTGGTCAGTGATTAGAGTTGGTCGATAATAAGAGTTGGTCGGTAATCAGAGTTGGTCGGTAATAAGAGTTGGTCAGTGATAAGAGTTGGTCGGTAATAGGAGTTGGTCGGTATTAAAAGTTGGTCGGTAATAAAAATTGGTCGGTAATAAGTGTGGTAATAAGAGTTGGTCGGTAATAAGAGTTGGTTGGTAATACGAGTTGGTCCGTATAAGAGTGGGTCGGTAATACGAGTCTGTCGGAAATAAGAGTTGGTTCGGTGATAAGAGTTGATCGGTGTTACAAATTGATACGTCCACCGAAGGTCGCAAGGCCATGTGAGGACGTAAAACTCTCAAAATAAATAAATAAAACAAATTGATCGGTAATAAGAGTTAGTCGGTGGTTAGAATTGATTTACACGGCGATTCTCGTAATAAGAGTTGGTCGGTGAGGACGTAAAACTCTCAAAATAAATAAATAAAACAAATTGATCAGTAATAAGAGTTAGTCGGTGGTTAGAATTGATTTACATGGTGGTTCTCGTAATAAGAGTTGGTCGGTAATAAAAGTTGGTCGGTAATGAGTTTGTCGATACATTGTAATACAAATAGACTCTCCCTTTAAAAGCTTGTTACGTTTACTTCTTAAATAACTTCACACCTACCATGGTAACCGAGAAACAAGACATATACTTGTAACCTGGTAACAAGCAAATGTTAACATTTGGGGCTGTTAACTGAATTATATCTAATCCCTGTCTTGCTCTATTGTGTTACACACATGTTAAGATTGGATGCAACAATACTCAGTACTGTCAATAAATATATTGTAAAAGACACGGAAAAAAACCCTTAAATCAGGAATGATAGAAACTAAATGATAATATATAAGATCGTAAAAACTTTGTATCAACAGGAAGAGCTGCAGGCCGCACATTGTGCAGCGTTCTGCGATCATATATTTTCTGTTGTACAATGCATAGAGTTTAAGGAAATATATAACAGATACAGGGGTAGTATGAGAGGTACCGTAACACACAGATACGCTGCACCTTTTAAATTAAGTAATATATACAGTATGCCGAAAAAAAAGAAATAAACTGCATCGTACAAGTGTTTCGTACTTCTGGGACTCGTCAGTGATGGTAGGAACCAAAAGATGGGAATCCAAAATTTCTAAACTAATATAGAAGCAGAATAAACTAATATAGAAGCAGAAGGGTTCGTAAAACCCCTTTGATTTATAGATTTGTCGTGTTTATCCTTGGTTTTCAACTATCCTTATACATTTCTATATTGGAATATCTTTCATAGTAAGAGAGGATTTCTCTTTTTCAGGTTTCTATCGCAACTTCTTCAAAAATAAAACTAATGTTTTATTACCCATCCGTTAGTAAACAAATGATTGCTTTAATTTGACAATTTATACTTAAAGCTCTAGATTCTGCCGAAATGATAATGTCATTACTTGTCCACCAAAATCTGGCCCAAGTTGCACGCACTAAACTTATCTTATGGGTATTCCTTGACTTAAAAATCTCCATTGGAAAGCATCACAGAAGATAAGGTAACAATCTTAAGTTAAAGAATTTTCCTTAACGTACGGCACAGGGATTTGAGAGATACAGGTTGATGAAGACTATGGGCAAGTTTTATGGTCGCAGTCTTGATCTCTTCGAGAAATATTCTGTATCTTTGTGTGATATGAAGACGTTTTTGAGTATGCTCATAAGTGTGTTTACTTGATGTGATTGACAATAATACTCAGTTGTCATTTTGAGGACTTCATGTTTACTTGGATGAGACCAAGATTTACATGGCGGGTGTCGTCGATGAAGCAGAAGACGCTTACTTTTCCGGAACACCTGGTCTTATTCTCTTGTACTTTTACGAGGGTCTCCATGAAAATATTTCCTTTCCTCATGTGTTGCCTCTAGTTTAATCGATTTTGAGTTCGGATTATGGTTTTGTTGACGCTTTGGTTTTCTCTGTTTTTTCTATAATGCTTTCCTATAGCGATATTCATGTCAAGTAATTTCCTTCAGTTAAGGGACGTTCTTGAAGCTTGGGCCTGACCGTAAAAACATAAAAAATACCATTGTTAGGAGAAGTGTAACAAAAACCAGCAAATAACTCAAAAAATAAAAAGACCTTAGTTAACGCTAATTATGAAAAACCAGACAGGTAATACGTCAAAATGAAAATGAAACTGCACATTTTAAAAATTCTGCTGTTTGATTAAGATATCGGACTTTTAAGAATGTCTTAGAATGATGTATATGTTGTGTAATTCTCGTGACAATATACTAATTTTATTACTCATAACAGTTATTAATTAATCATTGGTGTTTACGAGACAAGAAAGAAATAAGATTGATCGTACAATCAATCAGCTAATAAATCACCTGTTATAAAATAACAATTCAGTAAAGAAAGCATTGAACCATACCATAATTATATGCTCCACTTCGAAACCTATTAAAATGATATGATGCAGAGTGAATATTAATTAAGTTCATTTCTTCTTGTCAATTTGTACTGAATGTAAAATGGCGATACGTTTGATTAAACATATTGGTGATGTCGATAACTCGAACAAAACATTCATATCATATGGGTAATATAATTCTACAAGGTAATGGCTTTCCCTGGTGTGGATTTCCTCCTACTGAGCCTACCTGTGTAACAGCGTGATTCACCATTTACAGCATGCTCAAAAATCAATATGACCGTGACCTGTTTGACTGATATATATATACGGGTTGGGTCCTTTACCGATGGTTTTGTTTTGTTGTTGGGCTTTTTGGTTCCATCATCAGATATGATCATTTATTGACGTGTCATACTTTGGCTGTGGAGGAAAACCACCGACCTTCAGCCAGTACCAGGTGACTGTCCCATAGAAGACTAGAGCCCGCGACCCAGTGGTTGAGAGCTTGTGGTGTTAGAATGTCAAGTCTTAACAATTCAATTCAATTAAGGATTAACTTGAATCTTTTTTTTTTGCTATGAAGGTATAACACAAAAAACCGGAGTGTACTCTAAATAAACCGCGAAGCGGTATATGATGAGAGTACACTCCGGTTTTTTGTGTTATAACCCCATCACATAAAAATAGATTTAAGCTAATACTTATAATGTAATATAACCCTGCGAAAATTCTCTTTACTGATGGACTCTTTTCTCTTACAAATTATTACGCCGCTGCATCTGCCAATCAAAAGCGACGTTATAAACGGCGACGTCATTTTTTACGTTATGAGGAGATAAAATGATTTTTTAAGCCAATGAAATAGCTTGTTTCAAACAAGATTAAATTATTTCAATTCAATTTTATTTAGCAGTTTTATAATTACATGAGTAAGTATAATTTGATGGCTATTTACACAACAATACAATTGAAGTAATAAATATAATAAACAACAAAGACAACAATTACTTAGTTTAAAAAATTAAAGTGTTTGTTAGCCCATCTTCCTCAGTTCTAATGACTGTTTAATAAACAAGCATGTCTTATTAATTAACTTTGTATTATTTGATGTAAATATGTTTCAAAAAAATAACCTGATCGCTCAATGAAGAATCATATAAACTTATTATATTACTTATGGTTCAATGCTTTTTTTAACTGTTACATGTTAATGGTTATTCTGGACGTCTTGGTCTCAATAAGCTTCACCTTTCGATGGAACTAGATGGAACCAAATCTCTTGTGTCAGGACAAGCCCCGGAAAGAGGCTTTATGAAACATATTTATTGATAGGCATGTAATACATGCCCAGCAGACAATGTTTAGTTTCACTTTTGATATTCTAACACTTTATGAAACCTTAGACTTTATTGTTCCTATTATTTCAAAAAGTTATCTAATTTACAAAACAAAACATTAACATCAGCCCTCTTTTGTAAACATTATTTTTTGCTTCCCAATCACAATTATTTATTCCAATATTACATCTTATGTCTAAGACTCATAACCCATACATACGTCGAAATATTAATCTATGATATCCTGGATCCACAGAAACATTCTAGGAGAATTCGTTCGAATATTCCGATAGATAGGCATTTCCGCTTCATTAATTACTACACTATATCTTCTAATCATATCGACAAGACAAACAAGTATTTCTTTACCTGCCGTTCTTGCAAAGTATACATTTGACTGAGTTTCATGTTCGCCATATTGGTCTCATTGAGAAAGGTTCTACTACCATGGATGATAGGAAGATGGGCGTTTTTTAATACGCTCATTAGTATGCCTGCTTGTTGTAATTGAGAATAATGCCTCAGTTCTCACTTTGAGGTCATGTTTTACTTGGATTGACCCTGTTTTACATGGCGGTCGTCGTCGATGAAACAGTAAACGCTTACTCTTCCGGAATACCTGGTCTTATTATCTTGTACTTTTGCAAGGGTCTCCATGTTAATCTTTCCTTTGTTGATATTTTGCCCGTAGTTTAATTAATTTTGAGTTGGGATTAATGTTTTGTTGACGTTCTGTTATTCTCTGATTTTTGTGGTCACATCTAAAGTACGACAATACAATCACAAGCAAAATATCGGTCTCCTTTCTCTGCAATAACCAAAAAACCAAATATTCGACCTATTCGCTGTAAAACAATTACAAATCAAAAGTCGTTTCTCCCTGTTATCATCGAAATATGGAACCAACTGTTAGAATCATTTTAAATCGACTCTATATCTCCAAAAGTAAGAAACTATCAAAATAGAAATGTTGTTGCTATACGTTCCTACTTCAATATCGGTTTTCGTATTGGTCAGATCCGTCATGCCATACTACGTATGGTATGTGGCTCATTGAATCATCATCTTTTCCTGAAAAATCTTGTAGATAGGCCACTCTATTTTTTCCTCGCTGCTTTCAAAACAAACGAGCATTTCCTTAAATATTGTCATAAGGATGAAACCCAGACACAAAAGCCTTGACCGCCTCTCTATCCAAGCATCTACTTATATCTTGCTGCATGGAGACTCTAAACTCTCAATCGCTCAAAATACAGAAATATTCGAAACAGTACAAAACTCCATTGTCCAGGACATTTTGGCTGAGAACTAAATTTTTACAAAATGTCAAATGATGTCATAAGGATACTAACCACATCATGGATTGCATATCATATATCATTTTTTTTATTTTGCTTTCCTGTTTTTGTTTATTTACTTTTGTAATATCATATTATTAGTAATCTACAAGGCCATTAGCTTGTTAAAAAGATGGAAAGGGTCCTAATCACAGTTGCTTATGTGATCTGTATACAATTGCATCCTCCATTACATGTTTTTTTGAAGATACACGTTTTGGAGTATGTTCATTAGTGTGCTTACTTGTTGTGATTGGCAATGATTCCCACTTTGAGGACTGGATGTCTACTTGATTACTTTACATGTACGTGGCGGGTGTCGCCGATGAAGCAAAAGACTCTTCCGGAACACCTGGTTTTATTCTCTAAGTACTTTTACAAGGTTTTCCATGTAAATTTTTCTTTTATATTTAAGCATTGATGTCATTTTTTATTTTAATTTCATTGGGGTATGAAAAAAAATTGTTTGCAAACTGTATGAATCCGCGTAGTAAAGCAAAGCAAAATTTGTCAAAATACAGTTTAAACCAATCAAAATCTGGAAGGTCATCTACCACTAGTAGTATATCGGTAATATGTATCCTACAGCAAGCATGTTTACACAGTGATCTGAGTGTAGAAAAAACTCAGCGTTGTGGAAGACTTTTATTTACATTGCATCATTACAACAATGTACATTAATAATACAATAAAGATGTTACCAGAAAACATCACTGAAATGTCATTTACATTGTGGTTCTTAAAACATCAATAATTCAATCATTTCCATAAATTATTTCGCATTTAGTACATGCAAGTCTGTATTTCGCATATTGGCAAACAAACAACACACAAATATTAAAATCTTGATGATATCCATCAAGTTCCGAAAACATTAGTTGTACCTGTTTAGATAAGAATTGCATGCATAATACATGGTAATGAAAAGATGTAAAGCAAATGTAAAAATGTTGATATGAACAGACGACCTGTCCTTGATTACATTGGTATGAACCTATCAATTTGTTTTTGCCCTTTAAGCGTTGTGCAATCAACCATACTTTTGGGACGGAGATATAGATTGCGAGGCTGTCTTGCAGATCGATGACATAGAATGGTACAGCCGTTGTCGGGAAATATATGGACTGTGTTTAATGTAACTAGTTCAAACAAACTATTTCATTAGCGTAGAGTGGGATGTAAATAATTGACGTTTGATTTCTGTTTCAGAAAGTAGTATAATTAGTATTAGAAACCTGTACCTAATAATCTTGTTCCAATTTAAAGTAGAGCAAATTTGTGTTCTACTTTAAATAAGTCTTAATTTATAGGCCACATGTGGCACATTACAAACAAACTCAATTATATGCAAGTACACAAGAACTGTATATTTTGTCCGAGGTGTTAGAAGTAGAACGCGAACCGGGGTTTGTCAAGGTTCTCAGATCAAGTTCAAAAGCACAATGTAAGCTTCATAAGCAATTGACAGGGTCTTGAGTCACTCTGTCAACTTTTTCCATATAACGCTTCTAGTTATGAACGACTGAGCGGATTTTGACTAAATGTGGACCCTGGAGCATGAGGGCGAGACCCAAAAGTGGAAATTAGTTAAAATCCTCCTTTCTCTGACAATCATTCCCGGGTGACCCCCCACCGCCGTCACCCTCACCCTCAACAAAATCTGAGGTGTCCCGATATAGTATATCACCCTTTTGTTGGAATAAAGGGTATATTGTCTAAATTATGTTGGAAGGGGGGGGGGGGGTGTATGAATGGTCGATATCGGTCTTCTTTGGGAATTTACTAAATCATTTAACATCATTTTCCTGCTGACCTTTTTTGTATGACAGTATTGTTTAAGCTACAATGTGAGCGATTTATATGACCTATTGGCTGTTTGTTGATATCTTACATGAAAAACACTTTTTCTTTTATTTTGGAAAACGAGGACTAAAGTCAATCTCCTTACCTTATACCGAATATTTCCTTACAGTACCAGTGTTTACTAAGATTTGTAGCTCAAACGGGCTTAATAGTGTTAATAGAAAACAGGTGTGTTTGACATGCTACACTGACCAAACCTATACCGTGTTTTGAAAACGACAAGAGGGACAAAGCTGCTTATTCACGTGAATGCGTACAAATACAAACTGATTTTTGTGTGTATTTCATGTTGTTTATTCGTTGACCAATGCAGCTAGCATACCAGGCAGCATCGAGGACAATGACGTTTAACTTAACTCTATTCAGAGAGGACAGATTTATAGATATGGTATCATACAGTCCATTAATTATGCTAAACATTATTGACAAAGAGAAATAAACATAACAGTGAAATGGATTAACCGTTTGCTTTCATCTACGTTATCAGCGGACAGCAGGGAAGTTATGCCCATCCCCTGACTATCGGCAGACAACAGGGTAGTTAGACCCATCCCTTGACTATCGGAGGACCACAAGGGTAGTAAGGCCCATCCCCTGACTATCGGCAGACAAAAGGATAGTTAGACCCATCCCTTGACTATCGGAGGACCACAAGGGTAGTAAGGCCCATCCCCTGACTATCGCCAGACAACAGGGTAGTTAGATCCATCCCTTGACTATCGGAGGACCACAAGGGTAGTAAGGCCCATCCCCTGACTATCGGCAGACAACAGGGTAGTTAGGCCAACCCCCTGACTATCGAAAGACCACAAGGGTAGTTAGGCCCATCCACTGACTATCGGCGGACAACAGGGTAGTTAGGCCCATCCCCTGACTATCGAAGGACCACAGGGTAGTTAGGCCCACCCACTGACTATCGGCGGACAACAGGGTAGTTAGGCCCATCCACTGACTATCGGCGGACAACAGGGTAGTTAGGTCCATCCCCTGACTATCGGCAGACAACAGGGAGGTTAGGCCCATCCCCTGACTATCGGCGGACACCAGGGTAGTAAGGCCCATCCCCCGACTATCGGCGGACAACAGGGTAGTTAGGCCCATCCCCTGACTATCGGCAGACAACAGGGTAGTTAGGCCCATCCACTGACTATCGGCGGACAACAGGGTAGTAAGGCCCATCCCCTGACTATCGGCGTACAACAGGGTAGTTAGGCCCATTCTCCGACTATCGGCGGACAACAGGGTAGTTAGGCCCATCCTCTGACTATCGGCAGACAACAGGGTAGTTAGGCCCATTCTCCGACTATCGGCGGACAACAGGGTAGTTAGGCCCATCCTCCGACTATCGGCAGACAACAGGGTAGTTAGACCCATCCCTTGACTATCGGAGGACCACAAGGGTAGTAAGGCCCATCCCCTGACTATCGGCAGACAACAGGATAGTTAGACCCATCCCTTGACTATCGGAGGACCACAAGGGTAGTAAGGCCTATCCCCTGACTATCGCCAGACAACAGGGTAGTTAGACCCATCCCTTGACTATCGGAGGACCACAAGGGTAGTAAGGCCCATCCCCTGACTATCGGCAGACAACAGGGTAGTTAGGCCAACCCCCTGACTATCGGAGGACCACAAGGGTAGTAAGGCCCATCCCCTGACTATCGGCAGACAACAGGGTAGTTAGGCCAACCCCCTGACTATCGAAAGACCACAAGGGTAGTTAGGCCCATCCACTGACTATCGGCGGACAACAGGGTAGTTAGGCCCATCCCCTGACTATCGAAGGACCACAGGGTAGTTAGGCCCACCCACTGACTATCGGCGGACAACAGGGTAGTTAGGCCCATCCACTGACTATCGGCGGACAACAGGGTAGTTAGGTCCATCCCCTGACTATCGGCAGACAACAGGGAGGTTAGGCCCATCCTCTGACTATCGGCGGACACCAGGGTAGTAAGGCCCATCCCCCGACTATCGGCGGACAACAGGGTAGTTAGGCCCATCCCCTGACTATCGGCAGACAACAGGGTAGTAAGGCCCAACCACTGACTATCGGCGGACAACGGGGTAGTAAGGCCCATCCCCTGACTATCGGCGGACAACAGGGTAGTTAGGCCCATCCTCCGACTATCGGCGGACAACAGGGTAGTTAGGCCCATCCACTGACTATCGGCGGACAACAGGGTAGTTAGGCCCATCCACTGACTATCGGCAGACAACAGGGTAGTTAGGCCCATTCTCCGACTATCGGCGGACAACAGGGTAGTTAGGCCCATCCTCCGACTATCGGCAGACAACAGGGTAGTTAGACCCATCCCTTGACTATCGGAGGACCACAAGGGTAGTAAGGCCATCCCCTGACTATCGGCAGACAACAGGATAGTTAGACCCATCCCTTGACTATCGGAGGACCACAAGGGTAGTAAGGCCCATCCCCTGACTATCGCCAGACAACAGGGTAGTTAGACCCATCCCTTGACTATCGGAGGACCACAAGGGTAGTAAGGCCCATCCCCTGACTATCGGCAGACAACAGGGTAGTTAGGCCAACCCCCTGACTATCGAAAGACCACAAGGGTAGTTAGGCCCATCCACTGACTATCGGCGGACAACAGGGTAGTTAGGCCCATCCCCTGACTATCGAAGGACCACAGGGTAGTTAGGCCCACCCACTGACTATCGGCGGACAACAGGGTAGTTAGGCCCATCCACTGACTATCGGCGGACAACAGGGTAGTTAGGTCCATCCCCTGACTATCGGCAGACAACAGGGAGGTTAGGCCCATCCCCTGACTATCGGCGGACACCAGGGTAGTTAGGTCCATCCCCTGACTATCGGCAGACAACAGGATAGTTAGACCCATCCCCTGACTATCGGCAGACAACAGGGTAGTTAGGTCCATCCCCTGACTATCGGCAGACAACAGGGTAGTTAGGCCCATCCCCTGACTATCGGCGTACAACAGGGTAGTAAGGCCCATCCCCTGACTATCGGCGGACAACAGGGTAGTTAGGCCCATCCTCCGACTATCGGCGGACAACAGGGTAGTAAGGCCCATCCCTTGACTATCGGCGGACAACAGGGTAGTTAGGCCCATCCCTTGACTATCGGCGGACAACAGGGTAGTTAGGCCCATCCCCTGACTATCGGCGGACAACAGGATAGTTAGGCCCATCCCCTGACTATCGGCAGACAACAGGGTAGTTAGGCCCATCCCCTGATTATCGGCGGACAACAGGGTAGTTAGGCCCATCCCCTGATTATCGGCAGACAACAGGGTAGTTAGGCCCATCCACTGACTATCGGCAGACAACAGGGTAGTTAGGCCCATCCCCTGATTATCGGCAGACAACAGGGTAGTTAGGCCCATCCCCTGACTATCGGCGGACAACAGGGTAGTTAGGCTCATCCACTGACTATCGGCAGACAACAGGGTAGTTAGGCCCATCCCCTGACTATCGGCAGACAACAGGGAAGTTATGCCCATCCCCTGACTATCGGCAGACAACAGGGTAGTTAGGCCCATCCACTGACTATCGGCGGACAACAGGGTAGTTAGGCCCAACCAGTGACTCTCGGCGGACAATAGGGCAGTAAGGCCCATCCCCTGACTATCGGCAGACAACATGGTAGTTAGGCCCATCCCCTTACTATCGGCAGACAACAGAGTAGTTAGGCCCATCCCCTGACTATCGGCAGACAACAGGGAAGTAATGCCCATCCCCTGACTATCGGCGGACAACAGGGTAGTTAGGCCAATCCACTGACTATCGAAGGACCACAGGGTAGTTAGGCCCATCCCCTGACTATCGGCAGACAACAGGGTAGTTGGGCCCATCCACTGACTATCGGCGGACAACAGGGTAGTTAGGCCCATCCCCTGACTATCGGCAGACAACAGGGTAGTTAGGCCCATCCACTGACTATCGGCGGACAACAGGGTAGTTAGGCCCATCCACTGACTATCGGCGGACAACAGGGTAGTTAGGCCCATCCCCTGACTATCGGCAGACAACAGGGAAGTTAGGCCCATCCCCTGACTATCGGCGGACAACAGGGTAGTTAGGCCCATCCCTTGACTATCGGCGGACAACAGGGTAGTTAGGCCCATCCACTGACTATCGGAGGACCACAGGGTAGTTAGGCCCATCCCCTGACTATCGGCAGACAACAGGGTAGTTAGGCCCATCCACTGACTATCGGCGGACAACAGGGTAGTTAGACCCATCCACTGACTATAGGCGGACAACAGGGTAGTTAGGCCCATCCCCTGACTATCGGCGGACAACAGGGTAGTTAGGCCCACCCCCTGACTATCGGCAGACAACAGGGTAGTTAGGCCCATCCCCTGACTATCGGCGGACAACAGGGAAGTTAGGCCCATCCACTGACTATCGGCAGACAACAGGGTAGTTAGACCCATCCAATGACTATCGGCAGACAACAGGGTAGTTAGGCCCATCCCCTGACTATCGGCAGACAACAGAGTAGTTAGGCCCATCCACTAACTATCGGCAGACAACAGGGAAGTTATGCCCATCCCCTGACTATCGGCGGACAACAGGGTAGTTAGGCCCATCCACTGACTATCGGCAGACAACAGGGTAGTTAGGCCCATCCCCTGACTATCGGCGGACAACAGGGTAGTTAGGCCCACCCCCTGACTATCGGCGGACAACAGGGTAGTAAGGCCCATCCACTGACTATCGGCAGACAACAGGGTAGTTAGGCCCATCCACTGACTATAGGCGGACAACAGGGTAGTTAGGCCCATCCCCTGACTATCGGAGGACAACAGGGTAGTTAGGCCCATCCACTGACTATCGGCAAACAACAGGGTAGTTAGGCCCATCCACTGACTATCGGCAGACAACAGGGTAGTTCGGCCCATCCTATGACTGTTGGGGATTGATTCGTGGGTTTTAGTGTATCCTGGTGTCTTCTACAAAAGCTGGAATATTTTCCCTTTATTATTTATAAATATATTGTTTGGAAATGAATCGTTTGATTAACTTGACTTGTAACCAAACACATGAATACACAATTATTTTGGCTTAGTGTACTTGGGTCAATATTGCGTGACATAGTTATTGTGTTAGTCTGACGGCATCGGTGTATTCAATAAGACGTTCTCTGCATCCCCTGAATATATTATGACAAAATGGCCGGCGGACAGAAAGATATTTGATCAAAAGGAACAGTCGCTAGTCTGGTGACTGTCCTTTGATGAGAAGCGACATCTGACTTCAACGTCGGCTGATTTTATCGTTACGCTAACGCGCGCTTCAATTGTTAAAGATTAAAGGGAACGTGGCGTATGCAAATCTTTGGATCTTGTCATGACATATTCCAGTGGTGCAGGGGACATACGATAGTATGGATGTAGCTCCTAGAGTATCGGGGCTAAGATCTTTACGTATCGGCACTTAGCTTATAGGGAATCAAGGATTATCTTCTAAAGGATCGAGACTTACATAACTGTAGCTCATACAGTATCGGTGCTTAGCTTAGATTCCAGGATAGTTGGGGGTTGGCAGCTGAAGTATAATAGCTTAGATTCTAAGGTATCAGGGTTTAGATCATGTGACAATCAGGGTTTAGATCCTGGGGTATCAGGGCTAAGTTTCTAAGTATCGAGGTTTAGATCCTGGGGTATCAGGGCTAAGTTCCTAAGTATCGAGGTTTAGATCCTGGGGTATCGAGGCTAAGTTCCTAAGTGTCGAGGTTTAGATCCTGGGGTATCGAGGCTAAGTTCCTAAGTATCGAGGTTTAGGTCCTGGGGTATCGAGGCTAAGTTCATAAGTATCGAGGTTTAGATCCTGGGGTATCGGGGCTAAGTTCCTAAGTATCGAGGTGTAGATCCTGGGGTATCGGGGCTAAGTTCCTAAGTGTCGAGGTTTAGATCCTGGGGTATCGGGGCTAAGTTCCTAAGTGTCGAGGTTTAGATCCTGGGGTATCGGGGCTAAGTTCCTAAGTATCGAGGTTTAGATCCTGGGGTATCGGGGCTAAGTTCCTAAGTGTCGAGGTTTAGATCCTGGGGTATCGAGACTAAGTTCCTAAGTGTCGAGGTTTAGATCCTGGGGTATCGAGGCTAAGTTCCTAAGTATCGAGGTTTAGATCGTGGGGTATCGGGGCTAAGTTCCTAAGTATCGAGGTGTAGATCCTGGGGTAGCGGGGCTAAGTTCCTAAGTATCGAGGTGTAGATCCTGGGGTATCGGGGCTAAGTTCCTAAGTGTCGAGGTTTAGATCCTGGGGTATCGGGGCTAAGTTCCTAAGTATCGAGGTTTAGATCCTGGGGTATCGAGGCTAAGTTCCTAAGTGTCGAGGTTTAGATCCTGGGGTATCGAGGCTAAGTTCCTAAGTATCGAGGTTTAGATCTTGGGGTATCGGGGCTAAGTTCCTAAGTATCGAGGTGTAGATCCTGGGGTAGCGGGGCTAAGTTCCTAAGTATCGAGGTGTAGATCCTGGGGTATCGGGGCTAAGTTCCTAAGTGTCGAGGTTTAGATCCTGGGGTATCGGGGCTAAGTTCCTAAGTATCGAGGTTTAGATCCTGGGGTATCGGGGCTAAGTTCCTAAGTGTCGAGGTTTAGATCGTGGGGTATCGGGGCTAAGTTCCTAAGTATCGAGGTGTAGATCCTGGGGTATCGGGGCTAAGTTCCAAAGTATCGAGGTTTAGATCCTGGGGTATCAGGGCTAAGTTCCTAAGTGTCGAGGTTTAGATCCTGGGGTATCGGGGCTAAGTTCCTAAGTATCGAGGTGTAGATCCTGGGGTATCGGGGCTAAGTTCCAAAGTATCGAGGTTTAGATCCTGGGGTATCAGGGCTAAGTTCCTAAGTGTCGAGGTTTAGATCCTGGGGTATCAGGGCTAAGTTCCTAAGTGTCGAGGTTTAGATCCTGGGGTATCGAGGCTAAGTTCCTAAGTGTCGAGGTTTAGATCCTGGGGTATCAGGGCTAAGTTCCTAAGTGTCGAGGTTTAGATCCTGGGTTATCGGGTCTAAGTTCCTAAGTATCGAGGTTTAGATCCTGGGGTATCGGGTCTAAGTTCCGAAGTGTCGAGGTTTAGATCGTTGGGTATCGGGGCTAAGTTCCTAAGTATCGAGGTTTAGATCCTTGGGTATCGGGGCTAAGTTCCTAAGTATCGAGGTTTAGATCCTGGGGTATCAGGGCTAAGTTCCTAAGTATCGAGGTTTAGATCCTGGGGTATCGAGGCTAAGTTCCTAAGTATCGAGGTATAGATCCTGCGGTATCGAGGCTAAGTTCATAAGTATCGAGGTTTAGATCCTGGGGTATCGGGGCTAAGTTCCTAAGTATCGAGGTTTAGATCCTGGGGTATCGGGGCTAAGTTCCTAAGTATCGAGGTTTAGATCCTGGGGTATCAGGGCTAAGTTCCGAAGTGTCGAGGTTTAGATCCTGGGGTATCGAGGCTAAGTTCCTAAGTATCGAGGTTTAGATCCTGGGGTATCGGGGCTAAGTTCCTAAGTATCGAGGTGTAGATCGTGGGGTATCGGGGCTAAGTTCCTAAGTATCGAGGTGTAGATCCTGGGGTATCGGGGCTAAGTTCCTAAGTGTCGAGGTTTAGATCCTGGGGTATCGGGGCTAAGTTCCTAAGTATCGAGGTTTAGATCCTGGGGTATCGGGGCTAAGTTCCTAAGTGTCGAGGTTTAGATCGTGGGGTATCGGGGCTAAGTTCCTAAGTATCGAGGTGTAGATCCTGGGGTATCGGGGCTAAGTTCCAAAGTATCGAGGTTTAGATCCTGGGGTATCGGGGCTAAGTTCCTAAGTGTCGAGGTTTAGATCCTGGGGTATCAGGGCTAAGTTCCTAAGTGTCGAGGTTTAGATCCTGGGGTATCGAGGCTAAGTTCCTAAGTGTCGAGGTTTATATCCTGGGGTATCAGGGCTAAGTTCCTAAGTGTTGAGGTTTAGATCCTGGGTTATCGGGTCTAAGTTCCTAAGTATCGAGGTTTAGATCCTGGGGTATCGGGTCTAAGTTCCTAAGTATCGAGGTTTAGATCCTGGGGTATCGGGGCTAAGTTCCTAAGTATCGAGGTTTAGATCCTTGCGTATCGGGGCTAAGTTCCTAAGTATCGAGGTTTAGATCCTGGGGTATCAGGGCTAAGTTCCTAAGTATCGAGGTTTAGATCCTGGGGTATCGGGGCTAAGTTCCTAAGTATCGAGGTTTAGATCCTGGGGTATCAGGGCTAAGTTCCGAAGTGTCGAGGTTTAGATCCTGGGGAATCGGGGCTAAGTTCCTAAGTGTCGAGGTTTAGATCCTGGGGTATCGGGGCTAAGTTCCTAAGTGTCGAGGTTTAGATCCTGGGGGATCGGGGCTAAGTTCCTAAGTATCGAGGTTTAGATCCTGAGGTATCGGGGCTAAGTTCCTAAGTATCGAGGTTTAGATCCTGAGGTATCGGGGCTAAGTTCCTAAGTATCGAGGTTTAGATCCTGAGGTATCGGGGCTAAGTTCCTAAGTGTCGAGGTTTAGATCCTGGGGTATCGGGGCTAAGTTCCTAAGTGTCGAGGTTTAAATCCTGGGGTATCGGGGCTAAGTTCCTAAGTATCGAGGTTTAGATTCTGAGGTATCGGGGCTAAGTTCCTAATTATCGAGGTTTAGATCCTGGGGTATCGGGGCTAAGTTCCTAAGTATCGAGGTTTAGATCCTGGGGTATCGGGGCTAAGTTCCTAAGTGTCGAGGTTTAGATCCTGGGGTATCGGGGCTAAGTTCCTTAGGGTCGAGGTTTATTTCCTGGGGTATCGAGGCTAAGTTCCTAAGTATCGAGGTTTAGATCCTGGGGTATCGGGGCTAAGTTCCTAAGTATCGAGGTTTAGATCCTGGGGTATCGAGGCTAAGTTCCTAAGTGTCGAGGTTTATATCCTGGGGTATCGAGGCTAAGTTCCTAAGTATCGAGGTTTAGATCCTGGGGTATCGGGGCTAAGTTCCTAAGGGTCGAGGTTTATATATGGGGTATCAAGGGTAAGTTCCTAAGTATCGAGGTTTAGATCCTGGGGTATCGAGGCTAAGTTCCTAAGTATCGAGGTTTAGATCCTGAGGTATCGGGGCTAAGTTCCTATGTATCGAGGTTTAGATCCTGGGGTATCGGGGCTAAGTTCCTAAGTGTGGAGGTTTAGATCCTGGGTTATCGGGTCTAAGTTCCTAAGTATCGAGGTTTAGATCCTGGGGTATCGGGTCTAAGTTCCTAAGTATCGAGGTTTAGATCCTGGGGTATCGGGGCTAAGTTCCTAAGTATCGAGGTTTAGATCCTTGCGTATCGGGGCTAAGTTCCTAAGTATCGAGGTTTAGATCCTGGGGTATCAGGGCTAAGTTCCTAAGTATCGAGGTTTAGATCCTGGGGTATCGGGGCTAAGTTCCTAAGTATCGAGGTTTAGATCCTGGGGTATCAGGGCTAAGTTCCGAAGTGTCGAGGTTTAGATCCTGGGGAATCGGGGCTAAGTTCCTAAGTGTCGAGGTTTAGATCCTGGGGTATCGGGGCTAAGTTCCTAAGTGTCGAGGTTTAGATCCTGGGGGATCGGGGCTAAGTTCCTAAGTATCGAGGTTTAGATCCTGAGGTATCGGGGCTAAGTTCCTAAGTATCGAGGTTTAGATCCTGAGGTATCGGGGCTAAGTTCCTAAGTATCGAGGTTTAGATCCTGAGGTATCGGGGCTAAGTTCCTAAGTGTCGAGGTTTAGATCCTGGGGTATCGAGGCTAAGTTCCTAAGTATCGAGGTTTAGATTCTGAGGTATCGGGGCTAAGTTCCTAATTATCGAGGTTTAGATCCTGGGGTATCGGGGCTAAGTTCCTAAGTATCGAGGTTTAGATCCTGGGGTATCGGGGCTAAGTTCCTAAGTGTCGAGGTTTAGATCCTGGGGTATCGGGGCTAAGTTCCTTAGGGTCGAGGTTTATTTCCTGGGGTATCGAGGCTAAGTTCCTAAGTATCGAGGTTTAGATCCTGGGGTATCGGGGCTAAGTTCCTAAGTATCGAGGTTTAGATCCTGGGGTATCGAGGCTAAGTTCCTAAGTGTCGAGGTTTATATCCTGGGGTATCGAGGCTAAGTTCCTAAGTATCGAGGTTTAGATCCTGGGGTATCGGGGCTAAGTTCCTAAGGGTCGAGGTTTATATATGGGGTATCAAGGGTAAGTTCCTAAGTATCGAGGTTTAGATCCTGGGGTATCGAGGCTAAGTTCCTAAGTATCGAGGTTTAGATCCTGAGGTATCGGGGCTAAGTTCCTATGTATCGAGGTTTAGATCCTGGGGTATCGGGGCTAAGTTCCTAAGTGTGGAGGTTTAGATCCTGGGGTATCGGGGCTAAGTTTCTAAGTGTGGAGGTTTAGATCCTGGGGTATCGGGGCTAAGTTCCTAAGTATCGAGGTTTAGATCCTGGGATATCGAGGCTAAGTTCCTCAGTGTCGAGGTTTAGATCCTGGGGTATCGAGGCTAAGTTCCTAAGTGTCGAGGTTTAGATCCTGGGGTATCGGGCTAAGTTCCTAAGTGTCGAGGTTTAGATCCTGGGGTATCGAGGCTAAGTTCCTAAGTGTCGAGGTTTAGATCCTGGGGTATCGAGGCTAAGTTCCTAAGTATCGAGGTTTAGATCCTGGGGTATCGGGGCTAAGTTCCTAAGTATCGAGGTGTAGATCCTGGGGTATCGGGGCTAAGTTCCTAAGTATCGAGGTGTAGATCCTGGGGTATCGGGGCTAAGTTCCTAAGTATCGAGGTGTAGATCCTGGGGTATCGGGGCTAAGTTCCTAAGTGTCGAGGTTTAGATCCTGGGGTATCGGGGCTAAGTTTCTAAGTATCGAGGTTTAGATCCTGGGGTATCGGGGCTAAGTTCCTAAGTGTCGAGGTTTAGATCGTGGGGTATCGGGGCTAAGTTCCTAAGTGTCGAGGTTTAGATCCTGGGGTATCGGGGCAAAGTTCCTAAGTATCGATGTTTAGATCCTGGGGTATCGAGGCTAAGTTCCTAAGTATCGAGGTTTAGATCCTGGGGTATCGGGGCTAAGTTCCTAAGTATCGAGGTGTAGATCCTGGGGTATCGGGGCTAAGTTCCTAAGTATCGAGGTGTAGATCCTGGGGTATCGGGGCTAAGTTCCTAAGTATCGAGGTGTAGATCCTGGGGTATCGGGGCTAAGTTCCTAAGTGTCGAGGTTTAGATCCTGGGGTATCGGGGCTAAGTTTCTAAGTATCGAGGTTTAGATCCTGGGGTATCGGGGCTAAGTTCCTAAGTGTCGAGGTTTAGATCGTGGGGTATCGGGGCTAAGTTCCTAAGTGTCGAGGTTTAGATCCTGGGGTATCGGGGCAAAGTTCCTAAGTATCGATGTTTAGATCCTGGGGTATCGAGGCTAAGTTCCTAAGTATCGAGGTGTAGATCCTGGGGTATCGGGGCTAAGTTCCTAAGTATCGAGGTTTAGATCCTGGGGTATCAGGGCTAAGTTCCTAAGTGTCGAGGTTTAGATCCTGGGGTATCAGGGCTTAGTTCCTAAGTATCGAGGTTTAGATCCTGGGGTATCGAGGCTAAGTTCCTAAGTGTCGAGGTTTAGATCCTGGGGTATCAGGGCTAAGTTCCTAAGTGTCGAGGTTTAGATCCTGGGGTATCGGGGCTAAGTTCCTAAGTATCGAGGTTTAGATCCTGGGGTATCGGGGCTAAGTTCCTAAGTGTCGAGGTTTAGATCGTGGGGTATCGGGGCTAAGTTCCTAAGTATCGAGGTGTAGATCCTGGGGTATCGGGGCTAAGTTCCAAAGTATCGAGGTTTAGATCCTGGGGTATCGGGGCTAAGTTCCTAAGTGTCGAGGTTTAGATCCTGGGGTATCGAGGCTAAGTTCCTAAGTATCGAGGTATAGATCCTGCGGTATCGAGGCTAAGTTCATAAGTATCGAGGTTTAGATCCTGGGGTATCGGGGCTAAGTTCCTAAGTATCGAGGTTTAGATCCTGGGGTATCGGGGCTAAGTTCCTAAGTATCGAGGTTTAGATCCTGGGGTATCAGGGCTAAGTTCCGAAGTGTCGAGGTTTAGATCCTGGGGTATCGAGGCTAAGTTCCTAAGTATCGAGGTTTAGATCCTGGGGTATCGGGGCTAAGTTCCTAAGTATCGAGGTGTAGATCCTGGGGTAGCGGGGCTAAGTTCCTAAGTATCGAGGTGTAGATCCTGGGGTATCGGGGCTAAGTTCCTAAGTGTCGAGGTTTAGATCCTGGGGTATCGGGGCTAAGTTCATAAGTATCGAGGTTTAGATCCTGGGGTATCGGGGCTAAGTTCCTAAGTGTCGAGGTTTAGATCGTGGGGTATCGGGGCTAAGTTCCTAAGTATCGAGGTGTAGATCCTGGGGTATCGGGGCTAAGTTCCAAAGTATCGAGGTTTAGATCCTGGGGTATCGGGGCTAAGTTCCTAAGTGTCGAGGTTTAGATCCTGGGGTATCAGTGCTAAGTTCCTAAGTGTCGAGGTTTAGATCCTGGGGTATCGAGGCTAAGTTCCTAAGTGTCGAGGTTTATATCCTGGGGTATCAGGGCTAAGTTCCTAAGTGTCGAGGTTTAGATCCTGGGTTATCGGGTCTAAGTTCCTAAGTATCGAGGTTTAGATCCTGGGGTATCGGGTCTAAGTTCCTAAGTATCGAGGTTTAGATCCTGGGGTATCGGGGCTAAGTTCCTAAGTATCGAGGTTTAGATCCTTGCGTATCGGGGCTAAGTTCCTAAGTATCGAGGTTTAGATCCTGGGGTATCAGGGCTAAGTTCCTAAGTATCGAGGTTTAGATCCTGGGGTATCGGGGCTAAGTTCCTAAGTATCGAGGTTTAGATCCTGGGGTATCAGGGCTAAGTTCCGAAGTGTCGAGGTTTAGATCCTGGGGAATCAGGGCTAAGTTCCTAAGTATCGAGGTTTAGATCCTGGGGTATCGGGGCTAAGTTCCTAAGTGTCGAGGTTTAGATCCTGGGGGATCGGGGCTAAGTTCCTAAGTATCGAGGTTTAGATCCTGAGGTATCGGGGCTAAGTTCCTAAGTATCGAGGTTTAGATCCTGAGGTATCGGGGCTAAGTTCCTAAGTATCGAGGTTTAGATCCTGAGGTATCGGGGCTAAGTTCCTAAGTATCGAGGTTTAGATCCTGAGGTATCAAGGGTAAGTTCCTAATTATCGAGGTTTAGATCCTGGGGTATCGAGGCTAAGTTCCTAAGTATCGAGGTTTAGATTCTGAGGTATCGGGGCTAAGTTCCTAATTATCGAGGTTTAGATCCTGGGGTATCGGGGCTAAGTTCCTAAGTATCGAGGTTTAGATCCTGGGGTATCGGGGCTAAGTTCCTAAGTGTCGAGGTTTAGATCCTGGGGTATCGGGGCTAAGTTCCTTAGGGTCGAGGTTTATTTCCTGGGGTATCGAGGCTAAGTTCCTAAGTATCGAGGTTTAGATCCTGGGGTATCGGGGCTAAGTTCCTAAGTATCGAGGTTTAGATCCTGGGGTATCGAGGCTAAGTTCCTAAGTGTCGAGGTTTATATCCTGGGGTATCGAGGCTAAGTTCCTAAGTATCGAGGTTTAGATCCTGGGGTATCGGGGCTAAGTTCCTAAGGGTCGAGGTTTATATATGGGGTATCAAGGGTAAGTTCCTAAGTATCGAGGTTTAGATCCTGGGGTATCGAGGCTAAGTTCCTAAGTATCGAGGTTTAGATCCTGAGGTATCGGGGCTAAGTTCCTATGTATCGAGGTTTAGATCCTGGGGTATCGGGGCTAAGTTCCTAAGTGTGGAGGTTTAGATCCTGGGGTATCGGGGCTAAGTTTCTAAGTGTGGAGGTTTAGATCCTGGGGTATCGGGGCTAAGTTCCTAAGTATCGAGGTTTAGATCCTGGGATATCGAGGCTAAGTTCCTCAGTGTCGAGGTTTAGATCCTGGGGTATCGAGGCTAAGTTCCTAAGTGTCGAGGTTTAGATCCTGGGGTATCGGGCTAAGTTCCTAAGTGTCGAGGTTTAGATCCTGGGGTATCGAGGCTAAGTTCCTAAGTGTCGAGGTTTAGATCCTGGGGTATCGAGGCTAAGTTCCTAAGTATCGAGGTTTAGATCCTGGGGTATCGGGGCTAAGTTCCTAAGTATCGAGGTGTAGATCCTGGGGTATCGGGGCTAAGTTCCTAAGTATCGAGGTGTAGATCCTGGGGTATCGGGGCTAAGTTCCTAAGTATCGAGGTGTAGATCCTGGGGTATCGGGGCTAAGTTCCTAAGTGTCGAGGTTTAGATCCTGGGGTATCGGGGCTAAGTTTCTAAGTATCGAGGTTTAGATCCTGGGGTATCGGGGCTAAGTTCCTAAGTGTCGAGGTTTAGATCGTGGGGTATCGGGGCTAAGTTCCTAAGTGTCGAGGTTTAGATCCTGGGGTATCGGGGCAAAGTTCCTAAGTATCGATGTTTAGATCCTGGGGTATCGAGGCTAAGTTCCTAAGTATCGAGGTGTAGATCCTGGGGTATCGGGGCTAAGTTCCTAAGTATCGAGGTTTAGATCCTGGGGTATCAGGGCTAAGTTCCTAAGTGTCGAGGTTTAGATCCTGGGGTATCAGGGCTTAGTTCCTAAGTGTCGAGGTTTAGATCCTGGGGTATCGAGGCTAAGTTCCTAAGTGTCGAGGTTTAGATCCTGGGGTATCAGGGCTAAGTTCCTAAGTGTCGAGGTTTAGATCCTGGGGTATCGGGGCTAAGTTCCTAAGTATCGAGGTTTAGATCCTGGGGTATCGGGGCTAAGTTCCTAAGTGTCGAGGTTTAGATCGTGGGGTATCGGGGCTAAGTTCCTAAGTATCGAGGTGTAGATCCTGGGGTATCGGGGCTAAGTTCCAAAGTATCGAGGTTTAGATCCTGGGGTATCGGGGCTAAGTTCCTAAGTGTCGAGGTTTAGATCCTGGGGTATCAGGGCTAAGTTCCTAAGTGTCGAGGTTTAGATCCTGGGGTATCGAGGCTAAGTTCCTAAGTGTCGAGGTTTATATCCTGGGGTATCAGGGCTAAGTTCCTAAGTGTCGAGGTTTAGATCCTGGGTTATCGGGTCTAAGTTCCTAAGTATCGAGGTTTAGATCCTGGGGTATCGGGTCTAAGTTCCTAAGTATCGAGGTTTAGATCCTGGGGTATCGGGGCTAAGTTCCTAAGTATCGAGGTTTAGATCCTTGCGTATCGGGGCTAAGTTCCTAAGTATCGAGGTTTAGATCCTGGGGTATCAGGGCTAAGTTCCTAAGTATCGAGGTTTAGATCCTGGGGTATCGGGGCTAAGTTCCTAAGTATCGAGGTTTAGATCCTGGGGTATCAGGGCTAAGTTCCGAAGTGTCGAGGTTTAGATCCTGGGGAATCGGGGCTAAGTTCCTAAGTGTCGAGGTTTAGATCCTGGGGTATCGGGGCTAAGTTCCTAAGTGTCGAGGTTTAGATCCTGGGGGATCGGGGCTAAGTTCCTAAGTATCGAGGTTTAGATCCTGAGGTATCGGGGCTAAGTTCCTAAGTATCGAGGTTTAGATCCTGAGGTATCGGGGCTAAGTTCCTAAGTATCGAGGTTTAGATCCTGAGGTATCGGGGCTAAGTTCCTAAGTATCGAGGTTTAGATCCTGAGGTATCAAGGGTAAGTTCCTAATTATCGAGGTTTAGATCCTGGGGTATCGAGGCTAAGTTCCTAAGTATCGAGGTTTAGATTCTGAGGTATCGGGGCTAAGTTCCTAATTATCGAGGTTTAGATCCTGGGGTATCAGGGCTAAGTTCCTAAGTATCGAGGTTTAGATCCTGGGGTATCGGGGCTAAGTTCCTAAGTGTCGAGGTTTAGATCCTGGGGTATCGGGGCTAAGTTCCTTAGGGTCGAGGTTTATTTCCTGGGGTATCGAGGCTAAGTTCCTAAGTATCGAGGTTTAGATCCTGGGGTATCGGGGCTAAGTTCCTAAGTATCGAGGTTTAGATCCTGGGGTATCGAGGCTAAGTTCCTAAGTGTCGAGGTTTATATCCTGGGGTATCGAGGCTAAGTTCCTAAGTATCGAGGTTTAGATCCTGGGGTATCGGGGCTAAGTTCCTAAGGGTCGAGGTTTATATATGGGGTATCAAGGGTAAGTTCCTAAGTATCGAGGTTTAGATCCTGGGGTATCGAGGCTAAGTTCCTAAGTATCGAGGTTTAGATCCTGAGGTATCGGGGCTAAGTTCCTATGTATCGAGGTTTAGATCCTGGGGTATCGGGGCTAAGTTCCTAAGTGTGGAGGTTTAGATCCTGGGGTATCGGGGCTAAGTTTCTAAGTGTGGAGGTTTAGATCCTGGGGTATCGGGGCTAAGTTCCTAAGTATCGAGGTTTAGATCCTGGGATATCGAGGCTAAGTTCCTCAGTGTCGAGGTTTAGATCCTGGGGTATCGAGGCTAAGTTCCTAAGTGTCGAGGTTTAGATCCTGGGGTATCGGGCTAAGTTCCTAAGTGTCGAGGTTTAGATCCTGGGGTATCGAGGCTAAGTTCCTAAGTGTCGAGGTTTAGATCCTGGGGTATCGAGGCTAAGTTCCTAAGTATCGAGGTTTAGATCCTGGGGTATCGGGGCTAAGTTCCTAAGTATCGAGGTGTAGATCCTGGGGTATCGGGGCTAAGTTCCTAAGTATCGAGGTGTAGATCCTGGGGTATCGGGGCTAAGTTCCTAAGTATCGAGGTGTAGATCCTGGGGTATCGGGGCTAAGTTCCTAAGTGTCGAGGTTTAGATCCTGGGGTATCGGGGCTAAGTTTCTAAGTATCGAGGTTTAGATCCTGGGGTATCGGGGCTAAGTTCCTAAGTGTCGAGGTTTAGATCGTGGGGTATCGGGGCTAAGTTCCTAAGTGTCGAGGTTTAGATCCTGGGGTATCGGGGCAAAGTTCCTAAGTATCGATGTTTAGATCCTGGGGTATCGAGGCTAAGTTCCTAAGTATCGAGGTGTAGATCCTGGGGTATCGGGGCTAAGTTCCTAAGTATCGAGGTTTAGATCCTGGGGTATCAGGGCTAAGTTCCTAAGTGTCGAGGTTTAGATCCTGGGGTATCAGGGCTTAGTTCCTAAGTGTCGAGGTTTAGATCCTGGGGTATCGAGGCTAAGTTCCTAAGTGTCGAGGTTTAGATCCTGGGGTATCAGGGCTAAGTTCCTAAGTGTCGAGGTTTAGATCCTGGGTTATCGGGTCTAAGTTCCTAAGTATCGAGGTTTAGATCCTGGGGTATCGGGTCTAAGTTCCTAAGTATCGAGGTTTAGATCCTGGGGTATCGGGGCTAAGTTCCTAAGTATCGAGGTTTAGATCCTTGGGTATCGGGGCTAAGTTCCTAAGTATCGAGGTTTAGATCCTGGGGTATCAGGGCTAAGTTCCTAAGTATCGAGGTTTAGATCCTGGGGTATCGGGGCTAAGTTCCTAAGTATCGAGGTTTAGATCCTGGGGTATCAGGGCTAAGTTCCGAAGTGTCGAGGTTTAGATCCTGGGGAATCGGGGCTAAGTTCCTAAGTGTCGAGGTTTAGATCCTGGGGTATCGGGGCTAAGTTCCTAAGTGTCGAGGTTTAGATCCTGGGGAATCGGGGCTAAGTTCCTAAGTGTCGAGGTTTAGATCCTGGGGTATCAGGGCTAAGTTCCTAAGTATCGAGGTTTAGATCCTGGGGTATCGAGGCTAAGTTCCTAAGTATCGAGGTTTAGATCCTGGGGTATCGGGGCTAAGTTCCTAAGGGTCGAGGTTTAGATTCTGAGGTATCGGGGCTAAGTTCCTAATTATCGAGGTTTAGATCCTGGGGTATCGGGGCTAAGTTCCTAAGTGTCGAGGTTTAGATCCTGGGGTATCGGGGCTAAGTTCCTAAGTGTCGAGGTTTAGATCCTGGGGAATCGGGGCTAAGTTCCTAAGTGTCGAGGTTTAGATCCTGGGGTATCAGGGCTAAGTTCCTAAGTATCGAGGTTTAGATCCTGGGGTATCGAGGCTAAGTTCCTAAGTATCGAGGTTTAGATCCTGGGGTATCGGGGCTAAGTTCCTAAGGGTCGAGGTTTAGATTCTGAGGTATCGGGGCTAAGTTCCTAAGTATCGAGGTTTAGATCCTGGGGTATCGAGGCTAAGTTCCTAAGTATCGAGGTTTAGATCCTGGGGTATCGGGGCTAAGTTCCTAAGGGTCGAGGTTTAGATTCTGAGGTATCGGGGCTAAGTTCCTAAGTATCGAGGTGTAGATCCTGGGGTATCGGGGCTAAGTTCCTAAGTATCGAGGTTTAGATCCTGGGGTATCGGGGCTAAGTTCCTAAGTGTCGAGGTTTAGATCCTGGGGTATCGGGGCTAAGTTCCTAAGTATCGAGGTTTAGATCCTGGGGTATCGGGGCTAAGTTCCTTAGGGTCGAGGTTTATTTCCTGGGGTATCGAGGCTAAGTTCCTAAGTATCGTGGTTTAGATCCTGGGGTATCGGGGCTAAGTTCCTAAGTATCGAGGTTTAGAACCTGGGGTATCGAGGCTAAGTTCCTAAGTGTCGAGGTTTATATCCTGGGGTATCGAGGCTAAGTTCCTAAGTATCGAGGTTTAGATCCTGGGGTATCGGGGCTAAGTTCCTAAGGGTCGAGGTTTATATCTGGGGTATCAAGGGTAAGTTCCTAAGTATCGAGGTTTAGATCCTGGGGTATCGAGGCTAAGTTCCTAAGTATCGAGGTTTAGATCCTGAGGTATCGGGGCTAAGTTCCTATGTATCGAGGTTTAGATCCTGGGGTATCGGGGCTAAGTTCCTAAGTGTGGAGGTTTAGATCCTGGGGTATCGGGGCTAAGTTTCTAAGTGTGGAGGTTTAGATCCTGGAGTATCGGGGCTAAGTTCCTAAGTATCGAGGTTTAGATCCTGGGGTATCGAGGCTAAGTTCCTCAGTGTCGAGGTTTAGATCCTGGGGTATCGAGGCTAAGTTCCTAAGTGTCGAGGTTTAGATCCTGGGGTATCGGGGCTAAGTTCCTAAGTGTCGAGGTTTAGATCCTGGGGTATCAGGGCTAAGTTCCTAAGTGCCGAAGTTTAGATCCTGGGGTTTCGGGGCTAAGTTCCTAAGTGTCGAGGTTCAGATCCTGGGGTATCGAGGCTAAGTTCCTAAGTGTCGAGGTTTAGATCCTGGGGTATCGAGGCTAAGTTCCTAAGTATCGAGGTTTAGATCCTGGGGTATCGGGGCTAAGTTCCTAAGTATCAAGGTTTAGATCCTGGGGTATCGGGGCTAAGTCGCTAAGTGTCGAGGTTTAGATCCTTGGGTATCGGGGCTAAGTTCCTAAGTATCGAGGTTTGGATCCTGAAGGAGCAAAGCTTATTTCCTGGATATCGGAGATTACTGCCTGAGATACCCAGGCGTAGATCCAGGGGCAAGCGACTTAGCTCATGAATATTAATGGTTAGCTCCTGTGTACAGATCACATCTTAGCCAGTGTAACTTTTTCACTCAGCCTTGGTGACAAGCATTCAATTTAAGCGGGCAATCACCGTGTCCCGTCACCCAAAATTCCTATCAGGGACTTTGATGATTGAATCATAAAGATCCCCCGCGTCTGATGTCACGTGATCTTGTCACGAAAACCCATGAGGATCGACCGCTGTTCGTCATCGCGACCCTCGAAAATATAAAAAATTGTGACAGAATATTTTCACACTGTTAACTACCGTGAAGGCCAACCGGCTGTGATCATGTTATTTCATGAGTGGAAAGCGAACAAATTCACGGCAAAATAACCATTCAGTATTCTATACAGAAGGCATGCCAAACCAAGAGACGAAAAGACATCAACACGCAAACAAACGGCACGGACAGTCATGCTTTAAAGTCAAACAACAGCTTTGTTGTGAATTGATAAAACTCGACGTAATCCGGACGCCAATTTCCAGAAAATTTCAAGAATCGAACTTTTTGAAATTTGAGTTTTCGAGATATTTTGATTTTCAAAAGTAATGACAAAAGCGAGAAACTGTATCAAAGATGTGCTTTAATGTTGTAGTCTTATAATTAATAACCAATATTTCAATTTTCTGTTTCAGGAAATGAAGACTTGAAGACTTTCAATTCTTTCTTCTTGTATACCAGGTATGTACAATGGAGACTCCTTCCTGCCTGAGATATAAAAAAAAACATAAATTTACATCACAAGCGTCCGTGTGTGCCTTGTAAATCTAGCTTTATATAATTGTAAGTCAAATCCTTTTAAACATTTGTTACAACTCTATAAGAATATGATATTGTTAATATTTAATGAGTATCTTGTATACAATGAATATATTAATATTCACATTAGAATATCAGATACGTCCTTTTCGCTTGTGATTTGAGAAATTAAGATTTGGCGGGATATTATATAGCTGTACATGGCGGTTGTCATCGATGAAGCAGAAGACGTTTACTATTCCGGAACACCTGGTCGTATCTCTTGTCCCATCTCTGGAACATCTTTCATTTCTTTATATTTTGCTACTAGTTTCTTCGAATTTGACTTTCTGATATGTTAAATTAAAGTAAAATACAGTATATGTTCCAGTTGTAGTATTTACACTATGCGCTCTAAATACAGCAATATATAAACACAATATTGTGTGATATATATCATACAGCTTTTAAACAAAGTTGTTGTTGAGCTTCCGAGAGACAATGGAGAAAAAAGTACAACATGTATAACATTAATGTTTCCGTCATAACATATTGCAACTTCAATAAGCTTCATTATTTAACTTTGAGTCTTCCTAAAGATTGATGTCTAACCACGAGCTACTAGGATACCAAGACAACTCAGAGTATCATTATATCAAAATACCGAGGGTAAATGGAGGAGGAAATGATAGTAAAGGAATGTCAGCCCGCCCAATCGACTGACGTTTTGAGATTAGCCCCGAACAGAACATGATTAAGTATGGTAATTGTTAAACGGCCCAGCAACGGTTTAGTCATATTTGGCTCGAAAGTATGAGCCACGGACACCCTACATATCTCAATACACTGAAAGGAAATTGGATGATCAAATAGCAAAGAAAATTCTTACATGAATACTGTACATAGCAACGTGATCAGAGATTGATTTTTTTTAATTTCAAAAATGGTGCTAAAGACCCATTCAGCGGTTTAGACATATTTGATAAAATATCATAAACACAATGTTTTTATAACAACCACATGATACTATAAAAGCCAATATTTTGGCGAGTGGAATTTTTGCTTAGTTAGCCTCCAAATTATTCACGATGTGGAAATGTTCGCGCTGTCAGTCATGGTATTTTGCACTGTGTAACTATAATATTATTAAACATTTTATAGTTTTGCGTGGTGTTACGTATGTTCGTGTGTGAATGTATTCGCGTAGATTTAATGCCAGCGAAATAAGTAAAAAAATTTCACACCGCTAAAATTTCCACTTTTACAGTAATACATTTCTTTGTGTTAAATGCCGCTCGTTTGATCGATGTGGTAGACACAGTCAAGTAAGACAGGAATATTCTGATTCTCTTGCTGAATCATGTACTGTTTCGTATCAGTATGATATATATATATATTGGTAATATCTAGCCAGGCTAAATCTGTTTCTTAGAAGACAATAAAGCAAAATAAAAATATTTTTTCTCGTTTATTTTATGAGTCTGTTATTATTTATTGATCTATATATTTAATGGCTCACGATTCTCGACTTTCCGATAGATATATGAAGAGCAATTCAAGCTGAAATAATTTAAGACGGAAATTGGATGTTCTAGCGATAGGCGACAGAAATAATGCCAACGTCTTAATTAAGACATTTTAATGTCCTGTATATGAATAGTTCTTCAAAAATGTCTCCGAAACATTTTGTCATTGTTTAGGTGGCGATCTACAGACAACTTTTGATTCTCAATTATTTCCGTTGTTTTCTTTTAAACCAAAACAAAGTCGCTGTAAGCATGTGAAATACACATCTCCATGTCCATGCCATTCTCAAGCCGACCTATGACTTCAATAAAAGGAAAACTATTTCCATTTCATCAAATTTGTACTTTGTAAAACTTATTACATGTGAAATGTAAGTAAAAACAGATACTAGGTTTTCCTGTAAGCAGACGACATTCATTTGTGATGTTTATATACCTATTAATCCATTACTGTCGGTGTGTTTAATTACGTGTAATTGTCCTGTGAAATATCAAACCTGGATATTGGAATATTGCATACTTTAGTTGAGACGAACCCCACTTTCTACACTTGCAACAGTAATATTTGTACGGCAAAGCTTTACATGTTAATCACATCAGGAACGGATGACATGCTACCGTATCCTAACTGGTTACAGGAGTTTGTAAGATTATCCAAGTTATTTTTTAAGATATGTATTGATATTGATAACAACACTTATTCTACAAGTACACTGTATGTTATCATTTTAACGATAAACTGGTTGTTGTATTTCAGGTCAATCAACGTAGTTAACAGGCCTGTACCAGAAAAAAGTTAATTGTTAGTCTCATAGCCATAGTAAATCTCATTCGAGTAGTGACACGGTACATAATATATACATTTTCGTGGTACACGATTTGAAATTATACAGAAATAGCTTAATTTTACTTCTAAATTCATAAATTAAAAGGGTTTTACGCACCTTACCCTTCTGCTTCTACATTAGTTTAGACATTTGGGATTTCCCACCTTTTGTTGCCTAGTGTCACTGAAGAGTCCTAGGAGGACGAAACAGTTGTATGGTGCAGTTCAATTCATTTTTTCGGCATACTGTATCTATTGCTTAATTTATAAGGTGCAGCACATGTGTGTGTTACGTCACCTTTACAATTATTTGTAAATATTTAAGTAAAATAAACAAAAAAAATATAAATAGTACATTGAAGTCATAATCTGGAGATTTACAGAAGACGCTTACTCTTTCGGAACACCCGGTCTTATTCTCTTGTGCTTTTACGAGAGTTTCCATATAAATCTTTCATTTGTTCCTATTTTGCCTCTAGTGTAATCGATTTTGAGTTCAGATTATTGTTTTGTTGACGCTTTGGTATTCTCTGATTTTTTGTGAATCATTCATGTACTGGTTCAGAAAGAGATAAATTTTCATAATTTAAAGTCGGAAAAAAACTCAGCGTTTCGAGCAACGGCAGAGATAAATACAACAGATGGAAGATATTCCGGTTATTTTCAACAGTCCGTCAATAACCGATGAAGGCCGAATGTGACGTAATTGTATGACGTGCTTCCGGTTTGGCCACTGGAGGGCTACCTCTGGACGAAAAAATCAAAGGCCAGTGGTAGCAACAAGGGGAAACAACTCTATTTACGCACGCATATGGTACCATTCAAGAGTTTCGCTCGGGCGCCTTTGGCCCTCGGCACCCGAGAGCTACGCTCTTATAATTAAGCTAGACAATGCATCAGTACAGACATCAGAAATGAACAAAGTGAGTCGCCGTAAACGTGATGATGTTTTGGAGGCAATCAAGTCTTTTATAGATAGATGAAATACCAGGTAACACAATTCAACGCTTTAACACTCAATTTAGTATTTCAGAATATATGTCCTTTTTTCTTTTGCCTTCTTGTCATTTAATAATTTGAATGCATTGATTTATATAATCTATTACAAATTGTCCAAATCAGGGTAGATAGAACTTTTAAAAATATTATATATCTACTTCGTTAACCATCATGCTATTGTCAGTGTGTACAACTTACTTGTTGGGGTTCCAAGTTCTCTTATGGTAAATCTCAAACAGAAGGCTTCGGGGCTCTCATCGCAGCAATCTGGCTCTTTAAAGTCTCTATTTCCCTTTTATTGTTTCGATAAGCCATCGTGAAGGTCGAACGCAGAAGGTTTACGGACGATTTAATGCTGTCAACTTGTGAGGAAATGGGATGCTCTGTGTTCATGCTAGATTCTGTGGCATGTAGCCGCTTACTGAGGTCGGCGAGTATTTCCGCCTGCCCAGCGTTCTGTACTTTCAGCTCGTCGGCCTCTCGCTTAAGAGATATTATACTTTGTGCCTGATGCATAAGTTGTGTCGTATGGGATGAAATCATCGTTTGAGCGTGGTCAGTTAGTTTCGAAGATTCGTTCTGAAACCTTTCCACAAAACCCATCATTTGTTCTTGCAACGCTGAGAATTTAGGTTCGAGAGACTGCTTAGAGTTTGTAACCATTTCACGAAGCCCTTTCACCTCCTCTGACAGTGCCGCCATGTTAGAAACTTTAGCCTGGAGTTCTTGCATATCCATACGGAACCTTGTGCTGACATTCTTTATGCTTTCAACCCCTGTGTCCAGTTTTGACATTTCACGTGACAAGGCTTCGGACATTGCCTGTTGTCTCCGTTCGGCGATGACCAATTCAGAGTTGATATGGTCAATGGAATATTTCATCTGGGAGCTGTCTGCACCGTTGCATTTTATTCCAGTGGAATCGGGCACTGTGAATTGATATTGACAGTTTTCCGACTTCACTTTGACAGCCAGAAGGACAGTCAGTATAAGGAGTGTTACACGAAACATTGTGTCCGTCCTGACGGGTACCTCAGCCTGGAATGACCCATCTAGCTCGTGTTTGGTGGCTAAGTTCTGATACTACCGGAGATGTCAAATGTTTATCTTGACGATCATGCCGTCTCATATTACGCTTATCAAAATGTTAAACAGCCTAAACCGGTGACAAACATTTATGAGTATGAAGAAGAAGTAATATTAATATATCCTCTTTATTAGATATAAAATCATTCTACATTCCTTTAATTTGTATTACTATTTTTTGTTATGATGGTAAATTAAATGGTCCACGTCAATTAGAAAAGCATCACATCTTTCTCATTATAGGCGTATCTTTACTTGTGATTTAATTCAATCCATGATAATAGCCTTGTTTATGAACAAAATATCGAGTGATATTAATTTTTAAAGACACAGGTAAAAAGAAATTGATATCAGCTACTATTTAAACATAATTTGACATTCGGACTTTCCGGCCAAAACAAACACGGGTGTGACACATGTCTGTGTCGGTACCTACTTGTTCCACGTCAGGGCTCGCTCTCTACGTATCTGTTTGTTTAATGGCGGACATGGAACCTCCCACTTTGTGATAACAGCTATAAGGGGGCGAATGATATAATCCTCCTCACGTACTTAGAGGTATTGCGATACAGTTTCAGATTATTTTAGATAAAACCGTGCAAAAATCCTTACTTCAATAAAAATGTTTTTCTTTTTTATATGAATTACGGATTCAAAAGCACGATTTTTAATGGGGATATTTCCGAAATTGACTTAATTCTATCTAACAGATTGAATATGAAAGTATAAATACCTATATGTCGCGTTATATGATATATAGCTTGAGGTAGCTGATTATGAAAGAACTGTGTGTTGTGAAAAAATTACGATCCTGACAAATGACAAATTCACATATAACCTGTTATTCCCGGAGGGAGAAAACAATTATGCTAACTGGTGAAATAATTGCCTAGAGTGTAGAATGGCCCCTCCGACCCCCCCCCCCCCCCCCCCCCTCCAAAAACAAAAAAAAAACAAACAAAAAACAACATACAAACAAAACAAAACCAGCTATCCTCCATTTTCGTTGTCTTGTCCCGTTATAGATAGCATTCGGAGCACGTTTTTCTAACCTAGATATAAACATAACATTACTTTTAGCATGGAGACATAGTAAATATGTTATTTACAAACAGAACTGGATTTCATACTCTAATTTCAATTAACAGACTGCCGATGTTGTGAAGAGAACGGAAGATTAGTGAGTTACCTGGTCTGTCCGAGACATCACAGGTACGACAAATATGTCGGATCACAAGTAAGTACCGTATAATACTTACTCGCTGGAACGTCACTCCGTGTCCATAAACTACTCCATATGGTCCCTTGTTCTAGATAGGAAGAGGTGTTAGGGGCTTTGTAGTGTAAACAATGGAATATCAGAGAGAGAAAGACCAAAGAAATGCCCGTATTGTTGCCATGGGTACCCCGGAACAGCTTATTATGATAAGGTCATAATAATAATAATGATAATTCAAAGGTTCTTATATACCACTTTATCTCAACCTATAGCTCGTCTCAAATCGGTTCCCAAATCATTATCCGTGGTAATATGTCTTTATCAACCAGCCAATATTGTTCTCAACTCCCTAGGGAGCATAAATCCGGCGCTGCCATTTCGGCGCTCACAGTTAGCATTCTATAATTCCTAGCACTGTCTAACCACAAACTCATTGAAAGCTGAGTATACTGGAACAAGCAAAGTAAAGTATCTTGCTTAAGAATACAACACAAGCGCCAGGGCCAGGACTCGAACTCGCATCCCCTCGATCACGAGCTCGGCGTCCTACCACTAGACCACCGTACCGTTGCGTGGTATAGGACCTTATCCAAGATAATTCGATTTGCTGTTACAGGTTAACCATCGTGCCTCCTTATGGATAAGGATCATGGGTAAGGAAATCGAAACATCCCAGAGAAAATGAGAAAAAAGGCGAAGAATGAATTGCAATGACAAAGGGACAACATGAGAAGCCGTATGGAGAAGGAAATATATATATATAATATAAACTTTATTTATTTTACAACAATTATGAAACAAGTTATCTAACTTATATTTGTCACTCTTGTTGGCCTGGATTTTAGCACGCGAGGGGTCTTATTGTGGGAGAAAACCGGTGTACCCGGAAAAAACCCCACATGGTCGGGCAGGTGACCCCATACCTTTTCACGTCCGATCGGGAAATCGAACCTCAGCCGCCTTGGTGAAAGGCAAGTGCGCTATCCACTGCACCACCCGACAACCCAAGGAAATACATTAGGAGATTTGACGGAGGTAGGTGAATAGGATATGAGAGAAGAAATGGTCATATTCATAACCTGCAATATTATATGTTCCCAATACCTGGGTGTCGCAAAGTGTGCGGTTTTTTATGGAACACAATTATTTGTCGGCTTCAATTTTACCGCTAAATTGTTTCAGTGACTTGTGTAATACACTGTCTAATAATAAATTCTAAACACCGTCACTACAGTTCAAATATAATCTCATCAAATATACCAGATTTAAGCAGCTTATAGCAAGTATACAAGCTGCATAGTAATCTAGGTATTTTTTTCTATAACAATAATTCGTCTTTATTTACAAATGAGCATTACAGTAAATACAAATGCTTCAGATATGACACAGACGCTTATCAGTAATTTATTTAACCACTTTGCCATCCCTGCACAATTTGGAATGAAAAAAAACTCAAATTTAAACAATTATGATGTAAATAGGCTTTTATTGACTTTTTGTCCATTCAAATCAAAATGTCAATATAAGCATAATCTTCTAATACACATTGAATTCTTAACATTTTAGGGAAACGCAAACCCGTCGGAGATGCATTGCTCCACTGTCAAAGGGTGGCTGTTCTCTGTCTGGATTTACCGAGACGTTGAAACATGCTTTGACTATACTATAATATGTATATGCAACTGTTTGTTGGTAAACACAAAATGTAAATGTATTGGTTGCCATGTTTTTTTATATTCATTAGTGTGGAACATACATTGGCTTACCTATATACTCAATATGTTTGTGCATCAATGTATGTTACACACCAATGAATATAAAAATAATGACAATCGATTGTTTTCATCGCCATTTCAGTAAAATGCCTCTACGCGATTCTTTAAGTTGGCTCTTTTGAAACGTAGGATTTTTTGCGTATTCTTCTGGATCTATTTGGAAATCAGAAATGTAAATATATAAATTAAAAATATATTCAAATCGTTTAGACACATTGTCCATATCTAGGTAACAGTCACTATGTCTGTCTTTGTTATCAATTTCCTTCAATAAACCACTAGGACAATTTAAATGTTGAATCGCTAGGTATGGTCATTGGCGTTGATCCTTAGAGTTTGTGTGTGCATGCCAAGAAATGTCAATTGTTTACAATGAGATCAGGACGGAACAAAACATTCAAGTGAAATAAAAATAAATTACGAGACTAATGATTCAGATACGTTAATGAAATACTTTAAAACGACATGGCATGAAAAGATAAATTAGAAAAGGAAAGGTTGATTACACGGATCTAACTTATCCTTCGTGACAAGAGAATTTGTCAATGTCTAACCTAATACCGTTACCATGGCCTCATGAAGTGCAGTTCACCTGCCAATCGACAAAGCAAGCATAAACTAGGCGTTATTTTATGTATAGATATTACAAATTCCTTCTACAAGTACAAAGCTAAGTTTTAATACAGGGATTTGTTAGATGCGGGTTAATGGAAAATATGAGCAAGTTTTCTTGTCGCCATATTTGTCCCATTGAGAAAAGCTTTGTATCCTTGTGTGATATGAAGGCGTTGCTTGGATCTGATTAAAATGGCGGTGAACGTAGATGGCGCAGAAGACTCTTGCTCTTCCTGAACGCTTGAGTGTATTTTCTTGTACTTATACGAGGGTCTCCATGTAAATATTTCCATTTTTTTCATATTTTGCCCCTAGTGTAATTGATTTTGAGTTCGGATTATGGTTTTGTTGAAGCTTCGGTATTCTCTAATTTGTTTTTAATTAGTGTTATTGATGGATATTATTTTCCCAATATTCAAACATAGAATTTATACATATGATATTGAACATAAAAAAGCGATTTCAATAGCTTAATCGATGTTGAATTCAGATTAGGATTTTGATGACGCTTCAATACTCTCTGATTCATTTAAATCAAGTAATAATTATATGACGGCACAGAAACTTGATTGGCTTGATATAACATTTATTATCTGGTTGTGAAAATAACAAAAATCAATTTCCATTACCAACTCGTTTGTCACATGTTTGGGAATATGATTTTAGTATTGTTCTTCATCATAGTCGCACGTACATAGTGATCTAGAGAAATTCAAATTGTGTTAAATACCATTTGGTCAATCTAGGTACAACTCACTTCGCTTGAAGGATTCTGTGATGCAATATCTCTTTGTCAACATCGACCAAGGATTACTAAAAATCGATCGCTGTTGGTGTCTGAATAACTGTTTACGTAAATTTATCAGCAAAATCAATTGTTACCACTTGAAAAAATAATGACTATGACTTCAATGATATGTAGTTGTATAATGTTGATAGGGATTATATGTGACCTGGAGCAACTTTCCCACAGACTCAATATCGGGCTAGTGGGTAGATGTGTCCTATTTAGTTAACCACTCAGTAATGAGAAACGTCGATAAGTTATGTCATGGTCGTCATGAAACGTTTTCTACTTCTACTATTCAAGTACCTTGTCTGAAGAAAGACCTACATGTATCTGTTACCTAGCCCTATTATTTCCGAGAAAACATATTGGGTGCCACATGTGGTACCGGATCCACTTGACGATCCGAGCCAAACATTTCACGTCAGGTTTGTATAAAGGATATAATTATTTCCTGTGCGTCACCTTGACTCCAGCTGTTGTCATTTTGTACTGACTTTAATATGTATATCGCTGTGGTCAATTGCGATGTCTGTTAATGACGTCACATTGTCATTCTCTTAACTTCTGCTGTACTAAATGTCTTGATATCTGATAGGTCAAGACACATCATTCAATTTACAAAGCTTCGTTCGTTTTAAGATTTAGTCAGCGAAAATGTGTTTCCCAACAATCTAGCATCGAACTACAGTGATGATGTGACATGGAACAATGCTTATAAGTGACCGTGCACAGATTTTGTTCGGTTTTCTTTGATTGTTTTTACGTCCTATTAACAGGCAGGGTAATTTAAGTACGGCCTGCGGTGTACGCGTGTGTTGATAGCGTGTGTATTTGGGAGGCTTTGGTATGTTCGTCTTCTTGTGATACTCTGAATTGTTTGCCGATTTAAAGTACTACCACACTGAAGTATACTGCCGAAGGCCCCCAGCAGATATTCCCATCAAGTTACATTATACTGACAACGGGTTATCTGGTTGTCAGGTTTACATGGGGGAGTGTCATGTTTTTGTGTTCAGAGTCCGCTAAATAACTATGAAAGCACTTTAGAAAGTCCTTTTGGAGGCTCCATCATCACAAAGCATGCTACACTATCCATTTTGTTTTCTTAAGGGCAAAGGATGGGGTTGGGGGTCGGGAATCCAACATCCCAAAACGTCCCTTGAGAGGCTACATTATCCAAAAATGTTTCTTGGGAGCAAGGGCTGGGGGCTCCATCATACCAAAACGTCCCTTGAGGGGCTACATTATCCAAAAATGTTTCTTTGGAGCAATGGCTGGGGGCTCCATTATCCCAAAACGTCCCTTGAGGGGCTACATTATCCAAAAATGTTTCATTGGAGCAAGGGCTGGGGGCTCCATCATACCCAATCGTCCCTTGAGGGGCTACATTATCCAAAAATATTTCTTGGGAGCAAGAGCTGGGGCTCCATCATACCAAAACGTCACTTGAGGGGCTACATTATCCAAAAATGTTTCTTTGGAGCAAGGGCTGGGGGCTCCATTATCCCAAAACGTCCCTTGAGGGGCTACATTATCCAAAAATGTTTCATTGGAGCAAGGGCTGGGGGATCCATCATACCCAAACGTCCCTTGGAAGGCTCTGCCGTTCCAAAATGTCTATTGGGAGACTCCATCATCCAAAAATGTCCATTGAGGGACTAGATCATTACTAAATGTTTCTTAGGGAAGAGGGGTGTGGTAGACTACATCATCCCAAAATGTCCCCTAGGACGCTTCAACAGCCCTTGAAACACTCCCGATATCACTTGAGTTATTGTATGGATTCAAAATCTCTGAACACACACACACACACAACAAGTTGAAATACAACAGAGTAACCAAGAAACGCACGTAACTATGAGTAAACATTTCTACTTGAGATTGGTACATGGCAATTACATATAACATGTTCGACAGCTCGACCAGCTAGACATATTGTTTAACAACGAGGGTACTTCATGCAAACTGCACTCTGTAATCTTCCCCAGACAAACACCATTATGCATATTACATCAGAAATTGTACAGATCCTGAAATTGATTTCTGATATGTTTGCAAAAATCTTTGGTTACTTAATTAACTTATTGTTTTACCCTTTGAATTTTTATTATATTTACAAAAAAAATATGGCAAGTATTATTGGAAATCAATTAACATAATTGCCTGCTTTAAATAATGAAACTCGATAAAAATATTTCATTTGCTTTTATTGTTATTAAAAAACAGTTATTTGATCTAGCTCACGCCCCAGCTTGAACTTTTGTTTCTGTCGGGAAATTAGCCTGAATAGTGTAATGATTGATCTGGATTATAACACTACTCCAATGAATAGTTTAGGGGTTCGATTAAGTTTGCCAATAGAAGAATAGACGTCGATGAATTGTTATGAGAGTGAACGCATTGTTTTGTACAGATAAGTGCGGACTCACGAAGAATGGGTACCTCACCTAGACATGGTGACAAAAGACCTACTCCTAGCAGAATTTACATAAGGGACAACAGACCTACGATTGCCAGGATCTTCGTACGTGACAATAAACCTACTAACGGCAGGATGTACGTTAACTACTGCCATGAGTTACGTAAGCATAAAACGTGCATCCCGTCACGGATGACATCCGACTGTTTTACACCCAACACCTTCAGGCGTTATCGATCCCCCGTCATATTGTACTTGTCGCTCCTCCATGATTGGCACAAGCGGCGCGTGTTTTAATAGAGTTATACATTTTTAAAAAAATCACAATTCGAAAAAGCAATAACTCGGAGGGATTATTGCTTTAATTGATTTAACCATGACCATGAATGAAGCGGCCAAAATAACTTTTAAATTGGTAATGAATTAATTTATCATTTAACCGCGGGATTGCAACGATAGAAGAATTGGTAGAGAATGCAATAAATGGTTGCTATGCGTTCTCTTTAAGATAACGCCCGTGTATTTTCAATTAAATTAAGAAGATATACTTGTATGTTGATGCTTTCACCCCCCCCCCCCCCCCCCCCCCACATCATCCTCATCCTTACAACATCTCTCTCTAGCTTATATTCAGATTATAGCAAGTTCAACCACACTTATCTTACGATGCACGCAGCTTTGCTAAATGATGGTTGCATGAATATTTTACAAGGTGTGCAAGTTGTGTAATAAATGTCCTATCTATATCTATATTCAAGGTCAAGGGAGTTGAACCCTTTCATATTGGTATGAATTTTTTATATATAAAGGCCTATTAACAATCGGAGAAGACAACCACGGTATCAAATAAGTGCATACGTTTTTTTTAATTATATAGAAACTGATGCAATATACAGACACTCGTGACCTTTTGTTTCTGACACTTCACGTTTTTGCAAGATGAATTTCAATAATCGAAGCACGCTTTCCTGGTACGGTATAATGTAATTGGTTTTCAGTTAACCGTTCAGGTGTAGAACTCGATAGAAACACTGTACCTCTCTGTGTTACGGTCAATAAATTATAAGGTCAATGTATTGCGTCTGAGATTATGGTCTAACACACGCATAAATGTAAATTCATCACTTCAGATTAAATCAATAATGTACATAGGATTTGTTACATGTTCTGCAGCTGTTTTGGACTTAAATGTCTGTGAATAACGGCAGACAATACCCGTGGCTACATGTCCACTCCAGCTGTTCATGTTGATACCGTGATCGGTACCCGCTGCTCATTGCCCCATCACTGACAATCCATAGTATATGAACGCTGGCTTCATCAATTAGTCCACCGCTGTTGAAAACCCCACATAACTGTGCCGCTCTACGGAGCTCATTGAATGGATAGCAATAGAAACCACCACTTATCACGAAATGGGTAAGTGAATTTCATGAACGGTTCGATGTTGAAGTAATATCTACTATGTATACTCCTGGATTTCATTATTGCTTTTAATCATTTTTTGATCCATGAAATCAATGTGAAGACAGTTTCGATCATTTGTTTTGGTTTGGATTTATGTAAAATGAAGGTGTGGTCTCATTCGACAAAGTTACAGGTATGGAAACCGTATAACGATGTCACACAGTTCACAAATATAGGATTATAGTCTTTTTAAAATACTTTTATTTGATGTATTCCTGTGAACGATGCACGACTTTCATTCTGTAAGTTCTAACGATATCATGTGAATAAGTAGCATTGTTTTACATTTACATGTCGCAGTTGATTCGTTATTCCAGGTCTTGCTCTGAATATTGAGATTTTCGTGATATATGTCAACTGCTGTCGAACAAACTTACGTCACAGGGATTCGATAGATGCAGGTTGATGAAGACTTTGGGCATATTTTCTGGTCGCTATCTTGATCTCATCGAGAAATATTCTGTATCTTTGTGTGATATGAAGATGGGCATTTTGAGTTTGCTTATTAGTGTTCTTACTTGATGTGATGACAATGATGACTCGGTTCTCATTTTGAGGATTGATGCTTACTTGGAAGTGACCAAGATTTACATAGCGATTGTCGTCGATGAAGGAGAAGACGCTTACTCTTCCGGAACACCTGGCCTTATTCTATTGTGCTTTTACGATTGTTTCCATTTTAATCTTTCCTTTGTTCCTATTTTGCCTCTAGTTTAATTGATTTTGAGTTCAGATTGTGGTTTGGTTGATGCTTTGGTATTCTCTGATTTTTTTCTTAATATGTGGATCATCTGATGTTGATACGTGAGCAGGGATATAATTAAAAATATTGATACGCGAGCAAGGATTTATCAAAATAATAATACGTGAGAAAGGTAAGAATCAAAATACTGATACGCGAACGAGGATATAATTAAAAGTTTGATACGCGAGCAAGGATAGAATTAAGATATTGATACACGAGCAAGGATGGAATCAAAATATGTATACGCAAGCAAGGATAGAATTAAAATATTGATACACGAGCAAGGATAGAATTAGAATATTGATACACGAGCAAGGATAGAATCAAAATGTTGTTACACGGGCAAAGGTAGAGTTAAAATATTGATGAATGCAAGCAAGTATAGGCATTATTTTAGAAATCTCTCTCAAAGATTAATTTTGAAGTGGATACAAAGACCAAATGTATAATGTGTGTAGCATAGTACAGTTAGAAAAAACAAACATTAGGTCGTATAATAGTTGTTATATGTGGACTATTGTATGTGGATGCGTTACACTCAGACGATGATGAGTATTCTATGTGGATACGCTACACTCAGACGATAAGCAGTATTGTATGTGGATGCGCTACCTTTTGAGGATAAGGAGTATTTTATGAGGATACGCTACACCCAGACGATGAAGAGAAGTTTATGTGGATGCGTTACACTCAGACGATGAGGAGTATCTTATGTGGATACGCTACACTGAGGCGTTTTAAGAAAATTGTTTGTAGATGCACTTCACTCAGACGATGAGGAGTAATGTATGTGGATACGCTACACTCAAACGATGATGAGTATTTAATATGGATACATTACACTCAGACGATGAGGAATATTTTAATTGGATACGCTTCATTCAGACGATGAGAAGTATTTTATGTAGATACGCTACACTCAGACGACGAGGAGAATTTTATGTGGATGTTTGTGTGGCATTGAAATTGACGTTTTACATGAAGATATAAACGATCTTATACCTGTTTTTATTTAACATGAAATTTATGTTTGTCATGTTTAATTCGTTTCATAAATTTCATTTTAAAAGGACTCATGTTAGTCCTAAGACGTACCTTGTGAAAAACGAGTCATTTTTTATCACTCATCTGATAAATTTCATAGTATTTGTCTTAGATGTTAAAATGTAAACATTAAGAATGGAGGATACACACGTTTTAATAACCCTCTAATTTGCATTTTCTTTTCGAAATATAAGATTTCAAATTCACCCAAATCTCAAAAAAATATTCCCGGAAAATGTATTGCTGTGTTTTCATTGACTTAATTTAAAAATGAAATCATCTTATTACTTCATGCACTAACCACATATACTACAATTATAGCCTTTTGATGAGGTCTGTACGTGGTATTATCAACTTTAGAAAAAAATATTAACCGAGGTCGAAGTCGATAATGCAATATATTAACCGAAAAAAATTAAATATCTTTATCACAAAATGGTTTTGCTTCAGTTGGTAAAGGAAATTATCAATCTATTATTAGAATCACCAAGCAATCCAGATGTGTTTCCCTTTTTTCAAAGCAAGCTAATATGATTTTTATGGAGAATTTTGAGACACCCTTAAATCTAACTTTGAAGTGCGAAAAAAGTATAATAATTAACACGGATCGGATTTGTCTTATCTCCATACTCATGGACATTGTATCTCACCTATACCTTTAAATTATCTTTTCCTCATCCAAAATTTGCCCCATTGTCCCAAAAACATAATGCATTATGATAACGGTTGAATAATGTAATAGAGATGCTTTGAAAGGTATTTATATTGTTTTGTTTATGGGCAAGTTTTTTTTTCTATGGAGAATATTCGCTCGTTAACATTCGCTTTCTTTGAACAATATTGATTGATAGACAATTGTTTTCGGCTAATAAGTCACCTCTTTCAACAGTATCCTTACGGTTGTTTGATTTCCTTAAGAAGTATTTCTTTAGCGCCATTTGTATTTGAAGCCCTTTACACTTTGGCAGTTTACTACTAACATTGAGCATCTTTGAAGTGATATGTATGCTGCAAGTCTAGATATTTACTTATACATCTTAATCGAAACTTAATTGTTTCATCTGCATGTATATTTTTCTTTGTGTTGAAGGATTCTCCTAGCAAATCACGGACGGGACCAGCTAAAGAAAACAAGTTCACTTTGTTCTGGATTCTTAACCACTGTGTCACTATTCAGGGAGACATCGTACAGAAGGGATGTAAGATTAGTCCTAGGTCCATCACTAGTGTTCGCGTTATGAATTAACGCACACTGAACACCTTGGTAGACCTGGATCCACTCCCAATAGCTTTCCAATAAGGAGTATTTTCAGGAGTTATTTGAAATTAAGATCAAATGATAATATGACATAGCAGAAGTCAGTTTTATTGCATTACACCATTTATGACCATGTTTGTACAGGGGTTCGTTGTGTTGACTATGCCCGCCATGGTCCTTCTTAGTGCAAGTGTATCCGATGATGACGTCATATACGTGGATTCTGCCAAGTACGTGCAAGGATTTCGTTTAAAGACTGGAGTATTCCACGTGTTTGACAATTCCTCTTACATAGGATGTGTGAGAGAATGTTTGTTACGTCAGCATTGTCTAGCGATTACTTATGAACGTACACATTACATCTGTCACCTAGGGAGCCAGTCAGGTGATCTTGAGAGTGTCGGCGATAATGAAACTTTTACCAGCCATCCAACAGACTGGAACCCACCAAAGGTAAAATTTTTGTAATCTATGATAGTGAGGGTTCAACAACGATTATAAAAGGCTTGAGAGCATCAGTCTTGTAATCTACTCTTCCGGAACACCTGGTCTTATTCTCTTGTACTTTTACAAGGGATGCCATGTAAATCTTTTCATATTTTGCCTCTAGTTTAATCGGTTTTGGTTTAGTTGTGGTTTTTGTTGACGCTTTTTATTTTGGTCTCATCTAATAATCCGGAAAATTGTTTGAATGTAAAAATAATTTACGTTGATCGTCGTTCCGATGTTCAGTCGCAATCTTTTGAATCATTTTCGTTTCAGCTATAATTTCCTTTTTACATTTGGCCATAGAAGATATGCTGATAAATGTTTGGATTGCCTTTTTAACTTAAGACAGGAAATTGAAAGGTATCTACGATCTGTACGTCCAAGAATAAAATATTCTTTCATCCCCTTGAGGGTGACACAGGGGAATCTCAATCCGAGGGGTAAGATTCTTAAATTGCAAACACGAGGCTTGCCGAGTGTTTAGTAGCTTAAGAATCCTACCCAGAGAGTTGAGATACCCTTTCTTACTACAAAGGATTTTCTCTTACCCTGTTAAACCTCATCATATTTATCTAATATTGATCTATGCAAGACAATGTTGATGTGATGTGATTGAGTTGTCGACATGACGTCATTGTATTTGCCGTGATGTCATGGAAGTGTTTCTATGACGTCATATAATTGTTGAGAACGTGCAAAAAGCACGTGTGGTGTGTCTCAACCCTAGGGTGAGGTAAGACAATCTCACACAGGTAAAAGTGCAGATATCCCTGTCCAGGGAAAGAGTAATGGTTATCTCATCACCATTTCGTAGCTAATCCAATTATTGAACTGCAAGTCCTTAAATTACCTCTGCCTCAAAAGGGCGACTACACTTCGTTAATTTCTGTGCCAATCTACATTTTAAATATTCATTCGACAGCAAAATTTACTGATTAGTTTGGAATTGTAGGTTCTATTTGGACATGTATTATGGAGATGAAATGTTGCTTTTTTTTAAATGTGTACAGTTGTGAAGCTGCATAATGCACTTAAATAGACTGCACAGTTCATGCTCATTGTAGCATCAGTTGTGAGCAGAAGGTGAGCACAACCGTGTGACGTAACGATCGTTATTTCCGTTTTGCGCTTGAGTTCATAAAATTGTGCAAATTTAGTACAATAAGTTCATCAATATTACGAAATGAGGAAAACAATGTTTTCAACAAGGTACATTTTAGTTATTTATACTGAGTTGATGATATATAAGAAAGGTTCTTTCTAGATATCAATTGTTTTATAAGTATATTGTACATTTAGATATATTGTTACGCGTTCTCACAAACACTGTGAAACGTTCACGAATGGCTAGGCTTCATTAATGTCACATGGTGTACTATTGGTCGCATACACACTGTCTATATTGTACATGAATATTGTGAGATAGATACGGGACATTTGTATTCTCTCTATTTTATTTTTAACAAGATTTACAAGATTTACAAGATATCGATTAAAAAATTTAAATTTATTAAACGCGATCGGTAAAGAACCATGATTACACACAAGCACCGGAATCACGTGTGTGTAATTTGCTGACTTAGTTGTACAATGTACTGTAAAAGTGGATTTTTTCGCGGTGTGTATTTTTTCGCTTAATTGGAGTGTCTAAGCGAAAAATTCCACGCGCGAATATTGGCTTTTACAGTATCATGCACAAAATGTTTTTATATAAAAAATATGTCATACGCTCTTAATATAGATATCCATTTTTTCGATATTGAATTATTTCATTCTGTTCAAAAATGTTTAATCGTAAAACCCTACTTATTCAAACCCGGGTTACTCGAATACCCCTCATTTGTCGAAAAGTTCGTTTGGTCCGGACTGATTTCATACAGATTCAACCAGCCTCGGATAACTCGAAAACCGTGTATTCTTCGAACTCGGTTCCCACGAGTTCGAGTAAGTGGAGTTTTACTGTATTTCAAAATTGGTTGTCAGCATTTGCTGTTTCGTTATTGTATTTTATGCTATTTTAGCCCTTGTGTTCAAATTCCATTCATGTAATATGACTTTATAATGTTATAGTATCGAGGTAATACATCCTCACGCGAAATTTACATGAAGTATGGTACAAAAAAAAATTCACACAAAAAAACACGTTAATTTAACGTTAATTTATATGTTAGTTTTTCAAGTAGTGTTTTTACATGCTTATTTTATGACATGGATATCACATTTTCACGTAAATTTGATGCTAATTTCTGGTAAACCAATATTTAAGTTGATTTTTAAATGCTTATTTTCCACTTAAATGTCACGAGAATTTCACGTGAAATTCGCATAAAGTTATATAATAAAATGGTGCAGAATTTAGTTGGTTGCTGCCTAATCCAACAATACAGTTATACATATATATATATATAGCTATACATCTGATTATGTATTAATCATTTATTATAAATAATATTGAAGTTTATCTAAAAAAGATATGGAGTAGATGAAGCCTAAATAAAACTGCACATTAGAAAGCTTAGCGGATTTTACTTTACTAAGAGAGTCAGGATGCGATTTCCCACTCAAATGCCTGATTATGTTTGGTTCCCCTGCCATACCAGGTGGGTTTTCGTGTGGTATTCCGGCTCCCTTCCACAATAACACATTAAACATTTATCCAGTTGGGGATAGTCGACCGATATATTGTGATATATGCATTGCAGAGTCTGTTCCGGTTTGTTCTGTAATTAATTACAATCTAATTCTCCAGAGGCTAACGTGTTGGTATGTCGTTTTGTATCATTTTGCCGGATGTATAAATATTAAATTATTTTATCTTGGTAATTATCTATTCATCTTGTCAAAATATCCCGAATGTATTATTGAACATAATTATTCGTGTTTATTTAAAAAGACAATTGAAAAAAAACATGTAAATTAAAAATAACTAGATAAAGCTGAAAAAAGGTCTATTCAAAATATACCAAATGTATGATTGCATATAAGATGACGTAACACACACATATGCTGCACCTTTAAAATTTAGTCATAGATACAGTATGCCAAAAAATGAATTCAACTGCATCAAACTCATGTTTCCCTCCATTACCACACCCTCCGATAGAAAACCTCAACACCAAATAATAATTCCATAATTTATTGTATAGAGCGCATAATCGCGAACAGTATTTTATAAAACAAACCCCACTCTTTTCTCTCGTTTAGTCGTGCATACTTTGTGAATCCACGTCAATATTAACCCATTTAAACGATTTATATCCGACCTCAAAATCGATTTAACTATAAAGTCATCATTGTAAATCACAACAAGGGAGCACATTATCGAGCATACTCAAAAACGTCCATCTTTATATCACACAAATATACAGAATATGTCTCAATGAGACCAATATGGGGACCAAAATTAAACCTATAGACTTTATCAACTTGCATCTCTTGAATCACGGTGCCGTAAGTTTGTTCGTCAGCAGCTGGCATATATCGCGAAAATCTCGATATTCAGAGCAAGCCTCCGAATAACGAATCAACTGCGACATGAAAACACCATTAGATAGAGAACCAGTGATGTTACTATCAGGAAATGGAAAGTTCACGGTCGGAACGTTTATCATAAAGCTTAGAAGTAAGCTGCCCGTGTAGGTCATAGTTTAAGTAAAGATCGAGGTAGAAAGCTGATGTAGGAGAGTCAGTTGTGTCTTTAATTTCAAGTTTAGTAGGGTAGATACGATCGACTATGTCAGCAAACGTCTTGCTGTTATAAACAACACATCGTTGATATACCTCAAAGTGAAACTATGCAAGGTTTTTATTACCCGTCCTGATAAGCCATTCGACAAATCAGCCTCGTATGAAAACAAAAACAAGTCAACCAAATGTGGGGCACAGTTGCTTTTCAATGGAATGTCAACAGTCTGTTGGAAAATCTTTCCTCCGAAATCAACAAAGATATTGTCAACTAGGAATTTAATCGTTCGTGCTATATCTTCCTCAATATATGTCATCCCAACTTTTGTTATGCTTTTTACAAAGTATGCTCCAAGATAGCTCACAACCATGTATGACCGAAGACGTTATTTTCCGAGGACGCCACAGTTATTTCATTTGAGCAGTGGCACACTATATAATACGAGTATACACAGTTTCGTTTTCCACGATTTGAAACTATACACAACTAGTTTACTTCTAAATTTATGAATTAAAGGCCCAATATACGTAACTTTCAGCAAAACTTGAAGCGAAAATCAAGTCTAATAACTTTTTATATTTATAGATTTAGTTAAGATTAACTGATATCAGCAATATTCAAGATGAATTCTTACACGGATACTGGTACAGCAGCAGTTGAAACTCGGTATTTGTAAACACGCGTCCATTTTGAACTGTCTTCTAACTTCGGTTTGTTGTTGAAGTGGGCCCCACCTGAATTATTTTTAATTCTTTGGATTTTTCTGTCAAGAGTTTCTTGATGGTAACCGCTCATGTTTACTTCCTTATAGGCTTATTTTCGCATGGTTGACAACTGGATTTTTTTGCAGATTTTTTTCAGAATCACGAAAAATTTCCTGAAGTTACATATATTCAAAGAGTTTTACGCACCTGACCCGGCATACTGTTTCTATGACTAAATTGAAAAGGTGCAGCATATATGTGTGTTACGTTATCTTCCAGTTAAGTATGTGGTATGGTAGCGTACAGGGTGGCAAAATCAAATGTTTGATGGACATTTTTTTCAGAAGGAGGTGCTCAAGATTGATCAGAAGATCTTTTGATTTTTTCACTATTGACTCGATGTTTCTTAAAGTAGAACCATCAGGTTAATATCATAAAGTATGTGGACCACCATGTGACCATATTTTAGCCAATGAGAATAGAGGAAAGTTTGACCAAATCGAATATGTGTGCTATAGTGTACCCAAATATTACACGGCAAATGATCTGTGTCGTGTAATAACCATAATCATTTCAATATTATAACCTTATAACTCTCGTGATTGTGGTGAAGAAACAAACTAATTTTTATTACAATGTACATGTATGTCAGAATACATCATTGACACTCAAAGATTTGAATGAAGTACATTGCAACTATTATTCATTTTAACGTCAATCGAGTGCAAATATGTGTTATTATGCATTTTAACGTCGAACTAGTGCAAATATGTGTTATTATGGATTTTAACGTCAAACTAGTGCAAATATGTGTTATCATGCATTTTACAAATGTAACGTCAAACAAGTGCAAATATGTGTCATCGTGCATTTTGACGGCAAACTAGTGGAAATATGTGTTATCATGGATTTTAACATCAAACTAGTGCAAGTATGTGTTATCATGGATTTTAACATCAAACTAGTGGAAATATGTGTTATCATGGATTTTAACATCAAACTAGTGCAAATATGTGTTATCATGGATATAAATGGAAAATATTCAGGTGTCGAATCAACGTCACCTATAAATAAAAAATAGCATTGCTTGATTACCAAACCCTACAAGTCCCACCTAAGTAATTACTTTTGAATAAGATAATTCATTTGTTGGCTACTGAATGCTATATGCCATATCCGTACTGTACTTAATATATTAATGTTCATTTTGTTCAGGAGAAATATTGAGACTATTAATGACACCGTCGATGGTACTCTATAAGATTAATCGTGTCTAGGTGCAGTCAGTCATGTAATTTTTTTATCATGTTGATCATAACTAAACATTACGGGACCCGATTGTGTCGTTCAAAGTTATAGGCTGTGAACAACCCTACCAAGGATTATATGATCATGGACCTCAATAGGATAACGATTTCGGAAATGTCCAGAGCGTCAGTTTAAAATCAATCTAACAATCAAATTATAGATTGATTTCAGTACCGCGGTTCATCGCACTTTGGATAATGATATTAAAAAAATGTTAGATTACGTTCAAAGGTGATAAGCTTGTTAGACACAATAAGAATATATACATTACGTACATTATAATTCTTTAAATATGACAATAATACTTAAAAATAAATCAGGTAAAACTCAGCTATTCTTCATAATTAATTATAATACTCTATGTTCAAGGAGACTTATATATATTTCACTCGTCTAAATATTACCAAAGCACATATTTATCAGTCGAAAAGGATGTAAAACATTAAAGGTTATATATATGCATGTTAAGTGTCGCCTTTTACGCCTTCAACACAACAGCGAGTTTAAATATACATGATACTCTGAATCGAAAAACATATACAAATGTATGTAGATAACGCTGGACTGAAATATGTTTTACCGGAGTATGGCGGACATTGATTTTACAGTTGAAGGGCAAACATTAATTTTACCGGGATAGGGGGAAACTGTTTTATCGGAGTAGGGCGAAAAGCCAAAAACTGATTTTACCGGAATAGGGCGAACATTGATTATATCGGAGTAGGGAGAAAACTGTTTTTACCGGAGTAGGACGAAAACTTATTTTACCGGAAAGGGGCGAAAACTATTTACCAGAGTAGGGCGAAAACTGATTTTATCAGAATAGGGCGAAAACTGAATTTAACGAAGTAGGCGAACATTGGTTATACCGGAAAAGGGCGATCATCTATTTACCGGAATAGGGCGAACATTGATTATACAGGTGTAGGGAGAAAACTGTTTTACCGGAGTAGGGCGAAAACTTTTTTACCGGAAAGGGGCGAAAACTGTTTTACCGGAGTAGGGCGAAAACTGATTTTACAGGAGTAGGGCGAAACTGATTTTACCAGAATAGGGCGAACATTGATTATACGGGAGTAAGGAGAAAACTATTTTACAGGAATAGGGGCGAAAACTGTTTTACCGGAGTAGGACGAACATTGATTTTACCGGAGTAGGACGAACATTGATTTTACCGGAGTAGGACGAACATTGATTTTACCGGAGTAGGGCGAACATTGATTATACGGGAGTATTGGGATTTTTCAACAAAAAGTTGTCATATGAGTAATAATTTTCTCTTGTATAGAGTGTATATAAATTACTAGTTTGGATAAAGGGATCCCTCATCTGTATCTTACTAGACAAAATTTGGCCTGTATGTAGAGAATACAAAAATGTGTCTTCATACAATGCAATTAACAATATAGATATAAAAGTGTAAACAAAAATATTCTTAAGTGAATCTTTAGTTTGGTACAGATTGATTGTTTTTAAGTCACATTAACAGCCAGGGTTATCTAAGGACGGTCTCCCGGGGTATGCGATTTGGGTGGGTGCACAGGGGCGAGGCACGGACCTATGGGGGACTTCCCCGAACACAAACTCTGCTTATAACGACATGTTTACTTAGGTGATCAGTTGTGATGATAGTGAGTTATAGTCTATAGCAGAAATGTTGTACAGCTTAATTACATAGGTAAATCAACTTCTGGTAACTAATCAGATACTCAATGACTAATGATATTTTCAAACAAATAAATGATAAATAGGTACATGTACTGCATAAAACAGCTGCACATTTAGGAAAATCATCATTTTAATAATTTATTACACCTTCTTTCGGATATATGTACGTGTAAATGATCATATATTTATTGATATGTATTTAAGTTTCAGATTTGTGTAAATTATTGTCATATATTGATTAAACTTATAACTTCTTTCAGGTTTGTGTAAATTGTTGTCATATATTTAATTTCAAAACATTTTATTATTTATACAAGACATATAAACAAGTACTAAAAAGAAATAGTATCAATAAAATGATTAGCCTATTTAAGTCTTTCCCAACAAAGATAACCAGTATCCTTTATATATACATTGACAATCCAAATTTTATTTCGATGTAGATGGAGTAGAAAAGCAGTAGAATCTTTTATCAATTTAAGATCCCTTTCCCAAACACTCTCATACCTTTATTTTGATTTATATAAATTACATTTTTAGAACTATCTTATTCAAATATGAATTACTTATACATCTAGAGTGTTTTAGTGCATTATATACAATGTATATAAATGTATGAGGTAGTATAATTAAGTATAGTTGAATTTATTTCATTTGACATACCAACTACACTATTGAAAAGACATCTAAATTAATTTAGCCTAAAAGAGCACCCATATATAGAAACAACATGTTTGTGGCAGTCATGCTGTGTTATAAAATGTAGTATGATTATAAAAGTAATAGTTAATGCTACTGTTTTAGTTGGATTTAAAATAATTTGCCATTCATTGATTAGCCCAAGTAGGGATTGATAAAATATCATCATTTAGTATATCAGCATTTGTATTAAGGTCACCATCACTATCTTCAATAACTTATAGAGAAGTATCTACTGCAAACAAGTTAATATAAGAAGTTACATCAGCTGTTATATCAATAAATGAGAGAAATAAAAAGTACCAAAAAAACAGATTCTTGAGGAACTCTTGCAGATATGAATTAAGTATTAGATTGGTATCCATCAATTAATTAAGCTCTTAACCACTGAAATAATTTTCCTTTTTATACCATTTTTGTAAAGTTTATACAAATACCTACATGCCGAACACTATAAAATGCCTTATTTATATCACAGAACATAAAAGTTAAACTTGAACAGATTTGTTCTTAATTTGTGTGACATCAGTTTAATATTTTCTGTTATTGTGTGTTTTATATGTCATTTTTAATTAATGGTTTTCAGTTAAGATACTGACATACATGTATTAATAGAAACTTTATTTTATTATCAATATGCTTTAAATAATACGATTAAGGTAATTTATATTTCAAGTAATGTAATTTAATGATTACTGTCCATTAATTGTATCTAAAATATAGTATTTAATTATCATTTTCCTTTACTTAAAGCTGTAATACATGAGAATATTTCCAAATTGTTAATTTCATTTCATACGGACTAAGTATATCTACAAATTAAATGATTTGACATTCTTAGTTGAAACAGACTATAACTTAAACTTCAAAGGATTTCCTATATAAACACCTTTCTTTCAAGTTACCAGAGTTGGTGTTCGGGGAATGAGCCGACCTATTTCACTATGAAATGATTGTCAGATAATTGTATTAACTTTTTCGAATATAGCCCCTCCCACTACTATATATCTGTGACATAAAGTAGTGGGAAGGGCTATATTCGGGAAAGTTAATACAATTATATGACAATCATTTCATAGGGACATAGGTCCGTGCCTCGCTCCTGTGGGTGGGTGTGTTGAGAGCGTGTGTATTTGGGAGGCGGCGGTATGTTCGTGTAAGTGTCCTTGTGATAGTCTGGATATTTTGCTGATTTAAAGTGCTATCACACTGAAGTATACTGCCGGAGGTCCCCAGTAAAATACCCCTACCGGTCACATATTATCTGAATCTGAACTGATAGACAATAGGGAAAAAAATCAGAGAATACCAAAGCGTCATCAAAACCATAATCCGAACTCAAAATCGATTAAACTAGTAATAATATTGTTTCAACTCGCCATATCAAAGCGACAAAAACACCCCGTACATGTATATCAATATAACATGCTTTCTATTTGGTGTAATTTCACAAAACAATTTGTTTTCGTGCACGCACAAAATAAAATGATTATAATGAAATAAAATGTTTACAGACCAGGAATATGTTTGGCAAACAAAACCCACTCTTGTAAATCAATATTTTAGAGCTGATATCATATTTATGTTTTATACATTTGTAAGTGTGGTAAATATTGCATGTCCGAAGTGACTCTTGTGCTTTATATACTACTCTACGTATATTGAATGTTGACGTAACACACACATATGGCTTTTAAATTTAGTAATAGCTACAGTATACCGAACAAATGAACTGCATCATACAGCTGTTTCGTCCTCCTAGGTCTCTTCAGAATATTGATTGAAACATTAAACCATAACACGAATTAACAGCTATCCTCTAATGAACTATGTGTATATGACATTTGTAGGAAAAAATCTCAAAAGAAGGAAAATAAGTGGTTGTCGGCAGAAGTACGATATAGTCACCGTCGCGCCTAATGGGAAAATATTCTCGACACTAATGTGTGTTTTAACACGTCACGTCATTCCAGGCTAACAAAAGAACTTAAAGGCCCAGTATACGTAACTTTCGGCAAAAGTTTTAAGCGAAAAGCAAGCCTAATTACTTATTATTGCCTGCCCTTTGAAGATTACAAAGGGGTCGCAACCGACTTCAAACCCTGTCAAGTTATGCCGTTATGTGACCTCGAAATTCTTTTGATGCACATTGAAGGGTCGGGCCAGTTTTCTTGTCTCATCAACAAGGTAGCTCACACCGATCCTTCAGTTTTGCCGTGACATATTCCAGGGGTGTAGAGAGCGTACGTGGTCGTAACCCCTGGATATCGAGAATGTTATCTTATAAACATACCGATGATATCAGTTAGAAAGTGATAATGCGTGCACACCTGTGTACTGATTAATGTTTTGTATTCATTTACTCTGCCTGTCCTTCTGGTGAACCCGTTTTCAGATAGATAACAAGTGTCTTATTCCTATATCTCTACAACGATACAGTAATTTTTGTCCTTACAGAGTTAGGATAGAAGATATCACCAGGGTAACTAAACTTTACATTTCTCTTTCTACTATCTGTGGTTTTTATCCAAAAGCCGGGACCGAAACTCTTATTGGTTATACCCGGTTTAACGTTTAACAGTACAGGTAATGAAAACATCTTTTGTTTGATGCAATCAGCAATATTTGCATTCTGTGTTGCATTCGTCTTTATATCATTAGTAAGCCAAATTGTAGTATATCACACTGTATACTACAATTTGCAATGCCGCATCACATGACGTTATTTTGACGCCATGTTTGACAACGTAATATCAGAGCATTGCACTCAGCTTCAGATAACATTTACAATGGCTTTGAATCAATCGCTTAGATGGAACTGACTTAAATCAGGCTATTATGACGTCATTTCTGGCGCCATGTTGGACTTCGTTACGTCAACGCTTAGCACTCCACCTCAGATTAACATGCATAATGGCTTTGGATCAATAGATTAGATGACATAGATTTAAATCAAGCCTTTGCAGTTAATAGGCACACACGGAAAAGAGGAGAACGTTAACCGACTATATCCAAACGAAATAGACACGTGTATATTTAAAAAGTATCCTTAATGTAAATATAAGCATTGAACTGTAACCAGATGTAGTATACAGTCGATATGAATACAATTAAATAATTAATTAATTAAATAATTAATTAATTAAATAAATAAATTAAATAATTAATTAATATGCATGCAATTAAATCATTATGTCGCCCTAACGACATTCTATTTATCTGTCACCCAAATTGTATTCATTTTATTGCTAAATGGTATTTCAGTGAAACAAACTCTAAAGTGGGCAAATATACTAATTTACCCTATATCATGCACACAAGTAAACATGCACGTGTAAAAGGTCACATACATATTAATATTTACAGTTGCAAGACAAAGCCACTTTATAAACTAACCAGGGAGATGTACGACTTCAGAAACGATACACGACACTTAGCGCGTAATGATTATGACGTCATTGCTTCGGCATAGAAACGGCGACGCGTCACCGTCAAAATGACAGTTTTACTAGATGTGTATCATCATATTCCTTCTTATTTTCAGAGTATCGCTGGTAATTGTTCAGAAAACTCCTGTACCGTCGGACAACGGTGTACGGAACTGTCTTCGGGACGTATTGTATGTGTCAACAGTGGTAAGTACGGTATGAGGCAGAGATAAGAGTGTTCATAGGGTAGTACATAGTGTAGTTCATAGTGTTCATAGAGTAGTACATAGCGTAATTCATAAATAGTACATAGTGTAGTTCATAGCATAGTTCATAGAGTAGTACATTAATGTAGTTCATAGATTGTTCATAGAGTAGTACATAATGTAGTTAATAGATTGTTCATGGAGTAGTACATAGCGTAATTCATAAAGTAGTACATAGTGTAGTTCACAGCGTAGTTCATAGAGTAGTACATTAATGTAGTTCATAGATTGTTCATAGAGTAGAACAAAGTGAAGTAAATAGATTGTTCATAGAGTAGTACATAATGTAGTTCATAGTGTTCATAGAGTAGTACATTAATGTACATGTAGTTCATAGCGTAGTTCATAGAGTAGTACATAGTGTACTTCATAGTGTTCATAGAGTAGTACATTAAATGTACATGTAGTTCATAGCGTAGTTCATAGAGTAGTACATAGTGTACTTCATAGTGTTCATAGAGTAGTACATGAATGTACATGTAGTTCATAGCGTAGTTCATAGAGTAGTACATAGTGTAGTTCATAGTGTTCATAGAGTAGTACATTAATGCAGTTCATAGCGTAGTTCACAGAGTAGTACATAGCGTAGTTCATAGCATAGCTCATAGAGTAGTACATAGTGTAGTTCATAGCGAAGTTCACAAAGTAGTACATAATGCAGTTCATAGCATAGTTCATAGAGTAGTACATAATGTAGTTCATAGTGTGCATAGAGTAGTACATTAATGTAGTTCATAGCGTAGTTCATAGAGTAGTACATGGTGTAGTTCATAGACTGTTCATAGAGTAGTACATAGTGTGGTTCATAGATTGTTCATAGAGTAGTACATAATGTAGTTCATAACGTAGTTCATAGAGTAGTACATAATGTAGTTCATAGCGTAGTTCATAGAGTAATACATAATGTAATTCATAGCGTAGTTCATAGAGTAGTACATAATGCAGTTCATTGTGTAGTTCATAGAGTAGTACATAATGTAGTTCATAGCGTAGTTCATAGAGTAGTACATAATGTAGTTCATAGCGTAGTTCATAGAAAAGTACATAATGTAGTTCATAGCGAAGATCATAGAGTAGTACATAATGTAGTTCATAGCGTAGTTCATAGCGTAGTATATAATGTAGTTCATAGCTTAGTTCATAGAGTAGTACATAATGTAGTTCATAGCGTAGTTAATAGAGTAGTACATAGTGTAGTTCATAGCTTAGTTCATAGAGTAGTACATAATGTAGTTCATAGCGTAGTTCATAGAAAAGTACATAATGTAGTTGATAGTGTAGTTCATAGAGTAGTACATAATGTAGTTCATAGTGTAGTTCATAGCGTAGTATATAATGTAGTTCATAGCGTAGTTAATACAGTAGTACATAATGTAGTTCATAGCTTAGTTCATAGAGTAGTACATAATGTAGTTGATAGTGTAGTTCATAGAGTAGTACATCATGTAGTTCATAGCGTAGTTCATAGAGTAGTACATAATATAGTTCATAGCGTAGTTCATAGAGTAGTACATAATGAAGTTCATAGCGTAGTTCATAGAGTAGTACATAATGTAGTTGATAGTGTAGTTAATAGAGTAGTACATAATGTAGTTGATAGTGTAGTTCATAGAGTAGTACATAATGTAGTTCATAGCGTAGTTGATAGAGTAGTACATAATGTAGTTGATAGTGTAGTTCATAGAGTAGTACATAATGTAGTTCATAGTGTAGTTCCTAGAGTAGTACATAATGTAGTTCATAGCGTAGTTAATAGAGTAATACATAATGTAGTTCATAGCGTAGTTAATAGAGTAATACCTAATGTAGTTCATATCGTAGTTCATAGAGTAGTACATAATATAGTTCATAGCGTAGTACATAATGTAGTTGATAGTGTAGTTCATAGAGTAGTACATAATGTAGTTGATAGTGTAGTTCATAGATTAGTACATAATGTAGTTGATAGTGTAGTTCATAGAGTTGTACATAATGTAGTTCATAGCGTAGTTAATAGAGTAGTACATAATGTAGTTGATAGTGTAGTTCATAGAGTAGTACATAATGCAGTTCATGGCGTTGTTAATAGAGTGGTACATAATGTAGTTCATTGCGTAGTTCATAGAGTAGTACATAATGCAGTTCATAGCGTAGTTCATAGAGTAGTACATAATGTAGTTGATAGTATAGTTCATAGAGTAGTACATAATGTAGTTGATAGTGTAGTTCATAGAGTAGTACATAATGTAGTTGATAGTGTAGTTCATAGAGTAGTACATAATGTAGTTCATAGAGTAGTACATAATGTAGTTGATAGTGTAGTTCATAGAGTAGTACATAATGTAGTTGATAGTGTAGTTCATAGAGTAGTACATAATGTAGTTGATAGTGTAGTTCATAGAGTAGTACATAATGTAGTTGATAGTGTAGTTCATAGAGTAGTACATAATGTAGTTGATAGTGTAGTTCATAGAGTAGTACATAATGCAGTTCATAGCGTAGTTCATAGAGTAGTACATAATGTAGTTCATAGTGAGCATAGAGTAGTACATTAATGTAGTTCATAGCGTAGTTCATAGAGTAGTACATGGTGTAGTTCATAACGTAGTTCATAGAATAGTACATAATGTAGTTCATAGCGTAGTTAATAGAGTAGTATATAATGTAGTTGATAGTGTAGTTCATAGAGTAGTACATAATGTAGTTCATAGCGTAGTTCATAGAATAGTAAATAATGTAGTTCATAGCGTAGTTCATAGAGTAGTATATAATGTAGTTGATAGTGTAGTTCATAGAGTAGTACATAATGTAGTTGATAGTGTAGTTCATAGAGTAGTACATAATGTAGTTCATAGCGTAGTTCATAGAGTAGTACATAATATAGTTCATAGCGTAGTTCATAGAGTAGTACATAATGTAGTTGATAGTGTAGTTCATAGAGTAGTACATAATGTAGCTGATAGTGTAGTTCATAGAGTAGTACATAATGTAGTCCATAGCGTAGTTAATAGAGTAGTACATAATGTAGTTGATAGTGTAGTTCATAGAGTAGTACATAATGTAGCTGATAGTGTAGTTCATAGAGTAGTACATAATGTAGTCCATAGCGTAGTTCATAGAGTAGTACATAATGTAGTTGATAGTGTAGTTCATAGAGTAGTACATAATGTAGTTGATAGTGTAGTTCATAGAGTAGTACATAATGTAGTTGATAGTGTAGTTCATAGAGTAGTACATAATGTAGTCCAAAGCGTAGTTCATAGAGTAGTATATAATGTAGTTGATAGTGTAGTTCACAGAGTAGTACATAATGTAGTTAATAGAGTAGTACATAATGTAGTTGATAGTGTAGTTCATAGAGTAGTACATAATGTAGTTGATAGTGTAGTTCATAGAGTAGTACATAATGCAGTTCATTGTCTAGTTCATAGAGTAGTACATAATTTACTTCATAGCGTAGTTCATAGAATAGTACATAATGTAGTTGATAGTGTAGTTCATAGAGTAGTACATAATGTAGTTCATAGTGTAGTTCATACAGTAATCATAATTAGTTCATAGCGTAGTTAATAGAGTAGTATATAATGTAGTTGATAGTGTAGTTCATAGAGTAGTACATAATGTAGTTCATAGCGTAGTTCATAGAGTAGTACATAATGTAGTTGATAGTGTAGTTCATAGAGTAGTACATAATGCAGTTCATAGCGTAGTTCATAGAGTAGTACATAATGTAGTTGATAGTGTAGTTCATAGAGTAGTACATAATGTAGTTGATAGTGTAGTTCATAGAGTAGTACATAATGTAGTTGATAGTGTAGTTCATAGAGTAGTACATAATGTAGTTCATAGCGTAGTTTATAATGTAGTTCATAGCGTAGTTAATAGAGTAGTACATAATGTAGTTGATAGTGTAGTTCATAGAGTAGTACATAATGCAGTTCATGGCGTTGTTAATAGAGTGGTACATAATGTAGTTCATAGCGTAGTTCATAGAGTAGTACATAATGTAGTTCATAGCGTAGTTCATAGAGTAGTACATAATGTAGTTGATAAGTGTAGTTCATAGAGTAGTACATAATGTAGTTGATAGTGTAGTTCATAGAGTAGTACATAATGCAGTTCATGGCGTTGTTAATAGAGTGGTACATAATGTAGTTCATAACGTAGTTCATAGAGTAGTACATAATGTAGTTCATAGCGTAGTTGATAGAGTAGTACATAATGTAGTTGATAGTGTAGTTCATAGAGTAGTACATAATGTAGTTGATAGTGTAGTTCATAGAGTAGTACATAATGTAGTTGATAGTGTAGTCCATAGAGTAGTAAATAGTGTAGTTGATAGTGTAGTTCATAGAGTAGTACATAATGTAGTTCATAGTGTAGTTCATAGAGTAGTACATAATGTAGTTCATAGCGTAGTTCATAGAGTAGTACATAATGTAGTTGATAGTGTAGTTCATAGAGTAGTACATAATGTAGTTCATAGCGTAGTTAATAGAGTAATACATAATGCAGTTCATAGCGTAGTTAATAGAGTAGTACATAATGTAGTTGATAGTGTAGTTCATAGAGTAGTATATAATGTAGTTGATAGTGTAGTTCATAGAGTAGTACATAATGTAGTTCATAGTGTAGTTCATAGAGTAGTACATAATGTAGTTGATAGTGTAGTCCATAGAGTAGTAAATAGTGTAGTTGATAGTGTAGTTCATAGAGTAGTAAATAGTGTAGTTGATAGTGTAGTTCATAGAGTAGTACATAATGTAGTTCATAGTGTAGTTCATAGAGTAGTACATAATGTAGTTCATAGCGTAGTTCATAGAGTAGTACATAATGTAGTTGATAGTGTAGTTCATAGAGTAGTACATAATGTAGTTCATAGCGTAGTTAATAGAGTAATACATAATGCAGTTCATAGCGTAGTTCATAGAGTAGTACATAATGTAGTTCATAGAGTAGTACATATTGTAGTTCATAGCGTAGTTCATAGAGTGTTCATAGAATAGTACAAAGTGTAGTTTATAGCGTAGTTCATAATGTTCATAGAGTAATTACGGTACCAAATCATTTGTTTCTGTTTCATACATACAGTATTATAATTGTATACAACATCAAAGGGCATTTATTTAAAAGAGGATCTTACACTAGTATCTATGTAATATGGTTTTTTTATCAAACGATTTTAATAATTGAATATTTTTAGGCGAATGATATATTACTTGACGAGTTTAACTGACACGACTGTAAGATTTTATTTTTCACATAACTTATATCTATGAGAGTATACATTAAAACTCTGAAAAAAATTTCTATGTAAAAGAGGCAAATTTCTACTTTGATGGTACGATTTTCACTACCGAGATAATCACATGACGTCATAAAGACGTCATTTGTTTATGACGTCACAATAATGTTATTACCCGTGTGTAATACACTATGTATTTATGACATGGCCGTATGACATGACTGAACGGGTCAGTTATATGATAAAAATACATTAGCAGCGATATTAAAGAACATCGCATTCTTGCGGGAAAATGTTAACTTCCACTGAGGTCTTACGCAGCGACGGTATGTATACAAAACAAACATGATAATAATAATAATATACAACATTTATATAGCGCTCTATATAATTTGTAAAATTACTCTAAAGCGCTTCACAACATGTAGATAATAATTTGATACTTACACTACATAAATAAAGAACTTATTACAATCTAAGCTAGTGTGATAATATAAAGAAAAATGCATATAAATACAAACTACATCTACTGTAGATAAACAAATGTCAGTATATACATGACGTCTAAGTTGTCCCTAATATGTAGACGTGCAAATGTACGTCTTCAGAAGTTTCTTGAATTTGGAATTTTGCGGATGGTAATCTATTCCACAACGTGGCCGAAACTTTCCCAAAACACCGGTTTCCATAGGTCACAGTACGAGATTTTGGGACACACAACAATGATTCTGTCTTCGACCTTGAGCAGTGATCGTGACGGCTGATACAGGGTAACTAGCTCCCGTATGTACTGGGGAGCTGTTCCATCCAGTGCCTTGTATGTGTATACCAAGATTTTGTATTGTGACCTGTATTGCACAGGTAGCCAGTGCAATGAATACAGAACAGGAGTGATGTGTTCTCTCTTTCTAACTCGACGAACGAGACGTGCTGACGTGTTCTGAACCTTCTGTAGGCGACTTGTCAATTTGTCAGATATACCACAGAGTAGGGCGTTTCCATAGTCCAGCCGTGAGGTAACAAGTGAATGAACCAAAATCTTGCATCCATCGGCAGTTATAAAATGCCGTATACAGCCGATGTTCCTGATCTGGTAGTAACAGGATTTGGCAATAGCATTCACCTGTTTCTCCATGTTCAGTGAACTATCAAAGTACACCCCTAGATTTTTAACAGTTGGGACAGCCTCTACAGTACTTGTTCCGACTTTGAGCTGGAGAGCCGTTGATTGCTTACACTTTGGAGAAAAGACGATCACTTCCGTCTTTTCCTGATTGAGCTTTAGCATGTTGGCATTCATCCAGCTTCTGATGTCTGTCAGACAAGCTTCCAGATTTTCTGATATGGTGTCCCAGCTGTCCTGTGGTCTGATGACCATGTAGATCTGTGTGTCATCAGCATAACAATGATAGCAAAGGTTATGTCTATGACAAATCTCACCGATTGGTTTTGAATACATGCAGTATTTACGGGGTCCTAACACCGACCCTTGAGGAACCCCATAATCCAGCATGCTGTCATACTTTCATTTTCAAAATAATTTTGTATAATTGATACTAGTCGTATCTTTTTGTCATGTTCATAACACCATATTTTCGATTTAAAATCAAATCAAGCGTTAGATTCAGAACCGTATCCATATACATTCCTGCTTCGCAGTATTCATTTCTTTATATTTACATATGCATGGCAACCTAGAGAGTCGTGTGATTTATGAGACGATAAACGACACCCAGAACGTGCCGATAATGACGTCATTGTTTTGGTATAGAAACAGCGACGGTTCGCCGTCAAAATGGCTATTCCATTTTAATTATAATATAATGCTAGCGCGCAATATGATATGTTTGTCTACAAAGCTCTGTCATTTATATCGACTGTAAAGACCATAGCAAAACACTTTTTGGGTTTTAGTAATCATTACTTGATAATGTTGCAGTTTTTATTCTACTGAATATTGTTGTTTTGTTATTGCTAATTAGGTTTTTTTCTTTTAAAGAATGTTCAGATCCGCCGGAAGTTACGTCATCAACAACGTCCAGTTTACGAACAATAGGAATCAGCATCAGTTACGAGTACGTCACAAATGCGTCCTACTCACCAATCGTATCTGGGAATCCGAACATCACGTGTAAGGCCGATACTACGTGGACAAGTTCGGACTATTCTGTCAAATGTGAGTATAGACAAATCTCTATGTATATATTGTCTTAAATGAAACCTATGTGTATTATGTTATATAACCTGGACCTGTTCATGTCCTGACTCACATACGAGATAAAAAAAAAACCCGCTACTTTATTGAGATTTGGCAGATATTATTTTTTTACATTTACCCTCTCTTGACTCATTTCTGCAAAAAATAGCCCTTCTTTTCAGCCTCTTCGAACTTCGGTCGAGTTTCGCCTAGCACCTTATTTTCCCTCGACCTTTTGTGTCCCGACTCCGATATGAGATAAAATACCGTATCTTTATTGAGATTCGGCCGGTAATTTTACATTTTACCCTCTCCTTCTGCTTGGGAAAAATAGTCTACTATCTATCCTCTGCGGTTTTCGGTCGTGTTTCGCCAGGCTCATTACTCGCCCTCCATCGGAATTTTTGTAACCAATCCAGTTTTAATCATAAAGGGTCGGATCTAGAAATTTTGAAACGGATTGACCCATCATCTCATTATATTTACATTTGCGCTGCAACCCACTACATTTGTATATTTACATTTGCGCTGCTACCTGCTATATGAACATTACCAACAAAAAATGCCTTTCATAAAAGTATGAAAGCAATGGTTCTCGAGACGTGGTTTAATTATGACGTCATAGATCAAGCTTGTTCAATGACAGTCGTGTCGCGCCGCTTCGAATAACGAGGAGAAGGTCCTTGCGTCAAACGCTCAAATGACTAATTATTATCATTGGCGCCAATCTGATTTAAGCTGTGCTGTTCCGTCAATGTCGTTTAAATGACGACACCTATACAAACGCAGGTAATAAACTATTAGTTAAAAAAATGAAGTTAAGCAGTTTTTCTATAGTAAATAGGTATTTATATATGGATTGAAATTCATTTTGTTAACTTTCATAATGCTATGAAAGGTCAGCGTTTACATCAATATTTAGCATGAAGTCCTAGCAGGCTTCATGCAATATGGATGTAACGGCTGACCTTTCATAGCACTATGAAAGTTAGCAAAAATTACTTTCAATCCTTATGTGAAATATCCGTGTATGCTCATAGCGCCAAAACAACGAACGATCGACGGAACAATCACCCGCGTGTGCGCGCGCAATAGATTCAAAGCCCCACTAAAGCGTGGCACAGGGACGTTCCGCGTTCATTGTTCGGTTGGCATCGTGATTTCTCATCATTTGTAGATTTTTTCTTCAACATCGAATGAAAACAGTCTTTTTCATAAAAAAAACCACGGTGAAGTCCAGGGTAATGCGGTGAGCGGAGCGAAGCAATTTTTTGTATGTGAAATCTACACTTCCGGTTTACATGTTGATGTGCACGTTACTCCCAAGTTTCACTCTGAATTCTCTTATCATCGAATCAATAGTTTCGTGTTTACCTAAAAGAACGGTGTGTGGTACTTTCACGAGGTAATATGTCTATACTTTTGGAAATGCCAACTGCTTTTCACAAAATAAGATGCTTTTCAAATGATGCATATTTTTCAGTGTGTCCATCAAACTTCCAAATTGTGAACGAGACTTATTGTATCAAGTTGGTGACCAGCCAAACGTCGACCAAAGCCGACGGTGAACAGTACTGCCAGACACTGGGTGGACGCCTCATCTGGATGACCAGCGTGGAAAAATTTGACGCAATCGTTGCAATTATTAGTATGTAACTAAAATAAGTATTTTGTCCATTTGTTTGAGTTGGAGTTACTTCCATTGATGTAGGAAATCATGAAAATCAATATATGTATATATTTATACGCTTACGGCAAATATCAGTTTTATTTTATACTATTTATTCTAGGAAGGGAGCAATATTTGATATATTATCTCGACTTATTGCAAACATGAAATTATATGATGCGATACATGTACACACCTCTAAGACGCCCCGCCCCGTGTAGCACTTAACTTATCTGTAACTTATACTGATCCATATTATCTATTGTTTCAACGAAACATGGTAATATTCAGACATTTAAAGTAAATTTGTAATCAATGACAAGACTTTTTACAATATTACAGATACCGGAAGATACTTTTTAGCGGGATCGGATGCGGATGTTGAAGGCACGTGGCGATTACCTGACGGGGAGTTGATGACGTGGCTACATAGTAGGGCGGAAGTGATTGACACAGACAATGACGACTGCCTCACATACGATCACAGCTATCGGAAACTGAGGGACCTGCCCTGTACCTATACCAAATACTTCATTTGTGAAATTATATAGTGCCAAATCATGTTTTAATTCACACGAGGATTTATATTACATGTAAATTATGGAGATTTCTGTGTTGGTGGGGATTGGGAGTGTTTCGTATTTTGTGTAGTTCACTATGGAAACTTCCACAAGAGGACTTAGAGGAGAACATCGAAAACAAAGCACCAGTCTGGTTTTATGCATGCTCATTCCACTGTATATCAGCTGGTCAAAACAATTTATCATAACATTCGTATTGCTCTCGAGGGGAAAAACCCGTATGTAATGCCAAGTTATTCTATGATATTCCCAATGCTCTGTATAAAGGTTTGATGGTCAAGTTAAAATCTTATGGAAATTTTGGTGAAATGTATGCCTGATTATAAAAACATCTATTTCATATGTATCAGAAAGTGTTCTTGAATATTTCTTAGGTAGGTGAAATGTAACTTCGACACAGAAACTCGAGTGACTCTTATCAGCAGGATTTCGCGGATGTCCCACAAGCTATATACAAAACAACAGTTTATCATACAGATTTTGTTTTCAGAAAGATGTTTTAACTCTGGAAGGATGCCAGGGTTGGGGTGCCCAGGGATCATCCCTCTTACATCATGTAACCCAACACAGGAGGCCTCTATCCCTTCATTTATCATATATAGACTATCTATTGTTACTTTCGGTTGTTTTATATTTATCTGTGATAAGAAAATGAAACTTTAAATAGACGAAGAGAATTAATGTACTGTACAGTTTGTGAAACTAGGTTTAAGATTGATAATAAATGATATTATCTATAATATATACGAGCCTTTTCGTACTTATTAGTACATGTACATTGTATATGATTCACACATTTTGTTAAATTTAACGTCCTATTTACAGCTAGGGTCATTTACGGACGGATAACACACGATCCATTAAATCCTCCTCGTTAATGACATGTTTACAAACTTGTAATTATTAAAATCATAAACGACTAGCGGAAGTTTAATATCAGAGTTCATTGTTTATGCTACATGTTATATGATAATCCAATTAAATATGGTCAATTTCGGGATTTCAAATCAGTTCTACGAGGGTTTGTTGTGCTAGTTGTTTGTTTTCAATATTATATATGATCGAAACTAACACTGTACGGGGTTGGAGTGGGGTACACGCTTATGCCGAATCACAAACAATGACTATATCACTTAGATCACGCATGCGCAAAAAAAATACGAAACTATTTTTCATATACGCATTCAATGAGATTACACAGGGTGCAAAATGCCACATTCCAATGGGTTAGAATTAGGGGAAACAGCTCTGTTTACGCACGCATGTGTTACCATCCAAGAGCTTCTCTTGGTTGCTTTCCGCGCCCGAGAGCTGCACTCTTATTACAGAAAAAAATATATGTTTTAAATATTAAGAGTCGTCTTTAACTGTCACCTTTCCGTAGAAGCGCAGGCTAATATGATGGAATATTCTCTACATTGTCAAATGATTTAAAGTTATTTCATCGACGACGGGGTAGCGGCGCGTTCAAGTTAAAGTTTTAAAGTCCATAGAATAACAGCATATTCTTTAATGTTGCGAATTATGAGAAATACTGTACAAAACACACAAGTCTGTTTGGGTTGGAATGTTTAATCATTCTAACAAACTGTATTATAATTGTTGTTAAGATACAGATTTGGCTTGTGAACACTGCCACGTGCGATATTTCATTGGTGATAAGACATACAGCACTTAATATCATCGTAAGGGAGGTAACCCAACCATCCTGAATCACAGAAAAAAAAAGTCTGAAGCATACGTCACACTAGGGCTCTCCAACTGAATACATTACATACACACGTGTATGCACGTCACACTAGGGCTCTCCAACTGAATATATTACATACACACGTGTATGCACGTCACACTAGGGCTCTCCAACTGAATATATTACATACACACATATGTGTTCAAGTCACACATGCCTTTCAGATTCATTGATGAAGATATGTATTAAGGTAGCAGATGTCGTTGACATAATAATGTGAATATTTGTTTTACCTCGGTATGTATGTACCACGCATGTAAATACATACTGAAGTACATGTAATATTTACACATGAAGTATAGCAAAATTACACGTGTAATACATACATACTGAGGTATAGCAAATAGTATACACGTGTAGTACATACCAGAGAGGTATAGCAAATATTATACACGTGTAATACATACATACTGAGGTATAGAAAATATTACACACGTGTTGTATACTCATACCGGGGTATAGCAAATATTACACACGTGAAGTGCATGTATACCGAGGTATAGCAAATATTACATACATGTAGTACATACATATTGAGGTATAGCAAATATTACACACATGTAGTACATACATACCGAGGTATAGCAAATATTACACACATGTAGTACATACATACCGAGGTATAGCAAATATTATACACGTGTAGTACATACATATTGACGTATAGCAAATATTATACACATGTAATTTATATATGCCCAGTAATAGCAAATATAACATACGTGTAGGGGTATAGCAAATATTACACACGTGTAATACATACATACCGACGTATAGCAAATATTACACACATGTAGTACATACATACAGAGGTATAGCAAATATTATACACGTGTAGTACATACATACCGACGTATAGCAAATATTACACACATGTAGTACATACATACCGAGGTATAGCAAATATTATACACGTGTAGTACATACATGTTGACGTATAGCAAACAAGAGGCCCAATGGGCCTGCATCGCTCACCTGGAATTAATCTCTGACTTGTAACCCTAAAGTGCCAAAATGGCCCCTTAGGGGTCAGAGTCACCATTTATACAAAATCTGTTCCCCTTCCCCCAAGGATGTTTCTGACCAAATTTAGGCAAATCCATTCATAACTTTTGGACAAGAAGAGATTTAAAGGAACTACCTCTATTTTCCCTATTGGGCCATGCCCCTCTAGCCCCTTGGGGTCAGAGTCCCCATTTATGCAAAATATGTTCCTCTTCACCAAAGGATGTTTCTGACCAAATTTGGACAAAATCTATTCATAACTTTATGACAAGAAGAAATTTAAAGGAATTACCTCTATTTTCCTTAATTGGCCACGCCCCTCTAGCCCCTTAGGGGCAGAGTCACCATTTATGCAAAATTTGTTCCCCTTCCCCCAAAAATGTTTCTGACCAAATTTGGGCCAAATCCATTCATAACTTTATGACAAGAAGAGATTATAAAAGAATTACCTCTATTTCCCCTAATTGGCCCCGTGCCCCTGGGCCCTTAGGGGTCAGAGTCACCATTTATGCAATACCTGTTCATCTTCCCCCAAGGATGTTTCTGACTAAATTTGGTCAAAATCCAATCAGGACTTTTTGACAAGAAGAGATTTAAAGGAATTACCTATATTTTCCCTATTGGGCCCCACCCCTTGGGTGTCAGTGTCACCATTTATGCAAAATCTGTTCCCCTTACCCCAACGATGTTTCTGACCAAATTTGGACAAAATCTATTCATAACTTTATGACAAGAGAGACTTAAAGGAATTACCTCTATTTCCCCTATTGGGCCCCGCCCCTCTGGCCCCTTTGGGGTCAGAGTCACCATTTATGCAAAATTTGTTCCCCTTCCCTTAAGGATGTTTCTGACCATATTTGGTCAAAATCCAATCAGGACTTTTTGACAAGAAGAAATTTAAATGAATTACCTCTATTTTCCCTATTGGGCCCTGCCCCTCTGGCCCCTTGGGTGTCAGAGTCACCATTTATGCAAAATCTGTTCCCCTTCCCTCAACGATGTTTCTGACCAAATTTGGACAAATTCCATTCATAACTTTATGACAAGAAGAAATTTAAAGGAATTACCTCTATTTCCCTTATTGGGCCACGCCCCTCTGGCCCCTTAGGGGTCAGAGTCACCATTTATGCAAAATTTGTTCCCCTTCCCTTAAGGATGTTTCTGACCGAATTTGGGCCAAATCCATTCATAACTTTTTGACAAGAAGAGATTTAAAGGAATTACCTCTATTTCCCCTATTGGGCCCCGCCCTTCTGGTTCCTTAGGGGTCAGAGTCACAATTTATGCAAAATATGTTCCCCTTCCCCCAACGATGTTTCTGACCAAATTTGGACAAATTCCATTCATAACTTTATGACAAGAAGAAATTTAAAGGAATTACCTCTATTTCCCTTATTGGGCCACGCCCCTCTGGCCCCTTAGGGGTCAGAGTCACCATTTATGCAAAATTTGTTCCCCTTCCCTTAAGGATGTTTCTGACCGAATTTGGGCCAAATCCATTCATAACTTTTTGACAAGAAGAGATTTAAAGGAATTACCTCTATTTCCCCTATTGGGCCCCGCCCTTCTGGGTCCTTAGGGGTCAGAGTCACAATTTATGCAAAATATGTTCCCCTTCCCCCAACGATGTTTCTGACCAAATTTGGACAAAATCCAATCAACACTTTTTGACAAGAAGAGATTTAAAGGAATTACCTCTATTTTCCCTATTGGGCCCCGCCCCTCTGGCCCTTTGGGGGTCAGAGTCACCATTTATGCAAAATCTGTTCCCCTGCGCCCAAGGATGTTTCTGACCAAATTTGGTTAAAATCCAATCAGGACTTTTTGACTAGTAGCGATTTGAAGAAAATGTTGACAGACGACGGACGGACGACGGACGACGGACGCTGCGCCATGGCATAAGCTCACCGGACCTTCGGTCCAGGTGAGCTAACAATATACACGTGTAATTTATATATGCCCAGTAATAGCAAATATTACATACGTGTAGGGGTATAGCAAATATTACACACGTGTAATACATACATACCGAGGTATAGCAAATATTACACACATGTAGTTTATACATACCGAGGTATAGCAAATATTATACACGTGTAGTACATACATGCTGACGTATAGCAAACAATATACACGTGTAATTTATATATGCCCAGTAATAGCAAATATTACATACGTGTAGGGGTACAGCAAATATTACACACGTGTAATACATACATACCGAGGTATAGCAAATATTACACACATGTAGTATATACATACCGAGGTATAGCAAATATTATACACGTGTTGTACATACATGCTGACGTATAGCAAACAATATACACGTGTAATTTATATATGCCCAGTAATAGCAAATATTACATACGTGTAGGGGCAAGCAAATGTTTACATGTGTCTTATAAACATACGGATTCACAGGAAATATCGGTAACACACGTGTTCAATTTCAAAGATTGGTAACTTACATGTATTCCACACAATACAATTCTTTAGAACATAGTGCTTAACTAGGATTAAAGTAAACAGAAAAAATATACATTATATTGTTACTGGCAGAGAAAATATACTTACGTACACAGGGACCTGATAATTCGTTAGGGCTCTTTTTGGAACTGATGTTAGTTATGCTTAGAGAGCAATTTTACACCTTTGAGGAGTTTGTAGATGGGAGCTAAGATCGATCTATGATAAAATTACCCCGATCATTGATCTTAAACCCTTAAACCCCCAGATGAGGTCCAAAATACCTGTAACAAATTCTCAGGCCCCCGTGTTAAGACCAGTATGGTTCGAAAACAAACGGATACTCTTAAAGAAAGGGCGTATCAAATGTACGACAATGCTATATGTCACAGATCTTATAGTAAGTGTCTAGTAAATAACTATCAAAAAGGCTAAATAAACTTGAGTAGATAAATACAAACTTTCACAAACAAAACAATAAATAATGTTCCACGTATCACCACGACACTTTAATGATGGGCATTTTAACTTTTTGGAATGTAAACTCACAAATCTATATATCTTCAAAAAAATTACAACCGTTCTCACTAAAATAAATGTACATCGAAGCATGCACTGTCATAATAGTGACGTCATTATAATGGACCAAACGTCAACATCCGAGTATAACAAAATATTCATTAAAACATTGCGCATGTCTTAGTTCTATCAGAATATCGACACAGTGTTTACATCGCCATTACATACCTGAATACAGAGTTTAAGCAAAATTGGAGGGGGCTGCAATTAGACCTTTTCCCCACTTTGACCTTCCGATTAAAGTCACAGTGACCTAACCTTCAGTGCACTGCACGTGATCAATGGGTCATGAAGGTATACTGAATTTTTATGGTCCAAACAATCCAGACAAAATCAAATTGCAGTTGTTCAAATTAGACATATACATTGATGTACGTGATGGGGGAGTGGGGAGGGGGAATGAAACTTCATCGGTAGATATCGACCGAAAGTTTGGGAATGAGAAGAAACATCATATTTTTTTGTAATTATACATTAAAAAGGATGAAAATAATTAACTCCAAAAAAGGGAAAAAACAAGGAAAGGCGGAATTTAGTTTAACAGCCATAACTCGCTCACCCCCGCAGATACAAATGGAATCTCCCAATTCAAAGGATGGGATAGCTCATTATGATATGCCAGGTGTGAATGAGTTGAAGGTAACAGACCAGTGGAGATAGAAGCATGTTTCAGCAGATCAGTTGTCCAGTCATCAGAAATCGTCTACGACCATTTTCTGATCAGACGATGGAACAATGTAAATTCACATGCAATGATAATTACAAGTTTTATACTGTATCACAAATATTTGGAATCAGTTTCCTGAGCAATGTTATGGAATGTGTTCAAAAATGCTGAGAAATTACCATAATTGGTCTTAGCAATTTCTATATAGATTATAGGTACACGTGCACGAACTCAGATTTGTGTTCTCTGGGCGAACCGATACCAACTGGTAACCCCTGTATATCGATGATGTGCGATATGTGGACCATGTTATTTTGAAATCTTTGCAGGTCTTCTAGAGAAGCAGTCAGGATTTAGTTAAAGGGGAATAACCCAATCTAGACAATTATACTGGTACAGTAGCTGTAGTCAGTTGTAAGTGAACAGTGCGGTTTTCACCCGAGTGTGAAGATAGGTATGCATTGTTTTCAAGCAGCAAAAACCATACACCAGTTTCACGAACGTTTCTTAATTCAAAGAAACTTAAAAAAAATCTCACTAAGAAAGTATTATGTAAATAAGGGGGGAATCTTAAGTAACTTTCTCTAACTTCTGTTACTAGTAGTAATGCTTTCCTATGAAATGTTTTTAAGTTAAAAACCCTTAAATTAAGGAAAGTTCGTGAAACAGGGACCAGAACCAACATCAGCAGCTTATAGCCCACTTGTGGACAATCAAAAGTCAATCATCGGTGATATACTGTATACATCAAAAACCAGTCTTAAGGAATGTTTATACATATTTAAGCACTATAACATGCAACAGTTCGCTCATGAATACACCGTATAAGGGAATATTTCCAGTGTTTACTCTGCTCCGTACAAGTTGAAGTAATATTCACAAATACTGCTGACTTCGGGAAAACTCTTCTTCAAATTTTCTGAAAATGTTCTGACCTGTGTATAGATATTTTGGAACTCTTCACGCCGGAAGTCGAGTCCCGGGGGCACAAACTCCCCGTCATCACATTGTGTGAGATCTACGGCTACTTTCCACACACACAGGGCCAGCAAGGACGGGCGGACCTGACTCAGCTCGTATTCCTGTAGCGACAGCTCCAACACGCACCGCGCATGTGCACGAGCTTGTCTACAAAACATCACAAACAAAACGACTTATAGATTATTAAACATCTCTGTTTACACGTTTACCTTCTCCAGGTGATTAAGTTTGATTGTTGATGAATTAGCGTATCACAGAGATAACGGATCGGCCAATTGATATGCTCTTTTTAAAAGCCTTGGTCACACTGTCAGAGGTACGAGTTACTACGAGTTCTGACGATATATAACTCGCCGAACATTTTACGTGTTAGGGCCATTTTTTAGGATGTAGACATTAGTTTGAGTTCACTTCGACACTGACACAATAATGTAACACCATCCTCTGTACAATCGACATCCATGCGATGAATGCACGACACTTTCTCGACAATTGACGATGTTTCTTCGACATTGTGCGAGTTAAGGCCGTATGGCCACGAGTTTGTGACGATATGTGACGATTGAACTACGAGAGGTGCACGCGTAAAAGCGACATATATGTAGACCTCTGTATAAATTCGGCTCGCACGTTTATCTGGTATCAGTTCTTCGCTATTTTCCATGGAAACAACATATTAACAAATGAATTGTCTATATTACTGCAGAATATGCTCATTTTTATAGAACCATCATAACTCGCAATAACTCGTAGCAGTGTCGAACAGGATATGTACAAACTCGCACATATGTCGAACAAAGTCGATTATGTCGAGCGGATATCGTTTACATGTCGCAGAGAACTCGTAGTATGCTGCACGACTTTACTTCTCGGCGACATGTAGCGAAGAAAGGTGACAAAGTGAAGTAGCGACAAGTGATCCGACATATCTACACGCCGTTTAAAGGCCCAATATACGTAACTTTCGGCAAAACTTGAAGCGAAAATAAGGCCTAATAACTTATTATATTTATAGATTTAGTTAAGATTAACTGATATCAGCAATATTCAAGATGAATTCTTTCGCGGTTACCGGTACAGCAGCAGTTGAAACACGCTATTTGTAAACACACGTCCATTTCGAACTGTCTTCTACCTTCGGTTTGTTGTTGAAGTGGGCCCTACCTGAATAATTTTCAATTCTTTGGATTTTTCTCTCAAGAGTTTCTTGTTAGTTACCACTTAGGGTTACTTTGTTTTAGGCTTATTTTTGCATGGTTATCAACTGGATTTTTTCAGAATTTTTCAGAATCACGAAAATTTCTCTGAAGTTACGTATATTGGGCCTTTAAAATTGTCGCCGCTATTTTGCGGGACCGGTTCGACATGCGAAGATACATGTACGTGTTCCGAGTTTTCACGACACATGCCGACTGGTGGCTGGCTAAGCGAGTTGTACATGTAACTTAGCGAGCTCCAACTCATGGTCGATGATAACCATGGCTAATTCCTCCACCATCTAGAGACATGGGACAAACAATAATGGGTTACTGGCTAGCTTCTATTATATCGATACACTTTCAGATATCTTCAACGGTAACGTAACAATGACGGCTTTGTTCTGAACCATGCGACCGCAGCCCTCCACGAACAGAATGTAAATGATTTATAACGGAAATGTTAAATACATGTAAAAATTACAAAGATTATAGAAAGGGAAATTCCATCCAAGAGCTTTTCAAATTTGGTAAAACCCGATGCTTTGTTTTCCAGTAACATTTGGCGTCAAACGAAATATACCCACGGCAGATGGTATAGCGCCTCGCGTGTCTTCAGGGTCAAAGACTTTGTTAAAGGGGTCATTTCACCGAGAAATCTTCCTGGAAGACGGAGTTGCGATCCCAGATCGTGACTTGGTCGCCGCAGGTTGCACAAAGTCGACGGTTGACCGAGGGTTGATCGTGCCTTGATCTGCCGTAGTCGCACATGGTCGAGGAATGGTCTTCCTTGAAAAGAGACCGTAGCTCGGTTTTTTATTATGTCAAAAAGCTGAGCCTCGATCTAAAAGTAGCAAAGAGAGTGTCGGAAGAGCGAGCATGGTCGAGAAAAGGACGTATTTGTCGAGGGACCAATAAGCCTAGATCGGGGATGAGCCAAGCTCAGTCTTCTCGCGCGAGAGCTGATTGAGCGCATGGTCGTGCAGCTCAAAACGTGTTTGATCCATGCGATTTAGCTTCGCTGTTTTGCGATCAATCTTCGCTCTTTTGCGATCAAGCCTGGAGTCGCGGGACCTGTCGCTAGAACCGGCCGCTCCCAATATTTTTCGACTGAATTATTTAGGTGCGACCCATGTGTGATTAAGCTTCAAACAATAAAGATCGTCCCTCGCTTAAGTTGCGACCTAATATTTCTTCATAGTTTTTTTCTTTTTTCTCTTAATATTTAGCATAGTAAGCATAATCAAAAAGTCTTGCTGCAATTTCAGAAAATAGCAATATATATAACATAGAATGATAAAAACCGATTGCATCCATACTTCTTTGGAGGCTGGATAAAAACTTATGATCGGCGACCGATCGCCGCGCGTTTTGATACGGTCAGTGGATCGCACGTAAATCCGGGCGATGATAACAAATCGGCGCGTAGCTTGGGCGAGAATCGGCCGGGAAAAGATCTAGAATCGAGCGTACAGATCGAGGCTAGAACGTTCAAATCGAATTGAGGTCGTAAAGATCGAGTGTATGTTGCAACTCATACGAAGCTAGATCGGCCACGTTTGAGACTTGGTTGGTCGAAGTCGCGTGCTTGCGAAGAAAGAAAACGTACACAGAAATAAATGGAAAGATCGTATGAATTTTGTCTGTGATTTTGTCCGCGACTACGGGGAAACTGAGGAACGATCATAGTCGCGCGTGGTCGCGTGGGATTTTTCCAGATCGTACTTGGTGAAATGACCCCATAAAGGAGGGAGGAATGTACTGGATCTAGACCGGGTCGACCGTCAGTGACCAGAAAGCTGGCAATAAAGAGAGTTTACCAATAAGGTATAAAGACTTCACTACAGACATCGATAAAATTTTCACTCTCCTGACGTGTCGTTATATTTGCCAATGAATGACATACATGCTGTCTGCCTGTTATTATAACAGGTCCCATGCGCAGCTTAAAAAAAACTATAAACATCTTTAACACAGGGGACGCTTGCCAGATACTATTCGTATTTCTTATCTGAGAAGTGGGTCTTTTTGAAGATATAAATTTATACATTCGTAAAAACCTACCTGAGACGGTCGCCTTGGAAACCTCCGAACAGGGAGATACAACAGGAAGAAAAATACTCCAGGAAAAACTGGGGGGTAGGCACCAATAGGTCAAACTTAATGGCGTTCAGGATGACCCTTTCTAGGTGTTTCACCTGGTCACGTGAGTATGTGTCGGTACAGCAACTCAGGAGCTCGGTAATTTCCGGGGGACTGACCTCCTCCTGGTGGAAAGGGGAGATAATCGACCTTCAAAAGATGCTACTGACGTGTTAAATTATTTGTAAAACATGTTATCTTTGACATACACTGAATATTCGGCCCAGAAGATTTTAACAGCATACGAACATACATGTACACACGTTCGAAATGTAGACACGCCGGAGAACATTGAGACTGTATTTAGGAGATTCATGACTTTTTGTCACACAGTCATGAACATGAACAATGAATGAGAGGTGTAGACTTCAACATAAAAAAGTTTACCGGACTTCAACATGCGACCGTTAAATAGAGGTTTGCCGAACTTCAATATGTGGCCTTAATAGACGGTTGCGGACTTCAATATGTGGCCATTAAAACAGGTTTGCCGGACTTAAACATGTGACCGTAGTAGAGAGGTTTGCCTGATTTCAACATGTGACGGTTGTAAAAAGGTTTGCCGGACTTCAACATGTAGCCTTTATAAAGAGGCTAATCAGCATTTGACCGTTATAAAGAGGATTACCGGACTTCAATATGTGGCTATTATAAAAAGGTTTGCGGGACTACAATATGTCTGTCAAATAGGGTTTTGCCGGACTTCAACAAGCGGCCGTTAAAATTAAGGTTTGCCGGACTTTCAACACGTGGTCGTAACAAAGAAATTGACCGGATTTCAACACGGGGCCGTAATAGATAGAACACGTGACTGTAATGGAGAGATTTCCCGGACAACCACACACGTCAGATACATCTTGACAAACAGGGCCGTTACAACAGCATGTATATGAAGTAGTACCCCCCCCCCCCCCAATACAAGCATAAGCTCCATGCTGTTCCAACCAAAAAGGCTCTACTCAAATCCTGGGTGGCGCGACGACAACATGAGATTTCCCACGTCAGCAGTATTACAACAGACGACAACATGATTCCCCACGTCAGCAGCATCACAACAAACAACAAACGGTACCAGCAACAGCAGCAGTAATACCCCTGTTGTCTCCCCCTAGACGCTCCATCTATGCCTTGGTTGGCGGCGCGGCAGATTGCTGCTGACGTTGTTGCTGCTGCTGACGTGGGCAGTCCCGTGACGTCATCGCGCCACACAGGATATCGAAGGAGAACAATATCGAGGGTGGAGGCAATGGTGATTTGGGGGGCTCTACTCATTTACATATGACTGTTTTACAGGGGTATGTTGCACTCACACATTTGGCGGCTATCAGTAAGGACGCGATGCCCAGAAGCTGGAGGTAGTCCCTGGAGGCGTGCATGATGTCCAATATCCGGTCCACGATATTGACCGCCACAAACAAACTGTCCTGGCACATGACCAGCTGATGGTGGACACCGGTCATCCAACTGATCAGTAAACCTCTCATCCCGGGGGTCACCTGAGGGCCAAAGGTCATATATGATATTGTTACGCATGTACGTACTAGTACAATAAAGACTGCACCAAACAAGCACTGTTGAGCTGTCAACACTAATCAGTTCAGCAACTGTAAAATCATAGTTATGGGAGCCCAGCGAGTCTGGGATGAGTTTAAAATCTAAACACGTGAACAGTTGTAGAATGAATATTAGTCTTGGATCAAACTATGATAATTTAATCTTGTTTGAAACAAGCGTTTTCATTGGTTAAAACAATTATGTTATCAGCCCATAACGTAAAAAATGACGTCGCCGTTTATAACGTCGCTTTTGATTGGCTGATGCAGCAGCGTATTAATTTTTAAAAGAAAAGAGTCCTTCAATAAAATGTGTTTTGGCAGGGTAAAGATTAAATTATAAGGATTAACTTGAATCTGGTTTTTTTATGTTATGGGGTTATAACAAAAAAATGGAATGTACTCTCATCATAAACCGCTTCACAGTTTATTAAGAGTACACTCCGTTTTTTGTGCTATACCCCCATAACATGAAAAATTGATTCAAGTTAATCCTTAAATAACACTCGTTAACTAAAAAAAGAAGAAGCCCGAGCCACTTATGGACAAAAACCCTCCTGCACCTCTTGACTATCGTTACGAGAATTGCACACAAGACACAAGGGTCCTAAAAAGATCCAGGGAGGAGGAAGGGTGACTTGTAGGGGAAAGGTTAGTGGTATTGGGTATTGATTGGTAGGTAGTATGAGTGGCGGGAATGGATGAACCCTAACCCAGGGGGTTGTGGTGGTGGAGAGGGGGTGACATGGAGGCCGGAGTGGTAGGTATTAGTGACGGGAATGTATGAACCCTAACCCAGGGAGCTGTGGTGGTGGGGAGGGGGTTACATGGAGGGAGGGGTGGTAGGTATGAGTGACGGGAATGTATGAACCCTAACCCAGGGAGCTGTGGTGGTGGGGAGGGGGTTACATGGAGGGAGGGGTGGTAGGTATGAGTGACGGGAATGTATGAACCCTAACCCAGGGAGCTGTGGTGGTGGGGAGGGGGTTACATGGAGGGAGGGGTGGTAGGTATAAGTGACGGGAATGTATGAACCCTAACCCAGGGAGTTGTTGTGGTGGGGAGGGGGTTACATGGAGGGAGGGGTGGTAGGTATGAGTGACGGGAATGTATGAACCCTAACCCAGGGAGCTGTGGTGGTGGGGAGGGGGTTACATGGAGGGAGGGGTGGTAGGTATGAGTGACGGGAATGTATGGACCCTAACCCAGGGAGTTGTGGTGGTGGGGAGGGGGTGACATGGAGGCCGGAGTGGTAGGTATGAGTGACGGGAATGTATGAACCCTAACCCAGGGAGTTGTGGTGGTGGGGAGGGGTTACATGGAGGGAGGGGTGGTAGGTATGAGTGACGGGAATGTATGAACCCTAACCCAGGGAGTTGTGGTGGTGGGGAGGGGTTACATGGAGGGAGGGGTGGTAGGTATGAGTGACGGGAATGTATGAACCCTAACCCAGGGAGTTGTGGTGGTGGGGAGGGGGTGACATGGAGGCCGGAGTGGTAGGTATTAGTGACGGGAATGTATGAACCCTAACCCAGGGAGCTGTGGTGGTGGGGAGGGGGTTACATGGAGGCCGGAGTGGTAGGTATTAGTGACGGGAATGTATGAACCCTAACCCAGGGAGCTGTGGTGGTGGGGAGGGGGTGACATGGAGGCCGGAGTGGTAGGTATGAGTCACGGGAATGTATGAACCCTAACCCAGGGAGCTGTGGTGGTGGGGAGGGGGTGACATGGAGGCCGGAGTGGTAGGTATGAGTCACGGGAATGTATGAACCCTAACCCAGGGAGCTGTGGTGGTGGGGAGGGGGTGACATGGAGGCCGGAGTGGTAGGTATGAGTCACGGGAATGTATGAACCCTAACCCAGGGCGTTGTTGTGGTGGGGAGGGGTGACATGGAGGGAGGGGTGGTAGGTATGAGTGACGGGAATGTATGAACCCTAACCCAGGGAGTTGTTGTGGTGGGGAGGGGTGACATGGAGGGAGGGGTGGTAGGTATGAGTGACGGGAATGTATGAACCCTAACCCAGGGAGCTGTGGTGGTGGGGAGGGGGTTACATGGAGGGAGGGGTGGTAGGTATGAGTGACGGGAATGTATGAACCCTAACCCAGGGAGTTGTTGTGGTGGGGAGGGGTGACATGGAGGCCGGAGTGGTAGGTATGAGTGACGGGAATGTATGAACCCTAACCCAGGGAGCTGTGGTGGTGGGGAGGGGGTTACATGGAGGGAGGGGTGGTAGGTATGAGTGACGGGAATGTATGAACCCTAACCCAGGGAGTTGTTGTGGTGGGGAGGGGTGACATGGAGGCCGGAGTGGTAGGTATGAGTGACGGGAATGTATGAACCCTAACCCAGGGAGCTGTGGTGGTGGGGAGGGGGTGACATGGAGGCCGGAGTGGTAGGTATGAGTCACGGGAATGTATGAACCCTAACCCAGGGAGCTGTGGTGGTGGGGAGGGGGTTACATGGAGGGAGGGGTGGTAGGTATGAGTGACGGGAATGTATGAACCCTAACCCAGGGAGTTGTGGTGGTGGGGGTAGGAGTTGTGAGTATGAGAGACGGGAATGTATGGACCTTACCTCTCGTTGCCCCTCCAGACAGTTGTTGACTTGGTATTTGTACTCGATGCTGAGTCGGTGGTAGTATATGTCGTCAAGGTAATCCTCGAACCCGCGGTGATCAGGGCTGTGTAACAGTGTTGATGACAAGTACACGGGGGCGGGGCCTGGACTCTGAGACACGCCCTTCCAGTCAAGCACCGTCTCCAGGCATTGCAGATTGAGGGAGTCGTCATATCCAGAATCTGTCAGGCTCGGGTTCTCCGGGGCGGTGTCCGAGGGCGTACACACATCCGGGGTTTCCTGTCGGAGTAATACAAGTCTAGTAAAGCGACCTAGGGGAAGTAACTCGTAATACTTCTTCCGATCTGATCTACAATAACAACTTCTGAAACCCGCACTACTTACAGTCAATTGCCGATATTACACACAGGCACTTGTGGCCATATATATAGATAATATAGAAAATATGAATAATTAAAAGAAATATTAAAAAAATAATTTTTCCAATTTTCTTTTTATGTTTTTATCATCTAAAACCATAATGAAAAGTATTCCAAATTTCAGCTTGAGACGTCAAGCGGTTCAGTTTCATGGGAAAAAAAATCGACTATCAGACACTGAAAAAGACGGTACGTGACTGGGCAGTGGTTGTATGCTTCCCAGGGAGTTGAGAACGATATTGGCTAGTTGCTAAGGCCCTATAACCACAGGTGGGGGGGGGATCTCTTCTTCAGTGTCTTATAGTCGTTTTTTTTTTTTATTTAACCGCTTGACGTATCAAGCTGAAATTTGGCAATTATGGTTATTCTCCTGGCCACAAATGCCTGTGGTGTAACATTGCTTGTTCCTGCCGTTTTTTACGAGTGGGAACTTGACTTTGGGTTGGGGGGACTTTTACGTGTGTTTTTTTTTTAAATACCACGCCTTGGATTATTCCCTGCAATTTTGTTACGTTTTTTGTTTATTTCCTTCAAGAAGAAGAAAATGGGGGGGGGGGGTTTAAATTAAGACGATGCATAGTTTACATTACGGAAATAGTGATATTTTATTTTAAATAACCAAATTATTACCGAACTGACCACGAAACTTACTTTTGTAATAATTTTGAACACAATCTTACTATTACGCAACATCTTTACTAAAAAATTCAGCTTTGAAGTGCACTTTATCACACTTCGGACCACAGGGACCAGAGAATTTGTTGAGCTAGTTTTGGACCTAAACTAATTCGGTGTTTAGATTAATTTTACACTTTTTTATGGGGGGGGGGGGGCTAGATTTTTTTTTTTTTTTTTTGTGGGGGGTAGATAATTATTGACCACGCATAGATACAAATATATTCCTGCTCTGGTATGACAACTTAGAATGTATCTGCGCAAAGAAATAAAACGCAACACCGAGCTAAACGGACCGTGAGTAACACTTTTGATTTAACAAAGTCAAAACTTAACGGTAACTTGCATGTGAAATGATTCAAAATCTGAAGTATTTGTTGGGAGGGCCATGCATAGATACAAATATATGTCCTCTCTGGTATGACAGCTTACAGCCTACTTGCAGGGAAACACGGAGCTAACAGGAAACTTTTAACATGGCACTATTAATTAATAACGTCAAATTAAAAGTAAATTGCACTGCACGCGACACTCTGAATCTGAATTGAGTGTTTGGATAGTTATATATATAAGAATATTACATGTTTAGTTACGATAACCTATGTACAAATGTACCGCGGGAGAAATTTAAGCACGATATGGAGCTAAATACAAAGTTTTTTTAACAATGTACAATTAATATACAAATTCCATTTTATTTACAGATAAATGTTTATTTGGTGAAGTATGCATTTTTAATTGTAACAGAAAACTTTTAACACAAATGAGAAACGTGTAGGCCTCGCTTCGCAGGCTCCGTCCCACGTGCGAGACAAAAACCGCGAAAATGAATTACCTCGAAGATTCGATCGTTCACAGCAATATATAGCGTGCTCTTTATATGAAGTAAAAACGCTACAATTCCATATTTTCTGTTTTTCTTTGTCGATTTTTACTATAAACGAAGAAAAATGAGGCAAATCCATTTCAATGTTAATTTGAAATAATTAGTAAAGCGACTTTGTTTGAAATGTTTTAATTGTCAAACTGATAATAAATTATATTTCGAATGTCAGAACAACTTTATGTAACAATGTTTAATCGGTAAAATGTGAAACCATATCATGTGTTACGTTTTATCGCCATAAAGCGTGCGACGACCGGTGACCGGCCCACAATATTGTTCATAAACTGGAAAGACGAGTTGGCGTCGGAGGCCGTACTTATAATCTGACCATGTGTATACCTTACCGTATACTTACATACTGTGTACCGCTCTGAGTTAGTAGTCATCTGTTATGTATTCGTGTGTATATCAGCAAATTATCAGTGCCTTTAAATGTTTACCCATGAATACTTTGCACAGAAGAGTTGAAAACAAAAATGTAAAGAAAAAAAAACTCTAAAACGTATTTTCATGAAAACCTTTCCGGAAATTGGATATACGTTGTCTGGTTAAAAAAGAACATATTCGTTTTGGGAATTCTAAACAAATGTTGAAAAAATTTACAGATTAAATCATTTTTCTCTCCCGTTTTTTTAAGAAGAGAATAATTTACCGCTATCTTTCGACTCCCCAAAAATTGCAATGCATTGCGACATTATCTGCCGCAAAACACGCTAAGAAAAATAGAGGCAAAATGTTTTTTAAGACCATTGCCTGTATTTTTCAAATACGTTTAGAATTAGAATGGAACACACTTGCCCCCCCCCCCCTCCCCAACCTTTGCCCCTCCTCAACAACAAGTTACCGTTACTGTATCCTTGGAGTCGTCAACGAACAGTTCAACATCTACATCTTGGTATTCAGAACAAATATAGTTCATAAGCGTCGTGCTGATCGAAAGACCCACGGGCATTTCAGCTAGATGGAGCACGGGCGCTGATGAAGATACCGCCTCATGTGACGTCACATCTCCCGGGGGTGGGGGTTCCAACCGGACAATTGAGCAGTTGTTGACGTATGTCCCTAGGGTGGGGACATCACACTGTGTTGTGACAGGATGTTGACACTCGGCCAGCATATAAGATGATGTTGCAGATGCTGACATGGAGTCTGAATTGTCGGCTGCTTGGAGGACATCGGAACATGCTCCGATTGCATACGATGACGACAATGAGACACAAGGGAACAGCGCGGGAGGGCTGTCGGCTGACATCGGGACTGGAAATATTCTACCTTGGTCCAAGTACTGTTTCTCTTACAAACATTGGTGCCGCAGATCACTTAGAGAGTCCAACACGACACGTATTCACATACCGCTGTGTTTACATCAGACACAGGTGGACCAGTCCATTACGACTGTCAACCGGTACAGGGGGTGTCAGGTCCGTATGAGTTATAACTTTGTGTCTGTTTGATGTCCGGCCGGATTTAAAATGCGATTTCGAGAATTAATGAACTTATAAACAATGTTTATTGTGTTGCTTTTGTTTCAAGTGCATATCAACTATAATTGTTATTTTTTTATTTTGCGAGAGCTAGCCCTCCTCCCCTCCTCTAGAAATAATACATGCCGACCCATCAAACAAGTTTGCTGGGACTATTGAACGCGATTTGAGACGTAGAGCTAAATATAATTAGGAAAGCTTTCTACCTTGGGGCTTGCAAGTGTTCAGTACAATTTTGGCATTTGTAATCGTAAGCAGATGATATAACGGACTGGGATTTTCATTAGAATACCAGTTCATAGGATAAAGACACATTTTGTAGACTTCAGAAATAAAACCCAAGTCAGAGGTTATTTCGTATATTTCAGTAAGACATTTGATAGTAAAGAATTAAAAGTAGCGAACAGCATACACTTTTGCTATCCTTGTCGGAAACGATTATCATTTACATTATAAAAAAAAAAATTAAATAAACGGTGCTTTGCCTTCTCTTTCTCCCAATTTCTGTCAGTCTCGTTATGTATTTGAACATATTATGTTGTAAATATGTATTTTGTCAAATGTCATCTTATTATCTCATTTGTGTGTTAGTTGTTTTATGTGTTTATTGTGTTTTAGAAGTTGCAATCTAATTTCATTGCCCAAATTATCTGCAACATGAAATCTTTTCATTTTGAAATAAGTCTACTTGGCTGCACATCATATCTCTATAATTCTATGTTAAATTTTAAAATGCGATGGTTCTTCAAAGTGTATATATTTTTTATTCCAAACCAGCTTCCTGATACCCCCTCCCGCTTCCACTCCTTTCCCCTCCCTATCTTTTTCCCATCTTCCCATTTTTAGGTTCCTATGACTTAAAAATCACAGGGCCTGAGAATTTGTTACAGCTAGTTTTGGACCTAAAATAGGATGTTAAGAGGAATTTTACACATTTTGGGGGTTGATTTAAATTTTCGATAAAAATGCCTATCGAAAATTTATCTTAACACCCCAAATGTGTAAAATTACTCTAAACACCATATTTTTGGTCCAAAACTAGCTGTAAAAAATGTTCAGGTCCCTGTGCTAAAAATATAGACAACGCAGACTTTGGCGCGGTATTTTGAAGGGCTGTCACAAGTTATTTCAAAACTTATATATCACAATACACAGGAATATAGTGTCGTATCGCAATATATTTACAGTCTGTTTGGAATTGATACTATATTGCCTATACATTTCTACGAATGCCTACTGAACTTTATTTTACGATAAAATCAGTGGATCACGCGCCTATTGGCGCCGTTACGATTTGAACACGAGGCCGCGTCACTACTTTACAGACTCGATCAATATCCTGCCGCGTAGAATGTGTTAATTTATTTAAGAAAAAAATAAGAAGCATTTTAATGTTTTTTTTAAATACAATAACAGTAACAAAGACAGTATGGTTTGTTTATATATGAATTTATGTGAAAAAATAACAATAAAAAGATGTAATCTTTTAGAACTTTTTTGTTTACTTTTTGACTGAAATTTCGCGGGAGTTCGTCACCTCACAAGGCGGCTGTTTCAACAGCCTACCGAAACCAAACGATACTGTTTGATTTCATCGCAGTAAGTATCATAATATCTGATTAAAGAAATAATTATATGTGGGAATATAAGGTCTGGACAGTAAATATAAGGATTAAAGTTTCTTTCTGGTGGTTTTATCAAAGGATAAAGTTCAGTAGGATATCGATAGTTGTTTCATGGAACGCTTCGCGTTCCATTCCAACTATCGATATCCTACTGAACTTTATCCTTTGATAAAACCACCAGAAAGAAGCTTTAATCCTTAAATAGAATTGGAATATCGCTGTATTGCAAAATTTTCCCGTGCTTATGCTTTTACTGAGGCGTTAGTAACGCCGTGCATATAGTGATTATTTAAAAACGAACACTTAAAAAATCATGCAGAATGCCCATTTAAAGAAGTCAAAATGACCATTTCAGGAAGACTGGTTTACCATTACGCCCTTTGGTGAGTGAAACACCATCCAATATGGCTGAATAAATTGATATACCGAAATTTGTGGTGAGATGAATGAACGACTGAAAAAACAAAGCTTTGAAGTTACCTTATCATGTTTTACCCGTATATGTTCCTGGTTTTACCTGAGAATCGCCGGAAATATTAAATTTAGAAAAAAGAAATACACGAATAGAAAGTTTCTCTATTATGATGTACAATAAAAAAAAAATAGATGTTAACGGTACAATTCTACGTTTAATCAAATTAATCAACAAAATAGTACCTTTAGTTCACTTCACATTGTCCAACCAAAAGGTATGTTGTTCTCAAAAGTTAATCTTTGAAAATTATGTGATACTACGTTGGCTGATTTGTGCCATTTCTCTGTTTCGTCCTTTCGCGAATGTGAAAGGTACATTTTTTAAAATGCAAACTTAACTGAAATGAACACAAATGTTACTATAATGCTATCTAACTTCAATATTCGCACAAATCCCTACGGAGAGATTCCCCCTCCCCTGCCCACAGGGGCTAGGCACGGACCTATGTCACTATGAAATGATTGTCAGATATTTATTTTACCTTTCTTGAATAGAGCCCCTCCCACTACTATATCTGTACAAGGGAAAGAACTAGCCTGAACGAGAAAATCGACCTATTTTCACTCTAAGCTTGTTTTCGTCACTGAATGAAGTCCAATTTTTTACATGCATGCCTCATTTTAAAGGTAAAAGTTTTATCTTTCAGCCGATACCAAATATATCCCGCTACATGCATGTAAAAGCTCACTAGGCTGTCTAGAATCCGAGGTTTTGCATGAAAAACTGTAGGTGGGCATCCACCCCGCGATTGAACGAGGAGTATATACCCCAACTTCCATTCATCCAATTGAAATGATACGTTTTTAGGCGCGTGTGGGGTTTTAAATTAGTATTTCTCCTTAAAGGGGCATCCCGGGGAAGTCTACAATAAAGTTCTTGAATGTACATGCTGTTTGCACAACCAGATACATTTTCCTGTTATTTCAATATTCAAAGTCCACTCAAAATGCGTTTATTAGCCAATTGCAAAATTGCATTCCTCGGGAAAGCCCGATAAAAATAGCGCTGATCACGCGTCAAGTGAAAGCGTTCTCGGTCAATTTGACGAAGGGGCCCAAGAGGGGACGCGTAATGTATATACATGTACGTCCGGTGATGAACCAGACACAAAGTCCGTGTATAAATTTATTGAATCACATTCACATTAATAACCAGACGTTAATTACACACGATATTCATATGAAGAAATTTATGTCGACATCTCTGCATCATTTATCGACATCAGTACCTGCCTGAAACCGATGCAAATCGCCAGAAACCCACACGACACTGCACTCTTACATTGTAACAGTGTCATGTTGGTTTCTGACGATGACAATCATAGGGCAAACCTTAATTTCTGTAAAAGTTATCTTCACGAATCCTCATTTAGAACCATTTCACAAAAGGTGTGCATGCAATGAAAAGTAAAAAAATAAAATGAAATGATTCCGATTTTTTTTATACAACTCGACGTATTGAAGGGTTTTTTTCAGACTATCTATATATTTATCTAAAATCTATCCAACTTTCAGCGTCAACATACTTTAACACTTACAATTATATAAGTCCCTGCACTCATATGACGCCCCACGCACTAAACATGTAGAATACATGCATAATATATATCTCAAATTTGGAACTTGTCGAGAAGATAATTGTCCAATACTTAATCCATTTATAAATGTTATGATTCATTTTGCTTTTTTTTATGTAAATTTAAAGGTTCGTTAACATTTTCAACACAACTGCAGACATGGGACATACATGTATATGATTTTTTTTTATGAATTAATGACTTCACTTATATAATGCATATATTTTGATTCATATCAAATTTAATACTGGGGTCCAAACCCGATAATATTTGTACAATCCGTATTTTATAGATTAGGTATGACAAGATTTTTTTATCCGCACATGATGACATAAATTTATTCATTTTTTCCAAATTGAATCTGTATACATAAACTCAATCGCCCGGGATACCGGCGTTTTACAACGTAACCCCCCCTTCCCCACATACGTTTTTTTGTATGTGAGAAGGTCTTTCTCTTCAGCAATATAATTCAATAATGCCGTTTTACTGGAATATTATAAAGGAAATATTACAATGCACGCTTTCAAGTTTTACACACGCATTTCATGTAACAGAGGAATGAAAGAGTTGTCCATTGGGAGGCCCCAAAACCAAATCAAAACTGTGTCACCGGCTATCCAGAAGAAAACTGTAACAATGCAAACAATTGGGCTGTTAGTCTCTCCCTTGAATACTTCCCATCCCTCATTATGCTTCCGTAATATAATCCTTACGTTAAAATTTGACCATTCGGCCACTTTTCGCTTGGTAGTTACATGTAGGTCACGCGGATCGCCATTTTTTGTTTACCGAAGTAGCTTGTTATGCGCATGCGTTATCATATGTGATGCAAAAAAAATTACATGTCCAAATCGTTGATCAACGAATAGTTATTCCTTTTTTTTAATTATTATTTAAAATTTTTGAGAACATATTTCAGCGTAAATCGCCCATTAATTTTCCACAAGAGTATACATTTAATTCATACATACAATAATTCTAAATAAGCATAAAAAATATAGTTTTACCGTGATGCCTCTTTAAAACAGTATAGACAAGTGAATTGTACAATAGAACAGTATGAACGCCTCCAGGATTATGGACATATGTTATCTTAGGCAACCTCATAATGTCTGACCTCTATGGCATTCAACATGATAATTTCCAACTGTTTACGAGTAAAAAAGAATCACAAAAACAAATGAAACTTCAGTGTATATTTTAATACACCCTGTCCATGTGTTTTACCATGCCCGCTGGTCACAGGGCCGAAAGGACGACAATGACGAGGCGAAAGGGCGAAAGGGCGAAAGGACGATAATTAAGAAATGTTAAAAATCGCCCTTTCGAGGAAAAAGGTCGAAATTTAAGAGCTACTAAATATCGTCCTTTCGGGGCGAAAGAACGAAATGACGATAATTAGTACTTCTTAAATGTCGTCCTTTCAGGACGATGAAAGGGCTGTAGAACTTCACAAAAATGTTTTGACAGGGAACTGCACAGAAGTTTAGCGTTACCTTGCTCCACCAGTCAATTTACTACTTTAGATTGAACGACCAATCAGGTCGTTTGTTGTCAGATTCCTTCAAGGTGAAAACACACGCCGTGCTATTCAGTATTGTCCCTTTGATCTAAATCGTAGAAACTGGCCGATCAGTGAACACAGGGACCTGATAATTTGTTACAGCCCGTTTGCATTTAAAAAAAAGTACCTTTCACATATTTTTCTCATGTCAAAACATCCGAGTAACGCCTCCTTCAGTACTTCCAGTACTTTCAATTTTGTTCCTGCTAGGTGTTTTAACACCGGAAATTGAATTTATTCCTACAAATTTTAACCGATATACCAACTGTAAAGGAACTGATTGAAATTTCCTAATCAATGGTTAGTACAATGTACTATCAGAAGAAAATATGTGTAATATATATGATGAAATTCGAAAGACAAATTCACCCTAAAACAAACATCCTTTTCCTGTGACAACATACCGGGATACGTATCGTAATATCATATTTATCTATTATGGCCCTGTTGAGAGGGCACTATTGCCTCATAGTATTGTCGAGGGATGGAATAGTGCCTGAGCCGAAGACGAGGGCACTATCTCATCACGAGACAATACTATGAGGCAATAGTGCCCTCTCAACAGGGCTATAATGGATTTAGTACATCACCCTTCCACGTATACAAAAAGACTCGTTTTATTGTGCTAGTACCATGGCCAGCTTTGGGTCGTTTCCAGAGGCAGCCATTTTCTAGCAGAATAGTAGTATGACGTAATAGTGACGTAACTTAATAGTGACGTCATAATATATTCACGTAGAACATCGCGCTAAATTTGATAGTGCCCGGGTGAGCGGGCACTATCGTTTCATAGTACACATTTGTATAGCCAATGGGAAGGCATAATTTAGTCACGTGATGTACTAAATTGCAATACGATCGAGGCGTATCGTGGCTACTCTATGTGTTTGTAATCAAACTTCTGATAAGTTGAAGATGTTTGGAGATGTAATTATTGCACAGTTTTGTGTTGTATGCAAAACTATATTTTTGGTCATAATTAATACAAAATCATTAATTCTGAATTATTAAAGTGTTATTTGTCTTAAGAAATGAAATTAGAAGGAGTTTCCATTTTTGTTGGTAAATCGGTACGGTGTATCATATAACCAGAACAATAGTGTAGTCATTTCTTTAGTATTTTTTCTGGGCCCATATTTAGTCGACATATAGGTATTCGGTGTTAGAGGAAACTCTCACCCATTTCTTGTTCTGGCTATAATTTAAAAAAAAAAAACAACAACAAAAAAACTCTCATTTTTTCAAAGTATTTGGGTAAATGAAGAACAATGAAGCAGACTATTAATTTCAACATTTACAATTGACTTTTTGATCGTTGACATATTTTAGGCGAAATTTAGGAAAGCTTGCTTGAGCAAAGAAACCATGCTTGAGCATGAGAACGGTTTCATGAATACGGGTCCAGGTGTTCCGGAAGAGTAAGCGTCTTCTGCTTCATCACGTCACCCGTCATGTAAATCAAGGTCGCATCCTAGTAATGCCATGTCCCCTGAGTTTTTTATGAAAAGAACAACAAGACATACAAATGAGCATATTAAAAACGTACACATTTATATCATATTAGGATAAAGATTATTTCTCAATGAGATCAAGATGGCGACCATCCAATTTCCCATATTTTTTATCAACCTGCAACTCTCCTATCCTTGCAGCCAACATCAACTACGAAAATCTTGATCTGTAGAGCAAGCCATATTATAAATCTGTATCTTCTCAAAGTTTCTTGCATATTTGAACTCCGTTTGCGAAGTAATTTAATTAAGCAAGACAAGAAATATATATAGAAATAACATACTCATTGTTTTGCCTAAAATTAATAAAAACTAAATTAAAAAGCAAGGAAAATAATGTATAAGACAATATCAGAAAAAATAACAGATTCTACTATAAATAGATCGATTACACTTTAATACTACGTACCAATTTAAGACCAAAATTTTTTTTTCTTAATCGATAAAAAGCAGTGGCGTGCATAAAGTGTTTACAGATCAACCCCGGCGGTGCTTTGTGCCGCTTGGGGTTTCGAAAAAAAAAGTACATCAAAAAAGAACTTCATTTTTTGGAAAGAAAAAAAAAAATTTTTGACTGAATCTTTTTTAAGTTTGTTTTATTTTTCCAATTATTTGTTACATATTCAAGACATATACAATACAATCACGCAGTTTAAAGCAGTAACACAAGTTCACAAAACATTCATACTCAACATTCTCTAGTATAATAGTACAACGTAAAGTATAACAAAGATGTACCTTCATCATTACAATATCATCATCATCATCATCATCATCATAGTCGTCGTTGTCTTCATCATCATCATCAGTAGCATTCATCATTAGCATCAGCATCATCTATGGACGAAGATTGATATTTGAAAAACGGCTATTAATGTTTTAAACGGAAATTGCATTTTAAAAGCAGACAATGCCTCCGAAAATGATCATTTTTTTTTTCAAATTTGTACCGAAAAATAGCAAAACATGTAAGTTACCATTTCAGTACCCTAAAATTGTCATGTGTACAAATTTATATTTTCAGATTACTATCGTTTTATCATATCAAACTTGAGTTTGTAAATCACTAAATACATGTTTGCCAAGATTTGGAACGTCTTTCACTACGGCAGGTTCTTTCATTTTTTACTCAAGTTTGACACGATACAACTGCCCAAATCAATGTACCTAGGTAATATGTTTCATTTGCCGATGAATTTGACAAAATTAACATTTCCGGCGCGTATGGTGTTGCAAAGGGAGATAACTCATGAAATGTTGAAGGAAATACGACACCACTTGGGATTTCACGTTTTTGTTGAAGCTACGCAATATATATATCAAATTGTCCGAACAACTAAACAACAAAATATTTCCTGGTCATGATTGCTACATTAAGTTAGTGAAGGGGCCGGGATCACAGGGGCTAGGCACGGACTATGAAATGATTGTCAGATATTTTTTTTACCTTTCTAGAATTTAGCCCCTCCCATTACTATATATCTGTGACAAGCGAAAGAACTAGCCTGAACGAGAAAATCGACCTATTTTCACTGAAACTTGTTTTCGTCACTGAATGAAATCCATTGTTTTATATATGCATGCCTCATTTAAAGGTGAAACTTTAAAGGCCCAATATACGTAACTTTCGGCAAAAACTTGAAGCGAAAATCAAGCCTAATAACTTATTACATTTATAGATTTAGTTAAGATTAATTGATATAAGCAATATTCAAGATGAATTCTTACGCGGTTACCGGTACAGCAGCAGTTGAAACTCGGTATTTGTAAACAAGCGTCCATTTCTAGCTGTCTTCTACCTTCGGTTTGTTGTTGAAGTGGGCCCCACCTGAACTATTTTCAATTCTTTGGATTTTTTTTGTCAAGATTTTCTTGTTAGTTACCACTCAGGTTTACTTCGTTTTAGACTTATTTTTGCATGGTTATCAACTGGATATTTTTTCATAATTTTTCAGAATCCCGAAATATTTCCTGAAGTTACGTATATTGGGCCTTTAATCTTTCAGCCGATACCAACTATATCCCGCTTCACGTATGTAATAGGTTACTAGGCTGTCTAGAATACGAGGTTTTGCGTTAAAAACCGTAGGTGGACATTTACATGTACTAGCCCCTGTGGCCGCGTTAGCCGAATGGTTAAGGTGTTCCGGCATTCTACCACTAGCCCTCCACCTCTGGGCTGCGAGTTTGAATCCCAAGTGGGACAGTTGCCAGGTACTGACCGTAGGTCGGTGGTTTTTCTCCGGGTTCTCCGGCTCTCCTCCAACTCCAAAATCTGGCAAGTCCTTTAATGACCATGGGTGTTAATAGGACATAAAACAAAATAAACCAACCCAAACCAAACTAGATTTAGTGACAAGTTATGTATATTCCTAGGCAGCGTACAATGTACCTCTTGTCAGTGTCAACCTGCGGTCATCCTTGATATCCAGTGGTTACGCTCACCTAAGCTCTCTTCACCCCTGGAATATGTCATGAATAATAAACTGAAGGCTCCGTATCAGTTTTGTTGATGACACAAGAAGACTGGTTCGATCCCTTGATATAACGGTAAAAATTGACAGGCTTTGAAGTCGGTTGCGGCTCCATTGTAATCTTATTAGGACAGACATGCAGCCTAGCGATTGGTCAGATGTTTTTCCTGGGCGTACCTTCAGTTTTGCCATGGCATATTCCAGGGATGTAGAGAGCGTAAATGAGCGTAACCCTTGGATATCGAGGATAGTCCGCGAGTTGGAATAATTTATCCAAGACAATAAAATGTTTTGAACGAAACACAAGGACATTAGAATCGCATGTATCTATGTATTAGGAAAAAAGAGGATCGTGATAACTGGAGTCTTAAACGTACAATTAGCGGTTCACGTACTTTTTCAATGGTTTCAATGTAAATCTGTATTTGTTCGAATTTTGCCCATAGTTAGGGGTTTTACGCACCTGACTCTTCTGCTTCTACATTAGTTTAGAATTTTTGGAGTCCTACCTTTTGGCCCTAGCATCACTAAAGAGTCCTAGGAGGACGAAACAGCTGTATAATGCAGTTTAATTCATTTTTTTCGGCATACTGTATCTATTACCAAATTTAAGAGGTGCAGCATATGTGTGTGTTACGTCATCTTAAATCGATTCTGAGTTCGTATTATGGTTTTATTGAAGCTTCGGTATTCTCTTTTTTATCAGTCAGGTGAAGTTGACCAAGAATTGTTTATGCATTCAAGCTACTTGTTTTAGTATTATACACAATGGGTATTGGCTATTTAATTAAATTTAATGTTTATTCGAATGTAATTTGCCTCGCAGCGCAGAACATATGTTCCAGACATTGTAATATTCTATTAGTTAGAACACAAATGTTATTGTTCTCTTAATAAATTTTTTGAGGAATTGTGAATTCCCCAACAATTATGCAATTAAAAATATTAATTTATGACCAAGTAAGAAAAAAAACGAAGAGGTTATATACACTATATGAAGGACATAGTTATACTGTATTCAGTTTGGGAACATAGTTAACGTTTTCCTAAATGTAGTGTTTATTTTCAGGAAATTGCTAAGTTATGCGTTGGAATACGTGATAAGGAAACTACCTACCTGCGTCATAACCTGTGAGGTTTAATATACGATATCTGCATTCATAGTGACGTACGTACTCACACACACTGATGTTCCGATATCAGCTCCTCCCCTTACTCAGTACTGTTAAAGTTACAGACTTACTGATAGATTAATACAGTGTCAAAATACCAGTTAATAAATTCAGTATTTTAATTATTAGAATCATGCACCACTCATATCTATTTAATACGTTCGCCATTTGTTTTCATTCCACAAGATTCCATTGAATTAATACTCCAAAGGAATCAGGCAACAGGCAAAAGTCTATACACACTCTCTCCCTATAGGCGGGTATACGAAGATGACGTAACACACACATGCTGCACATTTAAAATTTTAAATAGTAATAGATACAGCATGCCGAAAAATGAATTAAACTGCACCATACAGCTGTTTCGTCCTCCTAGGACTCTTCAGTCATGCTTGGGGCCAAAAGGTGGGAATCCAAAATGTCTAAACTAATATAGAGCAGAAGGGTCAGGTGCGTAAAACCCCTTTAATGTATGAATATAAAAGTAAAATTAAACTAATTCTGTATAATTTCAAATCGTGTACTACGAAAATGTATATATTATGTACCGTGCCACTACCCATATATAGTTATACTTCTCATATATAGTTATTATGCACTATGCATTATATTTTTTTTCATAAATAATTTGGCCCCCTGTAAGTTATTTAAGTTTTAATGCCAGATGTATACAATTATTACATAACTATAGCAGACTAAATTAACATGGAATAAAATAAATTCATGGAAAATAAATATGGAAGATTTTCTGTATATATGACGTTATGTTGTCAGTTTCACAAGAGAATGTGAACCTTTCATAATTTTTTTTCTATCTAATGCTTCATGTAAGTAAGCGAACGTTTGTATTTCTACTCTGTATATATTCATGATTTGTTAAACGTGCGTATACATGCGTTGAGAAAATCAGCATAACATGTTTTTGTTCTACAGCTATTTATATAATTAGAGGAAATAAAGAAATAATAATGAGGACACTTTCTGTTATTGTGTTTCGAGATAAACCACTTCACCACCACATCTTATCATGAGTACGGCAGCACAGCATCACCTCCTCCCGTTACCCGTAAATCACTCCCCCTCCCATCCATCACTGTGACTAACCTTCATACAAACAACAAAAAGGTTTCATAGTAGGAACATAGCTGACATTTCTTACAATAATTCTGGAACCCAGTATAAACCACCGACAGCAAGTAGACTATCAGTAATGCGCCCGACTACACCGTCAGAAACAGTGTAGCCTGTATGTTAGTGACAGACCTTACATATTAATGCTGCCGGATAAGGTTCCCTGTTAAACGATTGGCGGAGTTTCAGCAGGTCGCTTTCACAGCGTGCTACTCTTAAATATGGTGTACAAAATGTTTTCATCAAAAGGATAATAAGTTTTTTGTGATACGCCTTGAAGTTTATCGGAGAGAACACCCCCGCCATTTCGCCTGAAAGGATAAGTTGTGTTTTCGTGAGAAATGGCCACCATGACATGTTTGTTTGTTCTGCGTTGCTTATTCCTTGGATTTATCTGCTCGGTTTTTGCACAAGTACACCAAGGTAGGGAAAACAGACATAGGTGACATTCCTGTAGCCTGTTCTCACGTGTTATTCATGTTATACGTACCGCAAATATGCTAAAAATATGTCATTGATTATATTTTCAAAAAATCGTAGGTTTTTACAAATTATGATACTTTTAAAGCTGAAACTGATTTTTATATTAATTATTTCCACCAATTATTTCATAAACCTTCTGGTTTATGAACATTTTTAATAAGATTTTAATTAATGTCTTTCTATTGGTAATTTTGGTTCGAGATACTTTTAAAAACATTTTAACACAATTGCCACAAAGCTCTGTTACCTCTGAATACCTTGCTCCCTCCGCTCACAACGGATTATAAAACCGTTTTATATCATCAGTTGATCAGTTCATTGTTCGTTAATGCAAAATGCGTAAATCAATTTATCATCTTCCTTATTTGAAATTCCTTTACAGATTGCTTTGTTCTTGTTTTCGTTGCTAACTGCATAAAGATCAGCTGAAACTGATTTTTATATTAATTATTTCCACAGACACATGGTGGTTTATGAACATTTTTTATAAAATTTTAATTAATGTCTTTCTATTGGTAATTTTGGTTCGAGATACTTTTAAAAATATTTTAACACAATTTACACAAAGCTCTGTTGAATACCTTGCTCCCTCCGCTCACTACGGATTATAAAACCGTTTTATATCTTCAGCTGATCAGTCCTTTGTTCGTAAATGCAAAATGCGTAAATAAATTTACCATCTTCCTGATTTAAAAATCCTCTACAAGGAGTTCTTGTTTTCGTTGGTTGCTGCATAAGGATCATTATACGAAACCGAATTTTTTATTTTTCATCTTTTACTTTTACGCCTTTTTTACACCTAATGTTTTTCTTTACATTGTCCAACCTGACATTGTTTATCTACCGTTTGGCCTGGTATGACCCTAATGTGCTGATGGGGTTAAAGTTCATACAATGTAGCTGTCGAACTTGCCCGCAATCCTATTGACACCGGGAGGGTTCATGTTACCTGAGCCGTGGAGATAGCGGAGGTATTACACGTGGGGGTTTCGTTGTTTATGTTGTTGTTAATAGTTGTTGTTTTTTGTTTTAAAAAAAAAAGTGTGTGCACGTGTTTGATCGAACTAACCTTTAACCTTTCCAAACATGCATGCAGTCCTGATACAGAACATATGTGTTTCGCTAAAACGTATCTCTTTCGCCTGCTCCACAACAAAATGTCCAAGGTGTTTATACGCGGTCAGTTAATGCTGAAATTGTCAGCTTGACGACAAACATACACATTTTTTCTTGTGATGTAGTTTGATTTAAAATATTCAGAAGAATATCTTACATGTATTTTTAATTTTTAAACGAATTATGTAATTATGGATCATGTAAAAGGTAAGGTTGTAGAAACAAATACAAAATGGAAAGCTTGAACCAAGTATTGAAACATGGTGAGCAAGTTGACAATGATTTGAACTCTTACATTGTACCTAACTATCTCAGATTTGGTTTGCTTAAAATAACGTCCACGTGGTACGTCAAAGTTTTGTTTTCCTTGTCTGTGTTTTGTTTTTGCATAATTGTCTTCATACATTCTACAAATAAAAAAAATAATGATTATATTAGCAGTCTCAAAACGTGTGTTGTATTTCCGGTTAAATATGAACAGAAAAGATAAAACATATATTTGTTTCCCGTTTACGTAAATTTAATTTATCTCGATACCAGTTGACCCCCTACTTGTGTTAGAGAATGGTGGCATTTACATTTACCATGATAAGCTTGGCGATTGGGAATTTCTTACCCAGACTCTGATTAGTTACTAATTCATCTTAAGTGTTTTTACCGTGGGTGATAAGTGTATCAGTATGTCAGCCGTTCGAGGAAGACAAATACATGTTTGATGTAAAGATCTTACACGAAGTAATCTATAATTCTAATCTTAAACTGCAATTATAAGTGCACACGATAATATATGTCGTGGACGTGATGTACACGTTAAATATATAAACGGTTACATGTCTTCAATTTAAGACGTTATTTATTTCATTCATATTTTTATTAGTGCTTAAATGAAACCATAAAGTGCCGTATGTGGGAATGTTGTTAGATAAAAATAAGAATAAATTACATATTTCAACAGAAAATCGTGAAAAGGCTAATTTAAAAAAAATGAAAATATTTCGAGATTAAAGAGGCATCACGGTAAAACTATATTTTTTATGCTTATTTAGAGTTATTGTATATATGAATTAAATGTATAATCTTGTGGAAAATTAATGGGCGATTTACGCCGAAATATGTTCTCAAAAATTATAATAAATAATTAAAAAAGGGAATCACTATTCGTTGATCAACGATTTGGACATGCAAATTTTTTTGCATCACATATAATAACGCATGCGCATAACAAGCTAAATCGGTAAACAAAAAATGGCGATCCGCGTAACCTACATGTAACTACCAGGCGAAAAGTGGCCGAACGGTCAAATTTTAACGTAAGGATTATATTACGGAAGCATAATGAGGGATGGGAAGTATTCAAGGGAGAGACTAACAGCCCAATTGTTTGCATGGTCACAGTTTTCTTCTGGATAGCCGGTGACACAGTTTTGATTTGGTTTTGGGGCTTCCCAAGGGTAACTCTTTCATTCCTCTGTTACATGAAATGCGTGTGTAAAACTTGAAAGCGTGTATTGTAATATTCCCTTTATAATATTCCAGTAAAACGGCATTATTGAATTATATTGCTGAAGAAAGACCTTTTCACATACAAGAAAAACCGTATGGGGGGGGGGGGGTGGTTACGTTATAAAACGCCGGTATCCCGGGCAAATTTATGTCATCATGTGCGGATAAAAAGTTCTTGTCATACCTAATCTATAAAATACGGATTGTACAAATATTATCGGGTTTGGACCCCTGTATTAAATTTGATATGAATAAAAATATATGCATTATATAAGTGAAGTCATTAATTCATAAAAAAATCATATACATGTATGTCCCATGTCTGCAGTTGTGTTGAAAATGTTAACGAACCTCTAAATTTACATAAAAAAAGTAAAATGAATCATAACATATATAAATGGATTAAGTATTGGACAATTATCTTCTCGACAAGTTCCAAATTTGATATATATATTATACATGTATTCTACATGTTTAGTGCGTGGTGCGTCATATGAGTGCACGGACTTCCGTGATACATATATAATTGTAAGTGTTAAAGTATGTTGACGCTGAAAGTTGGATAGATTTTAGATGAATATATAGAAAGTCTGAAAAATAATCTTCAAGACATCGAGTTGTATAAAAAAAAATCGGAATCATTTCATTTTATTTTTGCACTTTTCAATGCATGCACACCTTTTGTGAAATGGTTCTAAATGAGGATTCGTGAAGATAACTTTTTACAGAAATTAAGGTTTGCCCTATGGTTGTCATCGTCGGAAACCCACATGACACTGTTAAACGTACAATGTAAGATAGTGCAGTGTCGTATTGGTTTCTGACAATGCATGGCTAACGGTCTCAGTCAGGTACTGATGTCGATAAATGATGCAGAGATGCCGACATAAATTTCTTCATATGAATATCGTGTGTAATTAACGTCTGATTATTTATGTGAATATGATTAAATAAATTGATACACGGACTTTGTGTCTGGTTCATCATCGGACCTATACATTACGTGTCCCCTCCCGTTGGGCCCCTTCGTCGACATGCGACAAAATAGTCACGTGATTGACGCGTGATCATCGCTATTTTTATCGGGCTTTCCCGAGAAATGCAATTTTGCAAGTGGCTAATAAACACATTTTGAGAGGACTTTGAATATTGAAATAACAGGAAAATGCATCTGGTAGTGCAGACAGCATGTTCATTCAATAAATTCATTGTAGACTTCCCCGGGATGCCCCTTTAACAAAATCATAATCCAAACTCAAAATTTATTAAATCAGGGGCAAAATATAAACAAAGGAAAGATTTACATGGAGACTCTCGTCTCCATTGGTAAGCTGAAGCTTGAACCTCAAATCTACAGTGAACGATTTCAGCACATTTAGACAATTAATTATTCTATTTCTGGGTAAGGTCCAAATCTACTCTACGTGTATTTATGCTGTGTGTAATCACAGTGCCTGAAAATCAAATTATACCTTTATACTTCCTTATGAATCAATGTGTAACTTTATCAAAATCGCCATTAATACTTTGATAAGATATTTTCCTAAATCATGTATTTCCTGTTATTTGTTTTTTATTTGTTTTGTCTTTTGTGGTTTGCTCTGCTTGTTTACGTAATCTATGAACAAATAAAGGAGAACAACTCGTACACTTATTTTGATTAACAACCGACACTATTATTTAGAACATCTAATACTCTGATGCTTACCATCAATATCCTACTTCTGTATCTAAGTCTCATAATTCTGCCTGCTGTCATGTTGAGGTATTTAAACTATTTGGCATATATTTTAATGAATTCAGAGTGGTAAAGACATACCCACCCAACCGTTGCCATTCGATGGTAGAGAAAAGAATCAGAGAATACCTAAGCGTCAACAAAACCATAATACAAACTCAAAATGTATTAAACTTGGGTTTAATATGAACAAAGGAAAGATTGAGATGGAGACCTTGTAAAATACAAGAGAACAAGATCAGGTGTTCCGAAAGAGTAAGTGTCGTCTGCTCCATCGACGACAACCGCCATATAAATTTAGGTCAGCTACAAGTATATGTCATGACCTCAAAGTGGGAACTCCGCCATATTTCTCAGTATAATTCACCCTATTTGGCAAGTATTTGAATGGATTTAGGTTGGAAAGGACATAGCTACTCAATCCGTTGCCATCTGATGGTATTCGAAAATCTAAAAAACTGACACTACTAGCAAGCCAAATTGCTGCTATGGACGGAGAGAAGACCAACTTAGTACCGGCAAAGAAATATTCGGTGAACATGTGGACTTTATGTTCTTTGGACCCATAAAGGACAAGACAGAGTCTGAGAATGCTTTATACCTTGGACAGAACGGTAGGAAGACGCTCTATCAAAACAGTCAAAGAATCAGGAGAAAGTTGATAAATTCATGGGCCAAAATTGTAAGAAGTGCCAGAACAAAGATCATTTGGGAAAGAAATGCAGATCAGAACAGAAAAAAATATTCGCATGTTAAAGAATTCTGAGTAGCGAAAAAGATGAATTGTAAGTAGGATTTGTTGGTAACACGCTAACTGAAAGGATATAAGTTTATATGGTAAAGACATTGAGTTTTCAGTTAGATACGAAAGCAGGGTGTAATGACATCAGCACAGCAAAAACATCCACAGGATTAACACCAACCAACATTTCTGTGGTATCATATCCTGGGCACAAGATTTTGCCAAAGGGAATATTCAACATAAAGTGAAAACAGAAAGGACACTCCTATTATGAGAAATGCCAACTTGTTGTGATGTGGAATGATGCCTCAGTTCTCATGTTTCCATTTATATGGCGGAGGTCGTCGATGAAGCAGAAGACGTTTACTCTATGCAACACTCGATCTTATTCTCTTGTACTGTTTCCAGGGTCTCCTTGCATTGCATTAATTGCATTTGTTCATAGTTCCCCCCAGTTTGATCGATTTCGAGTTCGGAATATAGCCTTGTTGCCGCTTCGTAATTCTCCTATTTGTTTCAAGTGGTTGAAGGAAAATACAAACAACCAATACTCGGAACACAAGCTTGAAAGAAAATTAGTTTATTCGAAAGGATTTCTAGCATTATACATTAGAAAAGAAATTTAAATAAAAATATTATCTAAGATGTTGCCACAAAATCAAGATGGACCTAGAGGTCAAACCAGTGGTACACCTAGAAAGGTCACTGGCTGCCACACACGTGCACAGAATATCAAATGACAGTTTGGATGATGAAGTGCCAAATTTTCCAGTCAAAGACTCAATAGCTTCAGACTCTTCCAGATGCGATTCTAGAAGGTTGGCTGGAAATGAATAGATGAGACAGAGACCTAGATTATGCCGCATGGGACTGTTCGGGATGAAGTATCGTGTGTGGCCGACCTATTGTATTAAAATGATAAACTGATCATACCGAATGCATAATATCAAAGAAGACTGAAAACTGAACTCAGTTTTCACCTCGGATTTGCAAGTCTTTGCTCACGATATATTGGTATTGACTTAATATGGCTACTTATATTGAAAATGCTGTTCGTGAACATGCTAGATGTGCAGATATGACGGAAATAATAACCTAGTATCTATTGACAATCAGTCGAGTTGTTTAAAAGGTCAAATTCTGCGTAATGGTATCCAAGACTGTGTGTAGACGGATAGTGGAACCCAATGCGCGTCCGAGGAGTCTATACGATTCAGGAGGGAATATTGATTTAGCTATATTTCACTGAATCCACATTTTCAACAATCGAATGATCAAGCGAGAGGATGGTTCAAACAAACTCATTAGAAAGACTGGGGTCATACCTTACTTTGCTAGGTATAAGAACACTATTATTGGATGTTTGTGTGTGTCTCCAGCTAAGAAGTTTTTGGGTCGCAGATTGCACACTTGGAATCTATATTCCCGATGACTGCACCTTGAACAATGATGTCGACAAATGCCAAAGAGTTGAAGTTAATTTCTGTTTAAATACAACTGGCTAAGACTAGTTCTTTGTGGTCTACCAGTATTTAGAGTCTGTGTGGATTGTTAGTTTCTTGTAATTATTAATTTTATTAAAATGTTGATCGGAATATTATTAGCTGTTTATATTTGTAATAAATGGACTGTAATCTAATACACAGTATAGTAATTTCGTAGAAAGTGTACACTGTGTTTGTGTTAGACTTGTCCGGGAATTGAAGTGAGACCACTCAAGATCACAACAGGGAATTATTCTAGATTATTAAGAAGATTGTGGGAGTAGACATTCCTATTTATAACCCCTGAGTAACTGATTCCTGTGAACTGTTTCAGTGACGGACGAGAACACCGGTCCAGCGTTTATTCTCAACTCGGATTTGTATTTATCGGGACTAGTGAAGAGTCAAGATGGGCTGTTCGGGATTTTCCGGGCGGAAAACAGCCAAATGGGTACAAACTTGGTGATTTATGTTGATTTCAACACTCACGAAGGTAAGTTTGTCAGAGGACCGAGTGGCCACAATTTTGTTATTATATTTATTTAATGTTCACAGTATTGATCAATCTGATATTAATGCATACATGTACTTCTTTCTTTAATATTTCGCTATAAATTCATGGAAACCCATCGAATTCAACCAAAGCAAACCGTTTATAAGAGCGAATCTCCTGAATGGTCACACATGCTTGGGTAATCAGAGTTGCTTCCCTTTACTACATATTGGTTAAAAGGTTGAACAATTTATCGGAATATATCTTTCAGCTGATGGCTTTTGCCTTTATCTTCTTGTCGTTGCTTCAGATTTTTTTTATTCGACTTGCCGATGTTGAATAACGGAAATACGATATCATTCACTAAATTTCATCATAAACTACACTCTTTTAATGCTTTGCCTTTTACATATTAATGACAACATGAACTTGCTGTTTGGTTAAATATCCATCTAGTTTTTTTACTTTTGTACAGTTGTTATCCGTATGCGCTCCAGAGACGGCCGAAGCTACAAGCTAACGTTTCCAGTTCAGGAAATACAACAGCGAGAGTCCTTCCGGTTAATAATTCATTTAAGCAAATTAGGATCCACATCAAACGGCATTGGGCTGTATATCAACTGTGAGCTTATTGCGCAGGACAACACGGAAGTTCCGCTAAGGGAGGGACTTCTGGGAGAACCGACAATCGTAAGTTCAGGGAGCAAAAAAAAATATATTGTGGAACATTTGAACTTTCTCTGCTATGCTATTAATTTCTTTGTCCGTCCATGTATTACTGATTACTTTGTGACTACTTTGTCACCTCCTCACACGTCACGTGCATTCCTGGAAACATCCTCGATATCAGGGTTACGCTCACCGTAAAATGTAAGCACTCTACACCCCTGGAATATGTCGTGGCAAAAATGAAGACACGCTCAGGTAAAAAATAAATGCTGTCTAATCGCAAGGCTGATATTTGTCTTTTGAAGATTACAAAAGAGCAACAACCGACTTCACAGTATGTGACCAAGAGATTATTTTGATATACTTTAAAGGGTCGAACGAGTCTTCTTACTCATCTACAATGTGGCGCACATGGAGCCTTCAGGTTTTTGCATGAAATAATCTAGGGTTGTAGAGAGCGTGGGTGAGCGTTTAACCCCTGGATATCGAGGATGAACTGGAAGCTGTTATAATAACATGCAGTGTATCTTTGATAAATCATAAAGTGATATAAACATATTTTTTTAATCTTTAGTCTACATTAGCATATAAATTTGTTATATATGCCGTTTTTTTACAAAACAGTTGACTTTTGTTAAACAAATCACTTTGTAAAATAATTCGCTTTTTGTAAATCTATTTATTGTTATTGTTGTTTCGAATCTCAACTGATTTGCAGACAAAAGACGACGCCTTCAATTTGTATACGAGTCCTTCTGTGGAGGCCGTGTTTAATAATCAGGGCTGTGACGTCATGCCAGACAGGGTACTCACCTTACCCACGCTTCCTGTCCCGGACAGCATTTCAAACGAGGTCCCCTTGCGCCCCCCACCGGTCAACAGAGACTATTATGATGAAACTGAACGGTTAACACGTGACCGGAACAGCTACAATGAAGTTCCTGTCGCAGTTCCGCAGCCAGGTAAAGTAAAGATGTCGTGTGACTTATGTAAACAAATATATTGTGACTGATTTTACCGCTTGAAAGACGCGAATCTTGCTAATTGATAAAAACCATATTAGCAGTAACAAAAAACAGGAAACGCAGAAAAAAAGTAACATAACAATGAAAATATTGTCAGAATCATAAGTTTTGGTGGTACATAATGATATATTTATTTTCCTTTCTCTAGATGTTTGGTTCTACGTTGAAGTAATGTATAAATAATCCTGGGCAGATAAGTTGGATAAAATAAGGCACTAACTCATCGTTTAGAAATATAAAAAAATGAAGAGACAATTTTCTGTAGTTAAATGCGTTTTGACAGATTACCATCAGTTCCAGACCCTAGCTACAACTATGAGAGACTTGGGTTACACAGTTCGGCAGCTTCAAAGGGAGATTCAGATGCAGGTATGTCTCTCAACATAAGTATCAACCAATAAAATTATAGGTCCTCTATGTGGGCAGTCTTCGTTTAATGTAGACCCCTAGCTTTAAATAAAATCTAACAAGATTCTAGCCAGTACTGTCTGTTTAATAACAATGTATGCATCATATACTTGCTTTAAGATAGACATATTTTCAATGTATGAAGATTGACATTTGCTAATTGCAATAACCTCTTCTGTAACTGTTTATTTTGGCACACTCAAAATGAAACGTATAACCAAATTAAAACAGAGAAGTGCAGCCATGATTTGGCGCACTCACAATACTTGCCGTTGAAACAAATAAAACATACATAAATGGTAACTTTTCAGGGCGAATATCGCCAAAAAAATTCTACCTCTAAATTATATATGTTTACAGTATGATAGGAGCTTGGAACGTGTTATATCCAAACGTTTCTTAATTTAATGCAATGGGTTTGAATCTCGTTCTGTTAGATGTATAACCATCACTACATACACAATACATGACCTAAGCATGTTTTACACGTGAACAGACGACAGAGACGAGGTACCTGCGTGAGACTTTGCGCCAGTGCAGCATGTGCCGCGGCCCCACCACAGTATTGTCACAACAGGACAGGCGTAAGTTTATGTTCAAATCTCGCAGGTACGAGAGTTAGTATGCCATTCTCGTAGGAAAGACGTGAGTTTGTCTGTCTTAGTTAATAATCTTATAATCCATGTATGTCTTATGGTTTGATGAGTTTACTTTTTATTCCAGTCATACCATTCTAGAGACATAAATATATATGAAGAATACGGATAGCGATCATTGCTATGGTAACCCAAAATACACGTGTACATTTCATGCTTTTCACAAACAGAAAATCATCCGAACTGTATCAAAAACATGTACTCAGGAACATATACATGTATAATTAGTTTGTGGATGAGAAATGTCCAAATTTTCAGGTAGAGAGCTTCCGCTTCCGCCAGAACGGACATGCGCACTCAATCCGTGTTTCCGGGGTGTAAGATGTGTGGATACACGGCGTGGTTTCCGGTGCGGCGCATGTCCAAGAGGATATCTTGGAGATGGCATGCGCTGTGAACTTCCGCCTACTTGTGCAATTAAACCTTGTTTCAAGGGTAAGTGTTCGGGCTTTCTTTTACTTAAACATATTGTTTACTAGTACTGGGAACAATTTTTTTATTGCCGGATGGGTCGTATCGTCTTCTGTCCAAGATTTGCCCTTAATAGTTTACATTTGTGAACTTAAGCCCTTACCTCAACCCGGTGCATTATCGTGCCAAAGTGATGTAGTATTTTGAAAAGTGTTTCATAGAAAATCGTATCGTCAGAAACCCACGTGACACAGCTCTATCGTACATAAACGTTGAGCAGTGTCACGTGGGTTTCTTACGATGATAAATTCGGAGAGAGTATTATAACTGGTCGATGTACTTTTGTAGGTGTCACATGCGAGGACACGCGTGCTGGTTATAAGTGTGGCCCGTGTCCCCCGGGTATGACAGGGGATGGAAGGAGAGGTAGTTGCCGAGAAGTAAGGATTGGTTGCGGAACAAATCCCTGTTTCCGGGGAGTGGATTGTATGGATACAACTGAGGGGTTCCGATGCGGTTCCTGCCCACCTGGTATGACCGGCGACGGACGAAGAGGAGGCTGTCACGTGACAAGGATAGGATGTGAAACCAGTCCTTGTTTCCCAGAAGTACAGTGTATGGACACACTAGAAGGGTTCAACTGTGGTGCCTGTCCCTCGGGCATGACTGGGGACGGATTAAAAGGTGGTTGTCAAGTAATTAGGATTGGATGCGAAATTGATCCTTGTTTCAACGGAGTAGAGTGTATCGACACAATTGATGGGTTTAACTGTGGTCCCTGCCCCCCGGGCATGACCGGGGATGGATTGAAGGGTGGTTGCCAACTTATTAGGATCGGATGCGAAATTAATCCTTGTTTCAACGGAGTAGAGTGTATTGATACGCTGGACGGGTTTGACTGTGGTCCCTGCCCCCCGGGCATGACTGGGGATGGGTTAAAGGAAGGTTGCCAAGTGATAAGAATCGGATGCGACACGGATCCCTGTTTCAATGGGGTAGAGTGTATTGACACACTTGAAGGGTTCACCTGTGGTCCCTGCCCCCCGGGCATGACAGGGGACGGATTGAGAGAGAGTTGTGCAATCGTGAGGATTGGATGTGACGTTAGCCCCTGTTTCCCGGGGGTCAAATGCACCGATACAGAAGAGGGATTCCTTTGCGGACATTGTCCAATCGGTTTCCAAGGCAACGGTACAGTCTGTGATAATGTCAATGAGGTAGGTCTGTTGATATATTCATAATATAAAATACAACTTACAAATTCCAGATTTCTTAGATTTTTAATTCTTGCAATAAACTGACCTCAAAAAACAATACGAGGCATAAACCAGTTGACAGATTAAGATTTTCATTTTAAAATGTATAAATATTTCTATCCATTATACAATTTTTTTTATCTAATAATCAGCCGACTTATCACAAATGAACAGTGGCGTAAATGTATCACGGCTAATGGGATGTTATTAGCTACATATTGGTATAACAATAAATGTATACCTTTAACTACTACTTACCGAACATATACACTATGTACCATTACCAATGTCTTTGTTTCATACACATGCCTCCTACTTCATGTATATAGACCATCTTTATATGTATTTACTAAAAAAAGCAAGTAAATACATTCTCCAACTCAACTGAATTGAGATATAACGAAACGGAATATCTGGATTCAATGTTATTCTTTGTATGTGTTTGCAGTGTGAATACCACAATCCATGTTCAGACCTAGCGGAATGTATCGATACGGTCCCCGGCTTCCGGTGTTCCGAATGTCCTGCAGGTTATATCGGAAATGACGTTGGAGGCTTTGGTGTGGAAATGGCACAGAACCAAACGCAGGTATATTACCTCAAAAAGTGTTGTTATTGCTGAGAATCTCAGCTAAACATGATGCCGTATTTAGGAGCAAACTGTTCCGGTGTCGTATAAAAAGTGACCCCCATAGAAATTATCCGAGGTACTTTTTCATGTGATACTTGATTCACTCATCAATTATTGAACGTATTGATGGCAAACTTTTTTTGTGTAAATGAATGAAAAAAACTGCTTTCTGTTATGCTTAACTCTTAAATGTGTATAAAATGTTTTTATTTGTAAAATCGTAATATCTGTTGTTGCTTTCCATCTTCGATAAAACTGTTGTCGCTGAAAAGCATTGTTTACACTATTGAAGAACTTGTTGTTTTATTGACAGGTGTGTGAGGACATTGACGAGTGTGTCACCCTAGACGAGAGGTCAGGCGGATGTGTAGACCACTCCGTCTGTATCAATACTGTGGTAAGTTATCTCGACTTAAGGCTTAATAAAGTCCACGCTCTTCGTGTCAGTGTAGCCTTTTAATAAAGCGGGATGCCCGTCTCTTCCACAAAGATATAAGGTAGCATACAGCCTTAACTCTAACACAAAAAACATTTATGACAAAATGTATCATATGCCCTTAACTCTTACACAAATCACCGACATGACGTGTAGGGAAACCTGAATAAATGGATATTTCTTACGCATTTTGTGGCATCGAACTGCTTTCAGTTGGCATTTATATGCATATGAATGCCAAATGGACACAGACATGTTTTATGTTGGATTTCCCGTTGTCTAGCTGGAATTCATATTGCCTATAAATGCCAAATTAAACAATTAATATGTACATGTACAATTTTTGAAATGTGTTTATCTCATAAAATTACTTTTATTTATTTCTCAGCATTTAGCTCAAATAATGTACCTATCGTACGCATGTATGCTTGTTCACTGAAGGACTGTCAATGGTATCTATTGTAACAAGTATGACGTAATAATAATGATGATGTCAACACTCGGTCAATGACATTCATTACCTTAGAATGCCAACTGAAATCGGTAGATTGATATAGTGGCAGTGCCATGCAATGGTAAATATACAGGTATTACAGCTCCGGTACATATTAATGCCCACATGTTATTCTCGCAGAATATCGTAACAAATTGTCGCAGAAAGAATCACATACATCTATTTCTAATTGTTTCCAGGGAAGTTTTGTGTGTGGGGATTGTAACGATGGTTACATTGGAAACCAAACATTTGGATGCCGAAAGTTAGGCACACAGTGCCCGGATGGGATTTCCGAATGTGACATCAATGCGCGGTGTATCCTGCGCAGAGGAATAAAGGGATTCGTTTGTCAGGTAACCTTGTCGATCATGTATGCATTAGGATAACCACTTATATCTTCACCCATACAATATCATTTATCTACCTGATAACTGTTTGCAATTCTGAAAAATATCAGCATATGTTGCTTAATGTTTATTCTCTGATCAATTAAAATGCAGAACCAGATAAGAATTTTAACGAGTTACGAAAAAACGTTGAGTACTATTTTCGTTACAGTGCAGTTTACGGTTTCAGTACAGTATACGGTTTCCTGGTGACGGGATGTGTACTATTTTCGTTACTGTGTAGTATAGGTTATTGTGCGGTATATGATATTGTATACTATTTTCGTTACAGTGCGATATCGGGTATTGTGTACTATTTTCGTTACAGTGCGATATCGGGTATTGTGTACTATTTTCGTTACAGTGCGATATCGGGTATTGTGTACTATTTTCGTTACAGTGCGATATCGGGTATTGTGTACTATTTTCGTTACAGTGAGGTATCGGGTATTGTTTACTATTTTCGTTACAGTGCGGTATCGGGTATTGTGTACTATTTTCGTTACAGTGAGGTATCGGGTATTGTTTACTATTTTCGTTACAGTGCGATATAGGATATTGTATATATTATTTTCGTCGCAATGCGGTATAGGATATTTTATATTATTTTCGTTTCAATGCGATATCGGGTATTGTGTACTATTTTCGTTACAGTGCGGTACCGGGTATTGTGTACTATTTTCGTTACAGTGAGGTATCGGGTATTGTTTACTATTTTCGTTACAGTGCGATATAGGATATTGTATATATTATTTTCGTCGCAATGCGGTATAGGATATTTTATATTATTTTCGTTTCAATGCGATATCGGGTATTGTGTACTATTTTCGTTACAGTGCGGTACCGGGTATTTTGTACTATTTTCGTTACAATGCGATATTGGGTATTGTGTACTATTTTCGTTCCCGTGCGGTATCGGGTTTTGTGTACTATTTTCGTTACAGTGCGGTATCGGGTATTGTGTACTATTTTCGTTACAGTGCGGTATCGGGTATTGTGTACTATTTTCGTTACAGTGCGGTATCGGGTATTGTGTACTATTTTCGTTACAGTGCGGTATCGGGTATTGTGTACTATTTTCGTTACAGTGCGGTATCGGGTATTGTGTACTATTTTCGTTACAGTGCGGTATCGGGAATTGTGTACTATTTTCGTTACAGTACGGTATCGGGTATTGTGTACTATTTTCGTTACAGTGCGGTATCGGGTATTGTGTACTATTTTCGTTACAGTGCGGTATCGGGTATGCTGGTGACGGGTTTGTATGTGGGAAGGATACGGACGTCGACAGTTGGCCCGATAAGACGATTTCCTGCACGGGCGCCAGGTGTAAGCGGGCAAGTTCGATTAAGTTTTCAAAACTTTTTTACTCGCCATTTCAATGAGGCAAAAATTATGTCTCTTTGTGTCTGAATTTCACGTGTATTTAATTTGATCACGGACAAGTTTCAAGATATCATTTGTCATAATTATTTCATATCATATTATATTCATATTTATAACAATTCGAAAATGTGTAATTATTTCCTTCTATATGTTTTCAATGTGCTTTGTTATATTTTTAAACCTCGGTATGATTGAATAAACACCTAGACATATTGAATTTTGAATTTACGAGTTTGTCTCTTGAATATCTTGGAGAAAAGTTTTCCATCACAACGTGTCCATGTTTTACAGTTGGCTACTGTATGTTTGCAGGACAATTGCCCTTTGACCCCAAACAGTGGCCAAGAGGACACGGACTCGGACGGTATCGGCGATGCATGCGATGACGACATAGACAACGATGGTATCATCAATTCCCCGGTAAGTTTTTAAGGCTGACGTTATTATTGCGCCAGATTCAATGTATTTATTTGAAGGAAACAAGATATATTTTTTCTTTAGCATTCGAGACATTCCTTGGTATATTTACTATGAATCGCCATAGATATATTTACATTTAAAGAGTTTGTTTTCATTTTAAGTTGCAAACATACATACAAAATAAAACTAGTGTTTTGTATATAATTACAGCAGCGCAGTTGAGCGAACCACTGCGTATTTGTGTTCAGAAAACGTTCAACTTCCATTGGGGGTCCTGGTAAAGGCTAGACAACAAAACGAACAAAATATAGTTCCATTTTCAAAATTTTGATAAAAGAACATATTCAAGAGTTTAGTATCATCATATTCGTTACAAACTTCATCTTATCTTTAGAATCAAACAAATCTTGGTTAAAGTTAATTCATTTGAGTATAACAAATCTACAATGTACACCGAGGGCTGTTTACGGCGAACGTTAACAAAGTACGCCCTTTGTTGTGTCATTGAAGTGTACTAATACGCATTGATTAGATCACCTGTGTTATAAACAAAATGTCATTATCGTCAATGGGTCGAAGTGTAAATATGATAGAAATATTGATCGAGTATCTCTTATAACTGTTTTTACGGGACCATTTTTAAGAATTAATTTATGTTTTGAATTTTCCCAAGTAGAGAAATTTAAAGCTATTTGTCAAGACCTGAAAATGGATTGTGTCACCTTCGGGATGAATCCCAAATCGATGTTAAACGGCTTTGATAACAAAAAAGAATACACGTTTCCGATTCGATTTTAGTGGTGACTTTGACCAGCAGATATTTAAGTTCTCACTCCCACGCTTCATTTTCTGCGTCTCCATGGATACTTTGACTTTGACCTTGTTGTTTTCCAGGACAACTGTCCGTACGTGTCGAACCCGAACCAGGCTGATGACGATACCTCGGACATACAAGGCGACGCGTGTGACAACTGTCCGCGCGTCCCTAACGCGGACCAGGCGGACACGGATGGGGACGGGATTGGTGACATGTGTGACCCGGACAAGGACAATGATGGTATCTAACTTCATCAGGACAATATGTTGTCATTCTTATTGTTATCCTTTCATTGAAACGGTTTTCGCTGCCGCATTTTATGCCACTAGGTGTCCCGCGTGCATGATATGTTGTAACTCTCCAATGTGGGCGTGGGCGTTTGGGACTTTTAATAGCGATATACTTACTACCTGTCTTCTAGATATTCTTTTCTGTCGTGTTTTACTGTTCATTGTCTCATTCCTTCTTTCCATTTCAACAGACAAGAAGAAATATTTGTCCGCCATTTTAGCTTCTGAAACAGCCAATAGTAGCGGCGGAAACGACTGTATGACAAGTTTTACGCTTGGAAAAGCGATAGCGAAACAAAGAGAGAAAAAAATACGGAAAAATATCAAAACATTGAAAATGTTTTATGTAAAATTTTACAATAATTGACCTACCTCATGGATGTTGTATGAGTATTTAAAGGCCCACTATGCGTAACTTTCGGCAAAACCTGAAGAGAAAAATCAAGCCTAATATCTTATAATATTTATAGATTTTGTTAAGATTAACTGATATCAGCAATATTCAAGATAAATTCTTCCGCAGTTACCGGTACAGCAGCAGTTGAAACCCGGTATTTGAAAACACGAGTCTATTTTGAACTGTCTTCTAACTCCGGCTTGTTGTTGAAGTGGGCCACACCTAAATTATTTTCAATTCTTTGAATTTTTCTGAGTTTCTTGTTAGTTACCGCTCAGGTTTACTTCGTTGTAGACTTTTTTTTGCATGGTTATCAACTGGACTCTAAATCCCGAAAAAAAATCTTGAAGTTACGTATATTGGGCCTTTAACGTGCAACGCCTAGTAACCTCTATTTAATGACTTCCCTGTTATTGATCGAATTATCTCCCTTTGTACCATATTCACAGCAATCATTTGAAGAAAAAGATGCGACATTATTCGCTTTCTTCATTTATGACTTATTCTATCAACTCTTACAAGAACGCAGCTATGTAATATCTGGACATGGTTTTGTTAGAATCTAGGTCCTTCGGACAATGTTTCCTGAAATGATGGTCCAGAAAACCTCTTTTCCGACACTTCATGTTATGACATATACTTGACAGGAGTGTTCAACCAAGACGACAACTGCGAGCTAGTGGTCAACCCGGACCAGCTGGACACGGACGGAGACCAGTACGGGGACGCCTGCGATAACTGTCCATATGTCCCGAACATAGATCAGGTACGTCACTTCCGGGCTTTATTGCAGGCATGGGGATAACCTTATCAATCATTTACGTGTCATCATGCGCAATACCTTGCTATTGAAAATATATTTTGTAAAGTTCTGGCATATACCTTTATATGTGTTCAAATCATACTTGTATTGCGTATACACATACTTACATATCGTAAACTTCAGGCTGAAGAAAAGCCAGTTCCTTAATCCTGAAATCGCGTAGTATTATATAGTTTGATTTTAGCTCATCTTCACAAAGCGCTCACCTGTCTTCCGCCGCCATGGCTTTTATTTAAAGGCCCAATATACGTAACTTCAGGGATATTTTCATGATTCTTAAAAATTCTGAAAAAAATCCAGTTGATAACCATGCAAAAATAAGCCTAAAACGAAGTAAACTTGAGCGGTAACTAACAAGAAACTCTTGACAAAAAAATTCCAAAGAATTGAAAAAAATTCAGGTCGGGCCCACTTCAACAACAAATCGAAGGTAGAAGACGGTTCGAAATGAACGCTTGTTTACAAATATAGCGTGTTTCAACTGCTGTTGTACCGTTAACCGCGAAAGAATTAATCTGTATATTGCTGATATCTTAACTAGATCTATAAATATAACAAGTTATTAAGCTTGATTTTCGCTTCAAGTTTTGCCGAAAGTTACGTATATTGGGCCTTTAAACGATTTCATCTCAATAACCAAATGGCCCTTAGGACCAGTAGCGTGCTGGAACGATGGACTAATTGTAGTTTACGTTTGCATTAAAAGTATGAGATCAATAGCGGTGAGCGATTCAGGCCCATTGGACCGCTTGTTTCAAATGAATGACCTTGACCAAATGGGTCAAATGTCTGAAAATATTCTAACAGTTTTTTTTCACAACTACCGAAAGGCCCAGAATTCGCAATATAATTGTGCGATGTTTTAAATCCTTCAATGAATTTTATCTCAGACATATTTTTGTCTGTATCTGTTATGTAGTGATATAAATAGCAGGTAAGCTATTCGGGCTCATTTGGTATCTTGTTAGATATGTGTATTGAAGGTCGATGTGATATCGGGAAGGATTTTAAAACGATATTCTTGTGTATTAAAATTAATATTTGACTTTCAGATATGTTGTTGAACAAAGAATATCAAAGCGTCAACAAAACCATAATCCGAACTCAAAATCGATAAAACTAGGGGGAAAATACGAAAAAAGGAAAGCTTTACATGAAGACCCTTATAAATATAATAAGACTAGGTGTTCCAGAAGAGAAAGACTATTATTCTGTATAATAACGTATTTTGCGTGTTTTCTGTCAATCACAGATTGATTCCGACAACGACCTTATTGGTGACATGTGTGACACTAACGATGACGAGTAAGTACATTTCGTCTGTACATTGTACGTTTTGTTTCTCACGTTTATTCGTCAAATGTTGGAATGCAGGTGACTGGGGGTTTTACAAAAAAAAACGAAAAACACCGTTAAAATTCTCAATAACCTATAAAGCTTGATACTAATGCCTGTATCAGTTTATTCTATAAGTAATATTCAAATTCCAGGCACTTGTAGCCTTTTCGGTTCCACGTGTCTCGGATAGCCTTTGACCTTCTGACGTCTATCTTTCAGTGACCAGGATGGTGTACAGAATACCGACGATAACTGCCCGGATGTCGCCAACTCGGACCAGACAGACACGGACGGGGACGGTAAAGGTAGGTCATGTGGCTTAAAGTTGATGTTGCTAGTACAAATCTACGACTTAAAAACTGTCCATGTCGTGACTTCTAAATTGTGTATTTAGAAATGTTATGTTATGTACACATGTATGCATGAAGTCTTTTCTAGATATTCTATTGATCTGTTACCCGAATTGCATTCATATCGTCTATATACTACCTATTCGGTAACAGTTCAATGCTTAAATAACCTTTTACCCGATAGGAAATGCGTGCGATGACGATGACGACAATGATGACGTACTTGATGAAGAAGATAACTGCCCCCTGGTGGCCAATTCTGACCAGACTGATACGGACGGTGAGTAGTCATGTTGTCTGATACAGAAAAAATGTATCGTCAATATTCTGGTTTGGAAATAGAATGTTGTCAGATTCAGCAATGTGGTCGTTTGATATGGGTGATTCTATCCCACATATAGGAGAGTGTTCTATTCGTATAACTCACGTCTTAAAGGCCCAATGTACGTAACTTTCGGCAAAACTTGAAACGAAAATCAAGCCTAATAACTAATTATATTTATAGATTTAGTTACGATTAGCTGATATCAGCAATATTCAAGATGAATTCTTACCCGGTTATCGGTACAGCATCAGTTGAAAATCTGTATTTGTAAACACCCGTCCATTTTGAACTGTCTTCTAACTTCGGCTTGTTGTTGAGGTGGGCCACACCTGAATTATTTCAGTTCTTTGGATTTCAGTTCTTTGGATTTTTCTGTCACCAGTTTATTGTTAGTTACCGCTCAGGCTTACTTCGTTTTAGGCTTATTTTTGCATGTTTATTAACAGGATTTTTTGTCAGAATTTTTCAGAATCACGAAAAAATTCATGAAGTTTCGTATATTGGGCCTTTAAAGCGATACTGATGTTAGAAAACGAATTTTATAAAGTATTATAAAACAATTTTCATTATGTTCCCCCTAACCAGACGACTACATTGGAGACGTGTGTCAGGAGGACAGTGATGGCGACGGGTACCCGGATGCAGAAGATGTCTGCCCAGACAACGGGCAGATCCATTCTACCGACTTCCGGGCGTTCCATACCATTATTTTGGACCCCGTGGGAGATTCACAGATAGATCCCAACTGGGTTATCCTCAACGAGGTACATTGACAAAGGTCATAAGCAGTTTGAATAATTGGAACTCATCGGTTCGAATTCAGTAAATGCATTGATTATTTTGCATCTAACTTTTGTAGCAAATTACTCATTGGTTCATATGTGATGTAATATTTATCACCACATTATTAAAACGATGTGGATTTAGACTGTTAATGTTATAGATTATTAATATTACTTGGATTCTAATACGCAGATTAACACAAGTAGCATTGTAGCCCCGATTAAAAGGTAATAATACTTCTCTGAAAGCATTGGCGATTCTGCACTTTTTTCAAAATTATGCAAAGATTATCAAAACATTTGGGTTTATGTTATCGTTTCAATTCATTGAAACTACTACTGAGATTGACATGAACCTTTATAGTACTGGCTGTTCATGTTGATAATGACTGACTGATAATGTAAAATATCTGAAAATTGTTAAGTACATTGACTGAATATGTTGGTCGGATACAGATTATAAGAAAGACCAACTTGTTGATAATGATCTTCCGTGCGATTCGGTTTTTTTGTTTTTGTTTTTTTTTTGTTGGTTTTTGTTTTTGTTTCGTTTGTTTGGTTTCTTTTTTATTTTTGCAAAATTACTTTGTTTACATTGCAATTTGTTTTCCTATTTTCCACACTATGACATTGGGTGTCCAGGGAGCCGAGATCGTGCAGACGATGAACAGTGACCCCGGGATAGCCGTCAGTATGTAACTCTTGTACCCGAGGGCTGTGTAGCAATGGTTCTCAATAGCATTTGGATAATGATAAATTATTGTAATTAATATTAAAGCGCTACTAAGGCTGCCTTATTGAAAGATACTGGTCTGATATTGAGTTGAATATGCATTTACTCTTAGATAGCATAAATCTTGCTTGTGTGCAGATTTTAATCAAAACTTGAAACATGAAAACGAAATATAATGATTGGCAAAACTTTGCTTTAACTTTGGAATATAATTTGAAACAAACTTTTAAAATGTTTATATTCTTAACGATTTCTAATTAATGCATAAATCATTTGTTTAGAAATGACACATTTTTCATTACAATAATAAATGTCTAAATCCCGTTCGAACCAGGTTACACAAAATTCAGCGGAGTCGACTTTAGCGGGACATTTTTCATCAACTCGGAGGTTGACGACGACTACGCCGGGTTTATATTCAGTTACCAAGACAACGCCCACTTCTATGTGGTGATGTGGAAGAAGGCTACTCAAACTTACTGGCACCCCACGCCGTTCAGGGCAGTAGCAGAGCCGGGTATACAACTAAAACTCGTCAAATCGGAGACGGGGCCGGGTGAAATTCTCCGGAACGCCCTCTGGCATACAGGCGATACGAAAGGACAGGTAAGTTGGTATTGTACAATGGCGATGAATATTTACCATGCATGTTTAAACATCATCCTTTTGTTGGCCATATTTCAAAGAGATTATTCATTTTTATTTCATCTGTCCCGAAAGACCTTGGTCTTTATTCAGAGTCTCAAGTGTAAATATGTTCAAAATTAAACTGGAAACATTTAAAACAATTCTTTCGATTAACCGGAAAGTCAAGGTTACTGATACTTGACCAGTCGGTTCCTGGCATGATTTTGTTGTACATTTTCTGCAAATAAATGAGCTTAACTAACTGTCATGGGGTTCAAATTGGGCGGGGGGTATTATAATAAATAATAATTATTTTTCAATAACCAGGAGGTTCAGAGTTCTAATACTTGAGCAGTAGGCACCTAGCATGAAGACCAATAAAAAATAAAATGACCTCAAATTATTATTGAACTTGACATACCTTCCAAGGTCACAGTGTTCAGACATGGAAAAAAAAGAATTAAACAACTTCGTTTGAATATAGGTCAGTGGTTACTTGAGACAGATTACTATGAGTTTTCCTCAAGTAAATGACCTTAACATCATTCAAGGTCAAAATATTATTTGAAAAAAAACTTCTTGGAAATAACCAGGAGGCACAGAGTACAAATACTTGACCAGTAGGTATTTGGAACAAAGTGCTATAAAGTTTCCTCAATTGAATGACCTTGACCTACTTTCAATATGGCTATAGTAAGGTCTTCATAATAAACAAAATGCCATAAGAACTGATATTTGGCTAGAAGGTACATGGGACAGGGTAATATGAATAAATTATCCATTAAATTATCTTCTTTCAATGTCACAAGTGGCAATCTTGGAACAACTTCTTCTGATCAATAACCAGAAGGACAGGAGTAATAATACTTATCCAGTAGATATTGCAGACAAAGTGTTCCGAAGTTACTTCAAATAAAGTACCTTGACCTTTCACAGCCACGGGGGTCAAATTTGTACAAAATTAAATTATGTTTCTAACAACTTCTCCGCAACTTGGCAATTAAAATGTTGGGATAGCAAGGAATAGGGTCCGGAACGTTCTTAAACCGAAGACACTCAATATATATGGAAACATCTTAGCAAAATACTTTCATTGGAAATATCTTCTCATGATTTTACAAATATTTAGGTGAACGATACAGACATTTGGAGCGTCTTGTTCATTGGACATCTTCCTTAAAGACTTTTGACAAAGCAATACACCATACCTTAATTTACTGCACGAGTGCATATTGTTTTTTGTTTTTTTTTTAATTTTTGTGCATTACAAGTATGAAATCAGTATCCACATGTTGTTAGGTGGTTTAAATTAATTTAACAAATTATTTAGACCGCTATACAAATTTTGCATTATTAAAATCATGTTTTGCAGTTGTATAACCAGAATGTTTTTGCAGGTGAAGCTGCTTTGGGTTGACCCCCGTAATGTCGGGTGGAAGGAAAAGACCGCATATCGATGGGAACTCATACATCGTCCGGAAATCGGACTTATTCGGTAAATGACGGATTTCAATTTTTAATTCAGACATATTAGACAATGAACGTATTTGGCTCGGTATTTGTCGGACTTATTCGGTAAATGACGTACTTCAGTTTTTAATTCAGACATATTAGACAATGAACGTATTTGGCTCGGTATTTGTCGGACTTATTCGGTAAATGACGTATTTCAATTCTTAATTCGGACATATTAGACGATGAACGGTTGTAAGGTAGAGAGTCTGACACGTATTTGGCTCGGTATTTGTCGGACGTATTCGGTAAATGACGTATTTCAGTTTTTAATTCAGTAATATTAGATGATGAACGGTTGTAAGGTAGAGAGTCTTACACGTATTTCGCTCGGTATTTGTCGGACGTATTCGGTAAATGACGTATTTCAGTTTTTAATTCAGTAATATTAGACGATGAACAGTTGTAAGGTAGAGAGTCTTACACGTATTTCGCTCGGTATTTGTCGGACGTATTCGGTAAATGACGTATTTCAGTTTTTAATTCAGTTATATTAGATGATGAATGGTTGAAAGCTAGAGAGTCTGACATGTATTTGGCTCGGTATTTGTCGGACGTATTCGGTAAATGACGTATTTCAGTTTTTAATTCAGACATATTAGATGATGAACGGTTGTAAGGTAGAGAGTCTGACATGTATTTGGCTCGGTATTTGTAATTATTTGACGTCGGCCACCCTCGGTAATTTTCGTATTTTTCACTCGGACATACTCGGTATTTATCGTAATTCAGGTCAAAAAGTTTAGGGAAAAGTTGAAATTCAAGTGATTTTGTAATTTTATTATTGTTTTCTTTAATGTTTGTGTCAGTCGACTATATTAATTATGTTCCTGAAATATTTCTGCGATACGGGTTCTTATTCTTTGAGCATTTCTTGCTATACAACACAGTGTCTTGATCTTTGAGCATTTTTATGAAACTTTCTATGAGCTTGTGTGACTGCAATGCTGTATCAAAAACATTTTTTGATTTGTTTCCGACATCCAATATTGCCGCCACGGCTTCTTTTAATTTAACACATTAACAGGTGTACGCCAAGATTCCAGACTAGCTCCCCATCTATTTCCAATACTATTGTATTTTAGCATTATGAACCGAAATGCGGGGGTTTGGGGGACATCTGTATTGATCCTCTTATTAAAATAAGCACTTGTTACAAAACACAATGACTTGAGATTTATTCGTTTTACAACACAGGGTCTTGTTCTTTGAGGAGGCGAGTTTGGTGGCAGACTCCGGAAATATATTTGACAACACCTTACGTGGAGGCAAGCTCGGGGTATTCTGTTTCTCACAGGAAATGGTCATCTGGTCAGATTTGGTGTACCGGTGTAACGGTATGTATCTATAATCAGACATTGAAACCTGTCAACTATACTGATTCAAATGATACACATGTTTTAGTTCTAAAATAGTGTATGGTTTTAAATGGGTGTCGAGTATCATAAACCAACATTCCAATATTTTAATAGAGTATCCCTAGATTAACAAAACAAAACAAATTTTATTTATTTTAAAAGAATTAGGAAACAGTTCAATTTATTTCAATCAAAGATGTCTGAGAAGTTGTTGTACATATAGATAGTTTGTAACTTGGTTGGGATACGAAGATTTTTTTTTTGAAAAACTCAAAATATCTTCTGATCAGTCTTGAGCACGCCCAAAAATGTTTCGTTTAAAACATTTGTTTTTCCACCCTGTACACTACCATACCACATACCAAACGGAAAGAACGCCTTTGATCACTCATTATGAGAGCTTTCTTTTCCAAGAAAGGTGGACGACGATACAAATACATGGTTGTGAGCTATCTTGGAGCATACTTTGTGAAAAACACAACAAATGCTAGGTTGAAATATACCGAGGAAGATATAGTACGAATGATTGAATTCCTGGTTGACAATAGCTTTGTTGAGTTCGGGTGAAAGATTTTCCAAGAGACTGTTGGGCAGAGGCGGTCCAATGGGAATTATCTGTGCTCCACATTTGTCTGACTTGTTTTTGTTATCATACGAGGCTGAATTTGTCGAGGGGCTTATCAGGACGGGTAACAAAAACCTTGCCAAATCTTTCAGTTTCATTTTCAGGTATATCGACGATGGTTGTCTATAACGACAAGAAGTTTGCTGAACATATCGATCGAATATACCATACTTAACTTGAGATTAAAGACACAACAGATTTCTACCTCGATCTTTACCTAAACTATTACCAACACGGGCAGTTTAAAAGCTGTATGATAAATAACGTAACGATTTTCCAATCGTAAACTTTCCCTTTCTTGATAGTAACATCCCTACTTCTCCATCCCATGGTGTTAACATGTCGCAGCTGATTCGTTATTCTAGGGCTTGCTCTGAAAATCGAGATTTTTGTTATAGATGTCAGCTGCTGACAAACAAACTTACGGTACAGGGATTCGAAATATACAGGTTGATGAAGACTATGGGCAAGTTTTATGCTCGCAATCGTGGTCTCGTCGATAAATATTCTTTATCTTTGTGTGATATGAAGATGGGGGTTTTTGAGTTTGCGTATTAGTTGCTTACTTGTTGTGATTGACAATGATAACTCGGTTCTCATTTTAAGGACTTGATGTTTACCTCGATGTGACCAAGATTAACATGGCGGGTGTCGTCGATGAAGCAGAAAAGTTTATTCTTACGGAACATCTGGTCTTATTCTCTGGTATTTTTACGAGAGTCTTCATGTAAATATTTCCTTTTTTTATGTTTTGCCTCAGGTTTAATCGATGTTGAGTTCAGATTATGGTTTTGTTGACACTTTGGTATTCTCTGATGTTTTTATGATAGAGTGATTTTACTCTTCGGGGTTTTTAGATCAGTATCCGATAATATGCATCCCAATGGTCATATTGTGTATCGAAACGAAATGAAAGCTTTTAATATCAAACAATGGGTGCAACGTCACTTTCTCTCTTCTAAAACCACATTTCTATTTGTTGTCCGAAACAAAAGCTTGCTACTGTTAAAAATGTATAATTTCTATTTCACAAATCTCCTACATGCACCCCATATTGTATGCTCCTTCCGCATCTTCTCCATTTCTTCCAAAAACACGATCCATGTCCATGCTGATCTTTCGATGTCGTTGGCTGGCTATGCTTCCTCCAAACAAAGTCAGTCAACGACACCAAATCGTAACAAGATTCGAGTTGATAGATGGTAATATTTGAGGCCCTTCGCTCATTAGAAACCCGTTGTATATATGTGGCTATTAAAGAAAAAAAATCGTCAACAAAACCATAATCCGAACTCAAAATCGATTAAACTAGGGGCAAAATAGGAACAATAGGAAGAGAATAAGACCAGGTGTTCCGGAAATAATTTTCGTGATACTACCGCTTTAGTTAAAGTGTTAGCTGGTTTGAATTTTGTTTATTGAGACTTTATGTCTTGCCTGGTCTTGAGTAATAAGAAAAAAAATCAGAGAATACTAAAGCACCACCACCAAAATAATCTGAACTAAACATCGATTAAACAAGGGGCAAAATATGAACAAAGGATATATTTACATTGAGACCCTCGTGGATGTAAAAGAGAATAAGACCAGGTTTTCCGGCAGAGTAAGCGTATTCTGCTTCATCGACGACACCTGCCATGTAAATCTTGGTCAAATCCAAGTAAACATCAATCCTCAAAATGAGAACTGAGTCATCAATGTCAATGAAAACAAGATAGCACACTAATGTGCATACTCAAAAACGTCAATCTTCATATCACACAAAGATACAGAATATTTCTTGATGAGATCAAGATGGTGAGCATAAAACTTGTCCATAGTCTTCATCTACCTGTAACTCTCGACTCCCTGTGCCGTAAGTTTGTTCGTCAGTAGCTGACATATATCACAAAATATCGATGTTCAGAGCAAGCCCTAAAATAATGAATGAACTACGACATGTAAACACCATAGGATGGAGAATCAGGGATATTACTATCAAGAAAGGGAAAGGTCAAAGTTCACGATAGGAAAATCGAAATCGTCACTTTTACCATACAGCTTAGTATTAAGCTGTCCGTGTTGGTCATAGTTTAAGTAAAGATCGAGGTAAGAAGTAGGACTAGTCTACCTAAAAGTATATTTAGATCTTTGTTAATTTGACTCTACAAGCGTCTTGGTTACCCTGAATATCTCCTTTCTAGACTAACAAAAAATTTTAATCCAAATATATGAGATGTATTTTGCTTTGTTTTATTTTAACATTCGAATCTTTACCAGGTAATAATTTTGTGTGTGTTGTTGTAATCCTGTACAGAGTATGTACCCGATGCGCTGCTGAATGAGGGGGCGGACCCGCTGGAACCGGGAACTGATATTGACGAGGAACTCAAAAAGGCTAATTCATAAACAGGAAGTGGCTACCACAATGGTTGTTTTGAGTTTGGTTATTCCACCATTTGATGATTTAAACTGGTTTTCCAATCACGGAGTTCATAACTTGTAATGTCTTTGTGTAAGAGAATTGTCAAAGAATTAGAAGACGCTGCTATGAACTGGAAACGGATGTGTGACGAATTCACCACTATGTAGGCTTAATGGAATGAATAATAATTGATTGTATTCGTGAATTTAGACAAATGTTTTTCTGTCAGATTATGATCGACAGATTTGATTATCATGAGTAAAGATATATTTTCTTTATTGTTTGTATATACAATGTACATAATTATGTGTGTATTTTAAGAAAGTTGTTTGTTATGACAACACAATCTGTTGTGTTTGTGATCATGTCTGGTTTATAATTGATATAGCTTATATTTTATATGCCGCGATTTTTGTTAAGGAGATATGTTATTTTACACGATATACCTGCGATACATGTTAAGGAGATACATTATGTGTATGCTTACTAGCGATTTATGTTAAGATGACACCTGGTATGTACCCTTACAAGGTACACCGCGATTTGAGTTAAGGCGATGTATGCTACCTTACATGGTATTCCTGCGATTTGAGTTAAGGCCATATGCTACCTTACATGGTATACATGCGATTTGAGTTAAGGCCATATGCTACCTTACATGGTATACCTGCGATTTGAGTTAAGGCCATATGCTACCTTACAATTTGTATTAAGGAGATATGCTACTTTAATTTGTTTAGCTGCGATTTTTGTTAAAGTTAAGGCTATATGTTCCATATAGTATCTTTCCACATTTGGTACTTTAGATTTATCATTCTGAAAAATAGCATCTCCAGAAGTTAAGTTTACGGTGACCTTTGTGAGGAGTGCATGATCGATATGTGTGATTCCTCGTAAAAAATGAATACAGTCAAACCTGTTATTAAGGAACCTCTATAAAAGGACACTTGTCTATGAAGGACAGACTCATCTGACCCATTCATTGCAAATTACTATACAATCTACTTCAGTATAGAGAACATCTGTATATAAAGGACACCGTTGATCTGTCCCTTGTGTGTCCTTCACAGATGAATTCAACTGTAATATAAAAAAAAAATGAAATAATGTAAGGCATTCAAAATTTGCATAAAATAAACGAGCTGTTTATATTTGGCGAATTCGACGTTAATTTTTCATACTTTGAGTTATCACATGAATAATGACCAATTATTGGAATGTTTCATAACTTAGAATTGTTGATGAAAGTCAATACTTCTAGCTGTGGAGAAGCTTAGTACACTATCTACCATAAGTAACGCATTAAACTGCCAAAATAGGCCAGGGCGACTTCGGTTAGGAACTAGAAGCAACCTGAGAACAAGTTCATTATTTATTTTGACGTGGTAGAATAATGCTAATTATTTTGGAATGAATAAAACTGGCTTGAATTAATCGAAGTTAAAATGTTGCATAATATATAGATAAAATGTATAGGCATTTTTACATCATCGTTCATTCTTGAAAAATATCATCCTTAATATTGCTGTAACATCGATTCATCGATGATTTAGATTTATATCTATAGATATATAATTTCATAAATTATTTTAGTATCAAACAGCTAAAAGAAAAATATTTAACCTGAAAATTCGTCAATTTGAAAAAAGGTTCTTTATCTAAATTGTGTGCAGTAGGAAATACATTGTACAGTACTCCAGTATAGGCCTATTATAAAACATAACCATCCGCATACTTACTTATGTATAAATATGAAACAAAGATACAATGTTAAATATGAATTACCAATCATTCTCAATATCACAATTTTGAAAAACCCCATGTTCTCAAAATCTCAAAAGCACTTTTCTTAATATAAGGATTTTTTTTTAAAATTACAATAATCTGTTTCAAGAGACTTAGTATACGAAAAACAAACGGCGAGCTTCCATAAAACGCTCTCCAATGAATTCCCTATATTTACATTCATTTTAAGGTATTTCAACATTTTATTTTACAGGCAAGGTTTACGCGATGTTAGTGTATGTTCTGCTGTCTGGTTGTCTGTTTTTGAACTTTGCAATGTAACACAGAAAAGCCTCGTAAATAAGGACATTTGATAATCCGAAATAAAATAATGTTGACTTATCTTGTCATTATCAATTTTATTTTGTGTTTGTTGTATTATAACAGAGGCGTGGTCCCATTTATAAACCACAGAGGCTTGATCCTATATATAAACTACAGAAGCTTGATCCCATATATAAACTACCAAAGCTTGATCCCATATATAAACCACAGAAGTTTGATCCCATATATAAACCACAGAAGTTTGATCCCATATATAAACTACATAAGTTTGATATCATATATAAACTTCAGAAGTTTGATCTCGTATATAAACCAGGGGCTTGATCCCATATATAAACCACAGAAGTTTGATCCCATATATAAACCACAGAAGCTCCATCCCATATATAAACCACAGAAGTTTGATCCCATATATAAACCATAGACGCTTGATCCCATATATAAACTACAGAAGCTTGATCCCATATACAAACTACATAAGTTTGATCTCATATATAAACTTCAGAAGTTTGATCTCGTATATAAACCAGGGGCTTGATCCCATATATAAACCACAGAAGTTTGATCCCATATATAAACCACAGAAGCTCCATCCAATATATAAACCACAGAAGTTTGATCCCATATATAAACCACAGAAGCTTGATCCCATATATAAACCACAGAAGTTTGATCCCATATATAAACCACAGAGGCTTGATCTCATATATAAACTACAGAAGCTTGATCCAATATATAAACCACATAAGTTTGATCCCATATATAAACCACAGAAGCTTGGTCCCATATATAAACCATAGACGCTTGATCCCATATACAAACCACAGAAGCTTAATCCCATATATAAAACATAGGTTTAATCCAATATGTAATAGATGCTTGATTCAATTGATAAATAAGAGGCTTGGTCCTTTATATAAATAAAAAAGGGCCTTGATCCTCCATACATGTATAAATAAAAGGCTTAATTCTAACAAAAAGCCCATAGGCCTAAACGGTCATCTAACTATACATGTACATATTTTTTGTTTGTTATTGCTTAGGACATAAATATATTTGAGCCATATGACCTTGAAAGTTGGTCAATGTCTTCAAAAGAACAAACTTGGTATTCCTTTATCATGATGATCATGAATTTAAACAAACTTAGTAGCTCTTCATTTCAACATGCTACAGACGAAATATCAGTGCCCCAGGCCTTTCGGTTATTAAGAAGTTGCTTGAGGATTTTTAACACATTTGACCTGAGTGACCTTGAATGTGGTACAAGGTCATTCATTTGAAAAAAATTGGTAGCCTTTCATTCAAACATGCTACCGGCAAAATAGCTGTATCCTAGGCATTTGCATTGTTGAAAAGTTTCTTTGAAGATTTTCAGACATTTAATTACTGTGACTTTGAATGAAGGTCAAGGTCATTCATTTAAACAAACCTGTAAGCCATTCAACCTAGCATGCTACAGGCCAATTGTCAGTACCCCGGGCCTTTTGGTTAGTGAGACGAAATGACTTGAAGATTTAAAGACATTTGGCCCCTATGAGTATGACCTTGAAATAGGGTCAATGTCATTCATTTAAACAACTTAAAAATAAATCAGAAGTTTGATCCCATATGTTAGCAACAATCAAATCTTGATCTCATATATATTTATATCAAGGAGTCTTTATCTGTTAATGTTACCCGTAGAGGCTTGATGGCACATTTGACTTACCGTTAAGTCATACAAGCAACATTTGTTTAAGACTGTTTTCTGTTTGTCAGCAAATAGACAGATCACTATCGATGTTTTACCATGTTGACAAATGTTGAGTTCACCTAATATCACTGCTGCAGTTCAATCATTTGATTAACATCGGGGCTGTGGTGGCAGAGTGGTAAAGTTGTCCGACATTCTAGAGTGATTCACCTCTGGGTTGCGAGTTCGAATCCCATGTGGGGCAGTTACATCACTGTTTTTTCTCTGGGAACTCCACCTCCAAAACCTGGCACATCCTTAAATGACCCTGAATGTTAAAAGGACATAAAAAATAAACTAAACCAAATCACTCACCGGGTTGGACCCCCATCATTTGTAGGATTTTACTCCAGGTTGGAGAGGACCATCCATCTTAGACTGGCTACCACCCCTGAAGTTTCTAATGAGAATTTCTTTTCTTTATTTTACTACTAGCATATCTGCCCCTTGTGTCAAACTTAGAATCAGACATCCAAGTATCAGAATTATTTGACTATTTTATTTTTCAATATCTACAGTGTATACTTTTCTAGAGACGGGAGCCAGTCTATATTCCATCTACATTTGTATATACCTGTCTGTGATACAGACGTTTTCTCAAATTATATACCAGCTACAAAAAAAATCAAACTCAATAGTAATGCTTCACTCTACAACAGACACATACTTTATCAGACGTCTGTATGTAGTTAGTTTTTATTTTCACTGTATCATACCATGAACTGTATTTTAACAAATACCAATTACAAAGAACATGATCTGTACATATAGTAAACCTGTTACCTCACATATTGTACAGTTTTATCACATATTATATTGCAAAATATTTACAATGAAGTAGAATTGCAGAAAATACTATTAAATGCAAGAGTTTCAATCATTTACAACTTGTAAATAAAATGCATATTTGACATCTGCGACAAGTTAGTACGATGTGTTTTAAACACAGTGGACAAATTTCAAAATTTAAACTTTTTTTCTACGATACAAAAGCACAAAATATTGTTAATATAAACAAAACATAAAACAATGTAAAACAAAACACTTGTTGGTACAGTAATTGGAAGTTATGCTTCTTTATCCATTCTACCTATAATTTCAAAACAGTTATATTCTTATAAACTTTTCAATTTGTATTTTGGAAGGTATGCTTCTGTATCCATTCTACCTATAATTTCAAAACAGTTATATTCTTATAAACTTTTCAATTTGTATTTTGGAAGGTATGCTTCTGTATCCATTCTACCTATAATTTCAAAACAGTTATATTCTTATAAACTTTTCAATTTGTATTTTACAATAACTGAGATTAAACCTAGAATTTTCTTTACTCAGAATTCCACAATGAGTATATATTATTGTGTGGCAATACGAATGGTTAATACATAAACCAACCAAGTTTAAACATCCATACACAAGATATTATTTATTTGCTTTGTAATGTGTAGCTTTATCAAATATATGTTTCAGTAATTAGGTAACATCTACCTTTGGTCTTAAGTGTAAATTTGACATGCTTGTGTCAAATCTCTCATTAAATACTTCCCAGCATCTGAGGCGTGTAAATCACAATATAAAATACATGAACACATAATTCACAAGTAGAACAATTTGTTAAAGTCATATAAATATATTTATACATGAAATCAGAATCATATACATCCAATTATAACCATTATCTTTAAATAGCCAAGCACTTACTTCTGATATTGCTGCAATGCTTTCATATAAATTAACAAGAGGCCAAAAGGGCCTTCCTAGCCTCTTTGTTACCGACTAGTGTTGGGAAGCATGTAACACTTCCGTGAACGCCATAGCGAGTCCATGTACAAGTAACATCTATGTCCTTGACTATCAACACATTATACCTCATTATTGATCATTATTGCAAGATTTTTCACTTGTGCTTTTCATAATTATGGCCTTCAAAAAGGGCAACAACATTTATTCAAAAGATCAGCAGCTCCATGAACTAGTAAGATCTTTTAAAGAATCTTAATTTCATAACAATATCAACATCTCTGGCCATAATGGGAGGCAACTCTTTGAAAAGATCTTTTTTTTAATATAGATAAATAGACAACAGGCACATACCATGTCATACATAATTTAAAAAGCTCACAGGACAAAATTGCAAGTGAGCTGAAAACTATCCCTGACCAACATAAACAAATGCATACCATCAAGGTCATGTTATTAAGCAACCTAATATTGATTATGAAAACAAATAATTACCTAAATTAATATTTTACACTGAGTTGTTTCCAAGACCCAATTTTTGTGGCCACAATTTTTTATGATTATCAAATTTTAACAAAATTCTGCACTGACATATTGGCACATTCACAATACAGGCTATAGAACATTCTATACAGGAACTTCAACTAGCAGAATTATATTTTTTCCAAATTTTAAAAATACAATAAATGCTAAGAAAATAGTCTACCTCTAAAATATAAATGCTTGCATTATCTACTATTTCATTAAGAATCCAGAGGATTAGAAATTCAAGATATAGAAATATCAGTATAATTCTGTGTGGCGATACATGTAGAAGTGATATAAATGACTGGTATGTTAAATCTTTATCTAAACAATTATAGAACTGTATATATTTATCTATATAATTATAGAACTGTATATATTACAACTCAGGTTCAGATATACATCTGTCAAGCACACACCCTACGGTTGAAACAAAGGTTGGTCATTGACATCAATTTTGTAAAAGGAGAAAGAAAATGCATGGCCATAAACTATCCCGAGTTTCCTCTGGCCCCAACACCATCTTAATAATGTCTAAGTCTGGTGTTACGGCCAGAGAAAACTCGGGCTAGGCCATATACAAGGATTCAAACCTAGAACCCTTGCAACTCAAAACAGATTATCTACCAATATATTCAGCTTATAGCATGGTTACTGGCAAATGACCCAGTCTGGTTCCACTACATCAACGAGACAAGTTTAAAGTCAGCATTTTATAAATAGTACATACATTTCTTTTTAGGTATGCTACAATTAAACAAGGTATAAGGTGGTAACGGTTTGCACCAGTATAAAAAAAGATAATTACATATTGTTTAGTACAGAACTTGAGCTTTACTTGAGCTGCTGAATTATGAAATATCAGGCAATGATAAAAAATATAAACAACCCATTATACATAGTGGTCCATCCAACACATATGTATATATATAACAGTTATATACAAAATTGTATATACCACACACAACCCAATAAGTGCCCAATGCAATGCCATAAAAAAAAAGAATTTGAAGGAGTTGACACTTATTTAGACCAAGACAAATTGACATAAATCACAAATAAGCCATCCACGACAATTACCTCAAATACTCAAAATATGGTACATATGATTATTTAACATATATCTAAATGTTTGTAAAAAAAAAAAGTAAAAATTTATTGTTAGTTTATTTTTTCATATTGTGTCCTATTGCTGGTCCAATATTAGGGGAGGGGCACTTAAAGAGACATGGGAACTTACTGGGTTGTATGTGGTAACCTGCAACAGGCACTCTGTCTATGTCTGTCTTCAAAATGTCTAATTTGTGGTCGACCATGCCAGGATTACTTTACTGGAGTAGTTTCTGACCACTCCGTGTCCCACTATACACCCAGTTACAGTGGCAGACTGGCCTGTACTAGAACCATCCTCGATATCCAGGGTTGACAATCACCTACGCTCTTTATACCCCTGGAATATGTCTGGGCAAGCTGGTGGCACACTCAGGTAAAACAAAACAAAAAACACATGACCAATCGCTAGCCTGATGCCTGTCTTTGAAGAATTACAAAGAAGTCGCAACCAACTTCAAAGTTTGTTGATCTTTATTGTTATATCACTTTTATGTGACCATGAGATTCAGGATTGAATCAGTATTCCTGCCTCATCAACAGAGTTGTGCACACAGAACCTTCAGTTTAGCTACGACATATTCCAGGGGTGTAGAGAGCCTGGATAATGATGATGTACTAGAACTACTCAAGTAAACCAGCAGGCTCATCATAATATGATAAAATGCCACTCACTGTCAACGGCCATTTATAAGTATACATAATATTTATAAATAGCTATATATAACACAATTCACACAACAATAATAACAGTGAATATCTTTTTTCTAAAATTTCTTTATAAACAAATAAAAACAACAACGAACTTTAAAAAAAGTAAAATCGTGTATCAATGACAAAAACATTTCATTTGTGTAATTCGTAACTTTGTATGATGAAAATCAGACATTTGATTTTTAGGTGTACAATTTCTGTGAAAAGAATATAAAAAAATTGAAGAACTTGTTAAAAAGTAGTGCAAAAAAATAAATGAAACTTTGGTTGAATGCATCCTTCATCAACTTGTACATTTCCGAGGCAGATGAAAAAAAGATTACTTAAGTACTAAACCACATCACAGCATGTTTGTGTACAACGTAAGCCTGCTATCAGAGCTTGCAATACATTGTATACATTTATATTGAACAAACAGTTTGACATCTTCAATTGTGAAAAATTATCCTTTTTTTTCTTTAGCTTAAATAATTATCCACTGTGCACAGCAATTCGCTATTTTCTGACACCATGCATACCATCATAGAGGAAGCAGGTAAACATATTTTGGTCTAAGAAGGTTTGATTTTGGGTAAACTATACATATATAATAGCTAGCAGGTGTATGATTAATACCAATGAAGAGTTCATGTAAAAATATTTCAGAATCTAATGGTTCCCAGAAAAAATAAAATTGTTATTCCACAGCTCAGCAAGCAAGAAAAATACCACAAAACTTTGGTGTGATGTTATTTTTACCGAAAGCAAGATTCTCAAATCATATATTTGAATCTATAGTGAATCTTAACCCTGCATTTGTATAATCTGTATCAAATTAATTGTAAGACAACAGAGAACTGCTCAGGAAACAATTCTCAATCTTTAAGTGGAATGTTGTCAAAATGTATCAACAAAGATCTGTGCAGGCTTCTCAATATTTACACAAAACAAAAATTCAACAAACAGTTCTAGCTGAAATTTTCAATCTCGCTCTTGTATTTGATCATAAATGAAGTGTTTACCTCTACATATTGCTAGTTTTCCCATTGAAAATTTAACTTTGATAATACATGTACTGTAAAAACAATAATGAATAATCTTGGTTTCCAAAGAAACCAAATTAATTTGTTAGTGTTCATATTAAGCGATGAACTTCGACAGTATTGTGAAATAATAACAAAAACTCTTTTAAGGAAACAAATCAATTAAATTTCTATGAAACCAAATCAATTAAATTTCTATGAAACCAAATCAATTAAATTTCTAAGAAACCCAATCAATTAAATTCCGAAGTTGGTTTGAAAACACTTCAGTTAATTAAGTCAATTGAAAGATGTAAAGAGTAATTCTTATATAAAGATAATTACTGAATGATTACCCCGGTAACAAATTCGAATGTAGAAAAAAGGCAGTAGATTTCAAAGCATGTCAATATATATATATATATAAAGAGGCTTATAGTAATTATAATGGTCAACACTGAGTGCTTGCATGCCCTTTGAAATAAGGAACCCAGGAAATATATTTGGTAACACATAGTAAATGGAGACAATTTCTATAAAGATAGTTTGGAAAATCGACAGCTATTTCTTTGACGCAAGTTAACTGATCAATAAAATACATTCCTACAAAAGTAAAGTACAGTATAGATATGACTTAAGTATGATTTAAAAAGTGACATCATACAAAGTCAAACTCTTATGCTTCCCTTGAAATTTCCACTGCAATGCATTGAGAGGGTAAATGTTTTATGAGACCATAATAACAATGAATTGCTATGGTAATGCCATTTAGCTCTCTTGTGAGGTAAAAAATTTAATTGTTGTCAACACTCGATTTGTGGTTCCTAAACTTGTCGAAATGAGCGAAAGAGAAATTCTCCAGGGGGCCCACATTGGGTGCAAATGTAACGAGGGGGGGGGGGTCATTATTTTTTCAAAGTTTCCACTTGGGAGTCAAACCTGTGACCTCTGGTTTACTAGTCTTATTCTCAACTGAATGAGTAAGAGAAATTCTCCCTCAACCTGTTAGTAGGAAGCAGCTAGTACCAGGGCGACATTGATGACCTCAGTAGGCTAACATGGGTCATCGTTGTCAAGGGCGACATTGATGACCTCAGTTGGCTAACATGGATTATCGTTGTCCAGGGCGACATTGATGACCTCGGTAGGCTAACATGGATCATCGTTGTCCAGGGCGACAATGATGACCTCAGTAGGCTAACATGGATCATCGTTGTCCAGGGCGACATTGATGACCTCGGTAGGCTAACATGGATCATCGTTGTCCAGGGTGACATTGATGACCTAGCTCAGTAGGCTAACATTGATCATCGTTGTCCAGGGCGACATTGATGACCTCGGTAGGCTAACATGGATCATCATTGTCCAGGACGACATTGATGACCTTGGTAGGCTAACATGGATCATCGTTGTCCAGGACGACATTGATGACCTCGGTAGGCTAACATGGATCATCGTTGTCCAGGGTGACATTGATGACCTCAGTTGGCTAACATGGATCATCGTTGTCCAAGGTGACATTGATGACCTCAGTAGGCTAACATGGATCATAATTGTCCAGAGAAATATTCTGTTGTTTACTAAGTAATTGTTTTAAAATTTCAAACAATAAAGATACTTATAATTTCACCATTCTCGGCTGATATGTGATCAAGAGAATTATTTCTTCTCCTTTTTTCTAACTTTTTCAGTTTAAATCTAGTTTACATATTATGGCAATGGGATCTCTAAAACACTTCAAGAAGCCAAAAAGATCTTTCCATCTTAACTGAAACTGGCAACAAATTCATAAAAAATGTTACTTTTACACAAATGTGCACTTTCAGCACCAGCGGATACAAGTACACCTGTAACTTCATAACAAAATTGAATTTAAAAAGATTTCTTATCTTAGCTCAATTTACATCATGTAAGGGCATAGAAATCTTGACACAATACTTCATCAATTGCTATAATACATTATTTAGGCATATATATGTACTACACTACATTTAGTGAAAAGCTGCTTGACTAAAATAATGCCAAAATTTCAGAAGACCTTATCATGATAATGCATAATTATCACATCCCTTCGGATACATAATTCATCTAGCAATCTTCATAATACTTTATGAAAATGTGCTGCTTCTTGGTTTACCACGCCCAAGATGAAATCCGATGGTCCCATCTGGACCTTTGGGTTGTCGCATCACTCCCTCCATATCCAATAGGTGGTGTTTCCCGTTTGGACTGCGGCCTGTTTGATTGGCCAGAGGGCTGATTTCCTGAGCAGCCTTGAGTCTGCGTTGCACCCAAGGACTAGAAGGCGTACTATCGCCCCCGGACGAGTAATCGTAATTCTTCCTGCTCATTTCTGGACTGCTCCTAGGGCTGTTTCTCGGACTATTGCCAGGACTGCCATGTGTCAGAGGTGATTTAGTGTGTTGATTTTTACGACGGGATCTTGGACTTGTCAATGGACTAGATCTTGGACTAGAACGGGGTGAAGTCGATGGGCTGAGTTTATTGGGGTCCAAATGATTTGGACTGAGCGACTTTTGGTGGTGTGCAATGGTATGCTTAACAGGAGTGGGAATATCACCTTCTGACCCACTACTAGCATAAGAGGAATCATTTTCACGCGCAAGTTCATCAACTCTGTTTTTCTTCCTTCTTTCTCTTCTTTTCTTTTTCTTTTCATGATTTTCCTCACCATCTTCACCATCATTTTCCTCATTTCCCTCTTTATCCTTCTTTTTTTCTTTCTTCTTTTGAGGGGCAAGGAGCATGACTCGCATTCCTTTCCTCCAGTCTTCAGTATCAGTCATTGTATCACAGGCAAGTTTAGCTGACTCATGTTTTTCAAATTCTACGACACAACAGACAGTGGTGCCTATTTCACCATGTTTTGCTGCATATTTTTTGACATCCTGCGGAATACTCTTGCCAGGGCGCAAGATACGAATCAACGAAACTTCACCACACTTCGAAAAAAGTTCAGCCACATTTTCAATCGATGGCACTTCCATGGGAAGATTAACCGCAACAACAGAGCGTGACGGTGTCGTTTCGTCATATTCAGGTAAAGGATCTGTCCGTCTCACCTTCTTTCCCTCTTCGTTCACTTCAAGATGATCAGATTGTCTCAAACTGTAAGCTACAGCTCGATAATCTTTCGTTAAAGACTTCACTTTCTTGAAAGAAGTAATAAGTTTGATGCTTACATAGCCTTGTCTATTTCTCCTGACGTGTTTTAACAAAAATGCATCCTTCAATATGTTGACATCAGAAAAGTAGAATTCAACCTGTTTAATTATTTTGTCACGTAATTCGTCGGTGGGAGGATGGAACTCGGGCTCGGGGGACTTCTCCCTGTCCCCATCCCCCTCCTCCTCGCTCGTGTACACAGAGCTGGTGCCGTCTTCATCCCTGATTTGCTCAACGCGAAGAAACGGAGCCACGAGGGAAGGAGAGGCGGCCACGTTGTTTACTTGTTCCACCGTCTGTTGATGTGAATTGTCATCGTCGGCCGGTACTTCATGAATGACAGGGACGTTTTCGTTGACAATAGACTCACTCATTATATCGAATTAGATGTATATCACGTTTAAGCAGTCCAGCAGAAACAGCTTTCAGTCTATAAGGCAGTAAAATTGTAAGGAATTCCCCACAAAACTGCGTGCCTTCTTGACTTGCTGCCGTGTGTACGTCCTTGTGATGACGTCAAGACTTTTTTTCTATTTCCGCTTCCGATTTTTGGTCGGGGTTTTCTCAAAAGGTTTTTTCTAGAAGGCATTGGCAGAACTACGGAATAAACGATTAGATCTGAGGTCGCGGCCGAGTGATATAAGGATGAATGACGACAGGTTCTTAAATATGTGAGTTTTAACAAATTGAAATTTTAAATTACAATGTATTTAAAATTAAATTATAATATTTAAAGAGTTTTTTTTTTTTGTTTTACATTTAGCAGTCACTTCGCCGTAGATGTTTACGCTTAACTAGTAACGTATTCTCCTTCTTCTTTTCCATTTTTATTGTTTAGACATCTTTTTAAATTCGCGCTCTCTAGAGTTATAATAAACAAGGACACTATGTATATATCACAGGTAGCAGAAGCAGAGTTGATATGTGTACGTTTTTTTACGGTCTTTGGGGTCTACAATGTACATAAATACTTTTAATGTTTGTGCATTTAATAATAATAATATAATATACAACATTTATATAGCGCTCTATATAATTTGTAAAATTACTCTAAAGCGCTTCACAACATGTAGATAATAATTTGATACTTACACTGCATAAATAAAGAAGTTATTACAATCTAAGCTAATGTGATAATATAAAAATTTGCATATAAATACGAACTACATCTACTGTAGATAAACAAATGTCAGTATATACATGACGTCTAAGTTGTCCCTAATATGCAGACGTGAAAAGGTACGTCTTCAGAAGTTTCTTGAATTTGTTTGTTTGATTATTTCTTTTTTCAAGGAATTTCTTAAATGGATTTGAAAAAGTTGTTTTACAGTCCCCTATCATTGTACATTGACAACTAGAGACGTATAAAGCCAATAATGGTTTTATACGCCTCTGTGACAACTACTTGATTTGCGAAAAGCACGATATATTAGATTATTTAATTTTTATCTTTTTTTTTTTGTTACTGACTGTATAATACCACGGATCTAATTCCTTGATAATCATGTTTCTACTTGCTAGTTCACAATAAAAGAGAAACAGATTTGCTGATTGTATAATGAAACTGTGTTATCACCAACATGAGTGGTTCGTGATAATTCGTAACAGTTGTATTTTTTTTATTTGAATAGGCTCAAACTAAGCTAGGCGTATATCTTATAATTAATTGACTATTGATTAACTTCTATTGTAACTTTTCAAATTGGAGGAAATAAAGAAATGATAATGGTCATCTTTTTATTGAGAAGCTCGTTTTATAACTTAAATTAAAATATATCATGCATTTTAGGTCTAGTTAATTTTGGCGTTAAAATGATCAAATTGCATGAATTGAAACTAAAATTAATGATAAACTGCAAAATATCGAATCTGATACGTATTTTAATTAGAATCGTATAATTACGAATATTGTGCGTGTTTAAATCACGGAATTTAATGCAAAAAAAAACCCACCCATGGTTTAAATCAGGGACGTATATGTGACACGTGTCATAAAGCATTAAACCAGAGACGTATAATAATAATAATAAAATTATTTTATTAAAGTGTCACATATTGATCTACATAAAATACATATAAATCATCATAAAATGGGATCAATATCCAGCCAAAGATAAATTGACTTATGAGACACTATAAAATACAGATTAAACCTTAGTTATACACAAAGGGTCTATAAAATATCAGTATACTTTCACAATATCATCATGATATACCATGTATATAAACGTTCGTTTTAACCGACTAGCTAGGTTTCATGATAGATAAGGTGGTAACTATTCATATTTCCTTCATGTGCACTGTTAGCACATCTTATTTTACATTTACTTGACTTGTCTTTTAAAATACGTACGTATATAACGGTTATTATAAACCATCTAAAAAGTATTACATAGACGTTCCTTGGTTAGCACCAGAACACATCAATGTACATAGTTGTATGCTTTATCTGCTTGGTGTTCAACCGTTGTGAATATGTTATGTCATTCATAATAGTATGACAGTTAGATAAATTACACTATATTCTCTCAACTCTCAAGAACATATCTCAGTATACATAACACAGGGGTATAAAACACAGTACAATTACGAAAGGAAATTCACGGTTTAACCTTCGGACACGTGATCAGTGATCAATCTTCGTGCGAGTCCCGAGTCCAGTACATAGAAATTATGGAAATACTTCAATTTAACATTGTGGGACCCGTAGTTTTTGCCAATATATCTGTACAAAAAATGACCCATGAAAATAAATTCTAAATTGCACGCTGCACTAAATGTTTATGAGCACGGACTTCGATAGTTCCGTGATAGGATACATTATGCCAGGGACTTAGATAGCATTCCGTGATTGTGCATAATATATGTATAAATAACACGGAAACACGAATGACGAAGGAAGACATTTTTTGTGCTCCTGCCCTGTCGGGACTCGAACTCTCGATCCCCGGGGTATTATATACGTCTCAGATCAAATGCAATGTCAAGTGCCCTTCCAAAGGTACTCACTTAGTTAGTTAGTTAGTTGGCTGGCTGGCTGGCTGGCTGGCTGGCAGGCTGGCTGGCTGGCTGGTTTAACGCCGCTACAGACAGCTAATTACATCGGTGTCCAGAGGTACAGACGAGGCTAGTACCTGTAGCTATATAGTCGTTTCTTGTTAACGTAACACCTGTGCCCTGTACATGTCCTTGTCACGGTTCACTGAACGATTTAATTGATGCTGAGGTAGATATCAATTAGTGTCAATTAAATGGCTTTATACGTCTCTGATTAAATACAGTATATTGTGTACTCTACACGGTGGTTTGGTTGAGTTGAGGAAGTGTGCTTGGACGGCCACACAGTCTTCTTCTTCCAAATACTGCGACCCCATCAATTATGATGATATATGTCACACGAATTGGTATTTATGCACATAGGCATGAAGAAGGTGTTATTTATAGTGATAAGTGTTTTTTTCAAAATAGAATCGCCTTAAAATACTATCTACAAAAAGGTGATGTATATAATGCACTAAAAAACAATTCAAGAAACACAGGGAGGTGTACATGTTAGTCCCGCTACCCGTAACCGTATAGACACAGGGACCTGAGAATTGGTAACAGCCAGTTAAGGGTAATGTGTTTAGAGATGACATAACACACACATATGCTGCACCTTTTACACTAAGGAGGGACTTAGATCAATTTCATGAATTCTTTTTAAATTTGAGGATAGTTTTAGAAAATGGATAAAACTTGTTCACTCAAATGGAAATCCAGTTAAAATCAGGGTGGTAATTATAACCTTTCAACTTTCTTTAAGGTCAGACACGGCTGTCGACAAGTCGACCCAATTGCGCCAAATATGTTCATAAATATTCACCAAATATTAGCAAAACGACTAAGAAATAACAGAAATATAACGGGTATATATTGATGATTTTCCATTTATCCTTTCTCAGTACGCTATTGATACTTCTTCAATACTTGGCGGATATAAACAATCTTTCCATGGAGCAATTATAAAATTGAATCTATTTTCCCAATTTTTAGACTTGAATATAAACACAAATGCATGAAATTCTTAAATTGAACTTTGATAAAAAAAGAAACCTGATTAAGCTTAAATCTCTGATAAAGACATCAAATCATCGCCGGAAACCCACTGTACACTTTTCTAACGCATGCAAGCGTTAGATAACATACCGAGTGTTTCCAACGATGACGTGTTTCTGAAAATCCCCTGCATATCTAATGACTATGTTTTTACAGATGTCCTTAACTCCAAGATGTTGTTAATACTGAAATGACTAATATTAAAATTCACGGTTTTCATGATACAGAACTTCTTCTTAATTCCTTTCATTCATTAAACCAAGGACTTATAGATAGCACAAAGACTTAATTATGTAAAAGTTGAAAGAAATAAAAGACATGTATACAATATACAGTACAATTCTCTCAAAAAGTGAAGAAATGAAAAAATGACTTAACATAATGTTGGAATATATATAGTGTACATCGTAGAAGATCGGCAACGGTCTCTGATTCTCGACCAAAATATCAGAAATGGTTTTGATATTTTCCCTTTAATCGTGACAAAATATGAGGGTTACCTCCCCATGCCAACTTAATACGCTCGAGATTTATTTACGTGACAAATTCTAGACATTATATTTGATTTGTTTAATTAGTGTTTGGTGTATGTCTAAATATTGGTTGGCTTTAATAGTATAACAAGATATTTTAGAACTGTATTTTAATTAAAGACAATAAATAGTTTTTCACTGTGGATCATCACATAAGCAACATGGCCGACGATCAACTGGACCAGCTTGAGAATCGCATAACTTTACTAGAATGTCTGGTATTTGGGACATCAGATAAAGACGCGCTTTATCCGAAGGTGTTTATATGTTAACATTTGTCACTAGAAATGCTTTCCATATGCATATAATTTTCATTATTTTGATCTGTATTGTAAATTATGAGGAAGGGAGTGTACATGTCTTATTGATCAAGACGCTGGAGCAGGTAACCCGGTTGCATTAGTCTGGCCGCTATATTTTCGCTTTATACTGTTACAGATATTCAGTTTTGTCACATATGAAATATACAGTACAACACAGTACCTCAGACAAACAGTAGCCAACCAGCTTCGCCAAATGTTATTGTCATAAAACATAAATAAAATCAATGACTATGATTATGAATCGTCCCGATTCCAGATATCTAACATTCACCAGTAAAGTGTAGTACCCAATATGAGTATTTAATCATTCTTACACGAGGAGAAGTGAGCAAACTAAATTTATTTGGCTAAAGAGTAAAGAGCCACAGTTGCATTTGACTATATTTATTCCCACTCAAACAATACCTTATAATTATTAAATTAATAACTTATAATATATTAAGCAGAAGTAAATAAACTTATGGTTACTTACAAACTACACTAGATCATTTGATAATGCACAAAGTCAAAGTTAACTTTTTGACACAAATATGTTTTCTACCTGTTACATCAATAATATTAAATGTATATGGAATGAGCATGCATTTATAATTATTTTGACATGAACTACAGCTGTAGGTGTTACTTGGCAAATGACTACCCAGATATATACAAAAACATGGATGAATGCTATGGATTTGAATTAGAAATTCAATCTTTTCTTTTAACTCATTCACTCCTGATCAAAACACATTTGAAATCTTCCAATGGTTGGAATGCATGTAGTTCATTATGAAATTTCAGTGCGAATGAGATAAATGTGTAAAAATTAAAGCTCTTTGGTAGAAAAAATAATGGCATTGACATGCATGCAATTTAATGCCTTGAAGTTAATGCCGTTAGACTAGTACTATGTTAGTATTTTCTGTAACTTTGCACATGTATGCTGGATGATGAGAACAAAAATAGTTAACAAACATGGTGTAAAATATTGTCACTAGGTGCAATGAGTAACAATCTTCCTATATTTGGAAATCACTTTGTGTTGACATTAATAGCCACTAAAGCCATCTTAAGTCTAAAAAATGCTTACATAATTGTATTTAATGCTTTTGGTATTGTGTTAACTATGTAGTCTGTTGAATTCCTTTTGCCCTGCATCCAGCCTTGCATGCGATCAGGATGACACAGCGTACAATTTGTTAAATGTTTTCCTACTGTGTACAAATAATGGAAGAAGCATATATAGATTGACATGTCTTTATTGTGCAAGTTACTTAATTTGTTGTAAAAACTAATAGTTGCTTTGTGTTTTTTTTGACGTTTCTAAAAACAGGGTTGCAAGCAAAGAGAAGAGGTAACAAAGCGTTTTTCGGACACACAAAACATGTTTATAAATGGTTGGCAAATAGCACTAACACTAGCCCATGCCTAGCACACATATAGATAATGGTGATCAGTGTCCAGTATGTGTGCCAAACACACAACAGCAGTATAGAAACTTACAGTTCATGTCATTGTGGGATTGCCGTTTTAGTGAATTAAAAGATAAAGAGAAAACACACGGTACATAGATAGTTCACTATATGTAATATGTGTCCTGTACCCCTTAATAGTATTCCAAATCCTTGTGTTACTTTAATTTTGGCTTAACCAGGTATATAATTATGATTTCAAGGTTATGGTTTCACCGTTTGTATCAACTTTGCAAGCCAAGGGTGTACAATACGCTACTCTCCTTTTTTGGCTTGCGAAGTTGGTTTTGTATATACTAAATATCCTTAGCTGCTTTCTATGTTCATGTGTATAGTAAAATGATGCACACAATCATTCTTTAATTCCTTTAGTTTTAGAAGAGTTATTTCCCCTTTTATGACTTGAATAATCCAATTGGTGCCGTCCTGAATCAGCCTCCAGTATAGATGTTTCACCTCAGATTAAATTACAATATCCCTGGACACTGATTCTAAATTTTGTACCCATGCAGGACTGCAAAACACAATGACAGTCTTTTTATTTAAGTACAGCACTGAATTCATAATCCAGACAATACCATCCTGCAGGGGATTAATGAAACTTAAAAAAATCATTGAATAACTGAAAGAAAGGGAGATAACTTCTGGATTACGAATTTGAAAAAAAATTCTTTCTATGTTATTTAGTAGTGTAAGGTGTTTGGTTATTTATACTTACTAACAGATTAATCATACTAACTTGTGTTGACAACGTAAATAAAGTATATTAGAAATTGCTAGTACATCAATCTTTTAGGTCTTGATTATGATACTCTATATAATTTATATATTGTACATGGTTGGCTTTAGCTTGTACTTGATGAGTGACTTGTATGAACATCTTATTTCAACAATATTGAATTATTATTTAATGTTACACATTATAAAATTAACAATTGATATATATCTTTCCGTTCTGTAGCAAAATATTGTATACCTTCTACAGTATACAATGTCTTCCCCCTAGTCTAGTATAGGCTTTGCCTGTTGTCTAATCTATTTATTGATACGGATGTTTACTAATTCTTTGTTTTTCTTGTTAATTATTTTAAGTATCAATAATAAAACATGTTGAAATTGAAATGTCTTCAACTAAGTATTGTAGAATTTTTAAATACTTTGTATACCGAATAAAAACAGTACAACATTGTGATTAAAGCATATCGATATTATAACACATTCAATTGAATATTCTAACTAAAAACATGCAAATCCATATAGTGAATTGCATTACATAATATATGGGAAAGAAACATGGGATAATGATTTTGTTTGACAACAGCTAGCTATACAGTTGTTAATTAGTTCTCTGAAATATTTGTGCAGGTATCTTTAATAAATTTTGCACTCCTCCTTCATATCAATTTTGTAATCCTAAAGAGTTTGATTTTTTTACCATAGGAGATATTTTGCACGTTTACCAATATATATTTAGAGATTGGATTGGTTATATTCAATGGTGGTTGGTTTGACACTCAATTCTTAACTACTAAACATTGAGTTATCTCCCCAGTATTAAACCCTTTAGATTTAAGGTATATCACTATCTAGTAGTCAAGTAGATTATGTTACATTTAACTTGTATGTAGAATAGGACTTTATGCTGTATATAAGAGTATTAAGGTAGATTTGCCAGTGTGAGCATCAAACAATAATGTGGGAAATATGGACTGGCCATGGGTGGATGGATAGCTCATCATGCTATTGTGAATTGCATTTACCAAGGAGGTATATATTTTATTGGTTCAATTCCTTGATTAAAAAAGAAAAGGTATGGAGTCACCTGAAAGCAGCCTGAATGTGCTGTTTTTTTTCTGAGATTGAAATGATAAAATTACAAATCAAGTTTTATATTTTAATGGAGTAGTTGCATTTTGCCCATATGTTATAGTGATCGATCGAGAAAAAAGAAGGTCTCCCCATCTGGAATTGAACAGTTTCTAAACCCCATATTCAGATGTGCCAAGAATCTTTATATCTCTCGGGAACAAAAAGTAAACATGTAAACATCCAGGTTTATACATATACACCCGAATAAATATAATTTAGTCACCATTACTTGAACTGCTAAAAAGTCTTTGTGTGTTATTTGAGGTTTGTTAAAACATACAGTATAGAAAGCTTATATTAGTGCTATACTTGACTACAGCTGCTTTCTCTGCACCATTGCTCTGTACCTATATGTAAGCTGCTTTGAATTGTAGGCTATGGCCATAACTTTTCTTTGCTGTTTGGCATAAAAATTGTTTGGTTTAATAAAATATGTGAAATTGGAAAAAAAGATGAAAAAAATACAATATGAACTACGAATAGAAAAATAAAAGTTTGATTTAATTTTTAAACATATATTTTTAATGTGTGATTACCTATATGTGTTATATTTCTCAAAAAATTTCCTGGTAAAAAGAATTTGTTACCATAGTCAGTAAGACTCCTGATGATCTAGATCTGAACTAGTTGATCCGGATCAATGTATAACGTTATCGTTATAAGCTAACAAATTATTTGCTTAATTCATGTCTATTTATTTGTTATCTGTTTTCATCAAAAGCAAATCATGTTTAGATTTATAAATTGAAAAGATGCCTATGCAAGCATTGCAAGCATCATTTAAGTAGGAAACATTGGTGCTCAGTTGGGAATTGTGCTGTTTAGATACTTTGTTCTTGCTTAATTTGATTGTGTGATATACAATGTTATTCCAAGGTGACCTAACTTTTGTTTTGGTTTGGTTTTCAGTGCATTGATAGCATACATAATGTTCAAACAAAGACCAACGCTGCAGTTCAAGGCAAAAAGCGTATATCCCAGGCCTACAGTAAATGTGAGTACCTAGATATTAAGCTGAAGTGGCCATGTACTGATATATATACTTGCATTTTTATGCCTCTGCCATGAAATGGGGGGAGCATGATATAGTGTTACCCATGTTCGTACAGTCCCGTCCCATGGAAATGAAACCAGCTTATTTAAAAAAGAACTACTGATCCGATTGTCATCAAACTTCGCATACATAATAAGCATGAAGAACTACTTTTATATGGGGGTTGGGGCATTTATGTCTCGCAGACATTTAGTTTTTACTCTCTGTTATAGAAGTAATAGCCATTCTTTATTTCAAGACAAATGGCTAGATTACCAAGAAAAGATTGATTGTTTTAATGTCCGAGATTACCAAGAAAAAATTGATTGTTTTAATGTCCGAGATTACCAAGAAAAAAAAAGAGTGTTTTAATGTCCGTTATTAACAGCAGAATTTATTTAAGGACAGCCTCCTGATATATACGATGTGGGTGAGTGGGTGTGTTGAATGACCATGTGTTTAGGAGGATGTGATATGCTTGTGTGAGTCTTCTTGCGATAGTCCAGATCTTTTGCCGATTTAAAGTGCTACCGCATTGAAGTGTACTGCCGAAGGACCCCTGCAGAACACCCCACCTGGTTCACATTATACTGACAACGGGTGCTCCAATTCCATAATGCTGAGCGTCAAGCAGGGAGAAGTAACTACCATTGTTTAGTAAGAATTTTGTATGTCTCGGCCAGGGGACAGAACCCAAAGCCTTCTTTACAGGGATGAAAGCTCAACTAAAAGCCAAAAGTGATCATGAGGTAGTGTCAAGGGAGACATTAGGTAGGAGAAAGTTGTTTAGGTAGAGAAAAGATAAGATCCCAAATTTAGTCACCACTTACGATCATGCAATGAAAGCAGCAGTTATGATTCTTACATCAGAGTAAATAATATACAACATTTGATATAGTGTCCTACCTAGCTTGCATAATTTAGCCACTCTAAATTGCTTTACAGTACATAGATATACAATTCTTATACAATCAATACAATACCTGTACATACAGTTCTATCTTATACAATTCTGAGGGGTTCGCTGAAGCTGACTTATCAGGTGCTAACTACTTGTCCTATACCACCTGGCTAATATATCCATATGCATGTGTATGTATGTGTGTGTGCTGGAGATGAACTGTATTCTGTTTGTAGTGGGACCATGTTTCAAACAGCATCTTTTACTGTGCCACCTCACTTGAATGCTACAGTACAGATACTGCAACACCCATCCCAAACCATTTTATACTCCACCTGGGTTGTTGGAGTTGTGTGGGCAGGAGAAAAATTTTCTCTGAATATTCCACTTGACCAAACCGCTTTACCTGCAAGGCAGATAAGCTTGTGTAACAATTAGACAATTTGACCCCTAATTACAATGTATAAATCACTGGCCAACTATGAGGGATGGCCTTAATGATGTCAAGGACTCAATTGCAGTCTGATAGTAAATGAAACTTCTTGGTATCATAGATGTTAGTAGTAACAATTTTAAGGATGACTTGATATATGCAAGACAAATTAATGCGACCTCCAATTTTCATAATATTTTTAACATTTCATTCAAAAGTTGTGTTTAAGTAACATTCGGTAGCCAATTAAAATTTACATATCTATTGGAAAATTCAGTTAATTTAGCGCCAGCAAAAATCGCGTTGACAAGAGGAGTACACTTTTCTTAACCGATACCTAAGCGATGAAAAGTTTTGGGACATATGTAATGGTGGCCACATGTATTGGTACACATGCTAATTGGGCTATTCACTGGAAGCCTCACAGACACAGGAATATGTGTGTGTGAGCTAATAATGAATTGATGGTAAATAATAAAAAATGTGTTATAACATAGTTAACAATAGATTACTTGTATTAAAACAATGATTTCTAAGTATATGGAATCTACAGTGTTTTGTGTGTTGACTTTCGTTATTTTGCTGTGTTTCAGTGGCCGATATTCAGCAATACCTTGACCCATCTTATACGGATGAGATGACCGTGTCGGACTCGGCCAAAGCCGACACCGTTGTAGCAGGTATATATCTACATCGTCAATCTTTACATTTGTTGGTGTTTTTATGATTCTCTGACGCAAAAGTCAAATTAAAATTTGCATTAAGATCTATAGCAGTTAAATTTTGGTAAGTTGGCATTTCCATTGAAAAAGGTAACTTATTGACACCCTTTCTGATCAAGACATGTTATGATATGTTGTTGTCCAGATCTCCTTGCTTTGTATTGACCCTTTCTGATATGGTCTAGATCTCCTTGCTTTGTATTGACCCTTTCTGATATGGTCTAGATCTCCTTGCTTTGTATTGACCCTTTCTGATATGGTCTAGATCTCCTTGCTTTGTATTGACCCTTTCTGATATGGTCTAGATCTCCTTGCTTTGTATTGACCCTTTCTGATATGGTCTAGATCTCCTGGCTATATATTGACCCTTTCTGATATGGTCTAGATCTCCTGGCTATATATTGACCCTTTCTGATATGATCTAGATCTCCTTGCTATATATTGACCCTTTCTGATATGGTCTAGATCTCCTTGCTTTGTATTGACCCTTTCTGATATGGTCTAGATCTCCTTGCTTTGTATTGACCCTTTCTGATATTGTCTAGATCTCCTTGCTTTGTATTGACCCTTTCTGATATTGTCTAGATCTCCTTGCTTTGTATTGACCCTTTCTGATATGGTCTAGATCTCCTTGCTTTGTATTGACCCTTTCTGATATGGTCTAGATCTCCTTGCTTTGTATTGACCCTTTCTGATATGGTCTAGATCTCCTTGCTTTGTATTGACCCTTTCTGATATGGTCTGGATCTCCTTGCTTTGTATTGACCCTTTCTGATATGGTCTAGATCTCCTCACTATATATTGACCCTTTCTGATATGGTCTAGGTCTCCTAGCTGTATATTGACCCTTTCTGATATGGTCTAGATCTCCTGGCTATATATTGACCCTTTCTGATATGGTCTAGATCTCCTTGCTATATATTGACCCTTTCTGATATGGTCTAGGTCTCCTAGCTGTATATTGACCCTTTCTGATATGGTCTAGGTCTCCTGGCTATATATTGACCCTTTCTGATATGGTCTAGATCTCCTGGCTATATATTGACCCTTTCTGATATGGTCTAGGTCTCCTGGCTATATATTGACCCTTTCTGATATGGTCTATTTCTCCTAGCTGTATATTGACCCTTTCTGATATGGTCTAGATCTCCTGGCTATATATTGACCCTTTCTGATATGGTCAAGGTCTCCTGGCTATATATTGACCCTTTCTGATATGGTCTATTTCTCCTAGCTGTATATTGACCCTTTCTGATATGGTCTAGGTCTCCTGGCTATATATTGACCCTTTCTGATATGGTCTAGGTCTCCTAGCTGTATATAGACCCTTTCTGATATGGTCTAGGTCTCCTGGCTATATATTGACCCTTTCTGATATGGTCTAGATCTCCTGACTATATATTGACCCTTTCTGATATGGTCTAGATCTCCTTGCTTTGTATTGACCCTTTCTGATATGGTCTAGATCTCCTGGCTATATATTGACCCTTTCTGATATGGTCTAGATCCCCTTGCTATATATTGACCCTTTCTGATATGGTCTAGATCTCCTTGCTTTGTATTGACCCTTTCTGATATGGTCTAGATCTCCTGGCTGTATATTGACCCTTTCTGATATGGTCTAGATCTCCTTGCTTTGTATTGACCCTTTCTGATATGGTCTAGATCTTCTGGTTGTATATTGACCCTTTCTGATATGGTCTAGATCTCCTGGCTATATATTGACCCTTTCTGATATTTTCTAGATCTCCTTGCTTTGTATTGACCCTTTCTGATATGGTCTAGGTCTCCTAGCTGTATATTGACCCTTTCTGATATGGTCTAGATCTCCTGGCTATATATTGACCCTTTTTGATATGGTCTAGGTCTCCTGGCTATATATTGACCCTTTCTGATATTTTCTAGATCTCCTTGCTTTGTATTAACCCTTTCTGATATGGTCTAGATCTCCTGGCTATATATTGACCCTTTCTGATATTGTCTAGATCTCCTTGCTTTGTATTAACCCTTTCTGATATGGTCTAGGTCTCCTGGCTATACATTGACCCTTTCTGATATGGTCTAGATCTCCTGGCTATATATTGACCCTTTCTGATATGGTCTAGGTCTCCTGGCTGTATATTGACCCTTTCTGATATGGTCTAGATCTCCTGACTATATATTGACCCTTTCTGATATGGTCTAGATCTCCTTGCTGTATACTGACCCTTTCTGATATGGTCTAGATCTCCTTGCTTTGTATTAACCCTTTCTGATATGGTCTAGGTCTCCTGGCTATACATTGACCCTTTCTGATATGGTCTAGATCTCCTGGCTATACATTGACCCTTTCTGATATGGTCTAGATCTCCTGACTATATATTGACCCTTTCTGATATGGTCTAGATCTCCTGGCTATATATTGACCCTTTCTGATATTGTCTAGATCTCCTTGCTTTGTATTAACCCTTTCTGATATGGTCTAGGTCTCCTGGCTATACATTGACCCTTTCTGATATGGTCTAGATCTCCTGGCTATATATTGACCCTTTCTGATATTGTCTAGATCTCCTTGCTTTGTATTAACCCTTTCTTATATGGTCTAGGTCTCCTGGCTATACATTGACCCTTTCTGATATGGTCTAGATCTCCTGGCTATATATTGACCCTTTCTGATATGGTCTAGGTCTCCTGGCTGTATATTGACCCTTTCTGATATGGGCTAGATCTTCTGGCTATATATTGACCCTTTCTGATATGGTCTAGATCTCCTGGCTATATATTGACCCTTTCTGATATGGTCTAGATCTCCTTGCTTTATATTGACCCCCTGATATGGTCTAGGTCTCCTGGCTATATATTGACCCTTTCTGATATTGTCTAGGTCTCCTGGCTATATATTGATCTTACTGATATGGTCTAGATCTCCTGGCTGTATATTGACCCTTTCTGATATGGTCTAGATCTCCTGGCTGTATATTGACCCTTTCTGATATGGTCTAGATCTCCTGGCTATATATTGACCCTTTCTGATATGGTCTAGATCTCCTGGCTATATATTGACCCTTTCTGATATGGTCTAGGTCTCCTGGCTGTATATTGACCCTTTCTGATATGGTCTATTTCTCCTAGCTGTATATTGACCCTTTCTGATATGGTGTAGATCTCCTGGCTATATATTGACCCTTTCTGATATGGTCTAGGTCTCCTGGCTATATATTGACCCTTTCTGATATGGTCTAGATCTCCAGGCTGTATATTGACCCTTTCTGATATGGTCTTGATCTTCTGGCTATATATTGACCCTTTCTGATATGGTCCTGATCTCCTTGCTATATATTGACCCTTTCTGATATGGTCTAGGTCTCCTGGCTATATATTGACCCTTTCTGATATGGTCTAGATCTCCTGGCTATATATTGACCCTTTCTGATATGGTCTAGGTCTCCTGGCTATATATTGACCCTTTCTGATATGGTCTATTTCTCCTAGCTGTATATTGACCCTTTCTGATATGGTCAAGGTCTCCTGGCTATATATTGACCCTTTCTGATATGGTCTAGGTCTCCTAGCTGTATATAGACCCTTTCTGATATGGTCTAGATCTCCTGGCTATATATTGACCCTTTCTGATATGGTCTAGATCTCCTTGCTTTGTATTGACCCTTTCTGATATGGTCCAGATCTCCTTGTTTTGTATTGACCCTTTCTGATATGGTCTAGATCTCCTGGCTATATATTGACCCTTTCTGATATGGTCTAGATCCCCTTGCTTTGTATTGACCCTTTCTGATATGGTCTAGATCTCCTTGCTTTGTATTGACCCTTTCTGATATGATCTAGATCTTCTGGCTGTATATTGACCCTTTCTGATATGGTCTAGATCTCCTGGCTATATATTGACCCTTTCTGATATGGTCTAGATCTCCTGACTATATATTGACCCTTTCTGATATGGTCTAGGTCTCCTGGCTATATATTGACCCTTTCTGATATGGTCTAGATCTCCTGACTATATATTGACCCTTTCTGATATGGTCTAGATCTCCTTGCTGTATACTGACCCTTTCTGATATGATCTAGATCTCCTTGCTATATATTGACCCTTTTTCTACTATAGATTATAGTTGACACATTTAAATATATCTGTGGTCAAGTCGCCTAAATGAACTTCAGGGATTAAAGGGTAAAATGTAACAATTCCATTTTTACAATGTATCGAATTTTCAAAAGACACATTGAAGTAACAGCTTTTGAAAGTTTTAAAAACAAACAAAATTAATATAGTCACCAAACAGAATTCACTGTGGCACAAGTTAGTGCTATATATATGAGTTGTCATAGACCTAATTTTTATTGTTTTCTTCAGATGAAGATTTTATCCGCCAGCAAATTGCTCGCCTAGAAACAATGGAATCTCTTCAGGATTGCATAAACAGTGAACATATGAAAGGTACATACAAAGTTTTGAAAGATTAACTGTTTAATACCCAGGGCCTATATCATAAGGGGCGACTTATGATGTAACCTGTGGTAGAATTAAGGAATTTCAGTTAGTGACCAAAGTAAATCTGTTGCACCAATTGTGATGTACTGTAGTTGGGATCTTGATATTTGCTCTGTACCCTGGTACTTCCAACTACCTTTCATTTCCTAGTTCCTTGTTTGGGAATAACTCACTTGTGGTGTTAGAGTTTAATGTATAACCAATTATTAGTGTAATGTAATTGAGCAGAGGGCTCTGTCCCCAGGTCTAGTAAAATCCTTCAAAATTGTAATTGTTTAAATGCAGAGCATTTCAAGAAATGGCAACAATTTGGTTCACCCATTGTTACCGTAATGTGATTGAGCAGAAGGCTGTGCCATGCATGGTATTTCGCTGAGACAGCACTACAAAGTCAGTATCAGATATATACTATCACAAGGAGACAAATACACCAACATACTCTGTCTCTGGCTCACGGCTGCTGATATGACATTATAGAAGAAATTTCTATTTTTGTTATCACAAATTTTTGAGAGATACAAAATTGATCTTTCGAAAATTTCATAGAATTATTATGTAGATTTCCCATAGCCTTAGTTGTGACGTTTTGCTATGGTTAATCTACATATGAAAAACTGATCATTTGACTGTTAAAGACTGTAATTGCTCTTTCTTCAAAAGATATTCCCAGATCTGATTTTATTAAGAGCAAATAAGCAGGAAAGAAGGGAAAATATCCAACTATTAAATGAACAAATGAAGATCAATTAATGGTGTGTACCAAGATCCCTTTTGGATCTCTTGTTTTACATTCAAATACAATGATGCATCAGAACTATTTTAAGTATACATGTCAGTGTTGCATGGGACAGCCTACATGGTTCTGCTATACAGTACCCTTGTTCTAAGATACAAACTTAACTAGACTTAATTGTGAATAAATCATTAAAAAAAACAAGCAAAAACTTGTTTCCAGTTTTTTATGTTTGATAAATACTTGCAATTTCCTTTTTTGAAGCTCTCCCAAAGAATACAAGTAAATTCCAGGAACTTAGCCGAGCTCAGCTCAGTCAACAGGTAAGGATAAATAAAATCGGAATTTTTTGTTCTGCAGAAAATATTTATTTTTTCGATATCAATCAGAAGGGCTGGTCTCATTATTGAATAGGGACCTTTTCATAGTGGTAATCAATTGAAAATAGTTTTAAATTGACTTTTACTGTCAAGCTTTTATGGACATTCAAACTAAAAATGACCTTGGCTAAGACATGTAAAATGTACTCTATCAACACAAGGTTGAAGATTTTCTTGTTGACTTTCTTGCTTGAGTACAAATTGTTGTATTTTCTTTACAGGACAAGACTGCAGAAATAACAGATGAAGTGAGGAACATTCTATCTTCCTACAACAATATTGTATCCTTTATAAAGCCAAGGGCATAAACTCGCTCACCTCAGTCAAATCGCCAGCGGTAGCGTTACGCTTTTAATTAGTTTTTGCAATAACTAAAAGGTCCAGGGTAGTAATATTTATCCAGTTGATACATGAGACAGAATGGTATGAAATTAGCCAAAATAAAGGACCTCAACCTTTTTTTTAGGTCAGGGGCCTTGCATAAATAAGTAAGGCTCAGAGAGTTATTATTTAACTGCCCTAAATTTTCTTTAATTACACTGTAATAATACAAGTTTTATTTATTTTACCACAGTTATGAAACAAGTTATCCAACTTATATTAATCACTCTTGTTGGCCTGAATGTTAGTATGTGAGGGGTCTTATTTTGGGAGGAAACCAGAGTACCCAGAGAAAACCTACTTGGTCGGGCAGGTGACCTCTTACCTTTCACGTCTGCTTGGGGAATCGAACAACGACCGCCTTGGTGAAAGGCAAGTGCGCTATCCACTGCACCACCCGACCACCCCAATACACTGCAAATGAATCTATATTCTCAAAGTCATACAGTTAAATTTGGAAAACATCTTTCAAAAACTTCTTAAAAACCAAGAGGCATAGAATGATTTTATTTGGACAGTAGGTACCTGGGACAGTGTGCTATAAAGACCTTGACCTGCTTTTAAGGCCGAAAAGACTCAATATTTTCAATATTGAAGTGATCATGATAGCATTAGCATAAAATATTATATCAAAGCTTCTTGTATATACATATAAAATGAATATGTAAATGAATATACAGAACTATTATTTATGCATCCCTTGCACTGTACCAAAGTTTCTTACCTACATGTAGTTCAAACTCAGGTTTTCAATGTTCAGGAGGAAAAATACAGGTCCTATTAACCTTTTGTTGGTATTTTTCTTAACCAAGTTTCAGGTTTCCATGGTGTCCAAGCAGTTTGTACAATGGGATGAAACTATAACTAAATTAGAAATGGCGAAACTTACCAAGAAGTGACCAGCATGCTGGAAGATTTTTTCCAGGATTGATCTGACTATAATTTATTATACAGCAGAACTAGTGCAATATGGAGGAGCAGAGAAAACTGTGTTTACTACAGCCAGTTATTATATATAGAACGGTATATGAGAGAGACTTTGTGGTGATCATAACTCTTTGTTACTAATTTTGCAAGGTGGATGGAAATGGACTTTATTTTTCCAAATGTAAAGATTGAGTTATGTCCCTTTAGTCCAGTTACATAAATGGAGCCCAAGGCCATTTCCGTTTAAGTGAAATAACTGATTTGTCTACTTTCAAATTAAGCATTTTTAGGTAAAAATCCCGACGGACCTGAAATAATTAAGCAGGCCTTGTAAGGATATGTTACGGCTCCCTGATATTTAGCATCAGACAGATTATTAGGTCTGACTGTATTTAATAAGCAACCAGCTTTTGACAGATTATAAGGTCGACCGTATTTAATAAGCGAGCAGCTCTGGTCTAACGTGTTCAACCACTTAAGCGAAAACGGCCCTAATTCTTGTTCAGAACACCTTCTTATAATTTCCACTGTTCTGTCACAGAACATAAAACTGTTGTACCAATTTTGTCCTTATGTTCCTCTTTTATATTTTTGGTTATTGTAATAACTAAATATGTGGAAACTGTATATCTTAGTACATCTTTTTTCAATGTAAATGTTTATATGTATACAAGTGGTAACGTTTAAACATTATTTCATTACTGTTGTTGGTGTATAGAAGTACATGCATGTGGACTATTTATAATGTTCAAAATTCTCAGTAAATCTAAAGTAAGCTTAGGTGTACTAGTATTGGGATAGTCTGTCTTATTCTATTATTGAGCTGTTGCAGTACTTAACTGCTCTTGATGGGGAGCAAAAATAATCTTCTGGAGAAACAAGGCCCTCTTTATATGACCAATGTTGTTGAATGAATATATATGATACCATTCTCAATTATGTAGATGATGCTATACTGTATAGCCACAACTTTGTCAAGTATGAAGCTGTAACGAATTTTTCTTGATGTAGTTCATTGATGTGTACAGCTAATTTAAAATTTGTGGATCTCCTTATTCATAAAAAACAGCTAAGGTTATCTGCTATTGTTTTAATTTAAAATTAAAAATAAAAGAAAAACAAAAGAAGAATGAATATCTTTGCGTCATATGTTTGTGTCAAAACATCATCGATATCCAGGAGTTACGATCACCTACGCTCTTTACACCCCTTTAAAAAAGTGACCAATTGCTGGTCTTACGTCTGTGTTTTGAAAATTACAAAGGAGCTGCAACTGACTTTTAAAGTTTGTCAATTAATACCGTTATGTGACTACGATATTCTTTTGATGTACAGCAAATGGCTGAACCAGTCTTCTTGCCTCATTAACAAGGTAACGTACACAGAACCTGCAGTTTTACCATGACATATTCAAAGGGTGTAGAGATTGTAGGTGAGTGTAACCCCTGGACATCGAGGATGGTGTTAAAATGTCTGGAGTGGCTGGACCAGATGAATCTCCTGCTACATATATATCAGTCAATTGTCTGAAGTCTGGTGTCATGGGGAAACTCCACGCTCCTATAGACACCTTTCTGTCAAAATGTCAAAGTCTGCTACTAAAGACATTTGGGATTACTACATTCCCCTTAATAACAAAAATAAGATCACAGAAATGTCAACGAAACCATAACCAGAACAAAATATGGATAAAACGCGGGGCAAAATATGAACCAAAGAAAGATTTATATGGAGATCCTTGCAAAAGACCAGTTTTTCCGAAAGTGTAAGCGTCTTCTGCATCATCGACGGAACCTGTCGTGTAAATCTTGGTCACATCAAAGTAAATGTCACGTCCTCAAACTGTGAAACTCAACCATAACAATTAGGCTTACTAAAGGGCATATTCAAACCATCCACATTCAAGTCATTCAATGAAACAGAATATCTCTCATTGATACCAAGATGGCGGCCATAATTTATGAATAGATTTTAAAAATGGTTTTATATAAAACGATGGAGAACAAAATCTAAAAGTTGTTAGCAACTGTAGCTAGTACTGTTTTCATTTGTTTTTCTCTTGTATCCTGCTTGTATATGTATAAGATGGATTAGTTCTTCATTAATCAGTTATCTAAATATGACTGCGTTCAACAAAATCCGGCGACATCAAATATCAGTTTGGCGACACAAAATTTTCCTAGCAAAACCAGATGGCGACACAGAATTTTTCCTTAATGTGAGCTCTGATAAAACATAGTCTCCATCAACTTGCATCTTGCCGTCAGTTTGCTTGTTATTGTAAGAGGCATTTTATTGACTTAGAAATTTGTATTATCACCTCATAACGTACAAAATGGCGTCACCATTTTAACATCGCTTTTGATTTGCTGATACAACAGCGTAATGATTTCTGAGAGGACAGAGTCCCACAATTAAAGTGAATTTTTACACAGATGATGTAGAAAAGATTAAATTATACGGATTAACTTCAGTTTATTTTTTATGTCATTGAGCAATAACACAATTAAAATCGGAGTGCAATCTTATCATTAACGACGAGTACACTCCGATTTAATCAACCGCGAAGTAGAGTACACTCCGATTTAATCAACTGCGAGACCAATGGGATGTCTGATATCTGATATCTTATATGGATAAAAGTAACCGGAAGAAAATGACGTGACAAAATTATTAATACTCACAAAGAAACAGAACTGTTTCGTCATTCACCATAAGTACATGTTCAATTGCATCAATTAAGTTTAATAAAACACTTTTACTTGAAGCGTCTCAAAGTCATCTAATCATACTTTTTAAGAAAAATAAAATTAAATTAAAAAATAACAAGGGTTCCACTTCGAAAGTTTGAAAGCGTGCAATGATAGCTGTTCCATTTTTTCGGATCGATCAGCAGGCAATAACAATATTAAGCAAACAAGAAAAATACAATCCGGTATTATTATACCTTAAATAACATATCATCCCATCGTACATTGCTAAGCATCACTGACGAGTCCTAGAAGGACTAAACAGCTGTATAATGTAACATCACCGACGAGTCCTAGAAGGACTAAACAGCTGTATGGTGTAACATCACTGACGAGTCCTAGAAGGACTAAACAGCTGTATAATGTAACATCACCGACGAGTCCTAGAAGGACTAAACAGCTGTATGGTGTAACATCACTGACGAGTCCTAGAAGGACTAAACAGCTGTAAAATGTAACATCACCGACGAGTCCTAGAAGGACTAAACAACTGTATGGTGTAACATCACTGACGAGTCCTAGAAGGGCTAAACAGCTGTATGATGTAACATCACTGACGAGTCCTAGAAGGACTAAACAGCTGTATGGTGTAGCATCACTGACGAGTCCTAGAAGGGCTAAACAGCTGTATGATGTAACATCACTGACGAGTCCTAGAAGGACTAAACAGCTGTATGAAGTAACATCACTGACGAGTCCTAGAAGGACTAAACAGCTGTATGGTGTAACATCACTGACGAGTCCTAGAAGGACTAAACAGCTGTATAATGTAACATCACTGACGAGTCCTAGAAGGACTAAACAGCTGTATGTTGTGACATCACTGACGAGTCCTAGAAGGAAGAAACAGCTGTATGGTGTGACATCACTGACGAGTCCTAGAAGGACTAAACAGCTGTATGGTGTAACATCACTGACGAGTCCTAGAAGGACTAAACAGCTGTATGGTGTAACATCACTGACGAGTCCTCATTCTGAGTTATAAAGGTGCTATTCTCGTGTGTGTCGTTTGTACAGTCATTTAGTATAAATAAATTAGAGAATACCGAAACGTTAACAAAATCATAATCCGAACTCAAAATCGATTAAACCAGCGGCAAAATATGAACAAGAAATGATTTACATGGAGACCCTTGTAAAAGTACAAGAGAGTAAGACCAGGTGTTCCGGAAGAGTAAGCGTCCTCTGCTTCATCGACGACACCCGTCAATTCAATCTTTGTCACATCCAAGTAAAACATCCAAGTAAACATCAAGTTCTCAAAATGGGAATCGAGCATCATTGTCAATCACAACAAGTAAACACACTAACTAATGAGCATACTAAAAACGTCCTTTTTCATATCGCTCAAAGATACAGAGTATTTCTCAATGAGACGAAGATGGCGACCATAAAACTTGCCCATAGTTCTGATCAACCTGCATCTCTCGATTCCTTGTGTTGTTAGTTTGTTTGTCAGTGCTCAGTCGACATCGATCACGAAAATCACGTTATTTAGAGCAAGCCCTAGAATATAGAATCAACTGCGATATGTAAACACCATAGGTTGGAGAAGCAGGGATGTTCCTATCAAGAAATGTTAAATTAACGATCGGAAAAATTGAAATCATCACGTTTATTGTATGTGACTTAGTAGTAAGCTGTTTATGTTGGTCGAAGTTTCAGTAGAGATCGAGGTAAGAAGCTGATACCATCAAACTAAAATGAAACAAGAATTCCACGGAAGAGGATGTGTTGCCTGCGCAGCAAGTTGGGAGAAACGTTTTTATGAGCTAGCTATGGATATGCATTGTATCAGTTCCAAGTGGAATAGCAACAGTGACCTTGACCCTTGATCTTTGACCCTGAAAAGCAATCGCAAGCTTTTAAGATAAGAAAGTACTCTATGAAGTTTGAGTATAATTGGCACAAGAAAATTAAGTTATATAGAACGGAAACATATTTTCTATTTCAAGAAACAGTAACCTTGACCTTTGACCTTTGCCCGTGAAAACCAATCGCAAGCAAGCACTTTTGATAAGTAAGTACACTATGAAGTTTGAGTTTGATTGGCCAAAGGAAACTGAAGTTATCGCACAGAAACAGAATTTCTATTTATAGCAACAGTGCTTGAACTTTCACCTTCGACACTGAAAAGCAATCCCAAGCGAGCACTTTTGGTAAGGAAGCACTGTATGAAGACTGAGTTTGATTGGCCCAAGGAAACTCAAGTTATCGCACGGAAACTGTTGGTGCGCCGCTGCCGCCGCCGACGCCGACATAGTGATCCCTATATGTCGCCTTTTCAGGCGACACACAAAAAAAGAGTATAAATTGTATTAATTCACATCTCCTAGCAACATAACACATGATTTTGAAATGAAAAGATTATGGCCGGGGGAACCTACCCATATAATGCATGTGATTGACACCACCGAGAAGGTATATAGAACCATACATCAATTTATTGGAACACACGGAGGTACATTCCGACTCTACACGGAAGCTAGACTCTCCGGGAGGGATGCTGAACACATTCTCTCCGGTTATCAGGTATCCGAGGTCGTTTGGTCGTAACACAGGCGTGTAATGAAGGATAATTCCGGAACTGTCCGTGTAGTCTTTCTTTAATCCTGGTTGTTCCAATGCATCTAAGCGAACAAACGCTTGACTAAGTGTATCGGTGGTAAATTGTACTCAACAAAATGTTGTCTTCTTAAAATGAAATGCATTTATAGATTTTAGGTAAAACAAAATTAATAGAATTTGCTGTTCGTTTTGTTTTTATTAATTTCCTATAATCAGTAGCATTTCTAGCAAACACGACGAATATTGTAAATAAATAGAAAAAAAATAGTTATTGTATTATTCGAGAGTGCATCTCAAAAAAGTGTTTAACATATTCAACTTTTGAGACCTATTATTGACATTTTATTCAATTACTTACATAACATCTTTTTATGTTCGACGTATTACTATAGACTGTAAATGTTCATATTTCAGTGGTAAAATTATTTAAGCGAATTTTACGATTTAAGCATTTCCCTAAACTGTGATTCCACGAACACCAATTTCTATAAAGTGCACAACTCGCCAAAGTCCAAAGGGTTTTCACTATCTAACCCGCTAAATATTTATGCTGCTTGATCCGCCAGCAACATATCAATGTTTAGCGGGTCAGATACTAGTGTTATGATAGCCCTTGGGACTCAAATCATTTTTGCGTTATGCGCTAATATTGGAGTGTGTCAAAATCCGCACTTTTAAAGTAGTCATAGTTTTATCTTGCATGTCAGAAAAAAAGACAAAATAATACCTGTATAACACCAAACTTATGTCCATTCATCCCTACTTTGAACCCAACATTGTCGTCGTGACAGTGACCAGGATATCCAACGCTCCATCCACCAATCATATCAAAACAATCCTGTTCTCCTGACATGTCACATGGATAGGGGATGTTCAGTTGGTGTTTCAAATCAGACTGACCAACTGGAAATGAAAGAAAAGCACTACTTAATAATTTATTATTATATAATATGTTCGTTTCATAATTCATGTGTAGTTATATAAATCTTATTGACATGCCTGCATATTATATATAATAAATTTAGATTTGCTCTGCATTGCCACTATATAACAATACCAAGGCCAGTTCCGTGTTATGAGATCACAACACTTGGGTGGTTATCATGACGTCATTACGATTGTGACGTCATAATCCTAACGTTGGAAATAGATGGCCGATACTGGCTGTTGGCTGTTCCATTTATTAGGAATCTACCAAATGTAGAATATAAATATAAATTTATTATCGAAACCAATGGAAAAATGTAAATATAAGCATTAAACATCATTCTGATACAAGATACACGAATTTTTATTTAAAGTCGCATATTTAAAACAATAAACACGTTTACGGAACAGGATTGCAAACATATAATCATAACGCGCTAACGCGCGTTATTCATTTTGTCTGCAATCCTGTTCCGTGTTATAGGACCATAACACGGTACAGAATGATGTTTAATGCTTAAATGACTCTTGACCCCCACCCTCCTTTCGGATGAAGTGTACTTCATTTTACAGTGTAGAAAGTGAACAGTTGACCATTGACCCAGATTGTTTTGGAAGTAGAATAAGTCAATAGTATTATGTTTGTCAAAGAAAAGGAAACAAAATCAGAGAATACCAAAGCGTTAACAAATCTATAATCCGAGCTCAAAATCAATTAAACTATGGGCAAAATATGAACAAAGGACACATTTACATGAGGGTCCTTAAAGTACAAGATTATAAGGCACGGTGTTCCGAAAGAGTAAGCGTCTTCTGCTAAATCGATGACACCCAGATCCATCACAGTGAAAACTGAGGCATAATTCACAAGAAGCAGGCATACGAATTTGAATAATCAAAAACGTCCAACTTCATATCATACAAGGATGTAAAACATTTCTCTGCAAGCCCTTAAATAACTAATCAAATGCAAAATGTAAACACCATAGGATGGAGAAGCAGGGATGTTTATATAAAGAAAGGGAAGTTCGTGATCGGAAAATCAAAATCGTCACCTTTATCGTACACCTTAGTAGTAAGCTGCCCATGTTGGTCATAGTTTTAGTAAAGTAAAGATCGAGATAAGAAACTGATGCAGACGAGTCTTCTTTGTCTTAATCTCAAGTTTAGTAGGGTGTATACGATTGACGTGGTCAGCAAACTTCTTATTGTTTATAGACAGGACATGGTCGATAAACTTGAAGTGAAATGAAATATTTGACGTTTTTTGTTACCTGTCTTGATAATAAGCCCCGCAACATATTCATCCTCGTTTGAAAACAAAACAAGTCAGCAAAACGTGGGGCACAGTTTTCCCCCATTGGGATGCCAAAAGTCTGTTGGAAAATATTTCCTTCAAACACAACAAAGACATTAACCAGGAACTCAATCATTCGCACTATATCTTCTTCCGTAACATTAAGACCTCAAAAGGAATTTAACCCTAATATAAACTCCTTTATACTCTTGGCCCCTTACGTAGGATTAAGGGTACTTCACTTTACAATATAGCAATTGAAAAATAATTCAATAACTGTTGAATATGTACCCGGAGTTTTTGTTCGCTTGATAATCTCAAAACAAAACAAATCAGAAAGTCAATAAAGGGACTCTTTGATACATACCACCATTTGGACATGCATTGACAATGATGTGATGCATGACGAACTGATTATCAATAACAGCTTGGTAGGCAATCACATGATAATCTGTGTCATTGGGGAACGCAAAGTTCTTACACATGTAGGTAGTTTCTTCTGCCGGGACGGCGGTCTCGGGGAACTTGATTTCTAGCCGCAGTACGTCTTAAAACAAGACAAACGCGTGAGCTTTATTTTAGTGTTACGTTTTATAACAAAACATACTAAGTTATAATTTTGTAATCTTTTATTTCTTATGTGTTATTTCTTGTTTAATTTGCCTTTTTATTAAAATTTTCCGTTACAATTAATACCTAAAGAATAATAACTAATAAGTGGTTACTAAATATGTCCCTCCAGGGCTACCGTATGAAAGTGTTAGCTATACGGGTGCATTATATATAAATATATATGGCGTGTTAGATTCCATTTTAAGTACTTATCTACCTGGGCAGCTGATTGCGTCACACTCAAGATCACGTGTCTGACAGGTATGCCACGTATTCCTCTCTAAACAGGTCGGGTCACTCTACGGTTCACAAACACCTGTAAATAGATAGATTGGACGTGACTCCAAGAACTGTACGGGGTGGTGTACTCCTGTACTAAGTCATATAAGGCGGAATGTCTTACGATAATCTCAAATTAGTTTTTTTTTTATTTCAAAGTAACCCATCCGTGGGATATTGACTGAATGAATCATTTGTTTACTGTTTTTTTGCCCCCCCCCCTCCCCCAACCTTTCTTTCGTTGCCGTGACAAAGCAAAAAACGCCTTTTTATATTCTCAAATGACTGTTTGATAGCCGACACCTTCACAGGGACCTGATAATATGTTATACTAGTTTTGAAACTACAAAAATGTAGATTTAACCAGGGACATATATGTCCCTGCTTTAACAAATTCTCAGGTCCCTGTGGAAAAATGCTCTAGCGCAAAAAAGACCATTTGTACAACGATTCTCGTTTAGTTTCGTTCGTTGTACCTAAATTTTTGCAGCATCTAATCAATTTGCTCTGGGTATTGTAAAAAGTGGCAAAAAGTGTCAACAAGTAACATTTTAACAAACTTATCATAAACAAAGTAGGTGACATCGAATGATGTATCAACTCCCATATGATTAAAGTTGCAGTTTCACATAATTATCTTAAAATTGCCGAGTTACAGTGTATGATGAACAATTTTTTACGCAGATAGCGTCCTGAGATAAACGAGTAAATCAAATGATATATGATCAACAGTGCTATGACATTTTGTCAAGTCGTATATGTATTTCATAAAAAATTGACACCATTCCCACGCATACAAAAGTACAGATTCAATATTAGATAAAACGTATGCCCTACTTGCAAGAGGTAGACCACAACCATAAGATACAAAGTATTGTTTTTATTCTCTCTTTTTTTCATCAAGTTCCGGTTACCCTGTTGGCACGGTATTCTCCGATTTTTTAATGGGGGAAGACATCATACAAAATGTGAATATATACATGTATAGTTAAGTGACTTGTTAAATGGCATTTGCTATTGTAGCATCTTAAATCTTGATTTTGACATAATCAATTGAAGTGGTCAGGATTTAATTTGCTGTTAACATAACTGTTCGGAATAACTAAATTAAACGTTAAAAATGTTAATTATATCTTTTAAATAACGCGAGGAAACAACAAGAAAAACTAAATGTAAGCTTAATATATATTTTATTAAAACGCCTACAATTTGATTTATTCTTTTTCATTCACGATGTCCATGGTCGACCTTCTCGCTACATGGCAGTTCATTTATGACAATCATCTTATTGTAATGCATAATGATTTTCAAAGCAAGTATATAGGTTTTTCTTGAAGTATGCAAAAATGCTGACGTCTGTACTACTCTAACAAAGATAGACTAACCCGGGTGTCCCGTAGCATTTCCTGCTGGCTCAGTCTGTTCCCGGGATCCATAGACAGTCGGGGTCATCGAGCTCCGCCCCGTTCGTGACCCCGTCTCCGTCGGAGTCCTTCTCACACAATGTACGGTCCCACACCTGAATATAGGACCCCGTACTATTATATACATCTGTTACGTATTCAAAATCCATAGACTGTAGAATTGTTACGTGTTAAAGAATACCTAGACTTTTATTTAATGTTCACCTGATCCTTGCATTCATTATTTGAAGTACAAAGAACGAGGACATCCATTGTGAACGTATGTTTAATGCATGAGGGTGCCTTTGTAACATTGAAACAAGACCTTACCTCACTACAACTGTACTCTCCTGTTGAAAATTTTACGTTTTAAAAATTGCATAAATTATGGTTTTGTACACATACCCTTCTTTTCAACAGTAGTTCGAAGTTTTGATTTTATCTGGAAAGAATACACACTGTTTTCACATATACCAAGAAATCCGTCGAAGTCTAGAATTGTTTGGAGATGATGCAACACACATATGCTGCACCTTTTAAATTTAGTAATAGATACAGTATGCCGAAAAAATGAATTAAACTGCATCATACAGCTCTTTCGTCCTCCGACGACTCGTCAGTGATGCTAGAGGCCAAAAGATAGGAATGAAAAAATTCTAAACTCATGTAGAAGCAGAAGGGTCAGGTGCGTAGAATCCCTTTAACTTATTAATTTAGAAGTAAATTTAAACAAGTTCTGTATAACTTCAAATTAGAGTAAAATGTCCATCATATTGAAGGAAGGTTTAGACTATGTATTGGTATATAGTAGTTTTAGTCTGGATGAGAATAAACGTTTTATATATACTGTTCGTGTTTTTCAAATAATCTCTCGGCACACTTTCAACATTTTATTCAGGTTGGATTGGTTGGTATGTAAAGATTATTTTACACAACCAGAAAATGTTTTATGTGACGTTTCGATGATTTACTAGTATGTGATGTTGCTGAAATCGACAGATATTTCGTCGTTATTAAGTCGAACACAATTTACACCTTAGTGACACACGCTTTGCTGGCCATTTGTCTGATGAAAGCGACAGAGTACATAAGTAATGTTATCTAAACGTCACATAAAAAAGCATTTATTGGTTGTGTAAAATAATCTTTACATAAATCCCCGTATACTTACTTACAATTTACATATATCTACCTTACATACGTATCATGGGTCGCATAGTATGCAATTTTGTATTGTAAATATTTCCAAAATAATCTATCAACCATCATCGGAAACCGACGGTACATTTCTCTGATCTGATGCATGCATATGCAAGCGTCAGAGAAGTGTACCGTGGGTTTCCGACGATGTCAATCAACGTACCTTTGCGTTACTGTTGAAGTCAACTCCGAAAGGGTTTCTTGGTCCAGCCCCGTCCACAGCCTGATGGCCGACGCCTTGCCAAATGGTCACTCCATCACAAGGGTCACGGACATTATCTCCATTTGGAATACGTGTCATGTACGTTTGGTGTCCGTGGACACTCGGACAGGACAAAATCATCAACATCAGGGTCACTATCATCTTCAGAATGCCGTCTGAGTAATGCAAAAACATCTAGCAGAAAAAACAACAAGCCCTTTGTTTAATTTTGTGTGGGATTTTCAACAAGAGAGAGGGAATAACTCCCAAATATTAAGTTTTATGGAACACCTTCAAACTTGCTTACCTGTTAGATGAACAGCTGCTTCCTTTGACTTACAATATACCAAGAGGTCCCGTATATGAATATATTCGTAAGAAAGCATTAGACCCTGACTGAACAGATCGAGAATGAAGACAGCGTATAGTGTTTCTCTGTCTGGCTTTTTTTATTGTTAGGAGTTTTCAATCTTAAATATTAATTTGAGTTTGAATCGATGAAAAACATTCAAAGATGACGTAACACACACATGTGTTTCACCTTTTAAATGTAGTAATAGATACAGTATGCCGAAAAAATGCATTAAACTGCACCAATAAACCGTTATGATGACTTAACCTTAAAATGGACTGCAACTGTCTTAATCTTTCATATTGAAGTCATACAATTCTTAGACCGAAACCATAGAGGTACAATTTCTTTATTAATTCTAAGAGGAGCAATTCTTTTACATATATATCTCTATATCCTGTTTCGTATTTAAACTATATTTTAGATTAGGTTGCAACAGAAGGAACATGTCTGTTTTTTTATTTGAGGACAATAAGCTGTACCTTGTATCTTTCACGAAGAAATGTAGAACGTTATGAATGTCTACAGCTATATGTCTGGTTGGAAATCTTACTCTTCTACCAGATGTACCTGCTTATTTTGTAATGATAAATCTAGTGAAGGTCTTTTCATTTCTGAGTGATAAACGTTAAACAGCTTATTTTATTAGTATTTAAACCTAATTTTCAATATAAACCGATACCGAGATTCTGGTTTTTTTTTCAAAATAGCGTTTAAGTAATTTGTTAGCCTGAAATTGAATTGAAGGACCGTAAAGACGTTTTCTTCATCGACCACTTTCCTAAATTATAGCTTATAAAATGACAAACAGAGACGACTTTATACATTATCATTGTGTGCGACAGGAGCGTCTATTTCAACTTTACGATACTTTTGTTACCTAGTGGTCGTAGTACTTCAGTGATTATATAAGACATTTCGTCTTTTCCCTTTGTCGCCCACGAAATAACGTCAAACGATAAACGAAAAGACGAAAACCCGCCAAAGCAAAAAAAAAAGCAAACAAACAACGCCAAGCTGAGGTGAAAGTAACGCTGAAGCGTAGAAATCAAATGGTGTCCTTCTTATTCTTAATCCATTTTTTTGTGATATTTCGTTATAGCTTTGGCGGTTTTTTCTGTCTTTTCGTTCGCTTTGGGATATTTTCTTCTTTTTGTTTTTTCGCTTTTGTGGTTTCTGTCTTTCCGCTATTTCGGTTTTTCCGCTTGGCGTTATTTCGCGGGCAGCAAATTAGCTAAAAGACGAAATGTCACAAATTTAAGGCACTATATAGCACCTTTGCTTCCATAACCTTGTTTGATATTAAAGTGTTTGTTCCGAATTATGATAACACCCGTGAAAAATAATAAATTTCGGGAGCTACAGGTTGATGGAGATTCTATAGGAAAGCCTTATAGTTACAATCATGATTTTATTAAATTTGAAGATATGTTACTTCCCTTTGTGAAAGGAGAGGCGATATCGCACTTTTATTATCATTAATTTAACGAACCCCGGGTTTTGATGCCATTGGAACGTTGAAGAAGCAGACAAATAATTAGCAAGAAAGAAGGCATGCATGAGCCTCGGTCGCACCCCGAAGTTCTACACCCTCGGGTAGATTTCCCTAATCCAAAATACATTATGATGGGCTGTATTAGTTATTGAACATTAATCAAGGCTGTGATATAACTTGTACTGTACCTAATCCCTTGTTCAATTCTATTGGTATTACAATGTCACAGGCATTTGTTGCCAGGAGGACAACCATCTATATATATAATATATAGAATATAGGGCAATTTGAAAAATAAAAAAATAAATAAAAACTAAATTTGCCAATTTTATTTTTATGTTATTAATCATCTAAAGCCATGATGAAAAAAATAATTTCCAAATTTCAGCTTGATACGTCAAGCGGTTAAATTTCACACAAAATCGACTATTAGACACTCTATTTTATTAAAAAAAATATTTCCAACTCTCATTACTCTACATTTTTAAATATCAGAAAAGTATGCATGGAGATTTTTATCAAAAGTTTTATATTAAGAGTAAGTTAGGTCGGTCTCGTGTCAAAACATCATGCTACATTACAATTTCAAGTATTGCTCCTTTCGGTATGATCACGGACTTAGATATCACGCGCGATACTTACCATGAATATCGTGTGACGTACTATATCCGGATATAGATCACCGTGCTCGTTTTCATTGTTGATTTATTATACCAACGTTTTATACTTCCGGAAATGTCAGCCCCCTCGACAAACTTCCCAAATGTGCAGAAAATTCGCGATGTTGTTCGAAATGAACTCGCGACACTTTTGTTGTCGGTAAGAGAAGTATTATATCGTTATTTTGATGTCATGGATACTCGAATCGTATACGTATACTCGGTCGTTTATGCTGTATTTATATTTCTTGCTCCATGGTTGAAGGGGGGGGGGGGGGGCACAGCTACACAGGGGCAGCATATTTGGGCTATTTATTCAGCCCCTCCCCTCAGTAATAGCTAATCGCTAATTAAATCATAGAGACTAGACAAGCGTATCGCTAAGCAGCTATTGCCTTTTTTGTATAAGTTTATGATTGTGACTATGAGCGGGGTAATATAATTATTAAGTGTGGTTGTAATTATCATTTCTTGACATTCTGCTACCAATAGACCTGTAAACCACTGGGTCGTGGGTGCAAGTCCTAGATATGTTCATTGAGCTGTTGCCTGATATATATATATTGACTGTAGGTTGGTGGTGTTATTCCGGGAACTTCGACTTTCTTTTACAAACAAAACCTTGCACTTTCAGTTGACCATATATATGTTGATAACTTGATAGAACATGTAAAACAATTAAACCAAACAAAAAAGCATCCGTCATAAAATCCTGTGATTGCTTACATCCAAAAACATTTATTACTTATATTTACATTTTGATAAAATAATTGTGCTTTATTCTAGCATTTTTGGAACAACAAATCATGTGTTTATAGACAACAATGAAATTGATGACATGTAGTAGCAGCTGATCAACTACTTACAGGTTTATTATATCAATGAAATAAATATATTCTGATTAAAATTTTGCAGTTTAAAGGAAAGAAGGATTTGGTGCTGGAATCTGACCTAATGAAACCACTGGATCGCATAGCAGGAGCTTCTCTTTTAAAGGTATATTAGATAATTGGTATCATAAACATGTTTTAAAGACATACTGCAATTGAAACAATCTCTGAGAATAGATGATTATAACATGAATATTGAGAGAATTCATCATTCTTATAAAGTGTCCAACTTGACCACTACCTGTTTTTTAGACCCCTTGTCCTATCTACTCCCAATCTGATACCAGCCTCAGTCCTGTCAAGCCATACATATTATGAGAAAACTGTGTATATGCTCTCAGCCTATCTGGCCTTTGATGACCTTTGAGCTTTAACTACAAGTGGGGTGGGCTTATTACTGAGCATGGGTTTATTGCTGGAGAATTATGGTACTCACATGTAAACTGTTTGTCTGAGGTATATATGCTATATAATATTTCACCTAGAGACTAGATCTAGAGTATTCAAACTTGGTGTACATGGACATATTGTGATTTAGGGTCACTATGACTATCACTTAACTTTGGACTTTTGAAAACATTTGAAAATGTTTTCTGTATCATTTTCTGGCCTTGATACTATTTATGCAGGAGAATCGAAATGTGGTGTACAAAAAAGGATATATTTGGATACAGTAAAGAAGTAGGTCACTATGACTCTATTATGACTTTTGCTCCTTGGCATAAGTGAACTGATTGTTAAATTTAGAATCATTACCAATCTAGGGGACTGTGTATTAGCTTGTTTCATTGTTTTTCCTCTTGTTTTATATTTGAAACACTGTTTAGTTTTGTACAGAATAGATTTTGCTTTGTATATTTTAAAAGTCTTGAATACCAATTTGTCAAAACATGTTTTAAAACAAAGAACTAACATGTTGTATAATTTATTTCATGATTTCTAACTTTAAGCAACATGGAGTTGACAAGATCTTTAAGCTGGATCCGTCACAGAAATCTATACAGGGATGTGACCAGTAAGTATCATTTGTATAATAAATAAATGTTTCTTGCATAACCAAAAAAAAAAAAAAAGTACTGTTTATTTATTTCTTGAGGTACTTTTCAACAGTGTATCCTAAAACAATATGATAAACTCAGTTTTAACCAATGTTGTTATCCATGAATTATAATAATAAGCCACTTCTGACAAAGATATGGATGAATCCCTTGGCAAGGGAAGTATAACTCAATTAACTCTTTCTGTTTTTTTTTCCTCTTTTTGTAAGCTTAAAAGTCAATACATTCGTGAGTGAAATATTTTGCTTAATCAGACTCTACACTTTTCACAATGCAGAAATTTCCGCGCTGTCAGTCATGCTGTTTTGTACTGTGTGCCTACAATACTACAAGACATTGTAGAGTTTGAGTAGCTGTTTAATATATTCATGTGTGTATATATTCACCTTGATTTAATGCAAGCAAAATAAGCAAAAATTTCCTGACCGCAAACAATTCCACTTTTTACAGTATTTAGCAAAGAGAATAGTTTACAGTGAACTAAAAGGCTTTAAAATATCTGTTACACAACTTGTCTTGGTTACAGTGAATGAAGTGGTAATATCCAGTAAAAGTAATTTAGGTAAAAGGTGGTCCAGTACAAAACTATCAATGTTTTTACTTCCAGACGGATTTACCTGGTGAGACCCAGGATGAGGACCATGAAGGTGATAGCAGATCATATCAGTGGGGAAAAAAACCACGGGACAGAGAGGAAGTACAAAATTATCATGGTTCCTAGAAAGGTAACCTTAATATAACATCGGGGGGAAAAAATATTTTCTTTATTTTCTTTTTCAATACAGGCTTACATATAATGGATCAAGTACAAGAATAATATTTCGTTTTTGTTCAAAGTTTGCAAAATGCACAACCAGTTCAAACATGAAAGTATGGTGTTCTTAACACCAGCTAAACAATGTTTTATTTCAAGTTTAGCCTTATAGATATATTTTTTTGCACACAGTTAGATATATCTTATGTTCAGACACAAAATTAAAGAGAAATTAACATGCTTTTTATTGAGAGAAAGACAAAATTTAGGGTGGGGGCTTATTCCCAGGCTCCCACCTTGTTCCAAGAACCTTTGCCAAAGTGGGGAGGGGGCTTATTCATGAGAGGGGGCTTATTCCCAGTAAAATACGATACAATGATGGTACAATGTCAGAAGTGTTCATGTGATGTACAACTCCTTCACAAACAACTAACTAGAACTGTATCCATTGATCGATAGAATATTCCCCAACCTTGAGGTTTTTACAGAGAAATCTCCAACCCAAGGAGTGATATTCTTGAATCATTCAAGGATATCATGCATAAGGTTGGAGAATTCTCTGTCACAACCTCAAGGTTGGAGATGACTACTTTTCTACCATCATTTTTTTTTTTAATGGAAGTTTCAAGTAAATGGAACACAATGCTAATGTGACGTGATTGAATTGTTGATCTGGCGTGGCGTGATGGCATTGTTGTTGTGACGTTATTACATTGTTGTCAGCTCGTGCTATCTGTCATACCCTAGGGGTGTCAGGGGTGAAAAGGAAAAAGAGGAGAAAAATGTGTGAATTTGAAAAGTGTGTCCCTGAAGCGTTGTGGGAGTAGGATGTCATTTAAGTTAAATTTTACCTACCCTGTACCATGTCTGTCTAGCTAGGATGCCCTGTCATGAATCTACCAACTTCATTTTTATCAAAACTAAATAAAAACTTTGATCAAGTTTAATTATGAGATCCCCAAGATGAGCTTATCAGTATTATTTCATCATCAAAACACACATGTGTCTATGCTTCACGTGTACATGTATAAGATGATTTTGTTGTCTCGCCTCGACGATAGTCGAGAAAGCGAGACCTAAGTGTTACTTTTCCGGCGGCGGTGGTGACGGCGGCGGCTTCAACATTTGCAATAAAGTCCACTTTTCACAGTGTTATAATTATCCAATTGAATTGAAAGTTGGTCACATTGTTCAAACTATCATACTTAATACCATACCTCAATTTAAATGAAATCGTGTTACAGGTTTTGGTGTTTTGGGGCAAAAACATGGGAATTTTTAGAATTTGCGTTAAAGTCCACTTTTTATATTGTTACAGATTGAATTGAAACTTTATGTAGTAACTAACATCATCATACTGAACATCTTAGTGAAATTTGGAGGAAATTTATATACAGGTTTTGCTGTTTTGGGTCAAAAACATGGGAATTTTGAGAAATTGCGTTAAAGTCCACTTTTTATAGTGTCACTGATATCAGATTCAATTGAAACTTACCGTAGTTACTGATATCATCATACTGAACACTGTAATGAGATTTGGAGGAAATTTATTTGCAGGTTCCGCTGATTTGGGGCAAAAACATGGGAATTTTAAGAATTTGCGTTAAAGTCCACTTTTTATAGTGTGACTGATATCGGACTCAGTTGAAACTTCGGGTAGTTACTAATATCATCATACTGATGACCTTACTGAAAATTGGAGGAAATGTTTGGGGTAAAATCATGGGAATTTTGAGAATTTATATTAGCATCCACTATTTATAGTGTTATTGATATGTAATTAAATTGAAACTTGGCTATGTTACAGATATAATCTTGCTGTATGTATTTTGTCATACCAATTTTTACGTTGGGACTTAAATATTATCGGCAAAGCAGGAAATGTGAGACATATAATTACACCTAATTCTTGTTTGTTCCCATGTTACACATGTGTGAGATGGTTTTGTTTATCCCTACAGCTACACTTGTGTGAGATGGTTTTGTTTGTCCCTACAGCTACACGTGTGTGAGATGATTTTGTTTGTCCCTACAGCTACACGTGTGTGAGATGATTCTGGAACACGAGGGTGTGTTCGGAGACGTGACCCTAGATGAACTACCACTTGACCTTATTCCACTAGACCGTGACATCCTGTCGCTGGAGCTCTCCGAATTCTTCAAAACATTCTACTTGGTAATATACTGTACATCTAGCAATGGTGCTATACTCACAAAATAGTTGTTCTTTATGAAAATTGAAATATACTTGTAATGTTAACATTAAATTGAAATAAAAAGCAGGAATATACCTGTTATGTTAACATTTTAATGATCGTATTGTTTAATGTTTGATGTAAAATATTATCAAATAATATTAAATATGTATTATTCTATATTAAATATGTATTACTCTAGGCAGAAAATGAAGTAATTTTGTGACAGATAATTATGTAATCGGTCTCAAGAAGAATTGGCTTGAAATAAAGTGATTTTTCATAATTCTAGCAAAGGACTGTATATGGTTTGGGCTTTTTTTGGCCCCCAAATTATCAAATTTTGAAGCAGATTATTGAACTCTCAAAGTAATGTATTTCAAATATGGAGTACATCGCTGATAAAACTGAAACAATAATTATTTGTTGTTTCAACTCTGGTTGTCATGGAAACCATCTCAAATATGCATAAATTAGGGAAATTTGACCATTTAGTCAATTTTGGCCACTTTTTGGATAGTTTTTCTATTTGAAACTATTGAGCGCATTCTTGAACAAACTTAATATCAAATGAGAATATGTGGGCACTTATACCACATCTTTAGGAGAAATATAAACTTTGTTCAAGAATGCGCTCTATGGTTGCTGTATGAAAATCTATGTAAAAAATGACCAAAATAGACCAAATATTTACATTTGCATAATTTATGCATATTTTAGGATGGTAACCATAGCAACCATAGCACAAATAAGAAATAAATATTATTGCAATTGCATGAGGGATGTAATCTATATTTGAAATAATATTATTTGAGTGTTCAATAATGAAATTTAACATTTGATGGATTTGGGGGCCAAAAACAGGCAAAACCATACATAGTCCTTTGTTATATTAATGCTATAATTTTACATGCTTTATACAGTGAATTTATATATATTAAAAACAAAAAATAGAAATTATTGTTTCTGTCTCTAATTTCTCTGTAATGTTTACTTTATGTTTTCTGCAATGTTTCTAATAATGCTTTTTCTTTGTATTTATAGCTTGAATAATATCACCACTAACTCACTTGATTTAATTTCAGATAGAAAATGTTAAAAATATTCCATAAAATCTGTATTGGTGATCATTTCAATTTTTATTTTACAGGAAAATGACCATGTGTGGCTTCACACCGTATCCAAGTCATTGATAGGGCTGCAGGCTCTCATTGGGATGATACCAAATGTCTATTGCATAGGTCGGGGGTCAAAGGTAAGTTTGCTATCAATATTCCAGGTCAAAGGTACTTGGTATAGGGGTTAGATCATAATTTGAGGTACTTGATAGATATAAGGTCATGGAAGGCAGTCCACTGGTGTGGATATTGCCCCCAATCCTGCACGATAATCAAAAGTGACCAATGATGATGATGATGATGATGATGATGATGATGGTTTAGGGGATGGGGAGGTCAAAGGTTGGTATGCTATCAAAACTCAAGGTCAAAGGTAATTGGTGGGTGCAAGGTCATAATTTGGGGGTCAAAGGTTGGTATGCTATCAAAACTCAAAGTCTTAAGGTTGTTTTAGATAGTTCGGATTGAGGACAATCAAATGTATTCTTAATCTCTTATAAGTAATTATTACCTTCATTCAAATTAAGCTACAGGGGTTTAATATATAGAATCTTCTTTATAACTGTAAGTCATGAAATTCAAGAATTCTTTATATTTGGCCTGAAGCTAACTTACCACCCAGGTATCAACTTACCTAGCATACACTAAATACCTGAAACAGAGTTGGTCACCGCCAGCAGTGTAACAGGAGAGGACAAATGTAACAGCTAGACTGGGGTTCGAACCTGGGTCCTTCTGAACTCTAGACAGACGCTCAACCAATTAAGTTATCTAGTCACAAACAAAAGACCAGCCTAGTTCATTACTTAAAGCATGCATACATGTACTTTAATTTTCCCTTTAAATGTTTTGTATGATCATAGTGCACAGATGACTATGAAGGTCATGTACCTCATGATGAAAATACAATTACATTTTTTTGTAAGAAAGGCAGCTTCTTATCCCTGAGATTTACCAGGTACTACAGAGAACCTTTGAGTTTCGTTATTAGACCCATTTTGTCATAACTTGCAGTCTGAGTCACCAAAAATTAAGCTCTGAATGTATAAAAAATTAAAAGGTATCCTTAACAGCTATATAGTATTAGCCACATAGTCAGAGACAAAAATCATTCTGATCGTTCATCAGAAACATTTTTTTTTCCAGATGGTTTATGATCTCATGAATTCCATCCTTGGAGAAAAACTTGCCGGAACAGATTACAGTCGGAATGAAATAGGCAACCTGATTCTCATAGACAGAGGTAAATTATTACTTTTCTCTTAATTAATTATTTGACATATTTGGCAATGAGTATCCGTTAAGAGTGATCATGAAAGTGAAATGAATAAAGGATTTATTCTGGGATTTTCTAATTACATGTTGTATGAATATGCATGGTTAAGGAGTTGCATTGACAAACCCTGTTACTTCAAGAACTCGACACATGAATTGTTAATTGGTAACCAAATCACCATATACATGTAACTCAAATAGTTCTAAGACATTTCTTAAAGGCCCAATATACGTAACTTTCGGCAAAACTTGAAGCGAAAATCAAGCCTAATAACTTATATTATTATTAGATTGAGCTAAGATTAACTGATATCAGCAATATTCAAGGTGAATTCTTTCGCGGTTACCGGTACAGCAGCAGTTGAAACACGCTATTTGTAAACACGTGTCCATTTTGAACCGTCTTCGGTTTATGGTTGAAGTGGGCCCCACCTGAATTATTTTCAATTTTTTTGGATTTTTCTGTCAAGACTTTCTTGTTAGTTACCGCTCGGGTTTACTTCATTTTAGGCTTATTTTTTGCATGGTTATCAACTGGATTTTTTTCAGAATTTTTCAGAATCTGGAAAATTTCCCTGGAGTTACGTATATTGGACCTTTAAGTGCATGTACAGTTGTACTTGAAAATCCTTGCATTTAAATGCAAACATTTTATTTTGTATATCTTTTTGTTTTTTATTTTCAGATCAAATCAATATTGATTCAACTTATTTCAAACATAAATGAAAATTGTGGACTATATTTATATTCTACAGCAGTTTAGATGATGTCATGTCATGATGTGACACATTAAGAAAGATTATTTCAAGTCATACTTATACTAAAGTATATACCGGTATATATTGCACATACATGTAGGTAAGTCACATAAATTTGATTGTGTTCTATTTATAGACGTGGATTATGTGACCCCACTGTGCTCACAGTTGACCTACTAATAACTTATATTATTATTAGATTGAGCTAAGATTAACTGATATCAGCAATATTCAAGGTGAATTCTTTCGCGGTTACCGGTACAGCAGCAGTTGAAACACGCTATTTGTAAACACGTGTCCATTTTGAACCGTCTTCGGTTTATGGTTGAAGTGGGCCCCACCTGAATTATTTTCAATTTTTTTGGATTTTTCTGTCAAGACTTTCTTGTTAGTTACCGCTCGGGTTTACTTCATTTTAGGCTTATTTTTTGCATGGTTATCAACTGGATTTTTTTCAGAATTTTTCAGAATCTGGAAAATTTCCCTGGAGTTACGTATATTGGACCTTTAAGTGCATGTACAGTTGTACTTGAAAATCCTTGCATTTAAATGCAAACATTTTATTTTGTATATCTTTTTGTTTTTTATTTTCAGATCAAATCAATATTGATTCAACTTATTTCAAACATAAATGAAAATTGTGGACTATATTTATATTCTACAGCAGTTTAGATGATGTCATGTCATGATGTGACACATTAAGAAAGATTATTTCAAGTCATACTTATACTAAAGTATATACCGGTATATATTGCCGTAGGTATGTGACATAAATTTGATTGTGTTCTATTTATAGACGTGGATTATGTAACCCCACTGTGCTCACAGTTGACCTACGAGGGCTTACTGGACGAAGCATTTGGCATCAACAGTGGTAAGTCTTTAGTTTATACATTAAACCATGAGACAATTAACTGTTAAATAAAAAATATGGTATCTTATCAGGAGACAAGGGTATTTTTTAAGAAATAATAATTATAGTTACGGACCTGTTTTGATGTAAGGAGATGTAAACTCTAAATTTATTGTGATGTTTTTTCCTTCATTTTTCCTTCTGGAAAATTCAGCATTGTACAAAATAATGTAACCTGTGATAAAAGAAATCTCCAAATTGCTTCCAATCCCCCTTGCTTGTTCCCATCCATTCTGAATTGTGTTAAACTTAGTATAATTTTGATATGAGTGTTTGCTTGAGCTCCTTTCTGAATATACACTTTAAATTTCAAGACTTATAATTATTTTAGTAGTGTACTGTATATAAAATACATTTTTCTTAGATAACATGCCTTGAACAAATTTTACCAAAAACAAAATAATAATTTGAAACATTTTATCAAATGATTCCAATCAACTACCATTATATAAAATTTTAACTTCCATGTCAGCTGTGAATACTTGGTAAATGTTAATAATATTTCATTTCTGTAATTTTTTTTAATGTTATTTGTTTTATATAGTATTTTAATGGTTAATTCACTATTAAAACAATTAATGCAACCTCATGATGGTGTTTTTGAGCAGTATCTTTTGTTTGAGAAAATATTATTTGCGTAAGATAATGATCATAAATTCTTCATGGTAAAATATAGGATACATAATTTGATTCTACTTCATTTGGGTTTGTTGAAACTTGTCCTTTTATTTTCATATCAGCTTCACAAATATTCAACGAAACGAAAATTTCAATGTAGACTTATTTCATACATTTCACTAGAATTTGAAACTCATTTGGTTTGTGGTAATTTGTAACTAGTTTTAGGAGATATAATACTCCGTCATGTTCATTATGTAGTAGGTCTTGTTTAAATTCAGCTGTATGGTTATAACAGGTTACGTTGAGTTTGGCTCGGACGTCACTGGGAAAGAACAGTCAGTGAAACTGATGCTGAGCAGTGAAGATGAGGTAAACTAATCCCACCATTACCATGGAAAGTGTGACATTAAATCTATCACCCCTGAAATTTCATGATGAACTATTCCAGCCTTGGAATTGGAAGAGTTCAATGTTTCTTCAGGGGTGAACGAGTTAAGAGGAATGTCCAATACATTATGTACGCTGGCAGTCATGTGATATATGTTGTTGTTGGTCGTTTTTGTAAATAAATAGGGGTTGAAGGACGTTTTTTAATTTTCATGCCGGTATGAATGCAAAGCGGTTACATCCATATTGCATGAAGCCCGCTAGGGCTTCATGGTCAATATGAGTGTAACCGATTTGCATTCATACTGGCATGAAAATTAAAACAACGCCTTTCAATTCATATATTTACATTTTTACTACTGAACAATTGTCTAATCTATTTCCTTATTTATTGAACAACTGGTTAATCAACTGCGTTTGTTATTGCGCCGTCATTTAAGTGAAAAAGGCGGAACATCCATAATTTTGGTAAAATTGCCGCCAATAATCTAACGTAGTCATTTGAACGTTTGACGCGGGGGCATTCTCCATGTTATCCGAAGAGGAGCCGTAAGACTCCCATTGAACAAGACTAATATATTACGTCATAAGTAATTCACATGAATGGATGTATTCATACTTTATTCATGATGTATTCATAGTCTAGTGTTTGTTGTTTTCAGTTGGTATGTTCATATAGAGAAGAAACAATCAGAATGTAAATATATGTATATGTGTCTACTTTTCACAAGTTTACAAGTAAGGTGTGTGCTTTTGGTGAAGCTCATCATGATCAATGTTAAAACTAAGATTGTTCATTAATTTCAAATTATTAATTTTTTTAAAATCTTACAATTGTTAACAGATTGATCTAAAACAGGCAGATAATTGATATGATAATAGATTCTATTTAGAATACCTCACACTTAAATAATAATAGTAATATACAACATTTGATAAAACTATGTTACTAAAATAAGCCACTCTAAAGTGCTTCAAAGTGCATGTAAATACAATACTTAAATACAATCAATACAATTTGTGTTCCTTGTCCTATCATGTGTTCTGTTTTGATTTCCAGATATTTGAAGAAGTCAGAAACCGCCATTTTTCCCATGTATTTTCCTTCCTTAGTAACAAGGCAAAATCACTTCAGTCAGACTTTGATGTAAGTACTTAGTACCGTACTTTGAACCTTCTTTAAAGCAGTTCAACGTATTTGAAATTTCACATATCGGTATTTAAGGAAAACAAAGTTAACTTTGAAGGCAAATATATATGAATTTCAGTCATGTATAAATATTCATTTAAATATTGAAAATATGAAGGGTCATGCTAACGAAAATTCATGACCAGCTTGACAGAAACCAATATATTTCCAAGTCATTCAGTGCCATACAGGATAATTCTAATTGATGGTTTTCCAATGAGGTAATCACATTTCTTTAACTGACATGTTAAATTTGTCCATATTTGGAAATCTTCAGGACAGGGTTTTCCTATTCTACACCATAGATTTTAAGCGTTTACGCTTTGAAATAAATAATCCCATTTACAGCATGTGATCTCTGCTCTGTTTCAGAAACGACACACACTGAAGTCGGTCGGTGACATGAAGAACTATGTGGCTAATGAGTTAAAAAATCTGAAAAATCAGAAGGCAGTTTTAGCACACCGTAAGTTGGAGCAAGACTGCATGATCAGTGACTTACAGCAAATGTGGTCTTAGTTTGGTTTGTCATAATCAAAACTTCCTCTGGAAATACAGTGGACTCAACTTAATATCACCCCTGTTAATATCACATTCCTCTGTATATCATGTTTTTCCCAAGCACCATTTTTCCCTCTATATAATCTATGTAATTTTATTTGGTTAATATCATGTATTTTGAGGTGAATTCCTCTTATTATCATGTTTCTTTTAACCAATCACGTAAAATATCCAAAAACTGATGTCATTTCCATTGATTTCAGATACAGCTTGTACAAAATGTTGTACATGTATAGAAAATATAAAGATAATCCCAAAAATGATTTCTAATTGAAATGATGTTATTTATATTGAAACATCTTCATATGTACATTGAATATCTTGCTTTAAGTTATGGAGATCAGAAATGCACTAGAATTAGTGGAAAAACATGTTTCTCTTAATGTCACATTCCTGTTAATATCATGTTTTTGTTTGACAAATGCAACATGATATAAAGAGGAGTGCACTGTATTTATAAAACACATTACTAATGTATATTCTTCATTTCAAAAGTGCACCAGTCTCTTAATAATACCTCTACTGTTGACCACACAGGTGATATATACACTTCTGTGGGATTATTGTTCTGTATATGTGGGTACATGTATATATCTGTAAAACATTTTAAGGTTTGATGCACATACAAGTTGCAGTATGTTCTAGCTTATTTGTAAGAACCTGTACATGTACAAGGCTTAAAGTTGCGGAAAATCACGCTTGTTTTCAATATAGAATTTTATCTGCATGTGGGATATCATCTGAAATATTTATGCTTTCTCTTTAAACTATTATCAGGTGATCACACAATTTTTATGACATTACTTAAAATGTATGCGGTATCATTTTTGTAAGTGTTTGCCTTCGGGGATAACCATAAGTCTGTTCCTTTGGATTGTATTGTTAAATTGTACTCTAAAACACATGACAATCAATTTGTGTCTTGATCACTTTGAATATTAAACAATAACAAGGAAATATGAAAATGGACTTAAATAAAAGAAACATTAATGTAATCAGTTTCATTTGTTTTTAATTCCGATGTATTTTATGTTTCAGATATTGGAGCCTGTGAAGTGATACTTGGTAAGAAGACTAAAGGCGACTTCCAGGAGATTCTACAAGCTGAACACAGTAAGAAACAACTTGTGATCTGTAGTGTGTGTGTCACGCTTATTTTATCTTCATTGTAAGATGATAGACCCAAAATAGCACTTAAAGATATGGAAGTGGTGACTAATCTCCATGGCAACTACAGCAGGGAGGCAAAGCTTGTAAAAAGTCACATTAACTCATTCAGCCCTGAAGTTTCATAATGAACTATTCCAACCTTTGAATTAGAAGAGTTCAAATGTGTTTGCAGGGCTGAAATGGTAAAAAGTAAAGGAAGGGAGGAAGGGAGATAATCATACATCCAAATCTTTTACGGTTTGAAGAATATTACTCAAACTTTTAGTTTACCGTTATTTAATTAAAAAATGCACATATTTTCTGTCTCATTAATCACAAAGCAATCTGTGGTAGGATAGGTAGCCGGTTTATATGATAATTAAAAAATATAATGTCTGAAAATACATTTACTGCTACTTATTTTGATAAGAAATAGTTTTGTACTTCAAAATTAGTACTGCCAATGTCAATGTCACTACATGTACATGTACTTCACGTACTCCCAATGTCGTAACAGCTATTACATTTACTTCCAATTTTAAGGCCAATACCTCATGTACTCCCAATGTCAAGGTTACTATTACATGTACTCCCAATTTCAAAGTCATTATTACATATACTCCCAATGTCAAGGTCAATACTACTTGTACTCCCAATGTCAAGGCCACTACTACATGTACTCCCAATGTCAAGGTCACTATTAAATGTTTCCAATGTCAATGTCAATACTACATGTACTCCCAATATCAAGGTCACTATCACTATTACCGTATTTTACCGGGAATAAGCCCCCTCTCACGAATAAGCCCCTTCCCCACTTTGGCAAAATTTCATGGAACAGGATGGGAGCCTTTGAATAAGCCCCCACCCTAAATTTGGTCTTTCTCTCAATAAAAAACATGTTAATTTCTTTTTATTTTTTTGCATGAACATAAAATATATCTAATGTGCAAAAAAAAATATTTATAAGGCTAAAGCATTGTTTAGCTGGTGATAAGTTCAAAACAGTAGAATATCCAAGATGACGGACTTTTGTGAACAGGGGTGTATTCGTGAATAAGACCCCTTCCTACTTTTGATCAATTATTTATTTCAGGACGTGGGGGCTTATTCCCGGTCAAATACGGTATGTACTTTTCCTCTGGAGAACCATTTTAAATATCTGATCATATTTTGATGTTGCCTTTTTCTGTAGACCTATTTCTGTTTACAGCCATGCTGGAGGGTTCTGGGTTGAAGGACAACATCAATTATATAGAGGAGCTTATCAACAAACAGGTAAGTCACATGGGGCATTACTTTTGTATGTACTAGAGTCATGGGGAGAGTAGGATGTGAATTTTCTAAACTGAGAAAACCGTATTGAATACTTAACAATCATGGCTGACATTTATCTATTATAAATGATAATAGTCTGTATATTTAGCGACTGAAGTGAACAGAGATATCAAGGATTACTTTATTTTATTTTACAGCATAACATTACTCAGACCTTGAGGCTGCTATGTCTGTTGTCAATGACACATGATGGGATCCCCGGTAAGGAGTTTAAGTCACTGAAGACACAGTTTCTACATGTAAGTATTAGTCACTGAAGACACAGTTTCTACATGTAAGTATTAGTCACTCAACACACAGTTTCTACATGTAAGTATTAGTCACTCAACACACAGTTTCTACATGTAAGTATTAGTCACTCAACACACAGTTTCTACATGTAAGTATTAGTCACTGAAGACACAGTTTCTACATGTAAGTATTAGTAAAGTTTTACCCATTGCCATATTTGCTACATTTGTTCCTACTGGTTCTACCAGATGCATCTTCGATATCCAGGAGTTCGGTCACCTAAGCTCTCTAAACCCCTGGAATATGTCATGGCAAAACTGAAGGCACGCTCAGGTAAAAAATACTGACCAATCGCTAGGCCGCATGCCTGTCCTTTGAGGATTAGAAAGGAGACGCAACCAAGTCCAAAGCTTGTCATTTTTATGCCCCCGCCATGAAATGGGGGGGGGGGGGGGGCATATAGTGTTACCCATGTCCGACACGTTCCGTCCCGTGTAACCAGCTTATTTAAATAACTACTGATCCGATTGTCATCAAACTTCACACGAAATAAGCATGAAGAACTTATTTCATATGGGGTGGGGGGGCATTTATGTCTCACAGACATTTTTAGTTTAAATGTTATGTCACCATGAGATTATTTTGATGTACATCAAAGTGTCGAACGAGTCTTCTTGCCTCATCTACAAGGTGGTGTACACATAGCCTTGAGTTTTGTCATAACATATTCCACTGGTGTAGAGAGGGAAGGTGAGCGTAACCCCTGGATATCGAGGATGACATATTCCAGAGGGTATAGAGAGCGAAGGTGAGCGTAACCGTGGATATCGAGGATGACGAAGAGGGACAATATTCAGTCCACTCCTGGTTCTGTATTAGATCTGTGTATCAAGTGTTGATATTGGTACATGGATAGCTCGTTGTGACTTTGAATTACTCAAATAACCCTTTGGTTTATTATATGTATACTGTAGATGTGATGAAGGAAGTGAATTGTGGTAGGAATTTAGCAGCTGTTTTATTCATATAGAAGCTACAGTTGTGTGATCGCTCAACGTTACACGATGTGCTGTGGGCGCACGATGGGCAAACGGTGTATGTGCGAACTATGCGAACCTGGGCGATTATTTTTAACGCACATATGGGCGCACGATAAACTAACACTGTGCCATGACAATCGTGATGTATTTAGAAATGGTTTAACAATATATACGGTTTTGCACTAGTTGTTTTAAACATAGTTCTATATTTTTGCTATTTACATAGACACATGTAAACTTTCAACACATATTGACAAGTTCTCATTCAAGTAAATATTGCCAGGTTTTACCAAGTTATACACTGCACCTGTACATGGACAATATAAGTAGATGTTTCTCGCCCGGGGCACTTACAACACTCGCCTAGGTGTGAAAATACAGGTAAAGTGGTGGGGAGGGGAGGGTTTTTTTTCAAATAACTAATTATAAGAGTCCAGTTTATTTTCATAACGGTCCCTCGGTAATGGCTGTCGTAGTGTATCGCCGCACGCAAGACAGATAAAACTCTTGATATGTTATTTACCTATTCTGTTACCTGGTAGCTAAACCCGCACTTGGCTGTCTCATGGTCACTGTAATACTGTTTATTGCATATTGTTAAATTGACATAATCCCAATAAATATGATGCGAATTTAAATAGTTTTCGGACAATAGGGTTCCATATGTTTTTCATTCCGTAATATGAATCGACTAATTGTACCAAATCGTGCGTGTGTGCAATTCTAATCGCACACATAAACGCACGATCTTTACATCGCCCCGTTGTGCGCACCATGGGCGAACGATATGTGCACGATGTATACACGATGCACGCACACAGTTTTTGGTGCGTTGTGCGATACCACATCTTTAATGTAACACCATCTTGATGATGATATTTTTGTTTGACTGATGAAAGTTTCAGCTTTATATATCATTGTCCTATATAAATGGGGGGGGGGGAGGGGGGTGTTGAAAGGTTTCTTGATTCTGCAAATATCCTAAATATACTGACATACTATGTACCTTAGGTAGTGCTGTTTGTTTTGCAGAGTTACGGGTATGAACACATGTTAACCTGCTATAACTTGAAGCGACTTGGGATACTGACGGACCAGGAGCCTCAGGCCCTACCCAACAAAGTCACGGCAGGAGTACAGGCAGCAATCGGCAAGAAGGGATCGTACAAAAGTCTGTGTAAACGACTAGCCTTGGTAAGTACACTGAAGTCAACAGCTAGGTAAGACTAAGACTTCTTCATGACCAGGGATGTAAGATAAGGAAACTCCACCTGAGGGGTATAATCATTAGGGTTGAATTTCCCTATCTTACACATTTTTCTCTCATTTCAACTACATGAATAAGCTCAAAAAAGCCCTTGAAAATACGTTTTGACTGACCACCATTTTGAAAATATCAACTTTTCCCTTTTTAGACGAAAACGAATCAGTCAGCGAAATTAAGCAGACCCCAATATTTGAAAACAATGTTCATGCAGAAAAATTAATCTCAGCTTTCTAATGTTTACGGTTAAAATATCATGAAATATTTTAATTTCATCACATCGCCTTTCTCTCTTTTTGGCATAAGAGTTTACCATATTTGTGATGTCACGTCATTGTTGAGTCATTGTGATTTCACAAGGTGTGATATGCTATGGAGTTGGACACTCTATCCTGATTCTATCATCATGACGAGATATGAGAGAAAACACATGAAGTCTATTTTCTTCCACTGATTACTATTCATGTGGATGTCATTTTCGGTTCAGAATGGAAATGGCCAATGGAAACTTTTTTTTAGAAAATCCACTCTTTATTGGTTTTCTCATTTTTTCTCAAGTCACTTCTCAACTTGAGTATCCTTATACTGGCAACCCAAGGCAATGAATTTATCATGTTATTGATAGGTGGTGTAAAGTAAAAAATGTGTATTGATTAGGTTGCCTTACAAGTTTGAGCTGTAGGGAATTTCCCTTTAGCTCATTTGGTAGAGCCAAGGGTCACAGGTTTGAGCCCCAAGGACAAAACTATCTTATAGTTTATCACTTTCCCTTGTCCTATTATGTACAGATGATGACACAATTCATATATCTGTATTAAAAGAAATGCTTATTTATTTTCTACACAGATTCCAAAATCTGAAGAAGTCAACTTGCATAGTCCAACAGATATGTCCTACGTTTTCAGCGGGGCCTACTCACCTATTTCATGTAAACTTATAGATCAGGTAAGCGAACATAGTATTACAGCTATACATCTGTAGGGCCTACTCACCTATTTCATGTAAATTTATAGATCAGGTAAGTGAACATGGTATTACAGCTATACATCTGTAGGGCCTACTCACCTATTTCATGTAAACTTATAGATCAGGTAAGCGAACATAGTATTACAGCTATACATCTGTAGGGCCTACTCACCTATTTCATGTAAATTTATAGATCAGGTAAGTGAACATGGTATTACAGCTATACATCTGTAGGGCCTACTCACCTACACATTGTATTTCATGTAAACTTATAGATCAGGTAAGTGAACATAGTATTACAGCTATACATCTGTAGGGCCTACTCACCTAATTCATGTAAACTTATAGATCAGGTAATTAATAGAAGTGAACATAGTATTACAGCTATACATCTGTAGGGCCTACTCACCTACACATTGTATTTCATGTAAATTTATAGATCAAGTAAGTGAACATGGTATTACAGCTATACATCTGTAGGGCCTACTCACCTATTTCATGTAAACTTATAGATCAGGTAAGCAAACATAGTATTACAGCTATACATCTGTAGGGCCTACTCACCTACACATTGTATTTCATGTAAACTTATAGATCAGGTAAGCGAACATAGTATTACAGCTATACATCTGTAGGGCCTACTCACCTATTTCATGTAAATTTATAGATCAGGTAAGCGAACATAGTATTACAGCTATACATCTGTAGGGCCTACTCACCTATTTCATGTAAACTTATAGATCAGGTAAGCGAACATGGTATTACAGCTATACATCTGTAGGGCCTACTCACCTATTTCATGTAAACTTATAGATCAGGTAAGCGAACATAGTATTACAGCTATACATCTGTAGGGCCTACTCACCTATTTCATGTAAACTTATAGATCAGGTAAGCGAACATGGTATTACAGCTATACATCTGTAGGGCCTACTCACCTATTTCATGTAAATTTATAGATCAGGTAAGCGAACATAGTATTACAGCTATACATCTGTAGGGCCTACTCACCTATTTCATGTAAACTTATAGATCAGGTAAGCGAACATGGTATTACAGCTATACATCTGTAGGGCCTACTCACCTATTTCATGTAAACTTATAGATCAGGTAAGCGAACATAGTATTACAGCTATACATCTGTAGGGCCTACTCACCTACACATTGTATTTCATGTAAACTTATAGATCAGGTAACGAACATAGTATTACAGCTATACATCTGTAGGGCCTACTCACCTATTTCATGTAAACTTATTGATCAGGTGAGTGAACATAGTATTACAGCTATACATCTGTAGGGCCTACACTAGCTATACATCTGTAAAAGGAGCAGGTCAATGTGGCTTGTACATAGTGTTAAATACTGTCTCTGTCACTTAGCTGACGGAGCATGCTTCTTTGACTCAGTTGGTAGAGCTGTAGATTATCACACTGGAGACCTGGGTTCGATTCCTGGTGAGGACATTCGACAGGAATGTGTTTTTCCCTGTTCTAGATCTATTATACATCTGTAGGGCCTACACTAGCTATACATCAGAAGGGCTTACACATCTATTTCATGTAAACTTGTTGATCAGGTGAGTGAACATAGTATTATAGCTATACATCTATAAGGCCTACATGCCTATTTAAAGTTAACTTGTAGATAAAATGATCATGAGAGGTATTTCTAAATGATGTATTTTCTTTGATTTGATGATGACAGGTTCTGACTAAGGAAGGGTTTGCGGGTATGGAGGAGATCCTTAAACATTTACCTGGCGGCACCTTCGCTGATGTCAAGGTCAAGCAAACTAAAGGTAAACAAGCAAACCAAAGGTAAATAAACAAATAATGGCTGGAGTGCCAGCAGATAAAAGCTGATGTTGGCCATAACTTGTAAAATTGTCTTTTTTGACAAAGAGGATAATAGTGTATGGGTAAATTGTTTGAATTAAGTGGAAAAATCTTGAAAGTGGAAACAGCACATTATACAGAATGGTTTAAAGAAATCCCTACAAATAATTAATATGTGTTGTGTACTGGAATACACTTAGCGCTTCTTATTGATTGTTGGACCTTGTGGCTACATTTATATAGCCATTCTACTTGTTGTTGTTTGTAGGTAGAATTGTATCGGACCTGGTGGCTACATTTATATAACCATTCTACCTGTTGTTGTTTGTAGGTAGAATTGTATCGGACCTGGTGGCTACATTTATATAACCATTCTACCTGTTGTTGTTTGTAGGCAGAATTGTATTGGACCTGGTGGCTACATTTATATAACCATTCTACCTGTTGTTGTTTGTAGGTAGAATTGTATTGGACCTTGTGGCTACATTTATATAACCATTCTACCTGTTGTTGTTTGTAGGTAGAATTGTATTGGACCTGGTGGCTACATTTATATAACCATTCTACCTGTTGTTGTTTGTAGGTAGAATTGTATTGGACCTGGTGGCTACATTTATATAACCCTTCTACCTGTTGTTGTTTGTAGGTAAAATTGTATTGGACCTGGTGGCTACATTTATATAACCATTCTACCTGTTGTTGTTTGTAGGTAAAATTGTATTGGACCTTGTGGCTACATTTATATAGCCATTCTAACTGTTGTTGTTTGTAGGTAGAATTGTATTGGACCTTGTGGCTACATTTATATAACCATTCTACCTGTTGTTGTTTGTAGGTAGAATTGTATTGGACCTTGTGGCTACATTTATATAACCATTCTACCTGTTGTTGTTTGTAGGTAGAATTGTATTGGACCTGGTGGCTACATTTATATAACCATTCTACCTGTTGTTGTTTGTAGGTAGAATTGTATTGGACCTGGTGGCTACATTTATATAACCATTCTACCTGTTGTTGTTTGTAGGTAAAATTGTATTGGACCTGGTGGCTACATTTATATAACCATTCTACCTGTTGTTGTTTGTAGGTAAAATTGTATTTGACCTTGTGGCTACATTTATATAGCCATTCTAACTGTTGTTGTTTGTAGGTAGAATTGTATTGGACCTTGTGGCTACATTTATATAACCATTCTAACTGTTGTTGTTTGTAGGTAGAATTGTATCGGAGCTGGTGGCTACATTTATATAACCATTCAACCTGTTGTTGTTTGTAGGTAGAATTATATTGGACCTGGTGGCTACATTTATATAGTCATTCTACCTGTTGTTGTTTGTAGGTAAAGGAGGTACAGGAAGTGGTTCACCTCCTTCACAGCGTGTTGTCCTCGTCTACTTCCTGGGAGGGTGTACCTACTCCGAGATCACCGCTCTCCGCTTCCTGGGGCGACTGAAAGGTCAGACCATCTGTTCACTTTACATTTGTACTTTTTAAGTTATCTGACCTCAAGGGTCAGGAAGACCTTTAGCCATGGTACTTCCTATATTTTTTCAACATTCGCCATAAGGTTTCCACCGTGTGCCATCCTCAAATTTTTCCTTCCAACAACTTTTTCTCATACACTGAAAGGCCAAGGTTGTTGATATTTTGCTAGTAGATACCTTGGATAGAGTACGAAAACGCTTCCTCATATCAATAACCTGTACCTACCTTCAAGGTCACAGGGGTCAAATGTCTTAAAATTTCAAGAAACCTCTTCTCAGTAACTGAAAGGCCTAGGGAACTGATAATTGGCCTCTAGTATGCTGGGATGAAGGGCTACTAAGTTTGTTCAAATGAATTATCTTGACCTATTTTAAGGTCAAAGGGGTTAAATGTGTAAAAACCCTTTCTAACAATTTCTCAGTAATTAAAAGGCCCAGGGTACTGATATTATAATGTTGCATGTTTTGATGGAGGGCTACCAAGTTTATTAAAATGCATGACATTAACCCACTTTCAAGGTCATAGTACTAGTGTCAAATGTGCATGATATATTTCAGCAACTATTTCTCTGTCATTATTACCCTGACATGTCCAGTGAACGTTATATAACCTGACCTGTCAAATGTACGTTATATAAACCTGACATGTCCAGTGTACGTTATATAAACCTGACATGTCCAGTGTACGTTATATAAAACTGACATGTCCAGTGAACGTTATATAAACCTGACATGTCCAGTGTACGTTATATAAACCTGACATGTCCAGTGAACGTGATATAAACCTGACATGTCCAGTGTACGTGATATAAACCTGACATGTCCAGTGTACGTTATATAAACCTGACATGTCCAGTAAACGTTATATACACCTGTCATGTCCAGTAAACGTTATATAAACCTGACATGTCCAGTGTACGTTATATAAACCTGACATATCCAGTGTACGTTATATAAACCTGACATGTCCAGTGTACGTTATATAAACCTGACATGTCCAGTGTACGTGATATAAACCTGACATGTCCAGTGAACGTTAAATAAACCTGACATGTCCAGTGAACGTTATATAAACCTGACATGTCCAGTATACGTTATATAAACCTGACATGTCGAGTGAACGTGATATAAACCTGACATGTCCAGTGGACGTTAAATAAACCTGACATGTGGAGTAAACGTGATATAAACCTGACATGTCCAGTATACGTTATATAAACCTGACATGTCGAGTGAACGTGATATAAACCTGACATGTCCAGTGTAGGTTATATAAACCTGACATGTCTAGTGAACGTTATATAAACCTGACATGTCCAGTAAACGTTATATAAACCTGATATGTCTAGTAAACGTTATATAACCCTGACATGTCAAGTGTACGTTATATAAACCAGATATGTCCAGTGAACGTTATATAAACCTGACATGTCCAGTAAACGTTATATAAACCTGACATGTCCAGTAAACGTTATACAAACCTGACATGTCAAGTAAACGTTATATAAACCTGACATGTCTAGTGAACGTTATATAAACCTGACATGTCCAGTAAACGTTATATAAACCTGACATGTCCAGTGTAGGTTATATAAACCTGACATGTCCAGTGAACGTTATATAAACCTGACATGTCCAGTGAACGTTACATAAACCTGACATGTCCAGTGTAGGTTATATAAACCTGACATGTCCGGTGAACGTTATATAAACCTGACATGTCCAGTAAACGTTATATAAACCTGACATGTCCAGTGAACGTTATATAAACCTGACATGTCCAGTGTAGGTTATATAAACCTGACATGTCCAGTGAACGTTATATAAACCTGACATGTCCAGTGAACGTTATGTAAACCTGACATGTCCAGTGTAGGTTATATAAACCTGACATGTCCAGTGAACGTTATATAAACCTGACATGTCCAGTGAACGTTATATAAATCTGACATGTCCAGTGAACGTGATATAAACCTGACATGTCCAGTGAACGTTATATAAATCTGACATGTCCAGTGAACGTGATATAAATCTGACATGTCCAGTGAACGTTATATAAACCTGACATGTCCAGTGAACGTTATATAAACCTTACATGTCCAGTGAACGTGATATAAACCTGACATGTCCAGTGTACGTTATATAAATCTGACATGTCCAGTGAACGTGATATAAACCTGACATGTCCAGTGTACGTGATATAAACCTTACATGTCCAGTGAACGTGATATAAACCTGACATGTCCAGTGTACGTTATATAAATCTGACATGTCCAGTGAACGTTATATAAATCTGACATGTCCAGTGTACGTGATATAAACCTTACATGTCCAGTGAACGTTATATAAATCTGACATGTCCAGTGTACGTTATATAAATCTGACATGTCCAGTGAACGTTATATAAATCTGACATGTCCAGTGTACGTTATATAAATCTGACATGTCCAGTGAACGTTCTTACTTTCAATAAACATGATTTGCAACTGCGTATAATGAAGACATTCCCATGCACAAATGTAAAGCAAGGTATTCTTGCACACATCTGTTCTTTGTTTTACCCCACAATAATTACATGAATTTTTGATGCACAATTGCTCCCGCATACCTTGTGCTGAGAAATTGCTCCTGTGGCATATCACAATGTTCCAGGTCGTGACTTGATGTAGTTTTGATGTGTGCTGTATTACGGTATATAATGCAGATACATTGATTATGTTTACCGTCGACGTTAAAAAGTCGCCCTTCATGCAGCACCAGTATACAGCTTATAACAAAACTAGGAAGTTTGCCCATCAAAAAGACATCTCCAGATTTTATGGATAGTTTACTAATCAGGGCATGTTGTTTGTAATATGTTATTGATTCAATCATTGTTTAACCGTTTATTTTGTTTTTCCGAGCTTTTTGTCAGTCTAACGCAATCGACTTTCTTTTGTTTGACCTAAACAGATGAATATATTATTTTTACCTAGTACGATTATCCTACAACTCCGTGGTGTATGTGTATGCTAAGCTATGGTCATTGTTCGTGGGCCACGCTATGGAAACTGTACTTTTGATATGAATACACATATACTAAAATATTGTGGCTAGAGAGCTTACTACTTGTGTCATAACCTGAAATACCTCAGATCCCCCATCATATAACCAGAACCAGCGCGTGAATGCTGAAAATGCAATACACGTACCTATTAATAACCTACCATAATTGTTCTTGGAGTTTGGACTCTTTGTGTAAGAAGTTTTGATCCCCCAAAAATGAACACATTCCAGCACATGTAATAACTTAATATCAAGAGAAAAATACTTCTAGGATTGGTCAAGGGTTTGCCCTGCCCCTGGGAAGGTGGTTCAGTTGAAGTAGTTGAGATGCCAACCTTGTGACCATATGTCCTTGTCATAAATGTCCATATTTATGCGTATATGAAAGGAGAAACACAATCAATATATCAGGATTACACTTGTTGTATGGCCTTTTCCATGAAGATTTATTTTAAATGATTCCCGTAAAATGGAAACGGTAATTGCGGTACTACAGTCAACTCCGCTTTTTAAGAAGTCAATCAAACCATAGAATCCGGACTTAATAAAACACGACACCAGTTTAAAGCTTTTTACCTATAGAACATGACAAAAGCACTGATTTTAGTGTCCACTCTAGCTGCAAAACACACATTATCATGGCTTGGCCATAATTCAAATAGTGTTATATTTGAATTACTATTTTTATAGAATTAATAAGTATTGTATTTATATAGGTCTTGGCCTACATTTCGTTATGTTTATCAGCCGGGTTTTTTGTGCTTGTTACTCTGATCTCCGTTAATCTAAAATCTTGTATTTTGATATGTCTTTCTAGCACTGGTATACTATACATGTACATTGGGTATCTATTATTTCAGTGTCATTTTTGTACCGCGGATCTATATCAGCCAAAAGTTTTCTTTGTATGACTGTCAACTCAGTGTAGAATCTCGAGTTCCTATCCAACTGATGTTTGTTTTGTTTATTACAGGGTACCGATTCCTTGTGGCTACCACGGCCTTGATCAATGGCAGTACATGGCTGAATTCGCTGCTTGAGAAGTGAACAACACCTCATTTGATTTAAATGCAAACCAGTCATGACACTGACTGATGAGAAACACTAGCATCACCGCAGACGTAGAGGTCACGAAAGGTCACTTGTGCCATGAACCTGGCACAGGTTGTGACTGCAAACCAATGAATGTCAGATTGGAAATTCGGAGAATCGATCAATTGTAGTATAAACATTATTTTGCAGAAACCATGTTAGCGGTATATCATGCCCAAGGGAGTTAACTCTGGCGTGATTACTGATAACACAAGTACCGTCAGGCTGAAGACCTCTAAAGATATAAATTGGTCAAAAGATACATTCAGTGGTCAGGCGAAAATGAAACGGGAACAATATTTCTACTAATGTTTGTGTTACGATGGTGGTACGGGGGTATACCAGCGTGTATTTAAGTTATTTGATCTTGTAAACAAAAGAAATTACCAGATGGACAAATCATGTATTTTCACGGACTAAATACGACAGAATATGTCATGGCTTTCTTTGCAATTCTGAGACGATGTAAACTGTGTGATTTGAGATTTTTGTTCAGAATGCCCGAAACGTGGTCGAATCGCTGATGTTTGCAAGTTTGAGAAACTGTTTGTTTGTGGTAGTTTAAAAAATAGGATGAAACAATTTGTGATATTCCAAAGGAACATTTGTATACACTAAACACATTATTTTTTAAACGCGCTCATATTATGAGCACACGTTTGAAAATTTATATTGTTACACAAATGATTTTGTTTTTGTGTTTATGGCCCATTTCTGAGTCATTTAGATCTAAAACAACATTGAGAAACAGATTGGGTCTTGGGTCTTGGAGCCTGGAAAGCTACTGTTTTTAATCTGGATTGGGTCTTGGATCTTGGAGCCTGGAAAGCTACTGTTTTAACCTGGTTAATGTTGATGCTGTCTGTTTGAATGCAGTGATTACTCGATATGTGCCATGCTTTTCCGACATTGACATACTACTTGTGCAGCCAGTTACGACATGGGGCATACCGGGAAGGGACAGTCCTACAACGTGCACATTCCTTACTAGTGTGTTCCTGGGGCCAATATTGATTGGGGGACGGAAATATGATGTAAATAACAGTCAGTGTGACTGATGGGTCCATACTTATATGTAAAGACAGACAGACTGGTGGACAAACAAAAGATAAATCATTTTGTTTTTACACCAGATCGTTTGTGCTTTCTATAATTCGCTTATTTTTGCTAATTTCTGCTCAGACGAGCTACTAATTCTAAACAAAACGTTCAAATCGCGGATTTCTTGACTTGTTTTTTATCTTTTCCATTTCAAGTGTAGATTTACAATTTGTGGTTTATATTAGATTAAAGGCCCAATATACATTGTACGTAACTTCAGGAAAGTTTTCGTGATTCTGAAAAATTCTGAAAAAAATCCTGTTGATAACCATGCAAATATAAGCCTAAAACGAAGTAAACCTGAGCAGTAACTAACAAGAAACTCTTGACAGAAAAATTCAAAGAATTGAAAATAATTCAGGTGGGGCCTACTTCAACAACAAGCCGCAGTTAGAAGACACTTCAAACTGGACGCGTGTTTACAAAAACTGAGTTTCAACTGCTGCTGTACCGGTAACCGTGTAAGAATTCAACTTGAATATTGCTGATATCAGTTATTAAATTGTTAACTGTTTATATTTATAGATTTAGTTTAGATTAACTGTTAATCTAAACTAAATCTATAAATATAAACAGTTATAAGGTTTGATTTTCGCTTCAAGTTTTGCGAAAGTTGCGTATTTTTGGGCCTTTAAAGTAATGTAAAATCTTTGAAAATAAACAATACCAAACCAACTAACAAATAATACATGGTAGAACAGTAGTCGTCAGCAAAATCATTGGAGCAACTGACACTTACTTTAGAGTGCAACAAATATATAGGATATACCTTACGATATTTTCTAAAGCTTATTTATTTTATTCACCGTAAACGTATGTATGTGGTACTGTAGATTTTTCAAATGTCATTACTTAACTGATTTTCCTGCATTGGTAAATAGACCTAAACATCAACATTGTTAAACATGATGATGATGATGATGATGATGATGATGATGATTTTTAAATAGAAATGATTTCAAAATCAAAACTTTCGCTACGTACATGTGGATGTACCATGCGACATTTATTTTTGGATATTTTTTTCAAAAGTCTATTTTATCAATACTAATGGCAGTTTGGAGAAGTAATTTCTCTAAACTGAAGAGTCCTAGGAGGACGAAACAGCTGTATGATGCAGTTTAATTCCTTTTTTCGGCATACTGTATCTATTACTAAATTTGGGAGGTGCAGCATATGTGTGTGTTGCGTGATCTTTAATTGAAACCCCCTTTGACTCTATTATATTTCATCATATTTTTCAGTTAAGATTGATCGTTTGTCCCAGAATGTTCGGCATGTACGGAAGTGCCCTCTCAGGAAAGCCTTTACCGGTCCCAGGGCGTACCTTATCCAGATAGTATTTTACATTCTATTTATGGAACCATGTGCCCGAAATCAATCTTTAATTAAAATGAAAATATGAAAATGTCGATAATGCCCGCTGAGGGCTCGTAATCGTCTATAGTGCTGATGATATGTTTGTTGTTTTTTTATGCAGAAACGTCTGCTAATTCTTTTTTGTTATTGTTTGCCATATTTTATACATTTTTTTATGATTGAACGACGTGAAGCATTTGCAGAGAAATGATTTTGTTATGTATCAAAGTGTGATATTCATCAGAGATATTTCTTTGATGAACAGTGTACATTGTGTAATGAAATAATAAAGAATAAGAAATATCGAGAGTTGTTTCATTATTTGTGTTAATGTTTCTAATACATACAACACAAACTATAATATAACTCTGGAATTATACATTGTCGTCAGCATCCTTTTACTTATTGTGATTGAGAATGATGACTTGGTTCTCATTTTGAGGACTTGCCATTTACTTGGATGTGACAAAAATTATTGCGGGTGTCGTCGATGAAGCAGAAAGACGCTTACTCTTCAGGAACACCTGGTCTTATTCTTTTGTACTTTTACAAGAGTCTCGATGTTAATCTTTCCTTTGTTCATATTTTGCCCCTAGTTTAATTGCTTTTGTGTTTGGATTATGGTTTTGTCGACGCTTTGGTATTCTCTGATTTTTCTTGTATATCTGTATTGGTCCAACTAAGCCCGCCTCCTTTATCTTCGGCTCGACCACACATTCAGTCTACCAGGCGCGGCCAGTAGATACTTCGGTACTATGATCCTCGTCTCGAAACATGCCTTAGAAATATAGATACATTTTTGAAAAAATTTGGTTCTGCTGTATCATTCGTGTCTCTGTGCGCTTCCATTGATCATAGCTTATTTGAATTATACTGTCGCGTTAGCAATATTCTCATGCACTACGCTTCTTTAACTCTCCATTTTGCCAACCGGCAACACCGTCACCATTGTTCTGTACATTATTATAAATGAATATTCGACACTACATCACAATGTGTTAATTATTAAGTGTGTAATATATTTGCTAATTCTTTTCTAAAACGTTCGACAGTATACATGTGGGTGTTACTTTCAGAGACTCACTGGACCTTTCTTCTCCGAGAAAAGCACCATTCCATTTACCACTTTCTAAAATCTGCAGTACCTTCGCGCACTTCTCCATATTTACAATAATCCAAACAACAGAAGAAAAATCTATTGATCTCTTTTCTTGCGGTTTATATCATACATTGTTAATCTCATATTTGAACTCAAATTAGTATCTCCTAAAACAGCTTATCATGTCAAACATTGTTTCTTCGATGCTTTCTTGGATTTGACAAAGATTTACATGGCGGGTGTCGTCGATGAAGCAGAAGACGCGTACTCTTCCGGAACACCTGGTCTTATTCCCTTGTACTTTTATGAGGGTCGCCTTGTAAATATTTCCTTGTTCCTGTTTTGCCTCTGGTTTATTCGATTTTGAGTTCGGATTATGGTTGTTTTGACGTCTTGGTATTCTCTGTTTATTTAACTAAGCTTCATTTCTGTTATTACATACTGTCATGTTTTGGCTCGGTCACTAAGTTTATCATAAACAATGATTAGTTTTCTTAAAAATTCTTAACTTCAAGAATGCATGTTTCTGATGATCGTATGTGGTTTCATCTCTTTTGTGTCTGAAAAGATCGATATCAACTGCTAATTAATTGTTCCTATGGTATTTGAATCATCAATTGGCTGTTCTTATAAAATCAATGTTAATCCAGAAATGTCTTGAAACATAAACGCGCTCCTGACCGACTTTACCTGTTTTTTTCAGCGGAGCAAGACATTTCTGTGAAAGTGACGTATATTAAACGCTACAGTTTAAAGATAAAATCGAGAGATCGTTGCTGGGTAGATATGTCATACATCAAGTTTATTGTCGCCTTGTGAGTTCTGAAGTTTCTAATGACGGTTATAAACTTTTTAACACACACGTTTCCAAGTCTGTGAGAGCAGAAACATTATCCCAGAGCGACACTCTCGTACAGAAGACATACGATTCAAGATGTGACTTGAAAAAATAAAATCGTTGGTGTCGCGATGAAATTACGTCTGTGGAATTATTTTTCATTTTGCGGGTTATCTGCTGTTTTAGGAGTGACTTTCTCCTTGTATAATTTACAGTGATAACTTAATATGCTCGCTGATCTAACACAACGGAGAGCTCATCAACAACTAATATAAAACGAATCAACAGGGGTGACAAATTTGGCTAACGGTGTAACCATATAACCTATAAAGTTATACCGTATAAATAGGAAACGATAGCTTCCTGGATTAAACAAAATGTTATAGTATATGTACTGTTTACTTATTTAACATAAAGATTGCCAACTTAACCATGTGTCCGAATGTGTTATGTAACCAATCACACTTCAAACAAATAACACATAAGTATATTTGATAAGTAACGAAAGCTATTTGTCTTTCTCCTAACATTCCACACAAAGCGAATTTACATCTTAAAAAGATGATTTAGTAGAAAAAATAACTTTTTGTGCAACATGTCTTTTGACATATCAAGAAAAAAATCAGAGAATACCAAAGCGTCTACAAAACCATAATGCAAACTCAAAATCAATTAAACTAGAGGCAAAATAGGAACAAAAGAAATAATTACATGGAGATTCTCGTAAAAGCACAAGAGAATAAGACCATGTGTTTCGGAAGAGTAAGCGTCTTCTGCTTTATCGACGACACACGCCATGTAAATCTTGGTCACATCCAAGTAAGCATCAATCCTCAAAATGAGAACCGGGTCATCATTGTCAATCAAAACAATTAAGCACACTTATAAACAAACTAAAAAACGCCCATCTTCATATCACACAAAGAAATAGAATATTTTTCGATGAGATCAAGATGGCCACCATAAAATTTTAAACTTGCCCATATTCTTTATCAACCTGCTACTATCGAATCCTTCTACCGTGACATATCAAGCTTAACGTTAGCAGCCAAATCTCACCAAAAAGAGAAAGCTATCTTATTTTAATTTGTACTTAGATGAATGTTTTGACAGCAGGCGGACGTTCGCTGTGCTACAGCCGCAGCAGGGGGCAAACTGAACTTACATTATAGTATCCATTTCACTTTATATGAAGCATTGTTTAATACAGGCAGGATATTCATACATTCTGTATATATAATAAATCATAGTGGATAAAATATCAACTCTAAAACAGCTAAAACATCGACTCCAATGCAGCTAAAAGATCAACTGTATAGTGACTAAAAATCATCTGTAACGCGGCTAAACCATCAACTGTAACGCGGCTAAAACATTTTCTGTAACGCGGTTAAAACATCATCTCTAACGCGGTTACAACATCAACTTTAATGAACGCGACTAAAATATCATCATTTTATGTAACGCGGTTCAGACATCAATTGTAACTAAGCTGAAACATCAACTTTAACGCAGTCAAAACGTCAATTGAATTACGGTTGAAACAAAAATCAATTATTTCAAATACAATGTACGTCGACAGTTACATGTTATGCAAGGTAAAAATGAAAAAACACGGATATACCTAGAAGTGAAGTAAAACAAGAAATGAACGTTATTGTAGAACACACATTTAGACATGAAAATCAGTCTCTATTGGGATATGAAACAGAGCACCTGTGTATAAATCTTAACTAAAACAATTTTGTGTAAATGTCGAGTCTGATCACCCCCGTTTCCTAGCACACCTCGGAAACGCTGTTTCACATCACCAAGTCTATGCCTTCTCCCGGATTGGCCATTTCCAGAAGTACTACAATCATATACTAGCTTCCAAAACTCGCGACAAAGGGAGATTTTCGGAGGAAATAAAAGTTGCGAGTTGAATAATGGTTCTATATTTATGTTCCTGACGGGATAATTTCGGCATATCGAGGTGGAAACATTACAAAACTCTATGTACAGACTAACTCCAGCTAGCGATTTTACTGGGAGTTAATCCGGGTTTATGACCCTGCTCGTCGTCTAGACGTAATTTGTAGTCCACTTGGATCGCTACCAAAATGTCGGCTTCGTTTTATGACTCTCACAGTTTGACTGCTGAAGCAAATTAAAGGTTTTCAGAGCCTTGAAACTGGTTTGTTATGATCGGGAAACAAGGTAAGCTTCGTGATAGATAGTGGTTGTAAAAAAAAGTGCCTTATTTATAATTTGCAGCAATTGTGCTGATGTTTTAAAGAGCGCTATGTGACACGCGTTGTTACCGTACAGTATAGGGATGTACACGTAGTTTTTATCACAGAGATCTAGATATAGCGAATAATAGTATGGAACAATTGCATATATAGAGGTTACACAACGAGTGGCTGTTGAATATGAAATTTATTTCACTCGAGTTAATTTTTTTTAAAAGGTTCAAAAGACACGAGCTTTAGCGAGTGTCTTTTTTAACTTTTAAAAAATAATTAACGTGAGTGAAATAAGTTCCATATCCAATAACCACGAGTGGTGTGACCTGTTTCTATCACAATATTAAATCGACAGTGTCAGTGTTGATTGTTGGAGTGAACCGCGGACTATTTGTGCGAAAACGCATCAACACGCATATATTCCCGCCAAGTTGTGACGTCGTCAACAATCAATGACGACGTCAACAATCGTGATTTCCGGTCGAAGTTCAACTTCTCAACCAATCAAAAGTCCGGAAGGTCATATTCCACTAGTGGTATATTTAAGCATTGAACTGTTATCAGATGTAGCATACAATACAATTTCAGTGACAGAAAAATAGAATGTCGCCCGTTAGGGCGACATGATTATTTATCTGTCACCCAAATTGTATTCATATCGACTGTATACTACATCTGGTAACAATTCAATGCTTATATTTACATTTCAGGTAATTTTAAAATTTGCCTGTATCTATATCTTTGGGATAAAGTCGGTAAACGTTCTCCATTTTTCCATGTGTGTTTCTTTACTGGAAGAGTCTGATTTAAATCAATATCATCTGAGCTATTGACTCAAAGCCATTATTCATGTTATCTGAGGCGGAGTGCAAAGCGTTGACGTAACGTAGTCCAACATGGCGTCAGAAATGACGTCACAATAACCTGATTTAAATCATTGTCATCTGAGCGATTGAATCAAAGCCATCATACATGATATCTGAGGCGGAGTACAAGTTTTGATATAACATAGTCCAACATGGCGTCAGAAATAATGTCACGTGATGTGGATTGCAAATTGTAGTATACAGTGTGATATACTACAATTTGGTTTAGTAATGATTTATAGTCAAAGGAAACACAGATTGTAAATATAACATATATTTATCCAACAGTAACCACGTTTATACAATGGTCTGAGAGTGGAATAACACGGGGTATTGTGATAGAAATAGTTTTATTTAGCCTTAGATCAATTCAAAATGATATCTATGATAATAAATTTTAGATTTCCGGTCTTCTAGTTCTAATAATCAATAACCAAGCGGGACTATTACATACCTGTCATTTTCAGATGGACTGGAAAACAAGCTGAAATCGTATATATAGATTCCTCTCCCAAACATATTTGTAAGCAGATGACAATTTTTCGAAACTTGTAAAATGAATTGAATACAGATAAAGTATAAAACCGTATGAAGTATCAATATGTAGTGAGAATTTGAATCTTTATTGTTCAGAAGGACGATGTATTACACCGTGTTCGCTCTCTCACCCCCCCCCCCCCCCCCCCCGGATAAAGCAACACTTGTCCGGATCTCAAGTCCCCGTGGTCCGGATTAACAAGACTACACTTACATAGTTCGGATTAACGAGAAGGAATATACATGTAGTAACCGGATAAAAACTTACAATATCACCTGTTGTAAAACCGTAATTCTATTGTACCCTCCGGTTTAAAGAGTTCAACTTTTCAGTCCGGATAATAGATATAGGTCCTTAAAATTCACGGTCTAGATAAATGGATTTTTTTATTTACAAATGAACCTCAGGGTAATTCAGATTATTACTGCAAAACCTTGATAATCCGGAATGATAATGTACAGGAGGACAAATGGAATGATCAGTTCCATTTAAAATAGAATAAACTTTATTTATTTTACAGCAATTACGAAACAAGTTATCCAACTTATATTAATCGCTTTTGTTGGTCCGAATGTTAGCGCGTAGGGTCTTATTATGGGAGGAAACCGGAGTACCCGGAAATAACCCACGTCGTCAGCTGGCAGGTGATACCATAGCTTTCCACGTCCGGTCGAGGAATCGAATCAGTTTCCTTTCCTGGAGTGAATATTTCAGTATACCTAGTACTGTCTTACATGACACAGCTAGTATTAGTTCTTAGGAAAAGTGCGGATGTGTGTTTTATAAAGTAGGGGAGACTACTCTAGGTAGGCAGCCACATGGATTGTATAATTCTTCAGTGCTGTCTCGAGTCAGATACGTCTAAAGCATTGTGACTACCACGTGCATACGCCCCCAAGCCTTCTCATCGATTTCTGAAACACGAACAGATTGCATCTGTGTTCGCCTTCAGTGTTGGGTTTTGTGGTTTATTATTTTTTTGTAATCATATATAACATGCAAACATGATTAATTTATCGTGCATATTTTATTGTTTATTCATACGCGGGCCAAGTTTCAAGAAGTTTTTTAAAGATGCCTTATAATGATCGCTAGCTTCTCGTCATCAACTAGATCGAAAAACTGTACTTTGGAATACAGACGTGATGGATGATATATGCACAGGGACTTGGCACGATTTCCCAAATGACGGTCCATATCTATATACGTATTACATTACAGTTCCTGTGTGTATATAAATCCACATTGTACTAGGCCAAAGTTATTCCTACTTGTTCTGACTCTCTGATCCGCTAAATAATGGGACGTCTGGCAGATATCTGAATCAGAATTAAGCTCTATATATATATATATATATATAAAAACGCGAAATGAACGGCATGATCCGACTTCATAAAATGAGTAGGTTAGTAGAAAAACAACTGTTCTTTTTATTGAACTCTACGTTACATGTGTAAGAAAGCGTCTCATATGATAAAACACTGCTTTATCAGCGACCCATGGATTTCGCGTTTTTATATAGAGCGGAATTCTGACTCTGGGAGCCGCCAGCCGTCCACATGTTTAGCGGATCAGAGAGTTAGAACGATTCAGACTATTGGCGAAAGTAAGAGAGAAAATAACACACGTCCGATGTATTTTAATATCACTTTTGTATTATAACGTTTAAGACTAACCTACAAATCAGCATATTTTTTTTCAAAAATTTTAGAAATTGTTAGCAAAATGCAATGTTTTCAATAATACTCCTTCCGATACTTCAAGTTTAAAGTTATTTATGTTTTTCAGGATATTAAAAGATTAAAAGCAATTAATTCGGTTCCTTCATAGTCTTCGGACTCCCAAAATGTGTTGAGGAAGAAATCGCTGATGTTTGGTGAGTCAAAAGGATATAAAATAATGTCTTTTCGGTGACACAAACGGGTGTAAAGCGGTAAAACAACAACACCGGAACCGGAAATGAAGTCAAATTGTAAGAAATACATTGCAATAAAGGCAATGACCGTTCCACTACGTTTGGGGGAGAGCAAGTCAAATTTGTGCTTTGTATAAGCCTCCATGTGATTTGTTATGTATTTTAGCAAATCGGTATCACGTAATATCTAAATCAGCTAAACGTTTGATTGCAATGCTTTTATTTTGATTGCATGTAACTGTATAAGGGTCTTAGTGACTAAGAATACAACTCGGAGTTGTTCACCGGTAATGTCGACTTCCGTCTTGTTTATGAACCAGGATTACCACATATGATAAGTGTCCTTACATCGCACAAAATCAGTTTGTTATACCTGTTTTGACAATCGGGAACCGTCGGCACATTCCGTAAACGAGAAAATATGAGAAAATATTTTCCTTAAACGAGAAAGTATTTTTCGTGTTTTCTCGTTTACGGAAAATGTAAACGGTTCCCGATTGCCTGTTTTTAGAGGAAATGGAGATAATACCTGTTTATGGAGAAATAATTCTGTAGATATCCGAAGGATGAAACTATTCTGATCATTAAGTACATTGTATACCAAAAAGAGGAGTGAAAAAGTATGTCTAATTTTCGACCTTTGCATGCACTTTCATTGAGAGATGACACCGACTGTGCGTATTACACTCTATACGTACTGCGATTAATTCCCAAGCCCCTGTGGCATAACTATCGCAAATGGTGCAGAATTGTAAACTGAACAAATGTAGACCGCACTTCATGTATCAAGCAATTCAATAAATTACTCAAAATAAAAGCACGAAAAGGAAATTAATGAGAAACTATCGTAACGTATCAGCCGAGTAACCATACGTTTAACGTAAAGGTAACGTCTTTGGTAATTGTATAAACACTGAACGACTTTAGTGTGTACAATGACTGTAGGAACAAATCGATATACAAGTGCCCCAATGGTCGCGTTCTTAATGGTCTGATAAAAAAACACGGTAGTTTGCAGACATTATACGGGCTGGCTGGCAAATTGAAAAATAGAAAATGCACTCGCTATAACATCATTATTGAGTTCCCTCAGACTATGTTAATGTGTAACAGACCTCGGTCAATTTCGACAAATAGCATTCACTAGGCCATACTTTACGAAGTTAACCGAAAACAGCCGAGCTATTGCGATCGTTCGTATAATCACAGAATTAGATTAGAGCTTTCTAAGTCCGTGGTATAATCAAAATGCCACTTAACATCAATCTGTTATTTTGCTAATGGGTATATGAACTAATTAATTTGAACGGAAGCTATCAAATCCATCATAACGGACGTTGAGATGCATCTTGGGCTATTGGGCAAGAAACATTTTGTGTGCTAATCAAAGCGTGCTCGTTCGCTTGGGAGAAAACTCGGTCGACTTATGTGCTCCGAACATCATCTGTGTTCCGAAGGGACCTTGACCAAGAAATCAGAATAATTTTCTAATTTTGTTTTATAGTTTTCAATGGTGCATGCTTGTCAGTGTCTTTTATATAACCGAATGCAATTTGGTTCATTTATTTGCCATTCAGTGGTTCTGTTGCACTAGTTATATATAAACTGACGTCCATCTATCTACAGCAATGATTGCGTGTTAATCTTCAGTGGTATTATTTACCCTAATAATAACAGTCGTGGGGCGGGGGAGGATTTACAACGACTTCAGTCACAGAGCCTTTCTTCTAGTTCTTCCTTTGATCTATTTATAAAAATTGTTTAGTGTTCTCGTAATGTTTACTTGATTAAATCAAGCGCTGTAAGTAATAGCCATAAAAAGAACAATGACGTCATTTGACTCCAAATGCCTTTCTTGAGATGTTCTAATTGGCTCCGTTCGTTAATCATTTTTCGCTTATACTAGTTCTTAGTCACAGTGACTATATTCATTTACAATGAAATGACCGCTACGCATGCAACTCGGTCTGACTCCCGCCCGGAACCATCCAATAGCATGCTGTAGGTTCGAATGACGAGAACAGTTCTGATGGCGCTTGTTGTAAGCTTGGCTGTCCCTCCATATTTCAAAACTTTGGCGGCACTACAAAAACATTCGAGATATCTAACTTATTCAAAAAGATAACAAATATGTTCCTTATAAATGTATGTTCACTTCCGTACGTATTGTTGAGTACTCCTCCCCCCTCCCCCCTCCCCCCTGTTGAGGTACTCCTCTCCCTTCCCCTCATCCTAAATCATGAGCTAATTGTATACAGTGGTTGCCTATAAAATGTTGAATAATTGCATTGCAAATACAACCTACCAAACACACGGTACCGTTCTTACACAGAGGGAACAGAAAAAACCCTTTCAGTAGTCTGACGCCTGCCCCTCGGCCTGTCGCATACTGCATGTACCATACAAAGTAATATACATGTACCATGTAACAGGAAATTGGAAGCGGACAAGCAATTTTTCACTAAAGGCTTTGTCGTGATGAACAATTTAGCATCCAATTATTTAATAAACCCATGTGTGTTATTTTCGCAGCCGACAAATTGATCGCAGTGTCGCCACATCTGCTTAATTTTAATCATATCGTTTTCTCAACACCGATAGAAAGCAATAATTTGTAGCGTGACCTGGAATTATTCGGTTTTCATTCGACAGACAGGAAATTCGATTTTACCTGAAGGTTTTTGTTGTGTCTACTACTACGCGACAAACTAGCAACGATTAGCCCCATAGTAACAAACTAGGGACAATAAGCACCATGGTCTAGAAACTAGAAACGATTAGCACCATGGTGTACAAACTAGAAACAATTAGCTCCATTGTGTTCAAACCAGAAACAATTAGCACCATGATGTACAAACCAGTGACGATAAGCACCATTGTGTACAAACCAGAAACAATTAGCACCATGGTGTACAAACCAGAAACGATTAGCACCATGATGTACAAACCAGAACCGATTAGCACCACGGTGTACAAACCAGAAACAATGCGCACCACGGTGTACAAACTAGAAACAATTAGCTCCATAGTGTACAGACCAGAAACAACTAGCACTATGGTGTAAAAACTAGAAACAATTAGCACCATGGTGTACACACTAGCGACAATTAGCACCATGGTGTACACACTAGCGACAATTAGCACCATGGTGTACACACTAGCGACAATTAGCACCATGATGTACACACTAGAAACAATTAGCATCATGGTGTACACACTAGCGACAATTAGCACCATGGTGAACACACTAGCGACAATAAGCACCATGGTGTACACACTAGCGACAATTAGCACCATGGTCTACAAACTAGAAACAATTAGCACCATGGTGTACACACTAGCGACAATTAGCACCATGGTGTACAAACTAGTGACAATTAGCACCATGGTGTACACACTAGCGACAATTAGCACCATGGGCTACAAACTAGAAACAATTAGCACCATGGTGTACACACTAGCGACAATTAGCGTCATGGTGTACACACTAGCGACAATTAGCACCATTGTCTACAAACTAGAAACAATTAGCACCATGGTGTACACACTAGCGACAATTAGCACCATGGTGTACAAACTAGTGACAATTAGCACCATGGTGTACACACTAGCGACAATTAGCACCATGGGCTACAAACTAGAAACAATTAGCACCATGGTGTACACACTAGCGACAATTAGCGTCATGGTGTACACACTAGCGACAATTAGCACCATGGTGTACACACAAGCGACAATTAGCACCATGGTGTACACACTAGCGACAATTAGCACCATGGTGTACACACTAGCGACAATAAGCATCATGGTGTACACACTAGCGACAATAAGCACCATGGTGTACACACTAGCGACAATTAGCACCATGGTGTACACACTAGTGACAATTAGCACCATGGTGTACACACTAGCGACAATTAGCATCATGGTGTACACACTAGCGACAATTAGCATCATGGTGTACACACTAGCGACAATTAGCACCATGGTGTACACACTAGAAACAATTAGCATCATGGTGTACACACTAGCGACAATTAGCACCATGGTGTACAAACTAGAAACAATTAGCACCATGGTGTACACACTAGCGACAATTAGCATCATGGTATACACACTAGCGACAATTAGCATCATGGTGTACACACTAGCGACAATTAGCACCATGGTGTACAAACTAGAAACAATTAGCACCATGGTGTACAAACTAGAAACAATTAGCATCATGGTGGACACACTAGCGACAATTAGCACCATGGTGTACACACTAGCGACAATTAGCACCATGGTGTACACACTAGTGACAATTAGCACCATGGTGTACAAACTAGAAACAATTAGCACCATGGTGTACACACTAGCGACAATTAGCATCATGATGTACACACTAGCGACAATTAGCACCATGGTGTACACAGTAGCGACAATTAGCACCATGGTGTACACACTAGCGACAATTAGCACCATGGTGTACACACTAGAAACAATTAGCATCATGGTGTACACACTAGCGACAATTAGCACCATGGTGAACACACTAGCGACAATTAGCATCATGGTGTACACACTAGCGACAATTAGCATCATGGTGTACACACTAGCGACAATTAACACCATGGTGTACAAACTAGAAACAATTAGCACCATGGTGTACACACTAGCGACAATTAGCACCATGGTGTACAAACTAGAAACAATTAGCACCATAGTGTACACACTAGCGATAATTAGCATCATGGTGTACACACTAGCGACAATTAGCATCATGGTGTACACACTAGCGACAATTAGCACCATGGTGTACAAACTAGAAACAATTAGCACCATGGTGTACACACTAGCGATAATTAGCATCATGGTGTACACACTAGCAACAATTAGCATCATGGTGTACACACTAGCGATAAATAGCATCATGGTGTACACACTAGCGACAATTAGCATCATGGTGTACACACTAGCGACAATTAGCACCATGGTGTACACACTAGCGACAATTAGCACCATGGTGTACAAAGTAGAAACAATTAGCACCATGGTGTACACACTAGCGACAATTAGCACCATGGTGTTCACACTAGCGACAATTAGCACCATGGTATACACACTAGTGACAATTAGCACCATGGTGTACACACTAGCGACAATTAGCACCATGGTGTACACACTAGCGACAATTAGCACCATGGTGTACACACTAGCGACAATTAGCACCATGGTGTACACACTAGCGACAATTAGCACCATGGTGTACACACTAGTGACAATTAGCACCATGGTGTACACACTAGCGACAATTAGCACCATGGTGTACACACTAGCGACAATTAGCACCATGGTGTACACACTAGCGACAATTAGCACCATGGTCTACAAACTAGCGACAATTAGCGCAATGGTGTACAAACTTTGACAGATGTCTTTGATTTCACAACCGACTAGGACATTAAAGTGACCACGGGGAGCGTTTGTCAATGTGTATGTTGGTAAAGTGAACATTCTTTCGCTCAGACCACATATCTTTTTAGACTTTAAACTGCTGGACGAGTTCTCTGCTTCGAAATACCTAACAGAACACTCTGTCTTTTGTACGTTCCACTAAGGAACCCTGTTGTGTAAACATACAGCTAACGTCTTCCTCTGCTGCCGGCATGGTTCGGATATGTACTAGCTAATCATTAAATATTGAAGGTACTTTCTCCCCAGCTCAAAGACGATCACCTGAAGCCAATTGAAAATATTTTCAGGGGAACTGGCGATCTGTGTATATGGATGTAATGATACAAGGTCATTCATACTCATTGGTTAACAAAGAACTCTAATCAAGATAGATACGGAAAGAAACAGACTTACCGTAACAACGCCGTCATGACATCCTCTGTGGTAATATTGGTATGACGGTCAGTGAAGCCACATTGTGATGTGATCGGATATGACATTCCAGTGTGACAGCACTATAATATTAATCTGCGTTATAGGGTAACACTGATATAATATTTCAGTGTGACAGCACTATAATATCAGCCAAGGTTATAAAGTTACACTGATATACTATTTCAGCGTGACAACACTTTCTATCAGTCTATGTTATAAGGTAACACTGATAAGATCGTTCAGTGTGACAACACTATTATTCCCAATATAATGTAACATTGATATATTTCAGAGTGATAAAGCTATGATACCCAATCACATTTTGTAAGGTAAACAACTAATATGGCATTTCAGTATGACAACACTATGATATCAATCCACGTTTTATAAGGTTACACTGATATGATATTTCAGTATGACAACACTACAATATCAGTCCATGTTATAAGGTTATAATGAAATGATATTTCAGTATGACAACACTACAATATCAGTCCATGTTATAAGGTTATAATGATATGATATTTCAGTATGACAACACTACAATATCAGTCCATATTATAAGGTCACACTGATATGATATTTTTGTAATACATCACGCTAAATCCAGTGTACGTGGTGCCCCTGGCTCTTATGTGAGGTAGTAATATGCAATCTTATTTTTCGATTGTGCTCAAATCTGTAACAAGATCTTAATCTTCTTCGGGATGCGTGTAACGTTATAACAGGTCTATTTCAACATTTCATTTTCTTTTTTTATAAAAATAGACCCGGCCTCATCTAAAGGACGTTGCCAATTCATGGTTCATTTGAAATTTGATACAATTTGCCTATAGGGTACGATATGTCGGTGATACTGTTGGTACCGACTGCTAGTGAGGGTCTAAATGGATATTGCATTTCACAATGTGTTAATAAGAGGACATGATGCCAATTTCTTTTATCCTAATTAGACTGGTGTTTTGGTTTGATGAAATTATTTTCGTGGTAGCAAGGAATGACACAACATAGGCAACTTAATTGACTGGATTGCTTGGGGTGTCTGTTTGGGGAAATGCGTTTCCATGGTAACAAAGTAGAACGCTTTAAGACGACCATAACGGCCTGTCATTTTTACCGCCATGCGTTGTATACGTGCTCCCAGCTTCATGATTAGAACGACGAACGAAATTATGCAAAAGATAGACTTATCGAAGATGCACTTCTCTGTTGTCTACAGCAGGTAGAGACGTGGACCAGGTGCGTCCGAGATATCGACGGCTGTGACCTGTACATGGATTGTATTGAAGAATCGTGCTACGTCAAACCCTCGGGGTATTATGCCTATACGAACCAGCACGCGCCTATTGCCAACAGTCAGAGTATCTCTCTGTATCATCCGTTACTCCAGTCTCTGTGACTTAACAGCAAAATATAACAAGCGGTGTAAGTTTGTGACATAAACCCCGCTCACAGTCGTTGGTTATTGAGTATCTAGTTAGCGCTACAGGTTGCCGCCGTCTCCAGGCCGGAACCATTCATGATGTTGCGGCGAAGTGATCGCTTGCGTGCAACGGAAGGTTACTTAGATTCGTTCTCTAGAATCCAATAACCCATAGAATACGTAAGCCTACATGTGCATGATTGCATACTGGCTGTTTTGATCAACGAGTAAAGAAATAGACGGATTTAATGCTTAGACCGGGTACAAGGTGTATCTGTGTGATAAATCCAGCTACCCTTTGGAACATTTCAGAACTTTGAAACATTTCTTATTTTTGTTCTTTGATTCTTTTTAAAGGATGTGAATTGCAAAGAATTCTAAAATTTGGATATTTTTAGCATTTGTCTGGATAGCTAGACAACGGAGTGTTTTTACTGTAGCATTGATTGGACAAAACTTGAGGTTTGCAGTGTAAACAAGGTGAGGGAAATTAAGGTAAGTTGGACTTATTTTGTTTTGTATGTTATATCAAGACAAAGATTATCTAACGCGTTTGTCTAGACTTCTTCGGCCATTATGACTTTGGTTTTAACATTTAACTTGAACTTCAGATCGCAAACTAACCATGGAGAAGGTTAAGATGATATTTTAATCTGAAAAAAACCATGTTCGTATTTTTTTTTTTTTTTTGCGAATGTCTGTTATATTTTAGATAAATTAAATTTCCATGAATGCTGTGTATTTGACTATCAGGGTGACATTGCATTGAGTTACATTTTAAATTCGTTTGTTTAATCGTGTTAAAACTGACTGTTGTAGCTTGTGTAATTTTGTTAGGCGCTATCTAGTGTTTCCTGACAAGTTGAACATTTTTAAATTGAAATGCCTGTGGATATGTCATGTGTGTCTTTTGTCAGATCGAAATACGTCTGTCTCATGCCAGAAACATTTCTGGTAAAACGAAATACATTTAGCACACAAAACTGTGAAAGGATTCAATTTTATCCTTTTAATGTAAATGGAACATCGTATGGGAAATGTAGTTCATGTACGACAGGAAAAAAATGCGCATAAACCTATAGACCGGATAGTTAGTGTAGCGCCCGCACAATCAACCTAGACCGGTCAGGGAGTTAGTGTAGCGCTCACACAATAGACCTAAACCGGACAGGGAGTTAGTGTAGCGCTCACACAATAGACCTAGACCGGACAGGGAGTTAGTGTAGCGCTCACACAATAGACCTAGACCGGTCAGGGAGTTAGTGTAGCGCTCACGCAATAGACCTAGACCGGACAGGGAGTTAGTGTAGCGCTCACACAATAGACCTAGACCGGTCAGGGAGTTAGTGTAGCGCTCACACTATAGACCTAGACCGGTCAGGGAGATAGTGTAGCGCCCGCACAATAGACCTAGACCGGTCAGGGAGTTAGTGTAGCGCTCACACAATAGACCTAGACCGGTCAGGGAGTTAGTGTAGCGCTCACGCAATAGACCTAGACCGGACAGGGAGTTAGTGTAGCGCTCACACAATAGACCTAGACCGGACAGGGAGTTAGTGTAGCGCTCACACAATAGACCTAGACCGGTCAGCGAGTTAGTGTAGCGCTCACAAAATAGACCTAGAACGGACAGGGAAATAGTGTAGCGCTCACACAATAGACCTAGACCGGACAGGGAAATAGTGTAGCACTCATAAAATAGACCTATACCGGACAGGGAAATAGTGTAGCGCTCACACAATAGACCTAGACCGGACAGGGAGTTAGTGTAGCGCTCAAACAATAGACCTAGACCGATCAAGGAGTTAGTGTAGCGCTCACACAATAGACCTAGACCGGACAGGGAGTTAGTGTAGCGCTCACACAATAGACCTATACCGGACAGGGAAATAGTGTAGCGCTCACACAATAGACCTATACCGGACAGGGAAATAGTGTAGCGCTCACACAATAGACCTATACCGGACAGGGAAATAGTGTAGCGCTCACACAATAGACCTATACCGGACAGGGAAATAGTGTAGCGCTCACACAATAGACCTATACCGGACAGGGAAATAGTGTAGCGCTCACACAATAGACCTATACCGGACAGGGAAATAGTGTAGCGCTCACACAATAGACCTAGACCGGACAGGGAGTTAGTGTAGCGCTCACACAATAGACCTATACCGGACAGGGAAATAGTGTAGCGCTCACACAATAGACCTAGACCGGACAAGGAGTTAGTGTAGCGCTCACACAATAGACATAGACCGGACAGGGAGTTAGTGTAGCTCTCACACAATAGACCTATACCGGACAGGAAAATAGTGTAGCGCCCGCACAATCAACCTAGACCGGTCAGGGAGTTAGTGTAATGCCCGCACAATTAACCTAGACCGGGCAGGGAAATAGTGTAGCGCTCACACAATAGACCTAGACCGGTCAGGGAGTTAGTGTAACGCCCGCACAATCAGCCTAGACCGGTCAGGGAGTTAGTGCAGCGCCCGCACAATCAACCTAGACCGGTCAGGTAGTTAGTGTAGCGCTCACACAATAGACCTAGACCGGACAGGGAGTTAGTGTAGCGCTCAAACAATAGACCTAGACCGATCAGGGAGTTAGTGTAGCGCTCACACAATAGACCTAGACCGGACAGGGAGTTAGTGTAGCGCTCACACAATAGACCTGGACCGGGCAGGGAAATTGGGTAGCGCTCACACAATAGACCCAGACCGGGCAGGGAGTTAGTGTAGCGCTCACACAATAGACCCAGACCGGGCAGGGAGTTAGTGTAGCGCTCACACAATAGACCCAGACCGGGCAGGGAGTTAGTGTAGCGCTCACACAATAGACCCAGACCGGGCAGGGAGTTAGTGTAGCGCTCACACAATAGACCCAGACCGGGCAGGGAGTTAGTGTAGCGCTCACACAATAGACCCAGACCGGGCAGGGAGTTAGTGTAGCGCTCCCACAATAGACCTAGACCGGACAGGGAGTTAGTGTAGCGCTCACACAATAGGCCTAGACCGGAGAGGGAGTTAGTGTAGCGCTCTCACAATAGACCTAGATCGGGCAGGGAGTTAGTGTAGCGATCACACAATAGACCTAGACCGGTCGGGGAGTTAGTGTAGCTCTCTCACAATAGCCCTACACCGGCCAGGGAGTTAGTGAAGCGCTCACACAATAGCCCTAGACCGTTCAGGGAATTAGTTAAGCGCTCACACAATAGCCCTATACCGGAGAGGGAGTTAGCGTAGCGCTCACACAATCAACCTAGACCGGTCGGGGAGGTAGTGGAGCGCTCACACAATCAACCTAGACCGGGCAGGGAGTTAGTGTAGCGCTCATACAATAGACCAAGACCAATTCGTTAAGTAGAGGTTACACAACGAGTGACTGTTGGACATTGAATTTGTTTCACTCGAGTAAGTTTTTTTTCAAAGTTACAAAAGACAGGAGCTTAATTTAGCGAATGTTTTTTTTGTAACTTTTAAAAATTATTAACGAGAGTGGAATAAAATCCATGTCCAATAACCACGAGTCGTGTGACCTGTTACTACCACAATAAGTTGTGACGATGTCAACAATCGTGATTTCCGGAAAAATTCAACTTCTCAACCAATCAAAAGTTCGGAAGGTCATATACCACTAGGGTCATATACCACTAGGGTCATATACCACTAGGGTCATATACCACTAGTGGTATGTAAAATACATTTATCCAACAGTCAGCACGTTTATACAATATTCTGAGAGTGGAAAAACACGGGGTATTGTGGTAGAAAGTAGGTTAATTATAATCCCGTCGCTGTACTTAATTATCGGCTAGTTCAATTCAAGCAAGTACAGTAGACACTTTTAACGTGCCTTGATTTTGTTATTAATTATTTTACTCGACGACAAAACTAGGATGCTTTACTCTAATCGATCAGCATCTCTACTTAGCAGGACGTGTTGCCTGTAGCTGCACGTGAACTTTACCAAATATTTCAGTTTATTTCAAGGCTTTCCATCTCACGTAATCTAACTAGTAAGCCGTCTGTATAGTTACCTCGTACAGCTTAAAGAACATCGACAACTGGTGTCCAATGATGTACCTGTAACGATGTATAAAACAATGGTATAATGGGTTGGTTAGGGATAAAACTACATGTATTCACTCTGTATTTCACTGATATGATACTGTAATAATGTGTTATGTCGATGCGGTTTGTAGTTTTTAAGATACGAAATGAGAAACGCAATTGTTTTGACTCTGGCTACACCAGATGCTCGTTACATTTCTAAATATTACAATACATGTTTACATTGTATATTAATATTTTTGACAACGCGCGTCAGATACCTATGACGTGTGTTGTTTTGGCACTACAGCGAAAACAGCGCATTGTCAATGGTCCAACGTTTACAAGTATTCTCAAAGACAAACTATTCTCCCACTCTTCACAGATTCATTCCAATTTTTGTTAGGGAAAAGTAAAACCTGTCTTTTACCGAGGTAGGGAAAGACAATTCACACGTGTTAAAAATGTGATGATGATGGTCACGTCATCACTTTATGCAGTGTAACCAGAGAAACGTCACCAATTTCGGCACGCATTGGATCCACCATTGGTGATGGCGCGATGCACTAAATTCACTCTCTTATGCTTATTTTACTTTAGGATAGTGTAAGAGAAAAATAATCGATCACTCCTGTATAATGTAGACAGAGAAATCTGAACCCTCGGGATAACATGTATGAATTTTAGCACTATGCAAAGCCTCGTTCTAAAAGTAATAAACCTTACTCTTGGGTTGAGATATCTCATTCTACAGCACACAAGGGTGATATATTCTATTATTTCTGATTATATGTATACACAAACGTTCCTCTCACACGCCCTCTTAACAACTAACACACACTCTTAACAACTAACACACCATCTTAACAACTAATATGCCCTCTTAACAACTACCACGCCCTCTCAATAGCTAGCCCTAACTCTGAACTCACTGTTTAATCTAGAGCCATAAGCGTATCGACTTGCACCCGAAATCCCAAAGCATAGTGTGGCATTTAAACAAATATATTTTTCTTGGTCGTGTATAATTACATCTCATTTCCTAATGCAACGGAACAACTTAAGCGTGTGTTTGTAGCAGTTGTCATGGTTACGTATATTTTTTAATTATTTTAGAAGGACATTATTTGTCATGGCTGATCAATTCAAAGTCCCCTGCCGCTCCAATTTAATTCCATAAAAAGAAATTGTCGCTGATGTGTGCATGCATGACAGCCAATGATCGCGTAAACTGTCTGGGTGTTATGATGGGTGTCACGTGACTGGGAAATGTGTCCTGATTCAGGAAGAATCATGTTGCCTTTTGTTTAAGTTTGTATACAGTATTTATCGGCTGTTTGATAAACCGATTTGTTTAGTTTAACACGCAATCTGAGAAATATTTCATTGTACGTCACACTGTCTCTCGATATCTATGGAAGCCGGTTAGTGTCAAATGAAATAATCCTGTTCATGTCGTAATTACGGCCTTGTTATCTGGTAGTCATGTCATACTAAGTCGTAATTACAATATAAGTAGGTCGTAATTACGATATATCTTTGTCGTATATTATGTCGTTATTACAACATAACATATTTACTTCATATGGCACGAATATGCCCCTGTATCAAAAAGCACTGGATTTAAAACATGAATGCTGAACAATATCTCAACAATTTTAAGAGTCTGTTGTTTGTATGTCGCTGGCATAATATCGATATATCTTGGTCACCATGCGGTTCTATATGACAAATGCGGAAACTACTTCGGTGTAAACATATTCACAGTGTTGATGTATCAGCTTTGAGTATATGCCATCGCAGTAGTATTTGATACCACGTTTCCAAATTTGAGAACGTGACATTAATTTGGATGTGACCTAGATTTACATTTCGGGTGTCGTGGAAGAAGCAAGAGACCATTTTCTTCCGGAATGCCACACCTGTTCTTACTCTCTCTCTCATCCTTTTTCAAGTCTCCATGTAATTTTTTCCATATTTCCTTCCTACTTTTGAGCCCTCGTCGTTTGGAGTTATTATTATTATAATTATCATTATCTTTAAAACACCCTCAACATCACAGAAGTTTTTTTCCAACCTATGGTGTTTACATGTCGCAGTTGATTCGGTATTCCAGGGCTTGCTCTAAATATCGGGATTTTCGTGATCGATGTCGACTGCTGACAAACAAACTAACAGCACAAGGGTTCGAGAGATGCAGGTTGATCAGAACTATGGGCAAGTTTTATGGTCGCCATCTTTGTCTCATTGAGAAATATTCTGTATCTTTAAGTGATATGAAGATGGACGTTTTTGAGTATGCTCATTAGTGTGTTTATTTGTTGTGATTGACAATGATACTCGGTTCTCATTTTGAGAACTTGATGTTTACTTGAATGTGACAAAGATTTTCATGGCGGTTGTCGTCGATGAAGCAGAAGACGCTTACTCTTCCGGAACACCTGGTCTTATTCTCTTGTACTTTTGCAAGGGTCTCCATGTGAATCTTTCCTTTGTTCCAAGTTTGCCTCTGGTTTAATCGATTTTGAGTTTGGATTATGATTATGTTAACGCTTCGATATTCTCTTATTTATTTTCTCCTTAAGGCTATACGCTTAGCTGAGTTCTACACAAACAGGATGTAATTAAAGTCTGTTTTGAAGTTTTCAGAGTTACAATTTCGTATTGATATCGCAAATGTCCAATTAAAGGACGTTATTTAAGTATCAGCGTTTAATTATGATTAAAACATGTTCTTTTACTTGATGTTTAGGGAAATAATAGTCCATCGTTATTAATCAGCAGACATGGTAGAATGTGTTCGATTACAAACAAGATGCACAGACTTCTAAAACGATGATGTCTATCATCCCTAATATCTCGGTAAGGAAGTGCTTACGGCACAGTGATTCAAGAGATGCTGGTTGATGAAGACTATGGGCAAGTTTTATGGTCGCCATCTTGGTCTCATTGAGAAATATTCTGTATCTTTGTGTGATATGAATATGGAAGTTTTGAATATGCTCATTAGTGTTTTTCCTTGTGATTGACAATGATGACTCGTTTCTTATTTTGAGGACTTGATGCTTACTTGGATGTGACAAGCTTTACATGGCGGGTGTCGTCAATGAAGCAGAAGCCGCTTACTCTTCCGGAACACCTGGGCCTGTATTCATGAAACCGTTCTCATGCTCAAGCTTGGATTTTGTGCTCAAGACCAATTTCTTGATCCGGTTATTCTTTGATGAGGAAATGATATTTTGCCAAAGATTCGGAAATGATTGGAAGACAGTTTAAGCCAGATACTGTTTCAATGTTTATATTTTACTTTTTGAGCGTTCGACACGATTTTAGTAAATTGCAAGAAAACAGACTTGAGCAGAAAATCCATGCTTGAGCATGAGAACGGTTTCATGAATACGGGCCCTGGTCTTATTCTCTTGTAATTTTACGAGAGACCCCATATAAATATTGCCTTTGTTCATATTTTGTCCCTAGTTTAATCGGTATTCTCTATTTTTTCACAGATAAAAACAGTACCCCAAAGCCATCTCCTTCCCCCCCCCCCCCCCCCCCCCTGGGTTTAGCCCTGAGTACGTGTACTATAGTTTATATGCAGAAATCCAATTTTTGAGTATGTTTTGTCGATTAACAGTGAATATTGTTCCTGAATGGCGAGTTTTAGAGGAAGACAAAATGCTTCAATTGTATTCCTTTGTAAGCGCCAAATCAACCAAAATTAGCGATGTTTAAATTTGAAAGCATAACCTCAAAAATCTGAAATTTGGATATTTTTTTAAGGTAAACAACTTTTATTTTTAATTTTTTTTAACCGAACTTCAGATTTTCGGAGCGGTACTTCCCGGATAACTATTTTTCTAATTGATTATCATTATCACATATACTCATTCAATTTAACAAACAGTACCAAGGCCCGGCAGCTTGTGGTTCTGTTTAGATTATTATCAGATGTGATGTTGGTGGGTTGGGCGACAAACTTCCTAGAGGACAATAAAGTGATAGACAACTGTATAACGAGACGTGAAAGCACTTTTCGCCATCACACGATCATGTGACGTGTGCCGCGTCAGATCGTACACTGTGGCACCTCTGTGAAGGCTTGGAATTGCGTGAACACTGTGACGTCATTAAGATTCTGATTTTTATTGTTTGTTTTATCGGTACAGTGCTCCATCAAAACATCTCTCTTCAGGCACACGTGTAAAATTTGTTTGTGGTAAATAACCCAAATCTACCTACCTAAGTATTTTTTTTTATTTTTAAGTATTTGTGCACTTTAGGTATACTGAAATGTAATTGTTAACTGAAAAAAGGATAACTAACAACACAAGGATTCGAGAGATGCAGGTTGATCAGAACTATGGGCAAGCTTTATAGTCGCCATCTTAGCCTCATTGAGAAATATTCTGGACGTTTTTGAGTATGCTCATTAGTGTGTTTACTTGTTGTGATTGACAATGATACTCGGTTCTCATTTTGAGAGCTTGATATTTACTTGGAGGTGACAAAGATTTACATGACGGGTGTCGTCGATGAAGCAGAAAGAGCAGAAATACGCTTACTCATCCGGAACACCTGGTCTTATTCTGTTGTACTTTTACAAAGGTATCCATGAAAATCTTTCCTTTGTTCATATTTTGCCCTTGGTTTAATCGAATTTGAGTTCGGATCATTAATTTGTTAACGCTTCAGTATTCTCTAATTTATTTTTGCATGAACTACAAATCACAAATGAGAACGCGATTTGTACAAGTGATTTGTGTTTTATATTTTTTTACCGGGGACTTGTTAAATATGTTGATTTAGATCAATTTCACTCCCTTACTTTTGAAATATGAAACTTTTGAACACATGGATGGTATTGCTTAATACAGTACCGCTGAACGGAGACATAATGTGTAAAGATGAATATCAAAATAAACCATCGATTCCTTTAAAAATTTAAAACGCATATAAATCAAAGACATGGTCTTTGGTATCATTCATTCTAAATCAAGATTGCGGAGTTTTCAAATTAGTTTGTTTGATTTGTGGATGAGAGTTCAACCAAATGGGTAACGAATATAAATGATATTTTGTAGCTGTGATATCGCAATGGAGTACCACATAGTGCAGTTGGTAGAGCGGCGAGGAGCAGGTTACACTGTCCTTACTGCGTAGAGCCAATCAAAATACTGTAAAAGAAGATTTTTTCGTGATGTGAAAACTTTCGCATATTTCATGCAATAAACCTCCGCGAATATATTCACACGCGAACATTCAACAATACTCAAACTCTACCGTGTATGATGGTGTTTTAGGTACACAATGCAAAGCGGCATGGCTGCAACGCGAAAATGTCCACATCGCGAACAGTTTGGAGGCTGACTAAGCGAAAAATTTAACGCGCGAAAATATTAGCTTTTACAGTACAGCTCTTATTCCGGGCATTTAGATATATTTTACGTCGCTTCTGAAGTAAACATGCTCTGTAGTGTTCTTAGACGACTTTGATTTGATAGCTACAGATTTTAGATGTTTAATATACATGCTTGGGAGTTCGAGTCCCGGCCACGTCACTTGTGTTATTTCTTTGAGCAAGATACTTTACTCCCTTGTTCTAGTCTACTCAGCTGTAAATGAGTACGTAATTAGGCAGTGATATAAATTGTAGAATGCTAGCTGAGCGCCGAAATGGCAGTACCGGTTGTATGCTCCCTAAAGAAGTTAGGAACGATATTGGCTGGTTGCTAAGGCCCTATACCTGTAACCACGGATGATAATTTGTGAACTGCTTCGAGACCATCTATATATTGCGATAAACCGGTATATAAGAACCTCGAATTATTGTTATTATGTATGTAAATACAAAACGTTTATTTGTTGCTCGTTAAAGCACAATGGAATAATAGTATCCCATATTGCTTAACTGAGAATGGTACAGAGGTATATTGAAGGAAGAGTAAGAAAATCTTAAATGACCTTCACCGATGCCATCATCATTCGAATCAAAGTAAATCTTCTCCTGTTAAACGTTGATGGCGCGTACCACACGCACGCCCGGGCGTTACCGGAAGACGAGAACAAGACTCAGCCATTATGACGATGTTTGACACCCGACGTCTGTCAGTTCACGTCTCCCGCAGTAAGTGTTCTACTGTCCTCTAACCTAAAGAGAACTCCGGGGTTTAATGTCCACAGATAAACTATCAGTAATAGGAATGACTCAGACCAGACAACAATATAGCATCATTATGTCGCGTGCCCGGATATCGTCAATATGGAATGTCAATTTTAATATCAATTCAACACGCAAAGTATAGATTTCCGGATTTCTTCCGAACGTCTTCCCGTCTATTTTGTTATCACTTTGATGTTTAGTTGTAATATGTAATTGCTATCAGTATGAGAAGTTGAGTTACATCAATTAATCAATTTCCATTAAATATTTAAAAACGGATGAATATAACGGATCATAGTTGTATGGATTTTATGTACTGCCAGTGCTACAAAAGTTATCCGCAGATCGATAGCGTCATCGTTGGTAAATTTGAATATCAAAATGGCAATTACAAGGATAAAAAACTCAAAAGGGTCGTAACAAATATTCCAAACGTCAACAACGTCGTCAACAATATTCCAAAAGTAAATAGCATCGTCACAAGTATTCCAAAATGTCAAATGTATCGTCAAACGTATTCAAAAAAGACAAAGACGTCGTCAACAGTATTGGAAAAAAGTCAAAAGCGTCGTCACTAGTATTGGAAAAAGTCAAAAGCGTCGTCACAAGCATTCAAAAAAGACCACAGCATCGTCACTAGTATTGGAAAAAAGTCAAAAGCGTCGTCACAAGCATTCAAAAAAGTCAAAAGCGTCGTCACAAGCTTTCACAAAAGACCAAAGCATCGTCACAAGCATTCAAAAAAGTCGAAAGCGTCGTCACAAGCATACAAAAAAGTCAAAAGCATCGTCACAAGCATGTGAACAAATCAAAAGCGTCGTCAAACGCATTAAAAAAAGAACAAAGTCGTCGTCACTAGCATTCCAAAACAATCAATAGCATAGTCAAAAATATTTAAAAAAAAAAAAAACACGTCAAAGATTTCGTCACAAAGATTCCAGGAAAGTCAATAGCATTGTCAAAAATATTTAAAAAAGACAAAAGCGTCAAGTATTCAAAAAATGTCAGAAGCATCGTCACATGTATTTAAAAATTAAAAACCGCCGTCACAAGAATTCCAAGACCTCAATAACGTCGTCATTAGTCTTCAAAAAGTCAAATGCATCGTAACAAATATTCCAAAATTAACAAGCGTCGTCACAAGTATTTAAAAAATAAGTCGACAGTATCGTCACAGTATTAAAAAGTCAATAGCGTCAAGCGTTTCTAAAAGAAAACACCCATTATATTTGTCGGGAACATAATCATGCTTCTCATGAAAAATCATTTTTTTTCTGAATATGTTTTTATTAAATATTTAGTATATTGAACTTTATATTTAATTTATGACATTTCAGTTTCTGTATTAAGTGTTTCCGCGAATAAACAAAAAAAATACATCAGTGTTTGTTTTCACATGTTTTCTAGTTTGAAAAGCATGGAAAGTAGAATGCTGATACTAAAACAGTTTCATAAAAAAAGTCCTTTCTGGCGTAGATTGGACTTTCATGTGGCGCACACATCTAAATATACACAACATCTTACTTCATAACAGCCCCATCGGTCGTTTCAGAACTCATATGTCAGACTTCAGTCACCTAAATACCGTGACCAAAACAGGGGATTATTTAGTTGCAAGCTGTTTACGTATATTATGAGCGGTTGCCTAGGTTACATTGTCGAGAAACGGCAGCTAATTGACTAAGCGTATAAATAAATGCCTTAAGAAGGAGAAAGTGTATTTATGTACGCGCATAAAACATATACTGAAGGTATTACTGAGACATTTTATTGAAACCCTCAACAATAAATTACCACACTAATCAACAGCCGCTGTACCACAGTAGACAGCAGAATAAAATAGTCCATAAATACAAATAATGAATTTCCAATCATCTCATGATACTGTTTTGGCCCCTGACAAACAATGCTTTTTTCAACTACAAATCCGTTTGCGTATATTTCACATTATCCGTCCCCGTTTTGATACTGTAGTTAAAGGATTTGTCTGTTTCTTTCATTTACGTATCATAGTTATTGTCGTTGTTGCTATAAGCAATGCCACAACAAGATGTCTGTCTGTCCTCAGCATATGACGTCATATGGTTCCGACACAAACGGCCTTTGGCGGCCTTACTACACCGCCTCGTGCGTGGGCAATAAAGGTAAGTCATAACACACCGGAAGTACGGAGATTGACTTGCGTTGATGAATACAGACGTGCGTCCATTTACACACACGGTCGACACACGTTATCACCACGGAACTATAAAAACAGCATCTACATCTACATACTAGACAAACTAATTTCTTATATGCCCTCATACTGGGGAATAAATCCACTTTAAGTTTGCTCCTTAACTATATTCAGTTCCCAATGGTGTGCCATTTATAAGACACCAATTACAATTACAACAGAGAATGACTATTTTAAAAGGAACAAAAGATCCCCTTCCACTCTTCCTGACTTTGCCTTCTGTCCCTTTTTTGCAAGCTCTGTTGTTCTACCAAATCTACATACAGTGACTGTTTAGCATTTTGGCGGGATGGCATTGTATGTTTTGAAAACTTGTGGCTTTTCGTTCATTTGTTGCCAGACTGTTTAAATGACAAACATACGACACTATACTGAGCGCAGTTTGTTTTACCTCAGCGATAATGCTAGTTGCACAAAAGTCAAAGTAAAAGACAAAATACTTTTGGACGTTGTATTCCACTGACTTTTCAACGCAGATTTTCGACCAGTAATAATTGTTTTTCCATTGGCAGAGATCCTTTACCTAAAATGTAGTCTATCTAAATGTAAAATGACCTTATTCTGATTCTAACTGTCCTTTACTGATCTTAGCTGTTAATAGGACGTAAAATAAAATAAGTTTGTTAATATTTCATATAAACAGTAGTTGAAAATGAAAGGCATTTGTGCTAGGATTACCACAACGACGATTCATTAGATTGAAACCTCTTGGCGCTGTATGGAAAAGAATAATGTTTGTGTTGGAGAGTGTTTAGTTAATGTGATTTGGAAAAACAATGATGTTAAACGATGAATTCATTTCTGTTTATGTATTACCGCAAAGTTTGTCCATAACTGTTTGACTGTAACACGAATGGTACGTTAATACTTCCTTACTTGATGATGATCACCCTTTTACTTACCTTACTGAATAATTAAAACAATATTATGTGACGCAATTTAACTATATTAAGTACAATAATCATCAAAATGAATCTTAAAATTTCATCAAATGTCCGTATGACCTTGTGACTGAAAAAATAGTCAAATTAGCGAGAAATATTGAAAATTTTATTCAATAACAAATCATAAAATACAAAAATATCTGTTCTTTAAACAGGGTAGCTCTATTTAAAACGGGCACAGAGTATTCTAATTTCACTGGATATATTTGTTTTCAATGCTGCTGTCTGCACATGACATATTAATCATATCTTTCAACCGAAATGCTACATCTAAACTCAGTAATGTTAATACCATCGAACCACGACTATTTCTGATGCGACGAGCACGCTATACAGTATATATATATACAAAGCTTATGTCACTTAATCATCGTGATAGCAGTAACATGATACAGCTTTACCGCTAATACCTCAGGTATACGACAGTAAAGGGGATTCTGTACGATCTGGCCAATACTAATTAGTAGCTGGATCATCTACAAAGATTAATTACGTAGTAGAAACGTGGATGGCTTTCAGCCACGGAAGTCGGCTAGTCCACATGGGCGTATATAGTACATTTTCTACTTAAAGCAGTATGCTGATAACGATTAAATAAAAAAACCCAGAGAATACCAAAGTGTCAATAAAACCATAATCCGAACTCAGAATCGATAAAACTACGGACAAGAGATACAGAGCATGCCTCGATGAGATCAAGAGGGCGACCACTTGTCCATAGTCGTCATCAAACTGCACCTCTCGAATCCATGTGCAGTACTATCACGAAAATCTCGATATCCAGAGCAAACCCTAGAAAAAAATCAAATGCGACATGTAAACATCATATGATGGAAAAGCAGGGATGTTACTGTCAAGAAAGGGGAAGTTCATGATCGGAAATTCGAAATCGTTTATCATACAGCTTAGTAGGAAATTGCCCGTGTTGGCAATATCTTAATTAAAGACCGAGGTAAGAAGCTTATGTAGGAGAGTCTGTTGTGTCTATAATCTCAAGTTAAGTAGCGCATATACGAATGACTGGTCAGCAAACTTCCTGTTGTTTATGCACAACACATCGTGAAATTGAAAGATTTGACAAGGTGTTGTTACCCGTCCTGGTAAGCCTGTCCACAAATTCAGCCTCGTATGAAAACAAAAACAAGTAAGCCCAAAGTGGGGCATAGTTAGTTCCCATTGGAATGCCAACGGTCTGTTGGAAAACCTTTCCTCCGAACTCAGCAGAGATATAAGTATTGTTAACCAGGAATTAGATCATTCGCACTATATCTTCATCACTTTATTTGAACCTAGATTTTGTTGTGTTTTTCACAAAATATGCTCCAAGATAGCTCACAACCATGTGTTTGTATCGTCGTTCACCTTTCCTGGAAAAGAAAGCTCTCGTAATGAGAGATCGAAGACGTTCTTTCAGTTTGGTATGTGGTATGGTGGAAAAATCAAATGTTTTGATGGACAAAACATTCCTGAAAAGGGGGTGCTCAAGACTGATCAGAAGATATTTTGAGTTTTTCAGAATTCACATCCCACTAATGTCACTTCTGGAGTATACAGTGTCACAATACGACTGAAGCCGCGATTTAACGGTACTAAGAATGGTAGTAAGAAGCTTTGATAATGGCTTGGTTGAGCAATGAGACGAGCAAGTGATAAAACGTTGCTTATAAGGATCCTTGTGTAGTTTAGGTATCCAATATAGCCGAGGCAGGTCAACGTCGTTATCATTAACGGGTACTTTGAATGATTGTAAAACTGATGTATGATTGGAAAGTAATTCATCTTTCGAAACACCGGTCAATGCGTAAGTAATGTTACCTTGGTTATCAAGCAGGCCAAGTTCTGTTTGCAAACAATGAATGTAATAGTGTTTGCAGACCAGGATCAGGTTGCTAGATACCGTGTCTGCAGACACAACCACATACCTATCATGTAGGTCGTCGAGTGATGTTCGAATATTGGGGTAGAGAAATATCGACTTGTGTTTAGTTTTGTATCGCAAACTGCTTATTCTTTTCTGAAAAGAGGACCTGATAAAAGGTTACCCACTCTTCAAGTAGATCCAATTCAGCAAGTTTACGTTTTGCCCATTGTCTGGCGTAATCTTCCACCGAGTCAATAAGAATCTTGAAATCCACATTCCATTTGATGGATGCGATACTACCCCCGCAGAATACCCTTTAGATTGTCGGATACAATTTATGTTTTAGCCGACCATTCTATGCATTTTGATTTTTTTCTTGTTAATTTCTTTACTTTGTAAATACAACATAGATAGCACTCGAAGTGTATGAATCATAGATTAGCTAAAGATTAGTTTATATTGGTGAACTGCTCGGGTGGCAGCATTCCGCCCTAACCAAGTTGGCAGCCGAGGTTCGATTCTCGAAGTCGTCGTAACATTCAGAAAATTCTGTATTATTCCTGTTTACACAACTGCAACAAAAAAAATCAGAGAATACCAATGCGTCAACAAAACCATAATCCGACCTCGATTTAACTAGGGGCAAAATAGGAACAAAGGATTTGGTGGAATATAAAAGGGTCTGTGATGATTGCTGTGGTATCAGGCTGTAGTATAAATGAGGTAGAACTAGTACTGTTAAAGATGCCGTTGGAAGCACGGTCCCACTATTAGATAACACAATACACATAGGGAGATAATAGCCATGCGGTATAGGACTAGTAATTAGCGCCTGATAAGACAGCTCCTGCGATTTCCCCATAATTGCTTGTTAATGTATTGATTGTACCAAAAATCGTATATCTATGTACAGTAAAGCGCTATTGAGTAGATTATGTTAGCTAGATAAGGCGCTATAACAAATGATGTTTATTGATTTTATTTTCTAGTTTCATCAACAAATCTCTGCACTTATTCGACCTACTTATTACAATGCCACCAATTCCATACAATGTTTAAGGACAACTAGAACACCGACACTTCAAGAACGTCCTCAACATGGTATGCAGCTCTTCTAGTTTAGCAGAGATGAGTCAGATGTAAAATTTGACACCTTGTTTGATACCGACCAATTTCGCTACATAATGTCAAAACAAAGTGGTAAGAAGTTAGAAAATCTAAAGTTTGACAGGGACGTTTGTTCAGGTGATACCTTGCTGGAAACTTACATTGTATCAACTTAATTCCATAATGTCATACCAGAGTTGCAATCAGTTAGGATATTTGACCTTGGAATTTGATCCGATGACCTTGAGGAACAAATGTAAAACGTGAGATTAACCTTTGATCTGATGAACGTGACGTTTGGTCAGTTATTGTTGCATAGATATAATTAGATACAGTGAGGTACAAAGGGCCTTTCCTCGGCGTACACCTTTGATTGTTTGAAAAAATCAATCACTTTTGACATCTGACCTTTCAATGAAGGTCACAATGACCTAATAACAGTGCACTACACATCGTCAGTACATTATACATGAATATAACTATAACGGTTAAAAACATTATCACCCGGATTTATTATAGAAAAGTATACTCATTTATTTATCCTTTGATATTGAAATCATGATCACAATGTCATAACGGCAGTTCACTGCACATCGGTTTTAGGTGATGCAAGTGTACTTCTGGTTTCGTCTAAATAAATCCAACCGGACAAGTTTTGAAGAACAGGAGCAGGATAAGCCAGAGCTAGAACAAACGGTACCAATACAGCGTACCTCCCTTCATTCTAAGGAAAGATATCGTTATATGAATAGTACGGTATGACTCTTAAAATGATTTCCTGAATCAAACATTAAACTGAGTGTGGTATAATCATGATTGAAACTTCAAATTAATCTAAAATGTGGTATACAACCGAAGTCGACTAACACGTAAAAAGACATGTATGTCTAGGTCAGATAAAACAGTTCATTTAAAAACTAATCAATATCATTGCATTTTATGATAACAATAAAAGTGTGTGCTGTCTCGTCCAACAAGCAAGTGTCGTTAGATGTCCGGGGTTGTGATTTGTTCTGAAGAAGTTAAAAGTGTCGATGTAGATTGTCTCTGTTGGTGATTTCCTAGTCAAACTCGAAATTCCAATACAACTTGTAGGTCTGTAATGTTTTGTCTGGTCACATTTAACATAGAAATGTGTTAGGTTCTGTCCCGTCAGGCGTAGAACTGCTGATGTAGATATGGCTGATTTCTTCATCATTTCCCTTGGGCTACGGAACTTAAATAGCGGTTTGAATTTCGATTGCTGCCTGTCATAAAAGTCATGCATGATTACCATGGCAACGATCAAAAGACAACTCAAGTTGGTTACTCACGTGTCTGGAAATGGTTTGTAAAATGTTATGTTTCTGGCCTGTTGAAGTAAATATCTAAGAAAAACGATTAAAATACTTTATTTGTTATCAGCTGAAAGGGAGGAAATTAAAATCCGTTTCGTATCAACAGAAACCATTGATTTGTTTGTAAATTCAACGAAAGACAGCTTTTACAAAACAATAAAGAATACCGAAGCGTTAAAAAAATCATAATCTAAACTAAAAATCGATTAAACTAGAGGCAAAATATGAAACAAAAAAATTTACATGGAGATCTTTGTGAAATAACAAGAGAATGAGACTAAGTGTTCCGGAAAAGTAAGCGTCCTCTGCTTCATCGACGACACCTGCCAAATAAATCTTGGGCACATCCAAGTAAATATCAAGTCCTCTCTCGAATCCCTGTGTTGTTAGTTTGTTTGTCAGCAGTCGACATCAGTTACGAAAATCACGATATCTAGAGCAAGCCCTAGAATAACGAATCAACTGCGACATGTAAACACCATAAGTTGGAGAAGCTGGGATGTTACTATCAAGAGATTGAAAGTTCACGATATGAAAATCGAAATCGTCACGTTTATCGTATATCTTAGAAGTACGCTCTCTATGTTGGTCATAGTTTATCTAGAGATCGAGGTAGATATATCTGAAAGTGAAATTATAAGATTTGACAAGGTTGTTGTTACCATTTGTTAGCCCTTCCACAAATTCAGCCTGGTACGAAAACAAAAACAGGTCAGCTAAGAGTGGGGTAGTTTGTTCCCATGGGAATGCCAACAGTCTACTGGAAAATCTTTCCTCCGAAAAATATTGTCGACCAGGAATTCAATCATCCTTACTATATCTTCTTCAGTAAACTTCATCTTAGCTTTTGTCCTGAAAATCATTATTAGTGATGTCAAATACAAACAAAACAAATAATTACTTTTCCATATGGTTAAGATATACAAGTACCAAACGGTGGCCATGAATTTCCAAACTAAGACATTGAATTTAACATAAATAAATAGACAAAGAAAGAAAAGTGAAAGGTCAACTATTTAGAGTTATCTATTTACACGACACCAAGTTTGTAGAACATTTCAGGCTAACGACCATAACTAGTAGGACAACAATGTGGTGTTTGTGGTATGGTGATGGTACATTGTGCACGTAGAACTTGTAGTACGTGGGACTTGTAGTACGTAGGACTGGTAGCACGTAGGACTGGTGGTACGTAGGACTTGTAGTACGTAGGAATGGTAGCACGTATGACTGGTGGTACGTAGGACTGGTGGTACGTAGGACTGGTGGTACGTAGGACTTTCTTCTAGTCATTTGGACACTTATTTACATAAGACCCCGGTATGAGTATTATAAGAATTAACAAGTGAGAACTATATAAATAGTATACTTCTAACAGATGAGGTGAAATACAGACATTAAATAATAATATTATATAGTTCATACATCCGGACACTAGGAAGATTATGCTACTTTGGACCACTAGCAACTATTGGTTGCCAGGTACTGACCATAAGTCGGTGGATTTTCTCCCGGTACCCCGGCTTTCCTCCACCTTCAAAACCTGGCATGTTGTTAAATGACACTGACTGTTTGTCAATAGGACGTAAAACACAAACAAACAAACAAAAATTATGCTACTGCGAGTGGAAGGAAACGCAGCGATTTTAACATTAAGCTGTGACCTTTGATCTTTGATAGAGACGGTACCTATACTTTTACATTTAACGTCTGAATGGGAAACTGACAATGGAGTACGTAATACTGTTATTTTAAACTCTTGAAAAAACCTGCCCTTTAAACGACAATGGTAATAAAGTGTTAATCAGACTGCCTAAAGAGGCTATGTGATGTCGGCCTATTGTGGTAAGACCAGGGTCTGGCTGGAGGTGTATAAGTAGGAAGTCGTGGGAGCCTTAATGTAGACACACTAAAATTGTTAGATCGTGTATTCCGACTATTTGGCGGCGGTCTAAATACCAACTTTCTGCTGTTTCGTGTTTCCTGTTTAGTCCACGGAAGTAGATACTAAACACATGGCTTTTGTGCTTTCCTGTAATCAACCGCCATTTTGTCAAGTACAATAGTCGGAAAAGAAAAGATATAATATACACATTTTCGTAGTACACGGTTTGAAATTATACAGAACTAGTTTAATTTTACTTCTAAATTCATAAATGAAAGGGGTTTTACACACCTGACCCTTCTGCTTCTACATTAGTTTAGAAATGTTTGATTCCTACCTTTTGACCCCTAACATCACTGAAAAGTCCTAGGATGACGAAACAGCTGTATGATGCAGTTTAATTCATTTTGTCGGCATACTGTTTCTATTACTAAATTTAAGAGGTGCAGCATATGTGTGTGATACGTCATCTAAAAGGCCAGGAAGTGCAGGTCTTAAATGTTAGTTTAATATTACGATATGACGTTGGTATGTTCAGACCACAAACATTGCGATATAAATTTATATTTTTTTAAGGTGTGATATCCATTAAGCTTGGGAATGAAACTTGATTCAAAATTTAATATCGATTAGGCTTGGTAATGGAACTTAATTGAGAATATGTGATATACATTATGCTTGAAAATGGAACTTAATTAAGAAAATTTCATATTTGGTTTAATTTGATTTATTTAATTTTACGTCCTATTAACTGCCAGGGTAATTTAAGCACGTGCCAGGTTTTGGAGGTGAAGGAAAGCCGGAGTACCCGGAGAAAAACCACCGACCGACGGTCAGTTTTGGCAACTGCCCCACGTAAAATTCGAAATCGAGGCCCTGAGGTGGAGAGCTAGCGGTAGAATGACGGGACACCTTAACCGCTCGACCACCGCGGCCGCGTACGCATCACATATAATGAATATGTGATGTCTATTAGGCTTGTAAAAGGAACTATATTAAGAATGTGTGATGTTTATTGAAGCTTGGAAATATAACTAGTATAGTATTAAAAATATGTGATATCGATTATGCTTGTTAAAGAACTGTATTAAGAATATATGATGTTCCTTTTGCTTGGAAATAATAGACGATTTGCCACTATGATCATGTCAGAATACCGGACCGTCTATCACTGCGACATCAAAACATCCTTTTTTGGTGATGTCGAGTTGGCGCAGTGGTAACGGCCGCAGGTATTTCTGGCTAGGCGATTTGGTGTTGGAGATCGTGAGTTCGAGGCCCGGATATGGCACGAGTCAAACAATTGTTTTCCTTCGTCATTTGTGTTTCCGTGTTATTTATCCATAAGAATGTATGATATACATACAAATTGGTAATGGAACTTTATTAAGAATATATGATATACATTAGGCTTGGTAATGTACCTTTATTAAGGATATGTTATATACATTAGGTTTGTCATAGAACTTTATTAAGAATATGTGATAAACATTAGGCTTTTCAATGGAACTTTATTAAGAATATGTGATGTACGTTAGGCTTGTCAATGGGACTTTATTAAGAATATGTGATATACATTAGGCTTTTCAATGGAACGTAATACTAAGAATATGTGATATACATTAGGTTTGTCATAGAACTTTATTAAGAATATGTGATATGCATTAGGTTTGTCATAGAACTTTATTAAGAATATGTGATATACATTAGGTTTGTCATAGAACTTTATTAAGAATATGTGATATGCATTAGGTTTGTCATAGAACTTTATTAATAATATGTAATATACATTAGGTTTGTCATAGAACTTTATTAAGAATATGTGATATGCAATAGGTTTTTCATAGAAATTTATTAAGAATATGTGATATACAATAGGTTTGTCATAGAACTTTATTAAGAATATGTGATATACATTAGGTTTGTCATAGAACTTTATTAAGAATATGTGATATACATTAGGTTTGTCATAGAACTTTATTAAAAATATATGATATGCATTAGGTTTGTCATAGAACTTTCTTAAGAATATATGATATGCATTAGGTTTGTCATAGAACTTTATTAAGAATATGTGATATACATTAGGCTTGTCAATGGGACTTTATTAAGAATATGTGATATACATTAGGCTTTTCAATGGAACGTAATACTAAGAATATGTGATATACCTTAGGTTTGTCATAGAACTTTATGAAGAATATGTGATATACATTAGGATTGTCTTAGAACTTTATTAAGATATACATTAGGGTTGTCAATGGAACTTTATTAAGAATATGTGATATCAATTAGGCTTTTCAATGTGACTTTATTAAGAATATAATTTTATGATATCCATTTGGCTTCGTAATTCAAAGTCCATATTTCCCACACACAAAAAGTGATTGTTATTTCGCAACAATACCGAACTTAACGAAATAAGCTGTTGATGTGTTGTGCACTTGTTCGAGGGGAAGTTGGAGTAAACAGAGATTAAGTACAGAACTTAGGTAAATAACATTGCATGATGTTGATACTCACCTTTCATGATCTTACATCAGAGAGTTGAATGAATTAAAAAAAATTTAAAAAAAACTTTGTTTTGATAGATCTGTTCTGTTTTTACTAATTTCAATTCAGTTTTTTCATATTAATTGTAATCAATACCACATTTTCATCTATAAACAAAGCTGTATTTTATAGTAATTTGCATGTTTATCACTTCCGAGGGATTTCACTGACACAGCCTAATGAACATCACGCCAGACTCGTGGCTTGATATTGATTTTCGCATAAGGTTTGACACAAGTAGGGAATCAGCGATATGGAATATGCCAAAAGTTATCAATTTCCTTGTTTGTTTCACACAACAGGGTCAACATTAATAAAATATAAATATCGATTTCTTCAACACTATACCCAAAATACTCTCCCTTAGTACGAGTTCGTTGGATATACTCACAAAGGTGTTGGGAGAGGCACTGCTAATGAAACTTATTACGTTTGATCTATATGTAAGATATTTAACTTTTACTGTACCAGATATACCAGAGAAGGCACGGTGGTCTTGTGGTAGGACGCCGGGCTCTTGATCGAACGGTGGCGAGTCTTGGTCACGATACATGTATGGTATCATTTAGCAAGATACTTTACTGCGCTTGCTCCAGTCTACGCAGCTGTAAATGAATACGTGGTAGGGCAGTGCGAGAAACTATTGAATGATATGGCTGTGACCGCCGAAATGGCAGCACCGGTTGTATATTCCCCATGGCTGTTTGCTAAGGCCCTATAACCGCGGATAATTTATGAAACGCTCCGAGACGACCTATAGGTTGTGATATAGCGGTATATAAGAACCTTGAGTTATCATTATTTTTATATTGGCAGCAAGCCTCAGCTAGACATGATAACAGACTTACCACTATAATCATTGTAATGCTCTTAACTATGGTGTCTGATTTCTGCCATCTCGCCTTTTCGCGTAATTTTTTACGCGAAAAGGCGAGAAAGTGAACACGAAAAGGCGCCGTTTATCCTTGGAAAAATCTCGCCTTTCGTGTTATTTTTTTGCCTTTTCGTCTTTTCGCCATTTCGTGTATCTTATAACATCATAAAATTTACGAGAAAAACCGCCGAACGCCGAGTTTTCGTGTTAAAAATTACGCGAAAAGGAGGAAAGGCGAGATGGCAGAAATCCGCAACCATACTTAACCCTTAATCATATTCCCCAAATGACATGTAAAATATTATGTAGGGTCTCGCTGGCCCTTTGTCGTGTGTTTTTTTTTTTTGTTGTGTTTTTTTTTTTTTTGAATTTTGAATTTTTTGGCATGACTGATGAGCTCTAAGACATTATGTTCAGCGTTGCATATGTGTGATCGTATTGGAAAGGTTTTTTTTTCACTGAGGCTGGATAGTATAGCAGGCATCATAGTCACTTTTCGGGGTTACATATTTGTAGAGTGATGTTTCTTTTTTACTAGATATGACCTGAATGGGCTGTAGCCTCTTCGTCCTTTTCATACACTGTAATTACGTTTCTTGACTTCTGGAGAATGAAACGTTGGTTTTGGTCCCGTAGAGGTTTTGGTCCCGTAAAAAGCGGTTGTACATGTATACTCAATTTATCCGGAATTTTCCCCTCTATCATTTCGTTTATGGATTTTCAGTCGTGTGAAATTTCTCCTTATTTATAACCATATCGAGAAGATCGGAACCTTCCCTAAGGTTAAAGTACATGTCTTTTTCAATTAAATTGCAGCTTAAACGTTGTTTATCCATTCAAATTCGATAAAATTTACATACACACGAAACAAGGGGTATTTTGACAGATGTTGGAATCGTAAAACTGGCTGGGTCTGTCAAAAACAGTGGTATTGGAAACGCTAGAAGTGCCTACCATTATCCATATACTTTTGATTCCGCGCCAAACAACCAACTATTTCCATTAAACAAAAGCCGTCTGCTTCTGTTTACATGCATACATATATAAATTACACGGCAAACGGAGTCATAAACCTGTCCTACAAAACACCATGTGTGTGTAAAAAACAAATTTGACGAGACATGGACGATTTTCCTTAACGTCTGCATGTCGTGTTAGGGAGGGGCGGAACAGTGAGCACGCGCGTCGTACATGACACCAGTCCCTCTGGCGTTGGCCAAACATACGTCAGCCGTGTATATACCCTTGTAGTGGATGTGTATAGTCACTTAAATTCAGATTCGTTCAAAGTGTGACTTTAGAATTGTGCGGTTCCGTCGAGTATTAACGGGGCTGGGGCCACAGGAGTTGGTTCCGAATTTCAAGCGGGAATTTCAAGCTCCGTTTATATAACAGACTGGTGATGTACAAAGTCTCTTTAGTAGAGCAAAGTTCTGGTTTCCAGTTCCATTATCGTTGAATGAACATATGGCTTGGATCCAACTTCGATGTTTGAATGTAGAATCGTGTAATGAAAATAGAACAAAAGTTGTTGCAGAATATTTAGGTTTTTGAAACGCAATCATCACAGAATGCAAATATACCCGCTAGATTTGTCAGTATGTGGAACTGTAACAGGAGAGGAAAAATGCACGGCCAGACCGGGGTTCGAACCCAAGACCTTCCGAACTACTCGGACGCTCAACCAGTTTAGCTATCTGGTCGCTGACGATCGAATTGATCCAGATCCGTTACATTCATCCCTCCCTTAACATAATCTTCGACCCTAAGACACACACGAGACCGTATAAAACCTGCGGGTATATTTCGTTGGGCGCCAAATGTAAAAGGAGCGGGAGATTGCACGGACAAACCGGGGTTCGAACCCGAGACCTTCCGAACGCTAGATAGACGCTCATCTAATTGAGCTAGCTAGTCGCCGACGATTGACCTGGTCCAGATCCACTACAACTGATACAGCAATATTGATATATGACAAGTATTTGTGAACTCGATCGCGCATATCGACAAAAAAGATACGTGTTTTTAAACCACGGTACGATCAATGTTTTGAACATCTGCTGTAGTCATTGTGCTACATGTATCTAAAGAATGGAGATACGCTGACAAAGATTATATCATGCCGCTCAATGATACGTGTGACAGGGTCATGTCACATATTATATACGTAACAGTAAGATGTTTAACAAGAATAGAAATATTTTCCTTGAAATTTTATATCTATATGTAACATATGACGTCTACTTTACAATGTGTCTATGTGTATAACATGTAAACAAAGCTGATTCAATGTCTATTGGAGATTATACAATACTTCCTTGTTTTTATTTAATCCTATGTTTGATCGGAAATTCGACATCACAATGGAAGGTGATATGACAAAACATTGTTAATTGACGTCATGATTAGAAAATTGACTTTTTAAATACATTTGTATTATGTAGATAGTTTTTTTAGAAGTGTACTGTAGTATAAAGTGGTCATTGGTGATATTGTTGTACAATGAAGAACCCCTATAAAATCACGCGTATCAAAATCTAGAAAAAAATATATATGTCATAAGCATGTTAAAAAGTTAACTATTCGGGCTTTACATTTGTAAAAAAAAGAGAGAGAGAAAAGGGGTTTGGGTTTAAGATAAGAATTCTGGCCTTTTCGAAAAGATGTCAGTCTACACATGAAAAGTCATCTTTATAGGAAATTAGGGGATAGTACGTTGTTTTGAGTGGCTATACTGGCGATTAGAACATGAAATTTGGTTTGAACTCGAGACCGATAGGTCGAGAGTTTAAACCAAATTTCATGTTCTATTCGCCAGTATAGACACGAAAAATAACGTACTATCCTCATTCTAACACTCATTGACAATTTTACTACGCTAACATGTTTAGATACATTGTATCTCCTTGCTACCTAGTAAAGTACTATGTGACCTGGCGGGTGACGTGTCTTTCTATAGCCAACTGACCAATCAGAAGGAAGCTTTCAAAAGTCGGTCATTTAGCCACGCCCATACATGGTACTGGCGAGCGCTTGGTCTGGATGTTGACGAGGCGGAATATTTGGATTTAGATTCTTCGTGAACGTATGTAAAGACATCCTTGGATTAACATTGACAAAATCTCTACAATTCTATGTCAGTATGCTTGCCAATATGTTCGTTTCGACAAAATCGTTTGTTAAGATCTTTTAAAATTTGTGCAAATGCACACGACACAGTCACAGTGAAATGTTTGTTTTGATTTCGGAGAGAGCTGCCTACACATGGATGGAATTAACGTTTCATGAATAAATGGAGGTAAGAACATGATATGATTACGTTTTATCCTTAATTTATTCGGCTAATACATTCAATCGGTCTTCTCTGTTCTGATGCTTACTTGGCGTACGCCTATCATGCAGTGTAATGTTCATCGATAGACGATTTCCATCACGACGCCATTTTGGTTTTTTTTAGAAACGGGGCGTGGCTTAAGCTCGATGGGAGGAGCTTGATACGATTGATCATGATTGACCATGATTCTATTTCACATTAGAACATAGTCCATATCCAATCAAAACGCGTATTACATACTTATCGTGTTAGAATGAAATTTTGACAACAGCACATCATCATGAGGGAAAATAGCTAAAAATCTAACCAGCGACGTATACACTGGATTGCAGATAATTCTGCAACCAAGTATATAGATTTTACTGTATAGAACTTTAGAAAAAACTTACTTCTTGCGGGGCTCAAATTTTGGTTAAAAATAGTGTGTGTTCTCTTTGTTGGAGGGGTGGGGTGGCTTTTTGTAATTTTTGATATTTTTCACACTTGTAATGTCACATTTACAGAAAATACTAAGTTTATACAATTCTCAGTACTTTATATATATTGTAAATATAATGTAGTTTAAATAATATATACATGTTCACATGTTATGTGTTGTGTGAAGTGATACCGGTGTATTTATATTTCTAAAACTTGGGCCTTGTGTTTCAGAATCGACCTATTCTTCTGTATTCTGCTACCATAGCGTTACGTTTATAATACACTAATACATGTAACAGGTATATGATTACTGTCCCAGTCATTAATACATTGCATTATAGAATGTCGTGGCACCCTGTTGTGTGCTGGTACGGCCATATGCAAGCCTGTACTCTTCATCCCATTTTTATTTTGAACATACCACCTCTTTTAGAAAAAGAGCTGACACCTGCTCGAAATCCCGAGTTTATAGGCGGAAATGCGGCTTTCGTGAAATGCAACAACATGCATGTATAAAGCCTTCCAATTTATCAATAGTTGATGCAGGGATTTTATCAAAATGGCGGAACAGTCTGCAGCAATGTCACGCTGTAGATAATTAAGGTTGTTCATGTTTCTTTCCAATATAAGGTGATTAGATACAAACAGCACAGACACTTGTTGCTAGACTAATAATACCCCTCGGCGTTAATCCCTAAAAGAATAACACGTCTATGGAGGGCAGGGTATTTGTACACGTGTATTACACGTGTCATTTGCGATAAACTGACTTTCGAATAATAGATGATAGCTGCCAATAGAAATATCGGCCCTAAGTTAACAAGAGGGTTGATCAGGCCTAAAAGTACACGTATAGCCTATACTGCATCTTATGTTTATAATCCGACCGCATCCAAACCCTTACTGGTCTGTCCCCAGTCCGGAGGCAAATTCAAACAGGTTGCTCAGAAAGCATCCCTATCGTTTGATGTTTTTCCCTCCTCCCTCTTCCTCCACATCCCCTCCTTAACCTCAGTACTTTCTTCCTTCTATTCCTCCGTATTCTTCTCCTATTTTTCCATATTCTCCTCTTTCTCCATACTCTCCTTCTATTCTTCCGTATTCTCCTCCTCCTCCTCCTCATATTCTTCCGTATTCTCCTCCAATTCTTCATTATTCTCCTCCTCCTATTCTTCCTTATTCTCATCCTCATTTTCCGCTGTATTCTCATCCTCGTATTCCTCCGTATTCTCATCTTCCTATTCATCCGTATTCTCATCCTCGTATTCCTCCGTGTCCTGATGCTCATTTTATTCCGTATTCTCCTCTCCTCATCTTGTCCTTCCGTATTTCCAACAGCAATTATGTCTCTTTTGCTCATTTCGTCACTAATCCAGAGATATGGATTGTACACCCCTTTTTATTTTCTTGCTTCTTAAAGCTCCTGTTTCATAGAATCTTATTAATTTGTCCCTGTGGTTTATAATTGTAGCCAAACTCAACAAATTGACAACAGCATTAACGGTTACTATGGAAACCTAACTAAAAACGCAGTTTTAAGGATTGGTCTTGTCTTCTCTCTCAAGTCACCATAATAATCATGTACAGCCATGCACCTTTTATAGCTGTTTGTGACAAAGTCGATGATCACCATCAATTTGTAATACACAAGGGTTAACGAGGTACCGGAAGTAATGTATATTGAACTTACCTGCTTAGAGAGCCACACCTTGTTAAACAGAACACATATACTTCGGAAACCTGGCCATATTGACAACAAGATTTTAGGCTATGTCAATATCTTTTTTGAAAGTTGGCATTGTGGAGAACCAATTTGCCTATCACCAACGAGTCAGTGGTTCGACTCCTCGGCCAAAGTTGAAAGGGTATTGGGGCCCGGCCACGTGGTATTTTTCCGATTTTGCATCAATGGTAATACATGTTTATGACGACAGTTAGTTTTCGTGTTAAATTAACACCAATCCCGCTGTTGACTTCTTTGATGAAAATGATTAATCAAGCGTTGTTTGTAAAGGATCTTCATGGAATCAATTGTGCATGCCTGTCTCGATAAAAAGATATGCTTTTCTTTTTCACACAATTATATACATACATCACTATGTAAGTGCGGTTTTGGATCAGGTTCACACATGTACATTAGGTAATTTTTTTAAATATCTTGGACAACGAGTTGAAAGCAAGACAATCCAATAGTTAAATATAACACACAAAGGATGTTCCGGATGAAGAATTGCATTAGTGCCGAAAGTGCGTATAATTTTTGTGGTTGTGAGCCAGACTATAACATTTGTACTTTGTTTGATGCCTACCAACCTTTTTGCAATAATGTATATGTGCTTTGATGCGCAGAAACAGGCGAGTAACATACACGGATAGACAATTACTGCTTTACCCCACCGCCAAAATTGAGGAATGTGAATAATTATCTACATTTCGTATATACTCCTTGATACCGTCTTCCTTCAGCATAATAAACTCAGTATCATGGGTTATCAGTATGATACTACATAATAAGAAGTTTATATCAACTTGGGAATGATTATTTTATTTTATTTTATTTATTTTTTTTATTTTGCTTTAGAAAACGTTCTTTCTCATAAGAAACCCTGCTCGCACCAGATGATACTCTAAACCGGAAGCAGTGTTAAGGACTCACACAACTAAATAATTTACTATATGTTATTACTAAGCTTTCGAGCTAATAACTTTAATATTTGAAGTACAACACTTGTGAAAACTGCCTAAATTCACAGATACATACATGACAAAGGCTTCAAGTGGCATTTAATGAGGAGTTTACTGGCATATTAGCTTGCTACAGGCGTCTGCTTCGGACAACCGGAAATTTACATGTCAAACCAGTGAAATGGGACGGGAACACCCTCTGACTTTTGACCCCATATCAATCCGCCATCACATATCAAAATCTACCAAAAGTATATATTTTTGTAAAGTTAAATATCTACAGATTTCATTCAATGCAGAATAGGTCAACAATTACCTATTTAAATTACCCAGAATCACTGTACTTAGCCGGAATGAATTTTCAGTAGGGACTACAAACGTATGAAACACTTCGTGATAGGCTGATTTAGTTGTGTGAGTCCTTAACACTAAGAAAATCCGCGTAAGAAAATAGTCCGTCATAAACAAATCTTTATGTGTGAGGCTAGCAACACCCTTTAGAGCATATTTGTTAATTTAAAACTGTTTATAAATATATGTTTAGATTCGTTTGCGTTTATCACAAAGAACCTCGATCATCATTGAGCCTACTTGTAGGTTGAACGCCGTGGTATTTAGTTTAGTAAGCAATATATAGATGAAAGGATTTTCGGGATTATGGTATTTAGTTACGCTAGCTTTATATAAACAAAATGATTTTTCGGGACTGTGGTATTCAGTCAATTTAGCAGTATATAGATAAAAGGTTTATCGGGATTGTGATATTTAGTGAAGTTAGCATTATATAAATGAAATGATTTTTCGTGATTGCGGTTTTTAATTGAGGTAGCAGTATATAGATGAATTGATTTGTTTGGGGACTATGTTATTTAGTTGGATAGAGTTATATAGATGACAGGATTTTTTGGGATTGTGGTATTTAATTGAGGTAGCAGTATATAGATGAAATTATTTTTCGGGAAAATCGTGAAAAATAATTTTGAGGCGCCCAAGCGAAGCTCTTGAATGATGACACATGCGTGCGAAAACAAAGTTGTTTCCACTTGTTGCGACCATTTGTCTATGCTTTTTTGGCCGGAAATAGCCCTCCTGTGGGGGAAACCGGAAACACGTCACCGATTACGTTACGTCATGCTATTACGTTACGTTACACTTAGCCTTCATCGTTGATTTCCGGAATATCTTTCAGCTGATGTTTGTTGCATTTATCACTGTCGTTGAGAAGCTATTTCAGACTTTCAATTATGGAAGTTTATCTCTTTCTGAACCAGTACATAAATGATTCTCAGGCAATATAACAGATTTTTTTTCAGGTTCAGAAAGATGTTTTAATTACCCAGCTTTTTTTTTTGGAAGGATGCCAGGGTTGGGGTGCCCTGGGATCATCCCTCTTACATCATGTAACCCCACACAGGGGGCCTCTTTCCCTTCATTCACTCTTCCTCCTGCATTTATTCTCTCGAACTTCAACTCATTTATTCTTTCATTCTCTTTCGTTCCAATAATAACAACAACACAAAAATATATTTTAATTTAAGTCAGGCATTTTTCATTATTTTTAGATAAACTAGAATTGTATATAAAGTTGTTTAAGAAATCTATCGCTTGAAAAATTGTGTCGGTTATTACTTATATTTGATATAAGAGATTAAGAGATTTTCTAAAGCTACGCTCTGCTAAGGCTTTGCCTTTGTCATATTATTTAAGTGTTGCTCAGGCAAATGTTCTTATTTTAAACATCACGTGATGTTAGGTATGTTCTGTAATACCATGTTTGTAACTCGAGTATCCTTTTAACTCGAAGATCTGTTTAACTCGAGGATCTGTTTAACATGAATATCTGTTTAACTCGAGGATCTGTTTAACTCGAGAACTTTTTAACTCGAGGATCTGTTTAACTCGAGGATCTGTTTAACTCGAGAAACTGTTTAACCCGAGGATCTGTTTAACTCGAGGATCTGTTTAACTCGAGGATCTGTTTAACTCGAGAAACTGTTTAACCCGAGGATCTGTTTAACTCGAGGATCTGTTTATCTCGAGGATTTGTTTAACTCGAGGATCTGTTTAACTCGAGAATCTGTTTAACTCGAGGATCTGATCTGTTTAACTCGAGGATCTGTTTAACTCGAGGATCTGTTTAACTCGAGGATCTGTTTATCTCGAGGATTTGTTTAACTCGAGGATCTGTTTAACTCGAGAAACTGTTTAACTCGAGGATTTGTTTAACTCGAGGATCTGTTTATCTCGAGGATTTGTTTAACTCGAGGATCTGTTTAACTCGAGGATCTGTTTAACTCGAGGATTTGTTTAACTCGAAGATCTGATAAACTCGAGGATCTGTTTAACTCGATGATCTGTTTAACTCGAGGATCTGTTTAATCCGAGGATCTGTTTAACTCGAGGATCTGTTTACTCGAGGATCTGTTTAACTCGAGGATCTGTTTAACCCGAGGATCTGTTTAACTCGAGGATCTGTTTAACCCGAGGATCCGTTTAACTCGAGGATTTGTTTAACTCGAGGATCTGTTTAACTCGAGGATTTGTTTAACTCGAGGATCTGTTTAACTCAAGGATCTGTTTAAGGGCCCTGGGAATAAGTCACTACTTCACCATTATTATTGCAGGGAACCGGATTGAATGATATTGATCTCTTGACAGGGAGCTTCGTTTTCATTTTATGGTGCCATATTTCCCCCATCCTGGATCTCTCTAGAAAACCAATTAAGAGCACAGGCACAAATGAGTTCCGAGTAACAAGCATATTGCAACATTTTGGAGTCGGACCGGGCAGACTTTTTGTCCTAAAGAATAACGCTCTAGAAAGTAGATGATATAAATGAAGATGGTCAACGTTTCTATAAATAGAAATTATTATCATCGATGATGAACTGTAAATGACTTTTTAAATCACAGACGAAGGTTACTGTTGATTAGTTTCTGGTACTTTGGAGCAAACATGTATGTATGCCTGGAAACGCGACAAAGGCATTCACGCCTGCCAGAAACGGTCTGGGTTAAAATCGGTTCAATGTGTATCAATTAACATTCCTAAACGCTTAATGAAATTACGTTCAAAACTCCTCGTTTCTAAAAAGTTTGTATTTCAGTTTCTAACTAGTGTCTGGGCATGTTATACGCATGTTCTATTTATAGTAACAGTGGCATTGACCTTGTCAGATCTATTTCAATGTTGTTAAAAACAGTAGTTTCCTCGGTATAGGTGGCGCCACCGTAGTGTCACAATAAAGTGCAACGCTACACGTTCAATCATCTCACCGGGAATGGTGAAGGAGAAAGATTCCGAGTTTTTCTCATTTATTTAAATGGAAAGTGTTGTAATTATTTTCGGATTGACACAATATTTCAAAGCCTATTTCCAGGAGATTTATGAAATGTGATTTGTGTCAGATCAATAACGACGAATCTCCGTAGAGAGACGATATGCTGAAAGAAATCCCGACCAAGGCAACATATGATGAGCTGGGTGTATTATAGCATATCAAGTCTGGATTGAATCCACATCAATCACAGAGAGGTCGGCGATTATTGTTTGAATATTGTTTTCTTGTTTAGGCTCACCAGGTGAACTTATGTGATAGTTGGGCATCCGTCGTTCATCCTCTTTCAAGAAGTTTTCTGCAAACCAAATAGATCAAGGTGGCAGAAGATGCTTTCTCTTCCGAAACACAAGGTCTTATTCTCTTGTACTTTTACGAGGGTCTCCCGTGAAAATCTTTCCTTTATTCCTATTTTGACTCTAGTTAAATCGATTTTGAGTTCGGATTATGGTTTTGTATTATGGTATTTTTCTGATGTTTACAAGTTTTGTTACCAAAAAGAGACAAAAAGTATTTGAACTGTTGTCGCTTAACTTTAAGGCTTTAAAGTTAAATTGTTGTTGAAGTTGATTCGTTATTCCATCGCTTACTCTGAAGTTCGAGATTTTCCTGATAGATGTAGGCTGCTGACGAACAAACTTACGACACAGGTATTCGAGAGATGCAGGTTGATGGGGACTATGAGCAATATTCTGTACCCTTGTATGATATAAAGATGGACATTTTGAATATGCTCATTTGTATATCTGCTTGTTGCTTTTTAAATTTACCATTACTATTTCAACTGCCTCCATGTAAATACTTCCTTTGTATCATATTTTACCCCTTGTTTGATCGAATTTGAGTCCTGATTCTAGTTTTGATGACGCTTTGTATTCTTTGATTATGAACAGAACATACTATCATTTGCAGCTTTCAAGTTACAGCGGTTATAGGCTTGAAGGAAAAAGCTATTTGAAATAGTTAAAATGAACAACCTTAACCATTGTGCACGATAATTTTGGTCAAATGTTTCAAATGATTTATAACTTCAAGTAGTCAAGAGGTACGGTGTTTTGTTTGTTACATACTATTGTATAGGGCTATACAATTTGTTTAAATGAATGATATTGACCGAGTGATCATATTTGCTGAAATGAATGACAAAATATCTTAAAACTGATTATTTCATAAACGTCTGTCAAGAAAATCTGGTTTGAAGCAGGTCGCATGCATGGTTATAATGATATTGGTTATACCAATGTTGCTTCTTTGATCAAAGTCACTAGAGTCAAACAATATAGGACCTTGAAACAAAAGTTCTTAATACATGTAAACAAGAGACCAAGGCAGATGCTATTCATCAATAGGGCTTCATGTTTAATAATGATGCAACCGATTCGCGTTCTCATCGGCATGCAATGTTTAAAGACCTTGGTAATTTGTTTTTTAATAACTCATTGTTTTGTGTATAAAAGTAATCCTTAAATCGGCATTTGCGGAACTGTCCTAAAAGCATGTTTATAAAATCGGCGCCAGTATGAAATCGAAGTCATTTGAGCGTTTAGCGTAAGGGCATTTTCTAGGTTATCCAAATCGAAGTAACAAAGCTCTCATTGAGAAAGGTCAATCTACGTCGTCATAGGTAAATTATTTGAATGCCTATATACATAAAAATGTAATGCTTTCATAGTCTAATTTGTGTTTTTTTTTTTCAATCTGTAAATTGAAAAAGAGAAGTATAAATCAGTATGTAAATACTGATATGCTTATAAAGATTCAGAATCTGAATGTAACAGACTAGGTGAAAACCACAGGGCTTGATGGAGGTTCTATCCGATGGAATTCATATAAATTACAAGGCGCTAATCAGGCTTATTGATGGGATATCGGGGCCCGCGGAGAGGTTAAGGTGTCCCGACATTCTACCACTAGCCCTCCGCCTCTGTGTTGCGAGTTCCAAACCCACGTGGGGCAGTTGCCAGATACAGGCCGTAAATCAGTGTTTTTCTCTGGGTACTCAGGTTTTCCTCCACCTCCAAAACCTGACATGCCCTTAAATGGTCCTGGCTGTTAATAAGACGTAAAACAAAATAACCCAAACCAAACCAAACTCAATTGGATATCGTAAGGATTGCAAAGTATAAAAAGGTATCTTTTTCAAAAATAAGATAATCTGTTTGTACGTTATATATCTGCTTTAATGTATTACAACTGGCGTTGTAAACCTGTTTATAATGTTAATACAGTGGTGTTTACACAACATAAGGAGTCTTCTACTGCCATTTTAAATAACTATATTACAGATGAACACATTGAAGGTAACACTCGATATATTCCTTTCCAGCAGCACATGTGGCCATTTCTCTCCCCTATCGATTACGACAATGCCTATGATACTTCAATTAATGTGATGACCACACCGCACCGACAGTGAATGCTGTACGTATATGTGTAATTATTGTGGTGTGATTAACAACAACACATGGACAAAGCCAAAACCGGAAAAAGAGTAATAAAATCATGGTCAGCAAGGCACACAACGAGCGGAGCAAATTAATACAATAGAATCAAGCTCTCCAGGGACCTAGATTGCACGGACTAGTCACACTCTCTGTCATTGATGATAGGTATCCGTATCACATTGTATTAATTGTAAGTGGCAGAATGATGACATTATTTCGCTGTTAATAAGAAGTTGCCACATTGTCGTGTGGCGGCAACTTCATAGCACATACAGGATCATCGTGACCCTTTAATGATGTTATCCTAATGACTGAAACGGTGCTTAAATCGCACACGTTCTCGGACTTATAATTGCAACCGTAGGGATATATTGATACACTTACAGAACTAGTACCATATGAGAGTATAATCGGACGCACAGTTTATATCAACGGGTGCTGACTCCACTAGGATCAGAAAGTTAATCCCCCTAGCAGACCATCATTCATATCTAGACATTGATTTTACCCGTTAACTCATGACCTAGGGAGACATAATGTTAGTCGCTGTTGGAATCCACGCCTAATTGATGGAAAGACTTGGGATTACGCCAATATTTCCAATTTGCAATTGAAATTAATGTTCAATTATAAATCGTGATTAGAAACATGTGATTGCGTTGCTTCCTGTACACAGAGTGTCAGCTATAGTTTCAAGCATTGTCAGTGGTGTTTGTTTGAAAACCTGAACTTTGATGAATTCAGTGCACACTACAAATATGCACGAAAAGGAATATATTAAAACCAAGGAGTCGCTTTAAGAGGTAAGATAAATCTTTGAGTAGGCCACTTTTGTTTTGAAGAAGAAATATTTATAGTCAACCCTTCTTCAACACCATTTTTACTCCCCCTACATCTTAACTCTGTCGATCTGATCTGTTAAAGTTTCTATAATTTGACAAACAAAAACACGTTTTAAGTTTCAAAATTTGAATCTCATAGCTACAGAGTTCATTTTAGTGCTTCTTTTTTTTCAATTCAGATTTTTGTGGACATGTTCACAATTATATTAAAACCAAAATTAGATTTTGAAAGATGCTTTAAGCTTTGAATTCATGTTCAGGTCATGTGTTTGTAAAGAAAGCGACGATAAGTTATAATACCCTGTGCCTAATCCAACGTTAGTTTTACGTGGCAAAATAATCAGAGAATACCAAAACGTCAACAAAACCATAATCCGAACTCAAAATCTATTAAACTAGGGGGAATATAGGAACAAAGGAAATATTTACATAGAGACTCTCGTAAAAGCACAAGAGAATACGACCAGGTGTTCCGGAAGAGTAAGCGTCTTCTTCTTCATCGAAGACACCCGCCATGTAAATCTTTGTCACATCCAAGTAAGGATCAATCCTCAAAATGAGAACCCAGTCATCATTGTCATCACAACAAGTAAACACACTAACAAGAAAACTCAAAAACGTCCATCATGATGTTTTAAATTTAGAGTATTATGTTTGTTTTGGCATTTGACTTTGTATCTCCTCCTCACACGCATAAGGTTGATATTTATCGGGGTTGGGAAGCCCGGGGCTCTTTTCCTGCATAGAAAAGGCCTTCACAAGAGGCATTTCTTAATTTTGTCACAAATATCAAACATTTCCAAAACAATGTTAACAAGGAGAGGTGGCGCGACAGTATTTACACTCTTTTCACATCATAGTTTACATTCATGGCAGAACGTGGAACAAATGGATGCAAGATATAATTTTAATTAATTTAATATCAATCAAATCTGATATCAGTTTGTTATGTTCTTTCATTCCGCCTTCATTCCCTATCCATCTTGTCTATAATTCCAGTTATTGTGTCTGTCATCAAGAACTTAATACATTTTACTTCGCATACAACTTCTGGAATTGTTGGTATATTTTATGATATCTCAGCTCTCACTTTGAGGACGTGACTTTTACTTGGATCTGACCTAGATTTACATGGCGGGTGTTGTCGTTGAAGCAGAAGACGCTTACTCTTACGGATTATATGGTCTTAATCTCTTGCTACTTTTTTGTAGTGCTTGCTCTGAATATCGAGATTTTCGTGATATAACTGCTGACGAACAAATTTACTGCGCAGGGATTCAAGAAAGCAGGTTGATGAAGACTATGGGCAAGTTTTATGATCGCCATCTTGATCTCATCGAGAAATATTCTGTATCTTTGTGTGATTTGAAGATGGATGGTTTTGAGTTTGCTTATTAGTGTGTTCACTTGTTGTGATTAGTAATGATGACTCGGTTCTCATTTTGAGGATTGATGCTCACTTGGATTTGCGATTTACATGGAGGGTGTCGTCGATGAAGAAGACGCTTACACTTCCGGAACACCTGGTCTTATTATCTTGTACTTTTACTAGAATGGGGGTTAGCAAAGGTTTTGTGACCCGTCCTGATTACCCTTCGACAAATTTAGCCTCGTATGAAAGCAAAAACGAGTCAGCCGAAAGTGGGGCACAGCTTGTTCCCATTGGAATGCCAACAATCTGTTTGAAAATCTGTCCACCGAACTCAACAAAGATATTGTCAATCAGGAATTCAACCATTCGTACTCTATCTTCATCTGTTTATTTGAGCATAACATTTATTGTGTTTTTCACAGTATACTCCAAGATAACTCACAACCATGTATTTGTATCGTGGTTCACTTGTCCTGGAAAAGAAAGCTCTCATAATGAGAGATCGAAGACGTTCTTTCAGTTTGGTATGTGATATTGTGGAAAAATCAAATGATTTGATAGACAAAACATTTTTTTGAGAAGGGGTGCTTAAGACTGATCAGAAGATATTTTGAGTTTTTCAGAGTTTAAAAAAAAATATTTTGTAGAATTTTGGAAGAATATTAAAGTAAGTACATATTTCAATGTCTTGACACATTATGTATCTGTCGCATTGTCGCGGCGAGTAACATGTATATAAAGTCGTGCTTGAAATATCATTGGTTTCATGAAAACCATTTCTCTGACTATGTTCCCGATAGAAATTGGAACGATGTATGTGTGAATCAAAGCCTGTTACAACTTAACGACAATTTAACGATATTCACACTGATACAAACTATGCGTACACCTATGGCAATCTAATAATACATAATTATATGGTACATATCGGTCAAATACATAAACATACTGAATCACGCAGCCATCGCAGCCACCGATAAAACCAATAGTTCACGAGAAGTGCAAAGGTCTTATTTTTAAGCTCTTCGCATTGTGTGAACTGGGCGTAATGCGATTTCATTAAATGCACTCGTTTGACGAGTTTTCCTCGTCAGAAAATGCTTTAAGAGTTAAAACAGTTTTGAAGATTTGGAATAAGAACAGATGTTTGAACCGAGTCATTGTAAATCACAACAAGTAAGCAAACCAATAAGCAAATTCAAAAACGTCCATCTTCATATCACACAAAGATGCAGAATATTTGTCGATGAGATCAAGATGGCATACCTCATGCATGTATCGTTTGGAAAGTGACGCGGTTCATTATATACACATTTTCGTAGTAAGATTCGAAATTAAACAGTACTAATTTATTATTTCTTCTATATTTATAAATTAAAGGGGTTATACGCACCTGACCCTTCTGATACTATATTAGTTTAGAACACTTTTGATTCCTACATTTTGGCCCCTAGCATAACTGAATAGTCCTGGAAGGACGAAACAGCTGTATGATGCAGTTAAATTCATTTTTTCGACATGCTATATCTATTTCCAAATTTAAAAGATGCATCATGGGTGTGTTACGTCATCTTCCAAACACGACGCTTGAAATATTCTACATATTAAGGCAGGAAATACAAATACAGAATAAAGTGTCTTTCCTCTAGTTGTTATGATACCCGCGGGGATATATGTCGACCTGTTTCCCGCTACATGTAACACCACAGTTTCTGTGGCTCATGACTCTGTCCGATTTCCACGCAGATAGGACCAATGCTACTGCTAGCTTGTTAAGTTAATTGATTGACGGGTTGGATCCTAGATGGATCGCTCAGAATGATTAATGGTCCAACTTATATATCAAAATTAGTAAACATAACTAGCGATTGGACATCAATGTTCTGCTGGCTTTTAGCTGGCTCGTTCTGGTGCTGTGTGCTGATTTCCGTGTCTTATCATCAGCGAACATGTTTTAATTTGTCTGCATCACGCGTATTCAATGTTTGTTTTATTGTCTTTCCAGTGATAGACTATAACAATAACAACATGCCACAGCCCCAGGAGGACTTTAAAACATATCCTCTGATTGGTCGAGACAAAATCAATGCGTTATTGATAAAATAGTTTGTTTTTGTCTTTTTGGGAGTTTTTTTGTAAATAGAAAGAAGCATTTTTTCTGTTATAAAAGTTTTCCCCTTTGGTTTTGAAGTTACAGGATGCAGATTGCAGTAGATTATCAATTATCGTGATCGACCTTTACCGAATTGCACTCTTTATACCAACTTTGTCTGTGTGTAGAACGTTTATCGGTTTACTTATCGATAGACCATATTCTTATCTGGACCGATCCTTTATTACAGTTTACACCCACGCAAATCTAGCACAAACGCCATGTTTCTCAATCTATCTAAAGTACACATTAATTACAGTGAAAGTTGATATTTTCGCGGGTGGAATATTTCGCTTAGTCAGCCTCTCAACTGTTCAAGATATGGAAATGTCCGCGCTGTCAGTCATGTTTTTTTTCATTGTGTGTCTGAAATACTATTAGACACTTTAGCGTTTGAGTGATGTTAAATATGTTTGCGTGTGGATATATATTCGCGGAGATTTAAAATATTCATTTCAACAAATTTTATTTCAAAAAGAAAAAGGATCGAACAACAGGCATAGCCTATATTAGTTCTCTCCAAATAGTAACAATAAGTATAAACACAATATCTGATGAGATATAAACTGAAGTAAGGTCAACTTTCAAGTATATTCATTTGATTTACTTTTATTATAGTTAATGTTATTCATTTAATTATTTTTTGTTCAGAAAAAGGTAAACCCTGCATTCATGACTGGTATCCTTCCACTTATGGGATACAGACCAGAAAAAGGCCATGGCAGCAAATAGCCGCTGATCATCCACCCATAGGTTGTATGTACCAGCCATGAATACAGCATTTAAAGTTAAATATATATGAGATTTAAGGAAAGCAATATTTTGAAGATATATAGCTAACAGAGTTGCACTAATTTACATATGTGAAATCATTCAATCTTAAATGAAGATACCATTGATTATTGAGCGATATATGTAATGTTTAAATAACAGTATTGTGTAACTAGAAATATGCAATTAGCATTACTCCGCTGAACTATGGTTGTCCTTACGAGTATATGATAGTCGTTACATAATATAATACATAAAATACAAAAGATACCTATATCGGATATAAAGTTGGTGGATAATTTATTAAGGGGGTTGTGAGAGTGCGAGGGAGCATCTTAGGGTAAGAAAGATGTATATTGCTACATGGTAAGTGATAAAAAGAAAAACAAGTAAACAAATAACCATATTAACAAATATACATGTATACAACTTTGAGAGTTAAAGTGTATTTGTAGCTCTGATATATTCTGCAGTTGCCTCAAAGATCGATATATGTTTTTGATCATCACAATCACCACAACCTGATAAAAGAATATCCAAGTTGAATTGGTTGTGATCAACATCAAATAGGATTTCTTTAAGAATATCACGGGGGGCATCAAATTTTCTACAGGGAAAAAAGTAATGATGGATAAATTCCTTTTCGTTCCCACATGAACATGCCGATTAGTCAAGAAGATGATCTTTGTTTATATCATGGTTTAAACTACTTGCAAAATTTTGGAGTTGACACCGTATAATGTTATATTTAAAAATACCTGCAATTAGTAATCGAATACTATTTTGCATTCTTTGTACGGGAGTTGTATGGTTTGAAAGACATTGAAGAAATGTATATATAAGCAAATGTTGTATAAAACAAGAAGGGGAACATAGTATTCCTAGCAATATAACAAAATTGAAAAACTAATGTCATGTTTTAAATGTGCATAAAAAGAAGCATGTTCTTTCGCTTTTTTAATCAAAATATGATATTTTCCAACCAATTGATTATTTTGCTACCGTTCTTGCACACTTGTAAAAGATGGACTTATTCTGCTGACCCTCATTGAGTGGTATCGTCGGAAGGGATACCTTTCTGGGAAAATTGGGTAATTTCTAGGATCTGTCTGGCTAGATCTGCTAGTAACAGGGCACTAGTCCCGGTATGTTGAGAGTCCTGGTTATGTCCCGGTGTGTAATCACTAACAATGGCTGGCCTAATCACTCAATGAATATTTCCATAGCTAACAAGCTGCAGTTACCTAACCAATAATCACCTCCCAGATAACTCCAAGGTAACATCGACATTTCTGTGGCTGCCAATCTGCATATGGGGAAATCTCTGTTTCTCTAACCTTCATCTGGAATTTGATGATGAATAGTGGAGTAGGATAAGTGTGGGAGGGTGGGGGTGGTGAGGGAAATAAAGGGGTTTGGGGGAGGGGGCAATTGTAATGTGAATGAATATACACCATATATGTTTATCTACATCCTTAATAGAATAATTGTCTGAACAAAATAATTCTGAGGCTGGTGATTTGTAGTTTAGACTGTAAAGGGGTTGTAGGGAGTTTTCGTTCATTCAGAGAATTGTTGACAATTTGAAGTCTTTTCCAGAACATGTAGTTGAAGCACCAACCTTTTAATCAGTTTTGAAATTAGAAATTTTGGAGTTGACACCGTATAATGTTATATTTAAAAATACCTGCAATTAGTAATCGAATACTATTTTGCATTCTTTGTACGGGAGTTGTATGGTTTGAAAGACATTGAAGAAATGTATATATAAGCAAATGTTGTATAAAACAAGAAGGGGAACATAGTATTCCTAGCAATATAACAAAATTGAAAAACTAATGTCATGTTTTAAATGTGCATAAAAAGAATCATGTTCTTTCGCTTTTTTAATCAAAATATGATATTTTCCAACCAATTGATTATTTTGCTACCGTTCTTGCACACTTGTAAAAGATGGACTTATTCTGCTGACCCTCATTGAGTGGTATCGTCGGAAGGGATACCTTTCTGGGAAAATTGGGTAATTTCTAGGATCTGTCTGGCTAGATCTGCTAGTAACAGGGCACTAGTCCCGGTATGTTGAGAGTCCTGGTTATGTCCCGGTGTGTAATCACTAACAATGGCTGGCCTAATCACTCAATGAATATTTCCATAGCTAACAAGCTGCAGTTACCTAACCAATAATCACCTCCCAGATAACTCCAAAGTAACATCGACATTTCTGTGGCTGCCAATCTGCATATGGGGAAATCTCTGTTTCTCTAACCTTCATCTGGAATTTGATGATGAATAGTGGAGTAGGATAAGTGTGGGAGGGTGGGGGTGGTGAGGGAAATAAAGGGGTTTGGGGGAGGGGGCAATTGTAATGTGAATGAATATACACCATATATGTTTATCTACATCCTTAATAGAATAATTGTCTGAACAAAATAATTCTGAGGCTGGTGATTTGTAGTTTAGACTGTAAAGGGGTTGTAGGGAGTTTTCGTTCATTCAGAGAATTGTTGACAATTTGAAGTCTTTTCCAGAACATGTAGTTGAAGCACCAACCTTTTAATCAGTTTTGAAATTAGAAATTTTGGAGTAACGTCACAACATAAACACTGTTCTATTTTTGTTTAATATTATATGGACTATGATCTGAATAGAGAGGCAATTAATACCTACGTTCAGAACAAAGTATGTTAAGATATGTTATTGTCTTTATGACGTCAATTCAATAATCACGTCGTGATTATATTTTTCTTATATTTAAAAGGGAAAAAAATCATTAAGGTGTTATAACTCAGGGGTGACTTTCTGTAATAGATGGGGCGAGGGGTTCTTTAAAATGTCAAAACGGTGGCATTTCTGAAGGCAATTGTCGTCAAAATCAAAGTCGTTTATGAAGGTAGTTCTTCGTAACGTCTGTAGCTGTTCATTAGTTTTACCTGTGTAGCGATGTAGCTGGTGATTACTGTTATCTAGGGATTTATAATTAATGTTCTGACCATCACAAGGTCATCACACAACTATAGACAAAACATCATCTTGTTTCCTGCTCCCTCGAGAGTCCGCCAGACGAGACTGATTAAAATTCTCATGCTTTGTGTGTTATATTGTCAATGAAAACGCAGAATTAATTCAGCTAGTAACGAACTCTCAGTATGACCAGGTTTAGATAGTAACGAACTGTCACTATCACCAGGTTAAGCTAGTAACAAACTGTCACCATGACCAGGGTTAGCTAGCAACGAATTGCCATTATGACAAGATTTAGCTAGTAACTAACTGTCACTATTACCAGGTTTAGATATAGGCAAGATGGTCTTGTTTTGTTCGATATTTGCCTCGCCATTTTGTTGAGATTCCTAGAACAAATTAACAAACATGTTAATTCCTACTAAAAGTAGCATGTGTGCAGAACGCAGTGGAACACATCGAAATAATTCCTTCCCATACATTAGAGGCCGTCTAAGTGTTGGTGTCAGATTTAAAACCGATTCGACTTTGGAGGAAAGCGGTATTGATTGGAACATTTAGAGTGTGTTTTATCCTCCCAGGGGATGTAACTCTATTTGCTATTTGTCAAAAACAGAGTCGTAACACGAGGAGTCAAGCTTGAGTGCAATTCATGTCGTCTTAGTAACAATACCAGACAACACAGCATCATTGCCGGGGTTGATTAAGATAATTGAAGGATGGTGACTCTTCGGCGATAAACGATTACTATTATGTCGGCTTCATTAGGTGAGCGAAGCGCGAGCTACAGACGCCTGAGTAGATGATGCACTAGCACACAACATGTGAATACGATATGCTATAATTCTGTTTGAAGCACATAGTTTGTTAACAAATTCAAATTTAAACGTCAAGCCGGAATACTTTGTAACACTGACATAAAACATGTCTGTGAATTTGCCAAACGAGCCAGAGGAAATCCCGGGACTATTTCTCAATCAAAATGAAAGGCCCATCGTATATCAGCTACATCGTACAGCTTCCATAGACGATAGGAATAACAAACATGCCGTCCATGTTTCTCATGTTCCTATATACTCACCTTAACAAATCAAAGATGACGTAACACACACATGCTGCACCTTTTAAATAGTAATAGATACAGTATGCCAAAAAAATGAATTCAATTGTATCATACAGCTGTTTCGTCCTTCTACTGCTAGGAATGGTTTCCGGGTGATGCCGTGGAAACAGGAACTCACGAATCAAATTTCATAATAAATAATAACAAACATAAAAACGAAACGAAACAAAAAAGAGCAAAATATCAGCTGGATGTCATTATTGATAAAATTGTAAACAATTTATCTGTGTAACAGTAAGTTGATTGAGATGCATTAAGTGGTCTTTAGCCGAAATAAGTCGTTTTCCCGTAGAGGATAAATTTTCATCAACAGCCCATCACTTCAAACCCTATCCAGAGTTTTTAAGATATTGCAAACTAAAAGAACGTTTTCATTTTTTTCCAAAACATCACATATTTTAGATACAGTATAATTGATAGTTTTTATATCTATAGATATACCTAAATAGATGACGTAACACAAACATATGCTGCACCTTTTAAATTTAGTAATAGATATACAGTATGCCGAACACATTAATTAAACTGTATCATACAGCTGTTTCGTCCTCCTAGGACTCTTCAGTAATGCTAGGGGCCAAAAGGCGGGAATCGAAATAAGGATGTCCTTATTTACATGTAAATACTATTTTCATGCTATTTTCGAGACCATGTGGAAATGGTTTACATACACATGCTTAAATACTTCCGATGACAACATCCTTTGTGCTACTAATTGTATATTTTCCTTATTCAACATTCATTATATTTCGCCTCCGCATAGTATTATGAACTGACCACTAACCGCTAGACATTTAGCATGGCTGCAACGCTCAAAAAAGGAATTGCTTGAGCACTATTGAAAAATGAAAAAAATTGAATGTAATGTTTAAAAAAATGTTGATCAAATTCAATATGGCTTACACATGCCAAAACATTTTCTTTAGCGTTTTATCACTTTTAAAATCTTTGAATTAATTAATATGATTTTAAAAACAACTGTAACTTTAGATCGAGTTGCTGGAATATTCACCGGTAGCTAGGAAACAGGAAACGACACAACCAACTAGAAGATAATAGCTTTAGGTAATTCGGTGTTTAATGTGATGAAAGGCTATCCATATCTCAGCTCTCAGTGACAATCATTTCCTAGCCCGACAGGAAGTACCATGACGCTTGCAATATAGGAATCGTTAAATCTTCCGGAAATTTTAAAGAGAACATGTAACAGATTCTTTAGATTTTGCTTTTGTTGGATTAAGGTTTTTTTTCCTTTTTACATGATGATGAAAATAACTGGATTCTACTCTGGACGGGTATCCAGGACCTATGGTCGGACTCATTATGAAATACATCGGCTATCACCCCGGGCATATGTCAATCAATTATTTACAAAGTCAGGGACATCAATGCCCATCAATGTTCTCTGTACTTGTGTAGACCCATCTGTGCTGGATTATCAGCGTCTGATAAAATATCGAAAATTTCTAATGATTCAGAATTCTTTTGATAGAAGTAATCTTGTGACATGTTCGAACCATTACAATTAATGAATGTTTCATGCAGCTGCACCAAAGTGTTTGTCTTTTCTGTCAGTCCTTCCGACCATCAATATATAACCATACGACATAGATGTACTTGTTTGGCTTTGCAGGCATTCATAAAAGCACTTCATCAACGTACTGCACGATTCCCATACCTCTAATTTTGTTTATAAATCTTAGCTATGTTTGATCACTGTATAAGGTAAGAAATATTCTGTATTTTTGTGTGATATGAAGATGGACGTTTTGATTTTGCTTATTAGTGTGTTTACTTGTTGTGATGACAATGATGACTCGGTTCTCATTTTGAGGATTGTTGCTTACTTGAATGTGACCATGATTTACATGGCGGTGGTCGTCGATGAAGCAGGTCTTAGTCTCTTGTGCTTTTACGAGAGTCTCCATGTAAATCTTTCCTTTGTTCCTATTTTGCGTCTAGTTTAATCGATTTTGATTTCGGATTATGGTTTTGTTGACGCTTTGGTATTCTCTGATTGTTTAAGCTATTACACCAATATATGGGATATAGGTCATTGTCTTCATGTTTCTCGGGTCAGCGGCTTCAGACAGGATTGTTTTACGGTGTCTTCATGAGAGGTTTGATAAAGAAACGTTCTGCTGGAGATGGCGTAGTTAGAGGGATTGTATTGTGATGGGGCTTGACCAGATGAACCACCGAAAAGTTTGTTTAATTAGAGGGGTCGTAATGTGAAAGTACTTTGCCAAAGTAGTGTTGCTGAAGACGAATTCGGTACTCTTTTATTTTATGTCACTCTTAGGACGCTGTTGTTTAGGTTTTGATAATTTCGTCGGTTAAAATTATAAAGTTCAATCTTTGAATAAACCTAATGCCCCTACATATGAATAAGGATAGGAATAAATCTGTGCTTACAGAAAACATAGGAAATGTTTTCAAGCTGTTCCGTTGTTGCTTTTAGATATTAACAATTCAATGACAGTTTCCAAAAAAATGCTTCGCTTAGTCATGCTCTCATCATAATTATGTGTCTGTATTGATATAATTACGTATTGAAAATAATCGTGTAAATTCCGGAGTCTGGTGTGTCTTCCTTTTGTACACAGTTTGTATGTACTATACGGGTTGACATCATCAGGACCAATTTACCCAGCATCAATTGGTTTTTGTTCTCAAAAAATATAATGTCTAAATAGTGTCAAAAATGCGTGAGACTGCTAAATGCGTATCTGCCATACCAAAATCGCCTTACATAATCACATAATGCTATACTCACCCTTAAAATAAAAAAAAATCAAAGAAAACCAAGGCGTCGATAATCCGAACTCAAAATCAATTACACTAGTGGGAAAATATGACCAAAGGAAAGATTTACATGGAGATAATAAGACCAGTTGTTCCGGAAGAGTAAGCGTTTCCTGCTTCAACGACGATAGCCGCCATGTAGATCTAGGTCAAACCCAAGAAATAGAATGCTGAACATTAAGTTGGACGCTATTTTATGATAAATAGTTTAGGTTACAGCAATACTCAAGACTGTGTAGAATCAAATCTGCCGCTGAGAATCCATCGAAATTGTTTCAAATCCATTTAGAGAAGTCTGATATTAATTTGTCAAGAATTTAAGGGGTGTCTGGCTATCATTTCCTTCTCAAATTACTGTTTCATATTCACTTTATTAGAATGTCTTCGTCATTTAAAACGATATTATTATCGAGATAATTTCATTCACAACAAGTAAATGTACTTTATGTACCCAAATGTTTCATTTCATGTAATTTTCTCTTAATCCATTCCGTCACAATGTTTCATTTTTCTGTTGTCTTCTCATACAAAAAAAATCAGAGAAAACCATAATCCAAACTCAAAATCGATTAAACTAGGGGCAAAATATGAACAAAGGAAAAATTTACATGGAGACTCTCGTAAAAGCACAAGAGAAGAAGACCAGGTGTTCCGAAAGAGTAAGCGTCTTCTGCTTCATCGACGACACCCGTCATGTAAATCTTGGTCACATCCAAGTTAGCATCAATCCTCAAAATGAGAACCGAGTCATCATTGTCATCACAACAAGTAAACACACTACTTAGTTTACAATAAACTTTGAATAATTTCCGTCTCTGAACATACACGCCAAGTATTAGTTTCTTATTAGTGTTTCCAAACAGAGGTTTGCTAACAAGGGTACGTACCACAGCCATGCATGTTCTGCTCAACACCAAGCACCCCCTTTCTTTCTCACATTGAAATCAATATCCCGCTGAACCTGGTGTACAGGTGTGTGTTGGATCCGTTTGTGTTCCTCTGAGGACGGCTGCCAATTCTTAATTGACACAAATACATCCTTTCGTGCTCGTTTTATTCCTTTACTAGACTGTTAGCAGTTGTTAAAACCCAGCACCTCATAAAAGTTGGTAGCAGATGCAGTACGCAAATATCGAATGACTAAAATTTGCTGCATAAGACATTATTTAAACAAAAGTATTTTCATGGTGTCGTTATACATTGAAATACGTTCTTGCGAAAGGTAATGAACCTTGAAATTCGTTTACTATGATTGTTGTCCTGCCCTCTACATATACAGTCTACCAACCAGCTGGATCACAAGGTATATGAGACGAGGAATGTTTAGAATCGTTAAATATTTTTCGTCTCGAAATCCTGTTGCGTCCTTTCCATGTCGTAAGAAGCGACTATAATATAAAAGTGTATTATGTACGTGGTTCGGATTCACCGTTTATCTGTTGGTTACCGGGGTGTAGCTCGTCCAAATTTGCTCACGGCTATTATGAGCTAGTTTTAGATAAAAAGTAACGTCCTGTCGTTGTGTTATCAACGTATATTGTAAATATCCATAGACTCAAACATTTTACTGATTATTAAGCGTAGCGTCTCGCAAGTACATTAACGTACATCTATATGTTTCCTTATGTAAATTGTTATCCTATAGATACTTTATTTAAGTTCATTTTTGACATTTAATAGTTTTGTTTGAAAATGCATTATGTGTGACTATAACGCATTACACAAGGATATTTATATACAAGATGGCAATGTGATACAATTTTCTTCCATCATTCACAGTTTTTCCCCCTCTTTTACCTGTTTACCATTTCTCTGTCACCCCCTAGGCAATGACATGACAGATAGCACGAACTGACAACAATGCAATGACGTAAACAATATAATGACGTCACTAATACAATGTAATGACGCCAAGACAACAATACTGTTACGCAAAGGCAACAATTCAATCACGTTACGTCAGCATTATGCTGCATTGATAATTTCACAAAAAACATACAAAATGATAGAAGAAAAATAATCATCTCCTTCCTTGATGTTTTGGCAGTGAAATCTCCAACCCTCTGGGTGATATTCTTGATTGTCTAACCCTCGACAGAGCCTCGAGTTAGATAGCCAGGAATATCACCCCTTGTGTTGGAGATTTCTCGGTCACGCCCTCAAGATAGGGGAATATTTTATTAGTCAGGGAGGTCATTTAATGGACACAGACTTACGATCTACAGCATGATAACTAAATCTAGCTAGTTACACCTAAGAATACCGTCTGTAATACGACTATTATAGAATACAGAACTCGGGCAGGTTCCGGACACCGTAGCCGGTTATTTCTTTGTATACATAATGCAAGCATGGTTTCCATAGAATAAATCATTTCAAACTTACTATATTGGTTTATGGTACCCAAAGGTACAATATCTTCATTAAGGGCCAATTATAACATTGACGTCATCAGATAACAGAATCACAGAGAAAACATTAATGTAATATTTTTGTTTTTTTGTTGTTGTTGTTTTTTCGTTTCGGGAAACATTTCGAAAAGGTGATTTGCTATTTTTTGTTTTAATCAAAATGACATTTTAACTTGCTTTTGTCTTTTTCCTCTTTGGTCTTGTTTTTTCTCTAAAGATAAAAATACTACAGTATCTTAACCAAACATCGAGACAGATTCATTGGGTTTACGTGGAAACTATAGGTACCTGTTTACATCTGTTAGATCGTAAAAAAAAAATATAAAAAATAAGTTTGACAGAAACTAAATTAGCTATGATGCAACATGAAGTAAAAACAAAGAAGGAAAAACAGGCTTTAAAACATAATATATTTCTATTCTATTTCTACAAATCAGTGAATGTTAACATTCTTTAACAATCAACCGCCGATCTAATGAGGAAGGTATGTAAGTTTTATTCCCCGTTGTGTAACTTGACGGTAACCCTCTGTACAACAGAACCCTCTGGTATAGCGTTGTGAGACCGGTATCACAGACAAATCATACACAGATATATCGAGAGACGAATTGTGTTGATAAAGTGAGAAATTGTATAAAGATTTACCGTAGAGTCAGATTTGGTAAAGTCGGTAAATTTGCTAAATATGACAACATTAAAAGAACACGCACATGGAATTTTCTCCCAGGAGAGTGTATCTTGAATGTCAAACCCTTCATTGTTGACGTCAAAACTATCATCACACCCGGATAAGTGTTTTTGTCACTCTCTGAAGGTATGGAACGATTCTATAATCTTTGTTTACTAACTCCTTTACTTTCCGTTTCTGGGCATCGTTAAGTGTAGACAAACTGGAATCAAATGTAAGGGTATTATAACGGCTCTATTCATTACTAGATAACAACACTGGTACAGCTGGGCGGTTAACGGTTTGAGTTGGAGTAAATTATCCTCCCTCACGTAATTGTTTAGACAGAAAATTTAAGGGGACCTTCGAGCATTTACCAATCTTTGCTTTTGGGTGTAATATGTGGTTAAATGTTCTATAATAACAGTGTGTTTAGTGATATGGTAAGATGTAGCGAATCACAATATTTTTGTTGATTATAATCCAAATAAAAAAAAGAAACTTCAATGTATATTAAGAACATGATGGTCATGACATAAATAAGAATATACAGAAGTGTTTTTAATTCAAAATTTAAAAAAATGTATGACAATATATACACAAAAGAAATATCTACACAAAGACTTTTTAAAATCCTCGTTGAAAATTAGGTGAACTTTCCCGCAACGGTTGTCATGTTGTTCGTTGACGATATCTAACAATTCATGTAAATTGAAGTCAAATATGTACCTGGTAATGACGCCTCACCATACTAATATCTTGGGTAATTACACCGAAATAAACAAGGCATACTTACAAACATAAACAATACTACCAACATCCTATCAAATGTAGAGTATCCTATAGCTTCATCACCCGCTGGAGGTAACCATGAGTGTTGGCTATAACCTTGATGAAGTCTCCCCATCAGAAGTCTACGTCTATAAACGGTTATAAGTGTATCTGATTTTGACTTGGGGGATATTACATGAGTGGCAACGCAATATGGAAGCTACATAAACGAGTTCAATATTTTGATATCTCAAGAGCCATTAAGTATTTTAACGATTTTAATCGATTTTATCACATAACCGACCCAATCAGTCATGGCATACGACCATGTTATATAGATGGTATTACACATGTGTAATAACACTATTGTGACGTCATAAAAGAATGACGTTTTGGGACGTCATATGATTGCTTCGGTAGTAAAAATCGGACCATCAAACTATAAATTCTTTTCTAGTAAAGAAATTAATTTGTGAGTTTGGTTTATTTTCGTATGGATATAAGTTATGTAATAAATATAATCTTACAATTGTGTCATTAAAATATGAAATTTATTTAAATCTATATTGTAACTCGTTCGATAAGTCAGTATGTCACCCGCCAAAAAGCTTGTTAGGGGACATATGGAATTATTCGCACCTTTTAAATTCAGTATAAGATACATTATGCCGAAACAAGCAGTACACTAAATCATGCAGCTGTTTAGTCCTTCTAGGACTCGTCAGTGATACTAGAGATAAAATGGCGGGAATCAAAATTTTCTAAATTAATGTAGAAGCAGGAGGGTAAGGTGCGTGAAAGTCCTTTAATTTATGAATTTATAGAAAAAAGAATTAAATAAGTATTGTATAATTTCAAATCGTGTACTGCGAAAATGTGTATAGTATGTATCCTGCCACTACTCAAATGAGATACCTAACTGTACACGGACCAGTACAGTTAAGTAGTTGTCACATAATTTATTGTCACGAAAAGATTGATACACAAATAATTTCTGTTTAGAAATAAGGCACATTTCTATTGTGAAGGTCACATTCTTATTTTTGCGACCATTACGTGACGTCCTCAAGGCGTGATTATTTTATGACGTCAAAATAGTGTTATTAATAATAGTATCCTTCGATATATATGACGAATCCGTATGAAATGACAAAAGGAGCTAACATGTTATATGATAAAATTTAATACGGCGGGGGGACTGAACATGATATTCAACATTAATTAATTACTTTTGATAAAACAGATGAAGTCGCACTTCAAACATACAATCTGATAGTGTTATGATTAAAATGCCACACGTCTACAAGTAAACAATGACACTGCGGTCAAGGTGGTCAGTTGATGAAGTCACACCTCCAAAACAATCCTGTCGTGGTCAAGTTGATGATAACACATGTCACAAGTAAACGTGGTCCTCCGCGTGACTCCTATTTATGTTGTCTGTAGCAGTTGTCTGTAGATTGTTTATACTAATGAACTGTCAAGGACACAAATTGGGTTTTCTCGTTACCAAACATATGTTGATGACGCTATGCATCAACTAACGCCTTCTACATATAAGTCATCACCAGATGCTCCGTGTGGTGTCCCTTTAAACATTGACGCGATGTCAATTAACTTTGCCGTATGACTAGGAATGGCAAATATATATTGTTGAAATGATATTTAGAATAGAGGTTGCTTCTGTAAACGTTTAGAAACGTTTAGAAAAGTTTAGAAATTCTGCATTCCCACCTTTTGGCCCCTATCATCATTGAAGAGTCCTTGGAGGACGAAACAGCGGTATGATGCAGTTTAATTCATTTTTCGGCATACTGTATTTATTACTAAATTGAAAAGGTGCAGTATGTATGTGTGTTACGTCATCTTTAAGTGAAATGCATACTAAGGAATATTTTGCCAGCATTTCCATCTTAAAGGTAAAACATAATACATTAGTTCAAATAAATAAGTATATTTAGATTTAATTTTAAAATTAAATTAAATAATATCTGTATCCGTTCTTACCGCAGATAATCAAAGACATCTCCAAATTAATTTGCCTGTGATGAATAAATGGCGGTGCCTTATACAATGGTTTAATGAAATCTTTTTAATAATGATGTTAGATATCCTTTATGAGTGTATCATTTTTTCTGTATCCCCTACATCATCTTCTTCATACTGTCCTCCGTCAAAGCAATGTCAATCACCAACGACAGTTTATCAAGTCTTAAATTATAATATAAACTAAACCTGAAAAGTTAAAAAAAAAAAAAACATGTACTGATGACAGTCGGGGTTTCCTTCGCAATGTTCTATATGGTTTTATCATTTCCAGTTCATATTGTTTGATGGTGATTGGACATATTGTAGAAAATATTATAAAAATGTATTATATGGATCTTACGATTTGTATTTGTATGTTTTAAGATTCAAATTTTCTTGATTTTTTTATTATCAATTATAAAATAAATGTCCGCAAAATTAATGGTCTCAGTAAAATCAATATTCCAGTGAAAATTTTAATTCAAAAGCCAAATGTGCGGTTTATATTTAAGCTGAAGTAGAGAAAAAGTCAAAATATGGAAACTTTAACCTCCAGCAGTATGACATTACTGTAGGTGTCATCCCGCTTTGAAACTATTTTGGTAATTTTTATGTTCTCTTCCAAGCGAGAGTCGGTTTTACTCCTCTGAATTGATGCTTGCGTCAAAAGTTACTTTTAAAACCATTCATGTATTATTCAACTCTCTTTATTGATCAATTTTAGAACAAAGGTAGAACTCGTCTGTAACAGACGGCAGTAACAATGCCTGTGAATTTAGCAGGAAATACTTGTAACAATATATATCTTACTGTATGAGAACTAAAATCTGGTTCGTTCATTTGTTTACAAAAACCGTCACATTGACAAGCATTCTATTGACCGAGACTGAGGTTGCTATGGAGAGAAATGTTGTATTGTCGTTAGGGGACGCAACATCAAAGCGAGGTGGTCATAGTATATCTAAGTAACGATGCTCAGCCAAGTAGTGCGTAGTCTTAACTGCTACTTCGAGAGCTTTAAATATCAAGTGGCTCTATGTAGACTACGGAGAGATATATATACTATTTCAGTGAGTTTCACGGGGGATTTTAAGCATGTCTAAAAGGTAAGCAATTTTTTGTCTTTTATTACTTAAATCACTTATGTAGGATTATATGAAAAATGAAAATAGATTGCGAATCGCCCCTATTTTAGTCATAAAGTGCTTGACATATGAGCGAGTCTGAAGACGAATTAAATGTCGTCAACGTTTCTGTAGCAACTAAAGCAATATTAATACAAACACTTTCAAAGATATTTGCATTGAGACTTTAATATTTTGTTGATAATATTGTAAATTAATAAGAAAGGCAAAAAAGGTAAATATTTTACAATGCGCTGTGAACGAATTACAAAACAGAACAAAAATAACTCGGTCACCTGGCATTACAGTGCCCCCTTTGTAATGTGACACCTCATGTAAGGCATCTTTTCTCTCCTCATGTCGTTCGGTCTAGTTATTGAGCGACCCCCTATCTAACGCGACTAACTGCTTTTCTCCTATATCTCGTGGAGACTTACATTTCTATATCATGTGACTCCTCACAGAACGGGACTAGTTGCTGTACTCTTCCAACTTTGTATGTAGAAAACAATTTCTCTGCGAATACCAGGTAAAACACATGAAACGGTTAAAACTAATAATTGGTTTACTTTTGTGTATTAACTGTTATCTTGTGACGTCTTGGTAACCAAATAGTTATTAAATGTATATGATGTCTTATATTCTAAGGAGAGTATCCATTTTGTTACAGTCAATTATGTTATATAAAGTAAGTACCTCTGTACCGAAAATTTATTTTAAACTTATTTTAATTTAATAACTAGTATTTTCATTTAGAAAATGTTACTTTGATGTCTACATCAGCTTTTGAAAGTTTGTCTCCAAGTGTAAGTTGAATAGCAGATCGTATAAAATCAGGTAAATGTTTAAATATCAAAGAATTTCGTAGAGTATCAGGTTTATAATCGAGTACGAAGAACTGGTTTGTTATCATGTTTAAATAACAAACGAGAGTTGTAATATTTCAATCATTTCGATGTTAAGTATCGGAGAACAAGTTTTTTCGCAATGTGTTTGTGTTTTTATTTGGACATTGTTAACTTGTTTTCTGGTAACATCGAACGAACATATACAAAATGAAGTTTGCTATCTTCCATCTTATATCAGTTGATGTAGAAGTCTGAGTGCGTCTCCGTACCAAGTAAACACACTTCTACGTAATATTCATATCGCCGTGGAACCGAAATACAAATTCAATTCTAAGGACGATCTTGTTTTCTTATGTTTGCAAATATTTGAATTATTTGAATTCAAATTTAATATTATTTTCGTTTTCCGTCTTGGGAAATTGACCATATGATATATGACAGCTTGCCAATGTCGCTTTGATATATATTGAAATCAGTACATTGTATATCATTGCATGTGAATAACTATCATATTGTATATTTCTTCATTAAAAACAGTTTGATGTTAAACTTGTCGAAACTTGAAATCTTTATGTTCAGGACAACTTACAAATATGTTTTTGTTTCATTTTTATAAATGTTGCTTTAGGATTATTACAAAATGTTTAATGGAAACACAATAATTTATTAAATGTTTGTTAGAAAGTTGTATTCGAGATCAAGATTGCTTTGCATTTGCACCCAAATTAAATGCACGCGAAATCTAAGGACTTCGCAGAATACAGAGAAGCGGAACGGATCAAGAAAATACCATATCACGAAATTAAAGAAGCTTACAGTAACTTGACGATACAAATCTGGTTATCCTTCTAGCGATATGGCAGTATCCATGCTGCCTCCATCAAGGTTCACGTGGGGCTGTAAACATCAGCGTTTAACGGTCTCTCGCGTGACGAGTGTGTACGATATCGGACAATAAAAGACTAGCAATGTCAGATAAGATTGTAAATACAATTTGTCCAAGCTAGCGTAAAAACATCGCATCTTTTAGCGTTTAAATAAAACATTCGTAAAAAGTATGGAGGGTTATGTAAGCTAATGCTTCGATGTCACGGTCTCACAGTCAGTATATATTGACGCAAAGGTTTTTTAATCGTAGTGTGGCTTCACCCGTTTATTGCCGAGTAAATATTTTAAGAGCAGAACTAATACGGATATAGATAATAATAATAATAATCCATAATAAAAGTAAATGACTATTATTTACATTGCCATGCATTAATTGATATAAATTAGTTTTACTGGCTGTCATTTCGAAATAAAGATTGTATCGGCATAAGAGTAATAACAAACCTCTTTTGCTATAAAAGACGAGAAAGTAATTGAGAAATTAACGTACGCTTGGACCATGACCTCATAAGGTCATGTAGAGCTTCCCCTGTCCAGTAAAATGTCCTAAATGAGAATTTGTTTCCCTAATAGAAGCCAACTTTTAAGGAACGGATGCAGATTTGCGTAAATTTATTTGCTAAATGATACATTTAGTTAATGATATAATATCTCCTTGATGACGCTGAATGTTGGTGTCAGATCTAGATCGCCATCTTGCATTGTATGCATTGTATTGTAGTTCTATTGTACCTGGAATAATTTAAGACGTCGATGCCTCTTAGAAGAGACAGTTTTCATCTTCTGTTGTGCTTTTATGTGATATATATACAAACGTTAAGTAATGCGATTGAACTTGATGCTGGAGTTGCATGGACTTCTGCCGAAAGATTCTAGAATAGCTAGATACAGTAATTATAACGGCTACCTAGTACACCACGTAAGGAAACTTTTTATAAAACTGTACAGTCATCCAATGGTGAGTATGTGTTCTTATAATAATCTACGTGCTAAATTAGTACTACATTGCTACAGCTACAGTGTACCGGTCAGATGTGTAAATCATATTGAATATTCATGGATAGCAGGTATCTTGGTACGTTATAAGGGTAAAATGTTATCACCTCTTTTGTCGAGACGGCACCAACAATAGCCAGTGGTTAAACATAGGTCAATCCCCGATATATTACTATACCAACTTACTGCGGGTGATTAGTTTGACTCCGGGGACGGTTCCTCAGTATCAGTATTTTCATCTAGTGTTTTATCTTTGACACATCCTCTCAAAATCTCATTCGTTAACCATTTCCCTCTGGTTCTATTCCTCCTCTGTCACCTATAGCTAGTTTCCCTCTGTTACTATTCCTCCTCCGTCACCTACTTTCCCTCTGATTTCTTTCCTCCTCCGTCACCTACTTTCCCTCTGATTTCTTTCCTCCTCCGTCACCTAGTTTCCCTCTGATTTCTTTCCTCCTCCGTCACCTACTTCCCCTCTGATTTCTTTCCTCCTCCGTTACCTACTTTCCCTCTGATTTCTTTTCTCCTCCGTCACCTACTTTCCCTCTGATTTCTTTCCTCCTCCGTTACCTACTTTCCCTCTGATTTCTTTCCTCCTCCGTCACCTACTTTCCCTCTGATTTCTTTCCTCCTCCGTTACCTAGTTTCCCTCTGGTACTTTTCCTCCTCCGTCACTTAGTTTCTCCCTGGTACTATCCCTATGCGTCACCTAGTTTCCCTCTGGTTCTATTCTTCCCCAGTCACATAGTTTTCCCACTGGTACTATTCTTTCTTCGTTATACTGTTTTATTCTGTTTATATTACACCGTTTACTCTGAAACTGAACCTCGTTTTCCTCTGTTCCAATTGATTGGCTTCTTCATCATTCACCGATACGTTTTCTCTGTTACACCATTTCACTTTGGTACTTTCACTCCATGACACCGTATCCATCTCGAACTACTACTCCATGCTATCGTTTCCCGCTGGTAATTATTTCTTTGTCACGACGTTTTCCTCTTGCACGATATCATATTGTTTTCTGTCCACGATTCTGGCGGCCACTTTTCCGCAGTGAGGACATCCACCGCGAACTTTCTTGTGTGGCTTCCATTTGTGCATTCATAGTACTCTTTTATCGGCAGCCATCATTTCCTTTTCTGGTGTGGTGATGTAAACAATCCCAACGATCGTTAAAACAAGAAGCCTCAGAAGTTTACAGCTGAACATCAGAAAGTCGCTTAAATCGATGTTGATTCGTATTTATCAAGCTTTGATTCTTCAATGGCACGTAATGCACTTAATCCATTATGGACATTCCCTTTGTAAGGCTATCGGAAATTGTTGTCTACAAAACAGTTTCTAACAGAAAGGATTAAAAGTAAGATTTGTACCTTACATAGTTATCAACGGTCAACCTGAATACGAACAATTCATTTCGTTTGTGTATACTTTTAGATTTTGGGACAAGTGAAATTACACATTTTATTTGAAATAATGTCATGAATGTAGAGTCACGAAAGTCGGATATTTACAGGGTCGTTATCTAACGGTGGCATTATGCTCTGAAACGTATAATTAACTTGATATGTAATTATCTTACAGAAATAACGAAACAGGATTTAATTATAACATAATACGTCACAATCAAAATGCAGCGAATTTAAAAGGGACAGACGGGGGCCGAATTATTAAATTGTAAATTCGTATACAGAAATAACTGTCAAAATTAAAATAAAATTAAAATTGAATTAAAATTAAATTAAAATGCGTAACCACATATTCTGATCAAGTTTATACTTCAACTAACATTAGATAATGTTGCTTTGAAGAAAGAAATATGCTCCATGTTTGAAATCATAATAACGTGTAATGAATATGCGAAAAGTTGATGTTTTTGCAATTTGAATGTTTCATGTCATGACATTTCTTTGAAACAAACATACTTACGATTTACCTGTTCCGGTGAAATTAGTTATGGGAGTCTTTGTCATGTTATTGAATCTATCTGCCGTTGAAAAATCAACTCCTTAAATTCAAGTATATTCCGTTCGTACATGAGTGTAGAATGACTGCAGTATATCGACATTGACCAAGGAGCATTAGTATCAAGGTATGCTACTCATTAAATGCTTAAAGAGGTACGTTTAACTGTTGTTTCTTAAAGTGGCAACAATAAATGTATATGAACCTTGAATCTTACTAAATGAGTTGTAAAATATTGTGCTCCCACAATGTCTTATGTTTCGTCTGGGAACATGATAGAATTAATGCAGAATTAATTAGAAAAAACATTGTGATGGAATCATGTTGAACGGAAATCATTTGCTTAATATTTCTGAGAATATTATAAATTTCTAAATTAATTATATCTATATAATAAAGACGATAAAGAGAGAGAGGAATATTCATTGAAAAGACCTGGAAACACAAAGAATACAAAACAAAATACAAAGAGTAAAAGACTTTTGGCAAGTCAATGTGTATCTCGTAATTTGCTTACTGCTTCTGAATCAATTGAAAAAGAAACCAAACTATCTTATACATTTACTGCAATGGAAGGTGTTATTACATGTGTATTTACTAATACAGCAAAGATCAGGATTAAGATTTATGGAAGAATGTTACAACTTTATTCTCTTTAGTAATATCCCAATGGGGCATCTCTTACTTACTACAAAGTAAAATGCATGTTTTATTAATATTCATACATGATGAAAGTCATTCCATAGATTTACACGTGACGGCTCTGATTACACGAAGCTTTGAGCTTGTACGTTATCGGTGAAGGTGTAAGAAGGTGGTATAAGGATGCGATTTACTGTGTGTTATGTACAAAGGAGCTGCACTTCCAAAGCGATTCCCAAAGGTTTGCTGGAACCTCCATAGCCTCAGTTACATGTATCTCATTTGAGTAGTGGCGCGGTTCATAATATACACATTTTCGTAGTACACGATTTGAAATTATACAGTACTCATTTACTTTTTCTTCTAAATTCATAAATAAAAGAGGTTTTACGCAACTGACCCTTCTGCTTCTACATTAGTTTCGAAAATTTCTATTCCCACCTTTTTGCACCTCGCATCACTGACAAGTCTAAGGAGGACGAAACAGCTGTATGATGCAATTTAATTCGTTGTCGACATACGGTGTCTATTACTAAATTTAAAGGGTGCAGCATATGTGTGTACATGTATTGCGTCATTTGTACTCAAGATTATACGAGTATATCCAAGGTAAATAGCAGTTTTATGGGATGCGGGATAAAGTATTCCTCCTGTAGGTCTTGTAACCTGTAGCATTTATTCCAGGTTTATCGCTTTTGGTTTTTGTCAATATGTACAATGAGCAACTTTATTTAAACTATAATACTTTTAATAACCTCCAAATGTTTATCATTTTTCGCACGATGTATTACGTATGAGTTCGAAGTGTTAAATATTATTGAAGATTTGTCCTGGTAAGCCGCATGCGCTGGTACAATGAGAATTTCATCCACAACGTACGGATTTACCAATATTTGTAGGCGTTAACTCATTAAATACGTAAATAAAACAGGCCTTTTTGAGGGCCGAGTTAGATTTATGCTTGATTCCTAGTAAGATATCACCATGGCAAGCTTGTAAGATATGATTATAAGTACATAAAACAATAACACTTCAGATGAATTGAAAATGGCCGTTTTTATTCAAAACGACATGTTTATTAATATAAAAACTTTAAGTAAGTTTTTTGTGAGATGTACTTAAAAGTCTTAGATGGGGTACCAAAACGCCCATCTTGGCTCTAAGAATACATATACAAATAATATAAAGAAAGGAGGCCAGAAGGGGAGGTGGTGGGTAATTCAAGTTCACCTAATAAATATTTTTCAAAATTAGATTAAATAAAACAGAAGGTACACACCTTGTTCTTCCATCATCTTCAGCAGGCTTATGACCTGGGGTCAGTAAGCGCACCTACTTATATAGGGTTCTAAAAATAGCCACAAATTCCTACGGAATTGACCTCATCACCTCCTCCTAGTGGTCAGCTTCCATCATATGACCAAACATCATATTAAGGCAATGTAGTACATAAAAGTTTGTACATAAAATAAAATGATATTGTTACCTATAACAAAAGGTAATACTAGCACATTCATAAATGACATTAAATGAAATTTAATTTGTATTTATCTCTTTTCAAATCTTGATATCCCTCTTCTTGTTATCCAATCTCTGGTCAGATCAACATTTTACTATGATTATACGACATGGGGAAAGAATGAACTAATGATTTCTCTACCGCCCATTCCACTAGCCTGCCGAACAACAACAGCAACAACAACAAACAAAGGCCTTTTTCATGTAATAAACTTTAGAAATTGTTTTTGGTGGCATACGAATACGTAGAATTGCCGACAGCAATAAGGCAGCAATTTTCATATTTTACATATACATCCATCTGATCCACTTTTTTAGAACATATATGTGACAAATGCGTTAACATGTAAATCTTTCCTTTGTTAATTGTTGGTCCCAAGGTCAACGAAAATTATTTGAAACTAAAGATGAGGAAGGTAAAAACGCAAACTTTCATTGTATTACATATTTGAAAGACATGATCTAAGATTATTTAAAAGAAATATACTTACCATTATGATATAAACTTTGTTATTGTACAGAGCATTAATATATACATTGTATATTAGACCAATAATCATAATGTGTTTGAAAATTATATCAATACAATGTGGTGCTCAAAAATAATTATAACTTTGAACGCGGTACATCGTCAAACACTGTTCTAAAAATCTGGTAACACAGCAATCTAAATAAACGTCATGGTAGCTCATTATGGTAACACAAAGTATGGATGGACATGGTGCTAACCCATTGTGTTCCGTAGAAAAGCCCTGTATGGATACCCATTAATCATGTCTAATTGATAATTGTAACACAGTGTGACGTTATTGAAACCATAAATATATTATGCCTCGCTAAAGAGTTTAAAAATAGTTTATGGCTATGCATCTGCTGCTATAGTTAAAGGTGTGAATCAGCCAGCGAAACAACTCAAATATGACGTAACATACACATATGCTGCACCTTTTAAATTTAGTAATAAATACAATATGCCAAATAAATGAATTAAACTGAATCATACAGTTGTTTCCTCGTCCAAGGACACTAAAGGGAACAAGAGGCCCATGGGCCTTAACGGTCACCTGATGTTTGACATGAAAGAGAAATATGGGAATGTTGAGATGAATATTTATAACAATACATTGTAGCATATCTGGGAGTGGAAAAAAATGAATTTTTGAAATTATGTCAATTTGACCCTTTTAGGCCCCACTCCTCAGGCACCTGGGGTCAGTCAGTGTCAATATGTGCGTACTACTCAAAAGTCATGTCTTATTGATAATTTCAACCAAATTTGCATCATTTCTAATGGCAATTAAACAAATAATGCAAAAAAAAATGTTTTTTTCTGCCAATATACTATAGTAAACTTAACCCCCTCCACAGGGGGAGATGCAAGACCCCAGAGTCATGAAATTCACAATTTTGGTAAAGAACCTGAAAACCAATCCATCTATGAAGAGTATTTAATTCCAGCATATCTGGGAGAAGAGAAGAAGATTTTTGAAATTTTTGTCAATTTGACCCTTTTTGGCCCCGCCACGCAGGCCCCTGGGGGTCAACTAGGGCCAACATGTACATACCATCAAAGTGTCATCCCATGCTGATAATTTGATACAAGTTAGAATGAATTCCAATACAAATGCAACAAATAATAGTCAAAAATGTGATTTCCCTATATACACTATAGTAAAGTTTACCCCCTCCCCAGGGGCAAACGTGAGACCCCAGGGTCATGAAATACACAATTTTGGTAAAGCCCCTTAAGATTCTTCCATCTATGAAGAGTATTTGATTCTACCATATCTAAGAGTAGAGAAGAAGATTTTTGAAATTTTTGTAAATTTTACCCTTTTTGGCCCCGCCACGCAGGCCCCTGGGGGTCAACTAGGGCCAACATGTACATACCATAAAAGTGTCATCCCATGCTGATAATTTGATACAAGTTAGAATGAATTCCAATACAAATGCAACAAATAATAGTCAAAAATGTGATTTCCCTATGTACACTATAGTAAAGTTTACCCCCTCCCCAGGGGCAAACATGAGACCCCAGGGTCATGAAATTCACAATTTTGGTAAAGCACCTTAATACCCTTCCATCTATGAAGAGTATTTGATTCTACCATATCTGAGAGTAGAGAAGAAGATTTTTGAAATTTTTGTAAATTTAACACTTTTTGCCCCGTTCACCAGCCCCTGGGGGTCAACTAGGGCCAACATGTACATACCATCAAAGTGTCATCCCATGCTGATAATTTTATACAAGTTAGAATGAATTCCAATACAAATCCAACAAATAATAGTCAAAAATGTGATTTCCCTATATAAACTATAGTAAAGTTTACCCCCTCCCCAGGGGCAAACATGAGACCCCAGGGTCAAGATTTTTGAAGTTTTAGTCAATTTTACCCTTTTTGGCCCCACTCCGCATGCCCCTGGGGGGTGGGGACCATATAATTCACAATTTTGGTTCACCATCAGCCATGGAAGCTTCCTGTAAAATTTCATTGAATTTAGTTCAGCGGTTTTTGAGAAGAAGTTGAAAATGTAAATTGTTTACGACGCACGACGGACGACGCACGACGCACGACGCCGGACAAAAGGCGATTACAATAGGTCAACTGAGACTTCGTCTCAGGTGACCTAATAAAAACTATTCAAAATCTCTTTGGTATACAATACATGTATCTGTTAATCAAGTTGTTATCATATTATATTGACTTTCAGTGGTTCATGTTAGTGGTTCTGATTTTGAATCTGTGATATTCTATGATTTTTGTTTGTCTCTGTGTTCAATTAGTTTAATTCTACTTCTAAATAAAAAAGGGGGTTTTATGCACTTGACCCTTCTGCTTCTATCTACATTAGTTTAGACATTTTGGATTCCGACCTTTTTGCCCCTAGCATCAATGACGAGTCCTAGAAGGACGAAACAGCTGTATGACCCAGTGCAATTTGTTTTACCGCATACAGTATATATTGGAAAAAAATTGAAAGGTACAGCATATGTGTGTGTGTTACGTCATCTTTGAGCAGCTACGGCAATACTGTCTCGCATGTATTCTTTCCAACAAAATCACATTCTTTGCAAAAACCATTACGTCTTGATTTAATAAACATATTGATATTAGTTCGATCACATTTGTTTAGTCTTAATGTTTGTAAAACCAACATTTTCTCAACTCAATTAAGGTATTATGCGGAGAGTGCGAGTAGAGTGGTAACAACTTTCAATCATTTTGAATTTGGCGTGCAATCAATGAACGATAAAAGTATGGGAAACAACGTTGCTGATTTTGACACGACTTTCAAACACTTGCTTAATTTGTGCATACGTTGAGTTCATATTTTCATCTAAGAATTGTCTTTTGAACATTTTTTGAAATATGTTTTGTACTATTTAAAACATTGATAAAACGTTCACGTATCACGGCGTTGACGTGATCACATTTTAAACCATAGGATGTGTTCAGTGTAGGCTCAGCTATACGAATGGTCTGTCATTGATTATGACTGTTGTATATAAATGACTGTACTTTTGTTTGGGACTGTTGCCCCTTTACCGTGGCTTTGTTTACAGTCTGTTGTAGAAGTGACGGCTCGGTGCCAAGTCCGAACATCCGTGAACCTACCGCACAGCTCTATCCGACGTCATGAATAACATATAACTTGGAGCGGTGTGGTGTGAAAAGGGGGCTAGTTTTATGACATGTTAAACATCTGGTTTATATATAAACCCCTCATTCTTTAAACATTTGTCCTTGCGTTAACATGTTTTTTACTTGTATCTCCCAACTACAACATGAAAAACCCTTTCATCCTCTCTTTTCTTTTCTTCCGTATCTTTGTATACAAAATATATTCGACCTATGTTTCTCTGTATAAGACATGTAAACCATTCATTGCCAAGCCCACAAGGATTAGAAACTGACCTCTTCCCCTCCCAAACGTCAAACGCTAAACGTTTCTTTTGCCACTTCAATTACACTGACGTTTGATGTATTTTGTCTTCCCGTACGATGTGTTTTCTATAAACAACCAGATCTAGTCGATTGTATATACCCAACTTTAGCTTGAGATTAAAGACACAACAGCATTTCCTACATCAGCTTCCTACCTCGACCTTTACTTAAACTATGACCAACACGGACAACTCACTACTAAGCTGCATAATAAACTTTCGATTTTCCGATCGTGAACTTTACCTTTCTTGATAGTAACATCCCTGCTTCTCCATCCTATGGTGTTTACATGTCACAGTTGATTCGTTATTTTAAGGCTTGCTCTGAATATCGAGATTTTCATGATAGATGTCAACTGCTAACGAACAAACTTGCGGCACAGGGATTCGAGAGACGCAGGTTGATGAAGACTATAAGCAAGTTTTATATTCGCAATGTTGATATCATAGAGAAATATCTGTATCTTTGTGTGATATGAAGATGGACGTTTTTGAGTTTGCTTGTTAGTGTGTTTACTTGTTGTGATGACAATACTGACTCGGTCCTCATTTTGAGGATTGATGCTTACTTGGATGTGACTATGATTTAAATGGCGGGTGTTTTCGATGAAGCAAAAGACGCTTACTCTTCCGGAACACCTGGTCTTATTCTCTTGTATATTTACAAGGATCTCCATGTAAATATTTCCTTTGTTCCTGTTTTGTCTGTAGTTTAATCGATTTTGAGTTCAAATTATGGTTTTGTTGACGCTTTGGTATTCTCTGATTTTTTTCCCATCTCGTGTAAAACTATTTAGATTTTTATAATTAACAATTTAAGTGTACGACGCACACTTAATTCCTCTTATACTAAGTGAATATCCAGAGATAGAAATAAAACATACTGGCAGATTGCTTAAAATAAGAGCAAACTCGTGTTGCCATATCCCTGTATATCAAAATGTTGTATATATCGATTTATGTATAGTACGTAATTGGTCATAAAATAATGTTTAAACCAATAAGGCATAAAGGAGTGAAATGTTCCAGCAGTCAACGAGATAGTAGTATCCTTCGCCATTTTGTCTCTCTAAATACCCTCTTATCCCATTCCTCTTCTCGGTATTCCGTACGGTTCATTATCAGGTACTGCCTGTGGCGAGAGTATGTTCCGGGTTACTGTGTGTTAAGGGCGTTAATCAACACTGTTATTAAGATTAACCTGATAGACCCTCATTGTTGACAGATGTAGAACTGGTTAAGTACGTATGCACCTAGTTTTGTATTTCTATCGGCAACCTTACCTGTCTATCTCCCGCTGAATGTGTTCTTCGCAAGACATATTAATTGGTTTAAGCCTGTGTTGCATGCTATAATTGATTACAACAAGCTCGAAACGCATCGGAATATTCACAAATTGTAGACTTTGAAAGACATGCCCAAACCGATACGAAACTACATGTTTTATCGTGGGTTACATTTTCTTTCATTTAACTAAAGCAGTTTTCGGTTTTGTAGTTTAATTTTCAAAATATGTAACACAAATTGAAAATATGAAACACCGTTTTGCATTTTATTCCTACTTGAAACATGAAATATGTAATTTTCAGCAAAGATCTATTTAATTAATTCAGGTATGTTCCAGTATGAAACAGATGTACAATGATGTTCTATTACTCGGTTAAAGAATACATTACATTTGCTTAACATGAATGAAATGAGCTGCTTTTAATACATAGGTACCAATATATATAACTCCTGAAATCCACCAATCATCGTAACTACGAGGGTATTAACGTCAGCATATTGATCATATATGCTTATGCCTTCTAGAGCTTGGAACCCAAGCAATCTTCTACTAAAGCTGATGTTCGCGATCGTTCTATACACGATCAACAGCAACGGCAGACTACTAAGCTGTGCGATAAGCGTGAACTTCCCCTTTCTTGAAGGAAAAAAGCCATGTTTTCAAATTCATGACGTTTACGTGGCGTAGGTAATTGACTATCCAGGAGCTGGCATTAACAATACTGATTCCGAGATAAAGGCTTTTATCTGTTGTAACATAAAACGACTTCCAAATATTTAGTTTGATGAAGATTATGGATATAGAGGATCTTACACGAGTGTCAATGAAATACGGAATTTATGAAACGAGTTCAATAATTCAATTTATCACGAGCCTTTTGACGAGTGACATATTACATTATTTAACGAGTTTAATAAATTCCATATTACATTGACACGAGTGTAAGATTATATTTATCAAATAACTTATATTTATGAGAAAAGATACAAAATCTCTTAAATTAATTATGTATAAGAAAGGCAAATTTCTTCAGTGACAGTACAATTTTCACTACCAAGACAATCATATGACGTCATAAAGACGTCATGTGTTAAGACGTCACAATAGTGTTATTACATGTGTGTAATACCAGTTTTATGGCATTGCCGCATGACACGCTGACTGGGTCAGTTATGTGATAAAACATTTTATGATCGCCATTTTTATCACATTTGGAAATGAGATAATGTTTGTGCTATGGAGGTAAGAATAGTTTTCATATCAATTTGAGCTTAAGTTCGGCTGTTTTGAGTATGTGGTATGATATTATTATTTATTGCCATTATAATCTTTACTGGTATCAATGAAAAAAAATCAGAGAATACCAAAGCGTCAACAAAACCATAATCCGAACTCAAAATCGATTAAACTAGAGGCAAAATAGGAACAAAGGAAAGATGAAGAACGTACAAAATGTAATTTGGATACAACCGACTTTAGCACTTTAGCAGTATACCAACTACATTGCCTGCGGTCTCTTGTTTGTCAAATATAATTACTTTGGTGATATCGACATACTCCTCATTTTTCTATTCAAAATCCAAATGGATTAACTGTTCCTGGACCCAATTTCGCGAAGTTCCTTAACTTTAAAATCTCTATAGGAAAGCATTACAAAAGTTCAAGGCAACTTTCCTTAAATTTTTTAATGCTTTCATATGGAGATTTTTTAAAGTTTTAAAGTTAATGATTTTTCTTTCAGTTAAGAAGCGTTCAATGACTTGAGTCAGGTGGTTTAAAAACGTTTCTTGTTATGTATGGAAATAGCCACTGATTTTACTTCAAATTTATACGAACCCTAAGGCCTTCCGTCAAGGACTTGATACACCAAGTTATATATAATATATATCATTCCTACTTAAGACACCACTGCAATATTGTTATATTTATATAGCTGATCAATATCGCCATTTGTGGCAAGCGTACCGTACGGATAACTTAAAACTTAATACTAATTAAACGAACAAATGTGACTCTTTTCCCAGAAACAGTTTAAATAGGAAAGGTTAAAACTAAATAAAATAAAATGTCAGTTTCTATTTCACTATTCAACATTTACAGTTGCTCCTCGTCCTTCCATTTTAATGCATTGTGGAGGCAATTTTTTTTTTACACGAAAGATGACGTAACACACACATATGTAGCTAGCACCTTTTAAATTTAATAATATATACACATATACAGTATACCGAAAAAATGAACTAAACTGCATCATACAGCTGTTTCGTCCTCCTAGGACTCTTCAAGACAGTATCAACATTTGCTTTTGTGACAGCATCAATTTCTATTGTGACAGCATCAATTTCTATTGTAACAGCATCAATCTCTATTGTAACAGCATCAATCTCTATTGTGACAGCATCAATTTCTATTGTGACAGCATCAATCTCTATTGTGACGCCATCAACCTCTATTGTGACAGCATCAATTTCTATTGTGACAGCATCAATTTCTATTGTGACAGCATCAATCTCTATTGTGACGCCATCAACCTCTATTGTGACGCCATCAACCTCTATTGCACGTCATCAACCTCTATTGTGACGCCATCAACCTCTATTGCACGTCATCAATCTCTATTGTGACGCCATCAACCTCTATTGCACGTCATCAATTTCTATTGTGACGCCATCAACCTCTATTGCACGTCATCAATTTCTATTGTGACGCCATCAACCTCTAGTGCACGTCATCACTCTCTATTGTGACGCAATCAATCTCTATTGCACGTCATCAATCTCTATTGTGACGCCATCAATCTCTATTGCACGTCATCAATCTCTATTGTGACGTCATCAATTTGGTAGTTGTCTTCACTTTATTCGCTGTTCAAAAACTGTTAGAAGTAACTAAATAAAACACAATAATTCAATTGTAATAAATATCAGTAATGAACGGGCTTTATTAAGTTTGTCATCAATAGCAATGGGTATTATAGGACTGTAACAACATTTCCTAAAACATCCATTTCTAAATAAATTAACCTACATTGCAAATCGGGGCTATCGTTTGATATAATATCAATGTATATATAGGTGTTATCTTTAGTTTATATTACTTCCTCCATCCTTTCAACTACATTTTCTAACCTGAATTTACCCAGAAAGGAGTCTAATGCTGCATCAAGGTTTAGAATTTCATTAATAAAATATCCTAATAATTACTTTACGTTCATTTTCCTTAACATGGTAGCACTAAGTTTATCACAGACCATTTAGAAGTTGACAGGGAACCAGCACACCAATTAAGAACAAAGGAAATGTATTATCTATAAGTGCAGCGTACTATGTAGTTGAGTGTTGTACATTTGCAGGGATACGGTATGACGATACGCCAGGAATTTGTTACACATGTAAGTTGTGAGATATAAAGACAGGGCTTAAACGTGATAATTTGATATAAATTGGATAATGTCCTTCTGATTACTGAGGATGGATAAGGCAATTCCTACATCACAAACAAACTAGCTGTTACACGTAATTCGGTAATGTATATCACTTTAACCATTATTTACTGCACATTTATTTACTTTTATGTCTAAACAGGAAACAAGAGTCAGTTTACCGTTTAATTCATTTAACATTCTAAACATAAATGTACGTCATCGTGATAAAACAAATCTGCTGTCAAATACTAATTTTATTACATATGATGTATGTATATATATTGTTCCTATGCGGATTGGTTGAGTGGTATATATTCCAGCCTTCTAAGCCATTGTTTGGGGTTCGATCCCAAAAATCATTAAAGGCGTGGAATATTAAGAGAAAGTGTTTTCCCACAATTCCAACAACCCGAATGGAAAATTGGGTGGTGTGTAATGGATGTTGCAGTGTCAGTGCTAGCATTCAAGTGATGTGGGACTATAAAAGATGCCTTTGGAAACACGGTACCATTGCAAGCACAACACATTACATCTCCAACACACATACATGTACAGAGAGGCATACTAAGCACTGACATAAAGAGATATACGCTCGGCATATGGCTTGTTGTCATTGGCGTATAAAACAACGTAGTTCCTGCGACTATTTCTGAATTGTACTGGTTTATGTATATGGTAATTGTATTGATGGTATTAAATTAGATATAGTCCGACTTTCCTCTGTTTGCATTGGCTAAAATATGGTCACGTGTAGGTCCATATTTTAGAAGCACCGAGTCAATATTACGTTTGTGACGTCATATTTATCGTGACGTTATAGTGCCACACTGTAAATTTTATGCTGTATCATGATAGATATTAGGCATCATCAGTCTTTTGCAAACCAGTTTCATATGTAATATACAAATTAAGGACCTTTGTTTCAGTCAATGGTGTTATACTGTACTAACCTGGTAGAATCTAAAATATTGACCTCGGGCTAACGCTCTCGGTCAATATTTGATTCTACCAGGTTAGTATAACACCATATTAACCTCACCAAAGGTCCATAATTGATATATATGTGGTGTAAAACGCTTTAGAGTAGCTTATAAAGTTACTAGCTAGATGGGCAACTATATCAAATGGTGTATAAATAACATGTGACAAGTCAGCAAGTCAGGAGAATGGTACATGTACATACTAAGATGTGTTTTATGGTGTTTGTCGGTCTGGTAAAACATGGTAATATGTTAATACCACTGGTGTCCTGTATAAAGCATACATTATAGCTCAAAAGATTTGGTTGTGACATGAAATATAGAAAGAATCATTCATTCTGAAACTTCAATACGAAGTCTCGAAAATAACACTTACTGCCTTCAGTATTTTCCTGCGCAATCGGACTCCAACATTTAGCTATTTTATGTCCTCGCCATTAAATATCATACCAAAATAAATGGATATTTTGGGGTAAATACAAAGATTACGTTGGGAATGTTGGCGGAAGCAATGTGCCCATTAAAACAGGGGTTGGGCAATATAAATGGGGGAAACATAAATGGGAGGGGCAACATAAATTGGAGCAACATAAATGGGGAACATAAATGGGGCAACATAAATAGGGAGGGCAACATAAATGGGGAGGGCAACATAAATAGGAAGGGTCAACATAAATGGGGAGGGCAACATAAATAGGAAGGGGCAACATAAATAGGGAGGGGCAACATAAATAGGGAGGGCAACATAAATAGAGGCAACATCAATAGGCAGGGGTAACATAAAAAGGGAGGGACAACATAAATAGGAAGGGGCAACATAAATAGGGAGGGCAACATAAATGGGGAGGGCAACATAAATAGGAAGGGGCAACATAAATAGGGAGGGGCAACATAAATAGGGAGGGCAACATAAATAGAGGCAACATCAATAGGCAGGGGCAACATAAAAAGGGAGGGACAACATAAATAGGAAGGGGCAACATAAATAGGGAGGGGCAATATAAATGGAAGACAGTATGACGAGGATTCAAAGTTTTATTTAAAGAAGTCTACATGTATAGGAGTAGAGGATGGCGATACATAATTACCTCGTAGATACTATATACGAGTACCATTATACCAGTCTTTTTCATATACATCTGTACGCTTTATTTAATTATGACTTCATTACTTTAGTGACAGACACAATATTGACTGGTAATGAAAAATAAAATTGCTAGAGTGAAAATCGAGATAAATCGGCAGACAAATAAATAGGCACACAGATATATTATTGATTGGTTATAGTGAGGGAATGTATTTTGCCTTTCTTATTATTATATTTGGTACCCGTTGGCAATGGGAACGTAAACTATTGGTTCCGTCAAGTCAGACACAAAATACAGATAAAATGACAGACTAAACAGGCAGACACTTAAACAGGTCGACACACAGACGGACGCACAGACACGCAGTCGGACAGACACAAAGAAAGACATTCGGACGGACACACAGACAGACGCACAGACAGACAGTCGGACAGACACACAGAAGGACAGATGATTCATTGTTGACGTGTATAGGGTTTCAATGTTATTTTTATGTTTCAACTTTTATTGGACATTACACACACGATTGCACTAAGGGTATAGCGGTCTACCGTTTTACATCAAACCTACCGTAAAATTACCTGAACGTAATTAAATCAACTGGTATTTAAATCACGAAATATTTTCTAAATTGAAGTAAGCTGATGATTCTACGCGTTTGTACCGTAACATTTAGAAAATCACTCCGTTCTCGGACGAAAGTATAATCAATTTAGTTAAAGTCCAATACCATTTCATATCTAATCATTTCATTGATTGAAGAGCTCTGAACAGACAGCTTTAGCCTATATATAGATCTAGCATCCAGATGTGTTTATATAAATGTCTCAAGTTTCATTTTACTATCTGATCGGGCAAACCCTTCAAGAACAGCACTCCTCTTTTCCGTGCGACATTTCTTTTTCTTCATTAGACGCAACATAAAACTTCTCGTCTTACGTAAGTACTTTAATACATACCTACCACGAATCAATATACTTGTGTTGTACTCTTTATTAAGATACATTTTTACTTTACTTCGCTTGTTCCAGTCTACTCAACTGTAAATGAGTACGTGGTTGGGCAGTGTTAGAAATTGTAGAATGCTAGCCGTGAGTGCCGGAATGGCAGCACCGGTTGTATGCTCCCCTGGGAGTTGAGAACGATATATGGCTGGTTGTTAAGGCCCTATAACCACGGAAAATAATATGTGAACCGATTTGAAACTACCTATAGGTTGTGATAAAGCGGTAAGAACCTCGAATTAGCATTAATACAAACTTTCTGATATTGTTGCCGAAAAATATACATAAACAACACCGATGTATAGGCAATGATGTCTTTTCTTTGATAATTTTTACATACTATACATGATGGACTACTTATATTCAGTATGTTGCTATTACAAATACATGCTGTTTTACTCGGCTGTGCTGACTCCTAAATGTGAATTAATTTGGGTGGTCGGATGGTCAGTAAACAGGGCACTTTCCTTTCACCAAGGCGGTCGGCGTTTGATTCCGAGACCGGACGTGAAAAGGTACACTTTATATGGGGGTCACTTGCCCGACCACGTGGGTTTTATCCGGGTACTCCGGTTTCCTCCCACAATAATGCCTCTCGCGCGCTAACATCCAGGCCTGCAAGGGTGATTAATATACGTTTGATAACTTGTTTCATAATTTTGTTTTAGTTCATTTGGAAAAGAGATGGAAAGCATGACCATCATAATTCTATTATCTTAATGCAGCCCTTTACGGTAAAACATGTATTAATGTATAACATTCATATACAAATGTATCTGACATATCCCTCTGGATGACGATGAACGGAATGTACATAATGTATTTGAACTTATGAATTTATCAATTGATACTTGATTCGTAAACAGTGGATTTGGCAGGCTTTACCATAAACCCACCTCTGTGTATCCTCATATTTAATTATTTAGATCATAGACAACAACACCAAAGTTTTGTTGATTAAACATTAGTCACAACAACAGTAACAGCATCTGGTACTGAAACGCTTGCTCTTCAGAAACGTCTGGTTCCATACAGTGTACGTTTTGGTTTCGGTTCGCCCGCCTTTCGATGATCGTTCATGTCTCCAGCGCCGTACGCTGTTGACGCTATCGTATTAATTTAGTTTTACATGTCAAATGCTGATTGGTTTCGCAGTCATTGCATGAATCCTTAAAACTCTTGTCATACAGAATTCAGCACGAATAAATTGCACTCGGCAGCATTTGTTTTACATGCAATTTAGCATACACCCGATAAACAGTTGTGAATATTGAAGTTCGAAGATACCTACTTCTGGTACACAGAATAGCAATTATATGATACACAGGTTTACCTTCTGGATTAAGCTGTTTATTATTTGTTTTGTTGTTGGTTTTTTTTGGGGGGGGGGGGGAGGGGGCACAGTGTATATTGTTGTGTACAGTAACGCTTAAATCGCCTATCGTCTAACTAGGTTAAAGTCTCCGATACGGATAAAATCATTCAGCAAATTTTACAAATATTCACCATTTTTATGTCTTGTGATCAATATACCATTTAAACTACATGTAAATAAGCTTTTGTGTCAGAAGGGGTATAACCTTTGTCATTGTCACCGATACACCAAGTTCTATTAAAGCCGAATATGACATCCGAAAAGATGAAAATCGTTTTGATTAGAGAGTTTCTTCAACATTGCACTGAAACATGCTGTGCCCCTCCCAGGACATCCAGTCCGATGGTGTAAACAAAGAATCGAAGATCATCATATAAATTCTTAGTAAGCTTCTTAAAACCCTCAACGGGATCAATTATCCAGAAATTTACCACCAATATAAGTATAAGATATGTTATTCGTGAAATATAAATTGCTGTGCAGCTTATTTTGACAAATGCCCCCCTATTGCCGTAGGCTACATCTTAAGTACCAATTCATCAATAACCTAGATTTTACCGTCTATTTACATTTGAAGGAAGGAAGAATTAGTATTTCCTTTATTATTTGTATCCCATCACTACAAAATATATTACTTTAGTTTGTGGTTCAAAGGCCCAATATACGTAACTCGAGGAAAGTTTTCGTGATTCTGAAAAATTTTGAAAAAAAAAATCCAGTTGATAACCATGCAACAGTAAGCTTAAAACGAAGTAAACCTGAGCGGTAACTAACAAGAAACTCTTGACAGAAAAATCCAACAACAAGCCGATGTTATAATTAGAACACGGTTCAAAATGGACGCGTGTTTACAAACACCGAGTTTCAACTAGTACTGCTGCTGTATCGGTAACCGCGTAAGAATTCATCTTGAATCTTGCCGATATCAGTTAATCTTAACTAAATCTAATAAATTATAACAAGTTATTAAACTTGATTTTTGCTTCAAGGTTTTTCGAAAGTTACGAATATTGGGCCTTTAATGGAAAACAATTAGCTGGGGTATACTTTATATCACATTCTACATAATAACGTATGTTTTCATAGGTGTTGCTGTTAGGTCTATGTCTTTATACTAGGTCATTCTGAATTATTTCATTACAACGAAAATAAGAATATGGTCTATGGGAAATTGAGGCTCAACTATACAAACATCACTTAGAAATATACAAATATAATAATCACTTCACGATTTCTTTAGTACTGTATCAAGTCCTGTACTTCGACACTTTAAAGATTATTTGAGCGGTATAAACGGCAAAGACTTATATTGTGAATGACATTTTATAGTGTATAGCGTGTGTAAATAACGTTCAGTCACGCATTAGTGATTATTGTTCAGTAAGTTTATTCCTAAATGGCTAAGTCTATACAAACTCCAATAAAATACATTCCTCAAAACTCAATGGCGGTATATCATTAAAATCAGGCTACTGGATGTTTACTTTCAATCTCTGTTTAGTTTAACACAATCGCTTTCTTCGCTATTCAATATAACTGTTTGTTTTTCAGACTAAAGCGTACTTATTTGATATATTAGTGATAATTTATTCAAAATATACTATGCCACCGAAATTAAACGGAAGCTTTCTTGTGAAAATGTCCTTATAACCGTTTGAATGGTACATGTCAAGTGGAATCTAATTTTTGTTTAAACTGTGGTCAGCATTTCACAGTTCTTATTTGTAGACCAGTTGTTCGATGGGTTTTCTTATCATCTGTCAGTATAGGTGTTATATTATATACACGTACATGTAAACTGGACACGTTTTGAATACCATCGATTCTGTACAGGTATGTATAAGTATAATATACGATTTACCTACATGGCGTTATGTATGTATGGTTTTTACATACAACGGGTTGCATTAGGGGCATCTCATGTTGCAAGTGGGTCGCAGCATTTTAACGGTCCCTGCATATAAACCTAAGAAGATTATACGTATATGACTTTTATTAACGGTTCCTGTCAACCTTCATACAGAAGTGTGTTTCCGGTTTGTATACTACAGAGTGTGTAAAACTGCTCCGTGGGTGCTGTAGCTAAGCTTTCAGCTTCTTTATGTGATGAAGTTCACGGCACACGGATGCTTCGGAGCCAGGGACGAATATCTACCGCTACACAGGTGATTCTTACCTGTTCGCACGTCGTTTACCTGGCCTGTTCACGTTTACCACGTGTTGGATTCACAATTACACACCACTTCATCAGTACTGTGTTCGATCGCTACATCGTGTCAGCTGGTGTTGTACTAGTGTACCGTACAGGGTAGCATTGAGTGTGGGATGTTTCATATAACGATTGGATACATTTATGTGAATTCTTAAATTCTGGAAGTTTACTTTCTATGTCTGACAGGTAAGTGAGTCTTAATTTCAAACAGGATACTAAAGTTGGTTAAGAGATGTCTGAAAACGTTTAAAGCTACAATGATGTATACATTTCCTTGTTAACGCCTCATAAACTCTTGCCAGCATCTGTACCTTTCACAAGCAGAAGTACAAACCTACTGGAGTACTGGCCGACTGTGTACGTTAGGGTTATAGTGTTTCCGCTTATACTAGTGTTGAGATCGAGTGATGCCGTTACGTGATGGTGTTCTCTCAGAATGAGGATTACAATATCAATCAATGGCACGGCTAATACAAAACTTAGGGAAATGATGATGGTATTGTGTATGACGCAATATGAGGTCCGGGTCATAAGGGCGATAATTAGAGGATAGAGTAGTTAGTTGAAGTGAACAAGTAAAATACATGTATTACAGAAAGGGGTATTGATAGTTTGGGGTCTGGACTTCTGTTTACACACAGTGTTATATACAGTTTGGGTTAAGTTAGTGTTCGACAGTGTGTATTCTTAATTGCCTTTGTTGTAAGTTAGGTTCTGCCTCCAAACCTCTCAAATACGGACGCCCCCAACCTTTTCCAATACGGACGCCTCCAACCCCCTCCAATACGGATACCTCCAAACCTCTCCAATACGGACGCCCCAACCTTTTCCAATACGGACGCCCCCAACCTTTTCCAATACGGACGCCCCCAACCTTTTCCAATACGGACACCTCCAACCTTTTCCAATACGGACGCCTCCAACCCCCTCCAATACGGACGCCTCTAACCCTCTCCAATACGGACGCCTCCAATCCTCTCTAATACGGACGCCTCCAATCCTCTCCAATACGAACACATTACAGTGAAGCCTTTATATATAAGTACTTATACAATCCAGCCTGTTGTTGTGATTTTAGCGCGGTATTTTCTGTAGCCGTAACACCATTCTGTCAATACGTAGATCGTTAATATCCAGTAACACCTGCTGGTGACAATCTACCATCATCTGTTACATGTGCCATAACGGGAATTGTAATTTGTTTTCTGACGATAGGTTATATACAGTGTATTGGTACATACATATACAGGCAGTCATCATTGTAGAACTGCACTTTGATCCGAAATGTAGACGAGGTTTTAATTTCAATTTCATCAAATTTTATTTCATATAAAAACAGGATTGAACAACAGACTCGGCCTTTATTAGTTAGACGATGTTTACATGTGGATATGGGAGTTAGCAGAATAAAGCTATTTGTATTTGCTAAATGTAAAATAATCATTTCCACATTCCACAGAAAATATGTCTGTAAGTTCATTAACGAATTTTGGCATCTACTCACCAAACCAAGCGTATACGAAACGTACACATACCGCTGTGTTTGTAAGGGTAAAGGTTAAGATGACTATTTACACTCTCACCTACTCCAGTACGTACGAACCGCACGGAGCGGTTTTGTATAAGTAACACCTCTTGATGACAATGTATAAACTGACATGTGACCTCACTCTGGTCAAGCCTCATACAATGTCCTCTATAAATACAGTGCGTATTAACACAGTGAAACTTAGTTCCTTTTGACCAATTTAGACGGCTACCTCCGCAATACAGAGTATAGTGACAAAGCATATTGTCACGTCTCGATGGAATAAAAAGCAGTTGTCTGCTTGACATGGTTGAGGAGAAATCGCAAATCCTTCACATACGGTATCAGTATATAGTACAACTGAAACTAAACCGCTCTGTAGCTCTTTGGTCAGCGGATGTCGCCAATATGCACCAGGACTTGGTTCCAAGGGTAACGTAATTAAACACTAAAATGGTGCTTTTCATTTTTTTAACGATTGGATGACTCACCAAAACTTAATTATCGGAAACTGATTTATATGGAACACTTTTCACTTCCAAAAGATTTGAGTTAGGCCAATACAAAAACGCTTGGTTATTTATCATCAAATTAAAAGGAGAGACGGATTCCTGTATCCGCCAAATATTTCTGTCTAAACTGAATCTGGAATTCAGAGAATATGATGATATATATCGGCCGGAAATGAATATGTTTCAACGTAAAAGCTCCAAATGTTTGAATGTTGGATGAGTATTACTAGAATAAATATAAGATCGTTGAAGTTGTCAAATTGAGTTACATTTATGTATTTTTATCTCATGTTTTGATTTGTAAGTTGTTGGTTTGGTAGTTACATGTAGGTTGTTCGTTCGGAGAATACTGGATGAAAGTAAAGATATAAAACAGAAAGCGAATTCAATTACCAAATAGTAAACTAAATATAGACTTTCAATGTTTATTTCTGGCGAGCAATTAAAAAATAATTAGCACGCGTGAAGGCTAGAGAATGAGTCAGCCGTTGAAACTAAATTTCATTTAAGCATGCATTGTAGGTCAAATTATTTCTCAACGAATAGTTTACAAAGTTTAACCTTTCCATAGCTTATTTCTCAATGGAATACTTTCGCTGCAACTTTGCTTTGGTGTTCATGTTTGAATATGCAATTGTGATTTACTCTTACATTTGTACTTATTAACATGAAGTGCAGAGGCATGATGGTAAAACTTAGTTTCGTTAAATTAACAAAAAAAGGTCTCACAACTACTAGGTTGTCCTCAGAGAAGAATAAAAGTGATAAAGAAGTACATTGATAAGGTTGTCTTACATGTGTGAGCTATATGGAATTTCCCTTTAGCTCAGCCGTGGGGCATCGGGCTGGAAAGCCAAGGGTCGCGGGTTCGAGCCCCAGCGACGGCACGATCTTTATCCCGTTTCCTCGTCTATTACAAAATAGACTCTGGTGAGATAGTTATTAAATTGGCGTGACATGGTCCTCTTGTTATTCTGTATTGCTGTGGGGATGACAGCAACATAACGCTCCAGAATCAAATGCCATAAAATAAAACAGTTTCATCGGCCTCTCCTTCCATGTTTATTCTCCATTTCATACTAATACAAAAACAATGCCGGAACACCTCCTTCGGAAAATAGTCATAATTAATATATAAAACCAACAGATCCGGATCAGTTTGGTAGTGTAATACATTACAATACTGTGGAATGTGTATTCCGTGTTGATTGCGTGATGACCTTATATACGCACCATCCAGTCCGCTGTCCGAGCTAGCTAACTACTCCAGGGAAAGAATGCTCTACACGTGTTAAATATTCATTCTATTAATACATGTCTGTGGCTATTTTAGGTACAAACAAGGACTATACCAATTAGGCCCAGAACGGGTCACGGGCTGTAAAATCCCTTTAGTACGGTATACACATAAAGAAATAGAGTTTTCCCTTTATGATAGGGGCGTAATGTTATTAACAAGTTGGTACGCATGTACGCAGTAGTGTTCGTTTATGTTTAAAGGATATGCTCGGTTATGAGTCGTCTGCTTCGATTCCAAGCCGTAATACAACAATCGATCAGGCTCTTGAAATGACAATCCATAATTAACGTTATTCTCCACTTAACTTTTGATTGAATTCTTCGTCTGCTTCTTTGACAAGTATATAAGCTCGGGCGTTAAGTAGCCAGCTGTTACATTGCATGGGAATATGCCTCACAACAATATTAGAAAAATGGTGAAACCTCCTCTATTGTCCACAGGGACCTGAGAATTTGTTACAGCTAGTTTTGGACCTAAAATAGGGTGTTTAGCGTAATTTTACACATTTGGGGGGTTAAGATCAATTTTCGATAAAAATGCCCCCTCAGTAGTCATAAAAGCTAAAGGGTGGAAAGCTTTCCAGATCGAAAAATAGACCCCACCTACCTTTCTTGCATCAACAATCACAAATATAGCTTTTTATGACGACTGAAGGGGCATTTTTATCGAAAATTGATCTTAACCCCCCCAAATGTGTAAACTTACGCTAAACACCCTATTTTAGGTCCAAAAATAGCTGTAACAAATTCTCGGGTCCCTGAGTATTGTCCTACATTGAGTTACGATGATGAGATTCATTTGTCCTATCAGAGACTTATATAAAGAAAAATGTGACGAAGAATCTAATCCATCATTGCGTAATTTCGAACACAGGGAACTGCTAACAAAATTGAGGATAAGTAACCATATTTCAGGGAATGAAACTGGTAGAGCTGAAAAACATTTCCTGGTGACTTCGTCTCTGTAAAATTTACATCATGCAAGAAGGCGAGATTCATTTTATTTTTCACTGTACTTAAACGCTAGCCTAAGAAAACTGTTTTCCTAAAAATGTTCCAATACACAAAATCAACAAATGCTATTATCATTTAATGGACCGCAACTTTTGCGCGATGATGGCCTTTTCGTTAAAAAGTCTTTTGCACTGAGGAAGGTAGGCTTGCAATGTGTTTTAGTTTGTATGTACATGTATTCTCTGTTTGTTTATTATCTTTTGTTAGCCCGATCCACACCAATGTTATTTGGTTGAAAATAGCAATAACATTGAATTGAATATAAACGTATGTGTTATGTACGTCTCTGATCCTAGCTAGCAAGTCTAGAGACGTACAAATGTAACATAACAGTCCAGTATTGATACAATCAGTTTAGGAATTTCTGGCGCGTGTGGGTACATGTGATGGTAGACTTTCTCTCATCACCATCCCTTGTCTATTGATCGATCTTCAGGTACTATAAATGACCACCCATCATGCACTTTAAATTTTCTCCGTATTACGGTTTAATACCACGCGCTCACGTGACGTGCCTGCACTCGGGTAACACTTAATGCCAGGATAGCGAGTGCGGTAAATCGGTTTCCAATACGACTGTCTAAATATTTTGCCTGCTTTAAAGACAGAATAACTGTATATATATTGTATACAGGAATAACAACACTTCCTTTGTACTTTGTGATCTAAATCAAGGTGTTGATGGATAATCAAGACTCGAGAATCAAGACTCCTCAGAACATCCACAGATACAGAAAGTACATCTCAGTGCGCATAAGATTATGTAAGCTACACGTGTACGTGACCCTTTCATTAGCCTGGCATTTATTCGTCAATCACTTTTACTTAAGTTTGCTCATTTCCCATTGACACAATGCTACTGTACATGTAACGGGCAGTTTACCACCCTACATCAATAGTTACAATTGCTCTACATTGCCACTATATAACACTACCAATGCCAGTTCCTTGTTATGAGACCATAACACTGGAGTGGTTATTATGACGTCATTACGATTGTGACATAATCATAACGTTGGAGATGGATGACCGATACTGGCTGTTGGCTGTTCCATCAATTAGATATCAACCTAAAATTTTAAGAACAAATACACAATATAAATATAAATTTATTATCAAAACGCGCGTTTTGTCTGTAATCCTGTTTCGTGTTATAGGACCGTAACACCGAACTTAATGCTGTTTAATGCTTAAATGGCACATAGTGCCTCATGCTATAACAACATGTGTTATTGTGACGTCATTAACCTCAATTATGACGTCATCAATTTCATTATTGTCTACACTTGATTTGTTGTTAAAAATCGGTTCGAAGTGACTAAATAAAGCACAATGATTCTATCAAAATGTAAATATAAGTAATGAACGTTTTAGCAAAGATTGCTACAGTCCTATAACATACATTGTTACTGCTGATGAACTTACATAAAGCCCGGTTTGTCATCAATAGCAATATGTATTATTGGACTGTAATTTCAACATACATGTACATATAGGAAAAGATATTGTTTGCATCAGTTACAATATATAGGTGTAGACGATGTCAACAACAGACTTAATCAGTGAAGGACCATTTTAAACAATATACGTGTATGTGTGTAGGGCTAAAAGAGGTATGTAATGAGAAACGCCAAGTGACTGTTTCAAACAGGTACATGTAAGTATAATTGTAGATATATAATCTGTTGTCAGCCGGTCGATGTTGATAAGATCAGCTGATGACATGCCGGGGTTGATAAGGCGAAGAATCGATGCACTAATAGAATTATGAATCTTTGATTGACTAATACCCCAGAGTCATCGTCATTAAATATCTCGAAATGATCAACTCAGGTTAGCTAGATCCGTTGTCCCTTGGCAAACACGCACAGATACTCCCGTGACTCTATGGCTAGTTAAGTTTGGTAGCAACCGCCTCTTTCAAGTAATATTGTGTCAATGGGAAAATACATGTACAGAGTACAAATGAACAACATTTCTGCTGGTAATGATCATATAGTGAAAAGCATCAAAAATGTAGATATATGTACAAGCAAATATCCAATGTAAACAAGGATGTCCTGTTAACCGGTTAAACACAACACGAGGAGTGTACCATGATCGAAAATTTAACCAGGAAACCTGTTAACCAATAAAACACAACACGAGGAGTGTACCACGATAGACCATTTAACAAGGAAACCTGTTAACCAATAAAACACAACACGAGGGGTGTGTCATGATCGACAATTTAACCCGGAAACCTGTTAACCGATAAAACACAACACGAGGGGTGTACCATGATAGACCATTTAACAAGGAAACATGTTAACCAATAAAACACAACACGAGGGGTGTGTCATGATCGACAATTTAACGAGGAACCCTGTTAACCAATAAAACACAACACGAGGGGTGTACCATGATAGACCATTTAACCAGGAAACGTGTTAAACAATAAAACACAACACGAGGGGTGTGTCATGATCGACAATTTAACCAGGAAACAATCCGGACAAACCAGATTTTAGACTCTGTATAATGTACATCCACCAGCATATGTTACTGTTTAAAGAAATAAAGCACACACGCACACACACATCTAAACAAAACGTTATGCCGATGCAAACACAACCACTATCTACAAACAATCTAAAATATCAACAACTATCGTAAATATGCGTCGTTTTAATGCTTCCGGGGAATTCCTCCAATAACAATGATATTTTTTTTTTCTTTTTAACATGCAGATGTCGGCGTGATAACTTAGAGTATTTATATTGGAACGCGTTCAACCGCTAGATAAATGATGTTCGATTATTGTACAACAGTTTCCTCTCACACATTCCTCGGAGAGAAAAAAAATCAAATTCCAACGTTTACTGGGACCAAATACTCTTTATGTTTTGCATTTTGATCTCTATAAGATAAAATCGAACTAAACAGATCAATATTTTGGTTAATTCTCTTCGTTTCCACTGCATTGCATATAACTGTAGTAATATACATGTATAACGTCTGACATTCCATCATGTACCCTTTGTAACGGCTTGATACATCTTTGAAAATGAATTATGTATTATGATGTTAAGGTGTCCCAACGTTCTTTCACTTGCCCTCCACCTCTTGGTTGTGAGTAGGTCGTTGGTTTTTCTCCAGGTACTCCTGCTTTCCGCCACGTCCTAAAATGATCCTGGCTGTAAATAGGACGTACAGCAAAACCAACCAAACTGTAACGAGCGTGAAAACAAAAAGCCCTCTAAAATTAACTTCTAGGACACGAGCATTCGTACACTGTACATGGATTACTGTAATGGCGTCGGGGTCACTTCATTTGCCTGCATGTAGATGTACTTTTGATATTGAAATCTAACCAGGACGTAGAAAGGAAATGCTTGATTAACAGAAGCATCGAGCTGGTCGGCATGCACATCTTGTTAATACTGCAATATACTATTAATTCATCAATGTGCTGTTTGAAGTACTAAAGTATCTCCTGAGTATGCGATTACACGGTAACAGGGCAGCCGGAATGCCTCGGTCATTTCATTTCATCTGATATAGCGCCCTCTCTAGCTAACATAAGCCACTCGGAAGCGCTTTACAGTACATATATATATGCAATTCTTATACAATCAATACAATTAACACATACAGTTCTATCATAAACAATTCTGAGGATTTCGCAGGAGCTGCCTTATCAGGCGCTAACTTCTTGTTTTATACCACCTGGCTAATTTCTCCCTATGTGTGTGTATGTATGCGTGTGTGCTGGAGATGTTTTGTGTTCTGTTTGTAGTGTGACCATGTTTCCAACAGCACCTTTTATAGTGCCACCTCACTTGAATGCTACAGCACAGAAAGTGCAACAGCAGAAACACACACCCCAGACTATTTTATACTCCACCCGGTTTGTTGTTGGAGTTGTGTGGGAAGGAGAAAAACACTTCCTCTGATTATTCCATGCGTATGACGATTTCGGGGATCGAACCCCGACCGCCTGCATGGAAGTCCGGAGTGTTAACCACTCCACCAATCCGCCCATAAGGGAGAGGCCTGGGGTTATCCGGTTGGCCTACATGGACGATACAGAAAGTTGGTTAACAGAGATATTTGATGTGATTATCAGACTTAATGCTTATGTTTTAGGACTGGGTCGAGTGTGTACATTTTGCACTAGGGTATGTGTGGGGGGGATGAGTCCCTTCCGAAATGATCATCGTAATTCGGCGCTATTACGTCAGGAAGGTGTTGTTTTTCTACATCATTGATGAAAGATAAACGTTCTACCTAAGGGAAAACATAGTTTTAGAATTGCGATGTTTGTTTTGGCGGAAACTTTCATCTGTATTTTTTCTCCTACATGTGTGTGTTTGATCTCTGCCCTTAAAATTTACGTGAAGAACGACAGCTTTAGTAAACAATCTCCCTTGTCAGATGTTTAGGATTAGGTGGCAGAAATAACTTACCGGAAGTGGGACTACATGGCGTTGAGTTCCTACGCGGGTATACCCACTTGTCCGTCCATATGTTTATATCTATATATACATATGTACTTACTACGCCGTTTGACTCTACATCCATCTGTTTTTCTCCGAGATACCATTTTCTGTTTTGGTTTTTTAAGTATTGTTCCTTTTCTTTCGATATTCATCACAACCCCAACCCCCTACCCCCTCCCCTTCAACGAGATTACACTTTAAAGTAGGCTGTGGGTTAAGCTCACCGCACCTACACCGTAATATGACCTTAGCTGTTGCGAGGATGGACGCAATCAATCAGTCAGTCAATACAGTCAGTCAGTCACAATAAACAAGCAAATAAATATATACGATCATCCCCGGTCTCACGTCGTTCGTAATAATTTTTTCGACCGCTTGACTAATTTGTAAGGTGGTAGAGTTGTCTCCCTTCCGACGTCAAATGACAATTACAGAATTGTTTTCACTTTTAATTTCATTCATCTTTTGGGTCCATTCATCCAGTTTTCTCTTATTACGTAGATTCTCGAAATGAAATATCAAGATCTGGTTTTTATCAGATTGCCCGAATGCTCGAATTTGCATTCACTATTCGGTTTGTCGCGAATATAAAGATATATTTGTCGAGAATGTAAGTCCTATTTGTCGAGAATGTAAGTCCTATTTGTCGAGAATGTAAGTCTTTTTTGTCGAATGTAAGTTCTATTTGTTGAGAATGTAAAGTCCTATTTGTCGAGAATGAAGGTTCTATTTGTCGAGAATGTAAGTCCTATTTGTCGAGAATGTGAGTTATATTTGTCGAGAATATAAAGTTCTATTTGTCGAGAATGTTAAGTCCTATTTGTCGAGAATGTAAAGTCCTATTTGTCGAGAATGAAAAGTCCTATTTGTCGAGAATGTTAAGTCCTATTTGTCGAGAATGTAAAGTCCTATTTGTCGAGAATGAAAAGTCCTATTGTCGAGAATGTAAAGTCCTATTTGTCGAGAATGAAACTGCCATGATTGTCGGCGAGACTACAATGATATTTATAAATCACACACGATAGTTTATTGTAATGGAAAATTATTCTTCAAACTTATTAAGAAGGAAAGGAATATTGTCATGCGCACTGGCTATCAAGAAATATTACAACAAACAGGTACAGAGTGCGTACGTTTACTTGTATGTATTGAAGATACATTTCGTTACCGTTTGCCAACATTGTCCTTTTTCAGAAAATTTGTAGTTGATATTATAACGAAGCATTTGAGACTAAGCCTACATATAATGGTTTTGTTCTTTGTTTATTTAGCGATGATGAACATGTACAAACAACAAACACGATTCCTTTGCAGCCCATATATCTATTACTAGGCGCCATGTTAATATATATATTGTTTCTGTCTTGTAGAAACTGGACCTTTGATTATGAAACAAGACACGCCACCTAGTTTGGATTTCATGGACGGCTTAAAGGTAAGTGAAAGAGCGTATTAAAACTAACAGCAGCACTACAAAGGGAGATCGTGTGCACCAGTAAAAGGACAAAATCAATACGGGATGGGAAAACAGGTAGCACAGCCTTAAAGACATCGGTGTGTTCTGTAAAGGGGTATGCGATATGTTTATCGTATGGCTATATCTCTTGCTGGTTATGAACCTAATAATAGAAGTATTATAAGACTCTTTCATGACCAGGGATGTAAGATAGGGAAATTTCACCCGAGTGGTTTTCAAACTTGGTAAAGCCCAATGATGATCAGGCTTTATGTAAAGATGACGTAACACACACATATGCTGCACCTCTTAAATCTAGTAATAGATACAGTATGCTTAAAAATTGAATTAAACTGCATCATACAGCTGTTTCGTCCTCCTAGGACTCTTCAGTGATGCTAGGGGCCAAAAGGTAGGAATCCCAAATTTCTAAACTAATGTAGAAGCAGAAGGGTAAGGTGCGTAAAACCCCTTTAACTCATTTTAGAAGAACAATTAAACTAGTTCTGTATAATTTCAAATCGTTTACTACGAAAATGTGCATATTATGTTAGATAGAGCAATTCAACCCGTGGGGTTTATTACTCATTTTGACTGCGTATACGGTAGTATGTCCAGGTGGGAAGCTACAATGGTAACTATGACAACCGTGGTTGCTAAGAGCATATATATAGGCTAAGTTAAATTGCGTCGATATTTTGATCATTTGAAAATAGCAAGTAAACAACGCTAACTTTCCTTTATTTCATCACTTGTGATTTTTTTTATTAAACAATATTACTCTTTAGCACTCTGAACACATTTATCCACTTGAAACACACCTCCTAGTGCATACGCTTATTTATAAACAGTCAAAATTTACTGAGCTGAAAAATGAATCAGGGCTTAAATATATGAACATTGTGTGAAAATGGTGTACATGTACCAAAATATATCTTATGTTTAATCAATATAAGGAGTTTGATTTATGGAGATACATTGCATAATATAAGCGCATGATATCAGTTTAAGACCAGTTAAACGAATGCTTTTATTCTCCAAATCAAATTTAAATTACTTTTTTAAAAAATCGTATTTGAAATCAAGTGCCGAGAGAAATAAACATCAATAAACGACACTGTGGGAGTTATCGCCCTTGGAACATTAATAAATGGATATTTCAATGCGACATATAATTCCTGCTGGTGAGTGGGTTACAGTGTTCGGTGTTTGCTAAACAGGATGAAGGGCTATTAGCATAAAATCTTGTTTATAGGCCCTCTCACTAGATAACCATACTGATAAACTATACAATCAAGAATCATTGAATTTAACATGCTTTTAACAAAAGCAGATACATTTCCATTTGAAGTGCGCTTGAATCACAATGTACGTTTGAAATAGTTTCCTCTGTGCTTTATATATAGTAATATAACAAGTAATATCAATTTGCTATCAAATTTACGGGGAAATAAATCAAATTTCATTCGTATGTTTAGAATTGAATATAAAAACAATTGAACCTAAAACTAGCAATAAATCAATCATTATTTTGGTCGATTCTGTCTAAACGGTACATTATCTTGGTCGATTCTGTCTAAACGGTACAGTTATCACGTATAACGTCAACGGCGGAACATAATTTAATATACAAAAATAATAGGTCAGAAGACAGGAAACTAGAGTGAGATCATGCCTGTTACATTGTCAATCAATCAATTTCATCCCAGCAGGGAATTCATACAGCTTAACTAAACAATGCTACAATTGTAGGGAACCAAAATATCTGTTTCTTCTAAATGTGATAGAGTTATGACCTCTAACGAACAATTCACTATTTTATCTCTAGATATAAATGTAAATATTGCATCCAGTGGTATGAAATTTGTTTTGTACAAAGATAGCATGTGCCAAAAGTTGAGTTTTAATGACAAAGATTACCGAAATGGATTAACCTATCGAAAGCGATGTGCACATGTTTTCTCTGTAAATGCAACTGCAAAGAAACGAGACATAGGGACTTTCAGCTGTCAGGATGGACCTTTCGACACAGAGACTGACTCTCCGCCTATTAAATACAATAATGTAATATGGTGATGGTAGAGAAAAGGTTCATATTGTCTGTCTATGATATAGAGTGGTGAGGGTAGAGAGATAGAACACAGGGACTGTCTGTCTGTCTATGATATAGAGTGGTGAGGGTAGAGAGATAGAACACAGGGACTGTCTGTCTATGATATAGAGAGGTGAGGGTAGAGAGATAGAACACAGGGACTGTCTGTCTGTCTGTCTATGATATAGAGTGGTGAGGGTAGAGAGATAGAACACAGGGACTGTCTGTCTGTCTATGATATAGAGTGGTGAGGGTAGAGAGATAGAACACAGGGACTGTCTGTCTATGATATAGAGTGGTGAGGGTAGAGAGATAGAACACAGGGACTGTCTGTCTGTCCATGATATAGAGTGGTGAGGGTAGAGAGATAGAACACAGGGACTGTCTGTCTATGATATAGAGTGGTGAGGGTAGAGAGATAGAACACAGGGACTGTCTGTCTGTCTATGATATAGAGAGGTGAGGGTAGAGAGATAGTACACAGGGACTGTCTGTCTATGATATAGAGTGGTGAGGGTAGAGAGATAGAACACAGGGACTGTCTGTCTGTCTATGATATAGAGAGGTGAGGGTAGAGAGATAGTACACAGGGACTGTCTGTCTATGATATAGAGTGGTGAGGGTAGAGAGATAGAACACAGAGACTGTCTGTCTGTCTGTGATATAGAGTGGTGAGGGTAGAAAGATAGAACATAGGGACTGTCTGTCTGTGTGACTGTGATATAGAGTGGTGAGGGTAGAGAGATAGAACACAGGGACTGTCTGTCTGTCTGTGATATAGAGTGGTGAGGGTAGAGAGATAGTACACAGGGACTGTCTGTCTATAATATAGAGTGGTGAGGGTAGAAAATAGAACACAGGGACTGTCTGTCTGTCTATGATATAGAGTGGTGAGGGTAGAGAGATAGAACAAAGGGACTGTCTGTCTATAATATAGAGTGGTGAGGGTAGAAAATAGAACACAGAGACTGTCTGTCTGTCTATGATATAGAGAGGTGAGGGTAGAGAGATAGAACACAGGGACTGTCTGTCTGTCTATGATATAGAGAGGTGAGGGTAGAGAGATAGAACACAGGGACTGTCTGTCTGTCTATGATATAGAGTGGTGAGGGTAGAGAGATAAACACAGGGACTGTCTGTCTGTCTGTGACATAGAGTTGTGAGGGTAGAAAGATAGAACACAGGGGCTGTCTGTCTATGATATAGAGTGGTGAGAGTAGAGAGATAGAACACAGGGACTGTCTGTCTGTCTATGATATAGAGTGGTGAGGGTAGAGAGATAGAACACAGGGGCTGTCTGTCTATGATATAGAGTGGTGAGGGTAGAGAGATAGAACACAGGGACTGTCTGTCTGTCTATGATATAGAGTGGTGAGGGTAGAGAGATAGAACACAGGGACTGTCTGTCTGTCTATGATATAGAGTGGTGAGGGTAGAGAGATAGAACACAGGGGCTGTCTGTCTATGATATAGAGTGGTGAGGGTAGAGAGATAGAACACAGGGACTGTCTGTCTGTCTATGATATAGAGTGGTGAGGGTAGAGAGATAGAACACAGGGACTGTCTGTCTGTCTATGATATAGAGTGGTGAGGGTAGAGAGATAGAACACAGGGACTGTCTGTCTGTCTATGATATAGAGTGGTGAGGGTAGAGAGATAGAACACAGGGACTGTCTGTCTGTCTATGATATAGAGTGGTGAGGGTAGAGAGATAGAACACAGGGACTGTCTGTCTGTGTATGATATAGAGTGGTGAGGGTAGAGAGATAGAACACAGGGACTGTCTGTCTGTCTATGATATAGAGTGGTGAGGGTAGAGAGATAGAACACAGGGACTGTCTGTCTGTGATATAGAGTGGTGAGGGTAGAGAGATAGAACACAGGGACTGTCTGTCTATGATATAGAGTGGTGAGGGTAGAGAGATAGAACACAGGGACTGTCTGTCTATGATATAGAGTGGTGAGGGTAGAGAGATAGAACACAGGGACTGTCTGTCTATGATATAGAGTGGTGAGGGTAGAGAGATAGAACACAGGGACTGTCTGTCTATGATATAGAGTGGTGAGGGTAGAGAGATAGAACACAGGGACTGTCTGTCTATGATATAGAGTGGTGAGGGTAGAGAGATAGAACACAGGGACTGTCTGTCTGTCTATGATATAGAGTGGTGAGGGTAGAGAGATAGAACACAGGGACTGTCTGTGTATGATATAGAGTGGTGAGGGTAGAGAGATAGAACACAGGGACTGTCTGTCTATGATATAGAGTGGTGAGGGTAGAGAGATAGAACACAGGGACTGTCTGTCTGTCTATGATATAGAGTGGTGAGGGTAGAGAGATAGAACACAGGGACTGTCTGTCTATGATATAGAGTGGTGAGGGTAGAGAGATAGAACACAGGGACTGTCTGTCTATGATATAGAGTGGTGAGGGTAGAGAGATAGAACACAGGGACTGTCTGTCTGTCTATGATATAGAGTGTTGAGGGTAGAGAGATAGAACACAGGGACTGTCTGTCTGTCTATGATATAGAGTGGTGAGGGTAGAGAGATAGAACACAGGGACTGTCTGTCTGTCTGTCTATGATATAGAGTGGTGAGGGTAGAGAGATAGAACACAGGGACTGTCTGTCTGTCTGTCTATGATATAGAGTGGTGAGGGTAGAGAGATAGAACACAGGGACTGTCTGTCTGTCTGTCTGTCTGTGATATAGAGTGGTGAGGGTAGAGAGATAGAACATAGGGACTGTCTGTCTGTCTGTCTGTCTGTGATATAGAGTGGTGAGGGTAGAGAGATAGGACACAGGGACTGTCTGTCTGTCTATGATATAGAGTGGTGAGGGTAGAGAGATAGAACACAGGGACTGTCTGTCTGTCTATGATATAGAGTGATGAGGGTAGAGAGATAGAACATAGGGACTGTCTGTCTGTCTATGATATAGAGTGGTGAGGGTAGAGAGATAGAACACAGGGACTGTCTGTCTGTGTATGATATAGAGTGGTGAGGGTAGAGAGATAGAACACAGGGACTGTCTGTCTGTCTGTGATATAGAGTGGTGAGGGTAGAGAGATAGAACACAGGGACTGTCTGTCTGTGATATAGAGTGGTGAGGGTAGAGAGATAGAACACAGGGACTGTCTGTCTGTGATATAGAGTGGTGAGGGTAGAGAGATAGAACACAGGGACTGTCTGTCTGTCTATGATATAGAGTGGTGAGGGTAGAGAGATAGAACACAGGGACTGACTGTCTGTGATATAGAGTGGTGAGGGTAGAGAGATAGAACACAGGGACTGTCTGTCTGTCTATGATATAGAGTGGTGAGGGTAGAGAGATAGAACACAGGGACTGTCTGTCTATGATATAGAGTGGTGAGGGTAGAGAGATAGAACACAGGGACTGTCTGTCTGTGATATAGAGTGGTGAGGGTAGAGAGATAGAACACAGGGACTGTCTGTCTATGATATAGAGTGGTGAGGGTAGAGAGATAGAACACAGGGACTGTCTGTCTATGATATAGAGTGGTGAGGGTAGAGAGATAGAACACAGGGACTGTCTGTCTGTGATATAGAGTGGTGAGGGTAGAGAGATAGAACACAGGGACTGTCTGTCTGTCTATGATATAGAGTGGTGAGGGTAGAGAGATAGAACACAGGGACTGTCTGTCTGTCTATGATATAGAGTGGTGAGGGTAGAGAGATAGAACACAGGGACTGTCTGTCTGTCTATGATATAGAGTGGTGAGGGTAGAGAGATAGAACACAGGGACTGTCTGTCTGTCTATGATATAGAGTGGTGAGGGTAGAGAGATAGAACACAGGGACTGTCTGTCTGTCTATGATATAGAGTGGTGAGGGTAGAGAGATAGAACACAGGGACTGTCTGTCTATGATATAGAGTGGTGAGGGTAGAGAGATAGAACACAGGGACTGTCTGTCTGTGTATGATATAGAGTGGTGAGGGTAGAGAGATAGAACACAGGGACTGTCTGTCTATGATATAGAGTGGTGAGGGTAGAGAGATAGAACACAGGGACTGTCTGTCTATGATATAGAGTGGTGAGGGTAGAGAGATAGAACACAGGGACTGTCTGTCTATGATATAGAGTGGTGAGGGTAGAGAGATAGAACACAGGGACTGTCTGTCTGTCTATGATATAGAGTGGTGAGGGTAGAGAGATAGAACACAGGGACTGTCTGTCTGTCTATGATATAGAGTGGTGAGGGTAGAGAGATAGAACACAGGGACTGTCTGTCTGTCTATGATATAGAGTGGTGAGGGTAGAGAGATAGAACACAGGGACTGTCTGTCTGTCTATGATATAGAGTGGTGAGGGTAGAGAGATAGAACACAGGGACTGTCTGTCTGTCTATGATATAGAGTGGTGAGGGTAGAGAGATAGAACACAGGGACTGTCTGTCTGTCTATGATATAGAGTGGTGAGGGTAGAGAGATAGAACACAGGGACTGTCTGTCTGTCTATGATATAGAGTGGTGAGGGTAGAGAGATAGAACACAGGGACTGTCTGTCTGTCTATGATATAGAGTGGTGAGGGTAGAGAGATAGAACACAGGGACTGTCTGTCTGTCTATGATATAGAGTGGTGAGGGTAGAGAGATAGAACACAGGAACTGTCTGTCTGTCTATGATATAGAGTGGTGAGGGTAGAGAGATAGAACACAGGGACTGACTGTCTGTCTGTCTGTCTATGATATAGAGTGGTGAGGGTAGAGAGATAGAACACAGGGACTGACTGTCTGTCTGTCTGTCTATGATATCGAGTGGTGAGGGTAGAGAGATAGAACACAGGGACTGACTGTCTGTCTGTCTGTCTATGATATAGAGTGGTGAGGGTAGAGAGATAGAACATAGGGACTGTCTGTCTGTCTGTGATATAGAGTGGTGAGGGTAGAGAGATAGAACACAGGGACTGTCTGTCTGTCTATGATATAGAGTGGTGAGGGTAGAGAGATAGAACACAGGGACTGTCTGTCTGTGATATAGAGTGGTGAGGGTAGAGAGATAGAACACAGGGACTGTCTGTCTATAATATAGAGTGGTGAGGGTAGAGAGATAGAACACAGGGACTGTCTGTCTGTCTATGATATAGAGTGGTGAGGGTAGAGAGATAGAACACAGGGGCTGTCTGTCTATGATATAGAGTGGTGAGGGTAGAGAGATAGAACACAGGGACTGTCTGTCTGTCTATGATATAGAGTGGTGAGGGTAGAGAGATAGAACACAGGGACTGTCTGTCTGTGATATAGAGTGGTGAGGGTAGAGAGATAGAACACAGGGACTGTCTGTCTATAATATAGAGTGGTGAGGGTAGAGAGATAGAACACAGGGACTGTCTGTCTGTCTATGATATAGAGTGGTGAGGGTAGAGAGATAGAACACAGGGACTGTCTGTCTGTCTATGATATAGAGTGGTGAGGGTAGAGAGATAGAACACAGGGACTGTCTGTCTGTCTATGATATAGAGTGGTGAGGGTAGAGAGATAGAACACAGGGACTGTCTGTCTGTCTGTGATATAGAGTGGTGAGGGTAGAGAGATAGAACATAGGGACTGTCTGTCTGTCTGTCTATGATATAGAGTGGTGAGGGTAGAGAGATAGAACACAGGGACTGTCTGTCTGTCTGTCTATGATATAGAGTGGTGAGGGTAGAGATATAGAACACAGGGACTGTCTGTCTGTCTGTCTATGATATAGAGTGGTGAGGGTAGAGATATAGAACATAGGGACTGTCTGTCTGTCTGTCTATGATATAGAGTGGTGAGGGTAGAGAGATATAACACAGAGACTGTCTGTCTGTCTGTGATATAGAGTGGTGAGGGTAGAGAGATAGAACACAGGGACTGTCTGTCTGTGTATGATATAGAGTGGTGAGGGTAGAGAGATAGAACACAGGGACTGTCTGTCTGTCTGTGATATAGAGTGGTGAGGGTAGAGAGATAGAACACAGGGACTGTCTGTCTATAATATAGAGTGGTGAGGGTAGAGAGATAGAACACAGGGACTGTCTGTCTGTGTATGATATAGAGTGGTGAGGGTAGAGAGATAGAACACAGAGACTGTCTGTCTGTCTATGATATAGAGTGGTGAGGGTAGAGAGATAGAACACAGGGACTGTCTGTCTGTGTATGATATAGAGTGGTGAGGGTAGAGAGATAGAACACATGGACTGTCTGTCTGTCTATGATATAGAGTGGTGAGGGTAGAGAGATAGAACACAGGAACTGTCCGTCTGTCTATGATATAGAGTGGTGAGAGTAGAGAGATAGAACACAGGGACTGTCTGTCTGTATATGATATAGAGTGGTGAGGGTAGAGAGATAGAACACAGGAACTGTCCGTCTGTCTATGATATAGAGTGGTGAGAGTAGAGAGACAGAACACAGGGACTGTCTGTCTGTCTATGTTATAGAGTGGTGAGGGTAGAGAGATAGAACACAGGGACTGTCTGTCTATGATATAGAGTGGTGAGGGTAGAGAGATAGAACATAGGGACTGTCTGTCTGTCTGTGATATAGAGTGATGAGGGTAGAGAGATAGAACACAGGGACTGTCTGTCTGTCTATGATATAGAGTGGTGAGGGTAGAGAGATAGAACACAGGGACTGTCTGTCTGTCTATGATATAGAGTGGTGAGGGTAGAGAGATAGAACACAGGGACTGTCTGTCTGTCTATGATATAGAGTGGTGAGGGTAGAGAGATAGAACACAGGGACTGTCTGTCTGTCTATGATATAGAGTGGTGAGGGTAGAGAGATAGAACACAGGGGCTGTCTGTCTGTCTATAATATAGAGTGGTGAGGGTAGAGAGATAGAACACAGGGGCTGTCTGTCTGTCTGTCTGTCTATGATATAGAGTGGTGAGGGTAGAGAGATAGAACACAGGGACTGTCTGTCTGTCTATGATATAGAGTGGTGAGGGTAGAGAGATAGAACATAGGGACTGTCTGTCTGTCTATGATATAGAGTGGTGAGGGTAGAGAGATAGAACACAGGGACTGTCTGTCTGTCTATGATATAGAGTGGTGAGGGTAGAGAGATAGAACACAGGGACTGTCTGTCTGTCTATGATATAGAGTGGTGAGGGTAGAGAGATAGAACACAGGGACTGTCTGTCTGTCTATGATATAGAGTGGTGAGGGTAGAGAGATAGAACACAGGGGCTGTCTGTCTGTCTGTCTGTCTATGATATAGAGTGGTGAGGGTAGAGAGATAGAACACAGGGACTGTCTGTCTGTCTATGATATAGAGTGGTGAGGGTAGAGAGATAGAACACAGGGACTGTCTGTCTATGATATAGAGTGGTGAGGGTAGAGAGATAGAACACAGGGACTGTCTGTCTGTCTGTGATATAGAGTGGTGAGGGTAGAGAGATAGAACATAGGGACTGTCTGTCTGTGATATAGAGTGGTGAGGGTAGAGAGATAGAACACAGGGACTGTCTGTCTGTCTATGATATAGAGTGGTGAGGGTAGAGAGATAGAACATAGGGACTGTCTGTCTATGATATAGAGTGGTGAGGGTAGAGAGATAGAACACAGGGACTGTCTGTCTGTCTATGATATAGAGTGGTGAGGGTAGAGAGATAGAACACAGGGACTGTCTGTCTGTCTATGATATAGAGTGGTGAGGGTAGAGAGATAGAACATAGGGACTGTCTGTCTGTCTATGATATAGAGTGGTGAGGGTAGAGAGATAGAACACAGGGACTGTCTGTCTATGATATAGAGTGGTGAGGGTAGAGAGATAGAACACAGGGACTGTCTGTCTGTCTATGATATAGAGTGATGAGGGTAGAGAGATAGAACACAGGAACTGTCCGTCTGTCTATGATATAGAGTGATGAGGGTAGAGAGATAGAACACAGGGACTGTCTGTCTGTCTATGTTATAGAGTGGTGAGGGTAGAGAGATAGAACATAGGGACTGTCTGTCTGTCTGTGATATAGAGTGGTGAGGGTAGAGAGATAGAACACAGGGACTGTCTGTCTGTCTGTGATATAGAGTGGTGAGGGTAGAGAGATAGAACACAGGGACTGTCTGTCTGTCTGTGTATGATATAGAGTGGTGAGGGTAGAGAGATAGAACACAGGGACTGTCTGTCTGTCTATGATATAGAGTGGTGAGGGTAGAGAGATAGAACACAGGGACTGTCTGTCTATGATATAGAGTGGTGAGGGTAGAGAGATAGAACACAGGGGCTGTCTGTCTATGATATAGAGTGGTGAGGGTAGAGAGATAGAACACAGGGACTGTCTGTCTATGATATAGAGTGGTGAGGGTAGAGAGATAGAACACAGGGACTGTCTGTCTGTCTATGATATAGAGTGGTGAGGGTAGAGAGATAGAACATAGGGACTGTCTGTCTGTCTATGATATAGAGTGGTGAGGGTAGAGAGATAGAACACAGGGACTGTCTGTCTGTCTATGATATAGAGTGGTGAGGGTAGAAAGATAGAACACAGGGACTGTCTGTCTGTCTATGATATAGAGTGGTGAGGGTAGAGAGATAGAACACAGGGACTGTCTGTCTGTCTATGATATAGAGTGGTGAGGGTAGAGAGATAGAACACAGGGACTGTCTGTCTGTCTATGATATAGAATGGTGAGGGTAGAGAGATAGAACATAGGGACTGTCTGTCTGTCTGTCTGTCTATGTTATAGAGTGGTGAGGGTAGAGAGATAGAACACAGGGACTGTCTGTCTGTGTATGATATAGAGTGGTGAGGGTAGAGAGATAGAACACAGGGACTGTCTGTCTATGATATAGAGTGGTGAGGGTAGAGAGATAGAACATAGGGACTGTCTGTCTGTCTATGATATAGAGTGGTGAGGGTAGAGGGATAGAACACAGGGACTGTCTGTCTGTCTGTGATATAGAGTGGTGAGGGTAGAGAGATAAAACCTAGGGACTGTCTGTCTGTCTATGATATAGAGTGGTGAGGGTAGAGAGATAGAACACAGGGACTGTCTGTCTGTCTATGATATAGAGTGGTGAGGGTAGAGAGATAGAACACAGGGACTGTCTGTCTGTCTATGATATAGAGTGGTGAGGGTAGAGAGATAGAACACAGGGACTGTCTGTCTGTCTATGATATAGAGTGGTGAGGGTAGAGAGATAGAACACAGGGACTGTCTGTCTGTCTATGATATAGAGTGGTGAGGGTAGAGAGATAGAACACAGGGACTGTCTGTCTGTCTATGATATAGAGTGGTGAGGGTAGAGAGATAGAACACAGGGGCTGTCTGTCTATGATATAGAGTGGTGAGGGTAGAGAGATAGAACACAGGGACTGTCTGTCTATGATATAGAGTGGTGAGGGTAGAGAGATAGAACACAGGGACTGTCTGTCTGTCTATGATATAGAGTGGTGAGGGTAGAGAGATAGAACACAGGGACTGTCTGTCTATGATATAGAGTGGTGAGGGTAGAGAGATAGAACACAGGGACTGTCTGTCTGTCTATGATATAGAGTGGTGAGGGTAGAGAGGTAGAACACAGGGACTGTCTGTCTATGATATAGAGTGGTGAGGGTAGAGAGATAGAACACAGGGACTGTCTGTCTGTCTATGTTATGGAGTGGTGAGGGTAGAGAGATAGAACACAGGGACTGTCTGTCTATGATAAAGAGTGGTGAGGGTAGAGAGATTGAACACAGGGACTGTCTGTCTGTCTGTGATAAAGAGTGGTGAGGGTAGAGATATAGAACACAGGGACTGCCTGTCTGTCTATGATATGGAGTGGTGAGGGTAGAGAGATAGAACACAGGGACTGTCTGTCTATGATATAGAGTGGTGAGGGTAGAGAGATAGAATACAGGGACTGTCTGTCTATGATATAGAGTCGTGAGGGTAAAGAGATAGAACACAGGGACTGTTTGTCTGTCTATGTTATAGAGTGGTGAGGGTAGAGAGATAGAACACAGGGACTGTCTGTCTGTCTATGATATAGAGTGGTGAGGGTAGAGAGATAGAACACAGGGACTGTCTGTCTATGATATAGAGTGGTGAGGGTAAAGAGATAGAACACAGGGACTGTCTGTCTGTCTGTGATATAGAGTGTTGAGGGTAGAGAGATAGAACACAGGGACTGTCTGTCTATGATATAGAGTGTTGAGGGTAGAGAGATAGAACACAGGGACTGTCTGTCTATGATATAGAGTGGTGAGGGTAGAGAGATAGAACACAGGGACTGTCTGTCTGTCTGTCTGTGATATAGAGTGGTGAGGGTAGAGATATAGAACACAGGGACTGTCTGTCTGTCTATGATTTAGAGTGGTGAGGGTAGAGAGATAGAACACAGGGACTGTCTGTCTATGATATAGATTGGTGAGGGTAGAGAGATAGAACACAGGGACTGTCTGTCTGTCTATGATATAGAGTGGTGAGGGTAGAGAGATAGAACACAGGGACTGTCTGTCTATGATATAGAGTGGTGATGGTAGAGAGATAGAACACAGGGACTGTCTGTCTGTCTGTGATATAGAGTGGTGAGGGTAGAGAGATAGAACACAGGGACTGTCTGTCTATAATATAGAGAGGTGAGGGTAGAGAGATAGAACACATGGACTGTCTGTCTGTGATATAGAGTGGTGAGGGTAGAAAGATAGAACACAGGGGATGTCTGTCTATGATATAGAGTGGTGAGGGTAGAAAGATAGAACACAGGGGCTGTCTGTCTATGATATAGAGTGGTGAGGGTAGAGAGATAGAACACAGGGACTGTCTGTCTGTCTATGATATAGAGTGGTAAGGGTAGAGAGATAGAACACAGGGACTGTCTGTCTGTCTGTCTGTCTGTCTATGATATAGAGTGGTGAGGGTAGAGAGATAGAACATAGGGACTGTCTGTCTGTGTATGATATAGAGTGGTGAGGGTAGAGAGATAGAACACAGGGACTGTCTGTCTGTCTATGTTATAGAGTGGTGAGGGTAGAGAGATAGAACACAGGGACTGTCTGTCTGTGATATAGAGTGGTGAGGGTAGAGAGATAGAACACAGGGACTGTCTGTCTATGTTATAGAGTGGTGAGGGTAGAGAGATAGAACACAGGGACTGTCTGTCTATGATATAGAGAGGTGAGGGTAGAGAGATAGAACACAGGGACTGTCTGTCTGTCTGTCTGTCTATGATATAGAGTGGTGAGGGTAGAGAGATAGAACATAGGGACTGTCTGTCTGTGTATGATATAGAGTGGTGAGGGTAGAGAGATAGAACACAGGGACTGTCTGTCTGTCTATGATATAGAGTGGTGAGGGTAGAGAGATAGAACACAGGGACTGTCTGTCTGTCTATGATATAGAGTGGTGAGGGTAGAGAGATAGAACACAGGGACTGTCTGTCTGTCTGTCTGTGATATAGAGTGGTGAGGGTAGAGAGATAGAACACAGGGACTGTCTGTCTGTCTATGATATAGAGTGGTGAAGGTAGAGAGATAGAACACAGGGACTGTCTGTCTGTCTATGATATAGAGTGGTGAGGGTAGAGAGATAGAACACAGGGACTGTCTGTCTGTCTGTGATATAGAGTGGTGAGGGTAGAGAGATAGAACATAGGGACTGTCTGTCTGTCTGTGATATAGAGTGGTGAGGGTAGAGAGATAGAACACAGGGACTGTCTGTCTGTCTATGATATAGAGTGGTGAGGGTAGAGAGATAGAACACAGGGACTGTCTGTCTGTCTATGATATAGAGTGGTGAGGGTAGAGAGATAGAACACAGGGACTGTCTGTCTGTCTATGATATAGAGTGGTGAGGGTAGAGAGATAGAACATAGGGACTGTCTGTCTGTCTATGATATAGAGTGGTGAGGGTAGAGAGATAGAACACAGGGACTGTCTGTCTGTCTGTCTATGATATAGAGTGGTAAGGGTAGAGAGATAGAACACAGGGACTGTCTGTCTGTCTGTCTGTCTATGATATAGAGTGGTGAGGGTAGAGAGATAGAACATAGGGACTGTCTGTCTGTGTATGATATAGAGTGGTGAGGGTAGAGAGATAGAACACAGGGACTGTCTGTCTGTCTGTCTATGATATAGAGTGGTGAGGGTAGAGAGATAGAACACAGGGACTGTCTGTCTGTCTATGATATAGAGTGGTGAGGGTAGAGAGATAGAACATAGGGACTGTCTGTCTGTCTGTCTGTCTATGTTATAGAGTGGTGAGGGTAGAGAGATAGAACACAGGGACTGTCTGTCTGTCTGTCTGTCTATGATATAGAGTGGTGAGGGTAGAGAGATAGAACACAGGGACTGTCTGTCTGTCTATGATATAGAGTGGTGAGGGTAGAGAGATAGAACATAGGGACTGTCTGTCTATGATATAGAGTGGTGAGGGTAGAGAGATAGAACACAGGGACTGTCTGTCTGTCTGTCTATGGTATAGAGTGGTGAGGGTAGAGAGATAGAACATAGGGACTGTCTGTCTATGATATAGAGTGGTGAGGGTAGAGAGATAGAACACAGGGACTGTCTGTCTGTCTATGATATAGAGTGGTGAGGGTAGAGAGATAGAACACAGGGACTGTCTGTCTGTCTATGATATAGAGTGGTGAGGGTAGAGAGATAGAACACAGGGACTGTCTGTCTGTGATATAGAGTGGTGAGGGTAGAGAGATAGAACACAGGGACTGTCTGTCTGTCTATGATATAGAGTGGTGAGGGTAGAGAGATAGAACACAGGGACTGTCTGTCTGTCTATGATATAGAGTGGTGAGGGTAGAGAGATAGAACACAGGGACTGTCTGTCTGTCTGTGATATAGAGTGGTGAGGGTAGAGAGATAGAACACAGGGACTGTCTGTCTGTCTATGTTATAGAGTGGTGAGGGTAGAGAGATAGAACACAGGGACTGTCTGTCTGTCTATGTTATAGAGTGGTGAGGGTAGAGAGATAGAACACAGGGACTGTCTGTCTGTCTGTCTATGATATAGAGTGGTGAGGGTAGAGAGATAGAACATAGGGACTGTCTGTCTGTCTATGATATAGAGTGGTGAGGGTAGAGAGATAGAACACAGGGACTGTCTGTCTATGTTATAGAGTGGTGAGGGTAGAGAGATAGAACACAGGGACTGTCTGTCTGTCTATGATATAGAGTGGTGAGGGTAGAGAGATAGAACATAGGGACTGTCCGTCTGTCTATGATATAGAGTGGTGAGGGTAGAGAGATAGAACACAGGGACTGTCCGTCTGTCTATAATATAGAGTGGTGAGGGTAGAGAGATAGAACACAGGGACTGTCTGTCTATGATATAGAGTGGTGAGGGTAGAGAGATAGAACACAGGGACTGTCTGTCTGTCTATGATATAGAGTGGTGAGGGTAGAGAGATAGAACACAGGGACTGTCTGTCTGTCTATGATATAGAGTGGTGAGGGTAGAGAGATAGAACACAGGGACTGTCTGTCTGTCTATGATATAGAGTGATGAGGGTAGAGAGATAGAACACAGGGACTGTCTGTCTGTCTATGATATAGAGTGGTGAGGGTAGAGAGATAGAACACAGGGACTGTCTGTCTATGATATAGAGTGGTGAGGGTAGAGAGATAGAACACAGGGACTGTCTGTCTATGATATAGAGTGGTGAGGGTAGAGAGATAGAACACAGGGACTGTCTGTCTATGATATAGAGTGGTGAGGGTAGAGAGATAGAACATAGGGACTGTCTGTCTATGATATAGAGTGGTGAGGGTAGAGAGATAGAACACAGGGACTGTCTGTCTATGATATAGAGTGGTGAGGGTAGAGAGATAGAACACAGGGACTGTCTGTCTGTCTATGATATAGAGTGGTGAGGGTAGAGAGATAGAACACAGGGACTGTCTGTCTGTCTATGATATAGAGTGGTGAGGGTAGAGAGATAGAACACAGGGACTGTCTGTCTATGATATAGAGTGGTGAGGGTAGAGAGATAGAACACAGGGACTGTCTGTCTATGATATAGAGTGGTGAGGGTAGAGAGATAGAACACAGGGACTGTCTGTCTATGATATAGAGTGGTGAGGGTAGAGAGATAGAACACAGGGACTGTCTGTCTGTCTGTGATATAGAGTGGTGAGGGTAGAGAGATAGAACACAGGGGCTGTCTGTCTATGATATAGAGTGGTGAGGGTAGAGAGATAGAACATAGGGACTGTCTGTTTGTCTGTCTGTCTATGATATAGAGTGGTGAGGGTAGAGAGATAGAACACAGGGGCTGTCTGTCTATGATATAGAGTGGTGAGGGTAGAGAGATAGAACACAGGGACTGTCTGTCTGTCTATGTTATAGAGTGGTGAGGGTAGAGAGATAGAACACAGGGACTGTCTGTCTGTCTATGTTATAGAGTGGTGAGGGTAGAGAGATAGAACACAGGGACTGTCTGTCTGTCTGTCTGTCTATGATATAGAGTGGTGAGGGTAGAGAGATAGAACACAGGGACTGTCTGTCTATGATATAGAGTGGTGAGGGTAGAGAGATAGAACACAGGGACTGTCTGTCTGTCTATGATATAGAGTGGTGAGGGTAGAGAGATAGAACACAGGGACTGTCTGTCTGTCTATGATATAGAGTGGTGAGGGTAGAGAGATAGAACATAGGGACTGTCTGTCTATGATATAGAGTGGTGAGGGTAGAGAGATAGAACACAGGGACTGTCTGTCTATGATATAGAGTGGTGAGGGTAGAGAGATAGAACACAGGGACTGTCTGTCTATAATATAGAGTGGTGAGGGTAGAGAGATAGAACACAGGGACTGTCTGTCTATGATATAGAGTGGTGAGGGTAGAGAGATAGAACACAGGGACTGTCTGTCTATGATATAGAGTGGTGAGGGTAGAGAGATAGAACACAGGGACTGTCTGTCTGTGATATAGAGTGGTGAGGGTAGAGAGATAGAACACAGGGACTGTCTGTCTGTCTATGATATAGAGTGGTGAGGGTAGAGAGATAGAACATAGGGACTGTCTGTCTGTGATATAGAGTGGTGAGGGTAGAGAGATAGAACACAGGGACTGTCTGTCTGTCTATGATATAGAGTGGTGAGGGTAGAGAGATAGAACACAGGGACTGTCTGTCTGTCTGTGATATAGAGTGGTGAGGGTAGAGAGATAGAACACAGGGACTGTCTGTCTGTCTATGTTATAGAGTGGTGAGGGTAGAGAGATAGAACACAGGGACTGTCTGTCTGTCTATGTTATAGAGTGGTGAGGGTAGAGAGATAGAACACAGGGACTGTCTGTCTGTCTGTCTATGATATAGAGTGGTGAGGGTAGAGAGATAGAACATAGGGACTGTCTGTCTGTCTATGATATAGAGTGGTGAGGGTAGAGAGATAGAACACAGGGACTGTCTGTCTATGTTATAGAGTGGTGAGGGTAGAGAGATAGAACACAGGGACTGTCTGTCTGTCTATGATATAGAGTGGTGAGGGTAGAGAGATAGAACATAGGGACTGTCCGTCTGTCTATGATATAGAGTGGTGAGGGTAGAGAGATAGAACACAGGGACTGTCCGTCTGTCTATAATATAGAGTGGTGAGGGTAGAGAGATAGAACACAGGGACTGTCTGTCTATGATATAGAGTGGTGAGGGTAGAGAGATAGAACATAGGGACTGTCTGTCTGTCTATGATATAGAGTGGTGAGGGTAGAGAGATAGAACACAGGGACTGTCTGTCTGTCTATGATATAGAGTGGTGAGGGTAGAGAGATAGAACACAGGGACTGTCTGTCTGTGATATAGAGTGGTGAGGGTAGAGAGATAGAACACAGGGACTGTCTGTCTATGATATAGAGTGGTGAGGGTAGAGAGATAGAACACAGGGACTGTCTGTCTGTCTATGATATAGAGTGGTGAGGGTAGAGAGATAGAACATAGGGACTGTCTGTCTGTCTATGATATAGAGTGGTGAGGGTAGAGAGATAGAACACAGGGACTGTCTGTCTGTCTATGATATAGAGTGGTGAGGGTAGAGAGATAGAACACAGGGACTGTCTGTCTGTCTATGATATAGAGTGGTGAGGGTAGAGAGATAGAACACAGGGACTGTCTGTCTGTCTATGATATAGAGTGGTGAGGGTAGAGAGATAGAACACAGGGACTGTCTGTCTGTCTATGATATAGAGTGGTGAGGGTAGAGAGATAGAACACAGGGACTGTCTGTCTATGATATAGAGTGGTGAGGGTAGAGAGATAGAACACAGGGACTGTCTGTCTATGATATAGAGTGGTGAGGGTAGAGAGATAGAACACAGGGACTGTCCGTCTGTCTATAATATAGAGTGGTGAGGGTAGAGAGATAGAACACAGGGACTGTCTGTCTATGATATAGAGTGGTGAGGGTAGAGAGATAGAACACAGGGACTGTCCGTCTGTCTATGATATAGAGTGGTGAGGGTAGAGAGATAGAACACAGGGACTGTCCGTCTGTCTATAATATAGAGTGGTGAGGGTAGAGAGATAGAACACAGGGACTGTCTGTCTATGATATAGAGTGGTGAGGGTAGAGAGATAGAACATAGGGACTGTCTGTCTGTCTATGATATAGAGTGGTGAGGGTAGAGAGATAGAACACAGGGACTGTCTGTCTGTCTATGATATAGAGTGGTGAGGGTAGAGAGATAGAACACAGGGACTGTCTGTCTGTGATATAGAGTGGTGAGGGTAGAGAGATAGAACACAGGGACTGTCTGTCTATGATATAGAGTGGTGAGGGTAGAGAGATAGAACACAGGGACTGTCTGTCTATGATATAGAGTGGTGAGGGTAGAGAGATAGAACATAGGGACTGTCTGTCTGTGATATAGAGTGGTGAGGGTAGAGAGATAGAACACAGGGACTGTCTGTCTGTCTATGATATAGAGTGGTGAGGGTAGAGAGATAGAACACAGGGACTGTCTGTCTGTCTATGATATAGAGTGGTGAGGGTAGAGAGATAGAACATAGGGACTGTCTGTCTGTCTATGATATAGAGTGGTGAGGGTAGAGAGATAGAACACAGGGACTGTCTGTCTGTCTATGATATAGAGTGGTGAGGGTAGAGAGATAGAACACAGGGACTGTCTGTCTGTCTATGATATAGAGTGGTGAGGGTAGAGAGATAGAACACAGGGACTGTCTGTCTGTCTATGATATAGAGTGGTGAGGGTAGAGAGATAGAACACAGGGACTGTCTGTCTGTCTATGATATAGAGTGGTGAGGGTAGAGAGATAGAACACAGGGACTGTCTGTCTATGATATAGAGTGGTGAGGGTAGAGAGATAGAACACAGGGACTGTCTGTCTATGATATAGAGTGGTGAGGGTAGAGAGATAGAACACAGGGACTGTCTGTCTATGATATAGAGTGGTGAGGGTAGAGAGATAGAACACAGGGACTGTCTGTCTGTCTGTGATATAGAGTGGTGAGGGTAGAGAGATAGAACACAGGGGCTGTCTGTCTATGATATAGAGTGGTGAGGGTAGAGAGATAGAACATAGGGACTGTCTGTCTGTCTGTCTGTCTATGATATAGAGTGGTGAGGGTAGAGAGATAGAACACAGGGGCTGTCTGTCTATGATATAGAGTGGTGAGGGTAGAGAGATAGAACACAGGGACTGTCTGTCTGTCTATGTTATAGAGTGGTGAGGGTAGAGAGATAGAACACAGGGACTGTCTGTCTGTCTATGTTATAGAGTGGTGAGGGTAGAGAGATAGAACACAGGGACTGTCTGTCTATGATATAGAGTGGTGAGGGTAGAGAGATAGAACATAGGGACTGTCTGTCTGTCTATGATATAGAGTGGTGAGGGTAGAGAGATAGAACACAGGGACTGTCTGTCTGTCTATGATATAGAGTGGTGAGGGTAGAGAGATAGAACACAGGGACTGTCTGTCTGTCTATGTTATAGAGTGGTGAGGGTAGAGAGATAGAACACAGGGACTGTCTGTCTGTCTATGTTATAGAGTGGTGAGGGTAGAGAGATAGAACACAGGGACTGTCTGTCTATGATATAGAGTGGTGAGGGTAGAGAGATAGAACACAGGGACTGTCTGTCTATGATATAGAGTGGTGAGGGTAGAGAGATAGAACACAGGGACTGTCTGTCTATGATATAGAGTGGTGAGGGTAGAGAGATAGAACACAGGGACTGTCTGTCTGTCTGTGATATAGAGTGGTGAGGGTAGAGAGATAGAACACAGGGACTGTCTGTCTATGATATAGAGTGGTGAGGGTAGAGAGATAGAACACAGGGACTGTCTGTCTGTGATATAGAGTGGTGAGGGTAGAGAGATAGAACACAGGGACTGTCTGTCTATGATATAGAGTGGTGAGGGTAGAGAGATAGAACATAGGGACTATCTGTCTGTCTATGATATAGAGTGGTGAGGGTAGAGAGATAGAACACAGGGACTGTCTGTCTGTGATATAGAGTGGTGAGGGTAGAGAGATAGAACACAGGGACTGTCTGTCTGTCTATGATATAGAGTGGTGAGGGTAGAGAGATAGAACACAGGGACTGTCTGTCTGTGATATAGAGTGGTGAGGGTAGAGAGATAGAACACAGGGACTGTCTGTCTGTCTATGATATAGAGTGGTGAGGGTAGAGAGATAGAACACAGGGACTGTCTGTCTGTCTATGATATAGAGTGGTGAGGGTAGAGAGATAGAACACAGGGACTGTCTGTCTGTCTATGATATAGAGTGGTGAGGGTAGAGAGATAGAACACAGGGACTGTCTGTCTGTCTATGATATAGAGTGGTGAGGGTAGAGAGATAGAACACAGGGACTGTCTGTCTGTCTATGATATAGAGTGGTGAGGGTAGAGAGATAGGACACAGGGACTGTCTGTCTGTCTATGATATAGAGTGGTGAGGGTAGAGAGATAGAACACAGGGACTGTCTGTCTGTCTATGATATAGAGTGGTGAGGGTAGAGAGATAGAACACAGGGACTGTCTGTCTGTCTATGATATAGAGTGGTGAGGGTAGAGAGATAGAACACAGGGACTGTCTGTCTGTCTATGATATAGAGTGGTGAGGGTAGAGAGATAGAACACAGGGACTGTCTGCCTGTCTGTCTATGATATAGAGTGGTGAGGGTAGAGAGATAGAACACAGGGACTGTCTGTCTGTCTATGATATAGAGTGGTGAGGGTAGAGAGATAGAACACAGGGACTGTCTGTCTGTCTGTGATATAGAGTCGTGAGGGTAAAGAGATAGAACACAGGGACTGTCTGTCTGTCTGTGATATAGAGTCGTGAGGGTAAAGAGATAGAACACAGGGACTGTTTGTCTGTCTATGTTATAGAGTGGTGAGGGTAGAGAGATATAACACAGGGACTGTCTGTCTGTCTGTCTATGATATAGAGTGGTGAGGGTAGAGAGATAGAACACAGGGGCTGTCTGTCTATGATATAGAGTGGTGAGGGTAGAGAGATAGAACACAGGGACTGTCTGTCTGTCTATGATATAGAGTGGTGAGGGTAGAGAGATAGAACACAGGGACTGTCTGTCTATGATATAGAGTGGTGAGGGTAGAGAGATAGAACACAGGGACTGTCTGTCTATGATATAGAGTGGTGAGGGTAGAGAGATAGAACACAGGGACTGTCTGTCTGTCTGTGATATAGAGTGGTGAGGGTAGAGAGATAGAACACAGGGACTGTCTGTCTATGATATAGAGTGGTGAGGGTAGAGAGATAGAACACAGGGACTGTCTGTCTGTGATATAGAGTGGTGAGGGTAGAGAGATAGAACACAGGGACTGTCTGTCTATGATATAGAGTGGTGAGGGTAGAGAGATAGAACATAGGGACTATCTGTCTGTCTATGATATAGAGTGGTGAGGGTAGAGAGATAGAACACAGGGACTGTCTGTCTGTGATATAGAGTGGTGAGGGTAGAGAGATAGAACACAGGGACTGTCTGTCTGTCTATGATATAGAGTGGTGAGGGTAGAGAGATAGAACACAGGGACTGTCTGTCTGTGATATAGAGTGGTGAGGGTAGAGAGATAGAACACAGGGACTGTCTGTCTGTCTATGATATAGAGTGGTGAGGGTAGAGAGATAGAACACAGGGACTGTCTGTCTGTCTATGATATAGAGTGGTGAGGGTAGAGAGATAGAACACAGGGACTGTCTGTCTGTCTATGATATAGAGTGGTGAGGGTAGAGAGATAGAACACAGGGACTGTCTGTCTGTCTATGATATAGAGTGGTGAGGGTAGAGAGATAGAACACAGGGACTGTCTGTCTGTCTATGATATAGAGTGGTGAGGGTAGAGAGATAGGACACAGGGACTGTCTGTCTGTCTATGATATAGAGTGGTGAGGGTAGAGAGATAGAACACAGGGACTGTCTGTCTGTCTATGATATAGAGTGGTGAGGGTAGAGAGATAGAACACAGGGACTGTCTGTCTGTCTATGATATAGAGTGGTGAGGGTAGAGAGATAGAACACAGGGACTGTCTGTCTGTCTATGATATAGAGTGGTGAGGGTAGAGAGATAGAACACAGGGACTGTCTGCCTGTCTGTCTATGATATAGAGTGGTGAGGGTAGAGAGATAGAACACAGGGACTGTCTGTCTGTCTATGATATAGAGTGGTGAGGGTAGAGAGATAGAACACAGGGACTGTCTGTCTGTCTGTGATATAGAGTCGTGAGGGTAAAGAGATAGAACACAGGGACTGTCTGTCTGTCTGTGATATAGAGTCGTGAGGGTAAAGAGATAGAACACAGGGACTGTTTGTCTGTCTATGTTATAGAGTGGTGAGGGTAGAGAGATATAACACAGGGACTGTCTGTCTGTCTGTCTATGATATAGAGTGGTGAGGGTAGAGAGATAGAACACAGGGGCTGTCTGTCTATGATATAGAGTGGTGAGGGTAGAGAGATAGAACACAGGGACTGTCTGTCTGTCTATGATATAGAGTGGTGAGGGTAGAGAGATAGAACACAGGGACTGTCTGTCTATGATATAGAGTGGTGAGGGTAGAGAGATAGAACACAGGGACTGTCTGTCTATGATATAGAGTGGTGAGGGTAGAGAGATAGAACACAGGGACTGTCTGTCTGTGTATGATATAGAGTGGTGAGGGTAGAGAGATAGAACACAGGGACTGTCTGTGATATAGAGTGGTGAGGGTAGAGAGATAGAACACATGGACTGTCTGTCTGTCTATGATATAGAGTGGTGAGGGTAGAGAGATAGAACACAGGGGCTGTCTGTCTATGATATAGAGTGGTGAGGGTAGAGAGATAGAACACAGGAACTGTCTGTCTATGATATAGAGTGGTGAGGGTAGAGAGATAGAACACAGGGACTGTCTGTCTGTCTGTGATATAGTGTGGTGAGAGTAGAGAGATAGAACACAGGGACTGTCTGTCTATGATATAGAGTGGTGAGGGTAGAGAGATAGAACACAGGGACTGTCTGTCTTTGATAAAGAGTGGTGAGGGTAGAGAGATAGAACACAGGGACTGTCTGTCTGTCTATGTTATAGAGTGGTGAGGGTAGAGGGATAGAACACAGGGACTGTCTGTCTGTCTTTGATATAGAGTGGTGAGGGTAGAAAGATAGAACACAGGGGCTGTCTGTCTATGATATAGAGTGGTGAGGGTAGAGAGATAGAACACAGGGACTGTCTGTCTGTCTTTGATATAGAGTGGTGAGGGTAGAGAGATAGAACACAGGGACTGTCTGTCTGTCTATGATATAGAGTGGTGAGGGTAGAGAGATAGAACACAGGGACTGTCTGTCTGTCTGTCTATGATATAGAGTGGTGAGGGTAGAGAGATAGAACACAGAGACTGTCTGTCTGTCTGTGATATAGAGTGGTGAGGGTAGAGAGATAGAACACAGAGACTGTCTGTCTGTCTGTGATATAGAGTGGTGAGGGTAGAGAGATAGAACACAGGGACTGTCTGTCTGTCTGTGATATAGAGTGGTGAGGGTAGAGAGATAGAACACAGGGACTGTCTGTCTGTCTGTCTATGATATAGAGTGGTGAGGGTAGAGAGATAGAACACAGGGGCTGTCTGTCTATGATATAGAGTGGTGAGGGTAGAGAGACAGAACACAGGGACTGTCTGTCTGTCTATGATATAGAGTGGTGAGGGTAGAGGGATAGAACACAGGGACTGTCTGTCTGTCTGTGATATAGAGTGGTGAGGGTAGAGAGATAGAACACAGGGACTGTCTGTCTGTCTGTCTATGCTATAGGGTGGAGAGGGTAAAGAGATAGAACACATGGACTGTCTGTCTGTCTGTGATATAGAGTGGTGAGGGAAGTTAAAGGAAAACACACACATATATTGTCTACTTTTACGACACTAATGAGTTCCCATAGATACTAAATACACGGGAAACAAGGGAGACAACTGTCTCCGTAAAGATATTGTAATTTGTGAAAGTGAAAGGTTTTGATTACCTCGACATTAAATGAAGCGACGGATATGAACAATAGTTAGACAGAAGCGCTATAACTTGTCATATTATTTACAGACTTGCCGGAACAATATGTCGCTGTGACGTAATACAGGACTTTTGAAACCTTCATTACCATGACAACGTCTTCACGACTAACCAGATGCTGTACCTGGGCAGCTATTGTTTATGGTCGCTACATCGGAAGTTTGCTTGTCGTCTGCTGACATCGATAAAGATGACCGGTAATTATACTAAATCTCCTTCCCGTTGAAATGTCATAATGTTCTCTAAAAAGTCTGCAGCATTCATAACAACAAATCTTCATCTTCGCAAATATAGCAAGTTTTATATCATATTATACCTAATTTGTCACTCTCCGTGTATACATGCTTTATTTAAGCATTTATGACAATTTTTTAAGTTTCATTGGGGTATGAAAAGAAAATTGTTTGCAAACTGTATGAATCCGCGTAGTAATTTTCGAAATTTATGTTCAAACTAAAAACATGTTTATGTACAATTTGACTGATCAAACAACGGATTATTTTTACAAATCAATACGGAGAGTCAATGACCGCATTGTGACGTAACATTTTTGTCGCCATTTTCGGGTTTTTTTCATAGAGGTATGAAAAGAAAATCTCAACCTATCAGAAAGCCGCATTCTGCATATACAATCAATGGAAAATTAATTATACATTTGTATTACAATATACTCTAATAGATTCTTCATGTGCATGTCGATTGTGTTACGCATGCGCATGTATGGTAATATACACCGAGATCCTACTAATGTACGTGTTCAATTGGTGTAACAGAAAAAAGTGTTCTGTTTGTGCATTTAACTGCAAAATTCAGGAAAACTAAGGTGCTGGACGGAATGAGGGCAGGACAGAGTGGAAAACTCATTTGAACTTCCAGACGCCATTTTGCCTGTATACAGCACCTTGTTCTAGAGAGAGAATGCGGCGTCTATTTCGGGTCTCTATTTGATAAGAGACAACTACTAGACCTGTTGATTCCGGGTCCTACATTTTCTTTTGTAAGTCTGTTTGGCCCGATGACAATTGTCGTATAGAAATACGCTGTCCCGACTGAACCGGAAGTGCAAACCATGTGAAATAACGAACAGTTCCCATGCGGAGTTGTCATAAGTGTAAAGTTTTTTACTTCGTTTTCTATCTTCATTCAGACTTAAATAATACTTTATTTAGTTCATAGTTGTTCTCTTACCTGCACAACCTTCTTACAGCTCAGAATATATTTATATAAAATTGAGAGAGGAGAGTGTGAGGGCTTAGTGTAAGGTGATCCGGGATGTATAAGTGTGTTTAGGTTCCTGGGTAGTTTTACGTAACTCGAGTTTAAAGGCCCAATATACGTAACTTTCGGCAAAATTTGAAGCGAAAATCAAGCCTAATAACTTATTATATTTATAGATTAAGTTAAGATTAGCTGATATCAACAATATACAAGATGAATTCTTACGCGGTTACCGGTACAGCAGCAGTTGAAACTCGGTATTTGTAAACACGCGTCCATTTTGAACCGTCTTCTACCTTCGGTTTGTTGTTGAAGTGGGCCACACCTGAATTATTTTCAGTTCTTTGGATTTTTCTGTCAAGAGTTTCCTGTTAGTTACCGCTCAGGTTTACTTCGTTTTAGGCTTATTTTTGCATGGTTATCAACTGGAGTTTTTTCGGAATTTTTCAGAATCACGAAAATATATTGGGCCTTTAAAGAAGATTTTGCTGGTGTTTAGTCTTTTGTTACAGATATGAATATTTGATGACTTGATAAACACCATTCACACATTGAATGGTGAACGAGAGTATAGTTTAAAATGAACTACAACTGTTAGGCGAAGAGCCCATTGCAGTCCCTTGCACGAGATAAGGGGCATAACTCAATATAAAATGTCGATTTAGAAATCGATTGTTACAGCAAAAGAACGAAGAGCTGTTGTTCAACATTTTCCTTCCCAAAGAGGTATGGCGGAAATTTGCCCATATTTCTTAAGTTGGAATTGATGAAAACGGAAAAAAATATAAATGAGTAAAGAATTTCTGTTAGGGCAAATGCATAGACAATATATCAAACCATTCGATGAGATATTTGGTGTTACTTATATAATACTTCAAATATAGCCATATTCACTGTATCTATGAAAGTGATGGAGTTAAGACTTAAAAAAATACTTTCAACACTTTCCCATCCGAGGACCAACTATTACGTACTATTTCCGTGATGTAATATGCAAAAACAAATCATATTTCGAAAAAGTGGTCCTCTTTTGGGAAAGTGCTGAAAATAATGAAAAAGTGGTTGATTCCAAATCTAGTCGCCTGTTTGGGGCAGCAGGTACACTTTTTACATACATTTACACGTAAGACGTCATTAAGAATTTAGATGAGACTTATTGGTCGGTTCACTGTTATTTATATGTAGAACTCGTTCATCCAGACACTTCGGTGCTCAGAGCCTGGTTAGTCCGACACGTATGGAATTTCATTTCGGAAGACCGACCAGATCTTATTCGACTAATTTACATCCAATCCAGAAGACATTTACGTGATTTAAATTAAACACGTCCGTTTGAGCGAGTGCTAAACAATGTTTAATAATAATTAATTCATGATAATGAAGTTTCATATCACGACAATAGTTGTGACGTGTGTCTATACACGTAGGTCCCGTTGAAGGCCCAACAATCGCCCGTGTCAACGTGACCGTAGAGTTCTGCCAAATTGTACTGGGTCCCTCTGTTTATATATCAAACATACGAAAGCTTACGTTCTTACATTTACAGGTTTTATTTAAAAAACAATCTTCCATTAGGTTTTATTATTTTTGACAAAGATAAACACTGCATTCAATTTGCAACTTTTATAAATAGCTATACAGCAGTATATCGAACCGGCGTTTTTTGGTTATCACACAAGACGTTCATTAGAATGTTCCTTTAAAGATTTTGAAAAATCAAAATATTGATGGATACATGTAATACTGTTGATGAAGATACCGTTTGATGATAGACTAACTAGACTTTTAAATATTCAACATCTGACAACATCGGATAATAACAATCCGTTTAATCACCTAACCTAGTGTGACACAGGGCTTTGATCGTCATTCATCCAAACAATGGCCGACGAGCAAGGGACAAAACGATCGCACAATCCTGGTCGCTGACCCCGAAAATCAACCAACACACGTGTAGTATTGACGTCACAATCTAAACTAATCGAGCAGAGCAGGATCTATTAAAACAATGGCGCCCTCGTCAGGTATAACTCAGAACAAAGCGATTTAAATATTCTTCTCCATTCTTTCATGTTATTCAACTCCGATAAAATAATATCTTTAAAAACATTCATTATTGTTGTACACGTCATATTATCGTATTTATAAACTAAATATTACTCGTATTAAACTGATTAAAGAAAATTATTTTTGATCAGTTATTACTAAACGAAATACTATACAATAAGGACTTGCCAACAGATAACATCAAATCTACATTCTGACACATACACCTGAAAGAATTTTACATATAATCAGCTATTGTTTTGTTTAATGATTTGGTGTTCTGCCACACGGTGGCGCTGTCACACGGCCCAGGTCGCCCTACCGACAGGCTGGCCCTTTACGGACCTTTAACGTAAGACAATCCTACAGCTGATTCGTCAGGGATACTCTCTCTGTCAAAAAAAGTGCTCGAAGGGGGCCGGTAAGTTATTTTGATTAATTGTAGAATTTCTAATTATCTTACGATATATACTTTTATATAACGGTTTTATATCATCTTTTCAATTTTTGTGTTTATGTGGATTACTGTACTTGTGTGGAGTGAACGAAATGTAAATTAGTGTAAAACGACTCAATGCTGGGATGTACGGATACTTATTACTGTATATCTACGGTATATACGTACCTATAGACACGGAATACACGTATTGACGAAAACGGGACACAATTTATTATAACAATATATTATAGCCGCTAATGGTTGTGTTACAAGACCATTTACATCACAAATACGGGATACACGCAAGTACTTGTAATTATAAAGGATACACTTAATTATAAAGGATACACGTAATTATGTATAAAAGATACACTTACAATGTAATTATGTATTCAGGATACACGCAAGTACTTGTAATTATAAAGGATACACTTAATTATAAAGGACACTTAATTATAAAGGATACACTTAATTATAAAAGATACACGTAATTACAAAGGATATGCGTAGTTATGTATAAAAGATACACGTAATTATGTATAAAAGATACACGTAATTATAAAGGATATGCGTAGTTATGTATAAAAGATACACGTAGTTAAGTATAAAAGATACACGTAGTTATGTATAAAAGATACACGCAATTATAAAGGATATGCGTAGTTATGTATAAAAGATACACTTAATTATGTATAAAAGATACACGTAATTACAAAGGATATGCGTAGTTATGTATAAAAGATACACGTAATTATGTATAAAAGACACACGTAATTATAAAGGATATGCGTAGTTATGTATAAAAGATACACTTAATTATGTATAAAGGATACACGTAATTAAATTACATTACATTAAATGCGCTGTAATTAATAACCGGTTTATAATTGATACATGTACCGGAATCTCTCTTATCCACCTATTGTTGATCCGGAAGTATTGTCCTCTGTTCTGAGCGCTAACTTAAAGTCGATTGAGAGCTAACTTCTAGTTGATCTGAGAGCTAAATTCTTGTTGATCTGAGAGCTAAATTCAAGTCGATCTGAGAGCTAACTTCAAGTCGATCTGAGAGCTAACTTCAAGTCGATCTGAGAGCTAACTTCTAGTCGATCTGAGAGCTAACTTCTAGTCGATCTGAGAGCTAACTTCTAGTTGATCTGAACGCTAACTTCAAGTCGATCTGAGAGCTAACTTCAAGTCGATCTGAGAGCTAACTTCTAGTCGATCTGAGAGCTAACTTAAAGTCGATCTGAGAGCTAACTTAAAGTCGATCTGAGAGCTAACTTAAAGTCGATCTGAGAGCTAACTTCTAGTCGATCTGAGAGCTTACTTCTAGTTGATCTGAGAGCTAACTTGTAGTTGATCTGAGAGCTAACTTCTAGTTGATCTGAACGCTAACTTGTAGTCGATCTGAGAGCTAACTTCTAGTTGATCTGAGAGCTAACTTCTAGTTGATCTGAGAGCTAACTTCTAGTTGATCTGAGAGCTAACTTCTAGTTGATCTGAGAGCTAACTTCTAGTTGATCTGAACGCTAACTTGTAGTCGATCTGAGAGCTAACTTCTAGTTGATCTGAGAGCTAACTTCTAGTTGATCTGAGAGCTAACTTCTAGTTGATCTGAGAGCTAACTTCTAGTTGATCTGAGAGCTAACTTCTAGTTGATCTGAGAGCTAACTTCTAGTTGATCTGAGAGCTAACTTCTAGTTGATCTGAGAGCTAACTTCTAGTTGATCTGAACGCTAACTTGTAGTCGATCTGAGAGCTAACTTCTAGTTGATCTGAGAGCTAACTTCTAGTTGATCTGAGAGCTAACTTCTAGTTGATCTGAGAGCTAACTTATAGCAAAGACGTAAAAAGCCATTCTCTGCTTATAGTTGATCTGAACGCTAACTTATAGTCAATCTGGAACGTTCCTTATGGATTTCAACTTTTCAAACGCTATTCCAAATTTTAAATGCTTTATTGATTGAACTTTTCGAGAATATATTATAGGTACATTATTTTTTTCAGTATATTTTACCGAACACCAGTATTTGTAAAGAAATATAAATATAAAACAATGCGGTGTGGGGTACTTGTAATTACCGTTATACAGGTAAAAATGATGTAATTACCGTTATAAAGGTAAAAATGATGTAATTACCGTTATACAGGTAAAATGATGTAATTACCGTTATACAGGTAAAAATGATGTAATTACCGTTATACAGGTAAAAATGATGTAATTACCGTTATACAGGTAAACATGATGTAATTACCGTTATACAGGTAAAATTATGTAATTAACTGTTATGTCGATATGAACGGCAATACTAGTTGGACAATCTAACATATTCAAAATTAAAACACTCTAATAATTTGGCAAATAAAATGAATGCCTGTAGGAGAGTTTTTACCACGAGTTATCCCCCTTTGTACGGGTTTTCACTCGTTATCTCTGATGAACTAGCGATCGGTACAATGAGAATCGTAATCAATGTTTATGTTAAGAAGATTACTGATAGGAACAATTAGTCGGTACTTTAACATTGTATGGGTTCGGTATATATAAAGCTGTGTCATTTAAACATTGAATGATCTATCGAAATGATGTGTATTGATTGGAATTATTTCTTCTTCTGTTTCGTTTCCATTGAAAATATACATTTCAATTAGATATATAATGTAGCTTAATGACATGTTAGCGGACATGGAGTGTGAGGCACCAGTTATTTTATCAATTGTTTAATCAAAATCTTTCCTGGGTTTCAAATTATAGTGATCATCGTCGGATAAAAAAGACTAACACGCAAATACTTAGTGTATTCTTTAATTTACTCAATTATCTCAAATGTTTATTGTATTCATTGACTATCACAGGGACATGCGAATTTTCCCCTATGGTATTATCTAAGGATATAGCTTCGTGTAAATGATAGTGCAACCTCTTTAATCCAGACTCGGGGACAGTGTAATCTCTTTAATCCGGACCTGGGGATAGTGTAACCTCTTTAATCCAGACTCGGGGACAGTGTAGCCTCTTTAATCCGGACTCAAGGATAGTGTAACCTCTTTAATCCAGACTCGGGGACAGTGTTATCTCTTTAATCCAGACTCGGGGACAGTGTAACCTCTTTAATCCGGACTCGGGGACAGTGTAACCTCTTTAATCCAGACTCGGGGACAGTGTAACCTCTTTAATCCAGACTCGGGGACAGTGTTATCTCTTTTATCCGGACTCGAGGACAGTGTAACCTCTTTAATCCGGACTCGGGGACAGTGTCACTTCGTAAATCCGGACTCGGGGACAGTGTCACCTCGTTAATCCGGACTCGAGGACAGTATAACCTCTTTAATCCGGACTCGGGGACAGTGTAACTTCTTTAATCCGGACACGGGGACAGTGTAACCTCTTTAATTCGGACTCGGGGACAGTGTAACCTCTTTAATCCAGACTCGGGGACAGTGTAACCTCTTTAATCCAGACACGAGGACAGTGTAAACTCTTTAATTCGGACTCGGGGACAGTGTTACCTCTTTAATTCGGGTCGGGGACAGTGTAACCTCTTTAATCCGGACTCGGGGACAGTGTAACCTCTTTAATCCAGACACGGGGACAGTGTAACCTCTTTAATTCGGACTCGGGGACAGTGTTATTTCGTTTGTATCATCATTGATGTGGACTGTGTAAACCTTAACTAGAACTACGTGATCACGTTTAACTTTGTAACCGGACTGTTTAAAGTTTAACCACTTTATCCGGACTCGTTAATGTTTAGCCTCGTTATTCGGATTCATTAAATTTTAACCTCGTTATTCTGTGTCGTTAATGTTTAGCCTCGTTATCCGGATGCGTTAAAGTTTAACCTCGTTATTCGGATTCGTTAAAGTTTAACCTCGTTATTCGGATTCGTTACTGTTTAACCTCGTTATTCTGTCTCGTTAATGTTTAGCCTCGTTATCCGGATTCGTTAAAGTTTAACCTCGTTATTCGGATTCGTTAAAGTTTAACCTCGTTATTCGGATTCGTTACTGTTTAACCTCGCTATCCTGACTCGTTAATGTTTAACCTCGTTATTCGGATTCATTAAATTTTAACCCGGGTTTTCTGACTCGTTAATGTTAAGCCTTGTTATCCGGATTCGTTAAAGTTTAACATCGTTATCTGGATTCGTTATTGTTTAACCTCGTTATCCGGACTCGTTAAAGTTTAACCTCGTTATCCTGACTCGTTAAAGTTTAACCTCGTTATCCTGACTCGTTAAAGTTTAACCTCGTTATCCTGACTCGTTAAAGTTTAACCTCGTTATCTGGATTCGTTAAAGTTTAACCTCGTTATCCTAACTCGTTAAAGTTTAGCCTCGTTATCCGGACTCGTTACTGTTTAGCCTCGTTATCCGGACTATGTACAGATACATTTCGTTAACCGCACTATTTAAAGTTTGACCTACATGTAGTAAATTGTATCAAGGCTGTGTACAGTTAAACAAAGTTATCCAGAGTGGAAATACTAGTTATCGTTAACAGAACTTTCAAAAGTTAAACCTCGTGTTCTATGACTGTTAAATGTTTAACCTCGTTAACCGAGCTCTATCTGATCTATCATAGTTAACCCGAACTTTAAAGTTTTAGCATCGATATCAGGACTGTGTAAAGTTTAACCTTAACTTACCGTATTGTTTAAAGGTTATGAAGGATTTAATCTCGCTAAACACCTTAACTGCTGAAGTAGAGCTTTGATATCTCGACATTGAAAAGTATAACCACGTTTACGGGGCTCTGTCAAGTTAAACCACTTTAATGGGGCTTAGTAAAGCTGAACCATGTTTACTGGGCTGTGTAAAATATAATCACTTTACTGGACAGTGTGAAGTTTAACCCATTTAACTCCTACTCACGCATGCACAGTTTAAAATCATTAAATCGGGCTTATTTACAGTGAAACCGATCATAACTACGTTACTTAAAGTCTGTTAATCATGATTATGATAATCCGGTTTATGTAATGTTATATTATGTAGACAACATTTGATGACATTATCAAGATTTCGATAATCCGGTTTATATAATGTTATATTATGTAGACAACCTTTGGTGACATTATCAGGATTACGATAATCCGGTTAATGTAATGCTATATTATGTAGACAACCTTTGGTGACATTATCAGGATTACGATAATCCAGTTAATGTAATGTTATATTATGTAGACAACCTTTGGTGACATTATCAGGATTACGATGATCCGGTTAATGTAATGTTATATTATGTAGACAACCTTTGGTGACATTATCAGGATTACGATAATCCGGTTAATGTAATGTTATATTATGTAGACAACATTTGGTGACATTATCAGGATTACGATAATCCGGTTAATGTCATGCTATATTATGTAGACAACCTTTGGTGACATTATCGGGACATTTGACATGTTTGAGCTAATGTGTAGGTATTCACACACATTTGCAAAACTGTTTGAAAGCTTTGCAAGAACTTTTCATAAATCGACCGTCAAGTAGAGAAGTTGCAGTCTAGTTCACTTTATGGTATGATAATAACACTATTGTTTGCCAGCAGTTTAGAGAAATACGTCAATCTCGGCAGAAAATCAATTCCTTTACAGCTTGATACGTAAATATATACGAATTTGGTGTAAAACATTTTTGATTTATGTAAATATCATTCCAACCCATTTCATTGTATAACGGAATTCATTTAGTGACTTGTAAATCTATTTGGATGTCAGACAATATTGGCATCGCCGGTATAACGCAACGCTGGCGAACTCGCCACAACTCTGAATACAGGAGATGGGATAATTTGTTATTTTCAATCCAAAATTCAGACAAGAGAGCCCTTAATATGTAATTGCATTCACCAAAAAAAGACGGTTTATTCCGGTTATTACGCTATGTTGAGGTACAATATGAAGAACGCAATATGAACTTACGAAACTTGTTATATTGATTCTCAAATAACTGTAAACGTCAAAACACCTTGCCAAATATATGGGTTGTGCTAGACGACCCCTAGCCTAAAGGTCGTGGGTCCCTTTGAGTGTGTAAGTAAGACTCCGTGTATCATGGTCTATTTGGACCGCTGCCTTACACGAAACTGCCGTGGTACATAAAATGACATACTAGTATTTCACGGCGAACAGCCATGATTCTAGTGGCTTTCTTTCTCCCCGATCCGTATAGTTTGTGGAAACACCGTTGTATTTCTACGACCTTAGATTACAATCCCTGTCAACGGTTTGTTAGGACCAAATCATGACTTGTAAACCGCCATCGAAGCTTCAGAATTGATTTCATTTTGATTTATCGGTATTTGATTCGATAGTGGTTGCAGAAATACGTCATGAGTTGCAGAATGAAAAGGCGTCAGGCAATTGGCGTTGTTTAAATCTAATGAGACATACCAGTTTGAGCATCGTTTTCAGGTTTTATAGATACTGATATCTTATCTTTATAACAGTGGGACATTTTACACTGGTGCCATCTTTATAAGTCCCCTTTAAAGGTTATATAGGGTCAAGACGTGCCAGTCACCGCCAATGTGTTTACGCAACACGCTTTAAAACAACAGTACACACACGCACATTTAACAGTTTTTGGTGCACACCTTTCATACGTTAAAGGCACAATATACGTTACTTCAGAAAATTTTTCGGGATTCTGAAAAATTATGAAAAAAATGCCAGTTGATAACCATGCAAAATAAGTCTTAAACGAAGTAAACCTGAGCGGTAACTAACAAGAAAATCTTAAACAAAAAATCCAAGTATTGAAAATAATTCAGGTGTGGCATACTTCAACAAGCCGAAGTTAGAAGACAGCTCAAAATGGACGCGTGTTTTCAAATACCGAGTTTTAACTGCTGCTGTGCAGGTAACTGCGTAAGAATTCATCTTGAATATTGCTGATATGTTATATAAGTTATTAGGCTTGATTTTTGCTTCAAGTTTTGCCGAATGTTACGTATATTGGGCCTTTAATAAATATGTTCCATTGATCTGTCAATGGGCGGAATGCTGTGTTGTCCGAGGTGAAACAGTAAAATTTCGATCTTTTAATTTCTGTTGTTGTTTCTCCTTTATACTTTCATTTTGATACCTATTCGGCGGTGTCTCTGAAAGCGTGCGTCATCATTTGACTTTAGATGTTGCCCGGATGTTAAATACAAACAAAACTATTAGATTATGACCTCTCTGGCGTTAACCTTGAAGAGAATGCAACTTGTAATTGTGGTCATCCTTGTAAATATGTCGTTCCCTGTTTTGGGGGATGTCACATGTTTACAAACAAAATGACTATTCGGGTCCAAAATTTAGGAATTTTTGCATTAATTTAAGATTTTTACGTTGACCTTAAAAACATTTTTTTTGTATGGACACAACTTCACTAAAACTTTTTGTAGAGAGCTTGAGCTCAGATTGCAATAACCTTTACATATTTCATTATTGTACATGTAATATGACTTGTTATAGGGAGAAGACACTATCTGGTCTACTTTTGGCGTTAAAGTTTAAACTAAACTGGCACTGCCAGAAAACACACACTGCGGGTTTCCTAGCCGCTTTAGTTTGGTTTTTATCACCTTTAGCCTGAGATCACACTGGTCTAGTGGTAGGACGCCAGGCTCGTGATCGAAGGGTTGCTAGTTTGAGTTCTGGTCGCGGCACTTGTGTTGTATCCTTCAGCAAGATACTTTACTCTGCTTATTCCAGTCTACTCAGCTGTAAATGAGTACGTGGTTAGGCGGTGCTAGTAATTGTAGAATGCTAGCTGTGAACGCCGAAATGGCAGCACCGGTTGTATGCTCCCCAGGGAGTTGGGAACGATATTGGCTGGTTGCTAATGCACTAAAACCCTGGATAATAGTTTGGGAACCACTTTGAGACGGCCTTTAAGGTCGTGATAAAGCGGTATATAAGAACCTCGAATTATTATTATCTAATAATAGACTGGACATTATGCCATTAAACGCATAAATTTGATTTGAAATTCGATCCTTACGGCGAAGAAACACTTTACTATATGTAATTTACTAGAAAACAACTACCAGTAGATAATAGTTACTTGATTAATCATTGTTTACATTAAAAAAAAATAAAAAAATAAAGATGCCGTGTTTTTTAATTAAAAAAAGCAAACAGATCATCAGATTAAAAAACAATTTATTCAGTACAGTGATTAATTGATTTAAAACTCTACCTTGTAGAGTTATACAAGAGAATGGGATTTTAAAATCAATATGTACACATATAGACTCTAAAACATGCTTCACAATTAGGCTTCATGTTAAATGCACACAGGAAAACAATCGTCAAATATCACACACAAAAAAATCCTATTCGTCGCCTGTATGGTTTAAACCACACAAATATGCCTTATCAGATGTCTGTATAATTTACATGCACACTGACTTACTTTGAAGTCTATAAAGGTGAATAGTTTTGTGCACTGCCTGCTTGGCCTGTGATCGGTAAGCAGACAGCTCCAAATTAAAGCGAGTTCTTTGTGCACGCGTCCCGAGGCCACCAACCTAAGACCTCCACTTTATAGTACGCTGATATCACCTTACAGGGGATGTGTCTACAGGTTTACCAAATTCAGACAAAACCCCAAGCCCATTACGCAACTAGAATAATGTTGGGTTCACGCAATGCTTCTTTGAAGTTGGTTCTATACAATACGCGCGATGATTCGGAAAACCGTGCACCGGCGAAAAAAATCTTGATATTTTCAGTTTTGCTGCCAAAAAATTGTTAAATGTTATCAATGTTTGGCTGTCAGTTGGCACATCTGACTCGGGGTATTAATTTAACACGTGCTTCGGACTATAGAGTGGACTAGAATTAACAGCAAACAGGGAAAATACATATCTATCTTATTTATGCTTCGTCATTGATAATATATAACAACAAAAACACAGATGTTTAAACAGAAATGTTCATGTAAAATGGTCGACCATTTTATATGTCAGAGGATTAATTCGCATTGTGCTGTCATTTCAAAGCATAGTGCTATTTCGGTGTAGGCGGTTTCAGGATCATTGTGAAAGTATGCTGCTTCAATCTAACATTTGGTTTGAATATGGTTGAGAGAAAAAACGACAGTTATTATTTTATTACCCGAAACAAACAATACTGTTTTAAACACTTAAAGGGGAATCTCATAAAACATACATGGTCCAAGTCTATTGAAATACTACAGAGAACCCGTCTGCTTTTCTCCGATTTAATATACATGTACACAAATTATCTGTAAAACATTTTTGTTTGGCACAACGTAAAAATCCGATAGTGCGTAATCTTGATTAACATGAATTCAGGTTTTGGACCGACCCTCCTTCTCCACTGAGTTTGTTTTCTGATTCAAACTTGGTCCGTCTTTCATCCATTGAACAGTATATTCAAGATCTTGTTTTTGACGGATCTGCTACCTGATATTAACTTTTATAGTACTATGATATCTATTTCAATGAAACTGAAAAAAATAGGTTGTCCTTCATGTAAAATTGAACCTTGAGGACAGAAAAATCAATTGGTTGAACATCTGCCAAGATATTTCCGAAACTTGAAACCAGTGACCTCTCGGAGAGGTAAGAAAAAAACAACAATTGTAAAACTACATAATTGGGACACGCCATATGTATATCCGTCTCCTAATATCATTAGCTGTTAATATGACGTTAAGTAAACTAAAACCAATAATTCTATCTTTATGATATTGTTTGCTGTATCGAACACCTTATGAAGGCCAATTACAAGGCCTCCCGTATACGATATCCTGATCTAAGCCTGAAGTCCTTTGTCAACAACTCTATGAACATATTCTTTCGGTTTAGTTTGGACACATTTATTGTTAAATGTTGACGGGGGATTAGGTACAAGTTATTACAACTTATTAACGCTTTCTACAAATATACATTTTACATGACATTAAAATAGTGATAATTAGCTTATTTGCTTGATTTGATAAAGCTGTGTACATTTCTAAATAAAATGTGTTATGGAAAATGCTAATCAAGTTGCCAAACAAATTTATTCTAAATTTATTTAAACATCCAAATTATTAAAAATTCCGAAACAAAGGTGGACGAGTGGTTAAGGTGTCCTGACATTCTACCGCTAGCCCTCCACCTCTGGGTTGCGAGTTCGAAACTCACATGGGGCAGTTGGAAGGTACTTGCCGTTAGTCTGTGGTTTTTCTCCGGGTACTCCGGCTTTCTTCCACTTCCAAAACCTGGCACGTCCTTTGATGACCCTGACTGTTAATAGGACGTAAAACAAAATAAACCTGTCTTCCATTTCCGAAATGGTGACATTCCAAACTTAATGATAGACATTATCACTGGGATGAACACAAGTACCCGTACAAACCGCACTCTCAACTCTCTTTCGGTGCAATTATGTGGTCTGATACCAAACCGACTAGCACTCATTTTGGGGGTTTTCGGCTAGTACTGTAAATGTATGTTTAATGCACTGCATATTGAATTATCACTCACGAGACCGGACAAACACATATCATCAGGCCTTTTAAATTGTAAATCCCCAGAAAAAAAACTGAATTATCGCATGAAAATTTAATAATATATTGTTTGGAGTGCCCAAATGGGAATTAAGAGGAGTAGTGTTCAGTTTGTACAAAAACAAAGTGTTCAAGCGTCATTGTGACCTAGATCGGAGCATCCATTAGTCCATTCGCGGAAGCGCTTTATAATTATCATCAACTTGTTTTTGCGGCCGTGCGTTGGTTATAGTTCGTTACCCGTTTTCGCTGCTATGTACTTGTCTCTCAAGGGAGAGAAAATATTCAAAACAGGCTAAAATAATATAATTTTCTTCATCAAAATGGAAATGCCTACAGTCATTTCACTTGGTAATGAGCAGAGCTAGCGAGGTCGATATCAAAGCGGACATTTGGAGAGAATTGTGTGTATAGACGCCCCGGAGGTGGAGAAACCGACAAATTACGTGAGGTGTTAGCGCAATTAGTATGTATATATGTCCACGCATACTTCCATATGATGCTAATTATCAGTTCGAGGATGTATTTCCCATCCAGTCATTATCTATCGATGTAAACCCAAGCTGAATTATTAATAACGCATTTAGATATATAGAAAATAAATTGCCCATATATGCAATTCACTGAAGATTGAAAGTGATTTTTGGTATTAGCAGGCCGAGCAGCAATGCTGTATTTATAAAATAAGCGAAATTTACACATGGCCCCATATAACGTTTAATGTCTTTTGAAAACAAAAACGAACCGTGAAGATTTAAAAATGAATAAAATGAAAAATATTTGTATTTTTAGTGACATTCAAATTGCTGGTCTCAATTGTCTTATTGCAATTGACAACGACAGCATTACAACCAAGGAAACTGACATAAAGAAATGTGTTGTTTCCGTTGCCATTGCCAGGCTGCGCGCGCAGAATTGTTCAGGCAACATGGAATATCGGCACAGTCTTCAAGGAGAAAAACCCCTGTATTTTATTGTTCTATTTTTTTTTTGTTTCTTTACTATTGAACGACGATATTTTTCGGGGTGTACATGTATCAACAACACAAATGTGTCAATGCTTTAGAAATTATTAAGTTGGGTAATTGCAGAAAATTAATGTTACTATTTACATTTCTGCGTTCTTGTGACGCCCTCTGACACCTGTACGACAACCTCAACTGTCTGACATCAGTCTTGTTTCAAGCCATCTATACATGGGATTCAAAACATGAATTCTTCTCAAATTTGTCCAATCGAAGAAAATCCACAAGGATTCAGCTGTTCCGTACATTTCAGTACGATATGTATTTCTTTATTTGGTTCTCACTTTGAGGGCCTGGCATTTACTTGGATGTGACCAAGCTTTTCATGGCGGGTGTCGTCGATGAAGCAGAAGACGCTTACTCTTCTGGAGCATCTGGTCTTATTCTTTTGTACTTTTACAAAGTCTCCATGTGAATATTTCCTGTTTTCATATGTTGCCCTTAGTTGATTTTAACCTTGAAACACTGAGCTGGAATGCTAGTGAGGTCCGGGTTATAGAGTGGTCAGAAAGTTCTTTCCCTCCTGCTGATTTGTTTTCTCTGTATAATTTACACAAACAAATACAGAGTTGCAGACGTCATACAAGATTAGTCGGTATATTGGGGGAGTGTGTGGTGTGTGTGTGTGTGGGGGGGGGGGGGGGGGCTGCTGGCATAGGTTATCTTAATTTCCGGTATAGCTTTCTTTATTTTATACCTTACAAGTGAATTACACAATCACACTTTGATAACACTTGCACGATCTAGAAATGCAATCTTCTACTAATGGTCCCATTGTGGTAAGTCTAGCACCAACATGAAATAGAATAGGCAATCAACAGGGACGACGCCTGATGACGTCACGGGCAGTATACGGTGTACTGTTGCTGTACGGAACAGCCATATTGACCAAAAAACTGACACTGTTTGCACAGGGGTGAATTTATTGTCTTATTTCATGCATCGAGGGAAGGGTAAACAAAGTATAACAAACTGGTTCTCCATGAATTAATCAAGTATTTGCCAAGTAAGGGCGATCGCTTGACCCAAAGTCCAGCTGTCTGGTGGAAGGTGCTACTGTGTACCAGTAGACGTATTAAACGCTAATAACATGTATTAACCAACTTCTTTCACTTAAACATGCAGCATCGGACTGTGAACGTTTTATTGTTATTTATATGTACATGTACAGAGTAACGTTCTCTAGTTGAAAGGTCACCATAAGCGTCCAGGCACGGAATTAGATTGAATTGCCATCTAAGTCCGTGGTCCAGGTTAGTCTTTATTGAATCACAGAGCTAACACACCTCCCTATCTGGATTGGGACGTTTCTACCGGCCGGTTTAAAGTTATATTTCCTCAGTCACATCTAAGCCGCTTCCTTAGCATCACTGACGAGTCCCAGAAGGACAAAACAGTTGTAAGGTGTAGTTTAACCCATTATTTGGATTGTCTGTTTCTTATTCTAAATTATAAAAGTGCTACTAGTATTATTGGCTGACTTGCTGTACATACTTTTCGCCGGATCAGCGACATTGTCGGAATCCCGGGTGGGCCGGGGTGACACTGTTTAAGTAGGGTCACGTGGGTGTCCGATGATGGGCCAGCAAACTTTTAAAGAAATTTTCAATTATAAGAATGAAAACGCTATTGTGCTTCTGTTTATACGTGTGTTATACGGACTTGTAGCCATATAAAGTTAAATACAGGGTCGATACCCTGGAAGGGGCCCAAAGGACGGCACACACAAGGTAGATCTATGGCGCTAGTATTCGGGCTGCTGACTTAAAGAAGTAGAGTAATGCGAATCTAAATTAAAGAATTTATAAAATATATGGTAAAAAAAAAAGCATAAAGAAAAAAAAATTGAAAATCGGTGGAGTTGTCGTGGAGATATTCAAGTTTGAATTTTACCGATTTGCACCTGCCTGAAAAACAATCAGCGACACTTCCGGTTTTGCCAAAATAGAAGTTACTGACGGGAGTGCCTACAATGTAGGCTGGCTACCAGTCCCTTAGTTTCTATAGAGAATTTCTCTTCTGCATTTCGCTACTGGCTTATCTCCCCCTTGTTTCAAACTTGGAATCAGACATCCAAGTGATCAAAATTATTAGACTATTTTTTTCAATATCTGTATACTATTCTAGAGACGGGAGCCAGTTTAGGGAGAGGCATGCTGTAAATATTTTATGTTACAAGACATTCTAATGTATTCCGATATCATGGCATGTTGTGCTCACTCTAGCCATTAACATTTTCGTTATAAACGAAATGAAAAGCTTATTTGATAAAAGGAAATATATTACATATGCCTTTCCCTGCTTTTGCTAATGGAATTTGTGTTGAATAAACCATTTTCATAAACACTGACTCCCTATAAATGTATACTAAGAATTAGATCAATGAGTGGTTTGTTAAATTACATCAGAACTTATATTAATATTAACACTTGAATTTTGACTTTACTAATGAGTAAAAGTTTCTAAAGGAATTCTTACATGCTAAAAGAGAAAAGTGGTCTTTAGTGACTTTTGCTAAAACATTTTTCAGACTAGAGGGGGCACGGGCATGTTAAACACAAAGAATAAAACTTTGAACTCATCTTAATCGTAAAATATGAGCGTTTATCAAATTAGTGATTGATTATCAAAACAGCACATCTTTAATCTATCGACCACGGGGACTACCTAACGCTATAGATATATTGTTGATTTAAACAGACTTTATTGTCAAATCAAAGACAAATGGATAAAAGACTTATGAACTCTTCTCCATACGTTATTTTAAGGCGGAATATTGGGAGGTCCGACAAGAAAATAAGTATGTATATAACCGAATATAAAATAATATCTTTAATGAAGGCAGGGGTACAATGTAATTACTTGTTCGTTTGAGTGATTTATGTTTGCGTTTTTTAAGGAAAGATTGAAAATGAGTTGAAGTGTGTAGTGACTGTATATGAAAAGATTATAAAGATCATTACATGTATTTTATCTTATATGTTTGTGTATGTATGCGCGCGCGCACGCGCTCGGATATTTTTCGAACCAAAATGTAAAATAAAAACCAAAGAAAAATGTTGATGTACAATAATATATTTGGTTGCCCTTTTTCCTGATAAGAAATTTTGCATCGAGTGAAAGTTTTAATTCGACTTTAGGGTGATACGGTTCAGTTACAACGCATATAATCGGATCTCACACAATCCTTGTTAATTACGTCACCAGAATACGGCGACGTAATCACGCACATGCGTGTCAAACAACAGGAAGAGCATATAACGGAGACCGGAAGTGGGGGAGATAATTGGATAGGCCGCTTCCGAGCGTATACCGATTTCAATCAGAGGCTAGGTATAGTGTGTAGGAGCGAGAACTTTATCTAAATTTAGGATAGAATTCATGGATGATTCCGGAAATAATGCAATCAGCAGAATGGCTAGGCCGCGGGATCGAACAGCCCACGTGGTGTCGGATACCGATTATAGGTGCTGGAGGATCAGATGAGAGACTCGATACTCGACCTGGTTCTATTCGATAGCTCCTGATACACTTTCTGCACTTACCTGGAATCAATGTTTACTGTCATTGAACCTGAAATCCTACCCCTCATTCGGAGGAGAAATATCGCCTCTCATTCAAAGGATAAAATTCGACTTTTATTCGGAGGAGAAATCTCGCCTCTCATTCGGAGAAATCTCGCCTCTCATTCGGAGGAGAACTGAAATCTCGCCCCTCATTCGGAGAAATCTCGCCTCTCATTCGGACGAAAATTGAAATCTCGCCTCTCATTCGGAGGAGAGATCTCGCCCCCCATTCGGAGGATGGCAATATTTACCACAAATTTTGTTTATTTTTGTTTATATCTCAACAGTTAATGTACAGTATCTGGTAATAACAACAATTGCTACATAATTCATTGCTTTAAACAACAATGACGACATCGAATTCAGTTTTGAAACAGTTCACACACGATATGTGACATTTGTAAATGTTGTTCCTAATGTTGATCCAGTGCTATGCAAAGCGCAGTAAACGTCATACAGTGTACAAATGTTAATATCGTCACTTATTGATGTGACCTTCGTCATCAGATTTGGAGGTCAACTAGTACATCTGTGCGATATACTAGCCATTTATGATACCAGCCACCGGGAACAGTAATAACCATTACTGTACTTATTCACAGATTGGTATTAAATGTCCCTAATATCGCCAAATTGCGTGAGAAATTACATTTTTTCGTTGTTTATTCAGCGCTGGCTATTGGTGGATGAATCTTTCCTTCGTACTTCTCTCTCCTGGCTTACTACGATGTAAATGCCTTTCCTTCCCTCTCCCGGCATTCTACTCTTCCTTTCTCTCCATCTACGCCAAACTTTAATTACCAACCTTGCACTTTCTTCCCTCACCAAACCTATTGCCCCCTCCGCACTGCCCCTCCCCCAACCTCTCTATCTCTCAGCATAAACCCGCCTTTAATCTCCTCTCTCACAACTTACAGACTCACTCCACTCCAGCAAGCCACCCTTCTCAACTCCCCTCTTTCAGGCCTTTCTCTCTCCTACACCCCTCACTCCCCCTCTCTCTCTATCTCACCCTACAACTCCCCCTCTCTCCGCTTACCACATTTCTTCACACACACCCCACACACACACACTTACACCCTCCTACACTGTACTCTTCCCTTCCCCCCTAATTTACCACACTCCTACACGATGCACCCTTTTCATCTCAACCTACCGCCCTCCTTCTCTTCACCTCCAAACCTACCACCATCCTTCCGTTTTTGTCAAAATCTATCACCCTCCTACTCTGTTCCTCCAAACCTACAAACCTCCTACCCTTACCCTCTCAGCCTATCACCCTCCTATTCTTCCGCTCCCAATCTACAACCCTCCTCCCTGCCATCCTCCTTTTACCCTGCAAACGTATAAACTCTTTTACCTTCCAGTCCTACTCCCATCCCCTCTTACCCTCTAAGCATGCCACACCCATTCTCTCCCCTCCAAACCTACAATCTTCATCTATTCTCTCCAACCACCCTACCAGCCCTCTTTCTCCTCCTATTCCTCCCATTTTCCTTCTCTCTTCAAGCCTTACACTCTCACTCTTTCTCCCTCTCTCTCCCAGTCTCTTTCCGGCTATCTCCAAGCCTTACAGTCTCTTTCCCTTTCTCTCCAAACATACCACCTTCAGCTCATTTTCCTTTCTCTCCAATCCTACCACCTTCAGCCTGTTTCCCGCCGTCACCCTGCCTTACACCCAGTTTCCCTTTCTCTCCTGACCTACCACCTTCAGCCTCTTTCCCTCTGACTCCCAGCCTACAAACCTTCCTATTTCCCTCCTCTGTGTGTTGTTCAGTGGTGAGGCGCCGTCAGTAACAAACGGACAGATTATCTTTACCCCGAGGATGGTCATTGCGTTCCGAATGAGTGTCTAGAGCATGACAAATTGTCTTGGTTCAAAACTCGCCGATAATTCCTGAATAATTAAGAATGCTTGCTTTGCGAAAACTACATTTGCACAAATATGGCATCATTATTTCTTGTTTTGGCTTTGGTTGTACAATAATAACCATATTATACAAATTGGGTGATATTTGACGATTTCAATAATGGAGGAACCTTCATGAATTAATGATGCTTGTTTAGGCTGTTGTTGTGTCGCATCGAGTTGAGAATATTGACCGGCAGTATGAAAAAGTTGGGTGTAATAAGTGTGTGACGTCATCATGGCACATCGCTAAAAATGTATATTTTTCCTGGACAGAAACACAGAAACTTGTGACGTTTTTATATTTTTTTTTTTATTTTTGCTTTTTTGTTTTTGTTGAGTTTTTTGGGGGGGTGGGGGGCGTAGCTTGTGCATAGGGATTAACCGATGCTTTGCAATGAGTTCGAGATCTGAAAAATCACTCCGATTATAGAGGATTGTTACTATTTTCCATTCTTATTATACAAAAATGTACTACCTTCTAAAATAAAGGTTTTACCATTTTTAGTAGGTTAATTACACCCCTGACCCCCCCCCCCCCCCCCCAAATTGCACGTGACCTCTGCCATCCAGAGCTGGTTTTGATGTCACGAATCTTTTACGTGCTTTCTTTGATACCCTAAATAAGAAGTTGAAGAATCATGAGCATTGCTAAGTAAAGAATATTAAAGTGACGTCACAATCATACACTGCTGTATAACTCCGGGACATAGGTGTGTGAGGTCAAAATGACATTCTGTCGCTGCTGTATGACTTCGGTACAGCGTTGTGTGACGTCATTATAGTACACCGATATATTATTCAAGGGCATATGGTGTGTGACGTCATAATTATACACTGCTGTATTACTCCGGGACATAGGTGTGTGACGTCACAATGACATTCTGCCGCTGCTGTATGATATCGTGACAGCATTGTGTGACGTCACTATAAAACACCGATACATGTACATTATTCAGGGGCATATGGTGTGTGACGTAACAATGAAACACCCTTTAAATATTTTGAGGCAGCGATGCATGACGTCACTTAAAGAAACATTTTGTCACGCCAATAACTCGGGTCTTTCAGAAAGTCTGACGTTACTCTATACCCCCTGTATCGTAATGCTGAACTCAAGTATCTATAACTAAGATCGGTCGATGCTTGAGACGTGTGTTCGGTCATTTATTATAAATATATATTGTAACAGCGGTCGTTGAGAGTTGACGAATGACCCGCAGTGTCTGATGGCCGTAAAACAAAATGTCCGTGACTTTCAAGGTTTCGGGAGTTTGTATAAAAGGGCGATAATTAGCTGTTTATAAGCCTTCACAAACTCAAGTATCCTCGGGACACAGAAATAATGATCGGTACTGGTCAATGGTGTCGCGTCAAGACGTTGCTTGGATAAACCAGCCCTCGAGGACACTCTAAACCTAAGTAGGCCACCGATACAGACAGAGCTAACTACCGGAAGTAGTAATGAACGGCTAGTAAGAAAAGAGGACTCAAAACCGGAAAATTATCTTAACAAATATCAACGTTTTTAATACTGACTGTTTGTGCGTGTAAATTGAATCCGTTCAGTTCCAGGTATTAAGTGGATAACTTTCAATTTATATCTTTATATCGCGGTGGCCGGGTTTTCAATGTGTCCCGACATTCTACCACTAGCCCTCCATCTCTGGGTTGCGAGATTGAAACCCACGTGGGGCAGTTGCCAAGTACTGACCGCAGGTCGGTGGTTTTTCTTCAGGTACTCCGGCTTTCCTCCACCTCAAAAGCTGACACGTCCTCACGTGATCTTTGCTGTCAATGAGACGTTAAACAAAATAAAAAAACAACTAGATCTTATTAATGTTTTATGAAACACAGCACAAAATCGAAATATGAATATGTCTTACAACTGATGACACGATATTTTCGTACATAAGTTGTGTAATGACTAGCTTTGAGATTAACAAAGTTTGTCGTTGATAAAGACTGAGGGTTTTATGGCCGATTGTTTGCAATGCTGTCGAACTTGGTTGTTGCTATTGACCAGGAAAGTACAGGCAAAATAGGGTAGTCGTGTGGGCAAGCAAAAAGGAAACCCATTATAGGACGATTGAAAATTTATATTTGTGAAAATTCTTAATATTGAAATATTAGAAATCGTGCTGTTTAATTTTAACATGCATGAATGCTTTAATAACATTTTGGAGTGTTCTTTACAGTTTCCTCATCAAAACATAACGCTAATATTGATTGAATGATACTTCACAAAGTCAGATACCGATCTCAAACATTTTATGACATTTTTTTTCAAATTCACACATACCTTATAAATTCATTATGTATAATTAACAACTATAAATCATAGTACCGACCAGCTTTAAAACAATACATACATTAACTTGTCATGCCCATAAACATTAATATATGATTTTTGAATCGATGTCCTGAAAAAAATTACTCGTGTATTTAGCACAAATGTATGCGGTATTGTCCTGAGATTAGCTCTTGGTGACTTCGTTGGTTTGTCGCGATGAAACCTGCGGACCGTGACATGTTGTACAATTGTTCTAGATCATTAATGACCCGCGCCAATTGCTCTTTACGTACACTTTGTGTGGTAGTGATTTGGGTAGGGGATATATTTGACCTTCCAATCGGAGGTTGTCAAGATATATCTTATGTATAAGGTATGCATTAGACCTACTCCGCGGCCATGGCGGTGATCGTGGTGTAAAGCCGGGTAGATTTCCTCTGAAGAGAAATTAATCAGGGAATATCAAGAATGGAAATTTTGTGTAACTTCTGAACTGTTTCAATTGTACGAGAGTTCTTTAAGCTGTGGTGTTGGGATCTCTTTCCGTACAGCCATTCGTGAGGGAGAAACATATACGGATATTCCAGTTTGACGCTGGACGAAACAGATATGTTTATTTCCATCGCGGTGAGTTCATATCCTTGGTATTCGTTTGTATTCATGTATATATTTCTAATTCTCTCTTGGCACACATATTATCGATTTGATATTTGACCATCTATCTATTTTCATAGGTGGTCCCAAGTGATATAATTTACGGTGCAATGTCCCTTAAAAAATCAGCGAAAGCCCAAAGTACTGACTCATACCGACACGTTCGGTTAGTCCCGTCGGACGCGAACTTCAATTATAACTCGTACATTTGGCCGTCACATTACATAATACAGAGCCGAAGCAACTCATCCCCTGCTGCTGGAAATCATGTTAAAAGACGAAATTCTTTAATCTTTATTCTACCAAGTCGCCGATGTAACGACGCCTTTCATTGGTTCACAGGTCTACTGTAGGCAGATACATTTTGTACTAGTGATGTTGGGCAGTAGACATCTGCAGGCATGCTCTTTTTAAGTAACATGCAACAAGGGCGAGAACATTTCGGGTGACAGTTCCGATTGTTGTGTTCTTGAGCACAGGGACCTGATAATTTGTTACAGCTAGTTTTGGACCTAAACTATTGTGTTTATATTAATTTTACACATTTTGAGGTTTGGGGCTTGGAGTTTGGAGTCATTTTTATCGAACATTGATCTAAACCCCCTAAACGTGTAAAATTACTATAAACACTCTAGTTTAGGTCCAAGTTTAGCTGTAACAATTTCTCATGTCCCTGTGTTCTCGACATTACCCGGTCAATACCCTACATGTTCCAATTATATACAAATGTCTATTAATTATAAAATGTACATATATGTTTATCAGTTATACCCAAAATGAAATTGAAAATACTTTCGTTAATGTATATGTACTTAAATTGCTCAAGGTAGCATGGACAAAGTCGCCTCAAGTTAGATTTTCTGTTCGCTCCTAGCATTGTTTATATACACCGTTGATGCCAATTTCAGGACGCTGCAACCGACGGTCCTGAACCTATGTATTCTGTACATGTAAGCGATTTGATACGCATGCGTGTTATATCACCATACATCAAGAATTACGTCACTGCCTCGCGTGAATGCGCATGCTTGACTGGAAAAAAGATAAATGTGAAGTTGTTCATTTATACGTCATCATAAATCAGCGGGAAGGGTCGTTTCATCCCTGACGTAGTAAAACTGCCAATAAACGTGTATGACATCATCTGCGTGCGGCTTGCGTTAAAGCGCAAACCGTAACTAACGTGTAACCAATATAATGTGTGTTTTCTCTCCCAGCCTCTCCATACATACGGTTTGGTGCTCTCCTAGCTCCTCAACTAGCAGAGAAGTTTGGAGGCAAGAATCTGTTTCTATGATCAGAATACAATGAGGCTTCACATGCATTTGAAAATTCCAAAACTTGAACAAACGTTAACATGCGCAACAGGACATCTTATTTTAAGTACAGTTTTAATTTGGGTTTTCTATCTTAGTCATAAGGCATAGCAAACGCAGATTCCGTTATACATTAACGCGATTTATTTGACACAATAAACAAATACCTGGCCCTGGTTTCATCAACGTTCCTTAACTTAAGGAAATTCCTTTACTTAAAATTCTCCATAGGAAAGCATTACAGAATTTAAGGAGAAAATCCTTAGTTAAGGAACTTTCCTTAAATTCTGTAATGCTTTCCTATGGAGATTTTTAAGTTAAGGAGTTTCCTTAAGTTAAGAAACGTTGATGAAACGAGGGCCTGTAGTTCATCCCTATAAAATTTTATTTAAAAACGGACTTGCGCAAGGTTTATTCCTAGAAATACGTTCAGATGCGTGAATGCACAAGATATTCGAAACTAGACGTACTCAAAATTGCAATCAACTTTGATTTTGTAAAATGTATCGTTAGATGTATCATAAAATGAACACTTCTAGCATATTATTTCATGATAGTGGCCGTGTTGAAGATATGGAGTATTTGCATGGCATGTTTTACCTTCATTAAACAAACGAGGTCGTTCGAATAAAACCATGAACAGAAAGTGCTATTTTTCAGTGTGGAAATACTCATTGTATGTCGTCAATTTCTGGTAAAGTGAAATTGGACAATTTTGTTTGGAAGTGATGACTGAAAAAGCCTATATATCTTTCTTAATAGGGCAGCAAAATGTTTCAATTGTTGTATTTTAATCCAATTTGCATTTTGCTACAATTTACGTTTAATATGTTGCTGTATGTTAATTGGTTCTCAATTTTCAATGAGTTGCTATACGTTTGTTTGACAATCAAACAATAATTCCAGAAAATAATAATTCAATTTCAAAAATAATAAGAAGGGATGAGTAAATAAAGACGGCGTGACGTCATTTCACGTGAGATTTTTCTATCTAGAAGTATTGTAACATTCATTATGCGTGTGTTTTTCGAATTCCTCGTTCATATTTCAGAAGTGTTTGTTTCTACTGTAGTGAAGGTAGGGAGTTCAGTTACCTGGATATCGTTCAAATCCCAGTGTTTTATAACCAACCTAACACTGGTATTGTGTTTCGCCAATTGTTTGATGTATCGCTTATCTACTATGTATATTTTATCACACAATATCGAGTAATTAATTGATTCGTCAATATATAGCAATTTTCAAACAGATAACCGCTACCTGCGGATAAGTTGAGATTTTTTTTTATTTCTTTGTTGGAGTTCGAGCCCAGTGTTATACACGATAGCAAGAGACAAAGCCGTTATTGTCCAGGTCTACACACACGGTTGACCATTAGTCATTCAACTGGTCAATTTTTAATATACCTGTCTATTTAGCATTGGACATCGTATACGTGTTTGAATTATAACTCTAGATACTTGACGTCGATAGGGTTCGGTCGACCTATGTACAAGTATTCCTGTCGGATGTATGCCAAAATCTTAACGAATTCTCCACGGCGTTACTTCTATCATGGGGTGATATATGATTTTGGTATATATACTGAATGATAGATTTAATACATGTGTACAGCACTAAAAATTGTCTAAGTTTCCTTGTGTCTATTCCACTTTACCCGGCTAAAACGCTGTAAAACGTCGATATGACGCTACTTCGCGGCGTCTATTGGCTTGTAATTAGACCATCTACCGGCCCCTAAGGTTCTATGGAGAATTTTCTCTACTGAATTTTATTACTAGCTTATCTCCCCCTAGTTTCAAACTAAGGATCAGACACCTAAGTGATCAAAATTGTTAGACTATTTTTTTTCAATATCTGTATACTATTCTAGAGACTGGAGACAGTCTAGCTTGTAATGTACCACCTTATTCCCATGTTCAGAAATCTTTTACCACATACCGCCAAACCCCCTCCATAAAATGTACATCTCTAAACAGTAGGTGGCAGTATAATGAGGTTTTTATATCAATGCCATATTAAATGGATTTCTATCGTATTCCTGGAGCACGGAAAAATTATGTAGTACCGCAAATATAATGTACCTAGAATAAACGAGCATTTGGGTGTTTAGCAGGGTTACCCTGTCAGAGCGTACCTGTTATTGAGTTTTCTTGTTTCTTAGTAGGTCAGATCTACATGTACCTATTCGAAAAAAAGGACCTTAAATCAAATTTTCTTAATTGGGCTACGGATTTTGGACGGAATAGGGGATTTAGAACCCTAAATAACCCCCAAACATGTCATTACATTGCACCTATATAAGACCCTTTGAGCCGTAAATCAATTACAGTGTTTAAAATAAATGACACCTTTTCTTCATAATGGTTTCAATCAATACCATTCACCGTGGACGCTATACCATTGATATCATTAATAGTAATTACAATGTATGGTTGTGATTGCCCCAACCAATATATCACGCTCTTCAGTGTATTTAGCAAATTCATTTTCTATATAACGGCCTGTTTCGGCAATGTTCGGACGACTTCGTTAAAGTTCGCTTTATTCTATTGGTGCATGTTATTATTGTCGATGTGTAACGAGAACGGAAAGCCGTTTTACAGTGATACAAAATAAACATGTTCTATATAATCAGAAACAATTTCCATAGTGCAATAATCCCCGGTGAATATTTTATTGACACGACCAAGTAAAGGACTCATTTTATCTTCCATAATTAATGTATGTAATGAGAATTGTAATTGTCTGAACAATAGAAAATATCGCATGTCTACCGTCACGTTAACAGTTATCATGTTGCCATATTGAAAACAATGGCCGACCAGCCGTATAGCATAGAAACCAGATAGAACACATCATAACCAGGTACTTGATCAGTTTTGATGCGTGAAACGAAATGATACGATGTCATTAAAATTACTTCTTTTCATGCTATAAACTAATTAGACGCCGTATATTCGTATAAAGTTTCCAATATAAATCACAATCCGCTCCAAGAACCCGCGGATGTGAGCTGTTCTGAGTTCTTACGGTAATTTTTTACAAAGGTCGCTCTAACGCTTGTAATCAAAGTTAGAACAATGAATTACCTTGTTGTTCTTTTTATAAATCTTCATTTTTGTATTGTAGTCGAATAGGGTTCAATATTCCCATACGAAATGTTAAGAAGGATCGGTAAAGATTGTGAGGTTAATCAACCGTGACGGCACTTCATTGTCTTAATTCAATTACGACGAGGAGTAAAGATTTTAGAAGATGATATCGAATATTTATGATTTATTTTAGCTCAATGTTATGTGTTTCATCTTCAAGCGTGAATTGTCGAACGATAATGTATTTTGGTATACATTTTGTTTAGCAGTCCGGGACACAGGATCCGTATCCTCTGGATTCCGTCCCATCTTTCGGTTCCTCTGATTAGTGTGTACGTACCTGACACAAAGTACGTCACGGCAATGGGTTCTTGTGGTCGCAGGGGGCTGACGCCATTTTGTAAGAGATAAGAAAGATTATCGATATCAGTTATCGGTGATTAGTATAATTACACGAGACATCAAACAATCTTAAAGGAAATATTTAATTCAAACGATCTAAAAAGAGTTGATTTTTGTCTTTCAGCGTTGCTGTATTGATACCACATATATACAGGTATAGGGCCTATACATTGTACATGTATATAACAGCTATCGGCGTTAAATTGTCGCTATAAATGTCCTGTCTGTTCAAAAATATGGTTTAAAAAATGAAAAAGTGTAAGAGAATAGCCTCCAGACTAAGGAGGTTCAACTATGCACACAAACAAAAGTGTCCGGACCTACGAGGTTCTCCTATACACAGTGATCAATCCATGTGCGAGTTCCGACTCCAGTACTCATAAAATTATGAGAGGACTCATAGAAATTCTGGAAATGCTTCAATTTAACATTGTGGGACCCATCATTTTCGGCAATATGTACAAAAAGGACCCATGAAAATAAATTGTAAATTGACCGCTGTATACATAAACCCAACATATGTACAATATTATGAAGTCCACTGTTCTGTGTATAGCGTAGTAATCAGAACAGACGTACTGCACTTATTTCACATTATCAATATTACAATTTAGATGCGGCGTTTATCGATAATGAACGGTTGTTGAGTGTAACTTATCGACCGATCACCCCGTACACCCCGTGAATCAATGTAGCGGCAGTAGGGGTCGGGTCTTACCTCACTAATAGGGTTTAATTAATCACTGGTCTACCTAATATTACCTCACTAATAGGGTTTAATTAATCAATGGTCTACCTAATATTACCTCACTAATAGGGTTTAATTAATCTCTGGTCTTCACATTATTACGATAATGTGTCACAATATTTTAGTTTTATTTACAATGTATTTGCTATTTGTTTTGTCACTAAGTTTCTGAACTGTAGTCCGTTGGGTATATATCATGTATTTGTGATATAGCGCCGACCTTCACCTTGCACTTCAAAACTCCACGTTACGTCATTTGACATTTTCGGTGCATTTAGTTCGAGTTCATTTAAAGATTGAATCATTTTCTTGTGTTGCTGTTGGGTAATGAACTCATTGAATCGTGCAAAAAGTTTTATGAACTGTGAAGTATGGCCAGTTCTTAAATGCATTTCGCTGACTTTGTTACTTCTTTCATTTTTACTCTTTTATTGTTATTCATTTGCGCAAAGCAATAATATGTGTAATTTAGAATATGATGCGTGTTCCTTGTTAGAAAGACCCTCATTTGACGGGTATCTCGATAAGTTGGTTGCCGCGAGGATATAGCGAAAACGTTGATACCGCCAGTATTTTTACACTAACAGTATACGCTTCTAATAATATACATTATATAATTTACAAGCATGTCCTAGCTAGATGAGTCACCAGTCCCGGAATAACAGTCCTGTGTAGCTTTCCCCCGGGCTCAGCCGTTGATGGAGGCATTTTAAGGCTGTGCCGACGGACCCTCGGCCATCAGCTGACTGTCGACCAGTAAAGAGTACCGAGGGAAATTAGACGTATAGGTTGTACATGTAGACAAGCGACAGCCATTGTCATACAGTGTACATATCCCCTGACGCTTCATTATGCCAAATGCTAAAGTACAGAAAATAAAACAAAGGCACGCATATATATAATTATACATATACATTGTGCTTTGGTGAAAAGAAACATTTCGACATTTTTTTCTCATACAAGTTTTAAATCCGCAAGAAAAAAGTGTTGATCATTTTGGCAGATTTAGATGCAGATAGAAAAGTCGCTGTTTATTTGCATTGGTGAATGATTTTAAGAAGTGTCTCTAGGGTGCTGTTCAGTAGCGACTGTTTGTCGCTAGGCCGATTGTGCCATTAAAACAGAACAAAAAATATATATTTATAACAAAAACGCATGTCGGCATCTTGCTCTCGTATTCGCTATGAAATATAGAAAAAAACTAATATCTTGATATTTTATTGGCATTATCCAGAAAATAGTATTCTGGACTAATAAAGTTTCGCTGTAAATACAAACGAAAGTGTCCAAACTAGCAAAGTTCTACTGTACACACAAAACAAAGTGTCCAGACGTACAAGGTTCTACTGTACACACAAACTTGAGTGTTCAGACTAACAAGGTTCCAAAATTTCTAAATTATCAAATTCTTCTAGTAATGTAAAATAAAGTGTTGGAACTAACGAAATATAACTAGCACAAATACTCCGAGTCTTTATAGATCAAATTTGTATTATATTCACGAGAGAGAAAAAAGCCACAATACAAAAGATGCTAATATTGAATTTAATTCCAAAACATATTCCTATTAAATTAAGAATCGTTTGACTTCAATACATTATGTCTTGCATATCACTGAGCTGAATAAATAGTAGTCCGTCAGTTAAGTAGGAATGTCTTATACTGGTAACAAATACTTGTGAAGGTAATTAACCGGCCCCTTACCCCCTCCCCTGTAGATATATGGGTCATATATTGTTCCTATATAGGTGTACATATATTCCTTGCTGTTATCAAACGCTCTGATCATTAAAGAAGTACACATGATCCGGGTCACCGGTTACCGTCTTTGGGTTAGAATTTAGTAGTGGTGGGCGCTGGTCCGGGTCGAATATCTAATGGACTGTGAACTATTGCTTGGTATTAAGCTGTATACCCATAACGTTATAAGGAAGACCAGGGTTACATTCCAGATCTTCGTCACTGGATATCATTTGTGTATTAGAACACAATATCTTGTTTCTATGTTTGTAGAGAAGTCGAGTATAGGTTACATTGTACTGCCTCACCGGGTAGCCGTAATACCCAAAATCCAAACACCATCTGGGGCCTGAAACAGCAAATGAAAAATAATTAGTGAAGATGACGCGGTTATGGCCTGAAATAGTTAAGCTGGCACACCTGGGGCCTGAAATAGTGAAGATAAGGCGAACGAGGCCGGAAATAGTGAAGGTAAGACTATTGGGGCCTGAAATAGTGAAGGTAAGGCGAGCGGGACAGGGAATAGTGAAGGTAAGACTATTGGGACCGGAAATAGTGAAGAAGACACGATTGGGATCTGAAATAGTGGAGGTAACACGACTGGGGCCTGAAATATTGTGGTCGACATAATTGTGACCTGAAATAATGACACATTTGGAGCCTGAAACATCAGCAAGTGCATGTAATAATTATAAGGTAGCTTGCTACTTCATAATTCTGCCTGTTAACACAGCATACATGTTGATTATACTAAGTTCAAGTTTATTTAACTAATCCACGTCGTTTTCATTTACAATCTAACCTCGTTGGCGAGATCGGGGTAACTAGGTTAGACTGAAATGCCACGCTCATCAAACGGGGAAACCTGAAAAAACTGCACATAATCTTATCACACTGTCACCATATGTTATTCTGACTTTCAAGGTATAGTACTGGTATTTGCTACCTACCTGTAAAAGTTATCATGCTGTGAATTTGAAAAGTTTTCCCCATCACCAGTACGAACAAACGTCAATTCATTACGGTTTCTTTTCAAGCCCTTGTAATTGCATTTTACAAATTAATTTCAAACCGTGCTTGAATGTAGTAATTAATTGAAAAGTAATCGTACTTTCATTGAAGACTCGCACTTTAAATTGACCGACACATTGCATATAAAATAGGAAAATAGTTCGGTAGGAAAGTTGATACTAGCAATGAATTTCTCAACGGAATATGGATGAATGACGTAATGAATCTTTAAGATAAATATAAACTACTTGGTGAACAAACCAATTATATATAAACTTTATTTATTTTACAACGATTATGAAACAAATTACGAAATAAGTCATATCCAATTTATAATGATCACTCTTGGTGGCCCGGGCGTTTGTGCCAGGGGTCTTACAGAAGGAGGAAACCAGAGAACCCGTAGAAAAGCCACGTGGTCAGCCAGGTGACCCTATACCTGATCACGTCTGGTCGGGGAATCGAACCCCGGCAAGTGCGCTATCCACTGCACCACCCGACCACCCAAACCAAAAAATAATTATAATACAACAAATACTCAAACAACTTAAAGTTGGCAAACGACAAATAAACAAGTTGGTTACAAAATTAAGGGAGAAATCTTCAGTTAAGATTCTTCCTTTAAATTCTGCAATGATTTCCTATGGGGATATTTTAAATATATATAAATATAGTTAATAAGGGATTTCCTTAAGTTAAGGAACGTTGATGAAGCCGGGGCCTGGGGACAAATGACAGATAAGAACGACTTGGGGAGGGGGAATTAAGGGCGAAACAATTGAAAAAAAATATATACAGGTACAATTGAACAAACAAGTAATAGAGAGATAAGTAGTATAAGTATCTACTTAGGGGGGGGGGGGGGCAATGAGCGTACGGCGGACATATGGGACGAAAAGAAAAAAAAATGCATAAGAAAACTTTGTACTCTGCACTAAATCTCTATAATGCACGACAAAAAATGCTGAAGCCTAATTTTTGCTTTGTTTAACGTTTTACCCGATATGGAAGCCGGTTCCATTCAACTTATTTTCCAAGTCAGGTGTAAAAGCTCATTACAACCCAGATTGTGTAAATGAGTTACTTTTATTTGGTAACGGAAGCCTAGCTTCAGCCGCGGTGAACTTGTGATTAATCTAGTGTACACATTTTTTTTGACGAAGCGAAATATGATGAATTCAAAATGCATAATTATATGTAGATTTCCACTTTCTACCATTAAGTGTGATTGTCTCTGAATACTCTCGTTATTGATATGTTGAGATGACCTCGTGATTTTTAATTACCTGTGTCAAATTTGTTGTTACCTTTTTGACAATAGAATTGTTAAGAATGATTGTCCTTGTATTTTGCTATCGTATTACTTTTTCTTTATGTATATCAAATGCACTGTAATATTCGTTTGTAGGAAATTAACACAATAATAAATCCATCGTACAGTCATTTCAGCTCTGCAATTTGTACCCAAAACGGGACTATACCTAGTGGATATAATTTTCAAAAGTTTCTTTTATTAAACCTGTTGTCTGTCGAAATTGATCATTTAGACCCAAATATTCGCCGAAATACCAAAGTGTTCCTTTCAGGCTGGTTCAAGGGACTGCATGTAATTCGCATTTTATTTACAGAACACGCGCCTAAAATAATAATACTTGTAATGGAAATGAATAAATGCACGTGAATATTATCTTTTAAATGAAAAAAATAACAAACATATTTTGAACTGATATCATAGCTTTAAAAAACGTTGATATTTATCTAAACGAGTCCTACATCTGAATGAAACTGAAATGTAATGAACGATTATTTGAAGTAATTCAAACAAGCACAACAAGTACAGGTATTTATTATCATGAACTTTTGCATTTGTTTGTACATGGGCAAGGGACATATTTCATCGAATTATTTTTGAAACCACAATGAATTTTGTTTTCCTTATATTTTCCAGACACCGAGTGTGCGGTAAGGAAGACACCGACAGACCTCACCTAGGCCTCTATTTATAGAACAGCATCACGCGCCCACTCTGATAACTTGCTGACTCCTTCTTACCTGTGCCAAAAACGTCGACCCATATAATCTAGAAAAACACGCAATTTCAAAAAAACAGTGTTGAGTAGCATTTCATAACCGAACACAAGATATTTGACAGCACGTTCAAAAGATTTTCCAACCCGGAGTAAAAAAACGTCAATTGTTCAGTGGAAAGTGATTGCAAACAGGATATTGTGCAAATTTCAATAATTAGTCACAAGTCAAAAAGGTAGTAAAAAAATTCATGTGATTTGGAAAAAAATAAACAAACTCGACGACTAAAAGAACTTCAAAGACAATAGAATTTGTGTTGGGCGACGATGTCGACATTGGGTGTTAGCAATGACTATCTGCAGTACTACCTCATTACAGATCGTTTAATGTGAAAGGTACCGAGAATCGATATGCTAGCAAACTAGCGCGGCGTATTAAGTATGTCAGCGGTGGTGAACGTAGAACCCGCCAATGAAAAGGGACGAATCGATTCAACTGAACAGCTGCTTAGGCAGAACGCCGCAGTCGCATTTGCTGAGCCGACCGAGATCACCAACAATGCCAGGCTCCGCAGCCTGCCCAACACACGCGATGAAAATGAAGATGATATGGACAATGATGAGTCGCGGAACTTTGATACCTCGTCTTTAAGTAGTTCCGGTCATGGTATAGATGGAAAAATTAACAAGGCTTATACCTCACCGGATATTGAGCTACAGAACTACACGTTTCCGGCACCCGTTGAAAACCGTTCTAGTACACCACCTGAGCAATCGAACAGACACCACCACCATCACCACCACCACCACAACCACAAACATCAACAACAAGCACCACCACCACCACAACAACAACAACAGAATGTGTCCCTCAACAACAACCAACAACAAAACAACAACCAGCACAAAACGTCAGAACCAAGTAGTCAACAAGCGGACACTGGTAACAGCACACCGAGTATGAGTACTAACTCGCAGTCTCGCTCACACATAGACAGGCTGCACCAGCATTCATCAGACGAGGAGGGCAGGCCTCACGTTGATGATGGCAGAGCGGAAGATGCTCGGCAGGGAAAGGGAAAAGAATCCACCATCTTATCCGAAATTGGAGCGGATTATATGCGAGTTAACGGAGCCATTGGGTCATTTAAACAACTGCAAAAACCCACATCAATGCAGTCTCTTCCCACTTCCTCGAAAATGAGCTACACGTCTGAAGATGCTGGGGCTGCTTTAGTCGGGGTGAACAGTGAGCTAGGAAAATATGGTATGGAACAAAAACAACCGCCGGAGACAAAAAGCAGTAAACCTAATCCGGTCGGATACAGGCTGGGGAAAAGGAAAACATTATATGAACGCAGGAGAAAAATCTCGGATTATTGTCTAGTGTTTGGGATGGGAGGTATAGTTCTGATGATCGTGGAGACGGAACTCACCATGGCCAATGTCTACCTGAAGGTAAGTGAACTACGGGGGGTGAGGGTGCGTGTTGTGTACGGCTATACCACATGTGTGTAACTTGTGGGAAATATAATACGTGTGTAATAAATATATGATATATGATCATGCCAGAATCGGTATATTTGCCCGATTATAAACGGATGTGACCTTGAAAAAAATCGTATGCTCGCTTTTATTTATAGCGTGTTAAAGAACTAAGGTTACGTCTAACATTAAGTGTTGTTATAATGTGTTGGTCTGGTTTTACTCCTCAATGTTTACACCAGCTAATTCTGACCTTGAAGTAATTTTCACCATCTCTCCCTCTGTGGTACCGTTCTGTGGTGTTTGTAGAACATGCAGGGACGTACTCATTTAACTTGTGGGGGTGGAGAGCAAGCACTCCACAAGTACAAACAAATTAAATTCATCGTTAGATAACTAAAACATATGTTTCTGCCAGTTGGGGAATGCGGTCGATCTTGCTATAGTAGTCACTGATGAAATGACTATTTAAGCAACGTTTTTATTAATTGTACATGTAAATAAAATACCGCTGACATCCTTCTCCTGGGTAACTGAAATGATGTAGATAAGGCTAAAAATATACGTACTAGGCTAGAACAGCGAGCTATTATTACAATGTGCACTTGTTTATTGATGTTGGGGCTAAAGTGCTCTCAGAAACATAGAAGGGCAGCTTCTCCCTCACCTACTGTACACTGTATATATATATAACAGTAGGGCAGCTTCTCCCCTACCTACTGTACACTGTATATATAACAGTAGGACAGCTTCTCCCCCACCTACTGTACACTGTATATAAAACAGTAGGACAGCTTCTCCCCCACATACTGTACACTGTATATATAACAGTAGGACAGCTTCTCCCCCACCTACTGTACACTGTATATATAACAGTAGGACAGCCCCCACATACTGTATACTGTATATATAACAGTAGGACAGCTTCTCCTCCACATACTGTACACTGTATATATAACAGTAGACAGCTTCTCCCTCACATACTGTACACTGTATATATAACAGTAGACAGCTTCTCCCTCACATACTGTACACTGTATATATAACAGTAGGACAGCCCCCACATACTGTACGCTGTATATATAACAGTAGGACTGCCCCAACATACTGTACACTGTATATATAACAGTAGGACAGCTTCTCCCTCACATACTGTACACTGTATATATAACAGTAGGACAGCTTCTCCCCCACCTACTGTACACTGTATATATAACAGTAGGACAGCCCCCACATACTGTACACTGTATATATAACAGTAGGACAGTCCCCACATACTGTACACTGTATATATAACAGTAGGACAGCCCCAACATACTGTACACTGTATATATAACAGTAGGACAGCCCCCACATACTGTATACTGTATATATAACAGTAGGACAACCCCCACCTACTGTACACTGTATATATAACAGTAGGACAGCCCCCACATACTGTATACTGTATATATAACAGTAGGACAACCCCCACATACTGTACACTGTATATATAACAGTAGGACAGCTTCTCCCCCACCTACTGTACACTGTATATATAACAGTAGGACAGCTTCTCCCCCACCTACTGTACACTGTATATAAAACAGTAGGACAGCTTCTCCCCCACATACTGTACACTGTATATATAACAGTAGGACAGCTTCTCCCCCACCTACTGTACACTGTATATATAACAGTAGGACAGCCCCCACATACTGTATACTGTATATATAACAGTAGGACAGCTTCTCCTCCACATACTGTACACTGTATATATAACAGTAGACAGCTTCTCCCTCACATACTGTACACTGTATATATAACAGTAGACAGCTTCTCCCTCACATACTGTACACTGTATATATAACAGTAGGACAGCCCCCACATACTGTACGCTGTATATATAACAGTAGGACTGCCCCAACATACTGTACACTGTATATATAACAGTAGGACAGCTTCTCCCTCACATACTGTACACTGTATATATAACAGTAGGACAGCTTCTCCCCCACCTACTGTACACTGTATATATAACAGTAGGACAGCCCCCACATACTGTACACTGTATATATAACAGTAGGACAGTCCCCACATACTGTACACTGTATATATAACAGTAGGACAGCCCCAACATACTGTACACTGTATATATAACAGTAGGACAGCCCCCACATACTGTATACTGTATATATAACAGTAGGACAACCCCCACCTACTGTACACTGTATATATAACAGTAGGACAGCCCCCACATACTGTATACTGTATATATAACAGTAGGACAACCCCCACATACTGTACACTGTATATATAACAGTAGGACAGCTTCTCCCCCACCTACTGTACACTGTATATATAACAGTAGGACAGCTTCTCCCTCACCTACTGTACACTGTATATATAACAGTAGACAGCTTCTCCCCCACCTACTGTACACTGTATATATAACAGTAGGACAGCTTCTCCCCCACCTACTGTACACTGTATATATAACAGTAGGACAGCTTCTCCCCCACCTACTGTACACTGTATATATAACAGTAGGACAGCTTCTCCCTCACCTACTGTACACTGTATATATAACAGTAGGGCAGCTTCTCCCCAACCTACTGTACACTGTATATATAACAGTAGGACAGCTTCTCCCCCACCTACTGTACACTGTATATATAACAGTAGGACAGCTTCTCCCTCACCTACTGTACACTGTATATATAACAGTAGGGCAGCTTCTCCCCAACCTACTGTACACTGTATATATAACAGTAGGGCAGCTTCTCCCCAACCTACTGTACACTGTATATATAACAGTAGGGCAGCTTCTCCCCCACCTACTGTACACTGTATATATAACAGTAGGACAGCCCCCACATACTGTACACTGTATATATAACAGTAGGACAGCTTCTCCCCCACCTACTGTACACTGTATATATAACAGTAGGACAGCTTCTCCCCCACCCACCTACTGTACACTGTATATATAACAGTAGGACAGCTTCTCCCCACATACTGTACACTGTATATATAACAGTAGGACAGCCCCCACATACTGTATACTGTATATATAACAGTAGGACAGCTTCTCCCCCACATACTGTACACTGTATATATAACAGTAGGACAGCCCCCACATACTGTACACTGTATATATAACAGTAGGACATCCCCCACATACTGTACACTGTATATATAACAGTAGGACAACCCCCACATACTGTACACTGTATATATAACAGTAGGACAGCTTCTCCCCCACACACTGTACACTGTATATATAACAGTAGGACTGCCCCAACATACTGTACACTGTATATATAACAGTAGGACAGCTTCTCCCCCACACACTGTACACTGTATATATAACAGTAGGACTGCCCCAACATACTGTACACTGTATATATAACAGTAGGACAGCTTCTCCCCACATACTGTACACTGTATATATAACAGTAGGACAGCCCCCACATACTGTACACTGTATATATAACAGTAGGACATCCCCCACATACTGTACACTGTATATATAACAGTAGGACAGCCCCCACATACTGTACACTGTATATATAACAGTAGGACAGCTTCTCCCCCACATACTGTACACTGTATATATAACAGTAGGACAGCTTCTCCCCCACATACTGTACACTGTATATATAACAGTAGGACAGCCCCCACATACTGTACACTGTATATATAACAGTAGGACAGCTTCTCCCCCACCTACTGTACACTGTATATATAACAGCTTCTCCCCCACATACTGTACACTGTATATATAACAGTAGGACATCCCCCACATACTGTACACTGTATATATAACAGTAGGACATCCCCCACATACTGTACACTGTATATATAACAGTAGGACAGCCCCCACATACTGTACACTGTATATATAGCAGTAGGACAGCCCCCACATACTGTACACTGTATATATAACAGTAGGACAGCTTCTCCCCCACATACTGTACACTGTATATATAACAGTAGGACAGCTTCCCCCCACATACTGTACACTGTATATATAACAGTAGGACAGCCCCCACATACTGTACACTGTATGTATAACAGTAGGACAGCTTCTCCCCCACATACTGTACACTGTATATATAACAGTAGGACAGCCCCCACATACTGTACACTGTATATATAACAGTAGGACAGCCCCCACACTCTGTACACTGTATATATAACAGTAGGACAGCCCCCACATACTGTACACTGTATATATAACAGTAGGACAGCCCCCACATACTGTACACTGTATATATAACAGTAGGACAGCCCCCATATACTGTACACTGTATATATAACAGTAGGACAGCCCCCGCATACTGTACACTGTATATATAACAGTAGGACAGCTTCTCCCCCACATACTGTAAACTGTATATATAACAGTAGGACAGCCCCCACATACTGTACACTGTATATATAACAGTAGGACATCCCCCACATACTGTACACTGTATATATAACAGTAGGACAGCCCCCACATACTGTACACTGTATATATAACAGTAGGACAGCCCCAACATACTGTACACTGTATATATAACAGTAGGACAGCTTCTCCCCCACATACTGTACACTGTATATATAACAGTAGGACAGCCCCTACATACTGTACACTATATATATAACAGTAGGACAGCTTCTCCCCCACCTACTGTACACTGTATATATAACAGTAGGACAGCTTCTCCCCCACCTACTGTACACTGTATATATAACAGTAGGACAGCTTCTCCCCCACATACTGTACACTGTATATATAACAGTAGGACAGCTTCTCCCCCACATACTGTACACTGTATATATAACAGTAGGACAGCTTCCCCCCACATACTGTACACTGTATATATAACAGTAGGACAGCTTCCCCCCACATACTGTACACTGTATATATAACAGTAGGACAGCCCCAACATACTGTACACTGTATATATAACAGTAGGACAGCTTCTCCCCCACATACTGTACACTGTATATATAACAGTAGGACAGCCCCCACATACTGTACACTGTATATATAACAGTAGGACAGCTTCTCCCCCACATACTGTACACTGTATATATAACAGTAGGACAGCTTCCCCCCACATACTGTACACTGTATATATAACAGTAGGACAGCCCCCACATACTGTATACTGTATATATAACAGTAGGACAGCTTCTCCCCCACATACTGTACACTGTATATATAACAGTAGGACAGCTTCTCCCTCACATACTGTACACTGTATATATAACAGTAGGACAGCCCCCCCCCCCCCCCAGTCTGTCTACATGTATACTTGTATATCCAGGTATATGGTTATGGGTCTGGACATAAACTTGTATACCCGGGTATATGGGTCTGGACATAAACTTGTATACCCGGGTATATGGTTATGGGTCTGTCTACATGTATACTTGTATACCCGGGTATATGGTTATGGGTCTGGACATAAACTTGTATACCCGGGTATATAGTTATGGGTTTGGACATAAACTTGTATACCAGGGTATATGGTAATGGGTCTGGACATAAACTTGTATACCCGGGTATAATATGGTTATGGGTCTGGACATAAACTTGTATATCCGGGTATATGGTTATGGGTCTGGACATAAACTTGTATACCCGGGTACATGGTTATGGGTCTGGACATAAACTTGTATACCAGGGTATATGGTTATTGGTCTGGACATAAACTTGTATACCAGGGTATATGGTTATTGGTCTGGACATAAACTTGTATACCAGGTATATGGTTATTTAAAAACATAAATCATTTTAAGATAACAGTATTAGAAGATAGGAAAAGATGTATTTGAGATGTTTATAACATTAAGTCCCTCTGCTAGCACTTGTAGCCGAATGTTGATTTGATACTGACCACATTGTTGATCATGGACATTGTGCGAACAAGGATGTAATATACATGTACCTGGAAAATGTAAGCTTTTGGAGAAAAAATGATAACTGACGAAAACTGTATGTAGTTTTATGTAATATACATATCATTTTCAAACAACATTTTATAATCTGGTAAAACTTGTTTGTTTAATTAGCTGTTATAGTTAGCCAAAAGCTTTCATCTGCTTTCCATCAGAGTATATATATGTATGAATGGCTGGATGATCAATTATATTTCTCTGTACAGCGTGTGGGAAGTCCAATTGTCTGCTGGATTAATTGTAAACATGAACAGCTCGTCAGGGTAAAGGATGCACTATAATTATGTATAGAGATGTCCTGGTTATCGGACAGAAGTGTCGGTCGCTCACACACACTGGTTGACAGTGGGAATTATACCCCGGGTAGTACAATGTGACATGTCTTCTCATGTCTGTATCCGAAATTGTCAGTCATCGAAGTTCAAAGTTGTCAGAAATGTTCATACCCGTGAACCCTCCCTCATTCTCACTAAAGTTTACCAATCTTCCTCGAAATCTCCCCCCATTAAACTCCAAACTTAGCAATTCTAAGGGAGAAACGTCCCTTAATGAGAAATTAAAGTTCCCATTTTGGGGGGAGGAGGGTGGGGGTGGCGGGGTAAATTGAGTTATATATAAATTGTACAAAATGTTTTTTTTATTGATAATAACAACATGCGTATACATTTATATAGAACCCTAAATTTTCCATTTTGTCTTCTCCTTCGGCTGTTTACTGCTGTGACTTTTTCAGGGGTCATATACCGGTACATTGAAGGATATAGATTTTACCTAGGATTCAAAATGGCCACTATACATCCTCTGATTGGCTGAGTCTGTAATAGTTGGCTTGAATTCAAAATGGGCAAACGTTGAAGTGGGGGAGGGCTGAGGCGGGGGAGGTATAAAGTCTGAAGATTACACCTGTAGTTTCAAATTCTTCCTACATCTTTTTTTTTTTAGAATTGCCACACGATGCATATCTATATGCAGAGAATTTCAAATAAAACCATATGGCCAGTAGGTGCGTTGTCTGTGCTGTTGATTGTAGTAATTAGTAAGGCTATGAGAGGCCTTCAGCTGACATCCAGTGTTGCTGTCCCACATGTGTGTCGGGCCTGTGGTGTACAAATTTCATCAATGCAGGCAGATTGGCTGGTCCTCCTGTACATATATATACACTGTAACCTACATGCTGAGGGCGTATAAAACATATGTTTGAAATGTTACACACATACATTACTCACACACATGTGAGATGCACCATTACTCACACACATGAGAGGTGCACCAATTGTGTTTGAAATATTACACACATACACTACTTATACACACATGTGAGGTGCACCACTTCATACACACATACAATGTACAGGTGCAAGGGAGAAAAAAATAACAAACACCTTAAATTATATAACAATTTAACAACAGTTCAAATTATTAATATGCCAAGGAATATTATGGGTTTTCACAACAGGTTGTACAACTAATCATCTTGTTCAGATTGAAGTAATAATGATGAAAGTATGATAAATCTCACAGCAAGCTGCTTATTAAAATTCATACTTAGTCCACAATTTATGTAACAGCTTTTGAAAATGATATTGCTCTAGATCTCTGTATGTGTTATTGACATATTACCATGGAATTTTCACAGGAAGCTGACAGATTCCCATTGAATAGTCACAGAAATTCAGCTGACAGACAACCCAGTGAATATTCACATGAAGCTGACAGAAACCAAGTGAATATTCACAGGAAGCTGACAAATTCCCATTTAATACTCAAAAGAAGCTGACAGATTCCCATTGAATATTCACAGGCCGCCAAACAAATTCCCATTAAAGATATTCACAGGAAGCCCACAAATTCTCATTGAATATTCATGGAGAATTGACAGAAACCCATTGAATATTCACAGATCAAGCAGAGAATTTCCAATTGTATATTCACAAATCAAGCTGATAAATTCCTTTTGAATATTCATGGAGAATGGACAGAAGCCCATTGAATATTCACAGATCAAGCTGATAAATCGCCATTGAATATTCACAGGAATTCGAACCTGACAAATTCTTATTGAATATATTCACAGGAAGCTGACAAATTCCCAGTCTAAAGCAACTATATAAACAGGAGATATAATCGGCCACCTACTTCTGTTAGGGGGTTTGTTTGCACATGTATAAAGCAAGTTGGTACACAGTGCTAGCATCTGGTTATGTAGCCATTTTCTCAGCTCCATTAACTCACGACTTCAAGTTTGGTTAGCTTACTTCAAACTAGCTGAAAAACCTTTCTCAAAACAACCATGGTCTGAATGATTTTAAATAATGATTTATGAGACTGTGAAACCATAACCACTAGAAATATTGAGTAACGTATGACTCTCCAATGTTGTAATGGCCGTTTCTACCGTTTCATCAGCTGTAAGATGTCTTTTCTGTACCGTAGTTTTGGTATATTTTATGCTTCAAGCAGCTTGATCAGAAATAAAATACTATCACAAATGAAAATTAAAGTCATATGTTACAAGTCATTTCGCTATATACTGGTACATTGGTCAAACAACAAAACTCACTTTGAAAAGACCATTTCCAACACAATATTATCAAGTTTTGCTCAAAGTTTCCATGATTGGTTGACAGTTGAATAAATAACTTGATTCCACAGTAAGGAGAAAAGATCAAGCTAACACAGGAGAATTTTTTCTATGGTGGGCATCAAATATCCTCCTTATATAGAATGATACAGTATTGGAAAAGTTTGACTTTTTTACCTCTAATTTCAACGATCAAACATTATAAGGTTGATTCATATGATAATAAGGGTTTCAATTAGAAAACAGAAATTTATTTATCTTACAGAAATATAGAACAAATTTGGAAAACATTTTCCCAATTACAGATTACAACATTTGTGTTGTTAATAACATTAATGAAGATCACAATATTAAAACATTACACTGAACAAATGGCCAAGATTTACCCAATGTGACCCCTGAAATTTCATAATGAACTAGTCCAAACCTTGATTTTGAAGAGTTCAAATTTGTCTTCAGGGATGAATGATTTAATCAATATTGAAATAGGTTTCAAATAAAGAAAAACGTTTTGATATTTTGTGATGATGTATGAAGTTGACGATGCGGGGAGTCTAAGCATATGTAAGGTTGACAGTCTCTGTTACTGAGAACCATGCTGTAGTCCTGCTGATAGAGGTCTAGTACTTTATTATTGGCTGACAGGGGTACAACAAGATTAGTGGTGGCAGAGGACAACAAGATTAGTGGTGACAGGGGTACAACAAGATTAGTGGTGACATGGGTACAACAAGATTAGTGGTGACAGGGGTACAACAAGATTAGTGGTGACAGGGGTACAACAAGATTAGTGGTGACATGGGTACAACAAGATTAGTGGTGACATGGGTACAACAAGATAAGTGGTGACAGGGGTACAACAAGATTAGTGGTGACATGGGTACAACAAGATTAGTGGTGACAGGGGTACAACAAGATTAGTGGTGACATGGGTACAACAAGATTAGTGGTGACAGAGGACAACAAGATTAGTGGTGACAGAGAACAACAAGATCAGTGGTGGCAGAGAACAACAAGATTAGTGGTGACAGAGAACAACAAGATCAGTGGTGGCAGAGAACAACAAGATTAGTGGTGACAGGGGTACAACAAGATTAGTGGTGACAGAGGACAACAAGATTAGTGGTGACAGAGAACAACAAGATCAGTGGTGGCAGAGAACAACAAGATCAGTGGTGGCAGAGAACAACAAGATTAGTGGTGACAGAGAACAACAAGATCAGTGGTGGCAGAGGACAACAAGATTAGTGGTGACAGGGGTACAACAAGATTAGTGGTGACATGGGTACAACAAGATTAGTGGTGACAGGGGTACAACAAGATTAGTAGTGACAGGGGTACAACAAGATTAGTAGTGACAGGGGTACAACAAGATTAGTGGTGACAGGGGTACAACAAGATTAGTAGTGACAGGGGTACAACAAGATTAGTGGTGACAGGGGTACAACAAGATTAGTGGTGACGGGTACAACAAGATTAGTGGTGACAGAGGACAACAAGATTAGTGGTGACAGGGGGTACAACAAGATAAGTGGTGACAGAGGTACAACAAGATTAGTGGTGACAGGGGTACAACAAGATTAGTGGTGGCAGGGGTACAACAAGATTAGTAGTGACAGGGGTACAACAAGATTAGTAGTGACAGGGGTACAACAAGATTAGTGGTGGCAGAGGTACAACAAGATTAGTAGTGACAGAGGTACAACAAGATTAGTGGTGACAGGGGTACAACAAGATTAGTGGTGACAGGGGTACAACAAGATTAGTGGTGACAGAGGTACAACAAGATTAGTAGTGACAGGGGTACAACAAGATTAGTGGTGACAGAGGACAACAAGATTAGTGGTGACAGAGGTACAACAAGATTAGTGGTGACAGAGGACAACAAGATTAGTGGTGACAGAGGTACAACAAGATTAGTGGTGACAGGGGTACAACAAGATTAGTAGTGACAGGGGTACAACAAGATTAGTGGTGACAGGGGTACAACAAGATTAGTAGTGACAGGGGTACAACAAGATTAGTAGTGACATGGGTACAACAAGATTAGTAGTGACAGGGGTACAACAAGATTAATGGTGACAGAGGACAACAAGATTAGTGGTGACAGAGGTACAACAAGATTAGTAGTGACAGGGGTACAACAGGATTAGTAGTGACAGGGGTACAACAAGATTAGTGGTGACAGGGGTACAACAAGATTAGTGGTGGCAGAGGACAACAAGATCATTTGTGTATTATGTAGTTTGTTAAAAACAACTGACTTCTGTTACAATGAAATAGCATAATGGAATGATAGATATATGTGTGAAATGAACGAAAATAATCCTGGCAAATATGGAGTAACACAGATGAGAACAAAGGTAGTGTTTCAAGGGGGAAATTAAAGGAGATCAGTTCACCAGAATAAAGGAAATATATCCACCGAACTAATTAAAAGCCTCGTCACAGCTAATGAAATTTTATAAAGTGTGCTGCGGTTCAGAGGTGCAGTCTTTTTGTGCTGTTGATTCAGAAAGGCGTTAGATTGATGGTGAAACAACATGAGGGGGACACAATACTTTGATTAGAGTGTTGTCAAGTAATCAGAGAATTTCTGTGGTAACCGGAGAAACTGGCAGCAGAGAATCGGCAGATTGATTTCCCGGTTCTATCGGACTTACACTATAGCATGTGTCAGGGAAAACCTAGGAAAACCCTGAAGCTGGAGTGGAAAGACAGGCGTTCCATTTAATCAGTGTTTTCCTTGCTGGTAGCCTAGGCTTGTCCATGTTACTTATCAAAAGTCACCAATCAGAACGTCCTATTTGATTTGTCAACTCAAGGTTAGGTAAGGTCGTTTATCTGTGTGTTCCAGCATCCGTAGCCAGCTATAGATGGGGTCAGGCTTATAATGGGGGATATCTGACCAGCTATAGATAGGGTCAGGCTTATAATGGGGGATATCTGATCATAAATATGAATATAAATATTAACTTACTCCATTTGTAGTGGTTTTATTTAGAGAGTAGATAATGAATCTCTTTTAGAAATGTATTGTTATTTGAAGATCTAGTCAAAATAGATTACTCTAAGGTTCTTAAAAAGCAATTATTTATGATTCGTAAAGTCAATTACATCAATACTATATACGAGACACTCATAGAAGTTCTCCTGACCAGTGGCTCTATGCCACCTTGCTCATTACCTCCATCTATAGGATTATCTTACATTATTTTTCTCACAGGTACTATTTATAAACAGTATATATTTTACAATAATTATGAAACAAGTTATCCAACTTATATTAATCACTCTTGTTGGCCCAGATGTTAGCATGCGAGGGGTATTATTGTGAGAGGAAACCAGAGTACCTGGAGAAAACCCATGTAGTTGGGCAGGTGACCCCCATCCCTTTTCATATCCGGTCAGAACAGATACTATAGCACCTATTGTGGGTCTGGTCTCTCAAGTAAAAGCTTAGTGCTAAGTCTGAAAGTCAGGATAGGTAGCATGTTCGGAATATTGACGGAGTCTGAAAGTCAGGATAGGTAGCATGTTCGGAATATTGACGGAGTCTGAAAGTCAGGATAGGTAGCATGTTCGGAATATTGACAGAGTCTGAAAGTCAGGATAGGTAGCATGTTCGGAATATTGACGGAGTCTGAAAGTCAGGATAGGTAGCATGTTCGGAATATTGACGGAGTCTGAAAGTCAGGATAGGTAGCATGTTCGGAATATTGACGGAGTCTGAAAGTCAGGATAGGTAGCATGTTCGGAATATTGACGGTGGTGTTATTTGTACGTTAATTAGCACTAGTGCTTCATTGACTTGAGGTTGTGCCAATCAATCTCAGCAGTGTAATGTTGCTTGGCTTGTAATCAGCGGTTGTCATCAGGACAATTAGAAGCTTTAGCGTCTTGTTGTCTTGTAATTATCACAAGACTGATCATTTTGTCAATATGTGTATCGTTAACGTCAATTTCAGCCAATGTTCTAAATTTAGATTTTTTTTCACAAACATTGTTCAATTTCGCAACTGTAAGTTAATTAACGATTAAATATTAATTTGTCATTTTTGCCGTGTTCTTTGAGGGGGTATGATCAATATAAGATGTTAGATAGCTCCCTTAAACTAACAAAGTTTTAATTTTAAATTCTGTTAGAAATTTCGAGTTAGTTACTTAAACAAGACCAAATAACTTTACTCCTTTTCAGTCTCAAATAGAACATTGTGTGTCAGTATTTGGCCTTCTGTATTGTACATATAGAGGGATGTTTGCGTTTGAAGTTAATGATTATAGATTTATTCTCCACACAATCAATAGAAAATAGATACTTTACAGAGAGACAATGGAATTAGCCTAAACATATTGGTATAACTCATTAATGGCAAAACTCAGGTCCCCCAAGTTTTATAGAAAGAAACTTTTCATTGATTCTTTATTTAAGCTTCGTTATATTTGAATGAGATATATAGGGCTGGTTCAAAACAATGAACTGTAAATATTCAAGCGAGTGTAAGTTACTTTTAACCTGTTGCTTTAAAGGGTAATAAGCTTCATAACAGGTGTATAATTCCAACGATTTCTTTTGCGACTTATGAACCACTTATGATATCTGTACAATACGTCTAGCTCACACCAGGGCTAGGAATAGCATGCCCACTGCACGTGGTCCGGGTCCTTTGTGACAGATATAGTCAAACCTGCTCAAGAGACCACCACCTATTGTATTATTACCTGTGTTAACAGACATTGTAAAACTCTCCAGTCAAATCATTTTCATATTAGCTGAATCTGCAGTAAGAGGTCATATGCAATAAAAGGTCACATGTAGTGAAAGGTCATTAGCTGTAAAAAATCACTTTAAATAATAGGTCACATGCAGTGAAAGGTCACTTGCAGTGAAAGGTCACCTGCAGTAAGAGGTCACTGTACTAAAAAGCCACTTGCAGTAAAAGGTCACCTGCAGTAAGAGGTCACTGTACTAAAAGGCCACTTGCAGTAAAAGCTAGGTCAGCTGCAGTGGAAAGTCACCTTCAGAAAGAGGTCACCTGCCAAGATCACCTACCGATACTTAGGTCACCTTCAAAGGTCACCTGCATTGTTCAGAGTTTTTGTTCATGAGGTACTTATCCTCAAAGTACATGTGCACTAAATGTACTGCATTTGCACAGAAATTACCCTATTATGGATAGTGTGTTGGTCACAGGTAAATGAACACAGTCACAGTCTGTAGTAGCACCTGAAACTTGTAGAATAATTGATTAAATATGTAAATGAAAATGGATAAAAGGCAATTCACATGCATGTATTTTGTGAATTTAAAGACAAAAAATTTTATGGATCTGTAAAATTTATTTGATCAAAGTCCATTAAAGATTTCCAGATATAACTACTGAGCTTTGCTTGAGTGACCTTTTCTGATCACTTGGTATTTGTCATCTTGTGTCGATTGATGTGTGTAAATGTTTAACATTAATCAACTTCCTCTCGAGAACCAGTGAATGAAAGTCTTCCAGGCTTGGTCAAAATCATCCTTCAAGGTAGAGGAGGCTTCAAAATTGGGCCCTACCCCAAGGCGCCAGGGCGGGGCTGAAACGGGAATAACTAATATTTCAAAATCTTCTTCGCCAGGCTCAGAGGTTCATCAGCATGGATGGGTAGATAATTTCAGTACAGTCAGGAGATCTGTGTTCATTAAGGGAAGGGGGCAAAGTTTACTACAGTTTCTTTAGGGAAATAACACTTGGTATATATTGTCCTTTTTCAGCAGGAAATTATTCAAACTTTGTGAGAATCATAATTTGTTGAATAGGGTATTACGTTACAAAATCAGGATTCCTGCCCCGTTTCCAAGCTAAAAGACTGAGGGCGCACCCAAGAGTGAATTAACAATGATTCCAAAGTCTTCTTCTTCAGACATGTGGGGTTGGGTCTCTGGAAGCAGGAATGGAAAGATCATTAGGTGCATTATTTAAATTGTGGCTTTCATTACCTCCGGCTCATATAGTCTCGCTAGGGGAGGGGATAAATTGATTTTAAATTAAAATTAGTTTGTTAGGGAGATAATACTTTTCCATTTTTAGCAACAACTAATTCAATTTGGTCCATGTAATGAAATGCATGTACTTTCAAAAAGTGACATCATATACCTTTTCCAGAGATTGGCCAGAGAGGAAAATTGGCTAAATGATAAATTCTATCATATTTCTCATCAGCAAAATAATTTATGGGAATAGCATTTAACTCATCCACCCTGAAGACACATTTAGACTCTTCCCGCTCAGTGGTGGAATGGTTCATAATGATTTTTTAGGGGTGAATGGGTCAAAGGTCCTTTAATTTAGTGACATTGTATTTCACTTTTGTTTACATGTTGATCTCCACATCACATTTCAATATTGAAATTGATGGAGCTACTAATTTTAATGATGGTGAATCATCAATCAAGGCCCTTATGCCTCTTAGAATTGATATTATATTCATGCACTGAGAGCAAAGAACGAGAATCTGCATTATGGAACAGGTACACACATTTGAGTACTAGTAATTTGTTTGACTGGAGCCGAACAAGATCGGTGTCTGCAGGATGATGTGTTTTGGTTCACATTTTATTTACGGTTCAGCGTTGAGATGTACGAGACATTAAGAGATGGTATTGTTCTCAAGACACACTTCGGAACCGAGTTTTTTGAAACATGCAGATGATGCACAGGACTTTGAGTTGATTAGAAAACGGTGAGGAACGACCGCGAGGAGTACCAATGTTGATGGTTTTTACACTAACATGAAGCCATATTTCAATCTGCACATGTTGGCAGAAACCCAGGTTTTACTGCGGCTGCTGTAATATTTAGTCGCCGTAACATCCAGGTGTTTCAACTATTGTTGTTTGTTCACGAGTCCATTTCCTTGACCTTCAAAAGTGTTTTTGTTTTGAGACCACTTTGTTGCTGTTTCATTTCTTTTAATTAATTGCTTTTAACAAGGTCTTTTTGATTGATTTTGATGAAGATTTTGTCAAAGTGTTAGATTATTATAGACTATATATAAATTCAAGAAAAAACTTATATTAGACCACATAATACTACATGTATATAAAGTTTTAGACATGGAGATTTTAGTCCAATTCTTAAATACTGGACTGGAATTTGAAACCAAGACTATTTCTTATTACCAGGTAGCTAGGCAGCAAATTAAGATGTATTTGTTAAGACCAGTTTTTAGTTAAGACATATTACTTAAATAAGACTGTTCTGTTTTTGGACCTTTAAACATTACCTTTGACCTTAATTGACCTCAAGAATGATTGAACAATTCTTTGGATAAGTTTTGACAAAACTAAGATACTGAGACTGTTTTGAGTATAGACTCTGAGAATGAGTATAGACCCCAGACGGTTTTGAGTATAGATACTGAGACTTTTTTGAGTATAGAACTAGACTGTTTTGAGAATAGAACTAGACTGGTTTGAGCATAGAACTAGACTGGTTTGAGTATTGAACTAGACTGGTTTGAGTATTGAACTAGACTGTTTTGAGAATAGAACTAGACTGTTTTGAGTATAGAACTAGACTGTTTTGAGTATAGAACTAGACTGGTTTGAGTATAGAACTAGACTGTTTTGAGTATAGAACTAGACTGTTTTGAGAATAGAACTAGACTGTTTTGAGTATTGAACTAGACTGTTTTGAGTATAGAACTAGACTGTTTTGAGTATTGAACTAGACTGTTTTGAGTATAGAACTAGACTGGTTTGAGTATAGAACTAGGCTGTTTTGAGAATAGAACTAGACTGTTTTGAGTATTGAACTAGACTGTTTTGAGTATAGAACTAGACTGGTTTGAGTATTGAACTAGACTGGTTTGAGTATAGACCCCAGACTGGTTTGAGTATTGAACTAGACTGGTTTGAGTATAGACCCCAGACTGTTTTGAGTATTGAACTAGACTGGTTTGAGTATAGAACTAGACTGGTTTGAGTATAGAACTAGACTGTTTTGAGTATAGAACTAGACTGGTTTGAGTATAGAACTAGACTGTTATGAGTATAGACCTGAGACTGTTTAGAGTATAGACCAGAGATTATTTTGAGTATAGACCAGAGACTGTTTTGAGTATAGAACTAGACTGTTTAGAGTATAGACCAGAGACTATTTAGAGTATAGACCAGAGACTGTTTTGAGTATAGACCCCAGACTGTTTTGAGTATAGACCCCAGACTGTTTTGAGTATAGACCAGAGACTGTTTTGAGTATAGACCAGAGACTGTTTTGAGTATAGACCAGAGACTGTTTTGAGTATAGACCAGAGACTGTTTAGAGTATAGAACTAGACTGGTTTGAGTATAGAACTAGACTGGTTTGAGTATAGACTGTTTTGAGACTGTTTAGTACACCTTTAGTGTAACTGTTTTGAGACTGTTTAGTACACCTTTAGTGTAACTGTTTTTAGACTGTTTAGTACACCTTTAGTGTAACTGTTTTTAGACTGTTTAGTACACCTTTAGTGTAACTGTTTTGAGACTGTTTAGTACACCTTTAGTGTAACTGTTTTGAGACTGTTTAGTACACCTTTAGTGTAACTGTTTTGAGACTGTTTAGTACACCTTTAGTGTAACTGTTTTTAGACTGTTAAGTACACCTTTAGTGTAACTGTTTTTAGACTGTTAAGTACACCTTTAGTGTAACTGTTTTTAGACTGTTAAGTACACCTTTAGTGTAACTGTTTTTAGACTGTTAAGTACACCTTTAGTGTAACTGTTTTTAGACTGTTTAGTACACCTTTAGTGTAACTGTTTTTAGACTGTTTAGTACACCTTTAGTGTAACTGTTTTTAGACTGTTTAGTACACCTTTAGTGTAACTGTTTTTAGACTGTTTAGTACACCTTTAGTGTAGCACTGTTATAGGGACAATATATTAAGTACAAAAGAGAACGTAGCTGGGTAGCTCATGAATAACTGACGAGCTTGAGCACTAGGGTGTGTGTGTAACCTACTTAACAAGAGCCCATGAAATTAATCACTAATAAATTTACACAAATGGAATTTCCTGAAAATCGATACTGGTTAATGAGAATTACACTCAAGTAATTCCGCTGTTGAATAAATGTTTTTATCGCTCCGGAATTCTCAGCTATGTTAAATTCAGATCATTTCTGGATAATGATATCAGGCATACCTCAACAGTTGTCAATTTTAGCGTTTTGTCTACAGATTGTATCACTGAGTCAGTTTGTATCTGCTGTTTACTGGTGTTTACTGCTAAGCCCAGTCGTCTCATCACATATAGAGGGTCTTACATGAGTGTCTATGTAATACGGAATTAATGAAACTATTGTTCAATAATTCAATATGTCACGAGCCCTTAGGCGAATCTTTAGGTGATCAGAAACATATTGAATTATTTCATGAGTTTAATAAATTCATATAACACTGACACAAGTATAAGATTCTGTTTATCACATAACTTATATTCATGGGAAAATACTCTATAATGAACACATTAGTTTCTTTATAAGTAAAACAAATTTCTTCTTTCACGGTACGATATATGAAATTATAAGGACAAACCTCAAAGTAATCTGATGCTGTGGACCCATTAAAGTCACATCTGAAAATTAACAAACTGATTATTCCGCATAAATGAGTAATTCCTGCTAAAGTTTGCTCTTTTGCCAAATACAATTATACTCTGGTGATGATTAAAGCCCAATAGACCTCTTTGTTTCAAGTTTTCTGACCTACTTTCAAGAACCATGAAGAACCATAAAATCTGTGACAATATAACACAAGGATACATTATCAATAATTTTGCTCTACTTTTAAATAACGGTTGGGAACTAGTAGACTTTGATCATTCTTGGGTGATGGAACAATTCACAAATTTTCAGCATGCTGCTGTATGGATGGAGCGTACAGAAAATTCCTCTAGAGCAAAAGCTAAAGGCAAATCATCTCATGCATCTATACAAATGAAAAATGCTTCTATCTGCATGTGTGTCAACTTGTATTTAGAAGAGGCCTATTGGACCTCTTCTTTCTCTTTCAGTTGTTGTATATATTTACTGTGGGCCTATTGGACCTCTTCTCTCTCTTCCAGTTGTTGTATATATTTACTGTGGGCCTATTGGACCTTTTCTTTCTCTTCCAGTTATTGTATATATTTACTGTAGGCCTATTGGACCTCTTCTTTCTCTTTCAGTTGTTGTATATTTACTGTAGGCCTATTGGACCTCTTCTTTCTCTTTCAGTTGTTGTATATTTACTGTAGGCCTATTGGACCTCTTCTTTCTCTTTCAGTTGTTGTATATTTACTGTAGGCCTATTGGACCTCTTCTTTCTCTTTCAGTTGTTGTATATTATTGAACGACTGGTTCGCCCATTGTCAGTATAATGTGACCAGATATAGTGTTCTGCTGGGGGCCTTGGGCAGTAAACTTCAGTGTGGTAGCACTTTAAATCAACTATTGCGAAAACGCTTGCACGAACATAGCGCAGCCTCCAAAATATACACACTCTCAACACCCACATTACATACACCGGGAGGCCATCCTTAAATGATCCTGGCTGTTAATGTAATAGGACATAAAAACAATCAACCAATCAAAATCTTCTTTCTCTCTCAGTATTGTATATATACAATGTATGTACAATTATTTACTACAGGCCTATTGGACCTCTTGTATATAGTTACTATAGGCCCTTTGGGCCTCTTGGTTTGCTTGTGATATCAATATATAATTGTATGGTGATACACTAGTTTATCCTGTCATTGATCGCTGTGTCTGTAAATCAGGATCGTTATTATGCTTGAAGTCAACACTCACTGTTTTGATCTGGGTAAACATCAGATTGAAATGGATGACCTGCAATTAATGTGGAGTGTAGGACTGGTAACAATGAAATCATCAGGGCACATACAACAGCCGCCATCCATATTGATTTCTGCTATATACAGCATAAATAATAATTAAACTGTGGCATTGTGGTATTATTAACAGATTACTAAATGGGACAAACAGGTAAAGGCCACAACAGGGATATATATCGACAGGGATTTATATTGACAGGGATATATATCGACAGGGATTTATATTGACAGGGATATATATCGACAGGGATATATATCGACACGGATATAATATACTGCCATCTTGGCTATACCTATGGCCCCATCTGTTACTATTGGTTAATTGGTGTGTAGAAAATAACCACATGACATGTAAGGTCAGCAGCTGTTAGGTATTGAAGGAATGTCTGATAGCCTCACCGTAATAATGATAAGGTGCGGTTTCAGGGACGGAGAGATTAGGCAAGGGAGATAATTCGGAAAAAATACTCCAGAGGAAATGGAAGAAAAAGAAGAAAAAAAGAAACAGTTATTGTTACTCTAATTAAAGAAAAAAATGAGCCCACCTAAAGTGCTTACTGTGAGGCTTGTACTTTCTGATTCTTAGTTTGAGAATAATCCAAATTCATATTTGACATCATCTTAAAACTTGAGAAACTTAACTCCAGAGTTAACTTAGCTCCAGAGTTACCTCCCTTGAATGACATAAGCTGGGGCTAGTTTTTGTTGGAAGATTTAAACCTGCTCAATGGATGATATTTTGTAATAGCAGATAAAATAACTTAAAAGAGAGTTTAAATTACTTCTCTTCACAAAATATTCATTTCTAAAAAAAAAAAAAAATTATGATATTTTCATGACACACAAAATTGTCATATATACACATGTACAAGGTATATATAATTTACACAACTCTTGGATAGCAACATAATAAAGTTTGGTGAATATTTGGCAGTGTGATCCTGGGGAATCACTTTTATTTAACTTAAACTTACCATTCCATCTAAGACATGTAAATTATGTAAATTTCATTCCAAAAATGTGTATAAAAGAAATCTGTATCTTTCATAACAGTACCATGGATTAAGCTTAAATACTTTTGACTGTTTTCTTTCATTAAGTTAATTGCAAGAAAATCTTACCTGTAACTATGACCCGTTTAAAATCCGTGAACATGTAATGGAAATTTAAAGTAAACTAAGTTTTTATATCGGATCAATATTCGCTCAAAATTTGGAACAAAAGAAGAAAAACTTGCAGGCTATTACAATGATGGCGTATTGATTTTATCATTTACATAGTAATTTAAATCTCAGTTGTTCAAATATTTGATAGAGTATATTATTGATATCATATAATTTACCCTTTTGAATTGTAAAGACCTTTCAACGGGATCATAATGCTACTACCAACATAATTACTTGCTCTACAACCTGGCTTTCGGGTACTCCATTTTGACAGATGATATTTGCCTATAATAATTAATAAAAATCTAGAGGGGGCATGAAAGGTGGCATTATTATATAATAGGTTTAGTGTTTAATGAAGAAAGCATTATCAGATAGCTTTATTTCAAATTATTTATATCGATAATTTTTGTAATGGTTTCTAAAGCCCCTTCAGTGACACGTCAGGTGTTAATGACGTCATGTAATTAAGTTCCGTAACAAAGAGTAATTTATAAATTTCGATGAAATTGATTGCTATTTCACGCAAGTTATTACTGACAAGGGGCCAGTGAAGGGTAATTCTTTAAACTCTTAATCTTTCTTTCTGAAATATATCTAACAATGGGAACATCGATTGTCTTATTACAAGAAGCCAAAAATGGCACAATATAGTAACTTCGGTACAAACCAATCAAGGGGCCAAAAAGGGGGAACACTTGATCATTTTTTGCTAAAATACTTTTATCGAGGCCACTAAGAGGAGATATTTGGGTTAATAAAAGAGATTTGAAATGACACTCAAAACTGATTACAATTAAGTTGAAGAAGGGGTTAAAAGTGGTTATTGAATTGTCAATAAAATTGATCAATTATGATAATAGTTACCTTAAATTGATAAGTAGTCTGTCAGAGTACCATTTTACATGACTCATTACTCAAGAGTCTGTGAAAAGAGGGTTTAAAAGTTCCACGTAGCGATCCTAGCTACTAAAGGCAAATATGTTTAGACAGTATTTACCCACTAGCAGAAATAGAAATAAGATACTGACATGGTATTTAGTTTATTTGTTTACATTACAGAAGCATTTCATTACAAGTTACTTAAATTTGAATTATGATAATGACTGTATTCTTCATAGAATGTGTATTTTATCCGAATTCTTGAAAAACGGTTAGTTTCATTCCACGTTATGTCATTGATTCGATGATTCCGATTTATTTTAAAATGCGAAAACAAATGCAAGTTTTTGTCTCAAGGCAGTAATTTTTTGTTCTGTTGAAATGAATTGGTAATTGTATCAAAGAGTCTGCGAATTAAATCGGGGAAACAACAGCATAAACAGTCTCTTAATTCTATGATAAATACCTGTTACTGAATAATATGTTCCGCTTTTAAAACACATTGAACTTTGTAACTTTATTTTACCAAAAAATTGTGATGCAAAGTGGATATCATTTCTTATTGAACTACAATGTTTTTTGGTTTTGAAGCACTTAACATACATGTAGACTATAAAATCTGGAAGTTACAGCAAATACCCTTGAAATGACCCCTGTCGGGTAGCTCCCTTTATCGTCCTGAGTGTCGAAAAATAAAAAAAAAGTAAAACAATAAAAATCTTGTTAATGCTCATGAATATTTGAGAATAGAAATCCAGATTCATTGTATTTGCCAATGACTTTTATCCAAAATGGTTTTCCAGGTGTTTGAGTCTATATATCTGTACATGTTTCAGGTTTCATAATATGCTCATGATGAAAAACAGTATAACAAATTTGAACTTCAACACACTATTCAGGGTCTAGATTTGTGTCCCATCATAATTAATTTTGCAGTTGTGGTCAAAAGATGTTTAAGGTTTTGTATGCCACAATGAGTCCAAAAAAAGTTTTAAGTTTTTGGGAGTATGGCATTTTTTGCTTCACAATCCTTTTAATGAAAATATTAATCATAATTTATCAGTTTCCATGGCGATTCCAATTTTGTGTTAATGATTTTCCCATCATGACCTATTCACCAGCTAACACACACAAAATTAGGTGGTTGGAGATTGTCCATTATGAAGAACGTATTGAGGCTAATTACGAGATAGTCAATATCATCATTTACCACCTGCCTGAGCTGATCGAGATACTCAATTATAAATGGCTTGAATTAGGCCCCATTTTCTAGTTTGATTTACCAATTTATTTTAGGACAGTTTGTCGTTCAACATATGCGTGATAGGTGGAACATCACTCAAATATTACACTTAGAACTGAAATATGATTTTTAATTATTGATTGAATTAATTATTCTCACTGACTGTATGACTTTTACGTGGTGTTTGTTTCGACAGATATTTGGAACTAAAACATCATTTTTAATTCTATTGATTAAATTAATTATTCCCGGTGTATGACATTCACTTTGAGTTTGTTTCGACAGATATATCGGTGTACATGTATGTATGTATGGCTAAGTGTGGGTATTATTGCCAGCAGCCTATCCTTCAGTGCTCTAAATACATAGACCATCTGTATACGAATTGATTGATCCCAGAAAACATGGATAACATATGTACATGTGCGTTCTTCACGTGCAATGCACACTGACCTCTGCCATACATGATGTATTTACGAGGCACATGTCAGAGCTGGTCGACCCAACATATACATGGCATATGAATATCCAGCATGTGCATAAGCTAATGTGTTTGAAGCATGGAGGGTTTTGTGTATTTATATATAAACCGACAACACCATTACACGGCCATGCTCAGCCTGCGGCATGTTGATACATTATCTGTACAAATATTTCAACGCATCATGTGAGAATATCATATATAGAGAGGATATCTTACACCAGTACCATGTAACATTGAATTTATTTATCGAGTATAGATAGATTTAATATTACATGGACATAAGTGTTAGATTCTATTTATCATATAACTTGAGAGAACGATTCTCCTATATAACAGAAGGGGCCGCAGTGGTCAAGTGGTTAAGGTGTCCCGACATTCTACCACTATAGCCCTCTACCTTTCGGTTGCGAGTTTGAAACTTACGTAGGGCAGTTGCCAGCTACTGCATGACTGTAGGTCTTTGGTATTTCTCCGGGTACTCCAGCTTTTCCCCGCCTCAAAAACCTGGCACGTCTTTAAATGACCCTGGCTGTTAATAGGACATAAAACAAAATAAATTAGCTAGAAGACTCATTTTTCACTAATGAGACAAAAGTGTGATGTCATATACAATAAAGTGATGTCATATATGATGTCACAATAGTGTTCCCACAGTAACAAGACTCATTATCATTTGCATAGAACAAAATGTTCCAGAACAATTCTAGAACTGAACTGTTCTAGAAAATTGTCTCATATAGCATTCGAACACTTTAGAATTGTTTATGTGAAAGATCTAGAGTACCGTTAGTTCCAGTGAAATTCTAGAACAGTTTCAGACATTTTCACAGGGGTTATATTGGACCTCTATGTTGCATGGCAAATGACCTATATAAGCTGATATTTTATATATACATGTATATAATTACGTAGTGGATTTGATGTTTTGCTTTCTTTTGTCATATCATTATGAGCTGTTTTAATAAGCATGCATACAGATGGTGACATTTCACTGTTTTAAATTTAAAACTCTTAAAACGTTGAAATTATCTGACATCTCAGTTGTATAGATCCATCAATAATTGTTGGTATTTACAAGGTATATAATATAGATAAAACAACATCCTCTTTATTTGGACAGTTCTACACAGCACCTGAAGCAAGCTGTCAAAAGTCACATTGTCTTAGAAACAAATTGTTGTATTCTTGATTTAAAAATGTTGTCATGGTTACATGAAAAACTGGATGTCATGATGTCACATCAGTTTGTATTCTTGATTTTGAAAATTTTGCCATGGTTACATAAAAACATGGGTGTCATGGTGTCATATGACAGCTTGTATTCTTGATTTTGAAAATGATGTCATGGTTACATGAAAAACTGGATGACATGATGTCACATCAGCTTGTATTCTTGATTTTGAAAATATTGTCATGGTTACATGAAAAAATGGGTGTCATGGTGTCACATGACAGCTTGTATTCTTGATTTTGAAAATGTTGTCATGGTTACGTGAAAAATTTGATGTCATGATGTCACATCAGCTTGTATTCTTGATTTTGAAAATGTTGTCATGGTTACATAAAAAAATGGGTGTCATGGTGTCACATAATTATGTCGTTATCTCTTGTCTCTTTCATTAAGAAATAAAAATGTCTTCTTTGTTTTACAGGATCATGTCTGCTCCTTTGTCCTAAAGTCCCTCATCAGTCTTTCCACGCTAATCCTGGTCTGCCTCATCTTAGCGTACCATGCCTTGGAGATCCAGGTATGTACCGACTTCTAAATTAAACGTCAGTTTCTTCATGTCATGTTGATATTTCCCTCTACTTGTTTTTCTGTTGTTGTGAGATATATATGTCTTTATTGAATGGTATATTTACATGTTAGTTGTTTGTCAATAACATTACTTATATCTATAAATAAAATGTATGTCCTGTCTGACCTTTAATATTTTATATATTCTACTTTCGTTAACCTTTCTGACAATACTTATCATATTTGACCACGAATAAGCCCCCACACCTGTAAATGCCAACCTCACATAACCTCTCATATATAAAGCTAAACTTTTGCACTTTTTGAAAGAAAGAAATAAAAAAAAGGAATAATACAATACCATTCATAAATCATTGTAAATTTCTAGTGAAATATAATTCCCTTTTGGAAAATTTAACAAGGTGTGAATTAGCTTCAATTGTTCTGTAAAATTCCAAGATATATTTATCAATATGATTGTGCAGAGCTTGTAAATCATGACAAGAAAAGTATGCACAATTTTACTTATGTAGGTCAGTATATATTTTATTTTAAAATCAATTTTTGATATTTTTGATGTTCAGTTTATGTTTCTTGCCTTAATGAATTGTAAAATATTTTGTTGGTTTTGTATACATGTTAAGCTTGTGTAAAAACAGAAATATTCTTTATTTTTCGCACAGTTTTTCTTGACTGTTCAAACACAAATTTTGATTATCACTGTCTGTATTTGTAATCAATATGAAGAGGTATTTAGTTTTCTTTCTCACTTACATGATAATACACAACTACGTTTTTGGCACACTTTTTTTTTCAAATCTCCTTTCTAAATACTGTGAATACAATTTTGTGTTTAATCTCAAGAATAGTTTATGTGTTTAAGCTTGGGAATTGGTTTTATATGTTTAGTTTTGGGAATTGTTCTACGTGTTTAGTAATAGGAATGGTTCTACATGCTTAGGTTTGGGAATGGTTCTACATATTTAGTTTTGGGAATGGTTCTACGTGTTTAGTTTTGGGAATGGTTCTACATGTTTAGTTTTGGGAATGGTTCTACGTGTTTAGTTTTGGGAATGGTTCTACGTGTTTAGTTTTGGGAATGGTTCTACATGTTTAGTTTTGGGAATGGTTCTACATGTTTAGTTTTGGGAATGGTTCTACATGTTTAGTTTTGGGAATGGTTCTACATGTTTAGTTTTGGGAATGGTTCTACATGATTAGTTTTGGGAATGGTTCTACATGATTAGTTTTGGGAATGGTTCTACATGTTTAGTTTTGGGAATGGTTCTACATGTTTAGTTTTGGGAATGTCTCTACATAATTATCTTATTCTCGGGTATGGTTTTACTTGTTGCCTGCCAGGTTTGTCTAAAAATTATTTGCATGTGGCACAATTTGAACTGATTGACTCATATAGGGAAATAAACATTTCAAGGGCGTATGACCCAGGATTTATAAAAAAATATTAAGCTTTGGTTAATTCAAATCTGGAAAAAAATAGAGATATAAATCAAATTAAATATATTTCAGATAAAGGTTTATCACTAGGAGACTTCAAATAAGAACTTTAGTCTACCAATCAACAAAAGCAGAGTGGGGAGGGGTGGGGGTCAGAGGGAGGGGTCAGGGGTCAACTTCCATACTTAATGCAAGAATGTCATATCTGAAAACCTTAATTGAATTTGATTTATTTCATATATTTTTCTTCCAACAATTAACATAAGTACATTGTCAATTTTAAATAAAATTTTAAAATACTGTTTATAAATACATAAATAAAATAATTTTTTTTTTAGTAAAATAAATATATTAGTATTTTTTAATCAGGTTTATAATAACTTATTGTATAATTTTATTTTTGTAGATGTATGTTTATAGAATATCTAAATATCTTTTTTTTTTTTAAATTTATGGAGTTTTTGTTGAATTTTGATTACAATTGCCTGACAGATAATTATTATTGTAAAACAATTGAAGGAAATAATGTGAAAGTTTTTTCTGGCAATTTTTTATTCTTGTTTAAAGTAAACACGATCAGCTATTGACAAGCTGTACGCTTTAATCTGCCCGATATGTTAGGGATTAGTATAGCAGAAAGCTATTTTTAAAATTGATTTTCGCTGGTGACATTTAAGTTGAGTGGGAGGGGAAAAGTCTGCCTTACACTGCAGCGAGGACGGCAACATGTGTGTTATTATGGTGATCTGGCCTACTGCTGCAGAAACCCGAATTTAAAACTAGTGTTCAACATTAATTCATTTTGTTTATTTCTGCTATTTTCTGTAAAGTACACATCTCATCGGAATGTCAGACAATTACTCCCCCCCCCCTCCACCCCGTCAAAAAAATACAGAACTACACATGTACATCATTTTGGCAGAATACAAAAAGTTTTTGTTTTCACCGTCAGTATTTCCTTCTTATCTAGATATTAATATCTCATACATAATTATAAACATGATATCAGAGATATTTCTTTTGTTTGAGTTTAAATAAATCAATGGTCTAAAATTCGAAGAATTGCAATGCGTTTAGAACCATATGGGTTCAAAGAAATATGCACTGTAGCTTGTAATTATCCGTACTCCTGATAATGGCCGGTTGTAATTACACATTATATTGTTTCCTTGTTACTCTCGATTCTCCAATAATCATCCATAACCCTAGTAACCTTGGATGAAAAAAAATAATGACAAAAGAGTGTTTTTTTCCAGTTTTTAAATTTGTAAATGTTTGCTAATAATCACATTTTTTTCGTATTCCTAATTATGGATTTCCTCATGTTGCCGCCATCAATCCATTCCGCAATGTTTATGATTAATTTACGATACAGTCATAAAGTGATCCAAAAGCGTTTGCACTCAATTGGTAACCAAGCAACTACTGGATCTGCTAATCAGTGTTGTTTACAAGCTTATAAAGTCATAGTTTGTTTAATACGCTGAATACTCAGCTTCGATCAAATCACATAAAGGAATATTTTTTGAGTTACAAATAGTCAACCATACCAGTGGTGACAGAAAAGAAGATAAAAGACATTTTGAAAAAAAAAATATATTCAATTTTAATCTTTCCCTCTGGAACCCGGCAACAATTTTTTTTTTGCAGCGATGTAGTGATAGTCTTATTGTTTGATAAAGAAACAAAAGAAATTCTAAGATAGAACTAAGCAATGATCCAAACTAACATCATGTACATCATGTAAAGATGATTTTCGGATGATCTATATTCCATTTCCCTGGTAAACACTTACGATATACAGTATCGCCTTGATAGTCGGAAATCTTCTGACTTCTGGAATCCGTCAGATGTTTTCTTAAATTAAAATAGTAAAATTAAATGTTTCTTGATCTGAATGTAATAATTTTCTGAAATTAAATACATTTGTTTATTCTAATCAGACTCTGGTGCAGCAGCTTCTCGTCTCTACGTAATACATTAAACAGAACGGCCATGAATAAAATAGCTGATGTAAATTCAATGTAGGTCTGGCGACAGATATCTGACCATTCAACGATCACCCAACTCCTCTTTTCTCCGCTATCCAATACACACAGGAATAAAAAGAAAAAATCGTAATACTGCATCCCACTCACGACTCCAAACAAACGTAATTTGTATTTGAAATGCAACAATGTACATGAAAATTCACACTGGCGTTCATCGCCGTGCTATAGCTTCTTACAGGAATCTTATATCAGTCGGAAACATGGTGGGGTTTCTCATGAATTATTGGCATTCTAAATGTCGTTAAAGAGTATTCTCTCAGTGATGTATTAAATATTCATATTTCGGAAAAGATGCGGTGTAATGGTTCATTTTTGGCTGTTAAATATTATGAGTTATAACCCCATCTCATCCAGTTTTGGAGAGTATCTTGAGAGAGACTTGTCAAACAAAAAAAAACAAGTGTAAGATAGGGAAAGTAACTTGAGATCAAATTCATTTGTTCACATATTTGTTGAAAAATCATCCCTTTTGAAAATAAAGTTCCATATCAATTTTAAATTTAAATCATTATAAATCAAGTACTTCAAAGCGTTTTCCAACAAACGCAAGAGAGAAGCTAGTATAGTGATGCTCTTTCATTTATAAAATAGGATTCAATCCTTTTGACTTAAAGAATTCCATAAATTCTGAAAAATATTTTAAATGGCATGATGGACCTTATTAATTCCCACAGTCATGTCAAATACAGATGACTTTTAATGAAATTTGAACTTTATACAATTTAACAAAATTTATTGAAATTTTGCTTATGTATAAAAGAAAACTACTGAATGAAAATTAAAAAAATACTGATTGTTGGATACATAATAAAACTTGTTTTATGTCAGCAGTGGATTCATAATTACTGAGATAAAAACAAATTGAGGTATGAACACAAACAGATCCTTGTAGAATGTAAGGGCTGGGTTTTTCGAAAAAAAAAATTGAGTTGTCTCCCATTTGGTAGGTTTTTAAGTCAATACCATTGTGACATCGTTAGTTTGCCAAGGAAACAGTCTACAGTTTCTTGCATATTCATGTTGGTTGCCTAGCAATATAATGACATAACAATGGGAATTAAATATCTATAATACCTACCCAAAAGGGACATAACTCTTGTTTACCAAAAGACCCAAAGGTTAATAATTTCATCAGTTTAGCTAAAGTCCAAGGGTATGGATATACAGACACCAACCAGTACTGTCGTGTGGGGTGGTTAGAGGGGCAGGCAGGGGGCGGGGGGATGGAGGGGGGATATAAATGGTTTGGTATATAGAACAAAGTATTCTTGCATAATGCCAGGATTGTATTATATCCACAAGTAAGTGTTTTATTAATAGCATGTTAACAGGTGAAAAAAATTGAAGCAAATATTTTTTGGCAAATGCAAAAATTTTAAACTTTTATTTTGAAAAATTTATAGTAAGAAATAAAATCCTGTTATTGGGAATGTTTTGTAGGTTAATTTAATAACATGGTGGCTTGAAATTTTGAAATAATTGTTGGGTTTTAGGGAAAGGTGCATGTAAGATGGTAAAAAACTTAATATGAAAAAGTAGTACTTACACATATCTGCACATGTGCACAATGATTTATTTCGATTGGATTTTGAAAAGTATTATCACATTATTATTCTAAACCACCTACACTTTATACATAATTAACAAAAATATCACGTATACGATATTGTATTAGATAATATATTATGTAATTACGAGGTGCAAGTGATTATTTTCAGGTTATTATCATTAATGTTACGTCAAGGGTACATAACAGAAATCAACATTGGCACTTTAGTAATTACCTGTAATGATGTTGTAATTAATGTATTTCCTGTATGTTCAGAACATCACCTCGGATATAAAGGAAGTGAGTTCACGTGTCTCTCTATAAAACACTTCACTTCTGTTTCTCCATTTTCAATCAACAAAAAACACAGATACGGTATCTGTCAAATTTCACGCAATATAAAGTACTGCTTACACCAACTTCACACATTACCATAATTACTGGGTATTTTTCTAATCATCTTCAACTGTCATATATATCCTACACCGTGCCTTCATACTTCTTTCTTTCTATCTGCTGCAATGACAAACCAAGCGAGACAGCATTCAACCCTTCCAAAATAAAAAAAAAACTTGTTCTAAGCCCCCCCCCCCCCCCCCCCCCCAGTGATTTTGTTTGCCCATGCAGTTTTACATCCAAGGCTGTTTCCCTCAGTCAAAATTTGTGTTATTTTCCCAAAATGAAGCAAAATTCAAGAAAATTTTCCGAAATTATCTGAAAATCCTACTAAATTTTCCCAATTAAATAAGGCACAGGTTGCTGTAAAATCACGGCAGCAAAAAATAAAAATGTATGCATTTTCAAATTGTGAAGGTCAAGGGCAGGGTTTCTGAACTTTTGTTCATATTTGCTTTTGCTTGAATTTGTTGCTGTTTCCCATAATTTTCTTGAAAGCAATCAAATATCAAAACTTGTAAAAGAAAAACCATTTAGGCCAAAATGGAATGTGCTAAGGAAGAGGTTGAATAATTTATTCTTTTCTATTGCGAGCTTGAAAGCACTCAATCTGCTTCGTTACGTTGCCAAGATATTTTAGTTCGCTTCAAGTTCAGTTTTGTGGTTGAATTGAACTCATTTCTTTCTGTCGTTTAATCAGACTGCTTAAACCTGTACATATTGACATCTTTAATTGCAAGCTTTTATTTCTTCATTACAATTAATTAATCATCTTCTGCTTTATTTTTTTGTGTATTGCATGCTCCTAATTAAAAACAACTTGAATAAAATTTTTTTTTTTTCCTAACTCAAAAACATTATTTTTTTTGGATAAATTGTAAAAAAAAAAAATCTTTCTATAAATAGAAAAATAAATTCATTGAGAAAACATTTGATCCTGTCTTTTTAAATACGGGCTTAGGTATTGATTTTTCTAGGTCACGTTTTTGCGTGTCGACATTCATGATTTTAACGATTTTCGCTTGAATGATCGTGACCTTGGCTTCAAGTACAAACTTCAAACAGTGCAATTTCACATGTTGCGTACAAAGTTTCTATGAAGTTTCTGCCTATACACTATTATACTACCTAATGTCGGTCTATTTTGGTGTTCTGAAGAGAACAAGGTCTCACTTGTTTTTATGATCTTTTGTATAAATATAACTTCTTTTCAGAAGAGCAGGAATCTTATAATTTCCTTTAAAACTCTGGGATGGCATGCGACTTTGAAACTGCACTTAATAAATGACATCTTTAAAGTTCAAAAGAGATAACAAAAAAACGTCCAAAAAGAATCAAAATTCATTTACAGAATTTCATCACGCAATACAAGTCTATAGAAACAGATTTTGTTTCACCTGTCATAAGAATTTGTCGTTCATTTTAAAGTTACAAATCTATCTTCCCAACAAGAGGATATATGTACAGTTAAACACACAGATACTCACTTTTGTTACAAATATCAAATCTTTGATATTAATAATTTTTCTTATAATGTAAAATTATGACAAATAGGTATAAAAATAAATCAAACAGTCTGTAGAACAAGTTTAGTGTATATAAATATTATTGTCATTTAAATTTAAAAACAAATTTTTTTATCTGAAATATTGAAATTACTTAAGATTTTAAGACTAAGTGAAAATAATTTTGGCGGATTTGGAAAGGTGAGAAGATTTTAAGATAGAATCTTGCATTAATCATTGACCTATTTTTGTCCTGCACATTAAAGTCTGAACAGGAGAATTTCCCTGTCTATTACATTTGGTTTATGACCGTCAATTCAGTGTTATAATCAACCCTTACACAAAATTTTTCACTGTTAGGGGAGGTAAGTCATGGTGTTGATCAGATATTTCTATAAAAGAAACTAACTTGTCACTTACAATTTCATACCATCTTCTTATCCCACAAATATTTATTTATATTCGAATAAAAATGCATTCTAGTTATGTACATGTACTTCTGCTGTTTGTTTTTCTCTCTATTAATGACTATTTTCACTTTAAACTCATTCACCCCTGAAGACACATTTGAACTCTTCCGAAATAAAGGTTGGAACAGTTCATTATGAAATTTCAGGGGTGAATGTTTTAAGGTAAACTAATGTATTGTCAGTAATAATTGTCTATGATCTTTTGTACGATGATGTGGATTCGTAAATTCTATGAAATGTGATGATAATTCTATCCCCTGTGTCTCTGTACTGCGGTGTTTAGAGCAAGCTTTTGGTATGTATAGGCACAGCTTAACCTCGGAATGCTACAGCGTATATATAGGAATATAGTCTATATATGTGTAGCGCACGTAAACGCAATATTGTTTCTATATATATATATATATCATAACTTGTGTTTAAATATATGTAGCGGCAGTCACAAGTTTTATTTTTCTGTTAAAAAGCTGGGTTTTATTTTTTAGCAAAATGTTGAGTTAATGCTAAAGAAAGTTTCGTGTTGATTTTATTTTGAATAACATTTGCTGTATATAGCATGCAAAATTTCTTATACTGTTACTTTCTGAAAATGAAATTAAACAGAAAAACTCAAATATATTCTTTGGCCCAAAGGTTGCGAAAGAAAAATTGTAGATGTAGATATAAATAGACATGTAGATACAGATTTTATCTATAAATAGTCTCACATTGGTAAGACTGATATTTTTTATGAAAGTCAAAATTGGTGTTGGGAGTTTTAAGAACTCAAGGTGTTTATACGCATCTTTAATACATATCATCGTATATATGGTTGGTGAGGTATTTGTCACAGTTATATACAAGAACACAAAGGTTTTGTTTCCTCAGCTGAGTGACATTTTGTATATAGGTATATAGGTAACTTATGATAATGCATTGTAGTTATTATTTTATTTGTACCTTCATTGTCCTATATATAGATATAAATGTATACCGTTCTGTTAGTTTGTGTGGTACCTGCACTGCTTAACTAGTGCCTAAGAATTGCCAGAACGCCTTACATCATAAAGCGTATTATAAATTGATTTTGAAGACCCTAATTATAAAAAACATTATGAATCAATTAAAATTTTGATCTTTTGCACAAAACTATAATGTTAATTAACATGGTTTAAATTTCTCCATCCATTATACTATTCAAGCAAAGTTCTTATTTCTTTAATAATGATTAATTTTATTTCATGCAAAAATTTCATGTAATATGAGTAATGTCTTCAATATGGTGTAAGGCGATTCAGAATTGGAATATATATACCGTATATACCGTAGTGTTAAGTTCAAAAGCTTCAATCTTAGCGGACACTATGTGCAGTGTGATTTTTATGTGGAGTGCCATATGAATGCACATATTAAAATAAGGCTGTTGAAACCCTTTCATTTGCTTTGCACTGTCAATGTCTATATAATTATAGTACCTATAATCGTACAGTCACCGAGTCTAATTATATTGTGACCTTCGAGTGACCTTGAACCCAAAGACCGAAGAAACAATGTAAACATTTTGTTTCTGGATCTGTTTTATACTAAAATGTTGCAATATTAATGTTACTTTACAATTTGCGTAAAAAAAAATGTCTGCATGGCAAGCTTTAGTTTTAATTCATTTGAACAGAATCTCTTATAAAAATTAAAGAAATGATACGTAACTATAATTCATTGCATTGACTTTTACTGGGTGATGTAATAGAATTTTGTACAGCCACGCAAATAGAGTACGACATTTAGTACCGCTTTTTTTGAGGATGCCGCCATCTCTGTTTTATTACAACGATATATTCGACTGCTGTCTTGGACTTAATTCGTTTGATTACAAATTGATTACTTTATCTCCATTCATTGAAGATGCTGCTGTTTTGAAGATAATTGCTGTTTATTTCATGGTATAACTTTGTCTTTTTGCAATATAACTAATATGCAAGACAAACAAAGACGAAAAAAGGTTTGAATAATGTATGACCACATAACAGTCGCAGAAATGATTAGATCACTTTTGGTTAGATGGCGCCTCGTCATTATGTAACGCAGAGAATAAGAGTGTATTATATATTCTACACGGATATCCACGTAAATCATGTTTATTATTTGCGTAGTAAAATGTTGGTTATTCAGTAAATAATGTATCAAACTTACCATCATGAGATGTCAGAAATTGTCCCATACTTTACGCTAATATATTATACGCTAATATATGTCCTGTACTATATGCTGATATATGTCCAATACTTTTTGCTAATATATGTCCTATACTGTACGCTAATATATGTCCTATACTGTACGCTAATGTAAGCTAGGACACAACAGCGTATATCACTGATGTCAGCCTTTTTCGTTTCGTCACAAATTGCACAAGAATCAGATTTGATCAAGTCGTCTCAATAGTATGAAGTAAACATTTCTTTTTTTTTATGGCTTTCCATGGATCCGTGTACCGGTAAATCTATAATCAATTCAAGTTACGCGGTTTATGAGTTGGATGGAGAAGGTTTGAGCATCATTGGGAATATAAAAGGATTGGGTCGTGAAAACTCTGAAAAACACATCGGTTTGGACAGATTGTCCAATATATATCTTACAATACAGAAGGCTTGTGTCTACCGCGGTGTCCCGTGGGGCTACCCATCAACACCAGCATTTCGCTGTTATCCACCTAACTGTCACATATGTGGCTTGTTGGCGAAGCGCTGGCAGAGAGAACTCCCAAACTTCCTGCCATCACAAAATATGATATAGGACACCAAGACTAGCCTGACAGGTTAATGTTAGTCGTTGTACACAGTTAGTGAAGTCTCGTCATTTGGTGTCAGGTCTGGCTGAAATGTTTAGGGTCAGGACGGAGTGTCTGTCTATTTTTGGTACGATGTTTTAACACCAGATGGTGTGACATTTGGGCGAAGAATTGGTTGTCGGAGTGATATTTGGTAAGAGCTGTTCAAAATAGTTATCTGATAGTGTAGTCAAGGTATAGTTGGTTGTTAAACATTGATTGTTTGGAAGCAGTCATTGTGACTTTTGACTTGATGTTTGGTGTAATTTGTGACAAAGACTGTTTTGTGTAATTTGTGACAAGGACTGTTTGGTGTAATTTGTGATAAAGACTGTTTTGTGTAATTTATGATAAAGACTGTTTGGTGTAATTTGTGATAAAGACTGTTTGGTGTAATTTGTGACAAGGACTGTTTGGTGTTTGGTGTAATTTGTGACAAGGATTGGTTTGATGTTTGGTGTAATTTGTGACAAGGATTGGTTTGATGTTTGGTGTAATTTGTGATAAAGACTGTTTGGTGTAATTTGTGATAAAGACTGTTTGGTGTAATTTGTGACAAGGACTGTTTGGTGTAATTTGTGACAAGAACTGTTTGGTGTAATTTGTGATAAAGACTGTTTGATGTAATTTGTGATAAAGACTGTTTGGTGTAATTTGTGATAAAGACTGTTTGGTGTAATTTGTGATAAAGACTGTTTGGTGTAATTTACGATAAAGACTGTTTGATGTAATTTGTGATAAAGACTGTTTGGTGTAATTTGTGATAAAGACTGTTTGGTGTAATTTGTGATAAAGACTGTTTGGTGTAATTTACGATAAAGACTGTTTGATGTAATTTGTGATAAAGACTGTTTGGTGTAATTTGTGATAAAGACTGTTTGATGTAATTTGTGATAAAGACTGTTTGGTGTAATTTGTGATAAAGACTGTTTGGTGTAATTTACGATAAAGACTGTTTGATGTAATTTGTGATAAAGACTGTTTGGTGTAATTTGTGATAAAGACTGTTTGGTGTAATTTACGATAAAGACTGTTTGGTGTAATTTACGATAAAGACTGTTTGATGTAATTTGTGATAAAGACTGTTTGGTGTAATTTGTGACAAGGACTGTTTGGTGTAATTTGTGACAAGAACTGTTTGGTGTAATTTGTGATAAAGACTGTTTGATGTAATTTGTGATAAAGACTGTTTGGTGTAATTTGTGATAAAGACTGTTTGGTGTAATTTGTGATAAAGACTGTTTGGTGTAATTTGTGATAAAGACTGTTTGGTGTAATTTGTGATAAGGACTGTTTTGTGTAATTTGTGATAAGGACTGTTTGGTGTAATTTGTGACAAAGACTGTTTGGTGTAATTTGTGACAAGGACTGTTTGGTGTAATTTGTGATAAAGACTGTTTGGTGTAATTTGTGACAAAGACTGTTTGGTGTAATTTGTGATAAAGACCGTTTGGTGTAATTTGTGATAAAGACTGTTTGGTGTAATTTGTGACAAAGACTGTTTGGTGTAATTTGTGACAAAGACTGTTTGGTGTAATTTGTGATAAAGACTGTTTGGTGTAATTTGTGACAAGGACTGTTTGGTGTAATTTGTGATAAGACTGTTTGGTGTAATTTGTGACAAAGACTGTTTGGTGTAATTTGTGATAAAGACTGTTTGATGTAATTTGTGATAAAGACTGTTTGGTGTAATTTGTGATAAAGACTGTTTGGTGTAATTTGTGATAAGGACTGTTTGGTGTAATTTGTGATAAAGACTGTTTGGTGTAATTTGTGACAAAGACTGTTTGGTGTAATTTGTGACAAGAACTGTTTGGTGTAATTTGTGATAAAGACTGTTTGGTGTAATTTGTGACAAGGACTGTTTGGTGTTTGGTGTAATTTGTGATAAAGACTGTTTGGTGTAATTTGTGATAAGGACTGTTTGGTGTAATTTGTGATAAGGACTGTTTGGTGTAATTTGTGATAAAGACTGTTTGGTGTAATTTGTGACAAAGACTGTTTGGTGTAATTTGTGACAAGAACTGTTTGGTGTAATTTGTGATAAAGACTGTTTGGTGTAATTTGTGATAAAGACTGTTTGGTGTAATTTGTGATAAGGACTGTTTGGTGTAATTTGTGATAAAGACTGTTTGGTGTAATTTGTGACAAGAACTGTTTGGTGTAATTTGTGATAAAGACTGTTTGGTGTAATTTGTGACAAGGACTGTTTGGTGTTTGGTGTAATTTGTGATAAAGACTGTTTGGTGTAATTTGTGATAAGGACTGTTTGGTGTAATTTGTGATAAGGACTGTTTTGTGTAATTTGTGATAAAGACTGTTTGGTGTAATTTGTGACAAAGACTGTTTGGTGTAATTTGTGATAAAGACTGTTTGGTGTAATTTGTGATAAGGACTGTTTGGTGTAATTTGTGATAAGGACTGTTTTGTGTAATTTACGATAAAGACTGTTTGGTGTAATTTGTGATAAGGACTGTTTGGTGTAATTTGTGACAAAGACTGTTAGGTGTAATTTGTGATAAGGACTGTTTGGTGTAATTTGTGATAAAGACTGTTTGGTGTAATTTGTGATAAAGACTGTTTGGTGTAATTTGTGACACAGACTGTTTGGTGTAATTTGTGATAAAGACTGTTTGGTGTAATTTGTGATAAAGACTGTTTGGTGTATTTTACGATAAAGACTGTTTGGTGTAATTTGTGATCAAGACTGTTTGGTGTAATTTGTGACAAAGACTGTTTGGTGTAATTTGTGACAAAGACTTTGATGTAATTTGTGACAAAGACTGTTTGGTGTAATTTATGATAAAGACTGTTTTGTGTAATTTGTGATAAAGACTGTTTGGTGTAATTTGTGACAAAGACTGTTTGATGTAATTTGTGACAAAGACTGTTTGGTGTAATTTGTGACAGAGACTGTTTGGTGTAATTTGTGATAAAGACTGTTTGGTGTAATTTGTGATAAAGACTGTTAGGTGTAATTTGTGATAAAGACTGTTTGGTGTAATTTGTGACAAGAACTGTTTTGTGTAATTTGTGATAAGGATTCACTTGACGTTTGGTCCAGTTTTCTATTTGTGACATATTGACTTGGATAGATAAAGGGAATCCATCTTGGACAAGAGATTCTATACTGATTTGTCATTACACAGACTCCGCGCGTACAGCTCGCTGTCCCCAGAATAAAGGAGCACCGCGTGACTATTGACAGAATTCTACCGTATGTCAACATATTTGTCTGATTAGTAGAGGTGGTGCTGGACCAGGGCAACCAGATATATGCCATTATCACCTCGCCAGTTCTCTATATAACTCGTCTGTGGACAGCTCAAGTCATACGGGTCTGTGCGTCCAATATTTTATAGATTTATTGTCGCAGGCCAATTCTATCCACATTTCATCCTTCAAGGATGATGTGAATCGACTCGTGGTAGTAAAACAATTCATCGTCAAACATTTGATAAATAAATGTACGGTAATGAATTTTACTATTTACAAATGATTTATTGATGTTTCTTATCATGCATATTGTGCAATGTTTAAACCATGTATTAGTTACATTTAGAACTGTGTAATTCATATCACAAGTACTTAACTTACATAGGAGTCCTATCGAGTGTTAGATGTTCTCAAGCACTCTAGGTTTATTTCAAACATTTTCATGATAATGATCCTTAAAAGCTAGATCAAGAATATTGAGCATTATATCATGGAATAAACTTCCCTGGGGACAACCCATAAAGTATGTCTTTACAAGACCATGTAATCCTTGGCAAGACTAATGCATTTTGATTGATGGCAAGATGGTTATACGGCATTTCAGAAGATATTTTGAAAAAAAGGAACAGAAAGCGAATAGAAAACTATGATATTGTTTATTTTGATGACATATTATCTTGTAAACAATTTGGCATTGATCTTAAGATTTTCATGGTAATTTCAGAATTTAAATCAAAATATATATCATGTGTTTTAGTCAGTGCTAAGAGTCTGTACAATCAATCTGTGAAGTCTATATAAGCTTACACTATACATCACATAGAAAACTTCATCTCTGTGATTTGTTAACTTTTCTTTGTGTTGGGATTAATTAAGACCGTTTCTGTTTTTACACCGATCTCCTTTGAGGAATCGTTTTCACAGTTAAGCCTTTGAAACGTTGATGATTCTCATCAATATCTACCCAGGTTTAAATTGCTTTTATTGGCATCTATTGCTTAATGATGCTATATTTGCGCTTCAGCACCTAAGTGAACGTGTCTTAACTTTGGAGATCAATATTCCTCATTAAGGATATTGGGAAGCTCTTTGGGCCAATTCGTAGGAGTGAGCACGAAGACAAATTGAAGCACTGTTAACTAGGTGTCGCGGTAACGATATTGTTTCTGCAGATGTATATGGAAACGTTTCTAGGCCTCCGAAGTCTAGTCAGTTCTATAAGAAATCGGTGAACATTCAACGTCTTTCATTCTTAATTTGAAATATAAAAAGCATGCCAGTAATTATAAGGGAGTTGACACCATTATGAGAAGACTGCAAGAACATAAAATCGTTGTAATTCAAGACATTTCAGAACAGATTTGACCTCTGTTCTTAGCTTGAAATTTAGATCTTCAAATTGTTAGCTAGCAGTGTGGATGGTACAAGAAACCTGACCTTTATTTTGTTTCACCCCGGTGTTAATTGTGCTTCTGATGTCTTCCGGGCACAGAGTATTTTTGCCCTTTGTTGGCTATTATATGTGTTAGTGTGTTACCGTGGAAACGGTAATTAGTTCAACAACAAATTCAATGATTTTTGCATTCTGTGGCAGATGACAAGTTCATATTTAAGTCGGTCTCATCTTAAAAAGAAACTTTAACCTAGTTTGAAGTCTAAATGCAGTTCAGTACAGTGCTATATGTAGAATTCTATAATTGTCAATTGCGACGCAGTTCTTGTACTTTTCGTTCTTAGAGAACACTGAAGACATTCGAGTGTGAACAATGATGTTTGTTGAGGTAATATATTTCATTTATCTTTGTATTGTAAAATCATACACAAAACATGTTTTGGACTTTATATTTTTATCTTTTATTTCCATTGCCGATTATAATTCGTATGTGGTCGGGTGCCGTAACAGTGCAGTGGATAGCACTCTTGCCTTTCACCAAGGCGGCGGGGATTTGATTCCTCGAACGGACGTGGAAAGGTATGGGATCACCTGCCCGACAATGTGGGTTTTCTCCAGGCACTCCAGTTTCCTCCCACAATAAGACCCCTCTTGTGCTAGCATCTGGTGAACAAGAGTAATATATATAAGTTGGATAACTTGTTTCAAAATATTATAATTTGAAACTGATACTTGTATGATGGCAGTTTAACATTTCACCTTGATTGACCTTTTTGTACTGGTGGGTTTTATATACTGCTAAGTCAATTGGAAGATCATCTGAATATTAATCACTCTTCTTAAGTCAGATTATTTATTTTTCATTTGCTTGTGTTTGAACTGATTATTATAAGGCCCTTGTCATTCGCCTGTGTTTTAGAAGCCAGATATAGAAGGCCTTTGTCAAATGCCTGTGCTAGGGACTTCCAAGGCTCTTTCTATTTGCCAGTGCAGGTAATTGAGGCAGAAATTAGCAGGTTTCATGAACAGACAGATCTGTTACGAGTCCTATGCGTTACAAACCGTATCATGTGTCAGTGTAATGCAACTTGTTGCAGGAAATCGGCTGTAAATGCGGTTTCGTTTCATATACCAATTCTCCGGCAACGTGTTACATTATGAGGATGATGAAACGGTTCTCCATTTTTATCATCATTTCCATTTCGTCTTTCAGTCGAGTTGATATAGAAGCTATAATTGTAAGGAGTCCGCGGTGATTGATGTCGTGGTTGGGGCAATGTCATCATCAGACGGAAAATCAATACTAACAGCAATAACGATAATGCAAGTGCATGTATATTTGATTTAAAAATAAAAAGTGAATTTTGTAGCTCCACTTAAAAAAAAAATCAAAGGAATTTCATCAGTTAATTGTTTGTGTATTGTAATCCTAGACAGTAAATATGAATGCTTTCACTGTGAAATTTTATATATCTGTTAGTGAATGTTCGTTTGGAAACGACAAATTAATTAATAGCTGGTACTTTCCAGGCCCATCTTGATCAGTCAATTTGAAAATTGAATGATGGAGGAAAAAACTTCGCGACCTGACCGGGGTTCAAACCGGGGACCTCCCAAACTCTAGATGTACATATGCTTAACCAATTGAGCCATAAATCTTGTCGCCACCGATCAACATAGTCAAAATACTCTACAATTGGATAAATTTAGTCATTTATTTAAAAACAGATTTCGGAGTCCTGACATATTTGTTAAATTTTGCCTCATGCAAGTGACGGATATATTCATATTGTCGTATTGGATTAAATTATTTCCCTTAGGGAAATGTTCTGAAAACACAATTATTAAGAAGATTTAATATCTGCCAATCTTGGTTCTCGACATGTTTGTAAACTTTTCAATCATTGTTACTCTTAATTCATGTGTAATTTGTCCACCTGAAACCATTGTATGTTTGACCAGTCAATCTGTGTACTCTAAATGTTTAACAGGGGTTTAACGGACTTGAAAAACATCTCTTGATGATATTTATATCTGTCTGATGGATCTCAAAAGAACTATACATTTGCTGTCTGAACATTAATATTTTGGATAAAGTATCTTAATTTGTTTTACTTCATTCTATCCATGAAACTACGTTTTCATCATTTGATGGATTTAAAATCATGCAACAATTTATAAAGATGTGTCACATGGTTCAGCAGCCAATGGAAATCCAGTGAATAATTATGTATAATAAAGTGTAATATATACATATATAGTGATATCAATTTTCCACTACTGTGAATTATGTTTGGCTTCAGGGGGTGTCGACAGTGTTTGTCAGACATCTTGTTTTAAACAAGACGGTGCACACGCTCATACTGTGTGATGACTAGCAGAAACATTGCAAATTACACTTTATTTCCCTATCACCTGCTAAATGTTTCAAAACACTGGAGGCATATATAAATAAGGATACGGCAGCTTTCAACCCGGAGACAGGAAGTATGAGTGTCGAGTTGTTAACGAGAATTTAAATTTATTGTAAAGCCACACGGTTGTTGTACATGTATATTCACATGTTTAAATCAACACATTATTGATATGTATAGGGCCGTTTGGCGGTATAAATCTCTTACTTGCATGCCACTTCTATTGAATAATGGGAGTGTTCTTTCTAGGAATATTAGAAAGCCTTAAATCAGGGCTCTGATAATAGGAACACTTACTGTCAGTGTGTTGGTGTAAGGGAGGACATTTTTCATTCAAATTTCTTCTTAATGCTTTAAATTGTTGAATTTACAATTATGTGTTTAAGTGACACATACAACAAACTGAGATTTCTCGCAGACTGGAACAATCCAACACAACATTCTTACATTGTGACGGTAAGGAACTAGGATCGTCAGAACCTTCCTGGAAAGTGTGATTTGAAAACCAGAAATGTTATCAATGAATTTCATTCTTCAGTGCACTTATATTCCTCAAAAATAAAATCAATAAAAAGCATCAGGGGATATGGAAGTTTATTGCTTTCAATATTTTCCAAAGAAAATGAGAGAATTTTTCATTTTGAAATTACGAATTGTCAGTTGCAGGCAATTCAATTGAAATATGTAAAACATGCAGTGAAAACATACCCATTATTATAAGTCTAGGCTTTTGTACAATTTAGTTCTGAAGGCATTCTCTTAAACTCATGGCTTCAAGTTGATTAAAAAAAGCTAGCATATCCTGTAAGTACACCAAGGTTTAGTGTAGCATATCCAATAGGAAAGCCGCAATGTGGCTATATATATATTTAATGTTCGAAGGAAAATTCAGCTGAATTCTGTTTTACAAAGACCAGTACAACATTGATAACTTATTTCTTGCCATAATGATGACCAAAATGTTTTCAGTTTTGATAAACTTTATGCATGTAATTGTTAGTCTAACAAGATATCAGAAATTGTGTTTTTGGTCATTGTCCAACGTTGTATCTTAATGCAGATATCGGGGTTACAAAATTGCAGCCATTATATACAATATAGCTAATAATAGAAAGTTATGCAATTAACAGTTCTAATTAGATTGAAATAAGTTTTTAAACATAACCTACACATTTAAATGTTTGAACGATCGAATACTGATAAAAAAAGTAAAATAATTTATTTTTGCGTTTGACTGTCTGTCAATATAGTCTCATTCATTGCGGACCTAGCTAGCCTTAAACTCCCGTCACCTTACAGTCGACAGCAAACCCGCCCGCTAACTCGTCTATTTCCAGAGACGTTCGCTCCATGCTCGGCTCATTTCCTGCCGTACATGCCCCAGTGGAGCATTCTTTGGTGGTCTGTGAGTCGTAGAAAGTACAGTAATGTGCAGTGATGAGCAGGAAACCCAATCATTTGTCGTACGATCGAACGTTAATTATCAATAAAAACAAGTTGCGTTAATGTGAAGCCTATATATATATACTGCAGGCTAACTGCTTACTTATTGATCTGGAATAAGAACTTCCAATCGATAAGTTGCAAAGAATTTTGTGTTTGTTTTTAATCAATCTGATGATTAAAAATTAAACCTTGGCATGTTTTGTATCAAAAGTCAAACTGTTTATGACAGAGATTTTAAAACAATGACACTCAATCGTAGATTTCTAGAGCAGTTTTTGTCAATATTTCCATCTTCTTGTTGGTTTCATTTTCTTTAATTCTCGTTGCTTTAGTAAAGAATACATGTCAAAAATAGATACTGTATATATATATATATACTGAAATTATTTCATAATTAATATTCTGCTGTATAAATTAGTCATTTGTGAAATAATCTACATTTGTTTTAAAAATTGGTTTGTACACAGAAAACTTGTTTCTTGGTAAAGAATGGGTGTCTCTTGCATTCATACATAGTGGCAGTCATTGAAAGTACCCAATACCTCCACCATCTGTTGTTTTGACGCTATAGATATATTCCAGCATATCAGCTTCAGCTACATGTACGTACTTGTATGCAGTGCTGTCTGAATGACATTTAGTTAATTAGATATTCATATCCGCCCTAAAAGTTAGGTATTTAGCTTCATTTATTAAATAGCTCTTCCTATATACAAAATGTTCTTAAATACTGCTTGTCATGTCGAAAATGTATGCAGAATTGACATATTTCATGTTGCCTGACATTGCTATGGACATCTGATAATGTATATTTATTGAGAAACTAATTTGATATGTTGATTCACTTATAACCATTACTACCAAAATTGTTCTCAGCCGTTTTGGAGTAATTAATGGTCCAGGGATATTATACTGGAAACAGTTGAAATTTTCAGCTTATCACCACACATATAATTATATAGCTATCAGGACTGTGCCCAAAGGTACAGTACCAAAATAAAGAGCTCTGACTTTGTAGATGCTTCTAGGATTTCCTCATGGGTCAAGCCTTGCCCTTGGATACTCTAATTTATGATATACTCCCAGGTCACAACATATTAGAGACAGTTGATCATACATTAACTTACTTATATGAGGAGACGGCTACACTTACACATGCTACTGTACATGTACTAAGACCGGCCCCACCCCAGGGGATTAGTTCCTTGTTAAACATATTCTTCACCTGGAACTTTGTACTTGTTTGTTCATGAAGTGGCAAGTTTTATGGGACATTATATATATTATTTGTATATGAGGAGACGGCTACACTTACATAATATGCTACTGTACATGTACTGAGACCGGCAAATAAATTATATGTTTTACGAAGTCTAAATTGACAATTCAGGACTCAATATGATATGATGAGCATTGAAATGTTACCCGGTAACCCCCACCCACCCACTCCAACTGACACCCCACCCAACCACTGACACCTCCACCCACACACGACTCCCACAGGCTCCCCTTTCTAACCACCTCATGTTACTTAGACGCTTCCATCCTATCAAATTGTCAAATGAGCACCTTTCCTTTGAAGTATTCTGATTGGCTAACATAATATCCTGCTGCAGACTAATGTCACCAGCTATTGGCTGGTAATGAGGCCAGTATTTAGTTTCATATCAAATTATAGGCTGTGCACTTAAAATGTCAAAAAGATTTTAATGGGGCACTCAACGCGGTCTTGTCATTACTAGTAGATGATTATAAACCAAACACTTGTTTGTTGTTGGGATTATTTACTGAATTATAAGTTAAATAAGTTCAGCCTCGTGGAGTATCCCAGGAGTACCTTGTTGATAGGGATTGTAGTTCCTTGTTCAGCATCAGTGACTATGTATACATATATTGATTAACTCAGTTGAAATCAAATCCAGAACAAATAGAGTATTGAGACTTACCAATAATTAATTGATTCATACAAATTACAGGTTGACGCGATGCTATAATATATTAACATCAATTGAAATCAAGTTGCTATATCATTAGTAAAGAACCACATACACGCTGCCATTTTCTGTTCATCGTTCTTGTATTGTTGGCGATGCGATGTGTTATTTTGTTGTTTGGTCTAATCATTCCCTGGTAGCTTAGTGTAGCATGCTAAAATCAATTACTGTCTAAAAAATATACCAAAGCATGCAACCGTTAAAAAATTAATTTGTATTAAATATTACTGAGAAATTTCTGTATCTTCAATGTAGAAGGCCTATATATCAAAACTCTGAAGTAGGCTCAGCTCCTCAAGCTTGTTAATGATATTGATTGTACCAATGTCAGTCCTACGGTGAGGCCTGGTTCTCATCATTTCTGATGCTCTCTGTTTGATGCGCATAGCATTCAAAATCAAATAAATACCAGTGGTAATACTACAGTTAAATACTAGTGGTACAACTTTTACAGTATATACCAGTGGTAAACTTTTACAGTATATACCAGTGGTAATTTCTTACAATAAATACCAATGGTATACATTTACAGTTTTATACCAGTGTTATACTTTTACAGTGAATTATTAGTGGTATACTTTAAATACCAGTGGTAAACTATATAGTTAAATACCAGTGGTAAACTTTTACAGTTAAATATCAGTGGTAAACTTTATAGTTAAATACCAGTGGTAAACTTTATAGTTAAATACCAGTGGTAAACATTTACAGTTAAATACCAGTGGTAAACTTTTACAGTTAAATATCAGTGGTAAACTTTATAGTTAAATACCAGTGGTAAACATTTACAGTTAAATACCAGTGGTAAACTTTTACAGTTAAATATCAGTGGTAAACTTTACAGTTAAATACCAGTGGTAAACTTTTACAGTTAAATATCAGTGGTAAACTTTATAGTTAAATACCAGTGGTAAACTTTATAGTTAAATACCAGTGGTAAACATTTACAGTTAAATACCAGTGGTAAACTTTTACAGTCAAATATCAGTGGTAAACTTTATAGTTAAATACCAGTGGTAAACATTTACAGTTAAATACCAGTGGTAAACTTTTACAGTTAAATATCAGTGGTAAACTTTTAAAGTTAAATACCAGTGGTAAACATTTACAGTTAAATACCAGTGGTAAACTTTTACAGTTAAATACCAGTGGTAAACTTTTATAGTTAAATACCAGTGGTAAACTTTATAGTTAAATACCAGTGGTAAACTTTTATACTTAAATACCAGTGGTAAACTTTTTATAGATAAATACCAGTGGTAAACTTTTATAGTTAAATACCAGTGGTAAACTTTTAAAGTTAAATACGAGAGGTATAACATTACAGTTAATATCATTGGTAATCAATGCAATTTATTCAAGATTGATAAATACCATTTGTTGATATGTCTGTAAACTAAAAAATGCCATTGATATAAACATCATAATTAGTGGTTTTATACAGAATCAAATTATAGATAAAAATATTTTCAGTGTGGGGTTTTTCTTTCAGGGTTATGAATTTAGATATAAGCAAGTGATATAATGAAATTTATTTGTAGATAAATCTACATATATACTGTTCAATAGCTTGTTTACACAATGACATATTGATGAATGTTTTTGTGTCACAAATATCATAGTATTCAATAAGTGAGCTGCCCCATAGAATATGTATATAATCGTGATGTTTCTAATAGTACGTAAATCAGCTGTATTGTCTAAAATTTGTATTTTGTTTCTTAATGTGTAAACAGATTTGTAAACACTACTGTTACAGTGTGTATGTACCACTGGTTTATTTCTCTGTATTTAACATGTGACTGTATTATCGTTGATCGTTTATATTTCTATGAACTGTTCGAGCTTATTCAATTTTAATCATTTCCATAATCCCAATATTGTAAGCATCTCATAAGAAAACTTTACTCCTAATTCTTTAAATAATCAGCTTTTACTGCAAGATGTCGTTTTGTATTTTCAGATAGAATATTCAACTGACTAGCAGACATATTGAAAAATTATATCTATACAATAACATAATAAAAATTTTAATGTATTGAAAATGTCTTATATACACGTGCCGGTATTCCTTTGATGTCTATGTACATGTATATTAACCTATTTACATAAACGATTAAGAATTAACATTCAATGTCATTAGATGTATGATGATTTATATTTCGTTAATCTATTTTCAGCTTTTTGCAATTGATAACTGTGTAGAGGACTGGAGAATAGCTATTTCCTGGAAAAGACTTTCCCAACTACTGACAGAAATTCTAGTGTGTGTTGTGCACCCCATTCCAGGGAATTTCCACTTCACTTGGTATACCATGAAGTACGATGGGTCGGAACTTTTAAAAAATGTTGTTCCTGTGGACATCCTTCTATCTCTACCGATGTTTCTTAGGCTATATCTCATCGCACGGGTAATGCTTTTACATAGTCGACTATTTACAGACGCTTCGTCCAGAAGTATAGGTGCTTTAAACCGAATCAGTTTTGACACACGTTTTGTGCTGAAGACACTGATGACAATATGTCCGGGAACTGTCATGCTCGTGTTTATGCTTTCCTTGTGGATTATTGGCAGTTGGATCCTCCGGTCCTGCGAATAGTAAGTGTACCTTTCTTTTACATTTCTTACTAATTTTACGAATATTGTTACTCTAGAAAACAAAAATTTAAATGTGAATTAATTTTCAGTGATGATTTTTGTGTCATTGAATTTCATGATATTGAATTTTTTTCGTTGAATTTCATGATATTGAATATTTTTATTGAATTTCATGATATTGAATATTTTCATTGAATTTCATGATATTGAATATTTGCATTGGATCTCATGATATTGAATATTTTCAATGAATTTTATGATATTGAAGATTTTCATTGAATCTCATGATGTTGAATGTTTTTAATTATGTTGTATATATTTGCTTATAACACACATAATGGTGTGTATTTAATTAATACAAAAAGTATTTGATGTAAAATTCAAGTTCGGAATAGAATTTGGTTCTACTAATACGAAGCCAGTATATGTACCTTGGACAGAGTGCTGTTTAAAACTTCAGCATTGATATTAAATTGTTTCTGTTTGTTTTGGTTTAATTTAGAACTGTTGCATGTCAACAACAATAGAAAATTCATTCACTTCTGAAAAACAAGAGAATTTTTGCCGTTCAGTACATCATTAAAACAATATTTTTTACTCTGTATCTAAATTATACATTCACCCGACACCTAAAGTGGAATTGTCTGATAAAAAGGAATTGGCGTAGTTGTCTGTGCTGCTAACTAATTAAGAAATTCACGCATTTTCTTGCCTTAAATAAACTTTCATATCCTTTGGGGGTTTTCACCCTATCAATTGAAACAGCGATCCCGCTCCTTTAAAGGAGCAATGTTCTTCACATCAATAAGTTACCATCCAAGAGTGTGTAATTTGTGGGTACCCAGCGTATAATTCCATAACCATGGTAACACCGATGTTAGACAAGTGCTCTTCCCCTATGACCTAACGGATTGATTGCCTTACGAAATTGATAACCATTTACAGTAGCAGGGTTTTGTGTCACTCCGGGTGTAGATAATTGTTTATAAAGTCTGACAGTTATACGTACTATACAGCTCTCTGTCACCATCATGCTGTAATACTTTACACAGCAAATACACAAATATTCAGATTTTTAGAAATTAATCAATTTAAACAATTATAATTATGTACTGATTTGATGAAATGGAATCTTAAACGAGTATTGTTTGTACTTTAATTAATAGTGCTGTATATGATACAATAATAATATTGTACAAATGGAACAAGAGGAGAGGGGCCAAAAAAAAAATGTTTTTTTTTTTAAGGACTGGGAAATTAATCTTGCATTATCCATAACTTAAACTGGATAATGTGACAAACATGAACCTTAAGCCACTGGTCAATAATGATCAGCCAGAAGCCACTTAACTAGTACCTCCCCACTTCTAGGGGCCGCGGTGGCTAAATGGTTAATGTGTTGCGACATTTTACCACTATAGCTCTGCAGCCTCTGGGTTGCGAGTTCGAAACCCACGTAGGGCGTGCATTGATTAAACCTCCATAAAAATATTTGTTTATTATAATAATGAATTAGAAAACTAGGCAATAACACAGTAGTACAGACCAGGATTAAAACTGAAAAATTAAGATAAACCCATCAGAAAAGACAGGTTGCTGTTTAACTAATCTATCATCAGTGATCAACCATTTCTGATCTAGATCTGCTACAGTTTACGTTACTGTGACATACTGCGGTTGTTCCGATCAGTCTGCCACCCTCCGTTACTGACCTGGCTGTTCCAGCCATATTTCACCTCCCCATTATCCCAATTGGTACTGTGTTTGGTTTTTTTCTGTCATTAGGTGATGTTTAACTCCTAGTCAGTAGTTGGTACTTGCCTGGCTGTTCCAGTCATCAGTAGAGTCAGTACTGCCCTGGCTGTTCCAGTAATCTTAACTCCCCATCTGTACTTCTTTTGTCAGTCAATTCAGTTAACCTCTGGCTAATTTTTTCTGCGATATGTACAGTATACCTTTGAGAAGCTACCAACATATGGTGTGATTGTATAATGGCCGACACTGTTAAGTGTGCTATCTAGATCTGGCAGTTATACTATCACCAGTGACACGGACTCTCAAGGGTACGCAACGTTTGGATTTTCCATTACAAAGCTCCAAAGGGACCTTCTAAATGCAATTTTCTTCGCTGCAAGAATAGCCATGATGTTAGAACCTGTTACAGCTAGCTCGGGGTCGAAGTGTTCTATTGTACAAAGCAAACTATTCCTTCAGTGGAGATCGCGTTCTGAACAAATCTGTCTAAATTCAATTGGGCCGTAATGAAAGCTCCGCGTGAGGTCTGCTTGACAGTATGTATGAGATGGCGGAACAACACCATTTACTGAAACGCCGTTTATACCAGTGTGTCCACGAACGGTTCTCCAAGGTGACTGCCAGTCGGGTTGATTATTGATTTCGTGACAATATGCGACACTTGGTTGGTGGGAGGGCGTAGCGTCAGCCCTCCTTGAGATATACATACATATCTCCAGGCCTTCATTTCCTTAAAGGTCACAGCCACAGATAGTTAAAAAATCTGATTTTATTTTGTCTTTCTGGAATGATCATTGATTAAAAATGGCATGCTGGTGGAGCAACAGGTTGTGTGCTTGTTTTGACTCGGCGGCATTATATGGAATCCTTTGATTAAGGAGGTATGCTGTTACCTCACACACATTTCACTTACAATTTGTGTAAATGTTGATTATCTCCCTTTGAATTTCAAAGTTCAAAACAACTTCTTCTCAATAACCAAAATGCCCAAAGTGATAATATTAAGCCATTAGTTAATAGGTATTCTAATTCCAGGTAATTGTAAAGGATTTGCACAAATATCCGGGTCAATAATTCAGGCCCTTTAGGCCTCTTGTTGAGTTAAAGATGATTAAGAGAACTCGGCTCAGGTATGTGACTAGCTATTTGTCTGTCTGTCGTTTGTCATCAATCCATAATCAAGTTCAGTTAAGCCTTCTCAAAACTCCAAAAAGAATTTCAGTAAAATTTTACATAGAGACCATAGAGATTATTTGATTTTGTTTGTTTAGATTAGAGATTATTTGGTTCTGTTTGTTTTAGATTAGAGATTATTTGGTTCTGTTTGTTTTAGGCTAGAGATTATTTGGTTCTGTTTGTTTTAGGTTAGAGATTATTTGGTTCTTTTTGTTTTAGGTTAGAGATTATTTAGTTCTGTTTGTTTTTGGTTGTAATTAGAGATTATTTGGTTCTGAGTCCGACCTCATCAATGATGTAGCTTGGAAAATGACAATACTTTTTTGTTTTTTACACTTGGTTTTTAGCAGAAAGCTGCGTTGTGTTCCAGACCTTGCAGCATATTTCCCTCATCAATCAATCATGACCCTCCCACTACAGATTGTAACCAGTGGAATATTTCTTTCACATTTGCATGGATTTGTTACTTGTCTTTGAGGCACGATATTCACATGAGAATACTTGAATTAACAAAATGGATACTGTCACTGGTATTTCATCTCCTGCTGGGATAAACAAGTACAATTAGCGTAAGTGATTCTCTTCTCGTTACATCATGCCTCCAGCCTCAGTTTGGTCGATGATGATGATGATCTGGAGACTTCCATCCCTCTATACGAAACACCAGGAGGTCTTACTTCTACTTGCTCTAGCTAAAGTGTATATACGTATGAACCTCATTATGCATTCCAAAATGGAAATCATTTAGCAGAGAAGCCCGATGGACATTTTCTGATGGACATTGTCCGGTACAATGGCCGAGTCTAATTAGAACTGAATAGTTATCATGTAGTCTTTTTGACTGACCTGAATTCTGATGATAACCAGATCCCCTCTTTGTTAGTCTGGTCATTCTCCAGATATTTTTAGCTTACCTGGGTCCAGAAGGGCTTAGTCAGCATATAGGAATCATGATGTGTATGCCATCAAAAGACTGCAAGTTCAGAATGACAAATTGATATACTAAGTTGATCATCCTTGACCATAAAGGCGTTGGATGATATTTATGCAGTACATATATTTACAGAAATTATGTAAATTGTGGCACATATTCTGCATAGGTGTTAGCCTTTGAAACCTCCAATGAGGGAGATCTCCCTCTTTTCAAATTTCCAATGAGGGAGAAAGTACATGAAATGTGACTGAAACTGCATTGATCAATTTGTCTTTCACATTTCATGTATCAAAAAAACTTTAAAGAGTATATTCATTTGATCCAGACTCACCTGTTATGGTCATTACACATACCTAGTAACTAGGAGATCATTGGACCACAGGATATGGATTTTGAGTTTGTAGGAATTTGGACTTGGATGAGGGAGATTTCGAGGGAGATTAGTAAATTTTGGTAAAAATGAGGGGGTCTTCCTCGTAATAAGGGAGGGTTAACGGGTATGATTCTGAATTTACTTTTTAAGGGGCTAAATCCAATAAACCAATAAAAAGTAAAAAAAACAACCTCAAACAACTGATCCAACTTCCTGGAAACGTTGCAGCTTCCTGTCTAGTTCAAAAATGAAAGAAGCAAATAATACAGGTACAATGGACCTTTTTGTTTATCAACAGAAAGATAAATTGATTGCTGCAAGTAAAAAATAAAACTCATTAACTGCATTCCTGATCATCAAATAATTGTCTTTATCCAAATTTTAAGCCTTCCCATATTTTAACTTCGAAGAAACAGTCTGTTTCTCCTTAAAGCTTAAAAGTCTACTGTACATTTATTGACTTAAATATATGGAAAAAATCTGGAATTTATTGAAGATATGTTAATTTGAATAAAAGCAATTCATTGTTTACTGTGAGAATTTTTTAGATATAAATTGTAGTATGATATATGTCTGCATTTGATAACTAGGATTTTAATAAACTAGAAAAATGTCTTTGAAATGATTTAGTCCATCTTGAAAATAAGCCATTAATTCTTATCTAAATTTTGTTCTGTTCCCAAGACACATTGTGTTTGTTATAGTTTCGAATTGAAAACTCTTATAATTTGTCCAGAACGAATGAGGAGATCTTTCAATGAATCTAACTGGAACAAGGTTACTTTGTTGTGACTTCAATACAAGTGAACAGATTTCATCTTTGATATCTAGTTTAACCCATTCCACTTGAACCCTTCCAATTCAAAAGTTGGAATAGTTCATTATGAAATTTTGGGGTAAATAGTTAGAGAGCAATTTTTATTGTACAATAGCGTAAGTCTAGGGGTTTAGAGTTTGGAAGTAAAAATGACAAAAGTTTAAAGGTCACTTTGAAGAAGAAAAAGATCTAAAATTGGATAGCTGTTTTGAGAATGTGAGGATGTTGAGAATGGTTGGTTTGGAGACGTGACAGTGTTTACAGATTTAATGTCACCATTATCGCTCTTTGTCAGCAATTAATGTGAAACTCTAAAATTATTTCCCACCAGAGGTAGGTATATATAGTTGTGTTTTTCTCCTTTTCTGTGTCAGTTTTATGACCGTCAACATCAAATCTTTTAAATGCCCCTGCTTTGTCTGTCTCAGGAGCACAGCATCTAGATCTAACATGCTAGTCTACTAAACAGAGGGAAAACCGTTCAACCCAACATTATTTTGTATTCATGACAGAACTAACAGGAAAACCTTCCGAAGCTTTGGAAATGACTAGCACACATTTGCGCTCCAACCAACTATATGAACATTACTAGCAGAAATGATTTTCATAAAAGTAATTTTGAAAGCAATCGCGGTTCTCTAGATGGAGCACGTTGTTTACTTATTATGATATCACAGATCAAGCTTGTTCAAAGAGAGTCTTGTCACTCGCTTGGAATAACATGGAGAACATCTCTGTGTCAAACACTCAAATGAATAATCATTAATTATCACTGGCGCCAATTTTACTCAAACTGGGCTGTTCCACCAATGTTATTAAAATGACGACACATATACAAACACAGGTAATAAACTAATTACTGAAAAAATACATATATGAAATTAAGCAATTTTTCTATAATAAAAAATATAAATATATGGATTTAAAGTCATTCTAACTGTAACCATGGCAACATAAATATAAAATGGGTTATATAAACTGTAACCATGGTAACATAAATTTAAAATGGGTTATATAAACACCTGGAAACATATATTTTACTTTGGGCCTATAATAGTAACCATGGTAACTTGCAATGTTACTAAGTACCCAGTAGGTCACACACTGTACTAATGTTAGTACACAAGAGATATATCACACAAGAGGTTTGTACATTGTTGCTCCTATAACTAGAGATAAAGGCAATGTGTTTCTCAGTTTTATCACCCAAATATGATTAACAAATGTATTTTTGTTGTACATTCCAGCTACCATGATGAAAATCACCAAAATATCCTTAACTCCATGTGGCTGATCTCCATCACCTTCCTGTCCGTGGGCTATGGGGATATTGTACCAAACACATATTGTGGGCGGGCCATAGCTATAGCGACAGGGGTTATGGTAAGTATAGCTTGGCCATAGCTATAGTGACAGGGGTTATGGTAAGTATAGCTGGGCCATAGCTATAGCGACAGGGGTTATGGTAAGTATAGCTGGGCCATAGCTATAGCGACAGGGGTTATGGTAAGTATAGCTGGGCCATAGCTATAGCGACAGGGGTTATGGTAAGTATAGCTGGGCCATAGCTATAGCGACAGGGGTTATGGTAAGTATAGCTGGGCCATAGCTATAGCGACAAGGGTTATGGTAAGTATAGCTGGGCCATAGCTATAGCGACAGGGGTTATGGTAAGTATAGCTGGGCCATAGCTATAGCGACAGGGGTTATGGTAAGTATAGCTGGGCCATAGCTATAGCGACAAGGGTTATGGTAAGTATAGCTGGGCCATAGCTATAGCGACAGGGCTTATTGTGAGTATATCAGCTCTATACTAAAGTTAAGAGATCAAGTTGAGTTCATTTTTGTTATAGGCCAATATTTACAAGATATATAATGCCATATACTGTTGCTACAGTAGCGAGCTACAGTCCGTATATATGGAAATATTCTACTTAATGAGCCATTTATGGTAAAAGGACCATATAGTTATAATGATAGGATTTACTGTGAGGTATGTCTGGGGTCGGTGATATTGCACTATTACCGTCTTGTGTGCATTGCGGTATGGAATTCACCTGATCACATGTAAGGAGACGCTGCCTGTCTTCGGTACGGCGGTCAATAATGGTAAAGGAATCGGATTAAAGTGGGTTATCCCAGAGAGCGGCACCAGGCCCCGCGCGGAGGCCTGCACACTGGTGTCTGAGAGTAAGAGCTTTGATGGACTGTAATCAGATTCACACAGTGTTGGCGTACCGTCTGATCCCCTTGCATCAGTAACAGCAATGCACATGCAATCCAAGTACCATATGACTATATCTCTGTTTTCCCGGTCGCCTTTCAACCTTCCCTCATTGATTCCCTCTAGGCCTAATATCACTTTTGAGCAAATGCAATCTTGACGGATATAAATTCAGATTTTGTAAAAATAGTTTTCTGAATGAATGACAAAAAATTTCACAAATATTTCTGCTTATATAATGATTGATGACAATAATGTTTATTCAAAAATCTGTTTATATATGTAATCAAGATACAATTGATGTTTGCCCATTGTAACTTGAGACAATTTGCATTTTGTGCCAGTTTCATCAAATTCAATAAAGTACTTGAAATGAAAATTTAATTTAATTTTGTGATCCCCATCTGAAAATCAACATGGTTATATAATTATGACCTTGACCTTAGCATCGTTGGACCTTACATGACATTGTAAAATGACCTTGACCTTTGGTTGGCAGGGAGCGGGTTGCACAGCCTTAGTGGTAGCAGTCATGGCCAGGAAGCTGGAACTGAGCCGGGCGGAAAAACATGTTCACAATTTTATGATGGACACACAGCTCACAAAGCGGGTAAGATAACACGAGTTCTATATTTTACACAGCCAACGTTATTTCACATGAATCTTACACAAATTTGTTTTCACCTGAAATTCACATAAATTATTCTATGTGAATTTCACAGGATTTTTTTTCATGTGAAATTTACATGAAAAAATAAGAAGATGTAAAGATCAGCTAAAATATAATTTCACATGAACAATGCATGAAATTCACATGATTTCATGTGTAATCCATGTCATGAAATGTCAGGTTAAAAAAATCATGTGAAATTTTTTACCTCATTTCACGTGAAATTCATGTGAAGACATATTGCCTGAGTAATTTGATCAATATTGACTACAAAATAATTTACAAGGTGTAGATGGAAACCTATTCATTGTAATCTTTTAAAGGAAGGACTTTTGCTATTATTGGACATTGTGTAACATGACAAGAAATAGTGATAAAGTTGCAGGTGCTGTCACTGGGGCTCGAACAGGTGACCCTTGGCTCTCCAGCCCGATGCTCTACCACTGAGCTAAGGGGAAATTCCCTACAGCTCACACTTATAAGGCAACCTTATCAATACACATCTTTTACACATGTTAATGCCTATCAAATTTCCTTGAAATTGATATAATATATGATAGGTCTCTTATAGAATCCTGTTACTAAGGTACCCCCCCTCTTCCAGTAACTAAGTTACAAATTTCCTAAATGTGTTGCATAATTAAACCTAAGTCAGCGTAATATATAACTTGATGTAACAATTAATTTTAAAAGCTCCCTAAATTTAAATGTTAATGGTTTAGACTTTCTGTTGAATCTTACTGAAACAATTGTTTATAGCTCTCCCCATTGGTGCCTTATTGGCCACTCTCGTCCTTAAGTCATGTGACATCTTTAGCGGTGAGGCACAACTAATACAAATAAATGTAAATCTATATTCAATATATATATCCACTTGAGTTATTAAAAGTATGGTGTATATATACTTCAGCTGCTGTAGCGACCTGAAGCCATGAAGCTTTATATAAATTATTTACCCTTATTAAACAAGTGGATCCCCGATTGTGTGTCATCGTGTGTTGCAAATGTACTCGGATAAAATAGCTACGGTACGACCATTGTGTACAAACCCATCACCGATCAACATAATTGACATAATTCCGGAGTGATAATTTAACCAAATAACGTTGAATTCATCCCTTATCCACGACACATTTACATGATACAGTAAGGTTGAATGTTATTGCCCTGCGAGGCTCATTGTTGACAATATGAATTATTCATTAATGTGGGTAGAAATACCTTGTTCAGGACAAGCCAAGCTTGGTGTGTGTGGATTATCTGGTATTTATTCAGAAAACAATAACATGCCATGTTTACGTTATAATCAATCTAAAATTGTTTTGTATTCTATATCTTATCTTATTACAAACATTTTGTAGGGGAAATATCAATTTACGATTTATTTTGATATTAATCCAGTAGCTATGAAGAGCTGTTCTGATAAAACCTTTTTTTAATCATTTACCCCAGGAATTTCATAATGGACTATTCTTACCATTTGAATTGAAAGAGTTCAAATGTTTGTTCAGGGATGAATGAATCAAATGTTAATTAACAATTAATTAAGTCCTTTATCTTTATATCGTTTGGAATTAAGTATAAAGAAATGTTATTTTTGTGGATCATTTTAGCTGAAGTTTCCTTAACCTAATTGGGAAAATCATCCTAGCTTGTATGATTTACATATATTACATGTTTAATTTGAATTAAACAACAGAACCGAATAACATAGAAATTCCATGGCAAGGCCCCACCTACAATATCAACATCATTGGTAACACTGTAGATCCTCTTCAGCATCATTCCATCGCCATGACAACATCAATACTCTAAGCTCTTCCTGTGACAGCACAACTGTCACTGAATATCAGCCATTACATGTACCAGCCGTTCAAATAACAATCTGGGGGAGTTTGGGCTGAGTTTCACATTTTACATATGTAATTCTGATGTAAAAAACGAAATTTGATGGGTAAAATTGATTTGTATAGTTATTTCAGTGTCCTTGCAGGTATATATAATGCCAGTGTTTTGTAGTTGACGGGTGACTGTAGAAGATAACAAATATATAGATAAGGTTTTATACAATGGATGAGGTTAGAAAGGATTTGTTATGGCTTCTTTTAAGCAGACTTCCACCTCTGGGTTTCAAGTTCGAAACCCATGTGGGGCATTTGCCAGATACTGCCATATTATTTGGTGGTTTAACTCCTGGTACTCTGGCTTTCCACAACCTCCAAAACCTGGCACATCCTAAAATGACCTTGGCTGTTAATAGGATGTAAAACAAAATAAACCAAACTTAACATATTTTCTGCTGCGAAACCAGATACTCATTGAAAAACAATATTACACTGTACCACATTCTGCCATCTGAAAATATAAATTTTCATTCTATCAGAACTAAACCTAATTTGATGGCTATCTATCTCCAGTGAAAAACAGTACATTTGCTCATTACGACATTAATTTTTCATCTGGTAAACATCTGTGGCCAGTTTATCTTCTATAAATGGATATGAAGCGCTCAGTATGGTTCCTCAGTCTAGATTTTACTAATGGGTATATATAATGTCATTAAGGAGTGGTCAGCCGGATCGTAATTAATCAATATATACATGTATAACATGTACCTGCCAGCTATACAGAACCAGGGAGTGTTTATGTACAGGGTATAAGCCGAAAACTGTCTATTATGTAAAATATTGAACTGTCTGAGGCAGGTAGCGCCAAATACTGTCCAATACTTTACATAATAGGCAGGTTAAGGCTTATATCTTGCTTAAAACACATACCCCTTTTGTGTTGGTATTAGAGAGTTCACTGTCCGTTGTCCATTCAAAAGCTTATACCTTTTACTGTCCAATATGTTACCTGTAAATGTCCAATAAGTTACCTAAGTTAGTAGATAATAAATGTAATATTTTAAGAAAATAAAGTTAAAATAAAACAATTCTAGTTGATAATCCATAGACTTGTTTGGAGTTATCTCCCTTTCTCAAAATCGATTAACCTTTTCTAACAGCTCCGAACTGTTGGTTGTTTTCTTGTGTTTCATCAACTGATTATCCCAATTTCAAACTACATTTTTTAAGAGATGTTTTTTTCTGGGTTTCTGAGTGTGGAACTCTTTAGGCTGAGGGAGTTTGTGTTTCCATGTATATAATCAAGGCTACCGGAGCCCGTCTTAATTATCTTCATTTTTATAAATTTTAGATGAAAAATGCCGCAGCCAATGTTTTACGAGAGACTTGGCTGATTTACAAATACACAAAACTGGTGAAGAAGGTGGATGGTAGCAAGGTTCGCGCTCACCAGAGGAAGTTCCTTCAAGCAATCCACTCGTAAGTATGAGGACGGAGCAAACTCCCAGATCAATACATCTTTTACACTTTAAGAGTTTCTTTCTGTCCCTTTAATTCAACATTGTAGCTAAAGTGAAAAATTGCATTAAATAACGACATTGCCAATACACTGAATGATGAATTTATTAAAATCTTGCCAAATTATATTTCCATTAATGGCATTGCCAATATTTTTCACACGGAATGATGATTTTATTAAAATTTTTCCACATTATATTTTGATTGTGTGGAGTAATTCTTTTGCTATTAGATCTTGATTGTGAAATATCAGTATATATAAGATTGCTACATCGTGTGACTATAAAATTGTTAAATATTCTGTGAAAGTAAAATAGTTTATATGATAACTGAAATATTTTCATTGTGTGGTTTTGATAATCAGGCCATCATACTAATACCAAAACAATTTTAAAACGTTTTTGATAAAAATTATTTTGAAAAATTGATTTCATTTTTGAACCGAAGAATTATAAGTTTCCAGTTTACATGTATGTTAGATATGCATATTTTCTTCCAACTTTAGGCTCCGAAAAATCAAGATGGGTCAGAGGAAATTACTAGAAAACCAAAACACACTTGTGGACATGGCAAAGGTAACTCCCGAACACAGGCAGCGTAACGGTCAGAGGTTTTAATTCAAAATCAACTTTTTCCAAAAATTCGTCTTTCTGTTAATGTGCATGGATGGATCACGATGTTTAATTTCTACACCTGACAATGTTAATGATTCGATTTAATGAGTTCTTTTTTTAAACATGTTTGTACAATCTTCACGAAATGCGAGCACATGCACACAATTTTACTATTGCGTCGTTGTGATGATATTGAAGACGTTATTGAAAGGCTCAAACACGTCCTGGTGCTGATGATTGGTATTTTATTTAGATTGTATTTACATCTTCTATTAGACAGTTCTTTATTTACAAGTCTACTTGTGTATTAGCACGATACATAATGTGCCAAAATGGTTTGGTGACTCAGTGGCATATTTTGGAACAATTTTGATGTTGTCACAAGTCTTGTACGTAATCTTATGAAACCCCCTCTATGTCTGTATACATATAGCGATTCTCTCCTCCACGATGTCGGTCATCGCTTCATCAATGCCACCCAGACTTATAATACTTCACCTGTTGTTACAATCAATCCATTTGTTTTGCACCTGTTCAACATTTCTGATAATTTATGTTAAAAAAATCCTCAAAACTGATGTTGGAAGTGTTGGTGGGGAATTTTAACAGGTGTTTAACAAGGCAAGATTGAGAGCTCCACAAAGGGAGTTAATAAATGACAAAAAGGGGTAAGTGAAATGAAGGGATGGAATAGAAAGATGAAATAAGGGGAGAAGAGGAGGTAAAAAAGAGTACATTGTTTTGGCAGTCATTAATGGGGTCGAACAGTTCCACAAATGAGATAAAGAAAGATTTGAACAGATTACAAACGGCAATGATGACATTTGTTGTTGAAAGAAGATAGATAGCATACAAATTAAAGACAGGGTTTGAAGGTTTGACAATAAAGGGCTGGTTTTGAAGGTTTGACAATGAAGGGCTGGTTTGAAGGTTTGACAATAAAGGGCTGGTTTGGAAGGGTTCTTTAAAGAATGGTGCAAGGTTTAAATTATGGAGCATTCAATATTCTTCAAGAAAAGGGCAAAAAAAGAAAAGGTTTGAGAAATGGAAGAATGGAAAGTTACTGATTGATTGAAGAAAAGGACAGGAACAAAGATGGAGTGTGTCCCGCTCGTAACGATTCAAGAACTTATTGTTTTAGTATATACATCTACCTTCGTAATTCGTAACAAATTCAAAATGCTAATAAGGATACAAATTAAAAATACAAATCCTTGATAAGCTAATGTTTTGTTATCCCTTTCCCTCATCAAACAATGGCTATGCCCAAGATTCTTACCCTTCCAGCATGAATTTGTCTCGAGATCCGGCAATCTATCAGGCTTTGAGTTTTTGGCTAATTATACTCAAAACAAATGAAGCTTAAGCTTACTCGGTTAAGGAAAGGGTTCCTCGATGGTGATTAAAATATATCTCTGTGTTCATTGAAGCTTATCACTAAAATATTGTATTCTCAGCACGATATTTTAAATGTCCCTTATCATTTCTTGTTGGTGAACGTTCATAACTTCATCACCGAAAAATGCTTTAAAACTAGAACATTTATTACGAAAATATCAGAAAATCTATTGAGCAATCGTGGCCCTGAACTTAAAATTCAATAATAACGAAGCAACAAATGAGCTTATCTTGTTGGTATTTCTTTCGAACTTGCCATATGACCTTCCAACCAAGACATTGGTTGGTTTATCTCATTTAGATGTGTATTGTGTCCGTGATTTCTTCAAATTGTTAACGCACTCCTCTTCTTATTACCCATAATGCTTTGTAATAAAGCGTGGCAGCCATCTTGACCTACATGTTAAGATAAAATAAAATTTTTAAAAAACATGACCAGTTCTCAGCAAATACAAATATTTGTTGCATAGAAGCTTGTTACAAAATCAATTTAGAAAAAGTAAATTCTTTTATTGTTCTGATACAGACCCTTTCTAACTGAGCTCATAAAAAAATAGATAATAAAATAAAACATTCAAATGGTTTATAAATGCAGTCTGTCTTCTGAATAAAATTTGAATTGTTATTTTCTATAAGGCATACTGGTGTACTTATTGAAATAACAAAAATCAATAACTTTAAATAAACTCGGTGTAGGCGATCGTCAATGAACACAAGCACTAGACTTAAAGACCCCAATATGAATCTCCCTTATTTATTACGATCTCAAGGGAAACAACCCAGTTAACTAAAACAAATGCCATGGCGATGATAAAATAAATTCTGCATCAGCTTATAACGGTAGCTGTGTCGCGTATTTCAGGAGTGTGTAAATAGGGTTTAGAGAGTTCTGCAGAGCAGGGAACCTGTCTGTGTATTCTGTTAGTCCACCCAACACTGACCATCGATGTTTCCTTTCCTTTTCCGTTGTAGAACGTAGGGATGGCGGGGCTGGACTCCATGCCTAGTTGCTATATCTCCATACCCCATGTTCAGTACCAGCAGGTTTGAAATACAATTTCATCATCAGCATCTTGTTTGTGTGCTAGCTGTCTTATTTAAACTCCGTATACACCCACCATCGACCACTGCGGGCATGGCCGGTGACAGTGTTGTCACGCATGACTTATATTCTAGTAGATTTCAGTATTTTGTCAGTATTATTATTTTCATCGTTATATTACTTTTTTTTCTGTGGACTGCCTTCTATTTCAGTTTCGAGCAACTGTGTGTGGATTTCTTTTGTTTGTTACTATTTTATTTTATTTAGCTGGCATGGAATTCGGTGCTTTACAGAACCTCTACAATCAACTTCTTTTCCTCTGTAGCTGGCTGTGTATGGGCTGTGGTCCCGCAATCTATTTATGTTCCTTTAGCGTGTGATGTACATGTGTGGCAGTGAGGTATAGGGAAGACAACTGATGAAGTTATTTCCCTTAGAATATTTATCATCATTACAAGTCATAGTTTATTTGGTCCGATTTATAAATGTTATCAAGCCAATTCATTTCCTAAAAACGTAACTTCAACAAACTTTCTTTTAGAAAATATTTCTGAAGGGCCATGTTAATTATATAAAATTGTGTGTAAATCAGGGATGTTTTTGCTTTATTTATCTCAATTATTTAAGATTAAAATCAGGTTTTAAGCAAACCATTTATTTTTGGTTAACTGTAGTTGAACTAGTGTTCATCTGAATTAAAAGAAGAAGTACTGGGTCTTTGAATGTAAATGAAGTCAAGGTCACTGAAGTTGATATTGGTGATTGAAGTAGTAATAGGAATTAATACTGGATTACTTCCCCTGATTACTTTAGCGGCCAATTGCACCATTCCTGTTACAATAAACCAACATATAGATATTGATCAAGTGAATAAATACTGTAGCCAGTGTTCCTGTCAGTTTTCTAGCAGCTGATAAACATCCCCACCTCCTTAAAGAAAACTTCGCGTCGAGAAACATTTATCGTATTTTACTTAAAAAGTGCACTCCCACCATTTTTCGAAAAATGAAGATGAATGCACAAACAGTGATAATTAAACCTGTAAAAAATTCCTTTTGTCACTGATCTACCAAAACAAGCTTTAGTATTTTAATCAAAGACTGTTTGGGGAAAAAAATCTTTTTTTTACCAACCAAATTTCATATTAAAACTTTTTCCTGGACATTGTTTAGTTATGTGCACTCCTATTGAGGTTTTGCAAAGTGTGCCGATAAAAGATTAATTACGGTAACCCCTGTTAGACAGTGCAAAACTAATTTTTTTTAGGTATATAGTAAAGGGAAATAATTTGAAGGGAGATAATATATAGGAAAGGGAGATGAGTTGAAGGGAGATAATCCAGTAAGTAAAATACACATGTATTCCGAATGGTGTTGGATTACACATTTTTTAGTGTGCATTCTTCTACATCACAGACCTTTAATACAGCTTTTTATATTGTCTGTATCCCAATATGTATATATTTAACCATGTGTATACCTCATATGTACGACTCAATTTAATACCGTCCCATTTGAAGTTCTGCGTCTTTTCGTATTTGTACAGATTTTTTAAATCATTAAATTTATTCTTCAATACATTAAAGTTATAATAAAAGCATTGAGAATTCCTCTTTTTTTATCATCTTACGTAGTTGGCAAAATAGTTGCAAATCAAGTTGTAATTTTGTTTATGTAGAAATGTGACAAAATAATTTAAAAGGAAAAAATAGGTTTTGTTTCTAATTCCTAACAGAAAGTCAAACATGGTTTACTGGAAGTAAGCATTACGGAGTTTTGATAGTCCAAGTACATTCTTTCTTCACTGTAAATGTAGCAGAATTAGAAAGCTTGGTGACTAAGGTGATTATTTATGTAGAAAACCTGTCCTTTGTGCACTGATTGGGCTGAGGGTCGCACCAAATAGCTTTAATCCTCATCATACTTAATTTGTGATTATTGATGAATCAGATAGAATAATTAACAGCAGTGTTTTATGAAATTTTCCATAGTGTGGCAGAAACCATGTGGTTGTATGAAATATTTTGAAAATTATAGGATAGCTAGCTTCTACTATGATAGATTATGATTGGATTTATATTTTAATAATTTTTTATGTGCGGAAAATTTTTCATGAAGTATCAATCGCAAATTCAAACATCTCACAAGCATTTAAATAATACAGATGATAAGTTAAAAGAGTTGTGGGGAACTACATTTAAGGGACCTATGTGTTAATAAAGAGAAATATGGTATTGATGTGTATTTATAGATATGGAGTGTGGTACCACGTATTGGTGACTAACTCGGAGCTTCGATTTATGGGCAGTTCTGATATAATTCACATTTTTAAAGCTTTAAAGGATATGACAGTGCCTGTTTGTAGAAATCGCTTTTTTAATATGCACGTGCAATCCTGTTGATATGTATTACTATTACATAAACACAATTACCGTAGATGTCCCAAAAAATTAGTGAGTTAGAACTTACCATTTTTCATCATTTACATGTTTGAAAAATACTTACATCTGACAAAGTTAGTTAAATTACTTCAGCTTTACTGAATAATGGCTACAATTATTTGTTAAGTTTACTGTAGTACTGCTACTTATATTGAGTTACGTTATTTTACTGATACTGTCAGAAAGAAGGTCAATTTATTACATTAACTTCTAGCACCTGTAGAGAAATTAGAAACTTCATAGTTTTGATTGTTTCATAACATTTCTTAGGAAGACAAGTTGCCTTATAAATTCTTAATTGTTTTTATCCAGTGAGGAAAACACTGGGTGATAGCATTAAGACAGGCAGATATAGACCTCATTGCTTGCTTTACCCTCGCATGGATTTTATCGATAATCTGTATCGCTGTGTGTATCCAAAGCTTTGTGAAATAATAAGGATGATAGAAGATGTAAAAATGTCCTGTTATGGGTTTTGTTTCTGTTCGAAATATCCATCAGTTTTTTATTTTTATTTTACCAGACGCAGACACAAATTTCTGACACCGTGATGGAAATCAACACCAATCAGACAGCCTTGGAAAAACGAGTCAACAAAATCGAGGAAAAACTTGCAGGACTTCAGGTGAACTATGATATGCCTCACTTTCTAAATGTGTACACGCTGACCAGGAAATAAATTTTACTTTATCTATTTCAAGTAAATTATAAGGCTACCATTTCCTGTATGCAAAAAAAAAGGGAAATATGTCCCTGAACTTCAAGGAAAAAGATCAAATTTTTTTGTGTGAGAGTAGGAGAACTGCATGTATTGGACTGAAGGTAAATTTAAGCTTCAACTCTTTTTTCAGATATTGACAGAAGCCATAATTTCCTGTGTCTATTTTATTTTCTGAATTTTGTACTCAATGAGTTTTGTCTATTATATCTCAGATTTACTCTGAGTGGTTGCAAAATCTGTTTGCGTAACGAATCCATCGTATTTCCAGGGTACCCTCGACCAACTCCCCAGCTTGATTGCGGATAAAGTGATATTGAGACGATCCGAGCACCAATCAAGACGAGATCACGGAGATCAACGGAATTTAGGAGGAGGCAGTGTGGGTAACGGAATGGATCCTTCTATGGACTTCCGAAGGTCAGAGTTCAATCAACTACGGAGAATTTCACCGCCTCGTCGGAAGAAACAAGGAACGCAGTCTGTCCCGGGCGGAACAAGTCAGCTGTAGCGGCAGATTGTTTACAAAACTTATTCCTTGTGTCATTAAATAAACAGTGCCGATACAGGTCTGTGTTAATCTTCCATTCAGAGTTTTGGAGAGGATTTATCCAGGAAGTGCATCTACAAAATACAGTATATGTGGTGTGTGATTTGACTTAAGTGTGAAGGCAGATCCAAGAAATGGAATTACCCCAAAGTTCTGCTTGAACACTCAGTGGGAGCCGCCATTGATGATGTTTGCTGTGATAAGTTTAGTGTGGCCCATGGTGGTTTCCTATTTGTGACGAAATGGTGAACAAAGCATCTTAATGATCCAGATCCATTGGAGATCGGAGTTATACGTTGCCTTGGTGTGATCAGACGCACAGTCTAGATTAATTTCTAGATAGCCGAAGTATTTTCAATGATAAATGTTACATAAATACCTTTGTTACGGCTGTGCAAAGCATCGGTGCAAAACAATGTCGTATTCAAAAGGATTTGTTATGTTTTGATTTGTCTGCAACACGCCAGGGAATCGCGAATGAAGAAAAATTGCAGGGATATAGCTGATATCTAGTGACAGTGATTTGGGAAATGTAGGCTAATTATACGTCCATATATATATAGAATATATTGCAAACAAATGCTACCTAGGACATTGAAATTACACTGATTGCTTCATTTTAGCGACAAAAATAAATATTTGATAAATTCAAGCTCAAAATAAAAGGAGAAAAAATAAAATCGCTTAGATTTAGACGGTATGAAAATACCACTCTCATATGAGTGAAGCCAAACACAGCTCTCATTTGAGTGGAGGTAGAATTGTAGTACATCATTTAGATTTGCATTAAAACTGGTGATTTCAATTTCGAAACATTCCCTTGGTATTATGAAGACGTGTGGATATGAGAATTATATGTAAAACAAATCCACATAATCCAACTTATGTATCAAAGTACTGGTAATATTGGACACCATGTTTGTGATGTCGGTATTTACAGACCTCGGTATTTACGGACATCACAAGCTTGTGATCAGTATTTGTCTGTAACAATGCATTTGTAAGGTACGGGAATGAGGCTTGTCGATTCTCGTACTATTATACTCTGGTGTTTTTTCATCATTAAATTTTGTATTATTGTCAATGACAGCCAACCAAAGAGATACAATGGAAGAAAATTGTTTGCCAAAACCTACGTAGGTAGTTGTATATTACAGTTACCTGACTTACTTACAAGTTTGTGACTATAATTAATTATGATATATCTCTGTGGAGATAAAACATGATCAGGATCACGGACGCGTTTGTTTACTTGACGACTGCGTGTGCGGTGATATAGTGTCATTTCTACTCTGGAGAAGCTATGTACTGTTGTTGAATCCTGCACCTTAAGCCTGATCCGTGTCCAGAGGATTTGTAAATAATATGAACTACAGTGTTTAATTACGAGTGGAGACTTTGATAACTGAAAGCGTGTGGTGATTACGTGTAAATATATAATGCGTTCATATTATTATACACACGATACGTGCCTCTTAATGTACATAATTGTAAATAATACAAACATCCGCCACAAGAAATAGTTCTCAAAGAATTCAATGTGATCATTTTTTTCTAAGACTGTGATATTATTCCTTTGATTAAATGTTAAGTACTCGTGCAAAAAAATGTTGGGAGAGAAATATTATCCGATTAATTGTCTTCAGAATTCGCTTCAGCCTGAATTTTTTTTTCTGTTTTGCATATAATTTAGCATTAGTTAAACATGTACTCTACAACAATCCCACCTATTAAAAATCTTTTTCAAGTTTTGTTAAAAAAAAAAAAATTCTATGAAAACGAGCTTTCCTTAGAGTATTATTAGTCTGGTAAGATTTCAGCATTTTTTTAATATTTTGAAAACTTAGTCAGATATTATTATCTCCCATGTTTTTTTGTATCATCGCGGTAAGGGAATGAGTAAATGATTTAATTGACTTTTTTCAATGTAACATTGAATATTATCCCGCTGGATTCCGGAACCCGCGGGGTTAAAGTTACCAGCGCGAGTCTATTTTTATATCCTGCTGTATATAGAATGACATTGTAATGTTTTTTGTAAATCCTAACAATTTAGCTGAATTTCCGTCGCTGAAGTTGACTCAATATTCAAATTTCACAAATTTTATCAGCATATATGATATAAGCATTCAATCGACAATGGAGGAGGCATTGCTAATTATAAACTGTATCTTATCAAAGAGTTGAGAAATACATTGTTGAATCTTGTTATGTTCCGTTGGATGCTTCAGGTTATAAGTTATTAAAATGTTGCATTAGATCATGTTTTATATTTCATATTTCATACTTGCCTACTTTTCCGGATTTTTAAGGGGGAGAAATCTTGTGGAAAATTGTAAAAATGTCTTTACATTGAATCTTGGTAATCAGCAAAGTTTAAAAAATTCCACTGTTCTTTAGAAAAAATGGGAGGGGGCACGGAAATATGTCCAAAATAGAGACTTGGGGAGAAGAAGTCACTTCTAACAAGAACAGTGATAGTTGGAGGGAGATTAAGGTTGTATTGATTTCAAAAGCAAACCAATCTTCAAAATAGTTTGCAAGTCAAAATTCATAATTTTGTTATAAACCAACCATATAATAGGGCATATAGCAGGGTAACCTGAACTTCACATTTTAGTCTCGTTCTCTTGTGCCTAGAAAAATGTTCAACTGTTAATCTCATTTCATACTAACAAAATTATTTGTAAAAAGCTTTATTTAATCTATTAGTCTATTATCATGTAAGTATAAACAGTTTTAAGTTTTCAGTTAGGTTTAATGAATTCACTGTTTTTTTTTACTTTTTTTTTCTTTCTTTTTCTCATTGTTGTAGGAGAAATTTAATGTCCCATGATAGCATTATAATTAAAAAAGTATATGCATCTTATTATGCGATGTGTATATTTAAATCAGGCAGAATGAATATTCATAGATATAATTAGGTATCATGAATATTCATAAGTTATGGTTGGCATATTTTTATTTTCTTGTTTGGATTAAGTTAATTGACTGTGTATGGGTTTACCTACATGTGATTTTATTTCTTTACAATTTACAGTTACTGCTTGAGTATGAATTTTCCTCAAATGATTTGCTGTGTGTCAACGTTTTTTATACATATTTTTTTTTTCGGTGTATGTAAAACCTGATATCGTTTTGGTTGACTCGATATTACTCGAAGACATTCCTACCAGATGTTTACCCGCGTTGTACTCCAGGAAATAAAGAGGAAGTTCTTTGTTACAGTGTATAGTTTTACCCTGTCTATTATACATGTTTACCTGGTAGTTTGTTTACCTGTAAACAAACAGTTATAGATTGTTGATTATATACGTACGTCTAGTGGATTTTTGCATTGACAGACCCAAGTGTGTACGCGTTTCATCTATGAGAAAGATGCAAAGTGAAATTTTTTCACATCCATCCAAGTTGTTTTTTTATTTGTTTATTTATTTATTTATTTATCCGGAACCTCGTGTTTATATGTATCTGCTCTGAAAAATCATCACCACTGTCTATCTGACACCAGTCGATATCACTTATCAAGCTTTCCCTTCATAAAATCTTAATCTTAGAGCATTAATATAAGTTTAAGGCTTGAATATATATCCGCAACATGTAGAATTGCCACAACCCAAGTCATCTTACCAAGAGGCCAGTGTGCTGAGGTGTAAAATTGCCACAAACCAAGTCATCTTACACCAAGAAGTAGGCCAGTGTGCCCAGGTGAATCCACTGCTGTCAAAATTTCAAATAATTGAAATATTTCCTAGCTTTTATGACTCTTCATACCCCTAGTTTACTGAAAATAGTTTCTAGATCAGAGTTTTATTTACCAGTGTGACATACGGTAATAGATTAAGTGGTAATGCCTAATTAAGTCATTGTAATTTAGTCATGGTGGGTGGGTCTTTACAATTTAATTAATGTGATTTAGACAAAGTGACTATATGTCATGGTGATTAAGCCTGAATTTTATGTTACATTCTGGAAGTTATTCAATTCAGTGAACATGACAAGCAAGCAATTTACAGTTTCTGTAAAATCATAGCTTAGTTAGAAAGTTTGGAACATGAAATATGATTTAAGTTTATCCATGCATTGAATTTCCTTCTCGCGCCTCGTACCATAGTGCTTATGACCTCGGACTTTGTTTATAACACAATCTTTTATCAAATGACTAGGTGGGCATTTACTTTTTTCCAAAGTAAATTTGAAATAGTTTACAGGTTGTTTTTTAGTTTTCATAGGAATTAGTTCTGATTATTAATTAAGAAGCATTAATTTTATTAGAGGTGATTTACATGTAAAGTGAACCCCCCCCCCCCCCCCCCCTAGTGGCATTGTGTAGTGGTTTTCATACCAATCTCGATAAAAATATGCAATTATGAACATGTCTATGATTAATGTTATTTCATTGGCCTAACTTTTCAACTTAAGAAAAAACTGAAACAGGATATTGTTATCTCACTCACCTTAAAAAAATCTCATTTACTTAATTTTAAATCGCTCATGGAAAAACTCAATAGCATAAGTTAAAGTCGCTCACTGCTAATCTTACTTCAGTTTAAGTCCCTCATAGGTTATCTTGCTAAAGGTAAATCCGCTCTCAGGTAATCTCACTGAAGTTCAAGCCACTCACAGGTAATGTCACAAACTAAAGTAAAGTCGCTCAAAGGTTAACTCACTTAAGTTAGTCGTTCACAGGTAATTTCACTTCAGGTAAATCACTCACAGATTGACTAAATTAAATTATAGTCACTAGCAGGTAATCTTACTGTAGGTAAAGTCACTCACATGTTTACTCAACTAAGTTAGAGTCACTAGCAGGTAGTCTTACTGTAGGTAAAGTCACTCAAAGGAAAGCTCCACAAAATTAAAGTCTCTCACAGGTAATCTTACTAAAGTTAGAGTCACTCACAGGTAATTTCACTTAGGTAAGCTCACAGGTAATTTCACTAAGGTAAGCTCACCGGTTATCTTACTTAAGAATAAGTCACTTATAGGTTATCCTACTAATTAGTCGCTCACAGGTAATCTCACTTACCACTCACAGGTAAACTTACTAAAATTTCAGTTGCTCACAGGTAATCTTACCCAAGTTAGATTATCAACAGGTAATCTTACTAAAGGTAAACTCCCACAAATGATGTGGCCATTACTTACCTTGTTTCGTGTTAACATTGTACACACATGGTGACATTTCGATACATATATATTTTTTTTCCAGTTTGAAATAATGAAAAAGCAGATATTGCAAATGAGATATTTCCATTGTCCTTGTTCTGTGTTTCAGTTTGTCATTCATCAATCAGAGTATTGTTTTTATTTAAGGAAGATCATTGAACAGTGTTAAACATGGCTAGGTGGGCAGTAGCATCAGAACAGTAAAGTCTGTGTTCCAACGTAACGTACGGGGTAAGGCCACACCAACCAAAACACATAAGTTTGTGTTCCAACGTAACGTACGGGGTAAGGCCACACCAACCAAAACACATAAGTCTGTGTTCCAACGTAACGTACGGGGAAAGGCCACACCAACCAAAACACATAAGTCTGTGTTCCAACGTAACGTACGGGGTAAGGCCACACCAACCAAAACACATAAGTCTGTGTTCCAACGTAACGTACGGGGTAAGGCCACACCAACCAAAACACATAAGTCTGTGTTCCAACGTAACGTACGGGGTAAGGCCACACCAACCAAAACACATAAGTCTGTGTTCCAACGTAACGTACGGGGTAAGGCCACACCAGCCAAAACACATAAGTCTGTGTTCCAAGGTAACGTACGGGGTAAGGCCACACCAACCAAAACACGTCAGTCTGTGTTCCAACGTAACGTACGGGGTAAGGCCACACCAACCAAAACACATAAGTCTGTGTTCCAACGTAACGTACGGGGTAAGGCCACACCAACCAAAACACATAAGTCTGTGTTCCAACGTAACGTACAGGGTAAGGCCACACCAACCAAAACACTAAAGTTTGTGTTCCAACGTAACATACGGGGTCAGTCTATGTTCCAACGGGGTCAGTCTATGTTCCAACATAACACTGGGGGTAAGGCCACAACAACCAAAACACATTAGTCTATGTTCCAATGTAACACTGGGGGTTAGGCCACACCAACCAAAACACGTCAGTCTGTGTTCCAACGTAACACTGGGGGTTAGACCACACCAACCAAAACACATTAGCCAGTGTTCTAATGTAACACTGGGGGTTAGGCCACAACAACCAAAACACGTCAGTCTGTGTTCAAACGTAACACTTGGGGTAAGGCCATACCAACCAAAATACATTACCCAGTGTTACAACGTAACACTGGGGGTAAGGCCACACCAACTGAAACACGTCAGTCTGTGTTCCAGCGTAACACTGGGGGCAAGGCCACACCTAAATTTGCCAAAAGGCTTTCCAAGTTGTATAGTAGATCTGGTCAAATTGTTACATTGATCTCAAAAAGATAAAAATCTAAAAAACAAAAAAAAAAACAAAAAAAATATTTCAAATCTCAGGAATGTTGAGGACATAGAAGCCATCAACCTAAGGTCCATATAACATTCGTCCTGTTTTTCTGTCTGTCACTCTATCAACTCTCCACCCCGCCCTCGCAACTTCAAAATTTCCAATGCATTACGGTACACTCCATACAATACACAAGCTTATAGTAAATCTTATGTGCTTGAATTGATGTCATTTCACAGAGTCTCATTTTTATATGATTGCAAAATTTACCTGGTAGATTTCTTCTCATTTGTAGAGATATATAAACTTTGTAGGGACTTGAGCATCAGGATCAAATTATGACTCAACAGGCAAGACTGATTTAGAATCAAGGTGAACTTGGATAGTTTAAATTAAGTGACACAGGGCCTTGAAATCTTGGAAAATTTTGGATACATAGGGCTTGCTCATTTGTAAATTTCAATGAAACACAGGAAAGTTTTGGAGACATGGGGCTTGCTAATTTGTAAATTCTGATTAAATATAGGTATGCAATGAGAATTTGAAAATCTTACAAAGGGAAAAACTTGTATAAGGACAAAAAAAATATAGTTCAAATATTTTGTAAATTGCTATATCAAGATGTTTCATTGAATTTTCATTTAATCTAGTTGAAATCTACAAATTTGTTTTTGTACAACATATAACTTAGGCTCAAAAAATAACTTAAAAAGAGGACTTTGAATGTTTCATATTGTCTCAAATTTTCAATACGTGACTCTACCAACTAGATGCTTATCAGATCTTGTAAACACTGGTCTGGACCTCGGATCGTTCTTGTCTAAGTAATGTAAATATATATGTACAAGGATGAAACAACTTTGTATTCCGAACTTTTTTTTGAGGTTAAGACAAAAATTTTAATATTCCATTCATGCTACATAAAGATCAAATGGCAAAATTATAATTATATCATTTTCTTTTACATAGACGCATTTCTGTATGTTATGTCACATATATCATTATAAACGTCGGGATATTTTTTGTTTCAATTTTTGAGATTTTAATTTCATATATATTTTTTGAAGTTCAAAAACGAACTATGCAAAAATTATCTTCCAACGGAGGACTAATGAGGTCCTTTGTTTGAGGTTTGGAGACTTGCTATTTGTATGTGACATCCTGGATAGTATTTGGAATCACATATTGTCATATTCAAATCCTTTGTGTGGTTGTCCCATTACGTCAGCTGATTGTCAATCACTTGCAAATCAATTGCTTTTTCTATTTTTCATTCTTCTCATATGTACTGTCATACGTAAATTTTGATTTGCTGAACTCCTCAGTGTAACAAAAATGAAATGTCATTGGCTAGATGAACTGGTTCTCTCAGCTTGCATCGTGTCACAATGATAGGCAACATTTATTTAAGACAATCACTCCATAATCTGCCCTTCAGTACAAAATCACAAATACTATATCAAAATCTTTTAATTTGCAGCTTTTAAAAATTTTATATTTAAAATTAAACTAATAATTTATGATAAAGGCTATGATTTTGATATTACCTTATAATGTATTTTTATCAAAATGATTTAAAATGCAAAAGGTTTTGGTGATTTTTAAAATTCTTTAAATGATTTAGAAAGTCATTTTTAGGGCAAAGCTTTGACTGAATCCATTAAATTGATGTGTAAAACTAGAACTTTGACAATAACAAAAATCAGTGTTATGTATAAGGGAGATAACCAAATCACATGTCAAAGATATGTGCAAGGGAGATAACTCCATACAAACCACAGATAAATGTAAGTGAGATAACTCCAACACAGGTCACAGATATGTATAAGGGAAATAACTCAGATACAAGTCACATATATGTGTAAGGGAGATAACTCTAACACAAATGACATGTCTAAGGTAGCATGCAGCATTAGTTAAACTCTTATGCCCATCACTAGTAAAACATGCAAGAGAGATAACTTAATATAAAATACTAGTATGTGTAAGGGAGTTAATCCAGCGCAAATTACTGGCATGGTGTCTAAGGAAAGTTTCTCTAGACTAGTATGATAAGTAAGGGAGATAACTCAGGATTGTAGCTTTAATGTGTAAGGAATGTGACCATCAATGCCATATTCCTGTAGTTTTGTGACTTTATACACTTGAGTAAATTTATTACTGTATCTTGTATGGGATAACAGCTCTATAGAAATCTAAATATGGAAGCTATAAATTCGAACTCGGATATTCAAGAAATTGTATTTTAATATTATTTCTATTTTTTTGGCTCATCTAGTGGTATCTTTATAAAGTTTCCAACTAATAAGATTTACTTTTTGTTGGTAAAAGAACTTAATCACTTTAGATTTGTTTTGTCCATACAAACAAGGTTCACTTACAGTTAAGTTTGAGACCTCTGTAAATCAATATCACTTCTGTATTAACTCTATACTTTGACCGAATACATCAGTTTTTGATCCAGTAATATAAGGAAACGTTCTCTTGTTGGAGACGGATCAGTGAATATGCTCTCTTGACAATTGTTTTGATATGTTGCAACGTGTATTGTTTGAATGAGATGGTGAACGAATAAATCCAACTAAGACATGGTATGGTTTGTTGTTTTGATTTTCATTCAGTGCATACTTGCCAACCCTTCCTATTTAGTTCGGAGACTCCCGATTTTGGACCCTAAAATGTTGCATTTTCAACTTTGGAATCTGCTTAACTGTTCCTATTTTTAAAGGTCTGATGATTTCATCTGAAAGAAGAGCTCAAAAGAAGCCATAAAAAAGTGTTATTTTTCCTCTGAATGAACATGTATACATCTTATTTATGCTCTCAATTCTGAGCACGTGTAATCTCCCCCATGGAAATTTCAAAAAGTTGGCAAGTATGGCAGTGCCTTTATGTAGGGTAATGATCAAAGGTTAACAAACTGTCTTGTTTCCCTACCATAAAGACAATACTGTATACTGCAAAATGTTCCCTGAATTTCAATACATTCTCTGAGATAAGTGAGTTATCATAAGGGCCCTGTATCTAAGATACAGATGCCCTATAGTAATCACTCCGTGCCTCTGACCACAAAATTCATCTCATGGCTGATAAGCTAAGTATCTATTTACCAACTTACAGGACACTTAAAGATGTCCAGTTTAGAAATATATCTACTGAGGTCAAAATCAAGGTCATGGCATTATGAAGCAAAGTTAGTCAGAATCAAACAAAGATTCAACTGACCAAAATTCAAGGTCACTGTCTTAAAGGTCAAATCACTAGGTCAGTGTCAAAGTTGATTGGAATTGAGCATGAAGTCTCCTCAGCTTTTAAAGGTCAATGGGTCAAGGTCAAAGTTGTAACTTTTCACTGCATGATGAAGACTTTACGACATTATGAAGCAAAGTTGGTTGGAATTAATGAAGGAGTCAACTGACCCAAAGTCAAGGTCACATTTTGTAACTTTTCAATGATGAGCATTTTGTGACGAAATTATAAAACAAATTGGGTCGGGATTTAACAAGGGAGTCCGTTGACCAAACATCAAGGTCATATGGCAAAAGGTCAAGGTCACATTTGTAAGCTTTCGCTGTTGAACATTTCCCTATGACTATCACATCATAAAGCAAAGTTAGTCAAAATTCAACAAGACGTTAAAACTCCACGGGTTTGACCATTGGGTCCAAAGCTCAAGGACTGATGATTATGGGAGAAAAATAGCCACATGACGAGACCCTTGCTGACTTATCAGTGTTGTAGTTACATTGAGTAAATGTAAATGAAATATTAGACAGTAATTTGATATAGATCAATAATCAATCCTTGGCATATATTGGCTTCATTAACACAGGCCAAGGCTTTGTATAAGACCGAGCGAAAATTTCCTGGCATACAGTAATTATGTTATATTAGAAAAATAACACAACAGTAGAAACTACCAGGTCAACTTGTCCCTATTGTTTCCGGCAGGTTAAGTCGTCTGAGTCGCATTGACTTTAATCCGTCACCCTACGTGGTCATCTGCTGCCACAAACACGTCTCCTCAGAAACCATCTGTCAGATTTCAATGAAACTCTATGGTAATAATCAGCATGTGAGAGCTGGGGCCGGTCCCATTCAGGTCATGTAGTGTGAAACCTTTAAATGATGTAGCTACTTACATTATACACTTTTATAGTTGCTTTTTATTACAGTCATCTTTTTGGAAACCATCTCCCATACTGGGGGTCATTTTACACCCATGGCATTAATTTAATGACGTCACACTGGGGAGTGTTGAGACATGTTGGTCCAGAGAAGTCCAAATTTGGAGACAGGGGAAGACAAATACACCATTTTGTTTTGAAGTTGTGTCACATGACTAGCAGATAAAAACGTGTGTTTGCCTCCCATCTCCATTATTTGATCACTGTGGTAACGAGACGGGGTCGACCATCTGTGATCAGAGAGAGAGAGCTTAATTGGTACATCGTTCGTCTAGAGTATGGAGGGTCCTGTGTTCAAATCCCAGTCTGACCGCGCGAGACATGGACACTGGCAAAGGGAGAGGGAGAGAAACTTGACATCTTCCAGACCAAGTGTCTAAGGAGTATTTCCAAGATCCGCTGGCAGCAGCACCTCTTCAATACGACATTTCTAGAGACGGAAGAGTTCGAGAAGATCAGCGAGGACGTGTGGAGACGGCGATGAAACTGGGTTGGCCCTGTGCTAAGAAAGGACAAGAATGATGACTGTGTTTTTGCCCTCGGGTGGATTCCCGAAGGACGAAGGAAAAGAGACCGCCCGAAAGCTACGTGACGGCGAATGGTGGAGGTAGAGTGGAACGGCGCAAGCTGGAACATCACGTGGACCACATCACGCCGTGCAGCTGCACACCAACGTTACCCAGGGATGTAGAGAGCATAGATGAACGTAACCCCTGGGTATCGATGAAGTTCCAAGGGTGTAGAGAGGGTAGGTGAGCGTAACCCCAGGGTATCGATGAAGTTCCAGGGGTGTAGAGAGCGTAAGGGAGCGTAACCCCAGGGTATCGAGGATGATTCCAGGGGTGAAGAGAGTGTAGATGATCATAACCCTAGGATATCGGGAAGTTCCAGGGGTGTAGAGAGCATAGATGAGCTTAGCCCCTGGGTTATGGAATGACACACAGAGACGTACGGTTAAGGTACGTTCAGTAGTACAGATTAATGGGGACATATTAACGATGAACATTGGCATACAAATTAATGGAATACCCAGTACAAATGTAGTGCATATTAATTTGCGACTTTTAGATACAGATTGGCAGTGTACACAGCTCTTTAGGAACGTTAGGAAACTAGTTCTACAGATTTATATGGGATCTAGTGATATAGATTAATAATGTAACCAAGAGGAACTGATTAATGGGGTATCAAGCAGCATAGGTTAATGGGGGACCTTGTAGCGTTTATTAACCATGTACCTATCCGTACAGATTAACCGGGGTAGCTATTAATACAGAACTGAGATTAATGGGGGACCTTGTGGCATTATTAACGATGTACCAAGCCGTATAGATTAACCGGGGTAGCTATTAATACAGAACTGAGATTAATGGGGGACCTTGTGGCATTATTAACGATGTACCAAGCCGTATAGATTAACCGGGGTAGCTATTAATACAGAACTGAGATTAATGGGGGACCTTGTAGCATTTATTAACGATGTACCTAGATATTAACCGGGTACCTATTAATACAGATTAATGGGGAACTTACATTGTAGTTTTACAGATTAACAATGTGCTTACGCGTATAGGTCTATGCGGTACCAAGCCGTGCAGATTAATGGGGAACCTTGTTGTCCATATAGACGTACAGATTGATGGGGGTCTTAGTAAACAGATTTATAGGGACCAAATAGTACAGATTAATATGGGACTTACATGTGGGACTAAGTTGTACAGATCAGTGGGGGTCTAGACGTACACATTTATCGGGACTTGATATATACGTAGTACAGTACAGATACGATGGGGACCTAATAGTACAGGATAATGTTGGATTTAGTAATACAGACTCATGGGAGACTTTAGTATTACAGATTAATGGGGGACAAAATAGTACAGATCAATGGAGACTTTGTAGCACGGATTAATGTTGGACCTAGTAGTATTATATCAATGGGGGACCAACTGGTACAGATTATTGGGTAAAACATATTAATGGGGACCTAGGAATACAGATTAATGTGGTAGGGCCGATGTGGTATCCATATAGCTATACTTTTGGTAGTGACGATTTATGAGATACCCAGTGGAAGATATTTACAAGGAACCTTGTGTGTGTTTTTTTTACATTACAGTAGCGCTTGACGTATCCAGCTGAAATTTGGTAATTATTTTCATTATGGTGTTAGATGATTAATAAGTTAAAAAGAAAATTGGAAAATTTTGTTCTTATGTTTTTTGTAATTATTCATATTTCGCTTTATTATCTATACATGTATATATAAATGGTTATTCTCCTGGCCACAAGTGCCTGTGGTACATAGTGGTTAATATGTGGTGACCGATGAAGACGGTACGGATTAGAACGTATTAACGAATTACCTAATTGTATAGATTAACGAGACATTTAGTAGCCAAGCTTATATAATTAACGATAGACAAGCGAGTGAAAGAAATAAAGATTGTTGAGAACATACTGTAAAAGTGGAATTTTTCGCGGAGTGGAAATTTTCGCTTATTTCGCTTGTATTAAATCTCCGCGAATATATGCATACGCGAATATATTAAACACCACTCAAGCTATAATAGTATCATAGGTATACAGTACAAAACAGCATGACCGTAGCGCGAAAATTGTCTCACCGCGAACAGTTTGAAGGCTGGCGGGGCGAAAATTTCTACGCACAAAACCATAGGTTTTTACAGTAATATTCATCCGCCTCACCCTAATGTATTCCCTTTTTTTGCGATCACAAACGATTTAAAACCACACTACTTCAATTGTGGTCAAAACTATTGTTGTCGATATCATTTATTTCCATTACAAATATTATAACGGACAGTTATTATATAGATATACAGTATACCCACTATCACACGTAAAATAGTACTTCATTATTAATCCCGATACACGTTGCTCATGGCGGGAATATATGTAAAACAAGGCGATATGATTCCGATCCAGTCGGTACACGGGGGTTATATTGCCACGCGGTGTGAAGCCATGACGGTCAACCCCGACGTTTATTGGAGCCAGATTGACTTTTATACATCAATTCAACATAACTACAGTCCCCCTACGCCTGAACAAATATACACTTCCCCTTGCAGATATGGGACTTTCCTGTCATACAGGTTTATAATGGCGAAATTTGTGCACTGGCGTTAGGTACGCTCCGTGTGTTTTAATTAAGTTAAACTCTCCAGAGATCGGGATGAAATGTGTATTACCGACAGTTATATGCTGCATCCCCTTGTACATATATTGAACCGCGGTGTTATTGACGCTATTTACCCCAATCAGGGTCGCGGTATTTCATGCTGTTTGGACAAGGATCGATATTAATTATTGATTTGTCTCCGAGGATGAAGATTTTTTTTTACTATAAGCTACTACGTAATCTAGCAGAGTCCGTGTTCATCAGCGAATTTAATTAAAAAACTGTGTGTACATATTTGTTCAGCCATGAGTACATACCACTAGATAGACGGTCGGTAATTCCTGCGCAATTTTAGAATTAACTTACCGTCCATCCCCTATCAACATTATTAGTTCGCCATATTTCTCGCCATTTCTTGTTTCTCCCCTGCGTTAAACATCCGTCCACTTCTCTAGTCTGTGTGTTTCCTACCCCCACCCTCCTCTTCTACTAATATTCTACTTTGCCCTCTTTCTATACTTCCTTCCTTACTTCACTCACTCATTCTTCTATCGTTCCCCGCCTTCGTCACGTACTGATTGCCTGGCGCCGTACCCCAACTTTTTCCTTCTCAAGGGCGATTGTCTTGCTCCAGTCCTTCTCTTCGGTGCTACTTCCAAGGCGAACAAGAAAGCACCAAGACGGAGGAAGCAAAAACAGCACTTAGGAGAAAAGAGGACCAGGCGAAACTTCCAGGTGGAGAGGAGAGAGGTCTCTCTCCCTCTCCATCCTCGATATCCAGGGATTACACTCACCTACACTCTCTACACCCCTGGAATATGTTATGGCAAAAAAAGTCTCACGTTGTTGATGAGGCAAGAAGGCTAGTAAACCCTTTGTTGTACATCAAAAGAATTTCGTGGTCACATAACGGTAAACATTGACAAGCTTTGAAGTCAAGTCGTAACTTCTTTGTAATCTTCAAAAGACAGGCATGCAGCCTAGCGATTGGTCAGTTGTTTTACCTGAGCGTGCCTTCAGTTTTGCCATGACATATGCCAGGGGTGAAGAGAGCGTAGGTGAGCGTTACCCGTGGATATCGAGGATGTTTCAGGATGTAGAGAGCATAGGTGAGCGTAACCCCTGGGTATCGATGAAGTTCCAGGGGTTTAGAGAGCGTAACCTCTGGGTATCGAGGAAGCTCCAGAGGTGTAGAGAGCGTAGGTGAGCATAACCCCTGGGTATCGAGGAAGTTCCAGAGCTGTAGAGAGCGTAACCCCTGGATATCGAGGATGAGTCCAGGGGTGTAGAGAGTGTAGATGATCATAACCCCAGGACATCGAGGGAAGTTCCAGGGGTGGACAGCGTAGGTGAGCGTAACCCCTGTGTATCGAGGAAGCTCCCTCCCGAGGTTGGTTCCTCTGGTTCGTTGTTCCGCAACCGGGGTTTGGTTCCTATTACATTAAACGGAACTATGATCTAAGCGAATTAGAAACCAACTTCGTGCTCCCGATACTGGACTTATGCGTCATCTTTTTGGATATCATGGCAGACTAAGACATACACGATAGTTTATTGTAAACATGTTACAATCTCTTGAGATTGGACAACAAGTAAAGAGCCACGAGTAATGATTCTCTTTTCTAACCACAACTAGTACCCACAATGATGAATCACCAGGCCAGAAATGCGAGTACGGGAATTATCTAACACGTTTTGTGTGAAAATGAATTTGGGAAACGACACAAGATTTTATATAGACCGGTCATGAATGTGTTGTAATTGTTTTCAGATATCACTTGTGATAAATTTACGTCCCATACTTAAGTACACCTTCTCTAACCTCCTCTCGTTTTCTCATTCTCTACGTCGGTCTTATATGGATGCCAGTGTGTGCCCTGTTCCTATCCGTAAAAACTTCGGTTGCCATTGACACAACTTTGCAAGCCAAGTGTGTACAATACGCTACTCTACTGTTCATTGGGAGAGTAACATACTGTACACCCTTGGCTTGACAGTGATGTACAGTACCCGCCATTTACGAAAACGTGCGGATGGTGTCCCGATTCCCCGACCTTTCGTGAGAAATCCCGATCCCACGAGTCTCCTCCCAGTACTCCGGTTTCCCCCACTCTCAGAAGTCAGAAACTGTAAAATAGTTGATATTCAAATTCCCGAATCGCTGTAAATACAATACGTATTGCTTAAATTTCAAGTGACAAGACAACATTTTTCAACAAGTCCAATGGTGCCCGTAACAAAATTTAATACCAGCATTTCTTGACATTTCTTCACGAGATGCACACGGGAGCCTTTTCCACGCCCCATGGCCCCGGACTACGTCCGAGCGGAAATGTCGGATAACGAGGATACATGCTACTCAGTAACATGAGGGTATATCAGTGAGATTTATCAATACCAATTACTACCTAAACAAGATAAATGATATAAATTGTAATCAATGTTAATATTCAAAAACGTTATTTTTATGCAAATAGCGATTTCTTTATACACACGTCTTTTCTTGGACTGACAACAGTTACAGCATTGTTACAGAGTTACGGACAATTGGACAGATATAGCGGTGTTTATGTCACTGTTACCAGTTTGATAGTTCGAAATCTCCAACCCATATTCTTTAACTCCCCGCCAAGGCTTCTCCTTCCATGAAAAAGGAAGGGTCATCGGCACCAGTTTGTAATAGGACGAGGAAAAGTGAAAAAAAATTGTGCCGTCGCTGAGGCTCGAACCCGCGACCCTTGGCTCTCCAGCCCGATGCTTTACCGCTGAGCTAAAGGGAAATTTCGTTTTGTAACAGGAGAAAAAGAAAATGTTGTGGCCAGATCGGGTTCGAACCCGGGACCTTCCGAACTCTAGACGAATACTCTACTATTGAGCTACCTGGTTGCCGATGATGGATCCAGTCCAGTTCCGATTCAATATTATTTCATTTTGTACTGTCGCACGCAATCTTTTGTACACGTACACGATTGGCACCAAGACTATTCCGTATTTCGGACGAGCCTCGTTAAAGCCCGCGGACGATGCCTGGATATGTAGTACATTTGTATTGTATGAGTTGTTACAATTTCATTAAAACATCGACCAGAACTGATATTACCTTGACACATCTTCGGTATATAAATCGTATCGTTCCGACACACAGTTACCGTAGGTTATTGATACGGTAGCTATAGTAACCCACTCGTTCACTACAGGCTAAAACTGGAGATAAATAGTGTAGGAATAGAAACAAAACGTCAACATTCTGATGGTGGTACAATAATGATAACAGAGCTGGGTCTAAGGTGGCCGTGTAGATCTATATATTCGTGGGCTACCTGGGGCTGTCTCAAAGTCTTTACCGCAGGTCGGTGGTCGGGTACTCCGGTTTCCCTGTTTCGACATACCACTAATTATAAATGTATTAATACTAGCGAAGCATCACATATCGGGCTGATTTCACGTATCGATACGTTTCAGGGGTATCGATTAAAATACTCTAATGATGGCTATTTCTGGTTCGGAATGTGTTGAGGGAGAGAAGTTGGCAAGGAAATGGAACATGTACATTGTAACGGTTTTATATTTACTTTCAAGGTCACAGTGGTCAAATGTATATATAAGAAATGTCAAACGACTTCTTCTGCAGAAGTAAAAGACCAGGGGTCATTTTATTTGTCTTTAGACTTTTATGATGAATCTCGAAATATTTTGTTTAACTTAGTATTCTTGCCTTTTGATAAGCTACCTGCAGGCCCAGGGTCTTTTGTTCTAAGCTTCCTAGGATTTACACGAGAAACAAAATGATTTTGACCTTCTGTTAAAGCCAACAAAGTTGAATATATCTAACCAGTGAAGTAACTTTATCTGGAGATGAGAAAGGTTAAACTTCAATTGACTTATAAACGTATATATATGATAGAGTCTAACAGCACGTGTGGAACATAATTCTAGACCTTAAGACTGCTGTGAGGTTACAGGGGTCAAATATCTCATAAACACCAAGAACATGGTATACTTTGTAGGACTGAACTCTACCATGACGATGACCTGCTTTCAAGGCAGGTGTCAAAGTAAAAATGCAAAAGACTTCTTCTAAAGAACCAAAAAACATACATTCATAATATTTGGCTGGTTAGCGTCCTCGGTTGAAGCGCAAAAATGAATTAAAAAATAACTTTGGGTCCATAAAAATCAAGGTTACAAAATGTCATCCATTTGTTTTCTCAGACATGCTCCGGGATATCACAGTAAGGAGGAAAAAAAACATTTTCTATGGCGAGGACTTTCCGGGGAAATTCTTCAGAGTGGGATTCCCAAACGTCGGTTCTTCAACGCCTTACTAGAAAAATAATTTTGGTTGCAATATTTGAAACATACCTAATATCTTTGAGAAAATAAATATTTCACATGTACATGTATATAATATCCAGGGGTAAATGCCGCTAAACCTTTGTGTACTGGCCCGTAGTACTCTCCGATCACACCGGTGGTATATTATACGAAGATATATGATGTGTCGAGTTATTTCGATTTGTGCTGTAAGTGCCAAATGACGTCAACACAGTCGACATTAATTCTCCAAGTAAATATTAATACTGTTTAAAGGTTCTAGCGGTGCCAAGCCGTGTAAATACCACGCGTCATCATATGGACTCCCCACTCCCGCGCAATTATCGAACAGGTCTTTATTTACCAAGACTTCGGTCAAAGGTCACGTTACCATATATAGAGGTCATCATGATCATTGGAATATAAAAAAACTTAGCACACACACAAACACAAAGAACCCGGATATCTCTCTTCAATCAGGCGTAATGCTCGTACAAAGCCACGTCGACAAGTGTCACCGCCAGTCCCGTTTGTTTTTATGTATTTCATATTTTTTATAGAAATTATCAATTTTCCTCGATTTTATTCTAAAAAAGGATAAAAACTTATCGATGTAGATATATCGGGATCAGACAGGAGTTGTTTTATTAATGGCTTTTTGCTAAGTGGGGACATAACACCGTTCCAATTTAATCCTCGCACGAACTTACAATGTATAATTGATAAAACAAATCCCAGTAGCCAACAACGGTGCTCGGTCGTATTTCATCGATAGTTTACAACATCGAGCCAGTTTTTATTTATGGGTCTGCTAGGTAGTCCAATTGATACCTCCTTTGTGTCGTCCTCCATTTCCCCGATTTATATTATATCCCCGATAACTGAAAAAAATCATATTTTTTTCTATTATCAGCACGAATGAATGATATACATGTAAGTTAATGAAGAGATGACTATCACAACTGCATTACAACGAAGAGGGAGGGTGAAGCGAAGAATTATATTAACTAGGTAAATTAAATGGGTCATTGTTGACATAGCTTGCATTGAATGAAATCTATAGATATTTAACTAAACAAAAACTGTATACTTTTGGTTGGTTTTAACATTTGACGGATGATTGATATGGGGTCAAAGGTCAGGGGATGTTCCCTTCCCAATTCATCGGTTTGACTTGTGAACTTCCGGTTGTCAGAGCAGACGCCCATGGAGACCTAATTATATAAACTGCTTTTAAAATCACTATAAAATGCCATTTGAAGGCTTTTCAATGTATGTATCTGTGAATCCAGACAGTTGGCACTAGTGTTGAATTTCAAATATTTAAGTTATTAGCCCGGAAGCTTAGTAATAACATATAGTAAATTATTTAGTCGTGTGCGTCCCACATAGTGCTATATATAGAATGTATAATGTCGTATATCGAGGATTTTGTGGAGTTTACCTTATTTATGCTGTTTATTTTAAAGATATATACAAGAATAAATAAAACACTTGCTGCATTTATGTCGTACAATGACGCCCGTTAACGTTACCATATATATGCTACATGTTATTATATGCTTTATATCACAGGGACCTGAGAATTTGTAACAGCTCGTCTATTGCTGCCATTATTCTGTGACCTTTGACCCATGTCATTTTACCCCTTCCGCTCGGTAAAAAGCTTGAATTGCTACCAATCTCATGTATCTGAACTATTTGAAAGCCTAAACCTAACAGGAAATGATGTTCCCATGGTATTGTTAATAATTATGATGACTTTAATAATCTATATGCGATTTGTAACATAGAAATCAGTTTTTCACTCCCATGGCTCATTTAAATATTACGTCTCTGTTCCTGGCTGACCTCTCGTTTATCTAAACTATGGTGTTTAAAGCAATTTGTTTTTCACTTTTGGGGAGTTTAGACCGAGTTTCGATAAAATGCCCCCTCCCCTCCCCGCCCCCTCATAAGCTTAAAGGGTGTAAAATTGCACTAAACACCATAATTTAGGTTCAAAACTAAAATATAACAAATTCTCAGGTCCCTGTGCTGTATATGTATATATTTGCCGTATTTCAGCCTCAGTTGGATTAAAATGGATGCGGGACACACCAGAAGTGTATGATGGATGGTCCTGATGACGATGGTCGGTATACTATAAATAATCAAGTTTATATGTACAAACACCCTTGGTGGTCATCACCCGATGGGCGGCCGAACTCTCCTCCACCTTCCCTCCGAGGCGCCTTTTCCTATCATCAATCTTAACCTTCTGTGGATGTTGTGAGCAAATCCAGACCATTTTCCAAGAAATATTCCCCAAATAATTAGTATCTCTCTACACGAGACTAGTATTTTATATTTCTGCCTAAACCTGTTTGTATGTGGAGGTCAATTGTTTGCTTGTTGGAATAAGCATTTTATACGAATTTCTAAAACGAAATTCATTCGTAATTACAAATATGCAACACGAATTCCGAGAAAAGTTTCCAACTGAAAATGTAAATGTTTTATTTACTGACAAAAATTGTCCCTATCTTTGAAGAAGAAAATGTATTCGTCATGTTATGAATGTTGACCTCAACAAATAATCGATGGATATGAATTAATATAGAAACAGGTACCTAGATAGATGGCATCACTAACGTTATGAACGCATAAATCCGGGATACTAAATATTTAAACGACCCAACTTTGGTCGACTCAATCATTAACTTAGGTACAGCTTGAAATGTCTTTATCCTTTTCTTGCGGGACATCGTAGATCCGACTTAAGGGAGTATGTTTGCACGTGCTTGACCAAAACCGGAAGTTTGTTCTGCCGAAAGGCCGACAATGGGCGTCGATGGACGAGAGTAATGGAATTGTTACATTGTATAGAACGTAGGTATTGATAGATTGACACTTTCGATATAGAAATGGTCATTCAATTAAAGAAAATCAACCGTAATTTATTAGCATCGTGGATATTTTATTTTTGTTGCCAGTTTTAATGTAGAGGGCGAAACTGATGTAGCATTGCACTATGTGCGTTGATACAAAATTTTACTGAATTATTACTAAAAGATCCTACGATTACTGGATTGGTAAGACCGGGGTGCTCCGTAGCTCTATCGTACGATCTATTAGTCAACCCATAGCAATGGACGCCTCATGATACTCTCTGCTAAAGCTTAATTCTATTATCCGTTCGGTCAGCCATCTTGTTATCACAAGGGACCAGCCTCGACATCATTCATTGCCTGGAGGTGTCATGGCGTTGACAGAAAGACGAATCTTGGATGGCAGTAGCCCCGAGGACGTCATAAAATACCGAACTAAGTCACTGCTTGTCAGCTCCTGGTTTGTTCAATTTAATATTACTCAGACATGGGTACCTGGAAACTCCCCATAACAGTAACGATTCTGTATAACGGCGCCACACTTGGTTAAGTCACGGTTATAGCTCTAAACACTTGGTTAAGTCACTGTTACAGCTCTGAACACTTGGTTAGGTCCGGTTATAGCTCTAAACACTTGGTTAAGTCACTGTTACAGCTCTGAACACTTGGTTAGGTCCGGTTATAGCTCTGAACACTTGGTTAGGTCACGGTAATAGCTCTGAACACTTGGTTAAGTCATGGTTATAGCTCTAAACACTTGGTTAAGTCACGGTTATAACTCTGAACACTTGGTTGGGTCACGGTAATAGCTCTGAACATTTGGTTAGGTCACGGTTATAGCTCTGAACACTAGGTTAGGTCACGGTTATAGCTCTGAACACTAGGTTAGGTCACGGTGATAGCTCTGAACACTAGGTTAGGTCACGGTGATAGCTCTGAACAGTTGGATAGGTAAAGGTTATAGCTCTGAACAATTGGTTAGGTCACGGTTATAGCTCTGAACAATTGGTTAGATCCGGTTATAACCGAACACCTGGTTAGGCAACGGTTATAAATTTTACAGAACATCAGGTTTGGTTGTTTAAAGCATAACTTACCGAGCATGAGTTGCCTGTTGAGTTTACGATAACGCGATTCCAATTGTCGTTTGTATGTACTCCATCGGTTGTCCGTCGGCATTTCGTCTTTAGTCGTCAGTCGTTCGCGAATCGACCGTCTGTCTGTAGTCCGTCTGTTGCACATCTGTTATCTGTCTGTATCCCATCACTTGTCCGTCCTTCGTCCATCAGTTGTCCGTATGTAGTCCGTCAGTTGCTGATGAATACTACTGTATTCCCTAATAAGGACTGTGCCCGAAAGCTTGGATAACGAATGACTGTCACAAGGTGTTACACACCTCTTGTCTCATTATGCTTTTCCTATTAGGAACCTATACAGTTCAGTTTAAGGTAGTTCACAGCCGTTAAGTCTGGGGACCTTCTGTACTTGAAGGACACGACAAACCACTTACATAAAAAGGCGTTTTCAAGAAGAAAGAAGCTCCTAAAATAGACGGTTTCGTTATTAGAGCCACTTTACTCGGCCCAGCGGGAGCGGTTAACACTTTGTTTACGCCCTCCCAATCACGGGTTTAAATATGTATGATGCGACGCTCCGGTTTTAACCGCAGCTGCGTAGCCGTTAGATTTTTGCTATGGAACGGACCGGATGTGACGAAAATGTGTTAAAATGACCGCTCCTAATGGGATCATGGGGTGATAATGGTTGCAGGTGTCTATCTGAGCCGAATGAGGAAACAAATGATCCCAAGTGTATTGCCGACATTGACAAGAAAGGAGATGAATAGATTTTACGGCATGAAGGTGTTATAGCTTTCGCGGCACTTTCCAAAATCGGCGCGTGACCTCATGTGGTCGTGATGTCACGTGGTACATCTGGCGTTTATAGGTTAAGGAGAGGTTCAATGTCCTTGGGTTCGACACCGGACCAGGGTACCAATCCTGTGGTTTTCTTGCACTTCTGAGATGCCGGGAGCTCATTCCATCTCGGTCGAAGTAGCATAAAGACCAGATAGATTTTCTCGTTACTGACGTACATTTTGTAAGTATCTCTGAGAGCACTTTATGTCGTAAGGCAGATGGCTGCCTGAACGGACGGTGATATCAACAGGAACCGCGAGGTGTTTCAACAGCATGCGCTGAAACCCCGAGTCAAGTCGATTACAAATTGAATAGGGCGCCAAGATTTATTGCAGACCCACCGAAGCAAGAACGTACACGCCAATGTCAATTTCATGGAATAAAATTCACGCAATAGTTTCGTGTCAACACACACTACGAAATCGCATCAACATTAACTGAAATCTTGTTAGGCAGAGTGTTACGTCATAATATCTGTGTAACTGATATCTAGTATAAGTCTCTGTATAACTGATATCAAGTATACGTCTCTGTATAACTGATATCTAGTATATGTCTCTTTATAACTGATATCTAGTATACGTCCCTGTATAACTGATATCTAGTATACGTCCCTGTATAACTGATATCTAGTATACGTCCCTGTATAACTGATATCTAGTATACGTCCCTGTATAACTGATATCTAATATACGTCCCTGTATAACTGATATCTAGTATACGTCCCTGTATAAATGATATCTAGTATACGTCTCTGTAAAACTGATATCTAGTATACGTCCTTGTATAACTGATATCTAGTATACGTCTCTGTATAACTGATATCTAGTATACGTCTCTGTATAACTGATATCTAGTATACGTCTCTGTATAACTAATATCTAGTGTACGTCTCTATATAACTGATATCTAGTATACCTCTCTGTATAACTGATATCTAGTGTACGTCTCTTTATAACTGATATCTAGTATACGTCTCTGTATAACTGATATCTAGTATACGTCTCTGTATAACTGATATCTAGTATACGTCTCTGTATAATTAATATCTAGTATACGTCTCTGTATAACTGATATCTAGTATACGTCTCTGTATAACTGATATCTAGTATACGTCTCTGTATAACTGATATCTAGTATACGTCTCTGTATAACTGATATCTAGTATACGTCTCTGTATAACTGGTATCTAGTATACGTCTCTGTATTACTGATATCTAGTAACCGTCACTGTATAACTGATATCTAGTATACGTCTCTGTATAACTGATATCTAGTATACGTCCCTGTATAACTGGTATCAAGTATACGTCTCTGTATAACTGATATCTAGTATACTTCTCTGTATAACTGATATCTAGTATACGTCTTTGTATAACTGGTATCTAGTATACGTCCCTGTATAACTGATATCTAGTATACGTCTCTGTATAACTGATATCTAGTATACGTCTCTGTATAACTGATATCTAGTATACGTCCCTGGATAACTGATATCTAGTATACGTCTCTGTATAACTGATATCTAGTATACGTCTCTGTATAACTGATATCTAGTATACGTCTCTGTATAACTGGTATCTAGTATACGTCTCTGTATAACTGATATCTAGTGTACGTCTCTGTATAACTGATATCTAGTGTACGTCTCTGTATAACTGATATCTAGTATACGTCTCTGTATAACTGATATCTAGTATACGTCCCTGTATAACTGATATCTAGTGTACGTCTCTTTATAACTGATATCTAGTATACGTCTCTGTATAACTGATATCTAGTATACGTCCCTGTATAACTGATATCTAGTATACGTCTCTTTATAACTGATATCTAGTGTACGTCTCTGTATAACTGATATCTAGTATACGTCCCTGTATAACTGATATCTAGTATACGTCTCTGTATAACTGATATCTAGTATACGTCTCTGTATAACTGATATCTAGTATACGTCCCTGTATAACTGATATCTAGTATACGTCTCTTTATAACTGATATCTAGTGTACGTCTCTGTATAACTGATATCTAGTATACGTCCCTGTATAACTGATATCTAGTATACGTCCCTGTATAACTGATATCTAGTATACCTCTATGTATAACTGATATCTAGTATACGTCTCTGTATAACTGATATCTAGTATACGTCTCTGTTTAACTGATATCTAGTGTACGTCCCTGTATAACTGATATCTTGTATACGTCTGTGTATAACTGATATCTAGTATACGTCTCTGTATAACTGATATCTAGTATACGTCTCTGTATACCTGATATCTAGTATACCTCTGTGTATAACTGATATCTAGTATACGTCTCTGTATAACTGATATCTAGTATACGTCTCTGTATACCTGATATCTAGTATACCTCTGTGTATAACTGATATCTAGTATACGTCTCTGTATAACTGATATCTAGTGTACGTCTCGGTATAACTGATATCTAGTGTACGTCTCTGTATAACTGATATCTAGTGTACGTCCCTGTATAACTGATATCTAGTGTACGTCCCTGTATAACTGATATCTAGTATAAGTCTCTGTATAACTGATATCTAGTATAAGTCTCTGTATAACTGATATCAAGTATACGTATCTGTATAACTGATATCTAGTATACGTCTCTGTATACCTGATATCTAGTATACCTCTCTGTATAACTGATATCTAGTATATATACGTTTCTTTATAACTGATATCTAGTATACGTCTGTGTATATAACTGATATCTAGTATACGTCCCTGTATAACTGATATCTAGTATACGTCTCTGTATAACTGATATCTAGTATACGTCTCTGTATAACTGATATCTAGTATACGTCTGTGTATATAACTGATATCTAGTATACGTCCCTGTATAACTGATATCTAGTATACGTCCCTGTATAACTGATATCTAGTATACGTCTCTGTATAACTGATATCTAGTATACGTCTCTGTATAACTGATATCTAGTATACGTCTCTGTATAACTGATATCTAGTATACGTCCCTGTATAACTGATATCTAGTATACGTCCCTGTATAACTGATATCTAGTATACGTCCCTGTATAACTGATATCTAGTATACGTCCCTGTATAACTGATATCTAGTATACGTCTCTGTATAACTGATATCTAGTGTACGTCTCTGTATAACTGGTATCTAGTATACGTCTCTGTATAACTGATATCTAGTGTACGTCTCTGTATAACTGATATCTAGTATATCTCTCTGTTATTGATATCTAGTATACGTCTCTGTATAACTGATATCTAGTATACGTCTCTGTATAACTGATATCTAGTATACGTCTTTGTATAACTGATATCTAGTATACGTCTCTGTATAACTGATTTCTAGTATACGTCTCTGTATAACTGATATCTATTATACGTCTCTGTATAACTGATATCTAGTATAAGTCTCTGTATAACTGATATCTAGTATACGTCTCTGTATAACTGATTTCTAGTATACGTCTCTGTATAACTGATATCTAGTATACGTCTCTGTATAACTGATATCTAGTATACGTCCCTGTATAACTGATATCTAGTATACGTCCCTGTATAACTGATATCTAGTATACGTCCCTGTATAACTGGTATCTAGTATACGTCTCTGTATAACTGATATCTAGTTTACGTCTTTGTATAACTGATATCTAGTAACCGTCTCTGTATAACTGGTATCTAGTATACGTCTCTGTATAACTGATATCTTGTAATCGTCTTTGTATAACTGATATCTAGTAACCGTCTCTGCATAACTGGTATCTAGTATACGTCCCTGTATAACTGATATCTATTATACGTCCCTGTATAACTGATATCTAGTATACGTCCCTGTGTAACTGATATCTAGTATACGTCTCTGTATAACTGATATCTAGTATACGTCTCTGTATAACTGATATCTAGTATACGTCCCTGTATAACTGATATCTAGTATACGTCCCTGTATAACTGATATCTAGTATACGTCCCTGTATAACTGATATCTAGTATACGTCCCTGTATAACTAATATCTATTATACGTCCCTGTATAACTGATATCTAGTTTACGTCTTTGTATAACTGATATCTAGTAACCGTCTCTGTATAACTGGTATCTAGTATACGTCTCTGTATAACTGATATCTTGTAATCGTCTTTGTATAACTGATATCTAGTAACCGTCTCTGCATAACTGGTATCTAGTATACGTCTTTGTATAACTGATATCTAGTATACGTCCCTGTATATCTGATATCTAATATACGTCCCTGTATAACTGATATCTAGTATACGTCCCTGTGTAACTGATATCTAGTATACGTCTCTGTATAACTGATATCTAGTATACGTCTCTGTATAACTGATATCTAGTATACGTCCCTGTATAACTAATATCTATTATACGTCCCTGTATAACGGATATCTAGTATACGTCCCTGTATAACTGATATCTAGTATACGTCTCTGTATAACTGATATCTAGTATACGTCTCTGTATAACTGATATCTAGTATACGTCCCTGTATAACTGATATCTAGTAACCGTCTCTGTATAACTGATATATCATTTACGTCTCTGTATAACTGATATATAATATACGTCCCTGTATAACTGATATCTAGTATACGTCTCTATATAACTGATATTTAGTATACGTCTCTGTATAACTGGTATCTAGTATACGTCCCTGTATAACTGATATCTAGTATACGTTTCTGTATAACTGATATCTAGGAAACGTCTCTGTATAACTGATATCTAGTATACGTTTCTGTATAACTGATATCTAGTAACCGTCTCTGTATAACTGATATCTAGTATACGTCTCTGTATAACTGATATCTAGTATACGTCTCTGTATGACTGGTATCTAGTATACGTCTCTGTATAACTGATATCTAGAATACGTCTCTGTATAACTGATATCTAGTATACGTCTTTGTATAACTGATATTTAGTATACGTCTCTGTATAACTGGTATCTAGTATACGTCCCTGTATAACTGATATCTAGTATACGTTTCTGTATAACTGATATCTAGGAACCGTCTCTGTATAACTGATATCTAGTATACGTTTCTGTATAACTGATATCTAGTAACCGTCTCTGTATAACTGATATCTAGTAACCGTCTCTGTATGACTGGTATCTAGTATACGTCTCTGTATAACTGATATCTAGTATACGTCTCTGTATAACTGATATCTAGTATACGTCTTTGTATAACTGATATTTAGTATACGTCTCTGTATAACTGGTATCTAGTATACGTCCCTGTATAACTGATATCTAGTATACGTCTCTGTATAACTGATATCTAGTATACGTCTCTGTATAACTGATATCTAGTATACGTCCCTGTGTAACTGATATTAAGTATACTTCTCTGTATAACTGATATCTAGTACACGTCTCTGTATATAACTGATATCTAGTGTACGTCTGTGTATAACTGATATCTAGTATACGTCCCTGTATAACTGATATCTAGTATACGTTTCTGTATAACTAATATCTAGTACAAGTCCCTGTATAACTGATATCTAGTATACGTTTGTGTATAACTGATATCTAGTAACCGTCTCTGTATAACTGATATCTAGTAACCGTCTCTGTATGACTGGTATCTAGTATACGTCTCTGTATAACTGATATCTAGTATACGTCTCTGTATAACTGATATCTAGTATACGTCTTTGTATAACTGATATTTAGTATACGTCTCTGTATAACTGGTATCTAGTATACGTCCCTGTATAACTGATATCTAGTTTACGTCTCTGTATAACTGATATCTAGTATACGTCTCTGTATAACTGATATCTAGTGTACGTCTCTGTATAACTGATATCTAGTATACGTCCCTGTGTAACTGATATTAAGTATACTTCTCTGTATAACTGATATCTAGTATACGTCTTTGTATAACTGATATCTAGTACACGTCTCTGTATATAACTGATATCTAGTGTACGTCTGTGTATAACTGATATCTAGTGCACGTCTCTGTATAACTGATATCTAGTATACATATCTGTATAACTGATATCTAGTACAAGTCCCTGTATAACTGATATCTAGTATAAGTCTCTGTATAACTGATATCTAGTATAAGTCTCTGTATAACTGATATCTAGTATAAGTCTCTGTATAACTGATATCTAGTATACGTCCCTGTATAACTGGTATCTAGTATACGTCTTTGTATAACTGATATCTAGTATACGTCTTTGTACAACTGATATTTAGTATACGTCCCTGTACAACTGATATCTAGTATACGTCCCTGTATAACTGGTATCTAGTATACGTCTTTGTATAACTGATATCTAGTATACGTCTTTGTATAACTGATATTTAGTATACGTCCCTGTATAACTGATATCTAGTATACATTTCTGTATAACTGATATCTAGTAACCGTCTCTGTATAACTGATATCTAGTAACCGTCTCTGTATAACTGATATCTAGTAACCGTCTCTGTATAACTGGTATCTAGTATACGTCCCTGTATAACTGATATCTAGTAACCGTCTCTGTATAACTGGTATCTAGTATACGTCCCTGTATAACTGATATTTAGTATACGTCTCTGTATAACTGGTATCTAGTATACGTCTCTGTATAACTGATATCTAGTATACGTCTCTGTATAACTGATATCTAATATACGTCTCTGTATAACTGATATCTAGTATACGTTTCTGTATAACTGATATCTAGGAAACGTCTCTGTATAACTGATATCTAGTATATGTTTCTGTATAACTGATATCTAGTAACCGTCTCTGTATAACTGATATCTAGTATACGTCTCTGTATAACTGATATCTAGTAACCGTCTCTGTATGACTGGTATCTAGTATACGTCTCTGTATAACTGATATCTAGTATAAGTCTCTGTATAACTGATATCTAGTATACGTCCCTGTATAACTGATATCTAGTATACGTCTTTGTATAACTGATATCTAGTAACCGTCTCTGTATAACTGATATCTAGTATACGTCTCTGTATAACTGATATCAAGTATACGTCTCTGTATAACTGATATCTAGTATACGTCTCTGTATAACTGATATCTAGTATACGTCCCTGTATAACTGATATCAAGTATACGTCTCTGTATAACTGATATCTAGTATACGTCTCTTTATATAACTGATATCTAGTATACGTCTCTGTATAACTGATATCTAGTATACGTCCCTGTGTAACTGATATTAAGTATACTTCTCTGTATAACTGATATCTAGTATACGTCTTTGTATATAACTGATATCTAGTGTACGTCTGTGTATAACTGATATCTAGTGTACGTCTCTGTATAACTGATATCTAGTATACGTCTCTGTATAACTGATATCTAGTACAAGTCCCTGTATAACTGATATCTAGTATAAGTGTCTGTATAACTGATATCTAGTATAAGTCTCTGTATAACTGATATCTAGTTTAAGTCTCTGTATAACTGATATCTAGTATACGTCTCTGTATAACTGATATCTAGTATACGTCTTTGTATAACTGATATTTAGTATACGTCCCTGTATACCTGATATCTAGTATACGTCCCTGTATACCTGATATCTAGTATATGTCTCTGTATGACTGATATCTAGTATACGTTTCTGTATAACTGATATCTAGTATACGTCTCTGTATAACTGATATTTAGTATACGTCTCTGTATAACTGGTATCTAGTATACGTCCCTGTATAACTGATATCTAGTATACGTTTCTGTATAACTGGTATCTAGGAACTGTCTCTGTATAACTGATATCTAGTATACGTTTCTGTATAACTGATATCTAGTAACCGTCTCTGTATAACTGATATCTAGTATACGTCTCGGTATAACTGATATCTAGTATACGTCCCTGTATAACTGATATCTAGTATACGTCTCTTTATAACTGATATCTAGTATACGTCCCTGTATAACTGATATCAAGTATACGTCTCTGTATAACTGATATCTAGTATACGTCTCTTTATATAACTGATATCTAGTATACGTCTCTGTATAACTGATATCTAGTATACGTCTCTGTATAACTGGTATCTAGTATACGTCCCTGTGTAACTGATATTAAGTATACTTCTCTGTATAACTGATATCTAGTATACGTCTTTGTATATAACTGATATCTAGTGTACGTCTGTGTATAACTGATATCTAGTGTACGTCTCTGTATAACTGATATCTAGTATACATCTCTGTATAACTGATATCTAGTACAAGTCCCTGTATAACTGATATCTAGTATAAGTCTCTGTATAACTGATATCTAGTATAAGTCTCTGTATAACTGATATCTAGTTTAAGTCTCTGTATAACTGATATCTAGTATACGTCCCTGTATAACTGATATTTAGTATACATCTCTGTATAACTGATATCTAGTATACGTTTCTGTATAACTGATATCTAGTATACGTTTCTGTATAACTGATATCTAGTATACGTCCCTGTATAACTGATATCTAGTGTACGTCCTGTATAACTGATATCTAGTATACGTCTCTGTATAACTGATATCTAGTATAAGTCTCTGTATACCTGATATCTAGTATACGTCCCTGTATAACTGATATCTAGTATACGTCTCTGTATAACTGATATCTAGTATACGTCTCTGTATATAACTGATATCTAGTATACGTCTCTGTATATAACTGATATCTAGTGTACGTCTCTGTATAACTGATATCTAGTATACGTTTCTGTATAACTGATATCTAGTATACGTTTCTGTATAACTGATATCTAGTATACGTCTCTGTATAACTGATATCTAGTATACGTCTCTGTATAACTGATATCTAGTATACGTTTCTGTATAACTGATATCTAGTATACGTCTCTGTATAACTGATATCTAATATACTTCTCTGTATAACTGATATCTAGTATACGTCTCTGTATAACTGATATCTAGTATACGTCTCTGTATAACTGGTATCTAGTATACGTCCCTGTATAACTGATATCTAGTATACGTTTCTGTATAACTGATATCTAGTATACGTCTCTGTATAACTGGTATCTAGTATACGTCTCTGTATAACTGATATCTAGTATACGTCTCTGTATAACTGATATCTAGTATACGTCCCTGTATAACTGATATCTAATATACGTCTCTATATAACTGATATCTAGTATACGTTTCTGTATAACTTATATCTAGTATACGTCCCTGTATAACTGATATCTAGTATACGTCTCTGTATAACTGGTATCTAGTATACGTCTCTGTATAACTGGTATCTAGTATACGTCTCTGTATAACTGATATCTAATATACGTCTCTATATAACTGATATCTAGTATACGTTTCTGTATAACTGATATCTAGTATACGTCCCTGTATAACTGATATCAAGTTTAAGTCTCTGTATAACTGATATCTAGTATACGTCTCTGTATAACTGGTATCTAGTATACGTCCCTGTATAACTGGTATCTAGTATACGTCTCTGTATAACTGATATCTAGTATACGTCTCTGTATAACTGATATCTAGTATACGTTTCTGTATAACTGATATCTAGTAACCGTCTCTGTATAACTGATATCTAGTATACGTTTCTGTATAACTGATATCTAGTATACGTCTCTGTATAACTGATATCAAGTATACGTCTCTGTATAACTGATATCTAGTATACGTCTCTGTATAACTGATATCTAGTATACGTTTCTGTATAACTGATATCTAGTATACGTCTCTGTATAACTGATATCTAGTATACGTCTCTGTATAACTGATATCAAGTATACGTCTCTGTATAACTGATATCTAGTATACGTCCCTGTATAACTGATATCAAGTATACGTCTCTGTATAACTGATATCTAGTATACATCTCTTTATATAACTGATATCTAGTATACGTCTCTGTATAACTGATATCTAGTATACGTCTCTGTATAACTGATATCTAGTATACGTCTCTGTATAACTGATATCTAGTATACGTCTCTGTATAACTGATATCTAGTATACGTCTCTGTATAACTGGTATCTAGTATACGTCTCTGTATAACTGATATCTAGTATACGTCCCTGTGTAACTGATATTAAGTATACTTCTCTGTATAACTGATATCTAGTATACGTCTTTGTATATAACTGATATCTAGTGTACGTCTGTGTATAACTGATATCTAGTGTACGTCTCTGTATAACTGGTATCTAGTATACGTCTCTGTATAACTGGTATCTAGTATACGTCTCTGTATAACTGATATCTAGTATACGTCTCTGTATAACTGGTATCTAGTATACGTCTCTGTATAACTGATATCTAGTATACGTCCCTGTGTAACTGATATTAAGTATACTTCTCTGTATAACTGATATCTAGTATACGTCTTTGTATATAACTGATATCTAGTGTACGTCTGTGTATAACTGATATCTAGTGTACGTCTCTGTATAACTGATATCTAGTATACATCTCTGTATAACTGATATCTAGTACAAGTCCCTGTATAACTGATATCTAGTATAAGTCTCTGTATAACTGATATCTAGTATAAGTCTCTGTATAACTAATATCTAGTTTAAGTCTCTGTATAACTGATATTTAGTATACGTCTCTGTATAACTGATATCTAGTATACGTCTCTGTATAACTGATTTCTAGTATACGTTTCTGTATAACTGATATCTAGGAACCGTCCCTGTATAACTGATATCTAGTATACGTTTCTGTATAACTGATATCTAGAAACCGTCTCTGTATAACTGATATCTAGTATACGTTTCTGTATAACTGATATCTAGTAACCGTCTCTGTATAACTGATATCTAGTATACGTCTCTGTATAACTGATATCTAGTATACGTCCCTGTATAACTGATATCTAGTATACGTCTCTGTATAACTGATATCTAGTATACGTCCCTGTATAACTGATATCAAGTATACGTCTCCGTAAAACTGATATCTAGTGTACGTCTCTGTATAACTGATATCTAGTTTACGTCTCTTAATATAACTGATATCTAGTATACGTCTCTGTATAACTGATATCTAGTATACGTCCATTTGTAACTGATATTAAGTATACTTCTCTGTATAACTGATATCTAGTATACGTCTCTGTATAACTGATATCTAGTATACGTCTCTGTATATAACTGATATCTTGTGTACGTCTGTGTATAACTGATATCTAGTGTACGTCTCTGTATAACTGATATCTAGTATACATCTCTGTATAACTGATATCTAGTACAAGTCCCTGTATAACTGATATCTAGTATAAGTCTCTGTATAACTGATATCTAGTATAAGTCTCTGTATAACTGATATCTAGTATAAGTCTCTGTATAACTGATATCTAGTATACGTCTCTGTATAACTGATATTTAGTATACGTCCATGTATAACTGATATCTAGTATACGTCTTTGTATAACTGATATCTAGTATACGTCTTTGTATAACTGATATTTAGTATACGTCTCTGTATAACTGATATCTAGTATACGTTTCTGTATAACTGATATCTAGTAACCGTCTCTGTATAACTGATATCTAGTATACGTCTCTGTATAACTGATATCTAGTAACCGTCTCTGTATAACTGGTATCTAGTATACGTCTCTGTATAACTGATATCTAGTATACGTCTCTGTATAACTGATATCTAGTATACGTCTCTGTATAACTGGTATCTAGTATACGTCTCTGTATGACTGGTATCTAGTATACGTCTCTGTATAACTGATATCTAGTATACGTCTCTGTATAACTGATATCTAGGAACCGTCTCTGTATAACTGATATCTAGTATACGTCTCTGTATAACTGATATCTAGTATACGTCTCTGTATAACTGATATCTAGTATACGTCTTTGTATAACTGATATTTAGTACACGTCTCTGTATAACTGGTATCTAGTATACTTCCCTGTATAACTGATATCTAGTATACGTTTCTGTATAACTGATATCTAGGAACCGTCTCTGTATAACTGATATCTAGTATACGTTTCTGTATAACTGATATCTAGTAACCGTCTCTGTATAACTGATATCTAGTATACGTCTCGGTATAACTGATATCTAGTAACCGTCTCTGTATAACTGATATCTAGTATACGTCTCTGTATAACTGATATCTAGTATACGTCCCTGTATAACTGATATCTAGTATACGTCTCTGTATAACTGATATCTAGTATACGTCCCTGTATAACTGATATCAAGTATACGTCTCTGTATAACTGATATCTAGTATACGTCTCTGTATAACTGATATCTAGTATACGTCTCTTTATATAACTGATATCTAGTGTACGTCTCTGTATAACTGATATCTAGTATACGTCTCTGTATAACTGATATCTAGTATACGTCTCTGTATAACTGATATCTAGTATACGTCTCTGTATAACTGATATCTAGTATACGTCTCTGTATAACTGATATCTAGTATACGTCTCTGTATATAACTGATATCTAGTGTACGTCTGTGTATAACTGATATCTAGTAACCGTCTCTGTATAACTGATATCTAGTATACGTCCCTGTATAACTGATATCTAGTATACGTCTCTTTATAACTGATATCTAGTAACCGTCTCTGTATAACTGATATCTAGTATACGTCTCTGTATAACTGATATTTAGTATACGTCTCTGTATAACTGGTATCTAGTATACGTCTTTGTATAACTAATATCTAGTATACGTCCCTGTATAACTGATATTTAGTATACGTCTCTGTATAACTGGTATCTAGTATACGTCTCTGTATGACTGGTATCTAGTATACGTCTCTGTATAACTGGTATCTAGTATACGTCTCTGTATAACTGGTATCTAGTATACGTCTCTGTATAACTGATATCTAGGAACCGTCTCTGTATAACTGATATCTAGTATACGTCTCTGTATAACTGATATCTAGTAACCGTCTCTGTATGACTGGTATCTAGTATACGTCTCTGTATAACTGATATCTAGTATACGTCTCTGTATAACTGATATCTAGTATACGTCTTTGTATAACTGATATTTAGTATACGTCTCTGTATAACTGGTATCTAGTATACGTCCCTGTATAACTGATATCTAGTATACGTTTCTGTATAACTGATATCTAGGAACCGTCTCTGTATAACTGATATCTAGTATACGTCTCTGTATAACTGATATCTAGTATACGTCCCTGTATAACTGATATCTAGTATACGTCTCTGTATAACTGATATCAAGTATACGTCTCTGTATAACTGATATCTAGTATACGTCTCTGTATAACTGATATCTAGTATACGTCTCTTTATATAACTGATATCTAGTGTACGTCTCTGTATAACTGATATCTAGTATACGTCTCTGTATAACTGATATCTAGTATACGTCTCTGTATAACTGATATCTAGTATACGTCTCTGTATATAACTGATATCTAGTGTACGTCTGTGTATAACTGATATCTAGTAACCGTCTCTGTATAACTGATATCTAGTATATGTATCTGTATAACTGATATCTAGTATACGTCTCTTTATAACTGATATCTAGTATACGTCTCTGTATGACTGGTATCTAGTATACGTCTCTTTATATAACTGATATCTAGTATACGTCTCTTTATAACTGATATCTAGTATACGTATCTGTATAACTGATATCTAGTATACGTCTCTGTATATAACTGATATCTAGTATACGTCTCTTTATAACTGATATCTAGTAACCGTCTCTGTATATAACTGATATCTAGTATACGTCTCTTTATAACTGATATCTAGTAACCGTCTCTGTATAACTGATATCTAGTATACGTCCCTGTATAACTGATATCTAGTATAAGTCTCTGTATAACTGATATCTAGTATACGTCTCTGTATAACTGATATCTAGTACAAGTCCCTGTATAACTGATATCTAGTATACGTCTCTGTATAACTGATATCTAGTATACGTCTCTTTATATAACTGATATCTAGTATACGTCTCTTTATAACTGATATCTAGTATACGTATCTGTATAACTGATATCTAGTATACGTCTCTGTATATAACTGATATCTAGTATACGTCTCTTTATAACTGATATCTAGTATACGTCTTTGTATATAACTGATATCTAGTATACGTCTCTTTATAACTGATATCTAGTAACCGTCTCTGTATAACTGATATCTAGTATACGTCCCTGTATAACTGATATCTAGTATACGTCCCTGTATAACTGATATCTAGTATACGTCTTTGTATATAACTGATATCTAGTATACGTCTCTTTATAACTGATATCTAGTAACCGTCTCTGTATAACTGATATCTAGTATACGTCTCTGTATAACTGATATCTAGTATACGTCCCTGTATAACTGATATCTAGTATAAGTCTCTGTATAACTGATATCTAGTATACGTCTCTGTATAACTGATATCTAGTACAAGTCCCTGTATAACTGATATCTAGTATACGTCTCTGTATAACTGATATCTAGTATACCTCTCTTTATAACTGATATCTAGTATACGTCCCTGTATAACTGATATCTAGTATACGTCTCTGTATAACTGATATCTAGTAACCGTCTCTGTATAACTGATATCTAGTATACGTCTCTGTATAACTGGTATCTAGTATACGTCTCTGTATAACTGATATCTAGTACAAGTCCCTGTATAACTGATATCTAGTATACGTCCCTGTATAACTGATATCAAGTATACGTCTCTTTATAACTGATATCTAGTATACGTCCCTGTATGACTGATATCTAGTATACGTCCCTGTATAACTGATATCTAGTATACGTCTCTGTATGACTGATATCTAGTAACCGTCTCTGTATAACTGGTATCTAATATACGTCTCTGTATAACTGATATCTAGTATACGTCTCTGTATAACTGATATCTAGTATACGTCTCTGTATAACTGATATGTAGTATACGTCTCTGTATATAACTGATATCTAGTGTACGTCTGTGTATAACTGATATCTAGTAACCGTCTCTGTATAACTGATATCTAGTATACGTCTCTGTATAACTGATATCTAGTAACCGTCCCTGTATAACTGATACCTAGTATACGTCTCTTTATAACTGATATCTAGTATAAGTCTCTGTATAATTGACATCTAGTATACGTCTCTGTATAACTGATATCTAGTATACGTCTTTGTATAACTGATATCTAGTGTACGTCTCTGTTTAACTGATATCTAGTACAAGTCTCTGTATAATTGACATCTAGTATACGTCTCTGTATAACTGATATCTAGTACAAGTCCCTGTATAACTGATATCTAGTGTACGTCTCTGTATAACTGATATCTAGTATACGTCTCTGTATAACTGATATCTAGTATACGTCTCTGTATAACTGATATCTAGTATACGTCTCTGTATAACTGATATCTAGTATACGTCCCTGTATAACTGATATGTAGTATACATATCGGTATATAAGTAATATCTAGTATACGTCCCTGTATAACTAATATCTAGTATACGTCCCTGTATAACTGATATCTAGTATACGTCCCTGTATAACTGATATCTAGTATACGCCTCTGTATACCTGATATCTAGTGTACGTCTCTGTATTACTGATATCTAGTATACCTCTGTGTATAACTGATATCTATTATACATACGTTTCTTTATAACTGATATCTAGTATACGTCTGTGTATATAACTGATATGGAGTATACGTCTCTGTATAACGGTATATAACTGGTATACATTCCCGATGTCGTATATATATATCTATTTTACAGCATTTGGATCCCTATGTCCTGTTTAATAATTTGTATATAACCGTATTATATTAGAACATTGTCAGTACTTGTGTTTTAGTTTTTTACCAACGATAGATATAAATATGGGATCAGACAAAGGGGAGAAATGCGTTTAAAAGCATCGACGTTTCTTAAGATCGTAGGGTCAAAGAGAGATAACTCTAGGTTTGTTGTTACAAATTGGAAGTTCTTTCCTCGCTTCCAAACTCTGCACCACGGACGATCATCTGGCAACGTTGAAGACTTCCGTTCCTCTTCTTTGGCAACTCGCGTAGATCTCGCAATTTCTCGCTTGAGCCTATTAATTATTCTCAGAGATGTGTCGCGAGAAAGGGCTGCGGTCCGCGTGTAGTGGATACTGGAGACAAGTTTAATGACAGATCTGAAAAAATAAACATGCGATAAAAAAGTCCATCTGATTAATAAAATAGATGTATATGAACTTTTCACAATCCATGGGGATCGTTATTAGTGTAAAATAAGGGTAACTAACTTGTGTGAAAATGTAAATTATATTTTTTACCTGTAAGAGATTGGGTATGAATTGGCAGTTGGCAGGGTGTGTAAATATGTCGTGAACTTCGCCTAGAATAGTAATACTAACTAGTCAGAAGTGTAAGATTACAATTAACAGTACTGAACGATCCCTTGAGGCTTTTTATCCCTACTCACACCTTCCTCCCTTTGTTCGGCTCCCATAAGATCTCCACACAGGAAAGTCATCTGCACACCTGTGATGACCCCCGCGGCTCTCCATCCCCACAGGGGTTATTTGTGTGTCCCAGTATATAATTAGCGTTGAAATGACAACTAGCAAATGGGCGAAATGAATAAAATTATCATTTGGATGCTCATATAAAAAGTTAAACATTGTGAAATCACATGTTTTTTTTAAAAAATATGTTTTTAATGTTACAGTTCACCCTATATTCAGTTAGATTTTATTTCAAATCGATATATTATATGAGAAGGGATATTATGAAAAAAAATTGAATGTAAATCATGAATAGATTTAAAATTGAACGTCTAGAAAAAAGGAGTTTAAGGACAGTTTTGCCTGTTTTTGTTTTTGTATTATGGCTTCCTCATTTTGAAATACTGATACATTCTCAGATGAATTAAGCAATTTTGCAGTTATTTCCCGAAGCTGAACCAAAGAAGACTGATATAAAACATATTATAAAATACAAATCACCAAACAGATTTAAAATTGACCGTCTAGAAAAAAATGAGTTTGAATAAAATTCTTGCCTTTTTTCTTTATACAGTAAACCACGGTAAATTTTCATATTTTAACTGCATAGTCATTATTTTATGGGGTTGAAGTGAAAAACAGCAAATAATAACAATAATAGTAATCAAAATATGTTTAAATAGATCTTCTAGGAAAAATCAAAGCATATAATATATATTTTTTTATTTTGATAACAAGATTTGCAATGCCGCCTATAGCAGCCGTAATTTTTGCATTTCGGAACTGCTCTAATTATAACGATATCATAGACCGTAGCAATGAAATTGATGGATTCCGCATAGTCCGCCCGACACGCGTGAGCTCCGGTGTAATAGAAAGAGATATATCTGGCTTTATACGTCTCTGTTCTTGCGTATAGTGCGCACCCCCTTCTTGACACCGTCGATTTTCCCTAAAAAAGTGCGCACTATACGCGAGAATTTACGGTATACCCCGTAGTCGATCTATTAACCATTATTGTCAGTATATAATGACGTCCGTTAGATAGGTCGTTGACATACTGGAAGAGCTTCTAAATCATAATCTGCTAAATACCATGATGTTTGTTATCCGGACCGGTGAAGTTTCTTTTCATGATCATTGTGTAGTTTAGATATTTGATATAGACGAAGTAGGTCAGGGTCTGTATCATCATGGTATTATCACGGGTATTAGATACATATGTAGTTATCCAAAGTTGTTTCAAGAAAAAATGAGGCAGTGTGTATGGGCTTGGAGCTCAATAGTGTTGGTAATTCCTAATACCCAGCAGATTTCTCATATTTACATTATTTGCTCTGCATTGCCTCTATATAACACTATTAAGGCCAGTTCCGTGTTATGAGACCATAACGTTGGAGTGGCTGACCGACACTTGCTGTTGGCTGTTCCATTTATAAGAAAGTTACTTTAGATTTCAAGAACAAATGTAGAATATAGATATAAATTTAATAACTTATTATCAAAACCAATGGAAAATGTAAATATAACGCGTGCTATTTATTTTGTCTGTAACCATGTTCCGTGATAGGACCACAACACAAAACAGAATGCTGTTTAATGCTTAAGTAAATTAAAATCACCAGTGATGATCCTAGTCTAGTGTATGAATGTAACTCTCCTTAACACAAATACAATGTATTTTTAGAAATTTAAATATACACATCTTTATCAAATTCAGCAAGAGTTTTAATTTCAACTTTGTACTTTTGTGAAACGTACATGTATTATCACTATTGTAATGTTATACATGTACATTATGTATAACAATGTATTAGAAGAAGGCGTTGATAATTTGAAATAACTTGTGTTCGTCTACTTTTGACAATAATTATGTTTAAACTAACTCTAGCTACTGGAAAATTGTAACTGATACCTTTTCGTTTCGGTCAAACGGAAAACACAGTTGCCGTATTTTTGTTTAAGGTTCCGTTTCAAATGGTCACATATATTATTCAAATATGTTTGAATCGTTTGGTTAGCTTATTATTTTTATCTTACTGATAAATACAAAACTGAACATTCTATATATAGGTTACACAACGAGTGGTTGTTGAATATAGTATTTATTTCACTCGAGTTAGTTAATTTTCAAAAGTTACAAAGGACGAGAGCTTTGAAAAAACCCCATTAAACTTATTAATCGTAAACAATCAGTTTCGGACCCTATTCGGTCCCGTTTCGGTCCCGTTTCGGTCGAACACAGTAATCATGTCTTTCTTTTCTGTTCCGTATCTATGTCTTTAGGGTATTGCCCAAAAGATTGAAGATAATTGTCAAGGAAGAGAGCTTAAAAACACTGGTTAAAAAGAGGATACTAAAAATGGGATTTATTAATACTAATAGGCCTGGAAAAGAGCTACTTTGAAAGGATCTAAGGAATCAGTGGAAGTTATTTGTGGTGATAATATGGGGAGCCGTTTTACAATTTATTAACAAAACTGGATATCCAAAATTCGAATTATTGATATCTATAATTCGAATTTTAGACATCCCTAAATAATTTTGGATATCCTTCATTAATTTTGGATTCCTTAATTATTTTTGAATATCCTTAATTATTTTTGATATCCAAAATTCGAATTATAAATGGATATCCATAAGTGATTTTTTGATATCCAAAAATATATGGAATTTGTGATATCCATAATTCGAATTTTGGATATCGATAAGTAATTTCTGGATATCCATAATTCAATTTATTAATAAATGATGTTTTGATATCCAAAAATCGATTTTAGGATATCCTATATTCCAAGCATTTAACGATATCCAAAATTCGAATTATGGATATCCAAAAATGATTTATGGATATCCAAAATTCGAATTATGGATATCTAGTTTTGTTAATAAAAAGTAAAACGGCGCCCCATATGATAAGGCATTCCGGTCGGTGATTGTTCAGGGAAAGAATGAGAATTGTCTAGTGTATGTTTTACATAATGGGATTTGATATGAATTAGAGTGGGAACTTCGAAAGAAACGGTTAGGTGGAATGAGTGATATTTTATTTAGAGCCATTAGATCATGTTTTATTTTAAAAAGTGAAGTAAGCCTTGCGTCTTTTCTTCTATTTGATCAAGAGCGCCACTCTAGATTGTTCAACATATATATCTCAAACGCAAGAGCTAGAGGTGTTTCTGGAGACATAAGTTAACGGGTAGCTCTACTCTGAACCATTTCGATCTTTCAGATAAATTCGTTTCAAATGGTTACATTTGCTCTTTAAATGTGTTTAATTTGCTAAAAATAACCATAAACTGTGGGTACATTCGCGCTACCGGATGAACCAGCTGAACCAGTTGAACTTGGAGCGAAAACACCAGGCACAGATTTGGACCGAGGCTGACCTCTGGAAAATCTGGCACGTGTGGTTTGAGGGGTCCAGATGAACCTGGCCGAAACTAAATTGTTAAATATTGCTAGTTTTCGTTATTTATTTCTTAAACAATGTCAAACCGGGTGAAAATGTAAAGATACATAATATAATTATGTGCACGCGTGAAATAACGTCATTTTATTCTGGATATATTATTAATTCCTGCTCCGAAACTATGGATTTTTAGCTCTGCCTTTGGTTCGGTCCAAGTGCGTTCGTTTATCGTGGTTAATTTCTGGGCTTCCTGTGCTGGTTCAACCTGTAGCGCGAATGTACCCTGTTTTGACCTCGATTCGGTTCCGGTGCGGTCCGTTTCGTTAATTCGTCGGTCCGTTTCGGTGATTTGTCGCACCTGTAAATAAAGGGAGGTAATCATAATCACTACTTATTACATTGTGTTGTATTTCTAATTGAAACAACAACAACTAATTACGCCGTTTTAAATTATATTTAAATATTCCATGTTAAGTTCTTTGTGTGATTTGAGTAAAATTTAGGCAGGTTTGATAGTATCTGAGTACATTTTGGGTAAGATTGGTCATAGATTTGTCATGCCGCTCATTAGTATTACCATCTTACAAGAAAAGTGTATCCTGTCGAATGCTGATCAAGCTGTAAGCAAAATGGAACTTAGCTGCGATGCAACATCCTCTACTTAACTCTGGGAGTGACGCTTTCTTCATCCTAGGGTATGTTACAAGAAAGCTGGCGCTTTTAAGGCAACCTAAATTCAATGATCAAAGCACAATCTTATTATTATCAGTTACTGTGGTTGAGCGCGCGGGAGTGGGGTAGCAGATGTACACTATAAGCGTTACTTAATTAGTGTGTAAGCAACCCCCCTCTCCTGTACGCGTTCAACCACACGGACACACAAAAAGGGGGAGAATTTCAGGGATTTCATGGGATCAGCAAAAATATATTTTCCTTATAAAGTAATACAATTTTGAATTTTAATGAGATTTTCAGGAAAAATATGGGTAAAAATCCCCAAATCTCACCCAAAGTGATCATGATCCTTGAATTAGTGTATGTGTAACCCTCTTTATCAAGACACATATAACACAAGTCACATCCCATAAACAGAATACATTATACAGAATAATTAGCACAGCTTATAGTCTGTCAAGTGTAGTATGGTAACTTTTAAACCATTAAAGAGGTGATTTTGTTCACCAAAACAAATCTAGCCTTTCCACTGGTGTTCACACAGGCGACCCACCACTTCTTTGGTAATTGTAATATGTACCGGGGCCTATATATACCTTATAAGTGATTTATAATTTAACCCAATTAAGATAAATTGACAATTTGATTATGATGTTTGCCTATAGACTATCACTCACTGTGGCATTTTCTTTCTTAATACATGACAATTCAGATTTTTTTTTCAAATAAAATAAGTTACCCTGTTAATAATCTTAACTCACCCCCCTGAAATTCCATAATGAACTTTTCCAATCTTTGAACTGAAAAAGTTCAAATTAAATTTATCATCAGGTTTGAATGAGTAACTTAATACTGAAGTGTAGGTCATCCACTACAAATGCTTGAAATCTAGAATGTTCAACAGTCTTTTTTTTTTTAAGTGGCCTAGCTAGGCTATAATTAGAGCTGGGTACCACAAAATCAAAAGTACCATGGTATACCTCGGTATTTAGGCAAATACTGTGGTACATTATACCACGATATACCACCTTGATTTAATGTTTTAGCTAGCTAAAGGTCTTGTTTTTGTTCTGAAGCCATGCAATCAACAAGAGGCCTGTCGTAAGTTTCTCATTGTGTTATCCTCTAATATTGTTTGAGTGAAGCTATGTCTGTCCTAGCTATATATAGTTGATCAGCAAACTTATAGGAAATTTTAATTAGATCATATTGGAATTCCAATTGATCTATGTAACAAATAGGTCATAGATAAGGTAAATGAAAGTCCCCAAAAAACTGGTACAGCACTAATGTACCGTCACATTTTTATACCACGGTATACCGGTATACCGGTAAAACTGCCCAGCCCTAGCTATAATAGCAAAAAAGGTATTGCCATAGGCTATCTGTGTATACTTGTAGTTTGGTTATCATGTTTGTGATGTCTAACTGATAAATATGATTATATATCTGTCACCAAAATTATATTCATATCAACTGTATACTACATCTGGTAACTAGTTCAATGCTTATATTTACATTACGGATATTTTCAAAATATTCTTGTATCTATTTCTTCGGGATATAGTCATTAAATATTTTAACTTTTTCCGTGTGTGTTTCTTTACTTGAAGAGCCTGATTAACATATTCCAATATTGCGCCAGACATGACATCATTATAGCCTGATTTAAATCATTGTCATCTAAGAGATTGATTCAAAGCCATTATACATGTTGTCTGAGGCGGAGTGCAAAGCTTTGATATTATGTAGTCCAACATGGCGTCAGAAATGTGATGCGGATTGCAAATTGTAGTATACAGTGTGATATACTGCAATTCGGTTTAGTAATGATATTTAGGCTAAGGCAACACAGAATGTAAATATTGAATGATGAAGTTTTTATGTAACAATTTTATTTTTCTTGTTTCTAGATTTATTGAAGAAAGATGCATGTTTAAGCAAGAAACCGTACATGTAAACACCCCACCGTTGTGGTCTGGCATTTGTAAGAGGTTGAACTCAATTACGCTATGGAGATAGATGTAAAACAACGCTCCGATGAATGGTTCATAGAGAGAAAGAAAGTCGTTCTAACAGCATCCAAATTTGGGGAAGCCCTGGGGGTGGGCAGAGGAAGGCCATACGACTTCCTCTGTTTTCTCATTAATTCTGAGTCAGAGGAGAATGAAAGTGACGAGGGAACCCAACAAGAGGCTAACAAACAGCACGGAATAGACACAGAGACTGCTATATTTGAAGCGTACCAGCTGTTAATGGGAAGTAATGAATCTCATCAGGTTCGAGAGTCGGGTTTCTGGGTTCCACGGGAGAATGACATGTTCAAGGGACTGTTAGGCGCTACCCCTGATGCAGCCGTCACTAACAAAACAGGAAAAGTCATTGGTGTGTGCGAGTTCAAAGCTCCTATGCATAACTTGTTTGGCTATGGTGAAAACTGGGGGAGAATTCCTAGATATTACATGGCCCAGATTCAAGGACAGATGTACTTAGCGGGAGTACCTTGGTGTGACTTCATGGCAGTCTGTACCAAGACCAGAGAGATTCTCCTCAAACGTGTGTACTTCCAGCCGTCCTATTGGTCCCATGTCTCCTCGTGTCTCCGCACGTTCTGCCATATACTCCAGGTATAGTTAAAGCTACAACATGTTCTTAAGCTATGTGTTTGAATACATCACAGAAATTAAGGGGAAAATCTAAGACTTACATATACTATAACCGATGGTTTTCTCCTTAATTTCTGTAATGTTTTCCAACACATTCCAAAGGCAGATTGAACTAGGCCTGATGCTAGTTTCATCAATGATTATTAAATTAAGGAAATAAAACATTACAGAAATGACGAAAATTTCCTAAATTTTAAGATAATTTAAAAAACATTGGTATCAAATTTAAGTTTGAATACTAAGAAGAAAAAAAACCATTGCTTCACATAGTTATACAGTGGCACCTCTTTACCTCAAACCTGGCAGAACTGTAAAATTATTTCTAAATTATGAAAGAATTTTAATCAATCAAGTTTGATTGTTTTGTATGAAGTTTGGCCAGAACTAACAGAATACATTGACTTACAGGATTTTCGAATTTGTGATAACAAAATTTGACTAAAGGCTTTCCCATAATTAATCATGTGGGGGAGGTGGGAGGAAACTGTATAAATACATCATGGGTGGCGGGGTGGAAGCCAGATCTAAATACTATTCTGTTGTATTATATCTCTTTTCTGTCATATCTCGCCATGTTGGATAGAGTTTGCCCATGTAAGAAAGCTATGTAAGAAAAATCTATCTTACATAGCATTTCACGCGACGTGACGTCACAATGGCTCAACAATGACGTGATGTCACGAATACGGTAAACTCTGATGCCGGAAAGAGAAAACGACGGCACGATAAAATTAAAACCTTTCACAAAATTTTAACCATAAACACCAGGAAGAAGAGATTACAAAATGTGGTAAAACCCTCGGCAAGCCTCGGGTTTCACCACATTTTGTGACCCCTCGGGTGGAATATCCCTATCCTACATACACGCATATGAAAGAGTCTTATAATATTTGATGCGTGGTGGCATTGGGTCTCAGAAAAATTGACTCCCAACCCTCCCACATTTCTCAACAAAATGAACTAAAATGCTAGCCTATCATGTGAATAAATGATCTAGTAAAGAAGCTCTGATAATGAATTACTAACTTACACATTTCAGGAGGCAAGACAGAGGAAGAAGCTGAACAAGCCAGTGTTTGATTTTGAGGCTGCAAGGAAGCTTCAGACTATACCATTCCAAACCAAACTATTTCCGAGTGAGGGGCAGATTCGTGTCGTGAACTTGTTACGACGCAATAACAAAGGAGAATTTGGTGTGGCAGCTAACCCCAATGGTTGGTTTACTTACAGCTTTCTGATGGGTGTCCCGTTCAATGTCCCGCCCGTACTGAAACGCTACAGCGAGTCTCTCATCGAGATGATAGACAAAGACATACAAGTGAAGAAAGCGAGACCATCAGAGGATAAAGTGGATGAATAAGCTATCACTTGTGATCTTATTACCTTTTTGTCAAGAAGAGCTACCGCTATTTCATCAGTACTAACTACCTTGTATATAATATGACAGCCAAAATGAACAAAGGGAGATAATCATATGATATACATGTATGTGTAAAACTAGTATAAAAATTATATTCAGTGGCATTGGGATATCGGTTTAAAGTTTGATTTTCTTTCTTAATAATATTTTACTGGAAAGAGGTTGAATACCTTAATGGTTAATTACATAATTAAGGCAATTTATAAAGAAGCTGATACTACACAAATTGATAATCTTGAGTTGGGAGAATACACGCTAGTTTAAATTCTGTTGTTTTAAGAAAACCCTACATTTTTTTAACTCATGACATGGACATGATACAGAATTCTTTAATCTGGTTTTTATAGCTGTGGTTTTAACATTTAACATTTTAACAATAGGTATAACAATGAAATATGTATGATAGAAATTTTACCAAAGTGATAGTTGTAACGAAGAAGTTCATGATGGAACTTTTTTGTTATATTACGTGTTTTGCCCTGAACGTGTACCCTGGGGTCACCGTTCGACCATGAAATCATCCAAGGATTACAACATATAACAGACTACTTTTAACAGTTACTTTTCATTTCCCTTTTAGATCTAGAAGACCTGTTTTTGAAGTGTGACAACTTGTCTTTTATTCCTTATACACTCCATAATCTCATATAATTTGTTTTAAATACTATGCAATGACTGTCTGGATTGTCTGTCTGTTTTACAAATGAAATGTTTTATCGGAACATCAAGAGACTCGCTGCTGGGTGTATCGAACAAATGATGTCATTATAACCAGCAGCTGTTTCTTGATTTTTATTTGTCACTCTGGTATGAGTTCTGTGTCATTAAAATATTAATACTCACGGTTTAATGTTGTTTAATTTTCATTTTCTGATGCAGCATTTAATTAAAATTCAAAAGAAAATTTCTGGAGTAGTTTTACAATCACATTTACTGGTATACAAGTGATCTGTGGAGGTATAATACAAACGTATGTACCTTCCTTTTGGTGTCCATACTCAAAGCAATACACCCAGGGCCCAGTTGTTCAAAGTGCGATGCGCTTAATAACTACAATGTATTTAACAACATTTTTCAAACTTGAATAATTCTGTCAATATACAAGTTACAATCTTAAAATTGACAATAATAGGTATTTGATATCTGAAAAATTGTAATTAAATTTCTGGTTTCATTTTAAAGTTACAGGATAATCAAAAATTGCACTAATCACTGTTTAACCCATAGTGATGCTACCAGGAAAATCTGAGCGATACACAGTGCTCGGTTTCAGAGAAGAAGACACTTTCAATATAGCCAAATTGACCCCTTTTGGCCTCCGGGGGTCAGCCCTACCATTTTTACAATTTTGAGTCCCTGCACCATAGTGATGCTACCAGGAAAATATGAGCATCATCTTGAGAACAACTGCATGGGCCCAGCTGATCAACTGACAAATCTACATCAGGGCTCAGTGATTCAAAAGATTATTACCAGCAACTCAATCATTTATAAGCGGATTACTTACTTCTTGAAAATGAAACCAATGCATCAGATACAACTTTCAAGATATAAATATTAATAAGGGAAAATATTGAAAATTGGCAGATTGTACATGTACCTTTATGTATATGTTGGACAGAAATATTTCCGGTTAAAAATGTCATTAAAAAGTAATTATGCTAACCAACTTAATAAACAACTTGGACCAGATGATGGCTGTTTTATCCTGTTGTATCTTTCTTATTATCAAACTCTCAATAATATTACATATCGCATTACAACGTATGTGGTTTATTTACTGTCTTCATTGTCTTCATTATCCTCACATTATATGACTTTGACAGAAAGGGTCCATACATTTAGTTAGTATAGACCCTCTTTGGAGGGTCTAGCTCTCGTAAATTTAACGAACGTCTTTTTTGACAATTTCGGTAGTCATCTTTGAAAGCTTGTTATCATAAATAAGAAAAAAAAATGCAGCATCTAGATTCTTTATTTTGATAAAAAATATCAACAAAGTATAAGAAATTAAACAAAATGAGGCTTTTCCTTAATGTTTTTAACCCCCTTAGGGCCATTCCATAATTACTCATCTGGGGGAGGTGGGAGGCACCTGTATTAATAAATCATGGGTGATAGGGTTAAAACCAGTACATACCATTCCTTATATTAAATGTCTTTTAATACTTGATTCATGGTGTGGGGTCTCTAAAAAGTGCCTCACGCCCCTCCCATATGGTCAATTCTGGAATAGCTCTTACCCCTTCTCATGGCAATAAAAACATATCTGATTCAATGATGTTTGTAATTACAACTTGAATGTGTGGTAAAAGGAAATCGAAGTAGAATTCATTAAAACGGAATTATATACTACGAACACTACTTTTTTTCATTGTACAAACAGAGCACCTGATCATCGATGGGGAAAATTTCACAAAAACAGTCCTAGCTAGCTTATAGCCGGACCTTCAAAGGAAGATGTTTGACCCTAGCCTCTTCACTCCTTTTACCCCTGTGAACTTGAAAATGCGGCAAATTAATTCATCATAATTAACAGCCAATTCAAAAATTACAATTCTTATAATTATGTTTCTATAGGCTACTAAGGCTCCACAAACAATACATTAAGGTGCAAGCATTTGTGACTCCATGTTAAATAACGGTCGAGGTGAAACTTTCCATCACACTTGTGTAATAATATCTTGTTTGCTGTAAAAGTTGATGTTTTTGTGTGTGGATTTTTTTCTCTTTGTCAACCTCTAAACTGTTTGTGGTGTGTAAATAACTGCGTTGTCAATCGAGCTGTTTTGTTCTGTGTACCTATAATACTATTCGATACTCTAGAGATTGAGTAGTGCTAATATGTTTGTGTGTTAATTCATTCGCGGAGATGTAATGCAAGAAAATACAACGACTGTAATGCAAGCGAAATAATAAAAATTTTCCAGTCACGAAAATTCCACTTTTAGGGTATTAGCTATTGAGATAATGTTTTAATATTTCATAAATTTGATATGTTACCCTAAAAGAGGAAAAGCTATATCCTGGCCCTCTTCCCAACTGAATGACAATTAATGTTTCGGAAAAACGTACTGTGTAATTATGTTTGTCTTCCATAAGAACTCTTGAAATCGGGCAATAACTAAATTCTGACCAATCAGTAGCCTCGATAATGTTACTATAGTAACAATTCTGAAAATAGACATGATGTGTCAAGGCCTCTTAGTTATTCCAAATTATTAACGTAATTAAACAAAACGATGCCAAACAGATGATATGGATAATGTGCCCTGGCACCTTCTAGCTCATCTGATATGCAAGCTCACAGGTAACTGAAGAGGCCCATTGGGCCTAACAAGTCATCTGACTATGAAGACCTACGATGAAAACAATTCTGAAGCAGCTAATGTAACAAAAACAACTCTGTTCAATTCATTTTGCCACATTCATCCAATTTTCAGCTCAATAGCACCATTGGAACGAGAGAAGAGGTTTAAAATGTGTTTTTCAAGCTGGCGGCAGCAGGGACCATTATTTTGGACAAATCTAAAAAAACCAAGAACACTTGGTTTGGCCTATCTCAGAATCCTTCCTGTCAAGTATTGACTGAAGTCCAAGGGGTAAAACTTGAAAAGACTTTTAAAATGAGCGTTGTTTACAAATCAAATGGATCTGCAACCATGTCTCAAAATGGTCGCCATAGCTACCATGATAATGAATTTCAGATGGGCCCAATATATAAGAACACTTTGTTGGATGACATCCCTGAACATTTCCGTCAAGTTTACAATAAATCACCTTATTAGTCTAAAATTACAGAAAAAAAATGTACCGGTATGAATGGGTTTTTTTTTAAGATAGCAACTGTAGCAGCCATGTTGGATTTCTTACAAGACATGAAAAAAACAGTTTGGTCAAGACTACTTCAGGCTTTCATGATCAAGCTTCAACCAAAGCCAACTGGTAAAACTTCAACTTAAATAACAGTTTATGACACGCAGCGACAGACAAAGCATGTTGGCTAAAGCCGAAGGTCATCCTGCCCAAAGGTAAGATGACCTAAGAATTACAGGTGGTCAGGGCTACCCCCAATAATGTTGGAGGTTTTACACGACAACATGTTTTTGACAGGTATCATATTATCTCTACTTGCCCTTTAATAGCTGATTTTCCCGATGCTGATGACCAAGTTCAAATTTTGAAAAAAGTATAGCGTGTCACATTTAAATAATCTACAAAGCCCAAATATATGGGATCTTTATCACATAAACTATGAGTAAACACTGAACTGTCAACCACTTAAGCACTGGGTATAGGTTTTTCAAGCCAATTTCAAAGCGTGTAGATTTTGGGCACAATCTACATCAAAGAATGAAGTGTTTTAGAACGAAGAGGTCTCGGTCAACAAAATCATATCTGATAGGGGAAAAAGATGACCAGTGACTTGATTATGTTATCGGAGTAGATAGGATCATTCCTGGCAACTGGTGAAGTTTGAAATGCTTACTGTTGTTGGAAAGCATTTTAAGGTTTTGAGGATGCCAAAAAACAAAAAAGGTCAATGTAATGGCTTTTTTCTTTAAAATCCATGGTGACGATAATAGATCTCGAACTTGCCTTAAAATAAATAAAACAGTTAATCAGGAACATCTCAGGATTATTCATGATAAGTTTCAAATCAATCCCTCGTGATTTTGATGTTAAGAAACTGCAACCTGGCTGCCATATTGCATTTCCAATGAGGGCAAAAAATTAAAACTTCTCCATCTCCTTCCAGCTGCTGTCCATAAAATTCCCACCAATTTTCAGCTCAAGTAACTAGCATACTAACCTATCATCAAAGTTTTGGGACCTTTTTTTGCCATTTTGGAATGTTTACCTGAGTTTTCCTTATAAAGGAAAGACAAAATACAAATTAGATTGCTGCAAGCATTCTGTAGTCTAGCTCTTATAAGTTAATGACAAAAAATCTAAATTGAAACAAGGGAACAACTTTACTGTTGCGTCTATTCTATCGGACAAAAGAGAAATAATCTGAACGTTATGCCATTAGCAGAAGTGAGAAATGCTAGATGTGAATTCTTGTGCTGTACCACAAGATGTTTTATGACAAAAGTTCATTTGAAATTGGTAAATGAACATCAAACTAGTCCATAAAATCTGATCGACTGGACAGAAATTATCAACCTACAAGCTGCCATGAAATTAATTTAACACAGATCAAGGTGATTTTCTAGAATAGCCTGAATTATCTCATAACATTATTTTGTTACTACATGTTATTGCAAAGTTTCATACAAATCAACCCATAAATTTCAAGAAACTTGCAGGAACCAAATGGAGAGATACTATGGGACTAATCCTGAATTCCTCTCACAGTTGTACCAGATGGGATACAAATCAATTATTTACCAAATTAAGTCCACGATACTGTTGACATCTGGTTACAGTAATCTGATAGGAACCTTTAGAAGGTTTCAGGAAAGCATGATTTGTACACGTATTGAACTTAAAATTCTTACGATGATCACATAATCAAAATCAATTCATAACATCTGAACATTTACTATCGGTATGGACATGAACGTGTATATGTGACTAGATGTAGTTTAGTACCAAGTCACCACCGCAACAACAATCAATCTATCGTCTCACACTCACCAAGTTCAATATCGATCACATCAGAATCGTTTAATGAAAAGTCGTTATCGTCCATGTTTTTTGCCTCGACTTGTTTTTGTTTTGCTGCCTCGATTTCCAGAGCAATGTCCTGTGGGCCGATATCTTCCGCACTGTCGTCATCACAATCCTCGACTTCTGGCTTGTTCTCGTTACCCATCTCCACTTCCTCTGTCCGACTTCCTTTGGAATTCTGGGATGTGTATTTTGACTGTGGTAACATTTTCCTTAATTGGTTTTGTCTGCAATACAATTGATATAAGAAATAATAGTTCACACATGAAATTCAATGTTTTTACTTTTAAATTTGCAAATCATACACTTGAGACAATAAATCTATTTGCAAATTGACTAGCTGATCCCTTAAAAAGCATATTAGCACACATTTAATCATCCTTGATATCCTGGGATTACACTCACCTACATGTTTGCTACATCCCTGGAGTATGTCATGGCAGCTACTGAAGGAACACTCAGGGGGGGGTTCCTGACTAATCGCTAGACTTATGCCTGTCTTTTAAAGATTACAAAGGAGCTACAACCAACTTCAAGCCTGTAAGTTTTTACTGATATGTGACCATGAATCAAAGGGTCAAACCAGTCCTCTTGCCTCATCAACAAGGTGGCATACACAAAGCCTTCAGTTTTTCCATGACATATTCCAAGGATGTAAAGAGTGTACCAATATGTACATTGTCAGCATAACCCCTAGATATCAAGGATATTTAACATGCTATAACTATAAAAACCAATTCTTATTTTGCACTTATTCAGCACCTAAAGGCCCAATACACGTAACTTCAGGAAATTTTTCGGGATTCTGAAAAATTACGAAAAAAAAAATCCAGTTGATAACCATGCAAAAATCAGCCTAAAACAAAGTAAACCTGAGCGGTAACTAACAAGAAACTCTTGACAAAAAAATCCAAAGAATTGAAAATAATTCAGGTGGGGCCCACTTCAACAACAAGCTGAACGAAGGTAGAAGACAGTTCAAAGTGGACGCGTGTTTACAAATAGCGTGTTTCAACTGCTGCTGTATCGGTAACCGTGTAAGAATTCATCTTCAATATTGCTGATATCAGTTAATCTTAACTAAATCCATAAATATAATAAGTTATTAGGCTTGATTTTCGCTTCAAGTTTTGCTGAAAGTTACATATATTGGGCCTTTAATACCGGTACAGCCTTATCATATACAAGTTTTAAAAATAATTTCTCTGAAAAATTTTTTCTAATGGAATTTCATCAAGACAAAGGATGGTACATATTTGTAGCTTCTTCGTGTTGCAAAACCCTATCGTGCTTGACTACCTGAATGAAATAAAGTACAAAATAATTTAGGCAAATAACTAAGTTTTCTCTTGGACAGAGATTGCTGGTATACATATGAGCATTTTAAAAGCCACAGCAACCTGGATTACGAATATTAAATTTTCGTGACATTAAAGCTTTAACAGTGGATCTTGATGTCTGTTAGGATAAAAGTTGTCTATTTGTATTAACAATCTGAAAAAATATGTTTATAAAGAGAACAGAAATAATCAGCCGTGAGAAAAAACCAAACTGTTTTAGCATTACTTTGTTTAAAGCTGACAGTACATGGTGTAAAGTAAAATGATTTTAAATGGTATAGATTTAATTGAGGTAAACAAAACAAGAAATCCCTGAGAGATTTTGGCACCCACCAATGTTGGATCCTCTTAAAAAGTTGATAATACACAATTTGGGACCAAGGGGAACCTGCATATGAAATTTGAGAAGGACCAATCCAGCACTTTTCAATAAAAAGCGATCACAAACTGTTAATGCAAAATCCAAGATGGCCACCTGTCGGCCATATCTCTGTTCAAATCGGCTTAAAAAGTTGACAATACACAACTGGGGACCAAGGGGAACCCGCACATGATATTTGAGAAGGACCAATCCAGTACTTTTCAAGAAATAGCAATCATAAGAATTGTTTAAAGATGGATGGACCACGGACGCAGGGTGATTTGAATAGCTTGAATAAATTTTAAGTCCTGAAATATTGGCATCTCCTAATTATAACCGGTCAGCCAGAAGACATTAGAATAAAAAAAAAATTCAATGGAAAATCTTTTACCTTGAGATGTTGGCTATAACCTGAACATCTGAGTTTTCAGAACAAAATATTTTTGTCTGTTTTGACATTTCTCTTACAGTTTTCATTACACTTATTAATCAGTGATACACCTGTATTTCCATGAGCATGTAAAGATACCGACTATTTAGAGTGTTTGTTTTGGGATAAGTCATAAATCACCTTTTCCTTCTAGCTTTTTTTTTCTTCCTCTGTTCTGTCTTATATTTCATTTCCTCCTCTGCGAATATTTCCTTTGTCTGCTCTGAGGTAACATCGCTACACTTCTTCAACAGCTGTATATAAACACCACCTGGAGTCCGCCGCCGGCCACCGTCCTATTAACAAAATGGAACATAGGAATAAACACACTCAAAAAATGGTTTTAACATTCCCTAATTACTTTCATATCATTTCTATATCATAATCTACATTTTTTGTGATGCTCAGAGCTGAGTACCACAAAACAACCACATCAGATTGGGCCTGAATTGTTCACCTGCTATTAATCACAAACCTTTAACTACAAGACAGATACATTTTTGTACAGGTAAAATATCAGCACCTGAGATCAAAGAATCCATTGGAAATTTTTTTTTAACATATCATAACAGTGACATTGAAACAAACCTGTTAGACTTTATACTACTGAATATTAATACTACTGGCCTAATATCAGTACCTATCATTAGGGCATTTTGGTTATTTAGAAAGTGTTTGAAGATTTTTAGTAAACCCTGTGAATTTGAATGTGGTCCATTCATTTGAACAAACTTGGTGGTCCTTTATCCCAGCATATCTTACTGACTCAATATCAGTACTCTTGGCCTTTTGTATATGGAGAAGAAGTTGTTGGAAGTAAAATTTTGACACTAGACAAACGACGGATGCCCCACCATGGCATACAATGTAATTAAGCTCACTTGCTATTTGGGTAGGCGAGCTTAACATAAAGGGTACCATATATGGTAACCATTGTTTTGGCAAATACTTCAGCACAGAATTCCAAAGTAATTGAGTCAAGGTCTCTGGCTATTTGTTTTGTTCTGATACCAATCATCAAGGCGTCTGTCATCAGTTTCTTGTGTTGTCTTCTAATATTATTTGTGTGAAGCTACGTATGTCCTAGTTGATCAGCAAAAGTGAATGAAATTATAATTGAACCATATTAGAATTCCAATTAATCTTTGTATTAACAAGTAGTTCTGTGATAATTTAAATAAATTTATAAAAGTTCCCCCAAAAAAAGTACAAGACTTATGCACCATGATGCGTACCATCACAACTTTATACTACTGACAATGGTATAAAGAGCTTCAAGGGAGCTTGGCAGCATATATACAGTGGCACTGTATACCACCCAGCTCCATACAGTGGCACTGTATACCACCAAGCTCAATACAGTGGCACTGTATACCGCCCAGCTCCATACAGTGGCACTGTATACCACCCAGCTCCATACAGTGGCACTGTATACCACCAAGCTCAATACAGTGGCATTGTTTACCACCCAGATCCATACAGTGGCACTGTATACCACCCAGCTCCATACAGTGGCACTGTATACCACCAAGCTCTATACAGTGGCATTGTTTACCACCCAGCTCCATACAGTGGCACTGTATATGCCCAGCTCCATACAGTGGCATTGTATACCACCCAACTCCATACAGTGGCACTGTATACCACCCAGCTCCATACAGTGGCACTGTATACCGCCCAGCTCCATACAGTGGCACTGTATACCGCCCAACTCCATACAGTGGCACTGTATACCGCCCGACTCCATACAGTGGCACTGTATACCGCCCAACTCCATACAGTGGCACTGTATACCGCCCAACTCCATACAGTGGCACTGTATACCGCCACGCTCCAGTGACGCTCTTTTATTCTAGTAAAATTGAGATTCATGATATATGTTTCAGCAAAGATAAAAAGATAAAATCGTAAGATCATACGTAAGTCAGCAGTCCTCCAGCAGACTCCACATCCTCCGTCTGGTGGGCGATCTTCAGGGCCAGACTTCGCCCAATTACACTGACGATCCTCCCTGTAATGTTACACACACAATTACACTGACGATCCTACCTGTAATGTTACACACACAATTACACTGACGATCCTACCTGTAATTTTACACACACCATTACACTGACGATCCTCCCTGTAATGTTACACACACAATTACACTGACGATCCTCCCTGTAATGTTACACACACAATTACACTCACGATCCTCCCTGTAATGTTACACACACAATGCACATACATGTAATTAATTCATTTCAGGAAATACAATTGATCAGTGAACAAGTGAAAGAGGAATCTGACTGCTGAGAAATTTCATAACTTGGAGGTATTCCATATCCAAGCAAATGTCTTCATTTTTAGTTTGGGTTTCTTCCCTTGGTAAGATATTCATTAACACTATTTACAATTTCTGGATACCATTGAACCAAGCTACCAACTTTGGTAAATATGGAACCACCAAGTGAAATAATCTGAGAACTGTTTATCTACAGATAGTCCTAGTTACACGTAAACCTAGGTAGGTACAAAAATATTTTAGAACTTGTGAAGAGCTAGAGAAGGGCGAGTGCATTTTTAGAACTAAAATTCGAAAATAAAAAAAAAACTCTTGTTCGTCGTAAGTTCCAGGATGAATATTTAACCGACATGAAATTGTACTATAGGAGCAGGTAAGTATTTACAATCTTTTGTCTCCATATTCAGTGATTTTGTTTGCCCGGTTTTACAGCCGATACAAGGCTGTTTCCCCCAGTCAATATTTGTGTTATTTTCCCAAAATGAAGCAAAATTCAAGAATTCTAATGATATTATGGTAACAAATATTCATTGTCAAAATCCAAGATGGCCGTCTGGCTGTAACTAAACTAGATCCAAAACAAACTTTAATATTTCACCTTGGCCTGTTCAATAAAAGAACATAGATACACAAGTATATCCTCACCAAACAAGTCTGTGTTGGGTTCCTGTAACATGTCCACGATAGACTTGATCACCTTTTCCTCCGGATCTCTCTCCGTCACCTCGTCAATCCTGTCAATGTTTGGGTCTATGTGACCAAGCCTTTCCTTCATAGAGTTGTGCTGTTTTTCCCCTAGCCTATCAGTAACACTATGGCGCTCCTTTCTACCAATACGATCTTTTACATGTCTTTTTCGCTTCCTGTTTTCTGGCTTTTTGGTGTCACCATCATATAATTCTTCAATGGAATCGATAACATTTTCAAATGGGTCATTGCTTTCTCTAGATACAACTGGCCGTTGTTCAGCAATACATTGCCTATCGTCTTCATAAGCTTTAGTGTAATCGTAAGATTCTACGTCCCTTTCCTCATCACACTCCTCGTTTTTATCAACATTTGCGCCCTTTTTAAACGACTGGGTAATGGTTTGTTCGGTAATGACTGCTCCCCAAATGTTGTTTACTCTCCGTTTCTTCTGAGGGCTGTCCATTTGATCCTCATCCGTGTCAACAGAAGGTGGCTTCATTCCACGAGGAGGGGAGGTAATTTCGTGAGCTAGGTCCATACTCTGAACCCGAGGCTTAGAGAAGTACTTGGCCTTTTTGCATTGCCACAGATCAGTGTCTTCATCACTGGTATCTGACGAGTCATCCTCACTGTCTCCCGGTGGCTGAGAATGTCTGCTGCGGTAGGTATGGTTACTATATGTTGTTGTTGACTGTCTTACACTGAAGGAAGGTGGAACATCACCACCTTCATGTGGATAATTCATGGGGACTCCATCTGGCTTTTTATCATCTGAGACAGCTAAAGGAACCTTAAAAAAAATCCATGTCATGAATGATTAAGTAATTTCAAAAATAACTTTTTACAAATAGAGCATTTACATATCATTATTATTATGGATTATACTTTTTAACTATAAAATAGTTTAAACTACTGAGTACATATTATCAAGCTGTTATGAAACTAGAGAAAATTCAAATCTTGTATACTACTCAGTAACAACTCAACTGTTGATGTCATTATCAGGGCGGGTAAAACCGCAAATTGGCGTGTTACATTTTATATGCCAATCGGCGTATTATATGCCGAATGGGGTATGAATTTGTTCTTAAAAATAGCTCAAATCACTTTAAATTCATCTTTTTCATTTTTTCTGTCCCTGTCGCAATAATTTCTGACAAAATAAATAATATTTTGCTGAAAGATGTTTATTGGAATCGTTTGCTACTTAGAAACGTTATGTAACAATCGCTGACGTTGTAACTCTACCATCGTAACCTAGGCCATACTGTATATATATATATATATAGACTGGAAGTCTTAATTGCATCTGTTTTGGGTACTTTCCAGCACGCAAATCAAATCAATTTTTTTATTTCCATAATGTTTCATTACTAAATAAATGTGACTTGTATAGAAACACTGATGTTTAAAGTGATTTTGGCTATTTTTAGTAACAAATCATACCCCTACTGTAAAGATAATTTTTGATGGAGGGCGAATTGCCAAAGAAGAAATCTATATCCCAATCGGTGTATTAAACCACAAATTGGCGCATAATACGCCAATCGGCATTTAATTTAAATGCTTTTTCAGTCATGCGGTATAACCCGGGGACTCTTTCACGCTAGTTAAGCAACGGTGAGCGTGGTCAGTAGTTGGATGGGTGACCCATTTCAGTAACAATATTGAAATAAAAACACATAAAGTCCTTTTAAACTCTTTAAGTTGGAGTAAAAAAGGCGTCATTATTTGCACATAATCAAATAAACAATACAACAAGGTGCATTTGTGTACAAACAATATAAATTATGTCATCTAACTTATTTAAAAAGTGGCAAAATGTATTGACTCCATTGCTTATAATGGTGAAGAGTGGAACAACAAAATGTATAAATAGAATGTCAGTTTACCTGTGGCATGTGCACTGCATACCCCAAATGGCTAAGAACTGAAGTCAATGGAGAACCAAGTCAGTGATACTGTTTGTCAATTTTAGAAAAAAAAATTGACAATATAATTCATATTTTTTGTTGCATAAATATTAATGCATTTGTTGCATTACTTATCAGACTATGTGGAAAGGGTGACGCTCTTTTTTGTTCGAAGAGTTTAAAAGGACTTCATGCGTTTTTATTTCACTTTGTTACCCATATATGAGTAACAGATTTTTTACTGAAATGGGTAGGACTATTACGTACGTATACCCATTCGTACTATTTTGTGCGACAAAAAAATTGTTTTGGCGAAACAACCCACAACCTTTATGATATTGCGCAGTCCCCGCCTGCCAGATAAACCTCGCCGTCTATAACCTTTAACATTTTGGAGCTGTCTCAGAGTTAGAACAGTTCTCATTGCCTTTTACTGCAAGACGTCTGTTGCTGTGATAGTGGAAAGACCCCCTTGGCGAATCGGGAGATTTCGTCAAATATACGTATATAGTCATTGCACATTGCGTCATGGAGTATAGAAAGAATGTAAGTGTAAATTTGCATTGAAAAAATATGCATGTAAAATGCAGTTGCTAATGACAGGATGGTATCTTTAAGACACAACAAACCTCTTCGTCCGAGTCAGGTAATTCGCCTTCTTCTAAATCCGCCATCTTTTGTGAAAGTCACAAATTTACCTCCACATTGAAGAGTCGCAGGCCAAGGGAGCAGTCATTTACATCAACATCAATAAATTACTCTGATGCGTTCAATATTTTGAACATTCTAACACGATTCGTTTGTAATGAGTGTTTTGATTGGATATTGACCATGTTCTAATATGCGATAGAACCATGATCAATCATGATCAATCGTATCAAGCTCCTCCCATCGAGCTTAAGCCACGCCCGTTTCTACTAAAAACAAAATGGCGTCGTGACGGGGATCGTCTATCGATGAACATTCCACTGCATGATAGGCGTACGTCAAGTAAGCATCAGAGCAAAGAGGACTGATTGAATGTATTAGCTGAATAAATTAAGAATAAAACGTTATCATATCATGTTCTTACCTCCATTTATTCATGAAACGTGAATTCCATCCATGTGTATGCACCTCTATGAATCAAAACAAACATTTCACTGTGACGGTGTCGTGTGCATCTGCACAAACTTTTAACAGATCTTGAAAATAACACACGATTTTGTCGATACGAACATATTTGCATGCATACTGACATGGAATTGTAGCCATTTTGTCAATGTTAATCCAACTATGTCGTATACATACGTTCACGAAAATACTAGGCCTAAATCCAAATATTCCGCCTCGTCAACATCCAGACCAAGCGCTCGCCAGTACATGTATGGGCGTGGCTAAATGACCGACTTTTGAAAGCTTCCTTCTGATTGGTCAGTCGGCTATAGAAAGACACGTCACCAGCCAGGTCACAGAGTACTTTACTACGTACTTGTAGCAAGGAAATACAATGTATCTAAACAAATTAGCGTATTAAATTTGTCAATGAGTGTTAGAATGGGGATAGTACGTTATTTTTCGTGTCTATACTGGCGATTAGAACATGAAATTTGGTTTAAACTCTCGACCTATCGGTCTCGAGTTCAAACCAAATTTCATGTTCTAATCGCCAGTATAGCCACTCAAAACAACGTACTATCCCCTAATTATATAGAGGCGTCAGGGAGATTGGTTTGCTAAAAAAAATTAAAACTTGTTTTTTTTTTTAAGATAAAAAATAAAGTAATATTTACTATGCATAATAACAAAAAGTTACAGTAGATATCTGACGCGTTGTTCCTTTTTTTTCCTTTTTATGTTACATTTGCATTTGTTAGGCAGCTGTGTTGAAACGTATAGGTCGGTGTTGAAACGTAATTAAATAATATTTTAAGGATGTACATCTCTGGGATGTCAACATTTTCCTGTATTAAACTTTTTTCCTCAAAGATATTTTTGGAAAAAGGAGATCATAACATGACAGAAAATGCAAAAATAATGATATGTCTGTGTGCTCGTTTTGTGTTATAATCGGTCAATCTAAGTCCGTGGTCAAAGATACCCATTTGACAAAATCAGGGACGTATATGACAAAATAGATGATTTAAATGGAATTTTTTAGTTTTTACCAAATGCAGGAAAGCTTCATACACCAGTCTTCCTGTAATCCATAATGTATGCATTTTTGCAGAATTGACAAAATTAATATTTTCTTTGAAGTAATGGATGAAAATATCTGTAACTTCCTATTTTAACTCAGGAAATCATTTTGAGTTACCTCTTCCCAGAGACGTATGTGTTATATACGTCTCTGCTCTACCCCTTATTTTTAATGATAAATTTTTTTATTTTATTTACCATTTTTTAATTTAAAGTTCTGCTATTAAACTTTTATTTTTGAATATTTAGCGGATAAAAAGGAAAAGGGTTTCTCTTTCTAAAACAGTCATAATGAAAGGAAGGTGTGCTTCGTTTTTGTCCCATCAAATTACTATTTGTGTCATTTTTCACAATTTCGGGGTAAACAAATCAAAAGTGCCCCAGTTACACTAAATATGTTAAAAAACACAACAAAGTTGTTTAATAATCCACGTTTGATTCTTGATTGTGGTCATCTGGGGACTATCTGGCTTCGTGTTACAATCCAAATCAGATATCCGACTCAAATCGGAATTCATATCCGACTCATCATCAAACTGATCGTGATTTCTTTCATTTTGGATTCATGGTACATGTAAATTGTATAATTCTTTTAGAAGTCACTCAATCAGCTCCACCCATCATTCTATCTTGCATACCCGAATTGAAGTAAAGAAAAAATGCTTCAAAATAAAAAGGAATTGTATCAAATTATCCAACTTATATTGATTACTCTTTAGCGTACAGGTGGTCTTATTGCGGGAGGAAACCGGAGTACCAGAAGAGAAAAAACACGTGGTCGGACAGGTGACCCCCATACATTTTCTCGTTTATTTATTTTTATTTATTTTGAAAGTTTTACGTCCTCACATGGCCTTGCGACCTTCGGTGGACGAGAAAAGATAGGAAAGAGAGTAGAAGGGATAAAGTATGTTCTCGTCTCCCCCAGCCGCCTTCGAGAAAGGTAAGTGTGCCATCCACTGCACCACTCGACCAACCCTTCAAAACTATCATTTTAAAACCTTAGTGGCCCTTTAACTCGAAAGGATGACAATAACGAACAAAAAGAAAAAAATCAAATTCCAAAGTTAGACAAACACAAAAAAATATTTATAAAAAGAAGTCCAAAATGTACATATTTTCTCAGGTTGATTATCAACTGAGGATTCGTTGTCCGTATATATATATAATGGCACAAGCAAAATGTCTTCAGGTCAATTTGACCTGAAAAAATCTTGACCTGAAATTGACCTGAATTTTACCTCAATTTGACCCGAATTGACATGACGAAAATTTGATGGGTACTTTTGAAGCAAGCGTAACCAATAGTTTATATTTGTCGTTTCTTTTTGACAATGTCTATTAAAGAATAACGATACTGATAATCTGAAATGGATTTGTGATATCCAAATGTGGGCATTTACCAGATTCGTCAATTGTTCAATGCATATTTACGTTTAGCAGTACAGCCAGAGCAAATAAAATAATAAAAATCGTGACTGATGGAGGGCACAGGGAGCTGACAATATTTAACAGCTAGTTTTGGATCTATAATAAACGATTAATTTTACACTTTTGGGATGTTCACATCAATTTTCGATAAAATTGCCCCTCAATATTTAGTCATTAATCGAAAAATTGATTTAATACACACAGAAGTGTAAAATTAGTCTAAAAACATTAGTTTAAGTCCAAAACTAGCTGTAACTAATTCTCATGTCCCTGTGACGGATGGCAGGCATAGCTAGGACCCATCAGTTTTCAGTTAAACACTTTCTGTCCTACCATCGTTTGCGCACAGACTCCGTGTTAGAGGCTGCCACACTATGTGGTATTTGGGGCATGTCCTTCCACGCTGGAACTCGTGTTTTCATGTTACTTCACTCGGATGACAGAATTTTTTTGTCATTGCAAATAAGTTATTGATCCATGCTGTCATAGCACAGGGACCTAACAATTTGTTACAGCTAGTTTTGGACCTAAAATAGGGTGTTTAGAGTAATTTTACACATTTGGGGGGTTAATTAAGATCAATTTTCGATAAAATGACCATGTGATCGCGCCGATTTCATTTCACTAGGTACATTGCATTTGGACAGCTGCGTATATTGTACACACCAATACGAAAACCATCCTAACTCTCTTCCATTATCTGTTTGAGTGCATGTGACCACACACTATATCTATCTTTTAAATTTGTTTTTTACTGTTGATATGAAGATGGATGCTAATTAGTATCCTTTTTGTTGTGTGATTGAGAATGATACCTCAGTTCTCACTTTGAGGCCATGGCATTTACTTGGATCTTACCTAGAGTTACATGGCGGGTGTTGTCGACGAAGCAGAGGACGCTTACTCTTCCAAAACACTTGATAATATTTTCTTGTTATTTTCAAGGGTCTCCGTGTAAATCTTTTCTTTGTTCATAATTGCCCCTTGTTTAATCTATTTTGAGTTCTAGTTATGGTTTTGTTGACGCTTTCATACTTTGACTTTTTTGTTTAGAGGCAATACAATAACTCCAGAATTTAGAAAAATTGAATTTAGTCACCGAATTGAACAAATCTTTGAAAGTTTTTAAGCATTTGGACAATAAACAATTATTTTTTTAAAGCAGACACGTTGATCAATGCAGCACCATGTCTGAACTGTGTTTCAAGGCGTTTTAGCACACGTCTAGTATACATCCGGTGGTGTCTAATGTCTGACCCGGACACTTTACCGAGACATACTTCCGCCTTTTTGTCTAGAACAGCACAAACGAGGAATATGTTGGACAAGCATACTGCAGGTGCAGCGAGCTTTGATCATGTTCGTGGGGTCAAACACTACAAATAAACGCTGCTTTATAATTAAATGCATAAATACATAGCGTATCTGATAGCGTATCAGATCCTTTTAAATGTAATATTGCGGTTTTCGATACACAGATATCCTACTTGCAAAATGTAAAAAATAAAATAAAAGCTATTGGACGAAGGTATACTTTTTTAGCTTTGTATTTTTCTTTTTTTTTTCTCTGACTTTCCTTTTAAAATACGACATACATCCCCTAATGTCCCCCACAGTACCTTTCAGGAATGAAACTTTAACAATACGAATTTCGGTGACCAGGAGGAATGATCGGGGTTTTTAACTGAGTCTGGCTAGGAGCAGTTACACGCCCGGACGGTCACAGGTAACTTCTAATTCATTCTCATTGCGTTATATATGGTATATAATTAATATTATAACATTCTTTCAAAAAATATTTAATTCCGTTAATATTTGAACACTAGAGGTGGCATCTTGATCATATATTGTACTTAGATATATTTTCCTACATCAATATATTTAGACGCAATATGCTGTAATATGTGTACAGACGTACATTCTTCATTCTCCATATTCTGTCTTACATCCAGAAAATTTATTTAGAAAGTTTTGGAAAATTTTTAGTTAAAAAATTAGTAGGTGTCATAATGTGTTGAAGAATGTTTGTCTGTTTAAAGTTTCCTGCAGGTTTGTTACAGTCGTCTTCATTGCATGATATTACTGACATACTTATCATATATTCCCGCGTCAAAATTGTAATTCGTTTTCTAACATACACATTTATTGAAATATTGTTACATTTCAATGACTTGGAATGGAACGTATAACGTGTTCTTGATGCCTTCCAATGCTATGTGAGTATATTGTATGTGATAGCAGTTCATTAGTGAATGAACGGATACTGTTGACTACCTCCATGTGTATCATAATTATGTTTTAATTACTCAGCTGATGCAGTATGATTCCTCAATAGTTGCTATAGTTGAATGAGTGCACACGATGTCTGACTCAATACCTTTAAAGGCCCAATATACGTAACGTTCGGCAAAACTTGAAGCGAAAATCAAGCCCAATAACTTATTATATTTATAGATTTATTTAAGATTAACTGATATCAGCAACATTCAAAATTTATCTAACGCCGTTACCGGTACAGCAGCAGTACTAGTTGAAACTCGGTATTTGTAAACACGCGTCCATTTCGAACTGTCTTGTATCTTCGGCTTGTTGTTAAAGTGGGCCCCACCTGAACTATTTTCAATTCTTTAGATTTTTTTGTCAAGAGTTTCTTGTAAGTTGCCGCTCATGATTACGTCGTTTTAGGCTTATTTTTGCATGGTAATCAACTGGATTTTTTTCAATAATTTTTCAGAATCCAGAAAAAATTCCTGAAGTTACGTATATTGGGCCTTTAACGTTAGCAACCATTTTGACATAGACAATGATATTTCTCTGGCTTTTCCTATAGAGTACTTATACAACTGTCTCCAATTGACATCATTAAAGGATTTAAGAATGTAAAAACTCGCGAAAGAAATGTCTTTCCTCTACGATAACAAATGAATGGCATTCTATTAATTTATAAACATATGGGAAAAAAACATTGGCCAAAGTTTTATCGATAATGCTGAAGGCTATTGCAATTGGTAATAACGTTGAAAAAGAAGATATTTTAAGAAAAAAAAATAATAAATACATTAATAAGGAGTTTTTTATCCATGAATTTGAGGAACTTATGACGTCCATTGGAAGTTTCACTAGACTATTGCATTGACATGAAATTCATAAAATTGTTACCATCAAATTATGCTCAAGTATGTTTTTCAATATGTTAGATAAATCAGTATTTCAAAAATATATGATAGAAACTATTTAGTGGACTTTGGAGTTTGGCATGGGTGTTTATTGGCATTAGAGTACAGCTGATCTCAATTATCCTATTGGCGATAAGACTTGTCAGTTAACATTTCCGATTATCTGAAATTTGTCACAACCATCTTGGATTTTGACAGTTATACATTGTTTTAGATTGTGATCGCTATTTCTTGATTGGATGGATCCTTCTCAAATTTCATAAGTATGTGCCCCCTTGAACCCTCGTTATGCTCTGACCAGTTTTGGAGCTAATTTATATGTAATAGGGTCATTTTTAATGCCATTTGTCCGTTTGTAAAGCATCCGCATCGCGTTGCGCGGCATTTGACCGTTGCGTCATTTACTGTGAGTCTACCTTATATGTGTATGTAATGTAATAACTATGGCCAACTTCTTTTATAAGCAGATCCCCGTTGGTCAATAGCTGTGGATTGTTTTTGAGCCCGTTCGAAAAACAATAGGGCCGACAGGCGGCCAGCTTGGATTTTTACGGTATATATTATGATCGCTATTTAGGACATGATTCATCTTTCTCAAATTTTATGGCTCAGGTGTATATTTACAGGTATGGAGTGTTCTATATGGCTCAGGTGTATATTTACAGGTATGGAGTGTTTTATATGGCTCAAGTGTATATTTACAGGTATGGAGTGTTCTATATGGCTCAGATGTATATTTACAGGTATGGAGTGCTCTGTATCGTCCAGGTGTATATTTACAGGTATGGAGTGTTCTGTATGGCCCAGGTGTATATTTACAGGTATGGAGTGTTGTTATGGCCAGGATGTATATTTACAGGTATGGAGTGTTCTATATCGCTCAGGTGTATATTTACAGGTATGGAGTGTTCTGTATGGCTCAGGTGTATATTTACAGGTATGGAGTGTTCTGTATAGCTCAGGTGTATATTTACAGGTATGGAGTGTTCTGTATGGCTCAGGTGTATATTTACAGGTATGGAGTGTTCTGTATCGTCCAGGTGTATATTTACAGGTATGGAGTGTTCTGTATGGCTCAGATGTACATTTACAGGTATTGAGTTTTCTGCATGGCTCAGATGCATATTTACAGGTATGGAGTGTTCTGTATGGCTCAGGTGTATATTTACAGGTATGGAGTGTTCTATATGGCTCAGGTGTATATTTACAGGTATGGAGTGTTCTATATGGCTCAGGTGTATATTTACAGGTATAGAGTGTTCTGTATGGCTCAGGTATATATTTACAGGTATGGAGTGTTCTATATGGCTCAAGTGTATATTTACAGGTATGGAGTGTTCTGTATGGCTCTGATGTATATTTACAGGTATGGAGTGTTCTGTATGGCTCAGGTGTATTTTTACAGGTATGGAGTGTTCTGTATGGCTCAGGTGTATATTTACAGGTATGGAGTGTTCTATATGGCTCAAGTGTATATTTACAGGTATGGAGTGTTCTGTATGGCTCAGATGTATATTTACAGGTATGGAGTGTTCTGTATGGCTCAGGTGTATATTTACAGGTATGGAGTGTTCTGTATGGCTCAGGTGTGTATTTACAGGTATGGAGTGTTCTGTATGTCCCAGGTGTATATTTACAGGTATGGAGTGTTCTGTATGTCCCAGGTGTATATTTACAGGTATGGAGTGTTCTGTATCGTCCAGGTGTATATTTACAGGTATGGAGTGTTCTGTATGGCTCAGGTGTGTATTTACAAGTATGGAGTGTTCTGTATGTCCCAGGTGTATATTTACAGGTATGGAGTGTTCTGTATGTCCCAGGTGTATATTTACAGGTATGGAGTGTTCTGTATCGTCCAGGTGTATATTTACAGGTATGGAGTGTTCTGTATGGCCCAGGTGTATATTTACAGGTATGGAGTGTTGTTATGGCCCAGATGTATATTTACAGGTATGGAGTGTTCTATATGGCTCAGGTGTATATTTACAGGTATGGAGTGTTCTATATCGCTCAGGTGTATATTTATAGGTATGGAGTGTTCTATATCGCTCAGGTGTATATTTACAGGTATGGAGTGTTCTATACCGCCCAGGTGTATATTTACAGATATGGAGTGTTCTGTATGGCTCAGGTGTATATTTACAGATATGGAGTGTTCTGTATGGCTCAGGTGTATATTTACAGGTATGGAGTGTTCTATATAGCTCAGGTGTATATTTACAGGTATGGAGTGTTGTTATGGCTCAGGTGTATATTTACAGGTATGGAGTGTTCTGTATGGCTCAGATGTATATTTACAGGTATGGAGTGTTGTTATGGCTCAGGTGTATATTTACAGGTATGGAGTGTTGTTATGGCTCAGATGTATATTTACAGGTATGGAGTGTTGTTATGGCTCAGGTGTATATTTACAGGTATGGAGTGTTGTTATGGCTCAGGTGTATATTTACAGGTATGGAGTGTTCTGTATGGCTAAGGTATATATTTATAGGTATGGAATGTTCTGTATGGCCCAGGTATATATTTACAGGTATGGAGTGTTGTTATGGCTCAGGTGTATATTTACAGGTATGGAGTGTTCTGTATGGCTCAGATGTATATTTACAGGTATGGAGTGTTGTTATGGCTCAGGTGTATATTTACAGGTATGGAGTGTTGTTATGGCTCAGGTGTATATTTACAGGTATGGAGTGTTCTGTATGGCTCAGATGTATATTTACAGGTATGGAGTGTTCTGTATGGCTCAGGTGTATATTTACAGGTATGGAGTGTTCTATATAGCTCAGGTGTATATTTACAGGTATGGAGTGTTCTGTATGGCTCAGGTGTGTATTTACAGGTATGGAGTGTTCTGTATGGCTCAGGTGTATATTTACAGGTATGGAGTGTTCTGCATGGCTCAAGTGTATATTTACAGGTATGGAGTGTTCTGTATGGCTCAGATGTGTATTTACAAGTATGGAGTGTTCTGTATCATCCAGGTGTATATTTACAGGTATGGAGTGTTCTGTATGGCCCAGGTGTATATTTACAGGTATGGAGTGTTGTTATGGCCCAGATGTATATTTACAGGTATGGAGTGTTCTATATCGCTCAGGTGTATATTTACAGGTATGGAGTGTTCTATACCGCCCAGGTGTATATTTAAAGGTATGGAGTGTTCTGTATGGCTCAGGTGTATATTTACAGGTATGGAGTGTTGTTATGGCCAGGATGTATATTTACAGGTATGGAGTGTTCTATATCGCTCAGGTGTATATTTACAGGTATGGAGTGTTCTGTATGGCTCAGGTGTATATTTACAGGTATGGAGTGTTCTGTATAGCTCAGGTGTATATTTACAGGTATGGAGTGTTCTGTATGGCTCAGGTGTATATTTACAGGTATGGAGTGTTCTGTATCGTCCAGGTGTATATTTACAGGTATGGAGTGTTCTGTATGGCTCAGATGTACATTTACAGGTATTGAGTTTTCTGCATGGCTCAGATGCATATTTACAGGTATGGAGTGTTCTGTATGGCTCAGGTGTATATTTACAGGTATGGAGTGTTCTATATGGCTCAGGTGTATATTTACAGGTATGGAGTGTTCTATATGGCTCAGGTGTATATTTACAGGTATAGAGTGTTCTGTATGGCTCAGGTATATATTTACAGGTATGGAGTGTTCTATATGGCTCAAGTGTATATTTACAGGTATGGAGTGTTCTGTATGGCTCTGATGTATATTTACAGGTATGGAGTGTTCTGTATGGCTCAGGTGTATTTTTACAGGTATGGAGTGTTCTGTATGGCTCAGGTGTATATTTACAGGTATGGAGTGTTCTATATGGCTCAAGTGTATATTTACAGGTATGGAGTGTTCTGTATGGCTCAGATGTATATTTACAGGTATGGAGTGTTCTGTATGGCTCAGGTGTATATTTACAGGTATGGAGTGTTCTGTATGGCTCAGGTGTGTATTTACAGGTATGGAGTGTTCTGTATGTCCCAGGTGTATATTTACAGGTATGGAGTGTTCTGTATGTCCCAGGTGTATATTTACAGGTATGGAGTGTTCTGTATCGTCCAGGTGTATATTTACAGGTATGGAGTGTTCTGTATGGCTCAGGTGTGTATTTACAAGTATGGAGTGTTCTGTATGTCCCAGGTGTATATTTACAGGTATGGAGTGTTCTGTATGTCCCAGGTGTATATTTACAGGTATGGAGTGTTCTGTATCGTCCAGGTGTATATTTACAGGTATGGAGTGTTCTGTATGGCCCAGGTGTATATTTACAGGTATGGAGTGTTGTTATGGCCCAGATGTATATTTACAGGTATGGAGTGTTCTATATGGCTCAGGTGTATATTTACAGGTATGGAGTGTTCTATATCGCTCAGGTGTATATTTATAGGTATGGAGTGTTCTATATCGCTCAGGTGTATATTTACAGGTATGGAGTGTTCTATACCGCCCAGGTGTATATTTACAGATATGGAGTGTTCTGTATGGCTCAGGTGTATATTTACAGATATGGAGTGTTCTGTATGGCTCAGGTGTATATTTACAGGTATGGAGTGTTCTATATAGCTCAGGTGTATATTTACAGGTATGGAGTGTTGTTATGGCTCAGGTGTATATTTACAGGTATGGAGTGTTCTGTATGGCTCAGATGTATATTTACAGGTATGGAGTGTTGTTATGGCTCAGGTGTATATTTACAGGTATGGAGTGTTGTTATGGCTCAGATGTATATTTACAGGTATGGAGTGTTGTTATGGCTCAGGTGTATATTTACAGGTATGGAGTGTTGTTATGGCTCAGGTGTATATTTACAGGTATGGAGTGTTCTGTATGGCTAAGGTATATATTTATAGGTATGGAATGTTCTGTATGGCCCAGGTATATATTTACAGGTATGGAGTGTTGTTATGGCTCAGGTGTATATTTACAGGTATGGAGTGTTCTGTATGGCTCAGATGTATATTTACAGGTATGGAGTGTTGTTATGGCTCAGGTGTATATTTACAGGTATGGAGTGTTGTTATGGCTCAGGTGTATATTTACAGGTATGGAGTGTTCTGTATGGCTCAGATGTATATTTACAGGTATGGAGTGTTCTGTATGGCTCAGGTGTATATTTACAGGTATGGAGTGTTCTATATAGCTCAGGTGTATATTTACAGGTATGGAGTGTTCTGTATGGCTCAGGTGTGTATTTACAGGTATGGAGTGTTCTGTATGGCTCAGGTGTATATTTACAGGTATGGAGTGTTCTGCATGGCTCAAGTGTATATTTACAGGTATGGAGTGTTCTGTATGGCTCAGATGTGTATTTACAAGTATGGAGTGTTCTGTATCATCCAGGTGTATATTTACAGGTATGGAGTGTTCTGTATGGCCCAGGTGTATATTTACAGGTATGGAGTGTTGTTATGGCCCAGATGTATATTTACAGGTATGGAGTGTTCTATATCGCTCAGGTGTATATTTACAGGTATGGAGTGTTCTATACCGCCCAGGTGTATATTTAAAGGTATGGAGTGTTCTGTATGGCTCAGGTGTATATTTACAGGTATGGAGTGTTGTTATGGCCCAGATGTATATTTACAGGTATGGAGTGTTCTATATCGCTCAGGTGTATATTTACAGGTATGGAGTGTTCTATACCGCCCAGGTGTATATTTAAAGGTATGGAGTGTTCTGTATGGCTCAGGTGTATATTTATAGGTATGGAGTGTTCTGTATGGCCCAGGTGTATATTTACAGGTATGGAGTGTTCTGTATGGCCCAGGTGTATATTTACAGGTATGGAGTGTTCTGTATGGCCCAGGTGTATATTTACAGGTATGGAGTTTCTGTATGGCCCAGGTGTATATTTACAGGTATGGAGTGTTCTGTATGTCCCAGGTGTATATTTACAGGTATGGAGTGTTCTGTATCGTCCAGGTGTATATTTACAGGTATGGAGTGTTCTGTATGGCTCAGGTGTGTATTTACAAGTATGGAGTGTTCTGTATGTCCCAGGTGTATATTTACAGGTATGGAGTGTTCTGTATGTCCCAGGTGTATATTTACAGGTATGGAGTGTTCTGTATCGTCCAGGTGTATATTTACAGGTATGGAGTGTTCTGTATGGCCCAGGTGTATATTTACAGGTATGGAGTGTTGTTATGGCCCAGATGTATATTTACAGGTATGGAGTGTTCTATATGGCTCAGGTGTATATTTACAGGTATGGAGTGTTCTATATCGCTCAGGTGTATATTTATAGGTATGGAGTGTTCTATATCGCTCAGGTGTATATTTACAGGTATGGAGTGTTCTATACCGCCCAGGTGTATATTTACAGATATGGAGTGTTCTGTATGGCTCAGGTGTATATTTACAGATATGGAGTGTTCTGTATGGCTCAGGTGTATATTTACAGGTATGGAGTGTTCTATATAGCTCAGGTGTATATTTACAGGTATGGAGTGTTGTTATGGCTCAGGTGTATATTTACAGGTATGGAGTGTTCTGTATGGCTCAGATGTATATTTACAGGTATGGAGTGTTGTTATGGCTCAGGTGTATATTTACAGGTATGGAGTGTTGTTATGGCTCAGATGTATATTTACAGGTATGGAGTGTTGTTATGGCTCAGGTGTATATTTACAGGTATGGAGTGTTGTTATGGCTCAGGTGTATATTTACAGGTATGGAGTGTTCTGTATGGCTAAGGTATATATTTATAGGTATGGAATGTTCTGTATGGCCCAGGTATATATTTACAGGTATGGAGTGTTGTTATGGCTCAGGTGTATATTTACAGGTATGGAGTGTTCTGTATGGCTCAGATGTATATTTACAGGTATGGAGTGTTGTTATGGCTCAGGTGTTTATTTACAGGTATGGAGTGTTGTTATGGCTCAGGTGTATATTTACAGGTATGGAGTGTTCTGTATGGCTCAGATGTATATTTACAGGTATGGAGTGTTCTGTATGGCTCAGGTGTATATTTACAGGTATGGAGTGTTCTATATAGCTCAGGTGTATATTTACAGGTATGGAGTGTTCTGTATGGCTCAGGTGTGTATTTACAGGTATGGAGTGTTCTGTATGGCTCAGGTGTATATTTACAGGTATGGAGTGTTCTGCATGGCTCAAGTGTATATTTACAGGTATGGAGTGTTCTGTATGGCTCAGATGTGTATTTACAAGTATGGAGTGTTCTGTATCATCCAGGTGTATATTTACAGGTATGGAGTGTTCTGTATGGCCCAGGTGTATATTTACAGGTATGGAGTGTTGTTATGGCCCAGATGTATATTTACAGGTATGGAGTGTTCTATATCGCTCAGGTGTATATTTACAGGTATGGAGTGTTCTATACCGCCCAGGTGTATATTTAAAGGTATGGAGTGTTCTGTATGGCTCAGGTGTATATTTACAGGTATGGAGTGTTGTTATGGCCAGGATGTATATTTACAGGTATGGAGTGTTCTATATCGCTCAGGTGTATATTTACAGGTATGGAGTGTTCTGTATGGCTCAGGTGTATATTTACAGGTATGGAGTGTTCTGTATAGCTCAGGTGTATATTTACAGGTATGGAGTGTTCTGTATGGCTCAGGTGTATATTTACAGGTATGGAGTGTTCTGTATCGTCCAGGTGTATATTTACAGGTATGGAGTGTTCTGTATGGCTCAGATGTACATTTACAGGTATTGAGTTTTCTGCATGGCTCAGATGCATATTTACAGGTATGGAGTGTTCTGTATGGCTCAGGTGTATATTTACAGGTATGGAGTGTTCTATATGGCTCAGGTGTATATTTACAGGTATGGAGTGTTCTATATGGCTCAGGTGTATATTTACAGGTATAGAGTGTTCTGTATGGCTCAGGTATATATTTACAGGTATGGAGTGTTCTATATGGCTCAAGTGTATATTTACAGGTATGGAGTGTTCTGTATGGCTCTGATGTATATTTACAGGTATGGAGTGTTCTGTATGGCTCAGGTGTATTTTTACAGGTATGGAGTGTTCTGTATGGCTCAGGTGTATATTTACAGGTATGGAGTGTTCTATATGGCTCAAGTGTATATTTACAGGTATGGAGTGTTCTGTATGGCTCAGATGTATATTTACAGGTATGGAGTGTTCTGTATGGCTCAGGTGTATATTTACAGGTATGGAGTGTTCTGTATGGCTCAGGTGTGTATTTACAGGTATGGAGTGTTCTGTATGTCCCAGGTGTATATTTACAGGTATGGAGTGTTCTGTATGTCCCAGGTGTATATTTACAGGTATGGAGTGTTCTGTATCGTCCAGGTGTATATTTACAGGTATGGAGTGTTCTGTATGGCTCAGGTGTGTATTTACAAGTATGGAGTGTTCTGTATGTCCCAGGTGTATATTTACAGGTATGGAGTGTTCTGTATGTCCCAGGTGTATATTTACAGGTATGGAGTGTTCTGTATCGTCCAGGTGTATATTTACAGGTATGGAGTGTTCTGTATGGCCCAGGTGTATATTTACAGGTATGGAGTGTTGTTATGGCCCAGATGTATATTTACAGGTATGGAGTGTTCTATATGGCTCAGGTGTATATTTACAGGTATGGAGTGTTCTATATCGCTCAGGTGTATATTTATAGGTATGGAGTGTTCTATATCGCTCAGGTGTATATTTACAGGTATGGAGTGTTCTATACCGCCCAGGTGTATATTTACAGATATGGAGTGTTCTGTATGGCTCAGGTGTATATTTACAGATATGGAGTGTTCTGTATGGCTCAGGTGTATATTTACAGGTATGGAGTGTTCTATATAGCTCAGGTGTATATTTACAGGTATGGAGTGTTGTTATGGCTCAGGTGTATATTTACAGGTATGGAGTGTTCTGTATGGCTCAGATGTATATTTACAGGTATGGAGTGTTGTTATGGCTCAGGTGTATATTTACAGGTATGGAGTGTTGTTATGGCTCAGATGTATATTTACAGGTATGGAGTGTTGTTATGGCTCAGGTGTATATTTACAGGTATGGAGTGTTGTTATGGCTCAGGTGTATATTTACAGGTATGGAGTGTTCTGTATGGCTAAGGTATATATTTATAGGTATGGAATGTTCTGTATGGCCCAGGTATATATTTACAGGTATGGAGTGTTGTTATGGCTCAGGTGTATATTTACAGGTATGGAGTGTTCTGTATGGCTCAGATGTATATTTACAGGTATGGAGTGTTGTTATGGCTCAGGTGTATATTTACAGGTATGGAGTGTTGTTATGGCTCAGGTGTATATTTACAGGTATGGAGTGTTCTGTATGGCTCAGATGTATATTTACAGGTATGGAGTGTTCTGTATGGCTCAGGTGTATATTTACAGGTATGGAGTGTTCTATATAGCTCAGGTGTATATTTACAGGTATGGAGTGTTCTGTATGGCTCAGGTGTGTATTTACAGGTATGGAGTGTTCTGTATGGCTCAGGTGTATATTTACAGGTATGGAGTGTTCTGCATGGCTCAAGTGTATATTTACAGGTATGGAGTGTTCTGTATGGCTCAGATGTGTATTTACAAGTATGGAGTGTTCTGTATCATCCAGGTGTATATTTACAGGTATGGAGTGTTCTGTATGGCCCAGGTGTATATTTACAGGTATGGAGTGTTGTTATGGCCCAGATGTATATTTACAGGTATGGAGTGTTCTATATCGCTCAGGTGTATATTTACAGGTATGGAGTGTTCTATACCGCCCAGGTGTATATTTAAAGGTATGGAGTGTTCTGTATGGCTCAGGTGTATATTTACAGGTATGGAGTGTTGTTATGGCCCAGATGTATATTTACAGGTATGGAGTGTTCTATATCGCTCAGGTGTATATTTACAGGTATGGAGTGTTCTATACCGCCCAGGTGTATATTTAAAGGTATGGAGTGTTCTGTATGGCTCAGGTGTATATTTATAGGTATGGAGTGTTCTGTATGGCCCAGGTGTATATTTACAGGTATGGAGTGTTCTGTATGGCCCAGGTGTATATTTACAGGTATGGAGTGTTCTGTATGGCCCAGGTGTATATTTACAGGTATGGAGTTTCTGTATGGCCCAGGTGTATATTTACAGGTAAGGAGTGTTCTATATGGCTCAGGTGTATATTTGTAGGTATGGAATGTTCTGTATGGCTCAGGTGTATATTTACAGGTATGGAGTGTTCTGCATGGCTCAGATGTATATTTACAGGTATGGAGTGTTCTGTATGGCTCAGGTGTATATTTACAGGTATGGAGTGTTCTATATAGCTCAGGTGTATATTTACAGGTATGGAGTGTTCTGTATGGCTCAGATGTATATTTACAGGTATGGAGTGTTCTGTATGGCTCAGGTGTATATTTACAGGTATGGAGTGTTCTATATGGCTCAGGTGTACATTTACAGGTATGGAGTGTTGTTTTGGCCCAGGTGTATATTTACAGGTATGGAGTGTTGTTATGGCCCAGGTGTATATTTACAGGTATGGAGTGTTCTGTATGGCTCAGGTGTATATTTACAGGTATGGAGTGTTCTGTATGACCCAGGTGTATATTTACAGGTATGGAGTGTTCTGCATGGCTAAGGTATATATTTATAGGTATGGAATGTTCTGTATGGCCCAGGTATATATTTACAGGTATGGAGTGTTGTTATGGCTCAGGTGTATATTTACAGGTATGGACTGTTCTATATCGCTCAGGTGTATTTTTACAGGTATGCAGTGTTCTTTATGGCCCAGGTGTATATTTACAGGTATGGAGTGTTCTGTATGGCTCAGGTGTATATTTACAGGTATGGAGTGTTCTGTATGGCCCAGGTGTATATTTACAGGTATGGAGTTTCTGTATGGCCCAGGTGTATATTTACAGGTATGGAGTGTTCTGTATGGCTCAGGTGTATATTTACAGGTATGGAGTGTTCTGTATATCTCAGGTGTATATTTACAGGTATGGAGTGTTCTGCATGGCTCAGGTGTATATTCAAGGTATGGAGTGTTCTGTATGGCTCAGATGTATATTTACAGGTATGGAGTGTTGTTATGGCCCAGGTGTATATTCACAGGTATGGAGTGTTCTGCATAGCTCAGGTGTATATTTACAGGTATGGAGTGTTTTGCATAGCTCAGGTGTATATTTACAGGTATGGAGTGTTGTTATGGCCAGGTGTATATTTACAGGTATGGAGTGTTGTTATGGCCCAGGTGTATATTTACAGGTATGGAGTGTTCTGCATGGCTCAGGTGTATATTCAAGGTATGGAGTGTTCTGTACGGCTCAGGTGTATATTTACAGGTATGGAGTGTTGTTATGGCCCAGGTGTATATTTACAGGTATGGAGTGTTGTTATGGCCCAGGTGTATATTTACAGGTATTGAGTGTTGTTATGGCCCAGTTGTATATTTACAGGTATGGAGTGTTCTTTCTCCCATTTCTAGGTGTGTAATACTGGCCTGTCTAGGGCAATACACATATGATCGCTGTGGTTGTATTACACACCTACCCATGCAATACAGCCACCGCGTGACGTCACAATGGCGCAACAATGTCGTGACGTCACGAGTTCGGTAAAATCTGATGCCGAAAAAAGAAAAATGGCGACGTGATGAAATAAAAACCTTTCACGATATTTTAACCGTGTACATTAGAAAGCTGAGATTATTTTTTCAGCGCAAACTACGTTTGCAAATATGGGGTATGCTCGATCTCGCTGTATCATTTGTTTTCGTCCAAAAAATTCAAGGAAAAATTTGATATTTTCAAAATGGTGGCCAGTCACAAGTATTTTCATGGTTTTTGAGCTTATTCAGGGAGTTGAAATGAGAGAAAAATACTCTTTCATGACCAAAGGTGTAAGATAGGGAAATTCCACCCTCGGGATTTTCAAATTTGGCAAAACCCTCGGCAAAGCCTCGGGTTTTACCAAATTTGAAAACCCCTCAGGTGGAATTTCCCTATCTTACACCTCTGGTCATGAAAGAGTCTTATAGTATGGCCCAGGTGTGTATTTTCAAGTATGGAGTGTTATGCATCACTCAGGTGTATGTATACAGGTATGGATTGTTGTTATGGCTCAGGTGTATATTAACAGGTATGGAGTGTTCTGTATGGCCCAGGTGTATATTTACAGGAAAGAAGGGTTGTTATGGTCCAGGTGTATATTTACAGGTATGGAGTGTTCTGTATGGCTCAGGAGTATATTTACAGGTATGGAGTGTTGTTATGTTCCAGGTGCATATTTACAGGTATGGAGTGTTCTGCATGGCTCAGGTGTATATTTACAGGTATGGAGTGTTCTGCATGGCTCAGGTGTATCGCTGTCCTTGTTCTGATTGGCTGTTGTTCCTGCAAGGTGGTACTGATCACAGGTAAATTGTTATACATAAAACCTATTTGATTAGATATTCTATTTAGTAATTTTGATAACAAAATACCCTTTAATCATTTACGGATTTTCTGGTTAAGACCCATTGTTCATGCTTTCGCCTATTTGTCTTTTCCTGTTTATTTTGTATTGACGTCTTCCCAGTTCCTTTTGTTGCATACATGTTTGTGTGTAGATTTTGAATTCTGATTGAAATTTTCTCCAGATCGCTTATATTGACAAAAATGTGTTAATATTATCCAGTTGTATCTTGTATTTCCTAGACCATCGAAATGGGATGCGAGAAAAAGGCCGCCAAAAAGAAGTCTCCTCTAAACAAAGCCAGTCTAAGGCGTGGATGCCGGGTCTTCGTTCCCGTGCTGATATATCAGAACTGGGTTTAATTGGAAGAGGGAAGAATGGCCAGATATTTGGAACCATTCTGTCTGGTGCTAGTGATGGACCATCTGCTCCACAGCAGAGCATTGAGAATTTTATCGACAGCTTCAGTACCCTTTTTCGTCCAACACCCTTGCAACAATCTGACATATCGAACACAAGGGGAAACGCAGTTTTTGGGGACGAGCTTGACCTCGGACAGGATGAAATTACCTCCCCAGGCTCTGGAGCTAGTAACGCTGTCTCAACGGCCGACTCAGTCAGTATGACAGGAGCCATTCCTGGTCGAGGAAGGTTTTCTGCATTCTCACCTGATATGATTGATGACACACCTGTACGGATTGCAGGGACCTTTCCTTCCCGTGGTCTAAGTCAGGTTACCAACACAATGTCCTCCACGAATGGTTTCGACGACACCATGTCAGCAACAGCCTTATTAGAACAAGGAGACGGATTCGCTGATGATAGTTCATTATTTGACATAAATCAAGGTCAGGATATTGGCGGACTTGTAACAATCGGTGGAAATGAAGGCACATTTTTTAGCAATCAAGGTACCAGAATGACTTCTGCGATTTCTTCGGGGCAAAATCGCCCTACATTGCGTACCGGAGAAGACATGCGTTTCAGCCAGGCCCAAGCTTTCGGCGATATGACTGATCAACGTGACAGCAGTTCTGGCATGCGAGGTAGCAGCATAGATGACATAAATTCATTGTTCAACTCTAGGATTGGAGGTTCAACTGGGTCAGTTTCTGAACAAACCGGCGGCGTTGTCTCGGAAGACCTGGGTGTTGGTCTGTCTGCTCGCAGCCAAGACAGACTCACCCAGTTGTCAACAATTCGTACTGGTGATACCAATGTGGGGAGTATGACCGCTTCATCTCTCGGTAGCAACCTTATTTCCAATCTCCTTTCCAGAATTTTCAGTACCCCTTCTCAGGACAATGATGAGTCACTAACCGAAATCGGAAATGCTCTTGATAGCATGGATACTTCAGAAACCGATGTTGGTGGAGCTCAACTGCTTACCCGACCGGTAAATAACGGAATCATGGACAATGCTCAGATTACAACAGGTGGTCAAAGAGGAGAAACGGCCGGGTTTACCGGATTTGAAGATGTAAATACTGATGGACTAGTTGGCGCAAAAAACACGAGGACATTTCCACGAAGAAAAGAATCTCGCAAAATGCAGAATGACAGAGGGAAATCAAATATGGGTAAACGTTTCAATAATCAATTGACCAGAACACAGGACATTGACGATGAAAATAAAGGCTTTGATGAAAATACAAAAAGGGTACAGCAGTCAGATATCCAACACCCAGCTAGGAAACTGCCAGGCAAGCCTTTAGCTAGAGGTAGTCGGATTGATTCCAGAAAAGGAAGCACAATGGTGTCTCCATCGAAGACTCGTCCCTCTAGCAAAAGCACAAGTGATACAGCAAACTCACAAAAACAACAAATAACTGGGAGACCCGATAGTGATACGATTGATTCTAGGAACGTTGACTCGACAATTACCCAATTCAAATCTCGTGGTCCTTACATGGTGTTCCAAACAAGTAAGTCTTCTAACGCTAAACCTGATGGCTTGATCAACTTTGCTTCACCTGGCATCCCATCTACTGCATTTATACCAAGCAATGCAAACAAATCATTCAGACGAGTACGACCTTCGTTCAGTAGAGCACTAAGCAGGAACAATAAAGCTTCTGGATCTCCAGTTGGGAGTACAGCCGCCCAAACGCCTGCATCAGCCACTGCGTCTCAATCTCGTACTGGTGAAGCTGGCAGTGGCAATACATTTAGAGTGTCAGGTGTTTCAGGATCTAACCCGAGCTTCTCTCCTCAATCGGGAATTTCAAGTAATAGTTTGAGGCGAAACCAGGGAAATACAGCAAGCGTTTCATCTGCTACTTTCAGTCCTCGGACGGGCACTGCCCAAATCTCCAATAGGGGAGGCGCGGCGGGTACCTCACGATTATTAGGAAGTGACGGAAGACCGTCCGTTCCGGTCAGAGTATTTATGATTCTTCCAAACAGCGCAAGCGGGTCGAGCACTGGATCGTCTGGAGGAACATTTAATCCATCCGCCATAGGAAATCCAAGAATGAAACAGACCACTAGGTTTAAATCAAATCTTGACACTCCCTTTGCTATGCCTAGCGTCTCGATGGGAAGTACTACCAATCTTGGTGGCTCTGGTTTACCTGATAGAGGTAGTTTAAGACCGAGCGGCAGGTCGTTTTCAACGTCGATAGGTAGGGGAGGTAGTATCAGAAATTCTGTTTCGTTTTCTAGCAGGCTTCCAATAGGCGGGAATGGAAGAATCGGTAACAACTTTGGTCCGGGTCGGGTCATATCTGGTGTACAAAAAGGGATGTTACAACGCCGCTTCAATACTGCATCAGGTGAGTAGCATACTATATTTAAATGTACATTTGAGCATTTTTTAGCAGTTTTGTCATTGTCAGCGATCATTTAAGCACATCACGCACAGAAATGTGTTTTGCGCCGTTCAGGCCCATGGGACATGAAGCAATCTTAACCTTAAACGCATGACGTCACTTTTCATGATATTGTTCGGGATTGGCTAATTGAAGCCAAATTGAGATTTAAGAAATCGTTTCAAAATAATGATAAGGCACACCGTATCAATACAGACATCATGAGAATTAAGTATACCTTTTATGATAGGGAGTGGTAGACACTGCTGATGGATGTTTTAGTCCCCGAGGTTTGCTGGAGCCTCCATAGCCACATTTATCTCATTTGAGTAGTGGCACGGTACATACCATACACATTTTCGTAGTGCGCGATTTGAAATTATACAGAAATAGTTTAATTTTACTTTTAAACTCATAAATTAAAGGGATTTTACGCACCTGGTCCTGCATTAGTTTAGAAATTTTCGATTCCCATCTTTTGGCCCCTATAATCACCGCCGAGTCCTAGGAGGACGAAACACCTGTATGATGCAGTTTGTTTCATTTTTTCGGCACACTGTATTTATTACTCAAAAAAGTTTCAGCATATGTTTGTGTGTTACGTCATCCTCTTTATACACCCAGTAGTCATTGTATTTACACTACCACACAATCAATTACCGTTGTATATATCTATAGAATCACTAACACCACTGTACATTCTCTATATCTCTACAAACTGGAAATCAATGCATATCTTTACACAAATAAAGCATTGTTTATCTTGACACAATCAGTAACCATTGTATATCATTTGCTCTAAGGTCGAAATACTGGTGGAATGACTTCGCAAGTTGTACCATCCCGATCAGGAATGCCATCAACAAAACGAATTGTAAAGAACAGTGAGTATATCATTTAGCTTAGAACTCTTTAGTCAGTTGTCTATTAGATAGGTTTATTATTTCTTAAATGACCGCTCACTTAGTTCTCAGAATGTTTTCGTGTTTTCCTTTTTCTTTTCATGTCTTCTTCGTTCTTGTCTGTGTCATATCTCTATTATACTATTCGGACAAATAGGTAATATTTGCCTAGTTTTATGCATGAACTACTTAGTATTTGCTCAAACGGTATGCCTTTAATGCTTTTGTCATATAATTTAGTATCCCCTGGTCAGACTTCGTTCATTATCATACCATATCATCACACTATCCAGTTCTTAATATGATCGCATTTTGGTTGTCATTGATCGAAGTGAATGGGCCAAAAGTTACACTTGACCGCTTGTCAAGTTAAATGGTTGTGATATCCGATGAACTCCTGAATATGTTGGATACCTAAACTACACAAGGATCCCTATAAGTAACGTTTTATCGCTGGCTCGTCTCAATGCTCAACCAAGCCATTATCAAAACGTTTTACTACTATTTTTAGTACCGTTAAATCGGGGCTTCAGTCTTATTGTGACACTGTATACTCCAGAAGTGGCATTAATGGGATGTGGATTTTGAAAAACTCAAAAGCTCTTCTGATCAGTCTCGAGCACCCTCTTCTCAAAAATGTTTCGTCCATCAAAACATTTGATTTTCCACCCTGTGCACTACCATACCACATACCAAACTGAAAGAACGTCTTCGGTCTCTTTTCCAAGAAAGGCGGACGACGATACAAATATATGGTAGTGAGCTATCTTGGAGCATACTTTGTGAAAAACAAAACAAAATCTAAGAGGAGATATATTGAAGATAACATAGTAAGGATGATTGAATTCCTGGTCGACAATATTTTTGTTGTGTTCTGAGGATTTTCCAGCAGACTGTTGGCATTCCTATGGTCACAAACTGTGCCCCACTCGTAGCTGACTTGTTTTTGTTTTTATTCGAGGCCGAATTTGTGAAAGAGCTAATCCGGACAGGTACCAAGAACCTTGCCAAATCTTTTATTTCCACTTTCAGATATATCGACGATGTGTTGTCTATAAACAACAAGAAGTTTGCTGACCACGTCGGTCGTATATACCCTTCTGAACTTGAAATAAAGGACACAACAGACTCTTCTACATCAGCTGCTTACCTCGATCTCTTCTTAAACTTCGACCAACATTGATAGCTTACTACTTAGCTATAAAATAAACGTGATTATTTCAATTTTCCGATCGTGAACTTTCCATTTCCTGATAGTAATATCCCTGCTTCTCCAACTTATGGTGTTTACATGTCGCTGTTGATTCGATATTCTAGGGCTTGCTCTAGGTATCATGGTTTTCGTGATCGATGTCGACTGCTGACAAACAAACTAACAACACAAGGATTTGAGTGATGCAGGTTGATCAGAACTATGGGCAAGTTTTATGCTCGGCATCTTTGTCTCATTGAGAAATATTCTGTATCTAAGTGATATGAAGATGGACGTTTTTGAGTATGCTCATTAGTTTGTCTACGTTTTGTGATTGACAATGATACTCGGTTCTCGTGTTTACTTGGATGTGACAAAGATTTACATGGCGGGTTTCCATGATGGACCAGAAGACGCTTACTCTTCCGGAACACCTGTGCTCTTGTGCTTTTACGAAAATCTCCATATAAATCTTTCCTTTGTTCTTATTTTGCCTATAGTTTAATCGACTTTGAGTTCGGATTACGGTTTTTTTAACGCTTTGGTATTCTCTGATTATTTTTCATTCGGTTCATATTGAAGACAACATCAATTTCTTCGTCCTATTATATTTCGGTGGTCATTTGTCCAGGTTAATAAGTCAAAGGTCACACTTGACCGCTTTGCAAGAGTGGGAGTATATCTTTATTGTTTTTGTTTATTTAGTTATACATTACATGTCAGTTTTCTCTGTTTTCATATAAAGTACTTCCAACCAATAGACAAACTTGTTGTGTGTTCAGATTGTGACAATGAAAAGCTTATTACCCTCACGATTCTCAGAATGTGGTTTTGTGATATACATTCATGGATATCACTTTTTTCTTCAAATCATTTGACAAATCATCACAGACGTAGCTCATCCCGTCGTAATTTCAATTTTGAACGATGCTGGTATGGTTTACTTATTGTGCTAATGATAGACATTCGGCAAACAAACAAAACATGTTTTGCTATTAGAATATAATCTAATATCTAGACGAATACGCACACAGTAGCCATGCTATTATTTCAGTATTGGATTTAGGGACTGAACCCATACTTAAATTTCTGTATGGCTAGGATTGTGTCCTTGTGTTTCATATCCGATGCGATTATTTCACTAAATTCTAGATCTCTTCAGAATTAGACAGACACATATGCTTTTATAAAATATTTCTGTATTTGGATACAAATACCGATATCTTGGTTTACTCTATGGCCTCAGTTCTTGTTTTGAGGGCATGGCATTTTGAGGACAGGGCATAGTGGGTGTTGTCGATAAACACAAGACGCTTACTTTTTCTGGTCTTTTTCTTTTACTTTTTCAAGTGTCTCCGTATAAACCCTTTCTTTGTTCATATTTTGTGTCTTGTTTTATCGATTTCGAGTTCAGATTATGACTTTATTGACGCTTCGGTATTCTCTTTTTTACAGGAGGGAGCTACTGAATTCCGAATGTAACACGTCAAGCTTTCTGATTCAAAAGCGGACTTCATGAAGACCTACGTAATTTCATGTTGTGTTTTGATGCAAGAATAAACACAGGATCTCGGTAACTCGTATTATGTAATTCATTGTACATTTAACAACTGTCTCCAATCGACAATACATAATACAGATTAATTTCAAACTAAAACGAACTCACATTTTAAAGTCGAAGAGAAAAGGGAGGAATTGCTTCTCTTTATAAACCTTCCGTTCACTGATGTAAACTTGTCATTACCCTCTCCAATCCTTGTTGTTAGTACACGGGTTAAAACTGAAACGCATCAAATATGTAATAAATAGCTTACAAATGTTTGGGTCGTCTGTACAACATCTGATATAAAAATGAACTGACAGGCCTGCTCTTTAGGGTACTGTGGGCGGACGTCTGTTGTTTAATTCTTCTGTCAATGCTGCAATCAACTAGGCGAAACAGTTGGAGGATTTTGCCGTTTTCTCATACGCATATCAGGGTCATCCCAAAGATGCTCAATGGTAGACATGTTGGGCTTACATGAAGGCCGTTAATGTCCCCATGATGACAACATGCATCCCATCGTGAATAGAGATGATTAATTGGGCAACACCAAATTGACGTGCGACAGCAGATTGGCTTTACCCATCAATTAACATCGCAATTGTTCTACTCGTTTGAATTTGTGTTAGGCGTGGCATCTTAGTCAATGGTGGAGATCAAATATCCATGTGGACAATTAATATGGCTAAATATAGATCTTCATTTGGAATGATTGTTTGCAAAAACTGTATCTAAGCATATTCTAGTTACTTGATTTAGACGAAAGAAGCTTGCAAAAATGACTTCGTCTTAAACTAGATATTTAAGGTAAGTTGTTGAGAAGGGAGATCACCCAGTCTGTAATACCTGACCAAATATAACAGGCTAATGTACTCTGATTGCAGTGCACATTTTTTAGGATTATGGTTCCATTGAATAATCTATGACGAACAATTGAAACTTTTGAGGAAATTTGATTATGTTCATATGTATGCGTTTAAAGTCATAAACAGATTTGTATGCACACGTGCAGTTGTACCATTTCGGCAGTTTTACTCATTTTTTTATTATAAAAAAAAATCAGCAAAAAGTCATAAAACGAAAGGCATTGGGAGAAGATATCTCCAACAGGGCCGTCTTTAAATGACCTTAGCTGTTGATGGGCCTGAAACAAAATAAAACTAAACAGGAGAAAGTTCTACCTGATGATGTAGAATGTAACTGAGAAATTGTCCGACGTTATAACATTGTTTTACAACCTGATGATTAAGTTCATACCACCAGGTCAAGGAATAACAATTATATTGTTCAAAACACACACAAATGCACAGTTTCTTTATTCACGAAAATGCTTTTAATTATTACAACTTATAAAATACCTTATCAAAACTTAAAAAACTCACTCACACAGATCGTTTCACCTAGCACAACTCACCGGTGTCAACACATTCAAATGACATAAATGGACTATAATGGTACAAACCAATGTTAAAATATCACAAAAAATGTCTCTTTTAGAAAACATTCTATAAAATGTTAACTCACCGTAATTAACACTAATTGAAAATGTCAAATAAGCGAGGTTTCCATTTTTATATTGACCTTGTTACCAAGTCGGAAAGTCAGAAATAGTCATCTACTGTTTACCAGCTTGTTCAGGCTACAGCTCTACAACACTCGACACTACTTTTGAACCATACTAGTCAAGTGTTCTTGCTGTGCCATTTGCTATTAGCGAGTCCCTGTGTTAACAAAATCAGATATATACTATTACTGTGTTTTAGCTTTTCGATGCTATAACTTGAAAAACCGTTCGTAAAAAGTGATCGTAACAGAAGACAGTTTATACATTTTGCTATTGGTAAGTATTTTGTTGCTGTAGATCTCTGTTAACATGGAATCAACAATTAGAAATAAAACAAAAACTGCTCTTAATGGTTACGACATAAAGTGGGGGGATGCCTCGCTTGGCGGCAACTTTTTGCACCAATTTTCTATTTCTATTTAGTATGAAGTAAATTGAAAGGCAATAGTCCCTTTAAGAATAAAAGCTGCCTTTCTTCGACATGCATCCGAAACAGCTGATATCAGTTAAGAGCTCTGGGAAGTCACAGAAATGCAGAAACGTTTGAATATATAAAGAATGCATACGTCACATTCACAAAACTCTAACAGATTTACAGTTTAGCATATATACTATTTATGTACATGATAGTTATCATGATGAACCATACAAACACACTGCCATGTTGATTTGAAAGAAAAAAGAAATGCGTACGTTAAGAGATCTACATGAATAATCATCTAAATCAACAGTTCGATGAGCGAAATAGCCCTTTCAGAAAACATCTCGACATCACCATACAATTGTCCCCACAAGTCCCAGCATGGGACAGAACGCCTATTATGTATATGTATATATGGTCTTACTTCTATGTAAAATGATATTCTAAAGATCCTTAGTACCGGCTCAAACAATACGTACGCGTGACCTTATAGCAACCAGCTGATGTATTTGTTTTAAATGTTAGTTTGGTGTTTAACTATTATGTTTATGTTTTTTAAAAATTGAATGACAATTATTGCACAATTTAACGAAAATAATCATTTTTTTGTACATTTTGTATTCCTGTTTAGGAATTTCTATCTATGTTGATTTTAGATGTGGATCATGTATTTCTACAAGAACGTCAAAACAAAAGTAAAAACAATGTTGTGAAGCGCATACATATTATAAGTACAGCTAGCTGTCATGTTATTCGTCGCCTCCTTCCTCCATAACGTCAGCCATGTTACGGGGTCCTTGGTAGTCTTGGAAGGCCAGTATCTCACCCTGGCTGAGGAATGTGGCGACAGTAGAACCAGTGCTATTATGACGTAGGCTTGGGTGCACCACTTGACGGGCCAGAGAACGAGGATGGACGCATCTATTGGGTCTAAAATGGGCATCTGTAAAGATAAAAACAGTGTTAGGACTCATCTGTAAAAAAACAATCTGAATCGGACGTCTGCAGGAATTTTTTTTATGGTATGGGACATAAGATAGGGGTGTACAGGGTCTGGGGGTATGGGACACACAATTTGTGTATACATGTACTGGGGGTATGGGACACAAGATGGAGGTGTACATGTACTTTGGGTATGGGACACAAGATAGGTGTGTACAACTACTTTAGGCAAGGGAAACACGATTTGGGTGTACATGTACTGGGGGTATGGGACACAAGATGGCAATGTCTTTTGGAGTGTTTGTACTTGATGGGGGTATGTGACACATGTAAACATTGTATATGAACTGGGGGTATGTGACACATGTATACATTGTATATGTACTGGGGGTATGTGACACATGTATACATTGTATATGTACCGGGGGTATGTGACACATGTATACATTGTACATGTACTGGGGGTATGGGACACAAGATGGCAATGTCTTTTGGAGTGTGTTTGTACTTGATGGGGGTATGTGACACATGTAAACATTGTATATGAACTGGGGGTATGTGACACATGTATACATTGTATATGTACTGGGGGTATGTGACACATGTATACATTGTATATGTACCGGGGGTATGTGACACATGTATACATCGATATGTACTGGGGGTATGTGACACATGTAGACATTGTATATGTACTGGGGGTATGTGACACATGTATACATCGATATGTACTGGGGGTATGTGCTTATGTATACATCGATATGTACTGGGGGTATGTGACACATGTAGACATTGTATATGTACTGGGAGTACGTGACACATGTATACATTGTATATGTACTGGGGGTATGTGACACATGTAGACATTGTATATGTACTGGGGGTATGTGACACATGTAGACATTGTATATGTACTGGGGGTACGTGACACATGTAGACATTGTATATGTACTGGGGTACGTGACACATGTAGACATTATATATGTACTGGGGTACGTGACACATGTAGACATTGTATATGTACTGGGGTACGTGACACATGTAGACATTGTATATGTACTGGGGTACGTGACACATGTAGACATTATAGATGTACTAGGGGGTATGTGACACATGTATACATTGTATATGTACCGGGGTACGTGACACATGTAGACATTGTATATGTACTGGGGGTATGTGACACATGTAGACATTGTATATGTACTGGGGTATGTGACACATGTAGACATTGTATATGTACTGGGGTATGTGACACATGTAGACATTGTATATGTACTGGGGGTATGTGACACATGTATACATTGTATATGTACTAGGGGGTATGTGACACATGTATACATTGTATATGTACTGGGGTATGTGACACATGTAGACATTGTATATGTACTGGGGTTATGTGACACATGTTGACATTATATATGTACTGGGGGTATGTGACACATGTAGACATTATATATGTACTGGGGGTATGTGACACATGTATACATTGTATATGTACTGGGGGTATGTGACACATGTATACATTGTATATGTACTGGGGGTATGTGACACATGTAGACATTGTATATGTACTGGGGGTATGTGACACATGTATACATTGTATATGTACTGGGGGTATGTGACACATGTAGACATTGTATATGTACTGGGGTATGTGACACATGTAGACATTGTATATGTACTGGGGGTATATGACACATGTATACATTGTATATGTACTGGGGGTACGTGACACACGTATACATTGTATATGTACTGGGAATAAGTGTATGTCGCTGGGTACGTGCTGGTATATGAGACGCACAATGGGAATGTTAATGTGCTGGGGTAAACTACACAACAATGAATGTGTATGTACGTGTTTTGGTAAGAGCCACAAGGAAATACATGTATAGGAAATATTTAAGACCCACAAATAGGACAGCGTGTATAATTCTAACACAGATACTAACCCGGACTCCGGTTATAACAGTTTTGTGCCGTACACGAGTGCCTGTGCCGTGACCTTCGACCTGTACGACGTATTGGCGGGAATACTTCCTCTACTTGACAGATGTGACCACATTGATAGCAAGGCGAGGTCGTACTGGTCATCTGGCCGAACCCACTGCGAGTACAATGTTACACAGCATCAAGGACACCCATCTTCAAAAAACTGAATTGATGTTTGTTTAATTTTTCTAATCATTGTCCACTTTTACTTCATCCTGTCTAATTTTTATGTAAAGAAAATGCTCGGTGTAGATATTTGAGCGTAAACATTGAAATAAAGATGTTTATATTATTTGAATCTATGATGTTGTTGTTGAATTCATGGTGTCATGAACTACGAAATAGTGCTGCAGTTCTAAAGTAACATTATACCTACGACTTATGTTTGATTGGGGAGTACATGTTTACAAAAAGCCTATATAGATGTTACACTGAAAGAAAATTGCAATTTGAATAATTCAGAATAATTCTTTATGTCTCTTGTAATAACCTTTGTGTTGGATATACTATTTTACTATTCTAACTATTTGAACTCACTTGAACTCGTGTCCACAATGAGTGCACACAAACCTGGCCCATCCCCACTCCCGGTCCGTTGGGATAGCTTTATAGCGTCTCCGACATCGGTTGCATTTGGATACCTTTACAAAAGTGTCACACATTGTAGTGTCATCATCAGCAACATGGAAAAACATTGTTGATATGTTTATGGTTTTAAAAGTACATTGTAGTGTAAATATTTAATTCAACAATGAATGTAGGCTTTATGAATGTTTGTCAGAAATAACAATGTGTGTTAAAGGACTGTAACAACATTTGCTGAAACGTTCAGTACTTACTTTTACATTTTGACAGAATTATTGTGCTTTTCAAATAGGTTTTGAACAGCAAATCAAGAGCCGAGACAACAATGAAATTGATGACGTCAAAAAAGAGATTGATGATGTCACAATAGCAAAAGTTGTTACAGTCTTAAAACAATATTTGCCTACACAATGTATTTAAATGGAACGATGCAGAGGAAATATTGAAATAAGTACTATTATAGATACAAGTAGTGGGTATACTGTATCCAAAGAAATGATCTGACTCAAAAGTGCCAATCTTTTCAGTGTCTAACAATACTGTGACTGTGAATGACATTGGTCTTATCTATTTAACCTTAACCTTACCATCTGCACTTTGATCACGTTTTTGATGATTATGATTTATTATCGAGTTATGAGTTAAGAAACGTTGACCCGGGATTGATCAGTCACATCCACTGCACAATAAAACATAATAAAGGTGAAATATCTCACGACCATTTGGTCACAGGGACAAGGTTCGTTTAGAGAGACAGGGAAATAAAAATAAAAAAAATAAAATGCACATTCGGGCACTTCGTTGTCGAGTAACACACGGAACCACGGTAGAGATTGGACTTTGTCGTGCTGTTTAAGACGAAACTACACCGTACAGATATACATGTGGGAGGAAAATGTTGTACCAATATAGACACAAAAAACACAGCCAATGTAGATAGAAATTGTATCGGTACATGGTTGTACAGTAGAGACAATAAAACCCAGGAAATGAGGACAGGAGGGCATGATTGTGACAACACAACAAAGATGGACATGGGGACAAGGTTGTAGCAATAGAGACAATAAAACAAAGATGGACATGGGGACAAGGTTGTAGCAATAGAGACAATAAAACACAGCCAATGCAGATGACGGTATATATGGTACATGTTTGTATTAAACACAGGGAAGATGGGCAGGAGGTAATGACTGTATAAATAGGGACTTGACAACGCAAAAGAAGTGGACATAGGGACACCCTTGTACCATTAGAGACAATACAACACGGCACAGAAAAGCAAGCTTACATATTTTTGAAACAGTATAGACACGAAAACACAGCAGCAGTTGACTCGGAAACCTTGGTTTTACTGCGTTTGTATGTGTTTACATCCTATCAACAGACAGGGTCATTAAAGGACGGCCTCCTGGTGTATGTGATGTGATGTGGATGTGTGGTGAGTGGGTGTGTATTCGGGAGGCTGCGATATGAGACATTGTCACAAAAACAAACAATTACATGTTAAGGTCACCCGGTCCCTTTGTCAATATCCATGGGAATTTCGTGAAATTTCACTCAAATGTTTACTAGTGTATAAAGAACAAGTATTTGTGTTGCAATTGGCCGAAAAACTGCAGAAGTCTTTTTTTGGATGAAAAACTAATATTTTCAGGGAAAACACCAGAAAGAACGAAATCAACAACTAACATATTTCTGTTTGATGTATTACAATGCTAACGTCACATATACATATAAAACAGAAAAGAAGGCAAATATTTAACGTTTCGTATAACTTTTATTCAACAAAACAAACACATATATGCATGTTTTTCATCAACATTTTCAAGTATCCAAAAATTGTGTGGGTAAAAAACTGATTTTTTCAAAGTAATCTTATGAAGAAACAATCCGTCAAAGAGGCCATGTTTTTGCCAAGAACGATAATCAACGGAGCGAGAGAACTTAAGGAAGATGCCCAATATGAAAGGGTTTCATTAAAGGCCAAATATACGTAACTTCAGGGAATTTCTCGTGATTCTGAAAAATTCCGAAAAAAAATCCAGTTGATAACCATGCAAAAATAAGCCTAAAACAAAGTAAACCTGAACGGTAACTAACTAGAAACCCTGGACAAAAAAAATCCAAAGAATTGAAAATAATTCAGGTGGGGCCCACTTCAACAACAAACCGAAGGTGTAGACGGTTCGAAATGGACGCGTGTTTACAAATAGCGTGTTTCCATTGCTGCTGTACCGGTAACCGCGAAAGAATTCATCTTGAATATTGCTGATATCAGTTACTCTTAGCTAAATCTATAAATATAACAAGTTATTAGGCTTGATTTTCGCTTCAATTTTTGCCGAAAGTTACGTATATTGGGCCTTTAAAGGCCAAGAGCGACACATTGGTGCAAAAGGGTAGAACGATATTATAGATAGGTAGACATCTACAATGGCTATAAATAGATAGGTAGACATCTACAATGGCTATAAATAGATAGGTAGACATCTACAATTGCTATAAATAGATAGGTAGACATGTACAATGGCTATAAATAGATAGGTAGACATGTACAATGGCTATAAATAGATAGGTAGACATGTACAATGACTATAAATAGATAGGTAGACATGTACAATGGCTATAAATAGATAGGTAGACATGTACAATGGCTATTAATAGATAGGTAGACATCTACAATGGCTATAAATAGATAGGTAGACATCTACAATGGCTATAAATAGATAGGTAGACATCTACAATGGCTATAAATAGATAGGTAGACATCTACAATGGCTATAAATAGATAGGTAGACATCTACAATGGCTATAAATAGACAGGTAGACATCTACAATGGCTTTAAATAGATAGGTAGACATCTACAATTGCTAAAAATAGATAGGTAGACATCAACAATGGCTATAAATAGATAGGTAGACATCAACAATGGCTATAAATAGATAAGGATTTCCTACCATTTTGCGAGTTGGTACTTTTCTCCACCATACATTGTCATTTTCCTCACATGCAAATTGTCGTATTTGGAATGGTATGTCATTTCTGTAGGCGAGGTCACGAACATTGTGATCTGCCCGAATCTCTGTCCACTGTAATAAAAACATACAAAAACATGCAATATTTGTTTTATCTTGACACGACTTTGGGAGTTGTTGTAAGTACGGAACCTCATAAACGACAACAGGGACTATGCGCTTGTATCGGAACAGTGGAGCAAATAAGATATATATAAAAAAAACATTTGTATGTTCATGCAACAGTATAGTGCAGTGCCGTTTAAATACTGAAAAAGTTTGTCTTTAACAACGCAGATAAGGCGTTCTATTTTTTGATCCCGGTATGACATTAACAAGCATTGGAAAAGTTGTTCGATCCCCGAATCATTGAGCTCCACAAAAGACATTCTATCTCTGGATGACGGAACGTTCTTGAAAGCAGTTGGTTATGTCGAAAAAGGAATATAAACGCTATACATTATTTTCTACGAATATCTAAACGGGATATACATGTAATAGATACTTATGTCTTTATTACAATCCTTATAATCTCGATATTAATCTCGTTGGATATTTTAATGAAATTATCGTTTTGTATTACTTTTTAATTATTGATTTGTTGGCACTTTATTAACATGATTTCATCATTTTTTCGTACCATTATTTCATTGACATTTGACATTATGCAATGCTGACACCATGTTGACACTATGTTTCCTTATTGCGATACTGACATGGGCTGATACTTACCCCTCCTTATTGCTATACTGACAGGGGCCGATACCTACCCCTCCTTATTGCTATACTGACATGGGCTGATACCTACTCCTCCTTATTGCTCTACTGACAAGGGCTGATACCTACCCCTCCTTATTGCTACACTGACATGGGCCGATACCTACCCCTCCTTATTGCTTTACTGACAAGGGCCGATACTTACCCCTCCTTATTGCTTTACTGACATGGGCCGAAACTTACCTCTCCTTATTGCTTTACTGACAAGGGCCGATACTTACCTCTCTCTATTGCTATACTGACAAGGGCCGATACTTACCTCTCCTTATTGCTATACTGACAAGGGCCGATACTTACCTCTCCTTATTGCTTTACTGACAAGGGCCGATACTTACCCCTCCTTATTGTTATACTGACATGGGCTGAAACCTACCCGTCCTTATTGCTTTACTGACAAGGGCCGATACTTACCCCTCCTAATTGCTATACTGACATGGGCTGATACTTACCCCTCCTTATTGTTATACTGACATGGGCTGATACTTACCTCTCCTTATTGCTATACTGACATGGGCCGATACTTACCCCTCCTTATTGCTATACTGACATGGGCCGATACTTACCCCTCCTTATTGCTATACTGACATTGGCCGATACTTACCCCTCCTTATTGCTATACTGACATTGGCCGATACTTACCCCTCCTTATTGCTATACTGACATGGGCTGATACTTACCCCTCCTTATTGCTATACTGACAAGGGCCGATACTTACCCCTCCTTATTGCTATACTGACATTGGCCGATACTTACCCCTCCTTATTGCTATACTGACATTGGCCGATACTTACCCCTCCTTATTACTATACTGACATTGGCCGATACTTACCCCTCCTTATTGCTATACTGACATAGGCCGATACTTACCCCTCCTTATTGCTATACTGACAAGGGCCGATACTTACCCCTCCTTATTGCTATACTGACAAGGGCCGATACCTACCCCTCCTTATTGCTATACTGACAAGGGCTGATACCTACCCCTCCTTATTGCTATACTGACATGGGCCGATACTTACCCCTCCTTATTGCTATACTGACATGGGCCGATACTTACCCCTCCTTATTGCTATACTGACATGGGCCGATACTTACCCCTCCTTATTGCTATACTGACAAGGGCCGATACCTACCCCTCCTTATTGCTATACTGACATGGGCCGATACTTACCCCTCCTTATTGCTATACTGACATGGGCCGATACTTACCCCTCCTTATTGCTATACTGACATGGGCCGATACTTACCCCTCCTTATTGCTATACTGACATAGGCCGATACTTACCCCTCCTTATTGCTATACTGACATTGGCCGATACTTACCCCTCCTTATTGCTATACTGACATGGGCCGATACTTACCCCTCCTTATTGCTATACTGACATGGGCCGATACTTACCCCTCCTTATTGCTATACTGACATTGGCCGATACTTACCCCTCCTTATTGCTATACTGACATTGGCCGATACTTACCCCTCCTTATTGCTATACTGACATGGGCTGATACTTACCCCTCCTTATTGCTATACTGACATGGGCTGATACTTACCCCTCCTTATTGCTATACTGACATGGGCCGATACTTACCCCTCCTTATTGCTATACTGAAATGGGCTGATACTTACCCCTCCTTATTGCTATACTGACATGGGCCGATACTTACCCCTCCTTATTGCTATACTGACATGGGCCGATACTTACCCCTTGCCCAGCACCCGATATCTGTCTCACTTCTCTTGGTTCACCTACAAGGCAAACAGAAAGTTATCTTTTTTTCACAAAACTATTAACTTTCTGGCAACTCTTCTTGTGCTGTCACCTCTTAACAACAGTTGATGTCACACAATGACCTTCATCAAAGAATCTTATCGGTCAAATGACGTTAAGAAGCGCCATATTCTGGACCGAGAATCACCGTGGTTGTTCAACAGACAATCATGCGTGTCTGTATAGATAACGTCGACAACAGACAGTTCTAAAAGTGTGATATGATGACTCGGTGTCCCTAACAAAAGGAGCCGTTACAATTCGATTTTGGCGGCATGTTTTCTCTGGTCATTATGCGGTAATATCATGGCTATGAATCACAAGCTTTATGTACTACGCCACAGTAAGTTCAGTGTACTACGCCACAGTAAGTTCAATGTACTACGCCACAGTACGCTTTAAGTACTACGCCACAGTAAGTTCAGTGTACTACGCCACAGTAAGTTCAGTGTACTACGCCACAGTAAGTTCAGTGTACTACGCCACAGTAAGTTCAGTGTACTACGCCACAGTAAGTTCAGTGTACTACGCCACAGTAAGTTCAGTGTACTACGCCACAGTAAGTTCAGTGTACTACGCCACAGTAAGTTCAGTGTACTACGCCACAGTACGCTTTAAGTACTACGCCACAGTAAGATCAGTGTACTACGCCACAGTAAGTTCAATGTACTACGCCACAGTAAGTTCAGTGTACTACGCCACAGTAAGTTCAGTGTACTACGCCACAGTAAGTTCAATGTACTACGCCACAGTAAGTTCAGTGTACTACGCCACAGTAAGTTCAATGTACTACGCCACAGTAAGTTCAGTGTACTACGCCACAGTAAGTTCAATGTACTACGCCACAGTAAGTTCAGTGTACTACGCCACAGAAAGCTTTAAGTACTACGCCACAGTATGTTCAATGTACTAAGCCACGGTAAGTTCAATGCAATAAATCACAGTAAGTTCAGTGTACTAAGCCAGTGTAAGCTTTAAGTACTATGCCACAGTAAGCTCAATGTTCTAAGCCACAGTAAGCTTAAAGCTTTAATCCACAGTAAGCTCAATGTACTACGCCACAGTGTACTAAGCATTAAAGAAATACCACAATTTTAAATATCACTTCAGTAACTCCTGTTTGTGATATCAAACAAAAGAAGCCAAAAATACAAGCATTGTTTGATATTTTCAAGTAGAACATGTTGTCTACAGTAAAGACCTTCATTCAGTAGCTATAAAAATTTTTTTTCTAAATTAAAGTTTTCTTGTATTTTCCAAACCTATACTTAAATGTTAAAAGCTGTTAAGCTATTTTTACTCACTTTCAAACACAAAAGCCACAGCCGCCTGGAGGTCCCAGTTTCCGTGTTCTAGTATCCTGAGGGCCTCCTCCTCTGTGAAGCGCCCCGTCAACAGTTCCTGCAGGCGTCTGGCCTGGGACGGTAAATCATAACGACATCTAACAGAACCAAATCAACAGCCATACTGTCATGGAATCCGAACACAAAGTAACGGGTATGTGGAAGAAGTTCCTGAATCGACTGCCCTATTGCGAACACTAAGTCGTATTTCAGAAAGGATGTTTCTCGACGATGTGTTGTCTTTAAACAACAAGAAGTTTGCTGACCACGTCGATCGTATATACCCTTCTAAACTTGAAATAAAGGACACAAATAACTTTTCTACATCAACTGCTTACCTCGATCTCTAATTAAAATATAACCAACATGGACAGTTTACTACTAAGCTATACGACAAACGTGATGATTTAATTTTCCGATCGTGAACTTTCCATTTCTTGATAGTAGCATCCCTGCTTCCCAATTTATGGTGTTTACATGTCGCAGTTGATTCGATGTTCTAGGGTTTGCTCTAAATATCGTGATTTTCCTGATCGATGTCGACTGCTGACAAACAAACTAACAACAAAACGATTCGACAGATGCATGTTGATCACAACTATTCGCAAGCGACCATCTTTGTCTCATTGAGAAATATTTTGTACCTTTAAGTGGTATGAAGATGGGCGTTTTGAGTATCCTCATTAGTGTTACTTATTGTGATTGACAATGATACTCAGTTCTCAGAGAACTTGAAGTTTACTTAGATGTGATACATATTTACATGGCGGGTGTGGTCGATGAAGCAGAAGACGCTTATTCTTCCGGAAAACCTGGTCTTATTCCTGTACTTTAAAAATGATCTCCATGTAAATGTTACTTTTGTTCATATTTTGCCCTTGGTTTAATCGATTTGGAATTCGGATTATGATTTTGTTAACGCTTCGGTATTCTCTAATTTATCTTCATGAGCAACTAATGGTGATGCCAACCGTAGAATTATTGATATTCCTGCTTGAGCTACCGTTATATTGTACGTTAGTAGGAAAGGGAAGGTACCATTGGTTTTATGTAAGTATTGTATTTGTGGGAATCGGGCTGGAGCAATACTGCAGATTTAAAACAACACATGGATCTCTATTCATTCATCATCAAGTTACAACAATGATGCACAAGGGATCTGAAAACAAAGAGTTCAGACCTATACTGTGGAACATAGAGAGGGGTGAGATGGTAATCAATTCAGTAGCCTAAAACTGCATACAACCTACATGTGCTGTGCTAGGCTAGTAACACCAGTAAATTATACCTTGACTTGACTAGCATGAGAGTATGTTGTAAGTGATCAAATTGTTCATTTCAATGTCACTGATATAGTACAGTATTCACTGATATAGTACAGTATTCACAGATATAGTACATTATTCACTGATATAGTACAGTATTCACAGATATAGTACAGTATTCACTGATATAGTACAGTATTCACTGATATAGTACAGTATTCACAGATATAGTACATTATTCACTGATATAGTACAGTATTCACAGATATAGTACATTATTCACTGATATAGTACAGTATTCACAGATATAGTACATTATTCACTGATATAGTACAGTATTCACAGATATAGTACATTATTCACTGATATAGTACAGTATTCACAGATATAGTACATTATTCACTGATATAGTACAGTATTCACAGATATAGTACATTATTCACTGATATAGATACAAAATATATTTAAAAATTATTGAAATACTTTTCTCAATAATTATTAGTGTTCCATCAATAAATTGGTTTTTAATGATTTCACTGTTTGATATAAATTCATGTGGCATGACGTCACATTGTTTATTTCATGAAATGAGACACATATAATCATATAATTGTCGTTAGTTACAAGTATCAAATAGAAATACAGTTTAGTCAGTGAACACAAACTATATCAGTTCATAAGAAAAATATAAATGAAAATTACAAATGATACATACCCTCCTATGCCAAGTCAAAACATACATAGTCCATGGATCTACTATTAAGTATAGGCACCATATACACTGATAGACAATACACCGGCTGCTCTACGTGCACTCAGCTTAACCAGACATATACAAACATTCACAAACTTGAATACCTGATCGATATTGAAACTTATCTGCAAGCTGCCTGCACCATTCTGTTAAAATATCATCTAAAGATCTTACATATTCAAATAATTTTGACATGGTTAGAGTTTTGATATCTATAAGAAGGAGTAAACGGTTGTTCATACAAAGGTTTATTCAAACTTACGTATAGTGTAATTAGTTCAGGTGGCAGTTGAGTGGAAGCCTACCATTGTGTTATACAGTGTGTTTACGATACATGGTACTACAGGTAATGTGCAGGGGGTGGAACATGTATAACTGGTTAAGGTATAAAAGGTACATTATCCTGGATGTGAAACCAGGTCATGCTGTTTTTCTCGGTCATAACACATATATTGTAAACGTGAAATATTTCCTATGTGTAAACGTTCGTTGCTGCTTATGAACATTGAAAATAAATACAAATTATTTGAATAATTTATCCTTCTTATGTTTCTTAATAAAAACTTTCCACGTAAGTGTCTACCACGAAACTATCTTAAAATCTTCAAACCAGGAAGGGAAGTACCAATGGAACGTTTTATTACGTTGCTATAATAATGCAGTGTTATTGCTTTGTTACATTCAATGGTATGATTATGTGTTATGAGAGATATGTTAATGCACTCGGATGTCACTTTATCTGCTGTTATTATTTCAAGATACAGTCATACAACCACGCCTGGCCATGTTCAATATTTGAATTTCTTCATCAAGAGATATGATATATTCTACGTGTGTATAATATTAATACATTAACAATATAGTATTTTTTTGTATGGGTTGTGAAAGTTAATACTTTCACAATACTACTATAACAGACGTTATCATATTCAAGAAACTCTAGGAATTTCCACTCGAGGAGGACCGAAATATTTCTAAATGTTAAGTCCGTAAAATTAATATATATTAACGATAATCATGTGTCGGTACATTTTAAAATTAACGATAAAAAAGAACATAGGTAACCAAAATAAGGAAATGCAAGTGCTGTTGTAATCTGTTTAATTATAACACGTTGGTTTTACTTAATGATCTCTCTTAGAGCAACCAATTGTTATTTATTACCTCCCGAGGCTGATATTTTTTGTCTTATCAAATGACCTCCTTCAGACCCACTTCGATATAGTGTTTATGCTGAATAATGTATTTGTTATCTATGGCTGTGGTGTTACAAACAAAAGTGTGTCTACCGCGCTACTTGTCTACCTGTAACATAGCTTAATTAAAGGTGACTGCTGGCAATGTTCACCAGGTGCATACATCGATACTATTCAACTAGGCTATTTAACGGATACGAATAAAACACCCAAACACACACACACACACACATGTACCCGTGCGACAAACATGAAGAGGTACATACATTCACACTTGCATAGCGAGGTACGTATTTTCCATTAATAAAATTAGCATCTGTGTCGCATGGCATTGAAGGCTTTGCTTTGCTGTTGGTAAAAATCACTTAAACATGATTAAAAGTGAAGCCAGTACTACATAAAAGTCATCAACACTACGCGTCATCAAAGAGGTATTTACAACAATCCACAGTTCTGCAGAGGTATTACCACTTGAGCGTATACTACCGAGGTATTAACACTTTTGACAGACTTGAGCGTATACTACCGAGGTATTAACACTTTTGACAGACTTGAGTGTATACTACCGAGGTATTAACACTTTTGACAGACTTGCGTGTATACTACCGAGGTATTAACACTTTTGACAGACTTGCGTGTATACTACCGAGGTATTAACACTTTTGACAGACTTGCGTGTATACTACCGAGGTATTAACACTTTTGACAGACTTGAGCGTATACTACCGAGGTATTAACACTTTTGATAGACTTGTGTGTATACTACCGAGGTATTAACACTTTTGACAGACTTCAGTGTATACTACCGAGGTATTAACACTTTTGATAGACTTGCGTGTATACTACCGAGGTATTAACACTTTTGACAGACTTGAGTATATACTACCGAGGTATTAACACTTTTGATAGACTTGAGTGTATACTACCGAGGTATTTAACACTTTTGATAGACTTGAGCGTATACTACCGAGGTATAAACACTTTTAACAGACTTGAGTGTATACTACCGAGGTATTAACACTTTTGATAGACTTGAGCGTATACTACCGAGGTATTAACACTTTTGACAGACTTGAGCGTATACTACCGAGGTATTAACACTTTTGATAGACTTGAGTGTATACTACCGAGGTATTAACACTTTTGATAGATTTGAGTGTATACTACCGAGGGATGTCTGAGGTATTGACGCTCTGGACAGTTTCCAATGTATGGCCATTAATTTCTACCTTTCATTTGCTTTTCTTGCAGTATGATTTAATGATTTATGCTTCCCTACAGACAAAAGACTTAGTAGCCATTCATCCAAGCATGCTACCGGCCAAATATCAATACCCTGGACCTTTTGGTTTGTGAGAAGAAGTTGCAGAGAGTGTTAAGACATTTAACCCCTGTGACCTTGAAAGTGGGCCAATGTCATTGATTTGAACAAACTTGGTAGCCGTTCATTCCAGCATGCTACTGGCCAAATATCAGTATTCTTGGCCTTTTGGTTATTGAGAAGTTGCTTGAAGGAAAGTTTACGCAGGCTGACGACGGACGGAACATGGTGGCTATAAAAAGAGTATAGAATGAGGACACTTTTTATGTAGGTCAAATTTCAAAATGTAGGTCACAGTGACTAACTTTTGGTGCAAGACTCCATGAGTTGATTTAAGGTCATATTATCACAATGTGGTTTGCCTGAAACAGTGGATGTCAGGTTTGTATCTGTGTAGATATATTAGATGTTTCCTCAGCTCCACCCTGATTTAATGTCAATTATAGAAATATAGATATTAAATATTAAATAAACCAACCATAACTCTTCGTTACATATTCCATGGGCTTTTATTTTCAACATCAAAGTGAACTGACATGTTCAAAATTGTAACAGAAATAAAACCAGAATGACAAAAATCTGTGATATTCATCCAAATATGACAATACATATTTTTAAATTCGACTGATCGGAAACTCAAAATGTCCGGGAATCTTGATGCCAACTTTAATACTTGTCAGCGGAATAAGGAGAGATGGAAACAAATATGTGAAAAAAGCTATGATTAAAAGGAACATACATTCATTGTACAATGAATATAAGAATAGTAGAAAAATCTTGTCCGATTTGTGAAATACTGAAGACAAATTCGTTTAATATTCAAGATGGCACAGACACCCTTTTTGTTTTTCTGATCAATCTCAACACTGAAAGGCAAAAAGCAAGGACCGCTTTAGTATCAGAATTATTTATGGAAAAAGGACTAGAAACTGTTGATTAATTAGTCTTTGAGTAAGACAATACAATACTAAGGCTTAAACAAACAAGAGCTGTTGGAGAACAGCATAGCTCGCCTCTTCACACAATTTTTGAATTGGTGCAAATAATCTGGGATATCCTTAATTATGGCTACATAATAATCATAATAACCTGATGGACCCAAAATTGGTCCCAGTTTAGGACTAGTACACAGTAGGAAAATGAAATAATAAATGTTTATGAAGGTCTATAAAGCTGAAATAAGTGAGAAAATAGAAACTTTCACCAAAACTTTAACAATAGAAAATGGCTAAGTAATTGGCCCACAGACCCCTGATGGACCCAAAATTGGTCCCAGTATTCCATTTAGTACTAATACACAGTAAGAAAATGAAATAATAAAAGTTTATGAAGGTCTAAGCTGAAGTAAGTGAGAAAATAGAAACTTTCACCAAAACTTGAACCATAGAAAATGGCTAAGTAATTGGTCCACAGACCCCTGATGGACCCAAAATTGGTCCCAGTATTCCATTTAGGACTAATACACAGTAGGAAAATGAAATAATAAAAGTTTATGAAGATCTAAGCTGAAGAAAGTGAGAAAAAGAAACTTTCACCAAAACTTAAGTGTGACGCCGACGCCGACACCGGGGTGACAACATAAGCTAAAAATGGCCTGTTCAAATATATCACCATTTGATAAAAGCAGGATAAAACAAACACAAAACCACACCACTGTTACCGGGAGTTAAGAAAATATTGACATATTCAGGTTATGTTGTAAAAAACAAAACTTTAGAGAACATCTTCAAAGAGACACATTACATAACCATATTATAAAGTCTAAATTAGAAGATATACATGAATTACTCGACAAATGTTTAATTTGCCAAAAATATTAACTTCCAATAAAATTTGCAATTAATGCATGCAAAACGTTTTCAAAACATCAAGCAAATAAATTAAATCCTTTCTTTTTGTTGAATTGCACATTACACATTGTAATTACTTTGTGTATATTTGTTATAATATCAACTTGTTTTACATGTACTGGGGGGGGTATATGTTTTACTGATTTATATGTATTCATATCCAATAGATCCGTCCCCGTGTAAGTCTGTAAGCTGATATCGACAGAAGCAAAACAACAAAATTAATAAACATGTTTCCCGCTCTTTGAAGAGAACTTTTCCTTTTTCATTACAAATACTTTGCACATCTCAATCAATTTGCCAGCAAGAGTAACACAAAAATCATATTACTGCTTTAAGTCTTCCTTTAAATGCAACAAACTATAAATCTCTTATACAACTTGCTCATTTCATGAAAAAGTTTTCACATGAAAAAATCTTAAACTTAGTTGACATTTGTTCAACCCCAAACTAAAACTGTATTAAACCTAACAACTGCTGTTTGAAGAAAACAGTGGCATAACATTTGTCCTTTTGATCAATGCTTTTTGACCAATGCTTGCGTTTTTTTCTTTTCGTTCATTATCCAATTGTGTACTGTGTTTTTAACTTTCTTCCAATCTAAGCCTTTCAAACATTCTTCTTTTTCAATGGCACTGACACACTCTTTCAATTTCAATTCCCTTCGCATTGCAATGTTGTCTTTGAACAATTGCTTCAAGCAGGTTGTCTGTTCAGCATTTAAGATGATACGACCTGAAAGAAAAGACATTTAAATGTAAATCTTCATTCCAATTTAATGTGAGATTAATGCTTTGCAAAATAACTATAACTACAAACAAACTGAGCTAATTAAAATCTGCCAAAAAGGTCATCTGTATAAACGGCTTACATTCAACATGTCTCCTGATATGAAAATTAGCGAAGTGTGCAAAATTAAACAAATCAAGTTATAAACATGAAATAGAAGACAGTACAGTATATTTGTGACCAATCTTAACTATTTTAGGAAACATTTGTATTTAAAAATCATATTTCAATATGCATGGACACCATTGAATAACTACCACATTACTTCATTTGATGTGATAAATTATGAAATTCTGAACACAGGAACGAGAGATATACCGTACCTTTCATGGAATGACTGGACTTTGATCGAGAAGTTGAACTGGATCCGGAAGCAACTGAAATGAAAATGGAATAAGATATCAATGAAAATACCATTTCCTAGTACATGTATCATAATTGAGTGATGAAGATATCAATAAAGATGTACTGAAGAATAATATGACTGTGTGTGGGACATTATATACTGCATATAAGTTAAGTAAGTACATTGTTGTCTTATAGCAGTATAAAACTGAAGGGTAACTTCATGTCATTATATTATGGCCAAAAGAGATATACCATATACATGTACCTTTCCTTGTGGAATGACTAGGTTTTGATAAAGTAGTTTAACTGGTAGCCCTTCATCCAAGCAGGCTACATGCCAAATATCAGTACCCTGGGCCTTTTGATTTGTGAGAGGAAGTTTCTCAAAGATTTAAAGACATATGACCCTTGTGACCTTGAAAGTAGGTCAAGGTAATTCATTTGAACAAACTTGGTAGCCCTTCATCTAAGTCAGCGACAGTGTATGTAAAAAGTCTAATGCAGGGAATAAAGCACATCTTGATGCTTGAGTCACATGACCTAATAAAAATCGACAAATGTAGGGACAAAATACTATGTTATCACTATACGCATTTCACAATATCCCTTACCATCAAGCGAAATGTTTTCCATAACATCTTCGATATCAGTCGAAAGCTCGTCACTACCTTCAGGCTGATCTTCAAGCTCCAAGTCTGTAATTAAACAATACATTAAGTTAACACATTTATAGTTAATGATGCAAGTATCATCATCTGATTAAAAGAAGGAATCTTGGTGCCCACCATTGAATGATCTACATCATCAAATAAAATACTACTCTTGTATCTGCATTTCCATATATACCTTCATTATGTAGTCTATAGCAACAGCAACCAATAATTGCAATTAAATCAAAGATGTCTGTATGTTACCAATTTTGTTCTTCCAATCAGTCTCAAAATTAAACATGAAAACTGGAGACCAAAGGATAAAAACCATATGGCAGTAAAGGAAGCACTTTTTCCCACCCCCCTACCACCCATAATTATATTTTTCCCCATTGACTACGAATCCCACCACTATATATATCAAATCAAAAGGAATTATGTGCTTCCAAAAAACAAATAAATAAATTGCAAATGCACCCTGCAACTATCCTTCAGCTAGTTCAGATAGATGGACATCAAAGAAATTTTTACGATTTTCCATTGAATATTAAATATATTTAACAGGAAACCATTCAATATCTTCAATGTACTTACCCTCATCAACTGGAATTTCTTCAATCGATTTCCCACTGTATTTGGCCACATCTCCACTGTCAAATGCTGTTAGTAACCTTCCCATTCTTGCAACCTGCAAGGTTTCCTGTGGTAACCTGTAGAAGGACTTATGTATGTCAATGTCATGACCCATAAATCCAGCAATGTTTTCCAAGTCATTTCTTGTAAGGTTCAAAACCTGGCTTACAGTTGCGACATGCTTCCGAAGTTGGGTGCTTGTAAGATTTTCAGGTACGGACAGTTTGGCTTCCCTTCCAAAACGTCTTAGGCTGTCTGCACTCCTGATTGGATTAAGTGAGTCAAATGAAGACCTTGGAAAAACATACTTGTTATCTGGATGAACGCCAGCTGCATCTCTGTGTTTCATAAGACACTCTATGCTTTTCTGTAGGGTGGTTGTTAACAGAACTGGGACAATACGTCCCCTTTTCCCACGGATTTCTACTCTTTCAAAGGTAGAGCAGAGGACTTTTTCCATCGGACTTAGTGATTCCTCAATATCTTTCAGACAACTCCCTGATTTCTGTCTTTCCTGGTAATCTTTCATGGTGATCCTTTCTGCCTCACCCCCTCTCCTCCTGTTGAACAGTACAAGACGGGCCAATGTTACTTGGTTCAAGGTATTCCAGACTTCTTTGGAGAAGCTGTTTTTCAGGCTTTCTGTTAAGTTACTGGTTTTTTCTTTCAGAAAATCCTGAACTTTTTTGATGTCCTCTGTCAATGGCAAAAGCTGTCCTTTATTCATCTTTGCTGTGCTTAGGGTCTGAAGGGCCATACCCGACACTGAATCTGTCCATTCCATTTCACATAATGACAGAAAAGCATCAGATTTGGATCCCAATGAGGTATCCTCTGTCATCAAAGCATTTGCTTTCTGGATCATAGCACATTTTTTTAAGAGATGTCCAATCTTTAAAGCGAGGGACGGATTTGCATATTTGTTGTCATCACAACTGTAGCCACAAAGATTTTTTGTTGATCTCACAACGGTTGCGAACTTTTCTGGCAGAAGGACATCTGCAAGCGAGTTAATCGTTGGGTCTTCTTTCCGAGAACTGATTAAAAATCGACCCAGCTCCCTCATTTTCTGACTAACATAAACAAACAAATGAGGCAAGTGCCCATGCTTTTGGAAAAGTTTCTCACCTAGGCGAATGATAGTGGCATCGTTTCGGACAACTTGTGTAATTTCGTCAGCTTTCATATGTCTAATAACTTTTTCCTGCATAGCTGCGCAAACATTTACTGCTGCAGGCAGTAAAAGGTTAGCCTCTGATCTTAGTTGTGGCACATGTGTGGTATTTTTTCTTAGTGGACACACCTTTCTGTGTCTCCACAGGTTTGATTTCAGAAAAAATCCGAGACAATCCTGGCATGGTAAGTAGTCATGTGGTGAAAGTTCGCTGTCTTCATTTCTTGTAAATGTTACTAGTACTCCACTTCCACTTTTCAAAACATCTGTGTTGTGATGATAATCCCCAGCATTTCTGAGTTTTAATAAACCCAATCTTCTTGCCTCTGACTTAAGAGGATGCGATAAGATACGTTGGACTTCCGTTTCCTTTTTGTGAGGACCAAGATAGTGTTTTGTAATATTAGTGAAACCTTCCTGGCAATATAAACAGAAATGCATCTTATCCCAAACTCGAATACCATCCCTGTTGTTACTAATTTGTACTTGTAACTCACTGCTGCTTGTACATCTTTCAACTTCAGTGCTATCTGACATTAATATTGGAAAAACAACAGACATTGAGTCATCCTCTGAATCATCCTCTGAATCTGATGGTGGCATGAAATCTGGGTCAGCGTCATTATCCAAATCTTCCCAGTCGTTTAGGTAATCCAAGTCGGGAAACAGGATGTCTGGCGGTTCAGGTTGGACATTAAACATTTGTGGTTGGATGTCTGACTTTAGTGGTCGGATGTCCTTTGTTTGTGGTTGGATGTCCTTTGTTTGTGGTTGGATGTCTGACTTTTGGAGTCGGATATCTAAAGGTTTTGGTTGGATGTCCAAAGGTCGTGATTGGATGTCCATAGGTTGTGGTCGGATGTCCAAAGGTTGTGGTTGGATGTCCAAAGGCTGTGGTTGGATTTCCAAAGGTTGTGGTCGGATGTCCAAAGGTTGTGGTTGGATGTCCAAAGGTTTTGGTTGGATGTCCAAAGGTTGTGGTTGGATGTCCAAAGGCTGTGGTTGGATGTCCAAAGGTTGTGGTTGGATGTCCAAAGGCTGTGGTTGGATGTCTGACTTTTGGGGTCGGATGTCCAAAGGTTGTGGTTGGGTGTCCGAAGGTTGTGGTCGGATGTCCAAAGGTTGTGGTTGGATGTCCAAAGGTTGTGGTTGGATGTCCAAAGGTTTTGGTTGGATGTCCAAAGGCTGTGGTTGGATGTTTGACTTTCTGGGTCGGATGTCCAAAGGTTGTGGTTGGGTGTCCAAAGGTTGTGGTTGGATGTCTGACTTTCGGGGTCGGATGTCCAAAGGTTGTGGTTGGGTGTCCGAAGGTTGTGGTTGGATGTCCAAAGGTTTTGGTTGGATGTCCAAAGGTCGTGATTGGATGTCCATAGGTTGTGGTCGGATGTCCAAAGGTTGTGGTTGGATGTCCAAAGGCTGTGGTTGGATTTCCAAAGGTTGTGGTCGGATGTCCAAAGGTTGTGGTTGGATGTCCAAAGGTTTTGGTTGGATGTCCAAAGGTTGTGGTTGGGTGTCCGAAGGTTGTGGTTGGATGTCCAAAGGTTTTGGTTGGATGTCCAAAGGTCGTGATTGGATGTCCATAGGTTGTGGTCGGATGTCCAAAGGTTGTGGTTGGATGTCCAAAGGCTGTGGTTGGATTTCCAAAGGTTGTGGTCGGATGTCCAAAGGTTGTGGTTGGATGTCCAAAGGTTTTGGTTGGATGTCCAAAGGTTGTGGTTGGATGTCCAAAGGCTGTGGTTGGATGTCCAAAGGTTGTGGTTGGATGTCCAAAGGCTGTGGTTGGATGTTTGACTTTCGGGGTCGGATGTCCAAAGGTTGTGGTTGGGTGTCCAAAGGTTGTGGTTGGATGTCTGACTTTTGGGGTCGGATGTCCAAAGGTTGTGGTTGGGTGTCCGAAGGTTGTGGTCGGATGTCCAAAGGTTGTGGTTGGATGTCCAAAGGTTGTGGTTGGATGTCCAAAGGTTGTGGTTGGATGTCCAAAGGCTGTGGTTGGATGTTTGACTTTCGGGGTCGGATGTCCAAAGGTTGTGGTTGGGTGTCCAAAGGTTGTGGTTGGATGTCTGACTTTCGGGGTCGGATGTCCAAAGGTTGTGGTTGGGTGTCCGAAGGTTGTGGTTGGATGTCCAAAGGTTGTGGTTGGATGTCCAAAGGTTGTGGTTGGAAGTCCATTGGTTGAGGTAGGATGTCCGTCATTTGGGGTTGTATGTTCAACGTTTGGGGTCGGATGTCCAAAAGTTGGGTTTGAATGTCTGATGCTTGGGGTTGGAAATCTGACGGTTTGGATTGGATGGCTGAAGACTCTGTAATAGAACAAGATCAGTGTTGTTATATTTGTCCAATTTTAAAGTTTACTACTAAATTAGTGTCTCATAAGTTATATATTGCTGGACAGACTCTATTTTCACAATGTTTTACATGTATATAACAGCTTTTTGTTTCATTATAAATGTGCTATGTGATATAAATAACTGTGATTTGTGGCACATCTAAACGTTTTTAAGGCCACATCTAGAACCAGAAATACATGGAATACTTTTGCAACAGAAATAGTGCCAATTGTGATAACAATGTCGAACGTCAATATCAAGGTTACTATGTTGTGTTAAAATATGTCACAAAAATGTGTTTTAGATTTGATTCTGTTGTTGCTTTTTTATCATTCTAGTATGCATAAAATTTCTGAAAAAAGCTCTACAACAGTTTGCCTAATATCATTTCATTAAAGTAATTCTGATTTTGCTTCTTAAGTGCATACTTTGTGCAGCTTCACTCTCAAAATGTGTTTTTCAAAATGGCAGTCAAGATAAGGCATAAATTGGAAGATGGTAGACTATGAGCAATTTTTATGATCACTCCAAAATTCAAAATAACAACTATAAGGACCAAGTGGAACCTGCATAAATGTACATATGAAATTTGAGGAAGATAACAAACCTTCAATGGCAAAATCCAAAATGGCTGAATTCAGATATTTTCATTTTTCTGAACCAGAATCAAATTACATATGAAATTTGAGAAAGATCAATCTAGTACTTCTCAAGGCATAGCGATAACAAGAATGGTTTAAGAATGGACGGACCTCTGACTACGGACCACTGATGCAGGGCAATTTGAATAGCCCACTATCTAGTGATGGTGGGCCAATAAAGACAAACCCCCAATTGTTGCTGACAGGGCGGGTAACTTTGTTGTACACTCACTGCTTATTCTTAATGACGATTTCTTAACTCCTTTGTCCCCAGCTCCCTCCTCTGTGCAGTAAGGTTGTTTCACAGGAGAGTAAGCACATGGTTTCTGTTTTTTAGACAAGCTATCCTCATTTCCACTGTTACTCTTCCTTTTCTTTTGTAGTGGTGCTAAATCACAAATTTTAATACATTAGATAATAACAGAGTTGTTCTTGAAGAATTACATTAAAACAGACGTTTATGGTATAAATATAAAGAAAAAATAGACAAATAATCAATAAAAACTAGATTATCATTCTATAACACATGGACATGGCATTTTTCCTATGTTGTCTGTTCAATGCTAATATTTCACTTTAAACTAGAATGTTGACCATTCAGGAAGGGTCCCGTCTTATGGCAATATATTGACCTTTAACCCAGTAACCTTGACCTGGAATCAGTTATCTGCTATTTCGACCAACTTTGCTTTATAATCTCATAACGAAATGTTCACCACACAATAAAAAAAACTTGACCTTTGACTTTGACTCAAAATTACAAATGACCTTTGCGGAGTTGATTTCTTATTTGATTGTGACCAACTTTGCCTAATTATATCATAACAAATTATTCATCAATGAAAAAATACAAAACATGAAACCCTAATAAAATACCATCCTAGCAACAACATTACATATCATTATGTTCAGTTAAATGTTTACTTCACATGAAAATTAAGCTTTAATATATCCTAGTAACTGCAAGTTTAGAAAGAAACATGCAGATCTTCCAAGATAAAGGTTTGTAGATATTTTCACCTGTAAAATAATCTATATAATAATAATCTCTTCCCTATATGTATTTATAAGCCTATCCCAAAAGTATAAAATTTTTATTCCTCTTGATAAGCCATGTGATAATTAGATGACCTAATTCCAATTACTGTACGTGTACTTATTTTAGCGGTATTCTAATATTAGCGCCTTACGCGCTAAAGTCAATGCGCTAATTCAAGTGCAGCGCTAAAATTGACATATGTATACATTCTTGTGGTGATTGCGCAAATTCAAGTTTACGCTATTGAGTCCAGATACCCTCGGAGATGTATTACCAAAAACAAAATTACACCTGTAAATTTAGGTTGTGTTGGATGGGATGGGGGAATTCCTACCTTTTTCCTGGAGCTTCATTAGGTCCTTTTCATACACATGTTTATATTCTGTAGACAGTTTTCCTGTAAAGTTAAGATGTTATTAAAAACATTTTAACTTAGCTATTACCCAGTATGTAGTCATTACTGACCCAATAACCACACATTCAAAGTTGATGAATAAAAGATGACTGTTACTGTTCTGAGATACAGGTATATGGTTTCACAGTGGATAGAGATGGGTCATATGAAATGTTATTTTCTCTGATGGAATAACTATATAACAATCAAGCATTCACAAGTTTTCAAAAAGAATTAATCAAATAAAATTATTACTCATAGCAGCCATAACTATACATGTATAATATTTCTTAATTTGTCCTATGATCTATACAAGATATATAACAATTTACAAAGCAACATATGCAAGCATTTTATATACCTAGAGACTTTTTGATCCTGGTATCATCTGCAGATGATGGAATGGGACACCAATTACTGTGTGTCAATGGAATGCTACAAGGCAAAGGAACACATATATATTAAATTTACACTATATCATTTCTTTTTCATTTCAAAGCAAAATGGTCCAATCTATCATGCAATGATTAGGCCTAACAAAAGATGAGTGTTGATAGGGCAGTTTCAGCCCCCTTTTAATACTCCAATATTCCATTTTGCAGAACTAGTTCTGTTATTTAGGCCTTATTTAAATGTATTATGTTTACATAGTCTTCTCGGCAAATTTGTGTAAGTGATAATTATTGAACAGCTCTATGCATTTGAATTTGAAAATGGTACAGTGGCATTCACTTAATATCACTCCTGTTAATATCACATTCCTCTTTATATCATGTTTTTCCAAAACACCATTTTCCTTCTATATAATCTATGTAATGTTATTTGGTTAATATCATGTATTTTGAGGTAAATTCCTCTTAATATCATGTTTTTTTTGCCAATCACACAAAATATCCAGAAAAAGGTGTCATTTCCATTGATTTCAGATACAAATTGTACAAAACATTTAGTAGAAAATTGAAAATTCCCAAAATAAATGATTTTTTAATGAATTAATGTTATTTATAGATTGAAACATGTTCATATACATTAAATAGCTTACTTTTAGTTATGAAGATTGAAAATGCACTAGATTTAATGGAAAAACATGTTTCTGTTAATGTCACATTCCTGTTAATATCATGTTTTTGTCTGACAAATGCAACATGATATAAAGAGGAATGCACTGTAATACAAATGTTGGAGTCAGATTAAAAAGCTAGAGTAAGTCAGGTTAAAATTATCTCAGAAACATACATAATTAATAATTTTTACATTGACCGAACAAGTCTCTTGATTTTTGTTTATAAATATAAAACTTTATTAAGATAATCTCATAACACATTTTTGGTATATCTTTATTTCATTATGCTATATTGCTGGTTTGTATCGAAGCAAAAAACTTGCCGAAACGGATGCTGATACATATCGCAATATCTTTATGTAATTCTATTATACAAAATCATTTTGTAATTTTATTATAATATTATTTATGTTACAAAAACATAGAGAAGCTTTTATTCACTTACCTAACTTCCTCTTCCTCATTTAGAAATGTTCCACAGCCATCTTCATTCACATACCCTGGCCACCAAATGCCTCCATCTATCTTAATCAGAATCTGACTGTAAGGTTCATGTAAATCTGGAAAAAAACATAACCAGACTCTACCTTATTATCAATCATACATTATGACATTATGTCAAATGTTTGGCAATAGTCACCCTATATTAATCAGCTGTTTATACTATATGTATTTTCCCAAAAATGTAAACCAGCATGAAACCTTTGATGGAATTGGGTCTATGTTTGGCAATCAGCCCCCTATCCCCAAAATCCCTATTTTCCTATTCAGGGTGGGAGAGCCTATTGTCGGTCGAGTACAGTAAACTATCACTATTGTATGTATCTTTTTTCATAAAAATAAATTTTATGAATTTAAAAACAAAATACTAACAGGAGTGCATTGACAAAGAAAACAGCTTGAATAAAAAATGCAAAATCCAACAGTCAGAAAATCCTCAAAATATCTATTGCTTGGCACGGACAGACCAAGATATATATAAAATGTATATATAGCCTAGGTAGGAAAATATTTTTATTTTACTTGGATGCAGTAAAAACCTTCCATGTATGTAAGATTTATACGATGTCATTTTTAATTTCAATTATGAATCAATGTCAAAAACAAGAACTTTTTAGAAGTATATACTAATTAATTAATACAATGTGCATGTAATAAGAAGTTATTTCATAATTTCTATTTAAAAAAATACCTGTATCTAATGTGTGATCAATACAATACAAACATAACCAATACATGTACATGCATAGGTAGTCATGCAGACACCCAAATTCAATCAACATTTTTCCTATCAGTTGCTTATTTTGAGGTCATTCAGTCAAAGCCAAACATTGACAAACAAAACTACATGTATTTTAATCTATAGGTCTCATTTTCTTAAGGGGGTTCTATATATATAATTACACTACAGTGGACCTGTTATAATCAAGACGCTGGGAATTCCAGAAATATTTTTCAGAAATGATGGCATCCAGTAAAATATTGCAGATTCTCTGTATATTGAAGGGCTTAAACCCTATACTGTAGTTTACTGCACTGTGGTACATTCCCTTTGGTTGGGTATTCAGTATATAGCAGCCGCTAACTTCCTTTGCGTAACTTTGTTGGGTATTATCATTGCTAAAGTAATACATGTCCCCTACCGGTCCCAGCAAGCTAATTAACCTGCAGAATTTGGGCAAAAAGGTGAAGTCCAAATAATGTGAAAAAGGAAGAAAATGATATATAAAATTTGTCAAGTTTCACTCTTCAACATTACTCTACATGTATATGCAAAGTTTCAACACCCTAATACCATTATCAAGTAAATGGTGAACCACTGACAAACTTTAACCAAACCTTTAACCTGCAGATTATGGGCAAAAAAGTGAAAAGATGTCATAAATGAAGAAAATATATGAATATTTTTTCCACTTAATTTTCACTCTCCAACATTAATGTTAGACCCCTAATTAAGAACCTATAAGCAAAGTTTCAGCATCCTAGCGCAACTTTTAAGTGAATGGTAAACCACTGGCAACGAAAAACTTTAAAAAAAACTTTAACCGCTCGTGACGGACGAATGGAGACAAAAAGCCTCCCCATCTCCCCCCTCCCCCCACCCGAAGGTTTTAACCGGTAGGGGACTAATAAGAATATTAATGTAAACTTGCGTAAAAGCAAATGTCCCATTTGCTCCTTTATGCAGGAATGTTCCCAACGCACAAACCACAGGTTATCTTGTGTATAGTGTTCATGCAGTAAAATACTTACCATTCTCCTTTTTCTTCTTGAAATTTGTCGTTCTTTTTTTTCTCCCCATCTAAGTGAAATACAGAAAATTAAAAAAAATTTAAACTGTTGAATTTAACCAATTTTCCAGAGCTTTATGTGTATTGTTTATTTCCTCTATCTTATAAACAATTTTTTTAATTGATGGTGTAAAAGTTTGCTTTTTCATATATGTTCCGTATATATAGCTCTATATAATTCATAATATGTAACATGGTGTTACAAACATGGCGGCATATAGAAGAAAAAGTGCTAGATACACAAGTCAAACAGATCTGTCACAATTAAGACAGCAAATGTAACATCGAATCGGAACCAGGGGCTGTAATTATATTTACAAAATTATCTTGTGATAATTAGTATATGTTTATACATACAAATTAACATCCGGACCTGGGAAATAAACAATATTTTACACAAAGAGGAGAAATGAAACTAGCGAGACGTGGGGCCAAACCCGAGACCTCTAGGTTATGGAGCCAGGATATGTTATATATAATTACCACCAGGGCAAAAGGTCCAGACCACTTGAAATAGTTCGTAATTTCCTAATATTATACGTTACGTAAGGTAGGCTCTCCACGTACACTGGTAAAATTATATCACTGTCCTGATAACAGTCCAACGGCCATGGAAAAACGATAGTTAATGTTACAATTTTCAGTGCTAAGAGTGCTATTTACTCTGATTTTATGATGTCACATTAAATTTATGTTTAAATTCATTGTTCCTTTTGCTGTTGCTACACTTACATTGCAAATGTTGCAATTAGCAACATCATTGTTAGCCTTTTTTAAACAGGACCATACCTTGAACCGTGCCAAGCAGCATGCTTATACATGTAAGTATGACAGTAACCCAGATTTTTTTTAGTCAGACTAACACAGATGCTTGAACTAAAGTATACGAGATGACTGCGTTTCAAACATTTTTGTGCTCTTTCACCAAAGTGAAAGTAGAAACTATTTTTAGATACTTGTATTGATACTGAGAGGTTTATGGATTAATGTACCATATAACATCTGATATTGATCCAACACTTATACATGTACATAGTATATATGTGATATATAGACAAGAAATGTCAAGATATTTTGGCAATCATCACTAATATGGACCTGGATGCCCCACCATTGCCTGAAGAGGAACAGGGGTTAGGAAGGGTTACGGGCCACGGGCCATATATGCGCATAAAAATTCTCATATTGACAATGAAACAAATTGAAATCATACATAGGCAAAGAACAAAGGGCCCATAGGTATTCCTAAAACAGTGGTAAATGGCCCATATACAGCCCATCCTTCCTAATCCATGTAGGAATGCCTTGAATGATTCAAAGCATTTTTTTCTTGTATTAAAAAGACTTTTTAAAGTTTAGCAATAAAATTATGTGAGCATATTTCCTAATAAGGGTGCATACTCTACAGGGCTTTATCACTCTTCATTTTAGGTCATGTAAACAGACCCATTCTCAATGAAAAAAATGTGTGATTTCTCTTAATTTTACACTTAAAAATTCTCAATTAAAATTTTTGACAAATTATAATAAATAATAATAATATTATTAAATATTTATTCCGATTACTGTGTTGTGAGAGGCTGTATAATTCTGATATATAAGAACAAATATAACGCCAAATAAAATTTTTCAATGAAACTTGCTTACATTGGGTGATTAAATGCTTTCCTGTAGCTTGTTTTGTTTCCAAGTTTAGCCATTTGGAGAGGAATCCATACATGTATCTCAGACTCTACATGTATATATAAAGCATAAAAAAAGAACTGCATGGTTTTGAATTTCTTGGTCCATTTTTGTATAATCTAAATTATATGAAATGTTTGCTAAATCAGCAATACATTGTATTTGTTAAACAGTCAAACTCGCCAACTTGAATAGTGCCTATTAGTCCATTCTCTTTTGGACCGATATATCCTTTCGAACATGTTGGAGAATTAAGCCATTTGCAGTGTCTGAATTAGTAAGACATTTTTTTATCTTTCACCAGCATTTCAAATGTTTTGATGACGCATTGTTTATTGTGAATGTGTAGTGTGGATCCAAAATGGAATAAATTTCTTTAAGATTTAAAGCATGCAGTCTTAAGAAACAAGAATTTTATTTTAGGAATGAAATGAAAACCAGGGATAAAAAAGCATTGCCTAATACATGAATTTACAACAGTGTCCTTATGTATCAAAATACTTCAGGAACTGTCTTATTGTTGCAGCCCTACTACTCTTATACTACTTAACTACTTATGCCTGTCATGATTATTAATCTTACCTTTAAAGGAAATCTTTGTAATGCTATAACCATCAAAGCAAAGCATAAGCAAACACATTAAAATTACAAAAACAACAGAAGTGAATTGCGGCATAAAATCCAGCTGCATCATAAAATATCAAAAAGTTGAAACCGCAAAGAAAATTCTCTAAGACATCAAACTCAAAATCTGAACAAAATGAACAAAGTTGGGAGTACTCAAAATCAGAAATAAAACCAATAAAGCCAAAAGGTATGTCGTCTGTATCCATGGTCAAACAAAAGTCAAAACTAAGAAAGCAGCAATCTGTAAAACAAAAGGAATTCTTAGCTTTATTATAGGCCTATGATTTGTTTGTTTCTCAAACAGGGCTTTTTCTCACTTGTTTGGGATGGGACTTTTGGTCTTATTTTGGGAAGAAAATTGGTGAATTGGGGAAGATTTTTTTAGGGTGGTCCGGCAGTGTTCTCACGAGTTTGACATTGTTGGTTGACTCGAAAACAACAGCTGACTGAATTAAGGATCACGTGCTACAGTATTGACATATATAAAGTTCTTGTAAAACAACAGGCTCAAAGAAGATAAATTGAAGGCTACTTTAACTGAGTACTTTTGCCACATAAAAAGGTATGGGGTCAAGTACTGCCCAACCAACTGCCAGATCACATGGGTCTTCTCCAGTTATTACAGTTTCCTCACACAATAAGTCCCCATTGCATGTTAACATCCAGGTCAACAAAAGTGATTAATTATGTTGTAAAATAAAAACAGGGCTCATGTTTTTACTATCATCATCATGCATTTTGGTTTTTGCATAAATTATGTAGACTGTAGGCCTAATCCAAAATATATTTTTTTCTTGCCAATATATATACTTACCATATATCTGGCTTTGAAATGATATATCACAAATATTCACCAACAATGCCTCTATGTTTAAACGAGCAATAAATTCTGCTAATTTTAACAGGTGCTTTCTGGTAAACACATCAATGATGAATTCCTTGGTTTCAGCTCTGAATGTGTTATTAAAATCCAGCGAGTGAAACAGGCAGTAGAATATACATTGATCGTAATGCTTATAATGTCGTGTAACAATATAACCTGCAGCTTTGCAAGCCTCCATAACATAAATTTCACAGAAAACACAAATTGAAAAACTTACCTCGCCAGACACTTCCGATGATCGTCGCCTCGTGTTGATTTCCAATCGGAACCACTCAGTATTTGGCGCCTTTTTCATATACGCTCGATGCATTCCGAACGGAGAGTGTGTGTCGTGTGTTTGTTAAGAGACAGGTTGCGATATGGACTCGATGTAACACACACACACGCGCACAAACACTTCACCGTTGTAGAGAGGTTGTCACGAAATTGCGCGAGTGTGTTGTTGACGAACCCACGATGTTGTTGACGAGGTATACCTACCGAGGTAACGGGGGAAAGTACCTCGGTAGTTTCCCTTACCTCGGTACGTGGGTGTGTTTTTCAGTGAGGTACCTCGGTGTGCTTGCAGTACAAACGCACACACACGCACATAGGACGAGACACAAAAACACGAAATACACAAGTACTACAATATGCCTGGATATACAACCTACTTATGCTAACAAACTCTACACCTTCCTGGTTAGATTACTGTCACACTTCGTGCAAATTACACCTACCACCTGCATTTGGTCATCTGTAGCTCCGTGTGCTCCTGCCTCTTGTGCACCATCTCGCGCATACACAACCTCCATTTTTGCTAGGAGAGCTGGGTACCTTGGGGGCACAACTGGGTACCTGGAGAGAGGGAGAGAGCAGCTAGCAGGGCACTTCTGGGTACCTGGAGAGCAGCTAGCAGGGCACTTCTGGGTACCTTGGGGGCACTTCTGGGTACCTGGAGAGCAGCTAGCAGGGCACTACTGGGTACCTTAAGAACTAAACAGTCGGGAAGCGTGTGACTCCAGGACTACTTTCCTGTCGCGTGTCGTTATCGCAGTATGTTTTAGGTTGCATATCATACTTAACGTAACAAGGAAATATACATATGTGTCGAGTAGTGCTGTATGATTAGGCTGGTTTGTTTACCATGCAGTGGCCTAGTGGTCGATTATGTCGATGTTTTGTTCTGTTATAATCCATTCCTAGTGATATCGCTGAATATTGATCATCGCAATGTTCCTTATTTCATTATCAGAAATATCGATAGTCGTCACTTATATCTTTTCCACCAAATTTCTATGGATTCTGTCCCCAGGCCGAGAGACATATCAGAGTCTCACAAAGTGATAGTGACTACTATCTGCATGACGCTAAACATTATGGGAGTAAAACGACTGGTTCGTTCCTTGTCAGTATAATGTGAGCGGATGGGGTGTTCTGCTGAGGGCTTTCGTAAGTATATTTCAATGTGGTAACACTTAATTCGGCAAAATATCCGAACTATCGCAAGAAGTCTTACACGAACATACCACAACCTCCAAAATACACACGCACTCAACACACACACCCACATTGCATACACCGGAAGGACGTCCTTAAACGACCCTGGCTGTTAATATGACGTAAACACAATGAACCAAACAACTATCATTTTGATCGCTATATACAGCTAAAATAAACAGTACCCGATATGCTTTCTTCCCAATGTTGGTTATTTATGAGAGAGTAAAATTCGCATATTTTAGTACATATAACACACTTAAGAAGCTTTTTTCAGACTAGGTAATTTTGTGTGTGATCTGGGGACTAATAAACGTTCTTTGATTGAAGAGGAGACATCACAACATTTATTAAATACGCTATTTTTGTGGTGTGATCTAGGTACGGAAAGGATTCTTTGACGGGAAAGGAGACATCACAACATTTATTAAACACGTTATTTTCAGACTAGTATGATCTAGTTACTGATGGACTATCTATGATTAAAGAGAAGAGATCACAACAATTAAGAAACACGTCTCCTTTCAGACGATTTTTTTTGAGTGTGATCTATTTACTGATAAAATGTCTATGATGGGAGAGAAGAGATCACAACAATTGTTATACACGTCACTTTCAGACTAAATGTTTTGTAGTGTGAACTAGTGACTGACAGACTCTCTTTGACGGGAGAGGAGACATTACTACAATTATCAACACGTTGCTTTCAGATTAAATGTTTTGGTGCTGATCAAGCGACTGATAAACTTGATTTGAATAGCAGACGTCACGCCGTTTGACAATTTCCTTTTTATGGTTTGGTTTCGCCACTTGCTTTGTCAGATCTCGCGGCATTGTGTTTTGTTCTACTCCGTAAATCCACATACAATCTTGCTAACAATAACTATGATCGAGTTCAGCAAAGCATGTAAACGCCATATATCTAACAAGTAGACTTTAGATACATTTATGATAGTCTTTCATATACTTTTTCACTCATTGGTTGAAAATGATTTGATTACTGGATAAAGGATATTTTATATCACATTGATTAATGAAAAGAGGCTAGTTCATACAACGTAATTAATGCTATACTACATCCCTGATGCTCAAGTCCCTTAGTTATTGTCATAAAAAATCTTTGACCCTTTCATTATTATTCGACCGAACACAAACGTATATAAGTCATTGGTAATGAAATAATGATCTTGGTAACTTTGAAAGTACCTCATTATCATTCTGAACCAGCTTTAACTACAAGACATTTTATGACTAAAACAAAGTTTGCTTATTTATTCAATTATCTTGTTCAGAACAAAGAGAAAAATTGAACCAAAAGGTTTTAAATGATGATGTTGAAAGCAGATAGTTATAATTCAATAAAAACATTTATTGATCGCTTCAATGTTTTTCTCTTTATTCAACAAAGCTTGGTACAGTTTATCGCAGTCAAACTTTTACCATCAATGAACATTTCATTGTTTGATTTTTTAAAAATCTATTTTTTAAAACAAAGTTAATTGTTCAATAACAACAATTACGACTGGGCACATGATATAACAGCTTAGAAACACTTCCCATATTGAAATTCACTTTTCCATTGAGTATAAATATAATCCTGATGAATTAAATCACCACCAGCTGATAGTGTTCTATAGAGGACAAAGTATGGGATTTCAGTGTTCATTTTAGAAAGTTGCTTTTCACCGATGACATCATTCGGTGATGACGGGTAGTGACGTCACGTACGAATCCAGGGAACACAAATCATCCTGGTCAAGGAAGGTAGCTACAGTAGAGCCGGTGCTGACGTGTTTCACACTGGCAACTATAACCTTTGGCTTGCCCTGGCGGGACTCTGGACTTACACACACATTCACCATGCTACCACGCGGCCCTGTCGTAATAACACAAACTTCAGAGAATATCAAAACGTCAACATATCCATAATCGGAACTCAAAATCGATTAAACTATAGGCAAAATAGGAACAAAAGAAATATTTACATGAAGACTCTCGTAAAAGCACAAAAGAATAAGACCATGTGTTCCGGAAGAGTAAGCGTAGGAGTCATAATGAGGTAATGTAAACATATAAACACAAACCACACTGCTGAACATTTCTGTTAATACTAAGCCAATATAAATAAATAAATATGTAAATAATAATAATAATATTTCATAATGATAATGGAATTTTATAATAATAATTTGATTTTATAATTATAAAATGTTTTTTATTCAGGTGCCATAAATTGGTTGACTTTATATAGATATAAATGAAAAGACAAATATCGCAACATTTCAAATGACAACATTTGTAAGCTTATTAAAGATTGTTAAAAGTCATTCCATCCCTTTCGATGAAATTTAATTTATATGGCGCTGAGGGGCAGTAATAAACATTACAATACATAGTGCCATCATAAGTAAGGAAATGCCACCAATATCTGTTTGTTATCATAGGTATTTCAGCACATTTAAATTATAAAACTAGTTTGAATTATTAGATACCAAACTACTATGACGTATATATATAAATAGAACAAAACAACCAGATTTAAATGATTACTCTAAATATTTGTCAGATTAGTATAAGTTATTAAATTAATTTTTTTTGTCAAAATGATGTAAACATTTTGAGTTATACATGTAAAACATATACGATATACTTGTATTTACGTGGGCTGCACACGATGACAAATCCGCTGGGACAATGTCAAATGAAACAGGTTATCAAATTCAACATTTTTTTGTTTTTGTATTTACTAGTCGAAGGTGCTATAATAATTGGTCTACTGCTTGTCCTTCCTCTGTATGACTGGACATTTATACCCAACTTTGTACTGTCATTATCATACTAATCTGCAAATAGTTATCATCTTTGTTGATACATATATCAGTAAAATTCATACTCAATCGACAAACGAAAATGACGCTCTGGAAACTTGAAAAATAATGTTTTCTGTAAAAGATTTTACTGCTGTGATAATATAAATGAGTTTTATCCAGTACAGATCGTGCATACCTGTATTTTGATAAGGTTGATATCGTCCTCTTGGTTCATAGTGGCCATCACCACCACCTGTAGACACATACGCTGTGTGTTCCTGATTACCAGAACTACGATCATATATAACTTCAGTCTGTCCTGTAGCACCTGCGTCCCCGCCTCCTGTCACGTCGTCACCGTGACCATCACAATCGGGGGCGTTACAACTGTGCCTGAACCGGGTACGTCGTTTCCTTCGACGTGATGGCGGACGGATTTCTGAAAATATTAAAAATTAGAATCCATTGTAGCTGTTGGCAATTCATGTATAATAGTGTTCACTTATCGGGCGGTCGGTTGGTGCAGTGGATAGCACATTTGCCTTTCACATAAGGAACTGGGGCTTGATTCCCAGATTGGACGTGAAATGGTAAGGGGTCCATCGCTCGACTTAGCTTAGCAGAACATTGAACTCATAAATGATGAAAATATCCTTACATTTGTTTGTTTGTTTTTAATTTTCATGTAGTCCCAGATTTTGAGTATGCTCATTAGTGTGTTTACTTGTGATTGACAATGATACTCGGTTCTCATTTTGAGAGATTAATGTTTACTTGGATGTGACAAATATTTACATGGCGGGTGTCGTCGATGAAGCAAAAGACGTTTTCTCTTCCGGAACACCTGGTCATATTCTCATGTACTTTTACAGGAGTCTCCATGTAAATCTTTCCTTTGTTCATATTTTGCCCCTGGTTTAATCAATTTTGAGTTTGGATTATGATTTTGTTAACGCTTCGGTTTTCTAATATTTATTTTTCGGTCTTACTTACAAATTCCATCCTGAAGGCATTTTACCTGTAGGATAGGCGATACTCCTACATCTGTAGCATTCACTTCCCACCTGCCGCTGGCCGTGTCCACTGGTAAGGAACAATGTAGAATTCATTACAAGTTAGGGGAAGTCTTTCATTTACTTCATCATTGGCATTGCTCTCCTTACTAAACATTTACATGAACAAAAAGCAGAGTCTTTATCATTATGTAACATGATATCTATACAATCTTATGTAATTTGGCTGTATTGGGGACCATCGTATATTATGTCTCACAAGAGGGGTTGATTGCCTTAAAGGGAAACAATCAATTAGCAGATGGGCAGACGTTACAATAGTAACACAAAAAAGGAACGAACGCTAGAACATAAACCGAAGTGACAACAGCAGGAACAGAAGGGATGAATATAAAAACCATTCTGTTGTAACAAAATGACAACAATTACCGAAATTTACGAAAAGAACTGAGGTGACAACAATAGGGACTGGAAGGGATGCTATAAATGGTATGACAATAACAGGAGCCGAGATGACAACAAAAGTGACTGGAAGGGATGATATAACTCACCTGATAATAACAGGAGCCGAAGTGACAGCAAGAGGGACAGGAAGGGATGCTATAACTGACATGACAATAACAGGAGCCGAAGTGACAACAATAGGGACTGGAAGGGATGATATAACTCACCTGATAATAACAGGAGCCGAAGTGACAGCAAGAGGGACTGGAAGGGATGCTATAACTGACATGACAATAACAGGAGTCGAAGTGACAACAATAGAGACTGGAAGGGATGGTATAACTGTCATAACAATAACAGGAGCCGAAGTGACAACAATAGGGACTGGAAGGGATGATATATCTGCCATAACAATAACAGGAGCCGAGGTGATAACAAAAGGGACTGAGAGGGGTGCTATAACTGACATGACAATAACAGGAGCCGAGGTGATAACAAAAGGGACTGGAGGGATGCTTCAACTGACATGACAATAACAGGAGCCGAAGTGACAACAATAGGGACTGGACGGGATGCTATAACTGACATGAAAATAACAGGAGCCGAGATGATAACAATGGGGACTGGAAGGGATGCTTCAACTGACATTACAATAACAGGAGCCGAAGTGACAACAAAAGGGACTGGACGGGATGATATAACTGACATGACAATAACAGGAGCCGAGGTGATAACAAAAGGGACTGGAAGGGATGATATAACTGACATGACAATAACAGGAGCCGAAGTGACAACAATAGGGACTGGAAGGGATGCTAAAACTGACATGACAATAACAGGAGCCGAGGTGATAACAAAAGGGACTGGAAGGGATGATATAACTGACATGACAATAACAGGAGCCGAAGTGACAACAATAGGGACTGGAAGGGATGCTATAACTGACATGACAATAACAGGAGCCGAAGTGAAAACAAAAGGGACTGGAAGGGATGCTATAACTGACATGAAAATAATAGGAGCCGAAGTGACAACAATAGGGACTGGAAGGGATGGTATAACTGTCATAACAATAACAGGAGCCGAAGTGACAACAATAGGGACTGGAAGGGATGATATAACTGACATGACAATAACAGGAGTCGAAGTGAAAACAAAAGGGACTGGAAGGGACGCTATAACTGACATGACAATAACAGGAGCCGAGGTGATAACAAAAGGGACTGGAGGGATGCTTCAACTGACATGACAATAACAGGAGCCGAAGTGACAACAATAGGGACTGGACGGGATGCTATAACTGACATGAAAATAACAGGAGCCGAGATGATAACAAAAGGGACTGGAAGGGATGATATAACTGACATTACAATAACAGGAGCCGAAGTGACAACAAAAGGGACTGGACGGGATGATATTACTGACATGACAATAACAGGAGCCGAGGTGACAACAAAAGGGACTGGAAGGGATGATTCAACTGACTTGACAATAACAGGAGCCGAAGTGAAAACAAAAGGGACTGGAAGGGACGCTATAACTGACATGAAAATAACAGGAGCCGAGATGATAACAATGAAGACTGGAAGGGATGCTTCAACTGACATGACAATAACAGGAGCCGAAGTGACAACAAAAGGGACTGGACGGGATGATATTACTGACATGACAATAACAGGAGCCGAGGTGACAACAAAAGGGACTGGAAGGGATGATTCAACTGACTTGACAATAACAGGAGCCGAAGTGATAACAAAAGGGACTGGAAGGGATGATATAACTGACATGACAATAACAGGAGCCGAAGTGATAACAAAAGGGACTGGAAGGGATGATATAACTGACATGACAATAACAGGAGCCGAAGTGATAACAAAAGGGACTGGAAGGGATGCTTTAACTGACATGACAATAACAGGAGCCGAAGTCACAACAAAAGGGACTGGAGGGATGCTTTAACTTGTATGACAATAATAGTAGCCGAAGTGACAACACTAGGGACTGGAAGGCATGAAATAACTAACACGACAATAACAGGAGCCGAAGAGACAACAATAGGGACTGGAATGCATGAAATAACTGACATGACAATAACAGGAGCCGAGGTGACAATAATTGGGACTGGAAGGGATGCTTTAACTGGTATGACAATAATAGGACCGAAGTGACAACAATAGGGACTGGAAGGGATGATATAACTGACATGACGATAACAGGAGCCGAGGTGACAACAATAGGGACTGAGAGGGGTGCTATAACTGACATGACAATAACAGGAGCCGAGGTGACAACAATAGGGACTGAACGGGATGATATAACTGACATGACAATAACAGGAGCCGAGGTGACAACAATAGGGACTGAGAGGGGTGCTATAACTGACATGACAATAACAGGAGCCGAGGTGACAACAATAGGGACTGAACGGGATGATATAACTGACATGACAATAACAGGAGCCGAAGTGACAACAATAGGGACTGGAAGGGATGCTAAAACTGACATGACAATAACAGGAGCCGAAGTGACAACAATAGGGACTGGAAGGGATGCTAAAACTGACATGACAATAACAGGAGCCGAGATGATAACAATAGGGACTGGAAGGGATGATATAACTGACATGACAATAACAGGAGCCGAGATGATAACAATAGGGACTGGAAGGGATGCTAAAACTGACATGACAATAACAGGAGCCGAGATGATAACAATAGGGACTGGAAGGGATGATATAACTGACATGACAATAACAGGAGCCGAGATGATAACAATAGGGACTGGAAGGGATGCTAAAACTGACATGACAATAACAGGAGCCGAGATGATAACAATAGGGACTGGAAGGGATGATATAACTGACATGACAATAACAGGAGCCGAAGTGACAACAATAGGGACTGGAAGGGATGCTATAACTGACATGACAATAACAGGAGCCGAAGTGACAGCAATAGGGACTGGAAGGGATGATATAACTGACATGACAATAACAGAAGCCGAAGTGATAACAATAGGGACTGGAAGGGATGATATAACTGACATGACAATAACAGGAGCCGAAGTGATAACAAAAGGGACTGGAAGGGATGATATAACTGACATGACAATAACAGGAGCCGAGGTGACAACAAAAGGGACTGGAGGGATGCTTCAACTGACATGACAATAACAGGAGCCGAGATGATAACAATAGGGACTGGAAGGGATGATATAACTGACATGACAATAAAAGGAACCGAAGTGAAAACAAAAGGGACTGGAAGGGATGGTATAACTGACATGACAATAAAAGGAGCCGAAGTGAAAACAAAAGGGACTGGAAGGGATGGTATAACTGACATGACAATAACAGGAGCCGAAGTGAAAACAAAAGGGACTGGAAGGGATGCTTCAACTGACATGACAATAACAGGAGTCGAGGTGACAACAATAGGGACTGGAAGGGATGTTTCAACTGACATGACAATAACAGGAGCCGAAGTGATACCAAAAGGGACTGGAAGGGATGATATAACTGACATGACAATAACAGGAGTCGAAGTGACAACAATAGGGACTGGACGGGATGATATTACTGACATGACAATAACAGGAGTCGAAGTGACAACAATAGGGACTGGAAGGGATGCTATAACTGACATGACAATAACAGGAGCCGAGGTGACAACAATAGGGACTGGAAGGGATGCTATAACTGACATAAAAATAACAGGAGCCGAGGTGACAACAATAGGGACTGGAAGGGATGATATAACTGACATGACAATAACAGGAGCCGAAGTGACAACAATAGGGACTGGAAGGGATGATATAACTGACATGACAATAACAGGAGCCGAAGTGACAACAATAGGGACTGGACGGGATGCTATAACTGACATGACAATAACAGGAGCCGAGGAGATAACAAAAGGGACTGGAAGGGATGATATAACTGACATGACAATAACAGGAGCCGAAGTGACAACAATAGGGACTGGACGGGATGCTATAACTGACATGACAATAACAGGAGCCGAAGTGAAAACAAAAGGGACTGGAAGGGATGATATAACTGACATGACAATAACAGGAGCCGAGGTGACAACAATAGGGACTGGAAGGGATGATATAACTGACATGACAATAACAGGAGCCGAAGTGACAACAATAGGGACTGGACGGGATGCTATAACTGACATGACAATAACAGGAGCCGAGGTGACAACAAAAGGGACTGGAAGGGATGATTCAACTGACTTGACAATAACAGGAGCCGAAGTGATAACAAAAGGGACTGGAAGGGATGATATTACTGACATGACAATAACAGGAGCCGAAGTGATAACAAAAGGGACTGGAAGGGATGATATAACTGACATGACAATAACAGGAGCCGAAGTGATAACAAAAGGGACTGGAAGGGATGCTTTAACTGACATGACAACAACAGGAGCCGAAGTGATAACAAAAGGGACTGGAAGGGATGATATAACTGACATGACAATAACAGGAGCCGAGGTGACAACAAAAGGGACTTGAAGGGATGATATTACTGACATGACAATAACAGGAACCAAAAGGACGATATCATCTGACAATAACAGGAACTGACCAAGCAACACAGGAATACAACCAAAATAGAAAGAAACAGAAGGAGAAACAACCAGCACCGAAAAGGAAGAACCAGAATTACAATAACAACAATTTTACAATAACTGAGGAGAAACCAAAGTGTTTAAAACGTGGCATGGTCATCATTTGACAATAACAGTTGCAACACTTACCTGAACTCATTGCCACACTCACAGTTGTATATAGCCCAACCCCACTCGTTCTCCTCTGGTACAGGGTCGTATTTCACATGACATCGATGACATTTCGAAACCTATAACATCACGCATTAGTTATCATAGACTTAGTATATTCGGGAGGTTAATAACTTTCTGGCCTACGTTGTTATGTGTTGAATGAAGTGAAGTCATTTAGTATGTAGTTATTGTGCTGCTGACATTCACATTTTTTATTTATACAAATGATTTGATTTCAATAATGCATATGAACTATATGTTACATGTACAATTCTATCATTAGAACACAAACAGAAAATACAAGGTTTACAGACATACACGTGCAATCGGGTAGCTATCAACAAAGATTTTGTATGATTAAATCATGTTTTTCTCATAAGTACTGTAAGTTTCATCATCCCCTACTGATTGGTAAACCTGCTCAGAGTCGGTAAACGTTTCCGGACAACCAGGACTCGTATCCTGTGATTTCATCAATTTGGACAAAGTAATCATGAGGTCCAGTAACAATGCTTTGCAAAGTCAACTTTCATTGTGACTTCATAATTTCATGGTCATTGTTTTCTCTGACTAGAAACAGAAAAAAGTGTATTTCTGAATTTTGTGCCCTAAGAATGAATTTTGTTCCCAATCTTGAATTTTGTTCCCAAGCTTGAATTTTGTGCTCAAGTTTGATTGTTTTTTGATCGGTTACAATTTGTTTAATATGTCTTATTTTGTTTTTGTAAAATATTAAAGATCTATGAATTTGAATAACGTTATTTTTATATTTACAATGCATCTTTTAATCGTTGGCATGAGTTAAGCGAGTTTCAGAAAAACTGGTTTGAGCACAGAATCCATGCTTCAGTATAATCCGCTACTGCCTTAACAACTGTATGAGAACGGTTTTATGTATACGGGGCCTTGGTTATTTGAAAATTAACGAACTTAACGAAGTTAGATACACATGATAACTAGCCATCACCCGTTGTGGAACCTTTAGTTATAATGTTGAGGATAGCAGACCATGCTTTACCCATGCAATATAAGGAGGGTGAACACAAAGAAGGTAAACACTGATAATATTTATGTAGCATGCCTGTTTTCTACTCGGGACTCTCCGCCACCAGAACCGATCACAGTCTTTACAGGCGAACAGCCGGGTCTCCGTGGCCACTCCGTCAGCGAGCGCCCGGGCAATGTTCGGGTCGCTCTGGATTTCCTTTATCTGGTCCTTAAACAGTAATAATTCAACTTTCATGCATACATATCTATACATATAATACTTGGTCATTCCATTATATCAACTGTTATATGTTAATATCAGCATGCTGACTCACATGCTATGTTAGAGTGCTAATAATAAATTAATGGTGCAATAATTATTTTCAACAGCATTAAAATAAATCAAAAGTTTCTGATCAAAGTTTTATTATTTAGAGCAGTTATAATAGAATCTAAAATAATCCACGGGAAATATAACCTGCGACAAAAAACATTTATGACCCGACCATCAGATATCATGACATATATCTTAACATATTAAAAGGAATATAATACTGGAGGTATTACCAATGTGGCCCTACCTCGGACAGTCGCTGAACGGCTTGTCGAACAGTGGCCGGCTCATCTGGAAAATGACAGGCTTTTTTTGCACAGTTCAGCTTATGCATAATATTTTGCAATATTTTAATTTGGAAGTTTTAAGGTACTGTAATTTGTTTGATGAAGGTGAAGGAGTACATACTGTACTAGTCACATAAAACATTGGTACATTGGTGTAACAAGGACCTTTACATGAAAAACACTAAAAACAGATACAGTATGCATAACGTGTAAAAGGACATACGTTTTACACAATTACTCGTTATAATGGCTGCATGTACTCTGACGTAGATTACTGATATAATTTACAAGGTACATGTGTGGTTATAACAGGTATACACATCGTGTAAGGGCTGGGGTTGGTGTGGGGTTGAGGGTTGGGGGTGCTTTCACATACACGTAACTACCGTTGATACAGTGTAAGGTATTATCTTGCACTATCACTCCGGGTAAAATATTTATGCTACTGACTTTCCTGTATGAAGCTGATGACTTGTCCATCTTCCCAGTCATTCTCATCCAGAAGAGTCCTTATGTCTGCCTGAGTGAACCTTCCATGATATAGTTCTTGTAGTTTAAGAACCTACAAATAAATAAACAAACAAATATTAGGAAATATCAGAGCGTTAATAAAATTCATAATCCAAACTCAAAATCGAGTATACTAGGAGCAAGATTTAAACAAAGGAAAGATTTAAATGGATATACTGTTAAAAGTACAAGAAAAATAGACCAGGTATCCCGGAAGAGTAAGCACTTACTGCTTCATAGAAGACACTCGCCATGTAAATCTAGGTAAGATCCAAGTAAATGTCATGTCCTCAAAGAGAAAACTGACGCATAATTGTCAACCACAGTAAACAGGCACACTAATGAATATATCATAAAATGATGTAGAGTATTGCTCAGTGATTCAAGTTGACGACCATAAAACTTGCACATAGCCTATTTCAACCTGTATCTCTCGAAATCTGTGTCGTTAATCATAAAGGTGTTATTATTGTGTGTATCTTGGGCACAAAACATCAGTAAAACCAGTTAGTTTGTGAGGCGACCTAAAGTAACATACAGTTACGTGCCAAAAGTCTTTCAATTTTTTTTGTATTGCTATATATTCTTTGTATTTCCAACTTTTTTCAATGAATTTTCCTGACTTCGTTTATGGTTGAATTTTAACAATTTTTTGTCATTTGGTACAAACATACAAGGTTTCCTCTCATAATATTTATTTAATTTTCCGTTGTGTATTTATGGATCTATACAGAATTATCTACACTGCTAATTTACGTTTGACGCCATTTCTTTATATAACGTAACCAAAATGACGTCAAAATGGCGTCCCGAAAATTTGATGTTGTAAATAATTATGATTTCTCTAGTTATACATAACGGAAAACAGTGAAAATATTATGAGATGTAACAGGAAAAAAATCTCTATAAGGACACAAGTTTTCATTAAAATTATCCAGAAACGAAGTCAGGAAAATAGGTTAATAGCTGTTTTAACTCCTTGCACACGGAACGGCAAGCTCCGGGACTAGTGCCAAAGGCATCATGGAGGCGACAGAACAAGTCTAAAAGGACTACCAGCGTCACGGTTACCGTAAGTAAACAGTAAGTGTACAACGATAAAAAAAATAAATAAGCAGAAATTTACAACGCGTTTCTGGAGATATGGGATTATAACAATGCAATTTTCAATCATGTACAAAATGTATATATATATAATTACGATGCTTCCGGTATCCAAGGTTCGTTTAAAATTAGAAAGGATAACCCGAAAGATAAAAATAAGCCAGATGGATAAATGATCTGGCCCCGGTTTCATCAACGTTCCTTAACTTAAGCAAATTCCTTAACTTAAATATTTCCATAGGAAAGCATTACAGAATTTAAGGGGAAAATCCTTAGCTAAGGAACTTTCCTTAAATTCTGTAATGCTTTCCTATTGAATTTTTAGGTTAAGTATTTCCTTAAGATAAGGATGGTTGATGAAACCGGGGCCTGAAAGCACGTATTTATAAATAAAAGCTCATTATATAGTTTAAATGGTTCCTGAGATTATTTATTAATTATCTTCCAAGTTTGTATCAAAAAAGAGATGCCGCGGTGGCCGAGTGGTTAAGGTGTCCCGACATTCTACCACTAGCCCTCCACCTCTTGGTTGCGAGTTCGAATCCCATGTGGAGCTCTTGCCAGGTACTGGCCTTAGGTCGGTGGATTTTCCCCGGTACTCCGGCTTTCCTCCACCTCCAAAATCAGGCACGTCCTTCAATGACCCTAGCTGTCAATAGGGCATAACACAAAATAAAACCAAAACCAAATTGCATAAAAAGATGTGAACAAAATATGTCAACCAAGATATGTGTAGAAATACCGTTCAGTTTCCCTTCTATTGAGATTACACAGTATCTACTGTCGGGAGGCCAATAGAATGTGGCATTGATAAATGATATAAACCTCTATTGATAACCCTTCTTATCACCATATTTCAGTCGGGTGTAGATCTACTGATATCCTCTGTCAGATTCATAAATTCAACCTTTGATCAGGGTAAAGTCATTACGAACTAAACCTTACATATCAAAGTGATCATTATCGCGCCTAAGCATGTTGGTGTATTCCCATGTAAAATCATTATACACGTGTCGTTTGTTTCTGTTTTACGTCTTCATGTTAACAGCCATGTAAGGACTTATCAGGTTTTAGCAGTAGAAGGAGGAAAGCCGGAGTTCACGGAAAAACACCACCGACCTTCGGCCAGCACCTGGCAACTGGCCCATGCAAGCCCCAAACCTGCGATCCAGAGGTTAAGGGCTAGTGGTCAGTGATGCAAGTACAAATATAGCAGAATGTCAGAAGTTACACTTTTATCGCTTGTCCAACCCCCTCCCCCATGTGTTAGATACGTTTGCTCTTTTCTCCAATATCATAATAAAATTTTGGTAGCAAAGGGGCAAAACTGCATGTACAAAGTTTTAAAGATGGAGAAACTAATTACATAAATTTACTACTTTAGTATACTAGCGTAAGGGTTTGATAGGCATCCGGGAGACATACCCGACTCGCGAAGAAATCAAGAACGTAGTACAAGTATGTCTACAACTTGTTTGTTTATGTAAATAAAAGCACTGTTGTATTCCTCTGGTATGAGATTAACACAGCGTTTACGCTAGGATATGAAAGGGAGGCAGTGTTCCTAGGTACTAGTAATTTGATGACAATTTGTTACTGTATTCTTCTGTTGGGAAAATATTTAATTGGTTAATGGCACCAATGATTAAACCTACTTTTCCATATTTAATTTGACAAAAAAAGAAACTTTTCATTGTTTATAGTTACATCCGTTGTCATTGTTTGTATTTAACTCTTGATAGGAGCAAGATAGTTTAGCCCTGTATTTCTACGTTCAAGCAATTCCGATACCCAGGTATTTCGTTCACTTTCGGTTTCTAACCCCCCTCCCCCTGTAATATTTAACAGCAAAACTGAAAGCATAAATCGAGCAGTTTGATTTGTGTCAGGTTTGAAAACATGACCAATCACTAGGTTAAGGTATGCATGTTTGTTGAAGATTACAAAGGCGCCGCGACCGACTTCAAAGCATGTTAATTTTCACCGTTATGTGACCGCGATATTCTTTTGATGTACAGCAAATGATGGAACTAGTCTTTTTGCCTCATCAACAGGGTGGCACAAATAGAACCTTTAGTTTTTCCATGACAGATTTCAGGGTAGTAGAGAGCGTAGGTGAGCGTAACCCCTGGATATCGAGCATGACGTTTAAGGGACTGAAAACTAGGCCTATCTTACGACTGAGCCTGTAGTAATAATTGAACTGGGTGGTTACTCTTTACCTTAAAAAAACATAACTGTTCAATTTGATCAAAATTATGTTCAAGATTATATTTGTAGAAAAGGCAGAAGCAGATTTTGGGAATCGCGAAGTGTTATACTTGAATACATTTGTACATATATATACATCCATAAGCATGTATCTATTTCTTGACAGACTGAGTGCAGATTTTCTTAATTACGTGTTTATACTTTAAGCATAGTTGTGTCGACTTTCTGTTTTCCCATTATAGAGAATCGTACATTACGTAACGGTTGTATTCTGATGAACCCTTTTGTTTTCATAAATGTTTTTTATTCGTCGGTTTTACTTTCGCTTTCGATTTCAGAAATTCCATTTAGCGGGGGTTTATTGATTATCAGTCCAAACATTCATAAACTTCTTTAGTTAAATGTGTATCCTACCTGTCTAAGTCGATCTTGTTTCTCTACTTTGTCGTCTGCCATGTTCAAAGATTTAAACCGTGACACTTTCAAGAAACAAATCAGTGACGATGTGTACGAATAAGGCCTGCGCCCCAGATTTCTTCTCCTGGTGTGAACTGTGCAAAATGCTACTTCCTGGTGGAAAAAATATGTGTAATACGTCACGATGTTACGTCAGTATGGCCACATTAACAAACAATCATGTGACAGACGATAAAAAATCTTTCTCCGGTAGGCCTATATTTTAACTTATATTAAATTCTGTTATCACAATTTCAAAATGTGATTTTTAATTGATAAATAAAAACTCAACATAAAGGTCTAATTTGAGGAAGAAAACGATAAGTTAAGTTTTCCTAACACAGTAGACATTTATTCTAAAAAGTATACTGTCTTGAAATGTTTTTTTAAAGATCAATAAGTGACATTTGTATAAAGGCTGCTGCTATTGCTGTGTTGGATTGCGTACTTAGGCCTCCTTACTTGTGTAGGTACGATATACATGTAGGTCGGCTAGCTTTAAGCCATATCGGGTGTTTGTGTGTGCCGGTGTGTACACATGATGTGGATCGTTTAGTAATAACTAATTTACTTGTTGACAAATATGAATTATTAAATCTGTTATATCTCAACTCACTGCAGGCTACAAACATGAACGCATAAATCCACGTCAAAATACATAATGTAATACATGTTTAAAGCATATTTATTAAATATAAAATGAATAATTCACTTAAAATTATCACAGACGATTTCAATCTAATCATACATAATAAACTTTATTTATTTTACAACAATTATGAAACAAGTTATACAACTTATATTAATCACTCTTGTTGGTCCGGATGTTAACGCGCGAGGGGTCTTATTGTGGGAGGAAACCGGAGTACCCGGAGAAAACCCACGTGGTCGGGGAGGTGACCCCATACCTTTTCACGTCCGGTCGGGGAATCGAACCCCGGCCGCCTTGGTGAAAGGCAAGTGCGCTATCCACTGCACCACCCGACCACCCGTATCTAATCATACATCAATTAATAATAACGCAATTCATCTAAACACACACTAAAAATCAACCATATACGCCGGTAGTTACTTAAATTACCTCATAATTAATAAGTAATGAATGTTTTTGTGAATGTTTAGTAACGAATGGATCCTAGCGAAGAAGGTACTGCAAACGATGGCACGTTATGTTGCGACGTCCGACCGCGTCACTATATCAGATTAGTGTATCAACGTATGTACATAATATACAATTATAGCCTTTCGATGAGGTCGATACATGGCTTTATCAACCGGAGAAAAAATATCGACCGAGGACGAAGTCCGAGGTTGTTCTTTTTTTCTAAGATCGATAAAACCATGTACGACCGTAATCAAAAGGCAATAATACATTTATTATAAATTGATATTTTTTATTTAATTTCAGACTACAGGAGACTTATTTTTTTCAACGACATTTAAACAAATTTTCGAACAATATTATAATAATACACTGTTAATTACTCCCTGAACACTTAAACAGCTGTTAATGTTTTCCGTTTGATATTGTTGGACTCTACGCCGAGAAAAGCATCTTTTGAACCATTTGTAAGAACGGCGAGCCTGCCGTCTGCCATTATTGTTGTTGTCTAGCAGTGTCAAGGTCTTCGGAACTCTTGACGTCACGTCATATTTCTATTTTTAGAAACACACAGTCGACCAGCCTTTTTACCAGCATTTTTGCACGACCTGTCAAGAAGACCTTTATTTCAGGAATCACGTGGTGCTATTTTAGCCAATCAGAAAGTGTAAAAAATGTCAATTTATAATAAATATTGTTGTAAGTGAATACTAATGAATTAGAAATTCGCTAGCGATGAAAATAAGAAAAATAGTGTTGGTCTAAATTTACCAATATATCTATGTTAATTCACTAGGACTATTATACTTATTGGTTTAGCAACAACGGCTATCGTGTGTACCTCGTAGCAACCTGCTTCGAGGTTTTTTTCCTTCGTACCACATTTAAACATTATTACATGAAATGATGTAGATATAAGCATTGTACCCGATTTTAACTGAGAATGCGCGCACCATAGAATATGCTCATTGCCAACTGCGGACATACTACTGCCCATACAGTCAACATGAGGTGCAATCCTTAAATATTGAACAAACTCTAGTAAAATTAATTGTTTTGCAACATACTGGTGCTTCTAGCATATCAGTGAAACATCGTTTTTGAGACTTAACTTTGGAACAAAGAACATTTATACTTTCAGTATACACTTGTATCTATCAGCACATTTTATACCGAAGGGATGAGATGATCCAACACCGTTTTTTAGAACAAATTAGAAAAATGTTCAGACATTAAATTTGCTTTCTTCTTTCCCACGCAAAATTATCCCTGCAACATCGCTTTAATTTTCTTGTGGTTTAAGTTTTTAAAGTGTTAGGAAAAATCACTCGGTTCATTTTTTCGATGTCATTTCATATCTTCAATATTCGGAGACGGATCTGGACTGGGTCAGTCATCGGCTACCAGGTACATGTAGCCCAGAGTCGAGAGTTTTATAGGTCCAAGGTTCGCAACACGGTCAGAAAGTGCACTTTACTTTGTGGAAATTTTCTTTCTCCTGTTAAAATTCTATGACATTATATCATATCGTCTATATCAAAGGGACCTGAGCATTTGTTACAGCCAGTTTTGGACCTTAAAAAGCCTTTACAAATAACCATTGAGTGGGCATTTTATCGAAAATTGATCTAAACCCCCCAAAAGTGTAAAATTACTCTAAACACCCTAGTTTTATCAGGTCCCTGTGGTCTATATATATAACTGTATACGTGTAGTATGTAAAGAGATTTGAAAGCATACATTTTTTTCTTGACTTTAATTACATGTTATACATTGTATATGACTATTTTTTGTGTTGATGTTCCAGAACAACACATGATCTTAATTTTGAAATCATTTTTAAAATTCTTATTCAAGGGGGAAATACTAGTTTCAGTTTCACAATGACATATGTTAGACGCATGCGTTGTGGTCGATTATGTCAGCGACTGTAATAACCAATGTGTATTGGGATTTCCAATATAAGTATTTCATACGTTGGATTGTCTGCCTATAGTACGGACGATACCCAGGGACAACATTAACTTCAGGTACGTGAGCTAGTAGAACAACCATGAAGTCGTATGATAACAGTACTGACCCTATCAGTGCTATCATCGCTTTGAAGTTACATCATTTACATAACAGCTATAGGAATTCGTAAAATGTATAATGACAGTTCAAATACAGTATTATATATCAATCTTTCGATTACTTATTTTGACACCAATTTGACTTATCGCCAATCGTTGTACTAATCCATACAGTATCTTATCGTCTGCCATAAACAGACAGGTAGGTATTTGTTTTATTTGGCCTGGTATTATTTTTTTAAATAGATGGATTCATTTTAATGCAGTAGCCGCGGTGGCCGAGTGGTTAAGGTGTACCGACAATCTACCACTAGCCCTCCAGCCCTGGGCCGCGGTGGCCGAGTGGTTAAGGTGTCCCGACATTCTACCACTAGCCCTCCGCCTCTGGACCGCGGTTTTGATTTATACATATTTTATTGTAATTTATATACAATGGGAGTTGGGCACAAGCTTAACAACTTACATATTGTTAAGCCCTTTCCCTACCAATTATTGATACAATATTTTGAGATGGAAAATGACATAATACAGTATATATCAACAATGACTTAACATACAGACAGACAGACAGACAGAGGGGGGAGGGAAGGGGGAGGGAGGGGAAAGAGAGAGAAAAGAAGACAGGAAAAGGAGAGAGGGGGGAGATAAATCATAATACTATTGACACTCAAGTCAGTACAGAGCTATGGTTAAATAACAAAAATGACTCTCATAACCAATTTGGCTTAAACACCAGTGAATATTAAGACAAATTGGTTATGAGAGGTTATGGACCGCGGTGGCCGAGTGGTTAAGGTGTCCTGACATTCTACCACTACTCTCTACCCCTTCTACCTCTAGTTACTCCGTCTTTCCTCCAACTCCAAAACCTGGCACGTCCTTAAACGACCCTGGCTGTTAATAGGACGTAAAACAAATTACGCCAAACAATCTACAAAGTTGAAGGTTCTTCAAAACGAAATGATTAAGCTGCATGTACATTCTCCGAAAGGAAAGTGAAAGAAGTTTAAGCGGAAATTCGTTTGACGTTGTAATCGACAGATGTCAGTGATACATTTCCGTATCCTGTGATTTTCTTCACAACTGAAAAATGTTTTTAAAAAAACTCACAGAATACCAAAAGGTCAACAAAACCTTAAACCGAATAGATTATTCTAGATATGTACACGGACAGACAGACAGACAGACAAACAGACAGACAGAGGGGGAGGGAAGGGGGAGGGAGGGAGGGGAAAGAGAGAGAAAAGAAGACAGGAAAAGGAGAGAGGGGGGAGATAAATCATAATACTATTGACACTCAAGTCAGTACAGAGCTATGGTTAAATAACAAAAATGACTCTCATAACCAATTTGGCTTAAACACCAGTGAATATTAAGACAAATTGGTTATGAGAGGTTATGGACCGCGGTGGCCGAGTGGTTAAGGTGTCTGACATTTTACAACCATCTCTACCCCTTCTACCTCTAGTTACTCCGTCTTTCCTCCAACTCCAAAACCTGGCACGTCCTTAAACGACCCTGGCTGTTAATAGGACGTAAAACAAATTACGCCAAACAATTTACAAAGTTATAGGTTCTTCAAAACGAAATGATCAAGCTGCATGTACATTCTCCGAAAGGAAAGTGAAAGAAGGTTAAGCGGAAATTCGTTTGACGTTGTAATCGACAGATGTCAGTGATACATTTCCGTATCTTGTGTTTTTCTTCACAACTGAAAAATGTTTTTAAAAAAACACAGAGAATACCAAAAGGTTAACAAAACCTTAAACCGAATAGATTATTCTATATATGTACACGGAGAAACTTGAAAAAAAAACACAAGATAACAAGACCAGGTGTTCCGGAAGAGTAAGCGTCTTCTGCTTCATCGACAACAACCGCCATGTAAATGTACCATGTATGAAAGATCCAAGTAAATTCCATGTCCTCAAAGTGAGAACTGAGGCATCATTCTTAATCATACATGTAACAAAGAGGCATTATTGTTAGTTATTAAAAATTCGAATTGTGTAAACTTGATAATTTGAGATTAACGTATAGATGTATTAGAAACAAATATTGACCATTATATGTTTGTGTTAACCACTGGGGCTATGTCCGCCTATGTCAGTATGAAATGATTGACAGATAATTATTTTACCTCTCTCGAATATAACTCCCCCCCCCCCCCCCATTGCTATAGATCTGTCACAGATATATAGTAGTTGGAGGGGTTATATTCGAGAAAGGAAAAAATATCTGACAAACATTTCATAGTGACATACATGTAAATCAGGGCCTAGCCCCTGTGGTGTTAACCGTCAAATGAAAAGGAATGTTTTGTCTCGTGTATCATTATGTAATACGTGGCATAGTCAAACAGAGTTACTTCCCTTGTAGACGTTGATTGTTGCTGATGCCCAAGTATGGCTGATACCCAGAGACAGGCCAAGGTAGGTTTAGTCCTGAAACCAGTAATATTACCTGATATCATTCACAAATGACCAAAGTTCATCATCATTTAAAATTGTATCTCTCTGAAACAAGCTTGACACTCCCCAGCTTCAACCCCTTGACAACGGGAGATTCCTCCCTTGAGAGTGGTGATATTTTCAGAAGCCTTACATAGACGTAACATAGCTCTAGCATTTTGTAGATATAGATTCCTATAAATGTGTCAATTAGACGGAGCAAACGCATTGGGGGAACTATTGTTTGTTATTAAAGTAGGTAAGCTGACATGATGTGTTTAGCTTGTAATATAATTATTATTACAGATATAAATACGCAGTCGTTTTATCAGGTTATTTCTGTTTTCCGAAACTAGGACAGAAAAAAAAGTAGTTCTTTTCCACGAAAGGAAAACGAAAGTTGGAAAAACCAATACAGATTATGAATTAAGTAGTTCTTCGAATAAGGAAAGACTGGAATTTTGATATGCAAAAAGAAATAATCACAGGGGATAATTCTATACTCCATTTTAAAAATGTGTCCTTCAAAACCACAACTACGCATATAATAAGGGAATCGCAAACTATATATATATATGTGTGCACCACTTGTTGACTGCTATACAAAGGGGGACAACTCCAAAAGTTAGGATTGCTTACAATGTACTTGTGAATTTTTGAAGTCGGTATAGACCACAATTCAATATAAAGGCCCAATATACGTAACTTTCGGCAAATCTTGAAGCGAAAATCAAGCCCAATAAGTTTTTATATTTATATATTTGGTTAAGATTAACTGATATCAGCAATATTCAAGATGAATTCTTATGCGGTTACCGGTACAACAGCTGTTGAAACTCGGTATTTGTAAACACGCGTCCAGTTTGAACCGTCTTCTCACTTCGGTTTGTTGTTGAAGTGGGCCCCTCCTGAATTATTTTCAATTCCTACCGCTCGCGTTTATTTCGTTTTAGGCTTATTTTTGCATGGTTATCAACTGGATTTTTTTTTTCAGAATATTTCAGAATCACGACAAAATTCCTGAAGTTACATATATTGGGCCTTTAAGTTTTCACGTGTTTTAAAATAAATATTCCGTTGATATTTTTTACTATATGTTTTTTGTTGTTCAAACAAGAGAGTGATACATACAAATCGTTTTCCTTTTCTTCTAAAACGATAGAAATAAGCATTTGCATATCACTTTATATCCTGGTTAAGGTACATGTATGTAAAAATAATCATTAAGTTTTCTTTTGTGTTTTTACGAATAGTGAATCACAATTGAGAAAACATTATTGAAATGTATTGTGTTGTATGTATTTTGTACTTCAGCATTAAACAGCATTCTGTTCCGTATTATGGTCCTATAACACGGAATATATATTTACGTTTTTCCATTGATTTTGATAATACATTATTAAATTTATATCCATTTTCTACATTTGTTCTGAAAATTTAAGGTTGATTTCTTATAAATTGAATAGCCAACATCTCAGTTTCAGCCAGCTATCTCTAACGTTATGATTATGACGTCACAATCGTAAAGACGACACCATAACCACTCCCGTGTTATAACACATAACACAGAACTGGCATTGGTAGTGTTATATAGTGGCAATGCAAAGCAAATGTAAATATTTTTGAATAACTTGAAAAAATATTTATATAAAAACCGTGTTTTACCATGCTTTGTTAAGGTTACAACCTTACACAAGTTGTACGGCGATAGATATAACCAGGCGGAGGCCACGTGCTTACTGAACCACCACGGCTGGGACGAAGGCAAGACTCTGAACTTCATACAGAAAAGTAAGTACTCATACTTATCATGGCGGCGCTTCTGTCAGTATCTACTTAATTTATTAACCACCATCCCTTTTGTTGTGAAATCACTTCATACCGTGTCATTTACATATTCTTGCTAATGATAATAATATTCTTCACTTTATGCCTGTTTGAAAGGCAATTAAGCTTAGATAGATACCCTCCCTGTCAAACCTAAATCTACGATAAAGTTCCAATGCATCAAAGTTTTGGAGAGAATCAAATTTGTATCTAAAATGCCTTTCCCGTCGTAATACCCTTACAAACTGTTAAACTCCATTATGTTGTCCATTAGGGGCGGCCATTTTTCAAAACTAGGCATGTTGCTTAAGATTTAAGACAGGGTAAGAGGTTGTTTAAAGTTAAGAATATGCTTAGGCGGTATGCTAATATGCTAAGTACAAAAGCAATCTTCTTTGCACAGTTATCAGATTTAAGCGTATTCTTAACAACTTAAGATTTTTTATGCATACGAGCCTTTGTTGTTATCTTGTCTCAGGGATAATCACATATTTTACCTATCCCAAAGAAAGAAAACACCTTTATACTGGGTACATGTACCTCATCATCTACAGATTCATGCTAAGGAAAATACACGTACAATGTAATATAATAAGCTACACTTTTTGTCTACTTGATATACAGTTCGGCTTAGATAGATAACCTGTTATCTTGTTTGAGGGAAAATCACATGTTGATGTATTTTACCACAATCACACAGAAATAAAATGTGTGACTTTGTTTTACAGGTGAATCACGTGACGTGCGTAGCCTGATTCAGAAACTGTTGGGGGTAAGGATGATGTTTTTATCTAACATATAGATTTTCAGGATAATATTGGCATTACTATAAAAGTTGAGACCATGCCAAGAATATATCAAAAATGACTAAAAAAAATCGTTGTGTAGGATTAAAATAACAAACAAAAAAAATGCATCGAAGACAGTGACATTTTATCTTGTTTTCACCTGGTATGAGGGTCTTCAGGAGACTGCATATATGTTTCATACTATTTCTGACAAAGGAAGAAATAGAGTATATCTAACAGTGTCTTCAGTAATACCAAATATATTTCACGAGCGGGGCTAATATTTTCATATTTCGCACAAGTGAAAAATATCAAAATGTTAGCCACACGAGTAAAATAGTAAAATCTACAGTGGCAGCTTTTGATTTTCCCAAATATCGTTTGTAAGCAGCGTTCTGATTGGTCAAATTAAAAAGATTGATGTTTTTCACTAGTAAAAAATTTCATATTTCTCACTAGTGAAAAACATACGGAAGCCGGTTAGTGCCACATGAAGGAAACTTTTCTTGTCGTAATTACGACTTATAATGTCGTGATTACGACTAAGTATGTCGTAATTACGACTAAGTATGTCGTAATTACGACTAAGTTATCTCGTAATTACGACTAAGTTATCTCGTAATTACGACATACTATATACTAAGTCGTAATTACGACATAAAAAGGTTACTTCATGTGGCACTAACCGGCGTCCGTAAAAACATCACTTTAATAGAATGAATACCTTTCGATATTTCACTGGTAAAAAAAAAAAAAAATTATCCCCCTATCCCAATATTGGTAAGATAATTTGACACTTCTCTCTGATCTCACTTCAGAACGAGACTTCAGAAGTCCAGAAGGATGATGACGTGGTTCGGACGGTAACTAAGGGATTGACGACCGCCATGAGACAGTTCTCTTGTTCTCCCTGTGACCAGGTCTGGTGGGCAAACGTGCCCATAAACAAACCGGTAATTTATATATAGAAATAACAATTTGTCCCAAACGTATTTGAATATTCATACCATAATATATAATTGAATCCCTGTAAGAATATCTGTACCTTTCATTTACAATTTTTTTCTTGGAAGCTGAAGACATTTTGACAATTAAACTTTGAACCAATAAAGAGATAATATAATTGAATCCCTGTAAGAATATCTGTACCTTTCATTTACAACATATTTCTGGGAAGCTGAAGGAATTTTGACAATTTATCTTTGAACCAATAACGGGCATCTGGGCTAATTCCATGTAGACGTCTATTATAGATGTACTATGTCTCTGCTATGAAGCATTGCTGGGACTCATCTATCGAAATCAAGCAAAACTTTTTCGATTTGAAGCTGATTCTTATCAACAAATAATGGACATGAAAACCGCTGTAATTTATTATAAAAAATGTTTTTTTTCAAGAAACGTTCTTTGACCTGGTAAATATTGTGCCATGAAACGAAATGGAATCAAGGATATTCACACAACATAAACTGTTTGACTAATGCATATAGCCACAATATGTCTAGTGATCATTTTGGTGCATTTTTATTTAGCTTTGATACATAACAATCATCACTATAAAGCTTCATAATCTCTGATTCAGACTTAACTTTTTAAAGTCGTCTCGAGTGAGATATTTTCTTCTACAACTGTATATCATGAAAATCCATTATTTAGGTGTCTAAATGCAAACTGTGCAAGACCAAGTACGACCCCGTACCTAAAGAAATGATGTGGGGATGGGCGATATTCCAATGTGAATGCGGCAAAGAGTTCAGGTAAGACAAGCGTCTGTGTAACTAAGTAGACTGTCCAAACATTCATAACACATTGATTTGATATGTTTAGTGTTCAGTGCTAGTATGCTGACTATTTGTGATAACGCCACGATATCTTTTATAGAATATGGTACATATATCTTGTGTGGACACTACGGTACATGGTATACCTTGTCCCCGTATGTTGACACAACGATATACCTTGTCCCCGTATGTTGACACTATGGTATACCTTGTCCCCGTATGTTAACACTATGGTATACCTGTCCCCGTATGTTGACACAACGGTATACCTTGTCCCCGTGTGTTGACACTAGGGTATACCTGTCCCCGTGTGTTGACACAAGGGTATACGTATACCTTGTCTTCGTACGGGACATTACGGTAACTAAAATTACTCTAACTGTCCCGGATGTAAGCGCATAGGGGGTTTCATTGTCGGGGGAAACCGGTTTCAAATAAATTTTGTTTTTATTTTTCCAATAAATATATTTTTATTCATTTCAGCGGTTATGGTCAGATGGGGGTAACACGAAGTGAGTGTTACAGCTGTGGAGAGTCCCCCCTTCCCTCCACTATCCGTCCTCCTAACCGACGGCGGACACCGAAGTCAAAGCAGAAACATAAGTGTGACGCGCCAGACTGTCCCGGATGTGGCCACACCGGAAACGGTATGACGTTTTGTATATTTGATGATTTGTAGAAATAATTTGTAAGCAATGTGAAATGGTTTTAGTGATCATTATGAAATAGAAATTTCGTAACTGGACAAGTGTGACACGATTCAAAACGGAGCCGTAGGCCCCGTATAAAACTTTTTGTTTATCGGTTATTCGGTAAGCATATTTCATCAGCTGAGCAATTGATTTTATGTGTTAAAGAGAATAGAACAGACAAAATTGAACACAAAATCATCTACTCTCATCACGCCACGATCTGCCAATGATTTAAGGGCGCCGAAATATGTAATTTGTCTTTTCTAACGAAAAATTAATAATCTCATGCTCCACACTTTCAGGTACAGAAGAGGATATGGTGAAGACATGCGTACACCCCCGATCTAGGGAGGGAAAGAATAAAGTCATATATGCCAGCGAAGCTCACGTCAGTACCGGCTCCACAATCTCGTCCTTCCGAGATCAAGACGAACTGTGTTCATCAATGTACAACACATCCCTGTCCTCCATTAGGGAAAACCAGAAGTGAAGGTCTCCTGATAGTTAACATTGATGTTATATGTAACTCATATTGTACAACACATCCCTGTCCTCCATAGGGAAAATCTAAAGTAAAGGTCTCCTGATAGTTAACATTGATGTTATATGTAACTTATATTGTACAACACATCCCTGTCCTCCATAGGGAAAATCTAAAGTTAAGGTCTCCTGATAGTGAACAATGATGTTATATGTAACTCATATTGTACAACACATCCCTGTCCTCCATAGGGAAAACCAGAAGTGAAGGTCTCCTGATGGTTAATAATGATGTTATATGTAACTTATATTGTACAACACATCCCTGTCCTCCATAGGGAAAATCTTAAGTAAAGGTCTCCTGATGGTTAACATTGATGTTATATGTAACTCATATTGTACAACACATCCCTGTCCTCCATAGGGAAAATCTAAAGTAAAGGTCTCCTGATAGTGAACAATGATGTTATATGTAACTCATATTGTACAACACATCCCTGTCCTCCATAGGGAAAACCAGAAGTGAAGGTCTCCTGATGGTTAATAATGATGTTATATGTAACTTATATTGTACAACACATCCCTGTCCTCCATAGGGAAAATCTTAAGTAAAGGTCTCCTGATGGTTAACATTGATGTTATATGTAACTCATATTGTACAACACATCCCTGTCCTCCATAGGGAAAACCAGAAGTGAAGGTCTCCTGATGGTTAATAATGATGTTATATGTAACTTATATTGTACAACACATCCCTGTCCTCCATAGGGAAAATCTTAAGTAAAGGTCTCCTGATGGTTAACATTGATGTTATATGTAACTCATATTGTACAACACATCCCTGTCCTCCATAGGGAAAAAAGGCCTCCTAAAAGTTTAAAAATAATGATATTACATGTATTATGTAACTCATATAGTACACTACATTTCTGTCCGCCATTAGAAAACACCTCAAGTGAAGATCTCCTGATGTTGTAATAAATAGCAGTGATGTTACACTGTACATGATACTTATATACGCAACACATATCGGTTTACTTGTATTTTAAAATGTAGTAACTATGCATATTATTATAAAATTATTGGTTTTTTTTTCCTTTTGTACTGATATTTCATGACTAATACTTCATAGTTTGGTTACCAAGGTGGATTAGATATTAAGTTGAGGTATGATGTACGGATCCCGGAGCCAGGCAGTAATTGAATGTGTAATCCCGAAACTTTGTGCATGTTTAATGCAAAATTTGGAGTTGTCTGCGTGTTTTCGATACCAAAAGGTTCAAGACCAGTTTCAGCAAATATAGTTCCTCCCTTCCCCTGTTACATATGTAGTTATACCGCTGTAATGATTTATAAAGATGATAGGTACAAACGTCTTTAAAAAAATATATATCATGATTATATAATGCTTCCTTTCAGAATATTTCTAAAATCATTTTTTATGCCTTCAACTCTTCCCAGTTAGAAGTCATGCCATTAATTAACCCCTTAGGTTGCATTCTGTCAAAATCATTAACCTCAAATATTCAATCACCTCAATTAATTTGCTTAATTAGTCAATTCCTTATATCCTTTCCGAACCCTCTCCGCCCCACCAAAATAAATCTAATTTATATGTACTATTCATATTTTTGTTTTTGTTCAATAAAACATGTTTAAACGTTTGGGTTTATTCAATAACAGTCTTTTATTTTCTGTTGTACATGGACGTTAAGCGATTAAGTTCACTGCATGTTTTAAGACATTTTAGTAATTATTTCAAGGTGAAATAAGAATCTTGACCAGCCTATACATTTAGTTTGTTTTCGTTTTGTGTCAAGTCCTATCAACATTTAGGGTAATTTTAGGAGTAAACAACGAGGTGACTGCAGTATGTGTTCGTGTCAGCCTCCTTGAGACAGTACGGAACTGATCCCGACTTTTTGTGATACCACAATGAAGTATACTACTGAAGGCCCCCAACAAAACACTGAATCCGCCAATAGTCAACTTCGCAAGCCAAGGGTGTACAATACGCTACTCTCCTTTTGTATTGTACACCCTTGGCTTGCGAAGTTGGCCAATAGTATACTCACAGTCGATAACGTATTATGTAATTGTCTTTTCAAGATGGCCGACCAGTACGTACGAAAAAGTTAGGCTCTCATTTCAAGCTCAGTCATTTATAAACACATTAGGACCATGATAAGTGTCATGCTGAACTCAGAAAGATGTCAACTTAAAATTACGTTATTGGTTATTTGGCATTAAGTTCCAAAATACGTTTAAATCCAACTTGAAGACTTGTTGAAATTGTAATCGAAGCGGAATCTGCCGTGATCATTTGCCGATTTCGAATTATTTCAAAGGTCTAATGGCTCTCAAACGAGTCAGAAATTCCGAAAACATTTCATATTTGTTTACGTCCATAATCTTGTAATATTTGAAAAATCAAACGATTATAACATCAGGAGTCGTTTTGTCTCTTGGTTTTACAAATATTACAGGATTGTGGACGTAAACAAAATATGAAATGTAATCGGTCTCACTGGGAAAGTTTCCGACTAGGTATAGAGATTAGGCCATTAAACTGATTAGAAATCAGCAAATTATCACGGCAGATTTCGCCTCGATAACGATTTCAACAATTCTTCCAACTTCAAGATTGGTTTAAAAACATTTTGGAACTGAATTACAACCACCTATAATGAAATTGAAAGTTGACATCTTTCTGAGTTCAGCATGACACTTTTCATGGTCCTAATGTGTTAACAAATGACTGATCTGGTAGCTTGAAATGAGAACCTTACTGTTTCGTACGTACTGGCTGGCCGCCGTGAAAAGGCCATTCCATAACACGCTATCGACAGTGATACTGACAACGGTTGAACCAGTCGTTCCACTCCCATGATGCTGAACGTCAAGCAGGGAGTAATAACTACATGTACCATTGTTAGAGACTCTGGTATGTCTCGGCCAGGGGCAGAACCATACACCTTCCTCACAAGAGCGAGAGCTCAACTAAAGACCAAACGTGAGGTAGTATCAGGGGAGACATAAGGGGGAAAATTACAAACAAAATCAGATCCCGAATTTAGCCGCCTCCTACGATCATGCTGTGAGGGCAGCAGATACAAATTTGACGGCCAACATGCCTGACAACAACTGGGATTATACAGTGTACATTTGCATTACATATTTGGATGATTTGATATGAACTAGCCATTTAAACCAATTTGTGCATGCCTTATTAAGATCATACCTGATTATGTTTCTTCTGTTCTTCCTCGAAGGGGATCATGTCAAAGTTTAGGTAAGGCATTTAACACCCGGTGTCTAAGATACGGCCGACATAAGCATCAGCAGGACTTCTAAAACATAGATTTCTACCACAGGTAACTGGTTTAGAGCTACATTTAACACGCATGGCTTACTGTAATATGAAAGAGCTGGCTGAAGTTCGTTGTTTAAATTTGTACACTAATTCTAACTTACATCCAGCCACAAAAATATCAGCAATTACAACAAGTTGATGCAGTAGTTTTGTAATTTTTTCAATTAATACACCGCTGCAGATTTTACTACAAATGTGTTACTGCCAAGGAAAACAATGTTATTCAAATAATGAAGACTTTCAAAGATAATACATTTCACGGTGTTTATATACAAATGAACAGTTGAAATATGAAAAAGACGTCGAAGTGCGTCCATTATCAATCTTCAGATTATTACGGAGTCGGTAAATATGGTTTATAGTGTTTAATATAACGCAAAAGTCATATAAATTTTATTTAAATGATCACCTATCACACGAATAGAGAAAATAATGACATAATACAACAAAAACATAACATTTAAGTTTATGTCGTATTACGTTCTTTTTTTTTCATTCGTGTGATAGATGATCATTTAATCGATTTATATGACGTTCGAGTTGTATTAAACACTATCAAGTATGATGATAATATCTTTTTGGGACATACATAATAATAAACTTTATTTATTGAGGATAAAAACCTGTTTAGCAAAGCTAATCTTCCACAGGGTCCTCTGTTAGTAAAATACGTTAGTTGCACATAAATATTACAGTTATAATGTACATAAAATTATGATCAAACATATAAAGGACTGAACTTGTTTAAGAGAGCATTATATCATATAACATGAATAATATTACAATTCTATAAAAATTATTACATAATGCATACATAGTATTGCTATAAAACCGCCCTAGTAAAATGAATGACACTTACAAGGTTAAATAATGTTCATCTGAAAATATCACAGACAGTATGAAATAAAATTATCACAGAAGCAACGATATCGATATCCAAGCTTAACCAGAAGGTAATCAGTAAAAGACATTATGTCCAATATACATAAATGCTAATATAGCAAACTGATAAGATTTGACAGAATACACGCTAATATAGCGTAAATAAAACAGTATATATAACCAACCATTAAAAGATCATTTATAAAAATAAAATCAACTTTTTTTCTTAATGGTTTGAATCATGTTCTGTTTAAAGCTATGTAGTGAAGAGGATAGTCTGACTTCCACAGGTAGGCTGTTCCAAATCTTACAACCGTCTATCAAAAGATGCTTGGAAAAGAAAGTAGATTTGTGTTTGGGTATCTGAATATAATTTTGTGACCCAGATCTTGAACGTGTGTTGTTAGAAACTTGAAATGTGTTACTCAGATAAAGAGGTACAAGGTCATTTACACATTTGTACACCATGACACCTCTTTTAAAATTCAAATATTCATTGATTGGTAACCATCCTAATAATGAAAACTGTCTTTGGATGGTGTATCAAATGGGGCATCTAGAAGTAGTCTAGCTGCCTGTTTTTGAGCCTTTGACAGCTTTTGCATAAGGTTAAGGGAACATCCACTCCAGACAGTACTACTATATGTAAAATGAGGAAAAATACAGGCATGGAAAAATTTGATTCTTGCTGAGAGTGGAAGGTATTGACGTATACGTCTGAGAAGGCCTAATCCACGATTTATTTTGGAAATAGTATATACAATATGATCGGACCAGGATAGGGAATTGTCAATTTTCACACCGAGAAGTTTTTCAGTAGTTATCTGTTCAATATGTTCTTGATCCAAAGTGAGGTTAAGGTTATCTGAAATTCTGTTTGCTTTTTGTTTAGATGCAACTAGCATACATTTTGTTTTAGATTTATTTAAAATCATTCTATTTTCATGACACCAATCCTGTACTTTGGTCATGTCTGATTGTAACTGTGTGCGTACATCAGAAACACAGCTACCAGAAACACTTAACGTGGAATCATCTGCGTACATATCTGTACTGGACTTCACTCCTAGAGGCAAATCATTGATAAAAATCAAAAACATTAGGGGACCTAATATGGATCCCTGAGGTACACCATGTGTGATTGGTTTACTGTTTGAATTATGACTGCCAATTGAAACTTTTTGACATGTAAAACAAATAACTCACATTTAAATGGCTATAGAAATTTAGAACGCAGAACATGTATGATGCTACAAGTAGTTCAAGCCAAGGAACATTACATGTACAGTGTATAAATCATTGAAGATCTACAAATCATACCAACGTACAACACGGCAAATCATGTTCTAAAACCATTTCCGGTCATCTCGCTGACTGAATCGGAAATTGGATTCTACTCAAAAGTCCAAGGAGTTCCGAATATTGAAATAACTTTCTTAAATCCGTTGTTTCGTACTCGATTTAAGTAAAGGAAATAACATGCACAGTAGAGACTCTCTATATTAAAGTATTTTGATATTGTGTATATATGTCATCATTTGAGGTGATGACGGAGATAAAATGGCGCCATATGCCTCCCCGGGGGCCACGATTGGCCGGATCGATGTCCAGGGATATGATTAGCGCGAGATAAAATCACGAAGTCAGTGACCCGGAGGAGTGACCTCTGTTTAATTCTGTTATTACATTTGTACCACATTATGATATGATTGTTACGGTGTAGTTCTGATCATATCGTTAAATAACAATAGTATAAATGTATTTACAGGTATAAGTTACGAAAACTGTAACCATGGTAACAGTGCATTACTGAACTGAACCCAACGTATACTACCTTTGTGCACGTAACATAATGGGTGTGCATTGCATAGGAGGCAGTCATACACAACCTTAGCGTTTGGACAGAGGTCATACAGAACCTTGTAAAGCAGGAGGTCAGACGGCCATACACAACCTTAGCGTTTGGACAGAGGTCATACAGAACCTTGTAAAGCAGGAGGTCAGACGGCCATACACAACCTTAGCGTTTGGACAGAGGTCATACAGAGCCTTGTAAAGCAGGAGGTCAGACGGCCATACACAACCTTAGCGTTTGGACAGAGGTCATACAGAGCCTTGTAAAGCAGGAGGTCAGACGGCCATACACAATCTGTCTTAATATTGGATGTGATAATACATGACTTTGTTTATATCAGAAGCGGTCATATACTTGTATAGTACATGTTGGTGGCCTAACTTTGATATTTACTGCAAGAGGCTGTCAACCTGCGTTATTATACATGTATAGGATGTGATCATACATAACCTTTGGTTATATACATGTAGGAAGCGGTAATACACCATTTTTGTCTATATGGGATGCGATCATACTCAGCTTTGTTTAAATGAAGGAGGTGGTTATACCCAAACAGATCAAATTTTTCTTATATTACATCAGTTTTAATAGAAATTTTATTTTTAACACGCGACAGTGTAGTATGATACAGACCAATACATTCTTCTGTACACATAGAGTCTTTGAGACATTTAAGTACCTATAGTTTGTACTATAAAATATAGTACTATCATCTGGCATGGTCAGTTTGATTTCATGCTTAAATAAACAGCTAACATTTACGCCTATGGGCTTATAGTGAACTGGACGTCTGACCACCAGATGCCATACTACGGGCTGGGGTGAGAGACCGTCCACCCACAGACCTCTAAACCTCGGTCATGGAAACCAAGACATGGAGCTTTCTCCGGAATCTGAGGGCGAAAGTACAAATGGAAATGAGTTCTTTTTCGGAATTAATGATGGCATGTTTGTACAAGAGGAGACGGCCTACTCCAGACAGGAAATAGTCGACGCCGACGTATTACAGATCCAGGTAAAGATGATTAGCATTATAGGCTATTTCCCGTAATAGAACCGTCCTGTTGTGAGGCGTTGATAAAAAAACAGGATATGGTATTTCTGCAATTGGTCCCCGATATACAAAATATATAATATAATAATTACTCTAATTTAATTGTAATTAAAGAACCATACACCCTTAACTCTAAAACAAAACAAACAAACCGCGGATGTTATGTGTGAAGTGGGATATAACCTGTAACACACACCAGTGGTATTTTTCTGTAAACATTTTCTTCAGGTTGGAAAGTATGATTTATGGAAAGATTATTTTACACAACCAAAATATGTTTTTATGTAACTTTTCGATGACTAGTACGATATATACTCTGTTACCTTCATCAGACTAATGACCAACCAAGCGTATGCATACAACAGGTGTAAACTTTGTACGAGTTGTTAAATGACAAATCGGTAATTGCCTCTACGCTGTTCGGCGACAGGGTACATATCGTACTAGTCATCGAAACGTCACATAAAAACATATTTTTTTGTTTAAACTAATCTTTACATAAAACACCAAGGGTAAAATTCAGATGTAAGACAGTTTAAAACTTTGACTCATACAAATAACAAGTACATGTATCATTATAAAATTCAGGAGAAGCTATTTCAGCAATTGGTCCCCGTTACAGTTACAGTAATATACATGTAATATGTACTCTTACTCAATTGTACACGTAATTAAGGTGCCATATATAACCTTAATTTAAAACAAACCAACGCCAATTGTATGATTAATGTGTAAGACACTTAAAAACATTGACTAATACAAACAACAAGTTTCATTATAAAATTCAGGAGAAGGTATTTCAGCAATTGGTCCCCGATAAATTGTATACGTATTACGTACTCTTAACACAATTGCAATGTACCATACAACCTTAACTCTAAAAACAAATCAAACAAACTACGGATGTTATGTGTGAAGTGGCATATAACCTTAAATCTAAAACAACCCAAGTGCATGATTAATGTGTAAGACAGTAGTTTATGTAACTATTGAAAGTCATTTTTAAACTTTTATAGTGCTATGAAAGCTCAGCCGTTACATTCATATTGCCCGCCAGGGCTTCATGCTAAAACCTTCTTATCACACACTTTTTTAACCAATCTATGGTGAATTGAACTGCGAGAGAGGTCAGAAATGAATAACGATTATTGTAAATATGTATATACAACATGTATATTTAAGTGCGCAGCCGGAAGTCAGAGTTTCGCTGTAAGCTCGTGACAACAAGTAATAGTCAAGAAACGATACATCAACATAAGCTGAGTTCAGCTTACATCAATGTCGACCAGTGATTCCAGTGATAAATATGGATACCTTGTTATTCGAAGCGAAGCAACAACAAGCTTGATTACATTTAGACGTCATAAGTAAACCACGTATTATATTTTGTACGTCTCGAGAACCTTTGCTTTCAACCTCGTATAATGTTCATATAGTGGGTTGCAGCGCAATTGGATATGTAAAATCGCCACAATTTTGTAATACCTGAATTGAGTATAATATTTTGTAACTAGTTATTCTAATTAAACCCTGAAACGGTTTTTTATTTGGGTGTTGATAGTTGATGATAATTGATATTACACCAAATCATCTTTTGTATCTGAATGGTAAGTAGTCCGAAGTAGCCACAGGGCATTTTCAAATGTACATTTGTACATGTATTTGCTAGAAGGATAATGGTCATTGCAGTTTTAAGAAAAATTGAAATTAATAAGTTACAAGAAGTTCAAAAGCGACATAGCTCAGACCTATATATTGCAGAATAATTTGAAAATTTGAAATGGAGACACACCCTTGTAAAATACTAGATCCGATATCGACTGTATACTACATCTGGTGACAGTTCAGTGCTTATATTAATACATCTGTATTAAGGATACACTGTACTTTTTGAATAAACATGTGTCTATTTCTTTGGGTTATATTCGGTAAACGTTCTCCCTTTTCCGTTTGTGTTTATATACTGGAAGAGTCTGATTAAAATCAATGTCATCTGAGCTATTGACTCAAGCCATTACACATGTTATCTGAGGCGGAGTGCAAATCGCTGTCGTAACATAGTCGAACATGGCACCAGAAATGACGTCTTAATAATCTTATTTAGTTCAGTATCATCTAAACGATTGATTCAAAGCCATTAAACATGCTATTTGAGGCGGAGTGCAAAGCTTTGATATTACGTAGTCCAACATGGCGTCATAATAACGTCATGTGATGCGGCATTGTAAATTGTAGTATACAGTGTGATACACTACAATATGTTTTACCAATGATATATAGGCGAAGGTAACCCGGAATGTTAACATACATGGTTGAAACGCCAGGTACATATGTAGATGTACCTTGACAGTAGTTCCAGGTCCTTAATTTATGGAAAAGTAGTACTTTTGCCAGGTGCCTTCTGACCAAATATCTCTACCCGTTGAAGTTGTTTAAAGGTGATCCTTTCAAAGTTTGACACCCGTGATCTTGAAAGACCGTTATACATGAATGTACTTCATGTCGATTAACTCTCTCGCTCGCACACTTTCCTTCAAGCATTTCCCTCTTCCAATCGTTAACTGATACAAAAGGTAACTCCTATATCAGCATACCACTGTTTCCAGTAAAAGAGTACGAAGAGATGGCCATGGCCTTTAGATCGCCTCGCGATCGGTAGCTGAGCGGTTTAGACCGCTGGGCCAGATCGTGTTGACGGGAGGTCAAGGGTTCGCGGCCGGCTCGGAGTAGAAAGTTTCTCTCATCCGAAGTCTTCGGCTCACGACCTCTTCTCTTACGAAATGAGTTTAAAAACCGCGAAGTACCAGTTAATGACATACATACCAGAAAAATTTATCAGGCCCAAGCATCAAAAATTCAGACGTGACAGCAGTAATCATAAGAAACGAAAGGCTTAGTTCCTGACGGGTTTGCCGAGCGTCTATAAATAACCGCCAAAGAATTGCACGTGTAGATGGTAGACTAGTGTAGTGTAAAATACACGTAACATTCTACAATAGCTTCACGACACTAAACTACGTATCAGGCCAATCAGGGTTTAGGGGAGCTTTGTTTACACGTCAGTGCATTGCTAGACACTTCTGTGTTTTTAACAATAACAATTTGCTGTTTGAAAAACGCTGAGCTTTATATCAAATAAAATCGATCTACCAGGTGTACAGCTTTTATAACTTTAATCATCACAGTGAAGCCTGTTTTTCTAGCAGTCAATTTAAATGAATATTTTTAATTGTGTTTTAAACAAATACATTTTAAATGTATAAAATGGTAAAGTAAACATCAAATTTTATCATTTTTTATTAAATTGAAGATGAGTCAGATGGTAGGTAACTGTAGGTTTGTTTTATTTTATCTGGTGTATACCTACTACAGTAAAATCCCCCGAGTACCGCTATTAATTCCTGTATTTATCAGTACCAATACTGATTACTCCTCAGATCAACGGTCTACCGAAAATCTTGCGAAACGTGAAAAGATGTGAAACGAAACACCCAAGTCAATAACAATACACTACAAACTTCATTTCCGGGATATGTCGGGATGTGAAAACGCAGCGCGCGTTCAACTTCTCGAATCATTGGATTTTAAATAATTTCATCTATTTTCATGTAAAACTATCTCCGTATGGGGAAAATAAAGATTGATTATGGTATATGTATGTTATCAATGGCTTGTTTACCACTCGTTTGGTTGTATTAAAGTTTTTCGGGAGCGGAAGGGAGAAATGACATGGGTCAAAGGTCACAGAATTGTGGCAGCAATAGACGCAAAAAAACATGGATTTAGTGCTATAAATGAAAAACTAATTTACAGCATTTTGATTGCCTCACACAGGTTGCTATGGTAAATAAACTAAGTTATCAACTGTAGTACTTTAAAATGATATTTTATTTCGCCATTGTATTGCATGTTGTTTTTTATCATTCCGAACTATATATAGATCATCCTTAACGAGATACGATGTAAGTTTGTGTGGGGGCTGAGGGCGGTACCTACTAGCACTTATCGCTGATTGGTCGTTACAGATGTATCATAACCCGATCTGTGATAATTAATGACGCTGGAATCACAAAATGTGGAGAAAAAAGATTATAGTAATGGTTTGGTCGTCGGAACATCAGAACTGCGTTAGTGTCCGAATATATGTGTGTTAGCATGTCAGTAAACAACACATTACAGGTATACTGGACACGAGTGGACACGGCTGGACACGGCCATTTGCCCGTGTTGAATGCGTGATTAATCAAATATAAAAAAATGGGATGTATATTTATTTTCCTGGCTCCGATAAAGTAACAAAAACCTAGAACTACTTACAGTACACATGGCCGTTTTAGTTTTATTTTTTGTTCCTTAATTATCATTAAAAGACATAGGAAAATACCTATTTAGTAACCTGGGATATACAGTGTATAGTGTTTTCATTATTAAATATTTTATTTAAATGCGCGTGTGACCCTATAATGAGTGATCACGTGACACAGCAGGGGAATGAACGATCACGTGATACAACGGACATGACTGTTGAGTGATGCGCGGTGTCCACACCGCGGTTTTTTTACCAATATATTTATAAATGACCGTGTCATATAGCGCCACTTGACCAGGTCGTCTCCGGCCCGTCGTTGTTTTTGTATAGAACATGTTACCGGGCACTAAACCTGCTGGTCACTCAGGCTCGGACAGTGGCTATCGTCACTATGTGTGTAATCTCGGGACTTAAACAATGGTTCTAAATAATGGATTTGGTTATGAATGACGCTCAAAATCAGGTTGGTTGAATTTATGTTTAGAAAATATGATCAGTTTAACTCAGATTTTTTCAGAGGTTAAATATCAGTTACCTCCCGTCAGTTATTGTCTTTCAGATGAACTAAGGTTGTCGGGGACGTTCTGTAATCAATGTTCGACAACATACATGCATGGATTATTCCGGGTACCACATGTGGTACGGGAAACTAGTCCATGTCTCCTCCCGTGGTATCGTCTCGCATTTTATTGAGTGGTGTATCCACGCTTTCTGTTAAAGGCCCAATATACGTAACTTTAGGAAAGTTTTCGTGATTCTGAAAAATTCTGAAAAAATATCCAGTTGATAACCATACAAATATAAGCCTAAAACGAAGTAAACCTGAGCGGTAACTAACGAGAAACTCTTGACAAAAAAAGTCTAAAAAATTGAAAATACGTCAGGTGGGGCCCACTTCAACAACAAACCGAAGGTAGAAGACAGTTAAAAATGGACGCGTGTTTACAAATACCGTGTTTCAACTGCTGCTGTTCCGGTAACCGCGTAAGAATTCATCTTAAATATTGCTGATATCAGCTATTCTTAACTAAATCGATAAATATAATAAGTTATTAGGCTTGATTTTCGCTTCAAGTTTTGCCGAAAGTTACGTATATTGGGCCTTTAAAGGCCCAAAATACGTAACTTTCGGTAAAACTTGAAGCGAAAATCAAGCCTAATAGCTTATTATATTTAAAGATTTAGTTAAGATTAACTGATATCAGCAATATTCAAGATGAATTCTTACGCGGTTACCGGTACATCAGCAGTTGAAACGTGGTATTTGTAAACACGCGTCTATTTTGAACTCTCTTCTGCCTTCTGCTTGTTGTTGAAGTGAGCCCCGCATGACTTTTTTCAATTTTTTGGATTTTTTTGTCAAGAGTTTCTTGTTAGTTACCGCTCAGGTTTATATCGTTTTAGGCTTATTTTTGCATGATTATTTGCATTTTTTTCATAATTTTTCAGAATCCCGAATATTTTCCTGAAGTTACGTATATTGGGCCTTTAACTTTTCCTTTTTTATCTTTTTTATTTTTCCGTTACTTGTATTGTTTTCTTCATTCTTTTCTGGTCTAACTGGCCCCCTCTTTCGTCAGGTCATTTTTAGACGGTTGGACGGGGAGTTGTGATTAATATGATTGAATTTCTTACATGGATACACAAATAGGTGTTTCATCCTTTATTATAATGCATTCAATAGGACATTGATTGCAGAAATAAATGTATATATATTATTTTATGACGTGTATTTTATGTGTCTTGATAAAGGGGCGGATAGCCTTGAACATTTGACAATTTATTTGTCCGTACCGTCGCTATTACTTCTACGATCATATATTATTTTATGAAGTACATGTATATATTCAAAAATATAAGTCGATATTTGTTGACTTAAACAACGTAACCTCTTTTCACTACAATACTGATATGAATGTATTTAGCCATTATATTTGGTGCTCTAGATACAGTCAATTCTTATTTTCAATCTGCTATCTTTTGGTCATTAATTTCTAGTTGACAATAAAAGTATGGCTATGTTTGAATTTGAACTTGTGTTGATAATTATTTAATACCATGACATCACTGGTTTCTATTCACTCTAAATCTCACTTATACAAGGTACAATTCCCTCATACTCGTAAAATATACTTTCTTTTATTTTTTCCGGCAATGGACGTTTTTTGACGTTGCCGTTGTGAAATGGCGACAATTTGATTGCCCGTATGTACCGGGACGGTCCTACACTATCTCCTAAATGACCGCTCATTTCTGACAGAAGTGGACAGTCCGTAGTCATCACAAACACTATACAGGACATCAAACACTCATTAATTATCAATGATATACATATCCTGTATATACTATCGTACTTGACGTCAGTTATCAAATGTACGCACTGCCATAACAAAACTGACCATCGTATACAGATTTTTTTTTGAAAAGAGTAAATTGTGAAAGAACTCTGATATCTTAATGGATATCTTAATCGTTCACATGTACAAAGTGTAGTTAATTGACATAAAATCTTCAACAAATTCAGAGAATACCGACGCGTCAATAGTTCTATAACCCGAACTCAAATTCGATTAAACTAGAGACAAGCTATGAACAAAGGAAAGATTTAAACAGACCATTGGGAAGTATAAGGGAAACAGACCAGGTGTTCCGGAAGGGTAAGCGTTTTTGTGCTTCAACGACGACACCCGCCATGTAAATCTCTTTATAGAGTAAACCTTTTTGGTGGTCCGGTTTGATATTGTGTGCCATCCCTGTGAAATGACAAGAGTCAAGAAGCTTTATTTAACGTCGCATACATGTAACATAATAACATTAGCACTGTAGTGCTATTCTTGCGACAAACATGTGTATACAAATATTTTAACAAAATATCACAGTACATAATTATATAATTATAACAACTAGATATACAATAGGCATACATTACATCATAAGTATATGAAATCACAATTGCTTAACTTAATTACTCCTTAAAATGTAGTTAAATAATGAACACTTGTATACATCACACAGGTGTTACAAAAGAAAAAAAGTTAAAGCACTATCAAAGTGTAATGTACATATATGCTAATATAGCAAATTGATAAAAATTTACAGGATATACACTAATGTAGTGTGTATTAAAAAGAGACAATGAAGTCAGAATAGAAACAAAAAGCTAGAAATGCTATTACATAAAAAGGCTTTATTAGAAATGGTATCACAGACTACTAGCAAATGATAAAAATGATAAAAAATGTCCAAGGGGGACAACTCACACAACATTGCCTGTGCAGATAGCAAATGAGCAGATCTGGGTGTCCCAGGTCCGGAGCAGCCTACGAAAAGACCCACAATTCTCAGCTAACCTGGGTTCATTCGGTAGACTGTTCCACACCTGGGAAGCTGTAAAGCGAAAATATCTCTTGCCATATGTGGAGGTGTTCACCTTGGGAATTTAAACAAGGTTATCTTGTCTAAGATTGTAAAAAACTTCTTTCCTCTCAACAAGATCATGTAAAATGGATGGCGAAATACCTTTTAAAATCTTAAAAACCTCAGATGCCATACTTTTTATACGTGTTACATGTAAAAAATCAAGACTGTGTTTTCTTAAAATATCATAGACTGGGGAAACATAATCATTTTCTATAAAACGAAGAGCTCGCTCCTGCACTTTTTCCATCTTCCTAGTATTTGTCAATGTACAGAAATGCCAGGCAAGTGGACAATAATTAAAATTAGACAGAATAAAAGACTTAAAAATTGTAACTTTTCCTTTTTTAGTAAGATTGTTTCCCAGTCTTTTTAAAACAGCAAGTTGCTTTGAAGCATTTCTACAAAGGCGAGAGATATGAATATCAAATTTAAGAAGAAAGTCAATGTCTACTCCTAACAATTTCACACTATCTTCACATCTGATCTCCAAGCCTTCAATATCAAAAGATTTAATGGAACTGTTGGTCTTTTTTCCAAAACATATTGCCTGAAACTTCTCTGGATTGGCTTTCATACCATTAAAATTAAACCAGTCTATAAGAACTTTGCTCTCTTTTTCTAAACACTCTTTCAAATATAAAAAAACTATCACATATCTTGGAGAGCGTGTTATCGTCAGCATAATTATATAAACTACATTTATCTTCAAAGGTAAAAATATCATTAATAAAAATGTTAAAAATCAAAGGGCCTATAATAGAACCTTGAGGGACCCCTTTCTTCACATCAGCCCAGTTGCTAGTCTCAGGCCCCAGTCTGACCTGCTGCTGTCTGCCACTTAGGTTACTGCTGATGAAGTCAATAGCTGACTTACTCGATCCATAAGCATGCAGCTTCCCAAGCAACAGACTATGAGAAATGCAGTCAAAGGCCTTGGACAGGTCCATTAGAATCGCTCCAACATGTTGATGGTTGTCCAAGGCCCGTCTCCAGTCCTCAAGAGCTCGTAGCAAGACGGACTGGCACCCGTAACCACTCCTGAACGCTGCCAAGAAAGGACTAAAAATAGGCTTAAAAAATTCACCCAGCTGATTGTGCATGATTCTTTCAAATATTTTTGACAAAGAGGGTAAAATACTGACAGGTCTGAAATTACTTTTTTCCATAGGATTATTTTTCTTAAAAATAGGTAAAACCTGAGCCTTCTTCAGTACATCAGGAAAATAAGAGACAGTTGCACAATAGTTAAAAAGTGATGTTATGACAGGTGTAAAAGCTTCTGTACCAGCTTTTAAAATCTTTGCTGATAAACCATCAAAGCCTGTGGCTTTTTTTACCTTTAGTGCTGAGAAAAGTTTCTTTATCTCGTTCTCATCTACATGCTGAAAGTTCTTTATCACTATCTGGACAGATACTGTTTTCAATATTTACAATGCTAGGGTGGTCACTTATTTTTATAATTGTTTACTTTATAGCAGTGAAAGACCCATCCTACTACAAATTTTGAATGCATTGCATGTTGATTTCAATTTAGAACTACCTTTTTATGGTGATACTCAGCTCTCGGTAGAAGCCAATTCAAACATCTTCAGGCATGTGCATCGCTGTAATATTCTGATAAAGTTTGTTCGCTTTTCCTTATTCGTAATGTGTACGGCCTATACGATGCTATATGTGATTATTTTGCCTTTTGGCGCTTTTGATATTAATTCATTCATTTTGGAATTATTGTGCAAGGCTGTATGCCTTATCTATACATATAATGTAATTCATTTAAATGCGGATCTATTCCACGGTTTTGGCTTTCTTATTTACGTTAACCCTCTACACTCAACCTTCCGTAATGTTAAAAAATAATATTTAAAAATGACTCTGTTTAACAGGACCTGTTCCAGCTACCCGAGTCACGTGTCGTAGACGACGGAGCGGATCCTGGTAACCATGGTAACCATGACATCGTTTCCTCCAATCCCGACGATTCTAACGAGGGTCCGGAGATCCACAGCATGTCCGACATCGCCAGTAATTTCAGGTACCGCAATTTATATACTGTTAAAGTGGAATTATTCGGGACGTGGACATTTTCGCTTATTTTGCTTGCTTTAGATATGACAATATAATTTGATCAATATGACATACTCTACTGTGTCTTAAAGTATTATAGGCACAAAGTATAAAACAGAATGACTGACAGCGAGAACATTTCCGTACCGCGAACAGGTCACAGGCTGCCTAAGCAAAAAATTCTACACTCGAAAATATCGACTTTTACATCAGTATACATAAGAAGGACACATATTGTAATATATCAATACATTCGTAAAACAATCAAAAAACTTTTTTTGATAAACATTGAATATGCCAGTATAATATACTTGCAGAATCCAGCTGTTCTCAACACAATAATGACAGAATGTAAAATGTAAGCACAGAATTCCATTTTATCAAAACTCGTTTTTCCCTTTTTATTTTTATTTCATTGCGTTGTTTAGACCAAAAAAACTATTTCGTGCGTACTTTTTCTTATTTCTTTCTTTTCCCAAAATTGCCAGCACCATTTTATTATTAAAAACAAAAATACAAGATATAAGTATTTACCTAATTAATAATTTACCATTTCAATTTCTTTTAATGAGGTTTCGGTACATTTCGATTGATGTAAAAATAGGCCATGCTGATCTTTCAAACCAATTTAAATCTAATTATTGTAATTGATTAATTTTCAGAAAACCTTGTTTCTGTTTTCCACTTCTCCCTATTTTTTTAATATAGGTCCCATTTTGTATTCCCACATTTTTTAGAACATGAGAACTAGCACACATGATAGCCGTTGTAGCAATGTGTGATCTTCGTCTGTTTTTCAGATCGGAAAACTTTGAAGAAATGCGGAAAAGTTTGGAGGAGATCTGTGCCAGTATAGCGACATCAGACGAGGAACTAAATGAAGAAATTGAGGAACCCCCTTGTTCACAAAAAAATAACGTGTGAGTGGTCATGTCATATTTAATAAATAATTATTGAAATGAATTAAACGATACAGTGTATACACTAACATCTCGAATTTACAACACTACAGAATCTTCTCAACTAGTAATTGAGGCCGATTGCGACGAGATTTTATTCTCGAAAGCGACACTACTGGACGTTACATATCTATTATGGACCTTTGTTGAGGTCAATACGGTGTTATATACATGTACTAACCCGGAAAAATCAAATATTAACCGAGGGCGAGGCATGTTTTTAGCTTTTGTTTTGTTGTGTCTTGATCCTGATTGTATAACTTGTCGATTTGCTTAATTAAATGCTTATTTACATGTACAACACCTTTTTTCAATTATATATATTTTTTATATTTTTGTTTGTTTTGTCTTGATCTTGTTTAGATAACTTGGCGATTTGCTTAATTAAAACCTTAATTACATGTACAACACAATTTGTATTTTTAATTATATTATATATATATATATATTTGTTTGTTTTCTTTTTGTTTTTGTCTTGATTCTGTTTGGTTAACTTGTTAATTTTCTTAATAAAAGGCTAAACTACGATACATGTACAACACCTTTTTTTAACTTTAATTTTTTATTGTATAACGTCGGTCTGACCGAATCTTAGAGTTGACCAACGGTCTGTTTAAATGCCACTCGCGTTATCAGTAGGTGATAGCTGTAGCTGACCATGCATGGTAGCCAACACTGGCTCTTACAATCTGCATTATGTTTTGTTCGAATGTCCGTACTGTATTACCAGAACCGACTGACCACTGAGTGGACAGGCATTATTTAGCCATTAGTCACGCCCCCTCCGGGCACTTTACTAGGTCCATCTGATTTACCTGTGTACGTCATTGCTTAAATAATTACTGGCTGAAAATATACCTAAAATAACAACTTCGAACAAATCGATCATACAGGTCTCTTTTCTACAATTGTTTTATATTTATAATTACATCATGTACAGTATTATATAAACATGATGTTAATGACCGATGATGATGATGATGATGATGATGATGATGATGATGATGATGATGATTTTTGAGTGTTTCTGCATAAAACTGATAATTAAATATTTTCTAATATATTGTTTTTGTCTTGTAAATGTAAGAAAAAATAAAGGTTAAAAATAAAACAGATATACATTGAAAATAAAAATAACAATAAAAAATAAAAATAAACCACTCACACATAATATCTATTGCCGAAATAGGACATACAATTTTGGGGAGAAATGCAACTCTCATAATGGAATTGATGTACAATTATATTCCTTTTAATTTAATTTTTTTTTCTTAATAAGTAATGATGTTCACACAGACGTTCGGCCAGTTCGAGTTGAAAGTCCGCCCGACAACTCGTCTAAAGCCACCCGTAAGGTAAGGCTATAACGGTCAGTGGTCAAAGTCGGCGGTAAATGATGTGGCGTAAAAACCCACATCCACGGCTAACAGTGCGTATTAACTGTATGTTTACATTTTTGTTCAAAAACCCTAATGGGAAATTAAAAAAAGATGACATTCACCTAGTTTAACATTTGCACTGAACTCTGGTTCCAGTAAATATGTGTTTCTGTTAATGAGCTTATCTTAATAATCTACGATGAGAAGGGATATAAATAAATAAATATGGAGTGTTATGCACACCCCGACTTGGTTCAATTTAAATTGATTCTCCGTAAAATTATCATTGGACGTAAGGATAATCCCTTCCAAAGTACAGTAAGGTGCAGGTGCATTGAAGTAATTGAATAACCGGGAACACTTTCCCTGAATTCCAATTTTCTGTCAAGTAAAACTATTTTAGCAAATAATTTGTAACCCATGAACTAGGAGAAGAGATTTATTGATGTGTTTTATATTTCAGAAGTCACGATATGGAATATTTCACAAAGTCTCCGATTCGAAGCAATGGATCTCCAGGTAACCAGATCTTTTTTTGGTTTTAATTGATCTCCATGTAACCAGACCTGTTATTTACTTTAATGGCACTCCAGGTAACATTTTATTGCTTTAAACGGATCTCAAGGTACCCAGATCCCTTATTGGTTTTTACGGATCTCCAGGTTACCAGGTATTTTATTGATTTTAATTGATATCCAGGTAACCAGATATATTATTGGTTTTAATGCATCTCCAGGTAACCAGATGGATCTCCAGGTAACCAGATATATTATTGGTTTTAATGCATCTCCAGGTAACCAGATGGATCTCCAGGTAACCAGATATATTATTGGTTTGAATGGATCTTCAGTTAACCAGATGGATCTCCAGTTAACTAGATATGTTATTGGTTTGAATGGATCTCCAGGTAACCAGATGGATCTCCAGTTAACCAGATATATTATTGGTTTTAATGGATCTCCAGGTAACCAGATGGATCTCCAGTTAACCAGATATATTATTGGTTTGAATGGATCTTCAGTTAACCAGATATATTATTGGTTTTAACGGATCTCCAGTTAACCAGATGGATCTCCAGTTAACCAGATATATTATTGGTTTTAATGGATCTCCAGGTAACCAGATTGATCTCCAGTTAACCAGATATATTATTGGTTTTAATGGATCTTCAGTTGACCAGATGGATCTCCAGTTAACCAGATATATTATTGGTTTTAATGGATCTCCAGGTAACCAGATTGATCTCCAGTTAACCAGATATATTATTGGTTTTAATGGATCTTCAGTTAACCAGATGGATCTCCAGTTAACCAGATATATTATTGGTTTTAATGGATCTCCAGGAAACCAGATTGATCTCCAGTTAACCAGATATATTATTTGTTTTAATGGATCTCCAGGTAACCAGATTGATCTCCAGTTAACCAGATATGTTATTGGTTTTAATGGATCTCCAGGTATCTAGATGGATCTCCAGTTAACCAGATATATTATTGGTTTTAATGGATCTCCAGGTAACCAGATGGATCTCCAGTTAACTAGATATGTTATTGGTTTGAATGGATCTCCAGGTAACCAGATGGATCTCCAGTTAACCAGATATATTATTGGTTTTAATGGATCTCCAGGTAACCAGATTGATCTCCAGTTAACCAGATATGTTATTGGTTTTAATGGATCTCCAGGTATCTAGATGGATCTCCAGTTAACCAGATATATTATTGGTTTTAATGGATCTCCAGGTAACCAGATTGATCTCCAGTTAACCAGATATATTATTGGTTTGAATGGATCTTCAGTTAACCAGATATATTATTGGTTTTAATGGATCACCAGGTAACCAGATGGATCTCCAGTTAACCAGATTTATTATTGGTTTGAATGGATCTTCAGTTAACCAGATATATTATTGGTTTGAATGGATCTTCAGTTAACCAGATGAATCTCCAATTAACTAGATATATTATTGGTTTTAATGGATCTCCAGGTAACCAGATGGATCTCCAGTTAACCAGATATATTATTGGTTTTAATGGATCTTCAGTTAACCAGATGGATCTCCAGGTAACCAGATATATTATTGGTTTTAATGGATCTCCAGGTAACCAGATTGATCTCCAGTTAACCAGATATTTCATTGGTTTATCTGGATCTCCAGGTAACCAGATATTTTATTGGTTTAATGGATCTCCAGGTAACCAGATATTTTATTGGTTTAATGGATCTTCAGGTAACCAGATATTGTATTGGTTTAATGGATCTTCAGTTAACCAAATATTTTATTGGTTTAATGGATCTCCAGGTACCCAGATCTTTAATTGTTTTCAAAGGTACTGTAACAGCACTTGAGGTCATTCAATCATTATTACAGGAGTCATACAACTGAAGGGTGTATGCTACTTTACTTAAATATTATTCCGCTTGTAACACGACAAATAGGTTTCTTATTTACAGGAATATGTTCTTTAAGATTTTGATTAACACAAAAAGTCATGTCTTTTGAAAATGATATCAGGCTAGTATAGAATATTGCTTTAAATTCTATATTTTTCTCTATAGAAAATTAAATCGTGCCTTGTTCTCCTCTATATGAAATAAAGTTAAGAAGATCTTTTTGCTTCAAACAAATATCAGAAAAAACACAACCATTTTACTTTTAAAATTAATTGTTAACATGTATAATGATAAAGTAATTTTTCTCGTGTATTCAAGTGGTATCAGAAAGAGTGAAATGAAATAATAAAAATATAGTTAAAAGAAGACAAAAGAAAATCATCATAAAATGAAAACAATATATGCATACTGTGTTAAGTATATAGAAAAATTCCTTCCAAACATGACGTACACTCATATATTTCAAATTGATTGCATCGAACCGAAAAATGTCTTGTTTAAAATCATATTAAAGGTTTAAATGTGCCCATTTCAAATCCTATCTGAAATACTGATAACGGTAAGGTGTTACTGTATACGCTTATATCTGACCTGCCACCGAAAACTTTCAAAACATACATTACACACTGTAGGTAGTATAATTCATCACGAAGTCGCCTCTGTCTACATACACCTGTCAGTGGTCAGCTTGTTAGCCTCATGTCCGAATAAAGCTGACCATTGTGTGAACCCTAAGGCAATGAGTAATAACTTATGTACTGGGCTGTATCGATTTTATTTTTATCTTGATAATACTTATAAATAAGCGTTCGTCTGCTTCACCGTATCTAGATCTGTATTCACTCAACCATGTCGCATCAGTGGTGCATAATGACGAGTATACGACACTTCCGGTCAACCAGTTACACCAGGTTCGCATGCGTCTTTTGGACCGATACTCTACAAATTAAATTATATATTCCACGAACAAATTGCTAGATTATAACTTATGTTGAATGTTAATCAATTTTCACGATCTAGTTTAAGCATTTTGCTAAGATTGGAATTGCTTACTTACTTTTTAAGGCTTATGAAGCCTGGCTCAGACAGAGGCAGTTACCATGGCGACGGTTCGGAGACGGGGACTTTATCTTCCAGGTCAAGTGAACGTTTTGGTATCGATATCAATCCATTCCAAAGAGAGGATTTCCCCATCCGGATGACTGTCGTGGAGTTTGTTCACAGGTACGCAACAAAAACTGTCCGGTGTATCGTACACGATCTGCGTCTCATACGGACGTTCTGTTCAGCAGTGTCTACCAAAGCTACAATTAGGACGCCATAGACACGATTACGTCACAATATCTCAGTTCATATTTTTCGGAAATAGCGTGCATATACCGGTTTGCATTAGACGTAGATCTAGAGCTGACGTCACAACGAATACATCTGACGATGTTAAACTAACGTCACAACGGATTATATTAGACGCTGTACATTGTAGAACTGACGTCACAACGGGTTATACATGTATTAGACGATGTACAATTTAGAACTGACGTCACAACGGAATATATTAGACGCTGTACATTGTAGAACTGACGTCACGACATATTATATTAGACGCTGTACATTGTATAACTGACGTCACAACGAATTATATTAGAGGCTGTACATTGTAGAACTGACGTCACAATGGATTATATAAGACGCTGTACAGTGTAGAACTGACATCACAACGGATTATATTAGAGGCTGTACAGTGTAGAACTGACGTCACAACGAATTATATTAGACGCTCATTGTAGAACTGACGTCAAAACGGATTATATTAGACGCTCATTGTAGAACTGACGTCACAACGGATTATATTAGACGCTGTACAGTGTAGAACTGACGTCACAACGGATTATATTAGACTCTCATTGTAGAACTGACGTCACAACGGATTATATTAGAAGCTGTACATTGTAGAACTGACGTCACAACGGATTATATTAGACGCTGTACATTGTAGAACTGACGTCACAGCGGATTTTATTAGACGCTGTACATTGTAGAACTGACGTCACAATGGATTATATAAGACGCTGTACATTGTAGAACTGACGTCAAAACGGATTATATTAGACGCTGTATAGTGTAGAACTGACGTCACAACGGATTATATTAGACGCTCATTGTAGAACTGACGTCACAACGGATTATATTAGACGCTGTACAGTGTAGAACTGACGTCACAACGGATTATATTAGACGCTCATTGTAGAACTGACGTCACAACGGATTATATTAGACGCTCATTGTAGAACTGACGTCACAACGGATTATATTAGAAGCTGTACATTGTAGAACTGGAGTCACAATGGATTATATAAGACGCTGTACATTGTAGAACTGACATCACAACGGATTATATTAGACGCTGTACAGTGTAGAACTGACGTCACAACGGATTGTATTAGACGCTCATTGTAGAACTGACGTCACAACGGATTATATTAGACGCTGTACAGTGTAGAACTGACGTCACAACGGATTATATTAGACGCTCATTGTAGAACAGACGTCACAACGGATTATATTTGACGCTCATTGTAGAACTGACGTCACAACGGATTATATTAGAAGCTGTACATTGTAGAACTGGAGTCACAATGGATTATATAAGACGCTGTACATTGTAGAACTGACATCACAACGGATTATATTAGACGCTGTACAGTGTAGAACTGACGTCACAACGGATTATATTAGACGCTGTACAGTGTAGAACTGACGTCACAACGGATTATATTAGACGCTCATTGTAGAATTGACGTCACAACGGATTATATTAGAAGCTGTACATTGTAGAACTGACGTCACAACGGATTATATTAGACGCTGTACATTGTAGAACAGACGTCACAGCGGATTTTATTAGACGCTGTACTTTATAGAACTGACGTCACAACGGATTATATTAGACGCTCATTGTAGAACTGACGTCACAACGGATTATATTAGACGCTGTACATTGTAGAACTGACGTCACAACGGATTATATTAGACGCTGTACATTGTAGAACAGACGTCACTACGGATTGTATTAGACGCTTTACATTGTAGAACTGACGTCACAACGGATTATATTAGACGCTGTACATTGTAGAACAGACGTCACAACGGATTGTATTAGACGCTGTACAGTGTAGAACTGACGTCACAACGGATTATATTAGACGCTGTACAGTGTAGAACTGACGTCACAACGGATTATATTAGACGCTGTACATTGTAGAACAGACGTCACAACGGATTATATTAGACGCTGTACATTGTAGAGCTGACGTCACAACGGATTATTTTAGACGCTGTACAGTGAAGAGCTGACGTCACAACAGATTATTTTAGACGCTTTACAGTGAAAAGCTGGCGTTGTCCGGGTATATCAGACGCTTTTAGCTAACAGAGCTGACGTCACACCATATACATAGAGAATACATGGCTAGTGTCTTACAGTACAGTATATTTTTGGTGAGGACTAGAAAAGACGAGATGTGGAGCCTCTAAAAACCTTGTATTGTAAGATACCTACCGTGTATTCTGTTTATCCTGCAATCATTTAACACATATATTCACATTAAACAAACAAAAACGCCATTTGTTTACTTTTTATGTCACTGAAGCCATGTGCCGGCTATGTCGCCTAGGAAAATATCCAACGCCATTCTGTGATAGCCACATACACATAATAATGTTAAAAGACAAACTGTTATATGTAATCTAAAATGGCCATGTCTTGAATATACTGCAAGTCGGCAGAGTTATATTACTGATTAACACGAACTCCCCGACATGATCTACTTTTATTAACTTCGTTTCTGACGTGTTATCTGTTTTGAAAACAAATAAGTTGTCGGGCGCAGCAAGTAAAGGTCCATTACGTGTACATCAGCGCCTATGAGAAACAATATCATTTCTGAAACGTGGGATACGTAGCTATAAATAGATTTAGCTATTCACCTTTAATTATAGTGTTTTTGTAATTTCTTCTGTCATTACATAATACATGTAATAAGTGTATCTGTATGTGCCCAGGAACCTGCTGTCACATATTTACATGCTAGGTAAAACGAAAAGGACTAATCAGTTTGAACAAGAAATTTAAGTCGTTGTCACGTGTTAGATTGATTGCTTGCTTGCTTGCTTGCTTGATTAATTGATTGATTGAGTCATACAAGGAGCATCACGACAATGTTCAGATGAACTCGATCGCGACTGCTACTTAAGGGGGACAACTCATGAAAAAATATCAATATAATTGACTTCATTGTTTACGAGATTTATGTGAGAAAAGCTTCATGATTATTTTTTGTTAAAAAATACATATGTAGGTTTTTTATATTTGGTAGTTGACTTTTGAGCAACAACCTAAACTTTGAAATTTAAAAGATTTTTTAATAAATACACTGTTTCATTGTAATACATATACACTACAATTTCCAAAGCCATTAGTAATTCTTTTTATCACATAACTGACCCGTCCAGTCATGTCATACGGCCATGTACGCGATTCATGGAATATGTCCAGAAGCCAATGTTGTTATGACCTCATGAATGTTGAAAAATTAAATTTCATTCCTTAAATCTGCCTTTCTTATAAATAATTAATTTGAGAGTGTTTGTGTATTTTCTTATAAATATAAGTTATGTGATAAATGGAATCTTACACTCGTGTCAATGTAATATTGAATTTATTAAACTCGTTAAATAATTTAATACTTCACTCGCCTAAAGGCTCGTGACATATTAAATTATCTAACTCGTTTAATAAATTCCATATTACATCGACACTCATGTAAGATCCTCTATTTCTCCTTCTGTATTTTAATGCAAAATTTAAAGATACATGTACTGAAACCGATTCGATATTGTTTATATTTTACTTAAAAGTTTGAAAATTAATGAATCCTATATTTTTTGTATGTATATTTTTATCATATAATTCGGAATTATTATTTTCATCATCAGTAAGGTGTTTGATTATACACGTTGTGTAGTACTTCACCATACTGTGGTACACCTACACACAAAGGCAGTATAAGCTTACTAATAGTTACTTACATAAGTAGATAAAAATCTAATACTTGATGTATTTTATCTAATAGTATAGTTATACATGTATTTCAGATAAGTAAAACCTCGTTATCTCGAACTCGTATTTCCATGCCAAGCTTTACAAATGCATGTTTGAAAAAAAAAGAAAAACGTCTTTAAATGCGTTTATCATCTCATAAAGCCATATTTCAGTTGTATGAGGTGAAAGTTTGAAATAACTATGACCCTAGTGCCTGTTATATATCTGGCCTCCGTTTTTATACTCATGAGCTTTCGGCAATTGATAAACGCTCTTTAGTATAAAATTATGCAGTAAAGGCCGAGATAGGTATTTCATGTTGTTATACACATTGGATGTAATTAGTGTGTTTATATCCCTTCTTAAACTGTAACATAGCACGTATATTAGTTCTGTTCGAGCATACTTCCTTCAGTTAATTTTTACTTTACTCTGCAGTGTTGTATGGATGTTTCAAAGTACATGTATCTTGATGTGGAAAGGACGAAATGTTTATTTGTTTTTTTTTAATGGTTGAAAGTGAGTAGACGCTTGTACGTGTATTGCTAATTAGTATTGGGGCTGACTTATTTATATTGTTTACAATGGATTGCGGACCTGTGTTAGTTTCATTTATCATTAAACTGTTTTATTTTTATTGTTGCAGATTCAGAGACATCTCGTTCAGCCCGAACGTATCGCCCGGGTGTTCAGCGGACGCGTGTGAACGTATTCTGTCCGATGCTGGGATCAATGGCTACGCTATAGCAAAAGGGAAGGTGAGCCTATATTATAACCACAGTATACACAGAATAAAGTACTTAACGGCCGTTCTAAGTTGTCATGCATGTAACATTGATACATGTATGTTTGTATGACATTTCGCGCGGTTACTGGATTGTCATAATCGGGATATGTTTGTATGACATTTCGCGCGTTCACTGGATTGTCATAATCGGGATATGTTTGTATGACATTTCGCGCGGTCACTGGAGTGTCATAATCGGGATATGCTTGTATGACATTTCGCGCGGTCACTGGAGTGTCATAATCGGGATATGTTTGTATGACATTTCGCGCGGTCACTGGAGTGTCATAATCGGGATATGTTTGTATGACATTTCGCGCGGTCACAGGAATGTCATAACTAAGGTTTGTTGTTGGGCACTAGCTAGATAGCGTTCCCCTTTTCGTAGTTTTAGAAATAAATCTTTGATTTTTTTTTTGATTACAGACATTGTCTTGCTTTTATTTGAAAATAAAAACAAGAAAAAAAAATCAATTTTTTTCAGGTGCTTCTACGGTATTGGCATGGACCGGTTCTCCAGGAACTTGCAGCAGAGAGGAAACAGATGATTGCGTCTGCGCATGGTCCGTACGGGATGGACAACGGTATCGTTGACCTTGACGATGCGACATTAGTATCGAACAGTACCACGCGGAGGCCAGCATTGGAGACCATTGTAGACATCCGGGCGCCTACTTTGTCATCTAAAAATGGAACCATGACGTCGTCAACGACGTCACATACTCGTGTGGCCGAGTGGATGCAACAGCAGGATCACGTGACGTCAGATGTCTCCTTACCCGTACCGGTCTACAGTTTCACGCCGCCGCCATTGTTCTCTAAGGTAACACGTAGGTAGTTACACAACTGATGATATAGAACAAAGAAAATACAAATCTAGATATTTCTGTCGTTATCTAAAAAGATATTTTTCATAGTTTGCATTACATGAAGGTCGCAGTGTTAATTTAGCTATTGAAGGAATGAAATACAATTGCTTTCATAACCAGGTTAAGTTTCATGAACGTTCCTTAACTTAAACTTACTCCATAAGAGAGTCTTACAGAAGTTAAGAAAAATTCTTCAGCTTAAAATATTTCCCATTTATTCTGCAATGTGTCCCTATGGAGATTTTTAAGGTAAGGGACGTCCTTTGGTTAAGGAACGCTCATCAAACTGGGCCAGATTTTGTGAGAGTTCTCCAATCTTCTACAAAATTATTCGCAGTAACTCTGTATTATGAAGTTATATTTACACCTCTCCCTTCTTGTGTTTAGTAAACTCTGACTGCGAATATATTACCGTATTCGCAGTGAAAAAGGCTCGGCGGATTGATATTTGTTCAAATATGGCGTCGTTCACGCTTCAGAAAAATAAGTATTCCCTGTCGGCTATTGTTTGGTTCCTACACGATTTTGAAACATGGAACATATATGGAATCAGTTTCTTTTGATTAAACAATAATTAGTTTCTAGCAAACTTTTGATTCCAAATGATGCGCATTCGAAATTATTTGACGGTAACGGAAACATGGTGGCGCCCTGCAGTTGTGACGTCTGACGTCGGACCGCGTCACAACCAGATCACTGTGTCAATGCGTGTACAAAACGACCGTTATAAATAAAGAAATCAATTCGACTTGCTAGAAATATTATTTAATACCAAATTTACATATGATGTTATGAAGAAAAATAGTATTGTTCACAGTGCATTTTCTAAATCTACAAATATATTGATGGAATCCAATGGAACTATATTATCTTAGCAACCACGGCCATCGTAGTTACCATCTTAGCAACCCGCTTCGAATGCCTTTTTCTTCGTATAGCACTTGAAAATTAATAATGGTGTACATATAAGGATTGTACCTCATTTTTACTAACGCGCACAATAGAACATATTCGTTGCGAACTGCGGGCATACTACCGTATACGCAGTCAAAATGAGGTACAATCCTTATATAGTGTCTATACACAACTTTTTTGTGAATATCAACTTTGAAGTCAACCAATCAATTACGACAACTACTAAAGCCTTGTGAGAGTGATACTGCTACATATACATTATGTAGTACAAAGTATATTAATGATTACAATTTAAATATGACAGGCGTTCACTTCTATATTTCTCCTGACGTAAACTACGGTAAGATTTCGCGTTATTGTGCAAGCCATCTCGTGGTTTCGGATTCAAATCTCGCGTAAAAGATTGTAGAATATCACGAAGATGTATCTACAGTATTTGTTTATGTTTATTCCAGAAAAATAACCATGTTCGTATAAAAATGCCGGGGAAGGAAGACTCTCTACTGGACATGTGAGTATAACTCTATATAGCCTGGAATTACCGTGTAAAACTACCTATACCTACTGATATTACGTCTTACTTGGGTCACCCATACATATCTACTACAACCAACTACGGTCATCCCTCACAACGGCCAACTACGTGCGTGACTGTACGATGTGACTGCGACCTAGTTATAGAGGGTATTAAGATTTATTTTCTTTCGGCTGATGTTTAATCGAAATTTGTTTAACTTGGCTGAATTTTTCTTTTTTTTTATATTATATGTATTAATATTTTGAAACTCAAAGTATGTTTAATTTGGCTGAATTCTCTTGTTTTTATATTAAATGTATTATGTATTATTATTTTCATCTATATAATAGTTGCTGTACAATTTATCAATTAACAGAAGCAAACATTAATAAGCACATATTTTCTTCCCGTTTACTCAGGCGACTGTGGGACAGATTCCAGATGATCCCACGAGAACGTGTTTCCACCAGCGACACCTTCCGGCCGTTCCTGCGAGCGTTTAAGATTTTCTGCTATGTGTTGTTTTTCTGTGTGGTGTTGGGGTCCGCGGTCGTCAGTAAGCTGTGCATTCTTCTCATGACTTCCAGTGTTCTCAAGGTACAGTTGTATATATGTGTGTGGTTTGTCATCTTATGCTTTAATCCTTTAAGTAATTTGTAACAGTTCATGACATGATGAATCGCAATTGCTTTTAAATATAGGTAACACTTAATGCTGCACATGTCTGCTTGTTTAGGACATTTTTAATTCCCTATAATTTAATGTTTAAAAAGATGCAATTGAAACGTTAAAATCGAACGAAGATAGTAATGAAATATCTTTGCTTAAGTTGTATTAAGTTCTCAACATACATGCATGTACAGTAAATTTCATTTTAAGAAACCATTAACCAAAAGGCTGCACAGCTAATTCTGTGGGAAAAGGGTTGTCTTTTTCTTAAAAGTGAGATTTTTGAACACCCGAACAGACAGTTAGATAGAAAGACTAAGATAATTTCCGATTAAATAAATGTTGGATTATACATGAACACAATTCATGTCCAGCACACACGCATAGATACACACACATATGGAGATATAAGACAGGTAGTATAGGGCAAGTAGTTAGCGCCCGATAAGACAGCTCCTGCGAACTCCTCAGAATTGTATATGATAGACCTGTATGTGTTTATTGTATTGATTGTATGATAATTGTATATCAATGTACAGTAAAACGCTTTAGAGTGGCTTATGTTAGCTAGATAGGGCGCTATATCAAATATTGTATATCATATCATGTAAGAACATTTTTGATATGTAGCTTCATCAAAGGATTGTAGAAATGTATATATTGTGTAATGAACGCAGTAGTCATCTGTTTCATTGACAAATAACGGAACATAAATTACAGTTTATTGAGTTTTATTTGTTATAACCACTCATTATGAACTTATTGAGAAAAAATTAATTCAACCACGAATGAAAAATAATAGTGCATTAATCATAGAAATCCTATTGTACATGTACTTGTCTAAAATGTTTACCGTAATTCAGTCTAAAACTTTATAAATAATTTCTAACACAAACTTGTGTTTTTGTGTCACTGGTAGATATTTAATGTTTGTGATTTGTTTGTTATTTGTTCACACTGTCAGGATAAGAAGGCACTACGAGAGTCGGACAGCCCTACAAACACTATGCTCGTCATCGCTCTCTGTTTCCCTTACGTCATATGGATCTTCAGCTTCTCGGCCAAGTCCTTGTTCGGGAGTAACTCGTGGCCCTCATTCAAAACAGTAACTATCGTAAGTAACCTAGCATTTCATTATCAAGCTAAATATCGACGGAACTTCGTTATTTCAAAACTGACTGGACCTTGGGAGAAATTTCGAGTTATCAGAGTATTCGATTCGCGAGTTACAGAAGTTCGAATATTTGGTGTGAAATCTGGCTGCTTTGAACCGACGAAATACATAGAATTAAATGGGGTCTTTGAGTTATACAAGTTTGAAATAACGAGGTTTGATTGAATTTATAAATAACATGTGTCTTACTTGTCATGCGGTTTTTCGTAACTGAAAGTACATGTATGACACCCGAAATAGATACATAGCTCGCTTAATTAGTTTTTGTGATTATGAAATATTAAAAGAAAACTGAATTGTTCGATATCAAAAATGAAATACGTGCCCTACGCATGTTCAATAAAGACAAGCGTGAGCTGCACTGTAGCGTGTTTTCCTGTATCGTAATATGTTTGTTTGTTTGTTTGTTTTTACAGACATTATTTATGGAACTTCTTCATTCCTTTGGGCTGTGTCTCATGGTATTTCACATCCTCCCCAGAACAGATATGGCTCGAGGACTACTTCATTTTTGTGGAATTTGTACTGTTCCTGCATTCTTAAAAACGATTACCATAGCGACCGACAAATCAAGGCCCACTATGAAGCGTTTTACCTTGACCTTTGTTAATGGCCTCGCTTTCGTTATACAGCTGTGTAATCTCGCAGCGTCTACAATGTTTAGTAACCCTTTAAATGAGACAGAAATGAACCAACTTCAAAGGGAGGTAATTTATGACCCAGATATACTTAGTACGATCGATAGACCTGTGCCTAAATTTGAAAATCGCTACGTGTGGGAAATACCTGTTTCTTTAATTTTCATTTCTATCACATACTGGGAAAATTTTGTGGAAAGTGATTTATCATTCTGCTCGTTGAAAGTACCATTCCTTCAATGGAAACGACGACTGAATTCTGTCCGGGAGAGACTTTACATTTTTGTTGGAGTTTGGAAAACCGGCTGGACATTATTGTTTGCAGCGCTTCTCCTTCCGGGCTTTTCATTCAACTTAGAATTTTCCACGTCCGGGTCACCTCTTAATAGCGGTGGTGTAAGACGCACAACGACAGCGATGCAAATCGCTCTTGGTATAAATGTCACCTCTGGACCGCCAACAACATCGTCAATTCCGGTTGAAAATCGGCAAAACAAAATCGTGAAACGGTCAATATCTGATCAGATTGACTTAAAAGGTGTAAGTGCTGTGCTTAACCTGACGGATTCAAATCTGAAAGGTCGGACTCCGAAATTCCGACCCAAGCCCCGCCCTGTCACATCTACGTCTCCATCTACTGCAAAACCTACTCCACGTACAACCGGAAGTAGTGTCCCGCCTTATAATCTACAACTTCCGGAATCTGTGAAGAGGAATTTCCAGCGTTACGGTCCGTTATACCTACAGCTGCTGTGTAGTGCCGTGTTGTCCTACTTCGGTAGTTTGGCCTGTAAATTGTGTATGCAGGTTATTGGTTTTACGATACCGCTGTTTATGGCCACGCCCATAACGCTGGGAATTATTATCGTCCAATGTTACACGAAATTTATCCCTTCCGAACTGTATATATGGCTGTGTCCGGAGACGTCGGGAGAAATCCGGATGTTCCACTTGATGTGGCTTGGTGTCCTCTGGGTATCTCACATCATCCTAACTTCACACGTCTGGTTCCCACGGAATGGCAGGATGGCAAAAATAGACAGGTGCAGTACTGCGTTTAATCTATATAATATAGTCTTAATGACGTACATGACACTGACAAACTGCGATATGTCTTGCCTTTCCAAATACAGGTCAACACTGACAATCTTTTTGTTTTTATGGTAATAGGTTTATTTTTTTAAAAGAGCATGTCACTGGTAATAATGGCAGATGCATTTTTGTCAAAATAATGCAAAATAAACATCGGGTTTTCTTTATATTTTGAAAAAGTCGACTCCTGTCACGGTAAGGTAACGTTCACGTCTTTATAATCTTAGCAATCTGCTAAAATCCATCGAAAGAAAATCTATCATATTTGTTCAAATGGCGTTCTTTCTTTGTGATATTGTCTCTTACAACTGTAAATTTGCTTTCTTTGCCTCATTGTACCTATTCCTCCCTTCCAGACTATTTGTGATGCCTATCCGCTGTGGTATCCTAACTGACCAGTCTCTGATGCTGCGTCGAAGAACCAACGACCGGGACTCTGCCCTGTTCAGCTCCGATGATGACGTATCCACCCTTTATGATGACGAGGAGGTCCATAGAGCTGACGATGTCGTACCACAGATATACGCATGCGCAACTATGTGGCACGAGACGAGATGTGAAATGACGCAGCTTCTGAAGTCTTTATTTAGGTAAATTTATTTGTCACAACGATTTATTCTATTTCAACATTTCAATCCTTTCAGTGTCCAAGTCAAGATTCGCGATGAACAAAAAACTGTAACATGTTCAGTGTAAAATGTTCTGCAATCATACTCACGCTTTCATCCAGGTAATAGAGCTTGTTAAAAAAGAAAGGGTCCATAGATATAGGAGCGTACTATTGTCATTGTTCTACTTTTCTATTTATGAAACATAAACATACGTTTACTCGTATATTAAAAAGTCCGAAGATCACATTATGAGCTTTGTTAATTAGGAAAAGGTTCGTTTTGTTTTTGATCATCAGATTTGTTCTATTACAGAATGGACATAGATCACAGTGCCAGGTTTCTGGCTCAGAAGTTCTACGGTATAAGGGATCCCGATTACTACGAATTTGAAGGTAAGCTTATGCTGTATTAGAATTGACTTCGGGTTTTAAGAGTTTCAAAGACTGATTTCGAGTTTTTATGAAGGATTGGTGCAAATTTCCCCGAAGCACCATAGCCATAGGTCCTTTGTTTCGTTGTTCAAATGAATAACTGTGACACACAAGCGACGTATAGAACAACTATTGCTTCACAATTTTGCAACAATTCTAAGCTGTAAGTTTTTAAATTTCTATGCAGTTTCTAAGAACACTCATCGTTTTAGTCTCTTTTAATGATTTGTTACAATACGTACAGTGTTTGTTGATATAGTCGGACCTCGTTATCTCGATGTCTGCGTGACCTTTGGGTGTTGAGTGCGAGGTAACCGATTATTCAAGATAAGTAAGTTTGAATATTAAGTTTGTCCAGGACCAACGAACTACTTCGAATCAAATGGAGTCTTTACGTTATACGAGTTCGGGATAATGATGTTCGACTGTATTGTTCCTCGAAATATTATACTGTATAGGTTCCGTCGCTACTGTTACATACATATTTGTTACAGCACACGTGTTCTTCGATGACGCGATGGAGCTGTCTGATGACGACAAACTCGTACCGAATAGCTTTGTGGCGGAGCTGATGGACTGTATAGACGACGCTATTAGGTAAGTGAACATCAAGCCATACGTGTTCTCTGTGTGGTACATGTCTTCAGGCATTACTAAACATGTTGCCATGCTCCGTTTTGTGACAGGTACAGCGTGTCTTGCTTATAAGTTTGTCTTCCTGGGGGTTCTAAGCTGCTCATGGTAACCTATTGCGATCGCGTTACGTCCGTCGTCGTTTGCCGTGCGCAATTCGCCGTGCGTATGTTTTTTTTTGTGAAAACTTCTTAAAACGTTGAAGACCAATTGTTAACATATTCGCTAGCAACATCATTGGAGCGAGGTGAATCGAAATTGTGATATTAATGGGTCGTTTGACTCCCAGGAGGGCAGGGGATGAACACCCAAATGTTCAAAATAGTCAAAAGTTTATAGTTCCGTTACCCAACAATCAGACTTTTAAGTAACAGAAATTCTTTCACAGTTTTCAAGTGTTAGGACAACAAGGGGATATACCAAAACTTAAAAAATTAGAGCTGTCTTGTGTTTAGCTGACCCCATCACCCCCACCCCCACCCCCACCCCCACCCCCGTCGTCTTCTTATTTAAATGGGATTTTTATTCCGTTCCTGACGTTAGTTTATTGGTCGACCCTTTCATTATCTAATCTCCCCTGCATTCTCCTGTTATTTTTCCATGCTTATTTACAGAATTAATTCTTGTAAGAAATACTGTCACTATTAGGCTTCAAACTCAATGAAATAAAACTTGAAAATACAATATGACCAGTAAGTGTTGATACATGATACTTTTCGTTACACAGCTCCGTCCATGAGCGACAGATGACCCTGGCCCCGCCCGTACGTACGCCAACTCCTTATGGGGGCCGGATGACGTGGCGATTACCGGGAGGTACTCGTCTAGTCGTCCACCTGAAGGATAAACACAAAATAAGGCATAAGAAACGCTGGTCACAGGCAAGTAATAGGTTATAAGAGTTAAGAGATAACGCTAAACTCAAACTCTTTAATGCCTTACCAATCAGGACTACCTGGTAACCTATACAAAGTAACTATTATTCAGCACTGAATCTGTCAGTTCCTATCTATCTTGTGTTGTAACGAGAACAAATGCTGTTTACATTTCTGTTATAAACAACGAATATATTTGTACTTTATCACATCAAGTATTCTGTTATTTTGTAAAACAAAAAATAAATATTGACGCGCTTTGCACGGCTATGCTCTTATGAAGTTTCGTTATTGAACGTTTGTAATGCTCTTTCTGTATTCTCATGAGAAAATCTTTAAAAAAAATAACAACATTTTTTGTCCATGTTTTGTTTGCGTCATACTCATGTCCAACGTTTTGTTTTCCCGAGCAGGTCATGTACATGTACTACTTGCTTGGTTACCGGATACTGGCCCAACCAGAAAACCTCATCCACCGTGACCTCTCGGGGTCATCGAGTACCCCGGATAATGATTCTGACACACATCGCGTCAAACTCACGGAGACACAACTTCGGCGGCGTCGACAGTCGTCCCACTTCACGCGAAGTGTTATCTTTAACTACGTTAGCGATGAGGTCCACACACAGGTATTGTTTACACATACATTAATCTAATTATTGTCTCAAGTCTCCGAAAGATGAAATAAAAATATATATAGACACTTCCTTGTGACATATTGATGAAATAAATGCATAACAGGTATGATTAATGTTCATAGTTTTGAAATAGCAGCAGTAAAGCAGGTATTGGATTTCCTTAAGAAGGGACATGAGACACTTGAGCGGTCATGCAAAGGTGTAATGCAGGCAAAACACCATTTTCCATAAACTGCAAGAACGTATATTCCAGACATATTTTCCTATTCTTTTCATGATGTTCTTATTTAAACGGATGTTAACGAGGAAGGTTTACATTTCCAGGCAGAAAACACGTTCATTCTAACACTGGATGGTGACGTAGATTTTAAACCGGACGCAGTTCGACTTCTTGTGGACAGACTAAAGAAAAATAAGAAGGTTGGCGCAGCTTGTGGGCGTATCCATCCAGTTGGATCTGGTAGGTTTTATAACGCAGTTAATACAATATTTTAACACCAGAGAATGTTCGCAAGACAATCTACTTCCTTTATTTAGTCGCCCATCTTATCAACTCAACCTTTACCAGATTATATTAAAAATATATTTATCTTCATTATCTGAGTTACAACAAGTATATTACATGTGTGTCCTGTTTTATCACTTTAGGTCCAATTTTGTGGTACCAGGAGTTTGAGTATGCTATAGGGCACTGGCTACAGAAGGCTACTGAACATGTGTTCGGGTGTGTGCTATGTGCTCCTGGGTGCTTCAGCTTGTTCCGCGGGTCGGCTCTCATGGACGACAATGTAGCCAGGTCGTATGCTATACGTACCACAGAGGCGGGCCAGTATGTCCAGTACGATCAAGGTAATATCAGCCAAGTCTACACTGTAGTTATATTAAACATAAAGTCAAGTTATATCATGTCGCGAGTGAAATATTCTCTTGTCTTCAGAGTAAATCACGAACCATCGATGTGTATCAGAGTAAGGTGTCACTCCTGTCTGATCAGGGTTAATTAATGGCTAAGTATTAGTATGGAAAGCGAAAACATTATAGTCTTATCAAGAGGGGAGGGGGGGGGGGGGGGGGCTCATGTTGGACGTTAAGAGTTCCGTGCAGTGTAACAAAGGTAATTAAGTATGTAAACATGTATCATATATTGGTCTGACTGCGTACATGAAAGGATGCACATCTGTATCACATAGTCAAAAAGTACAAAAATGGGCGAAATTCTATAGCACAGGAGTGCTGATGTTGGTAGTATCGATGGTGATAGTTTTTAAAAACGGGATGCCATCTTAGGTCTGAGGATGAGGATATGAAACTTGTTTATTTTATCATTGATGAATCCCTGATCTCAAAGTTTTTGACAGAAAATGACACATTTTCTTTTACCGTGGTACTTGTATGCCATTTTGTTCAATATACGTATAAAATATGTTTAACTAACATACGTTGCTATTTTGTGTTTCAGGCGAGGACCGCTGGCTTAGTACTCTCCTTCTCCAACAAGGCTATCGTATCGACTACTGCGCTGCTGCGGATGCATTGACGCACGCACCTGAAACATTTTCAGAATTTTTCAATCAGCGACGACGATGGGGACCATCGACTTTGGCAAATGTTATCGACCTCCTTGGAGACTGGAAGAACACGGTCAGGTTGAACGATAACATAAGTACGCCGTACGTCCTGTACCAGTTTCTCCTACTTGTTTCAACATTGCTAGGTCCCGCCACCGTCCTTTTAATGATGGCAGGTGCTTTCTCGGTCGTCTTCAAGACAAGCGTGTTTCAGTCATACGCACTTTCTCTTATCCCACCGATTACCTTCATTGTGCTGTGTATATACACAAAGCCGACTACACAAGTTACCATAGCAACAATCATGAGCGCGTGTTATGCCATCATAATGACCATTGTGTTGATTGGAACTATCGGGACAGCTATAGATGGGTCGTTGACCAGTCCGAACGTCGTCTTCCTCCTCATCCTCGTCATCATTTTCTTTGTTGCTGCTCTAATGCATCCGGAGGAGTTTGCTTGTGTGATCCCAGGCGCGCTGTATTTTATCTGCATTCCTACAGGCTACCTTATACTTACCATTTATTATCTATGTAATCTACACATAGTGTCTTGGGGCACAAGAGAACTGCCAATGCGGAAATCAAAAGAAGAACTACTAGAAGAAAAACGTGTACTTGAGGAAAAACGGATGAAACGCCAGCGGAAAGGAATTTTAGGTTGGTTAGGCCTGGATAATATTTTGAATGAAATGGCAGATATGTTTCGACAAATGCGTCAGGCTACAATATTAAATAAACCAGAGACAAAATCCAAAACAGATGAACTTCTTCAAGAACTGGTGTTCGAGTTGCGACAGAACCGCGATACAAAAACATCATCGAGGCACCGCTCCTTTTCAACGATGGCAAACACTTGTAAAGCAGACAACACAGTGTTGAAAAAAGAAAGCCTCAATACCAGTTCATGTCCACATCCAGAGATTAAGGAAACGAATCCGGATACAACAGATAAAAAACCTCTGGGGATGAAAAATGAAGATCCTGAGAACCCTGGTTGGCTAAAGGATTCCATTTGTGGGGAAGGACCAATAAAAAGGATGGACTCAAGAGAACTGTTGTTCTGGGAACAACTTCTCAAGCGGTATCTTCACCCAATCATCGAGGACAAAATTCATCAGGACAAAGTGGCCGCTGACTTGAAGAATCTCCGAAACAATGTTGTGTTTGGATTTTTTATGACGAGTGCTCTGTGGATTGCACTGACGATGCAATTACAACTGTTACAAGATGAATTCAAAGACACTGCTCTCTTCATCAAAATTCCTCATTATGATCCTCTGAAGAAGGATCTAACATTTGAGCCTCTCGGAATGTTTTTTCTCGGACTTTTCGGTGCTATTTTGGTTTTTCAGTTTATTGGCATGCTTTCTCACCGATGGGGAACAATCCTACACGTTCTTTCCATCACCGACGTGTCATGCAGCAAGAAGTTTACAGAGAAATACAAGATCCAGGAAATCATTATGAAAACAATGGAACTTCAGAGAGTTATAAATATCGAAAATGAACCGGAACCTGATTACGACGATCCTATAGCAGATTACGAAGAGGAAGACATCGATGAAGACGATGAACTATCATCTAATGTGTACACTGACACCTTATCTAGTGACTCAAGCACGGCTCACCCGCCTTCCTATCACTCACAAGACTGTCAGAATAAAAAGGCTGCCCTTCGTAGGCGAAATAGCGCTATTTTCAACAAACGAGGCTTTTCCACTGGTCGGACGTTGAGGAGGGCATTCGAAAGACGCTTTAGGAACCAACTGAGACGCGAACGCAGTGGTGAAACCCACGCAACAGATGATTCTGCGAGCACCACGCATAGAGCAGCAGCTCTATCGGAAAGTGTGTAAACCATTCCTTTGGGGGTTATTATGATTTTACCGTATATGTCTTTTAGCACTTATCAAATTTGAACTTTTATACTAAGTTTTTTTATTAAGGTGAAAATCGCAGATAATGAATATGTGTTGATGATCAAGCGTATACTTTATAATGCTCGATATCTTAAATACTCGGAAACACAAAAACTAGCGAAATCAAAGCTTTTAAGTCGCAAAGACAGCCTAATATCAACAATGTATTACTTTGTAATACTATGTTAGGTATATCCCATTGTTTGCAGCATGTACTTGGGTGCTTACATCATATAGCTTATCTTGAAGATTTTTATAGCGATCAAAATTTCTACAAAAATCTTGAATATGCAACGTAGCATAATTCGCAGAATACCATGGAAAATATCTATATCTTTGTTGATGTTAGTACTGAAAATAACAAAGGTTAAGTAAAGAGACCCCAGATATCAATAGTAATTACATCATATGTACGACTTGTATTCAAATACAGTAGGTAAACTAGTAGGAAATATGATATGTTATATCAATTGTATTGGTATACAGTATGTACATGAGTGTTTATATATTATAAAAGATTTGTCGGTTGATATACACATTATCAATAAGTATATTCGTGTAAGTTCTAATACATGGTACCACGAATTACCAAAGATAATCCTAAAGCTCACGTGCTTTGATAGAAGAATTGAGTAACATATATTAACATAGATTCGCTACTACTTACATAAGACATTTATGTCATATATACATATATATTTTCCCATTTTGAGCCAACTGCGTATGTAACATATTTATTAAAAATACTTTTTCAAATCCGGGTCTCCCGTAGATCTATTAATTTCTTTTTATATGTTCAATATTGGAACCTCTTTATTCTTTTGGAACCTTTTGTGTCGTGTCATATTGTATAAGTACATAGTTTTGATAAAATCGCGATGAGAATGAATAACGGATTTACAAACCACACGTGCATGTGTCATACATTTGGAAGATATTCCTGTAAATTTGTGTCCATTTCGCTTGTAGTAGGGTATTAATACAATGTACTAGATAATCCTGAAAATTTTCATAGATTAAACATTTTACATAGACATATATAGATCACATGAATGTTTGATAACATGTCATCATTAATCTTTATCAACTCAAGTTATGACTTTTCTGTCCCTGACACTTGTTTACACTATACTGTAAATGTACTCATTTTAGCGGTTATATTATTTTAGAAACTTTCGCGCTGAAAACATTCTGCTAAATTATCATAGCGTTAGTAACAGTTTCTGTATAGTATTTGTGAGTGCACTACCTCATCATTGCGTTTATTTGTTTAAAGGCCCAATATACGTAACTTTCGGCAAAACTTGAAGCAAAAATTAAGCCTAATAACTTTTTATATTTATAGATTTGTACTTAAGATTAACTGATATCAGCAATATTCAAGATGAATTCTTACGTGGTTACCGGTACAGTAGCAGTTGAACCTCGGTATTTGTAAACACGCGTCCATTTCGAACTGTCTTCTACCTTCGGCTTGTTTTTGAAGTGGGCCCCACCTGAATCATTTTCAATTATTTGGATTTTTTGTCAAGAGTTTCTTGTTTGTTACCGCTCATGTTTATTTCGTTTTAGGCTTATTTTTGCATGGTTATCAACTGGATTTATTTCATAATTTTTCAAAATCCCAAAAACTATTTCGTGAAATTACGTATATTGGGCCTTTAAATGCGGTGATTTGAAAGCGACAAGATAAGTACGTTTACAATATTTACAAATGAATTGTTGTGAAATACGATTCCTTGAAGTATACTTCTACAAATATTTTACAGCTTTGTTTTAACTATACTATGTTGTTTTCCCCCTTTGCGTTAGAACTTACTTATTCTATATGTCTTTTACATTTGTTCTAAAAACACAAATTGATTTTTCTGCAAATAAAATATGATGGATGATCTTAAACACACATACCATTGTTTACGAGCCTTGCTGTATTTTTGGTGATGAAAAACCTGCCAGATAATATCTGTTCCAGCTTGAGGACGTAGTGTTTCTTTGAATTACACAAACCAGAATATACAATTTACATTTGCGCTGCAACCCACTATATGAACATTACCAGCAAAAATGCCTTTCATAAAAGTATGAAAGCAATGGTTCTCGAGACGTAGCACGTTGTTTCATTATGACGTCATAGATCAAGCTTGTTCAATGAGAGTCTTGTCGCGCCGCTTCGAATAACATGGAGAATGTCCTTGCGTCAAACGCTCAAATGACTAATTATTTTCATTGGTGCCAATTTTATTCAAGCAAGGCTGTTCCGCTAATGTCGTTTTAATGATGACACATATACAAACACAGATAATAAACTATTAATTGGAAAAAATAAAAAATAAAGTTAAGCAAATGTTCTATAGTAAAAATGTAATTATGTTGATTAAAAGTCATTTTTTTAACTTTCATAGTGCTTTGAAAGGTTAGCCGTTAAATCCATATTTAGCATGAAGCCTTAGCGGGCTTCATTCAATATGGATGTAACGGCCGACCTTTCATAGCACTATGAAAGTTAAAAAATGACTTTTAATCCTTATATAATAGCAATTCTGTATTTGCTGTTTTATTATAATCTGAATTAAAGGGGCCCCGTGTTTCTTTTTGTATGAAGCCGACGAGCGTGTTCCTCGAATGGAATGATTGACAATCGAGGTGTCGCGATTTGGTCTTTATGGTCGATATAAATGCGAAAATTTTGTGATTCATAACGGCCATAAATACCAAACCAAGGCACTTTAATACGTATATGTAACATTTCCTATCGACGTTGCTGACTTTACGGATTTCAATTTAATTTTAACTATGAAAAATGCTTCATTTCCGACATCGAAATTCGAATATGGAAAAGCAATAATTTTGACAGCAAAGTGTCTCAGTTTATATGCCAAAAGAGTACACTATTACGTCTAGAAAACAAGTGTAAGCAATTAATGTATATTGATATTACTACAAAACAACTCTTGTGTTACGTTTTATTTCAATAGAGATATCTTTGATTACATAATGTTTATTGTTAATCTGTTCATTCTTTCTTATGGATATAAGTAATATCTTTTTACAAACATAAACCACACATAACAACACAATATACAAAAATGTAGTCTAGTTCATAGTGTGAACTATTCTCCCTCAGTACAAAATATACAAAAATGTACTCTAGTTCATATTATGAACTATTCCCCCTCAGTACAAAATATACAAAAATGTACTGTAGTTCATAGTGTGAACTATTCACCCTCAGTACAAAATATACAAAAATGTACTCTAGTTCATAGTATGAACTATTCCCCCTCAGTACATAACAACAAAAATGTACTCTAGTTCTTAGTATAAATTATTTCCCCTCAGTACAAATATACAAAAATGTACTCTAGTTCATAGTATAAACTATTTCCCCTCAGTACAAAATATACAAAAATGTACTCTAGTTCATAGTATAAACTCTTTTCCCTAAGTACAAAACATACAAAAATGTACTCTAATTCATAGTGTGAACTATTTCCCCTCAGTACAAAATATACAAAAATGTACTCTAGTTCATAGTATGAACTATTCCCCCTCAGTACAAAATATACAAAAATGTACTGTAGTTCATAGTGTGAACTATTCACCCTCAGTACAAAATATACAAAAATGTACTCTAGTTCATAGTATGAACTATTCCCCCTCAGTACATAACAACAAAAATGTACTCTAGTTCTTAGTATAAACTATTTCCCCTCAGTACAAATATACAAAAATGTACTCGAGTTCATAGTATAAACTATTTCCCCTCAGTACAAAATATACAAAAATGTACTCTAGTTCATAGTATAAACTCTTTTCCCTAAGTACAAAACATACAAAAATGTACTCTAGTTCATAGTCTGAACTATTTCCCCTCAGTACAAAATATACAAAAATGTACTCTAGTTCATAGTATAAACTATTTCCCCTCAGTTCAAAATATACAAAAATGTACTCTAGTTCATAGTATAAACTATTTCCCCTCAGTACAAAATATTACCACTAACTATGGTACAGGATACACACAAGAACGACTAACAATATTACAATTCCGACACTACATATACAATATACACACAAGTATACTAACATGAATACGATTCATACTACCACTTACTAATCAGTTAACACACATGAACAGCTGACCACTAGCAATATAAAATACTCTAGGTCTTAGTGTAAACTATTCCCTCAGTACAAAATACTGTTACTATCTATATAGTTTGCACACAAGTAAAGCACTACACAACTACAACACTACCGCAAGATATACAATATACACTTAATGGCACCTTCTGAAAAAGTTTAACTAAAAACACTACAATGAAATAAGTTGTCATGTAGTTCAAATGGATGATATTCAAGTTGAATAAACAAAATTACTCCTCACTAATGTACATATCTAAACAAAAACAAAATATGAATTTGAAAGTTCTAAGTTTCATGTGAAATTCTAAGTTTAATTTGATATTTCATCATGATAATTAAATGACATAAAACTACATGTATATGAATAATGATTACATATAAGCGGACGAAAACTATCTTTGCACAGCAGAGAATTATTACATGTAAAGTTACATATTAGGATAGACGTTGGATGATTCGAACAATACAACAGTTATCTATTGGTGTAATAAGACTGCTTAGGTTTTAAAGTCATCACAATGATATAGCCATGTAGACACATGATATCATAAAATACAAGGTACGATATTAAGCTTGATTATAATATCGACACGAATGAGTATGAAATCTGCAATATAATTGCGATGTGGAAAGTACTTCAACTTTTCAATGCGATTAACATAGTTTGATTCGCATGGAAAACTTGAAAATTATAATGAAAATATCGCATTTAGTCGAGAACAATTCACATTTAGTTAAGAACAATTGACAATTACTTATTTCCTATTAGGGGAGCAAACCTTGTATTTAACATTTCATATTTTTTTTGAAGGGAACATATATTGTTTTAATCATTTCACAATTTAAAAAGAAAGAAACTTTTTGCTATAAATGTTAATTTTGAGATAATACTTGTACAGAACATGTATTTTACGAATTAACGAAATAATTCATTACACGGGTTTGGTAGACAAAGAAAGAGAACCCCCAGAACATATACAAGCCTTATAGAACGTTAGAAAAACAGGCACCACGTGGAAGCACAGGTTGTTGACTTTTGCCTTCGATGTAAACAGATTTTCACATATGTTTAATATATAAAGGAACATTGTTCACACAAAGAGAGTGCTTGCATAGGCATTGTAATTGCTGCCCCGTCGCTTTTGAATTTGTTTACAATTTCCAATCAGATTTTAGTGAAATGAAACCTGATATGTAACAGCGATTACTGGCGTAATATGCAAAATACGAATGATAATCCTATCTCCATAATAAGCCTTCACCATTCACTTTCTCTCGCCGTCTGACTTGTTACAAATGTATCCAGACAGAACCGCAGTTGGATGGAGACGCAGGCTTGACTATGATACATACTGTACAACTAAGGGGGGTCTGTTAGTAAAATAATTGGTGTTTATGTTTAAATTAGAGAACTCTAATATATCAGTAACTAAAAACTTTTCAACGTTAAATGAAATACAACAGATCGGCAATATTGGACACATGTCGATATTGATACCTACGCAATAAAAATAAATACGTGTATAAGATAATTAAGCATTTCTAAGACACTGATGAGTGTGACTTGTCATTTTGGAGTTTGATGTTTTTGTATCGCAACTGTACATTTGTACACAGTACACAAATTTGACAACAGGTTTAAGTCGGTGTCAGCTTGTTCTGTTTCGTACATCTCTTGTACATATAAATACAGATACTTATGTACATCGTGTTTTCTTAGGGAAACAAAGTCCTCAACTGTTAGAGTTTTATATTTTCAAACATATTTAGAAGTTTTCAAAATGGTGACTGTACGTTGGCAAGTTAATGTTCTTATTCAGTTCAGTGCACGATCGATCCACTTTGAGAGTCATCGGGGGTGGTCCGCAACTGAACACGCCTACTTGTTTCACCTGAAATTATAAATAAGAAAAGAACTGCTGTGCAAGTTGTGTGGCTTAAGATTGCATCCATACATGTTTCAATTAACGTGATAAACTCAAATAAACTTAAAACAGTGGTCGCCAATGTTTTGGTACGGTGTACATATGTACATCCTGATATATGTCCAGAAATAACATAAGTATTAATACATTACATCTAAAACCCATCTATGACATCAAGGATGTTACCTCTAAATGATCACTTTCGGAAATACTCTGCCTTTTTCCATAACATCGCATGTTAAAACAATTTCCCAGCCACCCATATTTTTCTTTTGATTTTGACGGAATAAAATCATCTTACCTTGTATTTCAAAATGTTAACTATTATTGAACTTTTTTTTGCATTAAAAAAATCTTTATGCATTTTTAATGAAAAATTTAGAGTTGTTCTTTCCTGTCAAATTTAAAAACCATTATATCTCCGAAATAAATCCAATGACATATCGATAAATTTGCTCATTTTTTATGTATGATATATAGCATTGATAAGTGCTTTCAAGAAAAGTTAAAAAGAATCCTCATTGTGCGATATATATATATATATCGGATAGAACCTGCTACCACCCTGGTTTAAATAAACCCTCTTGGTCAGAACACTAAAACTGGATCTAAAACCTATCGCAGACCATGACTTACCTCTTTGTGTTCGTAATGGAGCGAGGTGAGGAAATCCTGAAACTGGGGACGTCCGAAGTGAGTAGTAGCCGATAATCCCGTGAACAGACTCTTCCCCGCGACTTTGTGGAAGTGGCGCTCACATATATACTGTTAACAAACACGTGGTTATAACAATGTATTAATATCATGTCAAACAGCACCAACAGTAGCGTTACCAGAACCTTAAATACGTTCAGTGTATAAACATCTTCAGACCGCATGGTTTAATATTTGTTATACACTGTAACAGGTATTTTTTTTGAAAAAAGAATACCAATGCGTCAAAAAAACCATAAACCGAACTCAAAATCAAATTAAACTAGAGGCAAAATAGGAACAAAGGAAAGATTAACATAGAGACTCTCGTAAAAGAACAAGATAATAAGACTAGATGTTCGATAAGAGTAAGCGGCATCTGCTTCATCGACGGGTGCCATCTTGTAAATGTTGGTCACATCCAAGATATAAAAATGTCTGGATTATTTCCATTTTCCTATTCTTTTCTGGTGTATTATTTCTCATATATCGGATTGTATGGCTAAGCATAACTGCATCAACTTATGCCGACTATAATAATTTATTGTTTGGTTGCACATGTAATGACAACGTTAGTGTATAATTACCATATATTGGTTTTAGAGGCAAATGTTTCTTTCAAAGGACACACAGGTGATACAAACGCACGGTCATACAAAATAAAATAACTCCAAAAAAAACCAGAAATGTCTGTGAGACATAATGCCCCTTCCCCTATATGAAATTAGTTCTTCATGATTATTACGTATGCGAAGTCTGATGACAATTGGGTCAATATTTATTTTAATAAGCGGATGACCTTGGACCCTTACCCTTTTTTATTTTACAAAGTAGTGTAACAATGACCGTTGACCTTTATTACCGACCAATGACCACCAAATCTAATCACGTGTAGAGCTGACCGGGGTTTTGTTTGGACATGATGCACACAAGGTCCGGACACACGGAAGGACTCATACATGGACAGAAGCACGCACGGACACAAAGACAGTGATTTCTTTATACCCCCATACCCAAGTCTGGGAATAATAACACATGCATATTGTCGACCCCAGGAAGGTTTTGGGCTAACGGAGTATTGCTTTAAAAGTATGTATTTAACATGACAGGTATACAACTGGATACTGTACGTACCAGCATGGTAGTCCTCAGGTCGAACTTCTGTTGGAACTGTGTAATGAAGATGTGAACATCCACCAAGTCCTGTTTGTCGGCGTTCTCTACGTCCCGGATGATGTCAGTTAACCACTCAAACTGTTTCTGCGTGCGAGTCACCCACAGGAAATAGACCTGTCCAAACAAACCCACTGACTTATATTTTATCCAATCCACTTTTCCTGTCACCTATGGTTATTTCATCCAGCTGTTTTTTTAAAAGTTGAATTCATATCGAAATAACTTTCAACAGGCTTGTCTATATGCGATGCACACGTTTCACATTTAAAACGATACTTGTGTTTAAAATGAATGTTACTGAATTTGTGTTATTGTATATACATTTTTGTGACTATGAAGTAGTGACTATTCTAAACTGGTTCACTTCCATTATCTTTTCCTTATGGTGCCATCTCTTTCACCGTGCTTACCTTTTGACAAACCATTCGTTGGTTAGCGGTCTGAGAGCGGTGGACAATGTCTTTCAAAATGGAGGCAAACGGAGTGACTCCAATACCTCCGCCGACGAGTACAGCCACAGGGTATTTGTACCAATCCTGGTGGCCCTCTCCAAACGGTCCGTCCACGTACACCTGTAATATACACCAGTCATGTCAGTCTACCACCAAACACATACTGGTTCTCCCGCAGTTCTATAATACATAGAGAACAAATACGATATTCTGGTACATTTTGTATATGTTTTACTTCTAAGATAGGATAGGAATCTTGGTTGATAAGAACAAAGCGGCCATGTGTAATGTTATACAGTGGTTTAAACAGCAGGTTCCCAACAAGGTAAGATGGTCGAGTGGTGCAGTGGATAGCGCACTTGCCTTTCACAAAGGCGGGCGGGGTTCGAATCCCAGACCGGACATGAAAAAGGTATGGAGTCACTTGCCCGTCCACGTGGATTTTCTCCGGGTACTCCGGTTTCCTCCCTCAATAAGACCCCTCGCGCGCTAACATCCGGGCCAAAAACAGTGATTTATATAAATTGGGTAATTTGTTTATATTAACAAACATCTTATTCATATTTAACAGTTACCGTTACATGTGAACAAGTAAAGAAATACCTTTGGAGGTAGACGGTCTCCCAGGTTATTTGGATCGTATGTAGATCGGAGATTCATTGTCCATGGTCCTACGGCTCGGATGTGGAGACTGAGAAAGTCCTCATGAGGGGAAGATGTCAGCGTAAACGGATGATATTCATCTTCACCAATGTCGAGACAGGCGATTCGAACCCACTGTCCAGATTTGTAGTCGAAATCGAGTGGGCGTTTGAATTTCAAAGCAGTCACGTCTGTAAACAACATTTTGAAAGTTTTGAACATTTTCCCATTGCCTTGTAACCACCCCCTGATCAGTGTTATGACTTTGTCGGTAAAGAGTTCTGACATATCTACATCGTATAGTTTTTACAGTAGACCAACATCAACGTCTTCAAATCATATTTTTCTGTTGTCTTTTTTTTTTACATTTTTTTCGAAGATGAAATGTTGAAAAAGGTAAATAAATATCTATCAAACTGAATTAAAAAGCATCATGAACGACAAAGAATTAATTTATATCACTTTTTCTGTTGGCGAATGCAAATCACGATTAGTTTGAACAGCATTACACGAAGTGAAACTATGATAAATCTTACCGGATGGTAGCAGATCGGCTTGTATCACAGAGACTTACCGGATGGTAGCAGATCGGCTTGTATCACAGAGACTTACCGGATGGTAGAAGATCGGCCTGTATCACAGACACTTACCGGATGGTAGAAGATCGGCCTGTATCACAGACACTTACCGGATGGTAGCAGATCGGCTTGTATCACAGAGACTTACCGGATGGTAGCAGATCGGCCTGTATCACAGAGACTTACCGGATGGTAGAAGATCGGCCTGTATCACAGACACTTACCGGATGGTAGAAGATCGGCCTGTATCACAGACCCTTACCGGATGGTAGAAGATCGGCCTGTATCACAAAGACTTACCGGATGGTAGAAGATCGGCCTGTATCACAGAGACTTACCGGATGGTAGAAGATCGGCCTGTATCACAGACACTTACCGGATGGTAGAAGATCGGCCTGTATCACAGACACTTAACGGATGGTAGAAGATCGGCCTGTATCACAGACACTTACCGGGTGGTAGAAGATCGGCCTGTATCACAGACACTTACCGGATGGTAGAAGATCGGCCTGAATCACAGACACTTACCGGATGGTAGAAGATCGGCCTGTATCACAGAGACTTACCGGAGGGTAGAAGATCGGCCTGTATCACAGACACTTACCGGATGGTAGAAGATCGGCCTGTATCACAGAGACTTACCGGATGGTAGAAGATCGGCCTGTATCACAGAGACTTACCGGATGGTAGAAGATCGGCCTGTATCACAGAGACTTCGCGTTTCTTTCTGCTAACGCTGATCAGCTTGTCGAGAACGTAGACGACTAAGGGGCCATAGAAAAAGTTGGGGAAGAGCGGTTCCTGTACGAGCCGCCCGGTACCATGGAGAACCAGGAAGATATAGAGTAGTATGTAGAAGTTGTGTGTGAACCAGAAGGCGTTGAAGAGGTTCCGACGGGCGTACGGGATAGCGAACACGTACATCACGATGACAATGAGTGTGAGCAGAACGCCGGTAAACCCTGAATAAAAATTAGAAATATTACTCGTCAACTGTTCACATCATTAAAATAAACTTAAATTGTTTTTTAAGATATCTGCTCTCTGTGATTATTTATAGATTGTAAGTGATTAAATACAATTTGTGTAAATGCAAAGTGGCAAAATAACATCAACTTGGGCAGATAGAAAGTATCTAGTTTTCTGTCGCCTCAAATCAGTTTATCACTGTCTCAAATTAGTTTTTATTACTAATTTATGTATGTCACGTAAAAAGTAGCTTCATATAACGGAGTATAGCGAGTTCCTTCCAATCAGTCACAGTGCGTTGATTTGGGGTGTGATTTTGTGTTACATATACTTACCGGTGATGGTTTCAAAGGTCCAGTAATGAAATGAAGCTAGGATGTCAGTTCTAAAAATAAGGAGAGCAAGCTAAGCAACATTAAGAAAACATGGAACTCATTCAATATGTTTTGTTGTATTTGTTCAGCCTTCATTGTACATATTGATAAAAATCGAAGACAATTAGCACACGCGTTCTGTGATAGTTATATTATTACTTTTAACCTTTATTTGGCCAAGAATTGTTCAAACCATTGAATTTTTGACTTTTCAATATTGTCTGACTATAGTTTCAGTGAAAGCCGACTTAGTAGGCTGTACTCACGCCCGGAAGTACTCCCGAAAGACACAGTTGAGGTCAGAAGACGCCTGCGTACTTATATGGTAAAGATTGATACCGTGACCAACACAATGCATCACTGAAACAGAAAATATAAACTTGATCACCTGTTTGTAAAGGGAAATTTATACATGCTGCCATCAAAATATTAAAGTCTTATCAGTACATGTCACTTTCGAAAATAAGGATATTAGGAATTTCCTCGCTGATAACATTCCACTAAATGATATTACTTTCCCATCAATTTTTGGGAGTGTGCCAATTCATCATTGTGCTAGTCTGTTTAAATTCGATTATGCGCAAAAAATAATATTGGCGTTTAAGTACATATATGTATATTATTTATTACATTGTTGCCTGTGAAATATAGAAAAATATCAAACTGATAAAACTTATATTTTCACTGCAGTGATGAGCAGTGAAAATATAAGATTTTGCAGTGAAAAAAAAGATTGTTTCAGTGTAACGTGAAAAAATGCCCCGATATCAAAAAACTAACCACTAACCGGGCTTATTATTCTACGTGGCAAAAAATACCTGGAGTCGTTATTTCAAAGTAGAAATATACATAGCCATCTGTAGCAGAAAATGACCCCACTCGATATTTCAGTAATTCGTCCCTTGAAAAAGTGACCCGCCGTTGATTTCAACGGTGGGTAGTTTTCCACCCAGGTCACTTTTTCACGTTTCACCGGAACTATTGCATGAGTTGTTCCCCTTGATCGAATCGAACTGCCCCATTGCCCCCTGACATTGAAAACTCGGCATTGTTGTCGTCTGCAAGCACTTGTCTATTGGGGAAAGATGATCTTGAAGAAATGGCAACATCAATAGATATCGATGAGATATTGCTGCATGATTTAATCAGTAATGAATTGGAAGATGACAATGGTTCAACTTTTCCTATCAACCAATCCCAATTAGCTGTGTCCCGATCGCCAAGGATCGGTTGTGATTTCGACGGATAAGTCTAGCTACTTTCCAGTAAGCAAGTAAAGGAAAAAAATAGTAAACGTATTTTAAGGCCTCTTTCGAAATGTAATAAAAAGAAAATTCAATGGTTTGCCGTTTAATATCAAATCAGTTTCACTTGTATGGCAGATTTTTGTTTATATTTTCACTCGTGCTACACAATCGTAAAAATATAAAACAAAATCTCTTATAATCATGAAATATATTTGATATTAAACGGTAAACCATTGAATATCCTCTATATATATTTGGCAAAACTGATTATTGTAACAAGCGTATATAAGTACGTTTTATGTATAAATATCAGTACATGTGTGTGTGACGTCATCTTTATACATAATCAATTTCAATATGATGTTGTAACGGTTTTTTATTCAGAACGACTCATGTTGTGACACCAACATGGCAATTTTTAAAATATACTGCGAACAGAAAGCAAAACATACCAAGAAACAACAAAAACATCGTTATTATAACCACAAACACAGCGCAAAAAGTGAAATCACTAAAACGAATTCCATTGAATGAGTAAACACTAGCATTAGAATTTAGTATAACAAAATAAACGCACAACGACTTAATCAGAACAGGATGTAATTTACTTAATGTAAGGCTACCAAGGGGAGACATATACAAACCAAAAGACCGTCATTCAGAACGGAAACATTATGATCAAGCTATTTGCTTTATGTTTTACGCATGCTACAGAGCAAATAAATATCTCAATTATTTCATACTGTTTTGTTTTACAAACCTGTAAAGAATAGGGCGTAGGCTGCTATGAGCTTATGGAAGGCGATGGCAGAGTCGAAGGGTATGTATGTGTGGAGGAAGGTCTCCCTTAGAAACGTTATCACGTTCCTGCTCATTGTCACCAACAAGCTTGAATATGTGAACATCATGGCACTAGCCGCACCCCGTGTAATCGTAACTCCATATCCGGCAATACGTCTCAGACCAGCGTGTTCCCTTTCCACTGAATAATCTGTGTATTAAGGAAGAAAAGCGATCATATAAAGGTACTAAATTCATCAACGAGAAATATGAAATTTTATCAAAAGACAGGATATACTTCATTTACATTCATCAGAGTATGTTATTAGAAATAAGATTAATCAGTTTGGTATGCATGATATATACTGAGTTTGTTTTGTACACAAACAGGAATTGAAACTTAATTTGCGAGCTTTCGAAAACGTCTGTTTCCTTTGTCAAGCAAAGAGTGCAATAGCCGAGTGTCGGTGTTCGGACCGCTGAAATCAGCTAACTACCCAAAATAAGTATGTTATTGTAATCAATATTTTAAAAGTATATGATAACTTAGGAATAATAGTAGGTGCTGCGTAACAGTAAGTTATCTCCGGTTATGTCCAACAGTTCCAGGGGATACAGTCACCAGGACGATCGGATATACGTCATCAATATTTCTCATTGTAAATTATTGATAACTAAGGAATATAAGCTCTCTCCAGAAATATCCCCAGCAGCAGCAGCAGGAGATACAGTCACCAAGACGACGGTATATACGTCATCAACTTATCTCATTATGAATATCTGATAACTTAGGAATACTTGTATGTGCTGACTTACAATAAGCTCTTTCCAGAAATATGCCCAGCAGCACCAGGGAATACAGGGTCACCCAGAATATGTGGCGCTTATAATTCTCAATGTAGCGAATCACTTCGTTAGCTTTCTGCTGCACCGGTGAAGGAGGTATTTCCTTATCCACTGTTTTCACTCTCACCATGGTTTTTGTGCGAGTCAACCCTCCAGTTCTGCAAAACAAATTAGTTTTCGCTTGTTTCATTGAATATATTCAACAAGTCCCTTATTTCCTTCAAAAGTCAAACAAGCAGCTTGATTTAATTAAGGTCTAATGTTGAACAATGGCGTTACATGTGCGATTACTTCCAATAGATAATATGATATAATGATATTGAAAAGTTTTCGTTTATTGTTATTGATATCATATTACTGTGTCACAATTTGATCAGTTTAGCGAAATGATCAAATTATATTCTAATCATTCTTATTTCAAATCAATGTGTTTTTCGCTCATTCGTGTTTTTCGCTGATCATTATTTTCACTATGGGAACATATCAGCGCATGCGTACAGATTATTAGTATCGGAATTAGCACCCTCAAATGTCAAACATCACACATCAAACATATTAAATTTAACTAAATTAATATAAATTGGCACCCGTAATACAGCCGTAAACCGTGTTACAATGTATGTTTATACAATGTATGTTAATACAATGTATGGAAAATCAATGTATGGAAATACAATTGTTTACACCAAATTCAGTAATCACTTGGTTAGTCATACAAAAACCAACAACCTGTAAATAGACATGTTTGTATACTGTAAAATATTCGCCGCTGTTCTCTTTGAAGCTGACAATCAATAAAACAGTTTCACTTTAGAGAGCGAGAGGGAAATTTAATAAATATTTCTGATTTTGTTTAAAATGCTTACTTAATTACTGATAGAAGTTGAATTAAAGAAAATAAAAATAGCAGGCGCCCACAAAACATGGCATCACTATACCTACTCAGATGCAGATTTAAAAACGAGGCGGAGCTATCCCGAACGATTGTCGGGATTTAATAAAAGCTAAGATGTTATGGTATTTCTATAGATCCTATGAGATCATTTCACTGAAAGTGTGTTACTCTGAGGTCATGATATAATATCCACCAATTAGAGAAAACTCTCATCTTGCATAGGAAACGTTTGATTCTTCATTTGTTCATATTTTAATTATAAAAATACATACACGATCGATTTTCTAAGTCTGTTTCTAGTAATTCCTGTTCTACAAAGATAATCATACTAAAGTCAAACTCCAAATGAGTTATCGACGTATGAAATGATTACGTTTAACACCAAAGGTTAACATGCATGAAGTTTAAGTTGTTTTGCATCACTGTCGAACCATACATATCATATTTAGAAGTTATACAATTATTCTAAAATTTAGTTTTATATTTTAGTTCGACTGAGACATCATGGAACTATTTTCCAATTTGGAGTAAGAAAACTCCGCAGTTCCGACCCGTGAGTCCTTTAGCAAACACAGGAATTACGTCAGCATAATATCCATAGAGGTTTTCAAAACCAAACCTTGTAGAAGAAAAAAAATATCAAAGCCAAACATTTACTAACATGATGTTGACCAAGGACTTAATATTAACACAGAGGTTTGAAAAATGGACAAATTAAAATGCAAAGCATGACAAACTGACCATGCGTCATATAATTATATTTACAACTTTTAATGAGTAACGGGTCGTTTATCTAGTGAATTATAAATCCGTTGGTCTCATCAGTCAGTAAATGTTTGAGGAAGGTTTGTCACCGTCCCAGAAGAGATTACCGCCACGAAGCCTTTAAACCAGATAACTTCACGACAAACATCAGCAGAGTACCCACACAGTGTCAACATCACGCTTCAGTATAATACTCCCTTTATAATCTGATAGATCACTTTTTTCTATGTTTAAGAATATTATTAAATTCCAAATTTCATTTTTTCCCAACATTGCAGAATTTCCTGTTTTTTTCCGGCTTGAAATAATTGTAATAGACGCGTTTAATGTTAAAGAAGATTTTCGTAAAAAAAAAAAAAAATACAGATATTTCGCGTCAACATTTCATATGGTACAAAAAATAACAACATTTCGTTTATAGGATATTGATTCTAAAACAAATCTTTAAGACAAATTAAAATAAGGATTTCATTTAGCACTCGTCATACATAAGTCACCTTATAGATATGGCAAGGGCGACGTTAAAGCATAGAAAATAGTTAGACACACTTTCATTAAACCAATCCAAAAACACTAGCAAGTATATATAAAAGATATACAAACTGAGAGAGCTCCCATTTCTTACCCTTTCCTCTTATTATTACCCTTGTTTGCTCTGAAAATATGTTATTGAAGTGACAATGTACATGTTAAAATTAATATGGTTTCAGTTTTATCATCACAAAATATTGTTTACGCTGTAAAAAAAACAAATCAAAAAACAAAACAAAAACAAACAAAAAAAATCAGAGAATACCGTCATAGCAAAACCATAATCCGAAATCAAAATCGATTTAACTGGGGGCAAACAAAGAAAAACAGGCTGAAGCAAGATTATTAGAATCTTCCTCTTGGAAAGAGCCAATGTCGTATCAACATCGCTATAACTTATTTCAGCAACCACCGCGCAATAGCATATACCTCGTGCTTTCTCACATACAGCCACATGTGTCAGATAATATCTCCACCCTCTACAGTGATACAACACCGAAACATATTAAACCAATCAAGTGGATATAGTAACGTTTCCGTAATTGTTTTTACACAATGTAAATACTTAGATATTTGAATTGGTTTTTGTGTATGTTTTTACACAATGAAAATACTTAGATATTTGAATTGGTTTTTGTGCATGTTTTTACAAAATGTAGATACTTAGACATTTGAATAGGTTCTTGTGTATCCTCTTAAATTCGCAGAAAAATAAATATTTAATGAAATTGAATTAAACATTATAAACAGTATTCAAAGACAAAGGTGACATTTTATCAATAAACAATATGAAGTGTCTTATTTTCTGTTTCAATGATGCAGAAATAAATTGTCCATTGATAACATGTTTACCATGTGTATACACCACAAAAAGTCAGTATGCTAAGTCGTAGTTCTTTCGATATTTGGTCTTTTTTGTTGTCTCACAACCTAGGCAGTTGTATCAAGCAAATGCAACTCACAGTATCAAAAATTATTCATAGAAACAAATAAATAAGAGAATACCGAAGCGTTAACAAAATCATAATCCAAACTCAAAATCGATTAAACCAGGGGCAAAATATGAATATTGCTTGTTATTTTCTCTATCCATGCTTTAAAAAACTACTGGGTGTTGAATAAAGGAAGAGATAGTCAATATCATAGTTCAAAAGTTAAACCAGATTTACAGCAAAATGCCATAAACCGTATTATCATAACAGTAAGTGACACGCACTAAGTTTGACGTCAATCCAGATCTTATGAAAAAACAGTACAAGCACAGCACTTTGCTTAGATTCTTACTTATGGCTCCATACTCTATACTACAAACGAACTTAATGACGACAAACATGTAATTTACAAAATGATAGCACATTTGTATTCAGTGTGTGAAGAGTGTAGGAAGCTTCAAACACACTCTAAATTGATGCTTCATAACAGATTCTAGAGATTTAAAAACAAAATGTGAAAAGTTAGAGTTAGGTTGGAAAGCAATAAAATATTTTATTATTGTCAGAAAAATTAAGAAGTACAAGTATCTATCTACAGAAACAGAGGCACATTTTGTACACCATATTAGGAAATCGACACAAATATGAATTTAATTAAAAAAGCCAACATGCAAACACATATTTAGAATTAGAAATATCATTATATTAAGGTTGTTTCTTCATTCTGAATAGAGATGATAGTATGCAGCACTATGGTTGAATGAACAGTTACTGTAAAAACAGGAATTTTTCGCGGTGTGGAAATTTCCCTTATTTTGCTGCCATTAACTTTCATGAATATATCCTCACGCGAACACAATTATTAAACACCATTCAAAACAGCGCGAAAATTTCCACATCGTGAACAGTTTGCAGGCTGACTAAGCGAAAAATTCCACGCGCGAAGATATTTGCTTTTACAGTATTAAAAGTCTTGCAATTTCAATTTTTAGAATCCAAATACTTTTCATGCAGCATTCATGTGTTTAATAGAAATGGGTGTACTACTAAACAGTATGTAAATGGCGTATGTCTCGAATTTGTCAAATGAATATTTACCATTAATGTTGATGATATGTTTTGTTGACAATGTTATGAATTATAGTGACAATATGGTATATTTTCTATTGACAAGTTGCTTTATCGTTATGTTAAATTATAGTACATGTACATTGTACATACATTATGATACATTATTATATTGTATTGTATAATGTTTGTTGAAAATGTTGTAAATTGCATTTTAAGAAACTGATCGATTATATTAATGTTAGTGTTGTACATCCATACGTTTGCAACTTTTTATAGAGTGAAAATATTTTTCCAGCCAATTTTAAATTTGGTGTTTCCATGTTCTGTAAATGTTATTGAAAATTTGCAACCGTCGCCAAAAAATGAAAACGTTTAATCATCTAGTGACTTTTCCTGGAAGAACGACTAAAAAGACTGACGAGCATTTTCTACATCGACAATATATAAAAATAAATATGTTGACAAAGTTCGATATTCATCAATAGAACGTGCTATCAGGTATAATACCAGAGTGTAGTCGTAAACTTGTTTGTCATACGTTCACAACTTTATTTGTATTGCACACATTGTATACATTGCTAATAGACGGATATGTTATCAAGTTATTACAAAGTAATACAAAGTAATGCAATCCATTATGCATTACTAACCGTAAAGATTAAGGAACACATTTGAGATGTTCGGTTACATGTAAGTACTAGATTTGTTATGGATAATTAGACATGTTAGATTATTATTATTATTATTCACTGTTGTGTTGTGGAAAAAAACTTCCTGGCACAATCTATGGTTTAAGGATATAGGTTAAATGTTTTCAGTAAAATAATAGTATTGAGAATGACACAAAAACATTCTTTCAGTTCCGCGTCGATTCTTACCCATTACTACGAACGTTCTTTCCCATTCTGAAAACATCATTTCATAGTACTTTAAAACACATATAACAGGACTTTCTGTAGGAACATATCAAACTTTAGATTTAATATCCTCGGATAGTTATCAACAACAAAAATGTACTTGAATAAAATATTAAAAAATCTCAGATCTTGAAAGCGCTTCTGTAAAATAATAAGACAATATCGAAGCGTCAACAAAACCATAATCCAACAAGAGATCTTACACGTTCTTTCAGTTTTGTATGTGGTATGGAAGGGTACAGGGTGAAAAAAATCGAAAAACCAATTTCGAGGAGTTGGGGTGCTCAAGATTGATCAAGAGTTTCAAAATCCATATCCCGTGATTTAATGGTACTTTGATTGGTAGTAAGATTTTTTTTAACCAAAGCTTGGTCGAGCAATTAGCAGCGCCAGCGATATAACGTTGTTATACTGAAGTATGGTAAGAAAGTAAGTCATCTTTCGAAAAACTGATCAATATGTAAGAAGCGTTACCTTAGCTATATAGCAGGCATAGCTCTTAGAAAGACAGCTCATAGTACAAAGTAACTATACAGTCTCCTGAAGACGAATCACCTACTTTATGAGTTTTTATTATCGTTAGAAATATACAGATTTACTTAAATGCTGTCAACTAGTTTTGAAAAAAGCATATATTTGTTTTATTTAAACCTTATTTTAAGTTTTTATTAACGTATTTCTGAGGGGAAAACATTATTCAAATACAATTTATTAAATAGATAATTCTTTCAAGCATATATTTCCAAATAGCCACAGTTAATCTTATTGGAGAAGTGGCACGGTACATAATATACACATTTTCGTAGTACACGTTTTAAAATTATACAGAATCAGTTTAATTTTACCTCTAAATTCAAAAATTAAAGGGGTTTTACGCACCTGACCCTTCTGCTTCTACATTAGTTTAGAAATTTTGGATTCCTGCCTTTTGGCCCCTAGCATCACTGAAGAGTCCTAGGAGGTCGAAACAGCTGTATGATGCAGTTTAATTCATATTTTCGGCATACTGTATCTATTACTAAATTTAAGAGGTGCAGCATATGTGTGTGTTACGTCATCTATAGGAAAGCGAAACAGTTATATATCACACACTTAAAAGGGATGTAGCCTAAAGTTAACGGAACATCTATTCTTACATCTTAAGTACACAGCAGTAGAGTTTTTATTGACTAGTTTCAATTCGACGAAGGTTGTGAGCATTTATTCACTTATTTGTTGAAGCAAGACATTTGCGATAATTCCTGAATGAAGAATGGTATACCTGTAGCTCTGTAGGAAAGTCTTTCTGTGCTCGTTTCGTTTTCCTCCTTTGGCCTTGGGAGCAGTTGCAGGCTTCTCGAGAGCTGGGGATATAACATTGGCACATGTTTGATATGTAAACGTAGATAATACAGGTAAAATTTGAGAAAATCCGTTTTAGGATATGCACAAGTGAAAATTGACAATTACTTATATACAATATATATTTACATTTTTTTTTAAATTACGGAGTATTACCAACGATCTTACACCATTAGAAAACGCAAGAGAAAACGAATTTTATTCTTAATGCACAAGTTTGCGATCTAGGTTATCCGGTAACAAATATGTTAAGCAAAGATGAGATCATGTGCGCTAGGTACGTGGTTTTTAATCCGATCTCAGTTTTTAGAAACTAAAATATGATTTTATTTCTTTATGTAAAAGCGATATTACAAATTAATTTGACACTACTAAAAACTTATTTCCTAATACAAAAAAAAACAACACAATACAATTGTGAACAGGCTAAGAGTGAATACAAATCAATCATTACACACTACATTAGCTTTCCAATACATGTTTTCCTTCTTTGCTTCTGATAGCAAATATGTAGGATACCGTCGGTGCTTGATTGCTTCATAACGTTTACAAGGAGGTCATAGCAATAGAGATACATTATTCTGAAAGCGTCATTTTAATTTTGATACATCATAATTTTTCTAACAGGTAATTATCAAAGTTATACAAATCTACTTCAAAGAAAATAGATACGTTTATCATGAACAAGTACATTTCTGAGAGCTCACTAGACAAAATCTAAACAAATAAATGTAATATATCTCTTTCTTATTTCTACATAAACATCATGTATCTTACTTCCTAGTCCTAGCGTTGCGTTCTCTAATGTGTGTTTGTGCTCTTCGGAGGCAAAGATTCGCTTGAAAGCATTCAGGTCGATATTTTGGTTTGCAGTAAGGCCAGCTGTCTGGAACATGGTATCGATGAGATTGTTGATCTCGTCGTCGTTGATGGACTGGTCTGAGAGGTCTAAAAGTGATCTGTTGAAGAAGATACAACAAGGTGTTAATTTAGAGTTATATATTTTAGTTACATAAAAAAATCATAGAATACCAAAGCGTCAACAAAACCAAGAAATTCATATAAAGCTTATTCTGCTTCATCGACGACACCCGCCATGTAGATCTTGGTCCCATCCAAGTAAACATCAATCATCCTCAAAATGAGAACCGAGTCATCATTGTCAATCACAACAAGTAAGCCCACTAATAAGCAAACTCAAAATAAAGAAACACAGAAAGGCAGAATAGGGATATGTTGTACAAAATAGTGTTACTACAGAAATGTATACATTTCAGCTACATAATAAATAAAAATTTTAACACACAAAAGCAGAATCGGAATGTAGAGCCAATCAAAATGAAGACAGGTTGGGACGAGAGAAAGACGACCACAAATTGGGAAAATCGTCATCAGTCAACAAAATATAGAATGGGGTTTAAATGTCCAGAGGGCGGTTCTGTTTATATTTATCACTGATTTAGCGTCTTTCGTGTTATTTTGGAAATATTACAATTCTAAGCAAACTTTAAATGAATAAACTAGTCAATACGGACATTGTATGTAATACATACAAGTAAAACAAACTAAAAAACAATACTACAAATAATCCCATAATCCGTAATCAGATACACGTGTTAAGGGTCTTTTACATGAGAAATTCATTTTGCTGTTAAGTGATAAACACAGTTCACCCTAACACAGTAATAATTCACTGTGAAAGTTAGTCAACACTTACTTTATCATTTTGACAAATTCAGACCGTGAGAGATAGCCTCGCCTTCGGAGATCGTACATGTTAAACATTAGCATCGCCTTGTCATCCGCATTGCCTGAAAATGTAGAATGAGTTGTTATTGGCAACAGTTGTTGCAATACAAATGAAAGTTAATTACTTGTAACTAGTTCAATAAGATGAATGTGAAAATACTGTAAACGTTCACATTTTCGCAGTAAACGTATTTTAGCACTGTTCGCGCTGAACGTATTGCGCTAAAATATGATTGCGCTATATAGAAGTTTTATAGTATACTTATACAGTAATTATCACGGATGCGCGACTTAATAATTGCGCCAATATGCCAAAAACTGACAATGCGCTAAAATTTGATTGAGCCAAATTAAGTACGTGTACAGTAGCTGGAATGAAGAAACCCGAATTGTTGTGCGGACAACTTAATTACATGTAGATGATTAGCAATTACGTATGCTATTCAGTGTTCTTCTTGTCCCATTTCGCCCCAAAGACATATGATATGAAATACACCTGCCATTCTGAAGACGAAACTCCCTATAGTTTATATGAAGTTGAGATTTTTTTTTTTTTGTTAAGTCAAACGTTTTTTATCCATATTCTTTCTTGAGGCACAACATGTGATTATGTACATAAATATACCATGACCTACCCAATGCCATGACGACAAACATGTGATTAGGTACATAAATATACCATGACCTACCCGATGCCATGACGACGAACATGTCGAGGAACTCCTGGAAGCTGACGGTACCGCTGTTATCCGAGTCAACCAGGAGGAACATGTTCCTTACGAACACAGATGTAGGCTTAAGTCCGAGGGCTTCCGAAAACTCTGTCCTTGTTAACTGAATTTTCTGTACCTTGTTAATATCGTCTGCGCTTAGATTGTTAATATCCATCTGGCCAGGTGTCCGGTCAAAGGCCTTTTAGAAGGAAAAGATTTTTATTTAGTTTCTTTAAAACAACTCCTGAATTGAATACACAAAATTTAGTTTAAACAATATTGATCCAAAATTCAAGCATGAAATTTGATACACATATTATTACACAGGGATTGGAAAACAAACTTAGAACTAATGTTAATTACTCTCCCTAATTTACACAAACATTTGAATTAATCGAGCTTTGTCTCTAAATTAACCCTTTTGCTTGAAAGTGGAAGTTAAAACGTTATCTGTTGAACTTCTCCAAATTTGCGAAAAAAGGCTAACTTTATTTTACAGAAATGTATCTTCCTCTTTTGAATTTCATACAAACACGAGGCCAATGAGCCTTAGCGGTATCGTAGAAAAAGTTTGAAAGACTGGATGGAAAAGTTATGCATTGAATAAATAGTCAAAGAGTCGATGTAACATGTACATGTATTTAGAAAAACATCACTCAGCAGAAAAGTGAAAATGTTTATCAAAGGGAAGTGATAGCATCTCACCAAAACATGTACCTTTAATATGAGTAAATCCTTAATGTATATCTTGCTAAAACTATTAAATCTTATAATGTAGAGATATTGTATGTAGTATAAAATCTCAAGACAAATATTTAGAATTGTATATTTACAGTCTGTTTGGAATTGATAGTATATTGCCTATACATTTCTACGAATGCCTACTGAACTTTATTTTCCGATAAAATCAGTGGATCACGCGCCTATTGGCGCAGCGCGCAGTAATACACTCTGTTACGATTTGAACACGAGGCCGCGTCATTACTTTCAAGACTCGATCAATACCCTGCCGCGTAGTATGTGTTAATTTATTTAAGAAATAAATAAGAAGCATTTTAATGTTTTTTTTTCAAATACAATAACAGTAACAAAGACAATATGGTTTGTTTATATATGAACTTACGTGAAAAAATAATAATAAAAAGATGTAATCTTTTGGAGCTTTTTTGTTAACTTGTTGACTGAAATTTCGCGGGAGTTCGTCACCTCATAAGGCGGCTGTTTCAACAGTCTACCGAAACCAAACGATACTGTTTGATTTCATCGCAGTAAGTATCATAATATCTGATTAAAGAAATAATTACACGTGGGAATATAAGGTCTGGACAGTAAATATAAGGATTAAAGTTTCTTTCTGGTGGTTTTATCAAAGGATAAAGTTCAGTAGGATATCGATAGTTGTTTCATGGAACGCTTCGCGTTCCATTCCAACTATCGATATCCTACTGAACTTTATCCTTTGATAAAACCACCAGAAAGAAACTTTAATCCTTAATCAACATTTACACTCAAAATATGGATTTGAAATAAAGATTATTTTGATACAACTGACAATGTAGTTAATTTGAGCTACGAACCCTTTTCTGATTGATTCATAAAAAAATCAGAGAAAACCAAAGCATCATCAAGACCATAATCCGAACTCAAAATTGATTAAAGAGGCATCACGGTAAAACTATATTTTTTTATGCTTATTTAGAATTATTGTATATATGAATTAAATGTATACTCTTGTGGAAAATTAATGGGCGATTTACGCTGAAATATGTTCTCAAAAATTTTAATTAATAATTGAAAAAGGGAATCACTATTCGTTGATCAACGATTTGGACATGTAAATTTTTTTGCATCACATATGATAACGCATGCGCATAACATGCTACATCGGTAAACAAAAAATGGCGATCCGCGTGACCTACATGTAACTACCAAGCGAAAAGTGGCCGAATGGTCAAATTTTAACGTAAGGATTATATTACGGAAGCATAATGAGGGATGTGAAGTATTCAAGGGAGAGACTAACAGCCCAATTGTTTGCATTGTTACAGTTTTCTTCTGGATAGCCGGTGACACAGTTTTTTATTGGTTTTGGGGCCTCCCAAGGGATAACTCTTTCATTCCTCTGTTACATGAAATGCGTGTGTAAAACTTGAAAGCGTGTATTGTAATATTCCCTTTATAATATTCCAGTAAAACGGCATTATTGAATTATATTGCTGAAGAGAAAGACCTTTTCACATACAAGAAAACCCGTATGGGGGGGGGGGGGGGGGGGTTACGTTGTAAAACGCCGGTATCCCGGGTGATTGAGTTTAATGTATACAGATTCAATTTGGACAAAATGAATAAATTTATGTCATCATATGCGGATAAAAAAATCTTGTCATACCTAATCTATAAAATATGGATTGTACAAATATTATCGGGTTTGGACCCCGGTATTAAATTTGATATGAACCAAAATAGATGCATCATATAAGTGAAGTCATTAATTAATAAAAAAAAATCATATATGTGTATGTCCCATGTCTGCAGTTGTGTTGAAAATGTTAACGAACCTTTAAATTTACATAAAAAAGTAAAGAATCATAACATTTATAAATGGATTAAGTATTGGACAATTATCTTCTCGACAAGTTCCAAATTTGAGATAAATATTATACATGTATTCTACATGTTTAGTGCGTGGTGCGTCATATGAGTGCACGGACTTCCGTGATACAGATATAATTGTAAGTGTTAAAGTATGTTGACGCTGAAATTTGGATAGATTTTAGATGGTTATATAGATAGTCTGAAAAAAAATCTTCAAGACATCGAGTTGTATAAAAACAAATCGGAATCATTACATTTTATTTTTTTACTTTTCAATGCATGCACACCTTTTGTGAAATGGTTCTAAATGAGGATTCGTGAAGATAACTTTTTATAGAAATTAAGGTTTGCCCTATGGTTGTCATCGTTGGAAACCCAAATGACACTGTTAAACGTACAATGTAAGAGTGCAGTGTAGCTTTTATGACCATTGAGGGGACATTTTTATCGAAAATTGATCTTAACCCCCCAAATGTGTAAAATTACTCTAAACATCCTATTTTAAGTCCAAAACTAGCTGTAACAAATTCTCAGGTCCCTGTGATTTGCATCGGTTTCAGTCAGGTACTGATGATGATAAATGATGCAGAGATGTCGACATAAATTTATTCATATGCATATCGTGTGTAATTAACGTCAGATTATTAATGTGAATGTGATTCAATAAATTTATACACGGACTTTGTGTCTGGTTCATCATCGGACCTGTACATTACGCATCCCCTCCCTATGGGCCCCTCGTCGACTTGCGACAAAATAGTCACGTGGTTGACGCGTGATCAGCGCTATTTTTATCGGGCTTTACCAAGGAATGCAATTTTGCAAGTGGCTAATAAACACATTTTGAGTGCGCTTTGAATATTGAAATAACAGGAAAATGTATCTGGTAGTGCAGACAGCATGTACATTCAAGAACTTCATTGTAGACTTCCCCGGGATGCCCCTTTAAACTAGAGGGAAAATATAAAAAAGGGAAAGATTTACATGGAGACCCTTGTAAACGTACAAAGACCAAGTGATAGACCAGGTGATTTTCATTTTACATAAGATATTATTTATATTGATACATGTAGCCTGCTCGGAATAAGCATGGCATCAGCCTAGATGTGACCATTAACCTCACGTAAAGCAATATATGAACTCCAACTCTTTTAGATCTTCTTTTTAGTAGCAAACAAATAAAATATGACCTTACAGCGATTTTTTCTCTTTTTTTTTTAATTGTTAAGGCATTCTTGAAGTAAGACCGGTATTGGTTATGTATGTCTATCTGTATCATCTAACAAGTAATTCTGGAAATGTATATCATAGCCAAAGAGCTAGTTCCAGGGGAGATTACTTCTGTAGGTTTTGTTCTTTGAAACTTTTAAGATCATGAATTGGTTGTCATACCATTCTTGATAATAAACTAAATAAATTTAATAAAAATAATATGCTGTCCTGAAAATACATTTAATTAATATCGAATGCTGATAAAGACATCACCATGTAGTGTACCGTATGCGTGACGTCACGTCATTGTTGAGCCATTTTGACGTGCACCTTAATCTATTGCATGCACAGAGGTGTAATACAACCGCTGTAATACTTACCTGTACACATACTACCCGGAAGAAGGTGTCCAGAATCTTCTGTCGCTCTTCCTTTGTCTCAGCCATGTCCATCACACTTTTCTCATCAAACTCGTGTACCTCCCTGTTGACACCCATCTCCTGAAGAAAGCCTTCTATCTGGTGAGTAAATGCGTCGCGTTCCTCCTCATCGATAAACCGCAGTACCTGCAGAACACCATTTTCGCAGTTTTACCAAGGCCTTTTGTCTCTTCACCTCTTACATTCTTTTTTGAGCAACATTTTTCCTATGGGTTTTCTTAAATGACAGTGATAAATTGTACGTAAAATGTATATCGTTTTTTACCCGTTCACCGTCGTCTTTTCCTGACTACAAGTCGTCCGAAAAAGGTCAAGCTTTAGCTATTCAGCAACTTCGTTTAAACAATTTTATTCAAAATAAATTAATTCCAATACTATAAGTAAATTTAAAGAAACTTAAACTGATTTTCTGGAAAAGTAAATTAAAATCGTCCTTAAAAGCAGAATTATAAAACAAATCATTGTGATTTTTTTTCTTTCCAGCGAAGCAGATGGTGAAAACAATGAACTCATTTCTGTCGAAGACAGAGGATGCAAGCTAAAAGATTATGCTATTTTTTTCAGAACATCAGATTGATAATATTTTCAAGTTCTTTATAATTATTTAAAAAAGCATGTTTGTACCAAATCGATTTCGTTCGGCATCCTGACAGACATCATATTTCTTTCCTTGTCTCGTGAATTACGGAAGTGAATCTTTCCAGTCATTTTACGGAGATCGAGCATGCGCAATGGCTTCCTCCTGGTATCGGTGACATGTATTTTTTTGCGGTCGCTGTCGAATCTGACCTTAACTCGCCTTTCTCCCATCGTTGGCCCCATCCATTCAATGACTGAAAAACAGGGACAATAATGTTTGTTTTTTTTGTCAGATGAGTAATTTCCAAATAAAGGTTAATGGATCAAAGTTGAAAGTTATCTTATCATGTATAGCTCAGATAGATAAACAGACAACTATACAGTAACAAAAGGTATTAATTGAACGTTACTAATTAGGTGTAACACATGTGTTTGCTAGGTTCATCCGCCATGAAGATCTAGATCAGATTAAGAAAAGTGAGAACTGAGGTATCTATGTAGCAAACTCTATACTATAAGGATTTTTTTTTTCAATAACATAAACTGTTTAAGCAACATAAACATTTGTCATAGTGCCTTACCCCAGTAACATCAGCTACCCTAAAGCGCTTTACATAACTTAGACATACGAATTTTAAAAATCAATACAATTAGCCTAATATACAATTTTAATATAAAACATTCTGGTGAGTTCGCACTTCTAACAAAAACAATTATGATGGGTTGCACGAGACACCCTCTAAGGCGCTAACTACTAGTCCTACACCACCTTGCTCATATATCCATATATGTATGTGTTTATGTATGTGTGTGTGCTAGAAATGCATTAAAATAAATTGATTAATTGAAATGCCTACATGGATGGTGTATTTCCGCTGCCCTTGTACTATAAACTCTATTAAGTTTGATAAAGACATTATCACATTAGAACTATAAGGACCATAGTTCCCTGCTTATGTTAACAGACAGTTTCGGTAATTAAAAACAGTTTAATCACACTTCATCCTCTCAGAGACATAAACCGACTACTGTTAAATTTCGCGGGCGTAAAATTTTCACGATGTTCTGTCTGGGAGTTTTCGCAGGTCATAAAATAATTATGAAACCTAAATTGAATTGCCAAAATACATTACACAAAAATTCACAAGATGTTAATTTTCGAGAATTTTATGCAATCGCGAATAAGCAAAATTCTAACCTTCGTGGGTATTTGTAAATTTACATTATTTCTGAAATTACACAATTTGTTCCAATACCAAGTACAATTTGTCTTCCAATCAACTTCTGTTCAATTGATATCTGTTATTAAATTACCTTCAAATGTATTTGGGTCGTTACTTTTCGCTCTTTGCTTGGGTGCCATTCTTTTCCTTGCTTCTTGGATTCGTTTTTGTCGTAGTTTTACCATCAGCAACATTATTCCTATAACACCTATATAACATAGTGTAATTACCTGATTAGACTAAAACACATTCAGGCTTAAAATTAATGTCTTATTTGTACGAATTATCGCACCTTCCTTTCAGATGATCCATAGTCATCGAAGAAATACTGTTTGAAAGAAAAAAACTCAGCATTTTCTCCTCATTCCCCCGCCTTTTTCATCATTCGTAATGACAGCGAATATGGATTTTACCAGTGAACGGCGAAGTGGGTTTTCCCCTTCTGTGTGTAGTAATTTAAATTAATTTCAAACATCTCGTTCTTCGAGATGCCAATTATCGATATTTAAAATCCGTTTACACTTATGCTTTCAACCTGTTGCATATAAAATAAATCAAGGAGACATATAAGACAAATGTTGCCTGGTTGAAGGTGATCTAACCTCGGTGAACTTACCAGGAACACAAAGTCCTAACGCTAGAAAAGTCAATGGAAATGACGCTTCGCTCCCATAGAAATAATCGTAGTGTTGAACTGTAGTGCAGTTTTCTATGACGACCATGCCAGCTCTTACATTCCCGGTATCAGCAGCCAGCTGTTCAGGTTGGGGACACGGATCTGTAAGTACAATTTGCATTTTTAAAAAGCAGAAAAAGAAAAAAATATTAGAAATACCAAAGCGTCAACAAAACCATAATCGATAAATATGAACAAAGAAGAGATTTACTCAGACACCCTGGGGAAAGTACAAGAGAATAAGACCAGGTGTTCCGGTAGAGTAGGCGTGTTCCGCTTCATTGAAGACGATAACATGTACATCTAGGTCAGATCAAATATAAATGTCATGGCACCAAAGTGAGAACTGAGGCATACTTCTCAATTACAACAAGAGGACACCCAAGCTTTGGTCTCTCTTGTTCACGTACATTTTTGTTGTATCATATCACAAACCTTTCACCCTTCACTTCCTTTGTTCACACTTACAATGTCTAACACCCCCACCCCGAAACCATATACCCACGTATAGGGCCCTCCGGCATTTTCCAATTTACAATCTTACCAATCTAACCTCCACCTTTTAAACATAGCAGTATCTATATTAATATGTATAAGTATTATCAGCACCTGGAGCGTTGTGCAGAAAGACATCGGCAGATATTTCCGAGTCTACGACATTGGTTACGCTTAGTATGATTTCACGGAGAGTGACCTTTCTGATGTCTTCGATTTCTGCATCTGTGAATCGTCGAAATCTGTCAATATTTAAAAAAAATATATAAGGTACATAGCACCTATATCATTAAGAATAAGACTCAGTCGAATAAACAAATTAGTTAAACTGCACCATACATCTATTCCGTCCTTCTAGGACTCATGAGTGATGGTTATAAAGGTCTAAAATTATATCCTTAATTTGAATGAGGGTAACAATCGGCCGACAGCAATATCAAAATCTAGATAGGAAGAATCCTTTATCCTTTAGTTAAATAAATTCCATAATTTTCAAATATCAAACAGTTTCAACCGAATATCGAGTACATGTGTATTTCTAAAACATGCCACTAGTCGAAAAAATTAAAACGGTAGACTTGAAGAATATAAAATCCACTACCAGTATCTACCACCTTAGGTCTCGAAGAATTGTACAAAATATACACACAGACCAGAGAATCACCATAAAAAAAAAAAAAACTACTGTCAAGATACTCTGAAGGCAAACCTATTGTCCCAAGAAAGTAACAGAGGTCATTTACAACCATCAAAACAAAGAATTATAAGTTGATTATATGTCGTAACATCTAATGAAAATAAGGGGTATGTATCCTACCTTGGTACCGTGTTTTCAAACCAAAAGCGGTCACCGTGTCTGATCCGGAGGAACTGGTCAAGCGTAATAGCTTTAAACAGATCTCCTGGACCGTCCTCGGTTGTCTCAAGAAGTCCACCAGAGAAAATGTCCAGCTCGTCAGGTTTCGTTGTGTTACCATAAAGCTTTTGAAGTTCCGTTAATACCTTCAAAATTGTATAAGATATTTTCATTTTGAAACTTTTCTTGTTAAGCTGGAAGCTGTACTTGCAATGATACAAGAAGACATTGACCATAATATTTGACTGTTTCAAAACCACAAATACCCTCTAAATTCTGACGTCATTTCATTTTTGGCTCTAAAAGTTGATTTTAGCTACCTATTTGATCACAATTTGAGAAATATGTTAATGTCCCCAGAGGGATTGATAAATCGACACACACAATCTGCAACGTAATACACACATAACAGCACACTGCTTACTGTAAACCAACCTTTTTTGCGGCAGCTTTATTTTGAGTTTTTAAACGAAACGACTATTTCGCGGCGATTTAGTTTTGCGATAAATTCGGTCGGAAACCTTACGTGCATTACAGTACAGTTCTACTTAACTTGGCATTCCTCTGAGTGAAACTGTTTCGCGGCGATTAATTTTCGCGCAAATTAATCACCTGCGAAATACGCAAAAATTAATCACACGCAAAAGTTAGTTGGTTTTCAGTATAAAGCAGTCAGACAATAATGTATATAAGGGAGCCTCTTACATATTAAGAGCACGTTTATTTCAGTTGAATATCTTTTAAACAATAACAAATTATTGATTTCTTATCGACGAAAATGTACTAAAAAAGTATGTATATACTTATTTAAAAAAAAACCGTAAATGTAAAATAGTGCAAACGAGGTTTCTATTTCACCTAACTGAAATACTGGGCAGTTGTGGCTCTGATATTAGTCAAACATAATGAAAAAATTATCAATAATAACATCCATATGTTACATGTACATTACAATTGTACCTGGCAACTCTTGATATTAATAGCATTTTCTAATTTGAGAAACTACCGAGTTTTAGCGCCATAGTAATATCGCCTGCCGTTTTGCAGAAGTACGCAATGTAGCTAAGATTCAGTCTAACAGCTGCGCTTTCAATTTAACATTGCATAGTTGTGTTTCAGAATAACTTTAATAATTATTTAGTTTTGTGTTTAAAATAAGGCAAAACTAACCAGAAAGCCACCTTAAATTTTTACAAAATAAACACACGGTCACGTAATGTTTGAGGGTTCTAGAGAGGTCACTGAATGATAAAGTCTCACGTTCTCTATATTGGGGTTGATGTCCCTCCAGTTCGTTTTCTCTGGCAGACCGTACGCTAGTCGGACAGCATTGTAGCCCGCTATCCCGTGATCCCGGCCGCGCTGAATATTGATAGCTCCAAGGTCACGACGGGAAAAATCAAGGGGACCGAAAACGTGATCTTAAAAATATGAAATCATACTCATGTTCCATTAAAAAGCCGGAGTTGTTTATAGGAAAACAACGACCAAAGCAAATACAACAGAATACTGAGGCTTGAGCAAAAACCATAATCCGCACTCGAAATCGATTAAACTAGGGGCAAAATATGAACAAAGGAGCAACTTATTGGGAGTCCCTTAAGTACAAATCCATGCTTACGTTCGAAAACAGTTTCATTATTACGGGCTCATGTTATCGTCCTCTGAATGTACGACGACAATATATTAATCTAAGCCACATCCAATGTGAGGTCCTCAAAATGAGAAATGAGGAATCATTCTTAATCAAAACAAAAAATCTTGAAAGCATCCAACTTTATACAGTAGGACCTACATGGCTACGAGACATACATGTATACATTTTTCCTTTTAAAACCTTCCATGATACTTTTACAGTGCACATTAGAAAGCTGACATTATTTTTTTCGGCGTAAACTATGTTTGTAAATATGGGGTATGCTTAATCTCGCTGTTTCATTTGTTTTCGTCAAAAACACTCAAAAGAAAAGTTGATATTTCTAATTAAAAGTATTTTCATGGTTTTTGAACTTATTTAGGTAGTTGATTTGAGAGAAAAATACTCTTCCATGACCAAAGGTGTAAGATAGGGAAATTTCACCCTTGGAATTTTCAAATTTGTCAAAACCCCTCCGGTGGAATTTCCTTATCTTATAGTCCTGGTCATAGAAGAGTATTATAGTATTCATGTGCAATATGAAGGATTACAAATAATGTTTCTGGATTTCTTTGATGTTGGTTCTGTGCCATTAAAGGCTCTATTTAGCACACTATAAAGGAAGTAGTCTCTATTTAACACACTATAAAGGAAGTAGTCTTTATTTAGCACACTATAAAGAAAGTAGTCTCTATTTAGCACACTATAAAGGAAGTGGTCTCTATTTAGCACACTGTAAAGGAAGTAGTCTCTATTTAGCACACTGTAACGGAAGTAGTCTCTATTTAGCACACTGTAAAGGAAGTAGTCTCTATTTAGCACACTGTAAAGGAAGTTGTCTCTATTTAGCACACTGTAAAGGAAGTGGTCTCTATTTAGCACACTGTAAAGGAGGAAGTCTCTATTTAGCACACTGAAAAGGGGGTGGTCTCTATTAAGCACACTGTAAAGGAAGTGGTCTCTATTTAGCACACTGTAAAGGAAGTAGTCTCTTTTTAGCACACTGTAAAGGAAGTGGTCTCTATTTAGCACACTGTAAAGGAGGAAGTCTCCATTTAGCACACTGTAAAGGAAGTTGTCTCTATTTAGCACACTGTAAAGGAAGTGGTCTCTATTTAGCACACTGTAAAGGAAGAAGTCTCTATTTAGCACACTGTAAAGGAAGTGGTCTCTATTTAGCACACTGTAAAGGAAGTAGTCCCTATTTAGCACACTGTAAAGGAAGTAGTCTCTAATTAACACACTGTAAAGGAAGAAGTCTCTATTTAGCACACTGTAAAGGAGGAAGTCTCTATTTAGCACACTATAAAGGAAGTAGTCTCTATTTAGCACACTATAAAGGAAGAAGTCTCTATTTAGCACACTGTAAAGAAAGTAGTCTCTATTTAACACACTGTAAAGGAAGTAGTCTCTATTTAGCACACTGTCAAGGAAGTGGTCTCTATTTAGCACACTGTAAAGGAGGAAGTCCCTATTTAGCACACTGTAAAGGAAATAGTCTCTATTTAACACACTGTAAAGGAAGTGGTCTCTATTTAGCACACTGTAAAGGAAGTAGTCTCTATTTAACACACTGTAAAGGAAGTAGTCTCTATTTAGCACACTGTAAAGGAAGTGGTCTCTATTAAGCACACTGTAAAGGAAGTAGTCTCTATTTAGCACACTGTAAAGGAAGTGGTCTCTATTTAGCACACTGTAAAGGAAGTAGTCTCTATTTAACACACTGTAAAGGAAGTAGTCTCTATTTAGCACACTGTAAAGGAAGTGGTCTCTTTTTAGCACACTGTAAAGGAAGTAGTCTCTATTTAGCACACTGTAAAGGAAGTGGTCTCTATTTAGCACACTGTAAAGGAAGTAGTCTCTATTTAGCACACTGTAAAGGAAGAAGTCTCTATTTAGCACACTGTTAAGGAAATGGTCTCTTTTTAGCACACTCTAAAGGAAGTGGTCTCTATTTAGCACACTGTTAAGGAGGAAGTCTCTATTTAGCACACTCTAAAGGAAGTGGTCTCTATTTAGCACACTCTAAAGGAAGTACTCTCTATTTAACACACTGTAAAGGAAGTGGTCTCTATTTAGCACACTGTAAAGGAAGTGGTCTCTATTTAACACACTGTAAAGGAAGTAGTCTCTATTTAGCACACTATAAAGGAATTGGTCTCTATTTAGCACACTGTAAAGGAAGTGGTCTCTATTTAGCACACTGTTAAGGAAGAAGTCTCTATTTAGCACACTGTAAAGGAAATGGTCTCTATTTAGCACACTGTAAAGGAAGTAGTCTCTATTTAGCACACTGTAAAGGAAGTAGTCTCTATTTAGCACACTGTAAAGGAAGTGGTCTCTATTTAACACACTGTAAAGGAAGTAGTCTCTATTTAGCACACTGTCAAGGAAGTGGTCTCTATTTAGCACACTGTAAAGGAGGAAGTCTCTATTTAGCACACTCTAAAGGAAGTAGTCTCTATTTAGCACACTGTAAAGGAAGTGGTCTCTATTTAGCACACTGTAAAGGAAGTGGTCTCTATTTAGCGCACTGTAAAGGAAGTAGTCTCTATTTAGCACACTGTAAAGGAAGTAGTCTCTATTTAACACACTGTAAAGGAAGTAATTGACAAAAAATCATTACTTAATGTTCCAAGTCTCTACAGTATTGTAGGAAATCATTTAAACATTTCTGTGCAACAATTTGACGGAACAAAACAAACAACATGTATTAATTGTATTGCATGATATTTTATGGTCTCCTGGTTAGAATTTGTTTAAAATGTACATCAACTATCTACTTCTAAGGAAGTTGTACCTACCTCGTAAATCCGGCACCATGATATGATCTTCCTTCTCTGCCAGTGTTGACGTCATGCCACGAACAAGATCGTCTAACTGTGGTTCGACCGTGTCCTGTTAAATAGGAAATCCTAACTCATTATCCCCGATTACAGTATTACATTTCTGAGAAAAACATATCCAAACAATTATCCCGGAAAATAGCCATTATCCTAGACGATAGCATTGCATTTCTGAGAATCATATATCCCAACAATTACCCCGAAGACTTTTCCGACGTAAAATTACTCCTCTTGGAATTACTGTACACAGTCAAAGCATTAGCCTAGACCAACGTATTCCATATCTGGAAAATACATCTTCCTTCCATTACATGTATCTCTATAATGAGCATGTACTTCTCCTAGCTGTCCCTACTTGTGAGTTCCAGTAGGCGCTACATGTCAGAGGGCGGGTACCTCCCATGTCTGTCCCTACCTGTGAGATCAAGTAGGCGTTACACAGACAGAGGGCGGGTACCTCCCCTAACTGTCCCTTACCTGTGAGTTCCAGTAGGTGTTAAACAGACGAAGGGCGTTACCTCCCCTGACTGTCCCTACCTGTGAGATCAAGTAGGTGTTACACAGACAGAGGGCGTGTACCTCCCCTAACTGTCCCTTACCTGTGAGTTCCAGTAGGTGTTATACAGACGGAGGGCGGGTACCTCCCCTAGCTGTCCCTACCTGTGAGTTCCAGTAGGTGTTACACAGACAGAGGGCGGGTACCTCCCCTAGCTGTCCCTACCTGTGAGTTCCAGTAGGCGTTACACAGACGGAGGACGTGTACCTCCCATGTCTGTCCCTACCTGTGAGTTCCAGTAGGCGTTACACAGACAGAGGGCGGGTACCTCCCCTAGCTGTCCCTACCTGTGAGTTCCAGTAGGCGTTACACAGACAGAGGGCGGGTACCTCCCCTAACTGTCCCTTACCTGTGAGTTCCAGTAGGCGTTACACAGACAGAGGGCGGGTACCTCCCATGTCTGTCCCTACCTGTGAGTTCCAGTAGGCGTTACACAGACGGAGGGCGGGTACCTCCCATGTCTGTCCCTACCTGTGAGTTCAAGTAGGCGTTACACAGACAGAGGGCGTGTACCTCCCCTGACTGTTCCTACCTGTGAGTTCCAGTAGGTGTTACACAGACGGAGGGCGGGTACCTCCCATGTCTGTCCCTACCTGTGAGTTCCAGTAGGCGTTACACAGACGGAGGGCGGGTACCTCCCATGTCTGTCCCTACCTGTGAGTTCAAGTAGGCGTTACACAGACAGAGGGCGTGTACCTCCCCTGACTGTTCCTACCTGTGAGTTCCAGTAGGTGTTACACAGACGGAGGGCGGGTACCTCCCCTAACTGTCCCTTACCTGTGAGTTCCAGTAGGTGTTACACAGACAGAGGGCGGGTACCTCCCCTAGCTGTCCCTACCTGTAAGTTCCAGTAGGCGTTACACAGACGGAGGGCGTGTACCTCCCCTGACTGTCCCTTACCTGTGAGTTCCAGTAGGTGTTACACAGACAGAGGGCGGGTACCTCCCCTAGCTGTCCCTACCTGTAAGTTCCAGTAGGCGTTACACAGACGGAGGGCGTGTACCTCCCCTGACTGTCCCTACCTGTGAGTTCCAGTAGGTGTTACACAGACAAAGGGCGTGTATCTCCCCTGACTGTCCCTACCTGTGAGTTCCAGTAGGTGTTACACAGACAGAGGGCGTGTACCTCCCCTGACTGTCCCTTACCTGTGAGTTCCAGTAGGCGTTACACAGACGAAGGACGTGTACCTCCCCTAGCTGTCCCTACCTGTGAGTTCCAGTAGGCGTTACACAGACGGAGGACGTGTACCTCCCCTAGCTGTCCCTACCTTTGAGTTCCAGTAGGCGTTACACAGACAGAGGGCGTGTACCTCCCCTAGCTGTCCCTACCTGTGAGTTCCAGTAGGTGTTACACAGACGGAGGACGTGTACCTCCCCTGACTGTCCCTTACCTGTGAGTTCCAGTAGGCGTTACACAGACGAAGGGCGTGTACCTCTCCTAGTTGTCCTTACCTGTGAGTTCCAGTAGGCGTTACACAGACGGAGGGCGTGTACTTCCTCTGGCTGACCCTGTATATTCACTTTGACGGGCTTCCAGTTACAGTTGTTGCCATTCATTGGTCCTCTGTAATAATAAAATTAGCCGGAAGTCAACTTCAAACATCTACGAGCCAATCAGGAAATGTAGAATGAATGGAGACTAGTCTTAAAGAAAGGGTGGGAGTCCCTTTAAAAGGAACTGGAAAGGGGGATAATTCAGGTATAATACAATGAATAGAAAAGAATTACAGTAATGTTTGTCAGCAAGACACCTACCGAACCAATCAAATACTTGTTATTGAACTGAAAATGAAGGGAGCTAACTCTAGTCGATAACATTAAGAGGCTGTTATTCTGCGAGGTGAGATAGGAAGATGAGAAATAAATCTGCTACATGTAGATTAAAATGAAGGGCAATAACTCTTGCAAATTGAAATATTAGTCGCAATTTTTATATATTATAATTATTATAAGTTTGATCGACCACATAACAGATAAATACTGACCAGTCCACCTTACAGAACTGACCTTAACCAAAGCCCAGGGGTGACCAGGGTGTGTCCGAACCTCATGGCGGCGGTCTGAAACTCTTGTGTAATACCAGGATGTATCTCAGAACTGTAGCCGTTGAATCCACAGTACTCGGTACATGCTAAAGAGAGGGAACGACACTCATGAAACAAACAACGTCAATGTCCCATCTTCTCAAGCTTGTGAATACTGGGACAGTTGATGCAATGTTAAACGAAATCATTATCAACACAAAGTAGCTTAGTTACACTTTTTCATTATACGAGGTATTGTACTTGAGTTAGCATTGTAGCTCACTAAAGCTACTTGTAACCTAATAGTACATATAGTACTGCACTAGAGTACACAGTGTAATGTACTAAAGTTCACATTGTAGTGCACAAGAGTTCACATTGTAGTTCACTAGAGTTCACATTGTTGATCACTAGAGTTACCATTGTAGCGCACTAGAGCTAACCTAATAGTACCCCATATTGTAGTGCACTAGAGTTCACATTGTAGTGCACTAGAGCTAACCTAATAGTACCCCATATTGTAGTGCACTAGAGTTCACATTGTAGTGCACTAGAGCTAACCTAATAGTACCCCATATTGTAGTGCACTAGAGTTCACATTGTAGTGCACAAGAGTTCACATTGTAGTTCACTAGAGTTCACATTGTTGATCACTAGAGTTACCATTGTAGCGCACTAGAGCTAATCTAATAGTACCCCATATTGTAGTGTACTAGAGTTCACATTGTAGTGCACTAGAGTTCACATTGTTGTTCACTAGAGTTCGCATTGTTGATCACTAGAGTTACCATTGTAGTGCACTATAGTTCACATTGTAGTGCACTAGAGTTCACATTGTAGTGCACTAGAGTCCACATTGTAGTGCACTAGAGTTCACATAGTAGTTCACTAGATTTCACATTGTAGTTTACTAGAGTTCATATTGTTGTTCACTAGAGCTCACATTGTAGTGCACTAGAGTTCACATTGTAGTTCACTATATTTCACATTGTAGTTTACTAGAGTTCATATTGTTGTTCACTAGAGTTCACACTGTAGTTCACTACACTTCACATTTTAGTTCACTAGAGTTCATATTGTTGTTCACTAGAGTTCACATTGTAGTTTACTAGAGTTCACATTGTAGTTTACTAGAGTTCACATTGTAGTTCACTAGCGTTCACATTGTAGTTTACTAGAGTTCACATTGTAGTTTACTAGAGTTCACATTGAAGTTTACTAGAGTTCACATAGTAATTTACTAGAGTTCATATTGAAGTTTACTAGAGTTCACATTGTAGTTCACTAGAGTTCACATTGTAGTTTACTAGAGTTCACATTGTAGTTTACTAGAGTTCACATTGTAGTTTACTAGAGTTCACATTGTAGTTCACTAGAGTTCACATTGTAGTTTACTAGAGTTCACATTGTAGTTTACTAGAGTTCACATTGTAGTTCACTAGAGTTCACATTGTAGTTCACTAGAGTTCACATTGTAGTTCACTAGAGTTCACATTGTAGTTTACTAGAGTTTACATTGTAGTTTACTAGAGTTCACATTGTAGTTTACTAGAGTTCACATTGTAGTTTACTAGAGTTCACATTGTAGTTTACTAGAGTTCACATTGTAGTTTACTAGCGTTCACATTGTAGTTTACTAGAGTTCACATTGTAGTTTACTAGAGTTCACATTGTAGTTTACTAGATTTCACATTGTAGTTTACTAGAGTTCTCATTGAAGTTTACTAGAGTTCAAATAGTAGTTTACTAGAGTTCACATTGAAGTTTACTAGAGTTCACATTGAAGTTTACTAGATTTCACATTGTAGTTTACTAGAGTTCACATTGTAGTTTACTAGAGTTCACATTGAAGTTTACTAGAGTTCACATAGTAGTTTACTAGAGTTCACATTGTAGTTTACTAGCATTCAAATTGTAGTTTACTAGAGTTCACATTGTAGTTTACTAGAGTTCACATTGTAGTTTACCAGATTTCACATTGTAGTTTACTAGAGTTCACATAGTAGTTTACTAGAGTTCACATTGTAGTTTACTAGAGTTCACATTGATGTTTACTAGAGTTCACATTGTAGTTTACTAGAGTTCACATTGTAGTTTACTAGCGTTCACATTGTAGTTTACTAGAGTTCACATTGTAGTTTACTAGAGTTCACATTGTAGTTTACTAGATTTCAAATTGTAGTTTACTAGAGTTCACATTGATGTTTACTAGAGTTCACATTGTAATTTACTAGAGTTCACATTGAAGTTTACTAGAGTTCCCATTGAAGTTTACTAGATTTCACATTGTAGTTTACTAGAATTCACATTGTAGTTTACTAGAGTTCACATTGAAGTTTACTAGAGTTCACATAGTAGTTTACTAGAGTTCACATTGTAGTTTACTAGCGTTCACATTGTAGTTTACTAGAGTTCACATTGTAGTTTACTAGAGTTCACATTGTAGTTTACTAGATTTCAAATTGTAGTTTACTAGAGTTCACATTGTAGTTTACTAGAGTTCACATTGTAGTTTACTAGAGTTCACATTGTAGTTTACTAGAGTTCACATTGAAGTTTACTAGAGTTCACATAGTAATTTACTAGAGTTCACATTGAAGTTTACTAGAGTTCACATTGTAGTTTAATAGAGTTCACATTGTAGTTTACTAGAGTTCACATTGTAGTTTACTAGAGTTCACATTGTAGTTTACTAGATTTCACATTGTAGTTTACTAGAGTTCTCATTGAAGTTTACTAGAGTTCAAATAGTAGTTTACTAGAGTTCACATTGAAGTTTACTAGAGTTCACATTGAAGTTTACTAGATTTCACATTGTAGTTTACTAGAGTTCACATTGTAGTTTACTAGAGTTCACATTGAAGTTTACTAGAGTTCACATAGTAGTTTACTAGAGTTCACATTGTAGTTTACTAGCATTCACATTGTAGTTTACTAGAGTTCACATTGTAGTTTACTAGAGTTCACATTGTAGTTTACCAGATTTCACATTGTAGTTTACTAGAGTTCACATAGTAGTTTACTAGAGTTCACATTGTAGTTTACTAGAGTTCACATTGTAGTTTACTAGCGTTCACATTGTAGTTTACTAGAGTTCACATTGTAGTTTACTAGAGTTCACATTGTAGTTTACTAGATTTCAAATTGTAGTTTACTAGAGTTCACATTGATGTTTACTAGAGTTCACATAGTAATTTACTAGAGTTCACATTGAAGTTTACTAGAGTTCCCATTGAAGTTTACTAGATTTCACATTGTAGTTTACTAGAATTCACATTGTAGTTTACTAGAGTTCACATTGAAGTTTACTAGAGTTCACATAGTAGTTTACTAGAGTTCACATTGTAGTTTACTAGCGTTCACATTGTAGTTTACTAGAGTTCACATTGTAGTTTACTAGAGTTCACATTGTAGTTTACTAGATTTCAAATTGTAGTTTACTAGAGTTCACATTGTAGTTTACTAGAGTTCACATTGTAGTTTACTAGAGTTCACATTGTAGTTTACTAGAGTTCACATTGAAGTTTACTAGAGTTCACATAGTAATTTACTAGAGTTCACATTGTAGTTTAATAGAGTTCACATTGTAGTTTACTAGATTTCAAATTGTAGTTTACTAGAGTTCACATTGATGTTTACTAGAGTTCACATAGTAATTTACTAGAGTTCACATTGAAGTTTACTAGAGTTCACATTGTAGTTTACTAGATTTCACATTGTAGTTTACTAGAATTCACATTGTAGTTTACTAGAGTTCACATTGAAGTTTACTAGAGTTCACATAGTAGTTTACTAGAGTTCACATTGTAGTTTACTAGCGTTCACATTGAAGTTTACTAGAGTTCACATTGTAGTTTACTAGAGTTCACATTGTAGTTTACTAGATTTCAAATTGTAGTTTACTAGAGTTCACATTGTAGTTTACTAGAGTTCACATTGTAGTTTACTAGAGTTCACATTGAAGTTTACTAGAGTTCACATAGTAATTTACTAGAGTTCACATTGACGTTTACTAGAGTTCACATTGTAGTTTAATAGAGTTCACATTGTAGTTCACTAGACTTCACATTGTAGTTTACTAGAGTTCACATTGAAGTTTACTAGCGTTCACATTGTAGTTCACTAGAGTTCACATTGTTGTTCACTAGAGTTCACATTGTAGTTCACTAGAGTTCACATTGTAGTTCACTAGAGTTCACATTGTAGTTTACTAGAGTTTACATTGTAGTTTACTAGAGTTCATATTGTAGTTTACTAGAGTTCACATTGTAGTTTACTAGAGTTCACATTGTAGTTTACTAGCGTTCACATTGTAGTTTACTAGAGTTCACATTGTAGTTTACTAGAGTTCACATTGTAGTTTACTAGAGTTCACATTGTAGTTTACTAGAGTTCATATTGTTGTTCACTAGAGTTCACATTGTAGTTCACTAGAGTTCACATTGTAGTTCACTAGAGTTCACATTGTAGTTTACTAGAGTTTACATTATAGTTTACTAGAGTTCATATTGTAGTTTACTAGAGTTCACATTGTAGTTTACTAGAGTTCACATTGTAGTTCACTAGAGTTCACATTGTAGTTTACTAGAGTTCATATTGTAGTTTACTAGAGTTCTCATTGAAGTTTACTAGAGTTCAAATAGTAGTTTACTAAAGTTTACATTGTAGTTTACTAGCGTTCACATTGTAGTTTACTAGCGTTCACATTGTAGTTTACTAGCGTTCACATTGTAGTTTACTAGCGTTCACATTGTAGTTTACTAGCGTTCACATTGTAGTTTACTAGAGTTCACATTGTAGTTTACTAGAGTTCATATTGTTGTTCACTAGAGTTCACATTGTAGTTCACTAGAGTTCACATTGTAGTTCACTAGAGTTCACATTGTAGTTTACTAGAGTTTACATTATAGTTTACTAGAGTTCATATTGTAGTTTACTAGAGTTCACATTGTAGTTTACTAGAGTTCACATTGTAGTTCACTAGAGTTCACATTGTAGTTTACTAGAGTTCATATTGTAGTTTACTAGAGTTCTCATTGAAGTTTACTAGAGTTCAAATAGTAGTTTACTAAAGTTTACATTGTAGTTTACTAGCGTTCACATTGTAGTTTACTAGAGTTCACATTGTAGTTTAATAGAGTTCATATTGTAGTTCACTAGAGTTCACATTGTAGTTCACTAGAGTTCACATTGTAGTTTACTAGAATTCACATTGTAGTTTACTAGAGTTCACATTGTAGTTTACTAGAGTTCACATTGTAGTTTACTAGATTTCACATTGTAGTTTACTAGAGTTCTCATTGAAGTTTACTAGAGTTCAAATAGTAGTTTACTAGAGTTCACATTGAAGTTTACTAGAGTTCACATTGAAGTTTACTAGATTTCACATTGTAGTTTACTAGAGTTCACATTGTAGTTTACTAGAGTTCACATTGAAGTTTACTAGAGTTCACATAGTAGTTTACTAGAGTTCACATTGTAGTTTACTAGCGTTCACATTGTAGTTTACTAGAGTTCACATTGTAGTTTACTAGATTTCACATTGTAGTTTACCAGATTTCACATTGTAGTTTACTAGAGTTCACATAGTAGTTTACTAGAGTTCACATTGTAGTTTACTAGAGTTCACATTGTAGTTTACTAGAGTTCACATTGTAGTTTACTAGAGTTCACATTGTAGTTTACTAGCGTTCACACTGTAGTTTACTAGAGTTCACATTGTAGTTTACTAGAGTTCACATTGTAGTTTACTAGATTTCAAATTGTAGTTTACTAGAGTTCACATTGATGTTTACTAGAGTTCACATAGTAATTTACTAGAGTTCACATTGAAGTTTACTAGAGTTCCCATTGAAGTTTACTAGATTTCACATTGTAGTTTACTAGAATTCACATTGTAGTTTACTAGAGTTCACATTGTAGTTTACTAGAGTTCACATTGTAGTTTACTAGATTTCAAATTGTAGTTTACTAGAGTTCACATTGTAGTTTACTAGAGTTCACATTGTAGTTTACTAGAGTTCACATTGTAGTTTACTAGAGTTCACATTGAAGTTTACTAGAGTTCACATAGTAATTTACTAGAGTTCACATTGTAGTTTACTAGAGTTCACATTGAAGTTTACTAGAGTTCACATTGTAGTTTAATAGAGTTCACATTGTAGTTCACTAGAGTTCACATTGTAGTTAACTAGAGTTCACATTGTAGTTTACTAGAGTTCACATTGTAGTTTACTAGAGTTCACATTGAAGTTTACTAGAGTTCACATTGAAGTTTACTAGAGTTCACATTGTAGTTTAATAGAGTTCACATTGTAGTTCACTAGAGTTCACATTGTAGTTAACTAGAGTTCACATTGTAGTTTACTAGAGTTCACATTGTAGTTTACTAGAGTTCACATTGAAGTTTACTAGAGTTCACATTGTAGTTTAATAGAGTTCACATTGTAGTTCACTAGAGTTCACATTGTAGTTTACTAGAGTTCACATTGAAGTTTACTAGCGTTCACATTGTAGTTTACTAGAGTTCACATTGTTGTTCACTAGAGTTCACATTGTAGTTTACTAGAGTTCACATTGAAGTTTACTAGAGTTCATATAGTAGTTTACTAGAGTTCACATTGTAGTTTACTAGCGTTCACATTGTAGTTTAATAGAGTTCACATTGTAGTCTACTAGAGTTCACATTGTAGTTTACTAGATTTCACATTGTAGTTTACTAGAGTTCACATAGTAGTTTACTAGAGTTCATATTGTTGTTCACTAGAGTTCACATTGTAGTTCACTAGAGTTCACATTGTAGTTCACTATAGTTCACATTGTAGTTTACTAGAGTTTACATTGTAGTTTACTAGAGTTCACATTGTAGTTTACTAGAGTTCACATTGTAGTTTACCAGAGTTCACATCGTAGTTTACTAGAGTTCACATTGTAGTTTACTAGAGTTCACATTGTAGTTTTCTAGAGTTCACATTGTAGTTTACTAGAGTTCACATTGTAGTTCACTAAAGTTCACATTGTAGTTTACTAGAGTTCACATTGTAGTTTACCAGAGTTCACATTGTAGTTTACTAGAGTTCACATTGTAGTTTACTAGAGTTCACATTGTAGTTTACAAGAGTTCACATTGTAGTTTACTAGAGTCCACATTGTAGTTTAATAGAGTTCACATTGTAGTTCACTAGAGTTCACATTGTTGTTCACTAGAGTTCACATTGTAGTTTACTAGATTTCACATTGTAGTTTACTAGAGTTCACATTGTAGTTCACTAGAGTTCACATTGTAGTTTACTAGAGTTCACATTGTAGTTTACTAGAGTTCACATTGTAGTTTACTAGAGTTCACATTGTAGTTCACTAGAGTTCACATTGTAGTTTACTAGAGTTCACATTGTAGTTTACTAGAGTTCACATTGTAGTTCACTAGAGTTCACATTGTAGTTCACTAGAGTTCACATTGTAGTTCACTAGAGTTCACATTGTAGTTTACTAGAGTTTACATTGTAGTTTACTAGAGTTCACATTGTAGTTTACTAGAGTTCACATTGTAGTTTACTAGAGTTCACATTGTAGTTTACTAGAGTTCACATTGTAGTTTACTAGCGTTCACATTGTAGTTTACTAGAGTTCACATTGAAGTTTACTAGAGTTCACATTGTAGTTTACTAGATTTCACATTGTAGTTTACTAGAGTTCTCATTGAAGTTTACTAGAGTTCAAATAGTAGTTTACTAGAGTTCAAATTGAAGTTTACTAGAGTTCACATTGAAGTTTACTAGATTTCACATTGTAGTTTACTAGAGTTCACATTGTAGTTTACTAGAGTTCACATTGAAGTTTACTAGAGTTCACATAGTAGTTTACTAGAGTTCAAATTGTAGTTTACTAGCATTCACATTGTAGTTTACTAGAGTTCACATTGTAGTTTACTAGAGTTCACATTGTAGTTTACCAGATTTCACATTGTAGTTTACTAGAGTTCACATTGTAGTTTACTAGAGTTCACATTGTAGTTTACTAGAGTTCACATTGATGTTTACTAGAGTTCACATTGTAGTTTACTAGAGTTCACATTGTAGTTTACTAGCGTTCACATTGTAGTTTACTAGAGTTCACATTGTAGTTTACTAGAGTTCACATTGTAGTTTACTAGATTTCAAATTGTAGTTTACTAGAGTTCACATTGATGTTTACTAGAGTTCACATAGTAATTTACTAGAGTTCACATTGAAGTTTACTAGAGTTCCCATTGAAGTTTACTAGATTTCACATTGTAGTTTACTAGAATTCACATTGTAGTTTACTAGAGTTCACATTGTAGTTTACTAGATTTCAAATTGTAGTTTACTAGAGTTCACATTGTAGTTTACTAGATTTCACATTGTAGTTTACTAGATTTCAAATTGTAGTTTACTAGAGTTCACATTGTAGTTTACTAGAGTTCACATTGTAGTTTACTAGAGTTCACATTGTAGTTTACTAGAGTTCACATTGAAGTTTACTAGAGTTCACATAGTAATTTACTAGAGTTCACATTGTAGTTTACTAGAGTTCACATTGAAGTTTACTAGAGTTCACATTGTAGTTTAATAGAGTTCACATTGTAGTTCACTAGAGTTCACATTGTAGTTAACTAGAGTTCACATTGTAGTTTACTAGAGTTCACATTGTAGTTTACTAGAGTTCACATTGAAGTTTACTAGAGTTCACATTGAAGTTTACTAGAGTTCACATTGTAGTTTAATAGAGTTCACATTGTAGTTCACTAGAGTTCACATTGTAGTTAACTAGAGTTCACATTGTAGTTTACTAGAGTTCACATTGTAGTTTACTAGAGTTCACATTGAAGTTTACTAGAGTTCACATTGTAGTTTAATAGAGTTCACATTGTAGTTCACTAGAGTTCACATTGTAGTTTACTAGAGTTCACATTGAAGTTTACTAGCGTTCACATTGTAGTTTACTAGAGTTCACATTGTTGTTCACTAGAGTTCACATTGTAGTTTACTAGAGTTCACATTGAAGTTTACTAGAGTTCATATAGTAGTTTACTAGAGTTCACATTGTAGTTTACTAGCGTTCACATTGTAGTTTAATAGAGTTCACATTGTAGTCTACTAGAGTTCACATTGTAGTTTACTAGATTTCACATTGTAGTTTACTAGAGTTCACATAGTAGTTTACTAGAGTTCATATTGTTGTTCACTAGAGTTCACATTGTAGTTCACTAGAGTTCACATTGTAGTTCACTATAGTTCACATTGTAGTTTACTAGAGTTTACATTGTAGTTTACTAGAGTTCACATTGTAGTTTACTAGAGTTCACATTGTAGTTTACCAGAGTTCACATCGTAGTTTACTAGAGTTCACATTGTAGTTTACTAGAGTTCACATTGTAGTTTTCTAGAGTTCACATTGTAGTTTACTAGAGTTCACATTGTAGTTCACTAAAGTTCACATTGTAGTTTACTAGAGTTCACATTGTAGTTTACCAGAGTTCACATTGTAGTTTACTAGAGTTCACATTGTTGTTCACTAGAGTTCACATTGTAGTTTACTAGAGTTCACATTGAAGTTTACTAGAGTTCATATAGTAGTTTACTAGAGTTCACATTGTAGTTTACTAGCGTTCACATTGTAGTTTAATAGAGTTCACATTGTAGTCTACTAGAGTTCACATTGTAGTTTACTAGATTTCACATTGTAGTTTACTAGAGTTCACATTGTAGTTTACTAGAGTTCACATTGAAGTTTACTAGCGTTCACATTGTAGTTCACTAGAGTTCACATTGTAGTTCACTATAGTTCACATTGTAGTTTACTAGAGTTTACATTGTAGTTTACTAGAGTTCACATTGTAGTTTACTAGAGTTCACATTGTAGTTTACCAGAGTTCACATCGTAGTTTACTAGAGTTCACATTGTAGTTTACTAGAGTTCACATTGTAGTTTTCTAGAGTTCACATTGTAGTTTACTAGAGTTCACATTGTAGTTCACTAAAGTTCACATTGTAGTTTACTAGAGTTCACATTGTAGTTTACCAGAGTTCACATTGTAGTTTACTAGAGTTCACATTGTAGTTTACTAGAGTCCACATTGTAGTTTAATAGAGTTCACATTGTAGTTCACTAGAGTTCACATTGTTGTTCACTAGAGTTCACATTGTAGTTTACTAGATTTCACATTGTAGTTTACTAGAGTTCACATTGTAGTTCACTAGAGTTCACATTGTAGTTTACTAGAGTTCACATTGTAGTTTACTAGAGTTCACATTGTAGTTTACTAGAGTTCACATTGTAGTTCACTATAGTTCACATTGTAGTTTACTAGAGTTTACATTGTAGTTTACTAGAGTTCACATTGTAGTTTACTAGAGTTCACATTGTAGTTTACCAGAGTTCACATCGTAGTTTACTAGAGTTCACATTGTAGTTTACTAGAGTTCACATTGTAGTTTTCTAGAGTTCACATTGTAGTTTACTAGAGTTCACATTGTAGTTCACTAAAGTTCACATTGTAGTTTACTAGAGTTCACATTGTAGTTTACCAGAGTTCACATTGTAGTTTACTAGAGTTCACATTGTAGTTTACTAGAGTCCACATTGTAGTTTAATAGAGTTCACATTGTAGTTCACTAGAGTTCACATTGTTGTTCACTAGAGTTCACATTGTAGTTTACTAGATTTCACATTGTAGTTTACTAGAGTTCACATTGTAGTTCACTAGAGTTCACATTGTAGTTTACTAGAGTTCACATTGTAGTTTACTAGAGTTCACATTGTAGTTTACTAGAGTTCACATTGTAGTTCACTAGAGTTCACATTGTAGTTTACTAGAGTTCACATTGTAGTTTACTAGAGTTCACATTGTAGTTTACTAGAGTTCACATTGTAGTTCACTAGAGTTCACATTGTAGTTCACTAGAGTTCACATTGTAGTTTACTAGAGTTTACATTGTAGTTTACTAGAGTTCACATTGTAGTTTACTAGAGTTCACATTGTAGTTTACTAGAGTTCACATTGTAGTTTACTAGAGTTCACATTGTAGTTTACTAGCGTTCACATTGTAGTTTACTAGAGTTCACATTGAAGTTTACTAGAGTTCACATTGTAGTTTACTAGATTTCACATTGTAGTTTACTAGAGTTCTCATTGAAGTTTACTAGAGTTCAAATAGTAGTTTACTAGAGTTCACATTGAAGTTTACTAGAGTTCACATTGAAGTTTACTAGATTTCACATTGTAGTTTACTAGAGTTCACATTGTAGTTTACTAGAGTTCACATTGAAGTTTACTAGAGTTCACATAGTAGTTTACTAGAGTTCAAATTGTAGTTTACTAGCATTCACATTGTAGTTTACTAGAGTTCACATTGTAGTTTACTAGAGTTCACATTGTAGTTTACCAGATTTCACATTGTAGTTTACTAGAGTTCACATAGTAGTTTACTAGAGTTCACATTGTAGTTTACTAGAGTTCACATTGATGTTTACTAGAGTTCACATTGTAGTTTACTAGAGTTCACATTGTAGTTTACTAGCGTTCACATTGTAGTTTACTAGAGTTCACATTGTAGTTTACTAGAGTTCACATTGTAGTTTACTAGATTTCAAATTGTAGTTTACTAGAGTTCACATTGATGTTTACTAGAGTTCACATAGTAATTTACTAGAGTTCACATTGAAGTTTACTAGAGTTCCCATTGAAGTTTACTAGATTTCACATTGTAGTTTACTAGAATTCACATTGTAGTTTACTAGAGTTCACATTGAAGTTTACTAGAGTTCACATAGTAGTTTACTAGAGTTCACATTGTAGTTTACTAGCGTTCACATTGTAGTTTACTAGAGTTCACATTGTAGTTTACTAGAGTTCACATTGTAGTTTACTAGATTTCAAATTGTAGTTTACTAGAGTTCACATTGTAGTTTACTAGAGTTCACATTGTAGTTTACTAGAGTTCACATTGTAGTTTACTAGAGTTCACATTGTAGTTTACTAGAGTTCACATTGAAGTTTACTAGAGTTCACATAGTAATTTACTAGAGTTCACATTGAAGTTTACTAGAGTTCACATTGTAGTTTAATAGAGTTCACATTGTAGTTCACTAGAGTTCACATTGTAGTTTACTAGAGTTCACATTGAAGTTTACCAGATTTCACATTGTAGTTTACTAGAGTTCACATTGTAGTTTACTAGAGTTCACATTGATGTTTACTAGAGTTCACATAGTAATTTACTAGAGTTCACATTGAAGTTTACTAGAGTTCACATTGTAGTTTACTAGATTTCACATTGTAGTTTACTAGAATTCACATTGTAGTTTACTAGAGTTCACATTGAAGTTTACTAGAGTTCACATAGTAGTTTACTAGAGTTCACATTGTAGTTTACTAGCGTTCACATTGTAGTTTACTAGAGTTCACATTGTAGTTTACTAGAGTTCACATTGTAGTTTACTAGATTTCAAATTGTAGTTTACTAGAGTTCACATTGTAGTTTACTAGAGTTCACATTGTAGTTTACTAGAGTTCACATTGTAGTTTACTAGAGTTCACATTGTAGTTTACTAGAGTTCACATTGTAGTTTACTAGAGTTCACATTGTAGTTTACTAGAGTTCACATTGAAGTTTACTAGAGTTCACATTGTAGTTTAATAGAGTTCACATTGTAGTTCACTAGAGTTCACATTGTAGTTTACTAGAGTTCACATTGAAGTTTACCAGATTTCACATTGTAGTTTACTAGAGTTCACATAGTAGTTTACTAGAGTTCACATTGTAGTTTACTAGAGTTCACATTGATGTTTACTAGAGTTCACATTGTAGTTTACTAGAGTTCACATTGTAGTTTACTAGAGTTCACATTGAAGTTTACTAGAGTTCACATAGTAGTTTACTAGAGTTCACATTGTAGTTTACTAGAGTTCACATTGTAGTTTACTAGAGTTCACATTGTAGTTTACTAGAGTTCACATTGTAGTTTACTAGATTTCAAATTGTAGTTTACTAGAGTTCACATTGTAGTTTACTAGAGTTCACATTGTAGTTTACTAGAGTTCACATTGAAGTTTACTAGAGTTCACATAGTAATTTACTAGAGTTCACATTGAAGTTTACTAGAGTTCACATTGTAGTTTAATAGAGTTCACATTGTAGTTCACTAGAGTTCACATTGTAGTTTACTAGAGTTCACATTGTAGTTTACTAGATTTCAAATTGTAGTTTACTAGAGTTCACATTGATGTTTACTAGAGTTCACATAGTAATTTACTAGAGTTCACATTGAAGTTTACTAGAGTTCACATTGTAGTTTACTAGATTTCACATTGTAGTTTACTAGAATTGACATTGTAGTTTACTAGAGTTCACATTGAAGTTTACTAGAGTTCACATAGTAGTTTACTAGAGTTCACATTGTAGTTTACTAGCGTTCACATTGAAGTTTACTAGAGTTCACATTGTAGTTTACTAGAGTTCACATTGTAGTTTACTAGATTTCAAATTGTAGTTTACTAGAGTTCACATTGTAGTTTACTAGAGTTCACATTGTAGTTTACTAGAGTTCACATTGAAGTTTACTAGAGTTCACATAGTAATTTACTAGAGTTCACATTGACGTTTACTAGAGTTCACATTGTAGTTTAATAGAGTTCACATTGTAGTTCACTAGAGTTCACATTGTAGTTTACTAGAGTTCACATTGAAGTTTACTAGCGTTCACATTGTAGTTCACTAGAGTTCACATTGTTGTTCACTAGAGTTCACATTGTAGTTCACTAGAGTTCACATTGTAGTTCACTAGAGTTCACATTGTAGTTTACTAGAGTTTACATTGTAGTTTACTAGAGTTCATATTGTAGTTTACTAGAGTTCACATTGTAGTTTACTAGAGTTCACATTGTAGTTTACTAGCGTTCACATTGTAGTTTACTAGAGTTCACATTGTAGTTTACTAGAGTTCACATTTTAGTTTACTAGAGTTCACATTGTAGTTTACTAGAGTTCATATTGTTGTTCACTAGAGTTCACATTGTAGTTCACTAGAGTTCACATTGTAGTTCACTAGAGTTCACATTGTAGTTTACTAGAGTTTACATTGTAGTTTACTAGAGTTCATATTGTAGTTTACTAGAGTTCACATTGTAGTTTACTAGAGTTCACATTGTAGTTCACTAGAGTTCACATTGTAGTTTACTAGAGTTCATATTGTAGTTTACTAGAGTTCTCAATGAAGTTTACTAGAGTTCAAATAGTAGTTTACTAAAGTTCACATTGTAGTTCACTAGCGTTCACATTGTAGTTTACTAGAGTTCACATTGTAGTTCACTAGAGTTCAAATAGTAGTTTACTAAAGTTTACATTGTAGTTTACTAGAGTTCACATTGTAGTTCACTAGAGTTCAAATAGTAGTTTACTAAAGTTTACATTGTAGTTTACTAGAGTTCACATTGTAGTTTACTTGAGTTCACATTGTAGTTTACTAGAGTTCACATTGTAGTTTACTAGAGTTCATATTGTAGTTTACTAGAGTTCTCAATGAAGTTTACTAGAGTTCAAATAGTAGTTTACTAGAGTTCACATTGAAGTTTACTAAAGTTTACATTGTAGTTTACTAGAGTTCACATTGTAGTTTACTTGAGTTCACATTGTAGTTTACTAGAGTTCACATTGTAGTTTACTAGAGTTCTCAATGAAGTTTACTAGAGTTCACATTGTAGTTCACTATAGATCACATTGTAGTTTACTAGAGTTTACATTGTAGTTCACTATAGATCACATTGTAGTTTACTAGAGTTCACATTGTAGTTCACTATAGATCACATTGTAGTTTACTAGAGTTTACATTGTAGTTTACTAGAGTTCACATTGTAGTTTACTAGAGTTCAAATAGTAGTTTACTAGAGTTCACATTGTAGTTTACTAGAGTTCACATTATAGTTTACTAGAGTTCACATTGTAGTTTACTAGATTTCACATTGTAGTTTACTAGAGTTCTCATTGAAGTTTACTAGAGTTCAAATAGTAGTTTACTAGAGTTCACATTGAAGTTTACTAGAGTTCACATTGAAGTTTACTAGATTTCACATTGTAGTTTACTAGAGTTCACATTGTAGTTTACTAGAGTTCACATTGAAGTTTACTAGAGTTCACATAGTAGTTTACTAGAGTTCACATTGTAGTTTACTAGCGTTCACATTGTAGTTTACTAGAGTTCACATTGTAGTTTACTAGATTTCACATTGTAGTTTACCAGATTTCACATTGTAGTTTACTAGAGTTCACATAGTAGTTTACTAGAGTTCACATTGTAGTTTACTAGAGTTCACATTGTAGTTTACTAGAGTTCACATTGTAGTTTACTAGCGTTCACACTGTAGTTTACTAGAGTTCACATTGTAGTTTACTAGAGTTCACATTGTAGTTTACTAGATTTCAAATTGTAGTTTACTAGAGTTCACATTGTAGTTTACTAGATTTCAAATTGTAGTTTACTAGAGTTCACATAGTAATTTACTAGAGTTCACATTGAAGTTTACTAGGGTTCCCATTGAAGTTTACTAGATTTCACATTGTAGTTTACTAGAATTCACATTGTAGTTTACTAGAGTTCACATTGAAGTTTACTAGAGTTCACATAGTAGTTTACTAGAGTTCACATTGTAGTTTACTAGCGTTCACATTGTAGTTTACTAGAGTTCACATTGTAGTTTACTAGAGTTCACATTGTAGTTTACTAGATTTCAAATTGTAGTTTACTAGAGTTCACATTGTAGTTTACTAGAGTTCACATTGTAGTTTACTAGAGTTCACATTGTAGTTTACTAGAGTTCACATTGAAGTTTACTAGAGTTCACATAGTAATTTACTAGAGTTCACATTGTAGTTTACTAGAGTTCACATTGAAGTTTACTAGAGTTCACATTGTAGTTTAATAGAGTTCACATTGTAGTTCACTAGAGTTCACATTGTAGTTAACTAGAGTTCACATTGTAGTTTACTAGATTTCACATTGTAGTTTACTAGAGTTCACATTGAAGTTTACTAGAGTTCACATTGTAGTTTAATAGAGTTCACATTGTAGTTCACTAGAGTTCACATTGTAGTTTACTAGAGTTCACATTGAAGTTTACTAGCGTTCACATTGTAGTTTACTAGAGTTCACATTGTTGTTCACTAGAGTTCACATTGTAGTTTACTAGAGTTCAAATTGAAGTTTACTAGAGTTCATATAGTAGTTTACTAGAGTTCACATTGTAGTTTACTAGCGTTCACATTGTAGTTTAATAGAGTTCACATTGTAGTCTACTAGAGTTCACATTGTAGTTTACTAGATTTCACATTGTAGTTTACTAGAGTTCACATAGTAGTTTACTAGAGTTCATATTGTTGTTCACTAGAGTTCACATTGTAGTTCACTAGAGTTCACATTGTAGTTCACTATAGATCACATTGTAGTTTACTAGAGTTTACATTGTAGTTTACTAGAGTTCACATTGTAGTTTACTAGAGTTCACATTGTAGTTTACCAGAGTTCACATCGTAGTTTACTAGAGTTCACATTGTAGTTTACTAGAGTTCACATTGTAGTTTACTAGAGTTCACATTGTAGTTTACTAGAGTTCACATTGTAGTTCACTAGAGTTCACATTGTAGTTTACTAGAGTTCACATTGTAGTTTACTAGAGTTCACATTGTAGTTCACTAGAGTTCACATTGTAGTTTACTAGAGTTCACATTGTAGTTCACTAGAGTTCACATTGTAGTTCACTATAGTTCACATTGTTGTTCACTAGAGTTCACTAGAGTTCATATTGTTGTTCTCTAAAGTTCACATAGTAGTGCACTAGAGTTCATATTGTTGTTCGCTACAGTAGAGTTCATTTTGTTGTTCGCTAGAGTTCACATTGTAGTTCACTAGAGTTCACATGCAACTGCAATGTTCTATAAACAATCAATAATTGATAAAATCAAATAACATAACGTTATTAGATCAGAATATTCATAATTTCTAATTACAGTAGGTAATGAGTAGTTTCGTATGTAATGGATATAAATCTACTTTTGTACCCCAGTTATGTAGTCGATAAGTTGTCAGCCCCTAGTTCCCAGGGTCGATACGAGATAGACATTTACTGTAGGTGTGCTTCCTTTATAGACTTTGTTATATATTGATCACTCTTTAGCCGTTTTACGTTAAAACTCCCGGGTTTTCTTCTGAATTAATTTGAATATTAGCAATATCAATAGAATAGTTCATCTAGCTGAATAAAATACATCCATTTGCTACAATCCTTATAAGTTAAAACAATTGATTATCAAATCGCGAAAAATAACTTTCTAAACTTGAGAAATTTTAAAGTTTTAGCGCTACAGTGTTATCACTACCTTAACTAACATGGACAAAAAATGTCTTTTTCCTCGGAGCTGACATATATCGGGTAATGCTTTGGGGCTAATGTGACAAAAAAGATGGTCGAGTAGCGTCACAATCAAATCAAAAACAGTTTTAACTTTTACACTTAAATTCACAAAATCTAACATTCATTTAATGGAATGGCCATCCCATGAGTGTCCGACAGGTTAAAAATATCCACGCCTCTGTTTGAGTGTTATATTAGTATACGTACGTGTACTTCCGTTTTGAATGTAGGGAGGGATAGTAAAGGTTGTGCTATCATTTCTGATCTCCAGCCATAACGGCAGCCACTGGTACATCACGATGTTCTACAAACACGTCATACACGTTAACGATGACGTAGTACACACATGCTGCACCTTTTGAATTTATTATAAATACAATATACAGAAAAAATGAATTACACTGCATCATACAGCTATAAAAACAAGCAAAATTGTGTATAGTTATATCACCTACTCGATTGAAATGATATTTTGGAGATGTTTTTTTTTATAATATGCTTGTCGATTTGTTAGCATTGATGACTAAATAAAACACACATTTGATAAATACTATCACATATATATTGTCATTTATAGTGCATTGGTGCCAGCTTCAAGCCACACATATTTTCCGGGACTCTTTTAATGACTGAATGTCTGTTTTGTTGCTTGCTTGGGATGATGAAGTTAAGTCAACCTCGTGCAAATGAAGTGAACTGCGAAGTATTATTTGTGGGATATATCCTTTTCCCTGATAGTTGACAAAGTCTATTTCCTGATGGTGGATAATGACCTGCTTTGGGGCCTCTTTACCTGATGGTGGGCTATGACCAGCTTTCGGGCCTCTTTACCTGATGATGGGCTATGACCAGCTTGCGGGCCTCTTCGAACAGGGCCTCGTCACCCCAAGTTGGATGAGCCGCCTTTAAATCCTCGGCCAACTTGTTGTGCCAACGGAAGAAGAGAATGGCAAACGTCAGTAGCATGGGGTTCTCATTGCCTCTCGGGTTACCGATAGCTGAAAACAATCATTCGTAGGATGATGCTATAGCTACATTTCGAAGAAACATGTTAAGATTAAGCTTAAGGTCGAAATACGAAAATAAACCTAGCTTTATCGAAATGGAAGCTAGAAAATAAATAAGAGAAAACCGAAGCGTTAACAAAATCATAATCCGAACTCAAAATCGATTTAACCAGGGGCAAAATATGAACAAAGGAAAGATTCATGTGGAGACCCTTGTAAAAGTACAAGAGAATAAGACCAGGTGTTTGGGGAATGAGAGAGAACTCTTAAATTCTGTTAAGGCAATGAAATATTTAAGCGAACTACCATCCTAATTTTAATCTTATCAGTTGTATCATTATAAGGATGATACGAAATAAGTTCCCAAAATAGTTTTGCCATATACAGTGTACCTGTATACATCAACTTTCATGAGATGCGACAAACATATTCATGTTTATGCAAAAATCGTCCAACGCCACCAAATGGAGTTGTTGATGGTTCTAATTTTTTTTATTTTTTATTTAAAGCTTTCTTTTAACAGAAAACACCAACTATCATATACATAGGATGTACTATGGTGTTTTGGCATTACGTAAGCATTATCAATGACGTGACATTACTTACTTAAGAACCGGGTCACTGGTCTTAATACATGTTGTCGCGGAGCAGGAGGATTGGCAAAAGGCAGACGGATAGTGTTTTTGGCGGGAAAGCTCTCCTTGATCGGAGCGTCCGGATCGCTCGCCTTAAGTTTTCCGTCTTTAAACGCCCTTATAGCATCTGTCCAAGCTTTGGCAGGTCCGTATATCAAAGTCCCGTCTAAGTAGGGCGTGATCTCGTTCAGCTTTATCAAAGGAATGATAATACACATTCAGAAAGCGTCGCCATTGTTTTATTGGACATAAAACACACATACATGTAGAATTTGTAACGCCTATCTTCACCATCTCCAAATTCTTTATTTTCGGTTATCGCTTCAGTTGAATGTTAGTCGGGACTCATAATGTCCCTAAGGTATTCTCTACGTCGTACATCGAGCATATGTACATCTATTATAATGTTTTAACATTTTATCAGGTTTTGCACTATAAAACACCTCCATATAATATAACACAAAACGATACGACAATGTGGTATACCTGTTTTATATCTAACCTGCTAATAACATGTGTTTATTTTATGATAATTTAATCTTGTTTGAAACAAGCATTTTCATTGGTTTAAATCATTATGTTATCAGCCCATAACGTAATAAACGACGTTGCTGTTTATAACGTCGCTTTTGATTGGCTGATGCAGCAGCGTAATAATTTGTAAGAGAAAAGAGTCCACCAATTAAGGGAAATTTCGCACGGTATAGATTAAATAATAAGTATTAACTTGAATCTATTTTTTATTTTATGGAGTTGTAACACAAAACACCGGAGTGTACTCTCATCATAAACCGCTTCTCGGTTTATTTAGAGTACACTCCTGTTTTTTGTGTTATATCCCCATAACATAAAAAATAGATTCAAGTTAATCCTTAAATATTGTAGTAAATTTGAGATATATATATGATCAGCTAAATGTAAATAATTATTGGACACCAACAGTTATGAAATAAGTACTACTCTAGTATGGCCCTTCCCCGAGGGAACTGTTGTCTGGGAAGGTACAGTGCCCGAGCCGACAGGCTTCTTTCTCGCTTCTTGTCACGCTTCTTTTCCCGCAAGACGAAAAAAAAAGGTATAGTGCCCGTTACCAGGTATAGTTCCCGTTGCTAAGGTAGGTAGATAACTTTACCAAATAGAACATGGCAGTTATCCAATAGCCTTCCTAGTTATTATCATGTGATATACATATCAAACATATGTATCACACAGAAAGAATTATTCGTACATATGTACGTGAAACTTTATTTGGTTGACCTTTGACCCTTACCTGTTGCCGGGGATTGTTAGGGGAGTATCCAGTGCTGGCGTCATATCTAGTTCTCAGAAACGGCATGGCCAAGTCGTCCTTTCCTTCCGGATTTAAAGGGTGGTCTTTTGGAATAGGCACGTTTTCAAACTCGCGAGGACATCCGGGTCTCTGGGAGTCCAGAATTTCCTCTACAACCTGCTGACCTGGGGGTCATTGTAGAAATATACGTTAAGTTATTCAAACCGCCAGTGTTTGAAGAAATATTAAGTACGGGCAATACAAATGAATTATATAAAGAACCAGGAAGTTGGCGTATTTCTACACAAACAGTCGCAAAATACATGTATGAGACAAAAATGTTTGTATATATACATTAATCCGTTAAAAAAAAAAAGAAGGGAAATCTAACACTCTGACTAAAACCAAAAACGCCAGGGGCCATCATACTTGTACTTGGGCAATGCCGAATTATATCTAGAACTCCCGGACTTACCGAAGTACACCATCATGGCATTTCGTCCTCTGGCTGATCCTAGACCCGCTTCACCTTTGTGGGCCGTCATACTAATTGTGAAAGGATTCGGTCTATTTTGACCGGCCATGTGGTAAACGCCATCCGCATAAACTGGTGACGATCTCCGCAGCAACTGGCCATCTGTCAAACATGAAAATACATGTACATTATATAAATAAAGTGTCAAATGAAAAGGAATTAGATTGAAACTTTCAAATTGCATTGGCGAAGCAGTTTTGGGAAGAATAAACCTATAAACACAATACTTGGCGTTGAGGTATAACCCCCTGATAGACTGGATCACCTGTTACACTGATAAGGAAAGAGGCGACAAAAATCACAAGCATCACCAGTGCATTATATTTACATTTGCGCTGCAACCCACTATATGAACATTACCAGCAAAAATGCCTTTTATAAAACTATGAAAGCAATGGTTCTCGAGACGTAGCACGTGATTTCATTATGACGTCATAGATCAAGCTTGTTCAACGAGAGTCTTATCGCGCCGCTTCGAATAGCATGGAGAATGCCCTTGCGTCAAACGCTCAAATGACTAATTATTATCATTGGCGCCAATTTTTTTCAAGATGGGCTGTTCCGCCCATGTCGTTAAAATGACGACACATATACAAACGCAGGTAATAAGCTATTAATTGGAAAAAAATATCAATAAAGTTAAGCAATTGTTCTATAGTAAAAATGTAAATATATGGATTGAAAGTCATTTTTTTAACTTTCATAGTGCTATGAAAGTTTAAAAAATGACTTTCAATCCTTATATAAGCCCTGATAGAAGAAATGGAGGTTTCTGGAATAGTACCGTGTTCCAGATGACATAAGGGTTTCCTAGCATTCCAACTAGTTCATTATTTTCGGCAAGGCCATGCCAATTAAATATTGGTTCGAAATAATATTTGACGTCACGCGTATTACACTGTTATACATTGTATCTGACTTATTTAAGCATTGACTTCAATCTATTCTTATGCCATGGAGTTATATTTACATGTCTTGTGAAGTTGGACTCAGTATACCTACCAAAGTGTTTAAAAGTTATTTTTCGATGAACTTTCCAGTTGGCGTATAAATACATCTGTAAAGTAGTGCGGGAATAAGTCCCTTTTTCCAAACTGTTTACAACCTGTGTTTTGTTTCAGTTTTAAGATTGACTACCAGTGTGTTGAACCAGTTCAAATAGTTGTTATCAATACGAAAACAGGTATAAATTTTATTCGGATGACGTCACATAATGAGTGATGACGTCACACATCTCGGCACCTTCCACTGCATAGACTTGCACAAGTCCAATATTTCAGAAATCCCCCAAAACAACAAAATCAACCTGAATGTAAATATAAGGACTGTATCCTGTTCTGTTGAGGTTTATGGGGTATAAACTTCAACGGATCTTGAAACAAATTTAATGAATCAGAACAGGATTGAATCCTTAAATAATACAAAGAAGCAAGAGTGCACGGTTTATTGTGAAAGTACACTCTGGTTTTAATGCTATAACCCCATTATTTATCAAATAGATTCAAGTTATCCTTATGATTTTATCCCTACCCTGCAAATTCACTTTATTGATTGACTCTTTCCTCTTACAAATCAATACGCTGTTGCATCAGCTAATCAAAAGCGACGTTAAAAATGGCGACGTCATTTTTTACGTTATGGACTGACTTCATTGTTTTTTAAGCCAATGGAAATTCTTATTCCGAACAAGATTACATTATTTGTTTATTAAATGTAGAAAATATATAACCTGAAATTACAAATAAGAAAAGGATCATGTTAAAAGACTTCAATTTAAGTACTGAGGAATAAGTGCATGTTCACTGTGTATTTAATGTATGTCAAAATGAGTTTTAAATTTGATACTAGCAAACTACTTTTGTACTTAGAAATCAACTTTGCAATTTATAAATCACAAGACCAGGACTTTAGAATATTAACACAGGGTCATCTTAATAACTCTACTTACATAAATTGTACATGTATTGACAATGCAAATTCCACGACACATTTATATGTTAAAGGTGTTCACATTTTTTATTTCCTTATCAATTGTTCGGGAATGTCTGTTTGTAAACAAATTTCACGCTACAAGGAGAACTGGTTTCGATATCAGTAAGTTTAGGTTTACCTGCTCGGTCTTCTGTATAATACGTCTCGGGTAACAGGTTTGTACCAGGTTGCCCAGTAGTAAACAGACTAGTCAGTCATTATTGTCGTGTTTTTATCTTTATTTTTTGCAAACCAGACAAATTTAATAGTTACAGAGTGACACATTATTCCATACTTTTTACTGAATTAAGGACAAAATGCATTTTGAAAGCGAGGGCAACACGGAGCCAGTTTTGAAGATAAAGGACGATCAATTTAGCGTGATAGTGTGACAGCTCTAGTCACGACAGTCGTTTGACATTCCTATCGAACTACTTCCTCTAATGTTTGAGAAGAAAGATATTTAAGTAGACATTGTAAGGAAACTGATATGAAAAAGAACTGAGATGCAACCAACTGTTTAGTAAGTCCCATTATACGTCATGCGTGACGTTCCCAGGTGCTATCAACCCAGATATATTCGTACAATAACGACAACAACCAGTTATCGACGGATTGTATTTAACTCGTAAATAAAAGTATGGTGACCTTAATTTGTATGTACATGTGTATTCCAGACACAGGTTTTAAATATGAGGAATTTGGTTTCCGTAGCACATTAACATACCGATATACAAGATGTACCTCGGGAAAGTAGTATACAAATGTATGTGTATTTAATATTGTACATGTAAATATATCCAAATTAACACGGGAAAGTAATAACCTAAATTAACACGGGAAAGTAATAACCTAAACTAACACGGGAAAGTAATAACCTAACTACCACGGGAAAGTAATAATCCAACTACAACGAGAAAGTAATAACCCAACTACCACGGGAAAATAATAACCCAACTACTACGGGAAAGTAATAACACAACTACTACGGGAAAGTAATAACCCAACCTACCACGAGAAAGTAATTACCCAACTACCACGGGAAAGTAATAACCAAACTACCACGGGAAAGTAATAACCCAACTACTACGGGAAAGTAATAACCAAACTACCACGGGAAAGCAATAACCCAAACTACCACGAGAAAGTAATTACCCAACTACCACGGGAAAATAATGACCCAACTATCACGGGAAAATAATTACCCAACTACCACGGGAAAGTAATAACCCAACTACCACGGGAAAGTAATAACCCAAACTGCCATGGGAAAGTAATAACCCAACTGCCACGGGAAAGTAATAACCCAAACTACCACGGGAAAGTATTGACCCAAACTACCACGGGAAAGAAATAACCCAACTACTACGGAAAATAATAACCCAACAACCAAGGGAAAGTATTGACCCAAACTACCACGGGAAAGTAGTAACCCAAACTACCACGGGAAAGTAATAACCCAACTACCACGGAAAAGTAATAACCCAACTACCATGGGAAAGTAATGATCAAACTACCACGGGAAAGTAATAACCCAACTACCACGGGAAAGTAATAACCCAAATACCACGGGAAAGTAACAACCCAATTACCATGGAAAGAAATAACCCAACTACTACGGAAAATAATAACCCAACAACCAAGGGAAAGTATTGACCCAAACTGCCACGGGAAAGTAATAACCCAAACTACCACGGGAAAGTATTGACCCAAACTACCACGGGAAAGAAATAACCCAACTACTACGGAAAATAATAACCCAACAACCAAGGGAAATTATTGACCCAATTACCACGGGAAAATAATAACCCAACTACCACGGGAAAGTAATAACCCAACTACCATGGGAAAGTAATAATCAAACTACCACGGGAAAGTAATAACCCAAACTACCACGGGAAAGTAATAACTCAAACTACCACGGGAAAGTAATAACCCAACTACCACGGGAAAATAATAACCCAACTACCACGGGAAAGTAATAACCCAACTACCATGGGAAAGTAATAATCAAACTACCACGGGAAAGTAATAACCCAACTACCACGGGAAAGTAATAACCCAAATACCACGGGAAAGTAATAACCCAATTACCATGGAAAGTAATAACGCAACTACCACGGAAAATAATAACCCAACTACCACGGGAAAGTAATAACCCAACTACCACGGGAAAGTAATAACCCAAACTACCACGGGAAAGTAATAACCCAAACTACCACGGGAAAGTTATAACTCAAACTACCACGGGAAAGTAATAACCCAAACTACCACGGGAAAGTAATAACCCAAACTACCACGGGAAAGTAATAACCCAACTACCACGGGAAAGTAATAACCCAAACTACCACGGGAAAGTAATAACTCAAACTACCACGGGAAAGTAATAACCCAACTACCACGGGAAAATAATAACCCAACTACCACGGGAAAGTAATAACCCAACTACCATGGGAAAGTAATAATCAAACTACCACGGGAAAGTAATAACCCAACTACCACGGGAAAGTAATAACCCAAATACCACGGGAAAGTAATAACCCAATTACCATGGAAAGTAATAACGCAACTACCACGGAAAATAATAACCCAACAACCACGGGAAAATAATAACCCATCTACCATGGAAAATAATAACCCAACTACCACGGAAAATAATAACCCAACTACCACGGAAAGTAATAACCCAAACTACCACTGGAAAATAATAACCCAACTACCACGGACAGTATAACCCAGCTACCAATGTCAATGTTGATGTTGATATGGAATCTATTTCCATATAAGAAGGAATTTTCACTCTTGTGGTACGATTTTCAGTATCGGCCAAATGTTGAGTCCTAATAAAGTCTCATTTTGTAATTTTACATTAGTAGATTCATACTTATGGCCGTATGACATAGTAAACTGACCCAGTTATGTGATGGAGAAAGTGTCACAGAATCCACCGAGGTGGTGAACGTTGATCAGACCCGGTGGTAAGGCAGAAGGTTCTGATCTAGGCCAACTGTGACGGCCATTCAATGGAAAGTGTAGCTTTAAAACAAGATATTTAGGCTTATAAAAAGTTAAGTGTGTTGAGAGGATATCGACTGAATCAGGGAAATTTGTACATAATGTACAATCTGTATAAAGCAGAATTATACAATTGGTTTGGCTGGGTTCATTTTTTTACGTCATATTAACAGCAAGCCTTATTTTAGGGCGTCCCAGGTTTTGGAAGTGGAGTAAAGCCGGAATACCTGAAGAAAAAACACCGACCTGTGGTCAGTACCTGGCAATTAGCGTACGTGGGTTTCGAAATCGCAACCCAGAGGTGAAGGACTAGTGACAGAATGTCGTGACACCTTAACCACTCGGCCACCGCGCCCCTAGCATCCACCAAAATATACCCGCAATCAACACACCCATTCACATCACCTACATCGGGAGGCTTTCCTTGATTGATTCAACGAACTCGCGAATAGACAGATTGTGGAATAACCTGTTTATTAATAAATAGAAAATTTCCGGATTAGAACTGAAAGTGGCAACTCGGGAGCGTATCCGGTATATTACAGGAAAACAATCTGATGTACTAGGCCGGGACAAACATTACTAGGTTCTAATCTCCGTCATAAAGCGCTTGAGTGAATATGATAATTTTTGAGTAAAACATTTCAAACACTCCAGCACCCAGGAGTACATTAATTGGTTACCAGGCGCTACCACTTACGGTCAATTATTGTTGGAACATAAATACATATTGTACATTTGTATACTGAAATAAAAGTGTGGCTCTGGGAAAACAGAGAAAACGTGAAACCGTCGAACCGTGTTCTTATAACATTATAGGGCGTGTGATCACTGGTATTAAATAGGCATGGATATACGCGGATGTTATAGGGCGAGACAAAAACAAAATCTCGATATCAACTGAGACAGTGTCCGGTCATATCTTCCTGTCAAATCTCCCGTCATTTCCTCCTGTCAAATATCCCGTCATTTCCTTCTGTCAAATCTCCTGTCATTTCCCTTGTCAAATCTCCCGTCATTCCCCCTGTCAAATCTCCCGTCATTTCCTTCTGTCAAATCTCCCGTCATTTTCTCCTGTCAAATCTCCCGTCATTTCCTACTGTCAAATATCCCGTCATTTCCTCCTGTCAAATCTCCCGTCATTCCTCCTGTCAAATCTCCCGTTATTTCCTCCTGTCAAATCTCCCGCCATTTCCTCTTGTTAAATCTCCCGTCATTTCCTCCTGTCAAATCTCCCGACATTTTCCTCTGTCAAATATCGCGTCATTTCCTCCTGTCAAATCTCCCGTCATTTCCTCCTGTCTAATCTCCCGTCATTTCCTCCTGTCAAATCTCCCGCCATTTCCTTCTGTCAAATCTCCCGTCCTTTCCTTCTGTCAAATCTCTCGTCATTTCCTCCTGTCAAATCTCCTGTCATTTCCTTCTGTCAAATCTCCCGTCATTTCCTCCTGTCAAATCTCCCGTCATTTCCTTCTGTCAAATCTCCCGTCATTTCCTTCTGTCAAATCTCCTGTCATTTCCTCTTGTCAAATCTCCTTTCATTTCCTTCTGTCAAATCGCTCGTCATTCCTCCTCTCAAATCTCCCGCCATTTCCTCTTGTTAAATCTCCCGTCATTTCCCCTTGTTAAATCTCCCGCCATTTCCTCTTGTTAAATCTCCCGTCATTCCTCCTGTCAAATCTCCCGCCATTTCCTTCTGTCAAATCTCCCGTCATTTCCTTCTGTCAAATCTCCCGTCATTTCCTCCTGTCAAATCTCCTGTCATTTCCTTCTGTCAAATCTCCTGTCATTTCCTCCTGTCAAATCTCCCGTCATTTCCTTCTGTCAAATCTCCTGTCATTTCCTCTTGTCAAATCCCCTTTCATTTCCTTCTGTCAAATCTCCCGTCATTTTCTCTTGTCAAATCTCCTTTCATTTCCTCTTGTCAAATCTCTCGTCATTCCTCCTCTCAAATCTCCCGTCATTTCCTTCTGTCAAATCTCCCGTCATTTCCTTCTGTCAAATCTCCTGTCATTCCTCCTGTCAAATCTCCCGTCATTTCCTCTTGTCAAACCTCCCGTCATTTCCTCCTGTGAAATCTCCCGTCATTTCCTCCTGTCAAATCTCCCGTCATTTCCTTCTGTCAAATCTCCCGTCATTTCCTTCTGTCAAATCTCCCGTCATTTCCTCCTGTCAAATCTCCTGTCATTTCCTTCTGTCAAATCTCCCGTCATTTCCTCCTGTCAAATCTTCCGTCATTTCCTTCTGTCAAATCTCCCGTCATTTCCTTCTGTCAAATCTCCTGTCATTTCCTCTTGTCAAATCTCCTTTCATTTCCTTCTGTCAAATCTCCCGTCATTTCCTCTTGTCAAATCTCCTTTCATTTCCTCTTGTCAAATCTCCTTTCATTTCCTCTTGTCAAATCTCTCGTCATTCCTCCTCTCAAATCTCCCGTCATTTTCCTCCTGTCAAATCTCACGTCATTTTCCTCCTATCAAATCTCCCGTCATTTTCCTCCGTCATTTTCTCCTGTTAAATCTCACGTCATTTTCTCCTGTTAAATCTCACGTCATTTTCTCCTGTTAAATCTCACGTCATTTTCTCCTCTTAAATCTCCCGTCATTTTTTCCTGTTAAATCCTCATGAAAGTCAAAATGTTTGCTCCAGTAATAAACAAGTGAAAAATAAGATTTTTGTCAATCGTGAATCCAAGGTCACGTGTCATGAATCACGTGTAGCGGATCTAGACCGGGTCGATCGTCGGGGCCCAGATAGCTCAATTGGTTGAGCGTCCGTCTAGATTTCCGAAGGTCCCGAATTCGAACCCCGGTCTGGCCGTGCATTTTTCCTCTCCTGTTACAATTGGTGCCTGTGACCAAACTTTATTTCAAGTACTGGGTGCATACGTAACAAAGAGATACCCAAACCTGGGTTGCAAATTGTGATGTCTTCGGGTCGAAGACTTTGTTAAAGGAGGGAGGAATGTAGCGGATCTAGACCGTGTCGACCGTCGGCGACCAGATAACTCAATTGGTTGAGGGTCCGTCTAGAGGCCCTATGTATGGGATATTAAAAATTATCTTTTAAGAAAAGTTGTCCATCTCGGGTTCTGAATGTTCCGGGCTCGAACCCCGGTCTAGATCTGACCGTGCATTTTTTCCTCTCCTGTTGCACATACATACAGGCTCACACGTCATGAATACGGACCCACGTACCACTCGTGAATACAGGGAAACGTGTAATGAATACGGACCCGAGTGTCAATCGTGAATACGGACATCATGTCAATTGTGAATTCGGATTTACGTCTAAATCGTGAAAATGGACCGCAGTCTCATCCCTTTTGTACTTGCACTGAAAACTTGCAGTTTCAGTCAGTGGGGGAAATAGGGGTTTTCCTAATTAAGAGTTTTTGGTAATCATATGACTGTAATTATATTGTTTGACGTTTGCCATGAATAAAAACCAGGGACTTCCCCTAACTCCTTTATTATATATGTACGTGACTTTATCTACCCATATACAATGGTATAGACGGTTACAGTACCTATATATATATATATATATATATATTATGATTGAAATAAATTGATAAAGTCTTACACGTATTTCGGACGAGCTGTACTTCCTCTATGATAGGGGTTATCTTGATTTTATCAGATATACACATGGTAATCTAACTCGTTTCATATGAAAATTGACTGCAGTCAGTGCAAAGTAAAATAGATCTATTGACAAGGATCGCCTTCCACTCCTCACAAAACATCTTTATAGGTCTAATTGAAGCGGAAAAACATTATGACTTAACGATGCCCTCTCCTCTACCCCCAGTCTGTGTGGATCAGTATGATGATGAATTATCAATGACCCCTCCCCTACCCCCTGTCTGTGTGGAGCAGTATGATGATGAATTACCGATGCCCCCTCCCTACCCCCAGTCTGTGTGGAGCAGTATGATGATGACTTACCGATGCCCCTCCCCTACCCCCAGTCTGTGTGGAGCAGTATGATGATGACTAATCGATGCCCCCTCCCTACCCCCAGTCTGTGTGGGGCAGTATGATGATGACTTACCGATGCCCCCTCCCCTACCCCCAGTCTGTGTGGAGCAGTATGATGATGACTTACCGTACCCCTCCCTACCCCCAGTCTGTGTGGAGCAGTATGATGATGAATTATCGATGCCCCTCCCTACCCCCAGTCTGTGTGGAGCAGTATGATGATGACTTACCGTACCCCTCTCTACCCCCAGTCTGTGTGTGTCAGTAAAATGATGACTTACCGATGTCCCCTCCCCTACCCCCAGTCTGTGTGGTTCAGTACGATGATGACTTACCGATGCCCCCTCCCCTACCCCAAGTCTGTGTGGAGCAGTATGATGATGACTTACCGATGCCCCCTCCCCTACCTCCAGTCTGTGTGGTTCAGTATGATGATGACTTACCGATGCCCCCTCCCCTACCTCCAGTCTGTGTGGTTCAGTATGATGATGACTTACCGATGCCCCCTCCCCTACCCCCAGTCTGTGTGGTTCAGTATGATGATGACTTACCGATGCCACCTCCCCTACCTCCAGTCTGTGTGGAGCAGTATGATGATGACTTACCGATGTCCCCTCCCCTACCCCCAGTCTGTGTGGTTCAGTACGATGATGACTTACCGATGCCCCTCCCCTATCCCCAGTCTGTGTGGAGCATTATAATGATGACTTACCGATGCCCCCTCCCTCCCCCCAGTCTGTGTGGTTCAGAACGATGATGACTTACCGATGCCCCCTCCCCTACCTCCAGTCTGTGTGGTTCAATATGATGATGACTTACCGATGCCCCCTCCCCTACCCCCAGTCTGTGTGGTTCAGTACGATGATGACTTACCGATGCCCCCTCCCCTACCCCCAGTCTGTGTGGAGCAGTATGATGATGACTTACCGATGCCCCTCCCCTACCTCCAGTCTGTGTGGTTCAGTACGATGATGACTTACCGATGCCCCTCCCCTATCCCCAGTCTGTGTGAAGCATTATAATGATGACTTACCGATGCCCCCTCCCTCCCCCCAGTCTGTGTGGTTCAGTACGATGATGACTTACCGATGCCCCCTCCCCTACCTCCAGTCTGTGTGGTTCAATATGATGATGACTTACCGATGCCCCCTCCCCTACCCCCAGTCTGTGTGGTTCAGTACGATGATGACTTACCGATGCCCCTCCCCTACCCCCAGTCTGTGTGGAGCAGTATGATGATGACTTACCAATACCCCCTCCCTACCCCCAGTCTGTGTGGTTCAGTATAATGATGACTTACCGATGCCCCTCCTTACCCCCAGTCTGTGTGGTTCAGTATGATGATGACTTACCGATGCCCCTCCCTACCCCCAGTCTGTGTGGTTCAGTATAATGATGACTTACCGATGCCCCTTCCTACCCCCAGTCTGTGTGGTTCAGTATAATGATGACTTACCGATGCCCCCTCCCCTACCCCCAGTCTGTGTGGTTCAGTACGATGATGACTTACCGATGTCCCCTCCCCTACCCCAAGTCTGTGTGGAGCAATATGATGATGACTTACCAATGCCCCCTCCCCTACCCCAAGTCTGTGTGGAGCAGTATGATGATGACTTACCGATGCCCCCTCCCCTACCCCCAGTCTGTGTGGAGCAGTACGATGATGACTTACCGATGCCCCCTCCCCTACCCCCAGTCTGTGTGGTTCAGTATGATGATGACTTACCAATGCCCCTCCCCTACCCCCAGTCTGTGTGGTTCAGTATGATGATGACTTACCAATGCCCCTCCCCTACCCCCAGTCTGTGTGGTTCAGTACGATGATGACTTATCGATGCCCCTCCCTACCCCCAGTCTGTGTGGTTCAGTACGATGATGACTTACCAATACCCCCTCCCTACCCCCAGTCTGTGTGGTTCAGTATAATGATGACTTACCGATACCCCCTCCCTACCCCCAGTCTGTGTGGTTCAGTATAATGATGACTTACCGATGCCCCTCCCTACCCCCAGTCTGTGTGGTTCAGTACGATGATGACTTACCGATGCCCCCTCCCTACCCCCAGTCTGTATGGTTCAGTATGATGATGACTTACCGATGTCCCCTCCCCTACCTCCAGTCTGTATGGTTCAGTATGATGATGACTTACCGATGCCCCTCCCCTATCTCCAGTCTGTATGGTTCAGTATGATGATGACTTACCGATGCCCCTCCCCTATCCCCAGTCTGTGTGGTTCAGTATGATGATGACTTACCGATGCCACCTCCCCTACCCCAAGTCTGTGTGGAGCAGTATGATGATGACTTACCGATGCCCCCTCCCCTACCCCCAGTCTGTGTGGTTCAGTACGATGATGACTTACCGATGCCCCCTCCCCTACCTCCAGTCTGTGTGGTTCAGTATGATGATGACTTACCGATGTCCCCTCCCCTACCGCCAGTCTGTGTGGAGCAGTACGATGATGACTTACCGATGCCCCCTCCCCTACCTCCAGTCTGTGTGGAGCAGTATGATGATGACTTACCGATGCCCCCTCCCCTACCCCAAGTCTGTGTGGAGCAGTATGATGATGACTTACCGATGCCCCCTCCCTACCTCCAGTCTGTGTGGAGCAGTATGATGATGACTTACCGATGCCCCCTCCCCTACCCCCAGTCTGTGTGGAGCAGTATGATGATGACTTACCGATGCCCCCTCCCTACCCCCAGTCTGTGTGGTTCAGTACGATGATGACTTACCAATGCCCCCTCCCTATCCCCAGTCTGTGTGGAGCAGTATGAGGACGACTTACCGATGCCCCCTCCCTCCCCCCGGTCTGTGTGGTTCAGTACGATGATGACTTACCGATGCCCCCTCCCCTACCCCCAGTCTGTGTGGAGCTATATGATGATGACTTACCGATGCCTCCTCCCCTACCCCAAGTCTGTGTGGAGCAGTATGATGATGACTTATCGATGCCCCCTCCCTACCTCCAGTCTGTGTGGTTCAGTACGATGATGACTTAACGATGCCCCCTCCCCTACCCCAAGTCTGTGTGGAGCTATATGATGATGACTTACCGATGCCTCCTCCCCTACCCCAAGTCTGTGTGGAGCAGTATGATGATGACTTATCGATGCCCCCTCCCTACCTCCAGTCTGTGTGGTTCAGTACGATGATGACTTAACGATGCCCCCTCCCCTACCCCCAAACTGTGTGGAGCAGTATGATGATGACTTACCAATGCCCCCTCCCCTACCCCCAGTCTGTGTGGAGCAGTACGATGATGACTTACCAATGTCCCCTCCCCTACCCCCAGTCTGTGTGGAGCAACACGATGATGACTTACATGTATCAATGTCCCCTCCCCTACCGCCAGTCTGTGTGGAGCAACACGATGATGACTTACTAATGCCCCCTCCCCTACCCCCAGTCTGTGTGGAGCAGTACGATGATGACTTACCGATACCCCCTCCTCTACCCCAAGTCTGTGTGGAGCAGTATGATGATGACTTACCGATGTCCCCTCCCCTACCCCCAGTCTGTGTGGAGCAGTACGATGATGACTTACCGTACCCCTTCCCACCCCCAGTCTGTGTGGAGCAGTATGATGATGACTTACCGTACCCCTTCCCACCCCCAGTCTGTGTGGAACAGTATGATGATGACTTACTGATGCCCTCATCTACCCCCAGTCTGTGTGGAGCAGTATGATGATGACTTACCGATGCCCCTCCCCTACTCCCAGTCTGTGTGGAGCAGTACGATGATAACTTACCGATGCCCCTCCCCTACCCCAAGTCTATGTGGAGCAGTATGATGAGGACTTACTGATGCCCCCTCCCCTACCCGCAGTCTGTGTGGAGCAACACGATGATGACTTACTGATGCCCCTCCCTACCCCCAGTCTGTGTGGGGCAACACGATGATGACTTACCGATGCCCCCTTCCCTACCCCCAGTCTGTGTGGAGCAGTATGATGATGACTTACCGATGCCCCCTCCCTACCCCCAGTCTGTGTGGGGCAGTATGATGAGGACTTACCTATGCCCCCTCCTCTACCCCCAGTCTGCGTGGAGCAGTACGATGGTGACTTACCGATGCCCCCTCCTCTACTCCCAGTCTGTGTGGAGCAGTACGATGGTGACTTACCGATGCCCCCTCCCTACCCCCAGTCTGTGTGGAGCAGTATGATGAGGACTTACTGATGCCCCCTCCCTACCCCCAGTCTGTGTGGAGCAGTATGATAATGATTTACTGATATCCCCTCCCTACCCCCTGTCTGTGTGGAGCAGTATGATGATGAATTACCGATGCCCCCTCCTCTACCCCCAGTCTGTGTGGAGCAGTATGATGATGAATTACCGATGCCCCCTCCTCTACCCCCAGTCTGTGTGGAGCAGTATGATGATGACTTACCGATGGCGCCCCAGTCGATATGGACAGGATTGTTGTACCAGCCGTCCTGTGGACTATATTCGAATTCTTCATGGTCATCTTGACACCCTGTTAATGTAGTTCAAATGTAGTGAAATCAGTATTTTTTTTCTTTTAAACAGAATAAATTATTCATGAGTCAATTCATGTACTCAGCTGAACTACCTGTAATAAACATGTCACATGATAAAATACCATTTAATGAGTTTAGAGGCACGGTGGTCTAGTAGTATTACGCCGAGCGCGTGATCGAAGGGTTGCGAGTTCAAGTCCCGGTCACGGCACTTGTGTTGTACATTGTATGTTTGAGCAAAATACTTTACCCCTATGTTACAGTCTACTCAGCTGTAAATGAGTACGTGGTTGGGTAGTGCTAGAGATTGTAGAATGCTAGCTGTGAGCGCTAAAAGGGCAGCACCGGCTGTATATTCCCCAGGGTATTGCGAACGATATTGGCTGGTTGCTAAGGCCCTATAACCATGGATAATATTTTTTTGAATCGCTTTGAGACGGACTTTAAAGTCGTGATAAAGCGGTATATAAGAATTTCGAATGATTGTTATTATTATTAGTTAATAATGCTATTCGATGAATAAATGTGAACAATAATGATTTTGTACAGTAATTGACGTAATTAAACGATCACGAAATGTGAGGACCATTTAAGGAATTTTTAACTGAAACCAGACCACTTATTAATCGTTCAGTTACAAAATGTTCTCTTTGAATGACATATCGTCACTAAATGAAAATTCCCGTAGTTTGAGTGAATTACGGAAGTATACCGGGAAATTATTTTTCCCTTTGTGAGTTTTCTCAGAATAAAAGGCACATCTGCCATACCACTGAGAACGATTTACAGTGAGTATTCCTAAATTCAAGAAAAGTAATGTTAACATACTGATACAGCATCGTGTACGTCACATTCTTATCAGCAGCTTCAGTTAAAAAAATTCTGTGCCAAACTTTCGAAATACAAGTATGGTAAAAATAAACAGAGGCGCATATATAACAAGTGGATGTTATTTACAGGGAATCAAGAAAGGCTAGTACATGTAGTAACAGGAAGTATACATAAAAACCATCAGGAAAAAATATGTTACTATAAGGCGTCCGAAAAAAAGGTTAAACGACATCTAGGTGATTAATAACCATTTTAATCCCACAAACCGTACTGCAAAGCCATTTTTATAAAAACAAAATCATAAATTATCAAATTTCAATACAAGTATTTTTCTTCGTACAAAAGGTTCTCTTTCCCTCATATTCATTCATTCATTCATTCATTCATTCATTCATTCAAGCATCAAAGAAGTTTTAAACCAAGAGATGGCAGTATATATTTGATACGTGGACGGAAAACTGAATTTTTTAAATTTTGTGATAAATCTGGTCGTTAATCCTATATACAGTATACAGAACTCCTAGTTCAACTGGGATACTTCTGGTTGAGACTATATCGCTGCGATTAATTTTCGCGAGATTTAATCAACCGCGAAATACTTGAAAATAAGTCGGACGGTTTACAGATGGTTTACAGTATACACGTAACACCCCCGCCCCTCTCCTTGTTTGGCGATGAATTGTAAAGTAAATGCTATATTAAGCCAAATGCAATCTGTACCTTAACACCTTAACAACCACCAATATAGATAACAACCAGCCAAACCCAACCAAAAGGGGGGGAAATGCAGTAATAATAATAACCGTTGTTATTCATCTTAATATAATGCTCGTTAGCTTATTTGAAGAAACAAAGTTTGTTTAAACCTTTTTTTTATTTCGAACTGTAGCTATAATCGGTGCAGACCACATTGACACATTAATCACTCGTAGTGGTGGAAACTTCAGACCCCAGTATGTGAGTGTGCACGTTCCAGACACAAACAAAGATTGTTTACAAGCACCGATACGCCACATAGAATTATATGCAGAGGGAGATAACAAACGTGTATTAACTGTTTAATAAAACAACTTTCTACTTAATTGGATGTGTCGCCTGTGTGGCCAGTGGACGGGTTGTTTAGAGGACGGATACTCTGTAAAACTGGGCACTATAACGACAAACGCTAGTGAGAGAGGCTGCTTGTTTTCAAAAGTAACTATTTTGTTATTTTGGTTGTTTACAATTCCTTGGGGAACACAGAAAAAACACATGAACCTTGAGATCACTACAAGGCAAGACGTTCATTAAGGACACACTGCATGGAGTTTGTTTTGGGTTTGATTCACCCAACAGAATTTAAGTTATCGCAACCAAACTTTTGTTTGGATCTCAGTTCTATTAATAGTAACAGTGACCTTGATCTTTGACCTTCAGGCCTTCAGTTCGATTGGCCCAATGATTTGCTCGCACGATTAAACTGATTACCGAAGAGTAAGTTTTGATTTAAGCATATTTATTGTAATTTATATACAATGTGAGTTGGGCACAAGTTTAACAACTTATGTTAAGCCCTTTCCCTAGAAGAGTAAGTGATTCCGATATATTATTTTCAGGCGAAAAAAAATGAGCTGCAATTTAAAACTAAATGTGAAGGCGACACAGCCCGATATATGAGAGGACTACCTGCTCAGAAAGGTTGTTGATTATACATTTCTACCACAATACCCCGTGTTATTCCACTCTCAGACCATTGTATAAAGGTGCTGACTGTTGGATAAAAATATGTTATATACCACTAGTGGAATATAACCTTCCAGACTTTTGATTGGTTGAGAAGTTGAACTTTGACCGAAAATCACGTGGTTCAATGCCACGAGCGGTTTGTTGACGTCGTCATCGATTGTTTACGTTGTAACAACCTGGCGGGAATATATACGAGATGAGATGCTTTCGCGCAAATAATCCGCAGTTCTCTCAAGAAAGCACTGCCACTGCGATTTAATAGTATTGTGGTAGAAACAGGCCACACGACTCGTTGTTATTGGATATGGAATTTATTTTACTCTCGTTAATTATTTTTTAAAAGTAACAAAAGACACTCGTTAAAGCTCGTGTCTTTTGTAACTTTAAAAAAATAACTAACTTGAGTGAAATAAGTTCCATATCCAACAACCACTCGTTGTGTAAGCTCTATGTATGTGATAGAGCGGGTTACAGAGCTGTCGTGTTTCAGACATAATGGTGTTGGAATATCTAATCTACAGTCTGGTGTTTGATTTATGTACACCCGACCAAGGAATAATTTCCGCATACCTTTCGCTATATTTAATACGTTGTACATGTAGATCTAAAATACCTGAACATTCGACTCATTCCTTCGGCCGTAACGCCGCGTTTACCTCGCTGTATGTATTCAAAGCGTACTGGAAACCTTTCAGACGGCACTTTAACTCATGTTTTCAAAACACGATGTTTGTTAAGAGTTTTGTTCTATTATATAAACAATATATTTTAAAAGTAATGGTGGTGTTTGGTTTCCTCAATACAGATCACACGAGGTCATTGATCTATTTGGACAGAACCCGGATGTCGAGATAAATGATCTAGGTTATAGTGAACTGATAAAAGCCGTGTATTGACAGTGATCATTATATATAATGCCTACCTAATGTTTTACTCTAATCACAGTTAACATATTAAAGCTGATATCAATTTTAATCTTACTTTAAGGATTATTACTATTGAATGTCTAAATCTAAATAGTTTTCTTCTCAATTGCCCCCTAATTCCAATTTTTAAACTTCCTCAATTCGAAAAGGAAGTTTACATTCAACTCAAAACCAAAATGTACAAAAAGACATTCAAAACGTCTCTTGTTAAAGTTATGTAAGCAATGTTAAATTCAAAATCTATACGGGTGCCTGTCTACACAGAGACACCCTACAGCTACACTGAGTACCTGTCTATATACAGACACCTTCTCCTGCGATAACCCTCCAGCTACACTGAGTACCTGTCAATATAAAGACAACTCCTGGGATAACCCTACAGCTACACTGAGTACCTGTCTATATAAAGACAACTCCTGTGATAACCCTTCAGCTACACTGAGTACCTGTCTATATACAGACACCTTCTCCTGTGATAACCCTACAGCTACACTGAGTACCTGTCTATATACAGACACCTTCTCCTGTGATAACCCTACAGCTACACTGAGTACCTGTCTATACACAGACACCTTCTCCTGTGATAACCCTCCAGCTACACTGAGTACCTGTCAATATAAAGACAACTCCTGTGATAACCCTACAGCTACACTGAGTACCTGTCTATATACAGACACCTTCTCCTGTGATAACCCTATAGCTACACTGAGTACCTGTCTATACACAGACACCTTCTCTTGTGATAACCCTATAGCTACACTGAGTACCTGTCTATATACAGACACCTTCTCCTGTGATAACCCTACAGCTACACTGAGTACCTGTCTATATACAGACACCTTCTCCTGTGATAACCCTATAGCTACACTGAGTACCTGTCTATATACAGACACCTTCTCCTGTGATAACCCTACAGCTACACTGAGTACCTGTCTATAAAAAGACAACTCCTGTGATAACCCTACAGCTACACTGAATACCTGTCTATATACAGACAACTCCTGGGATAACCCTACAGCTACACTGAGTACCTGTCAATATAAAGACAACTCCTGTGATAACCCTACAGCTACACTGAGTACCTGTCTATATACAGACACCTTTTCCTGTGATAACCCTACAGCTACACTGAGTACCTGTCTATATACAGACACCTTCTCCTGTGATAACCCTATAGCTACACTGAGTACCTGTCTATACACAGACACCTTCTCCTGTGATAACCCTACAGCTACACTGAGTACCTGTCTATACACAGACACCTTCTCCTGTGATTACCCTACAGCTACACTGAGTACCTGTCAATATAAAGACAACTCCTGTGATAACCCTACAGCTACACTGAGTACCTGTCTATATACAGACACCTCCTGTGATAACCCTACAGCTACACTGAGTACCTGTCTATATACAGACACCTCCTGTGATAACCCTACAGCTACACTGAGTACCTGTCTATATACAGACACCTTCTCCTGTGATAACCCTACAGCTACACTGAGTACCTGTCTATATACAGACACCTCCTGTGATAACCCTACAGCTACACTGAGTACCTGTCAATATAAAGACAACTCCTGTGATAACCCTACAGCTACACTGAGTACCTGTCTATATACAGACACCTCCTGTGATAACCCTACAGCTACACTGAGTACCTGTCTATATACAGACAACTCCTGTGATAACCCTACAGCTACACTGAGTACCTGTCAATATAAACACAACTCCTGTGATAACCCTACAGCTACACTGAGTACCTGTCTATATACAGACACATTCTCTTGTGATAACCCTCCAGCTACACTGAGTACCTGTCTATATAAAGACAACTCCTGTGATAACCCTACAGCTACACTGAGTACCTGTCTATACACAGACAACTCCTGTGATAACCCTACAGCTACACTGAGTACCTGTCTGTACACAGACAACTCTTGTAATAACCCTACAGCTACACTGAGTACCTGTCTATATACAAACAACTTCTCCTGTGATAACCCTCCAGCCACACTGAGTACCTGTCTATATAAAGACAACTCCTGTGATAACCCTACAGCTACACTGAGTACCTGTCTATACACAGACAACTCCTGTGATAACCCTACAGCTACACTGAGTACCTGTCTATATACAGACACCTTCTCCTGTGATAACCCTACAGCTACACTGAGTACCTGTCTGTACACAGACAACTCCTGTGATAACCCTACAGCTACACTGAGTACCTGTCTATATACAGACACCTTCTCCTGTGATAACCCTACAGCTACACTGAGTACCTGTCTATACACAGACACCTTCTCCTGTGATAACCTTACAGCTACACTGAGTACCTGTTTATACACAGACAACTCCTGTGATAACCCTACAGCTACACTGAGTACCTGTCTATATACAGACAACTCCTGTGATAACCCTACAGCTACACTGAGTACCTGTCTATATACAGACAACTCCTGTGATAACCCTACAGCTACACTGAGTACCTGTCTATATAAAGACACCTTCTCCTGTGATAACCCTACAGCTACACTGAGTACCTGTCTATACACAGACACCTTCTCCTGTGATAACCCTACAGCTACACTGAGTACCTGTCAATATAAAGACAACTCCTGTGATAACCCTACAGCTACACTGAGTACCTGTCTATACACAGACAACTCCTGTGATAACCCTACAGCTACACTGAGTACCTGTCTATATAAAGACACCTTCTCCTGTGATAACCCTCCAGCCACACTGAGTACCTGTCTATAAAAAGACAACTCCTGTGATAACCCTACAGCTACACTGAGTACCTGTCTATATACAGACACCTTCTCCTGTGATAACCCTACAGCTACACTGAGTACCTGTCTATACACAGACAACTCCTGTGATAACCCTACAGCTACACTGAGTACCTGTCTATATACAGACACCTTCTCCTGTGATAACCCTACAGCTACGCTGAGTACCTGTCTATACACAGACAACTCCTGTGATAACCCTACAGCTACACTGAGTACCTGTCTATATACAGACACCTTCTCCTGTGATAACCCTACAGCTACACTGAGTACCTGTCTATACACAGACACCTTCTCCTGTGATAACCTTACAGCTACACTGAGTACCTGTTTATACACAGACAACTCCTGTGATAACCCTACAGCTACACTGAGTACCTGTCTATATACAGACAACTCCTGTGATAACCCTACAGCTACACTGAGTACCTGTCTATATACAGACAACTCCTGTGATAACCCTACAGCTACACTGAGTACCTGTCTATATACAGACACCTTCTCCTGTGATAACCCTACAGCTACACTGAGTACCTGTCTATACACAGACACCTTCTCCTGTGATAACCCTACAGCTACACTGAGTACCTGTCAATATAAAGACAACTCCTGTGATAACCCTACAGCTACACTGAGTACCTGTCTATACACAGACAACTCCTGTGATAACCCTACAGCTACACTGAGTACCTGTCTATATAAAGACACCTTCTCCTGTGATAACCCTCCAGCCACACTGAGTACCTGTCTATAAAAAGACAACTCCTGTGATAACCCTACAGCTACACTGAGTACCTGTCTATATACAGACACCTTCTCCTGTGATAACCCTACAGCTACACTGAGTACCTGTCTATACACAGACAACTCCTGTGATAACCCTACAGCTACACTGAGTACCTGTCTATATACAGACACCTTCTCCTGTGATAACCCTACAGCTACGCTGAGTACCTGTCTATACACAGACAACTCCTGTGATAACCCTACAGCTACACTGAGTACCTGTCTATATACAGACACCTTCTCCTGTGATAACCCTACAGCTACACTGAGTACCTGTCTATATACAGACACCTTCTCCTGTGATAACCCTATAGCTACACTGAGTACCTGTCTATACACAGACACCTTCTCCTGTGATAACCCTACAGCTACACTGAGTACCTGTCTATACACAGACACCTTCTCCTGTGATTACCCTACAGCTACACTGAGTACCTGTCAATATAAAGACAACTCCTGTGATAACCCTACAGCTACACTGAGTACCTGTCTATATACAGACACCTCCTGTGATAACCCTACAGCTACACTGAGTACCTGTCTATATACAGACACCTCCTGTGATAACCCTACAGCTACACTGAGTACCTGTCTATATACAGACACCTTCTCCTGTGATAACCCTACAGCTAAACTGAGTACCTGTCTATATACAGACACCTCCTGTGATAACCCTACAGCTACACTGAGTACCTGTCAATATAAAGACAACTCCTGTGATAACCCTACAGCTACACTGAGTACCTGTCTATATACAGACACCTCCTGTGATAACCCTACAGCTACACTGAGTACCTGTCTATATACAGACAACTCCTGTGATAACCCTACAGCTACACTGAGTACCTGTCAATATAAAGACAACTCCTGTGATAACCCTACAGCTACACTGAGTACCTGTCTATATACAGACACATTCTCTTGTGATAACCCTCCAGCTACACTGAGTACCTGTCTATATAAAGACAACTCCTGTGATAACCCTACAGCTACACTGAGTACCTGTCTATACACAGACAACTCCTGTGATAACCCTACAGCTACACTGAGTACCTGTCTGTACACAGACAACTCTTGTGATAACCCTACAGCTACACTGAGTACCTGTCTATATACAAACAACTTCTCCTGTGATAACCCTCCAGCCACACTGAGTACCTGTCTATATAAAGACAACTCCTGTGATAACCCTACAGCTACACTGAGTACCTGTCTATACACAGACAACTCCTGTGATAACCCTACAGCTACACTGAGTACCTGTCTATATACAGACACCTTCTCCTATGATAACCCTACAGCTACACTGAGTACCTGTCTGTACACAGACAACTCCTGTGATAACCCTACAGCTACACTGAGTACCTGTCTATATACAGACACCTTCTCCTGTGATAACCCTACAGCTACACTGAGTACCTGTCTATACACAGACACCTTCTCCTGTGATAACCTTACAGCTACACTGAGTACCTGTTTATACACAGACAACTCCTGTGATAACCCTACAGCTACACTGAGTACCTGTCTATATACAGACAACTCCTGTGATAACCCTACAGCTACACTGAGTACCTGTCTATATACAGACAACTCCTGTGATAACCCTACAGCTACACTGAGTACCTGTCTATATACAGACACCTTCTCCTGTGATAACCCTACAGCTACACTGAGTACCTGTCTATACACAGACACCTTCTCCTGTGATAACCCTACAGCTACACTGAGTACCTGTCAATATAAAGACAACTCCTGTGATAACCCTACAGCTACACTGAGTACCTGTCTATACACAGACAACTCCTGTGATAACCCTACAGCTACACTGAGTACCTGTCTATATACAGACACCTTCTCCTGTGATAACCCTACAGCTACACTGAGTACCTGTCAATATAAAGACAACTCCTGTGATAACCCTACAGCTACACTGAGTACCTGTCTATATACAGACACCTCCTGTGATAACCCTACAGCTACACTGAGTACCTGTCTATATACAGACAACTCCTGTGATAACCCTACAGCTACACTGAGTACCTGTCAATATAAAGACAACTCCTGTGATAACCCTACAGCTACACTGAGTACCTGTCTATATACAGACACATTCTCTTGTGATAACCCTCCAGCTACACTGAGTACCTGTCTATATAAAGACAACTCCTGTGATAACCCTACAGCTACACTGAGTACCTGTCTATACACAGACAACTCCTGTGATAACCCTACAGCTACACTGAGTACCTGTCTGTACACAGACAACTCTTGTGATAACCCTACAGCTACACTGAGTACCTGTCTATATACAAACAACTTCTCCTGTGATAACCCTCCAGCCACACTGAGTACCTGTCTATATAAAGACAACTCCTGTGATAACCCTACAGCTACACTGAGTACCTGTCTATACACAGACAACTCCTGTGATAACCCTACAGCTACACTGAGTACCTGTCTATATACAGACACCTTCTCCTATGATAACCCTACAGCTACACTGAGTACCTGTCTGTACACAGACAACTCCTGTGATAACCCTACAGCTACACTGAGTACCTGTCTATATACAGACACCTTCTCCTGTGATAACCCTACAGCTACACTGAGTACCTGTCTATACACAGACACCTTCTCCTGTGATAACCTTACAGCTACACTGAGTACCTGTTTATACACAGACAACTCCTGTGATAACCCTACAGCTACACTGAGTACCTGTCTATATACAGACAACTCCTGTGATAACCCTACAGCTACACTGAGTACCTGTCTATATACAGACAACTCCTGTGATAACCCTACAGCTACACTGAGTACCTGTCTATATACAGACACCTTCTCCTGTGATAACCCTACAGCTACACTGAGTACCTGTCTATACACAGACATCTTCTCCTGTGATAACCCTACAGCTACACTGAGTACCTGTCAATATAAAGACAACTCCTGTGATAACCCTACAGCTACACTGAGTACCTGTCTATACACAGACAACTCCTGTGATAACCCTACAGCTACACTGAGTACCTGTCTATATACAGACACCTTCTCCTGTGATAACCCTCCAGCCACACTGAGTACCTGTCTATAAAAAGACAACTCCTGTGATAACCCTACAGCTACACTGAGTACCTGTCTATATACAGACACCTTCTCCTGTGATAACCCTACAGCTACACTGAGTACCTGTCTATACACAGACAACTCCTGTGATAACCCTACAGCTACACTGAGTACCTGTCTATATACAGACACCTTCTCCTGTGATAACCCTACAGCTACGCTGAGTACCTGTCTATACACAGACAACTCCTGTGATAACCCTACAGCTACACTGAGTACCTGTCTATATACAGACACCTTCTCCTGTGATAACCCTACAGCTACACTGAGTACCTGTCTATACACAGACACCTTCTCCTGTGATAACCCTACAGCTACACTGAGTATCTGTCTATATACAGACAACTCCTGTGATAACCCTACAGCTACACTGAGTACCTGTCTATATACAGACAACTCCTGTGATAACCCTACAGCTACACTGAGTACCTGTCAATATACAGACACCTTCTCCTGTGATAACCCTACAGCTACACTGAGTACCTGTCTATATACAGACACCTTCTCCTGTGATAACCCTCCAGCTACACTGAGTACCTGTCTATACACAGACACCTTCTCCTTTGATAACCCTACAGCTACACTGAGTACCTTTATATACACAGACACCTTCTCCTGTGATAACCCTACAGCTACACTGAGTACCTGTCTATAAACAGACACCTTCTCCTGTGATAACCCTACAGCTACACTGAGTACCTGTCTGTACACAGACACCTTCTCCTGTGATAACCCTACAGCTACACTGAGTACCTGTCTATATACAGACACCTACTCCTGTGATAACCCTACAACTACACTGAGTACCTGTCTATACACAGACAACTCCTGTGATAACCCTACAGCTACACTGAGTACCTGTCTATATACAGACACCTCCTGTGATAACCCTACAGCTACACTGAGTACCTGTCTATATACAGACAACTCCTGTGATAACCCTACAGCTACACTGAGTACCTGTCAATATAAAGACAACTCCTGTGATAACCCTACAGCTACACTGAGTACCTGTCTATATACAGACACATTCTCTTGTGATAACCCTCCAGCTACACTGAGTACCTGTCTATATAAAGACAACTCCTGTGATAACCCTACAGCTACACTGAGTACCTGTCTATACACAGACAACTCCTGTGATAACCCTACAGCTACACTGAGTACCTGTCTGTACACAGACAACTCTTGTGATAACCCTACAGCTACACTGAGTACCTGTCTATATACAAACAACTTCTCCTGTGATAACCCTCCAGCCACACTGAGTACCTGTCTATATAAAGACAACTCCTGTGATAACCCTACAGCTACACTGAGTACCTGTCTATACACAGACAACTCCTGTGATAACCCTACAGCTACACTGAGTACCTGTCTATATACAGACACCTTCTCCTATGATAACCCTACAGCTACACTGAGTACCTGTCTGTACACAGACAACTCCTGTGATAACCCTACAGCTACACTGAGTACCTGTCTATATACAGACACCTTCTCCTGTGATAACCCTACAGCTACACTGAGTACCTGTCTATACACAGACACCTTCTCCTGTGATAACCTTACAGCTACACTGAGTACCTGTTTATACACAGACAACTCCTGTGATAACCCTACAGCTACACTGAGTACCTGTCTATATACAGACAACTCCTGTGATAACCCTACAGCTACACTGAGTACCTGTCTATATACAGACAACTCCTGTGATAACCCTACAGCTACACTGAGTACCTGTCTATATACAGACACCTTCTCCTGTGATAACCCTACAGCTACACTGAGTACCTGTCTATACACAGACACCTTCTCCTGTGATAACCCTACAGCTACACTGAGTACCTGTCAATATAAAGACAACTCCTGTGATAACCCTACAGCTACACTGAGTACCTGTCTATACACAGACAACTCCTGTGATAACCCTACAGCTACACTGAGTACCTGTCTATATACAGACACCTTCTCCTGTGATAACCCTACAGCTACACTGAGTACCTGTCAATATAAAGACAACTCCTGTGATAACCCTACAGCTACACTGAGTACCTGTCTATATACAGACACCTCCTGTGATAACCCTACAGCTACACTGAGTACCTGTCTATATACAGACAACTCCTGTGATAACCCTACAGCTACACTGAGTACCTGTCAATATAAAGACAACTCCTGTGATAACCCTACAGCTACACTGAGTACCTGTCTATATACAGACACATTCTCTTGTGATAACCCTCCAGCTACACTGAGTACCTGTCTATATAAAGACAACTCCTGTGATAACCCTACAGCTACACTGAGTACCTGTCTATACACAGACAACTCCTGTGATAACCCTACAGCTACACTGAGTACCTGTCTGTACACAGACAACTCTTGTGATAACCCTACAGCTACACTGAGTACCTGTCTATATACAAACAACTTCTCCTGTGATAACCCTCCAGCCACACTGAGTACCTGTCTATATAAAGACAACTCCTGTGATAACCCTACAGCTACACTGAGTACCTGTCTATACACAGACAACTCCTGTGATAACCCTACAGCTACACTGAGTACCTGTCTATATACAGACACCTTCTCCTATGATAACCCTACAGCTACACTGAGTACCTGTCTGTACACAGACAACTCCTGTGATAACCCTACAGCTACACTGAGTACCTGTCTATATACAGACACCTTCTCCTGTGATAACCCTACAGCTACACTGAGTACCTGTCTATACACAGACACCTTCTCCTGTGATAACCTTACAGCTACACTGAGTACCTGTTTATACACAGACAACTCCTGTGATAACCCTACAGCTACACTGAGTACCTGTCTATATACAGACAACTCCTGTGATAACCCTACAGCTACACTGAGTACCTGTCTATATACAGACAACTCCTGTGATAACCCTACAGCTACACTGAGTACCTGTCTATATACAGACACCTTCTCCTGTGATAACCCTACAGCTACACTGAGTACCTGTCTATACACAGACACCTTCTCCTGTGATAACCCTACAGCTACACTGAGTACCTGTCAATATAAAGACAACTCCTGTGATAACCCTACAGCTACACTGAGTACCTGTCTATACACAGACAACTCCTGTGATAACCCTACAGCTACACTGAGTACCTGTCTATATACAGACACCTTCTCCTGTGATAACCCTCCAGCCACACTGAGTACCTGTCTATAAAAAGACAACTCCTGTGATAACCCTACAGCTACACTGAGTACCTGTCTATATACAGACACCTTCTCCTGTGATAACCCTACAGCTACACTGAGTACCTGTCTATACACAGACAACTCCTGTGATAACCCTACAGCTACACTGAGTACCTGTCTATATACAGACACCTTCTCCTGTGATAACCCTACAGCTACGCTGAGTACCTGTCTATACACAGACAACTCCTGTGATAACCCTACAGCTACACTGAGTACCTGTCTATATACAGACACCTTCTCCTGTGATAACCCTACAGCTACACTGAGTACCTGTCTATACACAGACACCTTCTCCTGTGATAACCCTACAGCTACACTGAGTATCTGTCTATATACAGACAACTCCTGTGATAACCCTACAGCTACACTGAGTACCTGTCTATATACAGACAACTCCTGTGATAACCCTACAGCTACACTGAGTACCTGTCAATATACAGACACCTTCTCCTGTGATAACCCTACAGCTACACTGAGTACCTGTCTATATACAGACACCTTCTCCTGTGATAACCCTCCAGCTACACTGAGTACCTGTCTATACACAGACACCTTCTCCTTTGATAACCCTACAGCTACACTGAGTACCTTTATATACACAGACACCTTCTCCTGTGATAACCCTACAGCTACACTGAGTACCTGTCTATAAACAGACACCTTCTCCTGTGATAACCCTACAGCTACACTGAGTACCTGTCTGTACACAGACACCTTCTCCTGTGATAACCCTACAGCTACACTGAGTACCTGTCTATATACAGACACCTACTCCTGTGATAACCCTACAACTACACTGAGTACCTGTCTATACACAGACAACTCCTGTGATAACCCTACAGCTACACTGAGTACCTGTCTATACACAGACACCTTCTCCTGTGATAACCCTACAGCTACACTGAGTACCTGTCTATATACAGACACCTTCCCCTGTGATAACCCTCCAGCTACACTGAGTACCTGTCTATACACTGACACCTTATCCTGTGATAACCCTACAGCTACACTGAGTACCTGTCTATACACAGACACCTTCTCCTGTGATAACCCTACAGCTACACTGAGTACCTGTCTATACACAGACAACTCCTGTGATAACCCTACAGGTACACTGAGTACCTGTCTATATACAGACACCTCCTGTGATAACCCTACAGCTACACTGAGTACCTGTCTATACACAGACAACTCCTGTGATAACCCTACAGGTACACTGAGTACCTGTCTATATACAGACACCTCCTGTGATAACCCTACAGCTACACTGAGTACCTGTCTATACACAAACAACTCCTGTGATAACCCTACAGCTACACTGAGTACCTGTCTATATACCGACACCTTCTACTGTGATAACCCTACAGCTACACTGTGTACCTGTCTATTCACTGACACCTTATCCTGTGATAACCCTACAGCTACACTGAGTACCTGTCTATATACAGACACTTTCTCCTGTGATAACCCTACAGCTACACTGAGTACCTGTCTATATACAGACACTTTCTCCTGTGATAACCCTACAGCTACACTGTGTACCTGTCTATTCACTGACACCTTCTCCTGTGATAACCCTACAGCTACACTGTGTACCTGTCTATATACAGACACCTTCTCCTGTGATAACCCTACAGCTACACTGTGTACCTGTCTATTCACTGACACCTTCTCCTGTGATAACCCTACAGCTACACTGTGTACCTGTCTATATACAGACACCTTCTCCTGTGATAACCCTACAGCTACACTGAGTACCTGTCTGTACACAGACAACTCTTGTGATAACCCTACAGCTACACTGAGTACCTGTCTATATACAAACAACTTCTCCTGTGATAACCCTCCAGCCACACTGAGTACCTGTCTATATAAAGACAACTCCTGTGATAACCCTACAGCTACACTGAGTACCTGTCTATACACAGACAACTCCTGTGATAACCCTACAGCTACACTGAGTACCTGTCTATATACAGACACCTTCTCCTATGATAACCCTACAGCTACACTGAGTACCTGTCTGTACACAGACAACTCCTGTGATAACCCTACAGCTACACTGAGTACCTGTCTATATACAGACACCTTCTCCTGTGATAACCCTACAGCTACACTGAGTACCTGTCTATACACAGACACCTTCTCCTGTGATAACCTTACAGCTACACTGAGTACCTGTTTATACACAGACAACTCCTGTGATAACCCTACAGCTACACTGAGTACCTGTCTATATACAGACAACTCCTGTGATAACCCTACAGTTACACTGAGTACCTGTCTATATACAGACAACTCCTGTGATAACCCTACAGCTACACTGAGTACCTGTCTATATACAGACACCTTCTCCTGTGATAACCCTACAGCTACACTGAGTACCTGTCTATACACAGACACCTTCTCCTGTGATAACCCTACAGCTACACTGAGTACCTGTCAATATAAAGACAACTCCTGTGATAACCCTACAGCTACACTGAGTACCTGTCTATACACAGACAACTCCTGTGATAACCCTACAGCTACACTGAGTACCTGTCTATATACAGACACCTTCTCCTGTGATAACCCTCCAGCCACACTGAGTACCTGTCTATAAAAAGACAACTCCTGTGATAACCCTACAGCTACACTGAGTACCTGTCTATATACAGACACCTTCTCCTGTGATAACCCTACAGCTACACTGAGTACCTGTCTATACACAGACAACTCCTGTGATAACCCTACAGCTACACTGAGTACCTGTCTATATACAGACACCTTCTCCTGTGATAACCCTACAGCTACGCTGAGTACCTGTCTATACACAGACAACTCCTGTGATAACCCTACAGCTACACTGAGTACCTGTCTATATACAGACACCTTCTCCTGTGATAACCCTACAGCTACACTGAGTACCTGTCTATACACAGACACCTTCTCCTGTGATAACCCTACAGCTACACTGAGTATCTGTCTATATACAGACAACTCCTGTGATAACCCTACAGCTACACTGAGTACCTGTCTATATACAGACAACTCCTGTGATAACCCTACAGCTACACTGAGTACCTGTCAATATACAGACACCTTCTCCTGTGATAACCCTACAGCTACACTGAGTACCTGTCTATATACAGACACCTTCTCCTGTGATAACCCTCCAGCTACACTGAGTACCTGTCTATACACAGACACCTTCTCCTTTGATAACCCTACAGCTACACTGAGTACCTTTATATACACAGACACCTTCTCCTGTGATAACCCTACAGCTACACTGAGTACCTGTCTATAAACAGACACCTTCTCCTGTGATAACCCTACAGCTACACTGAGTACCTGTCTGTACACAGACACCTTCTCCTGTGATAACCCTACAGCTACACTGAGTACCTGTCTATATACAGACACCTACTCCTGTGATAACCCTACAACTACACTGAGTACCTGTCTATACACAGACAACTCCTGTGATAACCCTACAGCTACACTGAGTACCTGTCTATACACAGACACCTTCTCCTGTGATAACCCTACAGCTACACTGAGTACCTGTCTATATACAGACACCTTCCCCTGTGATAACCCTACAGCTACACTGAGTACCTGTCTATACACTGACACCTTATCCTGTGATAACCCTACAGCTACACTGAGTACCTGTCTATACACAGACACCTTCTCCTGTGATAACCCTACAGCTACACTGAGTACCTGTCTATACACAGACAACTCCTGTGATAACCCTACAGGTACACTGCGTACCTGTCTATATACAGACACCTCCTGTGATAACCCTACAGCTACACTGAGTACCTGTCTATACACAGACAACTCCTGTGATAACCCTACAGGTACACTGAGTACCTGTCTATATACAGACACCTCCTGTGATAACCCTACAGCTACACTGAGTACCTGTCTATACACAAACAACTCCTGTGATAACCCTACAGCTACACTGAGTACCTGTCTATATACCGACACCTTCTACTGTGATAACCCTACAGCTACACTGTGTACCTGTCTATTCACTGACACCTTATCCTGTGATAACCCTACAGCTACACTGAGTACCTGTCTGTACACAGACACTTTCTCCTGTGATAACCCTACAGCTACACTGTGTACCTGTCTATTCACTGACACCTTCTCCTGTGATAACCCTACAGCTACACTGTGTACCTGTCTATATACAGACACTTTCTCCTGTGATAACCCTACAGCTACACTGAGTACCTGTCTATATACAGACACTTTCTCCTGTGATAACCCTACAGCTACACTGTGTACCTGTCTATTCACTGACACCTTCTCCTGTGATAACCCTACAGCTACACTGTGTACCTGTCTATATACAGACACCTTCTCCTGTGATAACCCTACAGCTACACTGTGTACCTGTCTATTCACTGACACCTTCTCCTGTGATAACCCTACAGCTACACTGTGTACCTGTCTATATACAGACACCTTCTCCTGTGATAACCCTACAGCTACACTGTGTACCTGTCTATTCACTGACACCTTCTCCTGTGATAACCCTACAGCTACACTGAGTACCTGTCTATACACTGACACCTTCTCCTGTGATAACCCTACAGCTACACTGAGTACCTGTCTATACACAGACAACTCCTGTGATAACCCTACAGCTACACTGAGTACCTGTCTATATACAGACACTTTCTCCTGTGATAACCCTACAGCTACACTGAGTACCTGTCTATACACAGACACTTTCTCCTGTGATAACCCTACAGCTACACTGAGTACCTGTCTATATACCGACACCTTCTCCTGTGATAACCCTACAGCTTCACTGAGTACCTGTCTATACACTGACACCTTATCCTGTGATAACCGTACAACTACACTGAGCTAGTCAGCTTACATTTACTTAATTATATATTTTCTCTAACTTATAGATTGATGTAGGTAATTCTCACATGGTTTACAACCATTGTTAGATGTGATCAGTTTCATTTCTTTAGAATTACCTGGTCTTAATTTCATTGTCAGAATAGCTTGACATGTCCCGCTTGGTTTCGTGAACTAGCTGTTTGTAAACAAATCAACGAACAGAGACAAGGCATTCATACAGCCGTATTCATCCACATTAACTTATTTCATTTTCATCGATTTATCGTTGATTTAATTCTTCACCGTCTCTTATGCAGAATCCTCTTTCTTCGATTTGCGAGGCTAAATTTGGTCAACGTTTCAATACAAATCAGATTTCAATCAATGCGATCGAAATGTTTACACCGATGCTTTATAAGATAGTGACGGACCAAGTATTAGAAATGTTATGTAACTTTCTGGTGCGCCTTGGCAAGCATTTCCACATTTATTTATAAGTTTCGCCACGTCAGGTTTTATCCCTGATATATTACCACCGTATACACGAGAGCGGTTCAACTTCTTTGCAACATTCATTAAACGTACAATCGTAGGCTAGCCGATTCCTTTAGCCGATATTAAACAAAGAAAGTATTGTTTTTTTATCGAAAACTTGGCATGGATCGTATATAGGAGATACCATGTTACATGTGTACATTTTTACAAAGAAATTTACATTTTCGCTATAAAAAATGTCTATTAAATTGTCCCTTTAAATATGGCTAGCTATGAGTCTTATATTGTTTATTTATACTAGAACATAACAGTACTGTGTACGTTTTGAGTACAAAATACATCCGACACCTTGTATAAATTTTAAATGGAATAATTACAATAGTTGCATTGTAATATACTGCTATAGTATTTCTCCTAGGTTGATTATACACATATATGGATATAACGTATACATGTTTAAAAAGGTTTTGTAAAAGCACATTTTCATGAAAAAGTTTATATTTAGATAAAGGAAGTGATTCGTGGCGGTGCTAGCTAATATAATCACGCATACGTGTGCTGGTTTTGTAAAAGCACATTTTCATGAAAAAGTTTATATTTAGATAGAGGAAGTGATTCGTGACGGTGATAGCTAACTATGCTATCGTATCTTTTTACCTGAGTGTGGTTTCGCAATTTCTATCATATTATATTTCCTCGTTAAATACATTTTCTACGACTTCTTCGTAAATTGAACTTAAAAACTCTTGTTGGGCATGCTACATGTAACCAATCTATATAAGAACGAGATTGACCAGTACTCTGTTTCGATTACAGCTACATGTTTAGTCATTAAGGACGCGTCACCAGCCAGTACCTGGTGACTGCCCAAGGTAAACCCCAAACTCGTGACCCAGTGGCGGATAGCTAGTATAACAGAAAGGCAGACACCTTAACCATTTAAAAGACAAACTAAAAGAAAAACAAACTATGCTATTTATGAAATTAAGAAAGGAGCTTAAGACCAACCTATGTGATTGATGTTATGTTACAGTGAGATATGAGCGTAATACATGTACAAACATTTGATTGATGTTATGTTACAGTGAGATATGAGCGTAATACATGTACAAACATTTGATTGATGTTATATAATACAGTGAGATATGAGCGTAATACATGTACAAACATTTGATTGATGTTATAATACAGTGAGATATGAGCGTAAGACAAACACATGTGATTGATGTTATATAATACAGTGAGATATGAGCGTAATACATGTACAAACATTTGATTGATGTTGTATTACAGTGAGATATGAGCGTAATACATGTACAAACATTTGATTGATGTTATATTACAGTGAGATATGAGCGTAATACATGTACAAACATTTGATTGATGTTATATAATACAGTGAAATATGAGCGTAATACATGTACAAACATTTGATTGATGTTGTATTACAGTGAGATATGAGCGTAATACATGTACAAACATTTGATTGATGTTATAATACAGTGAGATATGAGCGTAATACAAACACATGTGATTGATGTTATATTACAGTGAGATATGAGCGTAAGACACATTAGTGATTGATGTTATATTACAATGAGAGATAACCGTAAGACAAACACATGTGGTTGATGTACTATTACAGTGAGATATAACCGTAAGACAAGTAGTAATTGGTGTAATATTACAGTGAGATATTAGCGTAAGACAAACACGTGTGGTTGATGTTATATTACAAAAAGAGATGAGCGTAAGACAAACTACTGATTGATGTTATATTACATTGAGAAATGAGCGTAAGACAAACTCATGTTATTGATGTATTATTACAGTGAGAGATAACCGTAAGACAAACACGTGTGGTTGATGTTATATTAGAATGAGAGATGAGCGTAAGACAAACTGCTGATTGATGTTATATTACATTGAGAAATGAGCGTAAGACAAACTCATGTTATTGATTTATTATTACAGTGAGAGATAACCGTAAGACAAACACATGTTATTGATGTTATATTACAATGAGAGATGAGCGTAAGAAAAACGTGATTGTACGTATAAGATTTGGTTATCGATACAGCATGTTGAGTTGATTCTCAAACAGGAAGAATATTTGGGACTTTTGAGACGTCGGTCTCACGTGATATCGTTCCTTTATACCTCTTTGCTATAGATCGTGACTATCAAACACTATATAAATGTGTTTGTATATTTGCTCACTTTCTGTCTACATCCTGATTGAACAATTATGGTCAAACATAACGAGGCGTCTGGTGCGTGCGTTGTTTTATAATACCCATATACCGTGATTATATCACTATACGGGTATACAACGATATACAGCTGTACCGTAATACCGCGATATATCACATACCACTGTACCGTAATACCGCGATATATCACATACCACTGCACCGTAATACCGCGATATGTCACATACCACTGCACCGTAATACCGCGATATATCACATACCACTGTACCGTAATACCGCGATATATCACATACCACTGTACCGTAATACCGCGATATATCACATACCACTGCACCGTATTACCGTGATATATCACATACCATTGTACCGTAATACCGCGATATATCACATACATTGTACCGTAATACCGCAATATATCACATACATTGTACCGTAATACCGCGATATAACACATACCACTGCACCGTAATACCGCGATATTTAACATACCGCTGTACCGTAATACCGCGATATATCTCATACCGCTGAACCGTAATACTGCGATATATCACATACCACTGTACCGTAATACCGCGATATATCACATACCATTGTACCGTAATACCGCGATATATCACATACCATTGTACCGTAATACCGCGATATATCACTTATCACTGTACCGTAATACTGCGATATATCACATACCATTGTACCGTTATACCGCAATATATCACATACCATTGTACCGTAATACCGCGATATATCACATACCATTGTACCGTAATACCGCAATATATCACATACCATTGTACCGTAATACCGCGATATATCACATACCATTTTACCGTAATACTGCGATATATCACATACCATTGTACCGTAATACCGCAATATATCACATACCATTGTACCGTAATACCGCGATATATCTCATACCATTGTACCGTAATACCGCAATATATCACTTATGTATGTCACTGTATCGTAAAACCTCTGAATATCACTGTGCTGTAATACAACGATATCCTAGTGTATAACAATAGGAACACTGTTTTCTGTAGACGAATAAGGCCAAGCCTATTTCTGTTCCAAGTAGAGCGATATCGAAAACGAAAGTACAAGAGTTCTCATTGCATGTTCTGTCTGTGCGTATCATTACGCCATGCGACTATGTCTTAATTTGTTAACCGTTTTCTAGTAGTCTCATAAAAGGAAATGCTCCATGAAAATTGGAAAACACGTTTTCAATCCTATCACTAAGACGATATCGCCTGTCACGTAAACGATATCACTTGTCACTAAGACGATATCACTTGTCATTAAGACTATATCACTTGTCACTAAGACGATATCACTTGTTACTAAGACGATATCACTTGTCACTAAGACAATATCACTTGTCACTAAGACAATATCACTTGTCACTAAGACTATATCACTTGTCACTAAGACGATATCACTTGTCACTAAGACGATATTACTTGTCACTGCAACAATTATTACCGGTCACTAAGACGACATTTGTTTTAAACTTTTGACAAAGCTATATAACTGATAAGTTCATTTGCCACAAAACAACAGTGCATAACACTGTACGTTTGTCTAAGACTCTGGAGTCATTAAGGCCTTGAGTATACATATTTTACTTCCCTTACAAAGGCTGGGCCTGCAGATCACCAGAGCGTTGCAATGTATCGCCCAATTGTACACATATATACGGTATGTTAAAGATTACTACACACACACATATACACACACACCTATCCGACTTTGTGCTTTAGCTCGACGTTTTCTCGTAGTGGCGAATCAATTGTTTTGATGAAATATCAAAACAACACTATCAACCCCGAGATATTCCAAAACCTTTAGATTTTGGATCCGCGTCTTTTTTCTAAAGATTCCCGGCGACCATTTTATTTCCTGCATGCTACAAATGAGTATTTAAATGTAAAACGAAACTGATTCATAACTTAATCAATAAAGCTAAGGTATACTTGTGTTCATATAAAATAAACTATAAAATGGATATGATGTAAAAATGATACTCACATGAAAACGGTAGAAGTAGAAATATTACCCAGTACAACATCGCTACCGTGTCAATTTGTACCGACGTCCACGGTCAGGAATGTTCACGGGAACTGCGCACCTGTAGCTTTATACTACCCGACTAGGAAGTGAATTAAACTATTCACGCATGGGATCCAGAACAATTAACTTTACGTATATATGATTACACATACACCGCACACATTATAACACTACTACGGGGACCCAGTGATAGAAAGAGGGACGAGGGTGATTCTATTAGACCCCCCGCTTCTTAAACATGTTCCAAGTCATACAGTTGACTAAAGCAATAGGGGGGAGGGGGATTTAGAACGTAGGATCAACTTTCAAAACTCAATGTTTAGACGATTTTCTGATGGCGTGTCCCATCCTGGTCGACCTCTGTATGAATCGATCCTTACATACGGGTATACATGTAGAAGCAGCTGGCGGTGTAACGAAAGGGGTGTGGCTATGTAGGTAAAGAAGAAGCTTACGTTTAAATACGTCTAGATGTGTATTGATAAAGTAGCCCTTTAAGCGTAAGTTGTAGGGAATTTTCCTTTTGTTCAGAGGTTGGGCGTCAGACTGGAGAACAAAGGGTCGCAGTTTAAACCCAGCAACAATGCTATTTGTTATCACCAGTGCTCGCCCTATTTATAACAAATTGATGACTTCGCCCCCTCCCCCTCCCCGTTCAAGGTAGAAGAGTAGAACAACTTTCGGCAGAGAGACAAGTAACCTAGGTTGGTGTTTAGAAACAGTGGGGTATAGCAGTTTGAAGTAGGACGAAGATATAAGTGATATTATGCTGTCCCTGGGGGCTCGAACCGCGAGCCTTGGCTCTCCAGTCCCATCATCTGCCGCCGAGGAAATCTCCTCAATTACATGAAAGTGTGATCACAATAAAGTTTATAGGTGGAATTAATCTCTATATATAGCGTGTATATATTTTACCTATAGACATGCATTGTCTCCATACCATGACTACATGGTTATCAAGTACTACGCCTTTTTTAAGGGTGGAAATTCACGACAAATTCTACAAATCACGTGGAACAGCGGAGTGAAAGTAGGCTGAAAAGGCGACTAACGAATGCATACCCTTTTTTATTTGCCTGTAATCCAATTTTTAAGGATTGGTCGAATGTCACAAGAGTATTAGACAGGGACGTGTTAGGAAACTTCCGGGGACTGTTATACTGTATCATATATAAATTTGTTATCACGTTGACTTGTATTTATTGATAAAGAACAAACACACATTGGCCGTTATTTGTACGACATCGTCTGATGTACAGAGTCCTATACATAACGAAATCAACATGACTGAACGTCGTCACTATTTATGTACATTTAATACTATCAAACTTGTTATCTTTCCCGCTGTGTTTTTAATGACTGTTGGCTTAAACATGTCACTGAAAATTTAATTTTAAACAAATATGCAACAAACTTCTTCAATTTCTTCGTCAATAAACAGGAATTTGTTTTCACAGATGTTTTAGCGGCGGTGACCAATAGGATATATGATAACTCTAGGTTTGCAAAGTTTCAAACACGACTCTATGTGTTGTTCATTTTTTTGGATTTTCAATATACTAATATTTACTAATTGTTCAATTTTAGTGTTATCAATATCGCTTTCAATTAATTCACAGAGTTAAATGTGATTACTTATTACTTGAGGGTGATGAATATGCCTGAAAGTATTGAAAGAAGATCACATCTCAGCTAGGCAGAGTGGTCTGGTGAGAGGATGCCTGGCTTGTGATCGGAGGGTTGCCAGTTCGAGTCTCGGTCACGGCATGTTTGTTGTATCCTTTACTCTGCTTGTTCCAGTCTACTCAGCTGTAAATGAGTTCGTGGTTTGGCAGCGCAAGAAATTGTAAAATGCTAGCTGTGGTCGCCGAAATGACAGCTTAGCGGTTGAAAGCCCCCCCCCCCCCCCCCCCCCCCACCCACCCAACCTCCCAACCCCCGAAGTACAAAACAATATTGACTGGTTGCTTAGGCCCTATCACCATGGATACTAATTTGTGAACCGCTTTGGGACGACCAATAGGTGGTGATAACCCGATTCCCTATCTTGCCTGGGACTATATTTCACATTTGCTCCTGCTCCTTCCATTGTAATGCATCGTGAAGGCAGATATTGTTACAATATTAGCTAATGTGACGTCAATATTTCCATTGTAGTCTACACTTAGTTTGCTGTTCAAAACTGTTCGAAATAATTTAATTATTCTTTCAAAATGTAGATATAAGTAATGAACGTCGGAATAACAAAGCTTCTTAAGTAATGAACGTCGGATAACAAAGCTTCTTCTGTAATGAACGTCGGAATAACAATGCTTCTTCTGTAATCTTTTAACCTTTGCTTTACATACTTACATGATTATAACGCGCATTGATATTAATTTATAAAGCGTGACGCGACTTTTGTATTCAAACACTTGCCTTATCACCGTTATTTGTAGTGTTCAGTTTATGAATACAATTTGGTTTACTCACATATAAGCAAATGTAATGTGTAAATCTAGGACTGTAAAACCGCCGGTGGTCTATAAAAGCACGTGCGAGGGGAGATAACTGAAGTTCATGCTATTTTGTTCTAAAACACTTACTTCTGTGTTTTAATTGCAATTTCTTGTGTTATTTGAACTTAAACTCGTATTCACCAAAATATGGTGAGTGCATATTTATCCTAAGACGGTATTATTGTTTTAACTCATCTATCGGCACATCCATTGATTTATTTTATTATTCTTTTGCATTTTAAATCCGATTTGGGTACTGATCGGATTCGGATCCTGCCTCAATAATTATGATATCAAACTTTTGAACTGTCGTGAAAATTGAAGAAAGGAAGCGACGAAAGATTGTCAGGGTGATTTTTTCATTTTGTCTGTGTTAGTCGAGGGTCTATAGGCTCATAAACTACTGACCCGAAGCCTAAGGCAAGGGGTCTTAATATTAATGGGGTCTATGGGCCAGTAAATCCCTCCTAATGCAGGGATTACTTGTATCGCCCTTTGTTGGGCGGGGGTAAAGGAATTTGGTTTTCGTCCGTTTAAATTCTTGCCGCAAAATATATTTTGGAGATATAATATGATTTCGATGATATTTGTATAATAAAATTCTTGCCAAATTACCATTCACCCACCCAACCACTCCTCCAGTTCGAATATCGCCCAAATCTGCCCATATTTTGATACGGTTGTTACGACCTGATTTTTTTAAATGCTTTCTGCACGATGGCTAAATTACAAAAGAGTAAAAATGAGACAAAGATGGAGCATGCAAATCCTCCCATTTTCATGGATGATTTTTAAAAGAGAAATCCGTTTTCTTTCTCATCCGTAAGATATTTATAATGAAGTGTTACTGATAGAAATTAATTTATAAAGTGTTGAATCGGTAAAACCAATTGGTGTAAGAATGAGGATTTTCCCCTAACAATAAGGAGCAGGGCAACTTAAATTGATTTTCGGAGTTATTCAAATAAAATTTACTTTCTTAATGTAAAAGAAATGTTATTTTTGTCATTTCTTCAAATATGGATGTTTTTGAATGAAGTTGTCCTGTGAATATCCAAAGCAGCTAAAATACACCTTCAATCACGTATTATGTCAATTTAGTATCTTTGACAGCAAAAAGAATCCACCTTTTTATTCATAAAATATAAAAACACACACTATTCACTTCTTTATATTTACCATTGCATGGCAATTGCATGTATATAACCCTACCACATTCAGTTAGCATTCATAAGACAATGAATGTCATTGACCGATTGTTGACGTCATCGTTATTGTGACGTCATGATTGTTACGCTGGATACCCCTGACCGTCCCCAGGCGATGGCTGTTCTATTCAGTGAACAAGCATACCCGATAGATACATTATTTGAGCTAAATGGAGATAAATAAAAAGTGTAACTGATTTTTTATGGTATGAACTTATTCTAAAAATGATAAATATAATTGTGAACTCATTTAAGTCGCTTTGATAGGCAATAGCGTGCTTCATTGAATTTGCCTTTATTAAGTTGGTATTCATATTGCCTATGAATGCCAACTAAGATCATTTCAATGCCTAATTATTACTTATTCATAATCATTTTGATGAAACAGATTATGTCAAAAACTGTTTCCCCTTCAGTGTCATACCTTCCGATAGAGGGCGTCGAAGTCCGGTGTCGCACGTACTGGTTGTACAGTATGTGACTGCCGGATCATTCATTTACGATGTTCGGAATAAATGTTTCTCCCATTATTCACATATTTTTCTCTTCATCATCATCATCATCATCATCATCATCATCATCATCATCATCATCATCATCCCTAACCATATTCATCATCATTAGTATACCATCATCTTGACATAGTCAATCGTTCTTACGAAATTATCACCATGACATCATCATCATCATCATCATCATCATCATCATCATCATCATCATCATTACCGTCCTCATCATCATCATCATCATTACCGTCCTCATCATCATCATCATCATCATCATCATCATCATCATCATCATCATCATTACCGTCCTCATCATCATCATCACTACCGTCATCATCATCATCATCATCATCATCATCATCATCATCATCATCAATACCGTCATCATAATCATCATCATCATCATCATCATCATATCTCCAAGATACATTAACACAGCATCAGCATATTTACCAAAATATCATCCCGACGTCATCTTTCCATAACATCACCATGCCATCACTTTACAGCAATAAATCACACATTCAGTTTTCAGTTGTTTTAACAACTATTTTTTTCTTTTTTTTTTTTGACGTACCGGCTTCCATACAACGATGCTAAATAGACAAAGGTTGTATTTAAAGCTCACGGAATTTATTTTGTGCAACATTCTGCGGTGTTACAACATTGAGTGTTTACGTTGTTTATTTTATTTTTTCATGAATATTCAAAAATGAAAATTCGCAAATCAACCATCTACATTTTAGGCAAGACTTTTGAAAGTAGCAAACACATTCAATTTCATTCTTTATTTCAATGATTTTTCGAACATCAAATTATATTTGTACATCAATTTTCTCTTTCACACACATACTCATTCAAGTTTTGAGACCAAACAATATTTCTGTACAGATATTTCCAGTGTACAATGAATTTAATAAAATCGTTAGTTCTTGACCGCTAATATTACCACGTACAGAAATAAAAAATGTATATTTTGACCATCATAAAATTGTTTGAGAAGAATAATCAAATACCTGTTCATTTACAATGAAATAGAAATTGAAAGAAAACAAAATATTGCATCTGATAGTCTATTCTAATAGTGTTAGGAGAAACAAGGAAATAATCAGAAAAAAAAGAAAAAAGAAAGTGAAAGAAAGAAACAGAGAATAGAGGAATAGATGACGATGGGTAATATTGGAGTGACCAATGACTTTTGTGATGGAAATTAAACCTTTTGTTAAAGTTAAAAGAAGATAATCAATAGGTATTTGTAAAAAAAAAACACATAAGAGACCAGTTATCATTTACTATCATACATATACACAAATAATGTTATACTATGTACTAAATCTTGTACCTCTTTTATGTAATATTTTTCGTTAACATTTGCTGCAATCTGCAATGACAATTGATCGCACCAGTACATGTTCCTTTTAATCAAATGTACCTGTTGATAAACTTGCTTGTCTTACATAAGGGACGAACCTCTCGTTCACAACATTCTAATTTTCAAAATAATCTGTCAATTAGTTAATCACGTTTACTGATTGCAAACACAAACATACACTTTTAAAAAGACTCTTGTCCTACATGTAAGTAAACAGAACTGTTTTTATTTTGAAATTTTCTTGATAAAACGGGGATATTTGGAATCTTATTTTTTATTGCTTATATTTGGATTGCTTCTATGACATAACGAGAACCATGAAACACGGAAGATGCATTAGTAGATAGGATCTGATATGTTAACACAGAAAAAAACTTACAATTACGAATAGGCAATCAGTTAAATTCGATCAAAAGAAAAAAAAAAGACAGAGAATTTAGTTCGAAGTCAAAGTAAAGCTAAATTACCAATCTACATACAACATTCAAAAAAAATTTACAATTCCCTTTTTTAACACTTCTGCTACTGCAAAGTAAAACCTCTCATAATCTTGAACAGAAACTATCAAGAGACTTCACAGAAACTCACGTGATCAGATCAGTAGACAGATTTGTTCAGAAATAATTAATACTTGACACTAAAAGGACTGTCTATGAACACAACTAAAACGAACATTTCAACATTACAGAATCTGGCAGGGAATTATTTCCCAGATCTTTATGAACAAACATTTTAATATCGAAGAAATTGACAGGAATTAATCCATCAGATTTTTCCAAGTTTGCAGGATACGACAGGAAAATCCTTCGAATTTACAAGATTTACCTTAAAACTGCTGACAAACAAACTAACAACACAAGGAATCGAGAGATGCAGGGTGATCAGAACTATGGGCAAGTTTTATGGTCGCCATCTTTGATTCATTGAGAACTATTCTGTATCTTTAAGTGAAATGAAGATGGACGTTTTTGAGTATACTCATTAGTGTGTTTGCTTGTGTTGTGTTTGACAATGATACTCGGTTCTCATTTTGAGAACTTGATGTTTACTTGGATGTGACAAAGATTTACATGGCGGGTGTCGTCGATGAAGCAGAAGACGCTTACTCTTCCGGAACACCTGGTCTTATTCTCTTGAACTTTTGCAAGGGTCTCCATGTGAATCTTTCCTTTGTTCATATTTTGCCCATAGTTAAATCGATTTTGAGTTTGGATTATGACTTTGTTAACGTTTTGGTATTCTCTTATTTATTTTTATAAGAACGATAAGAAGTTTTTAAAACATTTACCTCGATCTCAACTTGGACTAATCGACACCATCAATAGAAGTTAGAGTTTTATAGTTGATTCAGAAAGTCAACATCAAATACATAATTCAGTAACTCCACAGGAAGTTCTAAACCATTCTTTCAATTAATTGTTTTTCTTTTATTGTTCTTAATGTTAAGTATATTCGGAGTACAAAACTCTTATTTTAAAATTGTTCTAAAGCATTCCCGATCTGATGTGAATGGTTAACATGTCCAATTAATCCGAGTAACATCATTAGTAGCGCTGATCCGTCTAATTGGCGCCTTCGTGTAGAATTGGATGCCTGACTTGATTTTCTACACCTATGTTGGAGTTGCTTCCCCTGTAACAGAGATGCGCTTCATACACAATGTTTTATTACAAAGCGGTTCATGTCAACTAAACGCCACATTTTTCTTAATTGGTTTAATTTAAACATATTTTATTGACAAGGTTAAGTCAATAGGATTGCACGTAAGTTATCACATCTTATACTGTCCTTTCCTGAATACATTTTACCCTTAACATAATAAATAAATAAAACAATGCATGCACATATATAATCATTTTGCATTTCTTAATTGGTTTAAAGTTGTTATAATACTTAACATTTTCTTTTTCAGGACTGTAATGAGTAGTCAGGAATTTATCATATCGACTTTTGTCATTAAAGATCCCTCGCGCGCAAACATCCGGGCCAACAAGAGTGATTAATATCAGACGGATAGCTGTTTCATAATTGTTGTAAAATAAATAAAGTTTAAATAAATGTTAGATGTAAAAAAAAAAACCCGAGTAACGAGGCGAGGATAATATAAGTAAAATTCTTTGTGTAACGGTTTTAAATATCGCAACATGTTTGGCTTTAAACAAGAATTGAGAAATGTATATACAACAAGACTTATCAAACAATTCAATACAATGAATAAGTAAAGGAAATCAGAGTCTTTGTGTGCTGCAATTGCCGTTTACAATCGCTTTTTTATCCTTGTTAAACGTTAAAAACTTATAATGATGTAATACGTGTTCACTGAATAGGATCAGCATTGTCACTGAATCTATACACCTCAAGTGATGTAGTCCCCTCGTTGGATGTGACTACAAATTCCTGCTTGGTGGGGTGGACAATTATCCCGTATGGATAGTAGATACTAGAGAGACGGGGAACTAGAACCTTCCCCTGTGACCCGTCAGGTGAAATAATGTAAACATTGCGGGAGTCATATCCATATACGTATACATTGTTATCACGGTCCAGTCCGATACCTGTAGGATACTCCAGGCCAGGGTCACTGAATCTATTGACTTCTACGTCGCTGTCTAGTCGTCTACACACGACGTCATGACCATCTATGTAGTAAAACGTGGACGTAGACGTAGATGCGGCAATCTGTGTAGCGTGTCCTCTCTTCTTCTGTATTGACTGTTTCACTGTTCCATCTGATGACATTATATCCACACTACGACCACAATCAACTAGGATGTTGTCTCCGAGAGCTGCTATTCCATAGACCTTGTCTCTACAGCTGATTGTATCGATGACAGTCAGCTGACCGTTCCGTAGTGTACACCTCATAATTCCACTGTCTATAATACTAACAAGTATCTCATCGGTGTTACGTCCGTGCGTTACATCATATGGGGTTCCTTTAACTTTGTGTTCTCTTTTGTAGCGATACTTGTCATCAAACAACACGAGTCTATTATTGAAATCTGTGACAAGTAATTCACCGTCATGAGTAAATATTCCCCCCATCAAGTTAAATCCTCTATTTCCTGTTGATGAACGGCTTTTGTCGACCGAGTGTACACAGGATACAGAACCAGTCCACACGTCAATTGTTGCCGGTCGTTTGGTTGGAGATCCGACGAGGTCAGAGGTCGAAGTAGAGTCGGAAAATGTTGAAGCTGAAGGTGTTGACATCAGAGTCCCAAGCAAGGTACCGATACGCGAATTCGCATTCTGTGAGGTCGAGGTTATATTCGATATCACGCCAACATTCCCAATGGTTGTCATTTTCATGATGTCGTCAATAACAGTTTCTATATTGAGTTTCAGATCAAATGTGTTTGGCTGCTTTTTGGTGTTTTTATCCATTCGACGATAATGTCCCGACAACTGCTGTTTCGTTTTCTCTCTCACGACGAATCGCTGACGATCCGTACCCTGCTTGTCCAACCGTGTCATCAGTTTATTACAATTATCTGCGTTGATTTGGAATTTCTTTACACATTCCATTCGGGCAGAAAGTTGTTGTTTGTGTACTTTGCACTTATCCGCGAGTTCCGACTGATACGTTGTGTTAAGACTATCAAGCTTGTCCTTGGCTTGCTGTATTCGTCGCGTCATCTCCTCTGATACTTCCTTTTCTTTGCTGTTAATGGAGGCCATCTCAGACTCATCGTCCTCCAACATCGTCGTAGTCTCGTCTTTGATCATCTGCCATGCTGTCTCTTGTGAAGGTTGTCCGGTGAAGCTCGCCTTGATCACATCATCTATTGGTTTGATGTGATTGCAGGTTCTGTGTGAAACCGACACACAAGTATGACAACACATGGAGCTGTGATCAAGGCAGTAGACATCCAAGGACTGTCCTTCGTGGTTGGGACAGTTCTCGTTAACCGTAGTATTGCCAAATCCGCCCTCTTTACCAGGAACAAGTCGATGTTTCGCAGATACTTTGATTCGTTCGTGAAATGTTCTACATTGTTTACAGAGCAGTTCCGTGCAGTCGGTGCACCAGACTACAGCAGGATTGGATTCCCCAGCTCGTCGACAAGCTTCACAGTTCTGGTCATCCGATTTTGTGGCTGTTGGATTAATAAAAAGATTGTTTATCGGAAACGAGGTCCCCCAGATATTAACGTCTGTGCTGACGTCACTAGGACTTGTTGGATTATCGCAGACGGGACACGGGAAATAGTGCCGTTCCTCGTCTGCCGTCCTGTGCTCTTTTTCAATATATGACGTCAGACACGGACAACAAAATGTGTGACTACACGGTAGCTCCCTCGGCTGGTTGTACGGCTTCAGACACAACAAACACTTGTATTCTGGCGCAGGGCAAGCTTCGGCCATGTCCGATGTTATTGTGAAATTTCTGTAAAATATAAAGAAAAGGTTTCGCTCTTTAGATTTCATATTTACACCAAATCTTTAAATATATCAGATGTAGATAAGTATTTTAACAAAAAGTCGTAACATGCAGTTCCCTCTGGTGTGGCTGAATATCGCCATAAATCATCTGTATATGTGACTGAGGTTGATGTTAGACTTTGGACTTTATAATCAATCGGAAAGCTTTCCCGCCCCTGGTTGGTGTTATCAGCTGATGCATGTTAATTAGGATACATCAATTCTTTGATATATAAGAACTCAAGTTATCGTACAGCAAACAAATTGTCAAATGACCCCACGGTATAAACAAGCATACTGTGTATTTCTGAAGCAATACATGTCTCCTACCGGCCCCCGCAAACTATTCTGATGGAATGATTAATTAAATAAAGTAAACCCCTAAAATTTGTCCAAGATTTTTGGATTCTTTATAAGTATAAAACGTTTGATGAAAATGAACAATGAAACAAAGCCACTTGAGTACCGACAATGATGTTCTATAAATAGCAAAAATGGACTTGACATTGACCTTGACCGGACAACCATAAAACTCAAACTTCTCTAATATATTAGGAATAAGATTCATCAGTTTGGTATGAATGATAAATACGGAGTTTGTTTTGTACACAAACAGGAATTGAACACTTAATTGCAAGCTTTCAAAAACATCTGTTTCCTTTGTCAAGCAACGAAGTCAATAATAAGAGATTTAGGCTGTTGTCTTCATTAAACTAGATTACCGACTTATAATATGTCAATCTCTTCAGAGAACTAACTGAATGCTGCGAAATCAAATTGCGGCTCCATATATATAAACATTTTTTATATACTGACAGAAATTCAAGCAACTGTGCATAATGTTATCAAATTATATTATGATAAGTTCATTTATCAATCACGGTTGCGTAGACATCTTTTCTTATTTACAATTTGCTAACATATATTTCCATTATACTTAATTGTGGTTTTAAAAATATCGATATGGTCCGACTTTTCTCAATTGTCATTGACTAAAATATGGTCACGTGGAAGTTCATATTTTGTGATATCAACCTGATGTTTCTAATTTTAGAAACAAGGACTCAATATTACGTTTGTGGCGGTCAATAGGTCCATAATTGTTATGTATATACGGCATCCCTCTCAACAACTGTTGAAATAGAAATGAAGCTCCGCGTGACCTGAGTATACACATATAAATAAACTTAACTTTAAACGTCATTTCTCTGCCCTAAGAAGCGTTCCAAATGCGATTGACATGTAACAAATCCGATGGGCTATTACTATAGAGATGTCAGCTTTAATGTTCTATTTTAGTACAATGGAAGTATTGCATAGCCAATAAACAAGTTCACTTTTTTCTAATTACATGCATACATTCTGATTTTGATTAAGGTCTTTGAATTAAACTCATTCCAGGAAGTAAAAATTAGGGTGGCTACTGCATCAATGTCTACTTGATTTATTAACCATCTAACATGTACAGTTTGTAAAATAGTTGTTTAACATTCAATGTTACATTGTTTTATCGGGTAATACCCAAAGTACTTTCGCTTTGTATAGAAGTCTTGATAGCATTATTTTATCTTCATAGATTAATATTCAGCATTGAAAGTGGTACTATTGATAAATTAACCTTTAAAATGATAACCATAAATGATGCAATATAAAATGTTCGCTATAAACCTCATAATCCTGTCAAAAGCTTACATTGAGTCTTTTGTCGTTGTTTGGGGAGTAGTCTCAAATGTTCTGGGAATTTCCGGGTTCAAGGATCACAAAGGGAGATAACTCGAAAATATATATGGGATTAAACACTTGCTCTAGAGCATCAGTTTTGTGTGTAAACAAATGTACACAGGTACGCTGAACAAATCGTACCTGATTGGACATTATAAGGGAAAAATCAAATGTCTTTCAACGACTCTTATGTAAATGTCATAAGGAGATTCTGTTGAGAAATATTATCTCATTTATTTCAGGATAATGACTTATTTAATGTAATTATATAACAACTAACCTTGGTATATATATCATATAACAGTAGATCCTGTATATATTATAGATCTTCTCCAGTACTGATTATGAATCATGAATATTGTATACATATAAGTAAAACGACAGCTTTCATATATTGTACATGCAACTACATGTGTAATTGAAAAAGCAACTCTTATTGGCAAAATGTAATAAATAGGTAAATATGTAACTTCTTCCACTCAATTTATTTCATTCAAGATTTTTTTCAACACTATCAGGTTATTCAATTATGGTATCATTGAACGTCAATTTTTTGTTTTTTTCTCACAACATTGACTAAAATATGGTCCCTTGGAGGTCCATATTTTGTTATATCAACGCTGATGTGTCTAATTTTAGAAACTTCGAGTCAATATTGCGTTTGTGACGTCATAATCATTTTGACATTATAGTACCACACTGTAACGTTTATGCTTTATAAAGATAGGTGTTCTGCATTTTTAGTATTTTGGAAACAAGTTTCCTTTCTAATATAAAAATTACGAGCCTTTGATTCTGTCAATATGGCGTTTTACCAACCTGGTAGAATTTACAATATTGACATTGGGTTACCGCCCTCGGTCAATATTTGATTCTACAAGGTTGGTATGACACCATATTGACCTCACCAAAGGTCAATAATTGAAATGTATAAGAAGTCGGCATCCCTCTCAACAACTTTTGAAATAGAAATGAAGCTCCGCCTGACCTGGGTATACACATATTAATAAACTTTACTTTAAACGTCATTTCTCTGCCTTAAGAAGCGTTTCAAATGCGATTGACATGTAACAAATCCGATGGGCTATTACTATAGAGATGTCAGCTTTAATGTATAATTTAGTACCATGTAAGTATTGTATAGCAAATAAGCAAGTTCACAATTTTCTAATTACATACATACATTCTGATTTTAATTAAGGTCTTTGAATTAAACTCATTCCAGGTAGTAAAATTGAGGGTGGCTACTGCATCAATGCCTACCTGATTTATTAACCATCTAACATGTACAGTTTGTAACATAGTTGTTTAACATTCAATGTTACATTGTTTTATCGGGTAATACCCAAAGTACTTTCGTTTTGTATAGAAGTCTTAATAGCATATATTATCTTCATAGATTCATATTCAGCATTAAAACTGGTAATGTTGATATATTAACCTTTAAAATGATAACCATAAATGAAGCAATATAAAATATTCGTTATTAACCCCATAATCCTGTCAAATGCTTACATTGAGTCTTTTGTCGTTGTTTGGGGTGTAGTCTCAAATGTCTGGGAATTTCCGGGTTCAAGGATCACAAAGGGAGATAACTCGAAAATATATATGGGATAAAACACTTGCTCTAGAACATCAGTTCTGTGTGTAAACAAATGTACACAGGTACGCTGAACAAATCGTACCTGATTGGACATTTAAAGGGGAAAATCAAAAGCCTTTCAACGACTCTTATGTAAATGTCATAAGGAGATTCTGTTGAGAATTATTATCTCATTTATTTCAGGATAATAACATTATTTAATGTAATTATATAAAAACTAACCTTGGTATATATATCATATAACAGTAGATCCTGTATAGATTATAGATCTTCTCCAGTACTGATGTTAAATCATGAATATTGTATACATATAATTAAAACGACAGCTTCCATATATTGTACATATGCAAAAATAAGCACTACATGTATAACTGAAAAAGCAACTCTTATTGGCAAAATGTACTAAATAGGTAAATATGTATCTTCTTTCGCTCAATTTATTTCATTCAAGCTTTTTTAAATTCTATCAGGTTATTCAATTATGGTATCATTGAACGTCATTTTTGTTAGGTTTTTTTTCACAACATAGACTAAAATATGGTCATGTAGAGGGCCGTATTTTGTTATATCAACCTGATGTTTCTAATTTTAGAAACTCCGAGTCAATACTGCATTTGTGACGTCATAATTATTTTGACATTATAGTGCCCCACTGTAACTTCTATGCTTTACCAAGACAGGTATTCTGCAATTTTAGTATTTCGGAAACAAGTTTTCTATCAAAGATAAGAAATTAAGGGCCTTTGGTTCGGTCAATATGGCGTTATACTAACCTGGTAAAATCTTCAATATTGAAATCGGGCTACCACCCTTGGTCAAAATTTGATTCTACAAGGTTGGTATGACACCATGTTGACCTCACCAAAGGTCCATAATTGATATGTATATGAGGTCGGCATCCATCTCAACAACTATTGAAATAGAAATGAAGCTCCGCATGACCTGGGTATACATTTATAAATAAACTTTACTTTAAACGTCATTTTTCTGCCCTAAGAAGCCTTCCAAATGCTATTGACATGTAACAAATCCGATGGGCTATTAATATAGAGATGTCAGCTTTAATGTTCTATTTTAGTACCATGTAAGTATTGTATAGCCAATACACAAGTTCACCATTTTTTAATTACATGCATACATTCTGATTTTAATTAAGTCTTTGAATAAAACTCATTCCAGGAAGTAAATTTTAGGGTGGCTACTGCATCAATGCCTACTTGATTTATTAACCATCTAACATGTACAGTTTGTAAAATAGTTGTTTAACATTCAATGTTACATTGTTTTATCGGGTAATACCCAAAGTACTTTCGCTTTGTACAGAAGTTTTGATAGCATTATTTGATTTTTATAGGTTCATATTCGGCATTGAAACTGGTAATGTTGATATATTTACTTTTAAAATGATAACCATAAATAAGATATTATAAAGTGTTCGGTATCAACCTCATAATCCTGTCATCAGTTTACCTTGAGTCTGTTGTCGTTTTTGAAGGGTGTAGTCCCTGAAATGTTCTCGGAATTTCCTGGTTCAAGTATCACAAAGGGAGATGACTCGAGAATATATACGAGACTAGAATATCAGGTGTGTGTGTGTGTGTAGATTATGTACACGGGTGCGCTTAACACACTGTAACCAATTGGAGATTATATCGAAACAACATATGGCTTGTTACGTCACTAAACTCGTATGAAATGCTCATGAGAAGATTTTGTTGGGGATTTATTTCAGTATAATAGCAATATATTGAATTGATTTGTATAAACAAATATACAGTTGTGCAAGTATTTATTAATAGAAGATTCCATATGATTCTTCTTTACTTATGTTAATATATTTACATTGTTTATGAAATATAAGTATGTAAAATAAATCATTAAGGTTCAACCAGTCCCCTAAAACATGCAATAGTCAACCTAAGTTCCAACCCCTCCTTGTTACATATTGTAGTTAAATTCAAAGACTCTTACCAGGCATTAGAATATATCTGTGTCATTTTGACTTGTTTATACACCATTAGAAAGGTACATAGCAAAGTTAACGTAGTCAATAGTAAGGCAATAAGGCTGAGGTCTTCATTAAACCAGTTCATCGGACTAATAACATGTCAATCTCTTTAGCGAACTAACTGAATGCTGCGAAATGACATATTATTTAAAGTTTAACTGGATGTGCAAAGGCATATCGGCCTCGAAAGTAGATGAGGGTGGTTGGGGTAATGTAGATGTGTACAAAAATAATAGTTAAACGTTCTAGAAACATAGTCTACGTAACTTAGGACCCGCGCCATCAAACAAACCTCACAAGCTTCATAAAAAGTATCTTTTCCTAACCTGTTATGTTGTAATACAGAAGCTAGCCATGTTATAAACATTGTAGTAGTTTTTGGTTTTAGCAAAATCGAATGAAGACTAATTGAAGGTAGTTACATTTAGGGTGGCTTCTGTATCATTTCGGGGGCTTGTGGAACCTTAAAACTAAACCAGGATGCACCCATAGTGTATGATAAGGTACGAAGTTTCACAGATATAACAAAACGTGGTTATATTGCGCGCCTGTTTGAAGTTGTCAAGGAATAACAACTTATCGTTTAAACATGGCAGCCGATCTACTGCAATAAGTGATTATACATGTGCTAATGAGTAACATTGACAGAAAGTAGATCTACTGCAATCAGAGGTTAAACATGTGCTAATGACAATAATGTACAGAAGGTAGATCTACTGCAATTAGTGATTATACACGTGATAATGACAATTATGTACAGAAAGTAGATCTACTGCCGTCAGTAATTATACATGTGCTAATGAGTAACATTTACAGAAAGTAGATCTACTGCCGTCAGTAATTATATATGTGCTAATGACAACAATGTACAGAAAGTAGATCTACTGCCGTCAGTAGTTATACATGTGCTAATGATAACAATGTACAGAAAGTAGATCTACTGCCGTCAGTAGTTATACATGTGCTAATGATAACAATGTACATAAAGTAACTCTACTGCCGTCAGTGGTTATACATGTGCTAATGATAACAATGTACAGAAAGTAACTCTACTGCCGTCAGTAATTATACATATGCTAATGATAACAATGTACAGAAAGTAGATCTACTGCCGGCAGTAATTATACACGTACTAATGATAACAATGTACAGAAAGTAGATCTACTTCCGTCAGTAGTTATACATGTGCGAATGATAACAATGTACAGAAAGTAGATCTACTGCCGTCAGTAGTTATACATGTGCTAATGATAACAATGTACATAAAGTAACTCTACTGCCGTCAGTGGTTATACATGTGCTAATGATAACAATGTACAGAAAGTAACTCTACTGCCGTCAGTAGTTATACATGTGCTAATGATAACAATGTACAGAAAGTAGATCTACTGCCGTCAGTAATTATACATGTGCTAATGATAACAATGTACAGAAAGTAGATCTACTGCCGTCAGTAATTATACATGTGCTAATGATAACAATGTACAGAAAGTAGATCTACTGCCGTCAGTAATTATACATGTGCTAATGATAACAATGTACAGAAAGTAACTCTACTGCCGTCAGTAGTTATACATGTGCTAATGATAACAATGTACAGAAAGTAGATCTACTGCCGTCAGTAGTTATACATGTGCTAATGATAACAATGTACATAAAGTAACTCTACTGCCGTCAGTGGTTATACATGTGCTAATGATAACAATGTACAGAAAGTAACTCTACTGCCGTCAGTAATTATACATGTGCTAATGATAACAATGTACAGAAAGTAGATCTACTGCCGTCAGTAATTATACACGTACTAATGATAACAATGTACAGAAAGTAGATCTACTGCCGGCAGTAGTTATACATGTGCTAATGATAACATGTACAGAAAGTAACTCTACTGCCGTCAGTAATTATACATGTGCTAATGATAACAATGTACAGAAAGTAGATCTACTGCCGTCAGTAGTTATACATGTGCTAATGATAACAATGTACAGAAAGTAGATCTACTGCCGTCAGTAATTATACACGTACTAATGATAACAATGTACAGAAAGTAGATCTACTGCCGTCAGTAATTATACATGTGCTAATGATAACATGTACAGAAAGTAACTCTACTGCCGTCAGTAATTATACATGTGCTAATGATAACAATGTACAGAAAGTAGATCTACTGCCGTCAGTAGTTATACATGTGCTAATGATAACAATGTACAGAAAGTAGATCTACTGCCGTCAGTAATTATACATGTGCTAATGATAACAATGTACAGAAAGTAACTCTACTGCCGTCAGTAGTTATACATGTGCTAATGATAACAATGTACAGAAAGTAACTCTACTGCCGTCAGTAATTATACATGTGCTAATGATAACAATGTACAGAAAGTAACTCTACTGCCGTCAGTAGTTATACATGTGCTAATGATAACAATGTACAGAAAGTAACTCTACTGCCGTCAGTAATTATACACGTACTAATGATAACAATGTACAGAAAGTAGATCTACTGCCGTCAGTAGTTATACATGTGCTAATGATAACAATGTACAGAAAGTAGATCTACTGCCGTCAGTAATTATACATGTGCTAATGATAACAATGTACAGAAAGTAGATCTACTCCCGTCAGTAATTATACATGTGCTAATGATAACAATGTACATAAAGTAACTCTACTGCCGTCAGTAGTTATACATGTGCTAATGATAACAATGTACAGAAAGTAGATCTACTGCCGTCAGTAGTTATACATGTGCTAATGATAACAATGTACAGAAAGTAGATCTACTGCCGTCAGTAATTATACATGTGCTAATGATAACAATGTACAGAAAGTAGATCTACTGCCGTCAGTAATTATACACGTACTAATGATAACAATGTACAGAAAGTAGCTCTACTGCCGGCAGTGTTTATGTATGTGCTAAAGATAACTTACAAAAGCACACGATCGTTCAACTTAGAAAATATGTACTTTATTAAAAACAAGATGTTCGTTTTAAATTGAGATATGTCACCTTCGAGCTTCTTTATCTTGTTTTTGCATAGCTTAAAATTTAAATATTGTTGAAAAAAGAAACGAAATGATAATATAGTACACCCCAGTCATGTTTCAACTTATTTATGACCTATATCAAGTTATCTACACGGCTAGCAGGTCTACCTGTAATCGACTATCGTGTACAGCGGGGCTTTGTGCGGTTATTTCATTGAGCAAGTGTGTGTTGATGTCCCGGAACAGGTAGACAATAACGTGTACCCTCAACTGGTCACGTTTCATTCCTAACATCGTGTGCACGTTTCTGGTAGTCATGTTCAATCATATACTCTCGTTTTTTAAACGAAACTCCAGTCTTGTATCAAACACCCTCATGTCAACCTATTGATTGAGCAAAGAATGACGTAATCTCAGAAAGTCACTTCCAAACACAGTTACTTAACCACGCAAGTGGCAATTGTAATATATCTTACCTACACTATGCCAATCTTAATTAATAACCGTGAAGCAACTTTTTCACAAAAACAACAACATCTTTTATCAGACATATTTTAAGTTGTACAGTAAAGCCATTCCAATATATAAAATTGTACCCGAGTGCTAGAGATTAATCGACAATATGAGTGTCACTGTAATGTCATCCCTTTACATTCGTCTTTGTTTTAGCTGTTATACAGTAGATCAGTTATGGTATTTAAGACTTGACAAGAACTATATAGCAATAATGATATACCAAATTTTCGTTATAAACTACGCCCGTGATGCAACATCTACACAAAAAACAACAACTGTTACATCTCTTATCAGACAAGTTTATGTACAGAGTAGTATAAATTTAAAGTAAAGCAAGTGACAATTGGTATATATCCTACCTATGTCAATCATAATCAATTAACTTTGAAGCAACACATACAAAAACATCACTTATCAGACAGGTTTATATACAGAGTAGTACAAAAGAGAAGTCATTCCAATATATCAAATGGTGCTTCAGTGCTAGAGATTAATGTTTATATATCTACAATATGAGTGTCCTTCCAATTTATAAACTAGTATCTGAGTAGTAGAGATTAGTGCCTATAGACAATATGAGTGTCACTGTAATATCATGGCTTTTACACTATTCTTTGTTTTAGCTGTTGGACAATGAAATCAACTGTGCTATTTTAGACAAGCACTAATATAAAATATAAATATATACCACATTTTTGTTATAAACTACAAAATTATCGTCAAATGTTTACCTTGGTTACTGTAGACTTGATGTCGGCTGTGTAGTTCCTGAGAACGGGAGATCTAAATAAACGGTTGGCACACTACTGAATGAACATAAGACTAAGTACCCAGGTAAAATATATTTGATATGTATTAAATGATCCTTAATAATAGAGTTGTTTTCAGTCTTATGTTCAATTTTAATATCAAAAGGTTTTTTGTGAAGGTCTGTTTTAATCGATTATTTTATTACTTACTGATAATTGACTTGTGTTTTTCTTCAGTTTCTTCCTGAACAAACATTGACTTTTTAGCTGTTGGGTCCAATAGGATACCCTAAAATCTCGATAATAAGTCGTGGCTTATTTTCGTTTTTGGTAAGGAATCCCAGGCTTATTTTCGAAGTCATTTATCCCGTAAGGAAAGTAAGGCTTATTTACGAGACCGTCGTACTTTCGAAAACTTTCATCAGTAAGCAAAATCATGGATGATTTCAAAGATATTTCATTTTGCCGTAGTAGTGATCAACTCTAGATCTGTATGACAATTCGTCTTTCACTTTTAAATATATTCGAAAATATGCGAAAGAACTATAGTTATACTTCATACAAGCTAACGACACTGTACGTTAATAGTCAATGAGATGCAGAAATCGATAAAAGTTATCAGGATTTACCTAATTGTTCCATTAAAGCTTGAATAACATTTTGTCCCACAAGCATATTAGGCCTATTTGCCGCGCTATTACAATTTAATACAATCACGTGACAATCACATGCCTAGCTAGTCGTGTGGTGATGTCGTCTTACATTTGACATAGAAACTGTAACAATTTAATGCACAAAATATCGCTTTTTAACAAAAATTAAACATCCTTTTTCAACGAAAACTGTGTATATATTGTAATATGGCAAATAAACAGTCGTCTTAAATTGTTTACGACCATAACGTGAACACTGGAACGATTTCCGGAATCATGTTGGCCAAACGGATTTTGTTCCGATTTCGAGCTCCGATGTTCGCATTTTTTAACGGTGATAGGCCTTTGTGGAAATCTATTGCTAATGCAGTAGAGAAACTAATGCTTAAATGATTGAAATAGTGCCTTCCTTATAATGTTATAATTTAACTGCAAACGGGATTTTTTTCTGAAGACATTGTAAGGTAACAGTGAATTCATATCGGAATTTACTGAGGTTACATTTTAGCTTTGTCAATACCGCTTTCAATTAATTTACAGAGTTGAACGTGATTACTTCTTACTTGAGGGTGATGAATATGCCTGAAGGTATTGAAAGAAGATCACATCTCAGCGAGGCAGAGCGATAGGATGCCTGGCTTATGATCTGAGGGTTGTCAGTTCGAGTCTCGGTCACGGCATTTTTGTTGTATCCTTTACTCTGCTGTTCCAGTCTACTCAGATGTAAATGAGTTCGTGGTTTGGCAGCGCAAGACATTGTAAAATGCTAGCTGTGACCGCCGAAATGACAGCTACGGCTGAAAGGGGGGGGGGAGTACAAAACAATATTGACTGGTTGCTTAGGCCCTATCACCATGGATACTAATTTGTCAACCGCTTTGGGACGACCAATAGGTGGTGATAACCTAATTTCACATTTGCTCCAGCTCCTTCCATTGTAATGCATCGTGAAGGCAGATATTGTTACACTATTTGCTAATGTGACGTCAATATTTCCATTGTAGTCTACACTTATTTTGCTGTTCAAAACTGTTCGAAATAATTTTATTATTCTGTCAAACTGTAGATATAAGTAATGAACGTCGGAATAACAATGCTTCTTCTGTAATGAACGTCGGAATAACAAAGCTTCTTCTGTAATGAACGTCGGAATAACAATGCTTCTTCTGTAATGAACGTCGGAATAACAATGCTTCTTCTGTAATGAACGTCGGAATAACAAAGCTTCTTCTGTAATGAACGTCGGAATAACAAAGCTTCTTCTGTAATGAACGTCGGAATAACAAAGCTTCTTCTGTAATGAACGTCGGAATAACAAAGCTTCTTCTGTAATGAACGTCGGAATAACAAAGCTTCTTCTGTAATGAACGTCGGAATAACAATGCTTCTTCTGTAATGAACGTCGGAATAACAATGCTTCTTCTGTAATGAACGTCGGAATAACAATAAACTACTGACCCGAAGCCTAAGGCAAGGGGTCTTAATATTAATGGGGTCTATGGGCCAGTAAATCCCTCCTAATGCAGGGATTACTTGTTTCGCCCTTTGTTGGGCGGGGGTAAAGGAATTGGTTTTCGTCCGTTTAAATTCTTGCCGCAAAATATATTTTGGAGATATAATATGATTTCGATGATATTTGTATAATAAAATTCTTGCCAAATTCCCATTCACCCACCCAACCACTCCTCCAGTTCGAATATCGCCTAAATCTGCCCATATGTTGATACGGTTGTTACGACCTGATTCTTTTAAATGCTTTCTGCACGATGGCTAAATTACAAAAGAGTAAAAATGAGACAAAGATGGAGCATGCAAATCCTCCCATTTTCATGGATGATTTTTAAAAGAGATATCCGTTTTCTTTCTCATCCGCAAGATATTTATAATGAAGTGTTACTGATAGAAATTAATTTATAAAGTGTTGAATCGGTAAAACCAATTGGTGTAAGAATGAGGATTTTCCCCTAACAATAAGGAGCAGGGCAACTTAAATTGATTTTCGGAGTTATTCAAATAAAATTTACTTTCTTAATGTAAAAGAAATGTTATTTTTGTCATTTCTTCAAATATGGACGTTTTTGAATGAAGTTGTCCTGTGAATATCCAAAGCAGCTAAAATACACCTTCAATCACGTATTATGTCAATTTAGTATCCTTGACAGCAAAAAGAATCCACCTTTTTATTCATAAAATATAAAAACAATCACTATTCACTTCTTTATATTTACCATTGCATGTATATAACCCTACCACATTCAGTTAGCATTCATAAGACAATGAATGTCATTGACCGATTGCTGACGTCATCGTTATTGTGACGTCATAATTGTTACGCTGGATACCCCTGACCGTCCCCAGGCGATGGCTGTTCTATTCAGTGAACAAGCATACCCGATAGATACATTATTTGAGCTAAATGGAGATAAATAAAAAGTGTAACTGATTTTTTATGGTATGAACTTATTCTAAAAATGATAAATATAATTGTGAACTCATTTAAGTCGCTTTGATAGGCAATAGCGTGCTTCATTGAATTATTTGCCTTTATTAAGTTGGCATTCATATTGCCTATGGATGCCAACTAAGATCATTTTAATGCCTTATTATTACTTATTCATAATCATTTTGATGAAACAGATTATGTCAAAAACTGTTTCCCCTTCAGTGTCATACCTTCCGATAGAGGGCGTCGAAGTCCGGTGTCGCACGTACTGGTTGTACAGTATGTGACTGCCGGATCATTCATTTACGATGTTCGGAATAAATGTTTCTCCCATTATTCACATATTTTTCTCTTCTTTTTCCTGTCAAAGATTTCTCTGTCACCCACTCGTCCCAAATATTCAACAAAGGGTTATAAATCTATGACTCTTTGAATATATACGTATTCAAGATTAATATGCAATAGGCGAGCTCAAACCGCCCCTGTTTTTAGTACAAATGACATTTTTCAAATCTGTAGGAGTGGAACGGTACGGAAGGCGGTATGGGCCAACCAGATATGTGATGTTGTCATAACGACTTATCATCCGGCAACTTCGTAATAACCTTGGAATTTAAACTATATCATTAACGAATAGATGTATTAAGAGATACAATCATCATCATCATCATCATCATCATCATCATCATCATCATCATTACCGTCCTCATAATCATCATCATCATCATCCTCATCAATTCCGTCATCATAATCATCATCATCATCATCATCATCATCATCATCATCGTCGTCGTCATCATCATCATTATCATCATCATCATCATCGTCATCGTCCCTAACCATATTCATCATCATCAGTATAACATCATCTTGACATATTTCAATCGTTCTTACGAAATTATCACCATGACATACATCATCATCATCATCATCATCATCATCACTACCGTCATCATCATCATCATCATCATCATCATCATCATCATCATCATCATCATCATCATCATCATATCTCCAAGATACATTAACACAGCATCAGCATATTTACCAAAATATCACCCGACGTCATCTTTCCATAACATCACCATGCCATCAATAAATCACACATTCAGTTTTCAGTTGTTTTAACAATTATTTTTTTCTGTTTTTTTTTTTTTTTGACGTACCGGCTTCCATACAATGATGCTAAATAGACAAAGGTTGTATTTAAAGCTCACCGAATTTATTTTGTGCAACATTCTGCGGTGTTACAACATTGAGTGTTTACGTTATTTTATTTTTTTTTGAATATTCAAAAAGGAAAATTCGCAAATCAACCATCTACATTTTAGGCAAGACTTTAGAAAGTAGCAAACACATTCAATTTCATTCTATATTTAAATGATTTTTCAAACATCATATTATATTTGTACATCAATTTTTCTCTTTCACACACATACTCATTCAATTTTTGAGACCAAACAATATTTCTGTACAGATATTTCCAGTGTACAATGAATTTAATAAAATCGTTAGTTCTTGACCGCTAATATTACCACGTACAGAAATAAAAAAATGTATATTTTGACCATCATAAAATTGTTTGAGAAGAATAATCAAATACCTGTTCATTTACAATGAAATAGAAATTGAAAGAAAACAAAATTTTGCATCTGATAGTCTATTCTGATAGTGATACATTTTGTAGGAGAAACAAGGAAAGAATCAGAAAAAAAAGAAAAAAGAAAGTGAAAGAAAGAAACAGAGAATAGAGGAATAGATGACGATGGGTAAAATTGGAGTGACCAATGACTTTTGTGATGGTAATTAAACCTTTTGTTAACGTTAAAAGAAGATAATCAATAGGTATTTGTAAAAAAAAACCACATAAGAGACCAGTTATCATTTACTATCATACATATACACAAATAATGTTATACTATGTACTAAATCATGTACCTCTTTTATGTAATATTTTTCGTTTACATTTGCTGCAATCTGCAATGACAATTGATCGCACCAGTACATGTTCCTTTTAATCAAATGTACCTGTTGATAAACTTGCTTGTCTTACATAAGGGACGAACCTCTCGTTCACAACATTCTAATTTTCAAAATAATCTGTCAATTAGTTAATCACGTTTACTGATTGCAAACACAAACATACACTTTTAAAAAGACTCTTGTCCTACATGTAAGTAAACAGAACTGTTTTTATTTTGAAATTTTCTTGATAAAACGGGGATATTTGGAATCTTATTTTTTATTGCTTATATTTGGATTGCTTCTATGACATAACGAGAACCATGAAACACGGAAGATGCATTAGTAGATAGGATCTGATATGTTAACACAGAAAAAAACTTACAATTACGAATAGGCAATCAGTTAAATTCGATCAAAAGAAAAAAAGAGAGAGAATTTAGTTCGAAGTCAAAGTAAAGCTAAATTACCAATCTACATACAACATTCAAAAAAAATTTACAATTCCCTTTTTTAACAGTTCTGCTACTGCAAAGTAAAACCTCTCATAATCTTGAAAAGAAACTATCAAGAGACTTCACAGAAACTCACGTGATCAGATCAGTAGACAGATTTGTTCAGAAATAATTAATACTTGACACTAAAAGGACTGTCTATGAACACAACTAAAACGAACATTTTAACATTACAGAATCTGGCAGGGAATTATTTCCCAGATCTTTATGAACAAACATTTTAATATCGAAGAAATTGACAGGAATTAATCCATCAGATTTTTCCAAGTTTGCAGGATACGACAGGAAAATCCTTCGAATTTACAAGATTTACCTTAAAACTGCTGACAAACAAACTAACAACACAAGGAATCGAGAGATGCAGGGTGATCAGAACTATGGACAAGTTTTATGGTCGCCATCTTTGATTCATTGAGAACTATTCTGTATCTTTAAGTGAAATGAAGATGGACGTTTTTGAGTATACTCATTAGTGTGTTTGCTTGTGTTGTGTTTGACAATGATACTCGGTTCTCATTTTGAGAACTTGATGTTTACTTGGATGTGACAAAGATTTACATGGCGGGTGTCGTCGATGAAGCAGAAGACGCTTACTCTTCCGGAACACCTGGTCTTATTCTCTTGTACTTTTGCAAGGGTCTCCATGTGAATCTTTCCTTTGTTCATATTTTGCCCATAGTTTAATCGATTTTGAGTTTGGATTATGACTTTGTTAACGCTTTGGTATTCTCTTATTTATTTTTATAAGAACGATAAGAAGTTTTTAAAACATTTACCTCGATCTCAACTTGGACTAATCGACACCATCAATAGAAGTTAGAGTTTTATAGTTGATTCAGAAAGTCAACATCAAATACATAATTCAGTAACTCCACAGGAAGTTCTAAACCATTCTTTCAATTAATTGTTTTTCTTTTATTGTTCTTAATGTTAAGTATATTCGGAGTGCAAAACTCTTATTTTAAAATTGTTCTAAAGCATTCCCGATCTGATGTGAATGGTTAACATGTCCAATTAATCCGAGTAACATCATTAGTAGCGCTGATCCGTCTAATTGGCGCCTTCGTGTAGAATTGGATGCCTGACTTGATTTTCTACACCTATGTTGGAGTTGCTTCCCCTGTAACAGAGATGCGCTTCATACACAATGTTTTATTACAAAGCGGTTCATGTCAACTAAACGCCACATTTTTCTTAATTGGTTTAATTTAAACATATTTTATTGACAAGGTTAAGTCAATAGGATTGCACGTAAGTTATCACATCTTATACTGTCCTTTCCTGAATACATTTTACCCTTAACATCATAAATAAATAAAACAATGCATGCACATATATAATCATTTTGCATTTCTTAATTGGTTTAAAGTTGTTATAATACTTAACATTTTCTTTTTCAGGACTGTAATGAGTAGTCAGGAATTTATCATATCGACTTTTGTCATTAAAGATCCCTCGCGCGCAAACATCCGGGCCAACAAGAGTGATTAATATCAGACGGATAGCTGTTTCATAATTGTTGTAAAATAAATAAAGTTTAAATAAATGTTAGATGTAAAAAAAAAATCCGAGTAACGAGGCGAGGATAATATAGATAAAATTCTTTGTGTAACGGTTTTAAATATCGCAACATGTTTGGCTTTAAACAACAATTGACAAATGTATATACAACAAGTCTTATCAAACAATTCAATACAATGGATAGGTAAAGGAAATCAGAGTCTTTGTGTGCTGTAATTGCCGTTTACAATCGCTTTTTTATCCTTGTTAAACGTTAAAAACTTATAATGATGCAATACGTGTTCACTGAATAGGATCAGCATTGTCACTGAATCTATAAACCTCAAGTGATGTAGACTCCACGTTGGATGTGACTACAAATTCCTGCTTGGTGGGGTGGACAATTATCCCGTGTGGACGGTTGATACTAGAGAGACGGGGAACTAGTACCTTCCCCCGTGACCCGTCAGGTGAAATAATGTAAACATTGCCGGAGTCATATCCACACACGTATACATTGTTATCACGGTCCAGTCCGATACCGACAGGATAATCCAGACCAGGGTCACTGTATCTGTAGACTTCTACGTCGCTGTCTAGTCGTCTACACACGACGTCATGACCATCTATGTAGTAAAACATGGACGTAGACGTAGATGCGGCAATATGTGCAACGTGTCCTCTCTTCTTCTGTATTGACTGTTTCACTGTTCCATCTGATGACATTATATCCACCCTATCACCAGTATCAACCAGGATGTTATCTCCGAGAACTGCTATTCCATAGACCCTATCTCTACAGCGGATTGTATCGATGACAGTCAGCTGACCGTTCCGTAGTGTACACCTCGTAATTTCACTGTATGTAATACTAACAAGTATCTCATCGGTGTTACGTCCGTGCGCAACATCATATGAGTTTCCGTTAACTTTGTATTCTCTCTTGAAGCGATACTTGTCATCAAACAACACGAGTCTGCTGTTGTTGTAATCTGTGGCAAGTAATTCACCGTCATCAGTAAATATTCCTCCTGTCAAGCTAAATCCTCTTTGTCTTGTTAGTGAACGGCTGTCGACCGAATGTACACAGGATACAGAACCAGTCCACACGTCAACAGTTGCCGGTCGTTTGGTTGGAGATCCGACGAGGTCGGAGGTTGAAGTAGAGTCGGAAAATGTTGTAGCTGAAGGTGTTGACATCAGAGTCCCAAGCAAGGTACCGATACGTGAATTCGCATTCTGTGAGGTCGGGGTTATGTTCGATATCACGTCAACATTCCCAATGGTTGTCATTTTCATGATGTCGTCAATAACAGGGTCTATATTGAGTTTCAGATCAACCGTATTAGGCTGTACTTTTGTATTCTGATCCATTCGACGGTAATGTCCTGACAACTGCTGTTTCGTTTTCTCTCTCATGACGAATCGCTGACGATCCGTACCTTGCTTGTCAAACCGAGTCATCAACTTATTACAATTGTCTGCATTGATTTCGAATTTCTTTACACATTCCATTCGGGCAGAAAGTTTTTGTCTGTGTACTTTGCACTCATTCGCGAGTTCAGACTGATACGTTGTGTTAAGACTATCAAGCTTGTCTTTGGCTTGCTGTATTCGTCGCGTCATCTCCACTGATACTTCCTTTTCTTTGGTGTTAAGGGAGGCCATCTCAGACTCATCGTCCTCCAACATCGTCGTAGTCTCGTCTTTGATAACCTGCCATGCTGTCTCACTTGAAGGTTGTTCGGTGAAGCTTGTTTTTATCACTTCATCTATTGGTTTGATGTGATTGCAGGTTCTGTGTGAAACGGACACACAAGTATGACAACACATGGCGCTGTGATCAAGGCAGTAGACATCCAAGGACTGTCCGTCGTGGTTGGGACAGTTCTCGTTAACCGTTGTATTGCCAAACCCGCTATCTTTACTAGGAACAAGTCGATGTTTCGCAGATACTTTGATACGTTCGTGAAATATCCTACATTGTTTACAGAGCATCTCCGCGCAGTCATTGCACCAGACAACAGCAGGATTGGATTCCCCAGCTCGTCGACAAGCTTCACAGTTCTGGTCATCGGTTTTGGTGGCTGTTGGATTAATGAAAAGACTGTTTATTGGAAACGAAGTCCCCCAGGCATTTACGTCCGTGCTGACGTCACTAGGACTTATTGGTCTATCACAGACCGGACACGGGAAATAGTGCCGGTCCTCGTCTGCCGTCCTGTGCTCTTTTTCAATATATGACGTCAGACACGGACAACAGAATGTGTGGTTACATGGTAGCTCCTGCGGCTGGTTGTACGGCTTCAGACACAACAAACACTTGTATTCTGGTGCAGGGCAAGCTTCGGCCATGTCAGATGTTATTGTGAAATTTCTGTAAAATATAAAGAAAAAGTTTCCCTCTTTAGATTTCATAATTACACCAAATCTTTAAATATATCAGATGTAGATAAGTTTTTTAACAAAAAAATAGTTACATGCAGTTCCTTCTTGTGCGGCTGAATATCGCCATAAATCATCTGTCTATGTCGCTGGGGTTGATGTTAGACTTTGGACTTTATAAACAATCGGAAAGCTTCCCCGTCCCTGATTGGTGTTATCAGCTGATGCATGCTGATTATAGAATACATCAATTCTTTGATATACTAGAACTCAAGTTATCGTACAGCAAACAAATTGCCAAATGACCCCACGGTATAAACAAGCATACTGAGTATTGCTGAAGTAGTATATGCCCCCTACCGGCCCTCGCAAACTATTCTGATGGAATGATTAATTAAATAAAGAAAACCTCTAAAACTTGTCCAGGATATTTGGATTCTTTATAAGTATAAAACGTTTGATGAAAATCCACGATGAAACAAAGTCACTAGAGTACCGGCAAAGATTTTCTATAAATAGCAACAGTGAACTTGACATTGACCTTGACCGGACAACCATAAAAGTCAAACTTCCCTAAGATATTAGGAATAGCATTCACGTAACACACACATATTCTGCACCTTTTAAATTTAGTAATAGATACAGTATGCCGAAAAAATTAATTAAACTGCATCATACAGCTGTTTCGTTCTCATAGGACTATTCAGTGATGCTAGGGGCCAAAAGGTAGGAATCCAAAATTTCTAAACTAATGTAGAAGCAGAAGGGTCAGGTGCGTAAAACCCCTTTAATTTATTAATTTAGAAGTAAAATGAAAATAGTTCTGTATAATTTCAAATCGTGTACTACGAAAATGTGTATATTAAGTACCGTGCCATTACTCAAATGAGATTAACTGTGGCTATGGAGGCTATAGCAAACCCCGGGGACTAACAAATCCACCAGCAGAGTCTGCCACCCCTATCATAAAGATCACGTAACACACACATATGCTGCACCTTTTAAATTTAGTAATAGATACAGTATGGCGAAAAAATTAAATTCATCAGTTTGGTATGAATGATAAATAATGGGTTTGTTTTGTACACAAACAGGAATTGAAAACTTAATTGCAAGCTTTCAAAAACGTCTGTTTCCTTTGTCAAGCAACGTAGTCAACAATAAGAGATTTAGGCTGTTGTCTTCATTAAACTAGATTACCCGACTTATAATATGTCAATCTCTTCAGAGAACTAACTGAATGCTACAAAATAACTTATTTCTTAAAGTTAATTTCAATATCTAGGTCATGCGGGGCATGATTTCTTCTCAACTGGATGTGCAAAGGCATACCGGCCTCGATAGTAGATGAAGGTGGTAAGGGGGAACGTGTACAAAAATAATACTAAAACGTTATAGAAACATATTCTACAAAATTATAGACCCAAGCAAACAAAACAAACCTCACAGGCTTCATACAAAGTATCTTTTTTAACCTTTAATGTTATAATACAGAAGCTAGGCTTGTTATAATCATTGAAGTACGTTTTGGTTCAATGATTAAAACGTGTCAAACGCGTTCACAACATTACATAATGCACAGTTGGTTGAGTTTCTGTCAGTAAATAATGAATATGTATGTGTGAAATGAGCCTCCCATTACAGTAATGTAATTCTGTAATTGGCGGCGGCTCCATATATATAAACATTTTTTTTATATACTGACAGAAATTCAAGCAACTGTGCATAATGTAATCAAATGGTATTATTATAAGTTCATTTATCAATCACGATTGCGTAGACTTTTTTTCTTATTTACAATCTGCTAACATATATTTCCATTATACTTAATTGTGGTTTTAACAATATCGATATGGTCCGACTTTTCTCAATTGTCATTGACTAAAATATGGTAAAGTGTAAGTTCATATTTTGTGATATTAACCTGATGTTTCTAATTTAAGAAAAAATGAGTCAATATTGCGTTTGTGACGGTCCATAGGTCCATAATTGATTTATATATGAGGTCATCAATGCCTACTTCATTTATTAACCATCTAACATGTACAGTTAGTGAAATGGTTGTTTAACATTCAATGTTACATTGTTTTATCGGGTAATACCCAAAGTACTTTCGCTTTGTATTGAAGTCTTGATGGCATTATTTTATCTTCATAGATTAATATTCAACATTAAAAGTTGTAATGTTGATATATTAACATTTAAAATGATAACCATAAATGAAGCAATATAAATATTAACCTCATAATCCTGTCAAATGCTTACATTGAGTCGTTTGTCGTTGTTTGGGGTGTAGTCTCAAATGTCTGGGAATTTCCGGGTTCAAGGATCACAAAGGGAGATAACTCGAAAATATATATGGGATAAAACACTTGCTCTAGAGCATCAGTTCTGTGTGTAAACAAATGTACACAGGTACGCTGAACAAATCGTACCTGATTAGACATGTTAAAGGGAAAATCAAAAACCTTTCAACGACTCTTATGTAAATTTCATACAGAGATTCTGTTGAGAATTATTATCTCATTTATTTCAGGATAATGACTTATTTAATGTAATTATATAAAACCTTACCTTGGTTTATATATCATATAACAGTAGATCCTGCATATATTATAGATCTTCTCCAGTACTGATGTTAAATCATGAATATTGTATACATATAAGTAAAACGACAGCTTTCATATATTGTACATATACAAAAATAAGCACTACATGTATAACTGTAGGTAAATAGGTAAATATGTATCTTCTTTCGCTCAATTTATTTCATTCAAGCTTTTTTCAATACTATCAGGTTATTCAATTATGGTATCATTGAACGTCATTTTTGTTAGTTTTTTTTCACAACATTGACTAAAATGTGGTCACGTAGAGGACCATATTTTGTTATATCAACCTGATGTTTCTAATTTTAGAAACTTCCTGTCAATATTGCGTTTGTGACGTCATAATTATTTTGACATTATAGTGCCCCACTGTAACTTCTATGATTTATCAAGACAGGTATTTTGCAATTTTAGTATTTTGGAAACAAGTTTTCTATCCAAGATAAGAAATAAAGGGCCTTTGGTTCGGTCAATATGGCGTTATACCAACCTGGTAGAATCTTCAATATTGAAATATACCGTGTATACTACTAAAATAGAAAACATATACCATTTATACTACAGAACAGAGTATACGGTGTACAGAAGGATACTGTGACCATGTGTGATATATTCTTTTACAATGAATAGCCAATATAATAATACGTATATCAAAATCTAAAAATAGGATGTGCAGTGAAATTGGTATAAACATGATAAAGTTGACTTTGTGCAATTCACATTTGTAAAATAAAAATGGCCTTTCCAAAACTGGTGTCTACAAATAAAAAACTAGATTTATATGAGGTGAAATCTGACAATAGCATAAGAGGCGAAAATCGCGAAAAATCTAAACGAACGACCTATGTTAGGACACATTTAATTCTACAACTAAGTATGAAATACTTAATTTTAGATAATACTCTAGAAAAAAATCCTGTTTGCAGGGGTCAACTTTTTGGTCAAAAACATTTATGATTTTTCATGTGGTAACCATTGTTTTCACAAAAGTAACATACATTGAAAGAATCACTTTATAAACTGACGCTTTGGTATTCTCCTATTTGTTTTTTTTTTTATATTTTTTGTAATGTGATTTTTGTATTTTTATTTCTAAGACATTGACCTTGTTTCTCAGAATTGATCTATTTTATTTTTCTGTTATCTTCTACCTTTATGTTATGTGTACTACCAATACAGGAACTACACGTATACATCATGTATAATAAAGAAAAGGCCCAATAACTTATTATACTTATAGATTTAGTTAAGATTAACTGATATCAGCAATATCCAAGATGAATTCGTTCACGGTTACCGGTACAGCAGCAGTTGAAACTCGGTATTTGCAAACACACGTCCATTTGAAACTGCGTCTAACTTCGGCTTGTTGTTGTAGTGGGCCACACCTGAATTATTTTCGATTCTTTGGACTTTTCTGTCAAGAGTTTCTTGTAAGTTACCAATCGGATTTACTTCATTTTAGTCTTATTTTGCTTGGTCTTCAACTAGATTTGTTTTCATAATTTTTCAGACTCCCGAAAAATTTCCCAAGGTTACGTATATTGGGTCTTTATAGTTGTTATGGGTTATCAATTTATCATTTAAGCATCGCAGCCTATCTACTTCCACCTTAGGTTATAAATATGAAACAGTTACAAAAAGGATACTTGCACAAAAACTCTCCATTTTACAAAATATAATGTACTTTATTAAAACAAGATATTGAGTTGCAGTGCAATAAGACCTTTTATTTCTTGTTTAATTTTAAACTTTGAAAATAGAGCAAAAGGACAATAGATAACCACGATGTCGAGTTATAAATATTATAAAATTACCTATACAGCTAGCCAGCCTACCTGTAATCGACTGTCGTGTGTAGTGGGGTATTGCGAAGTTCTCTCGTTGAGCAATACGTATACCGATAGTTATCGCGAATGTATATTGTAGTCCCGGGACAATTAGACAATGGGCTATGACGTGTCATTAGTCTCCGCTGGTCACGTTTTATTCTTATCTTGATATACAGTGCAGGTATGTTAAAACATAAACACAAATCTATTCTGATACCAAACACCGTCTAATTAAACTATTGAGTTGGCATGGCCAGGGAATGAGATAAAAATCAGATAGTCAATTCTGCAAATAGTCAACACCAAACCATGCCCGTTATGAAGGCCGTGCGTAAAGCAAGTGGCAATTGGAATATACCTATGTCAATCCTAATGTATTTACTTTGAAGCAACACATATAACAACAACTTCACTTACCAGACAAGTTTATGTACAGAGTAGTACAGATTTAAAGTAAAGCAAGTGACATTTGGTATATATCCTATCTATGTCAATCATAATCAATTAACTTTGAAGCAACACATATAACAACAACTTCACTTATCAGACAAGTTTATGTACAGAGTAGTACAAAAGTGAAGTCAATCCAATATATAAAATGGTGCCTCAGTGCTAGAGATTAATGTCCATATATCGACAATATGAGTGTCATTCCAATTTATAAAATAGTATCTGAGTACTAAAGCTTAGTGTCTAGTGTAATGTCATGTCTTTTACACTATTCTTTGTCTTAGCAGTCTGACAATGAAATCAATTGTGCTATTTAAGACAAGCACAAATATAAAATATAAATATATACCAATTTTTTGTTACGAACTACAAAATATCGTCAAATGTTTACCTTGGTTACTGTCGACTTGATGACGGCTGTGTAGTTCCTGGTAATGATCCGGGTACTTCCGAGTTCAGAGACAAACACGGGAGGTAACTCCTCTGAAATAAACGGGTTGGCAAACTACTGAATAAACATGAAACAAACTTTACGTATATTTCATAATACATACTTTTTAATGATTGTGATTAAGAGAGTAACATTCAGTGTTATGTTTAATTTCGATACTAAATATTATTTTTGATGGTCTATTTCAGTTGTTTATTTTTTTTATTTTCTTTATTGTGTTTCTTTGTACGGACATATAGTTACAGCATCTTGCGTGACGTAAAAAAAAAATCAAAATTAGAAGTTTGACAATAAATGTATTATTTTGATTTGTTTTCTAATGATTATAATTGACTTACTGTAGTGCCATAAATGCAATCGTTGTTATCTATACACGTACTTTAAAAAGAGCTTAACAATAGTTGAATTCTTTTGTCGGTATGTCCGGCTTTATGTACATTGTAACAGTGTAAGGACGACCGAAGGAATCAAGTCATGGGAGAAATAAACATCTTAGTTGTGACGTAGTAAAGCATACAACGTCAGATTGCTCCGCCATTTTGTATGTGTTTGAATAAATTGTAACAGTATAGCATTATGATATTATCAGTCTTTATCTTTGAGTGATAGATTTCAATTCTTTTTTATGTGTTTTATATATACCATTTGATGCAGTCCTCGAATTGTTTTGATGTGAATGTCTAGCTGATTAAACTACTAAGATCCTTAAATATGTAAATATTAGCTCAAAACAGAAATTACGACACGGTAGGCAGATTTTACCTCCCTTTCCCGTATGTGATATTTTTCTTTTATTGATGATAAGTAAATTATGTATTTACATGATACACTATAACTTTCACGTCATCGGCTGATGAAGTCAAGTGAAACTCACGCAAATGAAGTGTACTGCAGACAGTTCATGTACAATTTGCATGAAGTTCACTTGACTTCATCAGCCTATGCAAGCAACAAAATAGAGATTCAATCCTTCTAATTACGTGAACTATTTTAAATTTCCCGTCATTCACATGTACTTTAAGCTGCTGGTGTCACACGGTGCTTCACTTGTGTTATATTGTTGCACATTTATGTATGTACATACGCGGAACAGCTGATAGCTAGCTCTAGTCATCATTATGCAACAGAAAACAGAGAAAAACTTTTTTTTTAAATTTTTATATGTGCTTAAATCATACCTCTCAATTTTTTTTCATTTATAATTGATTAAAATACCTTTCCAGTAAAAAATGAATTACTAAAGTGTTGTAAGAGCGGTTTCCATTGCGCAGCAGTAAACATAAAGACGCCGTGTTTTGGTCACAGATGAAGCGATTCAAAGTTGTCGGAAGTCGGATTTCGGTTACGCCTAAGCATATTGAAAACGTCCCATCAACAGTGGAATTAGACATAGCTTATTGACGAAAGTATAAGGAATGATATTGGTGATATGTAATCAACTGAATTAGTAATTTGATGATTTTTAATTTTGGACATTAACCGAAAACTGCAAGCTTTTAAGGTAGGCAGACGGTCAAGACGGTACGGTTACATGTATGTATTGACAAGATCACAGGTGCCTGAGAATTTGCTACATCTAGTTTTAGACTTAAACTATGGTTAGAGTATGTTTATGGTCGCCATTTTTATCTCATTGAGAAATATTCTGTATATTTAAGTGATATGAAGATGGAAGTTTTTGAGTATGCTCATTGTGTGTTTATTTGTTGTAATTGACAACGATACTCGGTTCTTACTTTGAGAACTTGATGTTTGCTTGGATGTGACAAAGATTTACATGGCGGGTGTCGTTGATGAAGCAGAAGACGCTTACTCTTCCGGAACACCTGGTCTTATTCTCCTGTACTTATGCAAGGGTCTCCGTGTAAATCTTCCCTTTGTTCATATTTTGCTCCTGGTTTAATCGATTCTGAGTTCGGATTATGAGTTGTTAACGCTTCGGTATTCGCTAATATACCCTTACACTTTTGGATGTTTAGATCAATTTCCGATAACAATGCCACCCTAATATAAACTCCTCCGAAGTATAAAACTATTCTAGACACTGTAGTTTAGGTCCAAAAAGCGTAGGCCAAGTATTACAAATTCTTGTTGTGAACAAGAACAGATGAACAGATTACAATGTATGTACATCTGTCGAAAAATAGAATCTAAAATACGTATCTTCTGAAAAGAGATTGGATTTCTGACACCGATCTCAAACGATTTAGTTTGGTATCGGACATGAAATGAAATCGTGAAATCTGACTGACAGGCAGATCCCATTTGCATTTCGCACGATCATCGAGGGGACCTATCAGGAATTGAGGACCAATACATGTATATCTTGAATTATTGCTTTTGGAAAAGTCAGTATTTTGTCAGATCAAGAATTTTTAAAGCTATGTGCGATATAATACTGGCAAAACTCATTTGCATGTAAAACAGCTGTTTTACATGTGTAATACATCCTTACATTATTGTACACAAGGTAAACAAATGTATTGCTTCGCCAGGAAGGGAAAAGCGCATGCCCCACTTATTTAATCGGAAAATGAAGTGATCAGAGTTTACTCGTTTCATTGAGGCGGCGTTAAAGTGAAAATGTAAATATATCGATATGTAGTCTCAACTCCTGTTCTATTCTGAACCAAAGGACTAAATTTAAAATCGTCTTACAGTCATATACAGATAACAGTTTCTGATTAAAACTAGTTAAAAAGGGCAGGAAAAATCATCATCGCTAAAGAGGCTATTGAATTCAGGTTGTTTTCGACATTAATCAAAACCACGACCTGCACTCAAAATCGATCAATGAAGGGCCAAAATATGAACAAAAGGTAAACATTCATATGGAAACCCTGCAAAAGTACAAAAGAAGTTCTGGAAGAGTAGGCGTAGAAGCACAAAGAAACAAAATATTTCTCAATTTCAAATCGATCCCCGCCTCACGGTCAACCCTCTTCATCTCTCTACTACAACTTTCTCTTTTTAAATCAAACCCCGTCTCACGTCCTCTCCCCTCTTCATCTCTCTACTACAACTTTCTCTTTTTAAATCGATGTCACTTTATCGTCTTCGCAACACACCCAATTTCCTCTCCCTCCTTTGCTGTCCCACATATACTGACATGTTTCCTTGTTTCTCTCTCACACACCGACATTCTTTCTCCCCCGCTTTACATGATAAATTGTCTCCTCCCAACCCAATGAAACGTTCTCCTCATCCGTACAGCTTGATCACTTTTTTCCACATCTCAACAAAATATTATCTAAACCACCAATTCCTCATACATGCCATGTCATCTTTATTCTTTTTATTCAAATCGAACATAACATATCTCCTGCAATCTTCTTTACACGCGTTCGCCTTTCATTTTCATCAAAAATGTCGTCTTCTCTCTCATTCCCCGTCTCTACCAACAACAATTTTTCGTACTCCTTTATTCCTTTAACGCCTGTGAATGCCAATATTTCTGATCTTCTTTCCCGATTCGTCTCTCATATCGTCCATTATTTCCCCTTCGCTTACATGCCACTCGATTTTCATACTACTTGAAGACTCCTCCTGTGCTGCTAGAACTAGGCATGTAGCCGTACCCTTCCTCTAACTGACCATTTAACATAGTAATTGTTAAATGGTGCAAAGTAGTGAAAAAATTGTGGTTGAACTTTTTTTAATTTTGGAAGAAGACTTTTCAATAATATGGATTGTGTTCTTCTTCATGAAAATATATCATGTAGCGCTGACCTTTACTTTGATATGTAATACTCTATTAGTTTTCTTTTTTTCCGCTTGCTTTTTTTTAAACAAAGTATTCAGGTACTTAACAGTTCATTTTAAAAGCTTTCTTTGGATTATTTTTGTTTTAGAAAAAGTACATTCTATAAAACGATTATTCAAAAATTGTTAAAAATAAAAATCCACTGTCTCTTGTAAATGGTTACATGGCCAAATACATCTGAGTACAGTAACTAGAAATAGATTTGTCATCCGAGTGTTTTACAAGAAACATTTCTTTAGATGTTCGTTTAGACAACTGTGTATAACGTCAACATAGATTAGCAACTTATCATTAAGTATGGCAGTTGATCTAGTAGTATCGTCAGTGGTTTTCAATGTTCTAATAAAACATTCATATAAAAGGTATTTGCACGCTTACAAATGCACATGGTCGTTCTATTGTAAACCTTTAATGTATTTTCGTTCAAACAAGGTTTTGTAATGAATTGAAATAAGGCACCTTTTATATCTGGCTTTATTTTGACAGAACAAGACAATAGATGACACCACAGTCATACTATGACCGTCGTTAAATTTCGTCTAGCAAGTCTACCTGTAATCGACTATCGTGTGCACAGCAATATATACACAGGTAGTTACCACACAAGTGCATTCCGGTCCTAAGCAGGAAGACAATGGGCAATTACGTGTTGTTAATCTCACCTGGTAACGATCTGTTCCTTACTTTATATATCTGGTAGTCATGTTAAACATAGACACTCGTCCAGTCTAATATCCAGTCATATTTTGCCCCTGGTTTAAAAAGTTTGGATTATGATTTTGGTTACGCTTCGTTATTCTCTTATTCATTATCAAGCTCCTTCATATTAATTCATTGATTGGACAGTGACTTGGAATAAGGTATTTACAGATAGCTAATTCCAAACACAGACACCAAACCTCATCTCCGATAAAGGCCGCCAGTTAAGCAATTGGTAATTGGTGTATTTCCTACCCGCGAAAATATTAATCAATTACCGTGAAGCAAAATATACACAAAAAAACAACATATCTTATTAAACAGGTGTTTAGAAGTACAATAGTCTAGTCATGCCAATATATAAGATAGTACCCGAGAGTTAAAGACCTGTGTCACTTTAATGTCATGCCTTTACACAAGTCTTTGTTATTGCAGTCGTCAATGAAATCAACTAAGCTGTTTAAGACTTGACAAGCAGTAAATATAAATGATTAAATATCAAATTTTCGCACAAAAAACTACACAATATCGTCAAATGTTTACCTTGGTTACTGTCGACTTGATGACGGATGTGTAGTTCCTGGTAATGATCCGGGGATTTCCGAGTTCAGAGACCAACACGGGAGATAACTCCGAAATAAACGGTTGGCACACTGCTGATATGTAAGACTAACTACCCAGGTATCGTCAAATGTTTACCTTGGTTACTGTAGACTTGATGACGGCTGTGTAGTTCCTGGTAATGATCCGGGTATTTCCGAGTTCAGAGACCAACACGGGAGATAACTCCTAAATAAACGGTTGGCACACTGCTGAATGAACATAAGACTAAGTTCCCAGGTAAAATATATTTGATATGTATTAAATGATCCTTAAAAATAGAGTTGTTCCCCGTCTTATGTTTAATTTCAATATCAAATGCTGCATTTTAAGGTATTGTTTAGTTGATTATTTTATTTCTTACTGATAATATACGTGTGTTTTTCTTTGATTTGTTCGGAAATAAAGTTACTTCACTAACTCATCACCTTACGTGAAGTAAGAATTTGGATAAACAATAAATGTATGGCAATAAACGTATTACTTTACTTTGTTAACTACAATGAGTGTTGTCGTGCGTCGTTAATGGCTTTAACATGTACAAACATTGACTTTTCGCTGTGGGGTCCAATAGGATATTTGATACTCTAAGTTTGCAAAGTTTCTTGTGTTGTAACCTTTTTTGAATATACAATATACATTTATTTACGAAGGTTATATTTTAGCTTTATAAATATCGCTTTCAATTAGGTATAATAATAATAATATACAATATTTATATAGCGCTCTATATATAATTTGTAAAATTACTCTAAAGCGCTTCACAACATGTAGATAACAATTTGTTACTTACACTGCATAAATAAATACGTTATTACAAGCTAAGCTAATGTGATATTATAAAAAATGCATATAAATACGAACTACATCTACTGTAGATAAACAAATGTCAGTATATACATGTCGTCTAAGTTGGTACCCTAATATGCAGACGCGAAAAGGTACGTTTTCAGATGTTTCTTGAATTTGGCCAGAGTATTTGTTTTTCGGATAGTGGATGGTAAGCTATTCCACAACGTGGCCGAAACTTTCTGAAAACACCGGTTTCCATAGGTCACAGTACGAGATTTTGGGACACACAACAATGATTCTGTCTCCGACCTTAGTGATCGTGACGGCTGATACAGGGTAACTAGCTCCCTTATGTACTGGGGAGCTGTTCCATCCAGTGCCTTGTATGTGTATACCAAGAATTTGTATTTTGACCTGTATTGTTCAGGTAACCAGTGTAATGAATAAAGAACAGGAGTGATGTGTTCTCTCTTTATAACTCGAGAAACTAGACGTGCTGCCGTGTTCTAGACCTTCTGTAGGCGACTTGTCAATTTGTCAGAGTAGGGCATTTCCATAGTCCAGCCGTGAGGTACAGTTGTGGTATCGCACAACGCACCAAAAAATGCGTGCGTGCATCGTGCATACATCGTGCACACACCGTTCGCCCATGCGTTTATGTATGCGATTATAATCGCGCACACGCACGATGTGGTACAATTGGTCGATACATATTACGGAATGAAAAACATATGGAACCCTTTTGTCCAAAAACTATTGAAATTCGCTTCATATTTATTGGGATTATGCCAATTAAACAATATACAGTAAACAGTATTACAATGACCATGAGACAGCCAAGTGCGGATTTAGCTACAAGGTAACAGAATAGGTAAATAACATGCCAGAGTTTTACCTGTCCAGTGTGCGGCGATACGCTATGACGGCTACGACAGCCATTACCGAGCGACCGTTATGAAAACAAACTGGACTCTTATAATCAGTTATTTGAAAACCCCCTCCCCTCCCCATCACTTTACCTGTGTTTTCACACCTAGGCGATCGTTGTAAGTGCCCCGGGCCTGTGTCCGTGGACAGGTGCAGTGTATAACTTGGTAAAAGCTGCCAATATTTACTTGAATGAGAACTTGTCGATATGTGTTGAAAGTTTACATGTGTCTTTCTGGTTTGTTTCAAAAACTACAGAAAGACTATTACTAATTTTAAGAAATGTATAGATAGAACTATCAGCTTATGTGAATAGTTAAAATATGGAAATATGCTTAAAACAACTAGCGCGAAACCGTATATATTGTTCAACCATTTCTAAATTTACATCAACCACGATTGTCATCGCACAATGTTAGTTTATCGTGCGCCCACATGTGCGTTTAAAATAATCGCCCATGATCGCATCGTTCGCACATCGTGCATACACCATTCTCCCATCGTGCGCCCACCGCACATCGTGTAACGTTGTGCGATCCCAAAACTGTAATAAGTGAATGAACCAAAATCTTGCATGCATCGGCAGTTATAAACTGCCGTATACAGCCGATGTTCCTGATCTGATAGTAACAGGATTTGGCAATAGCATTCACTTGTTTCTTCATGTTCAGTGAACTATCAAAGTACATCCCTAGATTTTTAACAGTTGGGACAGCCTCTACAGTACTTGTTCCGACTTGATTGCTTACACTTTGGAGAAAACATGATCAGTTCCGTCTTTTCCTGATTTAGCTTTAGCATGTTGGCATTCATCTAGCTTTTGATGTATGTCAGACAAGTTTCCAGATTTTCTGATATGGTGTCCCAGCTGTCCTGTGGTCTGTTGACCATGTACATTGTAGATATGTGTGTCATCAGCATAACGGTGATAACAAAGGTTATGTCGATGACAAATCTCACCGATTGGTTTTGAATACATTTACGGGGTCCTAACACCGACCTTTGAGAAACCCCGAAATCCAGCATGCTGTCACGTGAAACAGAAGATCCGATTGCAATACACTGCCGTCGATCACTTAGATAGGACTGTATCCAGCATTGGGCGTCGTCAGTCACTCCATACGAATACTCCAGACGTTTATGGAGTATGCTATGTTGATGATAGAGATGAAGGAAGTTACTAATTACTTGAGGGTGGTGAAGACGCCTAAGAATATTGAAAGAAGATCGGATCTCTGCAAGACACAGTGGTCAGGTGATAGGACGCCTTGCTTGTGATCGGAGGGTTGCGAGTTCGAGTCCCGGTCACGGCACTTTTATTGTATCCTTGAGCAAGCTACTTTATTCTGCTTGTTCCAGCCCACTCAGCTGTAAATGAGTGTTCGGGCAGCGAAAGAAGTTGTTGAATGCTAGCTGTCTTCGCCGAAATGGCAGCACCGGTTGCATGCACCCGGGGAGTGGAGAACGATATTGGCTGGTTGCTAGGGCGACCTATAGGTTGTGATAAAGCGGTATTTAAGAACCTCGGCTTGTAATTATTATTATTATTATCTCGCATTTGCAATTAAAGGCGCACAATATCTGTATAATAAAATAAAGACAAAAACAAGTCATGTGCTTTGTTGTCAACCTTCGAATTTGTTACACTCCATCTGATTGTGTATCTTGCCCTGGTCTATATTTCTGTATTTACATTTGCTCCTTATCTTTCCATTGTAAAGCATCGTGAAGGCAAACATTATTACATTATTTTGCTATTGTGACGTCATTCACTTCATTGTTGTCTACACTGAATTTCTGTTCAAGACTGTTCGAAATACTTTAATTATTTTGTCAAAATATAGATATAAGTAATGAACGTTTTAGAAAATGGTGTCACATAAAGCCCTCTGCCCACAGGCTTGATTAAGTTTCTCATCAATAGCTTTTAACTGTTACCAAATGGTAGTGTACAGTCTACATAAATCAATTTGAGTGACAGATAAATATGAGGTAGCCCGTTACTTGACACACAAATTGTATTCATATAGACTGTATACTACTATTTTGTAATAATTTGATTTTTTAAAACTGCAGCTTTTGATACGCTTGAATTTGCCACTTACCGTATCACTGACTTCATCGAGTTCGAATAAACTGCCAGAATTTTAGAGGAATCATAAAGTCTCTAATGCCGCCATAAAAATAGTTTTGCACAAAACGATTGTCATTTTAGTCACAACTTGTGTAAATTCGTCAAAATAACAATGCTTCTTTAACCTGTTACGCTTTGCTTTCCATACTTAAACGATTACATCGCGCATTGATATTAATTTGTAAAGCGTGACTCGACTTTTGTGTTCAAACAATGACCTTATCATTGTTATTTGTAGTGTTCAGTTTATGAATACAATTTGGTTTACTAATAGTATATTGGCAAATGTAATACAAAATCTAAGTTGAGGCCTGTAATTCCGCCGGGGGTCTGTCAAAGCTCGAGCGAGCGAGAGGAGATAATTTAAATATCACGCTTTTTTTTTCTAAAACACTGACTTCTTGGTTTGAATTACATTTTCTTGTGTTATTTGAACTTTAAACAAGTAATCACTAAAATCTGGCGAGTGCATTGTTCTTATCATAACTTATCTATGACACACATTCATTGATTTGAAAGTATAGTTCTTTTAAAAAAAAGTGTTCCTATTTGGGCACTGATCGGATTTGGATCCTGCCTAAATAATTATAATATAAAGCTCATGAATTATCATGAAAATTGTAAAAAGGAAGCGTCGAAAGATTGCCAGGGTGCCTAACTCATTTTCTGTGTGCCATTGCTGTGTTAGGTGTGGGTCTACGTCTTTCTTGGCTGCAAGATATTTAATATGAAGGGTTTCTGATAGAAATTAGTTTATAAAGTGTTGAATCGGCAAAACTAATTGGTATAAAAATAAGGATTTTCTCCTAAAAATAAGGAACAGGGGTAACTTAAATTTATTTTCGGTGTTATTCAAAAAACTTTTACTTTCATATTTTTTTTGTCTTTTTCTTCAAATATTCATACATTTCTGATTACGTATTTGGAAGATATTGAATGAAGTTGTCCTGCGATTGTCCAAAGCAGCTAAAATATACTTTTAATGACGTATTATGCCAATTTAATATCTTATACGACAAAAAGAGTGCACCCTACAGTTATATTCATAAAATGTAAAAACAATTACTATTCACTTCTTTATATTTATAATTGCATGCCAATTGTCTCTATATAATCCTATTAAATTCAGTTGGCATTACACGCCGGACGAAACACCGATGTAATTCAGTGTGTGTTTCGGCGTTAAACTCGTAAGCAAGCAAGCAAGTTGGCATTCATAAGTCCATGAATGTCATTGACCGATTTTTGACGCAGTTTAATGCTTAATTAGTACTTATTCATTATCATTTTGATGGCACAGATTATGCTAAAATTGTTTCCTCTTCTATGTCATACCTTCTGTTTGAGGGCGTTGAAGCCGGCTGTTGCAGTGCTGATTGTGCAGTATGTGACTGTCGAATCATTTAGTTACGATGTTCGAAATAATTATGTCCCAAATCTCTCGAAAAGGACAATAAATTTAGGAGAATTTGGATATATGTTTTTCCAAATAGCATGCAATAGGCGAGCTCAAACCGCCCCTGTTTTAGCACAAATGACATTTTCCAAATCTGTAATAATGGAACGGTACGGAAGGCGGTATGGGCCAACCAGATATGTGATGTTGTCATGACAACTTATCATCCGGCAATGACGGCTTAGCAACTTCGTAATAACATTGGAATTTAAACTATATCATAAACGAATAGATGTCGCTATTAAGAAACACAATTGTAGTAAGTCCTAGTTACGAAACATGTAAATAAATAAGGGAATACCGAAGCATTAACAAAATTATAATCATAAAGTACACCGTGGTTTCAATTGTTTAAACGAAATTACTGTTTTTTATAGTTTTCCTGGTCCGGCTTCAATACAATGATGCAAAAATGACAAAGGTTATAATTAAAAATACATTTAATTTATTTTGCGGTATTACAATATTGATAGTTTATTTACGTTCTTTATTTCAATATTTCAAATATCTGCAATATATTTGAAATTTTGAAATAAATATCAACCCTTTATGTGTTAGGCGAGACATTTAAAAGTAGCAAACATATTTGATTTTGATTTTTTCATTTTCTTTCACACACATACTCATTCAATTTTTGCTACCAAACAATATTTCTGTACAGATATTTCCAGTGTACAATTAATTGTAATAAAATCGTTCTTGACAACTAACATAAACACATACAAAAATAACAAATGTATATTTTGACCATCATAAATTGTTTGAGAAAAATAATCAATGACTTGTTTTCATTTACAATGAAATAGAAATTGAAAGGAAACAAAATGTTGTAGCTGACGGTGTTTGCTTATCTAATTACTTGTACTATTTTTAAGAATTCGAGAAACACGGAAAGGTTAAGAAAAAAGGTAAAAGAAAAATAAAAGAACGAAACAGAGAGTAGAAGAATAGATGAGGGTTGGTATCAGTGGATTGAATAAATCTGATAGTAATTATAACAATTGTTAACCATGAAAAAATAATCAATAGGGAATTGTAATAAAAAACCAACAACTAAAAACAAAACACAAAAGTTATCAGTGACTGATTTAAGTATATTTTTTGTAAAAAACATCTTTGTCTCATTGAGAAATATTCTGTATCTTTAAGTGAAATGAAGATGGACGTTTTTGAGTATGCTCATTAGTGTGTTTACCTGTTGTGATTAAAAATGATACTCGGTTTTCGTTTTGAGGTTTTTGATGTTTACTTGGACGTGACAAAGATTAACATGTCGGGTGTCGTCGATGAAGCAGAATGCTTACTCTTTTGGAACACCTTGTGCTTTTACGAGAGTCTCCATGTAAATGTTTCCTTTGTTCCTATTATGCCTCTAATTTAATCGATTTTGAGTTCGGATTATGGTTTTGTTGACGCTTTGATATTCTCTGAATTTTTTTTACTAACATACATACAAACAAATAATAACAAAATAATAACTATGAACCATGTATTAGATCATATACGGCTTTTACATGTTAGTTATATTTCCTTTACAGGGGCTGAAGTCTGCAACGGCAATTGCCGTCCCAACAGTACATGTTATACTGTTAATTTAAGGATCATCTATTTGTAAATGGCGAAATGTTCGGGACGACTAGCTTTTTTCTGATATACTTTTTTGAAAAAGGGAGTTCATTGCATAGCAGAAAATGCAAAAAGAAATGCATGGTAGTTAACTCGTTTTTGTGATATGCTAGGTCAAAGATACCAGATTGAGCAAAACACGTGATTTACATGAAAAATGCCGTTTTGGCCAATTGCAGGACAATTTCAATCAATATCATCCATATTTGTGATCAGATATGTATGAATATTTGCAGAATTGAAAGAAATAGTATTTTCTTATTAATCATGAAAGAATTTTTTTTTTAATTATTCTTTCAGTTCCAAAAAAAACTTGTTTAGCTACCCCTACCCCTTATTGTTTAATGAGAAAATACTCCATTTTTCATCATTTTTTGCAGATTTAATGTTTCTTAATCATATTTTGGCGAAAAACTTGTTTTTAGATATTTGGCAGATCAAAAGGAAATGGGTTTCTCATTCTAAAATGGTCTTAAAAACTACGGGAAGCATGCTTGCTTTTTTGTCTGATTATCAAATGTGTCATTTTCACTGTTCTTGGGTCAAAAATCAAAATCGTTTCTATTACGCTAAATATCTGTTATAATACCAAAAATGTGTATATGTCTTGGTTGAATAATACTCGCTTTAAAATGAACATAGAGAAGATGTACAACAAAAATGAACTTGCTGCAATGAAAAATGGCCGTTCGTAAAATGGAAGAAATACACAGAAATCGCCGCTTTAATGGTCATTTTTTAAAAATTCTTCTAAAAAAAGTTTTATAAATAACAGACATCTAATTTTTTGTTACATTTTGCAGATGCATATTTGCTATAAAAATGATAATAAATTGTTAAATATGATAAAAATATCTCAAATAGATCAAAACGAGATTTGAACGCGATTGAAAGCTCACAAGAGCAGATTCTTAAATGAAGTTTTAATAAAATCTACCTACTACTAAACACGACTTCCTTACATAAGGGACGTAACTTTCGCTCACAACTACATACTATATTCATTCTAATTAAAAAAATAGTATAGCACATGTAATGATTGCGAACACAAACGTACATATTATCTTACAGAGACTCTCGTCATAGATAAACGGAAATGATATTTGTTTTGAAATTATCTTGAGAATACGGGAACATTTGGAATATGTTCGGATTGTACCTATGGTATAACGAGAACCATGAAACAAGGGAGATATTTTAGTTGACAGGGTCGGATATGTTAACACAGAAAAAAAACTTATTTTACGAATAGGCAACCGATCAGATATAATTATAAGATATTGTGCAAATCAGATAATTTCGATCAAAAGAAAAAAGAATGGGAATTTAGTTCAAAATCAATTTAAAGCTAAATTACCAATCTGCATACAACATTCAAAATAACTGTACAATTCCTTTATGTATCAGTTCTGCGTCTGCAAAGTACAACCTCCAATAATCTGGAACAGAAATTATCAAGAGACTTCATAGAAACTCACGTGATCTAATCAGTAGACAGATTTGTTCAGAAATAATTAATACTTGACACTGAAAGAACTGCCTATGAACACAACAAAAACGAACAATCTAATATTACAGGATATGACAGGGAATCCTCCTGATCATTGTAAGATCAAACATTTAACATTACAGAATCTAGCTGGGAATTTTCCCGATCTTTATAAGTACGAACATTTTAACATTACAGAATAATGCAGGGAAATTCCCCGATCTTTATAAGTACGAACATTTTAACATTACAGAATAATGCAGGGAAATTCCCCGATCTTTATAAGAACAAACATTTTAACATAACAGAATAATGCAGGGAATTTCCCCGATCTTTATAAGAACAAACATTTTAACATTACAGAATAATGCAGGGAAATTCCTCGATCTTTATAAGAACAAACATTTTAACATTACAGAATAATGCTGGGAATTTCCCCGATCTTTATAAGAACAAACATTTTAACATTACCGAATCTAGCTGGGAATTTCCCCGATCTTTATAAGAACAAACATTTTAACATTACCGAATCTAGCTGGGAATTTCTCCTATCTTTATAAGAACAAACATTTTAACATTACCGAATCTAGCTGGGAATTTCCCCGATCTTTATAAGAACAAACATTTTAACATTACCGAATCTAGCAGGGAATTTCCCCGATCTTTATAAGAACAAACATTTTAACATTACAGAATAATGTAGGAAATTTCCCCGATCTTTATAAGAACAAACATTTTAACATTACAGAATAATGCAGGCAAATTCCTCGATCTTTATAAGAACGAACATTTCAACATCATAGAAATAAACATGAATTACATTTCCAGATATTTTATGAGACTGGTGCATTCCAACATTACAAGATCTAACAGGAATTTCTTTTCGAATTAATAAGATTTGCTTTGATCTTTATAAGAAGTTTAAACAACAAATAACCTCGACCTCAACTTGGACTAATCGACACCATCAATAGAAGTTAGAGTTTTATAGTTGATTCAGAAAGTCAACATCAAATACATAATTCAGTAACTCCACAGGAAGTTCTAAACCATTCTTTCAATTAATTGTTTTTCTTTTATTGTTCTTAATGTTAAGTATATCGGAGTGCAAAACTCTTATTTTAAAATTGTTCTAAAGCATTCCCGATCTGATGAGAATGGTTAACATGTCCAATTAATCCGAGTAACATCATTAGTAGCGCTGATCCGTCTAATTGGCGCCTTCGTGTATAATTGGATGCCTGACTTGATTTTCTACACCTATGTTGGAGTTGCTTCCCCTGTAACAGAGATGCGCTTCATACACAATGTTTTATTACAAAGCGGTTCATGTCAACTAAACGCCACATTTTTCTTAATTGGTTTAATTTAAACATATTTTATTGACAAGGTTAAGTCAATAGGATTGGACGTAAGTTATCACATCTTATACTGTCCTTTCCTGAATACATTTTACCCTTAACATTATAAATAAATAAAACAATGCATGCACATATATAATCATTTTGCATTTCTTAATTGGTTTGAAGTTGTTATAATACTTTACATTTTCTTTTTCAGGACTGTAATGAGTAGTCAGGAATTTATCATATCGACTTTTGTCATTAAAGATCCCTCGCGCGCAAACATCCGGGCCAACAAGAGTGATTAATATCAGACGGATAGCTGTTTCATAATTGTTGTAAAATAAATAAAGTTTAAATAAATGTTAGATGTAAAAAAAAAAAAAATCCGAGTAACGAGGCGAGGATAATATAGGTAAAATTCTTTGTGTAACGGTTTTAAATATCGCAACATGTTTGGCTTTAAACAACAATTGACAAATGTATATACAACAAGTCTTATCAAACAATTCGATACAATGAATAAGTAAAGGAAATCAGAGTCTTTGTGTGCTGCAATTGCCGTTTACAATCGCTTTTTTATCCTTGTTAAACGTTACAAACTTATAATGATGCAATACGTGTTCACTGAATAGGATCAGCATTGTCACTGAATCTATAAACCTCAAGTGATGTAGACTCCCCGTCGGATGTGACTACAAATTCCTGCTTGGTGGGGTGGACAATTATCCCGACTGGACGGTTGATACTAGAGAGACGGGGAACTAGAACCCCCCGCCGTGACCCGTCAGGTGAAATAATGTAAACATTGCGGGAGTTATATCCACACACGTATACATTGTTATCACGGTCCAGTCCGATACCTGTAGGAATCCTCAGGCCAGGGTCAATGTATCTGTAGACTTCTACGTTACTGTCTAGTCGTCTACAAATGACGTCACCACCATCTATGTAGTAAAACGTGGACGTAGACGTAGATGCGGCAATATGTGTAACGGGTCCTCTCTTCTTCTGTATTGACTGTTTCACTGTTCCATCTGATGACATTATATCCACCCTATCACCAGTACTAACCAGGATGTTATCTCCGAGAACTGCTATTCCATTTACGTTGTATCTACAGGGGATGGTATCGATGGCAGTCAGCTGACCGTTCCGTAGTGTACACCTCATAATTCCACTGTCTGTAATACTAACAAGTATCTCATCAGTGTTAAGTCCGTGCGTTAAATCATTTGGGTATCCTTTAACTTTGTATGCTCTCTTGTAGCGATACTTGTCATCAAACAACACGAGTCTGCTATTGTTGATATCTGTGACAAGTAATTCACCGTCATCAGTAAATAGTCCACCAGCCAAGTTAAATCCTAATCTTCCTGTTGGTAAACGGCCTTTGTCGACCGAGTGTACACAGGATACAGAACCAGTCCACACGTCAATTGTTGCCGGTCGTTTGGTTGGAGATCCGACGAGGTCAGAGGTTGAAATAGAGTCGGAAAATGTTGAAGCTGAAGGTGTTGACATCAGAGTCCCAAGCAAGGTACCGATACGCGAATTTGCATTCTGTGAGGTCGCGGATATGTTTGATATCACGTCAACATTCCCAATGGTTGTCATTTTCATGATGTCGTCAATAACAGTTTCTATATTGAGTTTCAGATCAAATGTGTTTGGCTGCTTTTTGGTGTTTTTATCCATTCGACGGTAATGCCCCGACAACTGCTGTTTCGTTTTCTCTCTCACGACGAATCGCTGACGATCCGTACCCTGCTTGTCCAACCGTGTCATCAGTTTATTACAATTATCTGCGTTGATTTGGAATTTCTTTACACATTCCATTCGGGCAGAAAGTTGTTGTCGGTGTACTTTGCACTTATCAGCGAGTTCCGACTGATACGTTGTGTTAAGACTATCAAGCTTGTCTTTGACTTGCTGTATTCGTCGCGTCATCTCCACTGATACTTCCTTTTCTTTGGTGTTAATGGAGGCCATCTCAGACTCATCGTCATCTAACATCGTCGTTGTCTCGTCTTTGATCATCTGCCATGCTGTCTCCTGTGAAGGTTGTTCGGTGAAGCTTGTTTTTATCACTTCATCTATTGGTTTGACGTGATTGCAGGTTCTGTGTGAAACGGACACACAAGTATGACAACACATGGAGCTGTGATCAAGGCAGTAGACATCCAAGGACTGTCCTTCGTGGTTGGGACAGTTCTCGTTAACCGTAGTATTGCCAAATCCGCCCTCTTTACTAGGAACAAGTCGATGTTTCGCAGATACTTTGATTCGTTCGTGAAATGTTCTACATTGTTTACAGAGCAGTTCCGTGCAGTCAGTGCACCAGACTACAGCAGGATTGGATTCCCCAGCTCGTCGACAAGCTTCACAGTTCTGGTCATCCGATTTTGTGGCTGTTGGATTAATGAAAAGATTGTTTATCGGAAACGAGGTCCCCCAGATATTAACGTCTGTGCTGACGTCACTAGGACTTGTTGGATTATCGCAGACGGGACACGGGAAATAGTGCCGTTCCTCGTCTGCCGTCCTGTGCTCTTTTTCAATATATGACGTCAGACACGGACAACAAAATGTGTGACTACACGGTAGCTCCCTCGGCTGGTTGTACGGCTTCAGACACAACAAACACTTGTATTCTGGCGCAGGGCAAGCTTCGGCCATGTCCGATGTTATTGTGAAATTTCTGTAAAATATAAAGAAAAGGTTTCGCTCTTTAGATTTCATATTTACACCAAATCTTTAAATATATCAGATGTAGATAAGTATTTTAACAAAAAGTAGTAACATGCAGTTCCCTCTGCTGTGGCTGAATATCGCCACAAATCATCTGTATATGTGACTGAGGTTGATGTTAGACTTTGGACTTTATAATCAATCGGAAAGCTTTCCCGTCACTGGTTGGTGTTATCAGCTGATGCATGTTGATTAGGATACATCAATTCTTTGATATATTAGAACTCAAGTTATCGTACAGCAAACAAATTGTCAAATGACCGCACGGTATAAACAAGCATACTGAGTATTGCTGAAGCAATACATGTCTCCTACCGGCCCCCGCAAACTATTCTGATGGAATGATTAATTAAATAAAGTAAACCCCTAAAATTTGTCCTAGATTTTTGGATTCTTTATAAGTATAAAACGTTTGATGAAAATGAACAATGAAACAAAGCCACTTGAGTACCGACAATGATGTTCTATAAATAGCAAAAATGGACTTGACATTGACCTTGACCGGACAACCATAAAACTCAAACTTCTCTAATATATTAGGAATAAGATTCATCAGTTTGGTATGAATGATAAATACTGAGTTTGTTTTGTACACAAACAGGAATTGAACACTTAATTGCAAGCTTTCAAAAACGTCTGTTTCCTTTGTCAAGCAACGAAGTCAATAATAAGGGATTTAGGCTGTTGTCTTCATTAAACTAAATTACCGACTTATAATATGTCAATCTCTTCAGAGAACTAACTGAATGCTGCGAAATCAAATCGCGGCTCCATATATATAAACATTTTTTATATACTGACAGAAATTCAAGCAACTGTGCATAATGTTATCAAATTATATTATGATAAGTTCATTTATCAATCACGGTTGCGTAGACATCTTTTCTTATTTACAATCTGCTAACATATATTTCCATTATACTTAATTGTGGTTTTAACAATATCGATATGGTCCGACTTTTCTCAATTGTCATTGACTAAAATATGGTCACGTGGAAGTTCATATTTTGTGATATCAACCTGATGTTTCTAATTTTAGAAACACGGACTCAATATTACGTTTGTGGCGGTCAATAGGTCCATAATTGTTATGTATATACGGCATCCCTCTCAACAACTGTTGAAATAGAAATGAAGCTCCGCATGACCTGGGTATACATTTATAAATAAACTTTACTTTAAACGTCATTTCTCTGCCCTAAGAAGCGTTTCAAAAGCGATTGAAATGTAACAAATCCGATAGGCTATTACTATAAAAGATGTCAGCTTTAATGTTCTATTTTAGTACCATGTAAGTATTGTATAGCCAATAAACAAGTTCACTTTTTTCTTATTACATACATACATTCTGATTTTAATTAAGGTCTTTGAATAATACTCATTCCAGGTAGTAAAATTTAGGGTGGCTGCGGCATCAATGTCTACTTGATTTATTAACCATCTAACATGTACAGTTTGTAAAATAGTTGTTTAACATTCAATGTTGCATTGTTTTATCGGGTAATACCCAAAGTACTTTCGCTTTGTATAGAAGTCTTGATAGCACTATTTGATTTTTATAGATTCATACATTGTATTCGGCATTGAAAAGGATATTGTTGATATACTTACTTTTAAAATGATAACCATAAATAAGACATTATAAAATGTTCGGTGTCAACCTTATAATCATGTCATAAGTTTACCTTGAGTCTGTTGTCGTTGTTGAAGGGTGTAGTCCCTGAAATGTTCTTGGAATTTCCTGGTTCATGTATCACAAAGGGAGATAACTCGAGAATATATACGGGACTAGAATATCAGGTGTGTGTGTATGTGTCTAGATTATATACACGGGTGCGCTTAACACACTGTAACCGATTGGAGATTTTATCGAAACAACATATGGCTTGTTACGTCAGTAAACTCGTATGAAATGCTCATGAGAAGATTTTGTTGGGAATTTATTTCAGTATTATGGCAATATATTGCATTTATTTGTATAAACAAATATACAGTTGTGCAAGTATTAACTAATAGAAGATTCCATATAATTCTTCTCTACTTATGTTAATATATTTACATTGTTTATGAATTATAAGTATGTAAAATAAATCATTAAGGTTCAACCAGTCCCCTTAAACATGCAATAGTCAATCTAAGTTCCAACCCCTCCTTGTTATATATTGTAGTTAAATTCAAAGACTCTTACCAGGCATTAGAATATATCTGTGTCATTTTGACTTGTATATACACCATTAAAAAGGTACATAGCAAGGTTAACGTAGTCAATAGTAAGGCATTAAGGCTGTTGTCTTCATTAAATTAGATTACCCGACTTATAATATGTCAATCACTTCAGAGAACTAACTGAATGCTGCAAAAGCACTTATTATTTTAAGTTTAGTTATTATACCTAGGTGATGCGCGGCATGATTTCTCCTCAACTGGATGTGCAAAGGCATACCGGCCTCGATAGTAGATGAAGGTGGTAAGGGGGAATGTACACGTGTACAAAAATAATACTAAAACGTTATAGAAACATATTCTACAAAATTATAGACCCAAGCAAACAAAACAAACCTCACAGGCTTCATACAAAGTATCTTTTTTAACCTTTAATGTTATAATACAGAAGCTAGGCTTGTTATAATCATTGAAGTACGTTTTGGTTCAATGATTAAAACGTGTCAAACGCGTTCACAACATTACATAATGCACAGTTGGTTGAGTTTCTGTCAGTAAATAAAGAATATGTATGTGTGAAATGAGCCTCCCATTACAGTAATGTAATTCTGTAATTGGCGGCGGCTCCATATATATAAACTTTTTTTTTTATATACTGACAGAAATTCAAGCAACTGTGCATAATGTAATCAAATGGTATTATTATAAGTTCATTCATCAATCACGATTGCGTAGACTTTTTTTCTTATTTACAATCTGCTAACATATATTACCATTAGACTTAATTATTATTTTAACAATATCGATATGGTCCGACTTTTCTCAATTGTCATTGACTAAAATATGGTAAAGTGTAAGTTCATATTTTGTGATATTAACCTGATGTTTCTAATTTAAGAAACACTGAGTCAATATTGCGTTTGTGACGGTCCATAGGTCCATAATTGATATATATATGAGGTCATCAATGCCTACTTGATTTATTAACCATCTAACATGTACAGTTTGTAAAATGGTTGTTTAACATTCAATGTTACATTGTTTTATTGGGTTATACCCAAAGTACTTTCGCTTTGTATTGAAGTCTTGATGGCATTATTTTATCTTCATAGATTAATATTCAACATTAAAAGTTGTAATGTTGATATATTAACATTTAAAATGATAACCATAAATGAAGCAATATAAAATGCTCGTTATTAACCTCATAATCCTGTCAAATGCTTACATTGAGTCGTTTGTCGTTGTTTGGGGTGTAGTCTCAAATGTCTGGGAATTTCCGGGTTCAAGGATCACAAAGGGAGATAATTCGAAAATATATATGGGATAAAACACTTGCTCTAGAACATCAGTTTTGTGTGTAAACAAATGTACACAGGTACGCTGAACAAATCGTACCTGATTGAACATGTTAAGGGAAAAATCAAAAACCTTTCAACGACTCTAATGTAAATTTCATAAGGAGATTCTGTTGAGAATTATTATCTCATTTATTTCAGGATAATAACATTATTTAATGTAATTATATAAAACCTTACCTTGGTACATATATCACATAACAGTAGATCCTGTAGATATTATAGATCTTCTCCAGGACTGATGTTAAATCATGAATATTATAAACATATAAGTAAAACGAAAGCTTTCATATATTGTACATATACAAACATAAGCACTACATGTATAACTAAAAAGGAAATCTTATTGGCAAAATGTACTAAATAGGTAAATATGTATCTTCTTTCGCTCAATTTATTTCATTCAAGATTTTTTTCAACACTATCAGGTTATTCAATTATGGTATCATTGAAAGTCATTTTTGTTAGTTTTTTTTCACAACTTTGACTAAAATATGGTCACGTAGAGGTCCATATTTTGTTATATCAACCTGATGTTTCTAATTTTAGAAACTTCGAGTCAATATTGCGTTTGTGACGTCATAATCATTTTGACATTAGAGTGCCCCCCTGGAAATTTAATGCTTTATAAAGATAGGTATTCTGCAATTTTAGTATTTTGGAAACAAGTTTCCTATCTAATATGAAAAATTAAGGGCCTTTGATTCGGTCAACATGGCGTTTTACCAACCTGGTAGAATCTACTATATTGACATCGGGCTACCGCCCTCGGTCAATATTTGATTCTACAAGGTTGGTATAACACCATATTGACCTCTCCAAAGGTCCATAATTGATATGTATATGAGGTCTGCATCCCTCTCAACAACTACTGAAATAGAAATGAAGCTCCGCCTGACCTGGGTATACACATATTACTAAACTTTACTTTAAACGTCATTTCTCTGCCCTAAGAAGCGTTCCAAAAGCGATTGACATGTTACAAATCCGATGGGCTATTACTATAGAGATGTCAGTTTAAATGTTATATTTTCGTACCATGTAAGTATTATATAGCCAATAAACAAGTTCACTATTTTCTAATTACATGCATACATTCTGATTTTTATTAAGGTCATTGAATTAAACTCATTCCAGGAAGTAAAAAATTAAGGGTGGCTACTGCAGCAATGCCTTCTTGATTTATTAACCATCTAACATGTACAGTTTGTAAAATAGTTGTTTAATATTCAATGTTACATTGTTTTATCGGGTAATACCCAAAGTACTTTCGCTTTGTATAGAAGTCGTGATAGCACTATTTTATCTTCATAGATTAATATTCAGCATTGAAAGTGATAATTTTGATTTATTAACCTTTAAAATGAACACCATAAATGAAGCAATATAAAATGTTCGTTATAAACCTCATAATCCTGTCAAAAGCTTACATTGAGTCTTTTGTCGTTGTTTGGGGTGTAGTCTCAAATGTTCTGGGAATTTCCGGATTCAAGGATCACAAAGGGAGATAATTCGAAAATATATATGGGATAAAACACTTGCTCTAGAACATCAGTTTTGTGTGTAAACAAATGTACTCGGGTACGCTGAACAAATCGTACCTGATTGGACATTTAAAGGGAAAAATCAAAAACCTTTCAACGACTCTTATGTAAATTTCATACGGAGATTCTGTTGAGAATTATTATCTCATTTATTTCAGGATAATTACATTATTTAATGTAATTATATAAAAACTAACCTTGGTACATATATCATATAACAGTAGATCCTGCATATATTATAGATCTTCTCCAGGACTGATGTTAAATCATGAATATTATATACATATAAGTAAAACGACAGCTTTCATATATTGTACATATGCAAAAATAAGCACAACATGTATAACTGAAAAAGCAACTGTTATTGGCAAAATGTACTAAATAGGTAAATATGTATTTTCTTTCGCTCAATTGATTTCATTCAAGTTTTTTTCAATATTATCAGGTTATTCAATTATGGTATCATTGAACGTCATTTTTGTTAGTTTTTTTTTCACAACATAGACTAAAATATGGTCACGTAGAAGGCCAGATTTTGTTATATCAACCTGATGTTTCTAATTTTAGAAACGTCCTGTCAATATTGCGTTTGTGACGTCATAATTATTTTGACATTATAGTGCCCCACTGTAACTTCTATGCTTTATCAAGACAGGTATTCTGCAATTTTAGTATTTTGGAAACAAGTTTTCTATCCAAGATAAGAAATTAAGGGCCTTTGGTTCGGTCAATATGGCGTTATACCAACCTGGTAGAATCTTCAATATTGAAATCGGGCTACCGCCCTTGGTCAAAATTTGATTCTACAAGGTTGGTATGACACCATATTGACCTCACCAAAGGTCCATAATTGATATGTATATGAGGTCGGCATCCCTCTCAGCAACTACTGAAATAGAAATGAAGCTCCGCATGACCTGGGTATACATTTATAAATAAACTTTACTTTAAACGTCATTTCTCTGCCCTAAAAAGCGTTTCAAATGCGATTGACATGTAACAAATCCGATAGGCTATTACTATAAAAGATGTCAGCTTTAATGTTCTATTTTAGTACCATGTAAGTATTGTATAGCTAATACACAAGTTCACTATTTTTTAATTACATGCATACATTCTGATTTTAATTAAGGTCTTTGAATAAAACTCATTCCAGGAAGTAAAAATTAGGGTGGCTACTGCATCAATGCCTTCTTGATTTATTAACCATCTAACATGTACAGTTTGTAAAATAGTTGTTTAACATTCAATGTTACATTGTTTTATCGGGTAATACCCAAAGTACTTTCGCTTTGTATAGAAGTCTTAATAGCATATAATATCTTCATAGATTCATATTCAGCATTAAAACTGGTAATGTTGATATATTAACCTTTAAAATGATAACCATAAATGAAGCAATATGAAATGTTCGCTATTAACCTCATAATCCTGTCAAATGCTTACATTGAGTCTTTTGTCGTTGTTTGGGGTGTAGTCTCAAATGTCTGGGAATTTCCGGGTTAAAGGATCACAAAGGGAGATAACTCGAAAATATATATGGGATTAAACACTTGCTCTAGAACATCAGTTCTGTGTGTAAACAAATGTTCACAGGTACGCTGAACAAATCGTACCTGATTGGACATTTTAAGGGAAAAATCAAATGCCTTTCAACGACTCTTATGTAAATTTCATACGGAGATTCTGTTGAGAATTATTATCTCATTTATTTCAGGATAATAACATTATTTTATGTGATTATATAAAAAGTAACCTCGGTACATATATCATATAACAATAGATCCTGTAAATATTATAGATTATTGGCAAAATGTTATCAATAGGAAATTCTGTATCTTCTCTCACTCAATTTATTTCATTCAAGATTTTTTTCAGCACTATCAGGTTATTCAATTAATGTATCGTTGAACGTCATTTTTTTAGGTTTTTTTTCACAACATTGACTTAAATATGGTCACGTTGATGTCCATATTTTGTTATATCGACCTGATGTTTCTAAATTTAGAAACTTCGAGTCAATATTGCGTTTGTGACGTCATAATCATTTTGACATTTACTGCCCCACTGTAACTTTTATGCTTTATAAAGATAGGTATTCTGCAATTTTTAGTATTTTGGAAACAAGTTTCCTATCTAATATGAAAAAAAACAAGGACCTTTGATTCGGTCAATATGGCGTTATACCAACCTGATAAAATCTACAATATTGACATTGGGTTACCGCCCTCGGGCAATATTATTTTTTGATTCTATAAGTTTGGTATGACACCATATTGACCTCACCAAAGGTCCATAATTGATATATATATGAGGTCTGCATCCCTCTCAACAACTATTGAAATAGAAATGAAGCTCCGCATGACCTGGGTATACATTTATAAATAAACTTTACTTTAAACGTCATTTCTCTGCAATTAGAAGCGTTCCAAACGCGATTGACATGTAACAAATCCGATGGGCTATTACTATAGAGATGTCAGCTTTAATGTTCTATTTTAGTACCATGTAAGTATTGTATAGTAAATAAGCAAGTTCACAATTTGCTAATTACATACATACATTCTGATTTTAATTAAGTCTTTGAATAAAACTCATTCCAGGAAGTAAATTTTAGGGTGGCTACTGCATCAATGTCTACTTGATTTATTAACCATCTAACATGTACAGTTTGTAAAATAGTCGTTTAACATTCAATGTTACATTGTTTTATCGGGTAATACTCAAAGTACTTTCGCTTTGTATAGAAGTCTTGATAGCACTATTTGATTTGTATAGATTCATATTCAGCATTGAAAGTGGTAATGTTGATAAATTAACATTTAAAATGATAACCATTAATGAAGCAATATAAAATGTTCGTTATTAACCTCATAATCCTGTCAAATGCTTACATTGAGTCTTTTGTCGTTGTTTGGGGTGTAGTCTCAAATGTCTGGGAATTTCCGGGTTCAAGGATCACAAAGGGAGATAACTCGAAAATATGTATGGGATAAAACACTTGCTCTAGAACATCAGTTCTGTGTGTAAACAAATGTACACAGGTACGCTGAACATATCGTACCTGATTGGACATTATAAGGAAAAAACCAAATGCCTTTCAACGAATCTTATGTAAATTTCATAAGGAGATTCTGTTGAGAATTATTATCGCATATTTTTAGGATAATGTCTTTATTTAATGTAATTATATAAAACCTTACCTTGGTACATATATCATATGACAGTAGATCCTGCATATATTATAGATCTTCTCCAGTACTGATGTTAAATCATGAATATTGTATACATATAAGTAAAACGACAGCTTTCATATATTGTTCATATACAAAAATAAGCAACTACATGTATAATTAAAAAAGTAACTCTTATTGGCAAAATGTAATAAATAGGTAAATCTGTATTCTCTTCCACTAAATTTTATTTCATTCAAGATTTTTTTTAACACTATCATGTAATTCAATTATGGTAACATTGAAAGTCATTTGTTAGGTTTTTTTAACAACATTGACTTAAATATGGTCACGTGGAGGAACGTTCATATTTTGTGATATCGACCTGATGTTTCTTATTTTAGAAACTCCGAGTCAATATTGCGTTTGTGACGTCATAATCATTTTGACATTAGAGTGCCCCACTGTAAATTTTATGCTTTATAAAGATATGTATTCTGCAATTTTAGTATTTTGGAAACAAGTTTCCTAGCTAATATAAAAATTAAGGGCCTTTGATTTTGTCTATATGGCGTTTTACCAACCTGGTAAAATCCACATTATTGATATCGAGCTACCGCCCTTGGTCAAAATTTGATTCTACAAGGTTGGTATGACACCATATTGACCTCACCAAAGGTCCATAATTCATATGTATATGAGGTCGGCATCCCTCTCAACAACTATTGAAATAGAAATGAAGCTCCGCATGACCTGGGTATACACATATTAATAAACTTTACTTTAAACGTCATTTCTCTGCAATAAGAAGCGTTCCAAACGCGATTGACATGTAACAAATCCAATGGGCTATTACTATAGAGATGTCAGCTTTAATGTTCTATTTTAGTACCATGTAAGTATTGTATAGCCAATAAACAAGTTCACTATTTTCTTATTACATACATACATTCTGATTTTAATTAACGTCTTTGAATAAAACTCATTCCAGGAAGTAAATTTTAGGGTGTCTACTGCATCAATGCCTACTTGATTAATTAACCATTTAACATGTACAGTTTGTAAAATAGTTGTTTAACATTCAATGTTGCATTGTTTTATCGGGTAATACCCAAAGTACTTTCGCTTTGTATAGAAGTCTTGATAGCACTATTTTATCTTCATAGATTCATATTCAGCATTAAAACTGGTAATTTTGATTTATTAACCTTAAAAATGATAACCATAAATGAAGCAATATAAAATGTTCGTTATTAACCTCATAATCCTGTCAAATTGCTTACATTGAGTCTTTTGTCGTTGTTTGGGGTGTAGTCTCAAATGTTCTGGGAATTTCCGGGTTCAAGGATCACAAAGGGAGATAACTCGAAAATATATATGGGATTAAACACTTGCTCTAGAGCATCAGTTCTGTGTGTAAACAAATGTACACAGGTACGCTGAACAAATCGTAACTGATTGGACATTTAAAGGGGAAAAGCAAATGCCTTTCAACGACTGTAAATTTCATACGGAGATTCTGTTGAGAATTATTATCTCATTTATTTCAAGATAATTACATTATTTAATGTAATTATATAAAAACTAACCTTGGTACATATATCATATAACAGTAGATCCTGCATATGTTATAGATCTTCTCCAGTACTGATGTTAAATCATGAATATTATAAACATATAAGTAAAACGACAGCTTTCATATATTGTACATATGCAAAAATAAGCACTACATGTATAACTGAAAAAGCAACTCTTTTTGGCAAAATGTACTAAATAGGTAAATATGTATCTTCTTTCGCTCAATTTATTTCATTCAAGCTTTTTTCAATATTATCAGGTTATTCAATTATGGTATCATTGAACGTCATTTTTGTTAGTTTTTTTTCACAACATTGACTAAAATGTGGTCACGTAGAGGACCATATTTTGTTATATCAACCTGATGTTTCTAATTTTAGAAACTTCCTGTCAATATTGCGTTTGTGAAGTCATAATTATTTTGACATTATAGTGCCCCACTGTAACTTCTATGATTTATCAAGACAGGTATTCTGCAATTTTAGTATTTTGGAAACAAGTTTTCTATCCAAGATAAGAAATAAAGGGCCTTTGGTTCGGTCAATATGGCGTTATACCAACCTGGTAGAATCTTCAATATTGAAATATACCGTGTATACTACTAAAATAGAAAACATATACCATTTATACTACGGAACAGAGTATACGGTGTACAGAAGGATACTGTGACCATATGTGATATATTCTTTTACAATGAATAGCCAATATAATAATACGTATATCAAAATCTAAAAATAAGATGTGCAGTGAAATTGGTATAAACATGATAAAGTTGACTTTGTGCAATTCACATTTGTAAAATGAAAATGGCCTTTCCAAAACTGGTGTCTACAAATAAAAAAACTAGATTTACACGAGGTGAAATCTGACAATAGCATAAGAGGCGAAAATCGCGAAAAATCTAAACGAACAACCTATGTTAGGACACATTTAATTCTACAACTAAGTATGAAATACTTAATTTTAGATAATACTCTAGAAAAAAATCCTGTTTGCAGGGGTCAACTTTTTGGTCAAAAACATTTATGATTTTTCATGTGGTAACCATTGTTTTCACAAAAGTAACATACATTGAAAGAATCACTTTATAAACTGACGCTTTGGTATTCTCTGATTTGTTTTTTTTTATATTTTTTGTAATGTGATTTTTGTATTTTTATTTCTAAGACATTGACCTTGTTTCTCAGAATTGATCTATTTTATTTTTCTGTTATCTTCTACCTTTATGTTATGTGTACTACCAATACAGGAACTACACGTATACATCATGTATAATAACGAAAAGGCCCAATAACTTATCATACTTATAGATTTAGCTAAGATTAACTGATATCAGCAATATCCAAGATGAATTCGTTCACGGTTACCGGTACAGTAGCAGTTGAAACTCGGTATTTGCAAACACACGTCCATTTGAAACTGCGTCTAACTTCGGCTTGTTGTTGTAGTGGGCCACACCTGAATTATTTTCAATTCTTTGGACTTTTCTGTCAAGAGTTTCTTGTAAGTTACCAATCGGGTTTACTTCATTTTAGTCTTATTGTGCTTGGTCTTCAACCAGATTTGTTTTCATAATTTTTCAGACTCCCGAAAAATTTCCCAAGGTTACGTATATTGGGCCTTTAAAGTTGTTATGGGTTATCAATTTATCATTTATGCATCGCAGCCTATCTACTTCCACCTTAGGTTATAAATATGAAACAGTTACAAAAAGGATACTTGCACAAAAACTCTCCATTTTACAAATTATAATGTACTTTATTAAAACAAGATATTGAGTTGCAGTGCAATAAGACCTTTTATTTCTTGTTTAATTTTAAACTTTGAAAATAGAGCAAAAGGACAATAGATAACCACGTGTTTTAAACATGTTTTATAAACGTTTATCAAATTATCTACACAGCTAGCCAGCCTACCTGTAATCGACTGTCGTGTGCAGTGGGGTATTGCAAAGTTCTTTCATTGAGCAATACGTATACCGATAGTTATCGCGTATGCATATTGTGTCCCGGAACAATTAGACAATGGGCTATGACGTGTCATTAGTCTCCGCTGGTCACGTTTTATTCTTATCTTGATATACAGTGCAGGTATGTTAAAACATAAACACAACTCTATTCTGATACCAAACTCCGTCTTATTAAACTATTGAGTTGGCATGGCCAGGGAATGAGATAAAAATCAGATAGTCAATTCTGCAAATAGTCAACACCAAACCATGCCCGTTATGAAGGCCGTGCGTAAAGCAAGTGGCAATTGGAATAAACCTATGTCAATCCTAATGTATTTACTTTGAAGCAACACATATAACAACATCTCTTATCAGACAAGTTTATGTACAGAGCAGTACAAATTTAAAGTAAAGCAAGTGACAATTGGTTTATAGCCTACCTATGTCAATCATAATCAATTAACTTTGAAGCAACACATACAAAAACATCACTTATCAGACAGGTTGATATACAGAGTAGTACAAAAGTGAAGTCAATCCAATATATAAAATGGTGCCTCGGTGCTAGAGATTAATGTCCATATATCGACAATATGAGTGTCATTCCAATTTATAAAATAGTATCTGAGTACTAAAGCTTAGTGTCTAGTGTAATGTCATGTCTTTTACACTATTCTTTGTCTTAGCAGTCTGACAATGAAATCAATTGTGCTATTTAAGACAAGCACAAATATAAAATATAAATATATACCAATTTTTTGTTAAGAACTACAAAATATCGTCAAATGTTTACCTTGGTTACTGTCGACTTGATGACGGCTGTGTAGTTCCTGGTAATGATCCGGGTACTTCCGAGTTCAGAGACAAACATGGGAGGTAAACGGGTTGGCAAACTGCTGAATAAACATGAAACAAACTTTACGTATATTTCATAATACATACTTTTTAATGATTGTGATTAAGAAAGTAACATTCAGTGTTATGTTTAATTTCGATACTAAATGTTATTTTTTATGGTCTATTTCAGTTGTTTATTTTTTTATTTTCTTTATTGTGTTTCTTTGTACGGACATATAGTTACAGCATCTTGCGTGACGTAAAAAAAAAATCAAAATTAGACGTTTGACAATAAATGTATTATTCTGATTTTTTTTCTAATGATTATAATTGACTTACTGTAGTGCCATAAATGCAATCGTTGTTATCTATACACGTACTTTAAAAAGAGCTGAACAATAGTTGAATTCTTTTGTCGGTATGTCCGGCTTTATGTACATTGTAACAGTGTAAGGACGACCGAAGGAATCCAGCCATGGGAGAGATAAACAGCTTAGTTGTGACGTAGTAAAACATACAACGTCAGATTGCTCCGCCATTTTGTATGTGTTTGAATAAATTGTTACAGTATAGCATTATGATATTATCAGTCTTTATCTTTGAGTGATAGATACCAATTCTTTTTTATGTGTTTTATATATACCATTTGATGCAGTCCTCAAATTGTTTTGATGTGAATGTCTAGCTGATTAAACTGCTAAGATCCTTAAATATGTAAATATTAGCTCAAAACAGAAATTACGACACGGTAGGCAGATTTTACCTCCCTTTCCCGTATGTGATATTTTTCTTTTATTGATGATAAGTAAATTATGTATTTACATGATACACTATAACTTTCACGTCATCGGCTGATGAAGTCAAGTGAAACCCGCGCAAATGAAGTGTACTGCAGACAGTTCATGTACAATTTGCATGAAGTTCACTTGACTTCATCAGCCTATGCAAGCAACAAAATAGAGATTCAATCCTTCTAATTACGTGAACTATTTTAAATTTCCCGTCATTCACATGTACTTCAAGCTGCTGGTGTCACACGGTGCTTCACTTGTGTTATATTGTTGCACATTTATGTATGTACATACGCGGAACAGCTGATAGCTAGCTCTAGTCATCATTAGGCAACAGAAAACAGAGAAAAACTTTTTTTTTAAATTTTTATATGTGCTTAAATCTTACCTCTCAATTTTTTTTCATTTATAATTGATTAAAATACCTTTCCAGTAAAAAATGAATTACTAAAGTGTTGTAAGAGCGGTTTCCATTGCGCAGCAGTAAACATAAAGACGCCGTGTTTTGGTCACAGATGAAGCGATTCAAAGTTGTCGGAAGTCGGATTTCGGTTAGGCCTAAGCATATTGAAAACGTCCCATCAACAGTGGAATTAGACATAGCTTATTGACGAAAGTATAAGGAATGATATTGGTGATATGTAATCAACTGAATTAGTAATTTGATGATTTTTAATTTTGGACATTAACCGAAAACTGCAAGCTTTTAAGGTAGGCAGACGGTCAAGACGGTACGGTTACATGTATGTATTGACAAGATCACAGGTGCCTGAGAATTTGCTACATCTAGTTTTAGACTTAAACTATGGTTAGAGTATGTTTATGGTCGCCATCTTTATCTCATTGAGAAATATTCTGTATATTTAAGTGATATGAAGATGGAAGTTTTTGAGTATGCTCATTGTGTGTTTATTTGTTGTGATTGACAACGCTACTCGGTTCTTATTTTGAGAACTTGATGTTTGCTTGGATGTGACAAAGATTTACATGGCGGGTGTCGTTGATGAAGCAGAAGACGCTTACTCTTCCGGAACACCTGGTCTTATTCTCCTGTACTTATGCAAGGGTCTCCGTGTAAATCTTCCCTTTGTTCATATTTTGCTCCTGGTTTAATCGATTCTGAGTTCGGATTATGAGTTGTTAACGCTTCGGTATTCGCTAATATACCCTTACACTTTTGGATGTTTAGATCAATTTCCGATAACAATGCCACCCTAATATAAACTCCTCCGAAGTATAAAACTATTCTAGACACTGTAGTTTAGGTCCAAAAAGCGTAGGCCAAGTATTACAAATTCTTGTTGTGAACAAGAACAGATGAACAGATTACAATGTATGTACATCTGTCGAAAAATAGAATCTAAAATACGTATCTTCTGAAAAGAGATTGGATTTCTGACACCGATCTCAAACGATTTAGTTTGGTATCGGACATGAAATGAAATCGTGAAATCTGACTGACAGGCAGATCCCATTTGCATTTCGCACGATCATCGAGGGGACCTATCAGGAATTGAGGACCAATACATGTATATCTTGAATTATTGCTTTTGGAAAAGTCAGTATTTTGTCAGATCAAGAATTTTTAAAGCTATGTGCGATATAATACTGGCAAAACTCATTTGCATGTAAAACAGCTGTTTTACATGTGTAATACATCCTTACATTATTGTACACAAGGTAAACAAATGTATTGCTTCGCCAGGAATGGAAAAGCGCATGCCCCACTTATTTAATCGGAAAATGAAGTGATCAGAGTTTACTCGTTTCATTGAGGCGGCGTTAAAGTGAAAATGTAAATATATCGATATGTAGTCTCAACTCCTGTTCTATTCTGAACCAAAGGACTAAATTTAAAATCGTCTTACAGTCATATACAGATAACAGTTTCTGATTAAAACTAGTTAAAAAGGGCAGGAAAAATCATCATCGCTAAAGAGGATATTGAATTCAGGTTGTTTTCGACATTAATCAAAACCACGACCTGCACTCAAAATCGATCAATGAAGGGCCAAAATATGAACAAAAGGTAAACATTCATATGGAAACCCTGCAAAAGTACAAAAGAAGTTCTGGAAGAGTAGGCGTAGAAGCACAAAGAAACAAAATATTTCTCAATTTCAAATCGATCCCCGCCTCACGGTCAACCCTCTTCATCTCTCTACTACAACTTTCTCTTTTTAAATCAAACCCCGTCTCACGTCCTCTCCCCTCTTCATCTCTCTACTACAACTTTCTCTTTTTAAATCGATGTCACTTTATCGTCTCCGCAACACACCCAATTTCCTCTCCCTCCTTTGCTGTCCCACATATACTGACATGTTTCCTTGTTCCTCTCTCACACACCGACATTCTTTCTCCCCCGCTTTACATGATAAATTGTCTCCTCCCAACCCAATGAAACGTTCTCCTCATCCGTACAGCTTGATCACTTTTTTCCACATCTCAACAAAATATTATCTAAACCACCAATTCCTCATACATGCCATGTCATCTTTATTCTTTTTATTCAAATCGAACATAACATATCTCCTGCAATCTTCTTTACACGCGTTCGCCTTTCATTTTCATCAAAAATGTCGTCTTCTCTCTCATTCCCCGTCTCTACCAACAACAATTTTTCGTACTCCATTATTCCTTTAACGCCTGTGAATGCCAATATTTCTGATCTTCTTTCCCGATTCGTCTCTCATATCGTCCATTATTTCCCCTTCGCTTACATGCCACTCGATTTTCATACTACTTGAAGACTCCTCCTGTGCTGCTAGAACTAGGCATGTAGCCGTACCCTTCCTCTAACTGACCATTTAACATAGTAATTGTTAAATGGTGCAAAGTAGTGAAAAAATTGTGGTTGAACTTTTTTTAATTTTGGAAGAAGACTTTTCAATAATATGGATTGTGTTCTTCTTCATGAAAATATATCATGTAGCGCTGACCTTTACTTTGATATGTAATACTCTATTAGTTTTCTTTTTTTCCGCTTGCTTTTTTTTAAACAAAGTATTCAGGTACTTAACAGTTCATTTTAAAAGCTTTCTTTGGATTATTTTTGTTTTAGAAAAAGTACATTCTATAAAACGATTATTCAAAAATTGTTAAAAATAAAAATCCACTGTCTCTTGTAAATGGTTACATGGCCAAATACATCTGAGTACAGTAACTAGAAATAGATTTGTCATCCGAGTGTTTTACAAGAAACATTTCTTTAGATGTTCGTTTAGACAACTGTGTATAACGTCAACATAGATTAGCAACTTATCATTAAGTATGGCAGTTGATCTAGTAGTATCGTCAGTGGTTTTCAATGTTCTAATAAAACATTCATATAAAAGGTATTTGCACGCTTACAAATGCACATGGTCGTTCTATTGTAAACCTTTAATGTATTTTCGTTCAAACAAGGTTTTGTAATGAATTGAAATAAGGCACCTTTTATATCTGGCTTTATTTTGACAGAACAAGACAATAGATGACACCACAGTCATACTATGACCGTCGTTAAATTTCGTCTAGCAAGTCTACCTGTAATCGACTATCGTGTGCACAGCAATATATACACAGGTAGTTACCACACAAGTGCATTCCGGTCCTAAGCAGGAAGACAATGGGCAATTACGTGTTGTTAATCTCACCTGGTAACGATCTGTTCCTTACTTTATATATCTGGTAGTCATGTTAAACATAGACACTCGTCCAGTCTAATATCCAGTCATATTTTGCCCCTGGTTTAAAAAGTTTGGATTATGATTTTGGTTACGCTTCGTTATTCTCTTATTCATTATCAAGCTCCTTCATATTAATTCATTGATTGGACAGTGACTTGGAATAAGGTATTTACAGATAGCTAATTCCAAACACAGACACCAAACCTCATCTCCGATAAAGGCCGCCAGTTCAGCAATTGGTAATTGGTGTATTTCCTACCCGCGAAAATATTAATCAATTACCGTGAAGCAAAATATACACAAAAAACAACATATCTTATTAAACAGGTGTTTAGAAGTACAATAGTCTAGTCATGCCAATATATAAGATAGTACCCGAGAGTTAAAGACCTGTGTCACTTTAATGTCTTGCCTTTACACAAGTCTTTGTTATTGCAGTCGTCAATGAAATCAACTAAGCTGTTTAAGACTTGACAAGCAGTAAATATAAATGATTAAATATCAAATTTTCGCACAAAAAACTACACAATATCGTCAAATGTTTACCTTGGTTACTGTCGACTTGATGACGGATGTGTAGTTCCTGGTAATGATCCGGGGATTTCCGAGTTCAGAGACCAACACGGGAGATAACTCCGAAATAAACGGTTGGCACACTGCTGAAATGTAAGACTAACTACCCAGGTATCGTCAAATGTTTACCTTGGTTACTGTAGACTTGATGACGGCTGTGTAGTTCCTGGTAATGATCCGGGTATTTCCGAGTTCAGAGACCAACACGGGAGATAACTCCTAAATAAACGGTTGGCACACTGCTGAATGAACATAAGACTAAGTTCCCAGGTAAAATATATTTGATATGTATTAAATGATCCTTAATAATAGAGTTGTTCCCCGTCTTATGTTTAATTTCAATATCAAATGCTGCATTTTAAGGTATTGTTTAGTTGATTATTTTATTTCTTACTGATAATATACGTGTGTTTTTCTTTGATTTGTTCGGAAATAAAGTTACTTCACTAACTCATCACCTTACGTGAAGTAAGAATTTGGATAAACAATAAATGTATGGCAATAAACGTATTACTTTACTTTGTTAACTACAATGAGTGTCGTCGTGCGTCGTTAATGGCTTTAACATGTACAAACATTGACTTTTCGCTGTGGGGTCCAATAGGATATTTGATACTCTAAGTTTGCAAAGTTTCTTGTGTTGTAACCTTTTTTGAATATACAATATACATTTATTTACGAAGGTTATATTTTAGCTTTATAAATATCGCTTTCAATTAGGTATAATAATAATAATATACAATATTTATATAGCGCTCTATATATAATTTGTAAAATTACTCTAAAGCGCTTCACAACATGTAGATAACAATTTGTTACTTACACTGCATAAATAAAGATGTTATTACAAGCTAAGCTAATGTGATATTATAAAAAATGCATATAAATACGAACTACATCTACTGTAGATAAACAAATGTCAGTATATACATGTCGTCTAAGTTGGTACCCTAATATGCAGACGCGAAAAGGTACGTTTTCAGATATTTCTTGAATTTGGCCAGAGTATTTGTTTTTCGGATAGTGGATGGTAAGCTATTCCACAACGTGGCCGAAACTTTCTGAAAACACCGGTTTCCATAGGTCACAGTACGAGATTTTGGGACACACAACAATGATTCTGTCTCCGACCTTAGTGATCGTGACGGCTGATACAGGGTAACTAGCTCCCTTATGTACTGGGGAGCTGTTCCATCCAGTGCCTTGTATGTGTATACCAAGAATTTGTATTTTGACCTGTATTGTTCAGGTAACCAGTGTAATGAATAAAGAACAGGAGTGATGTGTTCTCTCTTTATAACTCGAGAAACGAGACGTGCTGCCGTGTTCTAGACCTTCTGTAGGCGACTTGTCAATTTGTCAGAGTAGGGCATTTCCATAATCCAGCCGTGAGGTACAGTTGTGGTATCGCATAACGCACCAAAAAATGCGTGCGTGCATCGTGCATACATCGTGCACACACCGTTCGCCCATGCGTTTATGTATGCGATAAGAATCGCGCACACGCACGATTTGGTACAATTGGTCGATACATATTACGGAATGAAAAACATATGGAACCCTTTTGTCCAAAAACTATTGAAATTCGCTTCATATTTATTGGGATTATGCCAATTAAACAATATACAGTAAACAGTATAACAATGACCATGAGACAGCCAAGTGCGGATTTAGCTACAAGGTAACAGAATAGGTAAATAACATGCCACAGTTTTACCTCTCCAGTGTGCGGCGGTACGCTATGACGGCTACGACAGCCATTACCGAGCGACCGTTATGAAAACAAACTGGACTCTTATAATCAGTTATTTGAAAACCCCCTCCCCTCCCCATCACTTTACCTGTGTTTTCACAGGCGATCGTTGTAAGTGCCCCGGGCATGCGACATCTATATATATTGTCCGTGGACAGGTGCAGTGTATAACGTGGTAAAAGCTGCCAATATTTACTTGAATGAGAACTTGTCGATATGTGTTGAAAGTTTACATGTGTCTATTTGGTTTGTTTCAAAAACTACAGAAAGACTATTACTAATTTTAAGAAATGTATAGATAAAACTATCAGCTTATGTGAATAGTTAAAATATAGAAATATGCTTAAAACAACTAGCGCGAAACCGTATATATTGTTCATCCATTTCTAAATTTACATCAACCACGATTGTCATCGCACAATGTTAGTTTATCGTGCGCCCACATGTGCGTTAGAAATAATCGCCCATGATCGCATCGTTCGCACATCGTGCATGCACCGTTCGCCCATCGTGCGCCCACCGCACAACGTGTAACGTTGTGCGATCCCAAAACTGTAATAAGTGAATGAACCAAAATCTTGCATGCATCGGCAGTTATAAACTGCCGTATACAGCCGATGTTCCTGATCTGATAGCAACAGGATTTGGCAATAGCATTCACTTGTTTCTTCATGTTCAGTGAACTATCAAAGTACATCCCTAGATTTTTAACAGTTGGGACAGCCTCTACAGTACTTGTTCCGACTTGATTGCTTACACTTTGGAGAAAACACGATCAGTTCCGTCTTTTCCTGATTTAGCTTTAGCATGTTGGCATTCATCTAGCTTTTGATGTCTGTCAGACAAGTTTCCAGATTTTCTGATATTGTGTCCCAGCTGTCCTGTGGTCTGATGACCATGTACATTGTAGATATGTGTGTCATCAGCATAACGGTGATAACAAAGGTTATGTCGATGACAAATCTCACCGATTGGTTTTGAATACATTTACGGGGACCTAACACCGACCTTTGAGGAACCCCGAAATCCAGCATGCTGTCACGTGAAACAGAAGATCCGATTGCAATACACTGCCGTCGAGCAAGCTACTTTATTCTGCTTGTTCCAGCCCACTCAGCTGTTAATGAGTTCATGTTCGGGCAGCGAAAGAAGTTGTTGAATGCTAGCTGTCTTCGCCGAAATGGCAGCACCGGTTGCATGCACCCGGGGAGTGGAGAACGATATTGGCTGGTTGCTAGGGCGACCTGTAGGTTGTGATAAAGCGGTATTTAAGAACCTCGGCTTGTAACTATTATTATTATTATCTCGCATTTGCAATTAAAGGCGCACAATATCTGTATAATAAAATAAAGACAAAAACAAGTCATGAGCTTTGTTGTCAACCTTCGAATTTGTTACACTCCATCTGATTGTGTATCTTGCCCTGGTCTATATTTCTGTATTTACATTTGCTCCTTATCTTTCCATTGTAAAGCATCGTGAAGGCAAACATTATTACATTATTTTGCTATTGTGACGTCATTCACTTCATTGTTGTCTACACTTAATTTGCTGTTCAAGACTGTTCGAAATACTTTAATTATTTTGTCAAAATATAGATATAAGTAATGAACGTTTTAGAAAATGGTGTCACATAAAGCCCTCTGCCCACAGGCTTGATTCAGTTTCTCATCAATAGCATTTAACTGTTTCCAAATGGTAGTGTACAGTCTACATAAATCAATTTGAGTGACAGATAAATATGAGGTAGCCCTTTACTTGTCACCCAAATTGTATTCATATAGACTGTATACTACTATTTCGTAACAATTTGATTTTTTAAAACTGCAGCTTTTGATACGTTTGAATTAGCCACTTACCGTATCACTGACTTCATCGAGTTCGAATAAACTGCCAGAATTTTAGAGGAATCATAAAGTCTCTAATGCCGCCATAACAAATAGTTTTGCACAAAACGATTGTCATTTTAGTTACAACTTTTGTAAATTCGTCAAAATAACAATGCTTCTATAACCTGTTACGCTTTGCTTCCATACTTAAACGATTACATCACGCATTGATATTAATTTGTAAAGCGTGACTCGACTTTTGTGTTCAAACAATGACCTTATCATTGTTATTTGTAGTGTTCAGTTTATGAATACAATTTGGTTTACTAATAGTATATAGGCAAATGTAATACAAAATCTAAGTTGAGGCCTGTAAATCCGCCGGGGGTCTGTAAACACTGACTTCTTGGTTTGAATTACATTTTCTTGTGTTATTTGAACTTTAAACAAGTAATCACTAAAATCTGGCGAGTGCATTGTTCTTATCATAACTTATCTATGACACACATTCATTGATTTGAAAGTATAGTTCTTTTAAAAAAAGTGTTCCTATTTGGGCACTGATCGGATTTGGATCCTGCCTAAATAATTATAATATAAAGCTCATGAATTATCATGAAAATTGTAAAAAGGAAGCGTCGAAAGATTGCCAGGGTGCCTAACTCATTTTCTGTGTGCCATTGCTGTGTTAGGTGTGGGTCTACGTCTTTCTTGGCTGCAAGATATTTAATATGAAGGGTTTCTGATAGAAATTAGTTTATAAAGTGTTGAATCGGCAAAACTAATTGGTATAAAAATAAGGATTTTCTCCTAAAAATAAGGAACAGGGGTAACTTAAATTTATTTTCGGTGTTATTCAAAAAACTTTTACTTTCATATTTTTTTTTGTCTTTTCTTCAAATATTCATACATTTCTGATTACGTATTTGGAAGATATTGAATGAAGTTGTCCTGCGATTGTCCAAAGCAGCTAAAATATACTTTTAATTACGTATCATGCCAATTTAATATCTTATACGACAAAAAGAGTGCACCCTACAGTTATATTCATAAAATGTAAAAACAATTACTATTCACTTCTTTATATCTATAATTGCATGCCAATTGTCTCGACATAATCCTATTAAATTCAGTTGGCATTACACGCCGGACGAAACACCGATGTAATTCAGTGTGTGTTTCGGCGTTAAACTCGTAAGCAAGCAAGCAAGTTGGCATTCATAAGTCCATGAATGTCATTGACCGATTTTTGACGTCATAATTGTTATGCTGGATATTATTGACCGTCCCCGGGCGATAGCTGTTCCATTCAGTGTACAAGCATACCCGATAGATACATTACTTTAGCTAAATGATGATAAATCAAAAGTGTAACTGAATTTTCTATGGTTTGAACAGTTTTAAAATGGTAAATATAAGTTTTGAACTGATCTAAGTTTGCATGGATAGGCAATATCGTGCTTCACTGAATTTACCTTTTTCAAGTTGGCATTTATCTTGCTTTTGAATGCCAACTAAGAGCAGTTGAACGTTTAATTAGTACTTATTCATTATCATTTTGATGGCACAGATTATGCTAAAATTGTTTCCTCTTCTATGTCATACCTTCTGTTTGAGGGCGTTGAAGCCGGCTGTCGCAGTGCTGATTGTGCAGTACGTGACTGTCGAATCATTTAGTTACGATGTTCGGAATAATGATGTCCCAAATCTCTCGAAAAGGAAAATAAATTTAGGAGAATTTGGATATATGTTTTTCCAAATAGCATGCAATAGACAAGCTCAAACCGCCCCTGTTTTAGTACTAATGACATTTTCCAAATCTGTAATAATGGAACGGTACGGAAGGCGGTATGGGCCAACCAGATATGTGATGTTGTCATAACAACTTATCATCCGGCAATGACGGCTTAGCAACTTCGTAATAACATTGGAATTTAAACTATATCATAAACGAATAGATGACGCTGATAAGAAACACAATTGTAGTAAGTCCTAGTTACGAAACATGTAAATAAATAAGAAAATACCGAAGCGTTAACAAAATCATAACCATAAAGTATACCGTTGTTTCAATTGTGTTAACGAAATAACTGTTTTTTATAGTTTTCCTGGTCCGGCTTCAATACAATGACGCAAAAATTACAAAGGTTGTATTAAAAATACATTTAATTTATTTTGCGGTATTACAATATTGATAGTTTATTTATGTGCTTTATTTCAATATTTCAAATATATTGCATATCAACCATTTATATGTTAGGCGAGACATTTCAAGTAGCAAATATATTTAATTTTCATTTTTGCATTCTCTTTCACACACATACTCATTCAATTTTTGCTACCAAACAATATTTCTGTACAGATATTTCCAGTGTACAATTAATTGTAATAAAATCGTTCTTGACAGCTAACATTAACACATACAAAAATAACAAATGTATATTTTGACCATCATAAATAGTTTGAGAAAAATAATCAATGACTTGTTTTCATTTACAATGAAATAGAAATTGAAAGGAAACAAAATGTTGCAGCTGACGGTGTTTGCTTATCTAATTACTTGTACTATTTTTAAGAATTCGAGAAACACGGAAAGGTTAAGAAAAAAGGTAAAAGAAAAATAAAAGAACGAAACAGAGAGTAGAAGAATAGATGAGGGTTGGTATCAGTGGATTGACTAAATCTGATAGTAATTATAACAATTGTTAACCATGAAAAAATAATCAATAGGGAATTGTAATAAAAAACCAACAACTTAAAACAAAACACAAAAGTTATCAGTGACTGATTTAAGTATATTTTTTGTAAAAAACATCTTTGTCTCATTGAGAAATATTCTGTATCTTTAAGTGATATGAAGATGGACGTTTTTGAGTATGCTCATTAGTGTGTTTACCTGTTGTGATTAAAAATGATACTCGGTTTTCGTTTTGAGGTTTTTGATGTTTACTTGGACGTGACAAAGATTAACATGTCGGGTGTCGTCGATGAAGCAGAATGCTTACTCTTTTGGAACACCTTGTGCTTTTACGAGAGTCTCCATGTAAATGTTTCCTTTGTTCCTATTATGCCTCTAATTTAATCGATTTTGAGTTCGGATTATGGTTTTGTTGACGCTTTGATATTCTCTGAATTTTTTTTTACTAACATACATACAAACAAATAATAACAAAATAATAACTATGAACCATGTATTAGATCATATACGGCTTTTACATGTTAGTTATATTTCCTTTACAGGGGCTGAAGTCTGCAACGGCAATTGCCGTCCCAACAGTACATGTTATACTGTTAATTTAAGGATCATCTATTTGTAAATGGCGAAATGTTCGGGACGACTAGCTTTTTTCTGATATACTTTTTTGAAAAAGGGAGTTCATTGCACAGCAGAAAATGCAAAAAGAAATGCATGGTAGTTAACTCGTTTTTGTGATATGCTAGGTCAAAGATACCAGATTGAGCAAAACACGTGATTTATATGAAAAATGCCGTTTTGGCCAATTGCAGGACAATTTCAATCAATATCATCCATATTTGTGATCAGATATGTATGAATATTTGCAGAATTGAAAGAAATAGTATTTTCTTATTAATCATGAAAGAATTTTATTTTTTTTAAATTATTCTTTCAGTTCCAAAAAAAATTTTTTTTAGCTACCCCTACCCCTTATTGTTTAATGAGAAAATACTCCATTTTTCATCATTTTTTGCAGATTTAATGTTTCTTAATCATATTTTGGCGAAAAACTTGTTTTTAGATATTTGGCAGATCAAAAGGAAATGGGTTTCTCATTCTAAAATGGTCATAAAAACTACGGGTAGCATGCTTGCTTTTTTGTCTGATTATCAAATGTGTCATTTTCACTGTTCTTGGGTCAAAAATCAAAATCGTTTCAATTACGCTAAATATCTGTTATAATACCAAAAATGTATATATGTCTTGGTTGAATAATACTCGCTTTAAAATGAACATAGAGAAGATGTACAAGAAAAATGAACTTGCTGCAATGAAAAATGGCCTTTCGTAAAATAGAAGAAATATCTTAAATGAAGTTTTAATAAAATCTACCTACTACTAAACACGACTTCCTTACATAAGGGACGTAACTCTCGCTCACAACTACATACTATATTCATTCTAATTAAAAAAAATAGTATAGCACATGTAATGATTGCGAACACAAACGTACATATTATCTTACAGAGACTCTCGTCATAGATAAACGGAAATGATATTTGTTTTGAAATTATCTTGAGAATACGGGAATATTTGGAATATGTTCGGATTGTACCTATGGTATAACGAGAACCATGAAACAATGGAGATATTTTAGTTGACAGGGTCGGATATGTTAACACAGAAAAAAAACTTATTTTACGAATAGGCAATCGATCAGATATAATTATAGGATATTGTGCAAATCAGATAATTTCGATCAAAAGAAAAAAGAATGGGAATTTAGTTCAAAATCAATTTAAAGCTAAATTACCAATCTGCATACAACATTCAAAATAACTGTACAATTCCTTTATGTATCAGTTCTGCGTCTGCAAAGTACAACCTCCAATAATCTGGAACAGAAATTATCAAGAGACTTCACAGAAACTCACGTGATCAGATCAGTAGACAGATTTGTTCAGAAATAATTAATACTTGACACTAAAAGGACTGCCAATGAACACAACAAAACGAACAATCTAATATTACAGGATATGACAGGGAATCCTCCTGATCATTGTCAGATCGAACATTTAACATTACCGAATCTAGCTGGGAATTTCCCCGATCTTTATAAGATCGAACATTTTAACATTACAGAATAATGTAGGGAATTTCCTCGATCTTTATAAGAACGAACATTTTAACATTACAGAATAATGCTGGGAATTTCCCCGATCTTTATAAGATCAAACATTTAACATTACCGAATCTAGCTGGAAATTTCCCCGATCTTTATAAGAACAAACATTTTAACATTACAGAATAATGCAGGGAAATTCCTCGATCTTTATAAGAACAAACATTTTAACATTACCGAATCTAGCTGGGAATTTCCCCGATCTTTATAAGAACAAACATTTAACATTACCGAATCTAGCTGGGAATTTCCCCGATCTTTATAAGAACAAACATTTTAACATTACAGAATAATGCAGGGAAATTCCTCGATCTTTATAAGAACGAACATTTCAACATCATAGAAATAAACAGGAATTAAATTTCCAGATATTTTATGAGACTGGTGCATTCCAACATTACAAGATCTAACAGGAGTTTCTTTTCGAATTAACAAGAATTGCTTTGATCTTTATAAGAAGTTTTAAAAACAAATAACCCCGACCTCAACTTGGACTTATCGACACCATAAATAGAAATTAGAGTTCTCTAGTTGATTCAGAAAGTTCACATCAAATACTTAATTCAGTAACTTCACAGGAAGTTCTAAACCATTCTTTCAATTAATTGTTTTTCTTTTATTGTTCTTAATGTTTAGTATATTCGGAGTACAAAACTCTTATTTTAAAATTGTTCTAAAGCATTCCCGATCTGATGTGAATGGTTAACATGTCCAATTAATCCGAGTAACATCATTAGTAGCGCTGATCCGTCTAATTGGCGCCTTCGTGTAGAATTGGATGCCTGACTTGATTTTCTACACCTATGTTGGAGTTGCTTCCCCTGTAACAGAGATGCGCTTCATACACAATGTTTTATTACAAAGCGGTTCATGTCAACTAAACGCCACAATTTTCTTAATTGGTTTAGTTTAAACATATTTTATTGACAAGGTAAAGTCAATAGGATTGGACGTAAGTTATCACATCTTATACTGTCCTTTCCTGAATACATTTTACCCTTAACATTATAAATAAATAAAACAATGCATGCACATATATAATTATTTTGCATTTCTTAATTGGTTTAAAGTTGTTATAATACTTAACATTTTCTTTTTCAGGACTGTAATGAGTAGTCAGGAATTTATCATATCGACTTTTGTCATTAAAGATCCCTCGCGCGCAAACATCCGGGCCAACAAGAGTGATTAATATCAGACGGATAGCTGTTTCATAATTGTTGTAAAATAAATAAAGTTTAAATAAATGTTAGATGTAAAAAAAAATCCGAGTAACGAGGCGAGGATAATATAAGTAAAATTCTTTGTGTAACGGTTTTAACTATCGCAACATGTTTGGCTTTAAACAACAATTGACAAATGTATATACAACAAGACTTATCAAACAATTAAATACAATGAATAGGTAAAGGAAATCAAAATAACCAATTTACTTAGTTGATTTCGTTTTTAATGGTATCGTGTCTCTTATCTTTGAAGAAAAAAAAGCAATGAGTCCTTGTGTGCTACAATTGCCGTTTACGATCGCTTTTTTATCCTTGTTAAACGTTTAAAACTTATAGTGATGCAATACGTGTTCACTGAATAGGATCAGCATTGTCACTGAATCTATACACCTCAAGTGATGTAGACTCCCCGTCGGATGTGACTACGAACTCCTGCTTGGTGGGGTGGACAATTATCCTTACGGGAAATGAAATACTAGAGAGACGGGAAATTAGTACCTTCCCCCGTGACCCGTCAGGTGAAATAATGTAAACATTACGGGAGTTAAATCCACACACATATACATTGTTATCACGGTCCAGTCCGATACCAATAGGATCCTTCAGGCCAGGGTCACTGTATCTGTAGACTTCTACGTCGCTGTCTAGTTGTCTACACACGACGTCCTCACCATCTATGTAGTAAAACGTTGACGTAGACGTAGATGCGGCAATATGTGTAACGTGTCCACTCTTCTGTATTGACTGTTTCACTGTTCCATCTGATGACATTATATCCACACTACGACCACAATCAACCAGGATGTTGTCTCCGAGAGCTGCTATTCCATAGACCTTGTCTCTACAGCTGATTGTATCGATGACAGTCAGCTGACCGTTCCGTAGTGTATACCTCATAATTCCACTGTCTTTAATACTAACAAGTATCTCATCGGTGTTACGTCCGTGCGTTACATCATATGGGGTTCCTTTAACTTTGTGTTCTCTTTTGTAGCGATACTTGTCATCAAACAACACGAGTCTATTATTGAAATCTGTGACAAGTAATTCACCGTCATGAGTAAATATTCCCCCCATCAAGTTAAGTCCTCTTTTTCCTGTTGATGAACGGCTTTTGTCGACTGAGTGTACACAGGATACAGAACCAGTCCACACGTCAATTGTTGCCGGTCGTTTGGTTGGAGATCCGACGAGGTCAGAGGTCGAAGTAGAGTCGGAAAATGTTGAAGCTGAAGGTGTTGACATCAGAGTCCCAAGCAAGGTACCGATACGCGAATTCGCATTCTGTGAGGTCGAGGTTATATTCGATATCACGTCAACATTCCCAATGGTTGTCATTTTCATGATGTCGTCAATAACAGTTTCTATATTGAGTTTCAGATCAAATGTGTTTGGCTGCTTTTTGGTGTTTTTATCCATTCGACGATAATGTCCCGACAACTGCTGTTTCGTTTTCTCTCTCACGACGAATCGCTGACGATCCGTACCCTGCTTGTCCAACCGTGTCATCAGTTTATTACAATTATCTGCGTTGATTTGGAATTTCTTTACACATTCCATTCGGGCAGAAAGTTGTTGTTTGTGTACTTTGCACTTATCAGCGAGTTCCGACTGATACGTTGTGTTAAGACTATCAAGCTTGTCCTTGGCTTGCTGTATTCGTCGCGTCATCTCCTCTGATACTTCCTTTTCTTTGGTGTTAATGGAGGCCATCTCAGACTCATCGTCCTCCAACATCGTCGTAGTGTCGTCTTTGATCATCTGCCATGCTGTCTCTTGTGAAGGTTGTCCGGTGAAGCTCGCCTTGATCACATCATCTATTGGTTTGATGTGATTGCAGGTTCTGTGTGAAACCGACACACAAGTATGACAACACATGGAGCTGTGATCAAGGCAGTAGACATCCAAGGACTGTCCTTCGTGGTTGGGACAGTTCTCGTTAACCGTAGTATTGCCAAATCCGCCCTCTTTACCAGGAACAAGTCGATGTTTCGCAGATACTTTGATTCGTTCGTGAAATGCTCTACATTGTTTACAGAGCAGTTCCGTGCAGTCAGTGCACCAGACTACAGCAGGATTGGATTCCCCAGCTCGTCGACAAGCTTCACAGTTCTGGTCATCCGATTTTGTGGCTGTTGGATTAATGAAAAGATTGTTTATCGGAAACGAGGTCCCCCAGATATTAACGTCTGTGCTGACGTCACTAGGACTTGTTGGATTATCGCAGACGGGACACGGGAAATAGTGCCGTTCCTCGTCTGCCGTCCTGTGCTCTTTTTCAATATATGACGTCAGACACGGACAACAAAATGTGTGACTACACGGTAGCTCCCTCGGCTGGTTGTACGGCTTCAGACACAACAAACACTTGTATTCTGGCGCAGGGCAAGCTTCGGCCATGTCCGATGTTATTGTGAAATTTCTGTAAAATATAAAGAAAAGGTTTCGCTCTTTAGATTTCATATTTACACCAAATCTTTAAATATATCAGATGTAGATAAGTATTTTAACAAAAAGTAGTAACATGCAGTTCCCTCTGGTGTGGCTGAATATCGCCATAAATCATCTGTATATGTGACTGAGGTTGATGTTACACTTTGGACTTTATAATCAATCGGAAAGCTTTCCCGTCCCTGGTTGGTGTTATCAGCTGATGCATGTTGATTAGGATACATCAATTCTTTGATATATTAGAACTCAAGTTATCGTACAGCAAACAAATTGTCAAATGACCCCACGGTATAAACAAGCATACTGAGTATTGCTGAAGCAATACATGTCTCCTACCGGCCCCCGCAAACTATCCTGATGGAATGATTAATTAAATAAAGTAAACCCCTAAAATTTGTCCAAGATTTTTGGATTCTTTATAAGTATAAAACGTTTGATGAAAATGAACAATGAAACAAAGCCACTTGAGTACCGACAATGATGTTCTATAAATAGCAACAATGGACTTGACATTGACCTTGACCGGACAACCTTGAAACCCTCACTTCTCTAACATATCTTGTTTCGTTATAAGTATGTACAGTTTGATGAAAAACCACAAAGAATGGAATCCACTAGCGTGCTGAGAATGATGTTATATAAATAGCAACAGTGAACTGGACATTTTTTGTGTCTGAGACTGTGCTAGCTTTCCCTAAACAAACTATTCGACAAAAAGGAATTATTCAATGTTTTTGTGCCTCGACAACTTTAAATGCCTGAACATTCTATACGTGTATTGGGTGTTGTGATAGTATAAGCGATATACATTAACTAGAAAGACTTCTTACTTATCATTACCATACCACTAAAGGGAGGCAATTCATGTCACCTTATCCTAGATTAACAAAATAAAAACGTAGTTTACTTGTGACAATAAAAAAATGATTTAAGGGGTTTTGTGCTTTATTTTCTTATTTGTTATTTTCTTTTTAGTAGGCATGCATTTTATTACTTAATATATGTAATGCCATACGCATTTCAAACCCGATTGGTGATTTGATTTATTTTGTTAACATATTGATTGATTGATTTTGAATATATTATTTTCGGTACTATTTAGTACGACACATCCCTCTACACGTGAACAGTACAATTACATGCTATTTATGTAGTGTTCAATCTAACTACATACATGGAATACAATATTTAACACAAATATTTTTAGAAATGTGCACAGTTTTATCAAATCCAGCAAGAGATTTTAAGACCAATTGTGATTTCAAGTATGTACTTTTGTAAAATAATTATTGTAATGTCATGTAAAATGTATATTGGGAGAAGGCGTTGATAAGTTGTAATAACTTGTGCCTAATCCCCTGTCAACTTTTGGCAATAAATATGTTTAAACTAAACTAAAACAACATGGGATTGTTGCAACATCATAAAAAGACCAAGCAAAATGAACCGGTATTGCCACAACTACAGTGTATATTAACGTAAATACAGAAAAGTTCGATGATACTTCCGTTAAATTGAAATGCATGAAAATTGCAACAAAAATGTAAATTATAATATGATGATCGAAGTTTGTGTTTTGTAAGAAAGCATGTAAGGACATGAAAATGGCAATAGTAAGTACATATAGTAATGGACCTAGCTCTATCATAATCAAACTATGTGTAGAACCAGTCATGGTTCTTTGTTAAATAAACGGATATAGCAGCACTTTAACTATATATACAATAGAGGGAGGCCAGTGGAGTCGAAGGATAATAAATTCTGAATACAAGCGCCTGTGATAAGATATTAATTGAGGGGTTTTGGTTGAGGGAGACAGCCAGCAGTCCTGAAATTTTTCCAACTCTGTTCTAACCACAGTATATTTATATTTGCTCTGCAGTGTCACTATATAAACCAAGCAACTTCCGTTTCGGTTCATAGGACTATACCCCGAAACGAGTATGAATACGAACGTGAGATGAAGGTTAAAACAATGCATTTCACGCCGAACGAACTCTTGTTTGGACGAAAAATAATTATAGACAACTTCTTGGCTTAATTTCGTCGATCTAAGGACTACAGTGTAGGTTCAGCCATATTGGTTGTTACCTGGATGAAAATGGTAATATTGAAATTTTAATGTTTCCTTCCAATACATGGCATAAGCTTTATCCCATTATGTTAAATATTGATATAAAATGCAGTTAAGCCCCCAAAATTTAAAAAAATCTGTACTTAGGAAACAAATATTCAGTAAATAATATCGAAATGGAAGTGCGCAAATATGTTTCATATAGTTATTTGAAACATTTCAAAAAAATAATACAAAGTTACTGCAATGTTCATAGAATGATAACCCAGTGTTAAAATTTCGATATTATTCTGTAAATCAGAGTTTCAGGGAGAAATACACAGGTACCCCCTCTAAAAAATGTCGTCCATTGCATGCTGTTTTCAGTTCAGGTAAAAGTAGTTACCTGTATCTCGTGGGGGCAATATAGGGGGATTACTTTATAATAAATAGGTCATTTGTCATGTAAATGTAAGTTTCGTGTCAAATAAATGTATAAAATAAAAAAAATTACACCGACATAACGTAATTTACATTTACGATACAGTTACCTAATTGCTAATTAGGTTTGAGAAATGTATTTTAATACCAATGAGCCTCAACTGCCACACATGTTTACGATGGCAACAATTTACGCTAGCGATGTTTGACAGGTGCGAAGCCGAGAACGAATCGGTATAATCAGTGAGTTAATACTGTCCGATGCACGCGGAAGTGTATTATATGTACGCATTCCATCAGAATTTATACAACACAAATTGAAATTTACTTACAATATTCTTTCAAAATCATTAAATTACCTAAAATACACTGCCGGAAGTGCCAAAGAACACCTTTTCACGTGCTATACATTCGCGCAAAAATGGAAAACTGGCAATCGCTAAAAACAATTTATCGTGAAAGGAATGGGCAGTTTTTGCTATACGACGATATACCAAGTAACATTCACCTTTACTGCATGCTTGAATCCAATTAATTTGTTAATTTTGTCGATGTTTCACCATGCCTCTAAGTCAGGCGTATGAATATCTAAAAAGGTAAATAGTTCAAAATGGAGGGCAGAGGAGTATATTTCGCTACATGCAACGGGAAGATGTTTGATTGAAGAGATCTGACATAATATCATAACTCGTCATACCGCAGACGGTAAGATTTTTGTTTTAGCTATGGGGAGTGCCACATAAATTTGTCGATCGGCGATGGAAATTTTAAAAATTTGATCCAGATGTCATCGGTGTCAGAATGTACGTAAATTGCCATTCATGTGACGATTGCGTTCTCTTATTCTGTGGTTTTCAATTGAAAGAGAGATTTATTCAAAAATCGAAGGCTGGTCTATCATTATGTGTATATTAAAGTAACACAAATGATATTCATTATTTTTATTATCTTTCGCAGTATTCTGCAAACGTGCACGCGTTTTTAGACATATAACACAAAATATCAGAAAAATCACCAAACGTACCAAAATATGGTTGAAATTATCGATTCTCCATCACAAAATGTACTTTGCGGTCTATTTTGGTCATGTATTTTGCAGTATTTAATAAAATAACAAATTTTGGTAAAAATACCTCCGCCATATTGAATTGTTCTGTACCTAATCCTTAAATCGCTTAATAGATAAAGTCGAATAAACTTATGTTAACATCGAAGAAGAAGGGTCCTCAACAAAAAAAATAAACTTTTTATCAACCATTCTCCGCCATGAGGAGGGCCCTCTCACTGATTCTCGGAATGTGCAGAAGACCTATCATCCGAAATGTTGTTAACATTATTACTTATTTTTCGAATTCAGCGGACATGCCTCCACAGTATGACGTAATAAATACGCGATGTTATTTATAATGACGACAATTATTTCAAGTGTTATTTTAAAGCACTCTTAGACAGAAACAGTGCAAAAGAAAGAAAAAAAGTTTCAAGATTTTCATAATAGAATCGTTGTACGGTAGCTGATCTACACGGACTATATTTTCAAGTCGCCGTTCCAGGAGAAAGAACGTGAAACGTTTCCGCCTCTCGAAAACGAGCACGCGTTACGGACAGCTCTGACAATAAAACATACCAGTGTTTCTTGGAGGTTCAATTTGCAGTATTTTATGGTCGGAATTACTTTTTCGGGTATCGTTAGAAATGCAAATGTTAATATTAGCATCAAACTGCCTTTTGTTTCGAGTTATAGGCATTATGAACGCCATCTGCATTACAGGAAAATAAAACATGAACCGCGCTATTTTCCTATAATGCAGTGGGCGTTCATATCGCCTATAACTCGAAACAGAATGCAATTTAATGCTTAAATGAAGCAATCCCTACTAGATTTTCGAACATCGTACATGTATATTATTGATTTGCCATTGTATGCAGAATAGGGCTTTCTGAATGGTTGATGTTTTTTTTCATACCTCTTAAAAAACCCATACCCTAAATGTGACGTCACAATACGGCAATTGACGTTGCATATTGTTTTGTAAAAAAGAATACTGCTTTCAGTACCATGGTGGGTGTTGATCGGCACATAGTTTGGGGGTATCATTGTCATAGACTGGAGGGTTAGAACTAAGCCCAAATAAATATGCAGGTGGGAGAGAAAAGGGGGAATATGGATTACATCCGGGATCTCCGTGAACTAAATACACTGGTTGACTTTCTGTCTCTGAGTAAGGTGGTTGATTGATAGGAACCATCGGGAAGTTCTGTTGTAGACTCCATATTTGTCTTTGGCTACTTGAATGTCGTGGAATATAAGGCGAGCTATATATGTGATACAGAATATAAGTTCTGTGTGTACACAAATGCACAAAAGCTCGCTTAACAAAATGCCTTGTTACGTTTCTATACTTCGTAAGTGGTTGTCATGTGGAGGTTCTGTTGAGAACTAAATTATCTAATTCATTTCAGTATAATGACACTTATCTAATTGTATATACAGCTGTGCTCATATTTCATTTCATTTCAGAATATTTTATTTTACTGATGTTAAATACAATCGGAATTGGGCAACAGGCATAGCCTATATTAGCCCTCTCCTTAAAAAGATAACAGATAATACACATCATTAAATTCGATAACACATTCTTCTTAATATAATGAAAATAAGGATTTTTTGTAGTTTCGATTATGCTTGAACAATGCAAACTAACTTTTATTAAGGCATCCAGCTTGAAACGTCAAGCGGTTAAATTTCACAAAAAAAGAGTGTCTGATAGTCGATTTTTTGTTAAATTAAACCACTTGACGTATCAAGCTGAAATTTGGCAATTATTTTCAATATGGTTTTTGATGATTAATAACATAAAAAGAAAATTTGAAAATTCAGTTTTTATATTTTATTTTAATTATTCATATTTTGCAAATTATCTATATATTTAGATGACTATTCTCCTTGCCACAAGTGCCTGTGATTAAAACCAATTAAGTAATCTTCTCATCTTATTTTCAAAAGATGTTCCATGTTCATTTCTTGTCAGTAAAACACAGGGGTTTTCAAAGATCTAATCTTATTTTTTCTCAAACAGAATTCGAAATACATTGTCTTGATTTCTATTTCGATGTATGTGCCTGAAGACAGGTAACATCAGGATTTCGCTCATATTTATTGATTATTAGGCTATTCTCCTGGCCACAAGTGCCTTTGGTTTTAATCCGCATTTTATTCATTTATGTTAAAAATAAAATATAAAAAACTGTGATACAGACATACCAGGGACGTATATGTGCATAAACGTCCCTGAGACATATCATGCAAGTTTTCAACAAAACTTTTCTCGTTGAATAGAAGAGTCAAACTCGAAATTAAAAAGTGCCATATACTGTGTGAATTGACGGTGGGTTACGGAGATTCCAAAAGATACACGTGCACTCGATAGTCTATGTTCCAGTCGAGAACTACATGTAACTAAAGATTTAGAGTACACATTTTGAAGTTATAAAGAGGGGATACTAACCGCAACATACTCAACTATTACAATTAAGTTAACTTTGATAGCCCCCCCCACCCCTCTCAAATGTTAATTACTTGCTATTTGAGTAACAAGTTACGTGTGAAGTTATCGAACTGACCAGGTAGATTATCCCGCTAATCTGATTACGTAATATAATGGACACTAACATGAGATTTACAATATTCAAAGGTATTATTATAAGAGTCACTCTTGAATTATTGGATAAATGATACAGTGTATGTATAACTGACATTATAAATGACACAGAGTATTACAATATGATAGTGCATATATATATATAGAGAGAGAGAGACGTGATAGGACCCAATTTCTTGTGTTCCCGTTGTGACGTCACCAATACGTGTGCACAACTTTTAGCGGTTCGCGGTGCGCTTAATTAGCGTGTGGCAAAACAGGTAAAAAACCAAACTTCAACCTGTCGTAACTTTGTAACCGGTCGGCCGATTTCGATGCGGTTTTCGACAATGTATTAATGCCGACACAACGAGTCTGATCATTTCAGTTTCTATTTGCACTACAGTTACTCTTTAACTACAATAAGTTTGTGCGCGTGTACGCGTGAATGCACATATGTATTTTAAGACTACGGTTAACAGAACACTCACAGCTTATAATCGTTTCACGTGTCATCATGTATACTATCAAAACAGGAAATATATATACCATGTATACTACTAAAACAGGAAATATATATACCATGTTTACTACTAAAACAGGAAATATATATACCATGTTTACTACTTAAACAGGAAATATATATACCATGTATACTATTAAAACAGGAAATATATATACCATGTATACTATCAAAACAGGATATATATATACCATGTATACTACTAAAACAGGAAATATATATACCATGTATACTACTAAAACAGGAAATATGTATACCATGTATACTACTAAAACAGGAAATATATACCATGTATACTACGGAACAGAGTATACGGTGTACAGAAGGATACTGTGACCATGGGTGATATTTTTTGTACAATGAATAGCCAATATAATAATACGCATATGAAAATCTAAAAATAAGATAAGCAATAAAATTGGCATAAACATGATAAAGATGACTTTGTGAGATTCACATTTGTCAAATAAAAATTGCCTTTCCGAAACGGGTGTCTACAAAAAATAGATTTACAGGAAGTCAAATCTGACTACAGCATATGAGGCGAAAATCGCGAAAAATCTAAACGAACGACCTATGCTAGGACACATTTAATTCTACAACCAAGTATATTGGGCCTTTAAAGTTATGATGGGTTATGAATTTATCATTTAAGCATCGCAGCCAACTTCCACCTTAGGTTATAAATAGGAAAAGTTACAAAAAGGATACTTGCACAAAATCTCTCCATTTTACAAAATTCATAAGACTTTATTAAAATAAGATATTGAGTTGCATTGCTATAAGACCTTTTATTTCTTGCTTAATTTTAAACTTTGAAAATAGAGCAAAAGGACAATAGATAACCACGATGTCGAGTTTTAAACATGTTTTATAAACGTTTATTAAATTATCTACACAGCTAGCCAGCCTACCTGTAATCGACTGTCGTGTGCAGTGGGGCATTGCGAAGTTCTTTCATTGAGCAATACGTATACCGATAGTTATCGCGTATGTTTATTGTAGTTCTGCTACACTTAAACAATTGGCTATGACGTGTCATTAGTCTCCACTGGTCACGTTTTATTCCTAGCTTGATATACAGTGTAGGTATGTTAAAACATAAACGAAAAATTCTATTCTGATACCAAACTCCGTCTTATTAAACTATTGAGTTGGCATGGCCAGGGAATGATATAAAAATCACATAGTCAATTCTGCAAATAGTCAACACCAAACCATGCCCGTTATGAAGGCCGTGCGTAAAGCAAGTGGCAATTGGAATATACCTATGTCAATCCTATTCTATTTACTTTGAAGCAACACATATAACAACATCTCTTATCAGACAGGTTTATATACAGAGCAGTACAAAAGTGAAGTCATTCCAAAATATAAAATGTTGCCTCAGTGCTAGAGATTAATGTTTATATATCGACAATGTGAGTGCCCTTCCGATTTATAAAATAGTATCTGAGTAGTAGAGATAAGTGTCTATAGACACTATGAGCGTCACTGTAATATCATGGCTTTTACACTATTCTTTGTTTTAGCAGTCGGACAATGAAATCAACCGTGCTATTTAAGACAAGCACAAATATAAAATATAGATATATACCAAATTTTTGTTATAAACTACAAAAATCGTCAAATGTTTACCTTGGTTACTGTAGACGTGATGACGGCTGTGTAGTTCCTGGTAATGATCCGGGGATTTCCGAGTTCAGAGACCAACACGGGAGATAACTCATCTGAAATAAACATGAAACAAACTTTACGTATATTTCATAATACATACTTTTTGATGCTTGTGATTAAGAGAGTAACATTCAGTCTTATGTTTAATTTCGATACTAAATGTTATTTTTGATGGTCTATTTTAGTGGGTTTTTTTATATTTTTTTTTATTGTGTTTCTTTGTATGGACATATATGTACAGCATCTTGCGTGACGTAAAAAAAAGATCAAAATTGAATGTTTGACAATAAATGTATTTTTTGATTTTTTTTCTAATGATTATGATTGGCTTACTGTAGTGCCATAAATACAATCGTTGATATCTATACTAGTACTTTAAAAAGAGCTTAACAATAGTTTAATTCATTTGTCGATATGTCTGACTTTATGTACATGATAACAGTGTAAAGACGACCGAAGGAATCAAGCCATGGGAGAGATAAACGGCTTAGTTGTGACGAAGTAAAGCATACAACGTCAGCTTGCTCCGCCATTTTGTATGTGTTTGAATAAATTGTTACAGTATAGCATTATGATATTATCAGTCTATATCTTTGAGTGATAGATACCAATTCTTTTTTATATTTTTTTATATATACCATTTGATGCAGTCCTCGGATTGTTTTGATGTGAATGTCTAGCTTATTAAACTGCTAAGATCTTTAAATATGTAAATATTAGCTCAAAACAGAAATTACGACACGGTAGGCAGATTATACCTCCATTTCCGTATGTGATTTTTTTCTTTTATGGATGATAAGTAAATGATGTATTCACATGATACACTATAACTTTCACGTCATCGGCTGATGAAGTCAAGTGAAACTCACGCAAATGAAGTGTACTGCAGACAGTTCATGTATAATTTGCATGAAGTTCACTTGACTTCATCAGCCTATGCAAGCAACAAAATAGAGATTCAATCCTTCTAATTACGTGAACTATTTTAAATTTCCCGTCATTCACATGTACTTCAAGCTGCTGGTGTCACACGGTGCTTCACTTGTGTTACATTGTTGCACACTTATCTGAATGCATGTACATACGCGGAACAGCTGATAGCTAGCTTCATTCATCACTAGGCAACAGAAAACAGAGAAAAACTTTTAAAAAAATGTTATATGTGCTTTAATTATACCTCTCTTTTTTTTCATTTATAATTTATTGAAATACCTTTCCAGTAAAAAATGAATTACGAAGGTGTTGTTAGAGCGGTTTGCGTCGGGCAGCAGTAAACATAAAGACGCCGTGTTTTGGTCACAGATGAAGCGAGTCAAAGTTGTCGGAAGTCGGATTTCGGTTAGGCCTAAGCATATTGAAAACGTCCCATCAACAGTGGAATTAGACAAAGCTTATTGACGAAAGTAAAATGAATGATATTGGTGATATGTAATCAACTGAATTCGTAATTTGACGATTTTTAATTTTTGACATTAACTGAAAACTGCAAGCTTTTAAGGTAGGCAGACGGTCATGAAGGTACGGTTATATGTATGCATTGACAAGATCACAGGTGCCTGAGAATTCGTTACAGCTAGTTTTAGACTTAAACTAAGGTTTTTAGAGTATGCTTATGGTCGCCATCTTTGTCTCATTGGGAAATATTCTGTATCTTTAAGTGATATGAAGATGGTTTTTTTTTTAGAAAGCTCATTAGTGTGTTTACTTGTTGTGATTGACAATGGTACTCGGTTCTCATTTTTAGAATTGATGTTTGCATGGATGCGACAAAGATTTACATGGCGGTTGTCGTCGATGAAGCAGAAGAAGTTTACTTTTCCGGAATTCCTGGTCTTATTCTCCTGTACTTTTGCAAGGGTCTCCGTGTAAATCTTTACTTTGTTCATATTTTGCCCCTGGTTTAATCGATTGAGTTCGATTATGATTTTGTTAACGCTTCGGTATTCTCTAATTTACTTTTACACTTTTGGAAGTTTAGATCAATTTCCGATAACAATGCCACTTTAACCTAAACTCCTCGGAAGTATAAAATTATTCTAGACACCGTAGTTTAGGTCCAAAAAATAAGCTGTAGGTCAAGTATGACATATTCTCGGGCCCCTATAAGTTAGGTCCTACAGTAATCTAGTAAGCTTATCAGTTTCGTAAACAGGTTACATCTGTCGAATAATAGAATCTAAAATATGTATCTTCTTAAAAGAGATCGGATTTCTGACACCAATCTCAAACGTTTTATTTTCGTATCGGACATGAAATGAAATCGTGAAATGTGACTGACGGGCAGATCCCATTTGCATTTCGCACGATCATCGAGGGGACCTATCAGGATTTAAGGACCAATACATGTATATCTTGAATTATTGCTTTCGAAAATGTCAGTATTTTGTCAGATCAAGTATTATTAAAGCAACCTAGCTGCGGAATGATACCGACATAACTTATTGGCATGTAAAACAGCTGTTTTACGTGTGTAGAATATCCGTACATTATTGTGCACAACGTAAACAAATGTATTACTTCGCCAGGAACGAAAAAGCGTATGCCCCACTTATTTAATCGTAAAATGTTAGTGATCAGAGGTTACTAGTTTCATTGAGTTAAAGTGAAAATGTAAATATATCGATATGTAGTCTCAACTCCTGTTTTTTTCGGAACCAAAGGACTAAATTTTAAATCTTCTTACAGTCATATACAGATAATGATGCCAAATAAATTTCAACAGTTTCTGATAAAAACTAGTTAAAAAGGGCAGGAATTGTAAAGTCATCATCGCTGAAGAGGATATTGAACTCAGGTTGTTTTCGACATTAGTCAAAACCATTACCTGCACTCAAAATCGATCAATAAAGGGGCAAAATATGAACAAAAGGTAAAAATTTCATATGGAAATCCTGCAAAAGTGCAAAAGAAGTTCTGGAAGAGTAGGCGTAGAAGCACAAAGAAACAAAATATTTTTGAATTTTAAATCGATCCCCGCCTCACGGTCAACCCTCTTCATCTCTCTACTACTACAACTTTCTCTTTTTAAATCAATCCCCACCTCACGGTCTACGCTCTTCATCGCTCTACTACAACTTTTAAATTTTAAATCAAACCCCACGTCACGTCCTCTCACCTCTTCATATCTCTTCTACAACTTTCTCTATTTAAATCAATACTCGCATCACGTCTTCTCACCTCTTCATATCTCTACTACAACTTTCACTTTTTCAATCGATCCCCGGCTCACGTCCCCTCCCTTCATCTCTCTACTACAACTTTCTCTTCTTTTATCGATGCCCGCCTCACGTCCTCCCCCTTCTTCATCTCTCTATTACAACTTTCTCTTGTTAAAATAATCCCTGCGTCACGTCTTTTCACCTCCCCATCTCTACTACAACTTTGCGTCACGTCCTCTCCCCTCTTCAGCTCTCTACTAAAACTTTCTTTTTAACTCGACCCCGTTTCACGTCCTCTACCCTTTTCATCTCTCTTCTTATTTTCTCTTTTTAAATTGATCCCCGCCTCAGGTCCTCTCCCCTCGTCATCTTTCTAAGACACCTTTCTCTCTTTATCCGCACCATGTTGCATTCCTATATTTCCTCTTTATTACTTCCTCCCCTGCCACCTCTTGTATTATGTCCCAATTTATGTCACTTTATCGTCTCCTCAAAACATCCAATTTCCTCTCCCTCCTTTCCTTTCATCAAAAATGTCTTCTCTCTCATTCCCCGTCTCTACCAACAACATACTTTTCGTACTACTTTATTCCTTTAATGCCTGTTAATGCCAATAACAATGACATTTCTCATTAATCAGAACAAACACTTTATTTTTTACAGGATAGATAGGAAATTCTCCCAATCTTTATAGGAAATAACAATTTAGTATACCTGAATCAGATAGGATATCTTGATGAATGATCAAGACTTTTTAAAGGAATTAAGTTTGATTAAGCATTGTTTTAAACTTCGTTGGAATTTAGAGTTTTATAGATTATATAGACAATCCGTAAATACAAAGTTAGAAAAAATGTTTAATGCGATCAGAGTACACTGTATATAACGATTACTGTATTTCAAATTTGTTAAAAATAAAAGTCCACTATATTTTGTAAATGGTTACATGGCCAAATACACCTCAGTACAGTAACTAGAAATAGATTTGTACAAGCTCGCCGTCAGAGTGTTTTACAAGAAACATTTCTTTAGATTTTAGACAACTGTTTATAACGTCAACATAGATTAGCAACTTATCGTTAAGTATGGTAGTGGATCTAAATGTAGTATCATCATTTGTTTTCAATGTGCTAATAAAACATTCATATAAAGGGTATTTGCACGCTTACAAATGCACATGGTCGTTCTATTGTAAACCTTGAATGTATGTTCGTTCAAACAAGGTTTTGTAATGAATTGAAATATGGCACCTTTTATGTCTGGCTTTATTTTGATAGAACAAGACAATAGATTACACCACAGTCAAACCTTAAACATATGTATGAATGGCGTTAAATTTCGTCTAGCCAGTCTACCTGTAATCGACTATCGTGTGCACGGTTCTTTCTTTGAACAATATATACACAGGTACACATGTGCATTCCCGTCCTGAGGTAGACAATGGGCAATGACGAGTTATTAATCTCACCTGGTAACGATATGTTCCTTACTTTATTTATCTGGTAGTAATGTTAAACATAGACACTCGTCTTTAGACAAACCTCCAGTCTAATATCCAGTCATATTTTGCCCCTGGTTTAAAAAGTTTGGGTTATGATTTTGTTAACGCTTCGTTATTCTCTTATTTATTATCAAGCTCCTTCATATCAATTCATTGATTGGACAGTGACTTGGAATGAGGTATCTGTAGATAGCTAATTTTCAAACACAGACACCAAACCACCTCTCTGATAAAGACCACCAGTTAAGCAATTGGTAATTAGTGTATTTCCTACCCGCGAAGATATTAATCAATTACCGTGAAGCAAAATATACACAAAAAAACATCTCTTATTAAACAGGTGTTTAGAAGTTTAACAGTCTAATCATGCCAATATATAAGATAGTACCCGAGAGTTAAAGACCTGTGTCACTTTAATGTCATGCCTTTACACAAGTCTTTGTTATTGCAGTCGTCAATGAAATCAGCTATGCCGTTTAAGACTTGACAAGCAGTAAATATAAATAATTAAATATCAAGTTTTCGCACAAAAAAAACTACAAAATATCGTCAAATGTTTACCTTGGTTACTGTCGACTTGATGACGGCTGTGTAGTTCCTGGTAATGATTAAGGTATTTCCGAGTACAAAGACCACCACGGGAGATAACTCCTAAATAAACGGTTGGTACATTGCTGAATGAACATAAGACTATGTACCCAGGTAAAATATACTTGATATGTATTAAATTATCCTTAATAATAGAGTTGTTTTCAGTCTTATGTTTAATTTCAATATCAAATGCTGTATTTGACGGTCTTTTTTAGTTGATTATTTTATTTCTTACTGACAATATACGTGTGTTTTTCTTTGATTTGTTCGGAAATAAAGTTACTTCACTAACTCATCACCTTACGTGAAGTAAGAATTTGGATAAAAAATTAATGTACGGCAATAAACGTATTACTTTACTTTGTGAACTACAATAAGTGTCGTCGTGCGTCGTTAAATGGCCTAAACATGAACAAACATTGACTTTTCGCTGTGGGGTCCAATAGGATATTTGATACTCTAAGTTTGCAAAGTTTCTTGTGTTGTAACCTTTTTTGAATATACAATATACATTTATTTACGAAGGTTATATTTTAGCTTTATAAATATCGCTTTCAATTAGGTATAATAATAATAGTATACAATATTTATATAGCGCTCTATATATAATTTGTAAAATTACTCTAAAGCGCTTCACAACATGTAGATAACAATTTGATACTTACACTGCATAAATAAAGATGTTATTACAATCTAAGCTAATGTGATATTATAAAAAATGCATATAAATACGAACTACATCTACTGTAGATAAACAAATGTCAGTATATACATGTCGTCTAAGTTGGTACCCTAATATGCAGACGCGAAAAGGTACGTTTTCAGATGTTTCTTGAATTTGGCCAGAGTATTTGTTTTTCGGATAGTGGATGGTAAGCTATTCCACAACGTGGCCGAAACTTTCTGAAAACACCGGTTTCCATAGGTCACAGTACGAGATTTTGGGACACACAACAATGATTCTGTCTCCGACCTTAGTGATCGTGACGGCTGATACAGGGTAACTAGCTCCCTTATGTACTGGGGAGCTGTTCCATCCAGTGCCTTGTATGTGTATACCAAGAATTTGTATTTTGACCTGTATTATTCAGGTAACCAGTGTAATGAATAAAGAACATGAGTGATGTGTTCTCTCTTTCTAACTCGAGAAACGAGACGTGCTGCCGTGTTCTAGACCTTCTGTAGGCGACTTGTCAATTTGTCAGAGTAGGGCATTTCCATAGTCCAGCCGTGAGGTACAGTTGTGGTATCGCACAACGCACCAAAAAATGCGTGCGTGCATCGTGCATACATCGTGCACACACCGTTCGCCCATGCGTTTATGTGTGCGATTATAATCGCGCACACGCACAATGTGGTACAATTGGTCGATACATATTACGGAATGAAAAACATATGGAACCCTTTTGTCCAAAAACTATTGAAATTCGCTTCATATTTATTGGGATTATGCCAATTAAACAATATACAGTAAACAGTATAACAATGACCATGAGACAGCCAAGTGCGGATTTAGCTACAAGGTAACAGAATAGGTAAATAACATGCCAGAGTTTTACCTGTCCAGTGTGCGGCGATACGCTATGACGGCTACGACAGCCATTACCGAGCGACCGTTATGAAAACAAACTGGACTCTTATAATCAGTTATTTGAAAACCCCCTCCCCTCCCCATCACTTTACCTGTGTTTTCACACCTAGACGATCGTTGTAAGTGCCCCGGGCCTGAGACATCTATATATATTGTCCGTGGACAGGTGCAGTGTATAACTTGGTAAAAGCTGCCAATATTTACTTGAGTGAGAACTTGTCGATATGTGTTGAAAGTTTACATGTGTCTATTTGGTTTGTTTCAAAAAGTACAGAAAGACTATTACTAATTTTAAGAAATGTATAGATAGAACTATCAGCTTATGTGAATAGTTAAAATATAGAAATATGCTTAAAACAACTAGCGCGAAACCGTATATATTGTTCAACCATTTCTAAATTTACATCAACCACGATTGTCATCGCACAATGTTAGTTTATCGTGCGCCCACATGTGCGTTAGAAATAATCGCCCATGATCGCATCGTTCGCACATCGTGCATACACCGTTCTCCCATCGTGCGCCCACCGCACATCGTGTAACGTTGTGCGATCCCAAAACTGTAATAAGTGAATGAACCAAAATCTTGCACGCATCGGCAGTTATAAACTGCCGTATACAGCCGATGTTCCTGATCTGATAGTAACAGGATTTGGCAATAGCAATCACTTGTTTCTTCATGTTCAGTGAACTATCAAAGTACACCCCTAGATTTTTAACAGTTGGGACAGCCTCTACAGTACTTGTTCCGACTTGATTGCTTACACTTTGGAGAAAACACGACCAGTTCCGTCTTTTCCTGATTTAGCTTTAGCATGTTGGCATTCATCTAGCTTTTAATGTCTGTCAGACAGGTTTCCAGATTTTCTGATATGGTGTCCCAGCTGTCCTGTGGTCTGTTGACCATGTACATTGTAGATATGTGTGTCATCAGCATAACGGTGATAACAAAGGTTATGTCGATGACAAATCTCACCGATTGGTTTTGAATACATTTACGGGGTCCTAACACCGACCTTTGAGGAACCCCGAAATCCAGCATGCTGTCACGTGAAACAAAAGATCCGATTGCAATACACTGCCGTCGATCACTTAGATAGGACTGTATCCAGCATTGGGCGTCGTCAGTCACTCCATACGAATACTCCAGACGTTTATGGAGTATGCTATGTTGATGATAGAGATGAAGGAAGTTACTAATTACTTGAGGGTGGTGAATACGCCTAGGAATATTGAAAGAAGATCGGATCTCTGCAAGGCACAGTGGTCAGGTGATAGGACGCCTTGCTTGTGATCGGAGGGTTGCGAGTTCGAGTCCCGGTCATGGCCCTTTTATTGTATCCTTGAGCAAGCTACTTTATTCTGCTTGTTCCAGCCCACTCAGCTGTAAATGAGTTCGTGTTCGGGCAGCGAAAGAAGTTGTTGAATGCTAGCTGTCTTCACCGAAATGGCAGCACCGGTTGCATGCACCCGGGGAGTGGAGAACGATATTGGCTAGTTGCTAGGGCGACCTATAGGTTGTAATAAAGCGGTATTTAAGAACCTCGGCTTGTAACTATTATTATTATTATCTCGCATTTGCAATTAAAGGCGCACATTATCTGTATAATAAAATAAAGACAAAAACAAGTCATGTGCTTTGTTGTCAACCTTCGAATTTGTTACACTCCATCTGATTGTGTATCTTGTCCTGGTCTATATTTTTGTATTTACATTTGCTCCGTATCTTTCCATTGTAAAGCATCGTGAAGGCAAACATTATTACAATATTTTGCTATTGTGACGTCATTCACTTCATTGTTCTCTACACTTAATTTGCTGTTCAAGACTGTTCGAAATACTTTAATTATTTTGTCAAAATATAGATATAAGTAATGAACGTTTTAGAAAATGGTGTCACATAAAGCCCTCTGCCCACAGGCTTGATTAAGTTTCTCATCAATAGCATTTAACTGTTACCAAATGGTAGTGTACAGTCTACATAAATCAATTTGAGTGACAGATAAATATGAGGTAGCCCGTTACTTGTCACCCAAATTGTATTCATATAGACTGTATACTACTATTTCGTAACAATTTGATTTTTTAAAACTGCAGCTTTTGATACGTTTGAATTAGCCACTTACCGTATCACTGACTTCATCGAGTTCGAATAAACTGCCAGAATTTTAGAGGAATCATAAAGTCTCTAATGCCGCCATAAAAAATAGTTTTGCACAAAACGATTGTCATTTTAGTCACAACTTGTGTAAATTCGTCAAAATAACAATGCTTCTTTAACCTGTTACGCTTTGCTTTCCATACTTAAACGATTACATCACGCATTGATATTAATTTGTAAAGCGTGACTCGACTTTTGTGTTCAAACAATGACCTTATCATTGTTATTTGTAGTGTTCAGTTTATGAATACATTTTGGTTTACTAATAGTATATTGGCAAATGTAATACAAAATCTAAGTTGAGGCCTGTAATTCCGCCGGGGGTCTGTAAAAGCTCGAGCGAGCGAGAGGAGATAATTTAAATATCACGCTTTTTTTTCTAAAACACTGACTTCTTGGTTTGAATTACATTTTCTTGTGTTATTTGAACTTTAAACAAGTAATCACTAAAATCTGGCGAGTGCATTGTTCTTATCATAACTTATCTATGACACACATTCATTGATTTGAAAGTATAGTTCTTTTAAAAAAAGTGTTCCTATTTGGGCACTGACCGGATTTGGATCCTGCCTAAATAATTATAATATAAAGCTCATGAATTATCATGAAAATTGTAAAAAGGAAGCGTCGAAAGATTGCCAGGGTGCCTAACTCATTTTCTGTGTGCCATTGCTGTGTTATGTGTGGGTCTACGTCTTTCTTGGCTGCAAGATATTTAATATGAAGGGTTTCTGATAGAAATTAGTTTATAAAGTGTTGAATCGGCAAAACTACAGTTGAGTGTAAGCTAACCTTTACACCCTAGTGCACTAGGAGTGCACTACGTTTAAACTAGTAGTGCACTACATTTAAACTACAGGTAAACTAGTAGTGCACTACGTCCAGCCAGGTGTGACCACAAAAACCCCTACAGGTAATGGGAGGGTCCATACCTACTTGTGTCATTACCTGTACAGATGTAATATGATTTACCTGTACTTATGTTATACTATTGAAGCCATTAGTTTGTCAGTACTTCCTCATATATATAAGTACAAGAATGAACAATTCTGAGTTTATGCCAGAAGATATTTATCATAATACTTTAAATAAATGTATTCACTGCATGTAAAAATTTTAAATAAAATAATAATTTAGATATACAAACTTATAATTCTTTTTAAAGAAGTAACAATGATTCTTTTCTATTTAAATATTTGTATTCTACAATTAAATTGAAAGGTATGTGTTCAAATACAAAATGGTATAACACATGTTTTATGTTGAAACTATTAAGTTAATCCTACTAAAAATATATACAGAAAATAAAGTAAACAACAGATTGTAATTTAAAAAAATAAATAGATATTAGAAGAACATATTTTGTACTTAGTATAGTTGTTTCAATCACAAATTGCTTTTAATATTTGACATTAAGAAGCTAGCTGTGCAATATCAGAGACGTGCAAGGTTTTATACGTCTCTGGCAATACTACCTACATGTACCAGTATTAGTATTCTGTTTCACTATACACTCAGGTACAATGCATACGAATGAAAGGTTATATAATATAAGAAAAGATTACTTTCACCAGAACATTTAAAGCCATTTCCTTCTTCATATCAAAATACCAACATACATCTACATGTAATCCAATTGACTGTAATCAATGTTATCATCATTAATCAATTAACAGGCTAGGGCCCTCAGGCCTTTAATCAGACTTGGCCAGTGATGGCTGTGGGGGAGAGGGAGGTGAGAAATTCACACCTGGCTAACTACAGACAGCCTAGGGGTGTCCCCTATATATATCTTGACCTCTGTATGTGAGGATGTGGCCCAGGCAGGTCAGGTACATGGGCCCCGGTACATGTACATTATTATGCCTGGAGGGTAAAGGATTCTACCTGAAGATCTATATTTGTCCCTTTTAGTTAGATTTTATATAAGTCATTAGGTTGATTTAAAAGTACAATAAATGTGACTGGCATAGGCTTACCTTTGTTCTAAGTTAGGTTAATAACTGCATATTATTTATTTGTTGTATACTTAGTCTTACAATATATAGAATTAATTAAATTCCATTAAACTGACTCTGCTTTTTTTAAAATCATTATTACATATATGCATAAACCTTCAAGTCATATTTTATACAACCTGTAATTGCCTTCAATATTTAGGCCTAAATATTGGAAATGCATCATTTTAAAATACTTTTATACTGATAATTAGAATAAAATTAAGTATAATGAATGTTAGTATTTTATTATCAAACTATATATATGAAGCGACTGAGCCAGAGAGTATATATTCTCTCACATATATATACGTCCCTGATTACACCCAATATAAACTAGATAATTTTTCAACATTTAACAAGTATATATATGTAAATATTTAGAAATCGAAATGCGTCATTGCATTGTATCCAAACAAGTGTCATAAGATACTTGGTATTTTAAACTAATTTTTAAGAAAACCAGAATCTGGTAAAGGACTGATATAGACTTACATTATTCTCCAATTAATTATTATTAATTTCAATGTTATTTTATGTACTATCAGTTTATAATTGTATAATTAAATGTTTTGAATGAAACAAAAAATTGGATTAAAGCCCTCAAAATATCCACTATTTAAAGGGAAATGTGTAAATATCTAGATATTATTCTAAAGATTTTTAATTTCATATAAACTTGATAAACCCGAGTAAAAGTTGAATATGTATTATCATATTTATGATCCTGGTCATATCCAGCTTAGCCCTCTATTAATCAAATTGGTTTGACCAGTGATGGTCAGATGAGAAATTCACACCTCAATTATGTCACTGACAGGCTTATGTCAGCAGGTGTTCCTAGACAAGGTTGAGACAGGTCAGGTTATTGCCTGAGGCCTGAGGGTCAAATCAAAACATCTGTCCCATACTGAACAATGTGACTAAATTTTAATTTATTGTTGTCTTACTTTTTTTTAACTTCAAATTCTTATATTTATATTAACACTGTTGTATGTGGTGATATATATACATACAGATCTTAATATAGAAAACATTTAAAAATAAAGATTATCAAAACTCTATCGTGCGTTCATAAATATATAGATCTGAGGCATGAATGTATTTTATAAAAATATATATCTAGTTTAATTGAGTAATAAAAGAATATTTATTTGTTATTTTCCCTATAATGTTTTACAATATTTAAAAATATACTTCTAAACAAATAATAATCAATAGATATATTATTCCTTCAATTTTTCAATATACTTGATTGTAAATTGGTAAAATAATATAAAAAAAACGTTAATAGTGTATATTAAATGAAATATAAGACATCAAAACAGCTAGATAAATATTAATTTTCTATTTTATTTATATGATGTATGCAAGAAATTTTTTGGGAAAATTGTAAGAGTAATTATCATATTTTCACAAATTCTAGTTTTGAAATGAAAGAAAAAATGTTGTTTGAGAAAAATAACTACATAAGATGCATATATATATACATTAAAGTAATAAATATTAACTAATGATAAGGCCAGCTTCAAAGTACCAGCAGACGACAAAGGTGAGGTACAGGTAAAAATCACAGGTAGATGGATGGGACTGCCCATTACCTGTAGGGGTATTTGACCTATATGGGGTTCAGGGTGTAGTGCACTACTAGTTTACCTGTAGTTTAAATGTAGTGCACTACTAGTTTAAACGTAGTGCACTACTAGTGCACTAGATGTAAAGGTTAGCTTACACTCAACTGTAATTGGTATAAAAATAAGGATTTTCTCCTAAAAATAAGGAACGGGGGTAACTTAAATTTATTTTCGGTGTTATTCAAAAAACTTTTACTTTCATATTTTTTTTGTCTTTTCTTCAAATATTCATACATTTCTGATTACGTATTTGGAAGATATTGAATGAAGTTGTCCTGCGTTTGTCCAAAGCAGCTAAAATATACTTTTAATTACGTATCATGCCAATTTAATATCTTATACGACAAAAAGAGTGCACCCTACAGTTATATACATAAAATGTAAAAACAATTACTATTCACTTCTTTATATCTATAATTGCATGCCAATTGTCTCGACATAATCCTATTAAATTCAGTTGGCATTACACGCCGGACGAAACACCGATGTAATTCAGTGTGTGTTTCGGCGTTAAACTCGTAAGCAAGCAAGCAAGTTGGCATTCATAAGTCCATGAATGTCATTGACCGATTTTTGACGTCATAATTGTTCTGCTTGATATTATTGACCGTCCCCGGGCGATAGCTGTTCCATTCAGTGTACAAGCATACCCAATAGATACATTACTTTAGCTAAATGATGATAAATCAAAAGTGAAACTGAATTTTCTATGGTTTGAACAGTTTTAAAATGGTAAATATAAGTGTTGAACTGATCTAAGTTTGCATGGATAGGCAATATCGTGCTTCACTGAATTTACCTTTTTCAAGTTGGCATTTATCTTGCTTTTGAATGCCAACTAAGAGCAGTTGAACGTTTAATTAGTACTTATTCATTATCATTTTGATGGCACAGATTATGCTAAAATTGTTTCCTCTTCTATGTCATACCTTCTGTTTGAGGGCGTTGAAGCCGGCTGTCGCAGTGCTGTTTGTGCAGTATGTGACTGTCGAATCATTTAGTTACGATGTTCGAAATAATTATGTCCCAAATCTCTCGAAAAGGACAATAAATTTAGGAGAATTTGGATATATGTTTTTCCAAATAGCATGCAATAGGCGAGCTCAAACCGCCCCTGTTTTAGTACAAATGACATTTTCCAAATCTGTAATAATGGAACGGTACGGAAGGCGGTATGGGCCAACCAGATATGTGATGTTGTCATGACAACTTATCATCCGGCAATGACGGCTTAGCAACTTCGTAATAACATTGGAATTTAAACTATATCATAAACGAATAGATGTCGCTATTAAGAAACACAATTGTAGTAAGTCCTAGTTACGAAACATGTAAATAAATAAGGGAATACCGAAGCATTAACAAAATTATAATCATAAAGTACACCGTGGTTTCAATTGTTTAAACGAAATTACTGTTTTTTATAGTTTTCCTGGTCCGGCTTCAATACAATGATGCAAAAATGACAAAGGTTATAATTAAAAAAACATTTAATTTATTTTGCGGCATTACAATATTGATAGTTTATTTACGTTCTTTATTTCAATATTTCAAATATCTGCAATATATTTGAAATTTTGAAATAAATATCAACCCTTTATGTGTTAGGCGAGACATTTAAAAGTAGCAAACATATTTGATTTTTATTTTTTCATTTTCTTTCACACACATACTCATTCAATTTTTGCTACCAAACAATATTTCTGTACAGATATTTCCAGTGTACAATTAATTGTAATAAAATCGTTCTTGACAGCTAACATAAACACATACAAAAATAACAAATGTATATTTTGACCATCATAAATTGTTTGAGAAAAATAATCAATGACTTGTTTTCATTTACAATGAAATAGAAATTGAAAGGAAACAAAATGTTGTAGCTGACGGTGTTTGCTTATCTAATTACTTGTACTATTTTTAAGAATTCGAGAAACACGGAAAGGCTAAGAAAAAAGGTAAAAGAAAAATAAAAGAACGAAACAGAGAGTAGAAGAATAGATGAGGGTTGGTATCAGTGGATTGACTAAATCTGATAGTAATTATAACAATTGTTAACCATGAAAAAATAATCAATAGGGAAATGTAATAAAAAACCAACAACTAAAAACAAAACACAAAAGTTATCAGTGACTGATTTAAGTATATTTTTTGTAAAAAACATCTTTGTCTCATTGAGAAATATTCTGTATCTTTAAGTGATATGAAGATGGACGTTTTTGAGTATGCTCATTAGTGTGTTTACCTGTTGTGATTAAAAATGATACTCGGTTTTCGTTTTGAGGTTTTTGATGTTTACTTGGACGTGACAAAGATTAACATGTCGGGTGTCGTCGATGAAGCAGAATGCTTACTGTTTTGGAACACCTTGTGCTTTTACGAGTCTCCATGTAAATTTTTCCTTTGTTCCTATTATGCCTCTAATTTAATCGATTTTGAGATCGGATTATGGTTTTGTTGACGCTTTGATATTCTCTGATTTTTTTTTACTAACATACATACAAACAAATAATAACAAAATAATAACTATGAACCATGTATTAGATCATATACGGCTTTTACATGTTAGTTATATTTCCTTTACAGGGGCTGAAGTCTGCAACGGCAATTGCCGTCCCACCAGTACATGTTATACTGTTCATTTAAGGATCTTCTATTTGTAAATGGCGAAATGTTCGGGACGACTAGCTTTATTCTGATATACTTTTTTGAAAAAGGGAGTTCATTGCATAGCAGAAAATGCAAAAAGAAATGCATGGAAGTCAACTCGTTTTTGTGCTATGCTAGGTCAAAGATATCAGATTGAGCAAAACACGTGATTTATATGAAAAATGCCGTTTTGGCCAATTGCAGGACAATTTCAATCAATATCATCCATATTTGTGATCAGATATGTATGAATATTTGCAGAATTGAAAGAAATAGTATTTTCTTATTAATCATGGAAGATTTTTCTTTTTTAATTATTCTTTCAGCTCCAAAAAAAAAATTTCAGCTACCCCTACCCCTTATTGTTTAATGAGAAAATACTCCATTTTTCATCATTTTTTACAGATTTAATGTTTCTTAATCATATTTTGGCGAAAAACTTGTTTTTAAATATTTGGCAGATCAAAAGGAAATGGGTTTCTCATTCTAAAATGGTCATAAAAACTACGGGTAGCGTGCTTGCTTTTTTGTCTGATTATCAAATGTGCCATTTTCACTGTTCTTGGGTCAAAAATCAAAATCGTTTCAATTACGCTAAACATCTGTTATAATACCAAAAATGTAAATAATGTCTTGGTTGAATAATACTCGCTTTAAAATGAACATAGAGAAGATGTACAACAAAAATGAACTTGCTGCAATGAAAAATGGCCGTTCGTAAAATGGAAGAAATACACAGAAATACTAAGTTTCAAAATGGCCGCTTTCATGGTTATTTTTTTAAAATTCTTCTAAAAAAAGTTATAAATAACAGACATCTAATTTTTTGTTACATTTTGCAGATGCATATTTGCTATAAAAATGATAATAAATTGTTAAATATGATAAAAATATCTCAAATAGATCAAAACGAGATTTGAACGCGATTGAAAGCTCACAAGAGCAGATTCTTAAATGAAGTTTTAATAAAATCTACCTACTACTAAACATGACTTCCTTACATAAGGGACGTAACTCTCGCTCACAACTACATACTATATTCATTCTAATTAAAAAAATAGTATAGCACATGTAATAATTGCGAACACAAACGTACATATTATCTTACAGAGACTCTCGTCATAAGTAAACGAAAATGATATTTTTTTTGAAATTATCTTGAGAATACGGGAATATTTGGAATATGTTCAGATTGTATCTATGGTATAACGAGAACCATGAAACACGGAAGATATTTTAGTTGACAGGGTCGGATATGTTAACAAAGAAAAAAAACTTAAATTACGAATAGGCAACCGATCAGATATAATTATAAGATTTTGTGCAAATCAGATAATTTCGATCAAAAGAAAAAAGAAAGGGAATTTAGTTCAAAATCAATTTAAAGCTAAATTACCAATCTGCATACAACATTCAAAATAACTGTACAATTCCTTTATGTATCAGTTCTGCGTCTGCAAAGTACAACCTCCAATAATCTGGAACAGAAATTATCAAGAGACTTCACAGAAACTCACGTGATCAGATCAGTAGACAGATTTGTTCAGAAATAATTAATACTTGACACTAAAAGGACTGCCTATGAACACAACAAAAACGAACAATCTAATATTACAGGATATGACAGGGAATCCTCCTGATCATTGTAAGTTCGAACATTTAACATTACAGAATCTAGCTGGGAATTTCTCCGATCTTTATAAGAATAAACATTTTAACATTACAGAATAATGCAGGGAAATTCCTCGATCTTTATAAGAACAAACATTTTAACATTACAGAATAATGCAGGGAAATTCCTCGATCTTTATAAGAACAAACATTTTAACATTACAGAATAATGCAGGGAATTTCCCCGATCTTTATAAGAACAAACATTTTAACATTACAGAATAATGCAGGGAAATTCCTCGATCTTTATAAGAACGAACATTTCAACATCATAGAAATAAACAGGAATTAAATTTCCAGATATTTTATGAGACTGTTGCATTCCAACATTACAAGATCAAATAGGAATTTGTTTTCGAATTTACAAGGTTTGTTTTTGATCTTTATAAGAAGTTTTAAAAACAAATAACCCCGACCTCAACTTGGACTAATCGACACCAAAAAGAGAAATTAGAGCTTTATAGTTGATTCAGAAAGTCCACATCAACTAGATAATTCAGTAACTTCACAGGAAGTTCTAAACCATTCTTTCAATTATTTTTGTTCTTTTATTGTTCTTAGTGTTTAGTATATTCGGAGTACAAAACTATTATTTTAACATTATTATAAAGCATTCCCGATCTGATGTGAATGGCGAAGATAATATGAGAAAAATTCTTTGTGTAACGGTTTTAAATATCGCAACATGTTTGGCTTTAAACAACAATTGACAAATGTATATACAACAAGTCTTATCAAACAATTCAATACAATGAATAGGTAAAGGAAATCAAAATAACCAATTTGCTTTTAATGGTATAGTGTCTCTTTTTTATCCTTGTTAAACGTTTAAAACTTATAATGATGCATTACGTGCTCACTGAATAGGATCAGCATTGTGACTGAATCTATTCACCTCAAGTGATTATCCTCCCCGGCCGATGTGACTTCGAACTCCTGCTTGGTGGGGTGGACAATTATCCCGAATGGACGGTTGATACTAGAGAGACGGGGAACTAGTACCTTCCCCTGTGATCCGTCAGGTGAAATAATGTAAACATTGCCGGATTCATAGCCACACACGTATACATTGTTATCACGGTCCAGTCCGATACCAGTAGGATACTTCAGGCCAGGGTCACTGTATCTGTATACTTCTACGTCGCTGTCTAGTCGTCTACATACGACGTCACCACCATCTATGTAGTAAAACGTGGACGTAGACGTAGATGCGGCAATCTGTGATGTGAGGTATGGACTCTTTCTCTGTATTGACTGTTTCACTGTTCCATCCGTTAACATTATATCCACACTACGAACAGTACTAACAAGGATGTTATCTCCGAGAACTGCTATTCCATTTACGTTGTATCTACAGGGGATGGTATCGATGGCAGTCAGCTGACCGTTCCGTAGTGTACACCTCATAATTCCACTGTCTATAATACTAACAAGTATCTCATTAGTATTTAGTCCGTGCGTTACATTACATGGGCGTCCTTTAACTTTGTATTCTCTCTTGTAGCGATACTTGTCATCAAACAACACGATTCTGCTGTTGAAATCTGTGGTAAGTAATTCACCGTCATCAGTAAATATTCCTCCTGATAAGCTTAATCATCTTTGTCTTGTTAGTGAACGGCTTCTTTCGACCGAGTGTACACAGGATACAGAACCAGTCCACACGTCAACAGTTGCCGGTCGTTTGGTTGGAGATCCGACGAGGTCGGAGGTTGAAGTAGAGTCGGAAAATGTTGTAGCTGAAGGTGTTGACATCAGAGTCCCAAGCAAGGTACCGATACGCGAATTTGCATTCTGTGAGGTCGCGGATATGCTTGATATCACGTCAACATTCCCAACGGTTGTCATTTTTATGATATCGTCAATAACAGTTTCTATATTGAGTTTCAGATCAAATGTGTTAGGCTGTTTTTTGGTGTTTTTATCCATTCGACGGTAATGTCCTGACAACTGCTGTTTCGTTTTCTCTCTCATGACGAATCGCTGACGATCCGTACCTTGCTTGTCAAACCGAGTCATCAACTTATTACAATTGTCTGCATTGATTTCGAATTTCTTTACACATTCCATTCGGGCAGAAAGTTTTTGTCGGTGTACTTTGCACTCATTCGCGAGTTCAGACTGATATGTTGTGTTAAGACTATCAAGCTTGTCTTTGGCTTGCTGTATTCGTCGCGTCATCTCCACTGATACTTCCTTTTCTTTGGTGTTAAGGGAGGTCGTCTCAGACTCATCGTCATCTAACATCGTCGTCGTCTCGTCTTTGATCATCTGCCATGCTGTCTCACTTGAATGTTGTCCGGTGAAGCTTGTTTTTATCACATCATCTATTGGTTTGATGTGATTGCAGGTTCTGTGTGAAACGGACACACAAGTATGACAACACATGGAGCTGTGATCAAGGCAGTAGACATCCAAGGACTGTCCTTCGTGGTTAGGACAGTTCTCGTTAACTGCTGTATTGCCAAATCTGCCCTCTTTACTAGGAACAAGTCGATGATTTGCAGATACTTTGATTCGTCCGTGAAATATCCTACATTGTTTACAGTGTTTACAGAGCAGTTCCGTGCAGTCAGTGCACCAGACTACAACAGGATTGGATTCCCCATCCCGTCGACAAGCTTCACAGTTCTTGTCATCATACATCTTTGCTGTGTGATTGATGAACAGATTGTTTATCGGAAACGAGGTCCCCCAGGCATTTACGTCCGTGCTGACGTCACTAGGACTTGTTGGATTATCACAGACGGGACACGGGAAATAGTGCCGGTCCTCGTCAGCCGTCCTGTGCTCTTTTTCAATATATGACGTCATACACGGACAACAGAATGTGTGGTTACATGGTAGCTCCCTCGGCTGGTTGTACGGCTTCAGACACCACAAACACTTGTATTCTGGCGTAGGGCAGGCTTCGGCCATGTTGGACGTTATTGTGAAATTTCTGTAAAATATAAAGAAAACGTGTCGCTTATTAGATTTCATAATTACACCAAATCTTTAAATATATCAGATTTAGAGAAGTATTTTAACAAAAAACAGTTACATGCAGTTTCCTCTGTTGTGGCTGAATATCGCCATAAATCATCTGTATATGTCGCTGGGGTTGATGTTATACTTTGTACTTTATAAACAATCGAAAAGCTTTCCCGTCCCTGTTTGGTGTTATCAGCTGCATGTTGATTAGGATACATCAATTCTTTCATTTACTAGAATTCAAATTATGGTACAGCAAACAAATTGCCAAATGATCTTACGGTATAAACAAGCATACTGAGTATTGCTGAAGCAATACATGTCCCCTACCGGCCCTATCAACCATTCTGACGGAATAATTAATTAAATAAAGAAAACCCCTAAAACTTGACCAAGATATTTGGATTCTTTATAAGTATAAAACGTTTGATGAAAATCAACAATGAAACAAAGCCACTAGAGTACCGGCAATTTTCCCTATTAGTGGGTGAACAAGTGTAAGTTCATATTTTGTGATATCAACCTGATGTTTCTAATTTAAGAAACACTGAGTCAATATTGCGTTTGTGACGGTCCATAGGTCCATAATTGATATGTATATTAGGTCATCAATCGGGTAATAACCAGAGTACTTTCGATTTGTATAGGAGTCTTGATAGCATTATTTTATCTTCATAGATTAATATTCAACAATGAAACTGGTAATGATGATATATTAACCTTTAAAATGATAACCATAAATGAAGCAATATAAAATGTTCGTTATTATCCTGTCAAATGCTTACATTGAGTTTTCTTGTCGTTGTTTTGGGTGAAGTCTCAAATGTTCTGGGAATTTTCGGGGTCAAGGATCCCAAAGGGAGATAACTCGAAAATATATATGGGATAAAACACTTGCTCTAGAACATCAGTTCTGTTGGTAAACAAATGTACACAGGTACGCTGAACAAATCGTACCTGATTTGACATTATAAGGGAAAAATCATATGCCTTTCACCGACTATAATGTAAATTTCATAAGGAGATTCTGTTGAGAATTATTATCTCATTTATTTCACGATAATGACTTATTTGATGTAATTATATGAAAACTTACCTCGGTATACATAATTGATCTTCTCCAGTACTGATGTTAAATCATGAATATTTTATACATATTAGTAAAACGACAGCTTTCATATATTGTACATATACAAAAATAAGCAACTACATGTATAATTGAAAAAGTAACTCTTAATGGCAAAATGTTATAAATAGGTAAATCTGTATCTTCTTCCTCTCAATTTATTTCAATCAAGGTTTTTTCAACACTATCGGGTTATTCAATTATGGTATCATTGAACGTCATTTTTTGGGTTTTTTTCATAACATAGACTAAAATATGGTCACGTGGAGGTCCATATTTATACCCCCCCGCAACGAAGTTAGGGGGGTATACTGGAATCAGCTTGTCTGTCCGTCTGTCTGTCTGTCCGTCCGTCTGTCCGTCTGTCCGTCTGTCCGTAGAAAAATGTTGTCCGGACAACTCCTCCTAAACTACTGGATCGATTTCAATAAAACTTGACAGTATTGTTGGGGACCATGTGTAGATGTGCATGCAGGGTTTCGTTTGTCAAAATTTTGGTTGCCATGGTAACCAGGTCACTATACACAGGTTTCCATAATAAAATGTTGTCCGGACAACTCCTCCTAAACTACTGGATCGATTTCAATAAAACTTGGCAGTATTGTTGGGGACCATGTGTAGATGTGCATGCAGAGTTTCGTTTGTCAAAATTTTGGTTGCCATGGTAACCAGGTCACTATACACAGGTTTCCGTAATAACGTGTTGTCCGGACAACTTCCTATAAACCACTGGATCGAGTTTAATGAAACTTGGCAGTATTGTTGGGGACCATGTGTAGATGTGCATGCAGAGTTTTGTTTGTCAAAATTTTGGTTGCCATGGTAACCAGGTCACTATACACAGGTTTCCATTATAATGTGTTGTCCGGACAACTCCACCTAAACTACTGGATCAATTTCAGTGAAACTTGGCAGTATTGTTGGGGACCATGTATAGATTTGCATACAGGGTTTCGTTTGTCAAAATTTTGGTTGCCATGGTAATGAGGTGACTATACACAGGTTTCCGTAATAACATGATGTCTGGACAACTTCTTCTAAACTACTGGGTCATTTTCAATTTACACCACTATTAATATAAACGTAAGATGCATTGTATTGAAACAATCAGCATCATAAATTTTCTTATTAATATGTATATCACCTTTCTTTATTCATTCAGTGAGTTTCACAAGTTGAAACATACATATGCATCCACATTGTTGATATGAAATCTACACTGTAATATATGTAAGACCAAAGGTGCCTTTTTTGTTTTTGTTTTTTAGATATGCGGTGATACATAGTAATATCAAATAAAACATTATATAATGCATGTTATATACAACTTGTACTACATCATGTTTTTTTCAAAAACATGTCAGACACCTCTAATAAGAGGTAGCGGGGGGGGGGGGGGGGGGGGTATTAGTCAGCCATCGGCTTACAGTTCTAGTTTGTTATATCAACTTGATGTTTCTAATTTTAGAAATTTCGTGTCAATATTGTGTTTGTGACGTCGTAATCATTTTGACATTATAGTGCCCCACTGTAACGTTTATGCTTTATCAAGACAGGTATTCTGCAATTTTAGTATTTTTGAAACAAGTTTCCTATCCAATATAAAACAATAAGGACCTTTGATTCGGTCAATATGGCGTTATACCAACCTGGTAAAATCTACAATATTGACATTGACATCGGTCAATATTGGATTCTACAAGGTTGGTATGACACCATATTGACCTCACCAAAGGTCCATAATTGATATTTATATGAGGTCGGCATCCATCTCAACAACTATTGAAATAGAAATGAAGCTCCGCATGACCTGGGTATACATTTATAAATAAACTTTACTTTAAATGTCGTTTCTCTGCCTTAAGAAGCGTCTCAAAACCGATTGACATGTAACAAATGCCTACTTGATTTATTAACCATATAACATGTACAGTTTGTAAAAATAGTTGTTTAACATTCAATGTTACATTGTTTATCGTGTAATACCCAAAGTACTTTCGCTTTGTACAGAAGTTTTGATAGCATTATTTGATTTTTATAGGTTCATATTCGGCATTGAAACTGGTAATGTTGATATATTTACTTTTAAAATGATAACCATAAATAAGATATTATAAAGTGTTCGGTATCAACCTCATAATCCTGTCATCAGTTTACCTATAGTCTGTTGTCGTTTTTGAAGGGTGTAGTCCCTGAAATGTTCTTGGAATTTCCTGGTTCAAGTATCACAAAGGGAGATGACTCGAGAATATATACGAGACTAGAATATCAGGTGTTTGTGTGTGTGTAGATTATATACACGGGTGCGCTTAACACACTGTAACCAATTGGAGATTATATCGAAACAACATATGGCTTGTTACGTCACTAAACTCGTATGAAATGCTCATGAGAAGATTTTGTTGGGGATTTATTTCAGTATAATAGCAATATATTGAATTGATTTGTATAAACAAATATACAGTTGTGCAAGTATTTATTAATAGAAGATTCCATATGATTCTTCTTTACTTATGTTAATATATTTACATTGTTTATGAATGATAAGTATGTAAAATAAATCATTAAGGTTCAACCAGTCCCCTAAAACATGCAATAGTCAACCTAAGTTCCAACCCCTCCTTTTTACATATTGTAGTTAAATTCAAAGACTCTTACCAGACATTAGAATATATCTGTGTCATTTTGACTTGTTTATACACCATTAGAAAGGTACATAGCAAAGTTAACGTAGTCAATAGTAAGGTAATAAGGCTGAGGTCTTCATTAAACTAGTTCATCGGACTAATAACATGTCAATCTCTTTAGCGAACTAACTGAATGCTGCGAAATGACATATTATTTAAAGTTTAACTGGATGTGCAAAGGCATATCGGCCTCGAAAGTAGATGAGGGTGGTTGGGGTAATGTAGATGTGTACAAAAATAATAGTTAAACGTTCTAGAAACATAGTCTACGTAACTTAGGACCCGCGCCATCAAACAAACCTCACAAGCTTCATAAAAAGTATCTTTTCCTAACCTATTATGTTGTAATACAGAAGCTAGCCATGTTATAAACATTGTAGTAGTTTTTGGTTTTAGCAAAATCGAATGAAGACTAATTGAAGGTAGTTACATTTAGGCAGGCTTCTGTATCATTTCGGGGGCTTGTGGAACCTTAAAACTAAACCAGGATGCACGCATAGTGTATGATAAGGTACAAAGTTTCACAGATATAACAAAACGTGGTTATATTGCGCGCCTGTTTGAAGTTGTCAAGGAATAACAACTTATCGTTTAAACATGGCAGCCGATCTACTGCAATTAGTGATTATACATGTGCTAATGAGTAACATTGACAGAAAGTAGATCTACTGCAATCAGAGGTTAAACATGTGCTAATGACAATAATGTACAGAAGGTAGATCTACTGAAATTAGTGATTATACATGTGCTAATGATAACAATGTACAGAAAGTAGATCTACTGCCGTCAGTAATTATACATGTGCTAATGATAACATTTACAGAAAGTAGATCTACTGCCGTCAGTGTTTATGTATGTTCTAATGATAACTTACAAAAGGACACGATCGTTCAACTTAGAAAATATGTACTTTATTAAAAACAAGATGTTCGTTTTAAATTGAGATATGTCACCTTCGAGCTTCTTTATCTTGTTTTGCATAGCTTAAAAGTTAAATATTGTTGAAAAAAGAAACGAAATGATAATATAGTACACCCCAGTCATGTTTCAACTTATTTATGACCGATATCAAGTTATCTACACGGCTAGCATTTTCATGGATGATTTTTAAAAGAGAAATCCGTTTTCTTTCTCATCCGTAAGATATTTATAATGAAGTGTTACTGATAGAAATTAATTTATAAAGTGTTGAATCGGTAAAACCAATTGGTGTAAGAATGAGGATTTTCCCCTAACAATAAGGAGCAGGGCAACTTAAATTGATTTTCGGAGTTATTCAAATAAAATTTACTTTCTTAATGTAAAAGAAATGTTATTTTTGTCATTTCTTCAAATATGGACGTTTTTGAATGAAGTTGTCCTGTGAATATCCAAAGCAGCTAAAATACACTTTCAATCACGTATTATGTCAATTTAGTATCCTTGACAGCAAAAAGAATCCACCTTTTTATTCATAAAATATAAAAACAATCACTATTCACTTCTTTATATTTACCATTGCATGACAATTGCATGTATATAACCCTACCACATTCAGTTAGCATTCATAAGACAATGAATGTCATTGACCGATTGCTGACGTCATCGTTATTGTGACGTCATAATTGTTACGCTGGATACCCCTGACCGTCCCCAGGCGATGGCTGTTCTATTCAGTGAACAAGCATACCCGATAGATACATTATTTGAGCTAAATGGAGATAAATAAAAAGTGTAACTGATTTTTTATGGTATGAACTTATTCTAAAAATGATAAATATAATTGTGAACTCATTTAAGTCGCTTTGATAGGCAATAGCGTGCTTCATTGAATTATTTGCCTTTATTAAGTTGGCATTCATATTGCCTATGGATGCCAACTAAGATCATTTTAATGCCTTATTATTACTTATTCATAATCATTTTGATGAAACAGATTATGTCAAAAACTGTTTCCCCTTCAGTGTCATACCTTCCGATAGAGGGCGTCGAAGTCCGGTGTCGCACGTACTGGTTGTACAGTATGTGACTACCGGATCATTCATTTACGATGTTCGGAATAAATGTTTCTCCCATTATTCACATACTTTTCTCTTCTTTTTCCTGTCAAAGATTTCTCTGTCACCCACTCGTCCCAAATATTCAACAAAGGGTTATAAATCTATGACCCTTTGAATATATACTTATTCAAGATTAATATGCAGTAGGCGAGCTCAAACCGCCCCTGTTTTTAGTACAAATGACATTTTCCAAATCTGTAGGAGTGGAACGGTACGGAAGGCGGTATGGGCCAACCAGATATGTGATGTTGTCATAACGAATTATCATCATCATCATCATATCTCCAAGATACATTAACACAGCATCAGCATATTTACCAAAATATCATCCCGACGTGTTCTTTCCATAACATCACCATGCCATTACTTTACATCAATAAATCACACATTCAGTTTTCAGTTGTTTTAACAATTATTTTTTTCTTTTTTTTTGGACGTACCGGCTTCCATAAAATGATGCTAAATAGACAAAGGTTGTATTTAAAGCTCACGGAATTTATTTTGTGCAACGTTCTGCGGTGTTACAACATTGAGTGTTTACGTTATTTTATTATTTCATGAAAGGCAAATTCGCAAATCAACCATCTACATTTTAGGCAAGACTTTTGAAAGTAGCAAACACATTCAATTTCATTCTTTATTTCAATGATTTTTCGAACATCATATTATATTTGTACATCAATTTTTCTCTTTCACACACATACTCATTCAATTTTTGAGACCAAACAATATTTCTGTACAGATATTTCCAGTGTACAATGAATTTAATAAAATCGTTAGTTCTTGACCGCAAATATTACCACGTACAGAAATAAAAAATGTATATTTTGACCATCATAAAATTGATTGAGAAGAATAATCAAATACCTGTTCATTTACAATGAAATAGAAATTGAAAGAAAACAAAATATTGCATCTGATAGTCTATTCTGATAGTGTTAGGAGAAACAAGGAAAGAATCAGAAAAAAAAGAAAAAAGAAAGTGAAAGAAAGAAACAGAGAATAGAGGAATAGATGACGATGGGTAATATTGGAGTGACCAATGACTTTTGTGATGGTAATTAAACCTTTTGTTAAAGTTAAAAGAAGATAATCAATAGGTATTTGTAAAAAAAAAACACATAAGAGACCAGTTATCATTTACTATCATACATATACACAAATAATGTTATACTATGTACTAAATCATGTACCTCTTTTATGTAATATTTTTCGTTTACATTTGCTGCAATCTGCAATGACAATTGATCGCACCAGTACATGTTCCTTTTAATCAAATGTACCTGTTGATAAACTTGCTTGTCTTACATCGTTCACAACATTCTAATTTTCAAAATAATCTGTCAATTAGTTAATCACGTTTACTGATTGCAAACACAAACATACACTTTTAAAAAGACTCTTGTCCTACATGTAAGTAAACAGAACTGTTTTTATTTTGAAATTTTCTTGATAAAACGGGGATATTTGGAATCTTATTTTTTATTGCTTATATTTGGATTGCGTCTATGACATAACGAGAACCATGAAACACGGAAGATGCATTAGTAGATAGGATCTGATATGTTAACACAGAAAAAAACTTACAATTACGAATAGGCAATCAGTTAAATTCGATCAAAAGAAAAAAAAGACAGAGAATTTAGTTCGAAGTCAAAGTAAAGCTAAATTACCAATCTACATACAACATTCAAAACAAATTTACAATTCCTTTTTTTAACAGTTCTGCTACTGCAAAGTAAAACCTCTCATAATCTTGAACAGAAACTATCAAGAGACTTCACAGAAACTCACGTGATCAGATCAGTAGACAGATTTGTTCAGAAATAATTAATACTTGACACTAAAAGGACTGTCTATGAACACAACTAAAACAAATATTTTAACATTACAGAATCTGGCAGGGAATTATTTCCCACATCTTTATGAACAAACATTTTAATATCGAAGAAATTGACAGGAATTAATCCATCAAATTTTTCCAAGTTTGCAGGATACGACAGGAAAATCCTTCGAATTTACAAGATTTACCTTAAGACTGCTGACAAACAAACTAACAACACAAGGAATCGAGGGATGCAGGGTGATCAGAACTATGGGCAAGTTTTATGGTCGCCATCTTTGATTCATTGAGAAACTATTCTGTATCTTTAAGTGAAATGAAGATGGACGTTTTTGAGTATACTCATTAGTGTGTTTGCTTGTGTTGTGTTTGACAATGATACTCGGTTCTCATTTTGAGAACTTGATGTTTACTTGGATGTGACAAAGATTTACATGGCGGGTGTCGTCGATGAAGCAGAAGACGCTTACTCTTCCGGAACACCTGGTCTTATTCTCTTGTACTTTTGCAAGGGTCTCCATGTGAATCTTTCCTTTGTTCATATTTTGCCCATAGTTTAATCGATTTTGAGTTTGGATTATGACTTTGTTAACGCTTTGGTATTCTCTTATTTATTTTTATAAGAACGATAATAAGTTTTTAAAACATTTACCTCGATCTCAACTTGGACTAATCGACACCATCAATAGAAGTTAGAGTTTTATAGTTGATTCAGAAAGTCAACATCAAATACATAATTCAGTAACTCCACAGGAAGTTCTAAACCATTCTTTCAATTAATTGTTTTTCTTTTATTGTTCTTAATGTTAAGTATATTCGGAGTGCAAATCTCTTATTTTAAAATTGTTCTAAAGCATTCCCGATCTGATGTGAATGGTTAAAATGTCCAATTAATCCGAGTAACATCATTAGTAGCGCTGATCCGTCTAATTGGCGCCTTCGTGTAGAATTGGATGCCTGACTTGATTTTCTACACCTATGTTGGAGTTGCTTCCCCTGTAACAGAGATGCGCTTCATACACAATGTTTTATTACAAAGCGGTTCATGTCAACTAAACGTCACAGTTTTCTTAATTGGTTTAGTTTAAACATATTTTATTGACAAGGTTAAGTCAATAGGATTGGACGTAAGTTATCACATCTTATACTGTCCTTTCCTGAATACATTTTACCCATAACATTATAAATAAATAAAACAATGCATGCACATATATAATCATTTTGCATTTCTTAATTGGTTTAAAGTTGTTATAATACTTAACATTTTCTTTTTCAGGACTGTAATGAGTAGTCAGGAATTTATCATATCGACTTTTGTCATTAAAGATCCCTCGCGCGCAAACATCCGGGCCAACAAGAGTGATTAATATCAGACGGATAGCTGTTTCATAATTGTTGTAAAATAAATAAAGTTTAAATAAATGTTAGATGTAAAAAAAAAAAATCCGAGTAACGAGGCGAGAATAATATAAGTAAAATTCTTTGTGTAACGGTTTTAAATATCGCAACATGTTTGGCTTTAAACAACAATTGACAAATGTATATACAACAAGTCTTATCAAACAATTCAATACAATGAAATAAAGGTAAAGGAAATCAGAGTCTTTGTGTGCTGTAATTGCCGTTTACAATCGCTTTTTTATCCTTGTTAAACGTTAAAAACTTATAATTATGCAATACGTGTTCACTGAATAGGATCAGCATTGTCACTGAATCTGTACACCTCAAGTGATGTATCCTCCCCGGCCGATGTGACTACGAACTCCTGCTTGGTGGGGTGGACAATTATCCCGTATGGAGAGTAGATACTAGAGAGACGGGGAACTAGAACCTTCCCCCGTGACCCGTCAGGTGAAATAATGTAAACATTGCCGGAGTCATATCCACACACGTATACATTGTTATCACGGTCCAGTCCGATACCTTTAGGAGCCTTCAGAACAGGGTCACTGTATCTGTAGACTTCTACGTTGCTGTCAAGTCGTCTACACATGACGTCACTACCATCTCTGTAGTAAAACGTTGACGTAGACGTAGATGCGGCAATATGTGTAACGTATTTACTATTTTTCTGTATTGACTGTTTCACTGTTCCATCTGATGACATTATATCCACACTACGACCACAATCAACCAGGATGTTGTCTCCGAGAGCTGCTATTCCATAGACCTTGTCTCTACAGCTGATTGTATCGATGACAGTCAGCTGACCGTTCCGTAGTGTACACCTCATAATTCCAATGTCTATAGTACCAACAAGTATCTCATCGGTGTTACTTCCGTGCGTTACATCATATGGGGTTCCTTTAACTTTGTGTTCTCTTTTGTAGCGATACTTGTCATCAAACAACACGAGTCTATTATTGAAATCTGTGACAAGTAATTCACCGTCATGAGTAAATATTCCCCCCATCAAGTTAAATCCTCTTTTTCCTGTTGATGAACGGCTTTTGGCGAACGAGTGTACACAGGATACAGAACCAGTCCACACGTCAATTGTTGCCGGTCGTTTGGTTGGAGATCCGACGAGGTCAGAGGTCGAAGTAGAGTCGGAAAATGTTGAAGCTGAAGGTGTTGACATCAGAGTCCCAAGCAAGGTACCGATACGCGAATTCGCATTCTGTGAGGTCGAGGTTATATTCGATATCACGTCAACATTCCCAATGGTTGTCATTTTCATGATGTCGTCAATAACAGTTTCTATATTGAGTTTCAGATCAAATGTGTTTGGCTGCTTTTTGGTGTTTTTATCCATTCGACGATAATGTCCCGACAACTGCTGTTTCGTTTTCTCTCTCACGACGAATCGCTGACGATCCGTACCCTGCTTGTCCAACCGTGTCATCAGTTTATTACAATTATCTGCGTTGATTTGGAATTTCTTTACACATTCCATTCGGGCAGAAAGTTGTTGTTTGTGTACTTTGCACTTATCAGCGAGTTCCGACTGATACGTTGTGTTAAGACTATCAAGCTTGTCCTTGGCTTGCTGTATTCGTCGCGTCATCTCCTCTGATACTTCCTTTTCTTTGGTGTTAATGGAGGCCATCTCAGACTCATCGTCTTCCAACATCGTCGTAGTCTCGTCTTTGATCATCTGCCATGCTGTCTCTTGTGAAGGTTGTCCGGTGAAGCTCGCCTTGATCACATCATCTATTGGTTTGATGTGATTGCAGGTTCTGTGTGAAACGGACACACAAGTATGACAACACATGGAGCTGTGATCAAGGCAGTAGACATCCAAGGACTGTCCTTCGTGGTTTGGACAGTTCTCGTTAACCGTAGTATTGCCAAATCCGCCCTCTTTACTAGGAACAAGTCGATGTTTCGCAGATACTTTGATTCGTTCGTGAAATGTTCTACATTGTTTACAGAGCAGTTCCGTGCAGTCAGTGCACCAGACTACAGCAGGATTGGATTCCCCAGCTCGTCGACAAGCTTCACAGTTCTGGTCATCCGATTTTGTGGCTGTTGGATTAATGAAAAGATTGTTTATCGGAAACGAGGTCCCCCAGATATTAACGTCTGTGCTGACGTCACTAGGACTTGTTGGATTATCGCAGACGGGACACGGGAAATAGTGCCGGTCCTCGTCTGCCGTCCTGTGCTCTTTTTCAATATATGACGTCAGACACGGACAACAAAATGTGTGACTACACGGTAGCTCCCTCGGCTGGTTGTACGGCTTCAGACACAACAAACACTTGTATTCTGGCGCAGGGCAAGCTTCGGCCATGTCCGATGTTATTGTGAAATTTCTGTAAAATATAAAGAAAAGGTTTCGCTCTTTAGATTTCATATTTACACCAAATCTTTAAATATATCAGATGTAGATAAGTATTTTAACAAAAAGTAGTAACATGCAGTTCCCTCTGGTGTGGCTGAATATCGCCATAAATCATCTGTATATGTGACTGAGGTTGATGTTAGACTTTGGACTTTATAATCAATCGGAAAGCTTTCCCGTCCCTGGTTGGTGTTATCAGCTGATGCATGTTGATTAGGATACATCAATTCTTTGATATATTAGAACTCAAGTTATCGTACAGCAAACAAATTGTCAAATGACCCCACGGTATAAACAAGCATACTGAGTATTTCTGAAGCAATAAATGTCTCCTACCGGCACCCGCAAACTATTCTGATGGAATGATTAATTAAATAAAGTAAACCCCTAAAATTTGTCCAAGATTTTAGGATTCTTTATAAGTATAAAACGTTTGATGAAAATGAACAATGAAACAAAGCCACTTGAGTACCGACAATGATGTTCTATAAATAGCAACAATGGACTTGACATTGACCTTGACCGGACAACCATAAAACTCAAACTTCTCTAATATATTAGGAATAAGATTCATCAGTTTGGTATGAATGATAAATACTGAGTTTGTTTTGTACACAAACAGGAATTGAACACTTAATTGCAAGCTTTCAAAAACATCTGTTTCCTTTGTCAAGCAACGAAGTCAATAATAAGGGATTTAGGCTGTTGTTTTCATTAAACTAAATTACCGACTTATAATATGTCAATCTCTTCAGAGAACTAACTGAATGCTGCGAAATCAAATCGCGGCTCCATATATATAAACATTTTTTATATACTGACAGAAATTCAAGCAACTGTGCATAATGTTATCAAATTATATTATGATGAGTTCATTTATCAATCACGGTTGCGTAGACATCTTTTCTTATTTACAATCTGCTAACATATATTTCCATTATACTTAATTGTGGTTTTAACAATATCGATATGGTCCGACTTTTCTCAATTGTCATTGACTAAAATATGGTCACGTGGAAGTTCATATTTTGTGATATCAACCTGATGTTTCTAATTTTAGAAACACGGACTCAATATTACGTTTGTGGCGGTCAATAGGTCCATAATTGTTATGTATATACGGCATCCCTCTCAACAACTGTTGAAATAGAAATGAAGCTCCGCATGACCTGGGTATACACATATAAATAAACTTAACTTTAAACGTCATTTCTCTGCCCTAAGAAGCGTTCCAAATGCGATTGACATGTAACAAATCCAATGGGCTATTATTATAGAGATGTCAGCTTTAATGTTTTATTTTAGTACAATGGAAGTATTGCATAGCCAATAAACAAGTTCACTTTTTTCTAATTACATGCATACATTCTGATTTTGATTAAGGTCTTTGAATTAAACTCATTCCAGGAAGTAAAAATTAGGATGGCTACTGCATCAATGTCTACTTGATTTATTAACCATCTAACATGTACAGAGTGTAAAATAGTTGTTTAACATTCAATGTTACATTGTTTTATCGGGTAATACCCAAGGTACTTTCGCTTTTTATAGAAGTCTTGATAGCATTATTTGATTTTTATAGATTCATATTCGGCATTGAAAAGGATAATGTTGATATACTTACTTTTAAAATGATAACCATAAATAAGACATTATAAAGTGTTCGGTATCAACCTCACAATCCTTTCATAAGTTTACTTTGAGTCTGTTGTCGTTGTTGAAGGGTGTAGTCCCTGAAATGTTCTTGGAATTTCCTGGTTCAAGTATCACAAAGGGAGATGACTCGAGAATATATACGAGACTAGAATATCAGGTGTGTGTATGTGTGTAGATTATATACACGGGTGCGCTTAACACATTGTAACCGATTTGTGTCATTTTGACTTGTATATACACCATTAAAAAGGTACATAGCAAGGTTAACGTAGTCAATAGTAAGACATTAAAGCTGAGGTATTCATTAAACTAGTACATCGGACTAATAACATGTCAATCTCTTTAGCGAACTAACTGAATACTAGGAAGTGACATATTATTTAAAGTTTAGTTATTATACCTAGGTCATGCGCGGCATGATTTTACCTAAACTGGATGTGCAAAGGCATACCGGCCTCGAAAGTAGATGAGGGTGGTTGGGGTAATGTACATGTGTACAAAAATAAAAGTAAAACGTTCTAGAAACATAGTTTACGTAACTTTGGACCCGCGCCATCGAAAAAACCCCACAAGCTTCATACAAACCTTTAATGTTGTAATACAGAAGCTAGCCATGTTATAAACATTGTAGTAGTTTTTGGTTTTAGCAAAATCGAGTGAAGACTAATTCAAGGTAGTTACATTAAGGGTGGCTTCTACATCATTTAGGGGGCTCGTGGAACCTTAAAACTAAACCAGGATGCAAGCAGAGTGTATGATAAGGTACAAAGAATAACAACTTATCGTTCAAACATGGCAGCTAATCTACTGCAATTAGTGATTATACATGTGCTAATGACAATGATGTACAGAAGGTAGATCTACTGCAATTAGTGATTATACATGTAATAATGATAACAATGTACAGAAAGTAGATCTACTGCCGTCAGTGGTTATACATGTGCTAATGATAACATTTACTGAAAGTAACTCTACTGCCGTCAGTGTTTATATATGTGCTAATGATAATGATACTTGCACACTTACAAAAGGACACGATCGTTCCACTTAGAAAATATGTACTTTATTAAAAACAAGATGTTGTTTCAAATTGAGATATGTCACCTTCGAGCTTCTTTATCTTGTTTTGCATAGTTAAAAAAATAAATATTGTTGAAAAAAGAAACAAAATGATAATATAGGACACCCCAGTCACGTTTCAACTTATTTATGACCGATATCAAGTTACCTACACGGCTAGCAGGGCTACCTGTAATCGACTGTCGTGTACAGCGGGGCTTTGTTCGGTTATTTCATTGAGCAAATGTGTATTGATGTCCCGGAACAGGTAGACAATAACGTGAAGCCCCAACTGGTCACGTTTTATTCCTTACATCGTGTACACGTATCTGGTAGTCATGTTCAAACATATACTCTCGTGTTGTAAACGAAACTCCAGTCTTATATCAAACACCATCATGTCAACCTATTGATTGAGAAAGGAATGACGTAATCTCAGAATTCACTTCTTAACCAATAACCGTGAAGCAACTTTTTAACAAAAAACCAACAACATCTTTTATCAGACAAGATTTAAGTAGTACAGGAAAGCCATTCAAATATATAAAATGGTGCCCCAGAGCTAGAGATTAATCGACAATATGAGTGTCACTGTAATGTCATCCTTATACATCCGTCTTTGTTTTAGCCGTCTCACAGTAGATCAGTTATGGTATTTAAGACTTGACAAGCACTATATAGTAATAATGATATACCAAATTTTCGTTATAAACTACAAAATATCGTCAAATGTTTACCTTGGTTACTGTAGACTTGTTGACGGCTGTGTAGTTCCTGGTAATGATCCGGGTATTTCCGAGATCAATTATCATAACGGGAGATAACTCCGAAATAAACGATTGGCACACTGCTTATATGTAAGACTAACTACCCAGGTATCGTCAAATGTTTACCTTGGTTACTGTAGACTTGATAACGGCTGTGTAGTTCCTGGTAATGATCCGGGTATTTCCGAGTTCAGAGACCAACACGGGAGATAACTCTTAAATAAACAATTGGTACACTGCTGAATGAACATAATACTTACTACAAAATGCATATGTATATATTAAGTCTTAGCTTTAATTTCAGTATTAAATGTTATATTTGATGGTCTGTTTCAGCTGTTTATTTTAATTTCTAATGAAGTTTTGTGTGTTCGTCTTTGACTTTGCTTTACATGAAATAAAGTTACTTAAATAACTCCACATCTGGGGTGAAGTAAGAATTTGGATCAGATATATATGTATGGGAATAAATGTATTGATTTAAAAGTTTTTTAACGATAATAAGTGACGTCGTGCTATGTCACAAACAACCTTTGTTATTTTTGCAAAAACATCTTGTATCGGCTATACATTAATGAGATCACGTTACATGTTACTCTGGCCATGATTTGGGAAAACAAATACGACTCAAAGCAGAATACTTTTTTGAACTATTTAATATGACATTTGATCGTTTGATTTGATTTAAGCTAGTTACAAGAGAGTTTTAGCACATAGTTTATACTTGTGAGCGGTTTCATTGAAACGGGCTATAAACTAATGACTTAAATATGTCATTTTAAGTCTAGATGATTAATGCTTATTAGATTGATTGAGCCTTACATTTCCATTGACAACAGTATGGGAGTTATTCCTGTTAAATCAACCTTCTGTAACATGATAATCTCTTTCCATATTTCTAGAATGCTTCATATATTAATATCCGTAAATTGTCAGTAATTTCCTCGTGGGCAATTTAATTGCATGAAATATTTCTGATGTTTTAACTGATGCAATTATCCAAAAAGAATGGCAACTCTAAAAACGATTTAATTCGAGTCCTCTTGGCTAAAATTAAGGTTCTCTCTCATATATTGTTTGTGTATTCGTTTCGTTGCATACGATTGTATGTGTTATTTACATAAAACGGCCCTTGTCACCCCCAATGAATGTGTAGCAATTGCGTCCAAGATGGAGAGGCGAACGTGTGTGTGTCTGTAGCTCGTTATTACATGTTTCGTCTATGGTCGTTAATGACTTCCGTTGAATGGTGGAAACATGACGAATAGTGTAGATAAGATACTATGTAATTTATTTTGTGCAAATGTCCAGGTCCTACTGACACAGTATTGACAATTAGTCACATTCTGGATAACTATTGTTTTGATGAAATAACATACATACTATAAAATTATAAAAGTATATCAGCAACATAGTCCCGATATCAATGGGAAGTCTCGATGACCCGTGGATTTATGTACGACATTTGGAGTGATGGGAGGCTTTCTATTACAATATATCTATAAGTCATTACAGATCAAGTCGGGAAGACCAAAATGAGCAACAAGACATGTACATTTACCGGAATAACCAAACTATTTTACATGCAGACGACATGTATCATTTCTTATGTATTTAGACTGAAATTATCAAAAAACAAATAAATGTTGATGCATAAACAATGTCCATTAGAATACTTTCTCATACTTTTCTTACATTTCTTTTAGCACCCATTCAATATCTTATGTGAATAGAGATAATATCTAAATATATTTAAAAAATGTTATTCTGTTTCAATAATACATTGTCGAATTAAGAATAACAAGATGTGGAAAGTATGAAGATTAAGGTTAACACAATATATAACAATACATCGATTCGTAGCACATAAGTCCAAGGTGGAGAGGCGAACGTGTGTGGGTATGTAGCTATGACGTAAACGGGAGGTATATAAGTCGTAAGTATGACATAGTACGAGAAAACTAGGCCGATATTGCATTGTTCGTCTATGAACGTTAATGATTTCCAGGGAATTGTGGAAGCATGACTGAAAAGGTAGACAGTATAAAATGTAATTCATTTCGTGCAAATTGCAGGTTCTACTGACAAATTATTGACAATTTGTCACATTCTGAATAACTATATTTTTGATGAAATAACAAAGAATACATTATAGAATTCTAAAAGTGTACATCAGAAGGATAATCCCAATGTCACTCGGAAGCCCAGAAGGCCCGAGGGTATATGTACATATCAAACATGAGGGCTATCAAAATATGTCAGTAAGTCAATAAAAATCAAATCAGGAAGATACAAATAAGCAACAAGATACATTACTTTAGCTAAATGGTGATAAATCAAAAGTGTAACTGAATTTTCTATGGTTTGAACAGTTTTAAAATGGTAAATATAAGTGTTGAACTGATCTAAGTTTGCATGGATAGGCAATATCGTGCTTCACTAAATTTATCTTTTTCAAGTTGGCATTTATCTTGCTTTTGAATGCCAACTAAGAGCAGTTTAATGTTTAATTAGTACTTATTCATTATCATTTTGATGGCACAGATTATGCTAAAATTGTTTCCTCTTCTATGTCATACCTTCTGTTTGAGGGCGTTGAAGCCGGCTGTCGCAGTGCTGATTGTTCAGTATGTTACTGTCGAATCATTTAGTTACGATGTTCGGAATAATTATGTCCCAAATCTCTCGAAAAGGACAATAAATTTAGGAGAATTTGGATATATGTTTTTCCAAATAGCATGCAATAGGCGAGCTCAAACCGCCCCTGTTTTAGTACAAATGACATTTTCCAAATCTGTAATAATGGAACGGTACGGAAGGCGGTATGGGCCAACCAGATATGTGATGTTGTCATAACGACTTATAATCCGGCAACTTCGTAATAACATTGGAATTTAAACTATATCATAAACGAATAGATGACGCTGATAAGAAACACAATTGTAGTAAGTCCTAGTTACGAAACATGTAAATAAATAAGAGAATACCGAAGCGTTAACAAAATCATAACCATAAAGTACACCGTGGTTTCAATTGTTTTAACGAAATAACTGTTTTTCATAGTTTTCCCGTCCGGCTTCAATACAGTGATGCAAAAATTACAAAGGTTATAATTAAAAATACACTTCATTTATTTTGCGGTATTACAATATTGATAGTTTATTTACGTTCTTTATTTCAATATTTCAAATATATTGCATATCAACCATTTATATGTTAGGCGAGACATTTCAAGTAGCAAACATATTTAATTTTCATTTTTGCATTCTCTTTCACACACATACTCATTCAATTTTTGCTACCAAACAATATTTCTGTACAAATATTTGCAGTCTACAATTAATTGTAATAAAATCGTTCTCGACAGCTAACATTAACACATACAAAAATAACAAATGTATATTTTGACCATCATAAATTGTTTGAGAAAAATAATCAATGACTTGTTTTCATTTACAATGAAATAGAAATTGAAAGGAAACAAAATGTTGTAGCTGACGGTGTTTGCTTATCTAATTACTTGTACTATTTTTAAGAATTCGAGAAACACGGAAAGGTTAAGAAAAAAGGTAAAAGAAAAATAAAAGAACGAAACAGAGAGTAGAAGAATAGATGAGGGTTGGTATCAGTGGATTGAATAAATCTGATAGTAATTATAACAATTGTTAACCATGAAAAAATAATCAATAGGGAATTGTAATAAAAAACCAACAACTAAAAACAAAACACAAAAGTTATCAGTGACTGATTTAAGTATATTTTTTGTAAAAAACATCTTTGTCTCATTGAGAAATATTCTGTATCTTTAAGTGAAATGAAGATGGACGTTTTTGAGTATGCTCATTAGTGTGTTTACCTGTTGTGATTAAAAATGATACTCGGTTTTCGTTTTGAGGTTTTTGATGTTTACTTGGACGTGACAAAGATTAACATGTCGGGTGTCGTCGATGAAGCAGAATGCTTACTCTTTTGGAACACCTTGTGCTTTTACGAGAGTCTCCATGTAAATGTTTCCTTTGTTCCTATTATGCCTCTAATTTAATCGATTTTGAGTTCGGATTATGGTTTTGTTGACGCTTTGATATTCTCTGAATTTTTTTTACTAACATACATACAAACAAATAATAACAAAATAATAACTATGAACCATGTATTAGATCATATACGGCTTTTACATGTTAGTTATATTTCCTTTACAGGGGCTGAAGTCTGCAACGGCAATTGCCGTCCCAACAGTACATGTTATACTGTTAATTTAAGGATCATCTATTTGTAAATGGCGAAATGTTCGGGACGACTAGCTTTTTTCTGATATACTTTTTTTGAAAAAGGGAGTTCATTGCATAGCAGAAAATGCAAAAAGAAATGCATGGTAGTTAACTCGTTTTTGTGATATGCTAGGTCAAAGATACCAGATTGAGCAAAACACGTGATTTACATGAAAAATGCCGTTTTGGCCAATTGCAGGACAATTTCAATCAATATCATCCATATTTGTGATCAGATATGTATGAATATTTGCAGAATTGAAAGAAATAGTATTTTCTTATTAATCATGAAAGAATTTTTTTTTTTTAATTATTCTTTCAGTTCCAAAAAAAACTTGTTTAGCTACCCCTACCCCTTATTGTTTAATGAGAAAATACTCCATTTTTCATCATTTTTTGCAGATTTAATGTTTCTTAATCATATTTTGGCGAAAAACTTGTTTTTAGATATTTGGCAGATCAAAAGGAAATGGGTTTCTCATTCTAAAATGGTCATAAAAACTACGGGAAGCATGCTTGCTTTTTTGTCTGATTATCAAATGTGTCATTTTCACTGTTCTTGGGTCAAAAATCAAAATCGTTTCTATTACGCTAAATATCTGCTATAATACCAAAAATGTGTATATGTCTTGGTTGAATAATACTCGCTTTAAAATGAACATAGAGAAGATGTACAACAAAAATGAACTTGCTGCAATGAAAAATGGCCGTTCGTTAAATGGAAGAAATACACAGAAATCGCCGCTTTAATGGTCATTTTTTAAAAATTCTTCTAAAAAAAGTTTTATAAATAACAGACATCTAATTTTTTGTTACATTTTGCAGATGCATATTTGCTATAAAAATGATAATAAATTGTTAAATATGATAAAAATATCTCAAATAGATCAAAACGAGATTTGAACGCGATTGAAAGCTCACAAGAGCAGATTCTTAAATGAAGTTTTAATAAAATCTACCTACTACTAAACACGACTTCCTTACATAAGGGACGTAACTCTCGCTCACAACTACATACTATATTCATTCTAATTAAAAAAAATAGTATAGCACATGTAATGATTGCGAACACAAACGTACATATTATCTTACAGAGACTCTCGTCATAAGTAAACGAAAATGATATTTGTTTTGAAATTATCTTGAGAATACGGGAATATTTGGAATATGTTCGGATTGTACCTATGGTATAACGAGAACCATGAAACAAGGGAGATATTTTAGTTGACAGGGTCGGATATGTTAACACAGAAAAAAAAACTTATTTTACGAATAGGCAATCGATCAGATATAATTATAGGATATTGTGCAAATCAGATAATTCCGATCAAAAGAAAAAAGAATGGGAATTTAGTTCAAAATCAATTTAAAGCTAAATTACCAATCTGCATACAACATTCAAAATAACTGTACAATTCCTTTATGTATCAGTTCTGCGTCTGCAAAGTACAACCTCCAATAATCTGGAACAGAAATTATCAAGAGACTTCATAGAAACTCACGTGATCTAATCAGTAGACAGATTTGTTCAGAAATAATTAATACTTGACACTGAAAGGACTGCCTATGAACACAACAAAAACGAACAATCTAATATTACAGGATATGACAGGGAATCCTCCTGATCATTGTAAGAACAAACATTTTAACATTACCGAATAATGCAGGGAATTTCCCCGATCTTTATAAGAACAAACATTTTAACATTACAGAATATTGCAGGGAATTTCCCCGATCTTTATAAGAACAAACATTTTAACATTACAGAATAATGCAGGGAATTTCCCCGATCTTTATAAGAACAAACATTTTAACATTACAGAATATTGCTGGGAATTTCCCCGATCTTTATAAGAACAAACATTTTAACATTACAGAATAATGCAGGGAATTTCCCCGATCTTTATAAGAACAAACATTTTAACATTACAGAATAATGTAGGGAATTTCCCCGATCTTTATAAGAACAAACATTTTAACATTACAGAATAATGCAGGGAAATTCCTCGATCTTTATAAGAACAAACATTTTAACATTACAGAATAATGCAGGGAATTTCCCCGATCTTTATAAGAACGAACATTTCAACATCATAGAAATAAACAGGAATTACATTTCCAGATATTTTATGAGACTGGTGCATTCCAACATTACATGATCTAACAGGAATTTCTTTTCGAATTAACAAAAATTGCTTTGATCTTTATAAGAAGTTTTAAAAACAAATAACCTCGACCTCAACTTGGACTAATCGACACCAAAAAGAGAAATTAGAGCTTTATAGTTGATTCAGAAAGTCCACATCAACTAGATAATTCAGTAACTTCACAGGAAGTTCTAAACCATTCTTTCAATTATTTTTGTTCTTTTATTGTTCTTAATGTTAAGTATATTCGGAGTACAAAACTCTTATTCTAAAATTGTTATAAAGCATTCCCGATCTGATGTGAATGGTGAACATGTCCAATTAATCCGAGTAACGAGGCGAGGAGAATATGAGACAAATTCTTTGTGTAACGATTTTAAATATCGCAACATGTTTGGCTTTAAACAACAATTGACAAATGTATATACAACAAGTCTTATCAAACAATTCAATACAATGAATAAGTAAAGGAAATCAAAATAACCAATTTGCTTAGTTGATTTCGTTTTTAATGGTATAGTGTCTCTTATCATTAAAGAAAAGAAGCAATGAGTCTTTGTGTGCTACAATTGCCGTTTACGATCGTTTTTTTATCCTTGCTAAACGTTTAAAACTTATAATGAAAAACTTATAATACGTGTTCACTGAATAGGATCAGCATTGTCACTGAATCTATAAACCTCAAGTGATGTAGACTCCCCGTTGGATGTGACTACCAATTCCTGCTTGGTGGGGTGGACAATTATCCTTACGGGAAGTGAAATACTAGAGAGACGGGGAATTAGTACCTTCCCCTGTGATCCGTCAGGTGAAATAATGTAAACATTGCCGGATTCATAGCCACACACGTATACATTGTTATCACGGTCCAGTCCGATACCAGTAGGATACTTCAGGCCAGGGTCACTGTATCTGTATACTTCTACGTCGCTGTCTAGTCGTCTACATACGACGTCACCACCATCTATGTAGTAAAACGTGGACGTAGACGTAGATGCGGCAATCTGTGATGTGAAGTATGGACTCTTTCTCTGTATTGATTGTTTCACTGTTCCATCTGATGACATTATATCCACACTATCACCGCTATCAACCAGGATGTTATCTCCGAGAACTGCTATTCCATTTACGTTGTATCTACAGGGGATGGTATCGATGACAGTCAGCTGACCGTTCCGTAGTGTACACCTCATAATTCCACGGTCTCTAATAGTAACAAGTATCTCATTAGTATTTAGTCCGTGCGTTACATTACATGGGAGTCCTTTAACTTTGTATTCTCTCTTGTAGCGATATTTGTCATCAAACAACACGAGTCTGCTGTTGAAATCTGTGGTAAGTAATTCACCGTCATCAGTAAATATTCCTCCTGATAAGCTAAATCCTTTTTGTCTTGTTAGTGAACGGCTTCTTTCGACCGAGTGTACACAGGATACAGAACCAGTCCACACGTCAACAGTTGCCGGTCGTTTGGTTGGAGATCCGACGAGGTCGGAGGTTGAAGTAGAGTCGGAAAATGTTGTAGCTGAAGGTGTTGACATCAGAGTCCCAAGCAAGGTACCGATACGCGAATTTGCATTCTGTGAGGTCGCGGATATGCTTGATATCACGTCAACATTCCCAATGGTTGTCGTTTTTATGATATCGTCAATAACAGTTTCTATATTGAGTTTCAGATCAAATGTGTTAGGCTGTTTTTTGGTGTTTTTATCCATTCGACGGTAATGTCCTGACAACTGCTGTTTCGTTTTCTCTCTCATGACGAATCGCTGACGATCCGTACCTTGCTTGTCCAACCGTGTCATCAACTTATTACAATTGTCTGCATTGATTTCGAATTTCTTTACACATTCCATTCGGGCAGAAAGTTTTTGTCTGTGTACTTTGCACTCATTCGCGAGTTCAGACTGATATGTTGTGTTAAGACTATCAAGCTTGTCTTTGGCTTGCTGTATTCGTCGCGTCATCTCCACTGATACTTCCTTTTCTTTGGTGTTAAGGGAGGCCATCTCAGACTCATCGTCCTCCAACATCGTCGTAGTCTCGTCTTTGATAATCTGCCATGCTGTCTCACTTGAAGGTTGTTGGGTGAAGCTTGTTTTTATCACTTCATCTATTGGTTTGATGTGATTGCAGGTTCTGTGTGAAACGGACACACAAGTATGACAACACATGGCGCTGTGATCAAGGCAGTAGACATCCAAGGACTGTCCTTCGTGGTTGGGACAGTTCTCGTTAACCGTTGTATTGCCAAACCCGCTATCTTTACTATGAACAAGTCGATGTTTCGCAGATACTTTGATACGTTCGTGAAATATCCTACATTGTTTACAGAGCATCTCCGCGCAGTCAGTGCACCAGACAACAGCAGGATTGGATTCCCCAGCTCGTCGACAAGCTTCACAGTTCTGGTCATCGGTTTTGGTGGCTGTTGGATTAATGAAAAGACTGTTTATTGGAAACGAAGTCCCCCAGGCATTTACGTCCGTGCTGACGTCACTAGGACTTATTGGTCTATCACAGACCGGACACGGGAAATAGTGCCGGTCCTCGTCTGCCGTCCTGTGCTCTTTTTCAATATATGACGTCAGACACGGACAACAGAATGTGTGGTTACATGGTAGCTCCCGTGGCTGGTTGTACGGCTTCAGACACAACAAACACTTGTATTCTGGTGCAGGGCAAGCTTCGGCCATGTCAGATGTTATTGTGAAATTTCTGTAAATTATAAAGAAAAAGTTTCCCTCTTTAGATTTCATAATTATACCAAATCTTTAAATATATCAGATGTAGATAAGTTTTTTAACAAAAAAGTAGTTACATGCAGTTCCTTCTTGTGCGGCTGAATATCGCCATAAATCATCTGTCTATGTCGCTGGGGTTGATGTTAGACTTTGGACTTTATAAACAATCGGAAAGCTTCCCCGTCCCTGATTGGTGTTATCAGCTGATGCATGCTGATTATAGAATACATCAATTCTTTGATATACTAGAACTCAACTTATCGTACAGCAAACAAATTGCCAAATGACCCCACGGTATAAACAAGCATACTGAGTATTGCTGAAGTAGTATATGCCCCCTACCGGCCCTCGCAAACTATTCTGATGGAATAATTAATTAAATAAAGAAAACCTCTAAAACTTGTCCAGGATATTTGGATTCTTTATAAGTATAAAACGTTTGATGAAAATCCACGATGAAACAAAGTCACTAGAGTACCGGCAATGATTTTCTATAAATAGCAACAGTGGACTTGACATTGACCTTGACCGGACAACCATAAAAGTCAAACTTCCCTAAGATATTAGGAATAACATTCACGTAACACACACATATTCTGCACCTTTTAAATTTAGTCATAGATACAGTATGCCGAAAAAATTAATTAAACTGCATCATACAGCTTTTTCGTTCTCCTAGGACTATTCAGTGATGCTAGGGGCCAAAAGGTAGGAATCCAAAATTTCTAAACTAATGTAGAAGCAGAAGGGTCAGGTGCGTAAAACCCATTTAATTTATTAATTTAGAAGTAAAATGAAAATAGTTCTGTATAATTTCAAATCGTGTATTACGAAAATGTGTATATTAAGTACCGTGCCATTACTCAAATGAGATTAACTATGGAGGCTCTAGCAAACCCCGGGGACTAAAAAATCCACCAGCAGAGTCTGCCACCCCTATCATAAAGATCACGTAACACACACATATGCTGCACCTTTTAAATTTAGTAATAGAAACAGTATGGCGAAAAAATTAAATTCATCAGTTTGGTATGAATGATAAATAATGGGTTTGTTTTGTACACAAACAGGAATTGAAAACTTAATTGCAAGCTTTCAAAAACGTCTGTTTCCTTTGTCAAGCAACGTAGTCAACAATAAGAGATTTAGGCTGTTGTCTTCATTAAACTAGATTACCCGACTTATAATATGTCAATCTCTTCAGAGAACTAACTGAATGCTACAAAATAACTTATTTCTTAAAGTTAATTTAAATATCTAGGTCATGCGGGGCATGATTTCTTCTCAACTCGATGTGCAAAGGTTACCGGCCTCGATAGTAGATGAAGGTGGTAAGGGGGAATGTACACGTGTACAAAAATAATACTAAAACGTTCTAGAAACATATTCTACAAAATTATAGACCCAAGCAAACAAAACAAACCTCAAAGGCTTCATACAAAGTATCTTTTTTTAACCTTTAATGTTGTAATACAGAAGCTAGGCTTGTTATAATCATTGTAGTACGTTTTGGTTCAATGATTAAAACGTGTCAAACGCGTTCACAACATTACATAATGCACAGTTGGTTGAGTTTCTGTCAGTAAATAATGAATATGTATGTGTGAAATGAGCCTCCCATTACAGTAATGCAATTCTGTAATTGGCGGCGGCTCCATATATATAAACATTTTTTATATACTGACACAAATTCAAGCAACTGTGCATAATGTAATCAAATTGTATTATTATAAGTTCATTTATCAATCACGGTTGCGTAGACTTTTTTTCTTATTTACAATCTGCTCACATATATTACCATTAGACTTAATTATGGTTTTAACAATATCGATATGGTCCGATATTTCTCAATTGTCATTGACTAAAATATGGTCAAGTGTAAGTTCATATTTTGTGATATCAACCTGATGTTTCTAATTTAAGAAACACTGAGTCAATATTGCGTTTGTGACGGTCCATAGGTCCATAATTGATATATATATGAGGTCATCAATGCCTACTTGATTTATTAACCATCTAACATGTACAGTTTGTAAAATGGTTGTTTAACATTCAATGTTACATTGTTTTATCGGGTAATACCCAAAGTACTTTCGCTTTGTCTTGAAGTCTTGATGGCATTATTTTATCTTCATAGATTAATATTCAACATTAAAAGTTGTAATGTTGATAAATTAACATTTAAAATGATAACCATAAATGAAGCAATATAAAATGCTCGTTATTAACCTCATAATCCTGTCAAATGCTTACATTGAGTCTTTTGTCGTTGTTTGGGGTGTAGTCTCAAATGTTCTGGGAATTTCCGGGTTCAAGGATCACAAAGGGAGATAACTCGAAAATATATATGGGATAAAACACTTGCTCTAGAACATCAGTTCTGTATGTAAACAAATGTACACAGGTAAGCTGAATAAATCGTACCTGATTGGACATTTAAAGGGGAAAATCAAATGCCTTTCAACGACTCTTATGTAAATGTCATAAGGAGATTCTGTTGAGAATTATTATCTCATTTATTTCAGGATAATAACATTATTTAATGTAATTATATAAAAACTAACCTTGGTACATATATCATATAACAGTAGATCCTGTATAGATTATAGATCTTCTCCAGTACTGATGTTAAATCATGAATATTGTATAAATGTAAGTAAAACGAAAGCTTTCATATATTGTACATATACAAAAATAAGCAACTACATGTATAACTAAAAAGGAAATCTTATTGGCAAAATGTACTAAATAGGTAAATATGTATCTTCTTTCGCTCAATTTATTTCATTCAAGCTTTTTTTCAACACTATCAGGTTATTCAATTATGGTATCATTGAAAGTCATTTTTGTTAGTTTTTTTTTCACAACTTTGACTAAAATATGGTCACGTAGAGGTCCATATTTTGTTATATCAACCTGATGTTTCTAATTTTAGAAACTTCGAGTCAATATTGCGTTTGTGACGTCATAATCATTTTGACATTAGAGTGCCCACCCCTGGAAATTTAATGCTTAATAAAGATAGGTATTCTGCAATTTTAGTATTTTGGAAACAAGTTTCCTATCTAATATGAAAAATTAAGGGCCTTTGATTCGGTCAACATGGCGTTTTACCAACCTGGTAGAATCTACTATATTGACATCGGGCTACCACCCTCGGTCAATATTTGATTCTACAAGGTTGGTATAACACCATATTGATCTCACCAAAGGTCCATAATTGATATGTATATGAGGTTTGCATCCCTCTCAACAACTATTGAAATGGAAATGAAGCTCCTGATGACCTGGGTATACACATATTAATAAACTTTACTTTAAACGTCATTTCTCTGCCCTAAGAAGCGTTCTAAAAGCGATTGACATGTAACAAATCCGATGGGCTATTACTATAGAGATGTCAGCTTTAATATTCTATTTTAGTACCATGTAAGTATTGTATAGCCAATAAACAAGTTCACTACTTCACTTACATGCATACATTCTGATTTTAATTAACGTCTTTGAATAAAACTCATTCCATGTAGTAAAATTGAGGGTGGCTACTGCATCAATGCGTTCTTGATTGATCAACCATCTAACATGGACAGTTTTTAAAGCAGTTGTTTAACATTCAATGTTACATTGTTTTATCGGGTAATACCCAAAGTACTTTCGCTTTGTATAGAAGTCTTGGTGACACTATTTGATTTATATAGATTCATATTCGGCATTGAAAATGGTAATGTTGATATATTTACTTTTAAAATGATAACTATAAATAAGACATTATGAAATGTTCCGTATCAACCTCATAATCCTGTCATACGTTTACCTTGAGTCTGTTGTCGTTGTTGAAGGGTGTAGTCCCTGAAATGTTCTTGGAATTTCCTGGTTCAAGTATCACAAAGGGAGATAACTCGAGAATATATACGAGACTAGAATATCAGGTGTGTGTGTGTGTGTGTAGATTATATACACGGGTGCGCTTGACACACTGTAACCGGTTGGAGATTTTATCGAAACAACATATGGCTTGTTACGTCACTAAACTCGTATGAAATGCTCATGAAAAGATTTTGTTGGGGATTTATTTCAGTATAATGGCAATATAATGAATTTATTTGTATTAAAAAATATACAGTTGTGCAAGTATTAATTAATGGAAGATTCCGTATAATTCTTAATGATGTCTTCATTAAACTAGTTCATCGGACTAATAACATGTCAATCTCTTTAGCGAACTAACCGAATGCTGCGAAATGACATGTTTAGTTATTATACCTAGGTCATGCGCGGGATGATTTCTCCTCGACTGGATGTGCAAAGGCATACCAGCCTCGAAAATAATAGTTAAACGTTCTAGAAACATAGTTTTGACCCGTGCCATAAAAAAAAACTCACAAGCTTCATACAAAGTATCTTTTCTTAACCTTTTATGTTGTTATACAGAAGCTAGCCATGTTATAAATATTGTAGTAGTTTTTGGTTTTAGCAAAATCGTGTGAAGACTCATTTAAGGTAGTTACATTTAGGGTGGCTTCTGCATCATATAGGGAGCTTGTGGAACCTTAAAACTAAGCCAGGATGCAAGCAGAGTGTATGATAAGGTACAAAGTTTCACAGATGTAACAAAACGTTGTTATGTTGCGCGCCTGTTTGAAGTTGTCATGGAATAACAACTTATCGTTTAAAGATGGCAGCCGATCTACTGCAATTAGTGATTATACAAGTGATAATGAGTAACATTTACAGAAAGTAGCTCTACTGACATCACAGGTTATACAAGTGCTAAATATAAGGATACTTGCACACTTACAAAAGCACACGATCGTTCCAATTAGAAAATATGTAATTTATTAAAAACAAGATGTTGTTTTAAATTAGATATGTCACCTTCGAACTTCTTTATCTTGTTTTGCATAGTTTAAAAAATAAATATTGTATATAATATAGTACACCCCAGTCATGTTTCAACTTATTTATGACCGTTATCAAGTTACCTATACGGCTAGCAGGTCTACCTGTAATCGACTGTCGTGTACAGCGGGGTTTTGTGTGGTTATTTCATTGAGCAAGTGTGAATTGATGTCCCGGAACAGGTAGACAATAACGTGTAGCCTCAACTGGTCACGTTTTATTCCTAACAACGTGTACACGTATCTGGTAGTCATGTTCAAACATATGCTCTCGTTTTTTTAAACGAAACTCCAGTCTTATATCAAACAACCTCATGTCAACCTATTGATTGAGCAAGGAATAACGTAATCTAAGAAAGTCACTTCCATACACAGTTACTTAACCACGCAAGTGGCAATTGTAATATATCTTACCTACACCATGCCAATCTTAATCAATTACCGTGAAACAACTTTTTCACAAAAAAAAACAACATCTTTTATCAGACAAGTTTTAAGTAGTACAATAAAGCCATTCCAATATATAAATTGTGCTCGAGAGCTAGAGATTAATCGACAATATGAGTGTCACTGTAATGTCATCCCTTTACATTTGTCTTTGTTTTAGCTGTTATACAGTAGATCAGTTATGGTATTTAAGACTTGAAAAGCACTATATACACTCTAAAAAAAATATTACTTAGGATTATTAAAACAAGTAATATTATAACTTAAAACAAGTAAAAAAAGTTGTCAGACGGTTAAGTAATCAATAATCCTGATAAGTAATACTTAGTAATCGTTCTTAAGTAATCATACTACTAAGTAATATATTACTTAGTAGTAAAAATACTTACTTAAACTAAACACAATACTCACTTGTATTATGCAATTATACTACTTAAACGTAAAATTTAAGTAATAATTCAACTTAAATTTAGTAATAATTCTACTTAAATTAAGTAATATGATAACTTTTTAAGTAGCTTTTCTACTTGAATCTAGTAATATTCTTACTTAAAAATAAGTATATATACTACTATTTGTAAGTAATAACATTACTAAATTCAAGTATTAATATTACTTAAAAACAAGTAGTTTTACTACTTGTTATTAACTAGTTTTTACTTGAATTAAGTAATTGAATTACTTGTTTATAAGTAGTTTTTCTACTTGCATTAAGTAATATAATACTTAAAAACAAGTACAGTAATTGTATTACTTAATTCAAGCAAAAAATACTTAAAAAGATAAGTAATTATTTAAGTACATACATGTACACTAGATCACCCACCTAATAAAACTGAATACATGATTTTTTTAGTTGGTGAAAATTCTAGTACTTATTTTGTAGTAATTTTTGGATAATTTTTAATGGAAGTATAAGACAAATAAAATTTAACAACAAATTCCATTTTATTGTGAAAATATAGGACATAAATAGTACATGTAATAACATTAAATACAAACAAATAACCAAAATAATGTGCAAATCAATATTGTCCTGATTATTCCCGAAGCGACCGTAATAAAATTCAATGTTCACACATTTCTTCAGCTGGAATATTTATTCTGGGTTTTCATCAATCTGCCCTTCCGCAGTCCTGGTGCATCCACACTTGGTATTGAATCAATGACCTTGTTCATCTTTGAATCGGCACATGATTGGTTTTCTTTCATCTATATCTTTAATTCCTTAGAACGTATCCTGAAAAAAAAATAAAGCTAATTCAAAACACACAATTGTATGGCTTTGAACTTAGTTCTTATACGAAATATTGGGTCTAATAATGTAACTATTACCTCAGTTATTCTGACAGGGTATATATAAGGGTTTGGCAATAATGTTGTAACAGTAAATTTTCGTAATACATTGCAATGATGACTTACTTCGGCTGAGGTAACCGTGGGCCGAGGTGACTTTGGACGAGTTTACCGTGGGCCGATGCGACTCTAATTCAAAACACTCAGTAAGTTATAACAGACAGTTATTATTGCTTACCCTCATTATCCGGCGACAGAAAGACGTTCTGCAGGAATATACGATCCTGTGTGAATTAACAGCTGATATGTCAGTAAGGCCCGTTGAATGTTGCTTGACATACTTGCCGACCGTTATCCACTACAAGATTTTTCTGGCAAACACGGCAACAATCCCGTATCAGAAAAGAACAGCCATTTGAACACACATTCCCACATTTCGTAGCGTATTTCACAGTGTTTTTCTCCTTTCTGTGTGACATTTACATCTTGTAAGAGTATGAATCCTTAGCAGAATTTAGGTTCAACACGAAGAAACTGACAAACGCACATGGTTTGAAATTAAACAGGAAGCAGGTGCTATTTTTACCGTAAACGATAGAGAGTTCTTAAGGGGAGACAACTTAAGTTTTTTAAACTCAGAATATGGCGGGGATTTGAAATAAGATTATGTTTAACAAAACGGGAAATCCCGGAAAAATCTGAAGAATAGATGGTTATCTATATATAGGCCTAGGTGTATCCATCATGTTTCAATAATAATAATAATATTTATTTAAGAAAGCATATCACATTTGAGTACATAGTTATAGCATCACATCAGATTACACATTTTTTAAACATTTTCTCATTTGAAGGAGTAACATCTCTTACAAATGCAGGTATTTTAATTTAACCCGTAAATTATGAAAATAAAATAATTTGTTATTGAAACACATAGCTTGCATAATGTACGATAGTAAAAATATGTTAAATTGCTTATTGCAGCTATATAAATCTGCTTTAAATTCGGGAATAATCAACATCAGTAACTTAAGTAATCAAACTGCTCAAAGTAAGTAATCTGATTTTAGCATTTATTTAAAATAACTATCTAAGTAAGCACACTACTTAAAACTAGTAAAGCATAACTGCATATTACTTAAAACAAGTAAATTTGGATTACTAAGTAATATACGCTGCAAAACAAGTAATGACCAATCGTAACTCAGTAATACTAAGTAATGTGTAAGTAAAATATCTACTAAATTTAAGTAAAAATCAACTACTAAGTAATATTTTTTTTAGAGTGTAGAAATAATGATATACCAAATTTTCGTTGTAAACTACAAAATATCGTCAAATGTTTACCTTGGTTACTATCGACTTGATGACGGCTGTGTAGTTCCTGGTAATGATCCGGGTATTTCCGAGTTCAGAGACCAACACGGGAGATAACTCCTAAATAAACGGTTGCTACGCTGATGATTGAATATAATACTTACTAGATAAAACTTTATGTACATATTAAGTCTTAGCTGTGATTTCAGTATTGAATGCTATCTTTGATGGTCTATTTCAGTTGTTTATTTTAATTTCTTCTAAAGTTTTGTGTGTTCATCTTTGACTTTGATTTATACGAAATCAAGTTACTTATATAACTCCACATCTTAGGTGGAGTAAGAATTAGGATCAGATATATATATATATGGGAATAAAAGTATTGTTTTAAAAAGTTTTTAACGATAATGAGTGGCGTCGTGCAATGTCACAAACAACTTTTGTTATTCTTTGCAAAAACATCTTGTATCGGCTATACATTAATGAGATCATGTGACATGTTACTCTGTCCATGATTTGGGAAAACAAACACGACTCAAAGCACAATACCGTTTTAAACTATTTAATGTGACCCTTTGATCGTTTGATTTGATTTAAGCTAGTTACAAGAGAGTTTTAGCACATAGTTTATAATTGCGAGCGGTTTCATTGATACGGGCTCTGGATTGATGGCTTAGATATGTCATTTTCCGTCTAGATCATTAAAGCTTATTAGATTGATCATTTTCAAAAGCATCGAGGATCAAAGGAAGAATATTTCATAATGCGTTTATATATTTATAAAATTACACACAAACACTGTGTTGGGAGCCTTACATTTCCATTGACAAGAGTATGGGAGTTATCCCTGTTAAATCAACCTTCTGCAACATGATAATCTCTTTCCATATTTCTAGAATGCTTCATATATTTATATCCGAAAATTGTCAGTAATTTCCTTGTAGGCAATTTAATTGCATGAAATATTTCTGATGTTTTCACTGATACAATTATCCAAAAGGAATGGCAACTCTAAAAACAATTTAATTCGAGTCTTCTTAGCTACATGTAAAATGTAGCTTCTCTCTCATATATTGTTTGTGTATTCGTTTCGTTGCATACGATTGTATGTGTTATTTATATAAAACGGCCCTTGTCACCCCATATGACTCCGTAGCACTTGCGTCCAAGATGGAGAGGCGAACGTGTGTGTGTCTGTAGCTCCTTATTGCATTTTTCGCCTATGGTCGTTGATGACTTCCGTAGAATGGTGGACACATGACGAATAGTGTAGATAAGATACTATGTAATTTATTTTGTGCAAATGTCCAGGTCCTACTGACACAGTATTGACAATTAGTCACATTCTGGATAACTATTGTTTTGATGAAATACATACTACATACATACATGTACATGATACATACTATAAAATTCTAAAAGTGTATCAGCAACATAGTCCCAATATCAATGGGAAGTCCCGAAAACCCGTGGATTTATGTACGACATTTGGAGTGATGGGAGACTTTCTATTACAATATGTCTGTAAGTCATTACAAATCAAGTCGGGAAGACCAAAATGAGCAACAAGACATGAACATTTACCGGAATAACCAAACTATTTTACATGCAGACGACATGTATCATTTCTTATGTATTAAGACTGAAATTATAAAAAAAACAAATGAATGTTGATACCTATACAATGTCCATTATAACTAGTTCCTCATACTTTTCTTACATTTCCTTTAGCATCCATTCCATATCTTATGTGAATAGAGGTAATATCTAAATATATATATAAATGGTATTCTATTTGAATAATACATTGTTGAATTAAGAATAACAAGATGTGGAAAGTATGAAACAGTAATTTTGCATCTCTAGTTGAACATGTCGCAAGATTAAGGTTAACACATAAGTTATGAAATAAAAATAAATGAATACTAGTGTATACGTAACGATTTTTATTCAATCAATATGTAATAGACATACAACTGACGTGACGAATAAATTTAGATTAAAAAATTATGTTTGACAATCAAGGTATTGTTATAAAAGTTTTCTAGAATTATTTTTTTTATTTTATTATTTCTAGAGTGCTTCACATTTCTATATCCGAAGATTGTCAGTAATCTCCTTGATGCTGTTTTAATTTCAAATGAAATTTCCTATTTTTTGTCTCTGATACAATTTTCCAATAGAAATAGCAACCCTAAAAACAAAATGTAAGTCCGTATAGCTAGCTTTTCCCCATATATTGTTTGTATATTCGTTTCGTTTCATGCAATTGTATGTATCTGTTATTGATACCATACGACACAGGTCATCCCAAAAAAGTCGTCCGTTTGTGGGTATGTAGCTATGACGTAAACGGGAGGTATTAAAGTCGTAAGTATGACATAGTACGAGAAATATAGGCCGTTATTGCATTGTTTGTCTATGCTCGTGAATGATTTCAGTGGAATTGTTGAAACATGACTAATAGCGTAAACGTGATAAAATGAATTCATTTCGTGCAAATGTCCAGGCCCTTCTGCCAAATTATTGACAAATTATTGACAATTAGTCACACTCTGAATAACTACATTTTTGAAGAAATAACACAGAATACATTATAGAATTCTAAAAGTGTACATCAGAAGGATAATCCCAATTTAACTCGGAAGCCCAGAAGGCCCGAGGGTATATGTACATATCAAACATGAGGGCTATCAAAATATGTCAGTGAGTCAATAAAAATCAAGTCAGGAAGATACACATAAGCAACAAGATATGAACTTTTATCAAATTAGTGTTTAGAAAAGAGGTAATAATGGTAGGAGTAGGACAAAGAATAGTGATATAATGCCGTAACTGTGGCTCGAACTGCGAGCCTTCGCTCTTCAGTCGGATGCCCTACCGCTGATGAAATCCCCTACAGTATGCACATATTTTACCTATAGCCATGCATTGTCCCCATGTTCTGACATTCGTGTTACGGTTGAGTATACAATTCACGAGGAATAGATGAGTGGAAGTAGATTGAAAAGGCAATTGCATACCATTTTTCATTTGCCTGTATTCTTGATTTTTAAGAAGTGATCGAATGTCACAAGAGTATAAGGCAGAGACGTGTTGGGAATCTTCCGGGAACTATTATACTGTATCAAATATAGATTTGTCATCACACTCTGCCTTTTATTTATTGATAAAGAATAAAAACAAATCTGACATTATTTGTAATACTAGTATATCGAAAAATAATCTTTACATAAATAACCCCACCAAATTCAGTTGGCATTCATAAGACCATGAATTGTATTGAACGATTGTTGACGTCATCATTATTATGACGGATGTTGCACGTGCTGGTTGTGCAGTACGTGACTGTCGGATCATCCATTTACAATGTTCGGAATAATTATGTCCCAAATCTCCCGAAAATGACAATAAATATAGGAGTATTTGGATATATACTTTTTTCCAAATAAACATGCGAACGACAAGCTCAAACAGCACTTGCTTTTAGTAAAATGTTATTTTGCCTATATTTGTAGTAGTGGAATGGTACGGAAGGCAATACGGGTCAACAAGACATGTGATGTTGTCGTAACGATTTATCATGCGGTAATGACGGCTTAGCAACTTCGTAATTACATTTGAATTTAAGCTATGTCATAAACGAGTAGATGACGCTATCAAGAAATACAATTGTAGGAAGTCCTGGTTACGAAAAATCTAAGTACAATGTGGTTTAAGTTATTTGAACGAAAAAAACTTTATTTTTTTTATAATTTTGCCCTTGCCGGCTTCCATACAACGATTCAAAGATTCAAAGATGACAAAGGTTGTAATTAAAAGTACACGTAATTTATTCTGTACATACATTTGCGGTGTTACAACATTTTAATATTTCAAGTATATTCTAAAAAGAAAAAAATGCAAATCAACAATGTATATGTAAGGCGAGACATTTGAAAGTAGCAAACATCTTTAATTTTCATTTTTTTTTTCAAGATTTTTCATAGAGCATATCATATTTACATCATTTTTTTCTCTTTCACATACATACTCATTCATGTTTGCGACCAAACAATATTTCTGTACAGATATTTCTAGTGTACAATAAACTTTAATAAAAGCGTTAGCTCTTGACAGCTAACATTAATACGTACAGAAATAACAAATATATATTTTACCATCATAAATTGTTTGAGAAGAAAACTCAGTTATCTGTTTTTATTTACAATGAAATAGAATATGAAAGGTAACAACACGTTTTATCTGATAGTAGTGTTTTGATAGTGTTTGTATATTTAATACTTTGTACTATTTTTGAAGAGGAGGAGTAAAAAGAAAGGATAAGAAAAGTGAAAGAAAGAAACAGAGAGTAAAGGAATAGATGAGGATGGGTATCAGTGGAGTGAGCAATGACTTTTGATGGTAATTCAACCAATAGTTTAAAAACGATAATCAATAGGGATTTGTAAAAATAAAGTTATCAGTGACTGATTTATGTATCATTTACTATCATATATACACATAAATAATGTTATACTATGTCCTGTGTATTAAATCATGTACCTCTTATATGTAATATTTCCTTTACAGATGCTGAAATCTACAATGACAATTGGCATCGCACCAGTACATGTTCATTTGTGTGAAGTTTTAATAAAATCTACCTGTAAATAAACTTGCTTTCCTGATATAAGGGACGTAACTCTCGTTCACAACATTCTAATTTTCAAAATAATCTGTCAATTTGTTAATCACATTTACTAATTGCGAACACAAACATACACTTTACGAAGACTCTCGTCCTACATGTAAATAAACAGAAATGTTCATATCTATTGACATGATGGCTGACATTATTTTGAAACTTTCTTGAGAATATGAGAATATTTGGAATGAGTTCGGATTGCTTCTATGACATCACGAGAACCATGGAACACAGAAGATGTATTAGTACATAGGGGCGGATATGTTAACACAGATAAAAAACATACAATTACGAATAGGCAATCAGATAAATTCGATGAAAAAAAAAAGATAGAATTTAGTTCAACTTCAATGTAAAGCTAAATTACCAATCCACATACAACATTCAAAATAATTGAACAATCCCTTTGTTTATCAGTTCTGCTACTGCAAAGTACAACCTCCCATAATCTGGAACAGAAATTATCAAGAGACTTCACAGAAACTCACGTGATCAGATCAGTAGACAGATTTGTTCAGAAATAATAAATACTTGTTACACTAACATATACTAAAAGGCATGTCTATGACCTCAACTAAACCAATCAATCTAGTATTAGAGGATATGACAGGAATTTTTTCAGATCTTAATAAAAACGAAAGGTTTTACAATAACTGGACTATTCGGCAACAGCAATGGAAATAAGACTGAACGTCCCCATAAAGTATATTATTCAGTAACTTCACACGACATTCTAAATAAACTTTTTCTTTCGATTTATTGTTAATTTGTTGTTGTGTTTTTTAACGTTTGATATATACGCGTAGATAACGATGTTCTAAATCTGTTAAAAAACATTTTATATCTTATGTGAATGGATAACATGTCAAAATACACTTAAGTAACTAGAAATAGATTTGTACAAGGCGAGGAAAATATAAGAAACATTCTTTGTGTCATGGTCTTAAATATCGCTACAAGTTTGGCATTAAACAACAATTCACTAAAGTAAATAAAAAGTATTATTAAATAATGCATTCAATGAATAGGTAAAGGAAATTAAAATAAACATTTCGTTTACATGCTTTAATTTTAAATGTTAGAGTGTCTTTTATCATTAATGAGGAGAAAAAAAGGCTTGGTCTGTTACATTTGTACGATCGCTTTATCCTTGTTAACGATTACAGCTTATAATGATGCAACACGTGATCACTAAATAGGACCAGTATTATGACTGAATCTATACACCTCAAATGATGTAGACTCCCCGTCGTATGTGACTATAAATTCCTGCTTGGTGGGATGGACAATTATCCCGACTGGACGTTTGATACTAGCTAGAGAGATGGGTAACTAGTTTCTTCCCCTGTGACCCGTCAGGTAAAACAATGTAAATATTGCCAGAGGTAAATCCACACACGTAAACATTGTTATCACGGTCCAGTCCGATACCTGTAGGAGCTTTCAGGCCATGGTCACTGTATCTGTAGACTTCTACGTCGCTGTCTAGTCGTCTACACACGACGTCACTACCATCTATGTAGTAAACCGTGGAATTATACGTAGATCCGGCAATCTGTGTACCGTACCCACTCTTCTTTTGTATTGACTGTTTCACTGTTCCATCCGTTGACATTATATCCACATCATCATCATCATCAGTACCAACGAGGATGTTATCTCCGAGAACTGCTATTCCAGTTACATTGTATCTACAGGGGATGGTATCGATGACAGTCAGCTGACCGTTCCGTAGTGTACACCTCGTAATTTCACTGTCTGTAGTACTAACACGTATCTCATCAGTATTATGTCCGTGCGCAACATCATATGGGTTTCTTTTAACTTTGTATTCCATTTTGTAGCGATACTTGTCATCAAACAACACGAGTCTGTTGTTGTTGGCAACTGTGGCAAGTAATTCACCATCATTAGTAAATATGCCCCCAGTCAAGGTAGGCAATTTTCTTCCTGTTAGGGAACGGCTATCGACCGAGAGTACAAATGATACAGAACCAGTCCACACATCAATTGTTGCCGGTCGTTTGGTTAGAGATCCGACGAGGTCGGAGGTTGAAGTAGAGTCGGAAAATGTTGTAGCTGAAGGTGTTGACATCAGAGTCCCAAGCAAGGTACCGATACGCGAATTCACATTCTGTGAGGTCGAGGTTATGTTCGATATCACGTCAACATTCCCAATGGTTGTCATTTTCATGATGTCGTCAATAATAGTTTCTATATTGAGTTTCAGATCAACCATATAAGGCTGTGTTTTTGTATTCTGATCCATTCGACGGTAATGTCCTGACAACTGTTGTTTCGTTTTCTCTCTCACGACGAATCGCTGATGATCCGTACCCTGCTTGTCAAACCGTGTCATCAGTTTATTACAATTGTCTACATTGGTAAAGAATGTCTTAACACATTCAATTCGGGCAGGAAGTTGCTGTTTGTGTACTTTGCACTTATCCGCGAGTTCAGACTGATACGTTGAGTTAAGACTATCAAGCTTGTCTTTGACTTGCCGTATTTGTCGCGTCATCTCCACTGATAATTCCTTTTCTTTAGTGTTAAGCGAGGTCACCTCAGACTCATCGTCATCTAACATCGTCGTCGTATCATATTTGATCATCTGCCATGCTGTCTCCCGTGAAGGTTGACCGGTGAAGCTTGCCTTGATCACTTCATCTATTGGTTTGATGTGATTGCAGGTTCTGTGTGAAACAGACACACAAGTATGACAACACATGGAGCTGTGATCAAGGCAGTAGACATCCTGGCGCTGTCCCTCGTGACTAGGACAGTTCTCGTTAACCGTTGTTTCGCCAATCCCGCCCTCTTTACTAGAAATAAGTCGATGTTTTGCTGTCACTTTGATTCGTTCGTGAAATGTTCTACATTGTTTACAGAGCATCTCTGCACAGTCAGTGCACCAAACAACAGCAGGATTGGATTCCCCAGCTCGTCGACAAGCTTCACAGTTCTGGTCATCCAAAGTCTTTGGGTTGATGAAAAGATTGTTTATCGGAAACGAGGTTCCCCAGGCATTAACGTCCGTGCTGACGTCACAGGGACTTATTGGTCTATCACAGACGGGACACGGAAAGAAATTCCGGTCCTCGTCTTCCGTCCTGTGTTCCTTAGTGATGTATGACGTTAGACACGGACAACAGAATGTGTGACTACACGGTAGCTCCCTTGGCTGATCATACGGCTTCAGACACAATAAACACTTGTATTCTGGCGTAGAAAAGGCTTCGGCCATCTTGGAACTTTATAAGAAATTTCTGGAAATTAAAAAAAAAGTCGCTCATCAGATTTCATATTTGAACAAAAGCTAACAATATATAAGATGGAGACACGTATTTTAATAACATTGGCTGATTAATCTACTGAAACTTTGATATAATTAATAGTGTGCCACAGGACGGAACAATATTTGTCCGTTCCATGTCAAATTAAAAGACGTTCTTGTGTCACAATGTAAAAATATTGGAATATATATAACGAAAACTGCTCAATTACAATGTCGAAAAGGAGTCACAGTTTGCATCGTCTAAATACTTTATCAAACTTCAAAAGTCATTGTTATCTATTTGTTTATCAATATTACGAAAATAAGGGATACACTTACAACTCCGTGTGTTCGTATGTAACCGACTTGTGGGTACTACCGACACACATATTAAAGTAATGCTACCGAGACATATATATGTGTTGTACCGAGTGACGAGACACATGTTTACGTAGTACTACCTAGACACATAGTGGTACTTCCAAGACAAATATTTAAGTAGTTCTACCGAGAAACATATTTAAGTAGTACTACCGAGACACATATTTAAGTAGTACTACCGAGACACATATTTGAGTAGTACTACCAAGACACATATTTAAGTAGTTCTACCGAAACATATATTGTAGTAGTTCTATCGAGACACATACTTAAGTAGTTCTACCGAGACACATATTTAAGTAGTATCACCGAGACACACATTTTAGAAGTTCTACCGACACACATTTAAGTAGTACTACCGAGACACATATTGAAGTAGTACTACAGATACAAATATGTAAGTAGTACTAACGTGACATGTGTTAAAGTAGTGCTTAAGAGATACATTTTAATGTGGTACTACCAAGACACATATTTAAGTAATACAACCGAGACCACTATTTAAGTAGTATCACCGAGGCACATATTTAAGTAGTATCACCGAGACACATATGGACTAAGACCACAATTAAATGCTTCCGGGTTCAGTACCCACGAATGAAGTCCCTTAGAAATCTAGGTGTTTTAGTTAAAACTATACTATGTCTGTTACAACTTGGTATTTGTGTACAAGTTTGGTGTTAAAATATTCTAGAGATGTCATTCTAACATTTACTGTGTAAATTTTTCATACTGTGCATGTTATTTTGGCGTAGGGTTCTGTATGACAAGTCCTGTTTTTACCCCTGCCCCCTGACCCGGAAATTTATATTTGAAGTTGATGACACATGCAGACGATTATCTCAAGAAAAAGGCCAACATGCTATGCTGAAATTTTGATATTTTACTTGCAAGATGTTGATCTTGACAGGTTAGAAAGGAAAGTTGGCTATCGGATTTAGGGAATTTGTTATAAAATTAAATGTTACAATGAAACATATAGTAAAATTAATTGTGGTCTTAGTCCTATATTTAACTCTTTCCGTACTTCGTTCCCTTTCCGGCTTCCGTACCGGAAGTCATTACTAGGCTCGCCCCCAGACGTTTTTTTTACAAAAAAGGCGATTACCATGTGGATTGTTGATGTGTTGTTTTTCGTTGCGAAAAAAACTCAGGTTACTGCATTACCCTAGCGTTGTTGAGTAGATATTTTTAACATGATATTCAGAGGTTGATTTTGAGACTGCGATGCACTGCAGACAGCTGATATATCTGATAAAAATAGATGTCGAACGTTACTGTGCTATCGCCAGTAACTTGGTCACGATCAGCTGATTTTGTTTTCCGAGTCGACCAGCCTTTGTTAATCGTTAATAAAATAATTGTTTTGGAAATATTGGGAATCATTTATATGTCATTTTATTGGATGATTACATGTGTCGTCTGCTTATTATAACTAATCAGCATTTAGATAACGTAAACATAGCGTGTCGACTGTAGTCGACAACGGGGAAGAGGGAGCACATTTCTTTGTCGACTGTAGTGGACAGCGGGGAGGAGGGAGCACATTTATTTGTCGACTATAGTCGACAGCGGTACGAAAAGTAATACTACCGAGACACATATTGAAGTAGTTCTACCGAGACACAAATTTAAGTAGTTCTACCGAGACACATATTGAAGTAGCACTACCGAGACACATATTTAGGTAGTACTACAGATACAAATATTTGAGTAGTACTACCGAGACACATATTTAAGTAGTACTACCGAGACACATATTTAAGTAGTACTACCGAGACACATATTTAAGTAGTACTACCGAGACACATATTTAAATAGTACTACCGAGACACATATTTAAGTAGTACTACTGAGACACATATTTAGGTAGTACTACCGAGACACATATTTAGGTAGTACTACCGAGACACATATTTAGGTAGTACTACCGAGACACATATTTAAGTAGTACTACCTATACACATATTAAGGGGCGCTACCGAGACACATATTTAAGTAGTACTACCGAGACGCATATTTAAGTAGTACTACAGATACCAATATTTGAGTAGTACTAACCAGACACATATTTGAGTAGTACTACCGAGACACATATCTAAATAGTACTACCGAGGCACATATTGAAGTAGTACTACCGAGACACATATTTAGGTAGTACTACCGATACACATATTAAGGGGCGCTACCGAGACACATATTTAAGTAGTGCTACCGAGAAACAAATTTAAGTAGTACTACCGAGACAGATATGTAAGTAATACTACCGAGAAACATATTTAATTTGTACTATCACGGAGTTAGAGCTTATCTAATTCCGTCGTACTACCAAGGACTTAGAATCACAGACTTAGATAAGCTATATATCGTGCGTCGGAGGTTTAAAAAATATTGTCACATATCCCTGTGTTCTAAGTGCAGTTTGAAGTAATGCCCACATCATTTATTACCAATCAAGTATGAGTTTTGTTCGTACATAGTTGTCAAATATTGTAATTGAAAGGATTTATAAGGAAATATCGAGGTACTTTCGTTTTGTATCTAAATAACCTACCAACTGACATTTATATATCATAGTTTTACGTTTCGGCGTTGAAAACTGATACATGCTGATTTAAATTCTTTTAAAACATTTAACAAAAATAAGGCAATATCAAAATATTAATGTTTGGTATCAACTTCGAAATCCTGTAAAATATTTACCCTGATTATTGTAGCCGTTCCTTTGGGTGTAGTCCCTGAATTTCCGGGTTCAAAAATCGCAAAGGGAGATAACTCGAAAATATATATGGGATAACACACTTACTGTAGAATATCATATCTGCGTGTAAAGCAATCTAAATTACACGGGTACGCGGCTTAACAAATTGCACATAATAGGAAATGGTTTACATTAAAAGTTCTGCCATTAAACTTTATTTCTATCTGTGTGATGAAAAGAAAATGCGGTTCTCTTTCTAAATCAGCCATGAAATCTAGGGTTTTCGTGTTTTTATTTTTCACCCTTTATAGGTCAAAAGCAAAAGATTCAGTAACACTAAAAATGTCAAATGTAAAAAAACAATTACAAAGATGTATAATTTTCCACATTTTTGCATATTGTTTTGGTATTTTTTAACACTGCAAAGTTGTACAGCAAAGATGAACTTGTTAGAATGTAAAATGGGGACATAATGACATTTTATATTGTAAGTGATCAATCTAAAAATGGCGACATAATGACATTTTATATTGTAAGTGATCAATCTAAAAATTGCGAAATAATGAAATTTTATATTGTAAGTGATCAATCTAAAAATGGCGACATAATGACATTTTATACGGTAAGTGATCAATCTAAAAATGGGGACATAGTGACATTTTATATTGTTAGTGATCAATCTAAAAAAAGCGACAAAATGACATTTTATATTTTAAGTGATCAATCTAAAGTCAAAACGAAAGTGATAATTTGGCATCCCGAAGTACATGAGATAGATGATTTAAAAATTGCCGTCGATTAGGTCATAATTTACAAGTTTTTCTCTTTAAAGGTTTGACAAATAAAAGGCATATAATTTGTTAATGATTTTTCAAATGCGTATAGTGTGCTAGTGAAATTAATATTATTTTCTTGGATATTTAAAAAAAACAGTTAATGAGATCAAAACGAGAGTTGAACGTGATTGGCACCTCAGAAGAGTTATCCTTTAGACCTCATCATGTTAAATTAGTCTCACAAAGAGAAACTTCCGTTAAAGCCTGTTGATATGACTCGGTCCTGGTGTGTTATATATGTAGAAGGTCAGGTCCACTCCAAACTTTAAATGTTTCTGGTGGTTATTTTGAATTAGTTTTAACTAGCTGGGTTGTACACAAATCTATAATTATTCAGAGTGTCTGATAGTTCTTTGAGCATCCCTATTACTATCAATCGCTATAATGTTTGATGTCGACAATCTCAGGAAATCTTAATGGATTTTTTTTAATGTGATTAATTCTCCTGAAACTCGACTTAGGATTTCAGTTGAAATACGACAATACGGTGCAAGATCTTCTGTATACATTGCATACATTTTGAGATGGTTCTGACTATCTGATCCGCTAAGTATTGGGATTGGTTAGATGGTTCTGACTATCGGACCCGCTAAGATTTGGGGTTGTTAGGATAGTTCTGACTATCGGACCCGCTAAGTATTGGGGTTGTTGAGATAGTTCTGACTATCTGATCCGCTAAGTATTGGGGTTGTTGAGATAGTTCTGACTATCTGATCCGCTAAGTATTGGGGTTGTTGAGATGGTTCTGACTATCTGATCCGCTAAGTATTGGGGTTGTTGAGATGGTTCTGACTATCTGCTCCGCTAAGTATTGGGGTTGTTGAGATGGTTCTGACTATCGGCCCCGCTAAGTATTGGGGTTGTTGAGATGGTTCTGACTATCTGATATGCTAAGTATTGGGGTTGTTGAGATGGTTCTGACTATCTGATCCGCTAAGTATTGGGGTTGTTGAGATGGTTCTGACTATCGGATCCGCTAAGTATTGGGGTTGTTGAGATGGTTCTGACTATCGGATCCGCTAAGTATGGGGTTGTTGAGATGTTTCTGATAATCTGATATGCTAAGTATTGGGGTTGTTGAGATGGTTCTGACTATCTGATATGCTAAGTATTGGGGTTGTTGAGATGGTTCTGACTATCTGATATGCTGAGTATTGGGGTTGTTGAGATGATTCTGACTATCTGATCCGCTAAGTATTGGGGTTGTTGAGATGGTTCTGACTATCTGATCCGCTAAGTATTGGGGTTGTTGAGATGGTTCTGACTATCTGATATGCTAAGTATTGGGGTTGTTGAGATGATTCTGACTATCTGATCCGCTAAGTATTGGGGTTGTTGAGATGGTTCTGACTATCTGATATGCTAAGTTTTGGGGTTGTTGAGATGATTCTGACTATCGGATCCGCTAAGTATTGGGGTTGTTGAGATGATTCTGACTATCTGATCCGGTAAGTATTGGGGTTGTTGAGATGGTTCTGACTATCTGATATGCTAAGTATTGGGGTTGTTGAGATGATTCTGACTATCTGATATGCTAAGTATTGGGGTTGTTGAGATTATTCTGACTATCTGATATGCTAAGTATTGGGGTTGTTGAGATAGTTCTGACTATCTGATCCGCTAAGTATTGGGGTTGTTGAGATAGTTCTGACTATCTGATATGCTAAGTATTGGGGTTGTTGAGATAGTTCTGACTATCTGATCCGCTAAATATTGGGGTTGTTGAGATGGTTCTGACTATCTGATATGCTAAATAATGGGGTTGTTGAGATGGTTCTGACTATCTGATATGCTAAGTATTGGGGTTGTTGAGATGGTTCTGACTATCTGATCCGCTAAGTATTGGGGTTGTTGAGATGATTCTGACTATCTGATATGCTAAGTATTTGGGGTTGTTGAGATGGTTCTGACTATCTGATATGCTAAGTATTGGGGTTGTTGAGATGGTTCTGACTATCTGATCCGCTAAGTATTGGGGTTGTTGAGATGATTCTGACTATCTGATATGCTAAGTATTTGGGGTTGTTGAGATGATTCTGACTATCTGATCCGCTAAGTATTGGGGTTGTTGAGATAGTTCTGACTATCCGATCCGCTAAGTATTGGGGTTGTTGAGATGGTTCTGACTATCTGATCCGCTAAGTATTGGGGTTGTTGAGATGGTTCTGACTATCTGATATGCTAAGTATTGGGGTTGTTGAGATGGTTCTGACTATCTGATCCGCTAAATATTGGGGTTGTTGAGATGGTTCTGACTATCTGATATGCTAAGTATTTGGGGTTGTTGAGATAGTTCTGACTATCTGATCCCCTAAGTATTGGGGTTGTTGAGATGGTTCTGACTATCTGATATGCTAAGTATTGGGGTTGTTGAGATGGTTCTGACTATCTGATATGCTAAGTATTGGGGTTGTTGAGATGGTTCTGACTATCTGATCCGCTAAGTATTGGGGTTGTTGAGATGGTTCTGACTATCTGATATGCTAAGTATTGGAGTTGTTGAGATTATTCTGACTATCGGATCCGCGAAGTATTGGGGTCAGATGATAATATGATCCCAGTTTGAACAGTTTTTCTTGTGTTTTATTTTTCTCCATTTTATTCAGGTACCTGAAATGAGTACGTGTATATACATGTATGTTAAAACCGTGTACTGGAAAATGTACAATTACTTGCTTTGTTTGTATTCTACAATTAATATTTTTTCTATGACTTAATTTGTAGTATCTATATCACTATATAGAGATTTATTATGAAAACCGCAAAACAAAACTCTCTGCTGAGTGAAAATCCACTGTATACTTCCAGTATCTAGCTAAATACATGCAACTGCAGCAACCGTATATTATGAGATTTGCACTAGACCGAGACATGTTTAGGAGATGGAAAATGAACAAGTATTTCAAGTAGATTCATATGTTGGATACTGAGACTCTTATTTTTTTCTTTTTTTTGTGTACAGTTAATTGTAAAACTAGCATTATCTGCAATTTTCTGTGGCTGATCACAGGTCTCTGTACTCCTAAATTTTTATAGCTAACTACAACATGTACACTGTTAGGGTGTAATTTCATATGTAATTACATTATCAATTATTGGAGGTCAAAAGGGAAAAAAGATTCCGATTGGCTATTGTGGGGCATATGCAGCCACATGTAATATAATAGCAATGTAAAATACTTTTTTATAATATGATTATGATTCAATCTCTGTTTATCATGCATATACAATATACAGTATTTATCAAGCTACAGGTAGGTCAGCTTCAATGTAGTTCCATGTTTTTTTTTCTGAAGCGCTACTAATTAAATGCAGATGCTTTGTGTTGGCGTTGTATACATGTAAGGTATTCATTCCATCATCTTTTTCACAAGTAACTATAGTAGAATCCAGTTTCCAACCATGCATATATTATGATGAGTAATTATGATGGGCTATATAATTTAAAACTTCTAAATGATACTAAATATGGGCTTGTATACACGTGAAACACAATTTCGATTTCTATAAGGTCATTTAGCAACATTGTATATATACTGTAGCTGTCAATAACTAATATTGATTCTCGGTACATGTTGTTTCATATGAAAATGTTTTGTTTGATTGTGTTCCTTTTTTTCTCTCTCTTTATGTCTGTTTTTTTCATTTTTGTCAGGCAATGCAAGTTATCATATGTGTGACTAAAGAACATTATTAGAAAAATGGGTGTGCAAGTAAACAATAGGTCCAAATATGCTTAGTATGATCTTGGCACTCATAGTGCTATTCTTCCTGTTCTTCTTCTCTCCATTTCTTAATAGTCTTATCTTCATTTTTCCTATCTACTATCAATCTCTTTTTTTTTCCAAACAGTGTTTGTGGAAGGGACATATCATCAGTATTGTAACAATTGATACACACTGAGGGTATCAAATTTATTTCAGCAAATTGTCAGGGTTTAGGAGATAAGGTTAAACGTAGGGATGTTTTTAGCTATTTGAGAGGTAAAAAAATAATATATATTGTCTCCAAGACACCCATTTCACTAAAGAAAATGAGGATACTAGAAGAAATGAATGGGGGTAGAAGTGTTGTTTTAATTCATTTAAGTCGAATGCAAGAGGAGTTGCAATACTTATTAACAATAATTTTCAGGTCAAAGTGATTAGAGAAAAACAAGATAAAACTGGGAATTTTTTAGCATTAGATTTGGAAATTGAGAATACAAAATTAACTTTAATATCAATATATGGGCCAAATATTGATGATTCAGCATTTTCTGATATAGTGGAAACAACACTATATGAGTTTGGAAATGACAAGTGTATCATATGTGGAGATTTTTTATTTAGTACTTAATCCGGATTTAGATTATGATAAAACATATACAAAAATTAATAACCCAAAGTCAAGAGGAAAGATATTGGAAATTATGGAGAATTTTGATTTGGTGGATATCTTTAGAGAGCAGCACTCTGATAGCAGAAGTTATACATGGAGGCGGAGTAATCCAGTAAAGCAGGCTCGTTTAGACTTTTTCTTAGTGTCTACAAGCCTTTTACCAAGTGTAACAAGTATAGAGCCTGGATACAGATCAGATCATTCTTTTCCAAAAATGTTTTTAAAATTGACAGAATTCAAAAAAGGTAAAGGACTATGGAAATTTAATAACTCTTTATTACATGATCAGGAATATGTTGAAATCATCAACAGTACAATAGCTAACATTAAAATGCAATACTGCCTTCCTGTATACAATTCTGAGTATGTAAAAAATATTAAAAATTCTGATTTAGAATTTGTTATACAAAATCACTTATTTTTAGAAACTCTTTTAATGGAAATTAGAGGTAAAACCATTTCATATTCATCATTCAAAAATAAACAACAACATCAAGGAGAAGTAAGTATTATGGAAAAAATTAAGGTTCTTGAAAATCAAAGTGAGTGGATTTAGATGAATTGCAGGTAAGGAAAAAAGAATTAGAAGACATAAGAATACATAAGATTAAGGGAAGTATCATTCGCTCTAAGGCTAAGTGGATTGAGGAAAGAGAAAAACCTACAAATTATTTTTTTAATCTAGAAAATAGAAATTTCACCTCCAAAAGTACAACTAGCTAATGGAAAAATCATCACAAATCAAAATGATATTCTAAGGGAAATTAAAACTTTTTATGAAGACTTATGTACTATAGAGCATGAAGTTGAGGAAATAAATTTAGATATCTTTTTTGAAAATTGTTATGTTCCAAAATTGGATGCTTCAGAAAGTAAAAGTTTGGAAGGTTTAATAACTCTTAAAGAGGCATCTGAAACACTCAAAAATATGAAGAATAATAAAAGTCCAGGGTCGAATGGCTTTACATCAGAGTTTTTTTAAATGCATTTGGAATAGTTTGGGAAACCTTGTTGTTCGGTCTATTAATTATGGTTTTAAACATAATCAATTATCTGTTACACAGAGACAGGGTATAATCACATGTTTACCTAAGGGAGATAAACCCAGGCATTTCTCAAAAACTGGCGACCAATTTCACTCTTGAATATTGTTTATAAAATTGCATCTGGCTCTATAGCAAATACAATGAAAAGTGTCTTAAACAAACTTATTAATTTAGACCAGACAGGGTTTTTGTCAGGACGGTATATAGGCGAAAATACAAGAATAATTTATGATATTATGCAATATACAGAAGAATTTGATATCCCAGGAATGCTTTTGATGATTGACTTTGAAAAAGCCTTTGATTCGGTTCCATGGAAATTTATTGATGAAGTTCTTGATTATTTTAAATTTGGAAGTGACTTTAGAAATTGGATAAAGCTTTTTCACTCAAATATTAGTTCAGCAATAAATCAAGGTGGAAATATGTCGTCATTTTTTTAAATTAGGCGCGGTTGTCGTCAAGGCGATCCAATCGCAGCATATATATTTATACTTTGTGTAGAAATTTTGGCTATAAGAATTAGAAATAATAATAGAATAAAAGGTATTGATGTTGATTGTTGTCCAATCCTACTATTGCAATATGCAGATGATACTTCCCTTATATTAGATGGTACAGAGTGCTCTCTCAAAGAATCAATTAGGGAACTCCAAATTTATGAAAACATTTCAGGTCTCAAGGTTAATATGGAAAAAACACAAATTGTTTGGATATGTAGCAAAAAGTACAGTGAGGACATTTTCCTGCCTTATTTGAACTTAAATTGAGAAGCAGAAAAATTTATTCTTTTAGGTATAAAATTCCATGTGGATGTTTTTAAAATACCAATCGTTACTGATCTTCCAATTTAATCATCTATTCTTATCATTACCTAATCCGGATGAGTATTTTATTAAAAAACTCAATTCAGTGCTTTTCAACTTTTTGTGGAGTGGTAAAACTGACAAAATTAAAAGAAAGGTAATTGTGCAAAGGTATACTGAAGGTGGTCTGAAAATGATTCATGTTATGTCATATATTAATGCTTTAAAACTATGTTTGATTAGAAGGATATTCAGATCATCTGGAAAATGGCTAAATATTCTAAGAAAGAATGTAGATGTCCAGGTTTTATCTAAAAGTGGGAACGAATATGTTAGTAAAGCAATAACCAACTGTAAAAATGACTTCTGGGTAGATGTGTTCCAAGCTTGGTATAAACTTAAAGAAAAGGAAGAATCACTTAGAGCGGATGACAGTTCAGTTCTCAAAACGCCATTATGGTTTAATAAAAATATTAATATTGGAAATCAAATAATTTTTTATCGGAAGTGGTATGAGAATGGATTTTGTATTTTGAATGATCTATTAAAAGATAGCAGGAGCTTATTTTTTTATAATTTTGTGGAATTCTGTGATATGTATGGACCAATAACAAACTACTTACAGTACCATGGTGTTATATAGAGCATTAAGAAATACTGAAGATGTTTTAGCTCTCCAATAAGTCTTTATTCTTACCAACTATTCTTCTTGACGTACAGTTGATCTTGAAGAGTAAAAAGGGATCACTTTTATCTACTATTTCTTAGAAATAACATTTCGGTTACTGGGCGGAAATTTTTGATTTTAATAAAAGTACATGGGGAACATTTACAATGTTCCTTTTCAAGATACTAAAAACTCTAAATTACAATGGCTACAATATAGATTCAATCATTTTATTTTGACCACTAATTACTATGCATATAGAATAGGTCTGACAATTGTACTCCCAATTTTAGCTTTTGTAATAGAGAAAGGGAGACAATTGTGCATGTAAGATGGGAATGCAATGAAGTCCAGAATTTCTTATCTAATTTTGAAAGGTTGCTCAATGCCCTTACAGTGCCCTTCTCTCTTAATAAAGTAACTCTAATCTTTGGTATCTTAAATAACACCGGTGTTTACAACAGAATAGACAATGAGATAATTCTGCTGATGAAATTATATATATACAAAACAAGATGTTTTCATAGAACTCTTTCTGTGATGGGTCTAGTTAACTCAATAAAAGAAAAGTATGTTGTCCAAAAATATATTGCCCATGGTAAAGGTGAACATGGGGTGAAGAATTTTTTAAATAAATGGGAAAAATGGATAAAATTGATTGAAATTGCCTGATCCTGTCATATTAAGCTGATAAATCACACTAGTAGCTTTTAATTATTATAATATTTTACACATTTGTATGATTTTTGCCTTCCACAATATAATTATACTGTTTTTTTATGTTTTCTGTACTTTTTCTTTCCCTTCGCTGTCTGTCATAGTCGATGTCTTTTCTGTCTTTCCTTCTTTTTGTTTTTTCTGAAGTTTCTTTCTTCATTCCTGTCCCCCCCTTTTCTCTTATTTTCATGCTTCCTCTTTAAATCAATACAGTATAAATCTTGACAACAACAATTACCTAACAAATCAAATATCAGTGTTGTGTTTTTATTTATAATGAATGAACATTGTTTTTATATGTTGTAGTAATGTAAATGCATACCAGGCTTTAATATTGATGCACAAAAGTCTTACATATTGTAGCACTGATAATGTGGAGCAAAGTATGAAGATTGGTATGAATATATGCATTGTTGTAATATACAATATGGTGCATAGTGTTGGGAAATTCCAATTGATCATCAGTTTGGTTCATAATCAGTTGAAATTGACCGAATGAATTTTCTTTTTCTCGCTTTCCTTGATTGCAACAATTTGATTACAAACATTATTTGGCGAAATGGTTTTATTAATAGTAGATGATATCAAAACACAATACGAGCTTTAAAAATTTAGAAATAAATATGCAGAAATATTAAGTACAAATTATATGGAAAGTATTGTCTCTATTTTGAAAAAAACCCACCTTGCTCTATGTAAACCCAGTTTAATCGATCATCAGAAATTACACATTGTAATTGATGACGGCATCGGAAAAGGTCAATTACTGAATAATCAACTTTATCTGATCATCGTCCCATCACTAAAAGTGCATACAAATAATTAATTTTTATGATGCTATGTATAAGTGCAAAGCAAGTTTGCATATACTTTATCCAGTAATGTTGTTGTGGTATGTACTGCAGTATTGGCAATGTTTAATTATTATGAAATTACCTGTTCTGGTATAAACTTTGGATGAACTTTAATTTTTGTATGTATGTAATTAAGACTATACTGTATTGAAAAAACAAAAGTCTGAAAAATAAAATAAATATAAAAAAAGTATTGGGGTTGTTGAGATGGTTCTGACTATCTGATATGCTAAGTACAGTGTATTTGGGGTTGTTGAGATGGTTCTAACTATCTGATCCGCTAAGTATTGGGGTTGTTGAGATGGTTCTGACTATCTGATCCGCTAAATATTGGGGTTGTTGAGATGATTCTGACTATCTGATCCGCTAAATATTGGGGTTGTTGAGATGGTTCTGACTATCTGCTCCGATAAGTATTGGGGTTGTTGAGACGATTCTGCCTATCTGATCCGCTAAATATTGGGGTTGTTGAGATAGTTCTGACTATCTGATATGCTAAGTATTGGGGTTGTTGAGATGGTTCTGACTATCTGATATGCTAAGTATTTGGGGTTGTTGAGATGGTTCTGACTATCGGATCCGCTAAGTATTGGGGTTGTTGAGATGGTTCTGACTATCTGATCCGCTAAGTATTGGGGTTGTTGAGATGGTTCTAACTATCTGATCCGCTAAATATTGGGGTTGTTGAGATGGTTCTGACTATCGGATCCGCTAAGTATTGGGGTTGTTGAGATGGTTCTGACTATCTGATATGCTAAGTATTGGGGTTGTTGAGATGGTTCTGACTATCTGATCCGCTAAGTATTGGGGTTGTTGAGATGGTTCTGACTATCTGATATGCTAAGTATTGGGGTTGTTGAGATGGTTCTGACTATCTGATCCGCCAAGTATTGGGGTTGTTGAGATGGTTCTGACTATCTGATATGCTAAGTATTGGGGTTGTTGAGATGGTTCTGACTATCTGATATGCTAAGTATTGGGGTTGTTGAGATGGTTCTGACTATCTGATATGCTAAGTATTGGGGTTGTTGAGATGGTTCTGACTATCTGATCCGCTAAGTATTGGGGTTGTTGAGATGGTTCTGACTATATGATATGCTAAGTATTGGGGTTGTTGAGATGGTTCTGACTATCTGATCCGCTAAGTATTGGGGTTGTTGAGATAGTTCTGACTATCTGATCCGCTAAGTATTGGGGTTGTTGAGATGGTTCTGACTATCTGATATGCTAAGTATTGGGGTTGTTGAGATGGTTCTGACTATCTGATCCGCTAAGTATTGGGGTTGTTGAGATGGTTCTGACTATCTGATCCGCTAAGTATTGGGGTTGTTGAGATGGTTCTGACTATCTGATCCGCTAAGTATTGGGGTTGTTGAGATGGTTCTGACTATCTGATCCGCTAAGTATTTGGGGTTGTTGAGATGGTTCTGACTATCTGATCCGCTAAGTATTTGGGGTTGTTGAGATGGTTCTGACTATCTGATATGCTAAGTATTGGGGATGTTGAGATAGTTCTGACTATCTGATCTGTTAAATATTGGGGTTGTTGAGATGGTTCTGACTATCTGATATGCTAAGTATTTGGGGTTGTTGAGATGGTTCTGACTATCTGATATGCTAAATATTGGGGTTGTTGAGATGGTTCTGACTATCTGATCCGCTAAGTATTGGGGTTGTTGAGATGGTTCTGACTATCTGATATGCTACGTATTGGGGTTGTTGAGATGGTTCTGACTATCTGATCCGCTAAATATTGGGGTTGTTGAGATGGTTCTGACAATCTGATATGCTAAGTATTGGGGTTGTTGAGATGGTTCTGACTATCTGATATGCTAAGTATTGGGGTTGTTGAGATGGTTCTGACTATCTGATATGCTAAGTATTGGGGTTGTTGAGATGGTTCTGACTATCTGATATGCTAAGTATTTGGGGTTGTTGAGATGGTTCTGACTATCGGATCCGCTAAGTATTGGGGTTGTTGAGATGGTTCTGACTATCTGATATGCTAAGTATTGGGGTTGTTGAGATGGTTCTGACTATCTGATATGCTAAGTATTGGGGTTGTTGAGATGGTTCTGACTATCTGATATGCTAAGTATTGGGGTTGTTGAGATGGTTCTGACTATCTGATATGCTAAGTATTTGGGTTGTTGAGATAATTCTGACTATCTGATATGCTAAGTATTTGAGGTTGTTGAGATGGTTCTGACTATCTGATATGCTAAGTATTGGGGTTGTTGAGATGGTTCTGACTATCTGATCCGCTAAGTATTGGGGTTGTTGAGATGGTTCTGATTATATGATCCGCTAAGTATTGGGGTTGTTGAGATGGTTCTGACTATCTGATAAGCTAAGTATTTGTGGTTGTTGAGATGGTTCTGACTATCTGATATGCTAAGTATTTGGAGTTGTTGAGATGGTTCTGACTATCTGATATGCTAAGTATTGGGGTTGTTGAGATGGTTCTGACTATCTGATCCGCTAAGTATTGGGGTTGTTGAGATGGTTCTGACTATCTGATATGCTAAGTATTGGGGTTGTTGAGATGGTTCTGACTATCTGATTCGCTAAGTATTGGGGTTGTTGAGATGGTTCTGACTATCTGATATGCTAAGTATTGGGGTTGTTGAGATGGTTCTGACTATCTGATATGCTAAGTATTGGGGTTGTTGAGATGGTTCTGACTATCTGATCCGCTAAGTATTGGGGTTGTTGAGATGGTTCTGACTATATGATATGCTAAGTATTGGGGTTGTTGAGATGGTTCTGACTATCTGATCCGCTAATAATTGGGGTTGTTGAGATAGTTCTGACTATCTGATCCGCTAAGTATTGGGGTTGTTGAGATGGTTCTGACTATCTGATATGCTAAGTATTGGGGTTGTTGAGATGATTCTGACTATCTGATCCGCTAAGTATTGGGGTTGTTGAGATGGTTCTGACTATCTGATCCGCTAAGTATTGGGGTTGTTGAGATGGTTCTGACTATCTGATCCGCTAAGTATTGGGGTTGTTGAGATGGTTCTGACTATCTGATCCGCTAAGTATTTGGGGTTGTTGAGATGGTTCTGACTATCTGATCCGCTAAGTATTTGGGGTTTTTGAGATGGTTCTGACTATCTGATCCGGTAGGTATTGGGGTTGTTGAGATAGTTCTGACTATCTGATCTGTTAAATATTGGGGTTGTTGAGATGGTTCTGACTATCTGATATGCTAAGTATTGGGGTTGTTGAGATGGTTCTGACTATCTGATCCGCTAAATATTGGGGTTTTTGAGATGGTTCTGACTATCTGATATGCTAAATATTGGGGTTGTTGAGATGGTTCTGACTATCTGATCCGCTAAGTATTGGGGTTGTTGAGATGGTTCTGACTATCTGATATGCTACGTATTGGGGTTGTTGAGATGGTTCTGACAATCTGATCCGCTAAATATTGGGGTTGTTGAGATGGTTCTGACTATCTGATCCGCTAAATATTGGGGTTGTTGAGATGGCTCTGACTATCTGATATGCTAAGTAATGGGGTTGTTGAGATGGTTCTGACTATCTGATATGCTAAGTATTGGGGTTGTTGAGATGGTTCTGACTATCTGATATGCTAAGTATTGGGGTTGTTGAGATGATTCTGACTATCTGATATGCTAAGTATTGGGGTTGTTGAGATGGTTCTGACTATCTGATATGCTAAGTATTGGGGTTGTTGAGATGGTTCTGACTATCTGATATGCTAAGTATTGGGGTTGTTGAGATGTTTCTGACTATCTGATATGCTAAGTATTGGGGTTGTTGAGATGGTTCTGACTATCTGATATGCTAAGTATTGGGGTTGTTGAGATAGTTCTGACTATCTGATATGCTAAGTATTTGGGGTTGTTGAGATGGTTCTGACTATCTGATATGCTAAGTATTGGGGTTGTTGAGATGGTTCTGACTATCTGATCCGCTAAGTATTGGGGTTGTTGAGATGGTTCTGACTATCTGATCCGCTAAGTATTGGGGTTGTTGAGATGGTTCTGACTATCTGATCCGCTAAGTATTGGGGTTGTTGAGATGGTTCTGACTATCTGATATGCTAAGTATTGGGGTTGTTGAGATGATTCTGACTATCTGATATGCTAAGTATTGGGGTTGTTGAGATGGTTCTGACTATCTGATATGCTAAGTATTGGGGTTGTTGAGATGGTTCTGACTATCTGATATGCTAAGTATTGGGGTTGTTGAGATGGTTCTGACTATCTGATATGCTAAGTATTGGGGTTGTTGAGATGGTTCTGACTATCTGATATGCTAAGTATTGGGGTTGTTGAGATAGTTCTGACTATCTGATATGCTAAGTATTTGAGGTTGTTGAGATGGTTCTGACTATCTGATATGCTAAGTATTGGGGTTGTTGAGATGGTTCTGACTATCTGATCCGCTAAGTATTGGGGTTGTTGAGATGGTTCTGAATATCTGATCCGCTAATTATTGGGGTTGTTGAGATGGTTCTGACTATCTGATCCGCTAAGTATTGGGGTTGTTGAGATAGTTCTGACTATCTGATATGCTAAGTATTTGAGGTTGTTGAGATGGTTCTGACTATCTGATATGCTAAGTATTGGGGTTGTTGAGATGGTTCTGACTATCTGATCCGCTAAGTATTGGGGTTGTTGAGATGGTTCTGAATATCTGATCCGCTAAGTATTGGGGTTGTTGAGATGGTTCTGAATATCTGATATGCTAAGTATTGGGGTTGTTGAGATGGTTCTGACTATCTGATATGCTAAGTATTTGGGGTTGTTGAGATGGTTCTGACTATCTGATATGCTAAGTATTTGGGGTTGTTGAGATGGTTCTGACTATCTGATATGCTAAGTATTGGGGTTGTTGAGATGGTTCTGACTATCTGATCCGCTAAGTATTGGGGTTGTTGAGATGGTTCTGACTATCTGATCCGCTAAGTATTGGGGTTGTTGAGATGATTCTGACTATCTGATCCGCTAAGTATTGGGGTTGTTGAGATGGTTCTGACTATCTGATCCGCTAAGTATTGGGGTTGTTGAGATGGTTCTGACTATCTGATCCGCTAAGTATTGGGGTTGTTGAGATGGTTCTGACTATCTGATCCGCTAAGTATTTGGGGTTGTTGAGATGGTTCTGACTATCTGATCCGCTAAGTATTTGGGGTTTTTGAGATGGTTCTGACTATCTGATCCGGTAGGTATTGGGGTTGTTGAGATAGTTCTGACTATCTGATCTGTTAAATATTGGGGTTGTTGAGATGGTTCTGACTATCTGATATGCTAAGTATTGGGGTTGTTGAGATGGTTCTGACTATCTGATCCGCTAAATATTGGGGTTTTTGAGATGGTTCTGACTATCTGATATGCTAAGTATTTGGGGTTGTTGAGATGGTTCTGACTATCTGATATGCTAAATATTGGGGTTGTTGAGATGGTTCTGACTATCTGATCCGCTAAGTATTGGGGTTGTTGAGATGGTTCTGACTATCTGATATGCTACGTATTGGGGTTGTTGAGATGGTTCTGACAATCTGATCCGCTAAATATTGGGGTTTTTGAGATGGTTCTGACTATCTGATCCGCTAAATATTGGGGTTGTTGAGATGGCTCTGACTATCTGATATGCTAAGTAATGGGGTTGTTGAGATGGTTCTGACTATCTGATATGCTAAGTATTGGGGTTGTTGAGATGGTTCTGACTATCTGATATGCTAAGTATTGGGGTTGTTGAGATGATTCTGACTATCTGATATGCTAAGTATTGGGGTTGTTGAGATGGTTCTGACTATCTGATATGCTAAGTATTGGGGTTGTTGAGATGGTTCTGACTATCTGATATGCTAAGTATTGGGGTTGTTGAGATGGTTCTGACTATCTGATCCGCTAAGTATTGGGGTTGTTGAGATGGTTCTAAATATCTGATCCGCTAAGTATTGGGGTTGTTGAGATGGTTCTGACTATCTGATCCGCTAAGTATTGGGGTTGTTGAGATGGTTCTGACTATCTGATATGCTAAGTATTGGGGTTGTTGAGATGATTCTGACTATCTGATATGCTAAGTATTGGGGTTGTTGAGATGGTTCTGACTATCTGATATGCTAAGTATTGGGGTTGTTGAGATGGTTCTGACTATCTGATATGCTAAGTATTGGGGTTGTTGAGATGGTTCTGACTATCTGATATGCTAAGTATTGGGGTTGTTGAGATGGTTCTGACTATCTGATATGCTAAGTATTGGGGTTGTTGAGATAGTTCTGACTATCTGATATGCTAAGTATTTGAGGTTGTTGAGATGGTTCTGACTATCTGATATGCTAAGTATTGGGGTTGTTGAGATGGTTCTGACTATCTGATCCGCTAAGTATTGGGGTTGTTGAGATGGTTCTGAATATCTGATCCGCTAAGTATTGGGGTTGTTGAGATGGTTCTGACTATCTGATCCGCTAAGTATTGGGGTTGTTGAGATAGTTCTGACTATCTGATATGCTAAGTATTTGAGGTTGTTGAGATGGTTCTGACTATCTGATATGCTAAGTATTGGGGTTGTTGAGATGGTTCTGACTATCTGATATGCTAAGTATTGGGGTTGTTGAGATGGTTCTGACTATCTGATATGCTAAGTATTGGGGTTGTTGAGATGGTTCTGATTATCTGATCTGTAAAATATTGGGGTTGTTGAGATGGTTCTGAATATCTGATCCGCTAAGTATTGGGGTTGTTGAGATGGTTCTGAATATCTGATATGCTAAGTATTGGGGTTGTTGAGATGGTTCTGACTATCTGATATGCTAAGTATTTGGGGTTGTTGAGATGGTTCTGACTATCTGATATGCTAAGTATTTGGGGTTGTTGAGATGGTTCTGACTATCTGATATGCTAAGTATTGGGGTTGTTGAGATGGTTCTGACTATCTGATCCGCTAAGTATTGGGGTTGTTGAGATGGTTCTGACTATCTGATCCGCTAAGTATTGGGGTTGTTGAGATGGTTCTGACTATCTGATCCGCTAAGTATTGGGGTTGTTGAAATGGTTCTGACTATCTGATATGCTAAGTATTGGGGTTGTTGAGATGGTTCTGACTATCTGATCCGCTAAGTATTGGGGTTGTTGAGATGGTTCTGACTATATGATATGCTAAGTATTGGGGTTGTTCAGATGGTTCTGACTATCTGATCCGCTAATTATTGGGGTTGTTGAGATAGTTCTGACTATCTTATCCGCTAAGTATTGGGGTTGTTGAGATGGTTCTGACTATCTGATATGCTAAGTATTGGGGTTGTTGAGATGATTCTGACTATCTGATCCGCTAAGTATTGGGGTTGTTGAGATGGTTCTGACTATCTGATCCGCTAAGTATTGGGGTTGTTGAGATGGTTCTGACTATCTGATCCGCTAAGTATTGGGGTTGTTGAGATGGTTCTGACTATCTGATCCGCTAAGTATTGGGGTTGTTGAGATGGTTCTGACTATCTGATCCGCTAAGTATTTGGGTTTTTTGAGATGGTTCTGACTATCTGGTCCGCTAAGTATTGGGGTTGTTGAGATGGTTCTGACTATCTGATATGCTACGTATTGGGGTTGTTGAGATGGTTCTGACTATCTGATCCGCTAAATATTGGGGTTGTTGAGATGGTTCTGACTATCTGATCCGCTAAATATTGGGGTTGTTGAGATGGCTCTGACTATCTGATATGCTAAGTATTGGGGTTGTTGAGATGGTTCTGACTATCTGATATGCTAAGTATTGGGGTTGTTGAGATGGTTCTGACTATCTGATATGCTAAGTATTGGGGTTGTTGAGATGATTCTGACTATCTGATATGCTAAGTATTGGGGTTGTTGAGATGGTTCTGACTATCTGATATGCTAAGTATTGGGGTTGTTGAGATGGTTCTGACTATCTGATATGCTAAGTATTGGGGTTGTTGAGATGGTTCTGACTATCTGATATGCTAAGTATTGGGGTTGTTGAGATGGTTCTGACTATCTGATCCGCTAAGTATTGGGGTTGTTGAGATGGTTCTGACTATCTGATATGCTAAGTATTGGGGTTGTTGAGATGGTTCTGACTATCTGATATGCTAAGTATTGGGGTTGTTGAGATGGTTCTGACTATCTGATATGCTAAGTATTGGGGTTGTTGAGATGGTTCTGACTATCTGATATGCTAAGTATTGGGGTTGTTGAGATGATTCTGACTATCTGATATGCTAAGTATTGGGGTTGTTGAGATGGTTCTGACTATCTGATATGCTAAGTATTGGGGTTGTTGAGATGGTTCTGACTATCTGATATGCTAAGTATTGGGGTTGTTGAGATGGTTCTGACTATCTGATATGCTAAGTATTGGGGTTGTTGAGATGGTTCTGATTATCTGATCTGTAAAATATTGGGGTTGTTGAGATGGTTCTGACTATCTGATATGCTAAGTATTTGGGGTTGTTGAGATGGTTCTGACTATCTGATATGCTAAATATTGGGGTTGTTGAGATGGTTCTGACTATCTGATCCGCTAAGTATTGGGGTTGTTGAGATGGTTCTGACTATCTGATATGCTAAGTATTGGGGTTGTTGAGATGGTTCTGACTATCTGATCCGCTAAGTATTGGGGTTGTTGAGATGGTTCTGACTATCTGATCCGCTAAGTATTGGGGTTGTTGAGATGGTTCTGACTATCTGATATGCTAAGTATTTGGGGTTGTTGAGATAGTTCTGACTATCTGATATGCTAAGTATTGGGGTTGTTGAGATGGTTCTGACTATCTGATCCGCTAAGTATTGGGGTTGTTGAGATGGTTCTGACTATCTGATATGCTAAGTATTTGGGGTTGTTGAGATGGTTCTTACTATCTGATATGCTAAGTATTGGGGTTGTTGAGATGGTTCTGACTATCTGATCCGCTAAGTATTGGGGTTGTTGAGATGGTTCTGACTATCTGATATGCTAAGTATTGGGGTTGTTGAGATGGTTCTGACTATCTGATCCGCTAAATATTGGGGTTGTTGAGATGGTTCTGACTATCTGATATGCTAAGTATTGGGGTTGTTGAGATGGTTCTGACTATCTGATATGCTAAGTATTGGGGTTGTTGAGATGGTTCTGACTATCTGATATGCTAAGTATTGGGGTTGTTGAGATGGTTCTGACTATCTGATCCGCTAAGTATTGGGGTTGTTGAGATGGTTCTGACTATCTGATATGCTAAGTATTTGGGGTTGTTGAGATGGTTCTGACTATCTGATATGCTAAGTATTGGGGTTGTTGAGATGGTTCTGACTATCTGATCCGCTAAGTATTGGGGTTGTTGAGATGGTTCTGACTATCTGATATGCTAAGTATTGGGGTTGTTGAGATGGTTCTGACTATCTGATATGCTAAGTATTGGGGTTGTTGAGATGGTTCTGACTATCTGATATGCTAAGTATTGGGGTTGTTGAGATGGTTCTGACTATCTGATATGCTAAGTATTGGGGTTGTTGAGATGATTCTGACTATCTGATATGCTAAGTATTGGGGTTGTTGAGATGGTTCTGACTATCTGATATGCTAAGTATTGGGGTTGTTGAGATGGTTCTGACTATCTGATATGCTAAGTATTGGGGTTGTTGAGATGGTTCTGACTATCTAATATGCTAAGTATTGGGGTTGTTGAGATGGTTCTGACTATCTGATATGCTAAGTATTGGGGTTGTTGAGATGGTTCTGATTATCTGATATGCTAGGTATTGGGGTTGTTGAGATGGTTCTGACTATCTGATCCGCTAAGTATTGGGGTTGTTGAGATGGTTCTGACTATCTGATCCGCTAAGTATTGGGGTTGTTGAGATGGTTCTGACTATCTGATATGCTAAGTATTTGGGGTTGTTGAGATGGTTCTGACTATCTGATATGCTAAGTATTGGGGTTGTTGAGATGGTTCTAACTATCTGATCCGCTAAGTATTGGGGTTGTTGAGATGGTTCTGACTATCTGATATGCTAAGTATTGGGGTTGTTGAGATGGTTCTTACTATCTGATATGCTAAGTATTTGGGGTTGTTGAGATGGTTCTTACTATCTGATATGCTAAGTATTTGGGGTTGTTGAGATGGTTCTTACTATCTGATATGCTAAGTATTTGGGGTTGTTGAGATGGTTCTTACTATCTGATATGCTAAGTATTGGGGTTGTTGAGATGGTTCTGACTATCTGATATGCTAAGTATTGGGGTTGTTGAGATGGTTCTGACTATCTGATCCGCTAAGTATTGGGGTTGTTGAGATGGTTCTGACTATCTGATATGCTAAGTATTGGGGTTGTTGAGATGGTTCTGACTATCTGATCCGCTAAGTATTGGGGTTGTTGAGATGGTTCTGACTATCTGATCCGCTAAGTATTGGGGTTGTTGAGATGGTTCTGACTATCTGATCCGCTAAGTATTGGGGTTGTTGAGATGGTTCTGACTATCTGATATGCTAAGTATTGGGGTTGTTGAGATGGTTCTGACTATCTGATATGCTAAGTATTGGGGTTGTTGAGATGGTTCTGACTATCTGATATGCTAAGTATTGGGGTTGTTGAGATGGTTCTGACTATCTGATATGCTAAGTATTGGGGTTGTTGTGATGGTTCTGACTATCTGATCCGCTAAGTATTGGGGTTGTTGAGATGGTTCTGACTATCTGATATGCTAAGTATTGGGGTTGTTGAGATGGTTCTGACTATCTGATATGCTAAGTATTGGGGTTGTTGAGATGGTTCTGACTATCTGATATGCTAAGTATTGGGGTTGTTGAGATGGTTCTGACTATCTGATATGCTAAGTATTGGGGTTGTTGAGATGATTCTGACTATCTGATATGCTAAGTATTGGGGTTGTTGAGATGGTTCTGACTATCTGATATGCTAAGTATTGGGGTTGTTGAGATGGTTCTGACTATCTGATATGCTAAGTATTGGGGTTGTTGAGATGGTTCTGACTATCTAATATGCTAAGTATTGGGGTTGTTGAGATGGTTCTGACTATCTGATATGCTAAGTATTGGGGTTGTTGAGATGGTTCTGATTATCTGATATGCTAGGTATTGGGGTTGTTGAGATGGTTCTGACTATCTGATCCGCTAAGTATTGGGGTTGTTGAGATGGTTCTGACTATCTGATCCGCTAAGTATTGGGGTTGTTGAGATGGTTCTGACTATCTGATATGCTAAGTATTTGGGGTTGTTGAGATGGTTCTGACTATCTGATCCGCTAAGTATTGGGGTTGTTGAGATGGTTCTTACTATCTGATATGCTAAGTATTTGGGGTTGTTGAGATGGTTCTGACTATCTGATATGCTAAGTATTTGGGTTGTTGAGATGGTTCTGACTATCTGATCCGCTTAGTATTGGGGTTGTTGAGATGGTTCTGACTATCTGATATGCTAAGTATTGGGGTTGTTGAGATGGTTCTGACTATCTGATATGCTAAGTATTTGGGGTTGTTGAGATGGTTCTGACTATCTGATCCGCTAAGTATTGGGGTTGTTGAGATAGTTCTAACTATCTGATATGCTAAGTATTGGGGTTGTTGAGATGGTTCTGACTATCTGATCCGCTAAATATTGGGGTTGTTGAGATAGTTCTGACTATCTGATATGCTAAGTATTTGGGGTTGTTGAGATGGTTCTTACTATCTGATATGCTAAGTATTTGGGGTTGTTGAGATGGTTCTGACTATCTGATATGCTAAGTATTTGGGTTGTTGAGATGGTTCTGACTATCTGATCCGGTAAGTATTGGGGTTGTTGAGATGGTTCTGACTATCTGATATGCTAAGTATTGGGGTTGTTGAGATGGTTCTGACTATCTGATATGCTAAGTATTGGGGTTGTTGAGATGGTTCTGACTATCTGATCCGCTAAGTATTGGGGTTGTTGAGATGGTTCTGACTATCTGATATGCTAAGTATTGGGGTTGTTGAGATGGTTCTGACTATCTGATCCGCTAAGTATTGGGGTTGTTGAGATGGTTCTGACTATCTGATATGCTAAGTATTGGGGTTGTTGAGATGGTTCTGACTATCTGATATGCTAAGTATTGGGGTTGTTGAGATGGTTCTGACTATCTGATATGCTAAGTATTGGGGTTGTTGAGATGGTTCTGACTATCTGATCCGCTAAGTATTGGGGTTGTTGAGATGGTTCTGACTATCTGATATGCTAAGTATTGGGGTTGTTGAGATGGTTCTGACTATCTGATATGCTAAGTATTGGGGTTGTTGAGATGGTTCTGACTATCTGATCCGCTAAGTATTGGGGTTGTTGAGATGGTTCTGACTATCTGATATGCTAAGTATTGGGGTTGTTGAGATGGTTCTGACTATCTGATATGCTAAGTATTGGGGTTGTTGAGATAGTTCTGACGATCTGATATGCTAAGTATTGGGGTTGTTGAGATGGTTCTGACTATCTGATATGCTAAGTATTGGGGTTGTTGAGATGGTTCTGACTATCTGATATGCTAAGTATTGGGGTTGTTGAGATGGTTCTGACTATCTGATATGCTAAGTATTGGGGTTGTTGAGATGGTTCTGACTATCTGATATGCTAAGCATTGGGGTTGTTGAGATGGTTCTGACTATCTGATATGCTAAGTATTGGGGTTGTTGAGATGGTTCTGACTATCTGATATGCTAAGTATTGGGGTTGTGAGATGGTTCTGACTATCTGATCCGCGAAGTATTGGGGTTGTTGAGATGGTTCTGACTATCTGATCCGCTAAGTATTGGGGTTGTTGAGATGGTTCTGACTATCTGATATGCTAAGTATTGGGGTTGTTGAGATGGTTCTTACTATCTGATATGCTAAGTATTTGGGGTTGTTGAGATGGTTCTGACTATCTGATATGCTAAGTATTTGGGTTGTTGAGATGGTTCTGACTATCTGATCCGGTAAGTATTGGGGTTGTTGAGATGGTTCTGACTATCTGATATGCTAAGTATTGGGGTTGTTGAGATGGTTCTGACTATCTGATATGCTAAGTATTGGGGTTGTTGAGATGGTTCTGACTATCTGATCCGCTAAGTATTGGGGTTGTTGAGATGGTTCTGACTATCTGATATGCTAAGTATTGGGGTTGTTGAGATGGTTCTGACTATCTGATCCGCTAAGTATTGGGGTTGTTGAGATGGTTCTGACTATCTGATATGCTAAGTATTGGGGTTGTTGAGATGGTTCTGACTATCTGATATGCTAAGTATTGGGGTTGTTGAGATGGTTCTGACTATCTGATATGCTAAGTATTGGGGTTGTTGAGATGGTTCTGACTATCTGATCCGCTAAGTATTGGGGTTGTTGAGATGGTTCTGACTATCTGATATGCTAAGTATTGGGGTTGTTGAGATGGTTCTGACTATCTGATATGCTAAGTATTGGGGTTGTTGAGATGGTTCTGACTATCTGATCCGCTAAGTATTGGGGTTGTTGAGATGGTTCTGACTATCTGATATGCTAAGTATTGGGGTTGTTGAGATGGTTCTGACTATCTGATATGCTAAGTATTGGGGTTGTTGAGATAGTTCTGACGATCTGATATGCTAAGTATTGGGGTTGTTGAGATGGTTCTGACTATCTGATATGCTAAGTATTGGGGTTGTTGAGATGGTTCTGACTATCTGATATGCTAAGTATTGGGGTTGTTGAGATGGTTCTGACTATCTGATATGCTAAGTATTGGGGTTGTTGAGATGGTTCTGACTATCTGATATGCTAAGCATTGGGGTTGTTGAGATGGTTCTGACTATCTGATATGCTAAGTATTGGGGTTGTTGAGATGGTTCTGACTATCTGATATGCTAAGTATTGGGGTTGTGAGATGGTTCTGACTATCTGATCCGCGAAGTATTGGGGTTGTTGAGATGGTTCTGACTATCTGATCCGCTAAGTATTGGGGTTGTTGAGATGGTTCTGACTATCTGATATGCTAAGTATTGGGGTTGTTGAGATGGTTCTGACTATCTGATATGCTAAGTATTGGGGTTGTTGAGATGGTTCTGACTATCTGATATGCTAAGTATTGGGGTTGTTGAGATGGTTCTGACTATCTGATATGCTAAGTATTGGGGTTGTTGAGATGGTTCTGACTATCTGATATGCTAAGTATTGGGGTTGTTGAGATGGTTCTGACTATCTGATATGCTAAGTATTGGGGTTGTTGAGATGTTTCTGACTATCTGATCCGCTAAGTATTGGGGTTGTTGAGATGGTTCTGACTATCTGATATGCTAAGTATTGGGGTTGTTGAGATGGTTCTGACTATCTGATATGCTAAGTATTGGGGTTGTTGAGATGGTTCTGACTATCTGATATGCTAAGTATTGGGGTTGTTGAGATGGTTCTGACTATCTGATATGCTAAGTATTGGGGTTGTTGAGATGGTTCTGACTATCTGATATGCTAAGTATTGGGGTTGTTGAGATGGTTCTGACTATCTGATATGCTAAGTATTGGGGTTGTTGAGATGGTTCTGACTATCTGATATGCTAAGTATTGGGGTTGTTGAGATGGTTCTGACTATCTGATATGCTAAGTATTGGGGTTGTTGAGATGGTTTTGACTATCTGATATGCTAAGTATTTGGGGTTGTTGAGATAGTTCTGACTATCTGATCCGCTAAGTATTTGGGGTTTTTGAGATGGTTCTGACTATCTGATATGCTAAGTATTGGGGTTGTTGAGATGGTTCTGACTATCTGATATGCTAAGTATTGGGGTTGTTGAGATGGTTCTGACTATCTGATATGCTAAGTATTGGGGTTGTTGAGATGGTTCTGACTATCTGATATGCTAAGTATTGGGGTTGTTGAGATGGTTCTGACTATCTGATATGCTAAGTATTGGGGTTGTTGAGATGGTTCTGACTATCTGATATGCTAAGTATTGGGGTTGTTGAGATGGTTCTGACTATCTGATATGCTAAGTATTGGGGTTGTTGAGATGGTTTTGACTATCTGATATGCTAAGTATTTGGGGTTGTTGAGATAGTTCTGACTATCTGATATGCTAAGTATTGGGGTTGTTGAGATAGTTCTGACTATCTGATATGCTAAGTATTTGGGGTTGTTGAGATGGTTCTGACTATCTGATATGCTAAGCATTGGGGTTGTTGAGATGGTTCTGACTATCTGCTCCGCTAAGTATTGGGGTTGTTGGCTAATTAATACTCAAGCCACCCTTGTATTTAGTAGACCAGATAGCCATAGTTGAAATCTGTCGGACCATATCGATACATACATAATACAGTGTAATTACATGGGACAACTACTGATGCCTCGTCTGGTGGTGCTGTTATAATGCCTCGTCTGGTGATGTTGTTATGATGCCTCGTCTGGTGATGTTGTTATGACGCCTCGTCTGGTGGTGTTGTTATGATGCCTCCTCTGGTGGTGTTGTTATGACGCCTCGTCTGGTGATGTTGTTATGATGCCTCATCTGGTGGTGTTGTTATGATGCTTCGTTTAGTGATGTTGTTATGACGCCTCGTCTGGTGGTGTTGTTATGATGCCTCGTCTGTTGATGTTGTTATGATGCCTCGTCTGGTGATGTTGTTATGACGCCTCGTCTAGTGGTGTTGTTATGATGCCTCCTCTGGTGGTGTTGTTATGACGCCTCGTCTGGTGATGTTGTTATGATGCCTCATCTGGTGGTGTTGTTATGATGCCTCGTCTGGTGATGTTGTTATGACGCCTCGTCTGGTGGTGTTGTTATGATTCCTCGTCTGGTGGTGTTGTTATGATGGCTCGTCTGGTGGTGTTGTTATGATGTCTCGTCTGGTGGTGTTGTTATGATGCCTCGTTTAGTGATGTTGTTATTATGCCTCGTCTGGGGATGTTGTTATGATGCCTCGTCTGGTGATATTGTTATGATACCTCGTCTAGTGATGTTGTAATGATGCCTCGTCTGGTGGTGTTGTTACAATACCTCGTCTGGTGGTGTTGCTATGATACCTCGTCTAGTGATGCTGTAATGATGCCTCGTCTGGTGGTGTTGTTACGATACCTCGTCTGGTGGTGTTGTTATGAAACCTCGTCTGGTGGTGTTGTTATGATGCCTCATCTGGTGATGTTGTTATGACGCCTCGTCTGGTGGTGTTGTTATGATGCCTCCTCTGGTGGTGTTGTTATGATGCCTCGTCTGGTGATTTTGTTATGATACCTCGTCTGGTGGTGTTGTTATGATGCCTCATCTGGTGATGTTGTTATGACGCCTCGTCTGGTGGTGTTGTTATGAAACCTCGTCTGGTGGTGTTGTTATGATGCCTCATCTGGTGATGTTGTTATGACGCCTCGTCTGGTGGTGTTGTTATGATGCCTCGTATGGTGGTGTTGTTATGATGCCTCGTCTGGTGGTGTTGTTATGATGCCTCATCTAATGATGTTGTTATGATGACTCGTCTGGTGGTGTTGTTATGATGTCTCGTCTGGAGATGTTGTTATTATGCCTCGTCTGGGGATGTTGTTATGATGCCTCATCTGGTGATGTTGTTATGATGCCTCGTTTAGTGATGTTGTTATGATGCCTCGTCTGGTGGTGTTGCTATGATACCTCGTCTGGTGGTGTTGTTATGATGCCTCGTGAAGTGATGTTATTATGATGCCTCGTCTGGTGGTGTTGTTATGATGCTTCGTCTGGTGATGTTGTTATGATGCCTCGTCTGGTGGTGTTGTTTTGATGCCTCGTCTGGTGATGTTGTTATGATGCCTCGTCTGGTGGTGTTATTAAGATATCTCGTCTAATGATGTTGTTATGATGTCTCGTCTGGTGATGTTGTTATGATGCATCATCTGGTGGTGTTGTTATGATGCCTCGTCTAGTGGTGTTGTTATGATGCCACATTTGATGGTGTTGTTGTGATGCTTCGTTTGTTGATGTTGTTATGATGCCTCGTCTGGTGATGTTGTTATGTTGCCTCGTCTGGTGATGTTGTTATGATGCCTCGTTTGGTGATGTTGTTATAATGCCTAACCTGGTGGTGTTGTTATGATGCCTCGCCAGGTGATGTTGTTATGACGCCTCGTTTGGTGATGTTATTTTGATGCTTCGTTTGGTTGTTTGTTATGACGCCTCGTCTGGTGATGTTGTATGTTACCTCTTGTAGTGATGTTGTTATAATGCCGTGTCTGGTGGTGTTGTTATGATGACTCGTGTAGTGATGTTGTTATGATGCCTCGCCTGGTGATGTTGCTATGATGTCATATTTGGTGTTATTTTGTTACTCCCCCGGATAGTGTTCGATGAATCATCACCGTAATTTTCTATACAGTTCGGTTTAGGAGACAGTAGAATTGCAATACATGTCTTTACATGTATCAGTGGGTGATGACACACAAAACACACGATCGTTCCCTTCCATGCACAAGAAATGTTTTGTTGAGTTGAATTATGACACCTCTTATGTCTTGCTTAATTGATACTTTTAAGTTTAAAAACATAACAAAAGGACAATAGATTAACCCCACTGTCGTGTTATAAACATATTTATGACCGCTATCAAATTACCTACAACGCTAGACAGTCTACCTGTAATCGACTTTCGTGTGTAGTGGGGCATCGTGTTGTCCTTTCATTGAGCAATACATATAATTACTGTAAGTTTAGTCAATGGACAATAACTCGAAAATATTCTACCTGGTCACATTTTCTTAACAGGTAGAGTAGTTTAATATATCTGTTAGTCATGTTTAAACATATACGCTCGTCTTTAGAGGAAACCCCAAATCAGTATTAAACCTATCAAGTAAGTTATTGATAGACAGGGAATAAACTGTTAGTTGATATTTAATTCCGAACACACCTTATCATGCCTATGAGGAATGACTATTTCCTACCTACGTTAATCTTAATCAGTTAACTTTGCAGCAACATCTACACGAAAGATCGCTGAATATCAGACAATTTTTAGAAGTACAATATTCAAATCACTTCAATGTTATAAGGTACTATCCGGGTACTGGGCTGGGTGTCTATCGACAATATGAGAATCACTGTAATGTCGTATCTTTACACCATTCTTTGTTTTAGAAGTCTGACAATGAAATCAGTTATGACTTAGATAATATTTAATACTAATAATTATATCCAAACTGTTCGCTTTAATCTACATAATATCGTCAAATGTTTACCTTGGTTACTGTAGACTTGATGTCGGCTGTGTAGTTCCTGGTAATGATCCGGGTATTTTCGAGTTCAGAGACCAACACGGGAGATAACTCCGAAATAAACGGGTTAGCTCAAAGCTACATATGCATGTAATGGGTATATATTTCAAATTATTCAAGAGTTCCTTGCCACGTGTATTGCTGTCGATGTCGTAGAATTTTGACGTGCTTAGTATAGTTATGAGATAATAACTATAGTTTGCGGAATGATGGTTATCGAGTGAATGTCGGTGTAGAGTGGAAATATAATCATGTACAAAGAAAGTCGGTATATCCGTAACAATATTACAATTTTTTTACAATAAACATTAAAAAATAAACGACCCACCGGGGAGTGGCAAACTTACTGACTGCATGACAATTCTTACAGTCTACTCGAAATTCTTCCTACAAAACCAACGACATCGTTGTAAACTAGTAACGAAATTATTTTTCAAGATTTTCATCAATGATTAGTTAAGCTTAATTGTTGTGATTGTGTTATTGTTTCCAAAAACAAAATAGTTTACAAATATGAATTGTAATCAGAAAACGAGAGTTTTGTTTCCTGTTCGTGAAAAGGTATTATAGCGTTTAGAGTGGAAAAAAACAATATTTTAAATGTTTGAAACATGGAAAGGTATTTATTACTGATCTGAAAGTTTAAACAAAATGCTCATTAACGCTCCGATTGTTTGATTTCCAGATCAAGCAGGTTCATGTGTTGTGTAAATATGTTCAGAACTACACACATATACAAGTGACATACATGTACATACACCTGTATATAAATAGTGCAAGGGCCACAGAACTACACACATATACAATTGACATACATGTACATACACCTGTATATCAATAGTGTAAGGGCCGCAGAACTACATACATATACAAGTGACATACATGTACATACACCTGTATATCAATAGTGTAAGGGCCACAGAACTACACACATATACAAGTGACATACATGTACATACACCTGTATATCAATAGTGTAAGGGCCACAGAACTACACACATATACAATTGACATACATGTACATAACCTGTATATCAATAGTGTAAGGGCCACAGAACTACACACATATACAATTGACATACATGTACATACACCTGTATATCAATAGTGTTAGGGCCACAGAACTACACACATATACAAGTGACATACATGTACATACACCTGTATATCAATAGTGTAAGGGCCACAGAACTACACACATATACAAGTGACATACATGTACATACACCTGTATATCAATAGTGTAAGGGCCACAGAACTACACACATATACAAGTGACATACATGTACATACACCTGTATATAAATAGTGTAAGGGCCACAGAACTACACACATATACAAGTGACATACATGTACATACACCTGTATATTAATAGTGTAAGGGCCACAGACCTACACACACATACAAGTGACATACATGTACATACACCTGTATATCAATAGTGTAAGGACCACAGAACTACACACATATACAAGTCACATACATGTACATGCACCTGTATATCAATAGTGTAAGGGCCACAGAACTACACACATATACAAGTCACATACATGTACATACACCTGTATATCAATAGTGTAAGGGCCACAGAACTACACACACATACAAGTGACATACATGTACATACACCTGTATATCAATAGTGTAAGGGCCACAGAACTACACACATGTACAAGTGACCTACATGTACATACACCTGTATATCAATAGTGTAAGGGCCACAGCGCTACTTAATGTAAGTGTGTTGTAAAAGTACCAAATCCATTCAACTTTGTATTGAGAAGAAATGTTTAAATACAACCGGACGATGGAAATGTAATCAAGTTTATTATTAAATAAAATATTATTATATTTAATAACATTGTATAGCACACTCTTGAAAAACGTCGTCCTCAAAATCACAATTTCCTGATTATGTAGACACTCTAAATGGACTTCAACATATAAAAACTATCTTTTCAGTCTACTGTGTTATTGTGTAACGTCTATTATAAAACGGAACGTAAACATTTAAAATGCATGTATTGATTGAAACCAGAAATGGAGTTACCTGACAGGCGTCGTCGATAAAGCAGAAGACGCCTGCCTACTCTCTCTCCTGAAACATCTGATATTATTCTCTTGTACTTTTACTAGTGTCTCTAAGTAAATCTGTCCTTTGTTCATATTTGGCCTCAAGTTTAATCAATTTTTTGAGTTCGGATAATGGTTTTGATGACACTTTGGTATTCTCTGATATGTTTATAAACATAATACATGTGCATGAGTTCACCGGTACTCATACAGATGCAATGCACAAATAATTTCAGCACAACACCGAAAACATACAGGATACGTAGACACAATTATCGTTTTAGGAAGTCCTGACTCCTGATAGGCGTGCGAAGTAATATACTCATTACGTCATTTCGGATCTCCCGATACAATGGACTCGGGCACCAATAACTCAAATATGAAGAGTATTAATCAGGTTATTTAAAAATTTCGAAATATCGACTGAAATCATAGTCTTTATTTCCAGACTATATACTAGTGTGTTGATATCTGCGATATCAAAATTTGAATGATATTGTTGCCAAAACGATGTAATGAATGGGTACACTTTTTCTGTTTTCAGAATGGTTGACTTTTTGTGTACTACGTTTTCGACAACCTTTATTACAGGAATGGTACGAAAGACGATACCAGCAAACAATACATAAACACGTGGTCATAACGACCACCTGTATTACAGGAATGGTACGAAAGGCGATACCAGCAAACAATACATAAACACGTGGTCATAACGACAACCTGTATTACAGGAATGGTACGAAAGGCGATACCAGCAACCCATATATAAACACGTGGTCATAACGACCACCTGTATTACAGGAATGGTACGAAAGGCGATACCAGCAACCCATATATAAACTTGTGGTCATAACGACAACCTGTATTACAGGAATGGTACGAAAGGCGATACCAGCAACCCATATATAAACTTGTGGTCATAACGACAACCTGTATTACAGGAATGGTACGAAAGGCGATACAAGCAACCCATATATAAACTTGTGGTCATAACGACCACCTGTATTACAGGAATGGTACGAAAGGCGATACCAGCAACCCATATATAAACACGTGGTCATAACGACCACCTGTATTACAGGAATGGTACGAAAGGCGATACCAGCAACCCATATATAAACACGTGGTCATAACGACCACCTGTATTACAGGAATGGTACGAAAGGCAATACCAGCAACCCATATATAAACACGTGGTCATAACGACCACCTGTATTACAGGAATGGTACGAAAGGCGATACCAGCAACCCATATATAAACACGTGGTCATAACGACCACCTGTATTACAGGAATGGTACGAAAGACGGTATCCGCAACCCAAATATAAACACATGGTCATAACGACAATTTGTATTACAGGAATGGTACGAAAGGCGATACCAGCAACCCATATATAAACACGTGGTCATAACGACCACCTGTATTACAGGAATGGTACGAAAGGCGATACCAGCAACCCATATATAAACACGTGGTCATAACGACCACCTGTATTACAGGAATGGTACGAAAGGCGATACCAGCAACCCATATATAAACACGTGGTCATAACGACCACCTGTATTACAGGAATGGTACGAAAGGTGATACCAGCAACCCATATCTAAACACGTGGTCATAACGACAACCTGTATTACAGGAATGGTACGAAAGACGGTATCCGCAACCCATATATAAAAACATGGTCATAACGACAATCTGTATTACAGGAATGGTACGAAAAGCGGTATCAGCAAACCATACATAAACACGTGGTCATAACGACTTATCACTCCTGAATAACAGTCCTTATTTAACAGTTATCGTTATAACGATATAACATTTCTTTCTTGTTTGCCCTTACCGGCATCCATAGAATGATGCAAAACAAAGACGAAGGTTGTAATTTAAATAAGAGTGATTTATTTGTTCAACATCTCTAGGTCCTTCTGATACATCATTGAGGACTATTTACATAATCTATCTTGAACATGATATCACCAAGCCTTAACCCTTATAAGCAAAGTCCGTGTATTAGATGACCCAAAGGCCCCTTCTGATACATCATTGAGGATTATTTACATAATCTACTTTGAACATGATATCACCAAGCCTTAACCCTTATAGGTAGAGTCCCAGTATTCGATGGCCCAAAGGCCCCTTCTGATACAACATTGAGGATTATTTACATAATCTACTTTGAACATGATATCACCAAGCCTTAACCCTTATAAGCAGAGTCCCAGTATTAGATGGCCCAAAGGCCCCTTCTGATACAACATTGAGGATTATTTACATAATCTACTTAGAACATGATATCACCAAGCCTTAACCCTTATAAGCAGAGTCCCAGTATTAGATGGCCCAAAGGCCCCTTCTGATACAACATTGAGGATTATTTACATAATCTACTTAGAACATGATATCACCAAGCCTTAACCCTTATAAGCAGAGTCCCAGTATTAGATGACCCAAAGGCCCCATTGGCTGATTAAGTCACGAAGCTGCTGTAAGACACGTGGTCTGATTTGAGTTACGATGGCTTATTAAGACACATGAGGGCTAATGTAAGACACAATGATATTAAACACGAGTGCTAAAATAAGGCACGAGGGCTGATATAAAACACGAAGACTAGTTCAAAATACGAAAGTTGATGAGTTATCATAAATTACGACCAAAAAGAGCAAGTACGATACATTTACAGTGATAATCTAGCTATCTTACATTTCAAACTCATAGTAATTAGCTGCCTCTTTCTCGGTAAAGTATGTAATTAAAATCTTGCTAAACATAACGATTATTGCAAAGAATGAAAAGAATGTCTTTCTTTGGTTAGCTTACGTTAATGATATTGAAGGTATAACACTTTTCTAATGCATTTGGACATAATTTCATAGTGAAATAGAATATGAAATGAAAAATTTACAATGTGACGAAACAATGATAAATATTCAACAAATGTTTATTTACACGATTTAAATTATACACATATCTAGTTTAATAATACTTCTAAATTCATAATTTAAAGGGGTGTTACGCACCTGACCCTTCTGCTTCAACATTAGTTTAGACATTTTTCATTTCCACCTTTTGGCCCCTAACATCACTGAAAAGTCCTAGGAGAACGAATCGGGTCGGCATACTGTATCTATTACTAAGTTTAAAAGGTGCAGCATTATGTGTGTGTTACGTCATCTGTAACCGTATGTACAATGATTTATAACAAATCATACAATTAATGTGACAAACGTCACCAGTTTTGTTTTAGTACTAAAACATGTCACAACATAGTGTTTGGCTTAAAAACCAACATACAATTATTGAAATGAAAGTGAATGAAAATAATGATATCAATTAAAGGATTTAATCAAATGAATACACAATAAACTAATATACTGTATTTGTAACTTGATAAATTTACTAATGATTTACTGATTGTTTGTAACTTGATAAAGGACTATATGCACTAACGGGTGTTTTTGGCCCCATGCATTTTCTCCTTATTCTTCTAACAATTAAAAGTGCAGAACACAAACAAACAATTTCAGTAAAATCTAAAACGTTTATTGATGGTATTCCATAGCAACGGGCCATAGCAACGGGTCATAGTACCATAATCAGCTTAGGGTTCAAGAGACAACATTTGATGATTACATTATGTAACAACATTCTGAACTATCCATTTTATGTTTCTTTAATAAATATTACGTTAATTTTAACAGTTTCATAGTTTCTATTTTTTATTGAAAGAAAAAAAAAAGAAAAAAATGTTGATTTTGACCATAGCAACAAGACTTTTTGCATAGCTACTAACATTATTCACCCCTATTTACATACAATTCATTACAATATAACCATATTTGATACATGCAATAAGGAGTAAACAATTACTGTGTGATATTTCCATTTGACTTTTGTGGTATTTACAAACCGAGTACTACACTAGGGCTATTTTAGCCATAGCAACAAGCATTTTTGCATAGCAACTTACACTATTAACACATGGTTTGAATGCAAATCACTAGAAGATACACATATTTGATTTATACAATAAGAAGTCAACTTTTAATAAGTGATTTTTATTTGATTGTTGTGTTTTTTAGGAAATGAATAGCGTATTATGATGATTTTGGCCATAGCAACTCACATTTTCCATAGCAACGCACATACTTTACATTTATATACATACAAATCACTGAAATATACACATATTTGATACATACTTTCATTTTCATTTACATTAAATAAGAAGTAAATAAGTATTGCATGATTTCCATTTGATTATTGTGGTTTTTACAATACCAAATAGTTCATTGTGATGTTTTGGCCATAGCAACAGGCATTTTTGTATAGCAACTTAGGGCTGTTCCAGAATTAACCATGGGGGGGGGGGAGGCATTTTGTTAAGAGACTTACCATACATAAAATATCAAAGGTAATTGAATATATCTTAGTAAGGCATGGTAGACAGATCAAGTTTTGACCCAACACCCATAAATGGCACAATATGTAGGTGCCTGCACTGTCCCTATCCTAAATGATTAGTTAAGGAATAACTCATATGAGTTGTACATACAAATAACTAAAATGTACATACAAATAGAAACAAACTTTTGCATTGCTTGGTCTCATATTAATAATAATATATACACTCATAGATATAGCACACTGTACATTTTCCAAGGTTTTCTAAGGATCTCTAAGGTTTAAAGCTTGAGTATTGAGTCATTTTTCCGCTGTTGAATTAAAGCTCTGTTAAAAATCATTGGTAAAACTTCTAAATCCTTGGTTAAGCTCAGAAATCTTCAGTGAAGCTTGGAAATCTTTGATTAAGGTCGAACAACTTCGACAATGCTCGGAAATCATCATCGAAAGTTGAATACTATCCATACAAAAGCTTTAAAATCCTTGGTGAAGCTTGCATTGGACACCCCTTGATAAAGTTCAGAAATCCATAGTAATTAATGCTTGGATATCCTTGGCTAATCTCAGAAATTATCCACGAAGAAAAGCTTGGAAATCCTCAGTGAAGCTCAGACTTTCTCCATGAATCTTGGAAATCAGCAGTTAAGCTCAGAAATTCTTGTAGAAGCTCAGAAATCCACAGTAAAGATAAGTATCTGTGCAAATAGAAAAGAAAAAAGTTCAAAAACATTATAAATTACGATGTACCTGTATTTAATTCTGCACCTGATAAAATGCTGACAAAACTTTATATATGTACAAAAAAAGTATGGTATGTATATCACAATGGTATGATATAGTATTTAATTAGTTAATAGATCCAAGGATGTAGAATAAAACATGATAAGTGACACTAGTTTGATCCATGGAGTAGAATAACACAGGTGTGTTCCATTAACCTGTAAAAGTACATTGTTTTGTTCCAATTTTGCTACACGAACAGTCAAACACGAGTAGCAAACATGAACTTACTGTATTAACAGGTCCAAAATTAATAAAGCATTTAAAAATACATTCTGGTAGCACCTTGGTACTTGGGTATATGAGGAAATTGTTTCTCATTGCATTCCATCAGCAGGTTGATATTCAGACTTAAAAAATGCAATAAAAACCTGATGTAATTGACTTACATTTACTACATGTACCGGTATTTGTTGCCTACTGTATGTATGTATGCTTGTGTACTTACAATGAAAGATATTTTCACAAGCTGAGAAGCAAGAATTTAATATTCTTTGTTTTAGTTTACAGTATATATATAAAAGTATTTCAAGATTTTAAGCCTTCCCCAGGTATACCCAGGTACACCTGTTTAAAAAAGTGAATTGTGTTCACCCTGTTTATAATAAATACAAAAAGCAGTTGCATTGACATGAGGATAAAATAATTGATATTCTTCCAGCTTCCTAGCTTTCTTTAACATGTTGTAATGTTAAACTGCATCTTATACTTCATATGCATGTGCAATAGTCAGACAATATTTTGTTCTTATTTAAAAAATATTAAAAAATAAATTAACCTCATGTTCTCTGAAAAGGGTTTTTAAATCAACTGCAATTCTTAAAATAATGTTTGGCTGGTCAAAATGAAAAAATCTCTCACAAAATATGTCTTTTTTAAACCTACATGGGGTAATTATTTAATTTTAGCTTAGTAATTCATTATCTTAATTAAAAAAAAGTTCAAATAGTAAAGAATTATTTAAGTAAGGCTTATACTGATGCAATATATACACTTGAATTATTATGATTGTGGCGTAAAGCAGAACTGGGTAAATCCATCTGATTTTTATACAAAACAAATTCCATTTTGTATGTTGAGTGTTAATTTATATTTTTTTTGAGTTAAAAAAAAGGTCATGCATACGCATCATGCTTTCATTTTCATGGAAGATTACTGTTTTGTATTCTCAAAATATAATTAATAAGCAATGTCTGAATTGAAACAACTTAAATTCTTGCTATTAATCTGATTTTCTCCATCTTGATAAAATCCGGTCAACTCTATTCACATGTCTTGTCTTTAGCAAGCCCCCTATTTCGTCAATACGGTACGACGATGTTTTGTCGGCAAATAATTAGCAGTAGGCCCTAAAGTACTTTTGTGATGGCATTATGAGTTGGTATAAGGGGGTGTTTTGTAGTATTCCATACAGTATAAAGCCATATTTATTTCATTGTGGCTGCAATAGCATTGGGCATTTCAACTTGCCAGATAGGAATAACTGTCGTCTGTCCGCACCGTCTGGTACAGACTACCAAACTCACAAGATTTCGATATCAACAAACTGCAATCTAATATTTTGTGTTTGAACTTCGTCTGTTATCCAACACCTACCATTTATAAAACAGCCAGATCCGACAGACGGAAAAGTCCTCCTCTGTGCAGTTAAACAGGCCGATAAGCTTGTTTGTTTCGATTCGCGTTTTGTTTACGTTTCCGCGGGTGATGTACAGTAGTTTAAACGACGAATTCCGGAAGTTACGGAAAATTCGAAACGTAACATTTTGTTTTTATCAAAATACTTTTATTTCATTCAAAATACGAATTATAAATTAAGAGATAGTTTTAAATGAGTAGAAGTTAAAATAATAATTTTACAACAACTTTTGGTGTCGTTATCTTTTTTTACAAGAACGATAAAGTCCGGATAAAATGGCCGCGTCGTCAATTATAGTCTTCTCTCATTCGAGGTTCGGGCGGAGTTCGACTTTTCGAGATGGTTTTTTCGATCTTTAGGGATGAGCGCAGTCGTGCTCCAAAACGAAACTTTAGGAAATGATTTGTTTTGCAAAAAAAGAAATCAAATCTAAAATATCTTTTTGGAGCAAAACTGCGCTCATACTTAATTTTGGTGTTGAACACCAAAAATTCTGTAGTTTTCGCAAAAATCTTGTTACATGCTCCTTTTAAAACCCCCCAAAAATATATTCAAAGCAATATTAATTAAATCAGAGCTTATTTCCAGTAAATTGATGTATCTTTATTGCTATTTCAAAGTATATTTATTTATATTTTGTAAATTCATAACGGTAAGAATATTGGGGCATATATCGGGGCATACCGCATTTGGTCCTTTACTAATGATTTACTGTTTGTTTGTAACTTGATAAATTTACTAATGATTTACTGGTGTTTGTAACTTGATTAATTTACTAATGATTTACTGTTTGTTTGTAACTTGATTAATTTACTAATGGTTTACTGATTGTTTGTAACTTGATTAATTTACTAATGATTTACTGATTGTTTGTAACTTAATTAATTTACTAATGATTTACTGTTTGTTTGTAACTTGATTAATTTACTAATGATTTACTGATTGTTTGTAACTTGATAAATTTACTAATGATTTACTGGTGTTTGTAACTTGATTAATTTACTAATGATTTACTGTTTGTTTGTAACTTGATTAATTTACTAATGATTAACTGATTGTTTGTAACTTAATTAATTTACTAATGATTTACTGGTTGTTTGTAAGTTGATTAATTTACTAATGATTTACTGATTGTTTGTAACTTGATTAATTTACTAATGATTTACTGATTGTTTGTAACTTGATAAATTTACTAATGATTTACTGTTTGTTTGTAACTTGATTAGTTTACTAATGATTTACTGTTTGTTTGTAACTTGATTAATTTACTAATGATTTACTGTTTGTTTGCTACTTGATAAATTTACTAATGATTTACTGATTGTTTGTAACTTGATAAATTTACTAATGATTTACTGTTTGTTTGTAACTTGATTAGTTTACTAATGATTTACTGTTTGTTTGTAACTTGATTAATTTACTAATGATTTACTGTTTGTTTATTACTTGATAAATTTACTAATGATTTACTGATTGTTTGTAACTTGATAAATTTACTAATGATTTACTGGTGTTTGTAACTTGATTAATTTACTAATGATTTACTGTTTGTTTGTAACTTGATTAATTTACTAATGGTTTACTGATTGTTTGTAACTTGATTAATTTACTAATGATTTACTGATTGTTTGTAACTTAATTAATTTACTAATGATTTACTGGTGTTTGTAACTTGATTAATTTACTAATGATTTACTGATTGTTTGTAACTTGATAAATTTACTAATGATTTACTGGTGTTTGTAACTTGATTAATCTACTAATGATTTACTGTTTGTTTGTAACTTGATTAATTTACTTATGATTTACTGCTTGTTTGTAACTTGATTAATTTACTAATGATTTATTGGTGTTTGTAACTTGATTAATTTACTAATAATTTTTGTTTGTTTGTAACTTGATTAATTTACTAATGATTTACTGATTGTTTGTAACTTGATTAATTTACTAATGATTTACTGATTGTTTGTAACTTGATTAATTTTCTAATGATTTACTGTTTGTTTGTAACTTAATTAATTTACTAATGATTTACTGTTTGCTTGTAACTTAATTAATTTACTAATGATTTACTGGTTGTTTGTAACTTGATTAATTTACTAATGATTTACTGGTTGTTTGTAAGTTGATTAATTTACTAATGATTTACTGTTTGTTTGTAACTTGATTAATTTACTAATGATTTACTGTTTGTTTGTTACTTTATAAATTTACTAATGATTTACTGATTGTTTGTAACTTGATAAATTTACTAATGATTTACTGTTTGTTTGTAACTTGATTAGTTTACTAATCATTTACTATTTGTTTGTAACTTGATTGATTTACTAATGATTTATTGTTTGTTTGTTACTTGATAAATTTACTAATGATTTACTGATTGTTTGTAACTTGTTAAATTTACTAATGATTTACTGGTGTTTGTAACTTGATTAATTTACTAATGATTTACTGTTTGTTTGTAACTTGATTAATTTACTAATGGTTTACTGATTGTTTGTAACTTGATTAATTTACTAATGATTTACTGATTGTTTGTAACTTAATTAATTTACTAATGATTTACTGGTGTTTGTAACTTGATTAATTTACTAATGATTTACTGATTGTTTGTAACTTGATAAATTTACTAATGATTTACTGGTGTTTGTAACTTGATTAATCTATTAATGATTTACTGTTTGTTTGTAACTTGGTTAATTTACTAATGATTTACTGATTGTTTGTAACTTAATTAATTTACTAATGATTTACTGGTTGTTTGTAAGTTGATTAATTTACTAATGATTTACTGATTGTTTGTAACTTGATTAATTTACTAATGATTTACTGTTTGTTTGTAACTTGATTAATTTACTAATGATTTATTGGTGTTTGTAACTTGATTAATTTACTAATAATTTTTGTTTGTTTGTAATGATTTATTTACTAATGATTTACTGGTTGTTTGTAACTTGATTAATTTACTAATGATTTACTGATTGTTTGTAATGATTAATTTACTAATGATTTACTGGTTGTTTGTAACTTAATTAATTTACTAATGATTTACTGATTGTTTGTAACTTGATTAATTTACTAATGATTTACTGTTTGTTTGTAACTTGATTTATTTACTAATAATTTTTGTTTGTTTGTAATGATTAATTTACTAATGATTTACTGATTGTTTGTAACTTGATTAATTTACTAATGATTTACTGATTGTTTGTAACTTGATAAATTTACTAATGATTTACTGTTTGTTTGTAACTTGATTAGTTTACTAATGATTTACTGTTTGTTTGTAACTTGATTAATTTACTAATGATTTACTGTTTGTTTGCTACTTGATAAATTTACTAATGATTTACTGATTGTTTGTAACTTGATAAATTTACTAATGATTTACTGTTTGTTTGTAACTTGATTAGTTTACTAATGATTTACTGTTTGTTTGTAACTTGATTAATTTACTAATGATTTACTGTTTGTTTGTTACTTGATAAATTTACTAATGATTTACTGATTGTTTGTAACTTGATAAATTTACTAATGATTTACTGGTGTTTGTAACTTGATTAATTTACTAATGATTTACTGTTTGTTTGTAACTTGATTAATTTACTAATGGTTTACTGATTGTTTGTAACTTGATTAATTTACTAATGATTTACTGATTGTTTGTAACTTAATTAATTTACTAATGATTTACTGGTGTTTGTAACTTGATTAATTTACTAATGATTTACTGATTGTTTGTAACTTGATAAATTTACTAATGATTTACTGGTGTTTGTAACTTGATTAATCTACTAATGATTTACTGTTTGTTTGTAACTTGATTAATTTACTAATGATTTACTGTTTGTTTGTAACTTGATTAATTTACTTATGATTTACTGATTGTTTGTAACTTGATTAATTTACTAATGATTTACTGTTTATTTGTAACTTGATTAATTTACTAATGATTTACTGATTGTTTGTAACTTGATTAATTTACTAATGATTTACCGATTGTTTGTAACTTGATTAATTTACTAATGATTTACTGTTTGTTTGTAACTTGATTAATTTACTAATGATTTACTGATTGTTTGTAACTTGATTAATTTACTAATGATTTACTGTTTGTTTGTAACTTGATTAATTTACTAATGATTTACTGTTTGTTTGTAATGATTAATTTACGAATGATTTACTGCTTGTTTGTAACTTGATTAATTTACTAATGATTTACTGATTGTTTGTAACTTGATTAATTTACTAATGATTTACTGATTGTTTGTAATGATTAATTTACTAATGATTTACTGTTTGTTTGTAACTTGATTAATTTACTAATGATTTACTGGTTGTTTGTAACTTGATTAATTTACTAATGATTTACTGTTTGTTTGTAACTTGATTAATTTACTAATGATTTACTGTTTGTTTGTAACTTAATTAATTTACTAATGATTTACTGATTGTTTGTAATGATTAATTTACTAATGATTTACTGTTTGTTTGTAACTTGATTAATTTACTAATAATTTACTGTTTGTTTGTAATGATTAATTTACTAATGATTTACTGATTGTTTGTAACTTGATTAATTTACTAATGATTTACTGTTGTTTGTAACTTGATTAATTTACTAATGATTTACTGTTTGTTTGCAACTTGATTAATTTACTAATGATTTACTGTTGTTTGTAATGATTAATTTACTAATGATTTACTGATTGTTTGTAATGATTAATTTACTAATGATTTACTGTTTGTTTGTAACTTGATTAATTTACTAATGATTTACTGATTGTTTGTAACTTGATTAATTTACTAATGATTTACTGGTGTTTGTAACTTGATTAATTTACTAATGATTTACTGTTTGTTTGTAACTTGATTAATTTACTAATGATTTACTGATTGTTTGTAACTTGATTAATTTACTAATGATTTACTGATTGTTTGTAATGATTAATTTACTAATGATTTACTGATTGTTTGTAATGATTAATTTACTAATGATTTACTGTTTGTTTGTAACTTGATTAATTTACTAATGATTTACTGTTTGTTTGTAACTTGATTAATTTACTAATGATTTACTGTTTGTTTGTAATGATTAATTTACTAATGATTTACTGTTTGTTTGTAACTTGATTAATTTACTAATGATTTACTGGTGTTTGTAACTTGATTAATTTACTAATGATTTACTGATTGTTTGTAATGATTAATTTACTAATGATTTACTGATTGTTTGTAACTTGATTAATTTACTAATGATTTACTGGTGTTTGTAACTTGAGTAATTTACTAATGATTTACTCTTGGTTTGTAACTTGATAAATTTACTAATGATTTACTGTTGTTTGTAACTTGATTAATTTACTAATGATTTACAGATTGTTTGTAATGATTAATTTACTAATGATTTACTGTTTGTTTGTAACTTGATAAATTTACTAATGATTTACTGGTGTTTGTAACTTGAGTAATTTACTAATGATTTACTGTTTGTTTGTAACTTGATAAATTTACTAATGATTTACTGGTGTTTGTAACTTGAGTAATTTACTAATGATTTACTGTTTATTTGTAACTTGATAAATTTACTAATGATTTACTGGTGTTTGTAACTTGATTAATTTACTAATGATTTACTGTTTGTTTGTAACTTGATTAATTTACTAATGATTTACTGGTGTTTGTAACTTGATTAATTTACTAATGATTTACTGATTGTTTGTAACTTGATTAATTTACTAATGATTTACTGATTGTTTGTAATGATTAATTTACTAATGATTTACTGTTTGTTTGTAACTTGATTAATTTACTAATGATTTACTGATTGTTTGTAACTTGATTAATTTACTAATGATTTACTGGTGTTTGTAACTTGATTAATTTACTAATGATTTACTGTTTGTTTGTAACTTGATTAATTTACTAATGATTTACTGATTGTTTGTTATGATTAATTTACTAATGATTTACTGATTGTTTGTAATGATTAATTTACTAATGATTTACTGTTTGTTTGTAACTTGATTAATTTACTAATGATTTACTGTTTGTTTGTAATGATTAATTTACTAATGATTTACTGTTTGTTTGTAACTTGATTAATTTACTAATGATTTACTGGTGTTTGTAACTTGATTAATTTACTAATGATTTACTGATTGTTTGTAATGATTAATTTACTAATGATTTACTGTTTGTTTGTAACTTGATTAATTTACTAATGATTTACTGGTGTTTGTAACTTGATTAATCTATTAATGATTTACTGTTTGTTTGTAACTTGGTTAATTTACTAATGATTTACTGATTGTTTGTAACTTAATTAATTTACTAATGATTTACTGGTTGTTTGTAAGTTGATTAATTTACTAATGATTTACTGATTGTTTGTAACTTGATTAATTTACTAATGATTTACTGTTTGTTTGTAACTTGATTAATTTACTAATGATTTATTGGTGTTTGTAACTTGATTAATTTACTAATAATTTTTGTTTGTTTGTAATGATTTATTTACTAATGATTTACTGGTTGTTTGTAACTTGATTAATTTACTAATGATTTACTGATTGTTTGTAATGATTAATTTACTAATGATTTACTGGTTGTTTGTAACTTAATTAATTTACTAATGATTTACTGATTGTTTGTAACTTGATTAATTTACTAATGATTTACTGTTTGTTTGTAACTTGATTTATTTACTAATAATTTTTGTTTGTTTGTAATGATTAATTTACTAATGATTTACTGATTGTTTGTAACTTGATTAATTTACTAATGATTTACTGATTGTTTGTAACTTGATAAATTTACTAATGATTTACTGTTTGTTTGTAACTTGATTAGTTTACTAATGATTTACTGTTTGTTTGTAACTTGATTAATTTACTAATGATTTACTGTTTGTTTGCTACTTGATAAATTTACTAATGATTTACTGATTGTTTGTAACTTGATAAATTTACTAATGATTTACTGTTTGTTTGTAACTTGATTAGTTTACTAATGATTTACTGTTTGTTTGTAACTTGATTAATTTACTAATGATTTACTGTTTGTTTGTTACTTGATAAATTTACTAATGATTTACTGATTGTTTGTAACTTGATAAATTTACTAATGATTTACTGGTGTTTGTAACTTGATTAATTTACTAATGATTTACTGTTTGTTTGTAACTTGATTAATTTACTAATGGTTTACTGATTGTTTGTAACTTGATTAATTTACTAATGATTTACTGATTGTTTGTAACTTAATTAATTTACTAATGATTTACTGGTGTTTGTAACTTGATTAATTTACTAATGATTTACTGATTGTTTGTAACTTGATAAATTTACTAATGATTTACTGGTGTTTGTAACTTGATTAATCTACTAATGATTTACTGTTTGTTTGTAACTTGATTAATTTACTAATGATTTACTGTTTGTTTGTAACTTGATTAATTTACTAATGATTTACTGATTGTTTGTAACTTGATTAATTTACTAATGATTTACTGTTTATTTGTAACTTGATTAATTTACTAATGATTTACTGATTGTTTGTAACTTGATTAATTTACTAATGATTTACCGATTGTTTGTAACTTGATTAATTTACTAATGATTTACTGTTTGTTTGTAACTTGATTAATTTACTAATGATTTACTGATTGTTTGTAACTTGATTAATTTACTAATGATTTACTGTTTGTTTGTAACTTGATTAATTTACTAATGATTTACTGTTTGTTTGTAATGATTAATTTACGAATGATTTACTGCTTGTTTGTAACTTGATTAATTTACTAATGATTTACTGATTGTTTGTAACTTGATTAATTTACTAATGATTTACTGATTGTTTGTAATGATTAATTTACTAATGATTTACTGTTTGTTTGTAACTTGATTAATTTACTAATGATTTACTGGTTGTTTGTAACTTGATTAATTTACTAATGATTTACTGTTTGTTTGTAACTTGATTAATTTACTAATGATTTACTGTTTGTTTGTAACTTAATTAATTTACTAATGATTTACTGATTGTTTGTAATGATTAATTTACTAATGATTTACTGTTTGTTTGTAACTTGATTAATTTACTAATAATTTACTGTTTGTTTGTAATGATTAATTTACTAATGATTTACTGATTGTTTGTAACTTGATTAATTTACTAATGATTTACTGTTGTTTGTAACTTGATTAATTTACTAATGATTTACTGTTTGTTTGCAACTTGATTAATTTACTAATGATTTACTGTTGTTTGTAATGATTAATTTACTAATGATTTACTGATTGTTTGTAATGATTAATTTACTAATGATTTACTGTTTGTTTGTAACTTGATTAATTTACTAATGATTTACTGATTGTTTGTAACTTGATTAATTTACTAATGATTTACTGGTGTTTGTAACTTGATTAATTTACTAATGATTTACTGTTTGTTTGTAACTTGATTAATTTACTAATGATTTACTGATTGTTTGTAACTTGATTAATTTACTAATGATTTACTGATTGTTTGTAATGATTAATTTACTAATGATTTACTGATTGTTTGTAATGATTAATTTACTAATGATTTACTGTTTGTTTGTAACTTGATTAATTTACTAATGATTTACTGTTTGTTTGTAATGATTAATTTACTAATGATTTACTGTTTGTTTGTAACTTGATTAATTTACTAATGATTTACTGGTGTTTGTAACTTGATTAATTTACTAATGATTTACTGATTGTTTGTAATGATTAATTTACTAATGATTTACTGATTGTTTGTAACTTGATTAATTTACTAATGATTTACTGGTGTTTGTAACTTGAGTAATTTACTAATGATTTACTCTTGGTTTGTAACTTGATAAATTTACTAATGATTTACTGTTGTTTGTAACTTGATTAATTTACTAATGATTTACAGATTGTTTGTAATGATTAATTTACTAATGATTTACTGTTTGTTTGTAACTTGATAAATTTACTAATGATTTACTGGTGTTTGTAACTTGAGTAATTTACTAATGATTTACTGTTTGTTTGTAACTTGATAAATTTACTAATGATTTACTGGTGTTTGTAACTTGAGTAATTTACTAATGATTTACTGTTTATTTGTAACTTGATAAATTTACTAATGATTTACTGGTGTTTGTAACTTGATTAATTTACTAATGATTTACTGTTTGTTTGTAACTTGATTAATTTACTAATGATTTACTGGTGTTTGTAACTTGATTAATTTACTAATGATTTACTGATTGTTTGTAACTTGATTAATTTACTAATGATTTACTGATTGTTTGTAATGATTAATTTACTAATGATTTACTGTTTGTTTGTAACTTGATTAATTTACTAATGATTTACTGATTGTTTGTAACTTGATTAATTTACTAATGATTTACTGGTGTTTGTAACTTGATTAATTTACTAATGATTTACTGTTTGTTTGTAACTTGATTAATTTACTAATGATTTACTGATTGTTTGTTATGATTAATTTACTAATGATTTACTGATTGTTTGTAATGATTAATTTACTAATGATTTACTGTTTGTTTGTAACTTGATTAATTTACTAATGATTTACTGTTTGTTTGTAATGATTAATTTACTAATGATTTACTGTTTGTTTGTAACTTGATTAATTTACTAATGATTTACTGGTGTTTGTAACTTGATTAATTTACTAATGATTTACTGATTGTTTGTAATGATTAATTTACTAATGATTTACTGTTTGTTTGTAACTTGATTAATTTACTAATGATTTACTGGTGTTTGTAACTTGAGTAATTTACTAATGATTTACTGTTTGTTTGTAACTTGATAAATTTACTAATGATTTACTGTTGTTTGTAACTTGATTAATTTACTAATGATTTACTGATTGTTTGTAATGATTAATTTACTAATGATTTACTGTTTGTTTGTAACTTGATAAATTTACTAATGATTTACTGGTGTTTGTAACTTGAGTAATTTACTAATGATTTACTGTTTGTTTGTAACTTGATAAATTTACTAATGATTTACTGGTGTTTGTAACTTGATTAATTTACTAATGATTTACTGGTTGTTTGTAACTTGATTAATTTACTAATGATTTACTGGTGTTTGTAACTTGATTAATTTACTAATGATTTACTGTTTGTTTGTAACTTGATTAATTTACTAATGATTTACTGTTGTTTGTAACTTGATTAATTTACTAATGATTTGATGTTTGTTTGTAACTTGATTAATTTACTAATGATTTACTGTTTGTTTGTAATGATTAATTTACTAATGATTTACTGATTGTTTGTAACTTGATTAATTTACTAATGATTTACTGTTTATTTGTAACTCGATAAATTTACTAATGATTTACTGTTTGTTTGTAACTTGATTAATTTACTAATGATTTACTGTTTGTTTGTAACTTGATTAATTTACTAATGATTTACTGATTGTTTGTAATGATTAATTTGCTAATGATTTACTGATTGTTTGTAATGATTAATTTACTAATGATTTACTGTTTGTTTGTAACTTGATTAATTTACTAATGATTTACTGATTGTTTGTAACTTGATTAATTTACTAATGATTTACTGATTGTTTGTAACTTGATCAATTTACTAATGATTTACTGGTGTTTGTAACTTGATCAATTTACTAATGATTTACTGTTTGTTTGTAACTTGATTAATTTATTAATGATTTACTGTTTGTTTGCAAGTTGATTAATTTACTAATGATTTACTGTTTGTTTGTAACTTGATTCATTTACTAATGATTTACTGTTTGTTTGTAATTTGATTAATTTACTAATGATTTACTGATTGTTTGTAATGATTAATTTACTAATGATTTACTGGTGTTTGTAACTTAATTAATTTACTAATGATTTACTGTTTGTTTGTAATGATTAATTTACTAATGATTTACTGTTTGTTTGTAAGTTGATTAATTTACTAATGATTTACTGTTTGTTTGTAACTTGATCAATTTACTAATGATTTACTGTTTGTTTGTAACTTGATTAATTTACTTATGATTTACTGTTTGTTTGTAACTTGATTAATTTACTAATGATTTACTGGTGTTTGTAACTTGATTAATTTACTAATGATTTACTGATTGTTTGTAATGATTAATTTACTAATGATTTACTGTTTGTTTGTAACTTGATTAATTTACTAATGATTTACTGGTGTTTGTAACTTGAGTAATTTACTAATGATTTACTGTTTGTTTGTAACTTGATAAATTTACTAATGATTTACTGTTGTTTGTTACTTGGTTAATTTACTAATGATTTACTGATTGTTTGTAATGATTAATTTACAAATGATTTACTGTTTGTTTGTAACTTGATAAATTTACTAATGATTTACTGGTGTTTGTAACTTGAGTAATTTACTAATGATTTACTGTTTGTTTGTAACTTGATAAATTTACTAATGATTTACTGGTGTTTGTAACTTGAGTAATTTACTAATGATTTACTGTTTGTTTGTAACTTGATAAATTTACTAATGATTTACTGGTTGTTTGTAACTTAATTAAATTACTAATGATTTACTGTTTGTTTGTAACTTGATTAATTTACTTATGATTTACTGCTTGTTTGTAACTTGATAAATTTACTAATGATTTACTGGTGTTTGTAACTTGATTAATTTACTAATGATTTACTGTTTATTTGTAACTTGATAAATTTACTAATGACTTACTGGTGTTTGTAACTTGATTAATTTACTAATGATTTACTGTTTGTTTGTAACTTGATTAATTTACTAATTATTTACTGGTGTTTGTAACTTGATTAATTTACTAATGATTTACTGATTGTTTGTAACTTGATTAATTTACTAATGATTTACTGTTTGTTTGTAACTTGATTAATTTACTAATGATTTACTGGTTGTTTGTAACTTGATTAATTTACTAATGATTTAATGTTTGTTTGTAACTTGATTAATTTACTAATGATTTACTGTTTGTTTGTAATGATTAATTTACTAATGATTTACTGATTGTTTGTAACTTGATTAATTTACTAATGATTTACTGTTTATTTGTAACTCGATAAATTTACTAATGATTTACTGTTTGTTTGTAACTTGATTAATTTACTAATGATTTACTGTTTGTTTGTAACTTGATTAATTTACTAATGATTTACTGATTGTTTGTAATGATTAATTTGCTAATGATTTACTGATTGTTTGTAATGATTAATTTACTAATGATTTACTGTTTGTTTGTAACTTAATTAATTTACTAATGTTTTACTGTTTGTTTGTAACTTGATTAATTTACTAATGATTTACTGATTGTTTGTAACTTGATTAATTTACTAATGATTTACTGGTGTTTGTAACTTGATCAATTTACTAATGATTTACTGTTTGTTTGTAACTTGATTAATTTATTAATGATTTACTGTTTGTTTGTAACTTGATTAATTTACTAATGATTTACTGGTGTTTGTAACTTGATTAATTTACTAATGATTTACTGTTTGTTTGTAACTTGATCAATTTACTAATGATTTACTGTTTGTTTGTAACTTGTTTCATTTACTAATGATTTACTGTTTGTTTGTTACTTGATTAATTTACTAATGATTTACTGGTGTTTGTAACTTGATTAATTTACTAATGATTTACTGTTTGTTTGTAATTTGATTAATTTACTAATGATTTACTGATTGTTTGTAATGATTAATTTACTAATGATTTACTGGTGTTTGTAACTTAATTAATTTTCTAATGATTTACTGTTTGTTTGTAATGATTAATTTACTAATGATTTACTGTTTGTTTGTAAGTTGATTAATTTACTAATGATTTACTGTTTGTTTGTAACTTGATCAATTTACTAATGATTTACTGTTTGTTTGTAACTTGATCAATTTACTAATGATTTACTGTTTGTTTGTAACTTGATTAATTTACTAATGATTTACTGTTTGTTTGTAACTTGATTAATTTACTAATGATATACTGTTTGTTTGTAACTTGATTAATTTACTAATGATTTACTGTTTGTTTGTAACTTGATTAATTTACTAATGATTTACTGATTGTTTGTAACTTGATCAATTTACTAATGATTTACTGTTTGTTTGTAATTTGATTAATTTACTAATGATTTACTGTTTGTTTGTAACTTGATTAATTTACTAATGATTTACTGATTGTTTGTAATTATTAATTTACTAATGATTTACTGATTGTTTGTAACTTGATTAATTTACTAATGATTTACTGTTTGTTTGTAACTTGATTAATTTACTAATGATTTACTGTTTCTTCCTCTGATTGTAAATGTCATCATTTATGTTCGTTTTTATCTTTGTAATAACCAACTAGTACTGACTAGAATGATATCAACGTGTTCACTGAGTATTGTCGGTGTTGGCACTGAATCTGTACACCTCAAGTGATGTAGACTCCTCGTCGGATGTGACTACGAACTCCTGCTTGGTGGGATGGACAATTATCCCGTATGAACGGTTGATACTAGAGAGACGGGGAACTAGAACCTTCCCCTGTGACCCATCAGGTAAAACAATGTAAACATTGCGGGAGTTATATCCATATACGTATACATTGTTATCACGGTCCAGTCCGATGCCGACAGGAGCCTTCAGGCCAGGGTCACTGTATCTGTAGACTTCTACGTCGCTGTCTAGTCGTCTACACACGACGTCATCATCATCTATGTAGTAAAACGTTGACGTAGACGTAGATGCGGCAATATGTGTAACGTATTCACTATTCTTCTGTATTGACTGTTTCACTGTTCCATCTGATGACATTATATCCACCCTATCACCACTATCAACCAGGATGTTATCTCCGAGAACTGCTATTCCAGTAATTACGTTGTCTCTACAGGGGATGGTATCGATGACAGTCAGCTGACCGTTCCGTAGTGTACACCTCATAATTCCACTGTCTCTAATACTAACAAGTATCTCATCAGTGTTAATTCCGTGCGTTACATGAAATGGGCGTCCTTTAACTTTGTATTCTCTCTTGAAGCGATACTTGTCATCAAACAACACGAGTCTGCTGTTGTAATCTGTGGCAAGTAATTCACTGCATCAGTAAATAGTCCACCAGTCAAGAAAAAATCTGTTTTTCCTGCCAGTGAACGGCTGTCGACCGAGTGTACACAGGATACAGAACCAGTCCACACATCAATTGCTGCCGGTCGTTTGGTTGGAGATCCGACGAGGTCGGAGGCTGAAGTAGAGTCGGACAATCTTGTAGCTGAAGGTGTTGACATCAGAGTCCCAAGCAAGGTACCGATACGCGAATTCTCATTCTGTGAGGTCGAGGATATGTTCGATATGACGTCAACATTCCCAATGGTTGTCATTTTCATGATGTCGTCAATAACAGTTTCTATATTGAGTTTCAGATCAAACATGTTAGGCTGCTTTTTGGTGTTTTGATCCATTCGACGGTAATGTCCTGACAACTGTTGTTTCGTTTTCTCTTTCATGACAAAACGCTGACGATCCGTACCTTGTTCGTCAAAACGAGTCATAAGTCTATTACAATTTTCTGCATTGATGTGGAATTTCTTAACACATTCCATTCGGGCAGAAAGTTGTTGTCTGTGTACATTGCACTTATCAGCGAGACCCGACTGATAAGTTGTGTTCAGACTATCAAGCTTGTCTTTGGCTTGCTGTATTCGTCGCGTCATCTCCACTGATACTTCCTTTTCTTTGGTGTTAAGGGAGGTCATCTCAGACTCATCGTCATCTAACATCGTCGTCGTCTCGTCTTGGATCATCTACCATGCTGTCTCCCGTGAAGGTTGTCCGGTGAAGCTTGCCTTGATCACATCATCTATTGGTTTGATGTGATAACAGGTTCTGTGTGAAACCGACACACAAGTATGACAACACATGGAGCTGTGATCAAGGCAGTAGACATCCAGTCGCTGTCCTTCGTGGTTAGGACAGTTCTCGTTCACCGTTGTTTCGCCAAACCCGCCCTCTTTACTAGAAATAAGTCGATGTTTTACTGTCACTTTGCTTCGTTCGTGAAATTTTCTACATTGTTTACAGAGCATCTCTGCGCAGTCAATGCACCAAACAACAGCAGGATTGGATTCCCCAGCTCGTCGACAAGCTTCACAGTTCTGGTCATCCGACGTCTTTGCTGCGGGGTTGATGAAAAGATTGTTTATCGGAAACGAGGTTCCCCAAGCATTTACGTCCGTGCTGACGTCATTAGGACAGATTGGTCTATCACAGACGGGGCACGGAAAGTAATTCCGGTCCTCGTCTTCCGTCCTATGTTCCTTAGTGATGTATGATGTCAGACACGGACAACAGAATGTGTGACTACACGGTAGCTCCCTTGGCTGATCATACGGCTTCAGACACAATAAACACTTGTATTCTGGCGAAGGAAAGGCTTCGGCCATCTTGGAACTTTATAAGAAATTTCTGGAAATTAAAAAAAAGGTCGCTTTTCAGATTTCATATTTGAACAAAAGCTAACAATATATAAGACGGAGACACGTATTTTAATAACATTGGCTGATTAATCTTCTGATACTTTGATATAATTAATAGAGTGTCACAGGACGGAAAAATATTTGTCCGTTCCATGTCAAATTAAAAGATGTTCTTGTGTCACAATGTAAAAATATTGGAAATATATATAACAAAAACTTTGTTCAATTACAATGTCAAAAAGGAGTCACAGTTTGCATCGTCTAAATACTTTATCAAACTTCAAAAGTTGAAAGAGATTGTATCAAAGGGAATTAACTCTTTCAAATATAGTCGAATCGAACAAATGTTAAAAATGACACTGTTGAAGTATTACTACCGAGACACATATTTAAGTAGTACTACCGAGACACATATTGAAGTAGTAGTACCGAGACACATATTTGAGTAGTACTACCAAGACACATATTGGAGTAGTAATACCGAGACACATATTTAAGTAGTACTGCCGAGACACATATTTAAGTAGTACCACCGAGACACATATTTGGGTAGTACTACCGAGACACATATTGGAGTAGTATTACCGAGACACATATTTAAGTAGTACTACCGATACACATATTTAAGTAGTACCACCGAGACACATATTTAAGTAGTACTACCGAGACACATATTGGAGTAGTAGTACCGAGACACATATTTAAGTAGTACTGCCGAGACACATATTTAAGTAGTACCACCGAGACACATATTTGAGTAGTACTACCGAGACACATATTGGAGTAGTATTACCGAGACACATATTTAAGTAGTACTACCGAGACACATATTTAAGTAGTACCACCGAGACACATATTTAAGTAGTACTACCGAGACACATATTTAAGTAGTACTACCGAGACACATATTTAAGTAGTACTACTGAGACACATATTGAAGTAGTACTACCGAGACACATATTTAAGTAGTACTACCGAGACACATATTTAGGTAGTTCTACCGAGACAAATATTGAAGTAGTACTACCGAGTCACATATTTAAGTAGTACTACCGAGACACATATTGGAGTAGTTTTACCGAGACACATATCTTAGTAGTTCAACTGAGACACATATTGAAGTAGTACTACCGAGACACATATTTGAGTAGTTTAACAGAGACATATATTGAAGTAGTACTACCGAGACACATATTGAAGTAGTACTACCGAGACACATATTTAAGTAGTACTACTGAGACACATATTGGAGTAGTAGTACCGAGAAACATATTTGAGTAGTTTTACCGAGACATATATTGAAGTAGTACTACCGAGACACATATTTAAGTAGTACTACCGAGACACATATTGAAGTAGTACTACCGAGACACATATTGAAGTAGTACTACCGAGACACATATTGAAGTAGTACTACCGAGACACATATTTGAGTAGTACTACCGAGACACATATTTAGGTAGTTCTACCGAGACAAATATTGAAGTAGTACTACCGAGTCACATATTTAAGTAGTACTACCGAGACACATATTGGAGTAGTTTTACCGAGACACATATCTTAGTAGTTCAACTGAGACACATATTGAAGTAGTACTACCGAGACACATATTTAAGTAGTACTACCGAGACACATATTGAAGTAGTATCACCGAAACACATATTTGAGTAGTACTACCGAGACACATATTGAAGTAGTACTACCGAAACACATATTTGAGTAGTACTACCAAGACACATATTTAGGTAGTACTACCGAAACACATATTTGAGTAGAACTACCAAGACACATATTTAGGTAGTACTACCGAGACACATATTTAAGTAGTACTACCGAGACACATATTTAATTAGTACTACCGAGACACATATTTAAGTAGTATCACCGCGACACATATTTAGGTAGTTCAACTGAGACACATATTTAAGTAGTACTACCGAGACACATATTTAAGTAGTACTACCGAGACACATATTTAAGTAGTTCTACCGAGACACATATTTAAGTAGTTCTACCGAGACACATATTTAAGTAGTACTACCGAGACACATATTGAAGTAGTATAACCGAAACACATATTTGAGTAGTACTACCGAGACACATATCTTAGTAGTTCAACTGAGACACATATTGAAGTAGTACTACCGAGACACATATTTAAGTAGTACTACCGAGACACATATTGAAGTAGTATCACCGAAACACATATTTGAGTAGTACTACCGAGACACATATTGAAGTAGTACTACCGAAACACATATTTGAGTAGTACTACCAAGACACATATTTAGGTAGTACTACCGAAACACATATTTGAGTAGAACTACCAAGACACATATTTAGGTAGTACTACCGAGACACATATTTAAGTAGTACTACCGAGACACATATTTAATTAGTACTACCGAGACACATATTTAAGTAGTATCACCGCGACACATATTTAGGTAGTTCAACTGAGACACATATTTAAGTAGTACTACCGAGACACATATTTAAGTAGTACTACCGAGACACATATTTAAGTAGTTCTACCGAGACACATATTTAAGTAGTTCTACCGAGACACATATTTAAGTAGTACTACCGAGACACATATTGAAGTAGTACTACCGAGACACATATTGAAGTAGTAGTACCGAGACACATATTTGAGTAGTACTACCAAGACACATATTGGAGTAGTAGTACCGAGACACATATTTAAGTAGTACTGCCGAGACACATATTTAAGTAGTACCACCGAGACACATATTTGGGTAGTACTGCCGAGACACATATTGGAGTAGTATTACCGAGACACATATTTAAGTAGTACTACCGATACACATATTTAAGTAGTACCACCGAGACACATATTTAAGTAGTACTACCGAGACACATATTGGAGTAGTAGTACCGAGACACATATTTAAGTAGTACTGCCGAGACACATATTTAAGTAGTACCACCGAGACACATATTTGAGTAGTACTACCGAGACACATATTGGAGTAGTATTACCGAGACACATATTTAAGTAGTACTACCGAGACACATATTTAAGTAGTACCACCGAGACACATATTTAAGTAGTACTACCGAGACACATATTTAAGTAGTACTACCGAGACACATATTTAAGTAGTACTACTGAGACACATATTGAAGTAGTACTACCGAGACACATATTTAAGTAGTACTACCGAGACACATATTTGAGTAGTTTAACAGAGACACATATTGAAGTAGTACTACCGAGACACATATTGAAGTAGTACTACCGAGACACATATTTAAGTAGTACTACTGAGACACATATTGGAGTAGTAGTACCGAGAAACATATTTGAGTAGTTTTACCGAGACATATATTGAAGTAGTACTACCGAGACACATATTTAAGTAGTACTACCGAGACACATATTGAAGTAGTACTACCGAGACACATATTGAAGTAGTACTACCGAGACACATATTGAAGTAGTACTACCGAGACACATATTTGAGTAGTACTACCGAGACACATATTTAGGTAGTTCTACCGAGACAAATATTGAAGTAGTACTACCGAGTCACATATTTAAGTAGTACTACCGAGACACATATTGGAGTAGTTTTACCGAGACACATATCTTAGTAGTTCAACTGAGACACATATTGAAGTAGTACTACCGAGACACATATTTAAGTAGTACTACCGAGACACATATTGAAGTAGTATCACCGAAACACATATTTGAGTAGTACTACCGAGACACATATTGAAGTAGTACTACCGAAACACATATTTGAGTAGTACTACCAAGACACATATTTAGGTAGTACTACCGAAACACATATTTGAGTAGAACTACCAAGACACATATTTAGGTAGTACTACCGAGACACATATTTAAGTAGTACTACCGAGACACATATTTAATTAGTACTACCGAGACACATATTTAAGTAGTATCACCGCGACACATATTTAGGTAGTTCAACTGAGACACATATTTAAGTAGTACTACCGAGACACATATTTAAGTAGTACTACCGAGACACATATTTAAGTAGTTCTACCGAGACACATATTTAAGTAGTTCTACCGAGACGCATATTTAAGTAGTACTACCGAGACACATATTGAAGTAGTATAACCGAAACACATATTTGAGTAGTACTACCGAGACACATATCTTAGTAGTTCAACTGAGACACATATTGAAGTAGTACTACCGAGACACATATTTAAGTAGTACTACCGAGACACATATTGAAGTAGTATCACCGAAACACATATTTGAGTAGTACTACCGAGACACATATTGAAGTAGTACTACCGAAACACATATTTGAGTAGTACTACCAAGACACATATTTAGGTAGTACTACCGAAACACATATTTGAGTAGAACTACCAAGACACATATTTAGGTAGTACTACCGAGACACATATTTAAGTAGTACTACCGAGACACATATTTAATTAGTACTACCGAGACACATATTTAAGTAGTATCACCGCGACACATATTTAGGTAGTTCAACTGAGACACATATTTAAGTAGTACTACCGAGACACATATTTAAGTAGTACTACCGAGACACATATTTAAGTAGTTCTACCGAGACACATATTTAAGTAGTTCTACCGAGACACATATTTAAGTAGTACTACCGAGACACATATTGAAGTAGTATAACCGAAACACATATTTGAGTAGTACTACCGAGACACATATTTAAGTAGTACTACCGGGACACTTATTTAAGTAGTACTACCGAGTGACATATTTAAGTAGTACTACCGAGACACATATTTAAGAAGTACTTCCGAGAAACATATTTATGTAGTTCTACCGAGAAACATATTGTATTAGTACTATCACGGAGTTAGAGCTAATCTAATTCCGTGATACTACCAAGGACTTAGAAGCACAGACTTAGATAAGCTATATATATTGCGCCGGGGGCTTAGAAAATATTGTCACATGTCCCTGTATTCTAAGTGCAGTTTGAAGTAATGCCCACATCATTTGTTACCAATCAAGTATGAGTTTTGTTCGTACATAGTTGTCAAATATTGTAATTGAAAGGATTTATAAGGAAATATCGAGGTACTTTCGTTTTGTATCTAAATAACATATCAAATTAACTGACATTTATATATAATACTTTTACGTTTCGGCGTTGAAAACTGATACATGCTGATTTAAATTCTTTTAAAATGTTAAACAAAAATAAGGAAATATCAAAATATTAATGTTTGGTATCAACTTCGTAATCCTGTAAAATATTTACCCTGATTATTGCAGCCGTTCCTTTGGGTGTAGTCCCTGAAATGGGAATTTCCGGGTTCAAGTATCACAAAGGGAGATAACTCGAAAATATATATGGGATAACACACTTACTGTAGAATATCAGAGCCGTGTGTAAAGCAATCTAAATTACACGGGTACGCGGCCAAACTGTACATAATAGGAAATGGTTTACATTAAAATTTCTCCCATTAAACTTTTTTTCTATCTGTGCTATGAAAAGAAAATGCCGTTCTCTTTCTAAATCAGCCATTAAATCTAGGGTTTTCGTGGGGTTTTTTCACCCCTTATAGGGCAAAAGCAAAAGATTCAGTAAAACTAAATATGTCAAATGTAAAAAAAATCGCAAAGAAATATAATTTTCCACATTTTTGCATATTGTTTTGATATTTAACACTGCAAAGTTGTACAGCAATGATGAACTTGTTAGAATGTAAAATGGCGACATAATGACATTTTATATTGTAAGTGATCAATTTAAAAAATGGGGACATAATAACATTTTATATTGTAAGTGATCAATCTAAAGTAAACAAGAAACTGGTAATATTAATATATTAACCATTAAAATGATAACCATAAATGAAGCATTATAAAATGTTCGTTATTTTCTTCAAAATCCTGTCAAATGCTTACATTGAGTCTTTTGTCGTTGTTTGGGGTGTAGTCTCAAATGTTCTGGGAATTTCCGGGTTCAAGGATCACAAAGGGAGATAACTCGAAAATATATATGGGATAACAAACTTGATCTAGAACATCAGTTCTGTGTGTAAAGCAATCTAAATCAGCAATGACAATCTAGGGTTTTCGTGTTTTTATTTTTCACCCTTTATAGGTCAAAAGCCAAAGTTTCAGTAACACTAAAAATGTCAAATGTAAAAAAACAATTACAAAGATGTATAATTTTCCACATTTTTGCTTATTGTTTTTAACACTGTTGTACAATAAAAATGAACGTGTTACAATGAACAATGGGGACATAATGACATTTGATATTGTAAGTGATCAATCTAAAGTTAAAACGAAAGTGATAATTTGGCATCCTGAAGTGCATGAGATACATGGTTTCAAAATTGCCGTCGAGTAGGTCATATTTTACAATTTTTTTCTTTAAAGGCCAAATATACGTAACGTTCGGCAAAACTTGAAGCGAAAATCAAGCCTAATAACTTATTATATTTTTAGATTTAGTTAAGATTAACTGGTATCAGCAATATTCAAGATGAATTCTTTCGCGGTTACCGGTACAGCAGCAGTTGAAACACGCTTTTTGTAAACACGCGTCCATTTCGAACCGTCTTCTACCTTCGGTTTGTTGTTGAAGTGGGCCCAACCTGAATTATTTTCAATTCTTTGGATTTTTTGTCAAGAGTTTCTTGTTAGTTACCGCTCAGGTTTACTTCGTTTTAGGTTTATTTTTGCATGGTTATCAACTGGATTTTAAAATACGGCGATTCGGTGCAAGATCATCTAAATACCTGGTATCACTTTTGAGATGAAATTTATCAATATTAGTCCGAATCACAGGCACCTGTGGCCAGGAGACTAACAATCTATAGATAGGTAATATAGCGAAATATGAATAATTAAAATAAATATATCAAAACAATATTTTCCAATTTTCGTTTTATGTTATTAAACATATAAAACCATAATGAAAATTTCAGCTTGATATATAAAGCGGTTAAATTTCACAAAAAATCGACTATCAAGACTGAAAAAAAATTTCAGTGTCTGAAATACAGCTTTACCCAATTTCAGTTTTATACATTCGTCTGGTGGTGTTGTTATGATGCCACGTCTGATGGTGTTGTTAAGATGGCTCGTCTGGTGGTGTTGTTATGATGCCTCGTCTGGTGGTGTTGTTGTGATGTCTCGTCTGGTGGTGTTGTTAAGATGGCTCGTCTGATGGTGTTGTTATGACGCCTCGTCCTGTGCTGTTGTTATGATGCCTCGTCTGGTGGTTTTATGACGCCTCGTCTTGTGCTGTTGTTATGATGCCTCGTCTGGTGATGTTGTTATGATGCCTCTTCTGCTGGTGCTGTTATATTTCCTCGTCTGGTGATGTTGTTATGATGCCTCGTCTAGTGATGTTGTTATGATGCTTCGTTTGGTGGTGTTGTTATGACGCCACGTCTGGTGGTGTTGTTATCTTGCCTCGTCTGGTGGTGTTGTTATGATGTCTCATCTGGTGTTGTTGTTACGAGGCCTCGTCTTGTGGTGTTGTTATGATGCCTGGTCTGGTGATGTTGTTATGATGTCTCGTCGGGTGGTGTTGTTATGATGCCTCGTCTAGTGATGTTGTTATGACGCCTCGTCTGGTGATGTTGTTATGACGCCTCGTCTGGTGGTGTTGTTATGATGCCTCGTCTGGTGGTGTTGCTATGATGCCTCGTCTAATGTTGTTGTTATGATGCCTAGTCTGCTGGTGTTGTTATGACGCCTCGTCTGATGATGTCGTTATGATGCCTCGTCTGGTGATGTTGTTATGATGCCTTGTCTGGTGATGTTGTTATGACGCCACGTCTGGTTATGTTGTTACGATGCCTCGAATGGTGGTGTTATGACGCCTCGTCTTGTGCTGTTGTTATGATGCCTCGTCTGGTGTTGTTGTTACGATGCCTCTTCTGGTGATGTTGTTATGATGCCTCGTCTGGTGGTGTTGTTATGACGCCTCGTCTGGTTGTGTTGTTATGATGCCTCGTCTGGTGGTGTTGTTATGATGCCTCGTCTAGTGATGTTCTTATGGTGCCTCGTCTGGTGTTGTTGTTACGATGCTTCATCCGATGGTGTTGTTATGATGCCTCGTCTTGTGTTGTTGTCATGATGCCTCGTCTGGTGGTGTTGTTATGACGCCTCGTCTGTTGATGTTGTTATGATGTCTCGTCTGGTGATGTCGTTATGATGCCTCGTCTGGTAATGTTGTTATGATACCTCGTCTGTTGATGTTGTTATGACGCCACGTCTGGTGTTGTTGTTATGATGCCTCGTCTTGTGATGTTCTTATGATACCTCGTCTGGTGATGTTGTTCTGATGCCTCGTCTGGTGATGTTGTTATGATGCTTCGTCTGGTGATGTTGTTATGATGCCTCGTCTGGTGATGTTCTTATAATGCCTCGTCTGGTGATGTTGTTCTGATGCCTCGTCTGGTGATGTTGTTATGATGCTTCGTCTGGTGATGTTGTTATGATGCCTCGTCTGGTGATGTTGTTATGACGCCTCGTCCTGTGCTGTTGTTATGATGCCTCGTTTGGTGGTGTTATGACGCCTCGTCTTTTGCTGTTGTTATGATGCCTCGTGTGCTGATGTTGTTATGATGCCTCTCCTGCTGGTGCTGTTATATTTCCTCGTCTGGTGATGTTGTTATGACGCCTCGTCTGGTGGTGTTGTTATGATGCCTCGTCTGGTGGTGTTGTTATGATGCCTCGTCTGGTGTTGTTGTTATGATGCCTCGTCTGGTGATGTCGTTATGATGCCTCGTCTGGTGATGTTGTTATGATGCCTCGTCTGGTGGTGTTGTTACGATGCCTCGTATGGTGGTGTTATGATGCTTCGTCTGGTGGTGTTGTTATGATGCCTCGTCTGGTGATATTGTTATGATGCCTAGTCTGGTTATGTTGTTACGATGCCTCGTATGGTAGTGTTATGATGCCTCGTCTGGTGGTGTTGTTATGATGTCTCATCTGGTGATGTTGTTATGACGCCTTGTCTGGTGGTGTTGTTATGTTGTCTCGTCTGGTGGTATTGTTAAGATGGCTCTGCTGGTGGTGTTGTTATGACGCCTCGTCTTGTGCTGTTGTTATGATGCCTCGTCTGGTGGTGTTATGACGCCTCTTCTGGTGATGTTGTTATGATGCCTCGTCTGGTGATGTTGTTATGATACCTCGTCTGGTGGTGGTGTTGTTATGATGCCTCGTCTTGTGGTGTTGTTATGATGCCTCGTCTGTTGGTGTTGTTATGATGCCTCTTCGGATAGTGTTGTTATGATGCCTCGTCTGGTGATGCTGTTATGATACCTCGTCTGGTGATGTTGTTCTGATGCCTCGTCTGGTGATGTTGTTATGACGCAACGTCTGGTGATGTTTGAATGATGCCTTGTCTGGTTATGTAGTTACGATGCCTCGTCTGGTGGTGTTGTTATGACGCCTCGTCTTGTGCTGTTGTTATGATGCCTCGTCTGGTGGTGTTATGACGCCTCGTCTGGTGGTGTTGTTATGATGCCTCGTTTAGTGATGTTGTTATGATGTCTCATCTGGTGATGTTGTTTTGACGCCTTGTCTGGTGGTGTTGTTATGTTGTCTCGTCTGGTGGTGTTGTTAAGATGGCTCTGCTGGTGGTGTTGTTATGCCGCCTCGTCTGGGGATGTTGTTATCTTGCCTCGTCTGGTGGTGTTGTTATGATGTCTCATCTGGTGTTGTTGTTACGATGCCTCGTCTTGTGGTGTTGTTATGATGCCTGGTCTGGTGATGTTGTTATGATGCCTCGTCGGGTGGTGTTGTTATGATGCCTCGTCTGCTGGTGTTGTTATGACGCCTCGTCTGGTGATGTTGTTATGACGCCTCGTCTGGTGGTGTTGTTATGATGCCTCGTCTGGTGGTGTTGTTATGATGCCTTGTCTGGTGATGTTGTTATGACGCCACGTCTGGTTATGTTGTTACGATGCCTCGAATGGTGGTGTTATGACGCCTCGTCTTGTGCTGTTGTTATGATGCCTCGTCTGGTGTTGTTGTTACGATGCCTCTTCTGGTGATGTTGTTATGATGCCTCGTCTGGTGATGTTGTTACGATGCCTCGTCTGGTGGTGTTGTTATGACGCCTCGTCTGGTTGTGTTGTTATGATGCCTCGTCTGGTGGTGTTGTTATGATGCCTCGTCTAGTGATGTTCTTATGATGCCTCGTCTGGTGTTGTTGCTACGATTCTTCATCCGATGGTGTTGTTATGATGCCTCGTCTTGTGTTGTTGTCATGATGCCTCGTCTGGTGGTGTTGTTATGACGCCTCGTCTGTTGATGTTGTTATGATGTCTCGTCTGGTGATGTCGTTATGATGCCTCGTCTGGTAATGTTGTTATGATACCTCGTCTGTTGATGTTGTTATGACGCCACGTCTGGTGTTGTTGTTATGATGCCTCGTCTTGTGATGTTCTTATGATACCTCGTCTGGTTATGTTGTTCTGATGCCTCGTCTGGTGATGTTGTTATGATGCCTCGTCTGGTGATGTTGTTATGACGCCTCGTCCTGTGCTGTTGTTATGATGCCTCGTTTGGTGGTGTTATGACGCCTCGTCTTTTGCTGTTGTTATGATGCCTCGTCTGCTGATGTTGTTATGATGCCTCGTCTGGTGATGTTGTTATGACGCCTCGTCCTGTGCTGTTGTTATGATGCCTCGTTTGGTGGTGTTATGACGCCTCGTCTTTTGCTGTTGTTATGATGCCTCGTCTGCTGATGTTGTTATGATGCCTCTTCTGCTGGTGCTGTTATATTTCCTCGTCTGGTGATGTTGTTATGACGCCTCGTCTGGTGGTGTTGTTATGATGCCTCGTCTGGTGGTGTTGTTATGATGCCTCGTCTGGTGTTGTTGTTATGATGCCTCGTCTGGTGATGTCGTTATGATGCCTCGTCTGGTGATGTTGTTATGATGCCTCGTCTGGTGGTGTTGTTATGATGCCTCGTCTGGTTATGTTGTTACGATGCCTCGTATGGTGGTGTTATGATGCTTCGTCTGGTGGTGTTGTTATGATGCCACGTCTGGTGTTGTTGTTATGATGCCTCGTCTTGTGATGTTCTTATGATACCTCGTCTGGTGATGTTGTTCTGATGCCTCGTCTGGTGATGTTGTTATGATGCTTCGTCTGGTGATGTTGTTATGATGCCTCGTCTGGTGATGTTCTTATAATGCCTCGTCTGGTGATGTTGTTCTGATGCCTCGTCTGGTGATGTTGTTATGATGCTTCGTCTGGTGATGTTGTTATGATGCCTCGTCTGGTAATGTTGTTATGACGCCTCGTCCTGTGCTGTTGTTATGATGCCTCGTTTGGTGGTGTTATGACGCCTCGTCTTTTGCTGTTGTTATGATGCCTCGTGTGCTGATGTTGTTATGATGCCTCTCCTGCTGGTGCTGTTATATTTCCTCGTCTGGTGATGTTGTTATGACGCCTCGTCTGGTGGTGTTGTTATGATGCCTCGTCTGGTGGTGTTGTTATGATGCCTCGTCTGGTGTTGTTGTTATGATGCCTCGTCTGGTGATGTCGTTATGATGCCTCGTCTGGTGATGTTGTTATGATGCCTCGTCTGGTGGTGTTGTTACGATGCCTCGTATGGTGGTGTTATGATGCTTCGTCTGGTGGTGTTGTTATGATGCCTCGTCTGGTGATATTGTTATGATGCCTCGTCTGGTTATGTTGTTACGATGCCTCGTATGGTAGTGTTATGATGCCTCGTCTGGTGGTGTTGTTATGATGTCTCATCTGGTGATGTTGTTATGACGCCTTGTCTGGTGGTGTTGTTATGTTGTCTCGTCTGGTGGTATTGTTAAGATGGCTCTGCTGGTGGTGTTGTTATGACGCCTCGTCTTGTGCTGTTGTTATGATGCCTCGTCTGGTGGTGTTATGACGCCTCTTCTGGTGATGTTGTTATGATGCCTCGTCTGGTGATGTTGTTATGATGCCTCGTCTGGTGGTGGTGTTGTTATGATGCCTCGTCTTGTGGTGTTGTTATGATGCCTCGTCTGTTGGTGTTGTTATGATGCCTCTTCGGATAGTGTTGTTATGATGCCTCGTCTGGTGATGCTGTTATGATACCTCGTCTGGTGATGTTGTTCTGATGCCTCGTCTGGTGATGTTGTTATGACGCAACGTCTGGTGATGTTTGAATGATGCCTTGTCTGGTTATGTTGTTACGATGCCTCGTCTGGTGGTGTTGTTATGACGCCTCGTCTTGTGCTGTTGTTATGATGCCTCGTCTGGTGGTGTTATGACGCCTCGTCTGGTGGTGTTGTTATGATGCCTCGTTTAGTGATGTTGTTATGATGTCTCATCTGGTGATGTTGTTTTGACGCCTTGTCTGGTGGTGTTGTTATGTTGTCTCGTCTGGTGGTGTTGTTAAGATGGCTCTGCTGGTGGTGTTGTTATGCCGCCTCGTCTGGGGATGTTGTTATCTTGCCTCGTCTGGTGGTGTTGTTATGATGTCTCATCTGGTGTTGTTGTTACGATGCCTCGTCTTGTGGTGTTGTTATGATGCCTGGTCTGGTGATGTTGTTATGATGCCTCGTCTGGTGGTGTTGTTATGATGCCTCGTCTGGTGGTGTTGTTATGATGCCATGTCTGGTGATGTTGTTATGACGCCACGTCTGGTTATGTTGTTACGATGCCTCGAATGGTGGTGTTATGACGCCTCGTCTTGTGCTGTTGTTATGATGCCTCGTCTGGTGTTGTTGTTACGATGCCTCTTCTGGTGATGTTGTTATGATGCCTCGTCTGGTGATGTTGTTACGATGCCTCGTCTGGTGGTGTTGTTATGACGCCTCGTCTGGTTGTGTTGTTATGATGCCTCGTCTGGTGGTGTTGTTATGATGCCTCGTCTAGTGATGTTCTTATGATGCCTCGTCTGGTGTTGTTGTTACGATTCTTCATCCGATGGTGTTGTTATGATGCCTCGTCTTGTGTTGTTGTCATGATGCCTCGTCTGGTGGTGTTGTTATGACGCCTCGTCTGTTGATGTTGTTATGATGTCTCGTCTGGTGATGTCGTTATGATGCCTCGTCTGGTAATGTTGTTATGATACCTCGTCTGTTGATGTTGTTATGACGCCACGTCTGGTGTTGTTGTTATGATGCCTCGTCTTGTGATGTTCTTATGATACCTCGTCTGGTGATGTTGTTCTGATGCCTCGTCTGGTGATGTTGTTATGATGCTTCGTCTGGTGATGTTGTTATGATGCCTCGTCTGGTGATGTTGTTATGACGCCTCGTCCTGTGCTGTTGTTATGATGCCTCGTTTGGTGGTGTTATGACGCCTCGTCTTTTGCTGTTGTTATGATGCCTCGTCTGCTGATGTTGTTATGATGCCTCTTCTGCTGGTGCTGTTATATTTCCTCGTCTGGTGATGTTGTTATGACGCCTCGTCTAATGGTGTTGTTATGATGCCTCGTCTGGTGGTGTTGTTATGATGCCTCGTCTGGTGTTGTTGTTATGATGCCTCGTCTGGTGATGTCGTTATGATGCCTCGTCTGGTGATGTTGTTATGATGCCTCGTCTGGTGGTGTTATGACGCCTCGTCTGGTGGTGTTGTTTTGATGCCTCGTTTAGTGATGTTGTTATGATGTCTCATCTGGTGATGTTGTTTTGACGCCTTGTCTGGTGGTGTTGTTATGTTGTCTCGTCTGGTGGTGTTGTTAAGATGGCTCTGTTGGTGGTGTTGTTATGACGCCTCGTCTGGTGATGTTGTTCTGATGCCTCGTCTGGTGATGTTGTTATGACGCAACGTCTGGTGATGTTTGAATGATGCCTTGTCTGGTTATGTTGTTACGATGCCTCGTCTGGTGGTGTTGTTATAATGCCTCGTCTTGTGCTGTTGTTATGATGCCTCGTCTGGTGTTGTTGTTACGATGCCCCATCTGGTGATGTTGTTATGATAACTCGTCTGGTTGTGTTGTTATAATGTCTCGTCTGGTGGTGTTGTTATAATGTCTCGTCTGGTGGTGTTGTTATGATGCCTCGTCTGGTGGTGGTGTTAATATGATGCCTTGTCTGGTGATGTTGTTACGATGCCTCGTCTGGTGGTGTTGTTATGATGCCACGTCTAGTGATGTTGTTATGAAGCCTCCTCTGGTGTTGTTGTTATGACGCCTCGTCTGATGATGTTGTTATGACGCCTCGTCTGGTGATGTTGTTATGACGCCTCGTCTGCGGATGTTGTTATGACGCCTCGTCTGGTGATGTTGTTATGACGCCTCGTCTGGTAATGTTGTTATGATGCCTCGTCTGGTGGTGTTGTTATGTTGCTTCGTCTGGTGGTGTTGTTATGTTGCCTCGTCTGGTGATGTTGTTATGATGCCTCGTCTGGTAGTGTTGTTATGATGTCTCATCTGGTGGTGTTGTTATGATGCCTCGTCTGGTTGTGTTGTTATGTTGCCTCGTCTGATGATGTTGTTATGATGCCTCGTATGGTGGTGTTATGATGCCTCGTCTTGTGGTGTTGTTATGATGCCTCGTCTTGTGATGTTATGATACCTCGTCTGGTGATGTTGTTATGATGCCTCGTCTGGTGATGTTGTTATGACGCCTCGTCTGGTGGTGTTGTTATGATGCCTCGTCTGGTGATGTTGTTATGATGCCTCGTCTAGTGGTGTTGTTATGATGCCTCGTCTAGTATTGATGTTATGATGTCACATGTGGTATTGTTGCGATGTTATATTTGGTGTTATTTTGTTACTTCGCCTGATAGTGTTCGATGAATCATCACCGTAATTGTCTAAACGTCTACAGTTCGGTTTAAGAGAATTGCAATACAGGTCTTTACAGGTAGCAGTGGGTGATGACACACAAGTACACACGATCGTTCCCTTCCCTGTACAAGAAATGTTTTGTTGAGTCGAATTATGACACCTCTTATGTCTTGCTTTATTTATGCTTTTAAGTTTGAAAACAAAACAAAAGGACAATAGATTTACCCCACTGTCGTGTTATAAACATGTTTATGACCGCTATCAAGTTACCTACAACGCTAGACAGTCAACCTGTGATCGACTTTAGTGGGGCATCGTGCAGTCCTTTCATTGAGCAATACATATAATTACTGTAAGTTTATTCAATGAACAATAACCCGAAAAATATTCTACCTGGTCACAATTTCTAAACAGGTAGACTAGTTTCATATATATGTTAGTCATGTTTAAACATAGACGCTCATCTTTAGAGGAAACCCCTAATCAGTATTAAACCTATCAAGTAAGTTATTGATAGACAGGGAATAAACTGTTAGTTGATATTCATTTCCGAACACACCTAATCATGCCTATGAGGAATGACTATTTCCTACCTACGTTAATCTTAATCAGTCCACTTCGTAGCAACATCTACACGAAAGATCGCTGAATATCAGACAAATTTTTAGTAGTACAATATTCAAGTCACTTCAATGTTATAAGGTAATATCCGGGTACTAGAGCTGAGTGTCTATCGACAATATGAGAATCACTGTAATGTCGTGTCTTTACACCATTCTTTGTTTTAGAAGTCTGACAATGAAATCAGTTATGACATAGAAAATACTTAATATTACTAATTATATCCAAACTGATCGTTATAATCTACAAAATATCGTCAAAATTTTACCTTGGTTACTATCGACTTGATGTCGGCTGTGTAGTTCCTGGGAATGATCCGGGTATTTCGAGATCAAAGATCATAACGGGAGATAACTTCTAAATAAACGGTTGGCACACTGCTGATATGTAAGACTAACTACCCAGGTATCGTCAAATGTTTACCTTGGTTACTGTAGACTTGATGACGGCTGTGTAGTTCCTGGGAATGATCCGGGTATTTCCGAGTCCAACGACCACCACGGGAGATAACTACGAAATAAACGGCTTAGCTCAAAGCTACCTGTAATGAGTATTACTACCTAGACACATAGTGGTGCTTCCGAGACACATATCTAAGAAGTACTACCGAGACTCATATTTAAATAGTTCTACAGAGACACATATTGAAGTAGTACTACCGAGACACATATTAGGGTAGTTCTGTCGAGACACATATTTAAGTAGTTCTACCGAGACACATATTTAAATAGTTCTACCGAGACACATATTGAAGTAGTACTACCGAGACACATATTAAGGTAGTTCTGTCGAGACACATATTAAAATTGTTCCACCGAGACACATATTAAAATAGTTTTACCGAGACACATATTCAAGTAGTATTACCGAGACACATATTTAAGTAGTTCTACCGAGACACATATTCAAGTAGTATTACCGAGACACATATTTAAGTAGTTCTACCGAGACACATATTCAAGTAGTATTACCGAGACACATATTTAAGTAGTTCTACTGAGACACATATTTAAGTAGTTCTACCGAGACACATATTTAAGTAGTTCTACCAAGACACATATTTAAGTAGTTCTACCGAGACACATATTGAAGTAGTATCACCGAGACACATATTTAAGTAGTATCACCGAGACACATATTTAAGTAGTACTACCGAGAAACATATTTAAGTAGTTCTACCGAGACACATATTTAAGTAGTATTACCGAGACACATATTTAAGTAGTACTACCGAAACACATATTGAAGTAGTACTACCGAGACACATATTTAAGTAGTACTACCGAGACACATATTTAAGTAGTACTAGAGAGACACATATTGAAGTAGTTCTACCGAGACACATGTTTAAGTAGTTCTGTCGAGACACATATTTAAGTAGTTCTACCGAGACACATATCTAAGTAGTATTACCGAGACACATATTGTAGTAGTTCTACCGAGACACATCTTTAAGTAGTACTACCGAGACACATCTTTAAGTAGTACTACCGAGACACATATCTAAGTAGTACTACCGAGACACATATTTAAGTAGTTCTACCGGGACACTTATTTAAGTAGTACTACCGAGAGACATATTTAAGTAGTACTACCGAGAAACATATTGTATTAGTGCTATCACGGAGTTAGAGCTAATCTAATTCCGTGGTACTACCAAGGACTTAGAAGCACAGACTTAGATAAGCTATATATATAGCGCCGGGGGTTTAGAAAATATTGTCACATGTCCCTGTGTTCTAAGTGCAGTTTGAAGTAATGCCCACATCATTTGTTACCAATCAAGTATGAGTTTTGTTCGTACATAGTTGTCAAATATTGTAATTGAAAGGATTTATAAGGGAATATCGGGGTACTTTCGTTTTGTATCTAAATAACCTACCAAATTAACTGATATTTATATATTACAGTTTTACGTTTCGGCGTTGAAAAAATGATACATGTTGATTTAAATTCTTTTAAAATGTTAAACAAAAATAAGGAAATATCAAAATATTAATGTTTGGTATCAACTTCGTAATCCTGTCAAATATTTACCCTGATTTTTGTAGCCGTTCATTTGGGTGTATTCCCTGAAATGTTCTGGGAATTTCCGGGTTCAAGTATCACAAAGGGAGATAACTCGAAAATATATATGGGATAACACACTTAATGTAGAATATCATATCTTTGTGTAAAGCAATCTAAATTACACAGGTACGCGGCCAAACTGCACATAATAGGAAATGGTTTACAATAAGTTCTGCCATTAAACTTTTTTTCTATATGTGTGATGAAAAGAAAATCCGGTTCTCTTTCTAAATCAGCCATGAAATCTAGGGTTTTCGTGTTGTTATTTTTCATCCTTTATAGGTAAAAGCAAAAGATTCAGTAACACTAAATATGTCAAATGTAAAAAAAAAATCACAAAGATGTACATTTTTCCACATGTTTGAATATTGTTTTGATATTTTTTAACACTGCAAAAGTTGTACAGCAAAGATGAACTTCTTAGAATGTAAAATGGGGACATAATGACATTTTATATTGTAAGTGATCAATCTAAATATGGCGATATAATGACATTTTATATTGTAGGTGATCAACCTAAAACTGTATAATTTTCCACATTTTTGAATATTGTTTTGATATTTTTTAACACTGCAAAGTTGTACAGCAAAGATGAACTTGTTAGAATGTAAAATGGGGACATAATGACATTTTATATTGTAAGTGATCAATCTAAAAATGGGGACATAATGACATTTTATATTGTATGCGATCAATCTAAAGTAAACAAGAAACTGGTTATGTTGATATATTAACCTTTAAAATGATAACCATATATGAAGCAATATAAAATGCCTCGTCTGGTGGTGTGGTTATGACCAATCGTCTGCTGGTGTTGTTATGATGCCTCTTCTGGTGATGTTGTTATGACGCCTCGTCTGGTAATGTTGTAATGATGCCTCGTCTGGTGGTGTTGTTATGTTGCTTCGTCTGGTGGTGTTGTTATGTTGCCTCGTCTGGTGATGTTGTTATGATGCCTCGTCTGGTAGTGTTGTTATGATGTCTCATCTGGTGGTGTTGTTATGATGCCTCGTCTGGTGGTGTTGTTATGTTGCCTCGTCTGATGATGTTGTTATGATGCCTCGTATGGGGGTGTTATGATGCCTCGTCTTGTGGTGTTGTTATGATGCCTCGTCTTGTGATGTTGTTATGATACCTCGTCTGGTGATGTTGTTATGATGCCTCGTCTGGTGATGTTGTTATGACGCCACGTCTGGTGATGTTGTTACGATGCCTCGTCTGGTGGTGTTGTTATGATACCTCGTCTGGTGGTGTTGTTATGATGCCTCGTCTAGTGATGTTGTCATGATGTCTCATCTGGTGGTGTTGTTATGATGCCTCATCTGGTGGTGTTATTATGATGCCTCCTCTGGTGGAGTTGTTATGATGCCTCGTCTGGTGGTGTTGTTATGATGCCTCGTCTGGTGGTGTTGTTATGACGCCTCGTCTGGTGGTGTTGTTATGATGTCTCGTCTGGTGGTGGGGTTATGACGCCTCGTCTGGTGATGTTGTTATGATGCCTCGTCTGGTGGTGTTGTTATGATGCCTCGTCTGGTGGTGGGGTTATGACGCCTCGTCTGGTGGTGTTGTTACGATGCCTCGTCTAGTGGTGTTGTTATGATGCCTCGTCTAGTCATATTATTATGACGCCACGTCTGGTGATGTTGTTATGATGCCTCGTCTGGTGATGTTGTTATGACGCCACGTCTAGTGGTGTTGTTATGATGCCTCGTCTGGAGATGTTGGTATGACGCCACGTCTGGTGATGTCGTTATGATGCCTCGTCTGGTGATGTTGTTATGACGCCCCGTCTGGTGATGTTGTTATGATGCTTCGTCTGGTGATGTTGTTATGATGCCTCGTCTGGTAATGTTGTTATGATGCCTCGTCTAGTGGTGTTGTTATGATGCCTCGTCTGGTGATGTTGTTATGACGCCTCGTCTGGTGATGTTGTTATGACGCCTCGTCTGGTGATGTTGTTGTCATGCCTCGTCTGGTGGTGTTGTTATGATGCCTCGTCTATTGGTGTTGTTATGACGCCTCGTCTGGTGATGTTGTTATGATGCCTCGTCTGGTGATGTTGTTATGATGCCTCGTCTGGTGGTGTTGTTATGATGCCTCGTCTATTGGTGTTGTTATGACGCCTTGTCTGGTGTTGTTGTTATGATGCCTCGTCTAGTGGTGTTGTTATGATGTCTCGTCTTGTGCTGTTGTTATGATGCCTCGTCTAGTGGTGTTGTTATGACGCCTCGTCTGGTGATGTTGTTATGACGCCCCGTCTGGTGATGTTGTTATGATGCCTCGTCTGGTGGTGTTGTTATGATGCCTCGTCTGGTGATGTTGTTATGATGCCTCGTCTGGTGGTGTTGCTATGATGCCTCGTCTAGTATTGATGCTATGATGTCACATGTGTTATTGTTGCGATGCTATATTTGGTGTTATTTTGTTACTTCGCCTGATCACAGTTGCTTGAATTTCTGTCAGTATATTAAAAAAATGTTTATATATATGGAGCTGCGGCCCATTACAGAATGTAATGGAAGTATTCCAACGTTATTTCGCAACTATTTGTAAACAATGCACATAACTTCCTTGTTGTGAGGCTGTCGTGCAATTGTAAGACTAAACACCGACATTTCCGATAAATTTAGATATCAATACAGCACTACATGCTAGTTTTGTTTCATCTTACGATAATTTATCCGTCGCATAGAAGGATGTTTTATGACGAGCGTACCGGCACATTTTTAAGCATCATCACCGTAACTGTTTATATGGCTACAGTTCGGTTTAGGAGACAGTAAAATTCAAATATAGGACTTTACATGTAGCAGTGGGTGAGGACACACAAATACACACGATCGTTCCCTTCCCTGTACAAGAAATATTTTGTTGAACTGAATTATGACACCTCTTATGTCTTGCTTGATTATACTTTTAAGAGGGATAATAGATTTACCCCCACTGTCGTGTTATAACATATTTATGACCGCTATCAAGTTACCTAAAACGCTAGACACTCTACCTGTGATCGACTTTCGTGTGCAGTGGGGCATCGTGCAGTCCTTTCATTGAGCAATACATATAATTACTGTAAGTTTAGTCAATGGACAATAACCCGAAAATATTCTACCTGGTCACATTTTCTAAACAGGTAGACTAGTTTCATATATCTGTTAGCCATGTTTAAACATAGACGCTCATCTTTAGAGGAAATCCCAATTCAGTATTAAACTTTTCAAGTAAGTTGTTGATGGACAGGGACTAAGCTGTTAGTTGATATTCATTTCCGAACACACCTAATCATGCCTATGAGGAATGACTATTTCCTACCTACGTTAATCTTAATAAGTTAACTTTGCAGCAACATCTACGCGAAAGATCGCTGAATATCAGACAATTTTTAGTAGTACAATATTCAAGTCACTTCAATGTTATAAGGTAATATCCGGGTACTAGAGCTGGGTGTCTATCGACAATATGCGAATCACTGTAATGTCGTGTCTTTACACCATTCTTTGTTTTAGAAGTCTGACAATGAAATCAGTTATGACATAGAAAATACTTAATATTAATGATTATATCCAAACTGTTCGTTATAAGTTACAAAATATCGTAAAATGTTTACCTTGGTTACTGTCGACTTGATGACGGCTGTGTAGTTCCTGGTAATGATCCGGGTATTTCCGAGATCAAAGATCATAACGGGAGATAACTCCTAAATAAACGGTTGGCACACTGCTGATATGTGAGACTAACTACCCAGGTATCGTCAAATATTTACCTTGGTTACTGTAGACTTGATGACGGCTGTGTAGTTCCTGGTAATGATCCGGGTATTTTCCAGATCAAAGACCACTACGGGAGATAACTCCTAAATAAACGGGTTAGGCTCAAAGCTACATATGCATGTAATGGGTTTATATTTCAAATTGTTCAAGAGTTGCTTGCCACGTGTATTGCTGTCGATGTCGTAGGACATTGACGTGCTTAGTATAGTTATGAGATAATAACTATAGTTTGAGGAACAATGGTTATCGAGTGAATGTCGGTGTAGACTGGAAATATAATCATGTACAAAGAAAGTCGGTATATCCGTAACAATATTACGATTTGTTACAATAAACATTAATAAATAAACGACCCACCGGGGAGTGGCACACTTACTGACTACAATGACAATGCTTATAATCTAGTTGAAATCCTTCCTACACTAGTAACGAAATGATTTTCAAGATTCTCATCAATGATCAGTTAAGATTGTTGTTATTGATTGTGGTTTTGTGTTTCAAAAAATAAATATGCAAAACAAAATAGTTTACAAAGATGAAATGAATCAGAAAACGAAAGTTTTCTTTCCTGTTTGTGAAAAGGTATTATAGCGTTCAGAGTGGAAACATCTATATTTTTAATGTTTGAAACATGGAAAGGTATTCATTACTGATCGGAGTTTGATTTGAAAGTTTAAACAAAATGCTCATTACCGCTGCGATTGTTTAATTTCCAGATCAAGCAGGATCATGGGTTGTGTAAATATGTTCTTCTTTCCTCAATTTAACTCAAGAAAGAAACGTATATAATTGATCAGTTGCAGCCGTTGCAAATACATGTAGCAAACATTTGTTCATTTTAATTATACACACTGTAAATTCGTCTCTGTTGCGCTGCTATAATGTGTAGTTATAATCCAACTGTGAGTGACCATCGAACATACATAGGACCTCAGAACTACATACATATACAAGTGACATACATGTACATACACCTGTATATCAATAGTGTAAGGGCCACAGAACTACACACACATAAAAGTGGCCATTACACTTTTGATATACAGGTGTATCAATTCGGCCAATTACAAGTGACATACATGTACATACACCTGTATATATATAGTGTAAGGGCCACAGAACTACACACACATACAAGTGACATACATGTACATACACCTGTATATCAATAGTGTAAGGGCCACAGAACTACACACATATACAAGTGACATACATGTACATACACCTGTATATCAATAGTGTAAGGGCCACAGAACTACACACAAATACCAGTGACATACATGTACATACACCTGTATATCAATAGTGTAAGGGCCACAGAACTACACACATATACAAGTGACATACATGTACATACACCTGTATATCAATAGTGTAAGGGCCACAGAACTACACACAAATACCAGTGACATACATGTACATACACCTGTATATCAATAGTGTAAGGGCCACAGAACTACACATATATACAATTGACATACATGTACATACACCTGTATATCAATAGTGTAAGGGCCACAGAACTACACACATATATACAAGTGACATACATGTACATACACCTGTATATATATAGTGTAAGGGCAACAGAACTACATACACATACAAGTGACATGCATGTACATACACCTGTATATCAATAGTGTAAGGGCCACAGAACTACATACACATACAAGTGACATGCATGTACATACACCTGTATATCAATAGTGTAAGGGCCACAGAACTACATACACATACAAGTGACATGCATGTACATACACCTGTATATATATAGTGTAAGGGCCACAGAACTACACACACATACAAGTGACATACATGTACATACACCTGTTTATCAATAGTGTAAGGGCCACAGAACTACACACATATACAATTGACATACATGTACATACACCTGTATATCAATAGTGTAAGGGCCACAGAACTACACACATATACAAGTGACATGCATGAACATACATCTGTATATCAATAGTGTAAGGGCCACAGAACTACACACACATACAAGTGACATACATGTACAGACCCGTACACGTTCGCTGTTCCATCTTAGACGCAAACGGTACGGAAGTGCTTCGGAAACGCTACACAAATGTTACGGAAATGCTACGCAAACGGTACAGAAGTGCTGCGGAAATGCTACGCGAACGGTACGTAAGTGCTACGGAAATGCTACTCAAACGGTACGGAAATGCTACGGAAATGCTACACAAACGGTACGGAAATGGTACGGGTGACGCTTGCAAACGGTCGATCACATTAACGGATTTTTATACAAACGGATCCACACAATCACACATACAAACGAAACGAAATACCCATAATGCATCGGGAAACGTGTGCTGAAACCGAAAGTGGAGATCCAGCGTACATGCGTACGATTGGTATGAGAGTGAAACAAACAGACATGCCTTAAAAGTAATTGAGAACAATATCAAATATCGGTAATATTGGAACATGTATTAATTTTTTCCGTCAAGAATACTGGCTGGGGCATATGGCCTTGATATTTTATTGAATTCAATTAAATTTCATATTAAATTTTGAGAGATTCATACATATTGATAAAAGCCCTGTTTTTTGTTTTGTTAATTTTTGAGACTGAGATTATTTACAAAATTCTGAGTTTATGCAGCTTATAAAACATGAACTATTCGTTTCGTCAGATTTATTCCGTAAAATTTTCAACCGAACGTTTCGCAAACGCTTTGTAAATGACGCTAGTGCTACGGAAATGGTACGGTAGTGCGACGCAAATGCTACGGTAATGCTACGGAAATGCTACGCAAACGGTACGGAAATGCTACGATAATGGTACGGAAATGCTACACAAACGGTACGGAAATGCTACGGTAATGGTACGGAAGTGCTACGGAAATGCTACGCAAATGGTACGCTTAAAGTGGAATTGCGAACGTGTACGGGTCTGTACATACACCTGTATATCAATAATGTAAGGGCCACAGAACTACACACACATACAAGTGACCTACATGTACATACACCTGTATATCAATAGTGTAAGGGCCACAGAACTACACACATATACAATGACATACATGTACATACACCTGTATATCAATAGTGTAAGGGCCACAGAACTACACACATATACAAGTGACATACATGTACATACACCTGTATAACAATAGTGTAAGGGTCACAGAACTACACACACAAACAAGTGACATACATGTACATACACCTGTATGTCAATAGTGTAAGGGCCACAGAACTACACACATATACAAGTCACATACATGTACATACACCTGTATATCAATAGTGCAAGGGCCACAGAACTACACACATATACAAGTCACATACATGTACATACACCTGTATATCGATAGTGTAAGGGCCACAGAACTACACACACATACAAGTGACATACATGTACATACACCTGTATATCAATAGTGTAAGGGCCACAGAACTACATACACATACAAGTGACATACATGTACATACACCTGTATATCAATAGTGTAAGGGCCACAGAACTACACACATATACAATTGACATACATGTACATACACCTGTATATCAATAGTGTATGGGCCACAGAACTACACACATATACAATTGACATACATGTACATACATCTGTATATCAATAGTGTAAGGGCCACAGAACTACACACATATACAATTGACATATATGTACATACACCTGTATATCAATAGTGTAAGGGCCACAAAACTACACACATATACAATTGACATACATGTACATACACCTGTATATCAATAGTGTATGGGCCACAGAACTACACACATATACAAGTGACATACAGTACATACACCTGTATATCAATAGTGTAAGGGCCACAGAACTACACACACATACAAGTGACATACATGTACATACACCTGTATATCAATAGTGTAAGGGCCACAGAACTACACGCATATATACAAGTGACATACATGTACATACATCTGTATATCAATAGTGTAAGGGCCACAGAACTACACACATATACAAGTGACATACATAACATACACCTGTATATCAATAGTGTAAGGGCCACAGTTATGCTTAATGTAAGTGTGTTGTAAAAGTACCAAATCCATTCAACTTTGTATTGAGCAGAAATGTTTAAATACAACCGGACGATGGGAATGTTTTCAAATTTATTATTTTGTAATTACATTGTATAACACTGGCGGGTTAATAATGTTGTCCAACAGCAGTTGCAAAAAAAATAATAATAAAAATCTTTCGAAAAACTAGACGGACAGGTTATATGTTTTGTATTTTCATCATGTTAATGCGACACAACATGGTAGAGTTGTAAACAGGCCAATAGCCGAGAATGGCGGGAAAATTTGAATTCCGTTAATTAGGCTCAAGTGATTTTTTTAATCGCAAGTGGTAAATATAAGCATTGAAATACATTCAGTTGGCAATTATGGGCTGATAATGCACATAACTGCCAACGGAAAGCAGTGTAATGCTTTATTAATAACATTGTATAACACACTCTTAAAAAACGTCGTCCTCAAAATCACAATTTCCGGATTATGTAGACACCCTAAATGGACTTGAACATATAAAAACTATCTGTTCAGTCTACTGTGTTATTGTGTAACGTCTATTATAAAAAGGAACGTAAACATTTAAAATGCATGTATTGATTGAAACCAGAAATGGAGTTACATGACAGGTGTCGACGATAAAGCAGAAGACGCCTACTCTCTCTCCCGAAACATCTGATATTATTCTCTTGTACTTTTACTACTGTCTCCAAGTAAATCTGTCCTTTGTTTATATTTTGCCTCTAGTTAAATCAATTTTTGAGTCAGGATAATGGTTTTGATGACACATTGGTATTCTCTGATATGTTTATAAACAAATTACATGTGCATGAGTTCACCAGTACTCATACAGATTCAATGCACAAATAATGTCAGCACAACACCGACAACATACAGGATACGTAGACGCAATTATCGTTTTATTTGTTCGGAAGTATTGAAACGTATTATTTTGTCTTCAGACTCTTGATAGGCGTGGTAAGTGGTATACTCTACGTCAATTTGGATATCATGAATGATACGAAAGGCCATACCAGCAACCCATTTATAAACACGTGGTCATAACGACAACCTGTATTACAGGAATGCTACGAAAGGCGATACCAGCAACCCATATATAAACACGTGGTCATAACGACAACCTGTATTACAGGAATGGTGTTAAAGGCGATACCAGCAACCCATATATAAACACGTGGTCATAACGACAACCTGTATTACAGGAATGGTGTGAAAGGCGATACCAGCAACCCATATATAAACACGTGGTCATAAAGACTTATCACTCCTGAATAATAGTCCTTATTTCGAGATAGAGAAGTCATTATAATGATATTACATTTCTTTCTTGTTTGCCCTTACCGGCATCCATAAAATGAAGCAAAAAAAAGACGAAGGTTGTAATTTAGAAAAGACTGATTTATTTTGTTCAACATCTTCAAGTGCTTCTGATACAACATTGAGGATTATTTACATAATCTACTTTGAACTTGATATCACCAAGCCTTAACACTTATAAGCAGAGTCCCAGTATTAGATGGCCCAAAGGCCCCTTCTGATACAACATTGAGGATTATTTACATAATCTACTTTGAACATGATATCACCAAGCCTTAACCCTTATAAGCAGAGTCCCAGTATTAGATGGCACAAAGGCCCCTTCTGATACAACATTGAGGATTATTTACATAATCCACTTTGAACATGATATCACCAAGCCTTAACCCTTATAAGCAGAGTCCCAGTATTAGATGGCACAAAGGCCCCTTCTGATACAACATTGAGGATTATTTACATAATCTACTTAGAACATAAGATCACCCAGCCTTAACCCTTATAAGCAGAGTCCCTGTATTAGATGGCCCAAAGGCCCCTTCTGATACAACATTGAGAATTATTTACATAATCTACTTTGAACATGATATCACTAAGTGCTAATGTAAGACACAATGATATTAAACACGAGGGCTAAAATAAAGCACGAGTGTTGATATAAAACACGAAGACTGATTCAAAATACGAAAGTTGATGAATAGACACTTTTCACAATCGCTGTTTGTTGTTACCTCCCTTGCCACTGTGATACCCAGAACGAGGCGGAGGTTGTAAGAATCATTTCCGGTTTGATGTTGAGTTGTGATTTGTAAACACATGAATCACAAACAGATATATATATACAGTCAAGAAGGCGACAAAGTATTGACATATACAAGTCGATCATGACCACGTGTACATATTAAAGAGTGTACTGTAGTAAATGCTATCACATTCATCAGTCAATATTACGGCATGTTGCTTTTTAGCGATGCTTGACGAGGGCACATGTGTTCAAGCCGTCACAGATACACATAGGGTGCTGAAAATTAAATACCTCATCAATTCCATGTTGCGAGGTAACTGTTTCTCATTCTTAGATCGATAAATTAGGGTTATTATATAATTAATTTATATAACTTATGACCGTTGAAAATCGATCACATCCGATCGCCAGTATCGTCAATCTACCCGCCAGTATCGATCGTCAATCTACCTGAAGTCTTGATCGTAGTTACTGACTGACTGGTACTTGTCGTACGTACATGTCGGTGCACAAACGTCTAAAATGTCACATCGCCTAAAACACCCGTCTTACACAATACTTTGTTTTCATAAATACACGATATAAATAAAGAACTACCAGGTATATTATATTCTTTTCTTCTAAATAAAGAATCGGGCATTTGACTCTGGAAGGTGACGCGGCATTGAAAGAGTAAACATACATTTGTTTTTAACTATAGCTTACTATATAACATCACATGCAAATAATTAAGTGTAGATTAAGTTCAGGTTTGGCTCTTGTGCCAGTGCAGCAGGTAAAGATTTTTAGAAAAATATAGTCCTGTTAAATTAGCCAAAACATAGGTCTAACCAGGGACGTATATATATGTTATTTATTTTATTATTATTTTGAGAGTGTTACGTCCTCACATGGCCCTACAGAGATATGTCACATATACGTCCCTGGCCGAATGAGGACAAAATACAGACGATAGTAATAGTGAGGATCTGTATTTTAATCAGATTGGACAAAATTACAATAGAACATTAGAAACAAGTAAACTAAATCGATAGAAATTATTACACAGTCAAAGTCACTTAAAACCATTCGAATGTTGAAATTCCCCGACAACAGAAAATAAAAATTATCATAAATACCATTGCTAGATATGAATAAATGTATTAATACATTACATATCAGGGGCGTAACTGCCATGTAAGCACATAAGCGCGTGCTTGCACATCATTTTCCAAAGTATGTGTATTAAAGTCGAGAAATTTCATAATTCAATTTATATTCTTAAAAGTCCTCTGATATTGTTACTCCTTTTTTTCGACTCGTCAGATTAACATATTAGGCTGCAGAAAGTTTGTTAGCTATAAATACATCAAATTCGATTTTATTTCATTCCGTATGGAAAAGCATTACAATACACATACATATTAAATCATATATAATTTTGCAATTTGCAAGATTTCGGAGACCGCAGCCAACACATTTCAAATAATATTTATAATACAGCTCACTTCGACAATATAGGTAATAGCTTTATCGTGAGAACATTCGTATACAAATGAATACCAAACAACATCCAAACATAAGCATCAGTTTGAAATTATGACTTTTTTTATAAAAGCATGTCGTATTAGGGTTTAGTGATAGATATCAGCTGGCGACGAACAAATTTATGGCACAGGGAAACGAGAGGTGCAGGTTGCTGACTATGGGCAAGTTTTATGATCGCCATCTTGATCTCATCGAGAAATATTCTGTATCTTTGTGTGATATGAAGATGGACGTTTTTGAGTATGCTCATAAGTGTTCTCCCTTGTTGTAATTGACAATGAGGACTCGTTTCTCATTTTGAGAACCTGAAGACGCTTACTCTTTCGGAACACCTGGTCTTATCTCTTGTACGATTACAGGGGTCTCCATTTAAATCTTTCCTTTGTTCATATTTTGCCTCAAGTTTCATCGATTTTGAGTTCGGATTATGGTTTTGTTAACGCTATGGTATTCTCTGATTTTTTAAGTAAATCTGTATCAGATCTAATATAAAAATTGACCTTTTATCATTTTGAGTAATGAAAGAAGGGCCAAAACTACATTTCGATCAGTTCGAACAAAATGTCAGCAAATACAATAATATTTATTAATGAGCACGGCCAAAAGTCATAAATTAAGACCAAAATGAACAAGTACGATACATGTTCAGTGATAATCTAGCTATCTTCCATTTCAAACTCATAGTAATTAGTTGCCTCTTTCTGGAAAAAGAATGTAATTAAAATCTTGCTAAACATAACGATTATTGCAAAGAATTAAAAGATTTTCTTTCTATACTTAGCTTTAGTTAATGAAATTGAAAGTACATCACTTTTCTTATGCATTTAGACTTAAATTTATAGTGAAAAAGAATATGAAATGAAATATTTACAAAGTAATGAAACAATGAAGACGTTTCTTATGCTTTGCGACATGACTTGCATGCGTCTTTCATCATTCATTCAATATCTTATGTATGTGTGGGGTTATATGTCCGTATATACAACAGAAAAGCTGGCAATCTATTGGAACAACACATTCGTAACAAATAAGAAAAAGTATCTACATGCCAAGTACAATTAATATGGGCCCTCTTGTTAATCATAAAAGTTGGTTTATGTTGTTTATACATATATGACCCCTGCGACCTTGTATGAAGGTTAAGATCATTTATAATGGCGGGTTGCTATACCTATTTTCACAAAGATGGGTTCTTCTGGTTTGCTAATCAAACCGTGCACTATATGACGCGTCCATGGGAATTTGTATACAGGAAGCTGTATCAAAATCCTGTGTCTAACAATAGGTTATTGTTAACAATTATTGCGTTTTAAGATACATACTCAACAGAATGCTTATTTAACGATATGTACATTGATATATAACAAATCATACAATTTATGTGATACAAGTCACCAGTTTTGTTGAACATGTCACAAAAAAGTGTTTGATTTAATAATTATTGAACTGAAAGTGAATGAAAATAATGCTATCAATTAAAGAATTTAATCGAAGGAAAAGATATAAACTAATATACTATGTTTGTAACTTGATTAATTTACTGATGATTTACTGGTGTTTGTAACTTGATTGATTTACTAATGATTTACTGATTGTTTGTAACTTGATTAATTTACTAATGATTTACTGATTGTTTGTAACTTGATTAATTTACTAATGATTTACTGTTTGTTTGTAATGATTAATTTACTAATGATTTACTGTTTGTTTGTAACTTGATTAATTTACTAATGATTTACTGTTTGTTTGTAATGATTAATTTACTAATGATTTACTGATTGTTTGTAACTTGATTAATTTACTAATGATTTACTGATTGTTTGTAACTTGATTAATTTACTAATGATTTACTGTTTGTTTGTAATGATTAATTTACTAATGATTTACTGATTGTTTGTAACTTGATTAATTTACTAATGATTTACTGTTTGTTTGTAATGATTAATTTACTAATGATTTACTGTTTGTTTGTAACTTGATTAATTTACTAATGATTTACTGTTTGTTTGTAATGATTAATTTACTAATGATTTACTGATTGTTTGTAACTTGATTAATTTACTAATGATTTACTGATTGTTTGTAACTTGATTAATTTACTAATGATTTACTGTTTGTTTGTAACTTGATTAATTTACTAATGATTTACTGATTGTTTGTAACTTGATTAATTTACTAATGATTTACTGTTTGTTTGTAATGATTAATTTACTAATGATTTACTGATTGTTTGTAACTTGATTAATTTACTAATGATTTACTGATTGTTTGTAACTTGATTAATTTACTAATGATTTACTGTTTGTTTGTAACTTGATTAATTTACTAATGATTTACTGTTTGTTTGTAACTTGATTAATTTACTAATGATTTACTGATTGTTTGTAATGATTAATTTACTAATGATTTACTGTTTGTTTGTAACTTGATTAATTTACTAATGATTTACTGTTTGTTTGTAATGATTAATTTACTAATGATTTACTGTTTGTTTGTAACTTGATCAATTTACTAATGATTTACTGGTGTTTGTAACTTGATTAATTTACTAATGATTTAGTGTTTGTTTGTAACTTGATCAATTTACTAATGATTTACTGGTGTTTGTAACTTGATTAATTTACTAATGATTTACTGATTGTTTGTAATGATTAATTTACTAATGATTTACTGTTTGTTTGTAACTTGATTAATTTACTAATGATTTACTGTTTGTTTGTAATGATTAATTTACTAATGATTTAATGTTTGTTTGTAATGATTAATTTACTAATGATTTAATGTTTGTTTGTAACTTGATTAATTTACTAATGATTTACTGTTTGTTTGTAACTTGATTGATTTACTAATGATTTACTGATTGTTTGTAACTTGATTGATTTACTAATGATTTACTGATTGTTTGTAACTTGATTAATTTACTAATGATTTACTGATTGTTTGTAATGATTAATTTACTAATGGTTTACTGTTTGTTTGTAACTTGATTAATTTACTAATGATTTACTGTTTGTTTGTAACTTGATTAATTTACTAATGATTTACTGTTTGTTTGTAATGATTAATTTACTAATGATTTACTGTTTGTTTGTAATGATTAATTTACTAATGATTTAATGTTTGTTTGTAATGATTAATTTACTAATGATTTACTGTTGTTTGTAACTTGATTAATTTACTAATGATGTACTGTTTGTTTGTAACTTGATTAATTTACTAGTGATTTACTGATTGTTTGTAACTTGATTAATTTACTAATGATTTACTGTTTCTTCACCTGATTGTAAATGTCATCATTTATGTTCGTTTTTATCTTTGTAACAACCAACGAGTTGTAACTAGAATGATCTCAACGTGTTCACTGAGTACCATCGGTGTTGGCACTGAATCTAAACACCTCAAGTGATGTATCCTCCCCGGCCGATGTGACTACGAACTCCTGCTTGGTGGGGTGGACAATTATCCCGTATGAACGGTTAATACTAGAGAGACGGGGAACTAGTACCTTCCTCCGTGACCCGTCAAGTGAAACAATGTGAACATTGCCGGAGTCATAGCCACACACGTATACATTGTTATCACGGTCGATGACAGTCAGCTGACCGTTCCGTAGTGTACACCTCATAATTCCATCGTCTCTATTACTGACAAGTATCTCATCAGTGTTAAGTCTGTGCGTTACATCAATTGGGTATCCTTTAACTTTGTATTCTCTCTTGTAACGATACTTGTCATCAAACAACAGAACCAGTCGAAACGTCAGTTGCGGCCGGTCGTTTGGTTGGAGATCCGACGAGGTCGGAGGTTGAATTAGAGTCGGAAAATGTTGTAGCTGAAGGTGTTGACATCAGAGTCCCAAGCAAGGTACAGATACGTGAATTCGCATTATGGCTTTATGTAAGTTTGTCACCAATACCAATGTGTGTTATAGGACTGTAACAACATTTGCGAAAATGTTTGTTACTTATATTCACATTTTGATAGCATTTTTGTCATTTTGAACTGATTTTAAACAACAAATGAAATGCAGACAACAATGAAATGGATGACGTCACAATAGCAACTATTGTTATAGACCGATGCACTAGTTGTTATAGACGTATGACAGCAACTGCCTCTAAGCATTGCGTGAACGGGAAAATGCAGAGCAAATGTAAATATACTTTTATGAAAATCATTTCTGCTTGTAATGCTAATATAGTGGGTTGCAGCGCAAATATAAATATATAGAGGATATCCAATGGTTTGCCGTTTAATATCAAATACATTTCACGAGATTTGCATTTTTTCAAACCTTCAATCGGCGCAAAGCACAGCGGGGTTTGAATATGTAAATACTTTGTGTACCTCCGGTGCTTTCAATGCGTGAAAGCCTTCTGGGAAATTAAAGTCGCTTCATATCTACAAAAATATAATAGCTGACTCCACAGTATTCAAGTCATGGATTCGCCGGTTGATGAAAATCTATTGAATGCAGTGGAAATGTACAAGCTTTTCTAACTGCGCTGATCTAGCCTGACTACAGCAACCCGTTAAAATGGCGCTTTGGTTGTCAAGCGTCCACATCACAAATACCTGGTGTCACAAACTACTCTACAAGTTCTGTTGCAACCCTTATTGTAATAAATTGCTTAATGTAATAATTATTACATTAAGGTTAACCTTATTGTAATAAATTAAACATTATTACATTAAGCGATGCTTATTGTAATAAAACTATATTATTACAATAAGCGTCGACATCATGCATAATTGTAATAAAAATAATTTTACATTTCTTGAAAACTTGTCCTTGCTTAGAGAATGTATAGATCTACATAAAGATAAAATTCTAGTGTGAAAAGTTAAAATTGTCTGCACTTATCTCTTAACTTCAACAAATTGATGATGTTAAATTCTGCGCTAAGCTGATTTTGTAAACTTGCAAGAGGAATGTAACCACCCCACCCCCTCCGAAAAACGAGACCAAGGTTTTGCGGCCAAGACCGAGACAGACACTGAGTCAACATTTGCGCAAGTCTGCTTTTCACAGTGTTATAATTATCCAATTGAATTGAAACTTGGTCAAACTATTACATTATAAGATGTAAATATGTAAAATGTTTTTGTATTTTAGGGCAAACACATTGAGAATTTGCATTTTAGTCATCTTTTTTAAGTGTTATTGATATCTGATTGATTTGAAACTTTTTGTGACAAAAACATGGGCATTTTGAGAAATTGTGTTATAGTCCACTTTTCATAGTGATATTGATTTTCAATTGAATTGAAACATTGCGTATTTAATAAAATCATTGTACTGAACACCTTACTTAAATTGTAAGGAAATGAATGCGCAGGTTCTTCTTTTGTTGAGAATTCACGTTAGCGTCCCCTTGTTATAGTGTTATTGAGATGTAATATTGATATTGTAATAAAATTCTTAGTGGATTATTAATTACATTAAGATTAATCTTATTATAATAAAGTTCTTAGTGAAATATTTATTACATTAAGGTTAATCTTATTGTAATAAAGTTATTACATGAAGGTTACCCTTATTGTAATAAAATTATTACATTAAGGTTAACCTTATTGTAATAAAAGTATTACATTAAGGTTACCCTTATTGTAATAAAATTATTACATTAAGGTTACCCTTATTGTAATAAAATTATTACATTAAGGTAACCCTTATTGTAATAAAATTATTACATTAAGGTAAACCTTATTGTAATAAAGTTCTTAGTGGAACATTAATTACATTAAGGTTAATCTTCTTGTAATAAAGTTCTTATTGAAATATTTATTCCATTAAGGTTAACCTTATTGTAATAAAGTTATTACATTAAGGTTACCCTTATTGTAATAAAATAATTACATTAAGGTAAACCTTATTGTAATAAAGTTCCTAGTGAAATATTTATTACATTAAGGTTACCCTTATTGTAATAAAACTATTACATTAAGGTTACCCTTATTGTAATAAAATTATTACATTAAGGTTACCCTTATTGTAATAAAATTATTACATTAAGGTTACCCTTATTGTAATAAAATTATTACATTAAGGTTACCCTTATTGTAATAAAATTATTACATTAAGGTTAACCTTATTGTAATAAAATTATTACATTAAGGTTAACCTTATTGTAATAAAATTATTACATTAAGGTTACCCTTATTGTAATAAAATTATTACATTGAGGTAAACCTTATTGTAATAAAGTTCTTAGTGGAACATTTATTACATTAAGGTTAATCTTATTGTAATAAAGTTCTTATTGAAATATTTATTACATTAAGATTAACCTAATTGTAATAAAGTTATTACATTAAGGTTACCCTTATTGTAATAAAATTATTACATTAAGGTTAACCTTATTGTAATAAAATTATTACATTAAGGTTACCCTTATTGTAATAAAATTATTACATTAAGGTTACCCTTATTGTAATAAAATTATTACATTAAGGTCACCCTTATTGTAATAAAATTATTTCATTAAGGGTAACCTTATCGTAAAAAAATTATTACATTAAGGTAACCCTTATTATAATAAAATTATTACATTAAGGTAAACCTTATTGTAATAAAGTTCTTAGTGGAACATTAATTACATTAAGGTTAATCTTATTGTAATAAAGTTATTACATTAAGGTTACCCTTATTGTAATAAAGTTATTACATTAAGGTTACCCTTATTGTAATAAAATAATTACATTAAAGTAAACCTTATTGTAATAAAATTATTACATTAAGGTTAACCTTATTGTAATAAGGTTATTACATTAAGGTTACCCTTATTGTAATTAAATAATTACATTAAGGTAAACCTTATTGTAATAAAGTTCTTAGTGAAATATTTATTACATTAAGGTTAACCTTAATGTAATAATTTTATTACAATAAGGTTAACCTTAATGTAATAAATGATCCACTAAGAACTTTATTACAATGAAGTTAACTTTAATGAAATAAATGTTTAAAAATATACTACAAGGCTAATGATTACAATCGAAGCAGTTTTATTACTATTAACTTTATAACAATACTTAAAGATATTTTGTATTGTAATAACATTGTCAAATATACAAATTGCTAGCATAACTTATGCTATTACGATAGAAAAACGCTACAGTTGTCAATTACAGTTGTTAACAAAAACATATTATTACTCATTACTCAGCCCAATGCTTAAAATAAACGAGGATACATATTTTAGAAAAAAAGCCTGACTGGGATAAGATTTTAAAAACGACTTTTAGTTATGGACAGTTCAAATAGAATGTGTCACCTTACTTAAATAGAACGACAACTCCGACACATCAATTGTATAGTTGTAAGTTAATAAGTTATGTAACCCGATCACAGATTGAAAGTTGACATTGAACGAAGAATTTATGGAAACATGAAAATATAAACAAACAGAGACGTATTGACACAAGTCCGTAACACATTGATTATTTTTCGAAAACACAACAATAGAATCACAGATGTTATGCGTAAGAATATGGAATAATACAACAATACATTTCATATCCCTCTCACCGACACTTCTTACGATACTATCAACCGCAGTATGACGATTATAAGTACAATACAACACAAATTGTATGCAACAGTTCAGTCCTAAAAGGAAGAAAAAGAAAAAAACCTAAATAATATATAGAATTTGGGATGTTGAAGATGAAAGTTCAATAACGCTACGCCATGGCATAAGCAGGTGAGCTAACAACATCGTTAGAGCCGTACGTAGTCAAGCATATATAGGAACCGTTGTTTGTTAAAGAACTGGATGGGCATTATACATGTACTCACCATAATGAAATAATGTTTGTTTTTCACAATAAGCATTATAGTAAACTGTTCATATTTTCCCAAAATAATAACACCATGAAATACTTTGTAATACACGAACCCATGACATTTTCCATAAAGTTTAGCTAGAAAACAAAATTCTGAATTTTGTCCTTAATTACTAATATAATCGATGACACTTGTGTTGTGGACGTAAATTCTATGTATCATTTCCTAGACATATAGCAATATATACCTCACCATATCTGGGTCTTCTCTGCTGACCATTTGAGGACAATAGTAGCCCACACACTTGAATCTGATGATCTCTAACGCACAGTTAGATTACATTTAGCTTTTAGCATTTGAGTTTTCAAATGACGAAATGTGAGACTTTTTGCGATGGGCAACTCAGGACGAGACAAAAAATCGCAAGGAGCAACGAATGAACACAGCTCGGATGACCTTAATAGCTTTCAATAATTGAAATGAAGAAAAAACAGCCAACAGAAAACAACAAATCTGTAAAAAATAGACACAAAGTAACTACAATGGCATTAATTCTGATCTACAAAAAGGACCTCATAATCATATACACTGGCAATGTTTCTTTATGTGAATATCATATTAAAATCCTTCACGAGAAATTCTCGCGAAATTCACATGAAATGTTTCCATGAAAATTTCACAAGATTTCTTTCATATGGAATTTATCAAAAAGTTACGTGAGACTCAAGTGAAAATATAAACATCTTAAACCTAGCTATAAGCTGATGTCGCATGAAATTCACACAAAACTCATGTGAAAATATATTGCCTGCGGAACATGTTTAGATCTCAATGTCTCCAGCAAATGTTCGAAATGTTATACAAACCGAAGCCAACATCTTCCTACCATAACCAAGCCGAAAACCATCTTCTATTGTTAAGATTTATTCTAAGCTCAATTGCTACGCCGCTATTTCTGCCTGAATGTTGAACAACAAACCAAATGTTGACAAACCAAATATTGAAGGACAAACCAAATGATGACAGACAAACCAAATGTTGACGGGCAGACCAAATGTTGACAGACAAAACAAATGTTGACGGACAAACCAAATTTTGACAGACAATATCAAATATTGACAGACAAACCAAATGTTGACAGACAAACAAAATGTTGTCGGACAAACCAAATTTTGACAGACAAACAAAATGTTGTCGGACAAACCAAATGTTAACAGACAAACCAAATATTGAAAGACAAATCAAATGTTGTCGGACAAACCAAATGTTGACGGACAAACCACATGTTGACAGAACAAACCAAATGTTGACAGACAAACAAAATGTTGTCGGACAAACCAAATGTTGTCGGACAAACCAAATGTTGACGGACAAACCACATGCTGACAGACAAACCAAATGTTAAATAACCAACCAAATGTTGACAGACAATACCAAATATTGACAGACAAACCAAATGTTGACGGACAAACCACATGCTGACAGACAAACCAAATGTTAAATAACCAACCAAATGTTGACAGACAAAACAAATGTTGAAAGACAAATCAAATGTTGACAAACAAACCAAATGTTGACGGACAAACCAAATGTTGATAAACAATCCAAATGTTGACAGACAAACCAAATGTTGACAAACAAACCAAATCTCGACAGACAAACTAAATGTTGACAGACAAACCAAATGTTGACGGACAAACCAAATGTTGACAGACCATACAAAATATTGACAGACAAACCCAATTTTGACGGACAAACCACATGCTGACAGACAAACCAAATGTTAAATAACCAACCAAATGTTGACAGACAATACCAAATATTGACAAACAAACCAAATGTTGACGGAAAAACCAAATGTTGACGGATAAACCACATGCTGACAGACAAACCAAATGTTAAATAACCAACCAAATGTTGACAGACAAAACAAATGTTGAAAGACAAATCAAATGTTGACAAACAAACCAAATGTTGACGGACAAACCAAATGTTGATAAACAATCCAAATGTTGACAGACAAACCAAATGTTGACAAACAAACCAAATCTTGACAGACAAACTAAATGTTGACAGAAAAACCAAATGTTGACGGACAAACCAAATGTTGACAGACCATACAAAATATTGACAGACAAACCCAATTTTGACGGACAAACCACATGCTGACAGACAAACCAAATGTTAAATAACCAACCAAATGTTGACAGACAATACCAAATATTGACAGACAAACCAAATGTTGACGGACAAACCAAATGTTGACGGACAAACCACATGCTGACAGACAAACCAAATGTTAAATAACCAACCAAATGTTGACAGACAAAACAAATGTTGAAAGACAAATCAAATGTTGACAAACAAACCAAATGTTGACGGACAAACCAAATGTTGATAAACAATCCAAATGTTGACAGACAAACCAAATGTTGACAAACAAACCAAATCTTGACAGACAAATTAAATGTTGACAGACAAACCAAATGTTGACGGACAAACCAAATGATGACAGACCATACAAAATATTGACAGACAAACCCAATTTTGACGGACAAACCAAAATGTTGACGGGCACACCAATGAACGAGATGTCAAAACTACTGTGATGGTTGATTCGACAAAAATTATGCAATAGATAAGATGAAGTTATATATGCATTCATAGAATGATATCGTTGTTATTACATTAAGCACCATGACAAATTTTGCGCAAGTATGGTTGCAACCCTTATTGTAATAATTATTACATTAAGGTTAACCTTATTGTAATAAATCTCATGTTTATTACAATAAGCGTCGCTTAATGTAATAATTTTCTCATGTTTATTACAATAAGCGTCGCTTAATGTAATAATTTTTAATTTATTACAATAAGGTTAACCTTAATGTAATAAATTATTACATTAAGCAATTTATTACAATAAGGGTTGCAACAAAGCTCCTACGCTTTTCTGATGACGGCATGATGATGTTTTTTTTCTTGGTTTGACATGAAGAAACTAATAAAAATAAATAAATAAATAACATGGTTTTCTTCCTAAATACGATATAAATGTGGCAGATTTAAATTGTACACATGATTAATCAAGATGCATTTCTAGCTTCGAGCTAGAGGCATTTCTAGCGCTTGACGAGGAACCTTTGGATCGAGGGTGCGATCCTCTGTGGAAGCACACTACATACATTAAAAATGTTATTCATTGCCCTCGTTACAGACAAGTAGAAGCTGGCTTGTGGTGTTCGAGTACCAGCACATTTAAAAAGTGGAGACAAATAGTTGTACATTAACTTAAGATCAAGAGTGTTCATTTCCTTCTGACTCATGATCAGCGGTAAAACATAGAGCTGTCCAAGAGCTAAGGGTTGCGGGTCCGAGCCCAGATAACGGCATAATCTTCACGCTGTTCTTCGTCCTATGATACTATAGTATATGTTTATCACACGTCAAATGAAATAAAAGTGTTTAGGTACAATAGCTCAGGATAATAAATGTTATTCCAATGGGGTCTGTGATTGACACTAAGTCAGAGAACGTTTGATATTTTATTCAAAGTCACGGTCAAAAGAAATACTCGTGAAAATCGCTGTAATTTTGACAAGATATATATGTATGTGTAAATGATACTTCAGTGACAATAATCCAACTTTTAAGTGAACAGAATAATTCTGAAAGGCAGAATTATTAAAAGACTTTAAAAAATATTACAACTATATTCAAGTGGTCGGTTTTTTTTGTCAATAATTCATATTTTCATAACCAAAGGTTTGTGTTCAGCAGTTTTGCTGCAATTTGCTTTTTTTTTGTATTTTCACGAGAGCGTAGCATCGGAAATGTCGATGTTTAGTTTGAGAATTGCACGACAGTCTAACAACAAATCAGTTATTTGCATTGTTTTCATTTCAGTAGATTTTATTGACATATTAAACATATAAATAGGATGAGACAGCTGGCTTGAAGCCTGTATAAGTCTCCTCCCAAATCAAGTGATCAACAATTAAAAATCATATCACAAACATATCTACATGTAATAGTCTACGAGTAAGTGGTTAAGGGGAAACAACTCTTAATTACAAGTAATGAGCATTGACATTATGATTAAATGATGGAGGAAATAATCCATCAGTTAATTCACCAAAGTTTAGACTTTAAATTCTCGTCATACCATTCACTAGTGGATTTGACCAAAGTGTCCATGATATATTAGTAGGTCCTTTACCCCAGAGTTGGTACAGCGAGTATAAGAAATGTGTATTTTGATACATTTTATATACAATTGTACAAAGGCTTATTTTTTAATTGAAGTTGATATAAATATGTGTGCAGAAAAATTAACCAGAGTTGTTTCAACAGTAAAATATGAATATAGTTATCTAATATAATGATCCAACGCCAGCATTCAACATCATCTCCTGGGGTTACATATTTTCATCAATGGTAATGGGAGGGTATTTGCTTACATTTTGTTTTTTATGTTATATACTTTGCCTTCTTATTATTGATTATAAAAGATCTCACTTAAACAATCTTTTTGTATCACTTACATATTTAATAACTGAGTCAAACATTGATGTATTACTTTCCTCAGAACATTGGAGACAGCCATGAAGCACACATTTAAGGTCATAATGTACATGGTCATATTGATGGAGGGAAAGCTTAAGGGACTTTCTCTCATTTAAGTACTTAGGGAAAACAAAGAAAAAAATGTTGTGCTGTTTTGAGTAATTCGCCAAAAGCACAGGAAGAATCATCACAAAGATGGTCTTTCTGGAGGTCATAGTTCAATGAACTTGCTAAATTTCTTAACTGACAGAGATAGACATATATTTTCTGTGACCATGTATTTGAAAAACAATGAGTCTCATTTACACTTTGCTCTTAGTTCAAAAAATTCTAAAATTGTCCAATAGAGTGGATATCAGTAAGGCAACTGCTAATTTTATCAAATTTAGAGAACATACAAGATGTACTAAGGATAAACCTCGATACGTTACCTGCTGTTCTACAGATGGGAAAGTTGCAAAGCCTGCGGTTTCTTAGGTGTTATCTTGAATCTTTCTGATCATTAATGAATTGTTGTATAATATAAAATAAATAATGGGAAGTTTCATTATTAAGTATTTTATACATGGGTATCATTTCATTTTTTTCGGTCTCTCTTGAAGTGACTCCCATCCTAGTTCTGTATAAAGTTGTACATGTGATGTACCTCTGCGCAATGCGGTCATTATCTTTATATATCTATGAATTCTAGACGATTTGTTTTGCATAGTCAGGACAGTTGTCCCATATAACATTAGCATATTCAAGTATAGGTCTGATGCAAGAAGTATATAAAAGTATAAGGGATTCTCTTTCAATTTTCTTTTTAAAAATTCTCAAAATGTTCATTCTCTGTTTTTAATTTTTTATAAATGAAATCAATATGTTGGGTTCATTTACCATCATCATTAAAAATGCATTGTTTAGTAGTTGAAAAATAACGTTGGTATACTTTCATTAAATTCTATATTGGGCGACTCCTTATACAAATACATTTGTTATTATTTACTGACAGAGGGTCGATCAACTGTGGTATGGTTGACTTTGTTTGAACGAAATGTGACGGACGGCGGCACGGGCTACAAAACACTAGTAACTGGTCATAACGACTTATCACTTCGTAATAATAGTCGTTATTTCGAGATAGAGTAGTCGTTATAAGAATCTATCGCAAATTTTGTTTGATTGCCCGAACCGGCTTCCATAGAATGGTGAAAAAATGACGAAGATTGTAATTAAGAGAACTATTGTTTATTGAGTGCAGAATTTGAAAGTCGTGATGATAAAACAGTGAGGAATATTTACATTAGGTAATGCTATCATAATATCACCAAGTCTTAACCCTTTTCAGCAGAGAAGTCCCAGTATTAGATGGCGAAAAGGTCGCACCGGCTGACATAAGACTCGAGGGCTGATGCAAGATACATGGACTGATGCAAGGGCTTATGAGGACCCAAGGGTTGCTGAAAGACACACAGACTGACGTACTGTAAAGTAATTTTATGTAAAACACAAGGGTTGATATACGAATCACGAGGGCTGATGTAAATCACGAGGGCTAATGTAAGATACGTGAACTGATGCTAGATCCAAGGGCTTATGAGGACACAAGGGTTGATGAGAGACACACAGACTGATGTACAGTAAGACAAAATAGTTGATTTAAAACACGAGGGTTAATGTAAGACATGAGGGCTGATATAAAACACGAGGGCCAAGAAGAGACACATAGGCTAATGTAAAACACGAGGGCTGATCCAAGACACGAAGGTTGATGAGATCTCATAAATTAGGAAGATCAAAATGAACAAGTAAGATACATTTACGGTGATAATATAGCTAACTTTCCTTTCAAACTCTAGTAAAAACAAGTATTGTTTACATAGTTTTAATATATAAAATGATAACTTAAATGGTATCTGACTCTTTCTGGGTAAAGAATGAAATTAAACTCTTACTGAACATAACGATCACTGCAAATAATGTATTGATTTTCTTGGAAATTCTTTGTTCAGCTTAGGTAGTACAGAAAGTAAGAAAAAACACTTTTGGAATGGAAAAGTTTCTTAGACATTTGGCGACATGACTTACATATGTCTTTCTCAACCAAGATAAGGAAAATATAAGACAGCCGTTTTGTTCGATTCCTTAAACATATTAAGTATAATTAAAAAAATTAAAGTTAATGAAAATAAAGATATGAATTATAGAACTTATTAAATACATAGTTCATACATGACTGATGTACATCATAATTGTAGATAAACATCGTATGTTTGTAAACTTAATTAAATAGCAATTACTAATGAATTACAGATTGCTCACAAGAAAACCAAACATCAAGAACAAAAAGGCTTGTTGGTCGTAATTGTCTTTTATGTTAGTTCTTATCTTTGCAACAACCAACGAGTATCAGCTTGAATTATACCAATGTGTTCACGGAGTAGCACCAGTATTGTCACTGAATCTGTACACCTCAAGTGATGTATCCTCCCCAGCCGATTTGACTACGAACTCCTGCTTGGTGGGGTGGACAATTATAACGACTGGACGGTTGATACTAGAGAGACAGGGAACTAGTACCTTCCCCTGTGACCCGTCAGGTAAAACAATGTAAACATTGCCGGACATACATCCACACACGTATACATTATTATCACGGTCCAGTCCGATACCAGTAGGAGCCTTCAGGCCAGGGTCACTGTATCTGTAGACTTCTACCTCGCTGTCTAGTCGTCTACACACGACGTCATCACTATCTATGTAGTAAAACGTGGACGTAGATGCGGCAATTTGTGTACCGTGTCCACCCTTCCTCTGTATTGACTGTTTCACTGTTCCATCTGATGACATTATATTCACACTATCACCAGTACCAACCACGATGTTATCTCCGAGAACTGCTATTCCAGTAATTACGTTGTCTCTACAGGGGATGGTATCGGTGACAGTCACCTGACCGTTCCGTAGTGTACACCTCATAATTCCACTGTCTCTAATACTAACAAGTATCTCATCAGTGTTAAGTCCGTGCGTTACAGCATATGGGTGTCCTTTAACGTTGTATTCTCCGTTGTAGCAATACTTGTCATCAAACAACACGAGTCTATTGTTGTAGTAATCGATGGCAAGTAATTCACCGTCATCAGTAAATATTCCCCCAGAGAAGCAAAATCCTCTGTTTTTTGTTAGTAAACGGCTGTCGACCGAGTGTACACATGATACAGAACCAGTCCACACGTCATTTGCTGCCGGTCGTTTGGTTGGAGATCCGACGAGGTCGGAGGTTGAAGTAGAGTCGGAAAATGTTGTAGCTGAAGGTGTTGACATCAGAGTCCCAAGCAAGGTACCGATACGCGAATTCACATTCTGTGAGGTCGAGGTTATGTTCGATATGACGTCAACATTCCCAATGGTCGTCATTTTCAAGATGTCGTCAATAACAGTTTCCATATTTAGTTTCAGATCAAACGTGTTAGGCTGCTTTTTGGTGTTTTGATCCATTCGACGGTAATGTCCTGACAACTGTTGTTTCGTTTTCTCTCTCATGACGAATCGCTGACGATCCGTACCTTGTTCGTCAAAACGAGTCATAAGTCTATTACAATTTTCTGCATTGATGTGGAATTTCTTAACACATTCCAATCGGCCAGAAAGTTGCTGTCGGTGTACTTTGCACTTATCAGCGAGACCCGACTGATACGTTGTGTTAAGACTATCAAGCTTGTCTTTCGCTTGCTGTATTCGTCGCGTCATCTCCACTGATACTTCCTTTTCTTTGGTGTTAAGCGAGGACATCTCAGACTCATCGTCATCTAACATCGTCGTTGTCTCGTCTAGGATCATCTGCCATGCTGTCTCACGTGAAGGTTGTCCGGTGAAGCTTGCCTTGATCACATCATCTATTGGTTTGATGTGATTGCAGGTTCTGTGTGAAACGGACACACAAGTATGACAACACATGGAGCTGTGATCAAGGCAGTAGACATCCAGGCGCTGTCCTTCGTGGTAAGGACAGTTCTCGTTAACCGTTGTTTCGCCAAACCTGCCCTCTTTACTAGAAATAAGTCGATGTTTTGCTGTCACTTTGATTCGTTCGTGAAATGTTCTACATTGTTTACAGAGCATCTCTGCGCAGTCAGTGCACCAAACAACAGCAGGATTGGATTCCCCAGCTCTTCGACAAGCTTCACAGTTCTGGTCATCCGAAGTATTTGCTGCGGGGTTGATTAAAAGATTGTTTATCGGAAACGCAGTTCCCCGGGCATTTACGTCCGTACTGACGTCACTAGGACATATTGGTGTGTCACAGACGGGACACGGAAAGTAATTCCGGTCCTCGTCTTCCGTCCTGTGTTCCTCAGTGATGTATGACGTCAGACAAGGACAACAGAATGTGTGACTACACGGTAGCTCCCTCGGCTGATCGTACGGCTTCAGACACAATAAACACTTGTATTCTGGTGTAGGTGTAGGAGAGGCTTCGGCCATCTTGGAACTTTATAAGAAATTTCTGGAAATTAAGAAAAAAAAGTCGCTCTTCAGATTTTATATTTTAACAAAAGCTAAATATATATAAGATAGAGACACGTATTTTAATAACATTGGCTGATTAATCTACTGAGACTGATATAATTAACAAAGAGTGCCAGAGGACGGAACAATATATGTCCGTTCCATGTCAAATTAAAAGACGTTTTTGTGTCACAATGTAAAATGATTGGAAATACATATAAAAAACTTTGTTCAATTACAATGTCAAAAAGGAGTCACAGTTTGCATCGTCTAAATACTTTATCAAACTTCAAAAGTTGAAAGAAATTGTATCAAAGGGAATTAACTCTTTCAAATATAGTCGAATCGAACCAATGTTAAAAGTTACACTGCTGCGGTCATAGTGAATGAAAGTACAGAGTTTGAAAGAAATTATATAAAAACTAAGGGAGGCAATCCACTGCCAAAACTTGACGCCACACGGACGGAGAGACAGACAACGTCATACAACATGTACATTACATGACGTGCCATGAAATTTGACGGACGTATCAAAACGGAACAAAACCAAGAAATGTAATAGAAAAAGTATTTCTTGTGACATATACTGAGATTGGGTTTTTTTTGTACACAAACAGTAATTTAAAACTTAATTTGCGAGCTTTCGAAAACGTCTGTTTCCTTTGTCAAGCAAAGAGTACAATAGCCGAGTGTCTGTGTTCTGACCGCTGAAATCAGCTCACTACCCAAAATAGGGCGAGTTGGAGAAGTCAGCTGTCAAAAACGTAGCGCGACATTTCGTCCAAATGAACTCTAGTACTACAGGTAGACAGAGGGACGGGTAAGATGTTTACCCATTCCTTCCCCTATTGGATGTTAAAATAGGGTCATAAAGATGACTCAACTGGTGTCCCCCCTCGTCTCTGTTCATTGATTCCCCTTCCTTCCTAATCCATATGGATTCTTTAATTTTCCCCATTCTCCAATTTTCCTCCCTTTCCAACACTTTGGAGTTGTTCCAGCGGTCAGAACACCGACACTCGGCTATTGTACTCTTTGCTTGACAAAGGCAACAGACGTTTTCGAAAGCTCGCAAATTAAGTTTTGAATTCCTGTTTGTGTAAAAAAAAAAACCAATCTCAGTATATATCATTCATACCATACTGATGAATCTTATTCCTAATATTTCTTGTGACGGATTAATCGAGATATCATAATTTGGAAACAGTACATCATTGTTATCTATTATATTTATCAATATTACAAAAATAAAGGATACACTTACAACTCCGTGTGTTCGTATGTAATCGACTTGTGGGTACTATCGACACACATATTAAAGTAATGCTACCGAGACATATACATGTGTTATACCGAGTAACGAGACACATATTTACGTAGTACTACCGAGATACATATTATAGTAGTGTAGTGAGAAGCTACAAGATATGATATATATGTATATATGGAGTTTGCCTACAACGGCAGCGTAATCTACAATCCGACCAACAGTACGTAAACACGTCCGTATAGCGGCTTGACCAGGTGTAGACTACACCCAATACCGTCACGCATTGCAGCTCAACACCTTCGGGACGAGTTGTCCTACTCCACAAGCATACATAGAAGTCAGATCGGCACCTCTACAAATCCATGTTCACAACACTCTTCCCCGTTTTAAAATAGAGGACTGATCAAAGAATAGCCAACGGAAACTTCAGTCACCTGTCCCTTCGTAGCAGCGTGGAATAGAGCCCTGAGTACATTGTGTAGCAGTCTTTGAGGTTGCAGACAACGTCCAAACGGCATGATCAGGATCTCTGTTCGGTGACGGCAGACAAGTGTCTGTTATCCCACAAGACCGTGAAATGTCTTTCTCATCACCAATGTCCGCTTCCAAAAGATTATCTGCCCATAGTCGAGCTGGATCGTCCACAACGACATTACTGCCACCTGGTATACCACTTCTGTCCGGTTTCTCAGCTGGTTCTCCACTCAAGACAGTCCACCTCGTGTTGCAGAGCCAGAGACGAATGTCCAAGGACTTAAAACGTAACAAACCCTGATGTATGTTGCCCATCCCCTTGCTATCCCTTATCTCATATAACACGGGGGCCACCGCCTTCGAGGTGAAATATGGTCCCAAACAAGGGCCTCGAAGTATTGGTTTTCGCGTTGTTTGTGTTAAAGAGTCGATCACCTGAACAATGCCAAACTGGTCCACTGCAAATCTGCACACTTTGTTTGTCTTGTGCCGTTAATGGCAACGGACCCAGTGTATCCACATAAACCCTCTCTATTGGAGTTCCAGCATGGCATTTGTCAAGTTGGGCTCTGATTTCCAATGAAGTTGAGCTGGACTGAACAGTTTTAACTGCTACAGTGACTCTTGGAACGGCACAGTCAACATCCATTTTGAGCTTTTTTCCCTTGGTCCTGAATTATCTCTTCATATATATCATTTTTGTTATTCTGCGATGGTTCGCCGGCTTGTATAACCAACGCCCCCTCAAAGTCGTCGTTACGTTCAACGTCTGGCTTTAACTGCTTTGTAGACCCTGATACTTGTTTCTTGTTACTTGTAGCACTCTTTGCTAATGTGAGTGTGTCTTCCAGTGTGCTGGGGGCTGTGTTCCGCACTGCAAGGGCTACACGCCTATCAAGCATGCCTTTTAGGAAACTGTCGACGGCAATTATTTCTACAAAATCTTCCTGGGCCCAAGGATAGCCGGAAGACGCCAGACTCCGAGCTCTCTCTCTGCATATTCTTCAATCGTTTCCTCCGCAAATTGACGCGACTCTGCTAGTTCACGTCGAATATGTGAGTGGAAGTTATCGAACCATGACCCTTAGAATTATAACTATGGCCCTGTCCCGATGGGACCTTCTGAAGGTAGCTGTTCCTTACCTCCCTCCAAAAATCATGTTGTTTACACGTTGTAAAACTGCATTATCAACCATATCCTCCCTAATCTGACCCTGAGAGACAACCGTCCGAAAGGACACTAACCATTTTTTTTTAACAAACGGGTCCCACATAGTGCTAGATACAGTGTACATTTGACTCTCCCTTCAAATCTTCCATTGTCACCGTATCGCCACACTCTTGCTCTTGAAAGATGGTCATAGCCATGCCAGAATTTATTCCGACCTGCTCAACACAAGTTGCGACGTTAATATTGAGTGACATGTTCAAAACACAAAACACCCTGTTCAAACCCGGCGCAAAGCTACAATGATCTCAACTTAGCGTGTACTCACAGCGGAACGGCCCGGGCTATAACACCGGCGCGTGGCGTAGTTATAAATAGTAACCGTTCTGTGTACAGGTAAACGCGTACTATTGAGAAATTATAGCCATAATTTGAATTTAATTCTGACACCAATTTGTAGTGAAAAGCTACAAGATATGATATATATGTATATATGGAGTTTGCCTACAACGGCAGCGTAATCCACAGTCAGACCAACAGTACGTAAACACGTCCGTATAGCGGCTTGACCAGGTGTAGACTACACCCGATACCGTCACGCATTGCAGCTAAACACCTTCGGGACGAGTTGTCCTACTCCACAAGCATACATAGAAGTCAGATCGGCACCTCTACAAATCCATGTTCACAACAGTAGTATCACCGAGACACATGTTTACGTAGTACTACCGAGACACATATTAAAGTAATACTACCGAGACACATATTTTAGTAGTACTACCGAGACACATATTTAAGTAGTGCTACCGAAACACATATCTAAGAAGTACTTCCGAGACACATATTGAAGTAGTTTTACCGAGACACATATTTAAGTAGTACTACCGAGACACATATTGTAGTAGTTCTACCGAGACACATATTTAAGTAGTACTACCGAGACACATATTGTAGTAGTTCTACCAAGCCACATATTGTAGTAGTTCTACCGAGACACATATCTAAATATTGTACTACCGAGACACATATTTAAGTAGTACTACTGAGACACATATTGAAGTAGTACTACCGAGACACATAATGTAGTAGTTCTACCGAGCCACATATTGTATTAGTACTATCACGGAGTTAGAGCTAATCTAATTCCATGGTACTACCAAGTACTTAGAAGCACAGACTTAGATAAGCTATATATATTGCGCCGGGGGTTTAAAATATATTGTCACATGTCCCTGTGTTCTAAGTGCAGTTTGAAGTAATGCCCACATCATTTGTTATCAATCAAGTTTGAGTTTTGTTCGTACATAGTTGTCAAATATTGTAATTGAAAGGATTTATAAGGGAATATCGGGTTACAAATATACTTTCGTTTTGTATCTAAATAACTTACCAACTGACATTTATATATCATAGTTTTATGTTTCGGCGTTGAAAACTGACAATATTGATTTAAATTATTTTAAAATGTTAAACATAAATAAGGAAATATCAAATGTTCGGTATCATCCTCATAATCCTGTCAAATATTTACCTTGATCACAAAGGGAGATAACTCGAAAGTATATATATGGGATAACACACTTACTTTAGAATATCATATCTGTGTGTAAAGCTATCTAAATTACACGGGTACGCGGCCAAACTACACATAATAGGAAATGGTTTACGTTAGCAGTTCTGATATTAAACGTTATTTTCAATCTATGAATCAAAAGAAAATGTGGTTCTCTTTCTAAATCAGCCATGACAATCTGGGGTTTTCGTGTTTTTATTTTTCACCCTTTATAGGTCAAAAGAAAAACATTCAGTAACACTAAACATGTCAAAAGTAAAAATAAAAATCACAAAAATGTACAATTTTCCATATTTTTGCATATTGTTTTGATAATTTATAACACTGCAAAGTTGTACAGCACAGATGAACTTGTTAGAATGACAAATGGGGACATACTGACATTTTATATTGTAAGTGATAAATCTAAAAATAGCGACAAAATGACATTTTATACTGTAAGTGATCAATCTCAAGTCGAAAGGAAAGTGAAATTTTGGCATGGCGAAGTGCATGAGATACAGGTTTTTAAAAGTGCCGCCGAGGAGGTCAAATTTTACAATTATTCTCATTAAAGGTTTGACAAATAAAAGGTATATCATTTTTAAATGATTTTTCAAACGCGTATTGTGTGCTATTGAAGTTAAAATTATTTTGTTGAATAATTCAAAAACCAGTTTATGAGATCAAAACGGGGGTTGAACGTGATTAGAACCCCAGAAAAGTTATCCTCTAGAGCTCATCATGTTAAATTAGTCTCACAAAGAGAAACTTCCGTTAAAGCCTGTTGAGTGTCAATCCAAACTTGAAATGTCTCTGGTGGTTATTTTGAATTAGTTTTAACTATCTGGGTAATACACAAATCTATATTTATTTAGAGTGGCTGATAGTTCTTTTAACATCCCTATTACTATCAATCGCTATACTGTTTATGTCGACAATCTCAGGAAAACGGAAGAGATTTTTGTAATGTGATTAATTCTCCAGAAACTCGACTAAGGATTTCAGTTGAAATACGGTAATACGGTGTAAGATCTTCTGAATACCTTGCATAAATTTTGAGATGAAATTTATCAATACTAGTCCGAATGGTTCTGATCCGCTAAGTATTTGGGTTGTTGACAAATTTATACGCAAGCAATCCTAATATTTGGTAGACAAGATAACTATAGTTGGAATCTGACGGACTATATCGATACATACATAATACAGCGTAAGTACATGGGACAACTACTGATGCCTCGTCTGGTGAAGCAATTATGTGCCTCATCTGGTGGTGTTGTAATGATCATTGATGCCTCGCCTGGTGATGTCGTTATGATACCTCATCTGGTGATGTTGTTATGATGCCTCGTCTGGTGATGTTGTTACGATGCCTCGTCTGGTGGTGTTGTTATGATGCATCGTCTGGTGGTGTTGTTATGGTCCCTCGTCTGGTGGTGTTGTTACGATGCCTCGTCTGGTGGTGTTGTTATGATGCCTCGTCTGGTGATGTTGTTATGATGCCTCGTTTGGTGGTGTTGTTATGATGTCTCGTCTGGTTTTGTTGTTATGATGCCTCGTCTGGTGGTGTTGTTACGATGCCACATTTGATGGTGTTGTTATGATGCCTCGTCTGGTGATGTTGTTATGATGCCTCGTTTGGTGGTGTTGTTATGATGTCTCGTCTGGTTTTGTTGTTATGATGCCTCGTCTGGTGATGTTGTTACGATGCCACATTTGATGGTGTTGTTATGATGCCTCGTCTGGTGATGTTGTTATGATGCCTCGTTTGGTGGTGTTGTTACGATGCCACATTTGATGGTGTTGTTACGATTCCTCGTCTGGTGGTGTTGTTATGACGCCTCGTCTGGTGGTGTTGTTATGATGCCTCGTCTGGTGATGTTGTTATGATGCCTCGTTTGGTGGTGTTGTTACGATGCAACATTTGATGGTGTTGTTACGATTCCTCGTCTGGTGGTGTTGTTATTATGCTTCGTCTGGTGATGTTGTTATGACGCCTCGTCTGGTGATGTTGTTATGATGCCTCGTCTGGTGATGTTATTATGATGCCTCGTCTGGTGGTGTTGTTATGACGCCTCGTCTGGTGATGTTGTTATGATGCATCATCTGGTTGTGTTGTTATGATGCCTCGTCTGGTGGTGTTGTTATGATGCCTCGTCTGGTGATGTTGTTATGATGCCTCGTCTGGTGATGTTGTTACGATGCCTCGTCTGGTGGTGTTGTTATGATGCCTCGTCTGGTGATGTTGTTACGATGCCTCGTCTGGTGATGTTGTTATGTCGCCTCGTCTGGTGATGTTGTTATGACGCCTCGTCTGGCGATGTTGTTATGATGCCTCAGCTGGTGGTGTTGCTATGATGCCTTGTCTGGTGGTGTTGTTACGATTCCTCGTCGGGTGGTGTTGTTATGATGTCACATTTGATGGTGTTGTTATGATGCCTCGTCTGGTGGTGTTGTTACGATTCCTCGTCTGGTGGTGTTGTTATGACGCCTCGTCTGGTGGTGTTGTTATTATGCCTCGTCTGGTGATGTTGTTATGATACCTCGTCTGGTGGTGTTGTTATAATGCCACATTTCATGGTGTTGTTATTATGCTTCGTCTGGTGATGTTGTTATGACGCCTCGTCTGATGATGTTGTTATGGTGCCTCGTCTGGTGATGTTATTATGATGCCTCGTCGGGTGGTGTTGTTATGACGCCTCGTTTGGTGGTGTTGTTATGACGCCGCGTTTGGTGGTGTTGCTATGACGCCTCGTCTGGTGGTGTTGTTATGATGCCTCGTCTGGTGATGTTGTTATGATGCCTCGTCTGGTGGTGTTGTTATGATGCCTCGTCTGGTGATGTTGTTATGATGCCTCGTCTGGTGATGTTGTTATGTCGCCTCGTCTGGTGATGTTGTTATGACGCCTCGTCTGGTGATGTTGTTATGATGCCTCAGCTGGTGGTGTTGCTATGATGCCTTGTCTGGTGGTGTTGTTATGATGCCTCGTCTGGTGATGTTGTTATGATGCCTCGTTTGGTGGTGTTGTTATGCTGCCTCGTCTGGTGGTGTTGTTATGCTGCCTCATCTGGTGGTGTTGTTATGATGCCTCATCTGGTGGTGTTGTTAAAATGCCTCGTTTGGTGGTGTTGTTATGACGCCGCGTTTGGTGGTGTTGCTATGACGCCTCGTCTGGTGATGTTGTTATGATGCCTCATCTGGTGGTGTTGTTATGATGTCTTGTCTGGTGGTGGTGTTGTTTTGATGCCACATTTGATGGTGTTGACGAATTTATACGCAATCCTAATATTTGGTAGACAAGATAGCTATAGTTGGAAACTGACGGACTATATCGATACATACATAATACAGCGTAAGTACATGGGACAACTACTGATGCCTCGTCTGGTGAAGCAATTATGTGCCTCATCTGGTGGTGTTGTAATGATCATTGATGCCTCGCCTGGTGATGTCGTTATGATACCTCGTCTGGTGATGTTGTTATGACGCCTCGTCTGGTGATGTTGTTACGATGCCTCGTCTGGTGGTGTTGTTATGATGCCTCGTCTGCTGGTGTTGTTTTGATGCCTCGTCTGGTGGTGTTGTTATGATGCCTCGTCTGCTGGTGTTGTTATGATGCCACATCTTATGGTGCTGTTATGACGCCTCGTCTGGTGGTGTTGTTATGACGCCTCCTCTGGTGGTGTTGTTATGATGCCTCGTCTGGTGATGTTGTTATGACGCCTCGTCTGGTGGTGGTGTTATGATGCCTCGTTTGGTGATGTTGTTATGACGCCTCGTCTGGTGATGTTGTTTTGACGCCTCGTCTGGTGATGTTGTTATGATGCCTCATCTGGTGATGTTGTTATGACGCCTCGTCTGGTGGTGTTGTTATGACGCCTCGTCTGGTGATGTTGTTATGATGCCTCATCTGGTGATGTTGTTATGACGCCTCGTCTGGTGGTGTTGTTATAATGCCTCGTCTGGTGGTGTTGTTATGACGCCTCGTCTGTTGATGTTGTTATGACGCCTCGTCTGGTGATGTTGTTATGTTGCCTCGTCTGGTGGTGTTGTTATAATGCCTCGTCTGATGCTGTTGTTATGTTGCCTCGTCTGGTACTGATGTTATGATGTCACATGTGGTATTGTTGCGATGCTATATTTAGTGTTATTTTGTTACTCCGCCTGATAGTGTTCGAGAATCATCACCGTAATTGTCTATACGGATACAGTTCGGTTTAGCAGACTATACAGGTCTTTACATGTAGCAGTGGGTGATGACACACAAATACACACGATTGTTCCCTTCCCTTCCATGTACACGAAATGTTTTGTTGAATTATGACACCTCTTATGTCTTGCTTTATTTATACTTTTAAGTATGAAAACAAAACAAAAGGGCAATAGATTTACCCACACTATCGTGTTATAAACATATGTATGACCACTATCAAATTACTTACAACGCTAGACAGTCTACCTGTAATCGACTTTCGTGTGTAGTGGGGCATCGTGCAGTCCTTTCATTGAACAAAACATATAATTACTGTAAGTTTATTCAATGGACAATAACCCGAAAATATTCTACCTGGTCACATTATATCTGTAAGTCATGTTTAAACATAGACGCTCGTCTTTAAAGGAAACTCAAAATCAGTATTAAACTTATTAAGTAAGTTGTTGATAGACAGTAAATAAACTATTAGTAGATATTCAATTCCGAACACACCTAATCATGCCTATGTGGAATGACTATTTCCTACCTACGTTTATCTTAATCAGTTAACTTTGCAGCAACATCTACACGAAAGATCGCTGAATATCAGACAATTTTTTAGTAGTACAATAGTCAAGTCACTTCAATGTTATAAGGCAATATCCGGGTACTAGAGCTGGGTGTCTATCGACAATATGAGAATCACTGTAATGTCGTGTCTTTACACCATTTATTGTTTTAGAAGTCTGACAATGAAATCAGTTATGACTTAGAAAATACTTAATTATTATCATATTATTATATCCAAACTGATCGTTATAAGCTACAAAATATCGTCAAATGTTTACCTTGGTTACTGTCGACTTGATGACGGCTGTGTAGTTCCTGGTAATGATCCGGGTATTTCCGAGTTCCACGACCACCACGGGAGATAACTCCGAAATAAATGGCTTAGCTCAAAGCTACCTGTAATGAGTATATATTTCAAATGTTTTTAAGAGTTGTTCATTCGAAAGTTGCTTGCCACGTGTATTGCTGTCGATGTCGTAGGACATTGACGTGCTTAGTATAGATAGGAGATAATAACTATAATTTGTGGAACAATGGTAAGCGAGTGAATGTCGGTGTAGACTGAAAATATATACATATACAAGGAAAATCTGTAAATCCGTAACTATATTACGATTTCTACAATAAATATAAAAAACAGACCCACCGGGGAGTGGCACACTTACTGACTGCATGACAATGCTTACAATCTAATGGAAATCCTTCCTACAAAACCAACGACATTGTTGTAAACTAGTAACGAAATGATTTTCATCAATGATAAGTTAAGCTTAATTGTTGTGATTGTGTTTGTGTTTTCCAAAACAATTATGCAAAACAAAATAGTTTACAAAGATGAATTGTAATAAGAAAACGAAAGTTTTGTTTCCTGTTTGTGAAAAGGTATTATAGCGTTCAGAGTGGAAAAATCAATATCTTTAATGTTTGAACCAAAATACAATTTTTCATAGAAGGGTATATATTACTGATCGGAGTTTGTTTTAAACGTTTAAACAAAATGTTCGTTAACGCTGCGCTTGTGTGATCTTTAGATCAAGGTCAAGGCCAATGTCAATGTGTGTATAAACATGTATAATGTTTACATGTCGCAGTTGATTCGATATTCTAGAGCTTGCTCTAGGTATCGTGATTTTCGTGATCGATATCGACTGCTGACAAACAAACTAACAACACAAGGATTCGGGAGATGCAGGTTGATCATAACTATGGGCAAGTTTTATGGTCGCCATCTTTGTCTCATTGAGAAATATTTAAGTGATATGAAGATGGACGTTTTGGAGTGTGCTCATTAGTGTGTTTACTTGTTGTGATTGACAATGATACTCAGTTTTCGCTTTGAGAACTTGGTGTTTACTTGGATGTGACAAAGATTTACATGGCGGGTGTCGTCAATTGACAAGAAGACGCTTACTCTTCCGGAACACCTGGGCCCAGTTGTCCAAACGGTGAAGATTAATCAGTGATAAGTGCCAATGCCTGTAGCTTTAAAATCAAACCGTTGATTTAGTTACCACTATGCAGATATCAAATATCTAATAATGTTATTTTACATGCCAAGTTTTGGGAATTTACCTTGTATAGTGACGGAATTATAAAAGTTTGAAAAATATCATTAAATAATGATTAAGCCAATCACCTTTTGAACAACTGGGCCCTGGTCTTATTCTCTTGTGCTTTTACGAGAGTCTCCATGTAAATCTGTCCTTTGGTTCCTATTTTGCTTATTGTTCAATCAATTTTGAGTTCGCATTATGGTTTTTGTTGACGCTTTGGTATTTTCTGATATTTTTTTTCTACTTTCCTCTATTTAACTCGAGAAAGAAACGTGTATAGTTGATCAGTTGTAGCAATTGCAAATACATGTATCAAATATTTGTTCATTTTAATTATCAATTTGTCTCTTTTTCGTTGCTGTCATATGTAGTTACAATTCAGCTGTACAGCAGAGTGACAATTACCGGAACACACGACCTCACAACTACACACACATACAAGTGATCACATACATGTACATACACCTGTATATCAATAGTGTAAGGGCCACAGAACTACACACATATACAAGTGACATACATGTACATACACCTGTATATCAATAGTGTAAGGGCCACAGCGCTGCTTAATGTAAGTGTGTTGTAAAAGTACCAAATAGATTCAACTTTGTATTGAGCAGAAATGATTAAATACAACCGGACGATGGAAATGTTTTTAAAATTATTATTCTGTAATTACATTGTATAACACCGGCGCGTTAATAATGATGCCCAACAGCAGTTGCAAAAAAAAATAATAAAAAACAAGACTGACTGGTAATGCACATAACTGCCAACGAAAAGCAGTGTAATGCTTCATTAATAACATTGTATAACACACTCTTGAAAAACGTCGTCCTCAAAATCACAATTTCCGGATTATGTAGACACCCTAAATGGACTTGAACATATAAAAACTATCTGTTCAGTCTACTGTGTTATTGTGTAACGTCTATTATATAAAGGAACGTAAACATTTAAAATGCATGTATTGATTGAAACCAGAAATGGAGTTTCATGGCGGGTGTCGTCGATGAAGCAGAAGACGCTTACTCTCTCTCCTGAAACATCTGATATTATTCTTTTGTACTTTTACTAGTGTCTCCAAGTAAATCTGTCCTTTGTTTATATTTGGCCTCTAGTTTAATCAATTTTTGAGTCAGGATAATGGTTTTGATGACACTTTGGTATTCTCTGATATGTTTATAAACAAAATACATGTGCATGAGTTCACCAGTACTCATACAGATGCAATGCACAAATAATTTCAGCACAGCACTGAAAACATACAGGATACGTATACGCAATTATCGTTTTATTTGTTCGGAAGTCCTGGAACGTATTATTTTGTCTTCAGACTCTTGATAGGCGTGCTAAGTGGTATACTCTACGTCAATACGGATATCCCGATACAATGGACTCGGGTACCAATACCTCAAATATTGAGAGTATTGTAAAGGTTATTTGAAATTTCCGAAATATCGACTGAGATCATAGTCTTTATTTCCAGACTATATACTAGTGTGTTGATATCTACAATATCTTAATTTGAATGAGATTGTTGCCAAAACGATGTAACCAATGGGTACAATTTTTCTGTTTTCAGAATGGTTGACTTTGTGTGTACTACGTTTTCGACAACCTGTATTACAAGAATAGAATAAAAGGCAATACCCATATCAGCAACCCATGTACAAACACGTGGTCATAACGACAACATGTATTACAGGAATGGTACGAAAGGCGGTATCAGGAAACCATATATAAACACGTGGTCATACATGTAACGACATATCACTGAATAATAGTCCTTATTTCGAGATAGAGAAGTCGTTATAACGATATAACATTTCTTTCTTGTTTGCCCTTACCGGCATCCATAGAATGCAAAAAAGGACGAAGGTTGTAATTTAGAAAAGACTGATTTATTTTGTTCAACATCTTCAAGTCCTTCTGATACAACATTAAGGATTATTTACATAATCTACTTTGAACATGATATAACCAAGCCTTAACCCTTATAAGCAAAGTCTCAGTATTCGATGGCCCAAAGGCCCCTTCTGATACAACATTGAGGATTATTTATATAATCTACTTTGAACATGATATCACCAAGCCTTAACCCTTATAAGCAGAGTCCCAGTATTAGATGGCCCAAAGGCCCCATTGGCTGGTTTAAGTCACGAAGCTGCTGTAAGACACGAGGTCTGATATTTGAGTTACAATGGTTTATTTAGACACACGAGGGCTAATGTGAGACACAATGATATTAAACACGAGGGCGAAAATAAGGCACGAGGGCTGATATAAAACACGAAGACTGGTTCAAAATACGAAAATTGATGAGTTATCATAAATTAAGACCAAAAAGAACAAGTACGATACATGTACAGTGATAATCTAGCTATCTTACATTTCAAACTCATTGTAAATAGCTGCCTCTTTCTGGGTAAAGTATGTAATTTAAATCTTGCTAAACATAACGATTATTGCAAAGAATTAAAAGATTGTCTTTCTTTGATTAGCTTACGATAATGATATTGGTATAACACTTTTCTAATACATTTGGACATAATTTCATAGTGAAATAGAATATGAAATGACATCACAATGTGATGAAACAATGGAGAAGTTCCTTATGCTGGTTGACATGACTTGCATGCGTCTTTCATCGTTCATTCCATATCTTATGTATGTGCGCGGTTATATGTCCTTATATACAACAGAAAGGCTGGTAATCAATTGGAACAACATATTCTAAACAAATAAGAACAAGGATTCCACGGAATTGGATGTGTCGCCTGTGCAGCAAGTTGGAAGATAAATTTTTAGGAGCTAGCTATGGATATGCATTGTATCAGTTCCAAGTGGATTTTTATGGTTATCCAAATTGATTCATATACAATGAATTATTTTTTTGATTGTAACATTGAAGTTACTGCACTCAAACACATTTTCTATTTATAGCAACAGTGACCTTGACCTTTGACCTTTGACTCTGAAAAGCATTTTAAGAAGTTTGAGTTTAATTGGCACAAGAAAACTAAGTTATAGAACGGAACGATATTTTCTATTTTTGGAAACATTGACTTTTGGTAAGGAAGCACTGTATGGAGATTGAGTTTGATTGGCCAAGGAAAAGCGATTTTTTATTTATAGCAACACTGACCTTGATCTTTGACCTTCGACCCTGAAAAGCAATCCTTAGCGAGCACTTTAGGTAAGGAAGTACTCTATGAAGTTTGAGTTTGATTAGCCCAAGGAAACTCAAGTTATCGCACGGAAACCGATTTTCTATTTATAGCAACAGTGACCTTGACCTTCGACCCTGAAAAGCAATCCCAACATAGTGATCCCTATATGTCGCCTTTTCAGGCGACACAAAAACGTATATACCAAATATAATTAATCTGGGCCCTCTTGTTAATCAGAAACGTTGTTTTAAGTTGTTTATACATATATGATCCCTATGACCTTGTATGAAGGTCAAGATCATTTATGGAAAAGGGTATGGTAGGTTGCTATACCTATTTTCACAAAGATGGGTTCCGCTGGTAGCTGTATCAGAATCCTGTGTCTAACAATATTATTGTAAACAATTCTTACGTTTCATGATAAATATCCAACAGAATGCTTATTTACATGATTTCAAATTATACATATATCTAGTTCAATCTTATGTCTAAATTCATAATATAAAGGGGTTTTACGCACCTGACCCTTCTGCTTCAACATTAGTTTAGACATTTTTGATTTCCACCTTTTGGCCCCTAGCATCACTGAGAAGTCCTAGGAGACCGAAACAGCTCGGCATACTGTATCTATTACTAAGTTTAAAAGGTGCAGCATATGTGTGTGTTACGTCATCTGTAACCGTATGTACAATGATTTATAACAAATCATACAATTAATGTAACAAATGTCACCAGTTTTGTTCTATTACTAAAACATGTCACAACATAGTGTTTGGCTTAAAAACCAACATTCAATTATTGAAATGAAAGTGAATGAAAATAATGATATCAATTAAAGGATTTAATCAAATGAATAGACAGTAAACTAATATACTGTGTTTTTAACTTGATTAGTTTACTAATGATTTACTGTTTATTTGGAACTTGATTAATTTACTAAAGATTTACTGTTTGTTTGTAATGATTAATTTACTAATGATTTACTGTTTCTTCACCTGATTGTAAATGTCATCATTTATGTTCGTTTCTATCTTTGTAACAACCAACGAGTACTGACTAGAATGATATCAACGTGTGCACTGAGTACCATCGGTGTTGGCACTGAATCGATACACCTCAAGTGATGTAGTCTCCCCGTCGGATGTGACAACGAATTCCTGCTTGTTGGGATGGACAATTATATCATATGAACGGTTGATACTAGAGAGACGGGGAACTAGTACCTTCCCCCGTGACCCGTCAGGTGAAATAATGTAAACATTGCCGGAGTTAAATCCACACACGTATACATTGTTATCACGGTCCAGTCCGATACTAGTAGGAGCTTTCAGGCTAGGGTCACTGTGTCCGTAGACTTTTACGTCGCTGTCTAGTCGTCTACACACGACGTCACCACCATCTATGTAGTAAAATGTGGACGTAGACGTAGATGCGGCAATCTGATTACCGTATCCACTCTTCCTCTGTATTAACTGTATCACTGTTCCATCTGATGACATTATATCCACACTACGACCAGTACTAACCAGGATGTTATCTCCGAGAACTGCTATTCCATTTACGTTGTATCTACAGGGGATGATATCGATGACAGTCAGCTGACGGTTCCGTAGTGTATACCTCATAATTTTACTGTCTATAGTACAAATAAGTATCTCATCAGTATTTAGTCCGTGCGTTACACCAAATGGGTGTCCATTAACTTTGTATTCTCTCTTGTAGCGATAATTGTAATCAAACAACACGAGTATATTGCTGTAGTAATCTGTAACAAGTAAATCACCGTCATCAGTAAATATTCCCCCGATCAAGTTAAATCCTCTTTTTCCTGTTGGTGAACGGCTTTTGTCGACCGAGTATACACATGATACAGAACCAGTCCACACGTCAATTGTTGCCGGTTGTTTGGTTGGAGATCCGACGAAATCAGAGGTTGAAGTAGAGTCGGAAATGTTGTAGTTGGAGGTGTTGACATCAGAGTCCCAAGCAAGGTACCGATACGCGAATTCGCATTCTGTGAGGTCGCGGATATGTTCGATATCACGTCAACATTCCCAATGGTTGTCATTTTCATGATGTCGTCAATAACAGTTTCTATATAGAGTTTCAGATCAAATGTGTTAGGCTGCTTTTTGGTGTTTTGATCCTTTCGACGGTAATGCCCTGACAACTGCTGTTTAGTTTTCTCTCTCACGACGAATCGCTGACGATCCGTACCCTGCTTGTCAAACCGAGTCATCAATTTATTACAATTATATGCGTTGATTTGTAATTTCTTTGCACTTTCCATTCGGACAGGAAGTTGTTGTCTGTGTACTTTGCACTTATCCGCGAGTTCAGACTGATACGTTGAGTTAAGACTATCAAGCTTGTCTTTGACTTGCTGTATTCGTCGCGTCATCTTCACTGATACTTCCTTTTCTTTGGTGTAAAGGGAGGTCATCTCAGACTCATCGTCATCTAACATCGTCGTAGTCTAGTCTTTGATAGTCTGCCATGCCGTCTCACCTAAAGGTTGTCCGGCGAAGCTTGTTTTGATCACATCATCTATTGGTTTGATGTGATTGCAGGTTCTGTGTGAAACGGACACACAAATATGACTACACATGGTGCTGTGATAAAGGCAGTAGACATCCAATGACTGCCCTTCGTGGTTGGTACAGTTCTCGTTAACCGTTGTATTGCCAAGCCCACCCTTTGCACTAGGAAGAAGTCGATGATTTGCTGTTGTTTTGATTCGTTTGTGAAATGTTCTACATTGTTTACAGATCATCTCCGTGCAGTCAGTGCACCAGACTACAGCAGGATTGGATTTTCCAGCTCGTCGACAAGCTTCACAGTTCTTGTCATCATACATCTTTGCTGTGGGATTGATGAACAGATTGTTTTTTGGAAACGAGGTCCCCCAAGCATTTACGTCTGTGCTGACGTCACTAGGACTTGTTGGATTATCACAGACGGGACACGGGAAATAGTGCCGGTCCTCGTCTGCCGTCTTGTGCTCTTTTTCAATATATGACGTCAGACACGGACAACAGAATGTGTGGTTGCACGGTAGCTCCCTCGGCTGGTTGTACGGCTTCAGACACAACAAACACTTGTATTCTTGCGTAGGGCAGGCTTCGGCCATGTTTGACGTTATTTTGAAATTTCTGTAAAATAGAAAGAAAATGTGTCTCTCTTTAGATTACATAATTAAACCAAATCCTAAAATCTATCCTATGTAGATGCAAACAAATTGTCAAATGACCCCACGGTATAAACAAGCATACTGAGTATTGCTAAGCTATGCATGTCCCCTATCGGCCACCACAAGCTATTAAGGAGCAATGATCAATTAAATAATTTAAAACCATGAAACCTGTCCAAGATAATTTTGAAACTTGATATAAGTATAAGCAGTTTGATGAAAATCCACAATGAAACAAAGCCACTAAAGTACCGGCAATGATTTTCCATAAATGGTATCATAGGCATTGACCTTGACCCGACAAACCTGAAATTCGAACTCGTCAAAGATATGTTGATCTTTTACAAGTATGTAAAGTTTGATAAAAATCAATAAAGAAAATAAGAGTGCTGACAACGATTTAACATATTTAAATAGTAACAGTGACCTTGACCTTGACCGTACAACCCTAAAACCCTCACTTTTCTAACATATCTTGTTTCTTTATGAGTATGTACAGTTTGATGAAAAACCACAAAGAATGGAATCCACTAGAGTGACTAGAGTGCTGAGAATGATGTTACATAAAAAGCAACAGTGAACTGGATATTTTTTTTGTGTCTGAGACTGTTCTAGCTTTCCCTTAACAAACTATTAGACAAAAAGGAATTGTTCAATGTTTTTGTGACTTGACAACTTTTAATGTCTGAACATTCTTTACGTGTATTGGGTGTTTTGATAGTATAAGCGATTAACTTGAAAGACTTCTTACTTATCAATACCATACCACTAAAGGGAGGCAATTCATGTCACCTGATCCTTGATTAACAAAATAAAAACGTAGTTTACTTGTGACAATAAAAAATGATAGATGGGGTTTTGTGCTTTATTTCTTATTTGTTATTATCTTTTTAGTAGGCATGCATTTCTTTATTCAATATATGTAATACCATACGCTTCAAACCTCATTAGTGATTTCATTAATTTTGTTAACATATTGATTGATTTATTTTTAATATATTATTTTCCGTACTTTTTAGTACGACACATCCCTCTACACGTGTACAGTACAGTTACATGCTATGAATGTAGTGTTAAATCTAACTACAGACATGGAATACAATACAAGCAATAACGTGGGATTGTTGCAACATCATAACAAGGCCAAGCAAAATGAACCGGTATTGTCACAACTACAGTGTATATTAACGTAAATACAGAAAAGTTCGATGATACTTCCGTTAATTTGAAATGCATGCAAACTGCAGCGAAGTTTGTGCTTTGTAAGAAAGCATGGAAGGACATGAAAATGGCAAACGTAAGTAGTACATGTAATAGACTTTACAAAAAACCGTGTTGGTTATATTTGTACGATCTTGTGTTATAAATTGCACATGATTTGCTTTAAAGTCAAAGCCTCTCCCTGATATTCGGAATGTGAAGAAGACCTATCGTCCGAAATGTTGTCAACATTATTGCCAATCTGACACCACATACATTTTGTAGAAAGACGATTCGTATCCCTACCATCAGTGTGAAATCGACCAAATATAGCATGTATGTTTTCGGGTTTTTATGCACGCTACATTACTCATTTTTCAAATTCAGCGGACATGCCTCCGCAGTATGACGTCATAAATACGCGATGTCATTAATAATGACGATGATTATTTCAAGTGTTTTTTTAAAGCACTCTTAGACAGAAACAGTGCAAAAGAAAGAAAAAAAGTTTAAAGATGTTAATAATAGAATCGTTGTACGGTAGCTGTTTTCCACGGACTATATTTCAAAGTCGCCGTTCCAGGAGAAAGCACGTGAAACGTTCCCGCCTCTCGAATTTGTATTATTTTATGGTCGAAATTATTTTGTCGGGTATGGTTAGAAATGGAAATGTAAATATTAGCATTAAACTGCATTTTGTTTCGAGTTATAGGCATTATGAACGCCATCTGCATTTCCTATAATGCAATGGACGTTCATATCGCCTATAACTCGAAACAGAATGCAATTTAATGCTAAAATGAAGCAATCCCTACTAGATTTATTACCATCGTACAATGTATATTATTGATTTGCAATTGATTGTATGCAGAATGGGGCTTTCTGAATTGTTAATGGGTTTTTTCCATACCTCTTAAAAAACCCATACCCTTAATGTGACGTTACAATACGGCAATTAACGATGCATATTGTTTTGTAAAAAAGAATCCGTTCTTAGAACAGTCAAATTGTACATTAACATGTTTTAAATTTGAAAATTAAGTTAAAAAAATATAAGCATTGAAGTAAATTATGTTTTAGTTTCATAAGGTTATGAATTTTCTTTTGTTTGCAAACATTTGTAAGAATCCGCTAATCTAGTGTTCGTTATCAACCTCATAATCCTGTCAAATGTTAACACTAATGTTTGTGGTCTGTATTTGAAGTATAGCCCTTAAACTTTTCTGTGAATGTCCTTGTTCAATGATTACAAAGGGAGATAACTCGAGCGTATGGAAGCCCTCACTTCCCCTCCATTAAATATATCCTCTTAAGGAGCTAAAAAAGCAGAATATCTCTGAAAATCATTGCTACTGTTTTCAGTACCATGGTGGGTGTTCATCGACACATAGTTTGGAGGTATCATCATCATAGACTGGAGGGTTAGAATCAGAACTCAGCCCTAATGAATATATAGGTGGGGGGAGAGGAAAGAGGGGAATATGGATTACATCCGGGATCTCCGTGAACTTAATACACTGGTTGACTTTCTGTCTCTGAGTAAGGTGGTGGATTGATAGGAACCATATTTGACTTTGGTTACTTGTACGTCGTGGAATATAAGGCGAGCTATATATGTGATATAGAATATCAGTTCTGTGTGTACACAAATACACAAAAGCACGCTTAACAAAATGTACCTGATTATAAAAACAACACATGCCTTGTTACCTTTCTATACTTCGTAAGTGGTTTTCATGTGGAGGTTCTGTTGAGAACTAAATTATCTAATTCATTTCAGTATAATGACACTTATCTAATTGTATATACAGCTGTGCTCATATTAAATAATTGTAATACATTGTATACATATGTATCAGTTTATTACAAATGTGCAAGCGCCTATGGGGATTTGAAAATATAACGATTGTTATAAATAGATACATCTGCATCTTATTCCTCGTCATTTATTTTATTTAGTTTTTTTATCATCAATATGCTTGTCTACCAGGTAATTTAACTACAATAGGTTTGTGCGCGTGTACGCGTGAATGCACATATGTATTCTAAGACTACGGTTAACAGAACACTCACAGCTTATAATCGTTTCACGGGTCATCATGTATACTATCAAAACAGGAAATATGTATACTATTTATACTACTAAAACAGGAAATATATATACCATGTATACAACTAAAACAGGAAATATATATACCATGTATACTAATAAAACAGGAAATATATATTTATCATGTATACTTATAAAACAGGAAATATATATATCATGTATACTAATAAAACAGGAAATATATATACCATGCATACTACGGAACAGAGTATATGGTGTACAGAAGGATACTGTGACCATGGCTGATATTTTTGTACAATATAATAATACACATATCAAAATCTAAAAATAAGATATGCAGTAAAATTGGCATAAACATGATAAATAAAAATGAAATTTTTAGTTAGAGATAAACATTTTGGCCTTTCCGAAACGGGTGTCTACAAATAAAAAACTAGATTTACAGGAAGTGAAATCTGACAACAGCATATGAGGCGAAAATCGCGAAAAAACTAAACGAACGACATATGCTAGGACACATTTAATTCTACAACCAAGTATGAAATCCTTAATTTTAGATAGAACTCTAGAAAAAAAAAACTATTTGCAGGGGTCAAATCTTTGGTTAAAAGCGTTTTGATTTTCATGTGGTAACCATTGTTTTTACCAAAGGAACATACCTTGAAAGAATCACTTGATAAACTTCTTAATTCTTTAAATGTATTAGAAATATCATGTTGTTTACTCACATATATATATATTGATATTTTTTGTAAGGTGATTTTTTTGTATTTTTATTTCTAAGACATTGACCTTGTTTCTCAGAATTGATCAATTTTTCTGTTGTCTGCTATCTTTATATCATATGTACTACCAAAACAGGAACTGTATACACCATGTATAATAACGAAAAGGGCATATGCAAACGAAAATCAAGTCTAACTTATTATATTTATAGATTTAAGTAAGATTAACTGGTATCAGCAATATCCAAGATGAATTCTTACGCGGTTACCGGTACAGCAGCAGTTGAAACTCGGTATTTGTAAACACGCGTCCATTTGGAACTGTCTTCTAACTTCGGCTTGTTGTTGAAGTGGGCCACACCTGAATTATTCTCAATTCTTTGGACTTTTCTGTCAAGAGTTTCTTATTAGTTACCTCTCAGGTTTACTTCGTTTTAGTCTTATTTTTGCTTGGTTATCAACAAAATGTCCTAAAGTTACGTATATTGGGCCTTTAAAGTTGTTATGAGTTAGCAATTTATCATTTAAACATCGCAGCCTATCTACTGCCACCGTAGACTAGAAATAGGAAATATTTACAAAAAGGACACTTACACACAAACGCTCCATTTTACAAAATTTAATGTACTTTATAAAAACTAAATAGTGTGTTGCATTGCAATAAGACCTTTTATTTCTGCTTAATTTTAAACTATCACTTTGAAAATAGAGCAAAAGGACAATAGATAACCACGTTGACGAGTTTTAAACATGCTTTATAAACGTTATCAAGTTACCTATACAGCTATAATCGACTGTCGTGTGCAGTGGGGCATTGGTAAGTTCTTTCGTTGAGCAATACGTATACCGATAGTTATCGCGTATGTTTATTGTACATTTGTAGTTCTGTTACAATTAAACAATGGGCTATGACGTGCAATTAGTCTCCACTGGTCACGTTTAATTAGGGTTAACCTAACCTAACCCTAACCCTAACCCTAACTAACTTAATATATCTCGAAGGCATGTTAAAACATAAATGAAACTCTGTTCTAATATCAAACTGCGTCTGATTAAACTATTGATTTGACCTAGGCAGGGAATGAGATAATTAATTCTGCAATTAGTCAATGCCTACATACGCCCGTGATGCAACATCTACCCCCAAAAAAACAACAACATCTCTTATCAGACAAGTTTATGTACAGACTAGTACAAAGGGCCTGTTTCCAAAATGGCCCCTTCTCTGATTCAAATTTCTTGTTGGTGGTGCATTGTCCATGTCGTTGTGGTCACAAATCTATAAAGTATAAAGATTTAGGTCACTTGGTTTGTTTGTTATGGCTCCTCAAAGTTGTACCTTTCAGAAGCTGTCTAAGTGTTGATAAAATGTGCATGTTATGTAAAATATTAATGAAAATCTAATCAAATGATAGTCACCGTAAAGAATACATTCATGGCATGATTGTGACAAAAAATCATGTTTCCATTGCGCCATTTGGCTGTTTTATGGAAGAAACAATCTCAAAAATGCCATTTTCGATGATAACATTTTAGACACAAAAACTGTGTTTTTTAGAGAATACACCCTTTTATGGGCGTTGGATGCAAACCAATTTTTATCCTATCAAACAGTACGTAATATGCTATTGATGAGAGGAAAAATCATCAAAATGTAAATGGTGGAACATTTTCAAATCTTGGGTTGAATTAGCCTATGGTTGAATTGCCGATTTTCGACTTTCTTTAGATAATTAACAAAAACACGAGAGCATTTGCTCGGTATGTTGAGAATATGTACACAGATATGAAAAAAAGTGAGAGAAACACTTTTTCATGAAAGAAATCCAAGATGGCTACTTCACAAGTCCCCGTGGTTGAAGACATTGGCTGACAAATAGACAGAACAACACACAAAACGTGTTCCTTATGATTTTGGTTGGTTTTTGCATTTACGAGAGTGTTCATAGCTATGGGCGATTGTATAATACCTATATTTATAAGTTTGGTGAGTCACATGGTAACGGGGATCTTTCATATCGAGCCCCAAACATACTTTTGACATATGACATATGACATTTTGACATGTTGCCGCATGGAAAACTATTTCAAGTTTTATCGGAATTTCTTTACCTGTGGTTGTAATGGTCGAGGGTTTTCCAACGCCCTGTAATACCCAAGGTACAATTGTCTCCAACTGGGCACTGGCAGTAGTAGTCTTTTATTGGGGCCTCATCATCAGGTGAAACGGTGAACCGTACCCAAGCGTTATATTTCGTTTGGCTTTTGTATCGCGAATGTATTTGACATCGGAGAAGGTCTGGGGAATGCTGGTAAAGCCGCACCTCATAGTCTCCGTCATCACTTAAATGTTCGGCGATGTAACCAGGAGCCAGAGATATCTGATACGTTCCACACGTAATGGTTCTCAAGTAATCGAGATCGAGACGGGGAAACAGTACGGAAGATGCATCCATCTTGACAAAATCGGACCTTGCCCGTCTAGATAGATCCAGATCTGTCTTGACTCTCTGAGCTAAACCATTCGGTGTTGTCAAACGGTCCTTCATACGTTCAGCCATTAGCCTATCTTTGGCATCTCTCTCTGGAGATCTCTGGTAGATCGGTCCTCTATATCCATTCAGACAGGCTGTGACGGTTCGAAGCAAAGCCTCAATGACATTGATAAAGCTGTCGAAGAACGTCCAGTGTTTCAGACGACCATGATAGGATTCCACAATCCACCTCGATCTGGTGATAGTTCTGTCAAGATTTGCTTGGACGTCAGAATGTTGACTTTGACCGTGTTTCAGGTATGACGACATGCTAGCATAGAGGCCAGAGGCTTCGAGAACTTGTAGGACATCTCTAAAACCTCGGTCAACTACAACATTGTCATCTGGTTGTAGCCAAGTAACTAGCTTGTCCATGACATCTTTTGTAATTGTAGCATCATTTTCGCTGCCAGTGAATGGTCCTACCGTGTCCAGAATGTAGCCATCTAGTAAGGCGATGCTCATGAATTTGAGATAGTTTCTCTTCTTCTGGCTAGGACATTCTCTGGAGCTTGTGGTTGAAGCTTTTCTGGATATAAATATAGATGCCATCTAATATGGCAGTGGCTTTATCTCCAAAAAAATGCTTCTGAAAAGACAGTATTGTGCCCGAGCAACCGTTCTCTTGTCAAGTGATTCGGCCCTAGCAATTGTGGGTCTATCGATGTGTCTAATGTCTGTACTATGGAGTGGAAAGTTTTGGACACACATGACTTGGAAATTCCAAAAGGAGAAGAACACTGACTCCAGGAAATGTCGGTTTTCAGTTTTACCCAGAACAGTAGTAGAGCATCGTGTGTAGTCTTGGTATATATACCAGATGAAAGATATGGGGAACAGTGATAGTGGATTTCGAGGAACTGATCTTTGGACCAACCTGTCCAGGCCATGCATGCCAAGTCATCAAGAGAAGAAAAGCTTATTGCAAACGCAAACTGGTTCTGTGAAAGGACGTGCGACACTTCAAAGAGGTCATTAATGATTTCGGACGATTTTGATGGTAACTGAGATTCCAAGGAACCTCTACCATCAAGGACTACCTCTGTAGACGGATCTAAGTCGTTACCAATAAGGTGAATGGAGCAGACGCGGGATGAAGTGGGGCACCACAGATTGTGTGAATAGATCAGGTGATGTCTTTGATTCTGTTCCATTATTGCAAAGGTAACAAGACAGAGACAGCATTTTTTGTGTGAAGATGATCCATTCAAAAGATCATGAAGGGTCAGCAACGGCAGGATATGGGACGGGGAGTCGTCTTCTTCCTCTATTTCCTGGTTCTCCTCGGTTTCAGGTTCAGGCTGATTTTTGTTCCGAAGATACTTCATGTAGCACTTCTGGCAAATGAGTGCTTGTTCCTTTGCTGACAACAATCCTTGTTGCACCAGCGTATCTAGGAGCCATTAATATTGTGGACTATTAACATTGCGTGCACTTCTGTTCTTATTGCCACTACGTTTCTTGAAGTATAGTTGACAGCCTTCTCCAACACATTTACCCTCCATCTTGAAACAATAACGAATGGTTTATGAAGCGTCGATAAAGTAACAAAATAGCAAGCCATCGATGATTGCTGTAAACAGCTAATACTTAGTAGTGTGGAACAATTATGCGGCAGGCACAAAGAAAGTGAAACAAGTCAGGGTCCCAACCCTGACAGAGCCACAACGCTTTGGAGATGGGACAATAAAACAAGGAAAGTGAGACAAGAATAGCTAGCGTCGAGTCAATGATTCCGTAAACGTATAGACAAAGACAAGAAGATACGGATAAATGTTTAAGGTCACACGATCAGAAAATTCAGAAGAGGACAACTTGAGATAGAAAAGTATTCATGTATCAGGGTGTCCTCAGTGTACATCTTTATATCGATACTGTTTATTTAGTTGTTTGATATCATAAAACTGTCATGAAAATAATCGCTCTGATATTCAATATAAAATTTTGTATATTATAAGCTATATAATAGGATTTCAGACAAGGTTGTTACTCATTTCCCCTTTTCTTTCAATTTACAACCACATTCAGGCGGTGATATGAGAACGTTCCACCACATGGAATTAGCTGATTTTTGGTACACATATGAAACAAGTTAAGCTCTATCCGATTTTGTGATGGAAATTTGCATCCAAAACTATATAACGGGAGAAAATTGCAATTTTATGGCATTTTTTTCCCTAATTGTGTCTCTGCAAGAGCATTTTCATCCGAGATTTTTTTTTTTTTATGTTTTATGAATAAACACGATGGTTTGCAAATATTTATCAAAAAAAAATATACTATGTTGCTAATTACAATTTCGAGATAACCTTCTTTTATTTACGACCTTGTGCCTTTAAAGCTCAAAATGACAACTTTATAAAAATACATTTTCACTGAAATTATGAAATCCGGGTGTCGGAAAGGTACGGAAGCCGGTTAGTGCCACAAGAAGTAATTTTTTTATGTCGTAATTACGACTTAGTATGTCGTAATTACGACTTAGTTATCTCGTAATTACGACATAGTTATCTCGTAATTACGACTTAGTTATCTCGTAATTACGACATAGTTATCTCGTAATTACGACTTAGTTATCTCGTAATTACGACTTAGTTATCTCGTAATTACGACATAGCTATCTCGTAATTACGACTTAGTATATCGTCATTACGATTAAGTTATACAGTGTACCCTCGACCTATTGCCTCCCGAATCTACCCCCACCCTCGCATACCGCCACCTAAAACTCTAGAACGGATTTCTGTCCTATATAATTCCCTCGTTTAGCTCGCCACCCTCGCATACCGCCATCCGCCACACCCTTTAAAATACAAACGTCCCGAATCGCTATATATTTCCCTCGACGATAACGCCATATTGTTCTGTTTTTTAAAGATCGAGGAACTCTTTAGTGTTCCATTTGGAATGGCATGCGGCAAAAACAGATCAATAACTATTTTCAGAAATAAATTTGTGCCAATGTAGATCTATATGACGATATAATAATAAGCTTGTTTTTTAATAAAAAGTTGGAAATGCAATATATTATTCAATTTAATTCATGGTTATAATTTTCATAATTCGATACTATCGCCACCCTCGTTATACCGCCATAATTGCTGTGGACGAATGGTGGCGGTATAACGAGGGTTCACTGTATCTCGTAGTTTGGTCTGGTATATAGGAACCCCATTGGAAATAAGCCTTTAAGGCTTTATATGGACTATCCCAAGGAATTCAAGTCAAAATCTATGATTATAACTACCATCTGTAATATTTTAAATTCAAAAGTTTTTATGTATTTAATTGTTCCTTTTACCTGAATAAATATTATTATTATTATTATTGTTTCTGTATAATGCTGTGTTTTTATTGGAACGGGTGTCTTGGAGTATTTGCTGTTGTTAATTAAAGGTAAGTTAGTTTATTATACCCATTCAATTCAGCAAGTCGCTGTCCCAGGCACCTCGGCCAATGAGAGCGTCTACGATATTGTACGGAAGCCGGTTAGTGCCACATGAAGTAAACTTTTTATGTCGTAATTACGACTTAGCTATTTCGTAATTACGACATAGTATGTCGTAATTACGACTTAGTTATCTCGTAATTACGACATAGTTATCTCGTAATTACGACATAGTATGTCGTAATTACGACTTAGTTATCTCGTAATTACGACATAGTTATCTCGTAATTACGACATAGTTATCTCGTAATTACGACATAGTTATCTCGTAATTACGACTTAGTATGTCGTAATTACGACTTAGTTATCTCGTAATTACGACTTAGTTATCTCGTAATTACGACTTAGTTATCTCGTAATTACGACTTATGGAATATCTTATGTGCGGCAATGCTCAATATCGTAGACGCTCTCATTGGCCGAGGTGCCTGGGACAGCGACTGGCTGAATTGAATGGGTATAATAAACTAACTTACCTTTAATTAACAACAGCAAATACTCCAAGACACCCGTTCCAATGAAAACACAGCATTATACAGAAACAATAATAATAATAATATTTATTCAGGTAAAAGGAACAATTAAATACAGAAAAACTTTTGAATTTAAAATATTACAGATGGTAGTTATAATCATAGATTTTGACTTGAATTCCTTGGGATAGTCCATATAAAGCCTTAAAGGCTTATTTCCAATGGGGTTCCTATATACCAGACCAAACTACAAGATACAGTGAACCCTCGTTATACCGCCACCTTTCGTCCACAGCAATTATGGCGGTATAACGAGGGTGGCGATAGTATCGAATTATGAAAATTATAACCATGAATTGAATTGAATAATAGATTGCATTTCTAACTTTTTATTAAAAAACAAGCTTATTATTATATCGTCATATAGATCTACATTGGCACAAATTTATTTCTGAAAATAGTTATTGATCTGTTTTTGCCGCATGCCATTCCAAATGGAACACTAAAGAGTTCCTCGATCTCTAAAAAACAGAACAATATGGTGTTATCGTCGAGGGAAATATATAGCGATTCGGACGTTTGTATTTTAAAGGGTGTGGCGGATGGCGGTATGCGAGGGTGGCGAGCTAAACGAGGGAATTATATAGGACAGAAATCCGTTCTAGAGTTTAAGGTGGCGGTATGCGAGGGTGGGGGTAGATTCGGGTGGCAATAGGTCGAGGGTACACTGTATAACTTAATCGTAATGACGATATACTAAGTCGTAATTACGAGATAGCTATGTCGTAATTACGAGATAACTAAGTCGTAATTACGAGATAACTAAGTCGTAATTACGACATACTAAGTCGTAATTACGAGATAGCTATGTCGTAATTACGACATACTAAGTCGTAATTACGAGATAGCTATGTCGTAATTACGAGATAACTAAGTCGTAATTACGACATACTAAGTCGTAATTACGAGATAACTAAGTCGTAATTACGAGATTACTAAGTCGTAATTACGAGATAACTAAGTCGTAATTACGACATACTAAGTCGTAATTACGAGATAACTAAGTCGTAATTACGACATACTAAGTCGTAATTACGACATAAAAAATTACTTCATGTGGCACTAACCGGCTTCCGTAATATTGAGCATTGCCGCACATAAGATATTCCATAAGTCGTAATTACGAGATAACTAAGTCGTAATTACGAGATAACTAAGTCGTAATTACGACATACTATGTCGTAATTACGAGATAACTATGTCGTAATTACGAGATAACTATGTCGTAATTACGAGATAACTATGTCGTAATTACGAGATAACTAAGTCGTAATTACGACATACTATGTCGTAATTACGAGATAACTATGTCGTAATTACGAGATAACTAACTCGTAATTACGACATACTATGTCGTAATTACGAGATAGCTAAGTCGTAATTACGACATAGTATGTCGTAATTACGACATAAAAAGTTTACTTCATGTGGCACTAACCGGCTTCCGTAGAAAGGTGTAAAATTATTCTTCGGAAAAGAAAAAAACTGTAGTGGAGCTAGATAAGAAATTATACGGGGGCAGGCTCCTATGGAGAATTAACATTACTGGAAACAGGCCCTTTAAAGTAAAACAAGTGATAATTGGTATATATCCTACCTATGTCAATCATAATCAATTAACTTTGAAGCAACACATACAAAAACATCACTAATCTGACAGGTTTATATACGGAGTAGTACAAAAGTGAAGTCATTCCAATATATAAAATGTTGCCTCAGTGCTAGAGATTAATGTTTATATATCGACAATATGAGTGTCCTTCCGATTTATAAAATAGTATCTGAGTAGTAGAGATCAGTGTCTATAGACAATATGAGTGTCACTGTAATATCATGGCCTTTATACTATTCTTTGTCTTAGCAGTCTGACAAGAAATCAACTGTGCTATTTTAGACAAGCACTAATATAAAATATAAATATATACCACATTTTTGTTATAAACTACAAAATATCGTCAAATATTTACCTTAGCAACTGTAGACTTGATGTCGGCTGTGTAGTTCCTGGTAATGATCCGGGTATTTCCGAGTTCAGAGACAAACATGGGAGGTAACTCCTAAATAGACGGTTGGTACACTGCTGAGTGAGCATAAGACTATGTACCCAGGTAAAATATACTTGATATGTATTACATTATCCTTAATAATAGAGTTGTTTTCCGTCTTATGTTTAATTTCAATATCAAATGCTTTATTTTAAGGTCTTTTTTAGTTGATTATTTTATTTCTTACTGATAATATACGTGTGTTTTTCTTTGATTTGTTCGGAAATAAAGTTACTTCACTAACTCATCACCTTACGTGAAGTAAGAATTTGGATAAACAATAAATGTATGGCAATAAACGTATTACTTTACTTTGTTAACTACAATGTGTGTCGTCGTGCGTCGTTAATGGCTTTAACATGTACAAACATTGACTTTTCGCTGTGGGGTCCAATAGGATATTTGATACTCTAAGTTTGCAAAGTTTCTTGTGTTGTAACCTTTTTTGAATATACAATATACATTTATTAACGAAGGTTATATTTTAGCTTTATAATTATCGCTTTCAATTAGGTATAATAATAATAATATACAATATTTATATAGCGCTCTATATATAATTTGTAAAATTACTCTAAAGCGCTTCACAACATGTAGATAACAATTTGATACTTACACTGCATAAATAAAGATGTTATTACAAGCTAAGCTAATGTGATATTATAAAAAATGCATATAAATACGAACTACATCTACTGTAGATAAACAAATGTCAGTATATACATGTCGTCTAAGTTGGTACCCTAATATGCAGACGCGAAAAGGTACGTTTTCAGATGTTTCTTGAATTTGGCCAGAGCATTTGTTTTTCGGATAGTGGATGGTAAGCTATTCCACAACGTGGCCGAAACTTTCTGAAAACACCGGTTTCCATAGGTCACAGTACGAGATTTTGGGACACACAACAATGATTCTGTCTCCGACCTTAGTGATCGTGACGGCTGATACAGGGTAACTAGCTCCCTTATGTACTGGGGAGCTGTTCCATCCAGTGCCTTGTATGTGTATACCAAGAATTTATATTGTGACCTGTATTGTTCAGGTAACCAGTGCAATGAATAAAGAACAGGAGTGATGTGTTCTCTCTTTCTAACTCGGGAAACGAGACGTGCTGCCGTGTTCTAGACCTTCTGTAGGCGACTTGTCAATTTGTCAGAGTAGGGCATTTCCATAATCCAGCCGTGAGGTACAGTTGTGGTATCGCACAACGCACCAAAAAATGCGTGCGTGCATCGTGCATACATCGTGCACACACCGTTCGTCCATGCGTTTATATACATAAACATATGGAACCCTTTTGTCCAAAAACTATTGAAATTCGCTTCATATTTATTGGGATTATGCCAATTAAACAATATACAGTAAACAGTATAACAATGACCATGAGACAGCCAAGTGCGGATTTAGCTACAAGGTAACAGAATAGGTAAATAACATGCCACAGTTTTACCTCTCCAGTGTGCGGCGGTACGCTATGACGGCTACGACAGCCATTACCGAGCGACCGTTATGAAAACAAACTGGACTCTTATAATCAGTTATTTGAAAACCCCCTCCCCTCCCCATCACTTTACCTGTGTTTTCACAGGCGATCGTTGTAAGTGCCCCGGGCATGAGACATCTATATATATTGTCCGTGGACAGGTGCAGTGTATAACGTGGTAAAAGCTGCCAATATTTACTTGAATGAGAACTTGTCGATATGTGTTGAAAGTTTACATGTGTCTATTTGGTTTGTTTCAAAAACTACAGAAAGACTGTTACTAATTTTAAGAAATGTATAGATAAAACTATCAGCTTATGTGAATAGTTAAAATATAGAAATATGCTTAAAACAACTAGCGCGAAACCGTATATATTGTTCATCCATTTCTAAATTTACATCAACCACGATTGTCATCGCACAATGTTAGTTTATCGTGCGCCCACATGTGCGTTAGAAATAATCGCCCATGATCGCATCGTTCGCACATCGTGCATGCACCGTTCGCCCATCGTGCACCCACCGCACATCGTGTAACGTTGTGCGATCCCAAAACTGTAATAAGTGAATGAACCAAAATCTTGCATGCATCGGCAGTTATAAACTGCCGTATACAGCCGATGTTCCTGATCTGATAGCAACAGGATTTGGCAATAGCATTCACTTGTTTCTTCATGTTCAGTGAACTATCAAAGTACATCCCTAGATTTTTAACAGTTTGGACAGCCTCTACAGTACTTGTTCCGACTTGATTGCTTACACTTTGGAGAAAACACGATCAGTTCCGTCTTTTCCTGATTTAGCTTTAGCATGTTGGCATTCATCTAGCTTTTGATGTCTGTCAGACAAGTTTCCAGATTTTCTGATATTGTGTCCCAGCTGTCCTGTGGTCTGATGACCATGTAAATTGTAGATATGTGTGTCATCAGCATAACGGTGATAACAAAGGTTATGTCGATGACAAATCTCACCGATTGGTTTTGAATACATTTACGGGGTCCTAACACCGACCTTTGAGGAACCCCGAAATCCAGGATGCTGTCACGTGAAACAGAAGATCCGATTGCAATACACTGCCGTCGAGTAAGCTACTTTATTCTGCTTGTTCCAGCCAACTCAGCTGTTAATGATTCGTGTTCGGGCAGCGAAAGAAGTTGTTGAATGCTAGCTGTCTTCGCCGAAATGGCAGCACCGGTTGCATGCACCCGGGGAGTGGAGAACGATATTGGCTGGTTGCTAGGGCGACCTGTAGGTTGTGATAAAGCGGTATTTAAGAACCTCGGCTTGTTATTATTATTATTATTATCTCGCATTTGCAATTAAAGGCGCACAATATCTGTATAATAAAATAATGACAAAAACAAGTCATGTGCTTTGTTGTCAACCTTCGAATTTGTTACACTCCATCTGATTGTGTATCTTGCCCTGGTCTATATTTCTGTATTTACATTTGCTCCTTATCTTTCCATTGTTAAGCATCGTGAAGGCAAACATTATTACATTATTTTGCTATTGTGACGTCATTCACTTCATTGTTGTCTACACTTAATTTGCTGTTCAAGACTGTTCGAAATACTTTAATTATTTTTGTCAAAATATAGATATAAGTAATGAACGTTTTAGAAAATGGTGTCACATAAAGCCCTCTGCCCACAGGCTTGATTCAGTTTTTCATCAATAGCATTTAACTGTTACCAAATGGTAGTGTACAGTCTACATAAATCAATTTGAGTGACAGATAAATATGAGGTAGCCCGTTACTTGTCACCCAAATTGTATTCATATAGACTGTATACTACTATTTCGTAACAATTTGATTTTTTAAAACTGCAGCTTTTGATACGTTTGAATTTTCCACTTACCGTATCACTGACTTCATCGAGTTCGAATAAACTGCCAGAATTTTAGAGGAATCATAAAGTCTCTAATGCCGCCATAACAAATAGTTTTGCACAAAACGATTGTCATTTTAGTTACAACTTGTGTAAATTCGTCAAAATAACAATGCTTCTATAACCTGTTACGCTTTGCTTCCATACTTAAACGATTACATCACGCATTGATATTAATTTGTAAAGCGTGACTCGACTTTTGTGTTCAAACAATGACCTTATCATTGTTATTTGTAGTGTTCAGTTTATGAATACAATTTGGTTTACTAATAGTATATTGGCAAATGTAATACAAAATCTAAGTTGAGGCCTGTAAATCCGCCGGGGGTCTGTAAAAGCTCGAGCGAGCGAGAGGAGATAATTTAAATCTCACGCTTTTTTTTTTCTAAAACACTGACTTCTTGGTTTGAATTACATTTTCTTGTGTTATTTGAACTTTAAACAAGTAATCACTAAAATCTGGCGAGTGTATTGTTCTTATCATAACTTATCTATGACACACATTCATTGATTTGAAAGTATAGTTCTTTTAAAAAAAGTGTTCCTATTTGGGCACTGATCGGATTTGGATCCTGCCTAAATAATTATAATATAAAGCTCATGAATTATCATGAAAATTGTAAAAAGGAAGCGTCGAAAGATTGCCAGGGTGCCTAACTCATTTTCTGTGTGCCATTGCTGTGTTAGGTGTGGGTCTACGTCTTTCTTGGCTGCAAGATATTTAATATGAAGGGTTTCTGATAGAAATTAGTTTATAAAGTGTTGAATCGGCAAAACTAATTGGTATAAAGATAAGGATTTTCTCCTAAAAATAAGGAATAGGGGTAACTTAAACTTATTTTCGGTGTTATTCAAAAAACTTTTACTTTCATATTTTTTTTGTCTTTTCTTCAAATATTCATACATTTCTGATTACGTATTTGGAAGATATTGAATGAAGTTGTCCTGCGATTGTCCAAAGCAGCTAAAATATACTTTTAATGACGTATCATGCCAATTTAATATCTTATACGACAAAAAGAGTGCACCCTACAGTTATATACATAAAATGTAAAAACAATTACCATTCACTTCTTTATATCTATAATTGCATGCCAATTGTCTCGACATAATCCTATTAAATTCAGTCTGCATTACACGCCGGACGAAACACCGATGTAATTCAGTGTGTGTTTCGGCGTTAAACTCGTAAACAAGCAGGCAAGTTGGCATTCATAAGTCCATGAATGTCATTGACCGATTTTTGACGTCATAATTGCTATGCTGGATATTATTGACCGTCCCCGGGCGATAGCTGTTCCATTCAGCGTACAAGCATACCCGATAGATACATTACTTTAGCTAAATGGTGATAAATCAAAAGTGTAACTGAATTTTCTATGGTTTGAACAGTTTTAAAATGGTAAATATAAGTGTTGAACTGATCTAAGTTTGCATGGATAGGCAATATCGTGCTTCACTAAATTTATCTTTTTCAAGTTGGCATTTATCTTGCTTTTGAATGCCAACTAAGAGCAGTTTAATGTTTAATTAGTACTTATTCATTATCATTTTGATGGCACAGATTATGCTAAAATTGTTTCCTCTTCTATGTCATACCTTCTGTTTGAGGGCGTTGAAGCCGGCTGTCGCAGTGCTGATTGTGCAGTATGTGACTGTCAAATCATTTAGTTACGATGTTCGAAATAATTATGTCCCAAATCTCTCGAAAAGGACAATAAATTTAGGAGAATTTGGATATATGTTTTTCCAAATAGCATGCAATAGGCGAGCTCAAACCGCCCCTGTTTTAGTACAAATGCCATTTTCCAAATCTGTTATAATGGAACGGTACGGAAGGCGGTATCGGCCAACCAGATATGTGATGTTGTCATAACAACTTATCATCCGGCAATGACGGCTTAGCAACTTCGTAATAACATTGGAATTTAAACTATATCATAAACGAATAGATGTCGCTATTAAGAGATACAATTGTAGTAAGTCCTAGTTACGAAACATGTAAATAAATAAAGGAATACCGAAGCGTTAACAAAATTATAATCATAAAGTACACCGTGGTTTCAATTGTTTAAACGAAATTACTGTTTTTCATAGTTTTCCTGGTCCGGCTTCAATACAATGATGCAAAAATGACAATGGTTATAATTAAAAATACATTTAATTTATTTTGCGGTATTACAATATTGATAGTTTATTTACGTTCTTTATTTCAATATTTCAAATATCTGCAATATATTTGAAATTTTGAAATAAATATCAACCCTTTATGTGTTAGGCGAGACATTTAAAAGTAGCAAACATATTTGATTTTTATTTTTTCATTTTCTTTCACACACATACTCATTCAATTTTTGCTACCAAACAATATTTCTGTACAGATATTTCCAGTGTACAATTAATTGTAATAAAATCGTTCTTGACAGCTACATAACCTTACCTTACATTAACACATACATAAATAACGAATGTATATTTTGACCATCATAAATTGTTTGAGAAGAATAATCAATGACTTCTTTTCATTCATAATGAAATAGAAATTGAAAGGAAACAAAATGTTGTAGCTGACGGTGTTTGTTTGTTTTATAACTTGTACTATTTTTAAGAATTCCAGAAACAAGGAAAGGCTAAGAAAAAAGGTCAAGGAAAAATAGAAGAACGCAACAGAGAGTAGAAGAATAGATGAGGGTTGGTATCAGTGGAGTGACCAAATCTGATAGTAATTAAAACAATTGTTAACGTTAAAAAAGATAATCAATAGGGAGTTGTAATAAAAAAACAACAACTAAAAACAAAACACAAAAGTTATCAGTGACTGATTTAAGTATATTTTTTGTAAAAAACATCTTTGTCTCATTGAGAAATATTCTGTATCTTTAAGTGATATGAAGATGGACGTTTTAGAGTATGCTCATTAGTGTGTTTACCTGTTGTGATTAAAAATGCTACTCGGTTTTCGTTTTGAGGTTTTTGATGTTTACTTGGACGTGACAAAGATTAGCATGTCGGGTGTCGTCGATGAAGCAGAATGCTTACTCTTTCGGAACACCTTGTGCTTTTACGAGAGTCTCCATGTAAATTTTTCCTTTGTTCCTATTATGCCTCTAATTTAATCGATTTTGAGTTCGGATTATGGTTTTGTTGACGCTTTGATATTCTCTGATTTTTTTTACTAACATACATATAAACAAATAATAACAAAATAATAACTATGAACCATGTATTAGATCATATACGGCTTTTACATGTTAGTTATATTTCCTTTACAGGGGCTGAAATCTACAACGACAATTGCCGTCCCACCAGTACATGTTATACTGTTCATTTTAGGATCTTCTATTTGTAAATGGCGAAATGTTCTGAGGACTAGCTTTATTCTGATATACTTTTTTGAAAAAGGAAGTTCATTGCATAGCAGAAAATGCAAAAAGAAATGCATGGTAGTTAACTCGTTTTTGTGCTATGCTAGGTCAACGATATCAGATTGAGCAAAACACGTGGTTTATATGAAAAATGTCGTTTTGGCCAATAGCAGGACAATTTCAATCAATATCATCCATATTTGTGATCAGATATGTCTGAATATTTGCAGAATGAAAGAAATAGTATTTTCTTATTAATCATGGAAGAATTTTTTTTTTAATTATTCTTTCAGCTCCAAAAAAAAAATTTCAACTACCCCTACCCCTTATTGTTTAATGAGAAAATACTCCATGTTTCATCATTTTTTGCAGATTTAATGTTTCTTAATCATATTTTGGCGAAAAACTCGTTTTCAAACATTTGGCAGATCAACAGGAAATGGGTTTCTCATTCTAAAATGGTCATAAAAACTACGGGTAGCGTGCTTGCTTTTTTGTCTGATTATCAAATGTGTCATTTTCACTGTTCTTGGGTCAAAAATCAAAATCGTTTCAATTACGCTAAATATCTGTTATAATATCAAAAATGTAAATAATGTCTTGTTTGAATAATACTCGCTTTAAAATGAACAAAGAGAAGATGTACAACAAAAATGAACTTGCTGCAATGAAAAATGGCCGTTCGTAAAATGGAAGAAATACACAGAAATACTAAGTTTCAAAATGGCCGCTTTAATGGTCATTTTTTTTTTAAATTCTTCTAAAAAAAATTATAGGTAACAGACATCTAATTTTTTGTTACATTTTGCAGATGCATATTTGCTATAAAAATGATAATAAATTGTTAAATATGATAAAAATATCTCGGGTGAGATCAAAACGAGATTTGAACGCGATTGAAAGCTCACAAGAGCAGATTCTTAAATGAAGTTTTAATAAAATCTACCTACTACTAAACACGACTTCCTTACATAAGGGACGTAACTCTCGTTCGCAACTACATACTATATTCATTCTAATTAAAAAAAATAGTATAGCACATGTAATGATTGCGAACACAAACGTACATATTATCTTACAGAGACTCTCGTCATAGATAAACGGAAATGATATTTGTTTTGAAATTATCTTGAGAATACGGGAATATTTGGAATATGTTCGGATTGTACCTATGGTATAACGAGAACCATGAAACAATGGAGATATTTTAGTTGACAGGGTCGGATATGTTAACACAGAAAAAAAACTTATTTTACGAATAGGCAATCGATCAGATATAATTATAGGATATTGTGCAAATCAGATAATTTCGATCAAAAGAAAAAAGAATGGGAATTTAGTTCAAAATCAATTTAAAGCTAAATTACCAATCTGCATACAACATTCAAAATAACTGTACAATTCCTTTATGTATCAGTTCTGCGTCTGCAAAGTACAACCTCCAATAATCTGGAACAGAAATTATCAAGAGACTTCATAGAAACTCACGTGATCTAATCAGTAGACAGATTTGTTCAGAAATAATTAATACTTGACACTAAAAGAACTGCCTATGAACACAACAAAAACGAACAATCTAATATTACAGGATATGACAGGGAATCCTCCTGATCATTGTAAGATCGAACATTTTAACATTACCGAATCTAGCTGGGAATTTCCCCGATCTTTATAAGAACAAACATTTTAACATTACCGAATCTAGCTGGAAATTTCCCCGATCTTTATAAGAACAAACATTTTAACATTACAGAATAATGCTGGGAATTTCCCCGATCTTTATAAGAACAAACATTTTAACATTACAGAATAATGCAGGGAAATTCCTCGATCTTTATAAGAACGAACAGTTTAACATTACAGAATAATGCAGGGAATTTCCTCGATCTTTATAAGAACAAACATTTCAACATTACAGAATAATGTAGGGAAATTCCTCGATCTTTATAAGAACGAACATTTCAACATCATAGAAATAAACAGGAATTAAATTTCCAGATATTTTATGAGACTGGTGCATTCCAACATTACAAGATCTAACAGGAATTTCTTTTCGAATTAATAAGATTTGCTTTGATCTTTATAAGAAGTTTAAAAAACAAATAACCTCGACCTCAACTTGGACTAATCGACACCATCAATAGAAGTTAGAGTTTTATAGTTGATTCAGAAAGTCAACATCAAATACATAATTCAGTAACTCCACAGGAAGTTCTAAACCATTCTTTCAATTAATTGTTTTTCTTTTATTGTTCTTAATGTTAAGTATATTCGGAGTACAAAACTCTTATTTTAAAATTGTTCTAAAGCATTCCCGATCTGATGAGAATGGTTAACATGTCCAATTAATCCGAGTAACATCATTAGTAGCGCTGATCCGTCTAATTGGCGCCTTCGTGTAAAATTGGATGCCTGACTTGATTTTCTACACCTATGTTGGAGTTGCTTCCCCTGTAACAGAGATGCGCTTCATACGCAATGTTTTATTACAAAGCGGTTCATGTCAACTAAACGCCACAGTTTACTTAATTGGTTTAGTTTAAACATATTTTATTGACAAGGTAAAGTCAATAGGATTGGACGTAAGTTATCACATCTTATACTGTCCTTTCCTGAATACATTTTACCCTTAACATTATAAATAAATAAAACAATGCATGCACATATATAATCATTTTGCATTTCTTAATTGGTTTGAAGTTGTTATAATACTTAACATTTTCTTTTTCAGGACTGTAATGAGTAGTCAGGAATTTATCATATTGACTTTTGTCATTAAAGATTCCTCGCGCGCAAACATCCGGGCCAACAAGAGTGATTAATATCAGACGGATAGCTGTTTCATAATTGTTGTAAAATAAATAAAGTTTAAATAAATGTTAGATGTAAAAAAAAAATCCGAGTAACGAGGTGAGGATAATATAAGTAAAATTCTTTGTGTAACGGTTTTAAATATCGCAACATGTTTGGCTTTAAACAACAATTGACAAATGTATATACAACAAGTCTTATCACACAATTAAATACAATGAATAAGTAAAGAAAATCAGAGTCTTTGTGTTCTACAATTGCCGTTTACAATCGCTTTTTTATCCTTGTTAAACGTTTAAAACTTATAGTGATGCAATACGTGTTCACTGAATAGGATCAGCATTGTCACTGAATCTATAAACCTCAAGTGATGTAGACTCCCCGTTGGATGTGACTACAAATTCCTGCTTGGTGGGGTGGACAATTATCCGGAGGGGAAGTGAAATACTAGAGAGACCAGGAGTTAGTACCTTCCCCGTGACCCGTCAGGTGAAACAATGTAAACATTACGGGACATACATCCACACGCGTATACATTGTTATCACGGTCCAGTCCGATACCGGCAGGAGCCTTCAGACCAGGGTCACTGTATCTATTGACTTCTACGTCGCTGTCTAGTCGTCTACACACGACGTCATCATCATCTCTGTAGTAAAACGTGGACGTAGACGTAGATGCGGCAATATGTGTAACGTTTTCACTCTTCTTCTGTATTGACTGTTTCACTGTTCCAACTGATGACATTATATCCACCCTATCACCAGTATTAACCAAGATGTTATCTCCGAGAACTGCTATTCCATAGACCTTGTCTCTACAGCAGATTGTATCGATAACACTCAGCTGGCCGTTCCGTAGTGTACACCTCATAATCCCACTGTTTATGATACTAACAAGTATCTCATCAGTACGGATCCCGTGCGTTACATCAAATAGTTTTCCTTTCAATTTATATTTCCTTTTGTAGCAATACTCATCATCAAACAACACGAGTCTGTTGTTGTTGTAATCTGTGACAAGTAATTCACCGTCATCAGTAAATATTCCTCCTGTCAAGCTAGGCACTGATGTCCCTCCCAGTGATCTACAGTCCATCGAGTGTACACAGGATACGGAACCAGTCCACACATCCACTGTTGCCGGTCGTTTGGTTGGAGATCCGACGAGGTCGGAGGTCGAAGTAGAGTCGGAAAATGTTGTAGTTGAAGGTGTTAGCAAGGCACCGATACGTGAATTTGCACTCTTTGAGGTCGATGATATGTCCTCTATCACGTCCACATTTCCAATGGTTGTCATTTTCATGATGTCGTCAATAACAGTTTCTAAATTGAGCTCCAGATCAACCGTAATAGGCTGTATTTTTGTGTTTTGATCCATTCGACGGTAATGTCCTGACAACTGTTGTTTCGTTTTCTCTCTCATGACGAATCGCTGACGATCCGTACCTTGCTTGTCAAACCGAGTCATCAACTTATTACAATTGTCTGCATTGGTTTGGAATTTCTTTACACATTCCATTCGGACAGAAAGTTTTTGTCTGTGTACTTTGCACTCATCCGCGAGTTCAGACTGATACGTTGTGTTAAGACTATCAAGCTTGTCGCGTCATCTCCACTGATAATTCCTTTTCTTTGGTGTTAAGAGAGGCTATCTCAGACTCATCGTCATCTAACATAGTCGTTGTCTCGTCTTTGATCATCTGCCATGCTGTCTCCCGTGAAGGTTGTCCGGTGAAGCTTGTTTTTATCATATCATCTATTGGTTTGATGTGATTGCAGGTTGTGTGTGAAACGGATACACAAGTATGACAACACATGGCGCTGTGATCAAGGCAGTAGACATCCAAGGACTGTCCTTCGTGGTTTGGACAGTTCTCGTTAACTGCTGTATTGCCAAATCCGCCCTCTTTACCAGGAACAAGTCGATGTTTCGCAGATACTTTGATTTGTTCGTGAAATGTTCTATATTGTTTACAGAGCAGTTCCGTGCAGTCAGTGCACCAGACTACAGCAGGATTGGATTCCTCAGCTCGTCGACAAGCTTCACAGTTTTGGTCATCCGATTTTGTGGCTGTTGGATTAATGAAAAGATTGTTTATCGGAAACGAGGTCCCCCAGACATTTACGTCCGTGCTGACGTCACTAGGACTTGTTGGATTATCACAGACGGGACACGGGAAATAGTGCCGGTCCTCGTCTGCCGTCATGTGCTCTTTTTCAATATATGACGTCAGACACGGACAACAGAATGTATGGTTACACGGTAGTTCCCTCGGCTGGTTGTACGGCTTCAGACACAACAAACACTTGTATTCTGACGCAGGGCAAGCTTCGGCCATGTCCGATGTTATTGTGAAATTTCTGTAAAATATAAAGAAAAAGTTTCGCTCTTTAGATTTCATAATTACACCAATTCTTTAAATATATCAGATGTAGATAAGTATTTTAACAAAAATACAGTTACATGCAGCTACCTCTAGGGTGGCTGAATATCGCCGCGGATCATCTGTATATGTCGATGGGTTGATGTTAGACTTTGGACTTGATAAACAATCGGAAAGCTTCCCCGTCCCTGGTTGGTGTTATCAGCTGATGCATGCTGATTAGAATACATCAATTCTTTGATATACTAGAAGTCAAGTTATCGTACAGCAAACAAATTGCAAAATGATCCCACGGTATAAACAAGCATACTGAGTATTGCTGAAGCTATGCATGTCCCCTATCGGCCCCCGCAATCTATTCTGACGGAATGATTAAGTAAATAAAAAGAACCCCTACAATTTGGATTCTTTATAAGTATAAACGTTTGATGAAAATCAACGATGAAAGAAAGTCACTTGAGTACCGGCAATGATTTCCTATAAATAGCAACATTGGACTTGACCTTGACCTTGACTGGACAACCATAAAAGTCAAACTTCCCTAAGATATTAGGAATAAGATTCATCAGTTTGGCATGAATGATCAATACGGAGTTTGTTTTGTACACAAACAGGATTTGAAAACTTAATTGCAAGCTTTCAAAAACGTCTGTTTCCTTTGTCAAGCAACGTAGTCAACACTAAGGGATTTAGGCTGTTGTCTTCATTAAACTAGATTACCCGACTTATAATATGTCAATCTCTTCAGAGAACTGAATGCTGCAAAATCACTTATTATTTAAAGTCAATTCATATATCTAGGTCATGCAGGGCATGATTTCTTCTCAACTGGATTGCAAAGGCATACCGGCCTCAATAGTAGATGAAGGTGGTAAGGGGGAATGTACACGTGTACAAAAATAACAACAAAAATTACCCCACAGGCTTCATACAAAGTATCTTTTCTTAACCTTTAATGTTGTAATACAGAAGCTAGGCTTGTTATAATCATTGTAGTACGTTTTTGTTCAATGATTAAAACGTGTCAAACGCGTTTACAACAATACATAATGCACAGTTGCTTGAGTTTCTGTCAGTAAATAATGAATATGTATGTGTGAAATGAGCCTCCCATTACAGTAATGTAATTCTGTAATTGGCAGCGGCTCCATATATATAAACAGTTTTTTTTATATACTGATAACTCGAAAATATATATGGGATAAAACACTTGCTCTAGAACATCAGTTCTGTGTGTTAACAAATTTACACAGGTACGCTGAACAAATGGTACCTGATTGAAAATCATATGCCTTTCACCGACTCTTATGTAAATTTCATACGGAGATTCTATTGAGAATTATTATCTCATTTATTTCAGGATAATAACATTATTTAATGTAATTATATAAAAACTAACCTTGGTACATATATCATATAACAGTAGATCCTGCATATATTATAGATCTTCTCCAGTACTGATGTTAAATCATGAATATTGTATACATATAAGTAAAACGACAGCTTTCATATATTGTACATATACAAATAAGCAACTACATCTATAATTGAAAAAGCAACTCTTATTGGCAAAATGTTATAAATATGTAAATATGTAACTTTTTCCACTCAATTTATTTCATTCAATATTTTTTCAACACTATCAGGTTATTCAATTATGGTATCATTGAACGTCATTTTTTAGATTTTTTTAACAACATTGACTTAAATATGGTCACGTGGAGGTTCATATTTTGTTATATCGACCTGATGTTTCTGATCTTAGAAACTTCGAGTCAATATTGTTATTGTGACGTCATAATCATTATGACATTATAGTGCCCCACTGTAATTTGTATGCTTTATAAAGATAGGTTGTCTGCAATTTTAGTATTTTGGAAACAAGTTTCCCATCTAATTCAAAATTTTAGGGCCTTTGATTCGGTCAATATGGCGTTATACCAACCTGGTGGAATTTACAATATTGACATCGGACTACCGCTTTCGGTCAATATTGGATTCTACAAGGTTGGTATAACACCATATTGACCTCATCAAACGTCAATAATTGATATGTATATGAGGTCGGCATCCCTCTCAACAACTATTAAAATATAAATGAAGCTCCGCATGACCTGGGTATACACATATGAATAAACTTTACTTCAAACGTCATTTTTCTGCCTAAGAAGCGTTTCAAATGCGATTGACATGTAACAAATCCGATGGGCTATTACTATAGAGATGTCAGCTTTAATGTTCTATTTTAGTACCATGTAAGTATTGTATAGCCAATAAACAAGTTCACAATTTTCTAATTACATACATACATGTATATACATATGCACTTTTTAAATGTTAAACTTAAATAGGCAAGATCAACCTCATAATCCTGTCAAATGTTTACCTTGATGTTTGTAGTCTTTATTTGAGGTATAGCCCTTAAACCTTTCTGGGAATTTCCTCATTCCAGGATCACAAAGGGAGACAACTCGAGAGTATGGAAGTCCTCACTTCCCTTCCATGTAATAAATTGTCTGAAGAAGCTGAAAAAAAAACAGAATATCTCTGAACATCATTGCCACTGTTTTCAGTACCATGGTGGGTGTTCAACGGCACATAGTTTGGAGGTATCATCATCATAGACTGTAGGGTTAGAATCAGAACTAAGTCCAAATGAATATGTAGGTGGGGGGAGAGGAAAGAGGGGAATATGGATTACATCCGGGATCTCCGTGAACTAAATACACCTAATATCAGTTCTGTGTGTGCACAAATACACACAAGCACGCTTAACTTATTGTACCTGATTATAAAAACAACACATGCCTTGTTACGTTTCTATACTCGTAAGTGGTTCTCATGTGGAGGTTATGTTGATAACTAAATTATCTAAATTATTTCAGTATAATGACAATTATCTTATTTTATATACAGCTGTGCACATATTAAAAAAAAAAATCAGAGAATAACAAAGTATCAGCAAAACCATAATCCGAACAAAGGAAAGATTTACATGGAGACTCTCGTAAAAGCACAAGAGAATAAGACCAGGTGTTCCGGAAGAGTAAGCGTCTTCTGCTTCATCGACGACACTCGCCATGTAAAGCTTGGTCACATCCAAGTAAGGATCACTCCTCAAAATGAGAACCGAGTCATCATTGTCATCACAACAAGTAAACACACTAAGAAGCAAACTCAAAAACGTCCATCTTCATATCACACAAAGATACAGAATATTTCTCGATGATATCAAGATGGCGACCATAAAACTTGCCCATAGTCTTCATCAACCTGCATTTCTCGAATCCCTGTGCCGTAAGTTTGTTCGTCAGCAGTCGACATCTATCACGAAAATCGCGTTATTCAGAGCAAGCCCTAGAATAACGAATCAACTGCGACATGTAAACACCATAGGATGGAGAATCAGGGATGTTACTATCAAGAAAAGGAAAATTCACGATCGTAAAATCGAAATCGTCACGTTTATCATACAGATTAGTAGTAAGTTGCCCGTGTTGGTCATAGTTTAAGTAAAGATCGAGGTAAGAAGCTGATGTAAGAGAGTCTGTTGTGTCTTTAATCTCAAGTTCAGTAGGGTATATGCGATCAACCAGGTCAGCAAACTTCTTGTTGTTTATAGACAACACATCGTCGATATACCTGAAAGTGAAATTGAAAGATTTTGCAAGGTTTTGTTATCCGTCCTGATAAGCCCCTCGACAAATTCAGCCTTGTATGAAAACAAAAACAAGTCAGCCAAGAGTGGTGCACAGTTAGTGCCCATGGGAATGCCAACAGTCTGTTGGAAAATCTTTCCTCCGAACTCAACAAAAATATTGTCAACCAGGAATTCAATCATTTGTATATCTTCCTCAGTATATTTCAACCTAGCTTTTGTTGTGTTTTTCACAAAGTATGCTCTAAGATAGCTCATTACCATGTATTTGTATCGTCACCTTTCTTGGAAAAGAAAGCTCTCATAATGAGAGACCGAAGACGTTCTTTCAGTTTGGCATGTGGTATGGTAGTGTACAGGGTGGAAAAATCAAATGTTTTGATGAACGAAACATTTTTGAGAAGGGGGTGCTCAAGCTGATCAGAAGATCTTTTGAGTTTTTCAAAATCCACATCGCATTAATGCCACTTCTGGAGTATACAGTGTCACAATAAGACTGCAGCCCTGATTTAACGGTATTAAATAATAGTAATACATTGTATACAATTATATCAGTTTATTACAAATGTCCAAGCGCCTATAGGGATTTGAAAATATAACGATTGTTATAAATAGATAGATCTGCATCTTATTCCTCGTCATTTATTTTATTTAGCTTTTTATCATAACTATGCTTGTCTACCAGGTAATTCAATTACAATAAGTGTGTGCGCGTGTACGCGTGTATGCACATACGCATGGGTGTTAATGCTGTACATCTTAAATAAAATTGAAGAAATGTGGTCATTTTTTAATAAACTAATATTTCTCCGGTTTAACTACCAATTTTAGTCCTTAAACGCATCTTGTCGTGAAACTTGGTTGTTAAAAACCAGTCTTGGCTGCATAACGCAGTTACTGTTCCTGTCAAAAAGTCACGTGACCTCGAAATGGAGCAGCATTAACACGACTCCAAAAAAATCTCCCAGCGCACCTTTTCCCCGTATATTAAACAACCCGATTACGATTTAAATTTGTAAATAATCAAAAATAAATCATGACCAAATGTTGGAGCAGTTTTAACCCACTTTAGATCAGCAAAAAATAATGAAATAGTCAATAAGTTTCCCGATTATGACACAAAAGTCACCCAATAAACTTCACATTTCACGCTAACCCGGGATTTTTAAAACTGTTCCACATCACCGTTCATTTTTTTAATCGCAATTTCCATTGATGTATCAGATTTAATCATATATATTGCGGAAAAGGGTGCGCTGGCCTATTTTAACGTATGTGTGTTAATGCTGCTCACAATTTTGGAACTCTCCTATGGTTTTTTTTATACTCCTTGGCAACAGTAAATAAAATGTTACATATAGGCCAACACACGTCCCGATCGACCGTTGTTCCTGTAACTAATTGTATGTAGATAGTTTGCATAGATGAAGCAGATCTTGTTTTACGTCTAAGGATATTCTTACAAGTTGGTACGTTTTTATACAGGTTTATATTGTACAGTGCAATACGATCTTTAGGTCTATCGTTGCTACGACGGCCGATCACGGCTGGACCGACAGAATAAAAGTTGATGGCTACCGCGAAACTTATTGTAGTTCATTGATTGATAATATGATATATTAACTAATCAATAATAACAGAACAAATTCATCGCAAACGCTTAACAAATAACAAAATAAGTCTACATGTCAGCCAGTACAAACCTACCCGCGGGTCACTGTAAACATTTTGACGTCATCGGAATGTATAACTTGCAACAATGTATCTTTTTTGAATACACTAATGAGCGACAGAATGAGGAGCAGCATTAACTTCCATGCGTATGTATTCAAAGACTACGGTTCACACAAACGCTTGCAGCTTCTCATCGTTTTAGATGTCATCACGTATACTACTAAAACAGGAAATATATATACCATGTATACTACTAAAATAGGAAATGTGTATACCATGTATACTACTAAAACAGGAAATATGTATACCATGTATACTACTAAAACAGGAAATATGTATACCATGTATACTACTAAAACAGGATATATATACCATGTATACTACTAAAACAGGATTTATATATACCATGTATACTACTAAAACAGGAAATATATACCATGTATACTACTAAAACAGGAAATATATACCATGTATACTACTAAAACAGGAAATATATATACCATGTATACTACTAAAACAGGATATATATACCAAGTATACTACTAAAACAGGATTTATATATACCATGTATACTACTAAAACAGGATATATATACCATGTATACTACTAAAACAGGAAATATGTATACCATGTATACTACTAAAACAGGAAATATATATACCATGTATACTACTAAAACAGGAAATATATATACCATGTATGCTACTAAAATAGGAAATATATATACCATGTATACTACTAAAACAGGATATATATACCATGTATACTACTAAAACAGGATATATATATACCATGTATACTACTAAAGCAGGAAATATATATACCATGTATACTACTAAAACAGGAAATATGTATACCATGTATACTACTAAAGCAGGAAATATGTATACCATGTATACTACTAAAACAGGAAATATGTATACCATGTATACTACTAAAACAGGAAATATATATACCATGTATACTACTAAAACAGGAAATATGTATACCATGTATACTACTAAAACAGGAAATTAATGTGCCATGTATACTACTAAAACAGGATATATATACCATGTATACTACTAAAACAGGATATATATATACCATGTATACTACTAAAACAGGAAATACATATACCATGTATACTACTAAAGCAGGAAATATATATACCATGTATACTACTAAAACAGGAAATATATATACCATGTATACTACTAAAACAGGAAATATATATACCATGTATACTACTAAAACAGGATATATATATACCATGTATACTACTAAAGCAGGATATATATATACCATGTATACTACTAAAACAGGAAGTATGTATACCATGTATACTACTAAATCAGGATATATATATATACCATGTATACTACTAAAACAGGAAATATATATACCATGTATACTACTAAAACAGGAAATATATATACCACGTATACTATTAAACAGGAAATATGTATACCATGTATACTACTAAAACAGGATATATGTATACCATGTATACTACTAAAACAGGAAATATGTACACCATGTATACTACTAAAACAGGAAATATGTATACCATGTATACTACTAAAACAGGAAATATATATACCATGTATACTACTAAAACAGGAAATATGTACCATGTATACTACTAAAACAGGATATATGTATACCATGTATACTACTAAAACAGGAAATATATATACCGTGTATACTACTAAAACAGGAAATATATATACCACGTATACTATTAAACAGGAAATATGTATACCATGTATACTACTAAAACCGGATATATATATACCATGTATACTACTAAAACAGGAAATATATATACCATGTATACTACTAAAATAGGAAATATATATACCATGTATACTACTAAAACAGGAAATATGTATACCATGTATACTACTAAAACAGGAAATACATATACTATGTATACTACTAAAATAGGAAATATATATACCATGTATACTACTAAAACAGGAAATATATATACCAAGTATACTACTAAAACAGGAAATATACATACCATGTATACTACTAAAACAGGAAATATGTATACCATGTATACTACTAAAACAGGAAATATGTATACCATGTATACTACTAAAATAGGAAATATATATACCATGTATACTACTAAAATAGGAAATATATATACCATGTATACTACTAAAATAGGAAATATATATACCATGTATACTACTAAAACAGGAAATATGTATACCATGTATACTACTAAAACAGGAAATATATATACCATGTATACTACTAAAATAGGAAATATATATACCATGTATACTACTAAAACAGGAAATATGTATATCATGTATACTACTAAAATAGGAAATATATATACCATGTATACTACTGAAACAGGAAATATGTATACCATGTATACTACTAAAATAGGAAATATATATACCATGTATACTACTAAAACAAGAAATATGTATACCATGTATACTACTAAAATAGGAAATATATATACCATGTATACTACTAAAACAGGAAATATGTATACCATGTATACTACTAAAATAGGAAATATATATACCATGTATACTACTAAAACAGGAAATATGTATACCGTGTATACTACTAAAACAGGAAATATGTATACCGTGTATACTACTAAAACAGGAAATATATATACCATGTATACTACTAAAACAGGAAATATATAAATATATATACCATGTATACTACTAAAACAGGAAATATATATACCATGTATACTACTAAAACAGGAAATATATATACCATGTATACTACTAAAACAGGAAATATATATACCAAGTATACTACTAAAACAGGAAATATGTATACCATGTATACTACTAAAACAGGAAATACATATAACATGTATACTACTAAAACAGGAAATATGTATACCATGTATACTACTAAAACAGGAAATATATATACCATGTATACTACTAAAACAGGAAATATGTATACCATGTATACTACTAAAACAGGAAATATATATACCATGTATACTACTAAAACAGGAAATATGTACACCATGTATACTACTAAAACAGGAAATATGTATACCATGTATACTACTAAAACAGGAAATATATATACCATGTATACTACTAAATCAGGATATATATATATATATACCATGTATACTACTAAAACAGGAAATATGTATACCATGTATACTACTAAAACAGGAAATATATATACCATGTATACTACTAAAGCAGGAAATATATATACCATGTATACTACTAAAACAGGAAATATGTATACCATGTATACTACTAAAACAGGAAATATATATACCATGTATACTACTAAAGCAGGAAATATATATACCATGTATACTACTAAAACAGGAAATATGTATACCATGTATACTACTAAAACAGGAAATATGTATACCATGTATACTACTAAAACAGGAAATATATATACCATGTATACTACTAAAACAGGAAATATATATACCATGTATACTACTAAAACAGGAAATACATATACCATGTATACTTCTAAAACAGGAAATATATATACCATGTATACTACTAAAATAGGAAATATATATACCATGTATACTACTAAAACAGGAAATATGTATACCATGTATACTACTAAAATAGCAAATATATATACCATGTATACTACTATAACAGGAAATATATATACCATGTATACTACTAAATCAGGAAATATATATACCATGTATACTACTAAAACAAGAAATATATACCATGTATACAACTAAAACAGGAAATATGTATACCATGTATACAACTAAAACAGGAAATATGTATACCATGTATACTACTAAAACAGGAAATATATATACCATGTATTCTACGATAACAGAAAATATATATACCATGTATACTACTAAATCAGGAAATATACATACCATGTATACTACTAAATCAAGAAATATATACCATGTATACAACTAAAACAGGAAATATATATACCATGTATACTACTAAAACAGGAAATATGTATACCATGTATACTACTAAAACAGGAAATATATATACCATGTATACTACTAAATCAGGATATATATATACCATGTATACTACTAAAACAGGAAATATATATATCATGTATACTTATAAAACAGGAAATATATATACCATATATACTACTAAAATAGGAAATATATACCATTTATACAACGGAACAGAGTATACGGTGTACAGAAAGATACTGTGACCATGTGTGATATATTCTTTTACAATGAATAGCCCATATAATAATACGCATATCAAAATCTAAAAATAAGATAAGCAGTAAAATTGGCATAAACATGTTAACGTTGACTTTGTGCAATTCACATTTGTAAAATAAAAATGGTCTTTCCAAAACTGGTGTCTACAAATAAAAAACTAGATTTACACGAGGTGAAATCTGACAACAGCATAAGAGGCGAAAATCGCGAAAAATCTAAACGAACGACCTATGTTAGGACACATTTAATTCTACAACTAAGTATGAAATACTTAATTTTAGATAATACTCTAGAAAAAAATCCTGTTTGCAGGGGTCAAATTTTTGGTCAAAAACATTGATGATTTTCATGTGGTAACCATTGTTTTCACAAAAGTAACATACCTTGAAAGAATCACTTTATAAACTGACGTTTTGGTATTCTCTGATTTGTTTTTTTTTTATATTTTTTGTAATGTGATTTTTGTATCTTTATTTCTAAGACATTGACCTTGTTTCTCAGAATTGATCTATTTTATTTTTCTGTTATCTTCTACCTTTATGTTATGTGTACTACCAATACAGGAACTACACGTATACATCATGTATAATAACGAAAAGGCCCAATAACTTATTATACTTATAGATTTCGTTAAGATTAACTGATATCAGCAATATCCAAAATGAATTCTTTCACGGTTACCGGTACAGCAGCAGTTGAAACTCGGTATTTGCAAACACACGTCCATTTGAAACTGCTTCTAACTTCGGCTTGTTGTTGTAGTGGGCCACACCTGAATTATTTTCAATTCTTTGGACTTTTCTGTCAAGAGTTTCTTGTAAGTTACCAATCGGGTTTACTTCATTTTAGTCTTATTTTTGCTTGGTCTTCAACTAGATTTGTTTTCATAATTTTTCAGACTCCCGAAAAATTTCCAAAGGTTACGTATATTGGGCCTTTATAGTTGTTATAGGTTATCAATTTCTCATTTAAGCAACGCAGCCTATCTACTTCCACCTTAGGTTATAAATATGAAACAGTTACAAAAAGGATACTTGCACAAAAACTCTCCATTTTACAAAATATAATGTACTTTATAAAAACAAGATATTGAGTTGCAGTGCAATAAGACCTTTTATTTCTTGTTTAATTTTAAACTTTGAAAATAGAGCAAAAGGACAATAGATAACCACGTGTTTTAAACATGTTTTATAAACGTTTATCAAATTATCTACACAGCTAGCCAGCCTACCTGTAATCGACTGTCGTGTGCAGTGGGGTATTGCAAAGTTCTTTCGTTGAGCAATACGTATACCGATAGTTATCGCGTATGTTTATTGTACATTTGTAGTTCTGTTACAATTAAACAATGGGCTATGACGTGCAATTAGTCTCCACTGGTCACGTTTAATTAGGGTTAACCTAACCTAACCCTAACCCTAACCCTAACTAACTTAATATATCTGGAAGGCATGTTAAAACATAAATGAAACTCTGTTCTAATATCAAACTGCGTCTGATTAAACTATTGATTTGACCTAGGCAGGGAATGAGATAATTAATTCTGCAATTAGTCAATGCCTACATACGCCCGTGATGCAACATCTACACACAAAAAACAACAACATCTCTTATCAGACACGATTATGTACAGAATAGTACAAATTTAAAGTAAAACAAATGACAATTGGTATATATCTTACCTATGTCAATCATAATCAATTAACTTTGAAGCAACACATACAAAAACATCACTTATCAGACAGGTTTATATACAGAGTAGTACAAAAGAGAAGTCATTCCAATATATCAAATGGTGCCTCAGTGCTAGAGATTAATGTTTATATATCGACAATATGAGTGTCCTTCCAATTTATAAACTAGTATCTGAGTAGTAGAGATTAGTGCCTATAGACAATATGAGTGTCACTGTAATATCATGGCTTTTACACTATTCTTTGTTTTAGCAGTCGGACAATGAAATCAACCGTGCTATTTAAGACAAGCACAAATATAAAATATAGATATATACCAAATTTTTGTTATAAACTACAAAAATCGTCAAATGTTTACCTTGGTTACTGTAGACGTGATGACGGCTGTGTAGTTCCTGGTAATGATCCGGGGATTTCCGAGTTCAGAGACCAACACGGGAGATAACTCATCTGAAATAAACATGAAACAAACTTTACGTATATTTCATAATACATTCTTTTTGATGCTTGTGATTAAGAGAGTAACATTCAGTCTTATGTTTAATTTCGATACTAAATGTTATTTTTGATGGTCTATTTTAGTGGGTTTTTTTATATTTTTTTTTATTGTGTTTCTTTGTATGGACATATATGTACAGCATCTTGCGTGACGTAAAAAAAAGATCAAAATTGAATGTTTGACAATAAATGTATTTTTTGATTTTTTTTCTAATGATTATGATTGGCTTACTGTAGGGCCATAAATACAATCGTTGATATCTATACTAGTACTTTAAAAAGAGCTTAACAATAGTTTAATTCATTTGTCGATATGTCTGGCTTTATGTACATGATAACAGTGTAAAGACGACCGAAGGAATCAAGCCATGGGAGAGATAAACGGCTTAGTTGTGACGAAGTAAAGCATACAACGTCAGCTTGCTCCGCCATTTTGTATGTGTTTGAATAAATTGTTACAGTATAGCATTATGATATTATCAGTCTATATCTTTGAGTGATAGATACCAATTCTTTTTTATATTTTTTTATATATACCATTTGATGCAGTCCTCGGATTGTTTTGATGTGAATGTCTAGCTTATTAAACTGCTAAGATCTTTAAATATGTAAATATTAGCTCAAAACAGAAATTACGACACGGTAGGCAGATTATACCTCCATTTCCGTATGTGATTTTTTTCTTTTATGGATGATAAGTAAATGATGTATTCACATGATACACTATAACTTTCACGTCATCGGCTGATGAAGTCAAGTGAAACTCACGCAAATGAAGTGTACTGCAGACAGTTCATGTATAATTTGCATGAAGTTCACTTGACTTCATCAGCCTATGCAAGCAACAAAATAGAGATTCAATCCTTCTAATTACGTGAACTATTTTAAATTTCCCGTCATTCACATGTACTTCAAGCTGCTGGTGTCACACGGTGCTTCACTTGTGTTACATTGTTGCACACTTATCTGAATGCATGTACATACGCGGAACAGCTGATAGCTAGCTTCATTCATCACTAGGCAACAGAAAACAGAGAAAAACTTTTAAAAAAATGTTATATGTGCTTTAATTATACCTCTCTTTTTTTCATTTATAATTTATTGAAATACCTTTCCAGTAAAAAATGAATTACGAAGGTGTTGTTAGAGCGGTTTGCGTCGGGCAGCAGTAAACATAAAGACGCCGTGTTTTGGTCACAGATGAAGCGAGTCAAAGTTGTCGGAAGTCGGATTTCGGTTAGGCCTAAGCATATTGAAAACGTCCCATCAACAGTGGAATTAGACAAAGCTTATTGACGAAAGTAAAATGAATGATATTGGTGATATGTAATCAACTGAATTCGTAATTTGACGATTTTTAATTTTTGACATTAACTGAAAACTGCAAGCTTTTAAGGTAGGCAGACGGTCATGAAGGTACGGTTATATGTATGCATTGACAAGATCACAGGTGCCTGAGAATTCGTTACAGCTAGTTTTAGACTTAAACTAAGGTTTTTAGAGTATGCTTATGGTCGCCATCTTTGTCTCATTGGGAAATATTCTGTATCTTTAAGTGATATGAAGATGGTTTTTTTTTAGAAAGCTCATTAGTGTGTTTACTTGTTGTAATTGACAATGGTACTCGGTTCTCATTTTTAGAATTGATGTTTGCATGGATGCGACAAAGATTTACATGGCGGTTGTCGTCGATGAAGCAGAAGAAGTTTACTTTTCCGGAATTCCTGGTCTTATTCTCCTGTACTTTTGCAAGGGTCTCCGTGTAAATCTTTACTTTGTTCATATTTTGCCCCTGGTTTAATCGATTGAGTTCGATTATGATTTTGTTAACGCTTCGGTATTCTCTAATTTACTTTTACACTTTTGGAAGTTTAGATCAATTTCCGATAACAATGCCACTTTAACCTAAACTCCTCGGAAGTATAAAATTATTCTAGACACCGTAGTTTAGGTCCAAAAAATAAGCTGTAGGTCAAGTATGACATATTCTCGGGCCCCTATAAGTTAGGTCCTACAGTAATCTAGTAAGCTTATCAGTTTCGTAAACAGGTTACATCTGTCGAATAATAGAATCTAAAATATGTATCTTCTTAAAAGAGATCGGATTTCTGACACCAATCTCAAACGTTTTATTTTCGTATCGGACATGAAATGAAATCGTGAAATGTGACTGACGGGCAGATCCCATTTGCATTTCGCACGATCATCGAGGGGACCTATCAGGATTTAAGGACCAATACATGTATATCTTGAATTATTGCTTTCGAAAATGTCAGTATTTTGTCAGATCAAGTATTATTAAAGCAACCTAGCTGCGGAATGATACCGACATAACTTATTGGCATGTAAAACAGCTGTTTTACGTGTGTAGAATATCCGTACATTATTGTGCACAACGTAAACAAATGTATTACTTCGCCAGGAACGAAAAAGCGTATGCCCCACTTATTTAATCGTAAAATGTTAGTGATCAGAGGTTACTAGTTTCATTGAGTTAAAGTGAAAATGTAAATATATCGATATGTAGTCTCAACTCCTGTTTTTTTCGGAACCAAAGGACTAAATTTTAAATCGTCTTACAGTCATATACAGATAATGATGCCAAATAAATTTCAACAGTTTCTGATAAAAACTAGTTAAAAAGGGCAGGAATTGTAAAGTCATCATCGCTGAAGAGGATATTGAACTCAGGTTGTTTTCGACATTAGTCAAAACCATTACCTGCACTCAAAATCGATCAATAAAGGGGCAAAATATGAACAAAAGGTAAAAATTTCATATGGAAATCCTGCAAAAGTGCAAAAGAAGTTCTGGAAGAGTAGGCGTAGAAGCACAAAGAAACAAAATATTTTTGAATTTTAAATCGATCCCCGCCTCACGGTCAACCCTCTTCATCTCTCTACTACTACAACTTTCTCTTTTTAAATCAATCCCCACCTCACGGTCTACGCTCTTCATCGCTCTACTACAACTTTTAAATTTTAAATCAAACCCCACGTCACGTCCTCTCACCTCTTCATATCTCTTCTACAACTTTCTCTATTTAAATCAATACTCGCATCACGTCCTCTCACCTCTTCATATCTCTACTACAACTTTCACTTTTTCAATCGATCCCCGGCTCACGTCCCCTCCCTTCATCTCTCTACTACAACTTTCTCTTCTTTTATCGATGCCCGCCTCACGTCCTCCCCCTTCTTCATCTCTCTATTACAACTTTCTCTTGTTAAAATAATCCCTGCGTCACGTCTTTTCACCTCCCCATCTCTACTACAACTTTGCGTCACGTCCTCTCCCCTCTTCAGCTCTCTACTAAAACTTTCTTTTTAACTCGACCCCGTTTCACGTCCTCTACCCTTTTCATCTCTCTTCTTATTTTCTCTTTTTAAATTGATCCCCGCCTCAGGTCCTCTCCCCTCGTCATCTTTCTAAGACACCTTTCTCTCTTTATCCGCACCATGTTGCATTCCTATATTTCCTCTTTATTATTTCCTCCCCTGCCACCTCTTGTATTATGTCCCAATTTATGTCACTTTATCGTCTCCTCAAAACATCCAATTTCCTCTCCCTCCTTTCCTTTCATAAAAAATGTCTTCTCTCTCATTCCCCGTCTCTACCAACAACATACTTTTCGTACTACTTTATTCCTTTAATGCCTGTTAATGCCAATAACAATGACATTTCTCATTAATCAGAACAAACACTTTATTTTTTACAGGATAGATAGGAAATTCTCCCAATCTTTATAGGAAATAACAATTTAGTATACCTGAATCAGATAGGATATCTTGATGAATGATCAAGACTTTTTAAAGGAATTCAGTTTGATTAAGCATTGTTTTAAACTTCGTTGGAATTTAGAGTTTTATAGATTATATAGACAATCCGTAAATACAAAGTTAGAAAAAATGTTTAATGCGATCAGAGTACACTGTATATAACGATTACTGTATTTCAAATTTGTTAAAATAAAAGTCCACTATATTTTGTAAATGGTTACATGGCCAAATACACCTCAGTACAGTAACTAGAAATAGATTTGTACAAGCTCGCCGTCAGAGTGTTTTACAAGAAACATTTCTTTAGATTTTAGACAACTGTTTATAACGTCAACATAGATTAGCAACTTATCGTTAAGTATGGTAGTGGATCTAGTATCATCATTTGTTTTCAATGTGCTAATAAAACATTCATATAAAGGGTATTTGCACGCTTACAAATGCACATGGTCGTTCTATTGTAAACCTTGAATGTATGTTCGTTCAAACAAGGTTTTGTAATGAATTGAAATATGGCACCTTTTATGTCTGGCTTTATTTTGATAGAACAAGACAATAGATTACACCACAGTCAAACCTTAAACATATGTATGAATGGCGTTAAATTTCGTCTAGCCAGTCTACCTGTAATCGACTATCGTGTGCACGGTTCTTTCTTTGAACAATATATACACAGGTACACATGTGCATTCCCGTCCTGAGGTAGACAATGGGCAATGACGAGTTATTAATCTCACCTGGTAACGATATGTTCCTTACTTTATTTATCTGGTAGTAATGTTAAACATAGACACTCGTCTTTAGACAAACCTCCAGTCTAATATCCAGTCATATTTTGCCCCTGGTTTAAAAAGTTTGGGTTATGATTTTGTTAACGCTTCGTTATTCTCTTATTTATTATCAAGCTCCTTCATATCAATTCATTGATTGGACAGTGACTTGGAATGAGGTATCTGTAGATAGCTAATTTTCAAACACAGACACCAAACCACCTCTCTGATAAAGACCACCAGTTAAGCAATTGGTAATTAGTGTATTTCCTACCCGCGAAGATATTAATCAATTACCGTGAAGCAAAATATACACAAAAAAACATCTCTTATTAAACAGGTGTTTAGAAGTTTAACAGTCTAATCATGCCAATATATAAGATAGTACCCGAGAGTTAAAGACCTGTGTCACTTTAATGTCATGCCTTTACACAAGTCTTTGTTATTGCAGTCGTCAATGAAATCAGCTATGCCGTTTAAGACTTGACAAGCAGTAAATATAAATAATTAAATATCAAGTTTTCGCACAAAAAAAACTACAAAATATCGTCAAATGTTTACCTTGGTTACTGTCGACTTGATGACGGCTGTGTAGTTCCTGGTAATGATTAAGGTATTTCCGAGTACAAAGACCACCACGGGAGATAACTCCTAAATAAACGGTTGGTACATTGCTGAATGAACATAAGACTATGTACCCAGGTAAAATATACTTGATATGTATTAAATTATCCTTAATAATAGAGTTGTTTTCAGTCTTATGTTTAATTTCAATATCAAATGCTGTATTTGACGGTCTTTTTTAGTTGATTATTTTATTTCTTACTGACAATATACGTGTGTTTTTCTTTGATTTGTTCGGAAATAAAGTTACTTCACTAACTCATCACCTTACGTGAAGTAAGAATTTGGATAAAAAATTAATGTACTGCAATAAACGTATTACTTTACTTTGTGAACTACAATAAGTGTCGTCGTGCGTCGTTAAATGGCCTAAACATGAACAAACATTGACTTTTCGCTGTGGGGTCCAATAGGATATTTGATACTCTAAGTTTGCAAAGTTTCTTGTGTTGTAACCTTTTTTGAATATACAATATACATTTATTTACGAAGGTTATATTTTAGCTTTATAAATATCGCTTTCAATTAGGTATAATAATAATAGTATACAATATTTATATAGCGCTCTATATATAATTTGTAAAATTACTCTAAAGCGCTTCACAACATGTAGATAACAATTTGATACTTACACTGCATAAATAAAGATGTTATAACAATCTAAGCTAATGTGATATTATAAAAAATGCATATAAATACGAACTACATCTACTGTAGATAAACAAATGTCAGTATATACATGTCGTCTAAGTTGGTACCCTAATATGCAGACGCGAAAAGGTACGTTTTCAGATGTTTCTTGAATTTGGCCAGAGTATTTGTTTTTCGGATAGTGGATGGTAAGCTATTCCACAACGTGGCCGAAACTTTCTGAAAACACCGGTTTCCATAGGTCACAGTACGAGATTTTGGGACACACAACAATGATTCTGTCTCCGACCTTAGTGATCGTGACGGCTGATACAGGGTAACTAGCTCCCTTATGTACTGGGGAGCTGTTCCATCCAGTGCCTTGTATGTGTATACCAAGAATTTGTATTTTGACCTGTATTATTCAGGTAACCAGTGTAATGAATAAAGAACATGAGTGATGTGTTCTCTCTTTCTAACTCGAGAAACGAGACGTGCTGCCGTGTTCTAGACCTTCTGTAGGCGACTTGTCAATTTGTCAGAGTAGGGCATTTCCATAGTCCAGCCGTGAGGTACAGTTGTGGTATCGCACAACGCACCAAAAAATGCGTGCGTGCATCGTGCATACATCGTGCACACACCGTTCGCCCATGCGTTTATGTGTGCGATTAGAATCGCGCACACGCACGATTTGGTACAATTGGTCGATACATATTACGGAATGAAAAACATATGGAACCCTTTTGTCAAAAAACTATTGAAATTCGCTTCATATTTATTGGGATTATGCCAATTAAACAATATACAGTAAACAGTATAACAATGACCATGAGACAGCCAAGTGCGGATTTAGCTACAAAGTAACAGAATAGGTAAATAACATGCCTCAGTTTTACCTCTCCAGTGTGCGGCGATACGCTATGACGGCTACGACAGCCATTACCGAGCGACCGTTATGAAAACAAACTGGACTCTTATAATCAGTTATTTGAAAACCCCCTCCCCTCCCCATCACTTTACCTGTGTTTTCACAGGCGATCGTTGTGAGTGCCCCGGGCATGAGACATCTATATATATTGTCCGTGGACAGGTGCAGTGTATAACGTGGTAAAAGCTGCCAATATTTACTTGAATGAGAACTTGTCGATATGTGTTGAAAGTTTACATGTGTCTATTTGGTTTGTTTCAAAAACTACAGAAAGACTATTACTAATTTTAAGAAATGTATAGATAAAACTATCAGCTTATGTGAATAGTTAAAATATAGAAATATGCTTAAAACAACTAGCGCGAAACCGTATATATTGTTCATCCATTTCTAAATTTACATCAACCACGATTGTCATCGCACAATGTTAGTTTATCGTGCGCCCACATGTGCGTTAGAAATAATCACCCATGATCGCATCGTTCGCACATCGTGCATGCACCGTTCGCCCATCGTGCGCCCACCGCACATCGTGTAACGTTGTGCGATCCCAAAACTGTAATAAGTGAATGAACCAAAATCTTGCATGCATCGGCAGTTATAAACTGCCGTATACAGCCGATGTTCCTGATCTGATAGCAACAGGATTTGGCAATAGCATTCACTTGTTTCTTCATGTTCAGTGAACTATCAAAGTACATCCCTAGATTTTTAACAGTTGGGACAGCCTCTACAGTACTTGTTCCGACTTGATTGCTTACACTTTGGAGAAAACACGATCAGTTCCGTCTTTTCCTGATTTAGCTTTAGCATGTTGGCATTCATCTAGCTTTTGATGTCTGTCAGACAAGTTTCCAGATTTTCTGATATGGTGTCCCAGCTGTCCTGTGGTCTGATGACCATGTACATTGTAGATATGTGTGTCATCAGCATAACGGTGATAACAAAGGTTATGTCGATGACAAATCTCACCGATTGGTTTTGAATACATTTACGGGGTCCTAACACCGACCTTTGAGGAACCCCGAAATCCAGGATGCTGTCACGTGAAACAGAAGATCCGATTGCAATACACTGCCGTCGAGCAAGCTACTTTATTCTGCTTGTTCCAGCCCACTCAGCTGTTAATGAGTTCGTGTTCGGGCAGCGAAAGAAGTTGTTGAATGCTAGCTGTCTTCGCCGAAATGGCAGCACCGGTTGCATGCACCCGGGGAGTGGAGAACGATATTGGCTGGTTGTAAGGGCGACCTGTAGGTTGTGATAAAGTGGTATTTAAGAACCTCGGCTTGTAATTATTATTATTATTTTCTCGCATTTGCAATTAAAGGCGCACAATATCTGTATAATAAAATAAAGACAAAAACAAGTCATGTGCTTTGTTGTCAACCTTCGAATTTGTTACACTCCATCTGATTGTGTATCTTGCCCTGGTCTATATTTCTGTATTTACATTTGCTCCTTATCTTTCCATTGTAAAGCATCGTGAAGGCAAACATTATTACAATATTTTGCTATTGTGACGTCATTCACTTCATTGTTCTCTACACTTAATTTGCTGTTCAAGACTGTTCGAAATACTTTAATTATTTTGTCAAAATATAGATATAAGTAATGAACGTTTTAGAAAATGGTGTCACATAAAGCCCTCTGCCCACAGGCTTGATTAAGTTTCTCATCAATAGCATTTAACTGTTACCAAATGGTAGTGTACAGTCTACATAAATCAATTTGAATGACAGATAAATATGAGGTAGCCCGTTACTTGTCACCCAAATTGTATTCATATAGACTGTACACTACTATTTCGTAACAATTTGATTTTTTAAAACTGCAGCTTCTGATACGTTTGAATTTGCCACTTACCGTATCACTGACTTCATCGAGTTCGAATAAACTGCCAGAATTTTAGAGGAATCATAAAGTCTCTAATGCCGCCATAAAAAATAGTTTTGCACAAAACGATTGTCATTTTAGTCACAACTTGTGTAAATTCGTCAAAATAACAATGCTTCTATAACCTGTTACGCTTTGCTTTCCATACTTAAACGATTACATCACGCATTGATATTAATTTGTAAAGCATGACTCGACTTTTGTGTTCAAACAATGACCGTATCATTGTTATTTGTAGTGTTCAGTTTATGAATACAATTTGGTTTACTAATAGTATATTGGCAAATGTAATACAAAATCTAAGTTGAGGCCTGTAAATCCGCCGGGGGTCTGTAAAAGCTCGAGCGAGCGAGAGGAGATAATTTAAATCTCACGCTTTTTTTTCTAAAACACTGACTTCTTGGTTTGAATTACATTTTCTTGTGTTATTTGTACTTTAAACAAGTAATCACTAAAATCTGGCGAGTGCATTGTTCTTATCATAACTTATCTATGACACACATTCATTGATTTGAAAGTATAGTTCTTTTAAAAAAAGTGTTCCTATTTGGGCACTGATCGGATTTGGATCCTGCCTAAATAATTATAATATAAAGCTCATGAATTATCATGAAAATTGTAAAAAGGAAGCGTCGAAAGATTGCCAGGGTGCCTAACCCATTTTCTGTGTGCCATTGCTGTGTTAGGTGTGGGTCTACGTCTTTCTTGGCTGCAAGATATTTAATATGAAGGGTTTCTGATAGAAATTAGTTTATAAAGTGTTGAATCGGCAAAACTAATTGGTATAAAGATAAGGATTTTCTCCTAAAAATAAGGAATAGGGGTAACTTAAACTTATTTTCGGTGTTATTCAAAAAACTTTTACTTTCATATTTTTTTTGTCTTTTCTTCAAATATTCATACATTTCTGATTACGTATTTGGAAGATATTGAATGAAGTTGTCCTGCGATTGTCCAAAGCAGCTAAAATATACTTTTAATTACGTATCATGCCAATTTAATATCTTATACGACAAAAAGAGTGCACCCTACAGTTGTATTCATATAATGTAAAAACAATAACCATTCACTTCTTTATATCTATAATTGCATGCCAATTGTCTCGACATAATCCTATTAAATTCAGTTGGCATTACACGCCGGACGAAACACCGATGTAATTCAGTGTGTGTTTCGGCGTTAAACTCGTAAGCAAGCAAGCAAGTTGGCATTCATAAGTCCATGAATGTCATTGACCGATTTTTGACGCAGTTTAATGTTTAATTAGTACTTATTCATTATCATTTTGATGGCACAGATTATGCTAAAATTGTTTCCTCTTCTATGTCATACCTTCTGTTTGAGGGCGTTGAAGCCGGCTGTCGCAGTGCTGATTGTGCAGTATGTGACTGTCGAATCATTTAGTTACGATGTTCGAAATAATTATGTCCCAAATCTCTCGAAAAGGACAATAAATTTAGGAGAATTTGGATATATGTTTTTCCAAATAGCATGCAATAGGCGAGCTCAAACCGCCCCTGTTTTAGCACAAATGACATTTTCCAAATCTGTAATAATGGAACGGTACGGAAGGCGGTATGGGCCAACCAGATATGTGATGTTGTCATGACAACTTATCATCCGGCAATGACGGCTTAGCAACTTCGTAATAACATTGGAATTTAAACTATATCATAAACGAATAGATGTCGCTATTAAGAAACACAATTGTAGTAAGTCCTAGTTACGAAACATGTAAATAAATAAGGAAATACCGAAGCGTTAACAAAATTATAATCATAAAGTACACCGTGGTTTCAATTGTTTTAACGAAATAACTGTTTTTCATAGTTTTCCCGGTCCGGCTTCAATACAATGATGCAAAAATGACAAAGGTTATAATTAAAAATACATTTAATTTATTTTGCGGTATTACAATATTGATAGTTTATTTACGTTCTTTATTTCAATATTTCAAATATCTGCAATATATTTGAAATTTTGAAATAAATATCAACCCTTTATGTGTTAGGCGAGACATTTAAAAGTAGCAAACATATTTGATTTTTATTTTTTCATTTTCTTTCACACACATACTCATTCAATTTTTGCTACCAAACAATATTTCTGTACCGATATTTCCAGTGTACAATTAATTGTAATAAAATCGTTCTTGACAGCTAACATTAACACATACATAAATAACGAATGTATATTTTGACCATCATAAATTGTTTGAGAAGAAAAATTAATGACTTCTTTTCATTCACAATGAAATAGAAATTGAAAGGAAACAAAATGTTGTAGTTGACGGTGTTTGTTTATTTTATAACTTGTACTATTTTTAAGAATTCCAGAAACAAGGAAAGGCTAAGAAAAAAGGTCAAGGAAAAATAGAAGAACGAAACAGAGAGTAGAAGAATAGATGAGGGTTGGTATCAGTGGAGTGACTAAATCTGATAGTAATTAAAACAATTGTTAACGTTAAAAAAGATAATCAATAGGGAGTTGTAAAAAAAAAACAACTAAAAACAAAACACAAAAGTTATCAGTGACTGATTTAAGTATATTTTTTGTAAAAAACATCTTTGTCTCATTGAGAAATATTCTGTATCTTTAAGTGATATGAAGATGGACGTTTTAGAGTATGCTCATTAGTGTGTTTACCTGTTGAGATTAAAAATGCTACTCGGTTTTCGTTTTGAGGTTTTTGATGTTTACTTTGACGTGACAAAGATTAACATGTCGGGTGTCGTCGATGAAGCAGAATGCTTACTCTTTCGGAACACCTTGTGCTTTTACGAGAGTCTCCATGTAAATTTTTCCTTTGTTCCTATTATGCCTCTAATTTAATCGATTTTGAGTTCGGATTATGGTTTTGTTGACGCTTTGATATTCTCTGATTTTTTTTACTAACATACATATAAACAAATAATAACAAAATAATAACTATGAACCATGTATTAGATCATATACGGCTTTTACATGTTAGTTATATTTCCTTTACAGGGGCTGAAATCTACAACGACAATTGCCGTCCCACCAGTACATGTTATACTGTTCATTTTAGGATCTTCTATTTGTAAATGGCGAAATGTTCTGAGGACTAGCTTTATTCTGATATACTTTTTTGAAAAAGGGAGTTCATTGCATAGCAGAAAATGCAAAAAGAAATGCATGGTAGTTAACTCGTTTTTGTGCTATGCTAGGTCAAAGATATCAGATTGAGCAAAACACGTGGTTTATATGAAAAATGTCGTTTTGGCCAATTGCAGGACAATTTCAATCAATATCATCCATATTTGTGATCAGATATGTCTGAATATTTGCAGAATGAAAGAAATAGTATTTTCTTATTAATCATGGAAGAATGTTTTTTTTAATTATTCTTTCAGCTCCAAAAAAAAAATTTCAACTACCCCTACCCCTTATTGTTTAATGAGAAAATACTCCATTTTTCATTATTTTTTGCAGATTTAATGTTTCTTAATCATATTTTGGCGAAAAACTCGTTTTCAAATATTTGGCAGATCAAAAGGAAATGGGTTTCTCATTCTAAAATGGTCATAAAAACTACGGGTAGCGTGCTTGCTTTTTTGTCTGATTATCAAATGTGTCATTTTCACTGTTCTTGGGTCAAAAATCAAAATCGTTTCAATTACGCTAAATATCTGTTATAATATCAAAAATGTAAATAATGTCTTGTTTGAATAATACTCGCTTTAAAATGAACAAAGAGAAGATGTACAACAAAAATGAACTTGCTGCAATGAAAAATGGCCGTTCGTAAAATGGAAGAAATACACAGAAATACTAAGTTTCAAAATGGCCGCTTTAATGGTCATCTTTTTTTAAAATTCTTCTAAAAAAATTTATAAGTAACAGACATCTAATTTTTTGTTACATTTTGCAGATGCATATTTGCTATAAAAATGATAATAAATTGTTAAATATGAAAAAAATATCTCGGGTGAGATCAAAACGAGATTTGAACGCGATTGAAAGCTCACAAGAGCAGATTCTTAAATGAAGTTTTAATAAAATCTACCTACTACTAAACACGACTTCCTTACATAAGGGACGTAACTCTCGTTCGCAACTACATACTATATTCATTCTAATTAAAAAAAATAGTATAGCACATGTAATGATTGCGAACACAAACGTACATATTATCTTACAGAGACTCTCGTCATAGATAAACGGAAATGATATTTGTTTTGAAATTATCTTGAGAATACGGGAATATTTAGAATATGTTCAGATTGTATCTATGGTATAACGAGAACCATGAAACACGAAAGATATTTTAGTTTACAGGGTCGGATATGTTAACAAAGAAAAAAACCTTTTTTTACGAATAGGCAATCGATCAGATATAATTATAGGATATTGTGCAAATCAGATAATTTCGATCAAAAGAAAAAAGAATGGAATTTAGTTCAAAATCAATTTAAAGCTAAATTACCAATCTGCATACAACATTCAAAATAACTGTACAATTCCTTTATGTATCAGTTCTGCGTCTGCAAAGTACAACCTCCAATAATCTGGAACAGAAATTATCAAGAGACTTCATAGAAACTCACGTGATCTAATCAGTAGACAGATTTGTTCAGAAATAATTAATACTTGACACTAAAAGGACTGCCTATGAACACAACAAAAACGAACAATCTAATATTACAGGATATGACAGGGAATCCTCCTGATCATTGTAAGATCAAACATTTAACATTACCGAATCTAGCTGGGAATTTCCCCGATCTTTATAAGAACAAACATTTTAACATTACAGAATAATGCAGGGAAATTCCTCGATCTTTATAAGAACGAACATTTCAACATCATAGAAATAAACTGGAATTAAATTTCCAGATATTTTATGAGACTGTTGCATTCCAACATTACAAGATCAAATAGGGATTTGTTTTCGAATTTACAAGGTTTGTTTTTGATCTTTATAAGAAGTTTTAAAAACAAATAACCCCGACCTCAACTTGGACTTATCGACACCATAAATAGAAATTAGAGTTCTCTAGTTGATTCAGAAAGTTCACATCAAATACTTAATTCAGTAACTTCACAGGAAGTTCTAAACCATTCTTTCAATTAATTGTTTTTCTTTTATTGTTCTTAATGTTAAGTATATTCGGAGTGCAAAACTCTTATTATAAAATTGTTATAAAGCATTCCCGATCTGATGTGAATGGTTAACATGTCCAATTAATCCGAGTAACGAGGCGAGGATAATATGAGACAAATTCTTTGGGTAACGGTTTTAAATATCGCAACATGTTTGGCTTTAAATAACAATTGACAAATGTATCTACAACAAGTCTTATCAAACAATTAAATACAATGAATAGGTAAAGGAAATCAAAATAACCAACTTGCTTAGTTGATTTCGTTTTTAATGGTATAGTATCTCTTATCATTAAAGAAAAAATGCAATGAGTCTTTGTATGCTACAATTGCCGTTTACGATCGCTTTTTTATCCCTGTCAAACGTTTAAAACTTATAATGACGCAATACGTGTTCACTGAATAGGATCAGCATTGTGACTGAATCTATACACCTCAAATGATGTATCCTCCCCGTCGGATGTGACTACGAACTCCTGCTTGGTGGGGTGGACAATTATCCGGACAGGAAATGAAATACTAGAGAGACGGGGAACTAGAACCTTCCCCCGTGACCCGTCAGGTGAAATAATGTAAACATTGCGGGAGTAATATCCACACACATATACATTGTTATCACTGTCCAGTCCGATACCGGCAGGATACTTCAGGCCAGGGTCATTGTATCTGTAGACTTCTACGTCGCTGTCAAGTCGTCTACACACGACGTCAAGACCATCTATGTAGTAAAACGTGGACGTAGACGTAGATGCGGCAATACGTGTACCGATTCCACTCTTCTTCTGTATTGACTGTTTCACTTTTCCATCTGATGACATTATACCCACCCTATCACCAGTACTAACAAGGATGTTATCTCCGAGAACTGCTATTCCATAGACATTGTCTCTACAGGGGAGGGTATCGATGACAGTCAGCTGACCGTTCCGTAGTGCACACATCTTAATCCCACTGTCTATGATACTAACAAGTATCTCATCAGTATGGATCCCGTTCGTTACATCAAATGGTTGTCCTTTCACTTTATATTTCTCTTTGTAGCAATACTCATCATCAAACAACACGAGGTTGTTGTTGTAATATGTGACAAGTAATTCACCGTCATCAGTAAATATTCCTCCTGTCAAGCTAGGCACTGATCTCCCTCCCAGTAATCTACGGTCGACCAAGTGTACACAGGATACGGAACCGGTCCACACATCCACTGTTGCCGGTCGTTTGGTTAGAGATCCGACGAGGTCGGAGGTCGCAGTGGAGTCGGAAAAGGATGTAGCTGAAGGTGTTGACATCAGAGTCCCAAGCAAGGTACCGATACGTGAATTAGCATTCTGTGAGGTCGAGGTTATATTCGATATCACGTCAACATTCCCAATTTTTGTCAATTTCATTATGTCATCAATAACAGTTTCTATATTGAGTTTCAGATCAAACGTGTTTGGCTGCTTTTTGGTGTTTTGATCCATTCGACGGTAATGTCCTGATAACTGTTGTTTCGTATTCTCTCTCACGACGAATCGCTGACGATCCGTACCCTGCTTGTCAAACCAAGTCATCAACTTATTACAATTGTCTGCATTGATTTGGAATTTCTTTACACATTTCATTCGGGCAGAAAGTTGTTGTCGGTGTACTTTGCATTTATCCGCGAGACCCGACTGATACGTTGTGTTAAGACTATCAAGCTTGTCTTTCGCTTGCTGTATTCGTCGCGTCATCTCCACTGATACTTCCTTTTCTTTGGTGTTAAGGGAGGTCATCTCAGACTCATCGTCATCTAACATCGTCGTTGTCTCGTCTTTGATCATCTGCCATGCTGTCTCACTTGAAGGTTGTCCGGTGAAGCTTGCCTTGATCACATCATCTATTGGTTTGATGTGATTGCAGGTTCTGTGTGAAACGGACACACAGGTATGACAACACATGGAGCTGTGATCAAGGCAGTAGACATCCAAGGGCTGTCCTTCGTGGTTAGGACAGTTCTCGTTAACCGTTGTATTGCCAAATCCACCCTCTTTACTAGGAACAAGTCGATGTTTCGCTGATACTTTGATTCGTCCGTGAAATATCCTACATTGTTTACAGAGCAGTTCCGTGCAGTCAGTGCACCATACTACGGCGGGATTGGATTCTCCAGCTCGTCGACAAGCTTCACAGTTCTTGTCATCATACATCTTTGCTGTGGGATTGATGAACAGATTGTTTATCGGGAAAGAGGTCCCCCAAGCATTTACGTCCGTGCTGACATCACTAAGACTTATTGGTCTGTCACAGACGGGGCACGGGAAATAGTGCCGGTCCTCGTCTGCCGTCCTGTGCTCTTTTTCAATATATGACGTCAGACACGGACAACAGAATGTGTGGTTACATGGTAGCTCCCGCGGCTGGTTGTACGGCTTCAGACACAACAAACACTTGTATTCTGGTGCAGGGCAAGCTTCGGCCATATCAGATGTTATTGTTAAATTTCTGTAAAATATAAAGAAAAAGTTTCCCTCTTTAGATTTCATAATTACACCAAATATTTAAATATATCAGATGTAGATAAGTTTTTTAACAAAAAAATAGTTACATGCAGTTCCTTCTTGTGCGGCTGAATATCGCCATAAATCATCTGTCTATGTCGCTGGGGTTGATGTTAGACTTTGGACTCTATAAACAATCGGAAAGCTTCCCGTCCCTGGTTGGTGTTATCAGCTGATGCATGCTGATTATAGAATACATCAATTCTTTGATATACTAGAACTCAACTTATCGTACAGCAAACAAATTGCCAAATGACCCCACGGTATAAACAAGCATACTGAGTATTGCTGAAGTAGTATATGCCCCCTATCGGCCCTCGCAAACTATTCTGATGGAATGATTAATTAAATAAAGAAAACCTCTAAAACTTGTCCAAGATATTTGGATTCTTTATAAGTATAAAACGTTTGATGAAAATCCACGATGAAACAAAGTCACTAGAGTACCGGCAATGATTTTCTATAAATAGCAACAGTGGACTTGACATTGACCTTGACCGGACAACCATAAAAGTCAAACTTCCCTAAGATATTAGGAATAACATTCACGTAACACACACATATTCTGCACCTTTTAAATTTAGTAATAGATACAGTATACCGAAAAAATTAATTAAACTGCATCATACAGCTGTTTCGTTCTCCTAGGACTATTCAGTGATGCTAGGGGCCAAAAGGTAGGAATCCAAAATTTCTAAACTAATGTAGAAGCAGAAGGGTCAGGTGCGTAAAACCTCTTTAATTTATTAATTTAGAAGTAAAATGAAAATAGTTCTGTATAATTTCAAGTCGTGTACTACGAAAATGTGTATATTAAGTACCGTGCCACTACTCAAATGAGATTAACTGTGGCTATGGTGGCTCCAGCAAACCCCGGGGACTAAAAAATCCACCAGCAGAGTCTGCCACCCCCTATCATAAAGATCACGGAACACACACATATGCTGCACCTTTTAAATTTAGTAATAGATACAGTATGGCGAAAAAATTAAATTCATCAGTTTGGTATGAATTATAAATAATGGGTTTGTTTTGTACACAAACAGGAATTGAAAACTTAATTGCAAGCTTTCAAAACCGTCTGTTTCCTTTGTAAAGCAACGTAGTCAACAATAAGAGATTTAGGCTGTTGTCTTCATTAAACTAGATTACCCGACTTATAATATGTCAATCTCTTCAGAGAACTAACTGAATGCTACAAAATAACTTATTTCTTAAAGTTAATTTAAATATCTAGGTCATGCGGGGCATGATTTCTTCTCAACTGGATGTGCAAAGGCATATCGGCCTCGATAGTAGATGAAGGTGGTAAGGGGGAATGTACACGTGTACAAAAATAATACTAAAACGTTATAGAAACATATTCTACAAAATGATAGACCCAAGCAAACAAAACAAACCTCACAGGCTTCATACAAAGTATCTTTTTTAACCTTTAATGTTATAATACAGAAGCTAGGCTTGTTATAATCATTGAAGTACGTTTTGGTTCAATGATTAAAACGTGTCAAACGCGTTCACAACATTACATAATGCACAGTTCGTTGAGTTTCTGTCAGTAAATAATGAATATGTATGTGTGAAATGAGCCTCCCATTACAGTAATGTAATTCTGTAATTGGCGGCGGCTCCATATATATAAACATTTTTTTTATATACTGACAGAAATTCAAGCAACTGTGCATAATGTAATCAAATGGTATTATTATAAGTTCATTTATCAATCACGATTGCGTAGACTTTTTTCTTATTTACAATCTGCTAACATATATTTCCATTATACTTAATTGTGGTTTTAACAATATCGATATGGTCCGACTTTTCTCAATTGTCATTGACTAAAATATGGTCACGTGGAAGTTCATATTTTGTGATATCAACCTGATGTTTCTAATTTTAGAAACACGGACTCAATATTACGTTTGTGGCGGTCAATAGGTCCATAATTGTTATGTATATACGGCATCCCTCTCAACAACTGTTGAAATAGAAATGAAGCTCCGCATGACCTGGGTATACACATATAAATAAACGTAACTTTAAACGTCATTTCTCTGCCCTAAGAAGCGTTCCAAATGCGATTGACATGTAACAAATCCAATGGGCTATTACTACAGAGATGTCAGCTTTAATGTTTTATTTTAGTACAATGGAAGTATTGCATAGCCAATAAACAAGTTCACTTTTTTCTAATTACATGCATACATTCTGATTTTGATTAAGGTCTTTGAATTAAACTCATTCCAGGAAGTAAAAATTAGGATGGCTACTGCATCAATGTCTACTTGATTTATTAACCATCTAACATGTACAGTTTGTAAAATAGTTGTTTAACATTCAATGTTACATTGTTTTATCGGGTAATACCCAAGGTACTTTCGCTTTGTATAGAAGTCTTGATAGCATTATTTGATTTTTATAGATTCATATTCGGCATTGAAAAGGATAATGTTGATATACTTACTTTTAAAATGATAACCATAAATAAGACATTATAAAGTGTTCGGTATCAACCTCACAATCCTTTCATAAGTTTACCTTGAGTCTGTTGTCGTTGTTGAAGGGTGTAGTCCCTGAAATGTTCTTGGAATTTCCTGGTTCAAGTATCACAAAGGGAGATGACTCGAGAATATATACGAGACTAGAATATCAGGTGTGTGTATGTGTGTAGATTATATACACGGGTGCGCTTAACACATTGTAACCGATTTGTGTCATTTTGACTTGTATATACACCATTAAAAAGGTACATAGCAAGGTTAACGTAGTCAATAGTAAGACATTAAAGCTGAGGTATTCATTAAACTAGTACATCGGACTAATAACATGTCAATCTCTTTAGCGAACTAACTGAATACTAGGAAGTGACATATTATTTAAAGTTTAGTTATTATACCTAGGTCATGCGCGGCATGATTTTACCTAAACTGGATGTGCAAAGGCATACCGGCCTCGAAAGTAGATGAGGGTGGTTGGGGTAATGTACATGTGTACAAAAATAAAAGTAAAACGTTCTAGAAACATAGTTTACGTAACTTTGGACCCGCGCCATCGAAAAAACCCCACAAGCTTCATACAAACCTTTAATGTTGTAATACAGAAGCTAGCCATGTTATAAACATTGTAGTAGTTTTTGGTTTTAGCAAAATCGAGTGAAGACTAATTCAAGGTAGTTACATTAAGGGTGGATTCTACATCATTTAGGGGGCTCGTGGAACCTTAAAACTAAACCAGGATGCAAGCAGAGTGTATGATAAGGTACAAAGAATAACAACTTATCGTTCAAACATGGCAGCCAATCTACTGCAATTAGTGGTTATACATGTGCTAATGACAATGATGTACAGAAGGTAGATCTACTGCAATTAGTGATTATACATGTAATAATGATAACAATGTACAGAAAGTAGATCTACTGCCGTCAGTGGTTATACATGTGCTAATGAGTAACATTTACTGAAAGTAACTCTACTGCCGTCAGTGTTTATATATGTGCTAATGATAATGATACTTGCACACTTACAAAAGGACACGATCGTTCCACTTAGAAAATATGTACTTTATTAAAAACAAGATGTTGTTTCAAATTGAGATATGTCACCTTCGAGCTTCTTTATCTTGTTTTGCATAGTTAAAAAAATAAATATTGTTGAAAAAAGAAACGAAATGATAATATAGTACACCCCAGTCATGTTTCAACTTATTTATGACCGATATCAAGTTACCTACACGGCTAGCAGGGCTACCTGTAATCGACTGTCGTGTACAGCGGGGCTTTGTTCGGTTATTTCATTGAGCAAATGTGTATTGATGTCCCGGAACAGGTAGACAATAACGTGAAGCCCCAACTGGTCACGTTTTATTCCTTACATCGTGTACACGTATCTGGTAGTCATGTTCAAACATATACTCCCGTGTTGTAAACGAAACTCCAGTCTTATATCAAACACCATCATGTCAACCTATTGATTGAGAAAGGAATGACGTAATCTCAGAATTCACTTCTTAACCAATAACCGTGAAGCAACTTTTTAACAAAAAACCAACAACATCTTTTATCAGACAAGATTTAAGTAGTACAGGAAAGCCATTCAAATACATAAAATGGTGCCCCAGAGCTAGAGATTAATCGACAATATGAGTGTCACTGTAATGTCATCCTTATACATCCGTCTTTGTTTTAGCCGTCTCACAGTAGATCAGTTATGGTATTTAAGACTTGACAAGCACTATATAGTAATAATGATATACCAAATTTTCGTTATAAACTACAAAATATCGTCAAATGTTTACCTTGGTTACTGTAGACTTGTTGACGGCTGTGTAGTTCCTGGTAATGATCCGGGTATTTCCGAGATCAATGATCATAACGGGAGATAACTCCGAAATAAACGGTTGGCACACTGCTTATATGTAAGACTAACTACCCAGGTATCGTCAAATGTTTACCTTGGTTACTTTAGACTTGATGACGGCTGTGTAGTTCCTGGTAATGATCCGGGTATTTCCGAGTTCAGAGACCAACACGGGAGATAACTCTTAAATAAACAATCGGTACACTGCTGAATGAACATAATACTTACTACATAATGCATATGTATATATTAAGTCTTAGCTTTAATTTCAGTATTAAATGTTATATTTGATGGTCTGTTTCAGTTGTTTATTTTAATTTCTAATGAAGTTTTGTGTGTTCGTCTTTGACTTTGCTTTATATGAAATAAAGTTACTTAAATAACTCCACATCTGGGGTGAAGTAAGAATTTGAATCAGATATATATGTATGGGAATAAATGTATTGATTTAAAAGTTTTTTAACGATAATAAGTGACGTCGTGCTATGTCACAAACAACTCTTTGTTATTTTTGCAAAAACATCTTGTATCGGCTATACATTAATGAGATCATGTTACATGTTACTCTGGCCATGATTTGGGAAAACAAACACGACTCAAAGCAGAATACTTTTTTGAACTATTTAATATGACATTTGATCGTTTGATTTGATTTAAGCTAATTACAAGAGAGTTTTAGCACATAGTTTATACTTGTGAGCGGTTTCATTGAAACGGGCTCTAAACTAATGACTTAAATATGTCATTTTAAGTCTAGATGATTAATGCTTATTAGATTGATTGAGCCTTACATTTCCATTGACAACAGTATGGGAGTTATTCCTGTTAAATCAACCTTCTGTAACATGATAATCTCTTTCCATATTTCTAGAATGCTTCATATATTAATATCCGTAAATTGTCAGTAATTTCCTCGTGGGCAATTTAATTGCATGAAATATTTCTGATGTTTTAACTGATGCAATTATCCAAAAGGAATGGCAACTCTAAAAACGATTTAATTCGAGTCCTCTTGGCTAAAATGTAGTTTCTCTCTCATATATTGTTTGTGTATTCGTTTCGTTGCATACGATTGTATGTGTTATTTACATAAAACGGCCCTTGTCACCCCAAATGAATGTGTAGCAATTGCGTCCAAGATGGAGAGGCGAACGTGTGTGTGTCTGTAGCTCGTTATTTACATCATAACAAGGCCAAGCAAAATGAACCGGTATTGCCACAACTACAGTGTATATTAACGTAAATACAGAAAAGTTCGATGATACTTCCGTTAATTTGAAATACATGCAAACTGCAGCGAAGTTTGTGCTTTGTAAGAAAGCATGGAAGGACATGAAAATGGCAAACGTAAGTAGTACATGTAATAGACTTTACAAAAAACCCTATATGGTTATATTTGTACGATCTTGTGTTATGAATTGCACATGATTTGCTTTAAAGTCAAAGCCTCTCCCTGATTCTCGGAATGTGAAGAAGACCTATCGTCCGAAATGTTGTCAACATTATTGCCAATCTGACACCACATACATTTTGTAGAAAGACGATTCGTATCCCTACCATCAGTGTGAAGTCGACCAAATATAGCATGTATGTTTTCGGGTTCTTATGCACGTCACATTACTCATTTTTCAAATTCAGCGGACATGCCTCCGCAGTATGACGTCATAAATACGCGATGTCATTTATAATAACGATAATTATTTCAAGTGTTTTTTAAAAGCACTCTTAGACATAAACAGAGCAAAAGAAAGAAAAAAGTTTAAAGATTTTAATAATAGAATCGTTGTACGGTAGCTGTTTTCCACGGACTATATTTCAAAGTCGCCGTTCCAGGAGAAAGCACGTGAAACGTTTCCGCCTCTCGAAAACGAGCACGCGGTACTGACAATTCAACATACCAGTGTTTCTTGGGGCTTCAATTTGTATTATTTTATGGTCGAAATTATTTTTTCGGGTATGGTTAGAAATGGAAATGTAAATATTCGCATTAAACTGCATCTTGTTTCGAGTTATAGGCATTATGAACGCCATCTGCATTTCTTATAATGCAATGGGCGTTCATATCGCCTATAACTCGAAACAGAATGCAATTTAATGCTTAAATGAAGCAATCCCTTCTAGATTTATTACCATCGTACAATGTATATTATTGATTTGCAATTGATTGTATGCAGAATGGGGCTTTCTGAATGGTTAATGGGTTTTTTTCAAACCTCTTAAAAATCCCATACCCTTAATGTGACGTCACAATACGGCAATTAATGATGCATATTGTTTTGTAAAAAAAGAATTCGTTCTTAGAACAGTCAAATTGTACATTAACATGTTTTAAATTAAGTTAAAAAAATTATAAGCATTAAAGTAAATTATGTTTTAGTTTCATAGGGTTATGAATTTTGTTTTGTTTGCAAACATTTGTAAGAATCCGCTAATCTAGTGTTCGTTATCAACCTCATAATCCTGTCAAATGTTAACACTAATGTGTGTAGTCTGTATTTGAAGTATAGCCCTTAAACTTTTCTGGGAATGTCCTTGTTCAATGATCACAAAGGGAGATAACTCGAGCGTATGGAAGCCCTCACTTCCCCTCCATTAAATATATCCTCTTAAGGAGCTAAAAAAAGCAGAATATCTCTGAAAATCATTGCTACTGTTTTCAGTACCACGGTGGGTGTTCATCGACACATAGTTTGGAGGTATCATCATCATAGACTTGAGGGTTAGAATCAGAACTAAGCCCTAATGAATATATAGGTGGGGGGAGAGGAAAGAGGGGAATATGGATTACATCCGGGATCTCCGTGAACTAAATACACTGGTTGACTTTCTGTCTCTGAGTAGGGTGGTGGATTGATAAGAACCATATTTGACTTTGGCTACTTGCACGTCGTGGAATGTAAGGCGAGCTATATATGTGATATAGAATATCAGTTCTGTGTGTACACAAATACACACAAGCACGCTTAACAAAATGTACCTGATTATAAAAACAACACATGCCTTGTTACGTTTCTATACTCGTAAGTGGTTTTCATGTGGATACATTTGCATCTTATTCCTCGTCATTTATTTTATCTAGTTTTTTTATCATCAATATGCTTGTCTACCAGGTAATTTAACTACAATAGGTTTGTGCGCGTGTACGCGTGAATGCACATATGTATTCTAAGACTACGGTTAACAGAACACTCACAGCTTATAATCGTTTCACGTGTCATCATGTATATTATCAAAACAGGAAATATATATACTATTTATACTACTAAAACAGGAAATATATATACCATGTATACAACTAAAACAGGAAATATATATACCATGTATACTACTAAAACAGGAAATATATATATCATGTATACTAATAAAACAGGAAATATATATATCAAGTATACTAATAAAACAGGAAATATATATACTGTACCATGCATACTACGGAACAGAGTATATGGTGTACAGAAGGATACTGTGACCATGGCTGATATTTGTGTACAATATAATAATACGCATATCAAAATCTAAAAATAAGATATGCAGTAAAATTGGCATAAACATGATAGTGGACTTTTTGAGATTTACATTTGTAAAATAAAAATGAAATTTTTAGTTAGAGATAAACATTTTGGCCTTTCCGAAACGGGTGTCTACAAATAAAAAACTAGATTTACAGGAAGTGAAATCTGACAACAGCATATGAGGCGAAAATCGCGAAAAATCTAAACGAACGACCTATGCTAGGACACATTTAATTCTACAACCAAGTATGAAATCCTTAATTTTAGATAGAACTCTAGAAAAAAATCCTATTTGCAGGGGTCAAGTTTTTGGTTAAAAACGTTTTGATTTTCATGTGGTAACCATTGTTTTTACAAAAGTAACATACCTTGAAAGAATCACTTGATAAACTTCTTAATTCTTTAAATGTATTGGAAATATCATGTTGTTTACTCACATATATATATATTGATAGGTGATTTTTTTGTATTTTTATTTCTAAGACATTGACCTTGTTTCTCAGAATTGATCAATTTTTCTGTTATCTGCTATCTTTATATCATATGTACTACCAAAACAGGAACTGTATACATCATGTATAATAACGAAAAGGGCATATGCAAACGAAAATCAAGTCTAACTTATTATATTTATAGATTTAGGTAAGATTAACTGGTATCAGCAATATCCAAGATGAATTCTTATGCGGTTACCGGTACGGCAGCAGTTGAAACTCGGTATTTGTAAACACGCGTCCATTTGGAACTGTCTTCTAACTTCGGCTTGTTGTTAGAGTGGGCCACACCTGAATTATTTTCAATTCTTTGGACTTTTCTGTCAAGAGTTTCTTATAAGTTACCTGTCAGGTTTACTTCGTTTTAGTCTTATTTTTGCTTGGTTATCAACAACATTTCCTAAAGTTACGTATATTGGGCCTTTAAAGTTGTTATGAGTTAGCAATTTATCATTTAAACATCGCAGCCTATCTACTGCCACCGTAGACTAGAAATAGGAAATATTTACAAAAAGGACACTTACACACAAACGCTCCATTTTACAAAATTTAATGTACTTTATAAAAACTAAATAGTGTGTTTCATTGCAATAAGACCTTTTATTTCTGCTTAATTTTAAACTATAACTTTGAAAATAGAGCAAAAGGACAATAGATAACCACGTGTTTTAAACATGTTTTATAAACGTTTATCAAGTTACCTATACAGCTAGCCAGCCTACCTGTAATCGACTGTCGTGTGCAGTGGGGCATTGCGAAGTTCTTTCGTTGAGCAATACGTATACCGATAGTTATCGCGTATGTTTATTGTAGTTCTGTTACAATTAAACAATGGGCTATGACGTGCAATTAGTCTCCACTGGTCACGTTTAATTAGGGTTAACCTAACCTAACCCTAACCCTAACCCTAACTAACTTAATATATCTGGAAGGCATGTTAAATAATAGCAAACTGCGTCTGATTAAACTATTGATTTGACCTAGGTAGGGAATGAGATAAAACAGATAATTAATTTTGCAATTAGTCAATGCCTACCTACGCCCGTGATGCAACATCTACACACACAAAAAACAACAACATCTCTTATCAGACAAGTTTATGTACAGAGTAGTACAAATTTAAAGTAAAACAAGTGACAATTGGTATATATCCTACCTATGTCAATCATGATAAATTAACTTTGAAGCAACACATACAAAAACATCACTAATCTGACAGGTTTATATACGGAGTAGTACAAAAGTGAATTCATTCCAATATATAAAATGGTGCCTCAGTGCTAGAGATTAATGTTTATATATCGACAATATGAGTGTCCTTCCGATTTATAAAATAGTATCTGAGTAGTAGAGATTAGTGTCTATAGACAATATGAGTGTCACTGTAATATCATGGTTTTTACACTATTCTTTGTTTTAGCGGTCTGACAATGAAATCAACTGTGCTATTTTAGACAAGCACTAATATAAAATATAAATATATACCACATTTTTGTTATAAACTACAAAATATCGTCAAATATTTACCTTAGTTACTGTAGACTTGATGTCGGCTGTGTAGTTCCTGGTAATGATCCGGGTATTTCCGAGTTCAGAGACAAACATGGAAGGTAACTCCTAAATAGACGGTTGGTACACTGCTGAGTGAGCATAAGACTATGTACCCAGGTAAAATATACTTGATATGTATTAAATTATCCTTAATAATAGAGTTGTTTTCCGTCTTATGTTTAATTTCAATATCAAATGCTTTATTTTAAGGTCTTTTTTAGTTGATTATTTTATTTCTTACATGAGATAAAACAGATAATTAATTTTGCAATTAGTCAATGCCTACCTACGCCCATGATGCAACATCTACACACACAAAAAACAACAACATCTCTTATCAGACAAGTTTATGTACAGAGTAGTACAAATTTAAAGTAAAACAAGTGACAATTGGTATATATCCTACCTATGTCAATCATGATAAATTAACTTTGAAGCAACACATACAAAAACATCACTAATCTGACAGGTTTATATACGGAGTAGTACAAAAGTGAATTCATTCCAATATATAAAATGGTGCCTCAGTGCTAGAGATTAATGTTTATATATCGACAATATGAGTGTCCTTCCGATTTATAAAATAGTATCTGAGTAGTAGAGATTAGTGTCTATAGACAATATGAGTGTCACTGTAATATCATGGCTTTTACACTATTCTTTGTTTTAGCGGTCTGACAATGAAATCAACTGTGCTATTTTAGACAAGCACTAATATAAAATATAAATATATACCACATTTTTGTTATAAACTACAAAATATCGTCAAATATTTACCTTAGTTACTGTAGACTTGATGTCGGCTGTGTAGTTCCTGGTAATGATCCGGGTATTTCCGAGTTCAGAGACAAACATGGAAGGTAACTCCTAAATAGACGGTTGGTACACTGCTGAGTGAGCATAAGACTATGTACCCAGGTAAAATATACTTGATATGTATTAAATTATCCTTAATAATAGAGTTGTTTTCCGTCTTATGTTTAATTTCAATATCAAATGCTTTATTTTAAGGTCTTTTTTAGTTGATTATTTTATTTCTTACTGATAATATACGTGTGTTTTTCTTTGATTTGTTCGGAAATAAAGTTACTTCACTAACTCATCATCTTACGTGAAGTAAGAATTTGGATAAACAATAAATGTATGGCAATAAACGTATTACTTTACTTTGTTAACTACAATGAGTGTCGTCGTGCGTCGTTAATGGCTTTAACATGTACAAACATTGACTTTTCGCTGTGGGGTCCAATAGGATATTTGATACTCTAAGTTTGCAAAGTTTCTTGTGTTGTAACCTTTTTTGAATATACAATATACATTTATTTACGAAGGTTATATTTTAGCTTTATAAATATCGCTTTCAATTAGGTATAATAATAATAATATACAATATTTATATAGCGCTCTATATATAATTTGTAAAATTACTCTAAAGCGCTTCACAACATGTAGATAACAATTTGATACTTACACTGCATAAATAAAGATGTTATTACAATCTAAGCTAATGTGATATTATAACAAATGCATATAAATACGAACTACATCTACTGTAGATAAACAAATGTCAGTATATACATGTCGTCTAAGTTGGTACCCTAATATGCAGACGAGAAAAGGTACGTTTTCAGATGTTTCTTGAAATTGCCCAGAGTATTTGTTTTTCGGATAGTGGATGGTAAGCTATTCCACAACGTGGCCGAAACTTTCTGAAAACACCGGTTTCCATAGGTCACAGTACGATATTTTGGGACACACAACAATGATTCTGTCTCCGACCTTAGTGATCGTGACGGCTGATACAGGGTAACTAGCTCCCTTTTGTACTGGGGAGCTGTTCCATCCAGTGCCTTGTATGTGTATACCAAGAATTTGTATTGTGACCTGTATTGTTCAGGTAACCAGTGCAATGAATAAAGAACAGGAGTGATGTGTTCTCTCTTTCTAACTCGAGAAACGAGACGTGCTGCCGTGTTCTAGACCTTCTGTAGGCGACTTGTCAATTTGTCAGAGTAGGGCGTTTCCATAGTCCAGCCGTGAGGTACAGTTGTGGTATCGCACAACGCACCAAAAAATGCGTGCGTGCATCGTGCATACATCGTGCACACACCGTTCGCCCATGCGTTTATCTGTGCGATTAGAATCGCGCACACGCACGATTTGGTACAATTGGTCGATACATATTACGGAATGAAAAACATATGGAACATTTGTCCAAAAACTATTGAAATTCACTTCATATTTATTGGGATTATGTCAATTAAACAATATACAGTAAACAGTATAACAATGACCATGAGACAGCCAAGTGCGGATTTAGCTACAAGGTAACAGAATAGGTAAATAACATGCCAGAGTTTTACCTGTCCAGTGTGCGGCGATACGCTATGACGGCTACGACAGCCATTACCGAGCGACCATTATGAAAACAAACTGGACTCTTATAATCAGTTATTTGAAAACCCCCTCCCCTCCCCAACACGTTACTTGTGTTTTCACACCTAGGCGAGTGTTGTTAGTGCCCCGGGCCAGAGACATCTACATATATTGTCCCTGGACAGGTGTAGTGTATAACTTGGTAAAAGCTGCCAATATTTACTTGAATGAGAACTTGTCGATATGTGTTGAAAGTTTACATGTGTCTATTTGGTTTGTTCCAAAAACTACAGAAAGACTATTACTAATTTTAAGAAATGTATAGATAGAACTATCAGCTTATGTGAATAGTTAAAATATAGAAATATGAATAAAACAACTAGCGCGAAACCGTATATATTGTTCAACCATTTCTACATTTGCGATCCCAAAACTGTAATAAGTGAATGAACCAAAATCTTGCATGCATCGGCAGTTATAAACTGCCGTATACAGCCGATGTTCCTGATCTGATAGTAACAGGATTTGGCAATAGCATTCACTTGTGTCTTCATGTTCAGTGAACTATCAAAGTACACCCCTAGATTTTTAACAGTTGGGACAGCCTCTACAGTACTTGTTCCGACTTGATTGCTTCCACTTTGGAGAAAACACGATCAGTTCCGTCTTTTCCTGATTTAGCTTTAGCATGTTGGCATTCATCTAGCTTTTGATGTCTGTCAGACAAGTTTCCAGATTTTCTGATATGGTGTCCCAGCTGTCCTGTGGTCTGATGACCATGTACATTGTAGATATGTGTGTCATCAGCATAACGGTGATAACACCGACCTTTGAGGAACCCCGACATCCAGCATGCTGTCACGTGAAACAGAAGACCCGATTGCAATACACTGCCGTCGACCAGCATAGGGCGTCGTCAGTCACTCCATACGAATACTCCAGACGTTTATGGAGTATGCTATGTTGGTGATAGAGATGAAGGAAGTTACTAATTACTTGAGGGTGGTGAAGACGCTTAAGAATATTGAAAGAAGATCGGATCTCTGTAAGGCACAGTGGTCAGGTGATAGGACGCCTTGCTTGTGATCGGAGGGTTGCGAGTTCGAGTCCCGGTCATGGCCCTTTTATTGTATCCTTGAGCAAGCTACTTTATTCTGCTTTTTCCAGCCCACTCAGCTGTAAATGAGATCGTGTTCGGGCAGCGAAAGAAGTTGTTGAATGCTAGCTGTCTTCGCCGAAATGGCAGCACCGGTTGCATGCACCCGGGGAGTGAAGAACGATATTGGCTGGTTGCTAGGGCGACCTATAGGTTGTGATAAAGCGGTATTTAAGAACCTCGGCTTGTAATTATTATCATTATTATCTCGCATTTGCAATTAAAGGCGCACAATATCTGTATAATAAAATAAAGACAAAAACAGGTCATGTGCTTTGTTGTCAACCTTCGAATTTGTTACACTCCATCTGATTGTGTATCTTGTCCTGGTCTATATTTCTGTATTTACATTTGTTCCTGATCTTTCCATTGTAAAGCATCGTGAAGGCAAACATTATTACAATATTTTGCTATTGTGACGTCATTCACTTCATTGTTGTCTACACTTAATTTGCTGTTCAAGACTGTTCGAAATACTTTAATTATTTTGTCAAAATATAGATATAAGTAATGAACGTTTTAGAAAATGGTGTCACATAAAGCCCTCTGCCCACAGGCTTGATTAAGTTTCTCATCAATAGCATTTAACTGTTACCAAATGGTAGTGTACAGTCTACATAAATCAATTTGAGTGACAGATAAATATGAGGTAGCCCGTTACTTGTCACCCGAATTGTATTCATATAGACTGTATACTACTATTTCGTAACAATTTGATTTTTTAAAACTGCAGCTTTTGATACGTTTGAATTTTCCACTTACCGTATCACTGACTTCATCGAGTTCGAATAAACTGCCAGAATTTTAGAGGAATCATAAAGTCTCTAATGCCGCCATAACAAATAGTTTTGCATAAAACGATTGTCATTTTAGTTACAACTTGTGTAAATTCGTCAAAATAACAATGCTTCTATAACCTGTTACGCTTTGCTTCCATACTTAAACGATTACATCACGCATTGATATTAATTTGTAAAGCGTGACTCGACTTTTGTGTTCAAACAATGACCTTATCATTGTTATTTGTAGTGTTCAGTTTATGAATACAATTTGGTTTACTAATAGTATATTGGCAAATGTAATACAAAATCTAAGTTGAGGCCTGTAAATCCGCCGGGGGTCTGTAAAAGCTCGAGCGAGCGAGAGGAGATAATTTAAATCTCACGCTTTTTTTTTCTAAAACACTGACTTCTTGGTTTGAATTACATTTTCTTGTGTTATTTGAACTTTAAACAAGTAATCACTAAAATCTGGCGAGTACATTGTTCTTATCATAACTTATCTATGACACACATTCATTGATTTGAAAGTATAGTTCTTTTAAAAAAAGTGTTCCTATTTGGGCACTGATCGGATTTGGATCCTGCCTAAATAATTATAATATAAAGCTCATGAATTATCATGAAAATTGTAAAAAGGAAGCGTCGAAAGATTGCCAGGGTGCCTAACTCATTTTCTGTGTGCCATTGCTGTGTTAGGTGAGGGTCTACGTCTTTCTTGGCTGCAAGATATTTAATATGAAGGGTTTCTGATAGAAATTAGTTTATAAAGTGTTGAATCGGCAAAACTTATTGGTATAAAGATAAGGATTTTCTCCTAAAAATAAGGAATAGGGGTAACTTAAATTTATTTTCGGTGTTATTCAAAAAACTTTTACTTTCATATTTTTTTTGTCTTTTCTTCAAATATTCATACATTTCTGATTACGTATTTGGAAGATATTGAATGAAGTTGTCCTGCGATTGTCCAAAGCAGCTAAAATATACTTTTAATTACGTATCATGCCAATTTAATATCTTATACGACAAAAAGAGTGCACCCTACAGTTGTATTCATATAATGTAAAAACAATAACCATTCACTTCTTTATATCTATAATTGCATGCCAATTGTCTCGACATAATCCTATTAAATTCAGTTGGCATTACACGCCGGACGAAACACCAATGTAATTCAGTGTGTGTTTCGGCGTTAAGCAAGCAAGCGTAAGCAAGCAAGCAAGTTGGTATTCATAAGTCCATGAATGTCATTGACCGATTTTTGACGTCATAATTGTTATGCTGGATATTATTGACCGTCCCCGGGCGATAGCTGTTCCGTTCAGTGTACAAGCATACCCGATAGATACATTACTTTAGCTAAATGATGATAAATCAAAAGTGTAACTGAATTTTCTATGGTTTGAACAGTTTTAAAATGGTAAATATAAGTGTTGAACTGATCTAAGTTTGCATGGATAGGCAATATCGTGCTTCACTGAATTTACCTTTTTCAAGTTGGCATTTATCTTGCTTTTGAATGCCAACTAAGAGCAGTTTAATGTTTAATTAGTACTTATTCATTATCATTTTGATGGCACAGATTATGCTAAAATTGTTTCCTCTTCTATGTCATACCTTCTGTTTGAGGGCGTTGAAGCCGGCTGTCGCAGTGCTGATTGTGCAGTATGTGACTGTCGAATCATTTAGTTACGATGTTCGGAATAATTCTGTCCCAAATCTCTCGAAAAGGACAATAAATTTAGGAGAATTTGGATATATGTTTTTCCAAATAGCATGCAATAGGCGAGCTCAAACCGCCCCTGTTTTAGTACAAATGACATTTTCCAAATCTGTAATAATGGAACGGTACGGAAGGCGGTATGGGCCAACCAGATATGTGATGTTGTCATAACAACTTATCATTCGGCAATGACGGCTTAGCAACTTCGTAATAACATTGGAATTTAAACTATATCATAAACGAATAGATGTCGCTATTAAGAGATACAATTGTAGTAAGTCCTAGTTACGAAACATGACAAAGGTTATAATTAAAAAAACATTTAATTTATTTTGCGGTATTACAATATTGATAGTTTATTTACGTTCTTTATTTCAATATTTCAAATATCTGCAATATATTTGAAATTTTGAAATAAATATCAACCCTTTATGTGTTAGGCGAGACATTTAAAAGTAGCAAACATATTTGATTTTTATTTTTTCATTTTCTTTCACACACATACTCATTCAATTTTTGCTACCAAACAATATTTCTGTACAGATATTTCCAGTGTACAATTAATTGTAATAAAATCGTTCTTGACAGCTAACATAAACACATACAAAAATAACAAATGTATATTTTGACCATCATAAACTGTTTAAGAAGAATAATCAATGACTTGTTTTCATTTACAATGAAATAGAAATTGAAAGGAAACAAAATGTTGTAGTTGACGGTGTTTGTTTATTTAATTACTTGTACTATTTTTAAGAATTCGAGAAACACGGAAAGGCTAAGAAAAAAGGTCAAGGAAAAATAGAAGAACGAAAAAGAGAGTAGAAGAATAGATGAGGGTAGGTATCAGTGGATTGACTAAATCTGATAGTAATTAAAACAATTGTTAACGTTAAAAAAGATAATCAAAAAGGAGTTGTAAAAAAACCAACAACTAAAAACAAAACAAAAAAGTTATCAGTGACTGATTTAAGTATATTTTTTGTAAAAAACATCTTTGTCTCATTGAGAAATATTCTGTATCTTTAAATGATATGAAGATGGACGTTTTTGAGTATGCTCATTAGTGTGTTTACCTGTTGTGATTAAAAATGATACTCGGTTTTCTTTTTGAGGTTTTTGATGTTTACTTGGACGTGACAAAGATTAACATGTTCTGTGTCGTCGATGAAGCAGAATGCTTACTCTTTCGGAACACCTTGTGCTTTTACGAGAGTCTCCATGTAAATGTTTCCTTTGTTCCTATTATGCCTCTAATTTAATCGATTTTGAGTTCGGATTATGGTTTTGTTGACGCTTTAATAGTCTCTGATTCTTTTTACTAACATACATACAAACAAATAATAACAAAATAATAACTACGAACCATGTATTAGATCATATACGGCTTTTACATGTAAGTTATATTTCCTTTACAGGGGCTGAAGTCTGCAACGGCAATTGCCGTCCCACCAGTACATGTTATACTGTTCATTTAAGGATCTTCTATTTGTAAATGGCGAAATGTTCTGACGACTAGCTTTTTTCTGATATACTTCTTTGAAAAAGGGAGTTCATTGCATAGCAGAAAATGCAAAAAGAAATGCATCGTAGTTAACTCGTTTTTGTGCTATGCTAGGTCAAAGATACCAGATTGAGCAAAACACGTGATTTATATGAAAAATGCCGTTTTGGCCAATTGCAGGACAATTTCAATCAATTTCATCCATATTTGTGATCAGATATGTATGAATATTTGTAGAATTGAATGAAATAGTATTTTCTTATTAATCATGGAAGAATTTTTTTTTTAATTATTCTTCCAGTTCCCAAAAAATGTTTTTTAGCTACCCCTACCCCTTATTGTTTAATGAGAAAATACTCCGTTTTTCATCATTTTTTGCAGATTTAATGTTTCTTAATCATATTTTGGCGAAAAACTTGTTTTTAGATATTTGGCAGATCAAAAGGAAATGGGTTTCTCATTCTAAAATGGTCATAAAAACTACGGGTAGCGTGCTTGCTTTTTTGTCTGATTATCAAATGTGTCATTTTCACTGTTCTTGGGTCAAAAATCAAAATCGTTTCAATTACGCTAAATATCTGTTATACATGTAATACCAAAAATGTATATATGTCTTGGTTGAATAATACTCGCTTTAAAATGAACATAGAGAAGATGTACAACAAAAATGAACTTGCTGCAATGAAAAATGGCCGTTCGTAAAATGGAAGAAATACACAGAAATACTAGGTTTCAAAATGGCCGCTTTAATGGTCATTTTTTTAAAATTCTTCTAAAAAAAGTTTTATAAATAACAGACATCTAATTTTTTGCTACATTTTGCAGATGCATATTTGCTATGAAAATGATAATAAATTGTTACATATGATAAAAATATCTCAAATAGATCAAAACGAGATTTGAACGAGATTGAAAGCTCACAAGAGCAGATTCTTAAATGAAGTTTTAATAAAATCTACCTACTACTAAACACGACTTCCTTACATAAGGGACGTAACTCTCGCTCACAACTACATACTTTATTCATTCTAATTAAAAAAATAGTATAGCACATGTAATGATTGCGAACACAAACGTACATATTATCTTACAGAGACTCTTGTCATAGATAAACGGAAATGATATTTGTTTTGAAATTATCTTGAGAATACGGGAATATTTGGAATATGTTCGGATTGTACCTATGGTATAACGAGAACCATGAAACAATGGAGATATTTTAGTTGACAGGGTCGGATATGTTAACACAGAAAAAAAACTTATTTTACGAATAGGCAATCGATCAGATATAATTATAGGATATTGTGCAAATCAGATAATTTCGATCAAAAGAAAAAAGAATGGGAATTTAGTTCAAAATCAATTTAAAGCTAAATTACCAATCTGCATACAACATTCAAAATAACTGTACAATTCCTTTGTTTATCAGTTCTGCTACTGCAAAGTACAACCTCCCATAATCTGGAACAGAAATTATCAAGAGACTTCACAGAAACTCACGTGATCAGATCAGTAGACAGATTTGTTCAGAAATAATTAATACTTGACACTAAAAGGACTGCCTATGAACACAACAAAAACGAACAATCTAATATTACAGGATATGACAGGGAATCCTCCTGATCATTGTAAGATCAAACATTTAACATTACCGAATCTAGCTGGGAATTTCTCCGATCTTTATAAGAACAAACATTTTAACATTACAGAATAATGCAGGGAATTTCCCCGATCTTTATAAGATCGAACATTTAACATTACCGAATCTAGCTGGAAATTTCCCCGATCTTTATAAGAACAAACATTTTAACATTACAGAATAATGCAGGGAATTTCCCCGATCTTTATAAGAACAAACATTTTAACATTACAGAATAATGCAGGGAATTTCTCCGATCTTTATAAGAACAAACATTTTAACATTACAGAATAATGCAGGGAATTTCCCCGATCTTTATAAGAACAAACATTTTAACATTACCGAATCTAGCTGGGAATTTCTCCGATCTTTATAAGAACAAACATTTTAACATTACAGAATAATGCAGGGAATTTCCCCGATCTTTATAAGAACAAACATTTTAACATTACAGAATAATGCAGGGAATTTCCCCGATCTTTATAAGAACAAACATTTTAACATTACAGAATAATGCAGGGAATTTCCCCGATCTTTATAAGAACAAACATTTTAACATTACCGAATCTAGCTGGGAATTTCTCCGATCTTTATAAGAACAAACATTTTAACATTACAGAATAATGCAGGGAATTTCCCCGATCTTTATAAGAACAAACATTTTAACATTACAGAATAATGCAGGGAATTTCCCCGATCTTTATAAGAACAAACATTTTAACATTACAGAATAATGCAGGGAATTTCCCCGATCTTTATAAGAACAAACATTTTAACATTACCGAATCTAGCTGGGAATTTCTCCGATCTTTATAAGAACAAACATTTTAACATTACAGAATAATGCAGGGAATTTCCCCGATCTTTATAAGAACAAACATTTTAACATTACAGAATAATGCAGGGAATTTCCCCGATCTTTATAAGAACAAACATTTTAACATTACAGAATAATGTAGGCAAATTCCTCGATCTTTATAAGAACGAACATTTCAACATCATAGAAATAAACAGGAATTAAATTTCCAGATATTTTATGAGACTGGTGCATTCCAACATTACAAGATCTAACAGGAATTTCTTTTCGAATTAACAAGATTTGCTTTGATCTTTATAAGAAGTTTTAAAAACAAATAACCTCGACCTCAACTTGGACTAATCGACACCATCAAGAGAAATTAGAGCTTTATAGTTGATTCAGAAAGTCCACATCAACTAGATAATTCAGTAACTTCACAGGAAGTTCTAAACCATTCTTTCAATTATTTTTGTTCTTTTATTGTTCTTAGTGTTTAGTATATTCGGAGTACAAAACTATTATTTTAACATTATTATAAAGCATTCCCGATCTGATGTGAATGGTGAATATGTCCAATTAATCCGAGTAACGAGGCGAAGATAATATGAGAAAAATTCTTTGTGTAACGGTTTTAAATATCGCAACATGTTTGGCTTTAAACAACAATTGACAAATGTATATACAACAATTCTTATCAAACAATTCAATACATTGGATAGTTAAAGGAAATCAAAATAACCAATTTGCTTAGTTGATTTCGTTTTTAATGGTATCGTGTCTCTTATCTTTGAAGAAAAAAAAGCAATGAGTCTTTGTGTGCTACAATTGCCGTTTACGATCGCTTTTTTATCCTTGTTAAACGTTTAAAACTTATAGTGATGCAACACGTGCTAACTGAATAGGATCAACATTGTCACTGAATCTATACACCTCAAGTGATGTAGACTCCCCGTCGGATGTGACTACGAACTCCTGCTTGGTGGGGTGGACAATTATCCGGAGGGGAAGTGAAATACTAGAGAGACCAGGAATTAGTACCTTCCCCCGTGACCCGTCAGGTGAAACAATGTAAACATTACGGGAGTTAAATCCACACAAGTATACATTGTTATCACGGTCCAGTCCGATACCAGTAGGATTCTTCAGACCAGGGTCACTGTATCTGTAGACTTCTACGTCGCTGTCTAGTCGTCTACACACGACGTCACCACCATCACTGTAGTAAAACGTGGACGTTGACGTAGATGCGGCAATTTTTGTACCGTATCCACTCTTCTTCTGTATTGACTGTTTCACTGTTCCATCTGATGACATTATATCCACACTACGACCGGTATCAACCAGGATGTTATCTCCGAGAACTGCTATTCCATAGACCCTGTCTCTACAGCGGATTGTATCGATGACAGTCAGCTGACCGTTCCGTAGTGTACACCTCATAATTCCACTTTTTGTATTACTAACAAGTATCTCATCAGTATAATGTCCGTTCGCAACATCATATGGGTTTCCTTTAACTTTGTATTCTCTCTTGAAGCGATACTTGTCATCAAACAACACGAGCCCGCTGTTGTAATCTGTGGCAAGTAATTCACCGTCATCAGTAAATATTCCTCCTGTCAAGCTTAATCCTCTTTGTCTTGTTAGTGAACGGCTTCTTTCGACCGAGTGTACACAGGATATAGAACCAGTCCACACGTCAACAGTTGCCGGTCGTTTGGTTGGAGATCCGACGAGGTCGGAGGTTGAAGTAGAGTCGGAAAATGTTGTAGCTGAAGGTGTTGACATCAGATTCCCAAGCAAGGTACCGATACGTAAATTCGCATTCTGTGAGGTCGGGGTTATGTTCGATATCACGTCAACATTCCCAATGGTTGTCATTTTCATGATGTGGTCAATAACAGGGTCTATATTGAGTTTCAGATCAAACGTGTTAGGCTGTACTTTTGTATTCTGATCCATTCGACGGTAATGTCCTGACAACTGCTGTTTCGTTTTCTCTCTCATGACGAATCGCTGACGATCCGTACCTTGCTTGTCAAACCGAGTCATCAACTTATTACAATTGTCTGCATTGATTTCGAATTTCTTTACACATTCCATTCGGGCAGAAAGTTTTTGTCTGTGTACTTTGCACTTATCCGCGAGTTCCGACTGATAAGTTGTGTTAAGACTATCAAGCTTGTCTTTGGCTTGCTGTATTCGTCGCGTCATCTCCACTGATACTTCCTTTTCTTTGGTGTTAAGGGAGGCCATCTCAGACTCATCGTCCTCCAACATCGTCGTAGTCTCGTCTTTGATAATCTGCCATGCTGTCTCACTTGAAGGTTGTTCGGTGAAGCTTGTTTTTATCACTTCATCTATTGGTTTGATGTGATTGCAGGTTCTGTGTGAAACGGACACACAAGTATGACAACACATGGCGCTGTGATCAAGGCAGTAGACATCCAAGGACTGTCCTTCGTGGTTTGGACAGTTCTCGTTAACCGTTGTATTGCCAAACCCGCTATCTTTACTAGGAACAAGTCGATGTTTCGCAGATACTTTGATACGTTCGTGAAATATCCTACATTGTTTACAGAGCATCTCCGCGCAGTCAGTGCACCAGACAACAGCAGGATTGGATTCCCCAGCTCGTCGACAAGCTTCACAGTTCTGGTCATCGGTTTTGGGGCTGTTGGATTAATGAAAAGACTGTTTATCGGAAACGAAGTCTCCCAGGCATTTACGTCCGTGCTGACGTCACTAGGACTAATTGGTCTATCACAGACCGGACACGGGAAATAGTGCCGGTCCTCGTCTGCCGTCCTGTGCTCTTTTTCAATATATGACGTCAGACACGGACAACAGAATGTGTGGTTACATGGTAGCTCCCGCGGCAGGTTGTACGGCTTCAGACACAACAAACACTTGTATTCTGGCGCAGGGCAAGCTTCGGCCATGTCAGATGTTATTGTGAAATTTCTGTAAAATATAAAGAAAAAGTTTCCCTCTTTAGATTTCATAATTACACCAATTCTTTAAATATATCAGATGTAGATAAGTTTTTTAAACAAAAAAATAGTTACATGTAGTTCCCTCTTGTGCGGCTGAATATCGCCATAAATCATCTGTCTATGTCGCTGGGGTTGATGTTAGACTTTGGACTTTATAAACAATCGGAAAGCTTCCCCGTCCCTGATGCATGCTGATTATAGAATACATCAATTCTTTGATTTACTAGAACTCAAGTTATCGTACTGCAAACAAATTGCCAAATGACCCCACGGTATAAACAAGCATACTGAGTATTGCTGAAGTAGTATATGCCCCCTACCGGCCCTCGCAAACTATTCTGATGGAATGATTAATTAAATAAAGAAAACCTCTAAAACTTGTCCAGGATATTTGGATTCTTTATAAGTATAAAACGTTTGATGAAAATCCACGATGAAACAAAGTCACTAGAGTACCGGCAATGATTTTCTATAAATAGCAACAGTGGACTTGACATTGACCTTGACCGGACAACCATAAAAGTCAAACTTCCCTAAGATATTAGGAATAACATTCACGTAACACACACATATTCTGCACCTTTTAAATTTAGTAATAGATACAGTATGCCGAAAAAAATAATTAAACTGCATCATACAGCTGTTTCGTTCTCCTAGGACTATTCAGTGATGCTAGGGGCCAAAAGGTAGGAATCCAAAATGTCTAAACTAATGTAGAAGCAGAAGGGTCAGGTGCGTAAAACCCCTTTAATTTATTAATTTAGAAGTAAAATGAAAATAGTTCTGTATAATTTCAAATCGTGTACTACGAAAATGTGTATATTAAGTACCGTGCCACTACTCAAATGAGATTAACTGTGGCTATGGAGGCTACAGCAAACCTCGGGGACTAAAAAATCCACCAGCAGAGTCTGCCACCCCCTATCATAAAGATCACGGAACACACACATATGCTGCACCTTTTAAATTTAGTAATAGATACAGTATGGCGAAAAAATTCATCAGTTTGGTATGAAAGATAAATAATGAGTTTGTTTTGTACACAAACAGGAATTGAAAACTTAATTGCAACCTTTCAAAAACGTCTGTTTCCTTTGTCAAGCAACGTAGTCAACAATAAGAGATTTAGGCTGTTGTCTTCATTAAACTAGATTACCCGACTTATAATATGTCAATCTCTTCAGAGAACTAACTGAATGCTACAAAATAACTTATTTCTTAAAGTTAATTTAAATATCTAGGTCATGCGGGGCATGATTTCTTCTCAACTGGATGTGCAAAGGCATACCGGCCTCGATAGTAGATGAAGGTGGTAAGGGGGAATGTACACGTGTACAAAAATAATACTAAAACGTTATAGAAACATATTCTACAAAATTATAGACCCAAGCAAACAAAACAAACCTCAAAGGCTTCATACAAAGTATCTTTTTTTAACCTTTAATGTTGTAATACAGAAGCTAGGCTTGTTATAATCATTGTAGTACGTTTTGGTTCAATGATTAAAACGTGTCAAACGCGTTCACAACATTACATAATGCACAGTTGGTTGAGTTTCTGTCAGTAAATAATGAATATGTATGTGTGAAATGAGCCTCCCATTACAGTAATGCATTTCTGTAATTGGCGGCGGCTCCATATATATAAACATTTTTTTATATACTGACACAAATTCAAGCAACTGTGCCTAATGTAATCAAATTGTATTATTATAAGTTCATTTATCAATCACGGTTGCGTAGACTTTTCTTCTTATTTACAATCTGCTCACATATATTACCATTAGACTTAATTATGGTTTTAACAATATCGATATGGTCCGATTTTTCTCAATTGTCATTGACTAAAATATGGTCAAGTGTAAGTTCATATTTTGTGATATCAACCTGATGTTTCTAATTAGAAACACTGAGTCAATATTGCGTTTGTGACGGTCCATAGGTCCATAATTGATATGTATATTAGGTCATCAATCGGGTAATAACCAGAGTACTTTCGATTTGTATAGGAGTCTTGATAGCATTATTTTATCTTCATAGATTAATATTCAACAATGAAACTGGTAATGATGATATATTAACCTTTAAAATGATAACCATAAATGAAGCAATATAAAATGTTCGTTATTATCCTGTCAAATGCTTACATTGAGTTTTTTTGTCGTTGTTTGGGGTGTAGTCTCAAATGTTCTGGGAATTTTCGGGGTCAAGGATCCCAAAGGGAGATAACTCGAAAATATATATGGGATAAAACACTTGCTCTAGAACATCAGTTCTGTTGGTAAACAAATGTACACAGGTACGCTGAACAAATCGTACCTGATTTGACATTATAAGGGAAAAATCATATGCCGTTCACCGACTCTAATGTAAATGTCATAAGGAGATTCTGTTGAGAATTATTATCTCATTTATTTCAGGATAATGACTTATTTAATGTAATTATATGAAAACTTACCTTGTTACATTTATCATATAACAGCAGATCCTGTATACATAATTGATCTTCTCCAGTACTGATGTTAAATCATGAATATTGTATACATATTAGTAAAACGACAGCTTTCATATATTGTACATATACAAAAATAAGCAACTACATGTATAATTGAAAAAGTAACTCTTAATGGCAAAATGTTATAAATAGGTAAATCTGTATCTTCTTCCTCTCAATTTATTTCAATCAAGGTTTTTTCAACACTATCGGGTTATTCAATTATGGTATCATTGAACGTCATTTTTTGGGTTTTTTTCATAACATAGACTAAAATATGGTCACGTGGAGGTCCATATTTTGTTATATCAACCTAATGTTTCTAATTTTAGAAATTTCGTGTCAATATTGTGTTTGTGACGTCGTAATCATTTTGACATTATAGTGCCCCACTGTAACGTTTATGCTTTATCAAGACAGGAACATATATGTATTCTGCAATTTTAGTATTTCCTATCCAATATAAAACAATAAGGACCTTTGATTCGGTCAATATGTCGTTATACCAACCTGGTAAAATCTACAATATTGACATTGACATCGGTCAATATTGGATTCTACAAGGTTGGTATGACACCATATTGACCTCACCAAAGGTCCATAATTGATATGTATATGAGGTCGGCATCCATCTCAACAACTATTGAAATAGAAATGAAGCTCCGCATGACCTGGGTATACATTTATAAATAAACTTTACTTTAAACGTCGTTTCTCTGCCTTAAGAAGCGTCTCAAAACCGATTGACATGTAACAAATGCCTACTTGATTTATTAACCACATAACATGTACAGTTTGTAAAATAGTTGTTTAGCATTCAATGTTACATTGTTTATCGGGTAATACCCAAAGTACTTTCGCTTTGTACAGAAGTTTTGATAGCATTATTTGATTTTTATAGATTCATATTCGGCATTGAAACTGGTAATGTTGATATATTTACTTTTAAAATGATAACCATAAATAAGATATTATAAAGTGTTCGGTATCAATCTCATAATCCTGTCATCAGTTTACCTTGAGTCTGTTGTCGTTTTTGAAGGGTGTAGTCCCTGAAATGTTCTTGGAATTTCCTGGTTCAAGTATCACAAAGGGAGATGACTCGAGAATACATACGAGACTAGAATATCAGGTGTGTGTGTATGTGTCTAGATTATATACACGGGTGCGCTTAACACACTGTAACCGATTGGAGATTTTATCGAAACAACATATGGCTTGTTACGTCAGTAAACTCGTATGAAATGCTCATGAGAAGATTTTGTTGGGGATTTATTTCAGTATAATAGCAATATATTGAATTGATTTGTATAAACAAATATACAGTTGTGCAAGTATTTATTAATAGAAGATTCCATATGATTCTTCTTTACTTATGTTAATACATTTACATTGTTTATGAATTATAAGTATGTAAAATAAATCATTAAGGTTCAACCATTCCCCTAAAACATGCAATAGTCAACCTAAGTTCCAACCCCTCCTTGTTACATATTGTAGTTAAATTCAAAGACTCTTACCAGGCATTAGAATATATCGGTGTCATTTTGACTTGTTTATACACCATTAGAAAGGTACATAGCAAAGTTAACGTAGTCAATAGTAAGGCAATAAGGCTGAGGTCTTCATTAAACTAGTTCATCGGACTAATAACATGTCAATCTCTTTAGCGAACTAACTGAATGCTGCGAAATGACATATTATTTAAAGTTTAACTGGATGTGCAAAGGCATATCGGCCTCGAAAGTAGATGAGGGTGGTTGGGGTAATGTACATGTGTACAAAAATAATAGTTAAACGTTCTAGAAACAAAGTCTACATAACTTAGGACCCGCGCCATCAAAAAAACCTCACAAGCTTCATAAAAAGTATCTTTTCCTAACCTGTTATGTTGTAATACAGAAGCTAGCCATGTTATAAACATTGTAGTAGTTTTTGGTTTTAGCAAAATCGAATGAAGACTAATTGAAGGTAGTTACATTTAGGGTGGCTTCTGTATTATTTCGGGGGCTTGTGGAACCTTAAAACTAAACCAGGATGCACGCATAGTGTATGATAAGGTACAAAGTTTCACAGATATAACAAAACGTGGTTATATTGCGCGCCTGTTTGAAGTTGTCAAGGAATAACAACTTATCGTTTAAACATGGCAGCCGATCTACTGCAATAAGTGATTATACATGTGCTAATGAGTAACATTGACAGAAAGTAGATCTACTGCAATCAGAGGTTAAACATGTGCTAATGACAATAATGTACAGAAGGTAGATCTACTGCAATTAGTGATTATACACGTGATAATGACAATTATGTACAGAAAGTAGATCTACTGCCGTCAGTAATTATACATGTGCTAATGAGTAACATTTACAGAAAGTAGATCTACTGCCGTCAGTAGTTATACATGTGCTAATGAGTAACATTTACAGAAAGTAGATCTACTGCCGTCAGTAGTTATACATGTGCTAATGAGTAACATTTACAGAAAGTAGATCTACTGCCGTCAGTAGTTATACATGTGCTAATGATAACATTTACAGAAGGTAGATCTACTGCCGTCAGTAATTATACATGTGCTAATGATAACAATGTACAGAAAGTAACTCTACTGCCGGCAGTAATTATACATGTGCTAATGATAACAATGTACAGAAAGTAACTCTACTGCCGTCAGTAGTTATACCTGTGCTAATGATAACATTTACAGAAGGTAGATCTACTGCCGTCAGTAATTATACATGTGCTAATGATAACAATGTACAGAAAGTAACTCTACTGCCGTCAGTAGTTATACATGTGCTAATGATAACATTTACAGAAGGTAGATCTACTGCTGTCAGTAATTATACATGTGCTAATGATAACAATGTACAGAAAGTAACTCTACTGCCGTCAGTAGTTATACCTGTGCTAATGATAACATTTACAGAAGGTAGATCTACTGCCGTCAGTAATTATACATGTGCTAATGACAATAATGTACAGAAAGTAACTCTACTGCCGTCAGTAGTTATACACGTACTAATGATAACAATGTACAAAGTAACTCTACTGCCGTCAGTAATTATACATGTGCTTATGATAACATTTACAGAAGGTAGATCTACTGCCGTCAGTAATTATACATGTGCTAATGATAACAATGTACAGAAAGTAACTCTACTGCCGGCAGTAATTATACATGTGCTAATGATAACAATGTACAGAAAGTAACTCTACTGCCGTCAGTAGTTATACCTGTTCTTATGATAACATTTACAGAAGGTAGATCTACTGCCGTCAGTAATTATACATGTGCTAATGATTACAATGTACAGAAAGTAACTCTACTGCCGTCAGTGTTTATGTATGTGCTAAAGATAACTTACAAAAGCACACGATCGTTCAACTTAGAAAATATGTACTTTATTAAAAACAAGATGTTCGTTTTAAATTGAGATATGTCACCTTCGAGCTTCTTTATCTTGTTTTGCATAGCTTAAAATTTAAATATTGTTGAAAAAAGAAATGATAATATAGTACACCCCAGTCATGTTTCAACTTATTTATGACCTATATCAAGTTATCTACACGGCTAGCAGGTCTACCTGTAATCGACTATCGTGTACAGCGGGGCTTTGTGCGGTTATTTCATTGAGCAAGTGTGTGTTGATGTCCCGGAACAGGTAGACAATAACGTGTACCCTCAACTGGTCACGTTTCATTCCTAACATCGTGTACACGTTTCTGGTAGTCATGTTCAATCATATACTCTCGTTTTTTAAACGAAACTCCAGTCTTGTATCAAACACCCTCATGTCAACCTATTGATTGAGCAAAGAATGACGTAATCTCAGAAAGTCACTTCCAAACACAGTTACTTAACCACGCAAGTGGCAATAGTAATATATCTTACCTACACTATGCCAATCTTAATCAATAACCGTGAAGCAACTTTTTCACAAAAACAACAACATCTTTTATCAGACATATTTTAAGTTGTACAGTAAAGCCATTCCAATATATAAAATTGTACCCGAGTGCTAGAGATTAATCGACAATATGAGTGTCACTGTAATGTCATCCCTTTATATTCGTCTTTGTTTTAGCTGTTATACAGTAGATCAGTTATGGTATTTAAGACTTGACAAGAACTATATAGAAATAATGATATACCAAATTTTCGTTATAAACTACGCCCGTGATGCAACATCTACACAAAAAACAACAACTGTTACATCTCTTATCAGACAAGTTTATGTACAGAGTAGTATAAATTTAAAGTAAAGCAAGTGACAATTGGTATATATCCTACCTATGTCAATCATAATCAATTAACTTTGAAGCAACACATACAAAAACATCACTTATCAGACAGGTTTATATACAGAGTAGTACAAAAGAGAAGTCATTCCAATATATCAAATGGTGCCTCAGTGCTAGAGATTAATGTTTATATATCGACAATATGAGTGTCCTTCCAATTTATAAACTAGTATCTGAGTAGTAGAGATTAGTGCCTATAGACAATATGAGTGTCACTGTAATATCATGGCTTTTACACTATTCTTTGTTTTAGCAGTTGGACAATGAAATCAACTGTGCTATTTTAGACAAGCACTAATATAAAATATAAATATATACCACATTTTTGTTATAAACTACAAAATTATCGTCAAATGTTTACCTTGGTTACTGTAGACTTGATGTCGGCTGTGTAGTTCCTGAGAACGGGAGATCTAAATAAACGGTTGGCACACTGCTGAATGAACATAAGACTAAGTACCCAGGTAAAATATATTTGATATGTATTAAATGATCCTTAATAATAGAGTTGTTTTCAGTCTTATGTTTAATTTTAATATCAAAAGGTTTTTTGTGAAGGTCTGTTTTAGTCGATTATTTTATTACTTACTGATAATTGACTTGTGTTTTTCTTCAGTTTCTTCCTGAACAAACATTGACTTTTTAGCTGTTGGGTCCAATAGGATACCCTAAAATCTCGATAATAAGTCGTGGCTTATTTTCGTTTTTGGTAAGGAATCCCAGGCTTATTTTCGAAGTCATTTATCCCGTAAGGAAAGTAAGGCTTATTTACGAGACCGTCGTACTTTCGAAAACTTTCATCAGTAAGCAAAATCATGGATGATTTCAAAGATATTTCATTTTGCCGTAGTAGTGATCAACTCTAGATCTGTATGACAATTCGTCTTTCACTTTTAAATATATTCGAAAATATGCGAAAGAACTATAGTTATACTTCATACAAGCTAACGACACTGTACGTTAATAGTCAATGAGATGCAGAAATCGATAAAAGTTATCAGGATTTACCTAATTGTTCCATTAAAGCTTGAATAACATTTTGTCCCACAAGCATATTAGGCCTATTTGCCGCGCTATTACAATTTAATACAATCACGTGACAATCACATGCCTAGCTAGTCGTGTGGTGATGTCGTCTTACATTTGACATAGAAACTGTAGCAATTTAATGCACAAAATATCGCTTTTTAACAAAAATTAAACATCCTTTTTCAACGAAAACTGTGTATATATTGTAATATGGCAAATAAACAGTCGTCTTAAATTGTTTACGACCATAACGTGAACACTGGAACGATTTCCGGAATCATGTTGGCCAAACGGATTTTGTTCGGATTTCGAGCTCAGATGTTCGCATTTTTTAACGGTGATAGGCCTTTGTGGAAATCTATTGCTAATGCAGTAGAGAAACTAATGCTTAAATGATTGAAATAGTGCCTTCCTTATAATGTTATAATTTAACTGCAAACGCGATTTTTTTCTGAAGACATTGTAAGGTAACAGTGAATTCATATCGGAATTTACTGAGGTTACATTTTAGCTTTGTCAATACCGCTTTCAATTAATTTACAGAGTTGAATGTGATTACTTCTTACTTGAGGGTGATGAATATGCCTGAAGGTATTGAAAGAAGATCACATCTCAGCGAGGCAGAGCGATAGGATGCCTGGCTTGAGATCGGAGGGTTGTCAGTTCGAGTCTCGGTCACGGCATTTTTGTTGTATCCTTTACCCTGCTCAGTCTACTCAGCTGTAAATGGGTTCGTGGTTTGGCAGCGCAAGACATTGTAAAATGCTAGCTGTGACCGCCGAAATGACAGCTACGGCTGAAAGGGGGGGGGGGAGTACAAAACAATATTGACTGGTTGCTTAGGCCCTATCACCATGGATACTAATTTGTCAACCGCTTTGGGACGACCAATAGGTGGTGATAACCTGATTCCCTATTTTGCCTGGCGCTATATTTCACATTTGCTCCAGCTCCTTCCATTGTAATGCATCGTGAAGGCAGATATTGTTACACTATTTGCTAATGTGACGTCAATATTTCCATTGTAGTCTACACTTATTTTGCTGTTCAAAACTGTTCGAAATAATTTTATTATTCTGTCAAATTGTAGATATAAGTAATGAACGTCGGAATAACAGAGCTTCTTCTGTAATGAACGTCGGAATAACAAAGCTTCTTCTGTAATGAACGTCGGAATAACAATGCTTCTTCTGTAATGAACGTCGGAATAACAAAGCTTCTTCTGTAATGAACGTCGGAATAACAAAGCTTCTTCTGTAATGAACGTCGGAATAACAATGCTTCTTCTGTAATGAACGTCGGAATAACAATGCTTCTTCTGTATTGAACGTCGGAATAACAATGCTTCTTCTGTAATGAACGTCGGAATAACAAAGCTTCTTCTGTAATGAACGTCGGAATAACAAAGCTTCTTCTGTAATGAACGTCGGAGTAACAATGCTTCTTCTGTAATGAACGTCGGAATAACAATGCTTCTTCTGTAATGAACGTCGGAATAACAATGCTTCTTCTGTAATGAACGTCGGAATAACAAAGCTTCTTCTGTAATGAACGTCGGAATAACAATGCTTCTTCTGTAATGAACGTCGGAATAACAAAGCTTCTTCTGTAATGAACGTCGGAATAACAAAGCTTCTTCTGTAATGAACGTCGGAATAACAAAGCTTCTTCTGTAATTAACGTCGGAATAACAAAGCTTCTTCTGTAATGAACGTCGGAATAACAATGCTTCTTCTGTAATGAACGTCGGAATAACAATGCTTCTTCTGTAATGAACGTCGGAATAACAATGCTTCTTCTGAAATCTTTTAACCTTGGCTTTACATACTTACATGATTACATCGCGCATTGATATTAATTTATAAAGCGTGACGCGACTTTTGTATTCAAACACTGGCCGTATTACTGTTATTTGTAGTGTTCAGTTTATGAATACAATTTGGTTTACTGGCATATAGGCAAATGCAATGTGTAAATCTAGGACTGTAAATCTAAAAGCACGTGTGAGGGGAGATAACTGAAGTTCATGCTATTTTTTTCTAAAACACTTACTTCTGTGTTTTAATTACAATTTCTTGTGTTATTTGAACTTTAACACGTATTCACTTTTGAACTGTCGTGAAAATTGAAGAAAGGAAGCGACGAAAGATTGTCAGGGTGATTTTTTCATTTTGTCTGTGTTAGTCGAGGGTCTATAGGCTCATAAACTACTGACCCGAAGCCTAAGGCAAGGGGTCTTAATATTAATGGGGTCTATGGGCCAGTAAATCCCTCCTAATGCAGGGATTACTTGTATCGCCCTTTGTTGGGCGGGGGTAAAGGAATTTGGTTTTCGTCCGTTTAAATTCTTGCCGCAAAATATATTTTGGAGATATAATAAGATTTCGATGATATTTGTATAATAAAGTTCTTGCCAAATTACCATTCACCCACCCAACCACTCCTCCAGTTCGAATATCGCCTAAATCTGCCCATATTTTGATACGGTTGTTACGACCTGATTTTTTTAAATGCTTTCTGCACGATGGCTAAATTACAAAAGAGTAAAAATGAGACAAAGATGGAGCATGCAAATCCTCCCATTTTCATCGATGATTTTTAAAAGAGAAATCCGTTTTCTTTCTCATCCGCAAGATATTTATAATAAAGTGTTACTGATAGAAATTAATTTATAAAGTGTTGAATCGGTAAAACCAATTGGTGTAAGAATGAGGATTTCCCCCTAACAATAAGGAGCAGGGCAACTTAAATTGATTTTCGGAGTTATTCAAATAAAATTTACTTTCTTAATGTAAAAGAAATGTTATTTTTGTCATTTCTTCAAATATGGACGTTTTTGAATGAAGTTGTCCTGTGAATATCCAAAGCAGCTAAAATACACTTTCAATCACGTATTATGTCAATTTAGTATCCTTGACAGCAAAAAGAATCCACCTTTTTATTAATAAAATATAAAAACAATCACTATTCACTTCTTTATATTTACCATTGCATGATAATTGCATGTATATAACCCTACCATATTCAGTTAGCATTCATAAGACAATGAATGTCATTGACCGATTGCTGACGTCATCGTTATTGTGACGTCATAATTGTTACGCTGGATACCCCTGACCGTCTCCAGGCGATGGCTGTTCTATTCAGTGAACAAGCATACCCGATAGATACATTATTTGAGCTAAATGGAGATAAATAAAAAGTGTAACTGATTTTTTATGGTATGAACTTATTCTAAAAATGATAAATATAATTGTGAACTCATTTAAGTCGCTTTGATAGGCAATAGCGTGCTTCATTGAATTATTTGCCTTTATTAAGTTGGCATTCATATTGCCTATGGATGCCAACTAAGATCATTTTAATGCCTTATTATTACTTATTCATAATCATTTTGATGAAACAGATTATGTCAAAAACTGTTTCCCCTTCAGTGTCATATCTTCCGATAGAGGGCGTCGAAGTCCGGTGTCGCATGTACTGGTTGTACAGTATGTGACTACCGGATCATTCATTTACGATGTTCGGAATAAATGTTTCTCCCATTATTCACATATTTTTCTCTTCTTTTTCCTGTCAAAGATTTCTCTGTCATTCACTCGTCCCAAATATTCAACAAAGGGTTATAAATCTATGACCCTTTGAATATATACTTATTCAAGATTAATATGCAGTAGGCGAGCTCAAACCGCCCCTGTTTTTAGTATAAATGACATTTTCCAAATCTGTAGGAGTGGAACGGTACGGAAGGCGGTATGGGCCAACCAGATATGTGATGTTGTCATAACGACTTATCATCATCATCATATCTCCAAGATACATTAACACAGCATCAGCATATTTACCAAAATACCATCCCGACGTCATCTTTCCATAACATCACAATGCCATCACATTACATCAATAAATCACACATTCAGTTTTCAGTTGTTTTAACAATTATTTTTTTCTTTTTTTTTGACGTACCGGCTTCCATACAATGATGCTAAATAGACAAAGGTTGTATTTAAAGCTCACGGAATTTATTTTGTGCAACATTCTGCGGTGTTACAACATTGAGTGTTTACGTTATTTTATTATTTCATGAAAGGAAAATTCGCAAATCAACCATCTACATTTTAGGCAAGACTTTTGAAAGTAGCAAACACATTCAGTTTCATTCTTTATTTCAATGATTTTTCGAACATCATATTATATTTGTACATCAATTTTTCTCTTTCACACACATACTCATTCAATTTTTGAGACCAAACAATATTTCTGTACAGATATTTCCAGTGTACAATGAATTTAATAAAATCGTTAGTTCTTGACCGCTAATATTACCACGTACAGAAATAAAAAATGTATATTTTGACCATCATAAAATTGTTTGAGAAGAATAATCAAATACCTGTTCATTTACAATGAAATAGAAATTGAAAGAAAACAAAATATTGCATCTGATAGTCTATTCTGATAGTGTTAGGAGAAACAAGGAAAGAATCAGAAAAAAAAAGAAAAAAGAAAGTGAAAGAAAGAAACAGAGAATAGAGGAATAGATGACGATGGGTAATATTGGAGTGACCAATGACTTTTGTGATGGTAATTAAACCTTTTGTTAAAGTTAAAAGAAGATAATCAATAGGTATTTGTAAAAAAAACCCACAAAAGTAACCAGTTATCATTTACTATCATACATATACACAAATAATGTTATACTATGTACTAAATCATGTACCTCTTTTATGTAATATTTTTCGTTTACATTTGCTGCAATCTGCAATGACAATTGATCGCACCAGTACATGTTCCTTTTAATCAAATGTACCTGTTGATAAACTTGCTTGTCTTACATAAGGGACGAACCTCTCGTTCACAACATTCTAATTTTCAAAATAATCTGTCAATTAGTTAATCACGTTTACTGATTGCAAACACAAACATACACTTTTAAAAAGACTCTTGTCCTACATGTAAGTAAACAGAACTGTTTTTATTTTGAAATTTTCTTGATAAAACGGGGATATTTGGATTCTTATTTTTATTGCTTATATTTGGATTGCTTCTATGACATAACGAGAACCATGAAACACGGAAGATGCATTAGTAGATAGGATCTGATATGTTAACACAGAAAAAAACTTACAATTACGAATAGGCAATCAGTTAAATTCAAACAAAAGAAAAAAAAGAGAGAGAATTTAGTTCGAAGTCAAAGTAAAGCTAAATTACCAATCTACATACAACATTCAAAAAAAAATTACAATTCCCTTTTTTAACAGTTCTGCTACTGCAAAGTAAAACCTCTCATAATCTTGAACAGAAACTATCAAGATACTTCACAGAAACTCACGTGATCAGATCAGTAGACAGATTTGTTCAGAAATAATTAATACTTGACACTAAAAGGACTGTCTATGAACACAACTAAAACGAACATTTTAACATTACAGAATCTGGCAGGGAATTATTTCCCAGATCTTTATGAACAAACATTTTAATATCGAAGAAATTGACAGGAATTAATCCATCAGATTTTTCCAAGTTTGCAGGATACGACAGGAAAATCCTTCGAATTTACAAGATTTACCTTAAGACTGCTGACAAACAAACTAACAACACTAGGAATCGAGAGATGCAGGGTGATCAGAACTATGGGCAAGTTTTATGGTCGCCATCTTTGATTCATTGAGAACTATTCTGTATCTTTAAGTGAAATGAAGATGGACGTTTTTGAGTATACTCATTAGTGTGTTTGCTTGTGTTGTGTTTGACAATGATACTCGGTTCTCATTTTGAGAACTTGATGTTTACTTGGATGTGACAAAGATTTACATGGCGGGTGTCGTCGATGAAGCAGAAGACGCTTACTCTTCCGGAACACCTGGTCTTATTCTCTTGTACTTTTGCAAGGGTCTCCATGTGAATCTTTCCATTGTTCATATTTTGCCCATAGTTTAATCGATTTTGAGTTTGGATTATGACTTTGTTAACGCTTTGGTATTCTCTTATTTATTTTTATAAGAACGATAAGAAGTTTTTAAAACATTTACCTCGATCTCAACTTGGACTAATCGACACCATCAATAAAAGTTAGAGTTTTATAGTTGATTCAGAAAGTCAACATCAAATACATAATTCAGTAACTCCACAGGAAGTTCTAAACCATTCTTTCAATTAATTGTTTTTCTTTTATTGTTCTTAATGTTAAGTATATTCGGAGTGCAAAACTCTTATTTTAAAATTGTTCTAAAGCATTCCCGATCTGATGTGAATGGTGAACATGTCCAATTAATCCGAGTTACATCATTAGTAGCGCTGATCCGTCTAATTGGCGCCTTCGTGTAGAATTGGATGCCTGACTTGATTTTCTACACCTATGTTGGAGTTGCTTCCCCTGTAACAGAGATGCGCTTCATACACAATGTTTTATTACAAAGCGGTTCATGTCAACTAAACGCCACAGTTTTCTTAATTGGTTTAATTTAAACATATTTTATTGACAAGGTAAAGTCAATAGGATTGGACGTAAGTTATCACATCTTATACTGTCCTTTCCTGAATACATTTTACCCTTAACATTATAAATAAATAAAACAATGCATGCACATATATAATCCTTTTGCATTTCTTAATTGGTTTAAAGTTGTTATAATACTTAACATTTTCTTTTTCAGGACTGTAATGAGTAGTCAGGAATTTATCATATTGACTTTTGTCATTAAAGATTCCTCGCGCGCAAACATCCGGGCCAACAAGAGTGATTAATATCAGACGGATAGCTGTTTCATAATTGTTGTAAAATAAATAAAGTTTAAATAAATGTTAGATGTAAAAAAAAAATCCGAGTAACGAGGCGAGGATAATATAAGTAAAATTCTTTGTGTAACGCTTTTAAATATCGCAACATGTTTGGCTTTAAACAACAATTGACAGATGTATATACAACAAGTCTTATCAAACAATTCAATACAATGAATAAGTAAAGGAAATCAGAGTCTTTGTGTGCTGCAATTGCCGTTTACAATCGCTTTTTTATCCTTGTTAAACGTTAAAAACTTATAATGATGCAATACGTGTTCACTGAATAGGATCAGCATTGTGACTGAATCTATACACCTCAAATGATGTATCCTCCCCGTCGGATGTGACTACAAATTCCTGCTTGGTGGGGTGGACAATTATCCCGTATGGAGAGAAGTTATCAGAGAGACCGGAAACTAGTACCTTCCCCCGTGACCCGTCAGGTGAAATAATGTAAACATTGAGGGAGTTAAATCCACACACGTATACATTGTTATCACGGTCCAGTCCGATACCAGTAGGAGTCCACAGGCCAGGGTCACTGTGTCTGTAGACTTCTACGTTACTGTCTAGTCGTCTACACACGACGTCATCATCATCTATGTAGTAAAACGTGGACGTAGACGTAGATGCGGCAATATGTGTAACGGGTCCTCTCTTCTTCTGTATTGACTGTTTCACTGTTCCATCTGATGACATTATATCCACACTATGACCAGTACTAACCAGGATGTTATCTCCGAGAACTGCTATTCCATAGACATCGTTTCTACAGCGGAGTGTACCGATGACAGTCAGCCGACCGTTCCGTAGTGTACACCTCATAATTCCATTGTTTTCAATGCTAACAAGTATCTCATCAGTATTAAGTCCGTGCGTTACAGCATATGAGTGTCCATTCACTTTGTATTCTCTCTTGTAGCGATACTTGTCATCAAACAACACGAGCCCGCCGTTGTTATCTGTGGCAAGTAATTCACCGTCATCAGTAAATATTCCTCCTGTCAAGCTAAATCCTCTTTGTCTTGTTAGTGAACGGCTTCTTTCGACCGAGTGTACACAGGATACAGAACCAGTCCACACGTCAACAGTTGCCGGTCGTTTGGTTGGAGATCCGACGAGGTCGGAGGTTGTAGTAGAGTCGGAAAATGTTGTAGCTGAAGGTGTTGACATCAGAGTCCCAAGCAAGGTACCGATACGTGAATTCGCATTCTGTGAGGTCGGGGTTATGTTCGATATCACGTCAACATTCCCAATGGTTGTCATTTTCATGATGTCGTCAATAACAGGGTCTATATTGAGTTTCAGATCAACCGTATTAGGCTGTACTTTTGTATTCTGATCCATTCGACGGTAATGTCCTGACAACTGCTGTTTCGTTTTCTCTCTCATGACGAATCGCTGACGATCCGTACCTTGCTTGTCAAACCGAGTCATCAACTTATTACAATTGTCTGCATTGATTTCGAATTTCTTTACACATTCCATTCGGGCAGAAAGTTTTTGTCTGTATACTTTGCACTTATCAGCGAGACCCGACTGATACGTTGTGTTAAGACTATCAAGCTTGTCTTTGGCTTGCTGTATTCGTCGCGTCATCTCCACTGATACTTCCTTTTCTTTGGTGTTAAGGGAGGCCATCTCAGACTCATCGTCCTCCAACATCGTCGTAGTCTCGTCTTTGATAACCTGCCATGCTGTCTCACTTGAAGGTTGTTCGGTGAAGCTTGTTTTTATCACTTCATCTATTGGTTTGATGTGATTGCAGGTTCTGTGTGAAACGGACACACAAGTATGACAACACATGGCGCTGTGATCAAGGCAGTAGACATCCAAGGACTGTCCTTCGTGGTTGGGACAGTTCTCGTTAACCGTTGTATTGCCAAACCCGCTATCTTTAGTAGGAACAAGTCGATGTTTCGCAGATACTTTGATACGTTCGTGAAATATCCTACATTGTTTACAGAGCATCTCCGCGCAGTCAGTGCACCAGACAACAGCAGGATTGGATTCCCCAGCTCGTCGACAAGCTTCACAGTTCTGGTCATCGGTTTTGGTGGCTGTTGGATTAATGAAAAGACTGTTTATTGGAAACGAAGTCCCCCAGGCATTTACGTCCGTGCTGACGTCACTAGGACTTATTGGTCTATCACAGACCGGACACGGGAAATAGTGCCGGTCCTCGTCTGCCGTCCTGTGCTCTTTTTCAATATATGACGTCAGACACGGACAACAGAATGTGTGGTTACATGGTAGCTCCCGCGGCTGGTTGTACGGCTTCAGACACAACAAACACTTGTATTCTGGTGCAGGGCAAGCTTCGGCCATGTCAGATGTTATTGTGAAATTTCTGTAAAATATAAAGAAAAAGTTTCCCTCTTTAGATTTCATAATTACACCAAATCTTTAAATATATCAGATGTAGATAAGTTTTTTAACAAAAAAATAGTTACATGCAGTTCCTTCTTGTGCGGCTGAATATCGCCATAAATCATCTGTCTATGTCGCTGGGGTTGATGTTAGACTTTGGACTTTATAAACAATCGGAAAGCTTCCCCGTCCCTGATTGGTGTTATCAGCTGATGCATGCTGATTATAGAATACATCAATTCTTTGATATACTAGAACTCAAGTTATCGTACAGCAAACAAATTGCCAAATGACCCCACGGTATAAACAAGCATACTGAGTATTGCTGAAGTAGTATATGCCCCCTACCGGCCCTCGCAAACTATTCTGATGGAATGATTAATTAAATAAAGAAAACCTCTAAAACTTGTCCAGGATATTTGGATTCTTTATAAGTATAAAACGTTTGATGAAAATCCACGATGAAACAAAGTCACTAGAGTACCGGCAAAGATTTTCTATAAATAGCAACAGTGAACTTGACATTGACCTTGACCGGACAACCATAAAAGTCAAACTTCCCTAAGATATTAGGAATAACATTCACGTAACACACACATATTCTGCACCTTTTAAATTTAGTAATAGATATAGTATGCCGAAAAAAATAATTAAACTGCATCATACAGCTATGTCGTTCTCCTAGGACTATTCAGTGATGCTAGGGGCCAAAAGGTAGGAATCCAAAATTTCTAAACTAATGTAGAAGCAGAAGGGTCAGGTGCGTAAAACCCCTTTAATTTATTAATTTAGAAGTAAAATGAAAATAGTTCTGTATAATTTCAAATCGTGTACTACGAAAATGTGTATATTAAGTACCGTGCCACTACTCAAATGAGATTAACTGTGGCTATGGAGGCTCTAGCAAACCCCGGGGACTAAAAAATCCACCAGCAGAGTCTGCCACCCCTATCATAAAGATCACGTAACACACACATATGCTGCACCTTTTAAATTTAGTAATAGATACAGTATGGCGAAAAAATTAAATTCATCAGTTTGGTATGAATGATAAATAATGGGTATTTTTTGTACACAAACAGGAATTGAAAACTTAATTGCAAGCTTTCAAAAACGTCTGTTTCCTTTGTCAAGCAACGTAGTCAACAATAAGAGATTTAGGCTGTTGTCTTCATTAAACTAGATTACCCGACTTATAATATGTCAATCTCTTCAGAGAACTAACTGAATGCTACAAAATAACTTATTTCTTAAAGTTAATTTAAATATCTAGGTCATGCGGGGCATGATTTCTTCTCAACTCGATGTGCAAAGGCATACCGGCCTCGATAGTAGATGAAGGTGGTAAGGGGGAATGAACACGTGTACAAAAATAATACTAAAACGTTATAGAAACATAATCTACAAAATTATAGACCCAAGACAACAAAACAAACCTCACAGGCTTCATACAAAGTATCTTTTTTAACCTTTAATGTTATAATACAGAAACTAGGCTTGTTATAATCATTGAAGTACGTTATGGTTCAATGATTAAAACGTGTCAAACGCGTTCACAACATTACATAATGCACAGTTGGTTGAGTTTCTGTCAGTAAATAATGAATATGTATGTGTGAAATGAGCCTCCCATTACAGTAATGTAATTCTGTAATTGGCGGCGGCTCCATATATATAAACATTTTTTTTATATACTGACAGAAATTCAAGCAACTGTGCATAATGTAATCAAATGGTATTATTATAAGTTCATTTATCAATCACGATTGCGTAGACTTTTTTTCTTATTTACAATCTGCTAACATATATTACCATTAGACTTAATTATTATTTTAACAATATCGATATGGTCCGACTTTTCTCAATTGTCATTGATTAAAATATGGTAAAGTGTAAGTTCATATTTTGTGATATCAACCTGATGTTTCTAATTTAAGAAACACTGAGTCAATATTGCGTTTGTGACGGTCCATAGGTCCATAATTGATATATATATGAAGTCATCAATGCCTACTTGATTTATTAACCATCTAACATGTACAGTTTGTAAAATGGTTGTTTAACATTCAATGTTACATTGTTTTATCGGGTAATACCCAAAGTACTTTCGCTTTGTATTGAAGTCTTGATGGCATTATTTTATCTTCATAGATTAATATTCAACATTAAAAGTTGTAATGTTGATATATTAACATTTAAAATGATAACCATAAATGAAGCAATATAAAATGCTCGTTATTAACCTCATAATCCTGTCAAATGCTTACATTGAATCTTTTGTCGTTGTTTGGGGTGTAGTCTCAAATGTTCTGGGAATTTCCGGGGTCAAGGATCACAAAGGGAGATAACTCGAAAATATATATGGGATAAAACACTTGCTCTAGAACATCAGTTTTGTGTGTAAACAAATGTACACAGGTACGCTGAACAAATCGTACCTGATTTGACATTTTAAGGGAAAAATCAAAAACTTATCATTGACTCTTATGTAAATGTCATAAGGAGATTCTGTTGAGAATTATTATCTCATTTATTTCAGGATAATAACATTATTTAATGTAATTATATAAAAACTAACCTTGGTACATATATCATATAACAGTAGATCCTGCATATATTATAGATCTTCTCCAGTACTGATGTTAAATCATGAATATTATATACATATTAGTAAAACGACAGCTTTCATATATTGTACATATGCAAAAATAAGCACTACATGTATAACTGAAAAAGTAACTCTTATTGGCAAAATGTACTAAATAGGTAAATATGTATCTTCTTTCGCTCAATTTATTTCATTCAAGCTTTTTTCAACACTATCAGGTTATTCAATTATGGTATCATTGAACGTCATTTTTGTTAGGTTTTTTTTCACAACATTGACTAAAATATGGTCACGTAGAGGTCCATATTTTGTTATATCAACCTGATGTTTCTAATTTTAGAAACTTCGAGTCAATATTGCGTTTGTGACGTCATAATCATTTTGACATTATAGTACCACACTGTAACGTTTATGCTTGATAAAGATAGGTGTTCTGCATTTTTAGTATTTTGGAAACAAGTTTCCTATCCAATATAAAAATTACGGGCCTTTGATTCTGTCAATATGGCGTTTTACCAACCTGGTAGAATTTACAATATTGACATCGGACTACCTCCCTTGGTCAATATTTGATTCTACAAGGTTGGTATGACACCATATTGACCTCACCAAAGGTCAATAATTGAAATGTATAAGAAGTCAGCATCCCTCTCAACAACTTTTGAAATAGAAATGAAGCTCCGCCTGACCTGGGTATACACATATTAATAAAATTTACTTTAAACGTCATTTCTCTGCCTTAAGAAGCGTTTCAAATGCGATTGACATGTAACAAATCCGATGTGCTATTACTGTAGAGATGTCAGCTTTAATGTATAATTTAGTACCATGTAAATATTGTATAGCAAATAAGCAAGTTCACAATTTTCTAATTACATACATACATTCTGATTTTAATTAAGGTTTTTGAATAAAACTCATTCCAGGAAGTAAATTTTAGGGTGGCTACTGCATCAATGCCTACTTGATTTATTAACCATCTAACATGTACAGTTTGTAAAATAGTTGTTTAACATTCAATGTTACATTGTTTTATCGGGTAATACTCAAAGTACTTTCGCTTTGTATAGAAGTCTTGATAACACTATTTGATTTGTATAGATTCATATTCAGCATTGAAAGTGGTAATGTTGATATATTAACATTTAAAATGATAACCATAAATGAAGCAATATAAAATGTTCGTTATTAACCTCATAATCCTGTCAAATGCTTACATTGAGTCTTTTGTCGTTGTTTGGGGTGTAGTCTCAAATGTCTGGGAATTTCCGGGTTCAAGGATCAAAAAGAGAGATAACTCGAAAATATATATGGGATAAAACACTTGCTCTAGAACATCAGTTCTGTGTGTAAACAAATGTACACAGGTACGCTGAACATATCGTACCTGATTGGACATTATAAGGAAAAAACCAAATGCCTTTCAACAAATCTTATGTAAATTTCATAAGGAGATTCTGTTGAGAATTATTATCGCATATTTTTAGGATAATGTCTTTATTTAATGTAATTATATAAAACCTTACCTTGGTACATATATCATATGACAGTAGATCCTGCATATATTATAGATCTTCTCCAGTACTGATGTTAAATCATGAATATTGTATACATATAAGTAAAACGACAGCTTTCATATATTGTTCATATACAAAAATAAGCAACTACATGTATAATTGAAAAAGTAACTCTTATTGACAAAATGTAATAAATAGGTAAATCTGTATTCTCTTCCACTAAATGTATTTCATTCAAGATTTTTTTCAACACTATCATGTAATGCAATTATGGTAACATTGAAAGTCATTTTTTAGGGTTTTTTTTAACAACATTGACTTAAATATGGTCACGTGGAGCAACGTTCATATTTTGTGATATCGACCTGATGTTTCTTATTTTAGAAACTCCGAGTCAATATTGCGTTTGTGACGTCATATCATTTTGACATTAGAGTGCCCCACTGTAAATTTTATGCTTTATAAAGATATGTATTCTGCAATTTTAGTATTTTGGAAACAAGTTTCCTAGCTAATATAAAAATTAAGGGCCTTTAATTTTGTCAATATGGCGTTTTACCAACCTGGTAGAATCTACAATATTGACATCGGGCTACCGCCCTCGGTCAATATTTGATTCTACAAGGTTGGTATTACACCATATTGACCTCACCAAAGGTCCATAATTGATATGTATATGAGGTCTGCATCCCTCTCAGCAACTACTGAAATAGAAATGAAGCTCCGCATGACCTGGGTATCCATTTATAAATAAACTTTACTTTAAACGTCATTTTTCTGCCCTAAGAAGCCTTCCAAATGCGATTGACATGTAACAAATCCAATGGGCTATTACTATAGAGATGTCAGCTTTAATGTTCTATTTTAGTACCATGTAAGTATTGTATAGCCAATACACAAATTCACTACTTTTTAATTACATGCATACATTCTGATTTTTATTAAGGTTTTTGAATAAAACTCATTCCAGGAAGTAAAAAATCAGGGTGGCTACTGCATCAATGTCTACTTGATTTATTAACCATCTAACATGTACAGTTTGTAAAATAGTTGTTTAACATTCAATGTTACATTGTTTTATCGGGTAATACCCAAAGTACTTTCGCTTTGTATATAAGTCTTCATAGCATTATTTTATCTTCATAGATTAATATTCAGCATTGAAAGTGGTACTATTGATAAATTAACCTTTAAAATGATAACCATAAATGATGCAAAATAAAATGTTCGTTATAAACCTCATAATCCTGTCAAAAGCTTACATTGAATCTTTTGTCGTTGTTTGGGGTGTAGTCTCAAATGTTCTGGGAATTTCCGGGTTCAAGGATCACAAAGGGAGATAACTCGAAAATATATATGGGAAAAAACACTTGTTCTAGAACATCAGTTCTGTGTGCAAACAAATATGCACAGGTTCGCTGAACAAATCGTACCTGATTGGACATTTTAAGGGAAAAATCAAAAACCTTCCAACGACTCTTATGTAAATGTCATAAGGAGATTCTGTTGAGAATTATTATCTCATTTATTTCAGGATAATGATTTATTTAATGTAATTATATCAAAACTAACCTTGGTATATATATCATATAACAGTAGATCCTGTAGATATTATAGATTTTCTCCAGTACTGATTATGAATCATGAATATTGTATACATATAAGTAAAACGACAGCTTTCATATATTGTACATATGCAAAAATAAGCACTACATGTATAACTGAAAAAGCAACTCTTATTGGCAAAATGTACTAAATAGGTAAATATGTATCTTCTTTCGCTCAATTTATTTCATTCAAGCTTTTTTCAATACTATCAGGTTATTCAATTATGGTATCATTGAACGTCATTTTTGTTAGTTTTTTTTCAAAACATTGACTAAAAAATGGTCATGTAGAGGGCCATATTTTGTTATATCAACCTGATGTTTCTAATTTTAGAAACTTCCTGTCAATATTGCGTTTGTGACGTCATAATTATTTTGACATTATAGTGCCCCACTGTAACTTCTATGCTTTACCAAGACAGGTATTCTGCAATTTTAGTATTTCAGAAACAAGTTATCTATCCAAGATAAAAAATTAAGGGCCTTTGGTTCGGTCAACATGGCGTTATACCAACCTGGTAGAATCTTCAATATTTAAATCGGGCTACCGCCCTTGGTCAAAATTTGATTCTACAAGGTTGGTATGACACCATATTGACCTCACCATAGGTCCATAATTGATATGTATATGAGGTCGGCTCCCTCTCAACAACTATTGAAATAGAAATGAAGCTCCGCATGACCTGGGTATACATTTATAAATAAACTTTACTTTAAACGTCATTTTTCTGCCCTAAGAAGCCTTCCAAATGCGATTGACATGTAACAAATCCAATGGGCTATTACTATAGAGATGTCAGCTTTAATGTTCTATTTTAGTACCATGTAAGTATTGTATAGCCAATACACAAATTCACTACTTTTTAATTACATGCATACATTCTGATTTTTATTAAGGTCTTTGAATAAAACTCATTCCAGGAAGTAAATTTTAGGGTGGCTACTGCATCAATGCCTACTTGATATATTAACCATCTAACATGTACAGTTTGTAAAACAGTTGTTTAAAATTCAATGTTACATTGTTTTATCGGGTAATACCCAAAGTACTTTCGCTTTGTATAGAAGTCTTGATAGCACTATTTTATCTTCATAGATTCATATTCAGCATTAAAACTGGTAATGTTGATATATTAACCTTTAAAATGATAACCATAAATGAAGCAATATAAAATGTTCGTTATTAACCACATAATCCTGTCAAAAGCTTACATTGAGTCTTTTGTCGTTGTTTGGGGTGTAGTCTCAGATGTTCTGGGAATTTCCGGGGTCAAGGATCACAAAGGGAGATAACTCGAAAATATATATGGGAAAAAACACTTGCTCTAGAACATCAGTTCTGTGTGTAAACAAATGTACACAGGTACGCTGAACAAATCGTACCTGATTTGACATTTTAAGGGGAAAATCAAATGCCTTTCAACGACTCTAATGTAAATTTCGTAAAGAGATTCTGTTGAGAATTATTATCTCATTTATTTCAGGATAATAACATTATTTAATGTAATTATATAAAAACTAACCTTGGTACATATATCATATAACAGCAGATCCTGTATATATAATTGATCTTCTCCTGTACTGATGTTAAATCATGAATATTGTATAAATGTAAGTAAAACGAAAGCTTTCATAAATTGTTCATATACAAAAATAAGCAACTACATGTATAATTGAAAAAAGTAATTCTTATTGGCAAAATGTTATAAATAGGTAAATCTGTATCCACTTCCACTCAATTTATTTCATTCAAGATTTTTTCAACACTATCAGGTTATTTAATTATGATATCAATGAACGTCATTATTTAGTGGGTTTTTTTCACTAAAAACGTGTGTTTGCGTGACGAGATGAAACAGATGATTGATATAAAATTTGATTTTATGATTTTTTTACAAAACGATCGCATTCAATATACAATGTAACTATGTATATATGTACATGTATAAGATTTTGTTGTGTGTAGGGGTGTGTGTGTGAGAGGATGACGATGGGGGTAAGGGTGTGTGAGTGAACTCGTATACATTTGTATGTAGTTCTCAGATTATGGTTCAAACACAACCAACCTCCCACTGCTTAAGGTGTTATAACGTAAACTACCAAAATAGAAAATATACATCCTTTAGTCAATATAAAAATCCGGGCTCGTTCATTTATCATTTTAATAATATTACGGACGTATATCTCAAAGCCGTGTGGCATGGAATAGAACTCAAGTGAAATGAGGAATACGCCAAATACAACATAATACATTTGAGTTACCTCCCGTAGACCGCAAACTATTATCGCTTATATTTGTGAGTGTCTTTGTAGGTTAGTTTTAATATTTCCTTTGTTTATATTTTGCCTCAATTTTAATCGATTTTGAGTTCGGATTATGATTTTGTTAACGCCTCGGTATTTTTGTTTAAACCATTTAAAACTTTTATGTACATACTTGGACCAGAAACACATCTCTTCCTTATTCACAGAATCAGCTTGTAATACTAATCATTCAGAGATCTTCTAATGTGTTATCAAAGTACTGGCGTCACTGAAACGTTAAAGAAACTCGGTAGTCCTCCAAATTAAAATGAAATTAATCCTTTTAACAGCAATATTTCAGGAAAATAATTACTACGTGTAGTGATGTTGTATGGCCAAGCGTGTGGAGTGCACTTTCGGTTTTCGGTATATATATCGAAAGACCAATTTATTTTCAAGTGCAATCCTTAAAATTTGGTTTATTGATTTATTTTGTTTAACGTCCTATTAAACGCCAGGATCATTTAAGGATGTGCCAGGTTTTGGAGGTGGAGGAAAGCCGGAGTACTCGGGGGGAAAAACGCCCTACTGTCAGTACCTGGCAACTGCCCCACGTGGGATTCGAACACGAAACCCTGAGGTGGAGGGCTAGTGGTAGAATGTCGGAACACTTTTTTTTCTTAAAAAATAATTTTAAATACCCCATACATAGGGCCTCAGGGGTTGTCAGAACAGCTTAACCAATCGGCCACCGTGGCCCCTTAAAGAGATATCAATATAATAATTATATATAGTATATGTAAACTATTTCTTTTTTATTTAAATACCGTACGTGTCGAACTTGTAATTCTTGTGACTAGATTGACCATTAGACCACGATGGGGCATATATGCATATTAAATGTATTCTGATTTGCCCACAACAATGCAACATTTTGATTTGAATAATTATATGTATACCGGTATTATTTAAAAGAATATTGTAATTTGAAAAGTACATGTATAAGTTTTTTGATATTTTAAAGAATTTTTCAAATGAGCTACAAACAAATGTACCAATGTATGTATAATGTACGTACAATTGTTTGTACATTGTCGGTTCAAAACTGCCCTTTAGTCGGTATGTACATAATTGTTAAATAAGCAATTTGTTTTCTAGTATTGTAAATACATCCTTTGACTCTTATATTTAAGTTAAACTTATAAGTAAAAAGTGGAGACTGAAGACGTTTACAGATCTTCGTGATATCACTCATGTGTGAACAGGCTTGGTCAGAAGTGACTTATTGGTTTATTCTTTGTTTAAATTAGTCGTATACATGTACATGTCCACACCACTAGTTTAGACCGAACGAAATGTTACATACATACCTACATGTAGTGGCATTATTTCTAGGTTTTTTACGGTATCACTTCGTGTCAATAGCTAAATCTAGTGACACTAGACATAATTGTCATAATACCTTTTGAATCCGTTATATCACATATTGAATTGTATATCACATATTGAATCCGTTATATCAGATATTGAATTGTATATCACATATTGAATCCGTTATATCACATATTGAATTGTATATCACATATTGAATCCGTTATATCACATATTGAATTCGTTATATACTTATTTAATTGTATATCATATATTGAATTCGTTAAATCACATATTGAATTCGTTATATCAGATATTGAATTCGGTATATACTTATTGAATGCATTACATACATATTGAATTCGTTATATACATATTGAATTCGTTAAATACATATTGAATTCGTTACATACACATTGAATTCGTTATATTACAAATTGAATTCGTTTTATTACATATTGATTTCGTTATATCATTTATTGAATTCGTTATAACACATATTGAATTCGTTATATCAGATATTGAATTCGGTATATACTTATTGAATGCATTACATACATATTGAATTCGTTATATACATATTGAATTCGTTAAATACATATTGAATTCGTTACATACACATTGAATTCGTTATATTAAAAATTGAATTCGTTTTATTACATATTGATTTCGTTATATCATTTATTGAATTCGTTATATCACATTTTGAATTTGCTGAATCACCTATTGAATTCATATGATCAAATATGGAACAAAACATGTTACCTACATGTATTGTATAAGAAATTTTACCCATTTAACTCATTATATTACAAAAATATTGACTAATAACAACTTATTGAATGCATGATATCACCTTTTCAATAAAACATATTTTGAATCTATTGAATTTGCGACAAAAGGTCTATTAAATTCAAAATATTACCAATTAAATTACTGATATCATTACTTAACTATTTTCTACTAAATCGTGATATAACATCGTGAATAAGTTTTATCACATACTTAATTCATGATATCAACTATCGAATTCGTGATATCATCTATTGAATTTTATGTATAATCTCACCTATTGAATTCGTTATATCACATATTGAGAATGAATTTGAGAAAGATTGCATATTCGAATGTAAATTCATGATATTACTACTACTTTCAATGTAATTCGTAATTTAACACATTGAATTATGTATATTACCTATTGAATTCGTAATACCATCTATGAAATTGAAATATGTGCGTGTAACGTCATCTTTTGAGAATTAGAAATATCACCAATTAAATTCGTGATATTTCATATTCGAACGTGTTTGATCAAGTCCTTGTTCAAATACATCGTAGAACATAAACGTCCGTGAACCAGTACTGCACACAGAGCAACCATACCGATTAATGAAAAAAAATTAATATCGTTATTTCATGTTTTCAAGGCCGCAGTGGCCCTCCACCTTTGGTTCGCGGTGGCCGAGTGGTTATGGTGTCCCGACATTTTACCACTAGCCCTCCAACTCTGGGTTGCGAGTTCGAATCCCACGTGGGGCAGTTGCCAGGTACTGACAGTAGGTCGTTGGTTTTTCTCCAGGTACTCCGGCTTTCCTCCACCTCCAAAATCTGACACATATCCTTTAATGGCCTTGGGTATTAATAAGACGTAAAACACAATAAACCAAAGTCAATACAATAACCTGCCCATGTCCTTGTTTGGTCAAAGTCCAAGTCCGGAGGAAGCTGTTTCTATAAGGAAAAACGGTGCGCTGCTTAAAATTGGAAGTAAGAAGGGGAAGTAAGAAGGGGAAAAGTGAAAACGATATGTGACCTGAAGTCCAACTTGCAAATTATTTTTTTTTTTTTTGAGAAATTCTGTTGTACAATATTTTTAACACAATGTGGTAAGGTAACAAGGATTTTTTCACAGAATTATTGAATTTGGTGTAATAATTCTGATAAGAGAAAAAACACTACATAAAACCAAAATTATTGTCAATGAACCATATTATGGTTTACCCAAAATCAGTACGTATAACACTCGACATTACGTGAAACGACGTCGTAATTAGATCAATCGTTATCTGGATCTCCGCCCGGGGGTGGGGTGGGGGGGGGGGGGGTAGAGGGTAACAGACCGCTCGTCCTACGGTTCATTGTATCGGACAAAATCACCCCCGGACATTCGTCTGCTGGTGCATTGTATTACATCGAAATATCAACCTAATTTACATGTTGTATCCTCATATAAATATTAGCATTTTGCATGACGGCTTCCCATCAGGATTTATCTGGGCCCGTATTCATGAAACCGATCTCATGCTCAAGCATGGATTTCGTGCTCACGCCTTATTACTTGTTCTGGCTATAAATAATTTAAACAAACTAACTTTGTCAAAGTTTTGGAGAAAAGTTTAAGGGACATAAAGCCAAAAGCTGTTTTCAACATTTACATTGACCTTTTGACTCTTCCACATGATTAAAGAGATTTTCAAGAAAGCTGACTTGAGCACAGAATCCATGCTTGAGTATGAGAACGGTTTCATGAATATGGGCCCAGGGTATCGTTTCACTGAGCTTCGTAACTTACGAACGTTCGTAAATTTTGCGTAAGTCTGATTTACGAATTACTAAGCGTTTCACAAAAACACAGAAGCTTAGTGAAACGATATCCAGGACAATAATATGACGTCATTTTGGCGCCTTTTTCACCTACGTTACGTTTACGCTTTGCACGTCGCTTCAGATAACACGCTTTATCGCTTAACGTTAATCATTAAGGTGATTGTGATTTTGAAAAAGCTCTTCCAGTATGTTAACATACAAGGACAAAAAAATCTATAAAGTGGCCAAAATGACTTGAATATGTATACCAAAATATCTTAAATGTAAATATAAACATTGAGCGCCTGTCAGATTGTATTTATTGTCAATATGAATGCAATCTTGGTGCAAGATAAATATTCATGACATCCTAACGGACGTCATTCTATTTATCTTGCGCCCAGATTCATATTGACAATAAATCAAATTTGACAGATGTTCACTGGTTAAATAGTACAAAACTTAAAACGTTCTTTGCAATAACTCATCTTGATTATAAGTAATTTAAAACGATATTAGGCTGTCCCGATTTAGATTGTATGTTAAGAAAATAAAAATGAAGATCAGTTACGTTATATTTTATTTCATGAAAAAAAAAATCATAATTATTTCAAATTGATTAAAATTTTTAAAATATCAATGAAAACGGGTTCAACTATTTCCGTCAGTATGAAAACAGCAATGTTAGTATAAATAACATTGAAATATAAAGTAATTTGTCTTTTAACAATAAAACCATGGCTTTTTTTAATTTTCATTGTTGATTTCGGTACTTGTACATTCTAAACATCGGGGGGAAATGAAAAACGAAAATATAAGAAAGAAATGCGAGAGATGATACATGTAATACAAAGATTCATTGCAATGACTTCCTGCCCGTTATTAAAATCAAGTCATTTTGTGATAAAAACTAAATATTTTATGTATCCGGTTATTCTATATATCATATTCAGTTTTGAAGAAATTACATCGGATGTATACCTTTTGATAAAATATAGTTATAGGAAAAGTAATTTAATTTCAATCTTTAACCATTTTCCATGTCCATTTCTTTAAAAAAAAAAGTTGAAATCTGATCCCTGCTTATCGCATTTTTGTGTGTTCGCCACAAAATGACAGCTGAGATGGAAATCTTGAATTGCCTTCTACTGTATACATATTATTAACGATCTTGTTTTTGTTCGTTTCCGCGATAATTGAGACCTCACGTTGTATTTCCCCTTTTTTGACAAGTAATTTACTTTACACCTTGTAAAATTGTTCACGGAGTGCTTCCTTCGCAGTGAGGCAAATCGGTAGCCCTTCTCATACATAACCGACAGACAAAGGGCATGTCACGTGACATTTTTTTAATAAATACGTCCAAGCCACAAAGTTTGTTTTCTTTGTGGAAATAAATAAAAACGTTGAAAGGACATGACAGTAAAATTTCATTTTTCGTTATAATATCAAAAATATTGATATCGAACTGAAGTCTATCTTTGACCCCTTCTTAATGATCCGGAACGACTGGCTGGGACATCAAAAGGCAGGTGAGCAGAGGTGTTTCTAATAAAGGTGTCAACGTGGAGAGCTCTGAATCCGGAATGAAGATACAAAATTTGAGATAAAAATCTGACAAACCATCTCATGGAGCTTTTTTTCTCTCCCAGCTGCGAGAATGTTATTATAATTTACGATGTTGTATTTGGACATTTGGCATAAAGAGTTTTCATTCAAATTTAGATTTCCTTGCGATAACTCATCTAGCTTTAAATAAACATTTGATATTTGTTTGCATAATTAACATTTTAAATATCAAAATCTATAATTTATAGGAATATATTATTAAAACATATACCGCATTTTAATTTCAAATGAAACAAGTTTTAAAGGCGATGAATAAACACAATGAACTATTCAGCTATAATGTGTCTCCTCCTCGTCGCGGCGTTGTTGAATATTAAAGAAATTGTATTCAGTGCAAATACATATCTTTACAGTGTTTTGATACAAAGAGCAATATTTATGTCTTCCTTTAAAGTTGTATAACCGCTGTGGTCGAGTCGCTGAGTCGTGACGATATATCGATGTTGCCCAATATTACACAATCATGTTAGAGGCCGTAGCTCTCCACCACTGAGTCCGGGGTTCGAAGTCAACGTGGGGCAGTTGCCAGGTACATAAATAATTATGTACTTTTAGCAGGTCGGGGATTTTTCGCTAAGTACTCTGGCTCGAAAATGGTCAGAACAACTATACAATGTAGAACAGTCATACAATGTAGAACAACCATACAATGTAAAACAACAACCATACAATGTAAAACAACAATCATACAATGTAGAACAACAGTCATACAATGTAGAACAGTCATACAATGTAGAACAACAGTCATACAATGTAGAACAGTCATACAATGTAGAACAACAGTCATACAATGTAGAACAGTCATACAATGTAGAACAGTCATACAATGTAGAACAGTCATACAATATAGAACAGTCATACAATGTAGAACAGTCATACAATGTCGAGCAACAACCATACAATGTAGATAAACCATACAATGAAGAACAGTCATACAATGTAGAACAACAACCATACAATGTAGATAAACCATACAATGAAGAACAGTCATACAGTATAGAACAACAACCATACAATGTAGAACAGTCATACAATATAGAACAACAACCATACAATGTAGAACAGTCATACAATGTAGAACAACAATCATACAATATAGAACAGTCATACAATATAGAACAACAACCATACAATGTAGAACAATCATACAATATAAAACAGTCATACAATATAGAACAGTCATACAATGTCGAGCAACAACCATACAATGTAGAACAGACATACAATGTCGAGCAACAACCATACAATGTAGATCAACCATACAATGTAGAACAACCATACGATGTAGAACAACCATACAATGTAGAACAACCATACAATGTAGATCAACCATACAATGTAGAACAACCATACAATGTAGATCAACCATACAATGTTGATCAACCATACAATGTAGAACAACCATACATGGTAGAACGGTGGTGGGGATGGTGGTGGGGTTGTCGATGGTCGAGGGACGGGGTTTGTGGAGGATGGTGGTGGTGGGGTGTGGCGGGGGATAATGGTGGAGTGGTGGTGGATGGTCGGGGTGATGCAAAAACATCGACGAACAAACTTTTTTATGAAAATTGTAACTTTATCTGTCGGTGAATAAATCTCCAAAACATATCAGTTTAAGCTCCAGAAAAATATAGAGTGTTTAAATGATGCTCATTCATGAGTCTATATCAAAAATAAACAAATTTGCTTTTACACGAAGTCCTTTCATTTTTAACAAACAACGTTCCTAGCAGGATCATACCTGTTCATTGAACTTGAACTTACAAAATGGACCATTGCACACGAAAGATACTCTTGGGTTTTATAATCGTGTCCGAAAATATGTTTGTGATCTTTTAAGTAACATGGACAAAACATCTTCATCTTCAGTACATTTGTATAAGTGTCCAAGGGTATACGATTTCTTAAAAGTTCAAACTTCAAAGGTAAAAAGGCGGCCATTTGACACAATTTATCTGGACATAAGCTAGAATCGATAAACGATAACGCTACAAAGTTACTTCTCTGGATTGTGTTATGGATGGCAGGTCATGTGGAAAGGAAAAATATTCATATCATCAAATATGATTGATAATAAAATGTATAACCATTTCCTGTAAAATATTAATATGTTTTGTATCAGGCGCCTGACAAAGGGTCAAACGTACACCTCTACAAATAAAAAAATAAAACGTTCTTAGCCTAGCAAGTTGTACTTAGTAGAAGAACTTATAGGAATTTCATATTATCGTTTCTCGTCCATGAAACTACATGTATATATACATGTATCCATTATATGATAAAGAACATGTCTCTGAAAATGCATTGGTCACGTGTCTCAGAGACGTATGTGTTTTAGTCATGTTTCTCAAAGTCACATAAAGTCACATATCTCCGAGCCGTATTAATATTGCAAAACATCTTAAAACATTCAAAAGCACTTCGCTACTTTAAACAGGCTCAGTTAAAGAGACATTGTACCTTTTATACCTCTTAATGTGTTCAAGTTGTCTCCCTTCATTAAGGTTTCATGTTACAGTGGACTCCACTTAATATCACTCCTGTTAAATAACATTCCTCTTTATATCATGTTTTTCCCAAGCACCATTTTTCTCTCTATTTAATCTATGTAGTTTTATTTGGTTGATATCATGTATTTTGAGGTGAATTTCTCTTAATTTCATGTTTTTCTTAACAAATCACATGAAATATCCAGAAAATGATTGATTTCAAATACAAGTTGCACAAAATATTGCATAGAAAAAAACAAATATCCCCAAAAAGGATTTTTAATTGAAATGATGTTATCTATATATTGAAACATCTTCATATGTACATTAATTAGCTTACTTTTAAGTAAAGAGATTGGAAATGCACTAGATTTAGTTGAAAAACATCTTTCTCTTAATGTCACATTCCTGTTAATATCATGTTTTCGTCTGACAAATGCAACATGATATAAAGAGGAGTGCACTGTTCTATACACATTACAGAAAATATTGTCCCCACTGACAGACGAAAGCTATACATTGTATCTGTGTAATTTGTATGTGTTTTTTTTTTAATATTCTCGCTTAAAGCAGATTGCACTTTCAAAAAGGATTGTGTTTCTTTTTTTTTCTGTTTTGGCTTATTTTTCAAGGGGTTGGGGGTTGTGTTTGAGTTATCTACCTTGACTATGGGTAAACACTCCCTGTAATATGTTACACTGTAAATGTAATTGTACATTATGTAGATATTTGTTGTCACACACTATACATTTGTTCCTGACTATGAACACATATTTCCCTACGCATTGCACCCATGATGTTTATCGCATCACCCGAAACATTCACCAATCAATGTGGAGAGTTTGTTTATTTTTTGTTTTTGTTTTTGTTGGGGGGGGGGGAGGGGTGTTAGTTTCAAATGAATCATCCTTCATAAAGTAAATTATCTTTTTTGATAACTGTGGAACTTTTTTGGATGAAAAGATGTAAGATGAAAAATAATAAAAAATATATACAAGTATATACAGAGTGTATCTTTAAGTTAAAGTAAAAATTTTGTATTTGATCGATTTCTTCTTGCTGTCCTTTTAAATAAAACTTTGACATTATACAACATGTATTACTGAGTGGAGTGAAACCGCACATCACGACATCTATCAATCCTAGTTGTCTACGCTCCCTCACATCACGACATCTATCAATCCTTGTTGCCTACGCTCCCTCACATCACGACATCTATCAATCCTAGTTGTCTACGCTCCCTCACATCACTACATCTATCAATCTTTGTTGTCTACGCTCCCTCACATCCCGACATCTATCAATCCTAGTTGTCTACGCTCCCTCACATCACGACATCTATCAATCCTAGTTGTCTACGCTCCCTCATATCACGACATCTATCAATCCTTGTTGTCTACGCTCCCTCACATCACGACATCTATCAATCCTAGTTGTCTACGTTCCCTCACATCACGACATCTATCAGTCCTTTTTGTCTACGCTCCTGCACATCACGACATCTATCACGACATCTATCACGACATCTACCAATCCTTTTTGTCTACGCTTCCACACATCACGACATCTACCAATCCTAGTTGTCTACGCTCCCTCACATCACGACATCTATCAATCCTAGTTGCCTACGCTCCCTCACATCACGACATCTACCAATCCTAGTTGTCTACGCTTCCTCAAATCACGACATCTATCAATCCTAGTTGTCTACGCTCCCTCACATCACGACATCTACCAATCCTAGTTGTCTACGCTTCCTCAAATCACGACATCTATCAATCCTAGTTGTCTACGCTCCCTCACATCACCACATCTATCAATCCTAATTGTCTACGCTCCCTCACATCACGACATCTATCAATCCTAATTATCTACGCTCCCTCACATCACGACATGTATCACTCCTAGTTGTCTACGCTCCCTCACATCACGACATCTATCACTCCTAGTTGTCTAGGCTCCCTCACATCACTACATCTACCAATCCTGGTTGTCTACGCTCCCTCACATCACGACATCTATCACTCCTAGTTGTCTACGCTCCCTCACATCACGACATCTATCAGTCCTAGTTGTCTACGCTCTCTCACATCACGACATCTATCAATCCTAGTTGTCTACGCTCCCTCACATCACGACATCTATCAATCCTAGTTGTCTACGCTCCCTCACATCACGACATCTATCAATCCTTGTAGTCTACGCTCCCTCACATCACGACATCTATCAATCCTAGTTGTCTACGCTTCCTCACATCACGACATCTATCAATCCTAGTTGTCTACGCCTCAGCACATCACGACATCTAGCAATCCTAGTTGTCAACGCTCCCGCACATCACGACATCTAGCAATCCTAGTTGTCTACCCTCCCTCACATCACGACATCTACCAATCCTAGTTGTCTACGCTCCCGCACATCACGACATCTACCAATCCTTGTTGTCTACGCTCCCTCACATCACGACATCTATCAATCCTTGATGTCTACGCTCCCTCACATCACGACATCTATCAATCCTTGATGTCTACGCTCCCTCACATCACGACATCTATCAATCCTTGTTGTCTACGCTCCCTCACATCACGACATCTATCAATCCTTATTGTCTACGCTCCCTCATATCACGACATCTATCAATCCTTGATGTCTACGCTCCCTCACATCACGACATCTATCAATTCTAGTTGTCTACGCTCCCTCACATCACGACATCTATCAATCCTAGTTGTCTACGTTCCCTCACATCAAGACATCTATCAATCCTATAGTTGTCTACGCTCCCTCACATCACGACATCTATCAATCCTAGTTGTCTACGCTCCCTCACATCACGACATCTATCAATCCTAGTTGTCTACGTTTCCACATATCACGACATCTACCAATCCTAGTTGTCTACGCTCCTTCACATCACGACATCTATCAATCTTTGTTGTCTACGTTCCCTCACATCACGACATCTAACAATCCTAGTTGTCTACGCTCCCTCACATCACGACATCTATCAGTCCTAGTTGTCTACGCTCCCTCTCATCAAGACATCTATCAATCCCTGTTGTCTACGCTCCCTCTCATCACGACATCTATCAATGCTAGTTGTCTACGCTCCCTCACGTCACGACATTTATCAATCCTAGTTGTCTACGCTCCCTCACATCACGACGTCTATCAATCCTAGTTGTCAACGCTCCCTCACATCACGACATCTATCGCGACATCTATCGATCCTAGTTGTCTACGCTCCCTCACATTACGACATCTACCATTCCTAGTTGTCTACGCTCCCTCACATCACAACATCTACCAATCCTAGTTGTCTACGCTTCTACACATCACGACATCTATCACTCCAAGTTGTTTACGCTCCCTCACATCACGACATCTATCAATCCTAGTTGTCTACGCTCCCTCACATCACGACATCTACCAATCCTGGTTGTCTACGCTCCCGCACATCACGACATCTATCAATCCTAGTTGTCTACGCTCCCTCACATCACGACATCTATCGATCCTAGTTGTCTACGCTCCCTCACATCACGAGGTCTATCAATCCTAGTTGTCTACGCTCCCTCACATCACGACATCTATCAGTCCTTTTTGTCAACGCTCCCTCTCATCACGACATCTATCAATCCTTGTTGTCTACGCTCCCTCTCATCACGACATCTATCAATCCTAGTTGTCTACGCTCCCTCACATCACGACATCTATCAATCCTAGTTGTCTACGCTCCCTCACATCACGACATCTATCAGTCCTTTTTGTCTACGCTCCTGCACATCACGACATCTATCAATCCTAGTTGTCTACGCTCCCTCACATCACGACATCTACCAATCCTAGTTGTCTACGCTCCCTCACCTCACGACATCTATCACGACATCTATCAATCCTTGTTGTCTACGCTCCCTCGCATCACGACATCTATCAATCCTAGTTGTCTACGCTCCCGCACATCACGACATCTATCACGACATCTATCACGACATCTATCAATCCTAGTTGTCTACGTTTCCACACATCACGACATCTACCAATCCTAGTTGTCTACGCTCCCTCACATCACGACATCTATCTATCCTAGTTGTCTACGCTCCCTCACATCACGACATGTATCAATCCTAATTGTCTACGCTCCCTCACATCACGACATCTACCAATCCTAGTTGTCTACGCCTCCTCACATCACAACATCTATCAATCCCAGTTGTTTACGCTCCCTCACATCACCACATCTATCACGACATCTACCAATCCTAGTTGTCTACGCTTCCTCACATCACGACATCTATCAATCCTAGTTGTCAACGCACCCTCACATCACGACATCTATCAATACTAGTTAACTACGCTCCCACACATCACGACATCTATCAATCCTAGTTGCCTACGCTCCCTCACATCACGACATCTATCAATCCTAGTTTTCTACGCTCCCTCACATCACGACATCTATCAATCCTAGTTGTCTACGCTCCCTCACATCACGACATCTATCAATCCTTGTTGTCAACGCTCCCTCTCATCACAACATCTACCAATCCTAGTTGTCTACGCTCCCTCACATCACGACATATATCAATCCTAGTTGTCTACGCTCCCACATTACGACATCTATCAATCCTGGTTGTCTACGCTTCCTCACATCACGACATCTACCAATCCTAGTTTTCTACGCTCCCTCACATCACGACATCTATCAATCCTAGTTGTCTATGCTCCCACATCACGACATATATCAATCCTAGTTGTCTACGCTCCCTCACATCACGACATCTATCAATCCTTGTTGTCTACGCTCCCTCACATCACGACATCTATCAATCCTTATTGTCTACGCTCCCTCATATCACGACATCTATCAATCCTTGATGTCTACGCTCCCTCACATCACGACATCTATCAATTCTAGTTGTCTACGCTCCCTCACATCACGACATCTATCAATCCTAGTTGTCTACGTTCCCTCACATCAAGACATCTATCAATCCTATAGTTGTCTACGCTCCCTCACATCACGACATCTATCAATCCTAGTTGTCTACGCTCCCTCACATCACGACATCTATCAATCCTAGTTGTCTACGCTCCCTCACATCACCACATCTATCAATCCTAATTGTCTACGCTCCCTCACATCACGACATCTATCAATCCTAATTATCTACGCTCCCTCACATCACGACATGTATCACTCCTAGTTGTCTACGCTCCCTCACATCACGACATCTATCACTCCTAGTTGTCTAGGCTCCCTCACATCACTACATCTACCAATCCTGGTTGTCTACGCTCCCTCACATCACGACATCTATCACTCCTAGTTGTCTACGCTCCCTCACATCACGACATCTATCAGTCCTAGTTGTCTACGCTCTCTCACATCACGACATCTATCAATCCTAGTTGTCTACGCTCCCTCACATCACGACATCTATCAATCCTAGTTGTCTACGCTCCCTCACATCACGACATCTATCAATCCTTGTAGTCTACGCTCCCTCACATCACGACATCTATCAATCCTAGTTGTCTACGCTTCCTCACATCACGACATCTATCAATCCTAGTTGTCTACGCCTCAGCACATCACGACATCTAGCAATCCTAGTTGTCAACGCTCCCGCACATCACGACATCTAGCAATCCTAGTTGTCTACCCTCCCTCACATCACGACATCTACCAATCCTAGTTGTCTACGCTCCCGCACATCACGACATCTACCAATCCTTGTTGTCTACGCTCCCTCACATCACGACATCTATCAATCCTTGATGTCTACGCTCCCTCACATCACGACATCTATCAATCCTAGTTGTCTACGTTCCCTCACATCAAGACATCTATCAATCCTATAGTTGTCTACGCTCCCTCACATCACGACATCTATCAATCCTAGTTGTCTACGCTCCCTCACATCACGACATCTATCAATCCTAGTTGTCTACGTTTCCACATATCACGACATCTACCAATCCTAGTTGTCTACGCTCCTTCACATCACGACATCTATCAATCTTTGTTGTCTACGTTCCCTCACATCACGACATCTAACAATCCTAGTTGTCTACGCTCCCTCACATCACGACATCTATCAGTCCTAGTTGTCTACGCTCCCTCTCATCAAGACATCTATCAATCCCTGTTGTCTACGCTCCCTCTCATCACGACATCTATCAATGCTAGTTGTCTACGCTCCCTCACGTCACGACATCTATCAATCCTAGTTGTCTACGCTCCCTCACATCACGACGTCTATCAATCCTAGTTGTCAACGCTCCCTCACATCACGACATCTATCGCGACATCTATCGATCCTAGTTGTCTACGCTCCCTCACATTACGACATCTACCATTCCTAGTTGTCTACGCTCCCTCACATCACAACATCTACCAATCCTAGTTGTCTACGCTTCTACACATCACGACATCTATCACTCCAAGTTGTTTACGCTCCCTCACATCACGACATCTATCAATCCTAGTTGTCTACGCTCCCTCACATCACGACATCTACCAATCCTGGTTGTCTACGCTCCCGCACATCACGACATCTATCAATCCTAGTTGTCTACGCTCCCTCACATCACGACATCTATCGATCCTAGTTGTCTACGCTCCCTCACATCACGAGGTCTATCAATCCTAGTTGTCTACGCTCCCTCACATCACGACATCTATCAGTCCTTTTTGTCAACGCTCCCTCTCATCACGACATCTATCAATCCTTGTTGTCTACGCTCCCTCTCATCACGACATCTATCAATCCTAGTTGTCTACGCTCCCTCACATCACGACATCTATCAATCCTAGTTGTCTACGCTCCCTCACATCACGACATCTATCAGTCCTTTTTGTCTACGCTCCTGCACATCACGACATCTATCAATCCTAGTTGTCTACGCTCCCTCACATCACGACATCTACCAATCCTAGTTGTCTACGCTCCCTCACCTCACGACATCTATCACGACATCTATCAATCCTTGTTGTCTACGCTCCCTCGCATCACGACATCTATCAATCCTAGTTGTCTACGCTCCCGCACATCACGACATCTATCACGACATCTATCACGACATCTATCAATCCTAGTTGTCTACGTTTCCACACATCACGACATCTACCAATCCTAGTTGTCTACGCTCCCTCACATCACGACATCTATCTATCCTAGTTGTCTACGCTCCCTCACATCACGACATGTATCAATCCTAATTGTCTACGCTCCCTCACATCACGACATCTACCAATCCTAGTTGTCTACGCCTCCTCACATCACAACATCTATCAATCCCAGTTGTTTACGCTCCCTCACATCACCACATCTATCACGACATCTACCAATCCTAGTTGTCTACGCTTCCTCACATCACGACATCTATCAATCCTAGTTGTCAACGCACCCTCACATCACGACATCTATCAATACTAGTTAACTACGCTCCCACACATCACGACATCTATCAATCCTAGTTGCCTACGCTCCCTCACATCACGACATCTATCAATCCTAGTTTTCTACGCTCCCTCACATCACGACATCTATCAATCCTAGTTGTCTACGCTCCCTCACATCACGACATCTATCAATCCTTGTTGTCAACGCTCCCTCTCATCACAACATCTACCAATCCTAGTTGTCTACGCTCCCTCACATCACGACATATATCAATCCTAGTTGTCTACGCTCCCACATTACGACATCTATCAATCCTGGTTGTCTACGCTTCCTCACATCACGACATCTACCAATCCTAGTTTTCTACGCTCCCTCACATCACGACATCTATCAATCCTAGTTGTCTATGCTCCCACATCACGACATATATCAATCCTAGTTGTCTACGCTCCCTCACATCACGACATCTATCAATCCTAGTTGTCTACGCTCCCTCACATCACGACATCTATCAGTCCTAGTTGTCTACGCTCCTTCACATCACGACATCTACCAATCCTAGTTGTCTACGCTCCCACACATCACGACATCTATCACTCCTAGTTGTCTACGCTCCCTCACATCACGACATCTATCAATCCTAGTTGTCTACGCTCCCTCACATCACGACATCTATCAGTCCTTTTTGTCTACGCTCCTGCACATCACGACATCTATCAATCCTAGTTGTCTACGCTCCCTCACATCACGACATCTACCAATCCTAGTTGTCTACGCTCCCTCACCTCACGACATCTATCACGACATCTATCAATCCTTGTTGTCTACGCTCCCTCGCATCACGACATCTATCAATCCTAGTTGTCTACGCTCCCGCACATCACGACATCTATCACGACATCTATCAATCCTAGTTGTCTACGTTTCCACACATCACGACATCTACCAATCCTAGTTGTCTACGCTCCCTCACATCACGACATCTATCTATCCTAGTTGTCTACGCTCCCTCACATCACGACATGTATCAATCCTAATTGTCTACGCTCCCTCACATCACGACATCTACCAATCCTAGTTGTCTACGCCTCCTCACATCACAACATCTATCAATCCCAGTTGTTTACGCTCCCTCACATCACCACATCTATCACGACATCTACCAATCCTAGTTGTCTACGCTTCCTCACATCACGACATCTATCAATCCTAGTTGTCAACGCACCCTCACATCACGACATCGATCAATACTAGTTAACTACGCTCCCACACATCACGACATCTATCAATCCTAGTTGTCTACGCTCCCTCACATCACGACATCTATCAATCCTAGTTTTCTACGCTCCCTCACATCACGACATCTATCAATCCTAGTTGTCTACGCTCCCTCACATCACGACATCTATCAATCCTTGTTGTCAACGCTCCCTCTCATCACAACATCTACCAATCCTAGTTGTCTACGCTCCCTCACATCACGACATATATCAATCCTAGTTGTCTACGCTCCCACATTACGACATCTATCAATCCTGGTTGTCTACGCTTCCTCACATCACGACATCTACCAATCCTAGTTTTCTACGCTCCCTCACATCACGACATCTATCAATCCTAGTTGTCTATGCTCCCACACATCACGACATATATCAATCCTAGTTGTCTACGCTCCCTCACATCACGACATCTATCAATCCTAGTTGTCTACGCTCCCTCACATCACGACATCTATCAGTCCTAGTTGTCTACGCTCCTTCACATCACGACATCTACCAATCCTAGTTGTCTACGCTCCCACACATCACGACATCTATCACTCCTAGTTGTCTACGCTCCCTCACATCACGACATCTATCAATCCTAGTTGTCTACGCTCCTTTACATCACGACATCTATCAATCCTAGTAGTCTATGCTCCTTCACATCACGACGTCTATCAATCCTAGTTGTCTACGCTCCCTCACATCACGACATCTATCACGACATCTATCAATCCTAGTTGTCTACGCTCCCTCACATCACGGCATCTATCAATCCTAGTTGTCTACGCTCCCTCACCTCACGACATCTATCAATCCTAGTTGTCTACGCTCCCTCACATCACGACATCTATCAATCCTAGTTGTCTACGCTCCCTCACATCACGACATCTATCAATCCTTGTAGTCTACGTTCCCTCACATCACGACATCTATCAATCCTAGTTGTCTACGCTCCCTCACATCACGACATCTATCAATCCTAGTTGTCTACGCTCCCGCATATCACGACATGTATCAATCCTAGTTGTCTACGCTCCCTCACATCACGACATCTATCAATCCTTGTTGTCTACGCTCCCTCTCATCACGACATCTATCAGTCCTAGTTGTCTACGCTCCCTCTCCTCACGACATTTATCAATCGTAGTTGTCTACGCTCCCTCACATCACGACATCTATCAATCCTAGTTGTCTACGCTCCCTCACGTCACGACGTCTAACATTCCTAGTTGTCTACGCTCCCTCACATCACGACATCTATCGATCCTAGTTGTCTACGCTTCCTCACACCACGATATTTTCCAATCCTAGTTGTCTACGCTCCCTCACATCACGACATCTATCAATCCTTGTTGTCTACGCTCCCTCACATCACGACATCTATCAATCATTGTTGTCTACGCTCCCTCACATCACGACATCTATCAATCCTTGTTGTCTACGCTCCCTCACATCACGACGTCTATCAGTCCTAGTAGTCTACGCTCCCTCACATCACGACATCTATCAATCCTTGTTGTCTACGCTCCCTCTCATCACGACATCTATCAGTCCTAGTTGTCTACGCTCCCTCTCCTCACGACATTTATCAATCCTAGTTGTCTACGCTCCCTCACATCACGACATCTATCAATCCTAGTTGTCTACGCTCCCTCACGTCACGACGTCTAACAATCCTAGTTGTCTACGCTCCCTCACATCACGACATCTATCGATCCTAGTTGTCTACGCTTCCTCACACCACGATATCTTCCAATCCTAGTTGTCTACGCTCCCTCACATCACGACATCTATCAATCCTAGTTGTCTACGCTCCCTCACATCACGACATCTATCAGTCCTTTTTGTCTACGCTCCTGCACATCACGACATCTACCAATCCTAGTTGTCTACGCTCCCTCACCTCACGACATCTATCACGACATCTATCAATCCTTGTTGTCTACGCTCCCTCGCATCACGACATCTATCAATCCTAGTTGTCTACGCTCCCGCACATCACGACATCTATCACGACATCTATCACGACATCTATCAATCCTAGTTGTCTACGTTTCCACACATCACGACATCTACCAATCCTAGTTGTCTACGCTCCCTCACATCACGACATCTATCTATCCTAGTTGTCTACGCTCCCTCACATCACGACATGTATCAATCCTAATTGTCTACGCTCCCTCACATCACGACATCTACCAATCCTAGTTGTCTACGCCTCCTCACATCACAACATCTATCAATCCCAGTTGTTTACGCTCCCTCACATCACCACATCTATCACGACATCTACCAATCCTAGTTGTCTACGCTTCCTCACATCACGACATCTATCAATCCTAGTTGTCAACGCACCCTCACATCACGACATCTATCAATACTAGTTAACTACGCTCCCACACATCACGACATCTATCAATCCTAGTTGCCTACGCTCCCTCACATCACGACATCTATCAATCCTAGTTTTCTACGCTCCCTCACATCACGACATCTATCAATCCTAGTTGTCTACGCTCCCTCACATCACGACATCTATCAATCCTTGTTGTCAACGCTCCCTCTCATCACAACATCTACCAATCCTAGTTGTCTACGCTCCCTCACATCACGACATATATCAATCCTAGTTGTCTACGCTCCCACATTACGACATCTATCAATCCTGGTTGTCTACGCTTCCTCACATCACGACATCTACCAATCCTAGTTTTCTACGCTCCCTCACATCACGACATCTATCAATCCTAGTTGTCTATGCTCCCACATCACGACATATATCAATCCTAGTTGTCTACGCTCCCTCACATCACGACATCTATCAATCCTAGTTGTCTACGCTCCCTCACATCACGACATCTATCAGTCCTAGTTGTCTACGCTCCTTCACATCACGACATCTACCAATCCTAGTTGTCTACGCTCCCACACATCACGACATCTATCACTCCTAGTTGTCTACGCTCCCTCACATCACGACATCTATCAATCCTAGTTGTCTACGCTCCCTCACATCACGACATCTATCAGTCCTTTTTGTCTACGCTCCTGCACATCACGACATCTATCAATCCTAGTTGTCTACGCTCCCTCACATCACGACATCTACCAATCCTAGTTGTCTACGCTCCCTCACCTCACGACATCTATCACGACATCTATCAATCCTTGTTGTCTACGCTCCCTCGCATCACGACATCTATCAATCCTAGTTGTCTACGCTCCCGCACATCACGACATCTATCACGACATCTATCAATCCTAGTTGTCTACGTTTCCACACATCACGACATCTACCAATCCTAGTTGTCTACGCTCCCTCACATCACGACATCTATCTATCCTAGTTGTCTACGCTCCCTCACATCACGACATGTATCAATCCTAATTGTCTACGCTCCCTCACATCACGACATCTACCAATCCTAGTTGTCTACGCCTCCTCACATCACAACATCTATCAATCCCAGTTGTTTACGCTCCCTCACATCACCACATCTATCACGACATCTACCAATCCTAGTTGTCTACGCTTCCTCACATCACGACATCTATCAATCCTAGTTGTCAACGCACCCTCACATCACGACATCGATCAATACTAGTTAACTACGCTCCCACACATCACGACATCTATCAATCCTAGTTGTCTACGCTCCCTCACATCACGACATCTATCAATCCTAGTTTTCTACGCTCCCTCACATCACGACATCTATCAATCCTAGTTGTCTACGCTCCCTCACATCACGACATCTATCAATCCTTGTTGTCAACGCTCCCTCTCATCACAACATCTACCAATCCTAGTTGTCTACGCTCCCTCACATCACGACATATATCAATCCTAGTTGTCTACGCTCCCACATTACGACATCTATCAATCCTGGTTGTCTACGCTTCCTCACATCACGACATCTACCAATCCTAGTTTTCTACGCTCCCTCACATCACGACATCTATCAATCCTAGTTGTCTATGCTCCCACACATCACGACATATATCAATCCTAGTTGTCTACGCTCCCTCACATCACGACATCTATCAATCCTAGTTGTCTACGCTCCCTCACATCACGACATCTATCAGTCCTAGTTGTCTACGCTCCTTCACATCACGACATCTACCAATCCTAGTTGTCTACGCTCCCACACATCACGACATCTATCACTCCTAGTTGTCTACGCTCCCTCACATCACGACATCTATCAATCCTAGTTGTCTACGCTCCTTTACATCACGACATCTATCAATCCTAGTAGTCTATGCTCCTTCACATCACGACGTCTATCAATCCTAGTTGTCTACCCTCCCTCACATCACGACATCTATCACGACATCTATCAATCCTAGTTGTCTACGCTCCCTCACATCACGGCATCTATCAATCCTAGTTGTCTACGCTCCCTCACCTCACGACATCTATCAATCCTAGTTGTCTACGCTCCCTCACATCACGACATCTATCAATCCTAGTTGTCTACGCTCCCTCACATCACGACATCTATCAATCCTTGTAGTCTACGTTCCCTCACATCACGACATCTATCAATCCTAGTTGTCTACGCTCCCTCACATCACGACATCTATCAATCCTAGTTGTCTACGCTCCCGCATATCACGACATGTATCAATCCTAGTTGTCTACGCTCCCTCACATCACGACATCTATCAATCCTTGTTGTCTACGCTCCCTCTCATCACGACATCTATCAGTCCTAGTTGTCTACGCTCCCTCTCCTCACGACATTTATCAATCGTAGTTGTCTACGCTCCCTCACATCACGACATCTATCAATCCTAGTTGTCTACGCTCCCTCACGTCACGACGTCTAACATTCCTAGTTGTCTACGCTCCCTCACATCACGACATCTATCGATCCTAGTTGTCTACGCTTCCTCACACCACGATATTTTCCAATCCTAGTTGTCTACGCTCCCTCACATCACGACATCTATCAATCCTTGTTGTCTACGCTCCCTCACATCACGACATCTATCAATCATTGTTGTCTACGCTCCCTCACATCACGACATCTATCAATCCTTGTTGTCTACGCTCCCTCACATCACGACGTCTATCAGTCCTAGTAGTCTACGCTCCCTCACATCACGACATCTATCAATCCTTGTTGTCTACGCTCCCTCTCATCACGACATCTATCAGTCCTAGTTGTCTACGCTCCCTCTCCTCACGACATTTATCAATCCTAGTTGTCTACGCTCCCTCACATCACGACATCTATCAATCCTAGTTGTCTACGCTCCCTCACGTCACGACGTCTAACAATCCTAGTTGTCTACGCTCCCTCACATCACGACATCTATCGATCCTAGTTGTCTACGCTTCCTCACACCACGATATCTTCCAATCCTAGTTGTCTACGCTCCCTCACATCACGACATCTATCAATCCTTGTTGTTTACGCTCCCTCACATCACGACATCTATCAATCCTTGTTGTCTACGCTCCCTCACATCACGACATCTATCAATCCTTGTTGTCTACGCTCCCTCACATCACGACATCTATCAATCCTTGATGTCTACGCTCCCTCACATCACCACGTCTATCAATCCTAGTTGTCTACGCTCCCTCACATCACGACGTCTATCAATCCTAGTTGTCTACGCTCCCTCACATCACGACATCTATCACGACATCTATCGATCCTAGTTGTCTAAGCTCCCTCACATCACGACATCTGTCAGTCCTAGTTGTCTACGCTCCCTCACATCACGACATCTACCAATCCTAGTTGTCTACGCTCCCTCACATCACGACATCTACCAATCCTGGTTGTCTACGCTCCCTCACATCACGACATCTATCAATCCTAGTTGTCTACGCTCCCTCACATCACGACATCTATCAATCCTGGTTGTCTACGCTCCCTCACATCACGACATCTACCAATCCTGGTTGTCTACGCTCCCTCACATCACGACATCTATCACTCCTAGTTGTTTACGCTCCCTCACATCACGACATCTATCAATCCTAGTTGTCTACGCTCCCTCACATCACGACATCTATCAATCCTAGTAGTCTATGCTTCCTCACATCACGACGTCTATCAATCCTAGTTGTCTACGCTCCCTCACATCACGACATCTACCAATCCTGGTTGTCTACGCTCCCTCACATCACGACATCTATCAATCCTAGTTGTCTACGCTCCCGCACATCACGACATCTATCACGACATATATCAATCCTAGTTGTCTACGCTTCCACACATCACGACATCTACCAATCCTAGTTGTCTACGCTCCCGCACATGACGACATCTATCAATCCTAGTTGTCTACGCTCCCTCACATCACGACATATATCAGTCCTTTTTGTCTACGCTCCTGCACATCACGACATCTATCAATCCTTGTTGTCTACGCTCCCTCACATCACGACATCTACCAATCCTTGTTGTCTACGCTCCCTCACATCACGACATCTATCAATCCTAGTTGTCTACGCTCCCTCACATCACGACATCTATCAGTCATAGTTGTCTACGCTCCCGCACATCACGACATCTATCACGACATATATCAATCCTAGTTGTCTACGCTCCCTCACATCACGACATCTATCAGTCCTAGTTGTCTACGCTCCCGCACATCACGACATCTATCACGACATCTATCAATCCTAGTTGTCTACGCTCCCTCACATCACGACATCTATCAATCCTAGTTGTCTACGCTCCCGCACATCACGACATCTATCACGACATATATCAATCCTAGTTGTCTACGCTTCCACACATCACGACATCTACCAATCCTAGTTGTCTACGCTCCCGCACATCACGACATCTATCACGACATCTATCAATCCTAGTTGTCTACGCTTCCACACATCACGACATCTACCAATCCTAATTGTCTACGCTCCCTCACATCACGACATCTATCAATCCTAGTTGTCTACGCTCCCTCACATCACGACATGTATCAATCCTAATTGTCTACGCTCCCTCACATCACGACATCTACCAATCCTAGTTGTCTACGCTCCCGCACATCACGACATCTATCACGACATCTATCAATCCTAGTTGTCTACGCTTCCACACATCACGACATCTGCCAATCCTAGTTGTCTACGCTTCCTCACATCACAACATCTATCAATCATAGTTGTCTACGCTCCCTCACATCACGACATCTATCAATCCTTGTTGTCAACGCTCCCTCTCATCACAACATCTACCAATCCTAGTTGTCTACGCTCCCTCACATCACGACATATATCAATCCTAGTTGTCTACGCTCCCACATTACGACATCTATCAATCCTGGTTGTCTACGCTTCCTCACATCACGACATCTACCAATCCTAGTTTTCTACGCTCCCTCACATCACGACATCTATCAATCCTAGTTGTCTATGCTCCCACACATCACGACATATATCAATCCTAGTTGTCTACGCTCCCTCACATCACGACATCTATCAATCCTAGTTGTCTACGCTCCCTCACATCACGACATCTATCAGTCCTAGTTGTCTACGCTCCTTCACATCACGACATCTACCAATCCTAGTTGTCTACGCTCCCACACATCACGACATCTATCACTCCTAGTTGTCTACGCTCCCTCACATCACGACATCTATCAATCCTAGTTGTCTACGCTCCTTTACATCACGACATCTATCAATCCTAGTAGTCTATGCTCCTTCACATCACGACGTCTATCAATCCTAGTTGTCTACGCTCCCTCACATCACGACATCTATCACGACATCTATCAATCCTAGTTGTCTACGCTCCCTCACATCACGGCATCTATCAATCCTAGTTGTCTACGCTCCCTCACCTCACGACATCTATCAATCCTAGTTGTCTACGCTCCCTCACATCACGACATCTATCAATCCTAGTTGTCTACGCTCCCTCACATCACGACATCTATCAATCCTTGTAGTCTACGTTCCCTCACATCACGACATCTATCAATCCTAGTTGTCTACGCTCCCTCACATCACGACATCTATCAATCCTAGTTGTCTACGCTCCCGCATATCACGACATGTATCAATCCTAGTTGTCTACGCTCCCTCACATCACGACATCTATCAATCCTTGTTGTCTACGCTCCCTCTCATCACGACATCTATCAGTCCTAGTTGTCTACGCTCCCTCTCCTCACGACATTTATCAATCGTAGTTGTCTACGCTCCCTCACATCACGACATCTATCAATCCTAGTTGTCTACGCTCCCTCACGTCACGACGTCTAACATTCCTAGTTGTCTACGCTCCCTCACATCACGACATCTATCGATCCTAGTTGTCTACGCTTCCTCACACCACGATATTTTCCAATCCTAGTTGTCTACGCTCCCTCACATCACGACATCTATCAATCCTTGTTGTCTACGCTCCCTCACATCACGACATCTATCAATCATTGTTGTCTACGCTCCCTCACATCACGACATCTATCAATCCTTGTTGTCTACGCTCCCTCACATCACGACGTCTATCAGTCCTAGTAGTCTACGCTCCCTCACATCACGACATCTATCAATCCTTGTTGTCTACGCTCCCTCTCATCACGACATCTATCAGTCCTAGTTGTCTACGCTCCCTCTCCTCACGACATTTATCAATCCTAGTTGTCTACGCTCCCTCACATCACGACATCTATCAATCCTAGTTGTCTACGCTCCCTCACGTCACGACGTCTAACAATCCTAGTTGTCTACGCTCCCTCACATCACGACATCTATCGATCCTAGTTGTCTAAGCTTCCTCACACCACGATATCTTCCAATCCTAGTTGTCTACGCTCCCTCACATCACGACATCTATCAATCCTTGTTGTCTACGCTCCCTCACATCACGACATCTATCAATCCTTGTTGTCTACGCTCCCTCACATCACGACATCTATCAATCCTTGTTGTCTACGCTCCCTCACATCACGACATCTATCAATCCTTGATGTCTACGCTCCCTCACATCACGACGTCTATCAATCCTAGTTGTCTACGCTCCCTCACATCACGACGTCTATCAATCCTAGTTGTCTACGCTCCCTCACATCACGACATCTATCACGACATCTATCGATCCTAGTTGTCTAAGCTCCCTCACATCACGACATCTGTCAGTCCTAGTTGTCTACGCTCCCTCACATCACGACATCTACCAATCCTAGTTGTCTACGCTCCCTCACATCACGACATCTACCAATCCTGGTTGTCTACGCTCCCTCACATCACGACATCTATCAATCCTAGTTGTCTACGCTCCCTCACATCACGACATCTATCAATCCTGGTTGTCTACGCTCCCTCACATCACGACATCTACCAATCCTGGTTGTCTACGCTCCCTCACATCACGACATCTATCACTCCTAGTTGTTTACGCTCCCTCACATCACGACATCTATCAATCCTAGTTGTCTACGCTCCCTCACATCACGACATCTATCAATCCTAGTAGTCTATGCTTCCTCACATCACGACGTCTATCAATCCTAGTTGTCTACGCTCCCTCACATCACGACATCTACCAATCCTGGTTGTCTACGCTCCCTCACATCACGACATCTATCAATCCTAGTTGTCTACGCTCCCGCACATCACGACATCTATCACGACATATATCAATCCTAGTTGTCTACGCTTCCACACATCACGACATCTACCAATCCTAGTTGTCTACGCTCCCGCACATGACGACATCTATCAATCCTAGTTGTCTACGCTCCCTCACATCACGACATATATCAGTCCTTTTTGTCTACGCTCCTGCACATCACGACATCTATCAATCCTTGTTGTCTAAGCTCCCTCACATCACGACATCTACCAATCCTTGTTGTCTACGCTCCCTCACATCACGACATCTATCAATCCTAGTTGTCTACGCTCCCTCACATCACGACATCTATCAGTCCTAGTTGTCTACGCTCCCGCACATCACGACATCTATCACGACATCTATCAATCCTAGTTGTCTACGCTCCCTCACATCACGACATCTATCAATCCTAGTTGTCTACGCTCCCGCACATCACGACATCTATCACGACATATATCAATCCTAGTTGTCTACGCTTCCACACATCACGACATCTACCAATCCTAGTTGTCTACGCTCCCGCACATCACGACATCTATCACGACATCTATCAATCCTAGTTGTCTACGCTTCCACACATCACGACATCTACCAATCCTAATTGTCTACGCTCCCTCACATCACGACATCTATCAATCCTAGTTGTCTACGCTCCCTCACATCACGACATGTATCAATCCTAATTGTCTACGCTCCCTCACATCACGACATCTACCAATCCTAGTTGTCTACGCTCCCGCACATCACGACATCTATCACGACATCTATCAATCCTAGTTGTCTACGCTTCCACACATCACGACATCTGCCAATCCTAGTTGTCTACGCTTCCTCACATCACAACATCTATCAATCCTAGTTGTCTACGCTCCCTCACATCACGACATCTATCAATCTTTGTTGTCTACGCTCCCTCTCATCACAACATCTACCAATCCTAGTTGTCTACGCTCCCTCACATCACGACATCTGTCAATCCTAGTTGTCTGCGCTCCCTCACATAACGACATCTACCAATTCTTATTGTTTACTCTCCCGCACATCACGACATCTATCACTCCTAGTTGTCTACACTCCCGCACATCACGACATCTACCAAACCTAGTTGTTTACGCTCCCACATTACGACATCTATCAATCCTAGTTGTCTACGCTTCCACACATCACGACATCTGCCAATCCTAGTTGTCTACGCTTCCTCACATCACAACATCTATCAATCCTAGTTGTCTACGCTCCCACACATCACGACATATATCAATCCTAGTTGTCTACACTCCTTCACATCACGACATCTATCAATCCTAGTTGTCTACGCTCCCTCACATCACGACATCTATCAGTCCTGGTTGTCTACGCTCCCTCACATCACGACATCTATCAATCCTAGTTGTCTACGCTCCCTCACATCACGACAGATATCAATCCTAGTTGTCTACGCTCCCTCACATCACGACATCTACCAATCCTTGTTGTCTACGCTCCCTCTCATCACGACCTCTATCAATCCTTGTTGTGTACGCTCCCTCACATCACAACATCTACCAATCCTAGTTGTTTACGCTCCCTCAAATCACGACATCTATCAGTCCTAGTTGTCTACGCTCCCTCACATCACGACATCTACCAATCCTTGTTGTCTACGCTCCCTCACATCACGACATCTATCAGTCATAGTTGTCTACGCTCCCTCACATCACGACATCTATCAATCCTAGTTGTCTACGCTCCCTCACATCACGACCTCTACCAATCCTTGTTGTCTACGCTCCCTCACATCACGACATATACCAATCCTAGTTGTCTACTCTCCCTCACATCACGTCATCTACCAATCTTAGTTGTCTACGCTCCCTCACATCACGAAATCTACCAATCCTAGTTGTGTACGCTCCCTCACATCACGACATCTACCAATCCTAGTTGTCAACGCTCCCTCGGTATAGTGCTGTCTCATAGACATACATTATGTGACGTCAGTCTATCTTGATCATGTATATTGAGACTCTTTCCCACCAAAATCACTATCAAGTAATTTTACAATAAAATGAAAACTAGCTCCCCAAATCATACTTCCAATTATATTGTCGTGATATTTTCATTTGCGATCATGTCAACAAACAAATTAAGATTCGCGGAACCCAAAATTCACTTAAAATCCAGCTGCACATAAAGAAAAAAATAAATTTTACGCTTCAGGGTTGAATACATATTTTTAGATATTGTAGATTTGTAATTAGCCATCAACAAACCGTGAGATGTTTATTATGTTGAGTTCTGTCACAATGTTCACGATTTCATCGCTTAAAATCTCAATTTTCATGGTGTCAGTTAATTTATAGGGAATTTTAGTTCTTTAAAACTATCTCTTTGTCAGTCATCAGATTCTGATTTTATTTTTTATTAATTCATGATAAAAATCTATCCAAAAACACTCTCTAATCCAAAACATTTTAAAGTGAAAAAATCTGTATTTTTTCTCCGATTCGACTTTGCCAAATTCACATATGTTCCCAACTAAGGCGAATTTACATTTGAATGACTCGTGGAAAGCATGGCTGGCGATTTCGGTAATGATTAGAGATGTTCATGAAATTTAATTTCTACCTACCCCCGGGCTAGCCAAGAAAAGCCAGCCCGGCTCATTAGTCAGCGCCATCCATTTGCAAACAAATTTCATTCTACATTAAACATACCAGGAGAGAAATGGGAAGACGGCAAAAGGCATGCTCTCCAAAGAGGCTAGCAGCCACAATCTTATTATTAACTTTCATTAAATTCATTGAAAAATTATACATCGATCAAACGGTTCATTTCCCTCGTTTCATCTCTCCATCCGCTTCCTCCTTGTGTGTGAATAAAACTTTGCTGGACCGAGTATTTCTTTAAGCAGTCTTTGTGGCCGGTTGCGGTCGACCGTGTCATAAGTTAATACAATTATTATACGTCTACAATCTGACTTCAACCTTTTACAGCCCACAGGATTAATTAATCACAATATGTAGTCCTTGTTTAACTTACAATATGCCATGTAGGAATGCACTAGTTCCAAAATGGCGTTCTATACTGAAAGGTTGCCATTTTTCGGTGAACTATCTCGACCAATTTTCCAATTTCACTTTCGGAATGTTGTTGGTTCAGGTTTTGGTGTGTTTAACAAGAACAAACTGTCCGTTAGATGACTTGATTACTCAAAGACCATTTAATTGTTATGTTTCAGCTTTACGAAGGCGAAACAGTGTCACTATATTCATTTCTAGTAAATATTTGATAAAAGTAAATTTCTTTAGAAAATTAAAATTAGTCAATGGATTTTTAACCTTTGATGAACGGGAAAAGAAATTTTCATTAGTGTTAAATATCTACGGGAAAATGGATCGCGCTAATCAGGAAAGAATTAAAACAATAGACAAGGTGGGAAGATGCTATTGAACAGATCTAGGGATACTTACCTGTAACTCAGCACGGTGAATACACTAATTGGTTGTCGGTGGTGCAGTATACCATATAAGGATCTTTAATATTCAAGTTCACTTTACAGGTTCAATAGTTATTAAAGGCCCAATATACGTAACTTTCGGCAAAACTTGAAGCGAAAATCAAGCCTAATAACTTTTTATATTTACAGATTTAGCTAAGATTAACTGATATCAGCAATATTCAAGATGAATTCTTACGCGGTTACCGGTACAGCAGCAGTTGAAACTCGGTTTTTGTAAACACGCGTCCAGTTTGAAGTGTCTTCTAACTTCGGTTTGTTGTTGAAGTGGGCCCCACCAGAATCATTTTCAATTCTTTTGATTTTTCTGTCAAGAGTTTCTTGTTTGTTACCGCTCAGGTTTACTTCGTTTTCGACTTATTTTTGCATGGTTATCAACTGGATTTTTTTTCATAATATTTTCAGAATCCCGAACAATTTGCTGAAGTTACGTATATTGGGCCTTTAATAAGAAAAAGATGGCTGAATATCTAAGATGATCTCCATTGGTAATAAAGGCTCACCAGAACAATACCGAACATCATATTTATCAAATCTTATTCTTTTCAGGAAAAAATACGATTTAAGAGGGTCGGTTTTTAAAGCTTGATGCACGATCAGCATTTTGTTGTTGTTCTTTATTATAATTAAATTATCAACATGCATAATACATGTTCCTAGTCGGACCTATCAACTAACGAAAAACATTTGTTCGTCAAAACCGCCGCATTTAGTTCCTACTTCATATTTTATTCAGCAACGAATACATATTATGTTACAAATGGACGTTACCGGTTTAATAAAACAGAAAACAAACAAAGGAAAATAAATTACCATGATCACTGCAAAGATAAGGCAATTAAATTGAAGTCACACTTCATAATGATTTGATTGTTTTATTTTAATTCCCAAGTTGGTCTTTAAAGAAGTTTTGCATCATTTGAAAATGATCATTTCGGTTTCATAACATCCATAACACTATATACTGTACAAAGGCTGTTTAATAAGTAGGATGCTCGTTTAGGAAAATACATTGATAATTGAAGGAGTCGATTAAGTGATCCCTCGGAAAATGTTTTCAATTGAAATTCGAATAATTTTTCAAAATTTGAATACCTTAGGTATAATCGTTATTATTGAGCTTATTTTGCTTGGTACATGTAGCTCTGTATTATCTGTAGACCTTAATCTAAACGGTTTTAGACATGTGCATTATTTCATCAAAACCAGCAAGATATTTTGTACGTACTTTCTATTTTGTGAAATTTCTACCTGTGTTAATATCATATTAATACCACTTATGTATTATGTTTTTGCCTATTATCATTGTTGTCATGTAATTGTAAATGTAAGATGGGAGAAGGCTGTGATAAGTTGAGATGACTTGTCCTAGTCCCTTGTTCAATGTTTATTGGCAATAAATATGTTAAAAGTCAAAGGAAATGAAAGCCTTCATTACGAATTATTTTTATTATTGAATTATTACGGGAACGATACTGTACGCTATGCTTATATTTTAATTGTATACATCATTATGGAAAGGGCATTTCTAAGTTGCAATAACTTGTGCACAATCCTGTGTTTAATCACTCATGTTCTTTAGTGTCCTGTGGCCGCGGTGGCCGAGTGGTAAGGTGTTCCGACATTCTACAACTAGGTGGCGAGTTCGAATCCCACGTGGGGCATTTGCCAGGTACTGGCCGTAGGTCGGTGGTTTTTCTTCGGGTACTCTGGTTTTCCTTCACCTCCAAAACCTGGCACATCCTTAAATGACCTTGGCTGTTAAAAGGACGTAAAACAAAATAAACCTAAACCAGTCTTCAGTGTCCAAATTAATTGGGAAGATATACCACGGAAATTCTATTAATATTTAAGAGTTATCAATGTATATTACTTTATGCATGTAAATCTATATTGAAGTTTGTTAAACACAATAAGGCCTCAGGGCGTGTCATTTTTATAATTTATTTTTTTTTGTATTTTATCAACCTAAGATTGTATAAAGTACACTATACATGTAGTTAACAAAAATCGATACTACAACTCTACAACTTGTAAAAAAAATACTTTTCTGCATGTGAATGCAAGTTTGTGATAATAGATATCACACATTTTGCATTTTGGCTTTTATTTATTACCGAAGCCCGGGGGTGGGCTTAATCAGTGATCCCATAAACAGCTTAAAAAGAAAGGAGAAGGGTAAAGTGAGTATTTAACAATCAACTTGGTCTGCTCTTCATGATACATATCCCAAAGAAGAATCTAAAAGCGAACGGCTTGGTTCTCGTCGGAAAACGAGACTTCTAGTTACAACTGTAAATCACAATACAATGTGTAAGCAGGTGGCTCTGGTTCTCGTCGGAAAGCGAGACTTATAGGTACAACTGTAAGTCACAATACAATGTGTAAGCAGGTCGCTCTGGTTCTCGTCTGAAAACGAGACTTCTAGGTACAACTGTAGGTCAAAATGCAATGTGTAAGTAGGTCGCTCTGGTTCTCGTCGGAAAACGATACTTCTAGGTACAACTGTAGGTCACAATACAATGTGTAAGCAGGTCGCTCTGGTTCTCGTCGGAAAACGAGTCTTCTAGGTACAACTGTATGTGTAAGCAGGTCGCTCTGGTTCTCGTCGGAAAACGAGACTTCTAGGTACAACTGTAAATCACAATACAATGTGTACATGTAAGCAGGTCGCTCTGGTTCTCGTCGGAAAACGAGACTTCTAGGTACAACTGTAGGTCACAATACAATGTGTAAGCAGGTCGCTCTGGTTCTCGTCGGAAAACGTTACTTCTAGGTACAACTGTATGTGTAAGCAGGTCGCTCTGGTTCTCGTCGGAAAACGTTACTTCTAGGTACAACTGTATGTGTAAGCAGGTCGCTCTGGTTCTCGTCGGAAAACGAGACTTCTAGGTACAACTGTAAGTCACAATACAATGTGTAAGCAGGTCGCTCTGGTTCTCGTCGGAAAACGAGACTTCTAGGTACAACTGTAAATCACAATACAATGTGTACATGTAAGCAGGTCGCTCTGGTTCTCGTCGGAAAACGAGACTTCTAGGTACAACTGTAGGTCACAATACAATGTGTAAGCAGGTCGCTCTGGTTCTCGTCGGAAAACGAGTCTTCAAGGTACAACTGTATGTGTAAGCAGGTCGCTCTGGTTCTCGTCGGAAAACGAGACTTCTAGCTTTAAGTAAAAAAATAAAATAAAATAAAAAGGGAGATTATACGTTTTAATCCGAAAAAAACAACTCTGAATTGTCAATGTCTAAGAAAGGGATGTTAAACGTCAAAACCAAAATATAAATATGTCACAAATTTAGCAAGAAAACCAAAGGATTACAAGGCTAGCCATATAGGAGGCCGGCTCAGTTGAAAATGAACCTAAATGTGTGAACATTCCATTAAATCTAGAAATATCTAAGGTGACAATGCGATAAGGGGCCGGCACTGAGAACAGATACCGCAATTATGACGCCTTCACGCCCTCGCGACCTGTCATAATTCGCATTCCCTTGTTTTGTCAAGACAAGTAATTCAATTTCTCAACGAATGGCGACCTAACGGTGTATATAATTATAGGATCGCAGAGAAAAGCGAAACGAAATCAGCCCATTTTATTCCACTAATGAAGATAAAGAAAACATTAGACAATTACTAATGTGAGAGTGTAATTCGATAAAAGGTATTAGAATTAGCTTTGACAGTGGAGCGGCATCGACCGGAAGTCGTGAGAAACACAAACCTGATCAAATTTGGGGGAGGTGTAATTAGTAATTCGACTCTACAAGGAGAGAAGTCAGAAGTTTTCCGTCACCTTTTTTACAAGATGTTAAAGTACAATTAGATTTCTGCCGTTTCTAGCTGCTGTTCATGTTTAACGCAGTATAGTTCTAAATTTGGTTTTGTTATGAAGTGACTGCCGGGACTATTGGGTGCGTTTCTATATTTAGCTCTCAACGACCATTTTTTCGTATCCAAGGGGATATGTGCATTTGTACAATGTGCAAATAAATTAAAATTTCTTCTTTATTCTACAAAGAGATCAATTTCGCAAAAGTGTGCATGGCTGTCTCAAAGGGAAAACTTTGCCATTTATTACCACGTGTACAGTTATACATATTTATAAACACAGTCAGTGATCAGTTACGCTTCTTGCCTTTGTGCTCTATGTTTTATTATTTATAACTATCACATGATATATTAGCATTATTCAATCGTTTCATACCTATTGCTTACTTCACAGAGTCCAGAATAAGACAATTTCATTTAATGTTCGGAAAATTCTTAATCGGTCAAGAGAAAAATAAAACAAATAAAATGTCATGGCTTGTTGATTGGAAATGTATATAGTGAGAGCAAAGGCAACGCATTTTGGACACATATTTTAAATTGAAACATAACTAAGGGATACGCCCAACTGATATCACATAAACGTTTTTTATTGGTAGAGACTTTAAAAACCAAGTAACCGTAAAAGAATTTTTATGACGGGATCGTTGATGACGAAGAAGACGCTTACCCTTCCGAAATACCTGGGTTTATTCTCTTATACCTTTCCATGGGTTTCTGTGAAAATCTTTCCATTTTCCTTATATTTACCACTTTATCTTAAGGAAATTGCTTATATTTACCTCTTTATCTTAAGGAAATTCCTTATATTTACCTCTTTATCTTCAGGAAATTCCTTATATTTACCACTTTATCTTAAGGAAATTCCTTATATGAACCTCCATATGAAAACTTTACTAAGGAAAAGAAAGTTGATTAACTTTCCTTACCTTCTACAATGCTTTCCTATGGAGAGTGTTTAGGCTAAGAAATTCGTTAAGTTAAGAACTATTCGTGAAAATGGTGACAGGTAGATAGGCTGGGGCATGTTTCGGATGTTATTTAGTACACAAGGATATTAAATGTTTTTCACTCACGACAGCAACATTGGATGGCACTTTTTCAATTATCGCAATTATAATTAATTCTATTAGGCGTCACGCCATTTTTCAGCAGTTAGAATAATGTATGAAGTTCGTCATTGTTTATATTGAATTCATACAAAATCGTAATGAATGATGTATGCTTGCTCGGCAATTATCCGGGTACTTTGTCATTCATCCGGGCTACTGCACATCATTTCCCGTCATGCTCTTGGTTTTGCATCGTAAACAGTCGTATGAATTATTCGAATGATGCGCCTGATGTCGCCTGGTAGCCATCAGATAAGATCAAACCTCCATTGTTATTTATTGCAGAGCGTAATAATTTATATTGTACAGACATGACGACTCTTTTGGGAGACATTTGTATGAAATGACAGCGAAGTTCGATGACGAGTTCTCGTGTATATATTGACATTCACATCGTTATATATATATATTTCTACCATTACATAGTTGAGCAGTTTCAACTAATGTATACAGCTTTTAATTTAATGAAGCTAAAGAAATGAATTTGTATCCATGTACAACCTGTATCTATGTGGGTGGCATACATTGTCTTTAACAGGTGCGTCCCCGAGACTATAGAGGAGAGGGGTCTGAACTCTGAAGTTAGCAGAGGTTCGTTACAATGTATTAGGTATTATGTATTCGAACAGCGAATGGAAACTTCTTCTCTCACTTGTATGTAAAACACCTTTAATTCAAAGATTAGTTTGAAACATCCATGTAGTATTATATAATTTAATCTTGTTTGAAACAAGCATTTTCATTGGCTTAAAAAAATATGCTAAAATCCAGTAACGAAAAAATGACGTCGCCGTTTAAAACGTCGCTTTTGATTGGTTGATACAGCAGCGAAATGATTTGTAAGAGAAAAGAGTCCATCAATAAAGTTAATTTTCGCAGGGTATAAATTAAATTATAAGGATTAACTTATATAACCATATGTTATGAGGGTATGACACAAAAAACGGAGTGTACTCTAAATAAACCGCGAAGCGGTTTATGATAAGAGTACACTCCAGTTTTTTGGTTATACCCCCCTAACATAAAAATAGATTCAAGTTAATCCTTAAATACATCGTACGATTAAAATCTGTTATAGCTTGTTTACGGTAAAACCTAAATATAACGCATTCATATAAATGTACATGTACAATGTACGTGTTGTATGTATGCAATCGTGACTCGTCTCCGTTACCACATTTTTTCTCAAGTTTCTCATTTCTTTTTTTGAACTGATTCCTTATCATGTTGCCCTCGATATATTTGTGTTATTATATATAACATGATTTATAAAGTCAACATTTTGCTGAGACTGGGCAACACTTCAGATGAGATGTCCGCTTTTAAAAGTATTGTACAAAAAAATCAGAGAATACCGAAGCGTCGACAACACCATAATCCGAACTCAAAATCTATCAAACTAGGAGCAAAATATGAATTATGAACAAAGAAATAAGACCAGGTGTTCCCGAAAGGTAAGCGTCTTCTGTTCCATCTACGACAACCGCCATGTAAATCAGCGTCACATCCTCAAATTGAGAACCGAGTCATCGTTGTACAAACCCACAACAAACTGGTCCTTAGACCCACAAGGCCTACAGCTATTTAGCTTATCAATGGGGGGGGGGGGGTTAGAAAATATTGGGTTCGAGTTATTACATACACTAGTCGTGTTAAGATCCTGGTTGAGTGTCATGCGTACATGTATATTTGTTGTGCAATTAATTGTTGGTTTTATTGATATGACAAACGCCTTGAAATGGCAAGACGTTCTCTTAACTGAGAACCAAATATTCTCGGATCGCTAATGATTCTTCAGCAAATATTCAGTACACACTAGAAAATGATACGATGGCGAAATAGCACGGAAAATGATGAAACAACATTTGGAGAAAAAAACCGGTAGATAAAAAAATAACATTGATAAAAAGCTGATGAACGAAACGGAGGGTGGCGAAAAGAAGCGGATGATGGCTGAACAAATCCGAAGGCGGCCAAGTAACATCGAAGATGGCAAAACGACACAGAAGATAAAAACGACGTGGAAAACAGGAAGTGGAAACAGAAAATGGACAAAATCCATCTTAACAATGTTGTCGAGTTCTAACAAGATCACGATCAAAGTAAGATGGGTACACAACGGAATTCTTGTTTCTTTCAAAATCAAATCATTCAAAGTTGCCGTGCTTGTTATGTAATGGATGAAGATTTGTTGCAACAAATTTCATACGGTTTAGAATTTAAATCAATTGGTAAAATCTTCCACTGGCTCATTTTAAAGTTAATTTGACATATTTTTATGGACATTTTGCACAAATATCAAACCGTTATACATTTTAACTTTCTCGTTTGTCGGGTTGTGTCGTTTGACGACACTGTCACTGAATCCGTACTTTCCAACTTAGAAGTACATTTTACGGCTAATTATTTGTATGCGTGTTTTGTCAACATCACCTCGGGGTATGTGGGTAGATTATATATTAATATATACAGACACCCTGATATAAGATAACAGTAATTTGTACGAACCATAAGGCGACAAGAGTAAACTATATAAATCATCTCCTCTAGATGCCGTAGATAACCCAGGCTAACACTCCGTGTCGCTAGGAGCAAGGAACTTGTGTCCAACGTCTCAATTAAACTGCAAAGTAAACAAAGCCATTTGTACAGAAACAACTGTTGGACTATGGTACATATGATCCTCCATTTTCAATACTTCGTACTCTGAACCATACATTGTCCTATACTAACTGTAACACTATTGCTGCTAAACGATAAGACAAATAAACAGTCTATGCAAGTAAGCGAAATTATAGTTGATTGAACTTCATTATCTGTTGCATCATCACTTATCGTGACGTCAATTCCGCTCCTATCCTACGGTGATTTAATGTTTTATTTAAATTGCTGCACTGTCATACTAAATAGAACAGGAGTCTATAAGATTTCGAACCTGTTACAATAATCGGGGGACTGGCCCTAGGTACCCTCCCTGATCAGTTTGATATTACCCTAGGTACCCTCCCTGATCAGTTTGATATTACCCTAGGTACCCTCCCTGATCAGTTCTGATATTACCCTAGCTACCTTCCGTGATCAGTTCTGATATTACCCTAGGTACCCTCCGTGATCAGTTCTGATATTACCCTAGCTACCCTCCGTGATCAGTACTGATATTACCCTATGTACCCTCCCTGATCAGTACTGATATTACCCTAGCTACCTTCCGTGATCAGTTCTGATATTACCCTAGCTACCCTCCGTGATCAGTACTGATATTACCCTAGCTACCCTCCGTGATCAGTACTGATATTACCCTAGGTACCCTCCGTGATCAGTTTTGATATTACCCTATGTACCCTCCCTGATCAGTTTTGATATTACCCTACACAGGCAAATTGTTTTCAGGTCAACTTGATCTGATAAAATGACCTGAAATTGACCTGAAATAACCTCCTGAAATTACTTTCAGGTCAAATTGTCTTCAATTTACGGTCATATTGACCTCAATTTCAGTTAAAAAATTGACATGAATTGACTTTTTTTCAGGTCAATTATACCTGATTATTTTACCTGTTTAGGTACCCTCCGTGATCAGTTTGATATTACCCTAGCTACCTTCCGTGATCAGTTCTGATATAACCCTAGCTATCCTCCGTGATCAGTACTGATATTACCCTAGCTACCCTCCTTGATCAGTGCTGATATTACCCTAGGTACCCTCCGTGATCAGCTCTGATATTACCCTAGGTACCCTCCGTGATCAGTACTGATATTACCCTAGGTACCCTCCGTGATCAGTTCTGATATTACCCTAGGTACCCTCCGTGATCAGTTCTGATATTACCCTAGGTACCCTCCGTGATCAGTACTGATATTACCCTAGGTACCCTCCGTGATCAGTTCTGATATTACCCTAGGTACCCTCCGTGATCAGTTCTGATATAACCCTAGCTACCCTCCGTGATCAGTTCTGATATTACCCTAACTACCCTCCGTGATCAGTACTGATATTACCCTATGTACCCTCCGTGATCAGTTCTGATATTACCCTAGCTACCCTCCGTGATCAGTACTGGTATTACCCTAACTACCCTCCGTGATCAGTACTGATATTACCCTAGGTACCCTCCGTGATCAGTTCTGATATTACCCTAGCTACCCTCCGTGATCAGTACTGGTATTACCCTAGCTACCCTCCGTGATCAGTACTGATATTACCCTAGATACCCTCCGTGATCAGTACTGATATTACCCTGGATACCCTCCGTGATCAGTTCTGATATTACCCTAGGTAACCTCCGTGATCAGTACTGATATAACCCTAGGTACCCTCGGTGATCAGTTTTGATATTACCCTAGGTTCCCTCCGTGATCAGTTCTGATATTACCCTAGGTACCCTCCGTGATCAGTTCTGGTATTACCCTAGGTACCCTCCGTGATCAGTTCTGATATTACCCTAGGTACCCTCCGTGATCAGTTCTGATATTACCCTAGGTACCCTCCGTGATCAGTTCTGATATTACCCTAAATAACCTCCGTGATCAGTTCTGATATTACCCTAGTACCCTCCGTGATCAGTTCTGATATTACCCTAGCTACCCTCCGTGATCAGTTCTGATATTACCCTAAATAACCTCCGTGATCAGTTCTGATATTACCCTAGGTACCCTCCGTGATCAGTACTGATATTACCCTATGTACCCTCCGTAATCAGTTCTGATATTACCCTAGGTACCCTCCGTGATCAGTACTGATATAACCCTAGGTGCCCTCCGTGATCAGTTCTGATATTACCCTAGCTACCCTCCGTGATCAGTACTGATATTACCCTAACTACCCTCCGTGATCAGTTCTGATATTACCCTAGGTACCCTCCGTGATCAGTTCTGATATTACCCTAGGTACCCTCCGTGATCAGTACTGATATTACCCTAGGTACCCTCCGTGATCAGTTCTGATATTACCCTAGGTACCCTCCGTGATCAGTTCTGATATTACCCTAGGTACCCTCCGTGATCAGTTCTGATATTACCCTAGTTACCCTCCGTGATCAGTTCTGATATTACCCTAGGTACCCTCCGTGATCAGTACTGATATTACCCTTGCTACCCTCCGTGATCAGTTCTGATATTACCCTAGGTACCCTCCGTGATCAGTACTGATATTACCCTAGGTACCCTCCGTGATCAGTACTGATATTACCCTAAGTACCCTCCGTGATCAGTTCTGATATTACCCTAGGTACCCTCCGTGATCAGTTCTGATATTACCCTAGGTACCCTCCGTGATCAGTTCTGATATTACCCTAGGTACCCTCCGTGATCAGTACTGATATTACCCTAGGTACCCTCCGTGATCAGTTCTGATATTACCCTAGGTACCCTCCGTGATCAGTACTGATATTACCCTAGGTACCCTCCGTGATCAGTTCTGATATTACCCTAGGTACCCTCCGTGATCAGTACTGATATTACCCTAGGTACCCTCCGTGATCAGTTCTGATATTACCCTAGGTACCCTCCGTGATCAGTTCTGATATTACCCTAGGTACCCTCCGTGATCAGTTCTGATATTACCCTAGTTACCCTCCGTGATCAGTTCTGATATTACCCTAGGTACCCTCCGTGATCAGTACTGATATTACCCTTGCTACCCTCCGTGATCAGTTCTGATATTACCCTAGGTACCCTCCGTGATCAGTACTGATATTACCCTAGGTACCCTCCGTGATCAGTACTGATATTACCCTAAGTACCCTCCGTGATCAGTTCTGATATTACCCTAGGTACCCTCCGTGATCAGTTCTGATATTACCCTAGGTACCCTCCGTGATCAGTTCTGATATTACCCTAGGTACCATCCGTGATCAGTACTGATATTACCCTAGGTACCCTCCGTGATCAGTTCTGATATTACCCTAGGTACCCTCCGTGATCAGTACTGATATTACCCTAGGTACCCTCCGTGATCAGTTCTGATATTACCCTAGGTACCCTCCGTGATCAGTACTGATATTACCCTAGGTACCCTCCGTGATCAGTTCTGATATTACCCTAGCTACCCTCCGTGATCAGTTCTGATATTACCCTAGGTACCCTCCGTGATCAGTTCTGATATTACCCTAGTTACCCTCCGTGATCAGTTCTGATATTACCCTAGGTACCCTCCGTGATCAGTACTGATATTACCCTAGCTACCCTCCGTGATCAGTTCTGATATTACCCTAGGTACCCTCCGTCAATAGTACTGATATTACCCTAGGTACCCTCCGTGATCAGTACTGATATTACCCTAGGTACCCTCCGTGATCAGTTCTGATATTACCCTAGGTACCCTCCGTGATCAGTTCTGATATTACCCTAGGTACTCTCCGTGATCAGTTCTGATATTACCCTAGGTACCCTCCGTGATCAGTTCTGATATTACCCTAAGTACCCTCCGTGATCAGTTCTGATATTACCCAAGGTACCCTCCGTGATCAGTACTGATATTACCCTAGGTACCCTCCGTGATCAGTTCTGATATTACCCTAGGTTCCCTCCGTGATCAGTTCTGATATTACCCTAGGTTCCCTCCGTGATCAGTTCTGATATTACCTTCGGTACCCTCCGTGATCAGTTCTGATATTACCCTAGGTTCCCTCCGTGATCAGTTCTGATATTACCCTAGGTACCCTCCGTGATCAGTACTGATTTTACCCTAGGTTCCCTCCGTGATGAGTTCTGATATTACCTTCGGTACCCTCCGTGATCAGTTCTGATATTACCCTAGGTTCCCTCCGTGATCAGTTCTGATATTACCCTAGGTACCCTCCGTCAATAGTACTGATATTACCCTAGGTTCCCTCCGTGATCAGTTCTGATATTACCCTCACTACCCTCCGTGATCATTTCTGATATTACGAGACAGGAAATAATACGGAGATCCTGACGACAGGTCGAACCGGCCCGAAATGTTCACAGGTGTTTGACGAAACCGTTCATTCCTTACGGATCAGCGATCAAACACGATGTAACAACGGAGGCCGATACAGATACGTGTAGAAGTTTAATATCCAGAAGGTGTAGAAATCTAAAGGTGCTATCTCTGTAAATAAAGGAGGCTTCGTTTTCGACATAACTGCGAGCCAGTTATAAAAAAAAAGATCAAAGTCAGGGAAGGGTTGAATCCGGAACGTAACCTTATTTACCCTCAGAAAAAAATAGCGTAAGAATTGAATTTTATTGCCACATCGGGACTGATGAATATTTTGCTGTGTTTTGTTGTGTTTTTGTTGTTTGGTTTTTTTTTTTTAATTCAAATTAAAATTAGTTTTCGTGTTAATCAAGCATCTCTGTGACCTTGATGATGAGTGCAAGCTCATTCACCTTACAGCTTTTTTAAGATCATTAACGGATCAAATATAACGCAATGCATGGTAGAACCCGATTTTTGTTTTGATATCGGCGTTCTGGCTGAATGATCATACAAAATTTAATTTTCAGGTTATTTTGTTTGGCCAGATTCCTATCCCTGTTCGGTACCAATCGGGCGTGTCCGCAAACTTTGATCTGAATCAGACGTACCACAAAATAGTACGGAAATGGCCACCACACAATAGGTGCTGGTACGAGCACCACGCATAACGACCAATATTTCAATTTTGTGGTTATTTGTATCAGAACTGCAAATCATTGCACTTTTAAAACTGTTCAGACGTAGAAAAAATATCTCCGCTGTTATGCTTGATACGGAGATGAGCCGGAATAGAACAAGCGCTGACAGTGTTTAATGCCCAGACCTATCCCGACCCATGGTGGGATGGGGGGGGGGGGGTACAAATGTAGATGTCGCCGAGACCAATCCCAGCCCAGGGGGAGTAAAAGATGATGACGTGACCAAACTTGGTCCGGGGGAAGTAATGGATGATGCGGAGACCAATCCCGGTCCTGGGGCAGTAATAGATGATGCCGAGACCAATCCCGGCCAAGGAGTGGTAAAAGATGATGCGGAGATCAATCCCGGCCCTGGGGGAGTAGTACATGTAGATGATGCGGAGACCAATCCCGGCCCAGGGGGAGTTGTATATGTAGATGATGCGGAGACCAACCCCGGCCCAGGGGAGTAGTAGATGTAGATGATGCGGAGACCAATCAAGGCCCAGGGGGAGTAATACATGTAGATGATGCGGAGACCAATCCCGGCCCAGGGGGAGTAATACATGTAGATGATGCGGAGACCAACCCCGGCCTAGAGGGAGTTGTATATGTAGATGATGCGGAGACCAACCCCGGCCCAGGGGGAGTTGTATAAGTAGATGATGCGGAGACCAAACCCGGCCCAGGGGAAGTAATAGATGATGCGGAGACCAATCCCGGCCAAGGGGAGTAGTACATGTAGATGATGCGGAGACCGACCCCGGCCCACGAGGAGTAATACATGTAGATGATGCGGAGATCAATCCCGGCCCTGGGGGAGTAGTACATGTAGATGATGCGGAGACCAATCCCGGCCCAGGGGGAGTAATACATTTAGATGATGCGGAGACCAATCCCGGCCCAGGGGAAGTAATAGATGATGACGAGACCAATCGCGGCCCAGGGGGAGTAGTACATGTAGGTGATGCGGAGACCAATCCCGGCCCAGGGGGAGTAGTACATGTAGGTGATGCGGAGACCAATCCCGGCCCAGGGGGAGTAGTACATGCAGATGATGCGGAGACCAATCCCGGCCCAGGGGGAGTAGTACATGTAGATGATGTGGAGACCAATCCCGGCCCAGGGGAAGTTGTATATGTAGATGATGCGGAGACCAATCCCGGCCCAGGGGGAGAAGTACATGTAGATGATGTGGAGACCAATCCCGGCCCAGGGGGAGTAGTACATGTAGATGATGCGGAGACCAATCCCGGCCCAGGGGGAGTACATATAGTACATGTAGATGATGCGGATACCAATCCCGGCCCAGGGGAAGTTGTATATGTAGATGATGCGGAGACCAATCCCGGCCCAGGGGAGGTTGTATATGTAGATGATGCGGAGACCGGATGCCTTACAGATTTTTTATAAAATATCTAAGGGGAAGTTTCTAACAGATTTAGAATGTGATGTTTTTAAAGTAACTTGTCAATTCAACAATATAACATTCTTTGATGCCTTAACTTTAAAAAATAAATACTAGAAAAGAAGGATATACAATGTTTATTACATTTTTAACCAGTGAAATATCGAAAATTATTCTTTCTATAAAAGTGATATTTATCACTAGTGAGAAATGTGATATTTTTCACAAACTATGACTATATCTTTCACAAAATATCACTTTTTACAAATCAAAACACTGCTTACAAACGACACTGGGGAAATTTAAAAGCTGTTTCGGTAGATTTTGCTACAAAATGTGATGAACAATACCTAACAGTGTCTTCAGTAATACCAAATATATTTCACTCGTGTGGCTAATATTTTAATATTCTTGACACTCGTGCTGAATCATACAGGATAATAAGGCAGTGCAATGAGCTTTTCATTCAATTTCTATCGTTATCTGCTATTTATGATTAGTTATTATTTGTTTGTTTATTAGTACATAATTATAACGACTGAGTAGAGAAAATATGATTGTGCTGTATCTACAGAAATAACCACTAACTATACCTTTGTCAGCTATCTAAACAGGAAACGTGCAACTTATGGGATGGGCAGGTGCAATCGGGAACCGTCGGCACTTCCCGTAAACGAGAAAATACTACGGTTTTCTCGTTTACAGAAAGTGCCGACGGTTCCCGATTGGGACAGGTTGAGTTGGATTACAAACCCTTTACATAATTTCTCTCCGCTAGGAGGCGTTCTTTTGTCAAAATAAAAACCAAAGTGTTGGGAAGCGCCTAAAGATAAACTGCTGCAGCATGAACAACGCGTTTATTTAGGTATGAAATACAGTTGTTTATATGTACACTGTAAAAAATCATTACATGTTTTATGTTTTATTTAAAACATGTAGTGTTTTTGATAAAACATATAGTGTTTTTGATAAAACTTTTGGTGTTTTAAGCAAAACATATGTGTTTTAGGGATAAACGTTATGTTTTATTTAAAACATTCAGTGTTTTAAATTTAAAACACTAAACCCGTTTAAAATAAACACCAAGGAACATGCAGAATAAATAATGTACATCATTTATAAAAAAAACCTTTTAGATGGGTCTATTTTCATATTAAAAGTATAAAACAAGAATAAATGAGTAATTTCATATTTCTTGCTTGTTTAGTCTAAATATTTGTTGCGGGGGAACTTTTAAGTATTGTTATGCAAGAGAATGTCCTCTGATTAGACTTGATAGCATTGTTATTACTGTGATTAAGTGTTTTTATATGGTTTTGTGTTTCATTTAAAACACTAACGTTTTTTGTATTACATGTCCGTTTTACGGTTAATATTCGCGCCTTTCGCCGTCACGTGACCATATCACAACACTCGCCCACACCAAGACGACGGTAGCTGAAGCTGAGAGGAAAGAAAGCGGTGCGGATCAATACATTTGGGGGTAATTATACATTTATATCTATGTATAAATATACTCAGTAAATTGTATATCGTGAAAGAACATTTGATTCTGAAATTCAAACGTTTCGACGAAGCAGCTGCATTTTCACACACATACACACGTGTTGTTTGTTTTGAGCTGGTCAGGACTGTTGACCAACAAAGGATAATGGCGGTCAGGGGCATGGCACGGTGTTAAAGATGTAAATAAGCTTAGTGTATGGCACGGTGCGGAAGATATACAAATAAGCCTAGTGTACAAACATTATTGTTTTTATGTAAACGGATTCTATTTTACTTATAATTATTTTTTACAAGTTCGACATCATAAATATTATTTAATCGAGACAAGTTTTATTAATCTTTTATTTCTATTATTTCGTATAGATCCTTTGACTTTGTCTTTGAGGAAAAGGTGGCCAGTTGAGATCCTTTTGTCCTCTTAGATATTGGAAGGTGACGTACACAAATCTTTAGAAATTTACTTCATTAAGTCTTGAAAGTGATTGCAGTTTGTGGTTAAAATCAATCTTTCTAATGTGATCCTTTGACTTTGTCTTTGAGGAAAAGGTGGCCAGTTGAGATCCTTTTGTCCTCTTAGATATTGGAAGGTGACATAAAAAATGCAAACTCGATAGCCTACACCATTACATGTAAGTTTATACTTTAATGTTTACTGTAAAGCTCTACATGCTTGTTTAGGAGTTAATACATTAATAAAACTGTCTTTATAATTCTTTTTGTATCCATTTGACAAAGACAAAGCCCTTTTATATAGCCCCGACACCGCTGAAGACCCTCCCTGGTTGTTGGTTGTTGGTTTACCAGTGTGTGTATGTGTGTGTGCTAGTGGTGGGGGGGGGGGGGGTGTTATCACTTATTAATGATACCTGCTCAATATGTATGTGCATGTATATCTCGAAAATATCATTTTACATTTACTACAGTTAAGGAGGTTCAGGGGATTTGTATTACATTGTATGATACAGATTTATTAGACTGCTGGTTTTCAGTGTATTTGCTGTGTAATTCCTGTCTTATATCGGATTCAAATTAAAATTTCAAACTTCATTATCTCGAAGTCAGTGGATCAAGAAAATACTAAGATGTATTTGGAGAATTTGAATTAGGCAAGTTCAATTCACATACAATTTACACTGTTGGGATAGAAGATTTACTTGGAGTTTAATAATGTTATTCAAATTAATAACAGACTTATTAAAAGTTCTCTATTTAGAGTCTATGTTTGTAATTTACAGGGATCTGATAACAGTTAAATGGTACGGGTACTTCACCATATGGAGAAAGCCGCTGCTTTTGAAAAGGAATGGAAAGAAAGAGACTATCCTCCGCATTAAAAAGTATGTACATGTTTGCTAAAATGTCTGCATAGGACTGAAGTAAATAGAAATTATTTGTAAAAATAATGGTAACCCATATACATTAGTTGCAGTTGTGTGTGATATCTATTCACTTGCATGTATATAAAATTTACATTATTAAAAATAAGCATATCTTGGGTCTGCGGATTCTCATTTTGATATTTTTTTACAGGATGTTGCAGAGGATATGATTTTGAGAACATGTGACACGGAGGAGTTGTATGCTTCATGCCTGATCTGTTTTCTCCATGGTGACAACATTTCAGAAATAGCAATAGTCGGGCATGGACAGACCATTTATGCTGCTACACGTCTGATTTGAAGATGGGCTTGATGTATCCATAACATACGTATAAAACAACAGTGCCGCTGCTGTGCATTTATAAAATGCAGAAAACTGAGTGCCATGCTGAAAAAATCTGGATAAAGAATCTGGTGTAAATGTAACAGTCAAAGTATCATTTCGTGATTCATTTGAAGAAGTACATCCCATATGGCCAATATGAGTGGACGTTTTACAAATATTGATAATGTAGATTTTATGTAAGCACATGACATGTAAATGAAATATCTTATCATTACATTATATTGTAGTAAAAACATGTACAAGTAAAACATGTTTTATTTAAAACACGTTAAAGTGTTTTTAAAGTGAGTCTAGCAAGTGTAATGTTGAAGTGTTTTTGTTAAAACATTTGAACGTGTTTTTAATAAAACATCAATGTTTTAAAATAAACGTCTCTGTTTTTCCTTTAAAACACTAGCGTTTTTGCTAAAAACGGAGTATATGTAACATTTAAAACACCTGTGTTTAAATATACACATGTAAAGTGTTTTAATTAAAACGTGAAACATGTTTATAAAGTGAGTCTGACAGCCGTTTTTAAACAAACATGTTTTACAGGAATTTTTTTTACAGTGTATATATATCAATATGCATTTTAGTAAAATAAAATCGTGTAATAAAGCCTTTGGGTGCTTCGATTGTTGAAAATCATGCATGGGAACAGGTTCTTATGCTACTTATAAATTTTGAACAGATCATTCTGTTTTTAATATTTCTTTTTATTTTCTTTTTTCTTCTCTTTTTATCTGATAACATTTTTAATGTTTCTGGTATTACGTGAATTCGAAATGTATATTTTGTTAGTATAATTTGCATTGCATTTAAAGTTGATTTATGAATAAATAACCTGGAACTACTTTCTCTGGGTGGAAGGATAATTCAATTATCTACAATGTAGAGATTGTTCAGAAACTTTTGACTTTCGAGTGTTTGTGATCAATTCTAATTACACACAACAACTGGAAGTTTTGCAAACATTGAAACGTGTGTTTTAGAAGAGACAACGTTAACCCTTTGTGTTATTTTCTAGAAGTTTCTATTTAACTTTTGGAATGTAGTTTCAAGTTTGAAAAAATCTTATGCTAGGAAATGAAAACCCTTTCCTAACCAAATAATATTTTTTTAACGAAAACATACAAAACTATTTAAGAAATTCATTTTCTATAAGTAATATTCACGACACGTGATTTTTTCTCAGTGTGATCGATTTTCATCTTAAAGTCGGGACCCTAAAAGGGCAGTATCAGAGGTTGGGGCTGTTTTAGATAGCCCTCTATTTGACCCCGTATATCAAGTGCCGATACTCACAAATAAAAAAAGCTTATATGTTTTTTGGTTATTTGAATTGATTGCTATCAGCTGAAATATATGACACCCAATTTTAGATACGTCTATAAATTGAAAGTAAGTATCCCATCACTCAGTTTCATTGACACATATAATGTATTCTGATCGAACTCCGTATTATCAGATGACGAGGCAGTCGGTTTTATGGTTTAAGTATATTTCTATGAATATTGATACATCGAATAAAGGCGATTTAATGAAAATAACATAAAATAGCTGTCATAGAAATAAAATTCAAAATCTTATCTCCCCTGGGAAAAAACATTTTTTTGCTTGCAGATTAATCTTAATAACAAAAATATATTTACATGTACACATATTCCCTTTTACATTTTTTTTCTTGCAGATATTTCAATATTATGGTAGTTATTGGATTTTAATGCATACATGTACAAATAATTTAAAAGTAAACAGCGGCATATACATATTTTTATTCAACCAATGATCAAGACTGTTCAATGATGTTCAAAACTGACTTAACTGTGAACTGCTTTTTTATTTATTTGTTTTGGTCAATAATTTCTTCATAACTATAGTACAAAACAGTGTTTGACCACTGTTTTGTATAAGCTTATATCTTGTTTCTCAATCCTTCATCAGATCTATTTTATTATCATATTGTATATTCATGATTATACCCAAATAATTAACGTTTAAACTAAACAGCGACATTAAAATATTGACAGTTTCGTTATGCGTCACGTTTTTTTTTTTTTTTAATTTCAAATTTTTTTTTCTTCCTGGAAAAAGCAAATAAATAAATAGGATGTACACTAGTGCATAAGGATGTCCTGTTATATATGTGTTACCTGGTCATAAAGATGATTTACCTTATCAGTCCGAACAAATTAGTTTACGAGACAAAACTTTTCTACATTTATAATTATATCTCAAAATGACACCAGAAAAAATCATTTTATATTATAAAAATAAGGAAAATCTCTCAAAAAATCCACGTACATGTATTAGCTAATATATATGAGAGTTATGAATGAAAGCCTAAAAAGTCAATAAAATTAAGTGAATATTTGTTTTTGTATTTTGAAAACAAAATATGGATTATTCATTCAATAATTTAGAGTTTCCAATTTGAGTCTATCAACATACAGATAAAAAGATATACACTGTGCGCTTTGAATCTCCATGTTTATGTAAATAAGACCAAACAAATGAAAAACCAAAGGTACATGTATTGGCCTAAATATTGAATGAAACTGACTCTTATTAATCATGTTTAAGACTATTTGTAGCTGGAGCATAGGATTTATTCGGGGAGATCAAAACTTTACTTTTAAAGGCCCAATATACGTAACTTCAGGAAATGTTTCGTAATTCTGAAAAATTCTGAAAAAAATCGAGTTGATAACCATGCAAAAAATAAGCCTGAAACGAAGTATACCTACGCGGTAACTAACAAGAAACTCTTGACAGAAAAATTAAAAGAATTGAAAATGATTCAGGTGGGGCCCACTTCAACAACAAATCGAAGGTAGAGGACGGTTCAAAATGGACGCGTGTTTACAAATACCGAGTTTCAACTGCTGCTGTACCCGTAACCGCGTAAGAATTCATCTTGAATATTGATGATATCAGTTAATCTTAGCTAAATCTATAAATATAATAGTTTATTAGGCTTGATTTTCGCTTCAAGTTTTGTCGAAAGTTACGTATATTGGGCCTTTAAAGCAAGTGTGTTTTTTTTTTTTACAATTTTTTACAAAATGTACTACTATACAAATATACTATACAAAGTATATATAGTAATGTATAAAGCTGTTGAGTTCAAATTAAAATTGAAATTTATCCAGATATGACACTGATCGAGACAGCCTGTGGATGATTCAGTAACTGTGAAAGTAGAGATCAGGACATTGAACACATATACGTCTAGAAAAGTCACTTTTATGTATTTTGTTTTGCTTGGCTACTTAAATGTTTGTGGTCAATTCAAGACCGGTGCGATGGGACCCCTGATAACGGTTAACAGTTGACCGTACCGATCAGCCATCTTGGATCTATACAAATCTAGTGTCGATGTCCGATATTTCTCAATCACTTACATGGCTTTTTTTTCTTTCGGGACTTTTTAAACTTTACGATCCAGTGGAGGCGTTTAATAATATTTATCTCTGATTGTAAACAATTTTGATCAATAAAATGTATCTATTTAGATGTAAAATTGGCTTAATGACTGTGCGCCGGCGTTACCGGCTAGACTTTGGAGAAAGCGCGCGAGAGAGAGAGCCTGGCTCAATTATGTATAATTTGGGATCGATTCGCCCTGAAATTACTCGATACCATTAACAGGGGTTTTATTGATTGTAATAGACTCAGAGTTGTACTCCAATTTTATTGAATGCCAATTTAATTCCGTGATGTCCAGTCCCGCTGGCGTCTAGTCCGGCAGTGGTCAGACTGTAGCAAGTAGCGGTCAAGTCTTTATCGAGAGGACGTGGAATGACCAGCAGCTGACCGACAGACTCTGATTCTTGCCTCGGACTTGTCGATCCCCGTCTCGGACTTGTGTTTTCTGGTTAGGGCTATATCCTACATCTGCGTGATAAACAATTCCTTTCCCGAAAAATTACTTCTTTCAACTATTTTTATGTCATTTTTACGTGTAATGTATACTTAGACAATTGGATCTAAGTTGAAACGCTTGAAAAGTAAATCATGCATTACAACTCACAGGTAATGACCGTAAGGTTTCCTAAGGGAGATAACTCTAACAGAAATCGTATAAACAATGTATAGATTACATTTATAAAATTAGCATATATACATTGTACTTCGCAAAAACGTTTTGCCTTATTGATTATGAAGATAAAACTAACTAGAACTGTAAGCCGATGGCTGACTAATACCCCCGCTGGAGAAATGTTTAATTGGAAAACCTGTTGTATGAACATCTACACAAGTCATGGTCGTTCATATCCGTGTGATGTTTCAATGAAATTGGCCCAGTGGTTTAAAAGGAGTAGTCCGAAAAACCTGTTCATACTTTATAGTGACCAGTTACCATAGCAACCATAATTTGGAGAAAAGAAACGTTGCATGCACATCACTACATATGGTCGTTTATAAATGTGTGAAGTTTCATTGAAATGTGACAGTGTATAGGTTAAGGTGTCATGTGACAGTGTAAAGGTTAGGGTGTCATGTGACAGTGTACAGGTTAGGGTGTCATGTGACAGTGTACAGGTTAGGGTGTCATGTGACAGTGTACAGATTAGGGTGTCATGTGACAGTGTACAGGTTAGGGTATCATGTGACAGTGTACATGTTAGGGTGTCATGTGACAGTGTACGGGTTAGGATGTCATGTGACAGTATACAGGTTAGGGTGTCATGTGACAGTGTACAGGTTAGGGTGTCATGTGACAGTATACAGGTTAGGGTGTCATGTGACAGTGTACAGGTTAGGGTGTCATGTGACAGTGTACAGGTTAGGGTGTCATGTGACAGTATACAGGTTAGGATGTCATGTGACAGTGTACAGGTTAGGGTGTCATGTGACAGTATACAGGTTAGGGTGTCATGTGACAGTGTACAGGTTAGGGTGTCATGTGACAGTGTACAGGTTAGGGTGTCATGTGACAGTGTACAGGTTAGGGTGTCATGTGACAGTATACAGGTTAGGGTGTCATGTGACAGTGTACAGGTTAGGGTGTCATGTGACAGTATACAGGTTAGGATGTCATGTGACAGTGTACAGGTTAGGGTGCCATGTGACAGTATACAGGTTAGGGTGTCATGTGACAGTGTACAGGTTAGGGTGTCATGTGACAGTGTACATGTTAGGGTGTCATCTGACAGTGTACATGTTAGGGTGTCATGTGTCAGTGTACAGGTTAGGGTGTCATGTGACAGTGTACAGGTTAGGGTGCCATGTGACAGTGTACAGGTTAGGGTGTCATGTGACAGTGTACAGGTAAGGGTATCATGTGACAGTATACAGGTAAGGGTGTCATGTGACAATGTACAGGTTAGGGTGTCATGTGACAGTGTACAGGTTAGGGTGTCATGTGACAGTATACAGGTAAGGGTGTCATGTGACAGTGTACAGGTTAGGGTGTCATGTGACAGTGTACAGGTTAGGGTGTCATGTGACAGTGTACAGGTTAGGGTGTCATGTGACAGTGTACAGGTTAGGGTGTCATGTGACAGTATACAGGTAAGGGTGTCATGTGACAGTGTACAGGTTAGGGTGTCATGTGACAGTGTACAGGTTCGGGTATCTTGTGACAGTGTACAGGTAAGGGTGTCATGTGACAGTATATAGGTTAGGGTGTCATGTGACAGTGTACAGGTTAGTGTGTCATGTGACAGTGTACAGGTTAGGGTGTCATGTGACAGTATACAGGTAAGGGTGTCATGTGACAGTGTACAGGTTAGTGTGTCATGTGTAAGTGTACAGGTTAGGGTGTCATTTGACTGTATACAGGTTAGGGTATCATGTGACAGTGTACAGGTTAGGGTGTCATGTGACAGTGTACAGGTTAGTGTGTCATGTGACAGTGTACAGGTTAGGGTGTCATGTGACAGTATACAGGTTAGAGTGTCATGTGACAGTGTACAGGTTAGGGTGTCATGTGACAGTATACAGGTTAGGGTGTCATGTGACAGTGTACAGATTAGGGTGTCATGTGACAGTGTACAGGTTAGGGTATCATGTGACAGTGTACATGTTAGGGTGTCATGTGACAGTATACAGGTTAGAGTGTCATATGACAGTGTACAGGTTATGGTGTCATGTGACACAATACAGGTTAACGTGTCATGTGACAGTGTACAGGTTAGGGTGTCATGTGACACAATACAGGTTAACGTGTCATGTGACAGTGTACAGGTTAGGGTGTCATGTGACAGTATACAGGTTAGAGTGTCATATGACAGTGTACAGGTTATGGTGTCATATGACAGTATACAGGTTAGGGTGTCATGTGACAGTGTACAGGTTCGGGTATCATGTGACAGTGAACCCTTCAAATGGCCCAAATGTTTAGACACTGCCATCACACGACCTACAGTACTAGACAGAAATATCGGGAAATGTCAGAAAAGATAAATTGTGATCGACAAACAAACATACTAATGGACTTACATAAGGACACACGTGCTTACAGATGCACGTGCATATGCTTGAAAAGATGAATAAAACACGCAAACATGAAAAAATGTTATATCTACGAGTACCAACACTGACTAACGCGTGTCAGAACATATGACAGCCATATTGTCAGTGTCTTTGATACCACGGCGTCGTGTAAAAACCTGTTTTATTTCCGTCTCCAATCAGGATTAATTAAATTTTTATAGCAATCAAACGGTAATTATCGAATGCGAGGTTAATTGAAAAAATATCTCCAGATCTTTACTGTTTTTATATTAATTCGAAATTGCCAATGGTATATACTCGGGGAGTGGAACGGCCTGGGACAGCCTCGTCCTCAGTGTTTTAACTTTGATAGTGCGGACAAGATACAATTCAAATAGTTTAATTAAAGCGAAAAAAACATTGATGAAATCGATGTTATTCCTAATGTTCATTTCAATCAGTGATGTGTATTTTCTATCTATGTATTTTACTACAGTCCTGTACTAGTAGTTGATCTCCCCGTGTGTAATTAGTCGAAGTTTTAACCTTAATGATGTGGAGAATTTCAATCGGATTCATCAGGCGAACGACCTGAGGAAGACTCGTTATAAATCTCTTTGCTTTTTCTGATTATTTTAGTTAATTAAGCATCAAATCAAGAATATATTGCTTTTTATTCAAGATTTGTTACATGTAGCTACGAAAATTAAACAACCCTACGGGGCATTTAAGCGTTAGACCGGATAATCTTACTTTTGAAAAAAAAAAAAAAAAAAATCCAACAAGATTTCTTTTTCAACATTAAATGTAAAGGCTTTTGGGCATATCGTTCAGTAATACGGTCAAGGTAACATAACAAAATAGTATTCTAGATTATCTTTCATATGAAAAATGAGTATAAATTAAAATATCAAAGATGAAAGTTTGTTTTCTGTTAATATCGTGTTGTCAATAAAACCATGGCTCTACAAAATAACATAAGTACTTTTTTCCATATTCAATATATTCGCAACTAATTACAGCACTTTATCCATAAAATATAACCTTTGAATATACTTTTTGCCGCATATTAATAGACAGTTTATAAAATATTTGACTAAGCCTAAAATAAATTTTAAAAAATTGTTTGCAAGATGTTTTAAATTACAAATTTTTCAATTTACTATTTTATTTGAAACATTTGCGATATCCAAAAGCTTACACCCGACATGTACATGTACTGTACTATACCCCGGTATTTACTCCAGACCACCAAGCCTGTACATCGGCACACTGGATATACTGAGCGAGGCCGAATTCTGTTTTGTTTACACACACAACATCACAGTGCTATATGGGAAAGTCGAGGTGATATGTCATTGTGTTTCAATGTCCCCACGGTAAAACCGCACAAAGAGACTGAAGTCACCCTTATTGTTGTAGCGGAGGTTACCGCGCAGGCTTGTGGCCGATTGCCATCTTGGTATAGGCCCTGTATTCCCAGAATGCCCTGGGGACAAGATCCGGTATACCGATAAAGGCCCGGACTGAATGATAGGCATCAAAACACTTGTCGAAAAAGCAGTTCCGTAGATGATTTCCTCAAGTGCGCATGCGCTGTGACTGCGGGCTATGTCTTCGTTGAGAAGAGTTATCGCGGACTTGTCCGATCCTGGCTATATCCATTGATAATTATTCTATCGATTTTAGTTGTGTAGGATTTCTTTATAGTTTTTTTGTTTATCTGAAATCTGTGCCGGTAAATAGTACCGACCATTGTGTTTTTGTTGGGCAATGTAGTAAGCGTGGCAAAGCAACAGTTTGTACTCATACGGAACAATGTAAGAATACTAACGATATCCAACGTGCACCATTTGATATACAGTCCTTACTAGCATAATCCATTCCAAAGCGCTTTACTGTACATATACAGATGTATACGCATTCTATACTATTAACATATAAACAAAACAATGTAATTCCAATGAATTTGCAGGAGCTGTGCTAAATATAAGTCATATGACACCTGGCTAATATCTCCTTATGTGTTACACGCCTGCGTGTGTGTTAGAGATGTATTGTGTTCTGTTGGAAGTGGAACCGTGCTTCAAACGGCATGATACAGAACAAATGTTACAACACCCATCGCAGACTATTTGATACTCCGCCTGGGTTGTTGAAGTAGTTTGGACAGGAGAAAGGCAATATCTCTAAATATTCCTTACGATGGCTTCTCCACAATTACGTGGTCATAAATTCTATATTCAGGAGTTTTATGATCGAGATGGAAATATTCCGGATTTTATATTAGATACGATTGTATTCAGGATTCTGACCGGTAATGTACATATATAGACATTAATATTTCTGGCGGTAATATTTCGGACGGTTTTATTTTGGTTGGTAATATTTCGGACGGTCATATTTCGGACGGTAATATTTCGGACGGTTTTATTTTGGTTGGTAATATTTCGGACGGTAATATTTCGGACGGTAATATTTCGGACGGTAATATTTCGGACGGTAATATTTCGGACGGTCATATTTCGGACGGTCATATTTCGAACGGTCATATTTCGGACGGTCATATTTCGGACGGATTTATTTCGGACAGTTTATTCTAGGTGGTAATATTTCGGGCGGTAATATTGCTGACGGTAATATTTGGACGGTTATATTTCGGACGGTCATATTTCGGATGGTAATATTTTGGACGGTTTTATTTCGGACGGTTACATTTCGGACGGTCATATTTCGGACGGTCATATTTCGGACGGTAATATTTCGGACGGTTATATTTCGGACGGTCGTATTCAGGACGATAAGGCTTATCTCTTGAGGTTATATCACGGACAGTAATTTTCAGGACGTTTTTATTTGGATAGCGTGTTTGATTCAGATATCGCTGAGATGTTGCGCACATTGCAACGCAAGTCCGTCGGACGATGGAGATCCGGTCATAAACGTGAATACACCAAAAGGGTGAAATTAGAAACAGCATGACTCCCATAATGCCATAAAGGAAAGGGGCGTGGTATTAATAACAGTCTGTATACCTTAGACTTATGGTGTGCTTTAAGTAAGACGGTTGGTTTTATAATAACGCGATTTACGTATCTCTCCTGTTAGTCCAATTACTATAATCTGCACGTGCGGTTGAGGGAGATTATCAGCAATAATTTGCATATTTGTGTGCTGTGAATACGTCATACACCAGGTGCAAACATTGCTTCAAATGACTGCCAGGAATGCAATTCCTTCAAAAAACTCTACCGTCTGACCGGCATTATTGCGCCTGTACCGCCTACTCCCAGTATGACATCGAAGTCGAGGTCAGAGGTCAGCCCAGCATGCGGAGTGGAACAGCCCTCACGCAGTGTGGCATTCTGGGTTGTATTAAACAACGCCGTACCATCGACAGAAATTGTCATAGTTTCCTTGTCAGAGTATTGCTATGCAGACAAACAGCAATTGGTTTCTGCAATTAGCTCGAGCTGGATAATAAAAAAAGCTTATTGTAACAGAGGAAAGCGCCCGACCGGTGATTGAGTATTCCGGAATTGTGTCATTAAACCTTGCGTTGTTGAGACAGAAATGTTTTGCAGAGCACGAAAAATCTCGTCAAGCACGTGATCTGGAATCAAATGTAATCTTGAAAAAGGTCCACGTTTTCGGCTGTTACCGTAACGAGGAAAAACCAACAACTAACAATGGTGATTTGTTTATTTTGTACACGTGCGCAAAAATGTAAAGTTTGCTCACACCAAGTGATCATTTGTCTGCGCGTGTCATGTGTAAATATATTTGTCATAGTATGTCAGTATTTCAGCTGTGATGAATGGCCAACACGTGCATTCTCTGCCAATGGTGATTGTGTTTTTATCAAAAATAGGTGCGCATTTAATTAAGGAATGTGTTTTGTGTTCAAGCTATACGATTTCGGTATTACGGCAACATTTCATATGCTGAGCCTGAAAACGTTTCCCATATGTTATCTAAACACCCTGCTGTTCGACAAAATTAAAGGGGTCGATTGTTAATATTTAGTTCGCGAGAAAAAATTAACTCTCCCCTCAATTTCGCACGGCGGAACAGTATGTGTTCTAAATTCTATAAAAATTTGGCATGAAAATTTTGTAAAACTTGACATTTGATATTTTAATTCCGGTTGGTGTTGTTCGTATTAAAACAAATTAACTGTAAATGTGAAACAACTGCTCGACATGCCCATAACGTGGCTCACACGTATGTTATAACGAAAACGATACCTCATACTTATCTAATCTATAAATTAATATTCTAGTTGTATTTTTTTATAAAGAAAAATTATTTACAAAAATAAAGGTAATACAAATGTATAACTATATTCATAAATAAAATTAAAACACATGGAATAAATGTATTCGAGTCATGTTTTGAATCAAAATAGAAACTTGCGTATTAAAGAAAAAGTGGCAAGAAATTTATAAAATGACGTTATTTGTTTTGACCGTTATATCCGGGAAAATCCTTGTCAGTATTATTTTGATCTAAATAAAAAGTCAAAACATAGATGATATAGAGGATAGCATGAGACCTCCACAAACATCGAAAATATTTAATCAGAAGTTGCTTCGGAATTGGCTGTAACAGAAATATGTCGTATAACATAAAGTTTATTTAAGCAATGAATGTTTTAGCAAATGTTGTTACAGTCCTATAACACACATTGCTATTGATAACAAACTGAACAAAGCCTGGTAAGGATTATTGTAAGTTTGTTAGCAATAACAATGTTTGTTATAGGACTGTAACTACATTTGCTAAAATGTTCATTACTTATATTTACATTTTGAAAGAATTATTGTGCTTTATTTAGTTATTTCAAACCGATTTTGAGCAGCAAATAAAGTGTAGACAACAACTTTTATGACGTCGCAATAGAGATTGATGACGTCACAATAGCAAATGTTGATATATTCTGAGCTCGGGCACTGGGTGTTATAGGCTTATGGCAGCAACTGCCTCTTAGCATTGTGTCAATGGGAAAATGCAGCGCAAATGTACTTGTATTATGAACTAAACAATATTGTTATTTATCTTTCAGTCTACAAGAAAATTATGAAAATGATTAAGTTGTCATCCCAATCCTTCCGGGCTGTTTCCCCAACAACTCCTTGCTCACACCCTTAACAATGAATCGTCTATGTGGATTGTACGTTTTGCATGATTATATAATTCATTTCGATCTTGATCTGATGGCGCAGTGGTAAGCGCATTCGCCTTTCAGTTGGACGGCCGAGTATTGTTTCCCTGATCAGTTGTAAAAAGGTAAAGAGCTGCCACCTGTCAGACAATATGGGTTTGCTGTGGGTATTCCGATTACCTCCCTTGTTAGGAAATCCACGCTTCCATCCGCGTCATTGAACGTTTTTGAAATATATCTTTTACGACAATGTAGGCTGGATGTAGTGCAGCCAACCTTGTTAGGTTTGGTGCGAGTGTCGGTGTAGGTGAGCTACAATATCGTATCTTTGTTAAATCATTTTATCATGTATGACCACGAAAAAAATTCTATCAATAATTTCAATTAAGAAAAGAATTTTTTTTTCATGTTTATTAAGGTTTTCCTTATCATCCTTTGACTTTTCAAGTATGTTGATTGCATTTTCGTTTTTAAAGATCTCAGAAATTTACTCAAACGTAAAGGTAATTGTTTTATAAACATTTTTCGTTGGGAATTGTCATGTCATTTTAGCACGTGCGCTCGTGCCATCACCGTTCCATTACAAACAGACCGATGTTTGTACTTTATGGATAGCAAAAGTGCACAAATTGAATGTTGTGGACAAAATGTTATTTTTTTCTTTTCTTTTTTATAAATTACAACACTGAAGGCGAATTGAAATGACTAATATCAATTCACATATAACGGGGAGGCATTATGAAACAGAATCATATCTATCTACAAAACGGCCTGATTACAATCTTCATGAATATTGAAATATGGAACTCGAATGTTGAACGGCGTTTACTGGACACTTAGGACGAGATTTGGACGAGATTTGTGGTACTTAGAGCGTTTAGTTATGTATGATATTAATCAACAAAATAACAATAAGCTGTATAATTGCTCTAAGTTAATTAAATATTGATGTGTGACAATGGCGGATATCCTCGGGCTTGGATTAACACTGTTCGTTCGCTGACCATTTAACGCTAAACCCCTGACAATTCTTATTATTATACAATAAAAATTACCCGGTAGATCGGAATACAAATAACTGCCAGCGAGATTTCGCCCTGCAGACATTGTTTTTTTTTTGAATCAGCACTTTAAAATTATCTCGACTATCATTGGCTGAAATTATACCCGCAATATACATTTTGTATGTCGTGTATACACGCGCGCGTTGAATTCTGAACAGCGCGCAGGAAACGGGCGCAATTATTGCGGAGGGATTGGATCATGTCCGAATATTCTATCCATCCTTCCCGGTACCGCTGACTCCAACACGCCATTCCTACACAATAGATTAATAATTCAACACACTAAAATTACATCAATAATCGGATCTAAGTATAGCTTTCGATTCTTGTAAAATATTTACCGCCAGAAAATACCCCCGAGATGATCATAACGCCGGGATGAGTACCATGAAAAAGCCATAGTGGGTCGGGAGTTTTCCTAGTGCACTGAACTACAATCGAATAATTGTCATCAAGAAAAAAAACTCACAGAAACCTTATCTCGCCCTTTCCTCCAGAACCACATGCATTGGACGAGACTGGATATTTATCTACCTCCTCGCGAAAAAGAGCTCTCCCAATGGACTCATCGACTAACATGAAACAGCGAAACGGTTTCAAATTAATAACACGAAATTCTCTAGAGACAACTTTCCGGAAATATAAAAAAGTGTGTCACCTTTGTTCTAGACGTTTGATTAGTACATTTAATATCCCGAATACCAACATTCCAGTCGTATGTTCTTCTGTGTTGACGATTTCTGTCATACACCGTCAACAGTTTGAAATCATTGCTCATTGATACATGTGGTTATGTGCAAATTAATGCATAGTGTTGTCACGAACAGTGTACAAGTTGATAATCACTTTTGCTACAGATGTATGTACAAATCTATGTTCATTGTCAATTTGTACAAATTAATGTTCACTGTTTTGTAAAAACAAATGTTCAAAAGTGTTATGTACAAATTAATGTTCACTGTCGTTTTGTACAAATAATGTTCTCTGTTGTCATGTACAAATTAATGTTCACTGTAATGTACAAATTAATGTTCATGGTTGTTATGTACAAATTAATGTTTACTGTTGTCATGTACAAATTAATGTTCACTGTTGTCATGTACAAATTAAAGTTCATGGTTGTTATGTACAAATTAATATTCACGGTTGTTATGTCCAAATTAATGTTCACTGTTGTCATGTACAAATTAATGTTCACTGTTGTTATGTACAAATTAATGTTCACTGTTGTTATATACAAATTAATGTTCACTGTTGTCATGTACAAATTAATGTTCACTGTTGTTATATACAAATTAATGTTTACGGTTGTTATGTACAAATTAATGTTCACTGTTGTTATATACAAATTAATGTTCACTGTTGTTATGTATAAATTAATGTTCACGGTTTTCATGTACAAATTAATGTTCACGGTTGTTATGTACAAATTAATGTTCTCTGTTATCATGTACAAATTAATGTTCACTGTTATGTACAAACTAATGTTCACTGTTGTCATGTACAAATTAATGTTCACTGTTATGTGCAAATTAATGTTCACTGTTGTCATGTACAAATTAATGTTCATGGTTGTTATTTACAAATTAATGTTCACTGTTGTCATGTACAAATTAATGTTCACTGTTGTTATGTACAAATTAATGTTCACTGTTGTTATATACAAGTTAATGTTCACTGTTGTTATTTACAAATTAATGTTCACTGTTGTTATATACAAATTAATGTTCACTGTTGTTATTTACAAATTAATGTTCACTGTTGTTATATACAAATTAATGTTTACTGTTGTTATTTACAAATTAATGTTCACTGTTGTTATGTACAAATTAATGTTCACGGTTGTTATGTACAAATTAATGTTCACTGTTGTCATGTACAAATTAATTTTCACTGTTGTCATGTACAAATTAATTTTCACGATTGTTATATACAAATTAATGTTCACTGTTGTTATATACAAATTAATGTTCACTGTTGTTATATACAAATTAATGTTCACTGTTGTTATTTACAAATTAATGTTCACTGTTGTTATGTACAAATTAATGTTCACGGTTGTTATGTACAAATTAATGTTCACTGTTGGCATGTACAAATTAATGTTCACGGTTGTTATGTACAAATTAACGTTCACGGTTGTTATGTACAAATTAATGTTCACTGTTGTCATGTACAAATTAATGTTCACTGTTGTTATGTACAAATTAATGTTCACTGTTGTTATTTACCAATTAATGTTCACGGTTGTTATGTACAAATTAATGTTCACAGATTTTTGATACTGCATAGTATTGTTGTTTTAGTTAGCTGGTTTCTTTAAGGTTACTGAGTGTTTACGTCAAACTAACGCGATCATTTCAGATACCATAACTACAGTGTTACACAAAAAGGACCTAGCAACGCGCAAAATTATTCCTACTTGAAATTCAAATGATGGTCCTGTAATACCGGAAATGGATGTAAAGGAGAAGATACAATCTGGATCTTCCGTGTCATACGTAATGCTGATGTACACAATGTCACAGCTTAAAGAATTAATAACTGGGAATATTATTCACAAAATAAAAGACCATGGCAAAATATTCAGGTAGATTGGGAAGATTTTGTTCACAGATACGTGTGTAATGATATACACCCACATTGTATTTATATTGGTGAATGTACAATCTTACACAGTTTATGAGCTGTGTATGGAATTATAATGAGGCGCAATCTAACCGTGGTATAAAATCGTACTAGGAGGTTTAAATCATATCTCTGTATGACTAAGAACAGATTTTAATATGCAAGTTTCGTGTGAAACGCGATTGCAGATTGCGCTGGTACAGTGTTACAAGTTTGACTGATATTCTGTTCAATCACGTTTATATTTGATAAAGTTATTGTTTGATTTCAAATTTAACTGACTTTGTATAACTCTACATTTTGTTTTGTTTGTTTATTTGTTAATTGTTTGTTTGTTTGCTGCCTTGTATTTATCTACATTTTGTTTGCTGCTTTTTTTCGCCAACAATGTTAATGTTATAAGTACATGCATGTTGTTCACTTTTGATGAATGAAAAACGTCTTTAAGTTTCCCCGGGTGCTTTCCGGATGCTGTTTGTTTATCTTTGATTCGCTAGCTTGAACACAAGAAACTCCAAAACCTAATATGCACTCCAACTTTATTAAACTAGGAACAAAAATTGAACAATCAAACTATTTACACAGAGACATTACAAAAAATTACAAGAGATTAGGACCATGTGTTCCGGAAGAATAGGCGTCTTCCGCTTCATCGAAGACACCCGCCATGTTAATCTAGGTTAAATTGAAATAAATATCAGGTCTTCAAAGTGAAGTAAATGCCAGGTCTTCAAAGTGAAATAAATGTCAGTTCCTGAAAGTGAAATGAATGTCAGGTCCTCAAAGTGTAGTAAATGTCAGGTCCTCAACGTGAAATAAATGTCAGGTCCTCAAAGTGTAGTAAATGTCAGATCCTCAAAGTGAAATAAATGTCAGGTCCTCAAAGTGTAGTAAATGTCAGATCCTCAAAGTGAAGTAAATGTCAGGTCCTCAACGTGAAATAAATGTCAGTTCCTCAAAGTGAAGTAAATGTCAGGTCCTCAAATTGAAATAAATATCAGGTCCTCAAAGTGTAGTAAATGTCAGGTCATCAACGTGTAGTAATGTCAGATCCTCAAAGTGAAGTAAATGTCAGTTCCTCAAAGTGTTGTAAATGTCAGTTCCTCAAAGTGTAGTAAATGTCAGGTCATCAACGTGTAGTAATGTCAGATCTTCAAAGTGTAATAAATGTCAGCTCCTCAAAGTGAAGTAAATGTCAGTTCCTCAAAGTGTAGTAAATGTCAGGTCCTCAAAGTGAATTAAATGTCAGTTCCTCAAAGTGAAACAAAAGTCAGGTCCTCAAAGTGAAGTAAATGTCAGTTCCTCAAAGTGAAGTAAATGTCAGGTCCTCAAAGTGAAATAAATATCAGGTTCTCAAAGTGTAGTAAATGTCAGGTCATCAACGTGTAGTAATGTCAGGTCCTCAACGTGAAATAAATGTCAGGTCCTCGCAGTGAAGTAAATGTCAGGTCCTCAAAGTGAAGTAAATGCCAGGTCCTCAAAGTGAAATAAATGTCAGGTCCTCAAAGAGTAGTAAATGTCAGGTCATCAACGTGTAGTAATGTCAGGTCCTCAAAGTGAAATAAATGTCAGATCCTCAAAGTGAAGTAAATGTCAGGTCCTCAAAGTGAAATAAATGTCAGGTCCTCAAAGAGTAGTAAATGTCAGGTCATCAACGTGTAGTAATGTCAGATCCTCAACGTGAAGTAAATGTCAGTTCCTCAAAGTGTAGTAAATGTCAGTTCCTCAAAGTGTAGTAAATGTCAGGTCATCAACGTGTAGTAATGTCAGATCTTCAAAGTGTAATAAATGTCAGTTCCTCACAGTGAAGTAAATGTCAGGTCCTCAAAGTGAAATGAATGTCAGTTCCTCAAAGTGAAGTTAATGTCAGTTCCTCAAAGTGTAGTAAATGTCAGGTCCTCAACGTGAAATAAATGTCAGGTCCTCAAAGTGTAGTAAATATCAGGTCATCAACGTGTAGTAATGTCAGATCCTCAAAGTGAAGTAAATGTCAGGTCCTCAAAGTGAAATAAATGCCAGGTCCTCAAAGTGTTGTAAATGTCAGGTCCTCAAAGTGTAATAAATGTCAGTTCCTCAAAGTGAAGTAAATGTCAGGTCCTCAAAGTCTAGTAAATGTCAGGTCCTCAAAGTGAAGTAAATGTCAGGTTCTCAAAGTGAAGTAAATGACAGTTCCTCAAAGTGTAGTAAATGTCAGGTCCTCAAAGTGAAGTAAATGTCAGGTTCTCAAAGTGAAGTAAATGTCAGGTTCTCAAAGTGTAGTAAATGACAGTTCCTCAAAGTGTAGTAAATGTCAGATCCTCAAAGTGAAGTAAATGTCAGGTTCTCAAAGTGAAGTAAATGACAGTTCCTCAAAGTGTAGTAAATGTCAGTTCCTCACAGTGAAGTAAATGTCAGTTCCTCAAAGTGAAGTAAATGTCAGTTCCTCGAAGTGAAGTTAATGTCAGGTCCTCAAAATGAAATAAATGTCAGTTCCTTAAAGTGAAGTAAATGTCAGTTCCTCAAAGTGAAGTAAATGTCAGGTCCTCAAAGTGAAATCAATGTCAGTTCCTTAAAGTGAAGTAAATGTCAGTTCCTCAAAGTGTAGTAAATGTCAGGTCCTCAACGTGAAGTGAATGTCAGGTCCTCAAAGTGAAGTAAATGTCAGGTCCTCAAAGTGTAGTAAATGTCAGGTCCTCAACGTGAAGTAAATGTCAGGTCCTCGAAGTGAAGTAAATGTCAGGTCCTCAAAAAGAAGTAAAAGTCAGTTCCTCAAAGTGAAGTAAATGTCAGGTCCTCAAAGTGAAGTAAATGTCAGGTCCTCAAAGTGAAATAAATGTCAGTTCCTTAAAGTGAAGTAAATGTCAGTTCCTCAAAGTGTAGTAAATGTCAGGTCCTCAACGTGAAGTGAATGTCAGGTCCTCAAAGTGAAGTAAATGTCAGGTCCTTAAAGTGTAGTAAATGTCAGGTCCTCAACGTGAAGTAAATGTCAGGTCCTCAAAGTGAAGTAAATGTCAGTTCCTCAAAGTGAAGTAAATGTCAGTTCCTCGAAGTGAAGTAAATGTCAGGTCCTCAAAAAAAAGTAAATGTCAGTTCCTCAAAGTGAAGTGAATGTCAGTTCCTCAAAGTGAAGTGAATGCCAGGTCCTCAAAGTGTAGTAAATGTCAGGTCCTCAACGTGTAGTTATGTCAGATCCTCGAAGTGTAGTAAATGTCAGTTCCTCAAAGTGTAGTAAATGTCAGGTCATCAACGTGTAGTAATGTCAGATCTTCAAAGTGTAATAAATGTCAGTTCCTCAAAGTGAAGTAAATGTCAGTTCCTCAAAGTGAAGTAAATGTCAGGTCCTCAACGTGAAATAAATGTCAGGTCCTCAAAGTGTAGTAAATGTCAGTTCCTCAAAGTGTAGTAAATGTCAGTTCCTCAAAGTGTAGTAAATGTCAGGTCCTCAACGTGTAGTAAATGTCAGTTCCTCAAAGTGTAGTAAATGTCTGTTCCTCAAAGTGTAGTAAATGTCAGTTCCTCAAAGTGAAGTAAATGCCAGGTCCTCAACGTGTAGTAAATGTCAGTTCCTCAAAGTGTAGTAAATGTCTGTTCCTCACAGTGAAATAAATGTCAGTTCCTCACAGTGAAGTAAATGCCAGATCCTCAAAGTGAAATAAATGTCAGTTCCTCACAGTGAAGTAAATGTCAGGTCCTCAAAGTGAAATGAATGTCAGGTCCTCAAAGTGTAGTAAATGTCAGGTCATCAACGTGTAGTAATGTCAGGTCCTCAACGTGAAATAAATGTCAGGTCCTCAAAGTGTAGTAAATGTCAGGTCATCAACGTGTAGTAATGTCAGATCCTCAAAGTGAAGTAAATGTCAGGTCCTCAAAGTGTAGTAAATGTCAGGTCATCAACGTGTAGTAATGTCAGATCCTCAAAGTGTTGTAAATGTCAGGTCCTCAAAGTGTAATAAATGTCAGTTCCTCAAAGTGAAGTAAAAGTCAGGCCCTCAAAGTGTAGTAAATGTCAGTTCCTCAAAGTGAAGTAAATATCAGGTCCTCAAAGTGTAGTAAATGCCAGGTCCTCAAAGTGTAATAAATGTCAGTTCCTCAAAGTGTTGTAAATGACAGTTCCTCAAAGTGAAGTAAATGTCAGGTCCTCAAAGTGCAGTAAATGTCAGTTCCTCAACGTGAAATGAATGTCAGTTCCTCAAAGTGAAGTAAATGTCAGGTCATCAACGTGAAATAAATGTCAGTTCCTCAAAGTGAAGTAAATGACAGGTCCTCAAAGTGAAGTAAATGACAGGTCCTCAAAGTGTAGTAAATGTCAGTTCCTCAAAGTGAAGTAAATGACAGTTCCTCAAAGTGAAATAAATACCAGGTCATCAAAGTGAAGTAAATGTCAGTTCCTCAAAGTGAAGTAAATGACAGTTCCTCAAAGTGAAATAAATACCAGGTCATCAAAGTGAAGTAAATGTCAGTTCCTCAAAGTGAAGTAAATGTCAGGTCCTCAAAGTGAAATAAATATCAGGTCCTCAAAGTGAAGTAAATGTCAGCTCCTCAAAGTGAAGTAAATGCCAGGTCCTCAAAGTGAAGTAAATGTCAGTTCCTCAAAGTGAAGTAAATGACAGTTCCTCAAAGTGAAATAAATACCAGGTCATCAAAGTGAAGTAAATGTCAGTTCCTCAAAGTGAAGTAAATGTCAGGTCCTCAAAGTGAAATAAATATCAGGTCCTCAAAGTGAAGTAAATGCCAGGTCCTCAAAGTGAAGTAAATGTCAGGTCCTCAAAGTGAAATAAATATTAGGTCCTCAAAGTTAAGTAAAATGCAGGTCCTCGAAGTGAAGTAAATGTCAGTTCCTTAAAGTGAAATAAATGTCAGTTCCTTAAAGTGAAGTAAATGTCAGGTCCTCAAAGTGAAGTAAATGTCAGGTCCTCAAAGTGAAATAAATATCAGTTCCTCAAAGTGAAGTAAAATGCAGGTCCTCGAAGTGAAGTAAATGTCAGTTCCTTAAAGTGAAATAAATGTCAGTTCCTTAAAGTGAAGTAAATGTCAGGTCCTCAAAGTGAAGTAAATGTCAGGTCCTCAAAGTGAAATAAATATCAGGTCCTCAAAGTTAAGTAAATGTCAGTTCCTTAAAGTGAAATAAATATCAGGTCCTCAAAGTGAAGTAAATGTCAGGTCCTCAAAGTGAAATAAATGTCAGTTCCTTAAAGTGAAGTAAATGTCAGCTCCTCAAAGTGAAGTAAATGTCAGGTCCTCAAAGTGAAGTAAATGTCAGTTCCTCAAAGTGAAGTAAATGTCAGGTCCTCGAAGTGAAGTAAATGTCAGTTCCTTAAAGTGAAGTAAATGTCAGGTCCTCAAAGTGAAGTAAATGTCAGATCCTCAAAGTGAAGTAAATGACAGTTCCTCAAAGTGAAGTAAATGTCAGGTCCTCAAAGTGAAGTAAATGTCAGATCCTCAAAGTGTAGTAAATGTCAGGTCCTCAAAGTGTAGTAAATGTCAGTTCCTCAAAGTGTAGTAAATGTCAGGTCCTCAAAGTGTAGTAAATGTCAGTTCCTCAAAGTGAAGTAAATGTCAGATCCTCAAAGTGAAATAAATGTCAGGTCCTCAAAGTGAAGTGAATGTCAGGTCCTCAAAGTGAAGTAAATGTCAGGTCCTCAAAGTGAAGTAAATGTCAGGTCCTCAAAGTGAAGTAAATGTCAGATCCTCAAAGTGAAGTAAATGTCAGGTCCTCAAAGTGAAGTAAATGTCAGATCCTCAAAGTGTAGTAAATGTCAGGTCCTCAACGTGAAATAAATGCCAGGTCATCAAAGTGAAGTATATGCCAGGTCCTCAAAGTGCAGTAAATGTCAGTTCCTCAAAGTGCAGTAAATGTCAGATCCTCAAAGTGAAGTAAATGACAGTTCCTCAAAGTGAAGTAAATGTCAGGTCCTCAAAGTGAAGTAAATGCCAGTTCCTCAAAGTGTAGTAAATGTCAGGTCCTCAAAGTGAAGTAAATGTCAGGTCCTCAAAGTGAAATAAATATCAGTTCCTCAAAGTGTAGTAAATGTCAGGTCATCAACGTGTAGTAATGTCAGGTCCTCAACGTGAAATAAATGTCAGGTCCTCGCAGTGAAGTAAATGTCAGGTCCTCAAAGTGAAGTAAATGCCAGGTCCTCAAAGTGAAATAAATGCCAGGTCCTCAAAGTGAAGTAAATGTCAGTTCCTCAAAGTGTAGTAAATGTCAGGTCATCAACGTGTAGTAATGTCAGGTCCTCAACGTGAAATAAATGTCAGGTCCTCGCAGTGAAGTAAATGTCAGGTCATCAACGTGTAGTAATGTCAGGTCCTCAACGTGAAATAAATGTCAGGTCCTCAAAGAGTAGTAAATGTCAGGTCATCAACGTGTAGTAATGTCAGATCCTCAACGTGAAGTAAATGTCAGTTCCTCAAAGTGTAGTAAATGTCAGTTCCTCAAAGTGTAGTAAATGTCAGGTCATCAACGTGTAGTAATGTCAGATCTTCAAAGTGTAATAAATGTCAGTTCCTCAAAGTGAAGTAAATGTCAGTTCCTCAAAGTGTAGTAAATGTCAGGTCCTCAACGTGAAATAAATGTCAGGTCCTCAAAGTGTAGTAAATATCAGGTCATCAACGTGTAGTAATGTCAGATCCTCAAAGTGAAGTAAATGTCAGGTCCTCAAAGTGAAGTGAATGTCAGGTCCTCAAAGTGAAGTAAATGTCAGGTCCTCAAAGTGAAGTAAATGTCAGGTCCTCACAGTGAAGTAAATGCCAGGTTCTCAAAGTGAAGTAAATGTCAGGTCCTCAAAGTGAAGTAAATGTCAGGTCCTCAAAGTGAAGTAAATGTCAGGTCCTCAAAGTGAAGTAAATGTCAGTTCCTCAAAGTGTAGTAAATGTCAGATCCTCAAAGTGAAGTAAATGTCAGGTCCTCAAAGTGAAGTAAATGTCAGTTCCTCAAAGTGTAGTAAATGTCAGATCCTCAAAGTGAAGTAAATGTCAGGTCCTCAAAGTGAAGTAAATGCCAGGTCCTCAAAGTGAAGTAAATGTCAGTTCCTCAAAGTGTAGTAAATGTCAGGTCATCAACGTGTAGTAATGTCAGGTCCTCAACGTGAAGTAATGTCAGACCCTCAAAGTGAAATAAATGCCAGGTCCTCAAAGTGCAGTAAATGTCAGTTCCTCAAAGTGCAGTAAATGTCAGTTCCTCAAAGTGAAGTAAATGTCAGATCCTCAAAGTGAAGTAAATGTCAGATCCTCAAAGTGAAATAAATGTCAGTTCCTCAAAGTGAAGTAAATGTCAGATCCTCAAAGTGAAGTAAATGTCAGGTCCTCAAAGTGAAGTAAATGTCAGGTCCTCAACGTGAAATGAATGTCAGTTCCTCAAAGTGAAATAAATGTCAGTTCCTTAAAGTGAAGTAAATGTCAGTTCCTTAAAGTGAAGTAAATGTCAGGTCCTCAAAGTGAAATAAATGTCAGTTCCTCAAAGTGAAGTAAATGTCAGGTCCTCAAAGTGAAATAAATGTCAGTTCCTTAAAGTGAAGTAAATGTCAGTTCCTCAAAGTGTAGTAAATGTCAGGTCCTCAAAGTGTAGTAAATGTCAGTTCCTTAAAGTGAAGTATTAACTGTCATAACAACCTTCACTGTATTACCAAACACGGATACAGAATAATTATCAACGACACCAAGATGGCGACCATAAAAGCTGCCCGTAATCTTTCTTGGCCATAGTCTTATTAACTTAATCTACACATTTGCTATTTTATAAATTCAAATTGAAGGATCTTAGGCACTATGAAAACTGAAGGAGGATTGCGTAGGTTATGTTAAGCCCTATATTTGTTTTACATCCTTTCTAGGGGTATAGCCAATCGTAATGTGAGGTTTTAATTTGTTTTGTTTATGAACAACACTATTTATGCTTGACAAACTCTTAATTCATATTTCCTTATATTCACTGGCCAGCTACTGTGACAAGTTGTCATACACGAAAGTTGCTAATATAGAAGTTTTAATTCAATTATCAGTATACATGTACAGCGTAGAGAAACACATTCAGATGTTTTGGATATATCTAATTACTGTAGTAGCTTGTTCAAGAGCAAATTATTTTAGATAATAAATAAATAAAACATATATACACATGAAACAAGGGGATGTCGAGAGATCTGGTCAATAATCTAAAAAAAATCGATCATTCTGCATATTTTAACCAGAATAGTTATCATTAAATTCATATATATATGGAGTAGAAATATAGATTTACATATTTTCATTTTCTTCACCTAAATCTGCGAGAAGACACATTTGGAACAAGCAGAAATCGTCCAGGTACTCAGCCGGTGTTTTTTAACATGTTTTCAACGAAAAAATATAAGTGAAAAATATCAACTTAATTATAAATTCAGAAGAAATTCACCAAAAAACACTTGAAATTCATGTGAAAACCATTATTTTTATAATGAATGCAGCATATAAAATATCTACAAATACAAAGTCGCATTAATTTCACGCGAAATTCCCCTTTTTTTACCACATTTCATGTGAATTTCCTGTGAAGACAGTATTTCCTATGTAGCAACCGAGTCCCCTACCTCTGTCTGTAGAAAACGGAAAATTTCGCTTTAAAACCTCAAAGTGATCTCTAGATGTTTAAGTGTGGGTCTACAGTGTAAAACAACCATGAGAAAATAACGACACTTACACTTCATTTAAATTATATTTATTATTGTCATTTACTGTGATCAAGAGATTGGCTACAATTGTTACCTCCACGCACACCATAACCATAAAATACAAGTAGATAATTTTATCATGGAGTTAATTTATTTACGCATTAATCATGATTCGTAGTGAACATTCCCACCTGGTCTATCAGCATTAAATCGCTGTCTTCCTAACGCTTACGTGAATGTGTGCTTTAGTTCAAAAGTTTAAAACGTTGTGTGTGTGTGAGTAAGCTTTTTCTTTTGTAGAAAAATCTTGTTGGGAGACAAAACGTAACTTTATAATAATAGTTCTGATTCCAGGTTCTTTTATACTGCTTTATCACGACCTTAAATGTCGTCTCAAAGCGGTTCAAAAATATTATCAATAGTTATAGGGCCTTAGAAAACAGCCAATATCGTTTTCAATTTCCTTGGGATCATACAACCGGTGCTGCCATTTGGACGCGCACAGCTAGCATTCTGCAGTTTTTAGCACTACCCAACCACGTACTTATTTACAGAGTAGACTGGAACAAGCGGAGTAAAGTATCTTGCTCAAGGATACAACACAAGTGCCGTGACCGGGACTCGAACTCGCAACCCTTCGATCACGAGCCCGGCGTCCTACCACTAGACCACCGTGCCTCAATATGTGAACCAAATAGCAGTGGCGACCTAACCATGTAAGACGGAATAAAACAGTTCAGGAGACAAGAATACGTTAGTAGTACATTCATGACACAAACGACAAAAACACATAAGTATATACGTAGCTTCAATTGAAGGTCATAAGTAAGCGGCTGCCCTTGAAGACACCACTAAAAGGTAGAGAATATAAAAGTGTTGCAGTGAGAGTAGTAGAACAATTTTTCCCTTGACTAAACGGATGACTATTCATATCTGCACGTTAGTCGCCTCCCATTATACGCTATAGGTGATACATGTACTTATCCTCCCAGAACCAGCAAAGGAAATTTTGTTGAGCATCCTATTGTCTGAAAACATCTCTTTCTAACCGTTCATCCTGTTAACAGATAGATGGAGATGACGTAGTACACATATATATGCTGCACCTTTTAGATTTAGTAATAGATACATGTATGCCGAAAAATGAATTAAACTGCATCATACAGCTGATTCGTCCTTCTCTGCTTCTCCAGTGATGCTTTGGACAAAAGATGAGAATCGCAATTTTCTAAACTTATGAAGAAGCAGAAGAGTCAGGTGCGTAAAACTGTTTTTTATGAATTTAGAATAAGCTTGAGGTAGTGTTTTTTCTGACAATATAGGGAGATTGCAAAATGTACGTACAGTGTACTAATTAACCTTTCAAAAAAAGGTTGATATTTCATCCATGTAGAAAACACTTGTGGGACACGCTACTCATGCAGCTATAAGGAAGGGTTTAGATAGACTACACTTGTAAACTAAGATCCTGTCTGAGTCATTTCAGGTGACCAGTTGACCAGTCATCCCGTAGTCGTCACGCTTGACCACACACATAAGGACACATTGGGCGGAGTAGGAAATGGCCACTGGTCATTTGACACAAGCAGCGCCGCAGTGACCTGTCAGCTAGAAGGTAGGATAATTATGGTGGGCCTACCTGACAGCAAACGTACAACAGTTGACCACGGTCCGCGCGGACATGAAATTAATCACCGTATCACCCATCTACTCATCGCGTGTGGTCATCCGCAAGTGACCAGCACTGACATGAGTTTATAGGAACAAAACAGACGAAAGCTAGCTCTTCGCGTGCTGTAACACGCGTCAGGACAAGGAGGGACAAGCACGTACTCGGAAACCCCTTGTAGCACACAAGGGCCACATTAGACGGACAATAGTAGTTATTGCAGTTTTATGAGATTCGTGTGAAATATACCTGGTCGGAATTGAAAGCCGGTGTCGGTACGAGGGGAAGGACGCGGGGGGATGCCAGTTTTATACTCCTCATGTCTTGTTCAAATACAGGTGGGCATTAAACAAACAACCGTTGATATGTAAAAAAAAATGTAATACCGCTCCTTCCTTTGTTGTCGTGTTTCCTTCTTTCTATCTCGAAGTGTCGTGTTCCTCTGCTGCTGTTTTTTATTCAGCATGTCTGAAAAAGTGTTTTGTTCTTGTCAACAACAAAACAGAATATAGCTTTGTATTTTGCCATGCTTTCTGTGAGGAGTATATTGTGAAAGCGATGTAAACAAAGACATACCTAAACGTTAATGTACTTATCAAGGTTTTGCTTTCAGGAGTATATCCTGAGTACGTGGTACCTTGGCAGTGAAGTGAAAGACATTAAAATGCCTGTGCTTGGTTAGGTTTATTGATGCGAGGTTATGTATCTGTATATAGATTAGTTTCAATGTCATGGTTATCATTCTTTATAGATTGAATGTATTGCTATCATTATTACTTTGTATAAATAGATTTATTGTCATTATAATACTTCCATGTATTTATTTTAATGTCATCATCAATATATTATAATGATTTTATTGTTATAATCATTTAATATGATAGATTTTACCAGGAGTCAATATTATTATATTACTTTTTATGATGTAATATAACCCTGTAAACTAAATGAAAAGGACAAAGTCATTATTATGAATTTCAATATAAACATTAAAAAGCGTATTGCTTTGTGGTCTTGTCAGTTTGGTTTTTTTTTGGGGGGGGGGAGGAGATTGGCGTGTTATTAATGAACATGAAATATGAATATCTTTGACAAACAAAATTTATTTTTCAGAAACAGTTTAAATGTACATAAAAGTTCATGACACGTCCTCAAAGTGAGAACTGAGTCAACATTCTCAATCACAACAAGTATACATACTAATGAGCATTTAAAAAACGTCCATCTTCATATCATTCAAAGATACAAAATAATTCTCAATGGATTTAAGATGCTGACCACAACACTTGTTCATATTTTTCATCAACCTGTATCTCTCGAACCCCCTGTGCTGTAAGTCTGTTCGTCAGCAGCCGAAATCTACATGTATCACGAAAATATCGATCTCTAGGGCAAGCTCTATATTATTCAACGGTTTAGGCCAGTCCTGCTCAAAAACTTCTTTCCATCCTCAACATAAATCGTACAAAAAAATACAATATTTTGGAAACGCATTCGAACTATAATCGCAATGTCTATGCTTGGATTTCAAAGATTACATCCGAAGCAGAGAAAAGGAAGCTTTTATTTCTAGTACTTGACATTTAAGAGTATTGTGCAAATATGATCTACATGAATGTTTTGTCGAAGTATTTGTGGCAGAATACCATATTTATATCAAATTAAATATTTAAAAAAAAGGAGAGAAATATTGATAAAAAGACTACAAAAAACAAAATCCAAACTCAAAACACTACGAGAAAAATATGAACAAAGGACATTTTACACGGAACCCTCAAAAATGTACAAGAAAATAATACCAGGTGTTGGGAAAAGGTGAGGAAAATTTCGTTCATAATGTAATAGCCACGGAGAGCCAATCTAACAGACATGTGACAGTTTATGTTACCTTATGATTATGATTCTCTGTTACAGAGTCAAACCACCTTGAATTACAAGGACATTCTTATGGTTCCTGCTTCAGCGAACATTTTTAGCATCTTTCCGATGATATTTTTTTATCGTTATGGAGGAGCCAAAATTTAAAAGCGTTTAAAAAATGAGAGAATACCGAAGCGTCAACAAAATCAAAATCTGAACTCAAAATAGATTCCACTAGGGACAAAATATGAAAAAATGGGACCCTTGAAAAGGTAGTAGAGAATAAAACCAGGTGGGATATAAATGTAGGTCTCAGCAAAGTAAATGCCAAGTCCTCAAGATGAGAACTTAGTCATCACTTTCAATCACAACGAGTAAAAAGGGTAAACGCATACATCCGAATGAGACACTCAAAAACGTAATTCACACAGAATATTTCTCTGTGATGAGACCAAAACTAAATTCGAAGAAAGAAATGACAAAATGTTTCAACTTTGTAACTGTAACGCAATACCTTTAGGGGAAATAAATTACTTCAACATATCCAAAACATACGCAATATGGAACACTTTCTGTGAAGTTCTATGAGGTATGATGCTGATGAGCTGATGTAACTTAAAACTTGCTTGGTTGATTATTTTTACGCCCTTCTAACAGCAAGGGTCATTAAAGGGACGACCTCCCGGTGTATGCAATGTGTACGTGTGTTGAGAGTGTGTGTATAGGGAGCAGCGTTATGTTCGTGTAAGCGTTCTTGCGATAGTCCGGATATTTTGCCGATTTAAATTGCTATCGCACTGAAGTATACCGCCGTAGGCCCCCAGCAGAACACCCATCCGGTCACATTATACTGACAACGGGCGAACAAGTCGTTCCCCTCCCATAATGCTGAACGTCAAGCAGAGAGTAGTAACTACAATTAATTAATTAATTAATTAATTGTTAATTGTTAATCTTGTATGTCCCGACGTCGAGAAAGAAACCATAGCCTTCCTCACAGGGGCAAACGCTCAACTAAGGGTCAAAGTGAGGTTGTGTCGAGGGAGACATTAGGAAGTAGAAATTTGTTTAGAAGGAAAGGAAAAATAAGATCCCAAGTTTTGTCGCCTTCTACCATCATGCAATGGGGGCCGCATGTACAATTCTTACGCCCTACCTGTAGGACAGGTAACTTAATAATGATCTCTCGGTATCTCAGGAAGGCATTGAGAATTGTTAAGTAAGCCTTATAAAGACATCACTCCGTCATTTATGGTTGGTTGCCCGATAAAGGTCTATTTTTTCAAATTACATTTTAAATTATACATGTACATGTTTATATTTGATAATACAGTGGCATTTACCTTGATATGTATACACATGTACCGTCTAAGTTAAATGCAATCACAAAACTTCCTTTTAATACACATTTATTATGATGGACTCATATTTTATCTAATTACCATGCTTGTATTGAGCTATTCCTTGCATTTATAATCTAAATCAAGATAAAATCTAAGCAGTCCCTCACACATTGTCTGTTTCACTGTCCGATATATTGTCCATTAGAACTGGTCAGTTTATTGACACCGATCAATAGCGTGAGCATTGTCCACTCCGAGCACTTTATACACACACCTAGTCGCCTGGACGTCGCCAGTGACGACTGACCAAGACCCATGACACGTGATCAGCCTGTTGTTATGGTGACGGCGTGGTGAAGTTTGCACGTGTGGGTATCAACGTAGGCGCATGCGCCTTGTTAGCGCGTCTCTTCTACCTGGAGTATTAATAGAATTATTGTCAAATGAATAATCGTATTGGTCAAAATATTGATGTACAATATACAGATAAAACAAAATATCCCCCGACAAACATAATCCTGCGGTGAAGAAGCAATTAATGTCCATGAGTAATCGTAATATGAGATACTGCTTATTAATTTCTCGCTGTTTCCATTGATACGCTTCCTATTCATAAGCATGTTTTGAGCAAGATATATAAATGAAATATCGAGAAAACATAGAACACTATTCCGTTTTTAAACATATGAAATAATGCTTGAACGATATTTACATGGCGGTTGTCGTCGATAAAGCAGAAGATGGTTACTCTTCCGGAACACCTGGTCTTATTCTCTTTTTACTTTTTACGAGGGTATCCATTAAAGTCTTTCCTATGTTCATATTTTGCCTGTAGTTTAATTGATTTTGAGTTCGGATTATGGTTTTGTTGACGTTTTGATATTCTCTGATTTTGTTTTATATATTTTTAAATATATATTTGCAAACATTGAAATGTATCTTTTCAAAATGAAGTCTTATTTATTATACATTTTAAACAAATTTGGTTTTTTTAATAAAGGGCATTGTTTTATTTTATGTGCTACTGACGAAACGTCAAACGGTAGCGATTAAAAGTTTGAAGTGGGTATCTCAGTATTATTGGATCTTAATTTTTCGACAGTATGATGTTTCCGTTATGACAGCATTATACCATATTAAATAGGTAGGTACGTTGTTCTATCTTAACAGTCGTTTTCAAAATTGTTACGTGTCAAATCATTTTGCAAAATGATTTCAAATAAATGACTCTACACATAATACTATATCTGGATATCACAACACACTGCCAATACTTGTTTTACAGGATGATCGCGTTAAAGATATGGCTTAGCAATATATACAATATAAAACAGAAACAATATCAACGATCAGGCAAGAAAAAAAAGCAGAAAAAAAAAGAGAAAAAATGGCTTATAGGTAGGCGAAACGGCAATAACATAAGAGGCAATATACTGAAGTTGTGTAAACCGTTCGGTATACAAGCTATAAACGTGGCAATTGTATTTGTGTATATAAAATCCTGATTTGTACATTGAAAATATCTTTTTACAGTTATTAATTATTAGTTGGGTTTTTTGTGTTAGAAAATTATTCAGAATATTCTGATTTAAACATGACAGAAGCAGAATTTAACAAACAAAAATATATATTCATATCCTGGAAATTAAAAGAATGCAATTTCATTTTCTGTAACCCGTGTTTGTATTTCTATATGTAAACTGCCACACACGCCAAATGATGGATGTAAAAACTCAATAGGAACGGTTTTCGGGGTCAGAAAAATTCTGGGTATCATGTCAGCAGAGTGAACAAGTAATTTATAGGCTGAGCGTCCAACACGGCAAATACACCAGAGACCGGGCCATGCATTTAGCTAATTACATTGATCTGGTCATTGTAGCCAGCCGAACGCGCCGCACGTGCGCCATATGTATATACGCTTGCGCAGACGATTGAGAATTGGTGTTGTAGTTTATAAGAGGTAATGGAAGCACGGGGAACTGCCATATCGCTCCAGTAACAAGATCTCTGACAGCGCACGCGGCTATGGACGATATGGACAGGGGAGAAATTGTACACGAATTAACTCCCAATATCAGGATAACCTGTTGGCATGTGCTTCTTGTTCATAACATAAACTAGGGTACATAAGCCAACTTATAATGTCTGGATAGGACGAATTTTGGTCAGATAAAATGGTTTCTGTTCCAGAAATATGTTGGTTTAAGTGAAACAGTCAGCTGCAATCAAATTCATTTTCATATCAAATCAACAAATAGTTTTCATTTATTGTAAATGGAGAGACATTTTAATGATGACGGGAATAATTTTTGTAAGTAAAGAAAATTGCTAAAACATGTCCATGTTTATTTGTAAATCCTCGGAAATCGTTGGACGTTTTTATCGTGTTAATGCTTTAAGCTATATGCAGACCAAGTTACTTATCAGCATATACTTATAATCGAAACGCTGACGAATAATTTCTAATATGTGAAAAGTTTATATTCAAATTGTTCCCAAATATGCAGCACCTGTTAGTGTATTCAATTTGAATTGTGTAAGCCACTTTGCGGTCAAACAGAAAATTTCAATTAAAACAGAAAGTAACAAATTAAACTGAAACATTAAAATGAAAATAGAATGTTTACAATTAAAATAAATTATGTACAATTCAAGCAAAACCTTTACAAGCAAAACGTACACAATCAAAAACTATCAAAATAAAACGTTACAATTTAAAAAGAATGTTTACCATTAAAACAGAACACTACAATTAAAATATATTATTTTACAATCTAACCTGAACGTTTCAATAAAAACAATGTCACAACAAAAACTGAACGTTACAACAATTAAAAAAGAAATAAAACGTTTCAATTAAAATAGAATGTTTACAATTAAAACAGAAAATTATAACAAAAAAGCGTTACGATTGAAAGAGAATGTTAACAATAAACACAAAGCGTTACAACTGATAATAGAATGTTTACAATAAAAATAAAACGTTACAATTGAAACAGAATGTCTATAATTAATTAAAACAGAACGTTACAGTTAAATGGTATAGTAGTTCATAATTAGAATTTGATTAACCGAAGAAAACCCATACTTCTCCTTTATTCTGTCTTTATGTTTAAGTGCCGGTCGGCGGCAAGACTGATCTTATAAATAAAATACTATTTGTGTCCATTTGGCAAAATCAAACTGAATAATATTTTATTTCTGAAAAGAAAATTTGAGAACTGATCAATGTGTGTTGTTCATTAATTTGTGTTTCGTTTTGGTGTTTTGTAATGGATTAACAGAATTTTGTCACGAGACAGGTAACAAAAATTTTAATTTATCCTATATCATAAACAGCGCACCAGACGAATGCAAAACCCATAATCTCACAAAACCAATCTTGCTCTTTTAATTATAGCGTGGTTTCGGTTTGGAACAGATGACATTTTACGCCACTGATCAATCTACCGGAAAGATGTTTTATTAACGGAGCTCATAACAAACGCTAGCCGTGACATTATCCAATTCAAATCTCGTCTTTTCCCGATTATCATTCACCCGAAACATATACAGACAATATGTTCTGGTTATCCCAAGGGATTATCAACATCTGCTCTGCAGTGTGTATATGGCTCGATAGAGGGCACAGATTTGTAATGAGAAATGGTGTATTGAATCTGAGTCAGCTGTTATCTTTTTGTTTTTAGAAATGAATCACTGATGATAATTGATAACGCTTGTTTATTTTTTCCGTTCAGTTGCCAATGAAATTGTTTTCTTCATGCTGAACTTCCGATCATTTTCATAATGAAAAGTTGGATGTTTCCTATTTTAATAATGAAATGTTGGATGTTTCCTATTTTCATTATGAAATGTTGAATGTTTCCTATTTTCATAATGAAATGTTTGATGTTTCCTATTTTCATTATGAAATGTTGGATGTTTCCTTTTTGATGCACGATGTGTTCTTTTATCAATATCATTCAATCAGTACGTATTGCACACTGTTATACTAATATCTTGACAACAAAATGAAAATCTGAAAAGGAAATAAATTCTAGATCACTTAATAATAATATTTAAAAATTCTAGATCATTTTATTGTAATATTTATAAATTCTAGATCGCTTAATTATAATATATAAAAAATCTAGATCACTTAATTATAATATTGAAAAATGTTAGATTACTTTATCATTTAAAAATTTTAGATCTTTTAATCATATTAATATTTAAAAATTCTAGATCACTTAATAATCGATACTTGTTAATAATTAGAATAAGAATGAATCTCGTGAGTTGTGATAGGAACATGTTTCTTTTAATAGTGGTCTTTTCTATAAAAAATACTTTATTCATTTAAAGGGGTAAAAGAAAGAGCAGGAACAATACAAAACATAAAATTGTTTATGAGATATATACATGTATTGAAGGTTTCTACAGGCAGGATGCAAATACTACCCAGATTTAATATACAGAAATAAATTATAATATCATTGACAATAGGATTGAAAACGACAGAAATCTAGGAGGCACTTGAACAAACGAAATGGCAACCAAAAATATCAAAAATATTTATATTGCTGAAAGATACAAAAAAACATGCTTAACATATGTTGACATACTGAATCTGTTTATAAGAAGATGACGTAACACACACATATGCTGCACCTTTAGTAATAAATACAGTATGCCGAACAAAATGAATTACATTGCATCATACAGCTGTTTCTTCCTCCCTGGACTCCTCAGTGATGCTAGAAAACCACTATACATTATTGTTAATATTAGTTAGCCATTGCATAACCCTAAATTTTGATGTCTATAAAAAGTTAATATATGTCCTCAAAATGCATACACGTGTCTGCAATACTTGCCGATTCATATATTCCAACTTATTATCAATAAAAAAGAGCTGTTGCCTACATTTATTCAATTTGAGATTTGAATTTGATGTTTACTTGGCGGGTGTCGTCGATGAATCAGAAGACGCTTACTCTTCCGGAACACATGGTCTCATTCTCTTGTAGTTTTACAAGGGTATCCATGTAAATCTTTCCTTTGTTCCTATTTTGCCCTTAGTTTAATCGATTTTGAGTTCGGATTATGATTTTGTTAACGCTTTGTTATTCTCTGATTTGTTTTGAATTAAACGGGGTCTTTAAGTTTTACAAATTCGAGAGGACGAGGTTCGACTTTTGTTGTTTACCTAAAAGTTCAGATAAAATCAATTATCACCAATGATTTTCAGATTTCAGATTTGTATTCCATCACTAAACGGAACAGACTCAGGAGACTTGAAAAATGAATCGAGATAATTTGAGAACGAGGAAAATAAGACAGGCGAGAGATTTCCCCATGCCTTACTCCAATAAGGCATGGGAAGAAATCTGACGTATTTCCATTTTATTGTACACATTATTTAATATTTCTATACCTATTCTTTACAAAATGAAAACATTTTCCTTTGAAACGACTATTATGCATTTTTTGCCACAGCCCAGCTCTTCAGGTTGTGTCAAAAGCTTTGCTAAAATCGATTAAAGTACGATACATTTTGCCACTATTCAGATAGTAAGGGTGAAATTAATATATGTAAAATAAATAGTATCGACTGTCGAGTGTCATTTTCGGGACCCCGCTTGATTCCTTGATATCAGATTCTCACAATGTGTGTGTGTGTATTCCAAATGATACAGTGTACCGATTCGTTCATGCCAATACAATTAACGAAATATAGGTAACATAGATATAAGTAGTATGTAAGACATTATTACGTCACATTTCCCGTGCTATTTAAACCTTGATTGTTTGAGTATCGATTTCTCTAATAAAAGTACACACTAGGTATATCGGGCCGCATGCTGCCATCAAGGTGTGGCAACACCCGCTATGACACGTATTTACCTTATTGGGATGAAAGAGGCTGACAGAAAATTTCAGATTATTTGTTTTTGGAATATGTCAATATATGTTGATTTCGAAACTTTGCCAATGCGACAGAAAATATCAATCAGTACGCGTGCACTACTAAATTGGATGACATTTTCTTTTATGTAAGAAAAATAGGCGTGATTTTTCTCTCGTCGTTAACTCAGATTGAGGTTTGAATAACGTTGTTATATCCTTTATTATGTTATACATACGTAATCGAAATGGCCAAACTATCAATGTGTAAAATTTTGAAATTATTAGCACGTGTTCTGTTTTGTGAACAATGTCATATTGACGTTCTGAGACAAACGTAGTTTTGCTCGCACGTGTATCGACGGGAGAATGAAATCAACAAATGCTATACAGTTGTATAGAAAAATGGTCAGAATCATTTTGACAGGTAAAATGTGTGAAGAAAATCCACGCGTCGTGGTTTGAGTTGAAAATCCACCTTTTGTACCTATTTGCCAATTTACAACGTGACAAAGAGAGCCCTGTGGTCGCCCAGTGTTTATATTTATTTTGACATTCTTGGCTCGCGTGCAGCTCGCGCTGAGCACGGCCAGCCATCAATGGCGGATCAATAGGATAAGCGCTGTCCATCGCCCTGTCGATGGAGGTTCTGCCTTGTCTAAGCTAGCCTCGTAATTGACTGACAATATTGTATAGTGCAATACCAATTAATTGAAGAATTTCATTAATAAATCATGAGGAATATGAAATGGTTTTACAAATACTTTCTTTTCTCACGCTATGTGCACGTGTCAAATATCGTCCCTGAATAGATAGGGAAACAACAACTGCCAAGTACGAATAAAATTATCATTTCTCCGAACAACAGTTTAGAAAAATGCTTTGTTTTAAGGAATTTGTTTTCATGTTATAACGGAAAGGTACATCACAAACTATTTTGTGAATTAACAGCATAAGGTTAATTATTCATGCAATGACAATAAATTGTGATGATCAGAAAATTGTACAGGCAATGTAGTGATAATTTCGTGCGATAAGTAATCCCTAGTGACCAGGCTCAAAGACCGAGACAAAATTGGAATGAGGTATGTCCACGAAGGAGGGAACAAAAACAGGTGTTGACGATGTGTGTTTTATTTCTTTTTTCCGGAAGGCAAAATCGGGCTTTGATATGTCCACAGAGCAGATTCCATGGGTGTTATTTTGACTTCAATCACATTTACAATATGTATCGTTATTGTTTCATTTGGGAAAAGGTTCATCCATGTCGTTGAGGCATCTATGTTGTGCAAACCGCAAATGTTTTCCCCGAGTCACTTTTGTGACGTTTGACGTTGACATGTGACGTAGCTGTTCCTCTACGACGTAAAGATTTACATGTGACGTAGACACCCTCATATTTACACACACGCACAAAATAAAAACACAAAACATGCGACGGGGCTCCCCTGTAGCCTTACGTCCCTGTTATGACGCATAGAAATATATCTTCAAATGAAGATGACGTTACACACACATATGCTGAACCTTTTAAATTCAGTAACAGATACAGTATGCAGAAAAAAATGAATAAAACTACAACATACCACTGTTTCCTCCTCCTAGGACTATTTAGTGATGCTAGGGACCAAAAGATGGGAATCCAAAATGTCTAAACTAATGTAGAAGCAGAAGTGTCACGTGCGTAAAACCCCTTTAATTTATGAATTTAGAAGTAAAATTAAGCTCGTTCTGTATTATTTCAAATAGTGTACTACGAGAATGTGTATATTATATAGGTACTGTGCCACTACTCAAATGAGGTTTACTGTGGCTATGGAGGCTCTGGCAAACCTCGGGACCTAAAAAATCCACCAGCAGAGTCTCCCACCCCCTATCATGAACATAGCCATCGACGTGAAGCCGATGCCACAGTAAAGCATGTAAGTAGTGGTAAAAGGTACACCATATGTCTTTTACGTTCATCCTATAACATAATAATCCAAAATCCCAATCTGTTTAAGCATATTGAAAATAAATTTATTTCAAAATGTGAATAATTAATATAATTTTTGACGACTAGATTTTAAAGCAAAAAATGATGTGATTGAAATTCTCATAATAACAATCGATATCTAGGTAAGCGATTTGTAATCCAAAATTTAACCTAGGGCACAACTCGATTAATAATACAGGTAAAACGTTTAAACGTCGTTGATTTCCTTCTATAAATAGAGAATAGGTAATTTGTGTTATGTATGAATCATTTATGAAGTGACTTCATTCAATACCTGTGTGTAATATTAAAACAGATTGTAAATGTAACACTAGTAAATATAGCTAATTAAAATCAATGGTTATGGTTTTATAAAATGTATATATGGTGATCATATGTTAATCAACTTAATATCAGTGCAAAAAATCGCCAGAAAGCATGTCGGAAAACACAGTGCTGAGATACTATGGTTCGACGACATCAATTATTGAAACATAGTGGGTGGTCGACAAAAGCAGTGGTCGTTATAGAATATAATACATCAGTTCTCACATTGAGGTCCTGACATTTACTTTGATGTGGCTGGACTTACACAGCGGGGATCGTCGATTATGCAGTCGTCAAATACGCTTATCCTTTCGGAACACATGGTCATTTTCTCTTGTACCTTTCCATAATCTTCGTGTAAATAGGTTCTTTGTTCATATTTTGTCCCTTGTTCAAAATGATTTCGAGTTCGGGTAAAGGTTTTGTTGACACTTCGGTCTTTTCCTATTTTTGATGTAAATGACTGAACATCTAACAAAGATAAAGTGGCTCTGTCCATGACTGTTAAGATTATACACTATTTTTAAAAAATTATATTTACATGGCGGGTGTCGTCGTTTTAGTACGGAGAAGTTATCATATTTCTGATATATTTGTCATATGCATGAGGTCGCATTGGTAAATATATATGTTTTCTTATAAAGCGATATTCTGTACAGCTATCGACACAGGTGACTTGTCTGATTTTTCTCTCTGTGTGCATGAAAAAAATGTACGGATTATTGCGGGAATTTTAATTATGGAAAGTACGTTCCGTTTTCAAAACGGAAATCCGGAAACGGAATCCGAATTTCCGGACTGATGAGTACAAATAACGTGACGGAAATCCGTTCCCGTGCATTTCCGTCCGGATTGTGAACTTTCCGGACTATCGACGTCCGGATTATCGCGGGTCCACTGTAATTGAGAACAAGAGATTTTTTTGAGAAACGTAAATTTTAATGTTTCTTGGGCGTCTTGCACTTTTAATGGTGATACTTCAATGTCTGGATCTAACTTCTGGATTAGATAAGTTTAAATTGTATTCTAGGATTGCAGTGTGATTGTAAGGGTCTGCTGTACTGTAATGAGACTGTCCCCCTTACAAACTCTACACGGACATACCAGCCTTGTGTCGTACCACACAGAAAGGCATCAGTGACACAGCCACTGTAGCAATTACAGGAGTACATTGTGATTACAGACACATAGGTGTGACGGATACGTATTGCATCTACCGGGACTTATTTCTACAGTACAAAAACATATTGGAAGTATTGTTAGCTGAACGATATTTGAAAGCAACATGCATTAATGCAGATGTTCTTAAAAAGAAATTTTGTTCTGCGATTAAGCATTCAATGATTCTAAATAAATATGTAATTACACCGAGATTCAGCTAACTTTTTAAATCCTATGTGAAACGACAATCCGGTTTTGAGTTGTTTTTTCTACTACCCGGTCCTATGCTTAGGGTAGTTGGTTCTTGCTTTGCTATGCGTAGTCAACTTAATAATGAGTCATCGTAAATTAACAGCGAAAATTAGAATTAAACAGGAATGAAAAATTGTTGGGATTCTAAGATATTCTCGTCATCAAAACGATGCAACAAAAATAGAATAATGCGCCTGTTTATAATTTATTGAGTGCAGTTTTCACATACTTGGTGTACTTATGGCAAAGTGGTGGACAATGAGTTTTAGTTGTCCTGGTACCTCAACACAGGTTTGTTTTTTTAGCTTTGACCATTAATCTTCTATCTCCGAAAACACGAGAAATATATAGCGGCATCATGTACACCCGCTTGACAACGAAACTTGTTAGCAGCGGATTCCACAGGGACAATGATTTTATCTTTAAAAAGCCCCGGCGGTTTTCATATGCATAATTCCTTTTAGCGTCACACTTTTACTATTTGTTTTTTTATTTCAATTTGTCATAAAAGAACGCCTGCTGAAGTTAAGGAAAGCTCTTAACTTATACGCATGACCAAATATTACAGTGAAAAGGAATATTATATTTCCATCTAACAGAAGAATTATCTTTATGCATTTGAACAAATTATAATATAAACAAATTAGTGAATACCAAAAAAAAAAATAATCCGAACTCAAAATCGATTAAACAAGTGGCAAAATATTAACAAAAGAAAGATTTACATGAAGACCCTCGTAAAAGTTTAAGAGAATAAAACCAGGTGTTCCGAAAGAGTAAGCGTCTTCTGCTTCATCGATGACACCCGCCATGTAAATCTTGGTCACTTCCAAGTACACATTAAGTCCTCAAAATAAGAGACAAGCCATCATTGTCAATCACAACACAATTGAGCACACTCATAAGCAAACTCAAAAACGCCCATCTTCATATCACACAAAGATACAGAATAGTTCTCGGTGAGATCAAGATGGCGACCATGAAACTTGCCCATAGTTCTGATTGGATCAGCCGGCATCTCTCGAATACTTATGAATTATAATAGTCGTGTGTTACCTTTATCAAGACAAATCTATGGTGATATTTATAAATACACCTGAAGGGTATATGCTTTGTTATATATATTTATATATTTTATGACAACAAAGTTTTCTTAATGCCTCTTTGTAACCGTAACGTTTTCTTGTTGGCATATATACGCGTAACTGCTTTGTTGTAATTTTGGTTGATATGCAATTATTAACTAAAAATAAAGTAAAACAAAATAATAAAGGTATCAATTCATTAAAAAACGCCATAACAGAAACAAATATGTGTCATATTAATACCCATGGCTTTATATTTGGAAAAAAATGCATATAATTCTTTATAAATAACACGGTTTAAACTATGTTATAAAATATGATATAAATTAAAAGCAGATCTCATGTCAATCATTTCAAGGATTAAAATGATATAATTTCCTTTATACGTGGACAAGGATCGGTTCTGCAAATGCTTCATTCAACCTGCGTCGCCTTGTTAAAAGAAAAAGAACATTTATTCAATAATTCCATATATCAAAATGATTTGAGCAGATCACGTTTTAAGCAACAATCTTGTCTGGAGTGCTCTTTTATCAAGGTCGCTTGAACGCTTGAGCACAAATTTCAATCACGAAAAAGCTCATAGCTATGGTGAAACACATTATCAATCATTTCAACACTTTTTTGTTCCCATGTCTCAAAACTTTGAGATAGTTTCGATCGAAAACGAAGTTAGATGAGTAAGAGAAATCTGGCAGGTTGCCAATTTCGAAATTCGTCCTGGGTTTGCTGGCAAAGCTGCTGTCGCTGGTTTCACGGTGCATTTTGTCCTATCGACTGACATTTATGTCAGCCCTAGAAGACATGATAATGTTATAGTAACTTTAATGAATTAATGGATGTGTAGCCACGCGTCGATCTCTGCCTTTCCAACCAATGCTATTAGTCGGCAAAATAAATGGACGGAGCCCCAAGTATATCTGTGATGTTGTCGAAATGCATTTCCATTTATGACAAACCTCAATATTCCTAATGACATTCGGTCGTTGTGGAAAGTAAACAATAAATTCTGATATGTGCATTTGCTCTTATTCCTCCAGTGTACATTAGGTAATATTGCATTTTGTAAATTACTTTGAACCCATCTCAATTATCAAAGCTATTAAGATGATCAAAAATAAATCGATTTTTGATTCTTTTTCTCTTTAAGTGGTGTCGATACTGGGTTCTGCCGTAACAGCAAAATCATGTTAAATGCTAAATGCACGTTGTTTGTATATGTTTAGTGGAATATCGTGTAAAATGCTACATGTATAAATTGAGAGTGGGGGAAGGAGGCCCCTCCGGATGGTGGACCTAATGGAAGGAATATTGGGCGAATTATTTATGCTTTACACTTGATTGTCAGTAGGACTATCTATACGCGCAGTGAAAATTAACCTCGATCATTCCGAGACTTGTTAAGTGGTGAAGTCATTTCTCCATCTTTATTGCCTGGTTTTCCATATTGTAGATGGTGTTTGGTGTTTTAGCATCTGGCCAAAGCCCACTTAACCCTTATAAGGATGAGATTGTTTCCGCTTCTATTCAGTGCCTTGGATTAAATGTTCAGTGAAATTATATTTAATTTTCTAAAGGAATATTATTTCAATAATATTATTACAAAAACAATTTGGAAATATATAAAGGATGTGTATTTTCTCAATGTTTTACTCAGTTGAAATTCGAACAGTGTGTGTTATCTACCTGTGTGGAAGAGTGAATTGTGTGGCGGGAAAATCATCTTGAAATGTCGTCTGCGTTACAAATGTTATGGTGTTTATTTGATTTGGATAACAAAATTCTAAACACGAGACAAGTTTGGAGAGAAGAATTCCGCGAGAGCTCCAAGGCGCCTCGACGTCGTAAACAAGTTGTCAGTTGGTTGGAAGGACAGAGGGTAACACGATTACCTGCTCAAGATGGTCGCCATTTTCCCTGTCAGGTGAGAAACTCAAACTTTATGTGGTCTGATGTTCTGGCATTAACCCCAGTACGAATGACGTATATAATCACTTACTGTTCTGATAAGCCGGATTTTGTAGCGTCCACCAGCTAATCATATTTGAATCCGCAGGAACTGTAAACATTATCGTAGCTAATTATTGTATCTCCGTTAAAAAAGAGTTCCTCGCCTAATCAGCGTTACCGCCGCTCTTGATGAGTTGACTTCGAGTGGCGCTGATTAGACTATTGCTAGAGGCTTTGCAGCCTTTTAAGATGCCAGTTAATGAATTTAAGAAATGCGTGGATTAACAACCAAATCAGAATCAACATTGCTAGTGCCAAAGAAGGTATTTTATAATTCATATAGAAGTTAACATGGTCATAGATTAATTATATTTTTTTCTAAACGATTAATGTTATGAAGAAAATCCGTTGATAATCGTTTTGGATAAGAAGAAAAACAATAAACATTTTCACTCATAAAGACATCCTCGTGTATGTTAAAATCACTTTATACATTTAATAAAAATCAATTCTCAAAGGATATAAGATAACGTATATTGCCTGTAAATGCCTATGGTCGGGTTGACATGCTCTTAAACAAGGTTAATTTGCTTATTTGAAAATAATCTTGTTCATAATGTGTTCGATAATGATACATAGGATTGTCAATTTCTTCCGTCTACAAATGATATTCATATACATAAAGTACATTTCAGAAAGTCAATAAGTATATTATTAAAATTTCAAAAGTACAACACCATTCGAATTGATGTTCATTTATCTTTATTACAAATGTTAAAGGTGTCTGACTTTTAAGGAGAATATTCATTGATATTAAATATTGTAGCGACATGGATCACGTACTCTCCAAACCGATGATATAAATGATGTTTAGTTTTCTATTTGCGTATGCCTTGATTAACAGGATTTGCTGTGTATATACATATATGATATAGCTAGATAAAGGTAAGGAACATTTAAATGCTAACATAGAGTATCATTTTCGTATGATATATATAAGTACAGTTAACAGTATATATTGTACACGGACTAAGACATAGATATGTCATAAAATATGACGGAAATCTCGAGCATCGCGATTACAGTGTCATTATGATAAATAATGTATAGCAAAGATACATAGATTGTAAATCATTAATTTAATTGTGTATTTGTATAGACAGAAATAACTTGTATCTTCATTAAAAATATGGGTTTTATTCGCCATTGATTTTAATATGGCAAAACTATATAAAAAATCACATGTGGTAACATTAATGATTTATTGGCGTTACTCCATCCTTCGCCATCAAGAATTAATCAAACATGACAAAAGGAAAATGCTTTTTCTCTTTAGCTACAATTCATTATTAGACATGGTCATACACAGTGATTGGACAAGCAACACGGTTTCACGTATTACATATTCATTAATATTTCTGAAGGAATCTCTTTTTCAAGACTAAGATAATATATTTATTAGTACGAAGTAAGATGCTTCCTTGTTTTAATTTGGTTAAATTATGAGTATAATCATTTAAATTAGCGATACATGCATAATTTCAAACATGCTTCAATTAATTCAGGCATACAATTGTTTTTGTACACCCTCCTACACACAAAACTGATTATAACTTATACACAGTAGTACATTGCTTATACCATTAAAAAAGTCAGAGCATCTCCAATGAATATGACATATCTATGTAATATGTTTTTATGCATAGCTGATCATCGGGAAAATATAATTAACAGAGTATACTTTGATAGTGTATGTTTTAAATAATTTAAAGAGTCATACATATAAACGATAGGTTTCCCATGAACACCCTAAACAAAACAAATCCATGTGATATTCAAAACAGTTATACTACAATTACAAATGCTACTTAATTTCAAAATTTTATGAAATATTTTTAACAATAACAAAGTTATTTTTAACTCATTTCGAGATAAAGTATGTTATACTGTATGCTAATAATGCATAAACTAAGTAGCAAATATGTTTTGATGTAATTTATTGTTATATGTAGATGGAGTATAAAAGGGAAACTTTAACAGTAATGAACTAACGTAACTCACCATCTGTTATCGATTTATAGTCCTAGGATATAATATATTCCATGTATACATTATATTTAGATTATTTATCTCCAGCTACATTCACTTCACTGAAATACACAATTCAACTTTCAATTTTAACGAAATGTTTTTTCCTGATAATTGTTCATGTTATCAATTTCAGGAGGAGGATTTTAAATAAAAAAAACCAAATCTGAATTTAAAGTTTAATAATGAATTTATATCCTTTTATCAAAACAATGATTCAGAATAGCAATATTTAATTCAAAATAACAATTCAAATATTACAGGTTGTATATCCTATACAATATGTCAGTCTCAATATAACACATCGTATATCCTATACTATATGCCAGTTTCAATATAACACATCGTATATCCTATACTATATGCCAGTTTCAATATAACACATCGTATATCATATACTATATGCCAGTTTCAATATAACACATCATTTATCATATTCTATATGCCAGTTTCAATATAACACATCATTTATCATATTCTATATGCCAGTTTCAATATATCATATCGTATATCCTATACTATATGCCAATTTCAAAATAACAACATATATAATTAATACAATTTATCATAGAGTCAATATAACGTAATGTAGAGTCAATATAACATAATGTAGAGTCAATACCACGTAATGTAGAGTCAATATAACATAATGTAGAGTCAATATATATATAATGATACTCTGTGGGACAGATTGTGTTCTGAAAATGTCTTGACCTGTGTCCGAATCAGGAAATAGCCACTGGCTATGCATGGACTGGACATACATATAAGAAATAATAAAGGTTATATATGCTATTTTGAATACAATTAAACAAACATCATTATTGCTTTCCAAATCTTATTTTGAATAGGAGTTTTTTTATTTATCATCATATTGTATTCATTGCAAACAAGATTTAATTTCCAAATATTTAAACCCTTCATTTGCTAGGCAACGATGATTCTATGAGGTTCAATTCTTGTTGCTTCGTACATGTATATCTAATGATAATTTTATAACCTTTTATGATTCGTTACGTCATAGAGAATTAAAACGATTGCTGGCAGCATCCTCGCACTATGTAACATGACATTTGTGATATGACATAATATTCTAATCAAAAGAAGTTTTCACGCAACACATTAAAAATGGAAACATAAAACGTTTACATCATTCGCCTTATGTTGATGTCAAATATCATTGCCCTGCTTGGCCTGTATTTCGTTCATTATGATGACTTCAAATCCGTATTTAAAAACTAACAACAAATAAATTGCTATATATATACATGTAATACATATGTAAGGTTTTTATCACGAAAGTCAGACAAAAGAGCATGAGATTAGTTGAACTATTCATAAGAAAGGATCAATATAATCAAGTTTATGCTGAATTTCATTTTAATTGTTTTCGGTCATGTTTAAATACATTAAACAAAATTAATTGATGAAATATTGATTAGTTTATCATGTAAATTAAGTGCATGAAGCCAACAGGCAATTCAAAAACAAGAAGTATTCAATTGTATATTGACAAAATGTTGTATATCTACAGCGTTAATCACTGACATTTTGTAAACAGGAATTATTTTATTTGAATACTGACCTATTTTACCTGTAAAAGGTTTTACATTTTGTTCGACTTCTTGATAAGAAATGCATGTGCATGCATAACATATACATGATTATATTGCGATACAAACACGATCTAACTTCCTCTATATTTTAAAAGGAATATATATTAAAAATATTTAGATGACTATACATTTAATAATATCCATCAATAGATATTCAGTAATACAATTTCACACTATTAACCGGAAGCTTAATGTTATTTTTTTATCTGTTTTATCAAATGACGAAAACTGAAATGTTCGATTTAATATAATTAGATTTTGACAAGAAAAAAAAGTAAACTTTAATACCTTGATATGTTAATAGATAAAACTAAATATTATAGTTGATAAACACATTTACCTAAGCCACGGCATTAATTCTATGTAATAATGAATCAATAACTTATTATTAATCTTACGTTATTGCCTATTAAATTATTGACGTAACTCTATCCTTATCTATTACACAATGCGATACAATATTTATCTTAAATAATACATGTATAAACACATTCGATTGCAATTAAATTGCTACAAGTCTTCGTTATGTATACATACACAGTTTAATCTAATTTAACAGGTCTAGTCAAAATTTCGTGTTAAAATATATTCGATGAAATGTAAAAAAAATGTTTATTTATTGCATTCGCATATTAAAATATTGAGTAGTTTCGGGCATGTACCATAGATTTTTAACCTGTTTATTCTATATTGACAAAAGTTGTGTATCAAAATTTTCATGATGATACATTTCCTAACATTTGTTTCAACAGAATTGCACATTTTCATGTAAAGAATACATTATTGGTTACCTTACGTCTACATTTTAACATCAGTATTAGAAAATACGATTTAATATCAGTATCAAGTTCTATTTAGGTATCAATAAATGAAAAAAAACAATAACAGAAAATATTGGTAAATGTATTGATATCAATAAAGTATGTATGGTTTAATAACAAATGAATATAAGAATCAAAGTTGTGGTATATATAACACCAGACTGCAATTTATCTTAATATGTATTATTAACCTTAACAGCCATATCAATACTCCAGCATAAATCTTGACAGCAAGCCAAGTTTAGCATCCATGGGGTCAAGGAACTTCGTGCATCTCTAAGATATTAGTACGTCATGCATACATTTATTCTTTTCTCTCGAGAAGAGATGTGACTATAAATCGTTAACATATTGAATTATATTCAGCATATCTAACCACAATAAAACTCCCCCACGTCCTGTCTAAACACGCTTCCGAATCCGAACATAGATACAATTGCGATCCACATACCGTGAAATATTTCTTAATACTGGGATAGTTTTTACTATGCTTTGCAAACTTGGAGCATAAAGATTACAAATCATCTCTTCAAATCTTGATATGAATGTTTTCCAATATTAACACGTGCCGTTATAGCCAAAACAAGTGTCAGCTTGTACACTTCCGGGTAATTTTTTTTTATTTGAAAATATGTATCCATACTTTTAAAGAATACAAGATATTCTGAATATTATGCCTTTATTTATTACAAAAGGGGTATGAATAAGTCATGTATTTTAATTCTATATTGGCACATAAGTTGAAAAGTGTGATATTCAAAATCTAAATATGATTTTAACACAAATCAATGAGGTCTTATAATACAAGTTGAACGTATATAGTGTATATGACATTGAAATACCATATCATATACATAGACAATGTCTCTTAAATCAGAAGATTTATAATCAGCACTTACATCAGGTGGAAACTGTATACTATTCTGGATGGTGCTTTTTGTTTTTATAAACGGTGTTATAAAAAGAGGTCCATATAACAGAGTTGAAATTGTATTCGACAACTGAGAGTTTAGTATCATTACAGTAGCCATGCGTTGTTGAATTGTTGGAGAATAGTGTGATTGAATGATTCTAAACACCGTACCAATCAATATGTCACGGAGATATTAGAAATATCCGGAACTGTGTGTCGTCTGCTATCTGATCGGTATACCTATGTATTATCTCTGCTCATTTTTTGTTCTAACGGGACAATGCAATCCTCACTGCGATCGGTTTTCAAATCATTAGGTTAAAAAACGCAAAAGAATATTAAAGCGGCACATTCTTGTTCAGCATGTGTTAACTGGTATTAAGTTTTTTCCCAAATTTGCCACTTTTTTTGCTTTTTTTAAACCAAAATATGTGTCTTAAAACTGTTTTATATTATTGCATACCAGTATTTCTATATTGCAAATGAAGATATGATTTCTTATTCGGTTACATTTTAAAATAGCAATGCCTTAACAATTTGAATGACTAAGAAAAAAGAATCTACACTCAAAAACGCATACAGTATCCCTACTAACCTGACAAGCGAAATAATGCAAATATAATTTGATTACAGTGTAATGTTTATATTTTAAACCAATGCGTAAAAGTCCGTGTTAACTAAAAAAAAATCGACAAAATTGCATACAGTGACACCTGTTTAAGCCGAACACTACGAGGAAGAAATGTCCCTAATTAACACCCTTTTTACAAATATGGTTCAGATTCTTAACATTTAAAAAGCATTTTATAGTTCATGTTGATGTTTCAATGGCAATATTTGTTTGTGACCAAATTATTAAAATAGCCCAAAATAAAACAGAAATGAAACCTGTTAGCTGGTAGACCAATGACATATATTTAATTAGACTGTTATGTATTAGAATTATAATTATCTGTTCAATGTTAATACAGCAATTAACAGTAATTATGGAATTTATGACTGATATGAATATCAGTGTTCTCCTCTATCCCTTTAAATTTTTGAACACATATGTCGTGGTCCCGTTTTCCGTTCTGCTCCTCCCGCCTTTATACAATGATAATACAGATCTTATCTGTCGATCTTTCCACTGAACTAGCCCCGTCCTTACTACGGCACCCACTACGGGATAATATACGACCATCGTTATCGATGCGTGATCGATTTTTCAGTTTTAAAAACAATGCTTCTAGCCATTACATGCTTTTTTTTACTCACTGCCGATACCTAATGACATCATCTGAAGTCATCCCTCCATACCTTAGTCTTTGATAAGCCCGCACAAACATCTGTCCCGGGTCGCGGACCACTAACGGTTGCTCTGCATGATACCGTTATTTTCTGTCAAGTGCCTCTCGTGCACAGACCATGGATAATGACCATTTTTCGTCCATTATGAAAACGTCCGTGACTTTTGTCTCGTTTCTCTATCTGTCCTTGCTATGATCTGTGTTGAGGACCATTATAAAGCCAATAGTTACAATTTCACAGTCATTAGTATCCGATGATGGGCGCAGATTTTACTGTGCTATTGAAGCGTCTGACAAGAGCTCCCACCTGTACGGGTAATAGACACTAAACCACATAATAACTGACCATATATACAGGCATTGTATCAGCTAATGATTCTAACAGTTACCCTCCGTCCATCATTGTGTTTCCGTGAAATGAGAAAATTATATATTTAGTTTTAAAATATATGTTGATTACTCATTCACAAACAAACATTTGTTAGAATGAGACATAAATGGTAATTTTACGGATTAGTGGTTACATCTATTTTTGTGAATAGTTATAACTGGTACTAATCTACCAATCATTATTAAGGATCGTTAGCGTAATAGATCATTACAACATAGTTTAAAGTACAATTTCTGGAAAGCATCTACAATGTAATGGGAGCGGTAACTTAATTTCCATGTAAATAATGAACTCGAGAATCTTAATCGTATTTTCTGAGAAGGTGTCTTCATCATCATATGTGATTATTGGCTTGCTGACTTCGTCGGAAAATGTTTACAACATAAGAAATGAAAACAAAACATTGCTTTAATTAATAAAAACAATCTGAATTTTTCTATTTATCACGTAATTCATTTGCTGAAAATTGTAATTACAAAAGTACAGCACAAATGTTAGATTTGAGATACAAAAATGGAGGTCGTGGTATACAATGTATCGAGATAGATTGGTTTGTAAATATGACATAATGACCCATAGAGTTAATTTTGTTATCAGACAATCGACATAAATAGTTTCAATACCTTTAAATAAATAGCTATTTTACTAGGTAGATAATAAAAGAGAGAATAGTGTTACCATTCGTTTTTTTTAATTATGTAATTACATCGTTTTATTAAAGGCCCAATATACGTAACTTTCGGCAAAACGTGATGCGAAAATCAAGCCCAATAACTAATTATTCTTATAGATTTAGTTAAGATTAATTGATATCAGCAATATCCAAGATGAATTCTTACGCGGTAACCGGTACGGCAGCAGTTGAAACTCGGTATTTGTAAAAACACGACCATTTTGACTGTCTTCTACCTGCGGTTTGTTATTGAAGTGGGCCCCACCTGAATTATTTTCAATTCTTTGTATTTTTCTGTCAGGAGTTTCTCGTAAGTTACCGCTCAGGTTTACTTCGTTTTAGGCTTATTTTTGCGTGGTTATCAACTGGATTTTTTTTTCAGATAAACGAAAAATTTCCTGAAGTTACGTATATTGGGCCTTTAATAAAACAATACACAGAAAACTGATGTAGGAACTACCTAGTTGAGTGTACATCTGTATAGTGATAAGATTCCTGCAAAACTAAATAATACGTCAAGACTTATATTAATTTTGATATTAATTGAATTGAGTTCGTTTGCTAATCAATCAACACTTGTATACAGTAAACACACTAGCTGTATCTATATCTATATATATATATATGATCGTGGAAGTAATAGCGACAGTAAGGACAAATAAATTGTCAAATTTTCAAGGCTATCCGCCCCTTTATCAAGACACATGAAATACACGTTATATCACATAAACAGAATATACATAAAACATGAAAAAAAAATATTACAGGCATAAAACCCCTTCGGCTGATCGGACGCCGAAGGTCCCACCAAATCAGCAAAAAAACATTCTAAGGTGATGTTAAGAATATATATATATATATATGTATATAGCATGTTATATGATCCGTAGTTAACCAACAATTCAGCTGACAAAGCTCAAAACATTAATGTTTAAATATAATACTCGCTTAATACTTCGTACAATACTTCTATAACAGTGATATAGAGCTATGTTATTTGTCGAAGAATCGTCCCATCATTATAATAACAATATTTCTAAACAGTATCTTCTGTACAATATGTGTTGCATATGTATATTAGTTCAGCATAATTGTAAGATGAGAAAGGCTATATATAAGTACAAAATACTTGTTTCCTAAATACCAGAATAAAACGTAACTGTAGTCAAATATTAATTGGCCTAAATAAAACATGGTTTCAGTCAATCTAGAGTATAATTACCGAAACATATAACAGTTCAATCATTGAATGTAATTAAAACAAGACAATACCAAAATGTGAACAAAATGTACTAAAACTAAAAAACGATTAAAAGTAGGGTAAACAATGGACTTAATGTATACCACAATTTTCTTTTACGGTAAATATGGACAAGACAGAACTCTGGGTGGATTTTTGTTTTCATTATATCACATTGAACATAATTGCAAATATTGTAGGAAGTGATGAGGACGTTCATTAGGCGTACGGTGTAATATAAACCAAAGTAAACATTACTACGAATACGACATGAAGGGAGATATTTTAGTTATACTGTACACAGCCAATATATATTGTCGTTCTTGTCATTGTACTGTACTTGCCCCCCTCCCCCCCCCCCCCTCGCGTTATACCATATTCAAAGTTGATACTTAATTACGTCACGTGGAGTCTGTCACATTGAAAACCCTAAGTTGATACTTACATTGTACGAAACGAGGGGAGGCATTTAAGTTTATACAGTACACAGCCGATATATATGGTCCTTCTTGTCATTACCTGTCCACCTCGCGTTATACCTTCACCATATGCCAAGTTCTCCCTTTATAGTATCCCTCATCAGTATGTCGTCCAATCCTTTATAACGCCTCACTGTTGTGTAACAAATGGTGGCAAAATAACGGGGTTTTACTACAGTGCCACCTTAAATAACCTAAGTTGATATTTACTTACGACACGAGGAGTCTGTCACATGAAACACTTAAGTTGATACTTACGAAACGAGGGATCTATCACATTGGAAAACCCTATTTAATACTTACTTCAAACTCACCATAACATGGCGGAATCAACACGTTGAGGTGTCTGAAAACAATTGTTACTAAGAAGATGGATGTTGAGAGTCGGGTATCGTTACTCACAGGAGGATGTTAGACCCATGTAATGTATACTATATGTATACCAAAGTTAGTCTAATGTACATCGATGGTACATATGTATCAGAGACTTCCCACAGCGTAGTGTTTATCATGTTTATCATACCGCATCGTATACAAACATATGTACATAAAACCGAAATAGGACAAACTTGCACACTGAACCACCTACTAACAAAAGTATTGTAACATACACTACATTACAGTATCATATATTAGTATAGATAGTTATGGCGATATAAACCGAAGCTTTAATCTACCAATACTGTGAATCACATACTTACGCGAGACATGCATTTTCTTTTCGCGTAAATACTCTCATAATATACATTTTTACATTTTTAAAACTTTTCTTAAAATAGAAACTCTTCCGATAAAAAGCATCAGTATTGAAAATCAAATCGCTCAATATCAAATATTTGTCAATTAAGCTACTAACAGACAACGTAAAACACGAAATCTTATATATATATATAACCGGCTAGGCAATCACTCAGTAACCAACATATTTATTCTCGGGTACAAAGATGCGAGTCTCTATATAAGTTTTTTCCTTGTTCATATATTGCTCCTAGTTTAATCGATTTTGAGTTCGGATTATTATTTTGTTAACACTTCGGTATTCTCTAATTTATTTGTTAACAATATTAAATTGAAAACTGTTGCGCTGTTGGTATGTTCAATCAATTAAATGACAGAAGGAAGGATAGACGAATGGACAAATGCTGTATTTATCTATCATTTCCTCTAATGAATTATACATTTGAAAGAAAAATCAGTTATGAGTATAGCTTGTTGCTTCGCGAAAATGAAACAGATTTGATCTTTAAGTTTACCCGGCGATTTATATATGATTTGATTTGCTTTATCCTATTTAAACTCCTTACTGCCTCGTGCGAGAATGAGGGACGGTGTGAGTACCAGTCGAGGAATGAGATGAAAAGGACTTGTAAAAGGATGAATCTGCATATATATATATAATTATATGTCGTTACACGGTAACTCTACTAAACAATCATTCCATATGCAATAATCATGATGGCGAGGAAGCGATTTTCCATTTTATTATTTTGTTTACTTTGACAGATTTAGAATGCGTCACAAAGAGAAATGATTTGGTTTTCCGATCCGCTTGGTTATACATTTTATAAGGTTGTACATATCAACTGACTGTTGGCACGCTACAGTGGGGTATGAGCTATGCTCTATTCAGTTCCTTTCATCAGCATAGCAGCTGTAGAAAATTAAGATGTGAAAAAAATAATATGTTGAAATTCTATTCAATTTAATAGCTCAATTTTGCCTCGAGCTGGTAAAATTATAACCAAGTCCACGGTGATGTGATTTATGAGTTTCTCGATTCTAATATTTTATATTTATGAGTAATATAACAAAACCCGTTCTATAGCCTATCGCTACACTACATCAAATTTAACACGAAATTATACAACTCAATACCAAATAAAAACTGGTGTATTTTGTACTTTTATGATATTGTTCCGGAAATGTTGAAGCGTTTCAAGGGACATATTGTATAGTCGAAGCAATTTAAAAATCTGACAACACAAATAAAAGGAAATACTGATTGAATTACATTCTGATACTTATATTTTTTTTTGTAAAATTTAGACTTTAATAGATGAACCTTCTTTATTCCCAAGTCTATCTGTTATAGATATATAGCAATGTGCTACTTCTGTATACGATTATGAATACTCTGTAAAAAGTGTATTGATATAGGTTCTTTCATAGGATGTTAAATTCATTTTATATGAGACTCTGCTGGTGGATTCTTTAGTCCCCGAAATTTGCTGGAACTTCCATAGCCACAGTAAATCTCATTTGAGTAGTGGCACGGTACATAATATACACCTTTTCGTAGTACACGATTTGAAATTATACCGAACCAGTTAAATTTTACTGCTGAATTCATAAATTAAAGGGGTTTTAACGCACCTGACCATTCTGCTTCTATATTAGTTTAGAAATTTTGGATTCCCACCTTTTGGTCCCTGGCATCACTGAAGAGTCCTGTATGATGCAGTTTAGTTCATTTTTTCGGCATACTGTATCTATTACTAAATTTAAAAGGTGCAGCACATGTGTATGTTACGTCATCTTTATTTGACCGAGAGGGTCCGTATTAAGAAGCGTTAGATTTTGATATCTGATACTAAAGATAAATAACATTCCTCGTTTATTAAATTCTACCAACCCGTGTTCTTAACAGTCAGATAATCAATCAATATTTGGTTACCACGGAAACATTGACAAGTTATCTATATATATTTATATTAAAATAAATATCAAGCATAATTTCTACGATAAGGCGTCATACGTGATATTTTATTGTTATTTTTCCGTCTCTGTTGGATTGAATGTACATTTTTTGTATGTTGATAATTCGATGTACATATGCATGGTGGTCTCTTTTTGAAAAATCAGAGAATACCAAAGCATCAACAAAACCATAATCCGAACTCAAAATCGATTAAACAAGAGTCAAAATAGGAACAAATGAAAGATGTACATGGAGACCCTCATAAAAGTACAAGAGAATAAGACCAGGTGTTCCGAAAGAGTAAGCGTCTTTTGCTTCATCGACGACACCTGCCATGTACGTTTTGGTCACATCTAAGTAAACATAAATCCTCAAAATGAGAACCGAGTCATCATTGTCATCACAACAAGTTAGCAGACATCATATGCCAATGACATATCGCATCTTAAACTTGTCCACATCACAAATATGCATGCAACGTTAACGTTTATTCTTTTATAGTATAACAATTCAACTTAAGTCTAAGCTTACTTGGGTTTTTTTCTGCAATAAAGTATGTTTTAATGAATTTGCTGCGTACACTTGAATATTCGTTCAGTATTACGTCATCGTTACATTGAATTAGACGGTATTTAATCAAAAAAATCGATGTATCTTGGCATCATTTGTTTAAACAAAGTTAAATTGCCATTTTTTGCAGCAAAGAATATAATACTTTAATACATGGAATTTCCTATGAAAAGCAATGAAATCTTAGCATATGATGTTGATTTTTAAACTTAGCTAGCAGTACACACAATACTCACATAAAAATACCTGTTTTGGCCCATTTATGTTAATACATTTTTCATTAAAATTGCCCCCAAGATGTCTTATACAGAAATCATTTTAATAAGTCTCATTGTAATGAACACTGATCTAAAAACTGGCGTCTTTAAAGAAAATAAGAAAAAAATATAAAAGTACAAATGTTCATAATTATATCAGTGAGTAAAATAATTTCACAATGTAAATATCATCTGTAAACTATTATTAACTTGTATCAGGCCTAGGACTACTAGCTTTCATGGTCGCAATCTCAGTCTCATTGAAAAATATTCTGTATCGTCTGTGTGATATGAAGGTGGAAGTGTTTGAATAATCATGCTCATTAGTGTGTTTACTTGTAGTGCTTGAGAATGATGATTCAGTTCGCACTCTGATGATTTGAAGTTTACTTGGATGTGACAATATTTACATATCGGGTGGTGTCAAGTCAAAGAAGTAGAAGACGCTTACTCTTCCAAAACACCTGGTCTTATCTTTGCTCTTAGTTGACTGATTTTGAATTTGGATTATAGTTTGTATATTCTCTGGTATTTCTTTAAATACACGAGAAGAAAACACAATGCATTCAGCTATTATCGATAAAAGTATTGCCTTGGTAGAAATTGTATTGAAGTCTATTGTCTTATTATAGACATGCCATTTCTATGTTTTGGTGATATTATTCTTGGGGGAAGTAGGTTTCTTATGAGAAAGTTTGATATGTCCGGTTCTGTTCGACTGTTAATGTTTTGTCGTTGTGATTAATTGATTGACGTATTAGCGTTCTTCATTACTTTTCTACAGCTTAAACTTTGGTGCTTGTGTTTTGTATGTCCCGCTCAATACAAACCTTTATTCGATGAGGTACTGGTTAGAAAAAAGACATACCCAATACCATACTTCTTCATATCTATGTCGACTGCTGACAAACAAACTAACAACACAGGGACTCGAGAGATGCAAGTTGATCAGAAATATGGGCAAATTTTATGGTCGCCATCTTTGTCTCATTGAGAAATATTCTGTATCTTTAAGTGATATGAAAATAGACGTTTTATAGTATGCTCATTAGTGTGCTTACTTGTGGTTGAGAAGGATGACTCGGTTCTCATTTCGAGGCTTGATGTTCACTTGGATGTGACCAAGATTTACATGGCGGGTGTCGTCGATGAAGCAGAAGACTCTTACTCATTCGGAACACCTGGTCTTATTCTCTAGTGCTTTGACAAGGATCTCCTTGTTAATATTCCCTTTGTTCACATGTTCTCACTTCTGTCGTTAGAACATACGACGAGGTTAGTTTTACTCATCCACCCCTTAGGACACATTCGAGCTCTTAAACTTCAAAGGTTGAATTTAAGGAACACCTTTTCTGAATCTCTTAATTATTTTCTCGAACTCATTTCTAAATATCATCTTTACCAAATGAATATTTGGTTATAACAGGTTATTGACAAACGTACATGAATAATCCCCTTTCTTTTTTTTCGAAACAATTACGTATATGTGTGCATTGTCGATATCACAGTTTGTTGGATAGCAGGTGATCAGAGGACTTAATATTATGTTTAAATCAAATTGGAGCTTCAGTAAAAAAAAGTCTTGGTTCAACGTGATTAATTTTTATTGGTGTTTCTCAGCAGAAAACAGAATTCAAGTTGTTTGTTTACAAACATGTATTTGTTACTTGGTTTTATTACCGTTTACAAAAACGTTCACATGTGATCTGTAGATATACTTTAAACTTATCTTGGTACCATGCTAAATTAGTCTCTGCTCAGGTGAAATCAATTTCATGCTTAGGTAAACAAGTTAATATTTACGGAGATATACCATTAGAATTATTACAATTTTTTTCTCTCTTTGAGAAATCATTTAATGCTAGTATACGATTGCTTCACGACGTTAAGAAAATCGAGATATCATTGTGCGTACATCGAAAAAAGTTTATGTCATTCCAGCTTGTAACATTGAAATAATCAGCTGAAATCATCTTCGTTCTCCTTCGTTTACCTCTCCGTGTTTAAGTGGAAACTATTTCTATTCAAGGAGTTTGGGAAATGTCTGCCTTCAATTTAACAGTTTGCAAGTACAGTAATCGTATATCATACTATTTAAATTTTGATCTATCCAGATTTTAACATTTCACTTTCATACAAATAAAATTTATGGAAATTGATTTTTTTTATGTTGTGAAATTCAAATTAAAATGTTTTACAAAAACGAATATCTTTAAGGGCTCAGGAGAATTGTATTTTTCTCAAAACACTTTAACTCCGAAAGCTAACAGCACTTACTAGTACACATCTATAAATCAATATACCCGAGTATGTCAACGTGCTAAAGTATACACAGGCGTATCAATTGTCGGTATTACGGTACCTCGTGTGACGTCATATATTATGACGTCAGAATCCAAATAAATATGATGTCATAACATTGCAACCTCACATATTCAAAAAATACATAAAACAAAGAGGTCGATGATGAAGACTTGATTTAGCCTTCGCAAAAAAGAATGCCGAAGCGTAAGAATACCGAAGCGTCAAAAAAAGTTAACCATAACCCGAACTCAAAGTCGATTACACTAGGACCGAAATATGAACAAAGGGAAAGATTTACATGGATGCCCCTGTAAAAATACAAGAGAATAAGACCAGGTGTTTCAGAAGAGAAAGCGTCTTCTGTTTCATCGACGACATCTGCCATGCAAATCTTGGTCATATCCAAGTAAACAACAAGTCTTCAAAATGAGAACCGCGTCATTATTGTCAATCAAAACAAGTAAACACATTAATGAGAAAACTCAAAATCTTCCATCTTCATATTACACAAAGATACAAAATATTCAACAAACAATCTTAACAGTATAAAAGATTAATCTATATGAATATATTTAATAAAAAGAAATCAAAGACTGTTTTAGCTTAACCTTTGTCACCTAGTTATATTACCTGAAGTATTTTAAATCCTGTTTTGGGATAATCTGACTATGTGACTGCCATGAGAATTAAGAAATTTCTAAAGTATTGATCCAAGTTCCATAACATGTATATAATGTCTACGTACTTACGTTATATCGATCTGTCCTGAAATAAGGCTTTTACTGAACATTTCACGTCAAACAAGCTTATTATCACCTACCTGTGGTCACGTGACAGTTTGCTTAATTAACGCTAAAAACGCGAATATCGTTTGGCATTTACTTTTATAACTGTGATTTTACAAAGTTAGCAGGATATACCATCTTATTCGTTCTTATACCGTCTGTGTTTTATGAAACAAGTATAATTTCATAGAAAATAGCTTATAAAAACACAAAGTATATGGCGAGGCAATACATGTTTATTCAATCTGACCTTTTTCTTACTAGCTTAAAAATCCCATAGGAAAGCATTACAGAAGCTAATAGGGGAATTTGAGCTAAGGAACTTTCCTTAACTTCTGTAATGATTTCCTATGGAGTGTTTTAAATTAGGGATTTCCTTACAATAAAGAACATTGATAAAATGCGGGCGTGGGAAATCATGTTACATAGCGACCTGTCTAATTTCTGTCGACGTTGAACTACTTGTCGAGGTAAACAAGCAAAACACAAAAGACATCGTTGGGTTTTTTTTTTTGTTTCTTTTTTCGGGAATTTCAATAACGAATTTATGACATACTTTCATAACAAAACAAAATTTCATTGGAGACAGCACATACACCTTTTTACAAGCTGAGGCTATCATTTTTAAAGTATTGTTTCCTGGTTATGACATTGATAAGATGTTAATTATTTATAAAACATGCAATCATCACTGCAAGTTGACAACATTCTCATTAAATTTCATCTAATTTGATTTATTATGCATACATTTTACATAAAAAAATGTCGAATAGAGCTTTTTTGTCTTGTTTAAATGTGAATTACTGATGCTAATAAAACATTGTTAATTTTTGTGATTGCATAACAAACAATGTTAACATCATCATTATACAGGGATATCGGCGCCAATACCTCTTTTTCTGCCATGAACATTTCATTTTTTTATAAGTTGACATATGTTGTGAATGTTATTTCGATCAAAACATGCTATATTGAACATAGCAATGTAGGATTTCTATTTCAAATTGTAGATTTCACAATTTCAGTAATATTTATATGTTATAAGCATTCACCTGAACATGTTTTACACGCCCTGTAAAATATAGATTGTCAGCAAGAAATGTAAGCAAAACAGCGGTTTGTGAAACAAAACGTGACGTGAAATATACATCTCTATTGTTAAGTGTGTATCTTGCATGTTTGGACGGTCGAAGCAACATTGTCAGGGGAGTATTATCAAAAGTTTCCTTTTTCAGACAATGGAAACTTACTGCAAAAATAGAAAAAAAACTTACTGCAATCACGAAATAGTATCTGTGTAGAATTCACTTTTTTGTAACTGGTAGCTTTTTGGCGTTTTGTATAACTGTGTGCACGTATTTTGCTAGTCCGTATCAATTTTAAGTATGAGTTGGGGAATTGTTTTGCCTTTCACGTTTTAAAATTTTACAATAAAAGAAACGTTTTTACATGATAGATTTTTACTCAAGAAAACTAGTCTTCAATACTGCCTCATTGTCGAGGTATGTACAATGTATATTTTTAGACTGGTCACCATATCTAGAATAGTATACAGATGACGTGACACACACATATGCTGCACCTCTTAAATTTAATAATAGATACAGTATGCCGAAAAAAATGAATTAAACTGCATCATACAGCTGTTTCGTCCTCCTAGGACTCTTCAGTGATGCTAGGGGCCAAAAGGTAGGAATCCAAAATGTCTAAAGTAATGTAGAAGCAGAAGGGTCAGGTGCGTAAAACCCCTTTAATTTATTAATTTATAAGTAAAATTAAACTAGTTATGTATCATTTCAAATCGTGTACTACGAAAATGTATATATTGAATTATATAGAAAAAATAGTTTAATATTTTTGATCACTTTGATGTCTGATTCATGTTATTAATAAGGTAAACCTTTATGTAATAAATTTTAGATTTTCAACTCTAAGTTTGAAACTACTGGGAGATAAGCTAGTAGTAAAATGCAGTAGAGAAATTCTCTATAAAAACTTAAGGGCTGGTAGCCACTCTATTATACATTTTACACAAGTTAAAAATGTATCCTCTACTTCCATCTGATAATCTCTTCTTTGTTAATCAATATGATAATAATATATTAGAAAACATAATTTACTTATACACATTGCTACACATTCTCGTTTTCTTGTTGGTCTAATGGTAAACAAGAAAAAAGTGCACTCTGTACAGGAAATTTTCCGATGGAATTAGGCCATGAAGATTTTTCTGGAGAGATATCGATAAACAATGTTAATTCCTGGCGACCACTCCAGTAAGATGTCCCCGCAATACCTATAGTATAACACACACCAGGACGGCCTAATGGCTCCCGCCCATTATCCCCCAACTATAAACTGTCGTTATAGCTATACTCTGGCGTTTCTGTAAGAGAAATTGCGAAAATTATACCGTTTCATTATTCCATTGGTCCCGTCTTTGCTATAAATCTGTCTCATTTACAGCCTCGATGTCTCATTTTGCTACGAAGAATAAAATATATCGCTAGAAAGTAAAGTTATCTGATCTGCGAGGTGTGTCACAAGCTTGGGTATAGAGAAAACCTTACATCGACCTTGCTGGTGCTACTAAAACGAATATACATAAAACGCATTAGAACAAGTCACGGCAGACTAGGTTTGCTTAAACATCTTTAGTCTACGTCACAAACAAGGATATCTGTTGCAATATTAATATACATAAATGTTACCGCTAAGTCCCACAGGCATTTCTCGAGTCTGAGCCATACCCGCGTTTGCAATGTTGTCTTTTTCTCTCGTATGCTTTACGGGCCTAAATACAAACCGGAACCGGCACCCGGGTCGCAATAAATCCGGAGCAAACTCATGTTGGAGGGCAATTTCCTATGCTGTGGTGCATCTTGGCTGGAATTAGTTATTTATGGTTCCTTTGCATGCTAACGCCGCTGTCGCCTAGAAGGAAAAAGAACTTTTCAGGGGAAATTTTGAGTATTTCCTCTAGTGTTGACGGCTGGAAAACTCCGCTCGGGCTTATCTCTCTTTTACTGTCTCAATAAAATTTCTAAGTGCTATCTCGTAACGCCATAACGATGTAGCCATTATCTGACTATTTTGGGTAGTGCTATGTAGCCTTATCCATGTCTTGCTTCCTTTGGGATCCTTTCCCCGCTAAGTCCAATCAACGGCTTGTGCGTCGCGTCTTATCTACCAGGTATCAGTTCAATGTTTGTTGACTGTATTGCAGTTTCGCGAAGCTTTAACCGCCATCGTGAAAACCCTTCAACTTGCAAAAAGACAAGATCGCTCCATAGCAACCATTACGGCACCGGGGCGAGATGGGCGGAAGTTGGGACTCTGTCGGGCTCAATACTAACAGTGTCGACCGGACGCTATTAGGCGCTTCAAGTTTTGCCCAATATGTACGTTTTAGTACACTCTTTAGTCTATAAGTTCGTTTTTCAGAGCTTTATCATGATAATACTTCAGGTCTGGATCTGATAAATTATATTTGTTCCCGGATTTTATTTAAACTATTTATCGTCTGGAGAGAAGTTGAACGATCCACGCATACGTCATCACGAAAAAAAAAACCAGTATCATCATATATCTCGATATATCGAATATTTCATGCAAAACATTTCCAACATCGCAAAGAAAAAAATGTAGATTAGTCTACAGCTAGTCTGGTTTGGGACAGTTTTGTATATTTGCCTGTAAACATTTTGAAGTCTTTCGGACAAAAAAGCGCTAGAAAGACAATAACATACACTTTGTTTAAATATATGCTTTTATTGAAAACATGTATTAATTTTAGAAAGACTCAATCAATTATTTTCAAGAACTACGATTATTGTAAATACGAAATCGAAAAGTCTTGTTTTGATAGTTAATAAATTTCGTGATACAGTTGTAACAGCTCCCGTTTTAGGGAGTTTACTTGATTATATGGTACAGTCAATTGCAAGTTATCTACATGTACTTGGTTTAAATATATTTTATTGTCTATAAACAAAAGGATTGGACACAAGTTATATCAACTCGTTAAGTCCTGTCCTTAATGAAGACATATGACAATAAGTTACAGATCAATCACGTGATTACAACAAAATATGACAATGACGAATGTGGAAAAGAATGACACAAGATAGAAAGAGAGGACAACAAGGAAACAGGATGAGGAGGAGAGATGGGGACAAGATGGGAGACAATGGAAAACGTAACTAAATAAGTTATACATATATTGGATAAAATAGTAATAAAGATCGACCGCTGTCCAACGCTTTAACTGGCCCTACGTACCATCCAGGCTACTTTTGGATGTCCCTATAAAAACTCTATTCCAAATAGCATTCCACTGTACACACGGCTCCTTCTCTCCGAATTCGCTTTCACGACAAGTGTTGAACAGCCCACGCAACATAATCGCGAAAACATAAATACAATGTGATTTGGACGTGAACAAATACAAAATATGGAAGATATTGAGATTTCGAATGTGCTTAAGCAATAATCTATTTTTATGGACGAGATTATCCACGTACAACATGAATATTTTTTTGTGACTGGAGACAAAGGCGTTTACACGCTTTATATAAAAATGAATCTCGCCACCAAACTCGATGTTGATGAATAATTCTAATATAGTCGTTGCCTTTTGCCGCAAGCCAAAAAAATGATAGTTTCATAAAAAACGATAGCAGTTTATTTGATAACTCGGCGGTAAAATGATAATCCACGATCTCTTCTTTCCTCTAATTAATTGTCATATTTTATATCTCCGAGCGATACCGGACAGAGAAACAACAAATTCTTTGTGAAAAATATAATAGGCAGTCTCTAGTTATTTTATCAACTAGAATAAAATTCGGAAACTTGGGTGTCGAAAGGTCAGCGAATATTGATGTTAGGGGAGGAGACAATTACTAGGATGTGCTGTTGGCGTATTGTTTTTATCAATTTCCCGTCTCCAGGGACCGGTGACATTCAAAACTTCCTTCTACCGCATGCGCAGATAGCAGCGACCATCTGTCGATCGTCGGACTTCGTTTGTTCCGAGAAACTGTTCGGAATATCTCGGGACATATTGAAATAGCTAATGTTATAGATTACAAAATATGATAAGCTGAAGAACCCTTCAAAATTAGAAGAGGGGACACTCGCACAAATAATCTCCATCTAGTCGCTATTTATTTTGTGTGCTGAGCAAGAAAGGGCCGACAACAATGCCTTTTATATCCTATTGCCTTGGCTTGTAAATAGCACGCGACCCTTCAGTGAGTGGGAGGGTCTGACTATCATTAGTTCCTACACTTGTGGTTAGCCGTCCGCGCTTGAGTGGTTTGGGATAAAATAACTTACATGGAGCGACTGTCATGACAGGAAAAGACATAAGGTGGTGGGCAGCCTGCATAATCCCTCCCCAAAACCCACAGGTAAATCTACGACTCAAACAATGGCTGAATCGCACACGTAAAGGAACAACGCTAATAACCAAAGCGTACTAATTACACCAGGAGCCGGACGCCAGGTCCGTCACCGAGTCCGGTTCTGTGTTATAGTATGAACGTGACGTATCGTCCCCTCGGATTCAGCAGCTGTTGTGGTACCACCGGAGGGCGGAGATAACCGTAGCCCAAACAAAAGCACTACAAATATAGACGACTATACACAAGCTTATTTTGTTTTCAAAACTGGTACAAGGCGGCGGGGGGTCCGACTCTCGGAGCTACAAGAGGCGGGGCAGGTCGATCTCCACGTGTTATAGGGTGTGATTAAAGGGAGGTAATAATTACCTCCATCTCCATATCTCACCAGAATCCCCCGGGGTGGTCTCGGTATTACGTAATTAAAATATTAATCAAGGCATGAAAATTGTCTTTCATTACTGTAGAATTCTGGTTTTGTTCAAAGACAACATGCCCAGATTATTATTGTGCCGAACATACGCCATAATTTTGCGTAAAAATATAAATTAAATGGGAAAATCGCATTTTATATATGTTTTCCTGTAATAAATGAATTGGCGGCTCACCGTGGTGCGAATAGCATACTTTAATATCTCATCGGAGTTAATGGGAACTTCGTATGTTTATATATACATATCGCACGTCAAATTGAAAAATCAATTATTTGGAGAGAAAAAAAAGTTGGAATTAAGCCAAGAATCCGGTTTGTGTTAGATTTGGTTGAATCATAATCCCAATTGAACAATTGGTTTTTATTAAACATTTAAACCTCATATTTATGAAATATCACGAAATAATCTTTTGTTATTGAAAGTATTAAATCCGTTAGCTAACTCAATATGCAATAAGTTACTGTTTATTGATGCATGCATTTATTCGACAAATCAAAAATCGTTAACTATAGCAGTGGACTGCTCCGGAAAATTGACAATATCATATTGTTGACTCTGTAAGAATTACACCCTTGCCTTATATAAACAATGTGTACAATGTACTTAATTAGTGCATGTACACCTAATTGCAAGAAATCTTATAGCTACTTGTTACCCCATACGTAAGTATATCTACATCAAAATACATGGGCCCGTATTCATGACACCGTTCTCATGCTCAAGTATGGATTTTGTGCTCAAACCGAATTGCTTGTTTTGGGTATAAATTAATAACAAGTGCTTATTCTGTTCGTGATTTGAGAAAACATTGAAGTTTATTGAAGCGAAAAAACTGGTCTTAGTGTTTTAACTTGACTTTTTAATTATTTGAGGTGTTTAAAGCGCGTTACAAAAAGTGGGTTGAGCCCGGAATCCAAGCTTGTGAACGAGAATGGTTTCATGAATACTGGTCCTTTTCTGGTAATTTACAAAACAAATTCTTTGTCATAGGAATCATGCACTAGCCGTGTTCGGGAAGGCAACACATAGCATAAGTTATAGATTGAGTAAATTTACCGGGAGTAGATATTACTAGGAGTGTAAGTTACAGGGAGTGTAAGTTACAGGGAGTGTACGTTACAGTGAGTGTAAGTTACAGTGAGTGTAGGTAACAGGGAGTATAAGTTACAGGGAGTGTACGTTACAGGGAGTATAAGTTACAGGGAGTGTACGTTACAGGGAGTATAAGTTACAGGGAGTGTAAGTTACAGTGAGTGTAGGTAACAGGGAGTATAAGTTACAGGGAGTGTAGGTAACAGGGAGTATAAGTTACAGGGAGTGTACGTACAGGGATGTAAGTTACAGTGAGTGTAAGTTACAGGGAGTGTACGTTACAGTGAATGTAGGTTACAGGGAGTGTAGGTTACAGGGAGTGTACGTTAAAGGGAGTATAAGTTACGGGAAGTGTACGTTACAGGGAGTGTACGTTACAGGGAGTATAAGTTACAGGGAGTGTACGTTACAGGAAGTATAAGTTACAGGGAGTGTACGTACAGGGATGTAAGTTACAGGGGGTGTACGCTACAGGGGTGAAGGTTATAGGGAGTATAAGTTACGGGGAGTGTACGTTACAGGGAGTGAAACGCTACAGGGAGTATAGGTTACAGGGAGTGTACGTTTCAATGAGTGTAAGTTACAGGGAGCGTATGTTACAGGGAGTGTACGTTAAAGGGAGTATAAGTTACAGGGAGTGTAAGTTACAGGGAGTGTAAGTTACAGGGAGTATAAGTTACAGAGAGTGTACGTACAGGGATGTAAGTTACATTGAGTGTATGTTACAGGGAGTGTACGTTACAGGGAGTGTACGTTACATGGAGTTTATGTTACAGGAAGTGTACGTTACAGGGAGTGTAGACTACAGGAAGTGTAAGGTACGGGGAGTGTAGGTTACAGGGAGTGTATGTTACAGGGAGTGTATGGTACAGGGAGTGTATGTTACAGGGAGTGTATGTTACAGGGAGTGTACGGTACGGGGAGTGTAAGTTACATATAGTGTACTGTACGGGGAGTGCTTGTAAGGCATGGAGAGATCAAGTTGTAGGTAAGGTAGGTTTCAGGTAGTGTACGGTATAGTGGGGTGTGTACGTACTAGGAAGGGTAGAATTCGGGGAGGGTAAACACAGCTAGTGCAAGTTATAGATGAGTGAAAGTTACATGGAATGTACGTTACAGGGAGTGCAAGTTACATGGGTATCTAGGAAAAGAAAGTTACAGCGAGAACTTCACGAAATTATCGAGGTTTCTGCATATGGTGATTGGAACCAGACCGGACCGTTCGTCGACCACGAGGAAGCTCAACTGTTCGACGGAGCCCAGCTTTGAACCCTGGACTGGTCATGCATCTCCCTTTCTCCTTTTATACAGTTCAGAAATAAAACTACAAATAAAAGTTGTGGAAATATCAGCTAACATAAACCTGCATTCAATATTTAAACACAAACTTCTCAAACAATCCAATCAAATGTGAAACTGTTTCGAGAATATTCTGCAAATCTGTTAATTTCAATGTTTCTGTTTTATTTTCCTTTGAAAATACATTGAAAAGGGTGATTTGTCATTTTTGACACCATGCGCATGTCGCCCGTCCCATCATCGAACTAGCGACCGGTCCAACAGCTTGTGTGTCTCAGGGGGTTCCATCACAAACAGTTTCCGATTTACTCATTTCCTTTATGAACTCGTGATTGGGGTCATTACATCCGGGACTTTTGTGGTGTCACGTGACATAATGACGACGATCAAATCTCGTCCCGCCGAGTTCTGTAACTGGGAAACCATCTGTTTTGGTTTGAAAAAAATACAACCAGATTCAAAAATAGCAAATCATCTCATTCGGAACCTGCATCGTCACATTTCTCAGTATCAGGCAACCTGTCGTCGAAATAATTTGATCATTATTTTTTTTATTATTTTTTTATTTAATTAATATCTGACGGGAGAAATACGGAAATCATCGCAAAATATTCAGGGTGGTCCTTTTTTAATATAAAATTGGACGAAAATTTAAATGCATGTATCTTACTTATCACCAACAAAATCGTTCTATTGATTTCAAACCCATAAACAAAAAATCGGAAATTAAAAAGAAATTTCCTGAAGATCAATTTAAAAAATCTATTGAAAAGTGTAATTTTCCACTTGACTGATTTAATTTAAATATGAAGTGGGTCGCTCTTCTTTATCAAAATTGAGTTATTAGTCTCTGTAGCATGTGAAATGTGAATCCAATGTCTATAAACGAAATCATTATGTTGGTATATGTTTGTAAACCATATGTATTATTTAAACAGTGGAAAATATTCATTTATTCAGATTTATCGAGAAGTTTGGGTCCAGCTCCAGGAACTCTGGAGTCGTATCTTACATGTACATATAACAGGTGATACACGGAGAGAATCTTACAGGAACTTCAATGCAATATGTTCATAAATATCATATGGAAACGAATGCATACATATGTACATACCGCTCTCTTTTAACTACAATAACAAAGCTGAAAATATCCACGGTGTACGATTTCATATCTGACTCAAAAGTCTACTATTTAATACTCAGTTCTTTACTATTTTATCTGACTCAAAGGTTTACTTTTTTATCTGACTCAAAGGTTTACTTTTTTATCTGACTCAAAGGTTTACTTTTTTATCTGACTCAATGGTCTACTATTCTATATCTGACTCAATGGTCTACTATTCTGTATCTGACTCAGTGGTTTACTATTTTATCTGACTAAATGGTTTACTATTTTATCTGACTAAATGGTTTACTATTTTATCTGACTATCAATGGTTTACTATTCTGTATCTGACTCAATGGTTTACTATTCTATATTTGACTCAATGGTTTACTATTTTATTTGACTCAATGGTCTACTATTCTATATTTGACTCAATGGTCTACTATTCTGTATCTGACTCAATGGTTTACTATTTTATCTGACTTAAAGGTTTACTATTTTATCTGACTCAATGGTTTACTATTTTATCTGATTCAGTGGTTTACTATTTTATCTGACTCAATGGTTTACTATTTGTTCTGACTCAATGATTCACTATTTTATCTGATTCAATGGTTTACTATTTTATCTGACTCTATATCTGACTCAATGGTTTACTATTTTATCTGACTCTATATCTGACTCAATGGTCTACTATTTTATCTGACTCAATGATTCACTATTTTATCTGATTCAATGGTTTCCTATTTCATATGACTCAGTGGTTTACTATTTTATCTGATTCAATGGTTTACTATTTTATCTGACTCAATGGTCTACTATTCTATATTTGACTCAATGGTCTACTATTCTATATTTGACTCAATGGTCTACTATTCTATATTTGACTCAATGGTCTACTATTCTATATCTGACTCAATGGTCTACTATTCTGTATCTGACTCAATGGTTTACTATTCTATATTTGACTCAATGGTTTACTATTTTATATTTGACTCAATGGTTTACTATTTTATCTGACTCAATGGTCTACTATTCTATATTTGACTCAATGGTTTACTATTCTATATTTGACTCAATGGTTTACAATTTTATCTGACTCAATGATTCACTATTTTATCTGACTCAATGGTTTACTTTTTTGTCTGACTCAATGGTTTACTATTTTATCTGACTCAATGATTCACTATTTTATCTGACTCAATGGTTTACTTTTTTGTCTGACTCAATGGTTTACTATTTTGTCTGACTCAATGGTTTACTATTCTATATTTGACTCAATGGTTTATTATTCTATATCTGACTCAATGGTTTACTATTTTATCTGACTCAATGATTCACTATTTTATCTGACTCAATGGTTTACTTTTTTGTCTGACTCAATGGTTTACTATTTTATCTGACTCAATGATTCACTATTTTATCTGACTCAATGGTTTACTTTTTTGTCTGACTCAATGGTTTACTATTTTGTCTGACTCAATGGTTTACTATTCTATATTTGACTCAATGGTTTATTATTCTATATCTGACTCAATGGTTTACTATTTTATCTGACTCAATGGTTTACTATTCTGTGTCTGACTCAATGATTTACTATTTTATCTGACTCAATGCTTTACTATTTTATCTGACTCAATGATTCACTATTTTATCTGACTCAATGATTCACTATTTTATCTGACTCAATGATTCACTATTTTATCTGATTCAATGATTCACTATTTTATCTGATTCAATGGTTCACTATTTTATCTGACTCAAAGGTTTACTATTTTATCTGACTCAATGGTTTACTATTCTATATCTGACTCAAAGTTTTACTATTTTCTATCTGACTCAAATGTTTACAATTACTTATGTGGTGCAATGGTAACTATTTTATATCTGGCTTAAAAGTGTTTAGTTTCATTATTGTGTTACCTTTTCCTTCGGGATTGTTCACGTTAAGGTATTAACTGTATAAAGGACAATTGTATTTTGCTTATTGATGTTTCTTCGTGTCTTCTTATTCAATAAAAGGTTTATTCTTAGGCAGCAAAGTGTCTTTGAAAATAAAAAAAACACAAATCGATAAAAGTTATCATTAATCAATTATGTAATCATCACCTACCAAACCGTGACTTTTGGATGCTCAACTGCCCAAAAAACGGTTGTTTAGATCACCTACCTCAATACTCATGTGAAGTTTTATCGGAATCCAACGAAAAGTCCAGGAGAAATTCATCTACAGATAATGTAAATGGCTTCACGCCTTAATGTGAAAACACTACAGTCCTAGGGGTTTTCAAATTCGAATATTAATTCCAAAAGAAATGTTTTGTTGGGAGCCAGGAACTTAGGCCCCCCAAAATACACATGTATCTGTTTTCACAGTATGGTCTGTTTTCACAGTATGGTCTGTTTGAAAGTGAATGGAACCTAGTTTTGTTAAACTGCAGTCATAGAAAAAAATCAGAGAATATCAAAGCGTCAACAAAACCATAATCCGCACTCAAAATCGATTAAACAAGAGGCAAAAAATGAACAAAAGAAAGATTTACATGGATACCCTCGTAAAAGTACATGTTACCGTCTCCTACTCGTACTGTTTTACAAAAGTAACAATACAATGGACAATGGACATACAGTAAGGTATCTTTGCATTACGAGGTATAGGAGGAGAAAGTCTCGTTAACTTAAATTCATACAAATTATATCTTTAATGAAATACCATTTGTTTCCAATTTGGTATGATAGAAGTTTTCCCCGAGATGTTAAGTTGCCAAATGCTGAAGCTGAAATACAGGCATTTGCATAAAAAAGCGATTGGAAACGTTTTGGGGCGTTATTGTTTACTCCCCTGGCATCACTGACGAGTCCCAGAAGGACGAAACAGCTGTATGGTATAACATCATTGACGAGTTCTGAAAGGACGAAACAGCTGTATGGTATAACATCACTGACGAGTTCTGAAAGGACGAAACAGCTGCATGGTATAACATCACTGACGAGTCCTAAAAGGACGAAACAGCTGTATGGTATAGCATCACTGACGAGTCCTAAAAGGACGAAACAGATGTATGGTATAACATCACTGACGAGTCCTAAAAGGACGAAACAGCTGTATGGTATAGCATCACTGACGAGTCCTGAAAGGACGAAACAGCTGTATGGTATAACATCACTGACGAGTCCTGAAAGGACGAAACAGCTGTATGGTATAGCATCACTGACGAGTCCCAGAAGGACGAAACAGCTGTATGGTATAGCATCACTGACGAGTCCCAGAAGGACGAAACAGCTGTATGGTATAGCATCACTGACGAGTCCCAGAAGGACGAAACAGCTGTATGGTATAACATCATTGACGAGTCCCAGGAGGACGAAACAGCTGTATGGTATAACATCATTGACGAGTTCTGAAAGGACGAAACAGCTGTATGGTATAACATCACTGACGAGTTCTGAAAGGACGAAACAGATGTATGGTATAACATCACTGACGAGTTCTGAAAGGACGAAACAGCTGTATGGTATAGCATCACTGACGAGTCCTAAAAGGACGAAACAGATGTATGGTATAACATCACTGACGAGTCCTAAAAGGACGAAACAGCTGTATGGTATAGCATCACTGACGAGTCCTGAAAGGACGAAACAGCTGTATGGTATAACATCACTGACGAGTCCTGAAAGGACGAAACAGCTGTATGGTATACAGTTTATTTCATTTTTTCGGCATACTGTTTTTATCTATTACTGAATTTAAAACGTGCAGCACTTGCATATATTACAAGTAACCTTTTGTTTGAGAGTTCTTTTCTTATTCAATGCATGTAAACTTTTTTTTCGAAATCTTACCTAAGGTTCGACTGAATTTGAACAAACGGACAAGATGATGTAAAAATGAACCCTGATTGGTGATCTCTGATGTTACTTAGTTCAGAGATCTAAAGCACGTTTTGATTGTTGCGTTTGGTAACGACCAAGGACCATTGAACGAATTTTACCTCTGCGTGAAGATATTCGATATTATTAATTTTTTTTTTCGATAGCGTGGATTAAATATTCAGAATCTGTAAACATACTGTTAATTATGTTTCGAATTGACAGTGGTTACAATTTCTCTGTTCATACCCATATAAAGGAAACGTGTTTTGTATTTGATGTGCATAAGATAGCTTATAAAACCACGGTTAAATGCTAATGTTTATGTCACTGTGAGGATTTGGAAAATAGACAAAGTCATGCAAAGTTTCAAAACTGCTTCCAAATTTCTATTTCATAAAAAGCTATGTAATTATTTAGACATAGAATTGCCCGCATATTTTTGGGGGAAACCACATTATGCCAATAGCATCTCTATTGTCATGATTCATAGCCATTGTAAACAAATATGAACCTTGTGTTGACTGAGAGCGGTAAATACTGTTCCGTGGAATCATATCAAGTAATTAGCGTTATAGGTACCCGCATAGCTGGTTTGATACGGCCCTTCTGGAGCAGGACGGGTCGGCCATTGTCTAAACCCTCTGTCCAGAAGAAAGAATATATCAGTAGCTACCCCATATTAGCATTCCATCCAAAGAAAAGTTATCATGATAAAATTTCACCAATCCAAAGGACCAATACATTAGGATAAAATGCTCCCCAAATGAAAGTCTGTCTGCAGTTTTATGTCGTGTTTATTGTGATTCCCACGATCGTGACTAGCTTCAGCAGACGACATGTTTAATGGCGGGAACAGATTTCTCTATGTGACCTCTCACCTGGACGAGGCATCCCATGGAACATCAAACAAGATGGCGTGAAGAAGCATGCGAACTGGACAATGATTAGAAAATTAATTTCCGCGTGTACAATTCCGATTGATGTCTGTATCCTAATGTCAATAAAGGCTTCACGTTTCACGGCATTTTGTCATTGGCGAGTGAAACAAGTAATTAACGAATAAAGGAAACAGCGAAATTAAATGCGATTTGATTCAAATATTGTACAAATACAGAATATGACAAATATTATTTGTTGTAACGAATTGTCACGTATTCCATCAAGAGATATCTGTTTGAATGACAGTAGCTGGAGATAGTAGATTGGAGAAGATGAGACACGGCGTTAAAAGATATGTCTGTTCACGACTTGCCAATAACCATTGGTTTGTTTAGCAGACGGATGTTTTGGGTGTAGTGTCAATTGAAGACTCGGGCTCTATCTTTCAATTTCCGAAATTAATCAAGTTTCGTTTCGCTAGAAAAAACTGGGTTTTTTAATTCCTACTTATATTTCCCTTGATGAAACTGTTGCAGTATTCATCAAAACTAATAATTGCAAGAAAAATATATGTTTCTATATACTGCATGTACTGCATGTTCATACATACATAATGAGACGTGTCTGAATTCTGGAATATACTTTTCTGTACTGTAACGTCTAAAATGTATTTAGCTGAGTCATGTCGCTATGAGGTCTGAATGCACCAGTACCTACCGTATAGTAAATTGTATATAACCTGTGCTAAAAATGAATATTTCGCTCCACTTTCAATGTCATTTCAAACAAAAATGTTGGTTTAATCCACCAGTTAAACTTGTCCGTCAGCAAACTAGAGATTTATAATCAGAACTTCAGAGAAGTAGCTCATCTCGATACTTGGTATCAGAGAAGTCATGTTTGGAAATTTAAGTCTAATTGTCGGGTAAAGATGAGGAGATTTAGACCAAACATTCTTAATTTTCTTTTTTACGGGCAATATCCGCTACATTCTATTTATGCTGTTGAGAATTCTGTTCAAACATTTTTTTTTAATTTTAATATTTCAATCTACATATATTGTAAATCAACAACTTTCCACTTTAATAATCACTATCAAACGGGATGTTGACGGGTCTTGACATGTGCACATCCGGCATGAGTTGTGCGCGTGGCTTCCCAGGCCCGCGCCTATACCACCTTTCAAACGCACGCGCTATTGAACCAACTCCCTGGTAACGTGATATATCTGTAATTTGTCGTCTGCGAATATTGTCTTACAGATTCGTGACGCGGTAGGAGGGACGGGACCCCGATATGATTCATGCACGCATCAATAAACTTCAGTCACTTCTCGCGGACCAGTTCCGGAACTTTGTTATAAGCCGACTCCCTCATTATATTCACGAGTACGCCTTACAAGTCTCATTTCCAGACGTATCTCAAAACATCCCTATCTTAACATCAAAACAATACCACTGTCGTAATTTTCCGTCGATTCGTTTTCAACTTCCGGAATACAACGTCACATGCGCTCGTGACTGGCGCAGGGGTCACGCGAATGATCCATTCGACCGATAAACCGGAAGTCGATGCCGTGTAGAACGACGTAAGAAAATGTGTTGTCATCCCGCACATCCGACCATATCGATCGAAGATTGGCTGATTTCAAGATTATTCAGCGTCGACAAGAAAAAAATAAAGAGATAAAACGATAAGAAGACGATGAAATCCTCCTATCAAACAGATCCCCATGAAAACGTGCCATTAACTTTATAGTTATTTGAAATGTGTGTTTGGTGTGTATATTCATTCTTCAATGCTATTGTTCCTGATTCTGTCCAAAATCGTTAATTGTAAATCAATATCGGTATCTTAATCAACCTGAACGTTTCATCCAACAACGATCTACTAAATGAAACGTCCATGACATTTTGGACCTCCTCTGTGAAAACGATGTTACATTAAAAACATATACTGGTGGTCGGGTTATCTCTCTTTTTCATGATTATCTCTACCGTTTTTTTAGTGTATAAAGTCACTAATCAATTTATAATGACCTCCAGAATGTTTCTTAAATGTAAATCAAAGAATTCTTTAGAAAATCCAGTAAAAGTTTAATACCTGATTATTGGACGCAGCTCCAGATTTATACCACGGTTCCACAACATGTACAATTCAATCTCCAAAAGCAAGAAATACTGGCATGTTGCTATTCAGGAAGGGGAAATTAACGATAATGAAACTTACCTTGTCGCGTTTCTGTACACTATAGTTTAAAAGTGTGATGGCCATTTTTGAAATATTGTATTTACGAGTAAGCGTACATGACAATCCGCTTTAAGCTGTTGTTATATATTAACCAACTATAACAATACATTATATTAAAAGTAAAGGACCATACAACTATCTTTATGTCTCAATTTTTTTTTTAAACCCGGTATCAGCATGTACATACATAGAAAACGTATCAATCAGACATGTTGGTTGTTGATATCAATTAGAGTAACGAATTCCATTTCTATCTAAATTGTATATCGACATAGGAAATAAAGATTATGTAGAAAGTTTGATCATATCAGTCGATTCTCGAGTTATTCTAACCCTCCCGGTATTATTCACAAACTATTCTGTATCCTTGCATGATATGAATGTGGATGTTGCTCATTACTATGCCTACTACTGATTGAGAATGATGCCTCGGTTCTCACTTTGAGACCATGACATTTACTTGGATCTGACCTAGATTTACATGGCGGGTGTCGCCGATGAAGCAGAAGACGCTTACTCTTCCGGAACACCTGGTATATGTATCTTGTACTTTTTAAGGGTATCCATGTTAATCGTTCGTTTGTTCATATTTTGCACCTAGTTTAATCGATTTTGAAATCTGATTATGAATTTTGTTGGCGCTTCGGTATTTTGTGATTTATTATTTTTCAAAAAACATAAGATGGTATACGTATATATCTGTTGCCTTCACTTTGATAAAATCTACAAAACAGCGAAATGTTTGTTCGTATTGAGTAACACTGAAATGTTCCATTTCGAGACTTCATATCTAACATTGTAAAATACGTTATTATCAAATAAACAAAATATAAAGCTAACACGAACAGATCATAAAACTGACAGGCACTTAATTGTACAATGGATAATCTAATGAATGGTGTTCAGTATCACGCCTTTAATTCTAAATAATTCACTAAAATAGAGTCCTGCTAGGATTTATTGGTTTCTTAAACACAAAAGCCACTTTAAATTTAGAAACGTGTTAATCGAGTCGACCGAATCAGTCTGTTGATTAATTGATGAGTTACACGGGTGCCATCTTTACTGTTCCACCTTAGGGACAATAAGGGTAAAGACTAGTACCTTTGAGACGCGGGTATTTCCGATAATTACCTGCCAGGTCTGTTTAAAACATGGCTTATAAAACTCCCAAGACAAGTGAAAAAAAAGAAAATATTCTCACGTCAAATTTAGTGCCAACAGCAACACATAAATAAAGAATAAATAACAAACATGCCTTATCAGGATTCTTGGATATTAATAGTTTACATCACGTGACCTAAACCTTCAAGTTTGGTTCCTTAATGTATGGCTGCTAGAAAAATAAGAAAATAAACAACATAATCCGTAAAAATATCTTACAGTTAACGTCATATAATTTAATCTCGCATGTAAGAGACATTTTATTGGCTTATCATCTCATAACGTAATAAATGACGTCACCATTTGTAACGTCGCTTTTGATTTGCTGATACAACAGCGTAATGATTTCCGAGAAGAAAGAATCCTAAAATTAAAGTGAATTTTCACAGGGATAATGTAGAAAAGTTCAAACTTTAAGCATCAACTGCAGTCTTTTTTTTTATACGTTATTGCCCCATAATACAAAATATCGGAGTGTACGTTTATCATAAACCACTTCGCAGATTATTTAGAGAATGCCCCGACTTTTTGTACTGTGGCTCAATAACGTAGATTGAAATTAATCCTAATAATCGACACTAAAGTTTATTTTTGATTTAGAAAACTAAACGTTTTTTTCTTACTTACTTATTTTTTATATTTTTTTGTGTAATGATAGATTGATATTGAGTAAAAGAAACAGTATAGGGAGATATATATCATGCTGCCGTGTGATGTTTGCATGTTTCAGGTAAAAGTGTGTATACATTCTAATTCACGACAATAAATGTAGATTTCGTGTAGGTGAGGGTTTGTTTCATGTGTCAATCATTAAAGGTCTCACATGTCAATCAAAATATGTTTCACATATAAATGGCGATATGTGTAGAAAGACAATACATGTAAACTTGCGCGGTGTATTTTAACAATTAAATCAAATCAGAGCAAGTATAAATAAGTACGCTCGTATTCCACAAATCAGTGAAAATTTATTTTTTTTCTCCATCTCAGTAAACATACATCAGTAAATAAATCTTTATATTTGAAATGCATATATGTTATAATATATTAATTTTTTGTGGGAATTCAAAAATATATTTTAACAACATGTAGTTGTAAGATTGAAATCACAGGGAAGTCATATTAAAGTCGTATTGTTGAATAGGGCTGAATGGATGAATCATATATCAGTTCGTGTGACATCGTACTTCACGAATTTTCAAACTTTATGACTTGTAAATCACCGTTTTCTATGACGTCAACATTACACGTGTATTCCATACTATTACGTCACGCTACATAAACTACTTAGAACATGATGCTTTGACCGTTACAGATCAAAATAAGGTTGCGGCCTGAAATGGAATGTGGTGATCTATCATTTGGTGTATCTCTGTTAAAATTTCACGTCTCATTAACAATGTTTATAAAGAGATCACAACTTTCTCTAAAGATTTCATTCAAACTTCTTGTAATCAAAGGTCGGCCGCTATGTCCAAGGTCAATATCCCGAGGTCAGTCACGTTACCCTTATCGAAAGGTTCTAATTCAATCAAACCTACTCTGTCCTAATCACGGGGTTTCGCCTCGAACGCGCCCATCACTATTGCTTCGTATCGAACCCGACCCCTGCGGCAGAATCCGGTGCGTTCGATATGGGTTTAGCTTAATCAGCTGAAGGCATCGCGCGATAAACCTTGTATACCGTTGTTTCTGATGGCTATCGGAATCTATCAAAGAAGTTCCGGTAATGCTACAACGTATCGCTTTCTTATATCTGTATGCACATATCGCAGTTCTAACACGTCGTCCAATTGGACGTGTAAGCCATATTCATTTGTCAACGTGTTCAAAGCGCCACGTTTTTAACATTTTTCTTGTCAACAGTTTTATTAATCCCATCTCCGAAGAGAAAATTTAACATAAAGCTTATGCAGAAAAAACAACACACTCACCGTTTCCCGTCTTAACCATCAGAAACTGAAATAATATTGTTTTAAAAGTAACTTGTTGATATTAGCTGATTAAGGGGTGTTGTGTCAAGATTTCTTTAAATTTAAAAAACAGAGATACAATAAAATGTCGTATTTTTTAATATTGATCAAAAATATAATTTTTAAAGTTGGATGACTTGTGTTCAAATCCTCTTGCATCTAAATTGTCAAAATAAAATGGATTTCTGGTTTATTTGATATTTACGGAAACTTCTGTTTATTGATATATGTATAATATATAAGTTAATGCAAACATCTTGATAGCTGCCAACTCAAGTGTGACAGTATCGTACTGGGATTTCTTATCTTGCCTTTCCTCTTGACTGATTTTCTCTGTTCCGTGTCGACAATACTATGTATTAATTAAATATGAATTAGTGCTAACTTGGTGTATTTAGATCTGTATCAACTGTGCGCTTGGTGTATTTAGATCTGTATCACATGTGCGCTTGTTACTTCAAAGATGTTGACGTTCATAGGCAGGTGCGAAAACACCATAGATCGCAGTGTAAACCACGTATTTAATTATGTGAGAGAACTGTTAAGAAAGGACGATGGAATGTACAAATTGTTGTTTATTTTTTAAGGTATATAAACTTCATCAGATAATTATTTACATCAATTTCCAACACAAATGCATTTCAGTACAAAGCAGCTGTGACGTCACAAATATTTGGCATGCAACGTATTTGCACAAGCGATATATTTTCAAAGCTGAAACTTTTAAAAGGAGAAAAGGTTAATGACCTCTCGTGTGATTTGAAAATAACGCACCTTGAGAGACTTCGGGCGAAAAACTTGCGAGATTTCAGATTTGACGAACCTGTTGAACATTACGATATATTGGATGTGGACTTCACAAGGTGTTCGGGGCGTCACAAACGTTCAGATTCACAAATGTGCTCAACGTCTTTCATTTCTGGAAATAAAGACACATCAAGAATATTTATTTTGTACATGTGATTCAAATTTAGTTTTTATCAAACCCCAAATTAAAAAATAATATCGGGTGTAACCACCGGCCAAGGTCAGAAATCGAGAGCGAGGTCCAACCTAGAGGTCACGTGTGCCATACCCCCTGGTGGCGGTTATCGATGATCATCCCCTTTTATATCAATAAACCAACTCGTGTCAGTCCCTTTAATACAAATAAGCAGCTTGTTACGGAATTTGGGTCCGAGACCGTGTCTAAGTATACAATAGCCCAGGGGGTCCCACTGTACCGTATGCATATAGATGCTATAACGTTAAGACGTATGGTTGCATACTCTGTACCATATACCAACATTATCAGGGTCGCAGACACATCTTTTATAACCAATGTCCGTGTACAAAGGAAAAAAATCATTTCTGATTGCTCTGGATCTTTCAATTATTAAATAAGTATCCGTTCTGCCAATGCATTGATGTTGATTAAGAAAATACAAAATTATTTCAAAATATCTGAAAAGGAATTTTTCTGTTAGTTAGAAGCTTTCAATAAATATTTCTTTTTCGATTTTATCAAATATTTCTTAAAGGAAGAAAGACCTCATTTTCCTCATTAATGTACATTGGATAACTGTACCTGTCATAATGCTGTATAGGGGAGGTTGCCGATACACGTACATTGCACAATTTTCCAGTTTGGCTGTTTGTCCAAATTTAATCTGTCGACCCAATCTTGATCATTTATAAATGTGTGCAACCCAGCAACTCAAATTAATTAGCAAATACTACCAATTCATTACGAAAATCTTATTATCATTCCGAAACAAATACACACCATTGACATTTTGATTTAATGTCTTTTAGTGTACAAAGATACATGTATCTAATGTAAAGAAATAATGCGCAGATGAGAATCGCCACCAAGTCTACCTAAAAAGACTGACCAACCCTGAATAATGATACCTAGTCTTACATTGACTCAATAACAGTGACTAGAATCTCTCTCCATAAAGGTGTACATGTTAAATTGAACCCTTTTAATCCAGACCTTTCATCTAAATAAACTTGACTTTGAATAGTGTAATTTTCGAAGTTCTTTAATTTGTGTGGGGGGGGGGGGTGTTAGGTTGAATGATTTTTTTTTTTTGGGAGGGGGGGGGGGGCTCTCTTTTTTTTTAAATTGCAGCTAATTTTCGTGTTGATGGATGATAATCAATTCCAATGTTATGTGCAGGTTGACAAGTTTTTGGGGGGAGAAGGGGGAAGGATTAGCTCAGCAGATTTGCGGTGGAAGTTTACTTTTTATACACCCCTACTTGTTCCTGTTGTCTTATCAGTAAATAACAAACATAACGTGTGTTAATATGAAGATTTACGTAACAGGTAATTCTTTAACATGATCGCATTTGCTCGATATTTTTATATGTGTATATATCATACAGATCAAAAATTACGAGCTGACTGCTTTTATCTTTGTGGGTATTTATTTTAGAGCAGATGACAAATAAAAATCCTATTTGTCTATCAGGTCGGAAAATTATTGACAAAATCCGTGATAATTTTGACGAAGAATGTGTGAGGGGAGTTGTCGGCCAAGCACCACGTTGATCCGAGCCAAGTACACCTTACGATATATACGTGTGCTGTGATTAAGGTGAAAGAGGACTTTATCGGGATGATATCTCGTAAATTCGTCATTTCAGATATCATAATTTGCTTTTAATAGGCAGGGCCCTGTTTAGGGGTTATGTTCCACATAGCTGAGTCCCTAGTGGTCGCGAGGGACACAGATATTCCCAGCGCTGAGCCCCTGTAGGTCGAGAGGACGGGGGAAAGTTTGCTCCGCGGACGGTCGCCTGACTGTCTCCTGACATATGTTATCAGCCACTAGTCCCTCGCACGAGACAATATCTCACCACACAGAGACCGGCTTGCCTCCCCGCCATCTCTCCACGGGGAAACTAAACCCTACCTTGGTGTCAGGGCTCTTTCTAACTTTCATTTTTCATTTTTTAGTAGCTATGAGCGATGGCGTATATTTTGTCAGTGTTAATCTAAAAATTCATTTTTCTGGATTTTTTTTATTATTTATGTTCCATCCTCTGGTAGCTACTTGCTTGATACTTTTCTTGGGTATTAATTCTAATGGCCCCGAAACTATATGTTTTTGCAGTATTGTTTAAAGCAGTGTACTTCCGGTTTGAATCTGTATCACTAGAAACATTGGCGGGACAGCCAAAACTCCGTACAAGGTGTCATATCGATTTAGTCAGTGTCTGTTTTCATTTCTCTATTTTAATTTTTTCATTTTCTGGTAGTTTGTTTTAAACATTTATTTTCTTGAATCAGCAAATAATGCCAACAATTTAAAAATGTACTTTTTTTCCCCAAGTCATTATTGTCCGAATAAAATCAAGGTGCAGTACAGTGTACATACAATGTATACAGAAAATATGGGTCTACGTTTCTTTGAGGGCTGTATTTCGACGGAAGCTTTATTGGACAAATATTCAATCCAACTGGCAGCTACATGTACTCATAAATGTAATTCTGAACAGGATTTAATTAGGTTTATTAGTTTGAATTTCCAAAGTCTTACTTTCTGTTTCCAAATCCCTTCATTTTCTTCAACATTCTACGATAAATTCATTTTAGATAATAAAAAAAAAAACAATACAAAAAAATAAGCAAAGTGTTTGGTATACAGTGATCTGACATCGTCAATCAGTATGTGTATGGGACTTGTTCGTGTGTGTGGAAGTACAACACAGACACTGTACCTTCGTTGATCATCTCATATACATGTACCGTAGTGTTTAAAATGAAAAGCCGTAATCGAACGTAACCATTAAAGAAACATGTCACATCGGTTCTGTGTTTAAATTTATTTAATTTATATTGCTTTTAAGATAACAAGATAATAAATAATAAATATTCAATAAAAAATATGTTTAAATAAACGCAAACTGGAACGGGTCAAGAACTGTGTACACCACTTTACTTGTTCACCCCTAAAAATACATTTGAACTCTTCCAATTCAAAGGTTGGGGTAGTTCTTTTTGAAATTTCAGGGGTGAATGAGTTAAGGAAATTACAGATTGTAGAAATTAGACATCATGTCAAAGGTTGTTTTTTTAGTTGTTATTCGGTCTAAATTTAATGTGTGTAATGAATAAATAGCATTAATTTCGTAAAAAACTTCTTCAATTAGATCCAAAAGTTCAACATTTGAGAAGGTTTTAAAAACGTGTTATCTAAATCGGAATGTTTAAAATGACGATATCTCACAAATGTTACTGTTTTTTTTAAACAAACGAAGTACGATTTCCCATTCTTTATAAGCAGTGTGTTCAGTCGTTAGGATGTCTTGTCAATTTCAATTTTAAAGATAGATCGTTTTAAATTAGCCTTAATTCACCGCGTAGTTCTTTGCAGTGCATCTTTTTTTAAACGTCAATCGCCAATCAAATGAATCGGGTATGTTTATGTAACAGTTTGTTAGGAGGTCATCGATCGGTCTTGTATTTGTGACGTCACGACCAATATTTCTTAAAACGACGACACCAAAACTGTCTTTACATGAAAACTTGGCTAGTATATTAAATATATATTTCGATAAACTTTCTGTGCTCACTTAAGTAAAAAAACACACAAGCCAGGTATCGGTTACCGCAAGGTTATATAAAATATGCTCTTTGTTAATCGTATGACGATAAAAATCTCACGACAACTTATATATAAAGTGTTCCGCGCTTCATTTTCAAAGAAAAACAACGGTTTTCATTGACATCTTGGAAAAAGGATTGAGGTTTTTTTTTTCATATTTATGCAGAGGTTTTATCTAACTCTGTTTTGACTAATTGTGACGTATATTGGCAACTTAACCTTAGAATACGACCTAGACCTCGACATCGATGTCCGTAAAGAGCTGGTGATGTCTGTTGTTTTATCTGCCTTGGCTTGTTACGGCAAATCATGATCTACACCAGCTTGCATATCGTTGCCATGTAAACCAATGTCGCTTATATCATCGCTAAATTGACACTTGCCAATTTGCCTATGGTACAAGCGGCCCTGTGTATAGTTATCGACGAAATGTCAATTACTCCAGTCAATGTTATCTGTTGTAAATTCAATTATTCAATTTTAAATTCATAAAACTTGCTGACTACATGTACACGTTTGTAAAACTTGTTAGAATGACCAGAGGGCTTCACGTGGACTTCTGGTGAAGCAATATATATATATATATACACCACGCTTTAACAGATCTGAATATGTATAGCTGATTCATTTTATCTGATACAACTACGAGTTCCATTTAAAGGTCGTAGAATCTTATCAAGTTTTGAAATCTAACTTGCCATTCTAAAACTACCAGTTACATATTGTACCATCTTAGAGTCAATAGTCACACCGAGTGGTCCGAATCGCGCAGGATCTATTGGTACAAGGAGGAGGTCGTGGAACAGTTGTTCAGGTGGAAAGCTGGAAGTATTCGCTATGGATGGTTTAGAGTCCGAGCCAGAGACGCCCATATTTGCTACATTAGTGGACTGCCATGCCGGTGAGGGTTCTGTTATTATAAACATTTCAAATAATCATGAAATCCTACAGGCACGTGAAATCATTGAAATAATACTAATCATTAACATAAAATCATTGAAATCATACTAATCATTAAAATGAAATCATACATTTTATTAACACATAATCAAACTTATCATTAACATGAAATCATACTTGTGATTAAAATGAAATCATACTTATCGTAAATACAAAATCATATTTATCATTAACACAAAATCATATTTATCACTAACACAAAATCGTAAAATGATACCCAATTTAAAAGTTTCAACAAAACTATTACACCATGCAAGCACTGAACATGAAATTGTGAAATTATTATAATTAATCCAAAATCTTCACAATCATGATTATCATCGACGCAAAATTTATTTTGAGATTTAGGCATTCTTATAGTGAAAACCAAATCGCGAATTAGTATTTCATCATGAGATATATTTGGACTTAAACGAGCTGCGGCGGGAAACCGTTAGAATATACTTATAAGACATCCAAAACCATCAATTTTTACCTGAATATTTAACGTTTTACTCGTCACAAATATTCCGAATTCGTTTGAATTCCACTTTACCCAACTACTGTACATGTACGTGTGTTCTCGCGATTGGTACGACATTTTCTCAAACTATTTACATTTTACATGTATCGCCACTTAAGACATTTGACCGCTCTCGATTATATACATGTACATGTAGTATAATAATACATGTAGTTGTGACCGCTTTCTCCCTAAAATGTGTATCGAATAAAGCATTATATTGCTGATGCGCGTGCCCAGATGAATCTTATACATATAATACATTATCGTCAGTGTAGCTCCCCTTTGAATATTTCTTTTGGAAAGTCTTTATGTTATTTTTAAATAAAATGGTATGTTTCCAATATGACTTTGTGAAGAAATATTAAAATTAAAAACAAAAATAAAATGTTGTTTACAGTCCATCCAAACAATGAGAAACCGTGATAGTGTAATGGATTAATGACGTCACACTAATTAGTATTATACAGTTAACTGATATTCTTTCTAATAATGCACTTACATTTTTTTTGTATAGGCAAATGATTTTCCTACCAATGCGTATTAACATGTGTGTTTGTTTATATATATTTTTGGCAAGGATATTGTATTTCCTATTTTCATACGCAGTTACTGTATTAGTGCATATTGAACAATATTTTTTATCGTAAGATAAAGTAATTAACCATTCACTAATTAAATGACAAAATCCTTAGATATAAAGATCTGTTACCGCATTTATTTCACCACAGTGGGTCTACTTTATGATCAATTCTTCGAACAGTACAATATAATGATATACAAATATACTTGTAGAACAGTACAATATATGATATACAAATATACTTGTAGAATTATACAATATATGATATACAAATATACTTGTCGTGTACAATTCATTAATACCGAATCCCTAAACGATGTTAAAAAAAACGTATTGATAAAAAATTGTAAACCTTCCTCGCGTTAACACATAAAACGTATATGTATCGAGGATTTCCCTGATAACTTGTATATATACAGTCGGGCCGATTCGTAGGTTACATCATCACTAAGGTCTATTGTCCTGGCGCCTGACAGCATTAATTTCCCAGGGGAAATCATTACATTTTCGAATCAAAATATTGTTATGTTAATGCACGGTAATTGCACTGTATTGTGATCTGATAATGTCACTTTTCACGTCCAATATGCAGTTGTTTATTTGTATGAATTTGCATCGCCTTTATCAATCATTTCTCAAATGTATCCACACTTCCTTGCTCTTTCCTCATACTTGGTACAGGTATCGGCTAAGGTAGGTCTCTAGATAAGGAAATTGACCAAAGCTTTGGGAATTCTATAGCAATATCATATGTTAATTTTGCAGTCGTTTAATTTTCTGAAACAGTGATATTAAAAAGGGAAGCAAATGTTCGCTTGAAAGTAAAAAGCTTCAACTTGTTGGATCATTTTTATTCCAACATTTATTTTAAAAGTCACTTTTTAATCTTTTTGCGAAAAGTTTGTCGCTGTAGGGTGAGCTTTTTTTATTTGAAACACAAGTACATTATAGGTATATTTTTGTGTAAAATTCGACGGATATAGTAGAAAAACTTCTAAACTTTCTTAATTTTTTGTTATTAGCACCTGTATTACTATACTATAGTATTGTCTATAAAGTAAAAAGGGGGGTTAGAGTGGGGACCGAAACCTCCTCACTCAGAACGCGTGCCAAACCGATCACGTGACATAGATTGGTGCAGCACAATCAGGCTGAGACTAAAAATCGATGGGGACACGGTGGCAGATAAAGCCGGAGATAATGTCAGGACCGAACCATCTGACACTGTGTGTTGACACCGCCCGGATCGAAGCTATCGGAGGAATATCGTAGAATCGGTCATAGTTATCATGTAAATATTGTCATCCCGGGTACAAACAGCCAGAATGCCAGTTCGACCGTCACCTCGTTTCTCTCACAATACTGTGTCAATGTTTACGTTTTGGTGGCGTTTTTGTTACAACAGTTGTAAGGTAGTGTCACGGGTAGACACCTTCGCTTGTTATTTTTAGTGTTCGTTTTTAATTGATCGCCGCGATACCACAACGACAACATGAAGTTGTCACCACATATGGTCTGGCTTCTGTCCGTTATATGAGCTTACAGGTGTAAGTCTGCTCACCTGGGTACAATAATATATATATATATATTTCACACATGAAATATAAAAATGATACAAAACGTAGAAAATGCTAATAAACAATTATATACATACTGTCTAAAGTAACACGTGATGATCATTTACAAAATCGTTTGTAAACATAATAATAAAGAATACATATATACATGTATTAGTGATACAAAACAAGAAAGCTACAGAAAAAAAGAGAAGCAAAAGAAAAAAAATCCTCAATCTGTAAAAAAAGCAGAAAGGCGGGATGAGGGAAACGAATATTGAAATGAATTATTTAAACAAAAAACTCCAAAGATAACTGAGATTGTTCGCGCTTATATCAAGAGAGGGGGAGAATTGTGGATAAAGGGAGGAGGGAAGGAACAAATGAGGGAAATACAACCGTTCTTTGGAGCATTGTGTATAAAACAGATTGTGAATAAATAGAAGAAAAGAAGGAAGGATAAGATATATGAAGATGGTTGGCATATGAATCCTATAGGGAATAGTTTTCAAGAGGAAGGCGAGAGGAAAGGAGAATAAAGCGGGTAATATGACTTGTAGTGACAAGAAATATTAGCCGTGACTGTATGTTTGTCTTTTGTGGATACAAAAGACATCCTCATATATACATATAAAATCCGCCCCTTTATACAAAATAAATATCAGCACACAAAAAATAAATATGTATAACAATGTCAGCACACAAAAAAATAAATATGTTTAACAATGTGTAAACTTTGCTAGATTGAATAATTATTTAATCTGTACGAGTCGTTTACTAATGAGGTAGATAGAGGTGACAGCGAGCTTTGATAACGGTCCGTACGAGACGGCGGGGTGGGGGTTAGGGGAGGGGTATTGTTTTCAACGGAAGTTTTATTTACCTGGTAAAGCTGCGATTTAACCGAAAAATAAACACATTTAATCTCCTTGGGCTAAACAAAAGTGTTTCTACAAAGGTACAGTCTTGAGGCCTAAAGTTTATTTTGTTAAATAAACAATCGTCGAAGGCTGCCGGTATCTGACCACACAGACGTCCTGAGGAGTTATCACGCCCGACCTTAAAGGAGAAGTAAAAAAAGTCCATTTTCAATTTAAAACCCTGCGATGAATACCCTATATTTTGACATTTAGCATTCATTAATTTTCCACTTTAATTGATATTGATAATTGTACTATTATTTGTTTACAAAAACAAATCTGAATTTGCGTACAATACACAATGTGTATCGATCAATATAACACGAAGGACATTTTCAACTTATGAAAATGTGAATCTATATACACGAAATATAGATATTATTGAATGAAGTGTTTTAACTTTTACTTCAATGATGATTTAGTTAAATTCCATTTACAAATATTCAACACGCCAAACAAAGATAATTTGTAGAGCTATTTAATACAATATTATCTATAAAACAAAACACCAATTAATATAATTATACATAATAAAACATTCGATACATTTCAATAATCAATGTTTGTTGCAATAATCATTAAATTATAGATAGAGTGTTTATATTCTCACATAACAACATAACGCATATTCTATAAGTGCAAATATTGGTTATTTTTGTTTATTAGGCCGATATTTTTGTCTACTCCTCATCCTAATTAAGATCTGTGACGTAAGAAATTACCCCCCCCCCCCCCCCCACGTACACCGTATAAAGTAAATGAAGTATAACTCAAAGCGTTCGAATTCATCATAAACCGTGCCATTTCACTTCAATCTTTTCAGCATGAACGTCTGATAAAGACAGTTTTCTGTACATAATTTATATACTAAACATAATTTGTTTTTGTACACTATTTATTATAGTCCAATAACAGTTTTACATTTTTTATTGAAATGTTTATTGTTTGTTATTTCATTACATGCGCAATTGTGTAACAGTATCATACAATTATTGACATCAGTTTATTTGTTTTATAGATTTATTCTGCCCTAAATTTTAGATTTGATGACAAATATAAAAACGTATACAACAAAACAAACAAAATAACGTAATAATAATTGATTACTAACAAGTCATTAATTATACTCGTTTAATTTTTCAATGTCAATTTTTTAAAACTCAACCTGCTTTGTTGATAACAAATATACGTATACCAGAAATTGACAACTAGGACTACCTATGTCAGGTATAAGAAACAGGTAAGATAATTAAGTCCTCCTATACAGGTAGACGCTATAAAAACAAATATAGGCCTATGGCAATGAGCGCTCAGGTAACGTATAAAACAAGCAGGGACGGTTTTAAGTATGAGAGAGCTCATTCTGGCAGCCCATGACGGTTGTCTCTCAATTTTAGTCCATGTTTTGCTGTCCGTCCTACTCCATGCTACAACACACGGTCTCTCCACAGATTCATTCAAATATCAATATTTTAGACTCCTGGTTTCACCAGATGGTGTACGCCCATTCGAGGATGAACGCAGCCGAATCACGTGTGGCCTGTCTAATTGAAGGGCTTAGCCAATCAGAGCACGGCTTACTGTAGAAGGACTGTATAGAGGACTGGGAATAGATGAGTGTACACACATGATTGTGTTCAGACCTTACTAGCACGGAGCAGTACTATATTACTATAGGCTTAAATAATAACTAGTGTCCTGTGTGTTTCATAACATTTTGTCAAAATTCCACCTTCAAAAGCCGAAGACATGACGGCTGATACACAGCCACCTCCACAACCAAAAAGTAAGTATATCAGAAATATATCGGTAACTTTTCCGGAGATATCATCGTGATTACAAGGACCATGACGATGATTCACACGGGTTTGTTATTGTTGTTTATATCATTGTTAAAACCCCTAATTAGACACTGACATGCTTTGAAGTATATATCAACATATTCGTTGAAATACCATTTATTGTCAACAATCGAAATTTATTAAAATTCATTATTTATTTTTGCAGAAAAGCGGCGAGTTTCCGTCTGTGTTGGATGTGGATCTCAAATTCACGATCAGTTTATATTAAAAGTGGCTCCGGACTTAGAATGGCACGCTTCTTGTTTGAAATGTGCCGAATGCAACCAGTACCTGGATGAGAGTCACACTTGTTTTGTTAGGGATGGGAAAACGTACTGCAGACGAGACTATGTAAGGTAAGACTATGTAATTACGGAGGTCGACCCTATGTGCCGGCGACCCTCATCAAACTACAGACCCAAAGACATTTACTCGTTATTAACAACGAGCTGATTAATTCGCGGTTTATTAAACATTTTTTCTACGATTCGGTTGACAATTTTTGTAGGTAAAAATTGAATGTAAATGGTACACATTGCGATGTGTATGTCATATTGTATTATAAATGTTGAGGGATAATTTTTGATTGATTTATCATAGGCTTTGACGGAGTATTCACGGAGCCCGGCATAGCTCTTGTTTGTATTTATAGTAATTGCAGACAAAACTGTAGTAATTACACTACATAATTACATAGCACACCTGTAATTTACCTGTTTATTGATCGGCTACAAATTGAACCTTAATTTGTAATTTACACCTGTTGTATCAGATAATTTAGTGCAGCTATTGATGGTGTGTTCATTAAATAAGCTCTGTCAATAACCTTCCGTTTTATTATTTAACGATTCTATTAAGTTAAATTTTATAAACGAGCGTTATGAATATACATAGCCTAACACCCCGTGGTCGGTATGACGGGAACACAGGAGGGGGAGGGGTGTAAGGGAGGGGGAGGTTTATCTCTATAGCCTGCTGAGTATAATTTTGAATTACGCTAGGAGACCCACAGTCATATGGGGAAAATAATCTTTATTCGAGTTCTGTTTAGTTTTGAAAGGAGGTCACAGACAAAATAAATGTTTAAACGTGGAATTATCATCAAATAGTTGATTCAGCCCGCTAAACACATGTTGTTAAACGTAGAATTGTGGTTTAAACAGAACTGGGGATGTCTGCTGGGGTTTTAAATAATAGTCCCAACATACCTATCTAAACCCATACTGTTCTAGATTACTCCCAGCATTATTACCTATATAAATACATTACTTTACATGTATATGCAATCCGCATTGTAAATGATACTAAACGTTGGAAATGAGGTTTCTTGGTTTAAAACCAACCGCAGTACCAAAATCTTATCAACACGAAGACGCATTATACTTTATATAAATGCAATACCTGGTGTATTTATGCTTATGCCATGCATATAATCTTATGACAGTTCCCGGAAAACAGCTATATCTTATACTAATTCCGTATACTGTTTAACAAGCTCACTTTTGTTTGGTTGTATTTTTATACATAAGAAAGTTTTCAGTGTTAGTATCGTTAACACAGAAATATATCGAAATTCATATTTACTGTATTATCTACCTTTATCATAATAACAATAATTAATTATTGAAACTAGATTTTACAGATCAGCAATAGCATATCATTATGTATATTATCATAACTTTTATCTTTGGTTGTGTTAAATATGGAATGGTGAAATATAATTTATCAGGTAGTAACATATTACTGATCTAATTATATATCTAATTATATATATCATAGGTTATCTTTGTTTTCATTTAGGAAATACCACAAACGTGATTTATTTTTGTAAAATATCAACAGTAATAATGTATTATTGATTTCAAACTTTTGGCATTAATAATTCTGTAATTCCGATACATAAAGTGTTGACATTTCTGCTTTTAAAGCAATAATGTAAACATTTAATATCATGAATTCTCAGAACGAATCTTTTCATAAATAAGATATTGTTACTTAAAATGTTCATATCCATTTTTTGCAGAATATTCGGGGCGAAGTGTAACAAATGCAATCAAACATTCGGAAAGAGTGACTTTGTAATGAGAGCTAAGAACAACGTGTACCATATAGACTGTTTCCGTTGTGTGGCCTGTAGCAGGCAACTGATCCCGGGGGACGAGTTCGCCCTCAGGGACGACGGACTGTTTTGTAAGGCGGATCACGAAGTTGTGGAGAGGGCGTCTTCGAAGGAAAACGGAAGTGAAGACGGAAGCCCTCGGATTAACAATAACAATAATATTGTGACGAAACGTGCAAATAAAAATAACGACGACAACAACAACAATGAAAAGGGTCTCTCCCTCGTCGGTAGGTATTCCTGCTTCTAGTATGACCCCTTTTAGTTAGCAACACGTAATGTAAAGCAAGTTGTTTGCTTAGACAATTAACTGATCTGTCATTAATTCCGGTTTTTACTATGACCCCTCAATTCTATGATATACAGATTTATAATTTCTCTTTTTAACAAGACATGTTTTATTCCGAAATTGCTTTCCTGTTTTTACCACGATCCGTTTTGTTAATTCCTTTAGAATTATTATGCTATTATGATTTGACTGTAATCCATTGCAGTTCTCGTTAATTTAATAATTTCACAGAAATAATTTATCAACAGAACTTGTTATGTTTCAAAATGTGCATTCCGCAAGAAAAATATTAAGAACAAAATAACATTTAGTCTATATTTCAGCCCATGGAAAGTCGGGTTTCCTATAAAACCTTACCTAGATCTATTTCCAAACAGTATATGACATCACTATTCTTTAATATTTACAAGAAATGTGATCTACATCCAATTTTCCTCACGGCTTCCAGCGTCCGTTCCCCATTAGATTAAACAGTAAAAACTGTACCTGGACCACCTACATTTACACATGAATCTGTTTGTGGTTGCTAAAACGACAGTATCATTATGAATCAACCTTAATGACAAACTTTATTACACATGTTATCAATCATATAAAACAAATCTCATTTCACGTCTAACGTCCATTCACATGGTTTGTGTATTCGGATTCGACTAAGGCCGCTAAAATACTACAGTTCCGTACGCGCGTACGCACGTGCTCTGGGGTATACCAGACGGCTAGAATGAGTTTACACGGTCGGGAGGGGCCCGTCGTGCCTCCCTGTTGGGGGGACCATCAGATACGTGTCAGGGTCAACTCCTAGATCCACTGCCACTGTGATATCTCGCCTATCACACGTGTTAATTTGGATTATAATTCACTTATCAGCAGATATTCTTGTTTGTACGTGGTGGGCCGGAGTATTTACCATACCAGATTACAGAATTGCACTCTCACCTACGGTCCCGGCCATGTCACTGTTGGACCAGGGATTTAGAGAGTTTTTCCCAGACAACCTGACCCCTTAACTCACTCCCACGAACCTCGAAATCTTCTCGAGTTTTTCTCGTCTTCGCACGAATGTCAACAAAGCTCTGGCGAGAAATTGACATCATGAATATGCATTTCCCATGACATCGTTACCTGCGGAAGGAACAGTACATTTATACAGTGTGTATATATAATCGATCGGTTGAAATATTTTTTTCTACTATATCCCAAAGCGTAGTGTTTATACATAACTAACTACACAAATATAAATGTTCCCTGTGATATTCGCGTGTCTGTGGGGAGTCATGTTGCTTTTCATTCCCTCTGACCCTTCAGCTTCCTTCCTTCACTTTATTTTATTCGTGTAAACATTTAATTCAGTTTTTGAGATTCTTGGTTTACGATGAAATTAATATTATCGTAATCACACACACGCCTTACTGTATATACATATTCAGTTGTTTACAAATCAAATATTAACGACGTTCTTTTGCCTGCAGGGCAGTGCACTGTCAATATTAGTTTATAATTATTTCCAGCTACAATAATAATGTCAACTTATACCTAACATGTTTTTTTTTTGTGATCAAAGGATACATTTGATTTGTCAATCAATTTCTAGGAATCAAACCTTTCTGTAGAATGTGGCACAGGGTATCGAGTGTAAACAAATCTATAGATATCAGATATAAACTATTTCTAGGAGAAAACAAGAAAAAAAATTATACATAATTATTAAATACCAACAAAACACGTAATATTTAATAGGCATATGGCCGAACAAGGGAAAATGATTTCCACACCCTAGTACGCTTCAAAAGTTGTTTAATTTACCGACAAGAACGGTTGTTTTGTTGAGAGACGTAAATAAAAAGTGAAATTCTATATATACACCACATCAAACAGCACTAGAAGTACTGAAATAACGTATAAAATCCACATAACTACCTTCCGATGTCGAAATTGGAAGGAAATATAAATAAATGCTTAGTTTATTACAACGCGGGTGAAATCTTTCGTACCGTGCACAGAGAAAATTAAAGAAACATATAGCTTTATTACTACATCCGACTTCGTCACTCACAAAACGTCGGCGAGTATTCAGCGGTGTCCTTTGACCCCGAAATGAACACGGAAGAAACTGACAACTGCATGGGAAATGACAACAATTATGATCCTGATATACATCTTCCAAGTCTCGTCTGGAACGGGATGTAATCTGTGTCTCGCGCATACACGACACTTTATTTATTGGTCATCTTATGGACGTCGGGCTGATTATAAGCTTTATTACCGAGTGTGTCGTCCCGATGATCGTTTATCGGTGTAAATATGAAATATGAACCGGACCAAATGTCAGCGTAACCTTTTCTTCCCTTACAGGATAGGCTGATAACGTTTCATCGGAGGGAGACATCCCTCCCCCGACTGGCGCTTTGTTAAAGACTTGTTAAATTATAACAATATGGCAAACAGATATATAACGCTTTTAATTATTGCGAAATAAAATGAGACCCGTTTTGTATTTCACTGTAATTTAATTAGATATATAATATATATTTCATTTAAATAAATAACGCTCAAGTATGAATATGTCATAATATAACACAAATTAAATGGACGCCATATTTGTATTTTGTATTTATTTGTTTGTTTACCGAAGTTTAGTTTGTTTAAAGAAAACACGGATGGTCTATTTTAAGTCTGTTATTTCTTTCCACATTGAAACTGTTTTAAAACAGTGGCAGATTTGCCTACGTGAGCGCTCACCGTTATAAATGAAACAAACCTGAGGGTAATGACATTTTTACTTTGTCCTTTAGAAATGAACATGTCAGTTTTCTCACAATCGGTTTAGCTACAGTACAGGTACGATGCCCTTTACAAGGTTAGGAGAAGGCCCTTGCGAGCCTGTAGGGTACTTGGGTAACATTTAAATAGAGCTGTAAGGTAGGACAAATCATCTGTTGTAGAACGCCCCCTAATATTAACGCTGAACGGAATTGATTTATTTAACAATTTACCGAATTAAGTCCTAAATATCTACCACAGCCCATATACTGACATATTTTACCGCCCCTATCGCGGTATAATTGATACCAGTTGTCAACGTAAACGTTTTTGTCAAAGACTTGCTCGCATAATGTTGTCTAGGGGAGCAGTGTCGTTGTAAGGGTGCTTGTAGTAGTCCTTGTAATGAGCCAGGTTTAGAAATGATCGGGTCACTCTATACAATAACACACCCCGCTTATTGTGCCAGTTAAATAAGTGTTGTAGTAGATATTGTGCATGAATTAAACTTAGAAATATGAATTGTCTTGGAGAGAATACCTGTACCAAATGGTTATCAATTAGACCCCACAAGGCGAATAACATACCGCCTAAAACTACAATTCTAGCTGTTACTGTAGAGAAAACGGTTTCTTGTTAACACTTCCCAACACTGTCGTTTTCATATTTTTAATAATTTAACAGCGAATATTATCAAGGTTTTAAACCTTGAACGAGATACATGTGCTCGTTATAAAACATAACTCGACCAAAGGGTACAATTACATCTTCTGTAAATTACCACAGAAATGTACATTTGTATATATGTGACGTAATGAGCGTGCATTTGTCACTTGTGAATTAGTTACTATATTTAATATAGTATTTCCTTTAATTCTTGTGTAACCGCATGCAGGCTAAGAGCTTGCTATAAAATATTGTAACATGTTGAAAAAAAAACACACAGAACAAAATTAATTTGATTGTAAATATTGTGAAACTTGTCTAGATGAAATACTAAAATGCAATTCATGTAGATCGTCGAATTTGTAAGCTTGGGTTAGTCACCTAAAGAAGTCTAACAACGGAGGAGGCGGTTCTTCGCAAAGTGTGACAACTCTGATACTAATTACTTGATAAGTGCATTCAGTCAGCTACCTGTCTTTGTACCTCTCCTGATAAGCCTCGTCAAAAGCAGGAAAATAATAGCTATAATTCTCCCTAATCAGAGCATTCAAACACCGAATTTCTCCGTTCGTTACAGTGCGATTAGATACAATATGTTGATATCAGTCAAACGAGGTCTATATTGTATCGGGATCCCATTCTTAAATAATTCATCTAAATATGGTTGAATCAATTATCAATTATTTATTCATAACCTTCAAACTAGCGATAGATCGCAGGGGTAAAATATCCTAACAATATGCATAATATAGCCGAAGGAACAAACCGAACCGTAAATTCCGCGCCGATAAGCCTCGAGTTCCGTTACTGCTCGCGGTCTTATGTAGATAAAGCCATCTTTGCGCCTGACAAACGCAAGGTATTACCATTGTTTTGGAGCTTAGAGGTAAATTGTTCGCTTTCAAACGCCTTCCTTGCGGTTCTTTTCCAAATATATGTTATCAGTGAAATCGACATACGTAAACAAATCACATACAAGATTATGTATACCATTTCACTTTGAGGTTTACCCTATTTATCATATATCATGTTATGTTTAAGGACAGGAATTTTTATGAGGAGAATTCGGGATGTTAGCTATATTTAAAAAAGATTTTTTCTTTTATTTCAGTGTTGAATTTTTTGTTTGTTTTATTGAAGCATTCGTTGTTTATTTGTTGATATAGTTGTGATTCCAAGTCAATATTTACTTGTATATTAGATACTGTATTGTTGGTATTCGGGGTTAAGGCCTGTGGTGTGTGAACACTATGGAAACTGTTTGCTTTGATGTAAGAATTATTTCTGTAGATAAAACATAACAATTGCGGTGAAATTTTGATAATGTTTCTTTTAATTGTTTTCACTTGACATATGTGTATTAGGTAAATCATTTTCCTTCCTTGAGAAAAATGGGTAAATACCGGTAAATGAACCTTTTAATTATTTATGATATCTACTATTGTCATTAACAAAGCTTATTAACGAAGTATAATACGACAGGTAAACAATGAAAAAACACGTTTACACTCATTAACAAATCTTTTAATGGTAATACTTTAAAAATAGAATGTAACACATTTCCTTGCTATTGGTATAGAACAGCTGTAATCGAGGATGATTACGCTGGGTACTGTGTGATAGTTGGGACTAGAACGGTAGTATAATTGTGGCTGTCGTGTAACTGACGATAATTCCAGCATACCTGTCGACCGGTAAACATGCACTGTAAATTATTTACCTGTGTTGACGAGATACAACCCCGTACACCAATGCGGGTCCATCAGACGTTTGTTTTCTTTTCTGTAATAAATAATTTAGCAGCTGGTTTGCCTTAATGCTATGTATATAATACAGCAATGATTGAGATCATGATTGTAGAGTTTTATAGCAATAACGTTAGATACACGTGACTATTTATATATATGTGTACATAGCTTAGCACTGATTCATCGATAATAATTTCCTATACAAATGGAATGCCGTTGAAACCGACAGGTGTGCTTTATTAATATTAGTACAATGTAATTTCTTGCTTTAATCATGTTTTTTTTTCTGTAATTTTCTAAATTGATGTCCACTCATTTATTTGATGGTATAATGATATATTAATGTACGTCCGTTTTATAGAATCTAAGGGTTATCGTTTCTTAATTAAAATATTTTATTATATTATTTGATGTAAAAAAAAAACATTTCTAGCACATACTATAATTATTAATGATGCGTAATACATATAAATATTTTTTTGTTGAGAAAGTTCTTTATTTCATTTTATGTTAACATATCTAATGTATCTAGTGTATAAACTTTATCAACCAATCCTAATACATCTACACGTATTCAATAAATTGTTATTTGAAAAGGGGAAATAAATTATTTCGTTTAAATTAACTCAATACAAAATGAAAATTAGCTTGATATAATATTGTTTATATGTATTTAACCATGGTACAAATAATTAGTCAAAACATCGGTTGATAGGTAAAAATGAAGAAAAGAAGAATAACTATTTCGTTTCAAATTAAACGTAAAATAAATTGAGTATTAGCTTGATATCATATTGTTTACATGAATTAAACAAGGGTGCAAATAACTAGTCAAAAACATCGTTTAACAAGTATATATATAGATAGCATATTTTTTACCAATTTCATTTGTATTAAACTCTGTTACAAATGACTAGTAAAAAACATCGCTTTATAAGTGAAAATATAGATGTTATACATTTTTTTTCTCAATTTTATTTGTATTGAACTTTGTCGAAATAGCTAGTCAAAACATCGCTTAATAAGTGAAAATATAGATAATATTAATTTTTGCCAATTTCATTTCAGCTGGTCGGGCGGAACAAGTGTCTAATACGAAGACGAATGGTACGAGATCACATGTTCACAAGTCAGAACAAAAACCTACGAGAGTTAGAACAGTGCTCAACGAGAAACAGTTACATACACTAAGGACCTGTTATAACGCCAACCCCAGGCCGGACGCTTTAATGAAAGAACAACTTACCGAAATGACAAACCTCAGTCCCCGTGTGATCCGGGTGTGGTTTCAAAACAAACGCTGTAAAGACAAGAAGAGGAGTATACTAATGAAACAGCTACAGCACCAACAGCAAGAAAAAGTGAGTAAATTCATAGTAAGTGAACCCTTTTTTAAATCTTTTTAAACATATATATATATTTATTTACATTTTCGCTGTAACCCAATAGCGGGCTTCATGTAATATGGATGTAACCGCTGAACTTTCATGGTGTTATGAAAGTTTCAAAAATGACTTTCAATCCATCCTTATATTCATGTATATAATTATGTTTATAGTTTTTTGAAGTGGTGAGTATTTCATATAGATAAACTCGAAAATTGTAAATACGTACAAAACTTCTTAACTAACAAGGCATCTTTCATTTTTATATTAATACGGGTTTGTTAATTGTATATGAATTGTGACTGATTGCTCTCATTAATGGTATTGTATATTTGGAATATTGAAGCATTCAGATTTTGGTAAAAACTTTCCATTTAAGATACTATATCCGTAGATAATTGTCGCTTTGTTTGTTTACTTGTATGGAAGTTACCACAAAGCACTATAGAATTAACATTTGCTGTGTGTAGCATTGCTAATATAATGCAACCTTGTGACCTTGAGGTGAAATCAGGGCTGTGTTATGTCGTGTGTGTATATGCTTTGTATGCGATATAGTATTTATTTTATACAATTGATATATTTGATAGCATTTTAAATAATCCAAAATGTGATATGTAATAAGAGATTTCGGATAATACTATCGAGGTGTCATATTTTGCACTACAAAATGTGACTGTAAAATTGTAAAACATAACCGCTATAAATATCTGTGGTAAACGGATAATCTAAGCGTAAACAGACCGAGTTTTGATGCGGGGTGAATTCTTATTATAAATCCTACTTTTTAGTTTGAATTAGAAAATGAAATTTCATTCATAAAAAAATCCCCTCGTTCCTTTAGTGGACGTTCTTAAAGACACATCGCTCTTGACAAAAACGGTTTGAACTTGACAAACATAGGCATATTCCGAGGATCGACCCAGCCCATCGAGTTCACATTTGTGTTTATCCAAGGGATTCTAATATTTGCAGTTCTCTTTACAACATGGACTGAACGGCTTAGCTACCACTGCCAAGACACACAAAAATCGTCTAGCCGGATTTTCACTGTTTAGGAAGACACTGATATAGATAAAAATATGCAGAGAAAATAGAGGCGGTAGATCGCCTGTTAAACTGTTACCCTAACAGTGATTTGGCGATTTGCCTGTGTGTAAATTTAAAATCAGTCCGAGACATTGTCAGCAAAAATCTAAGATAGGTATGTACTGATATTTGTTGATTGGTAGTACTAGTACAATGATAACAGCAATCAGTATCGACAAACATTTATTACATTATTCGACAAAGAGTTAATGGGCATTCTAAAATGTTTATACATGAAGCAAAATAAATAAATGATAATGATAGTATACAACATTTGATAAAATGTAACAAATCACCAATATTCTAACACTTTTACTACATAATCTATAATCAAGGCGATAAAATATCAGGACAACACCAAACAAAATTTATTATCTTAAGTGAAAATTTGTGTGTATAATGGCAGAATGACGATAAATAAAGTAAATAGTACTGGGATACTGTGGCTGATATTTATTTGTTAAATAAAACTCCATAGAATATGTTGCATTAAACACATGAATACATATGTGCCATCGGTTTCAGGTGCACACATGTTGCACTCGTAAAAAGAAAAAAAACAGCATTTAAACACTATCTCTGTTGTACATAATTATATACTGGTACACAGCTGCCACATTGGGCATTTTTGTCAAATTTAATTTAGGACATGGCGGTTTAGCAACAACAAAATAGCGTGTGAATACTTTGTCTCTGTTTCCGAGCGTGACGAACACAGAAGAAAGTGATTCAGTTATTGGAACGCACGATCAATATAATTCAAATAAAACTTGTCTAATTGCAATTTAATTATCATACCTACAATGTCAAGTGGAAATTCTAATATCCTTATTCATCCTTATTCAATTCAATAAGTATGCGTTTATATAAGACATTTTTCTCGATACACTAGAAAGCAAATTATTTGCAGTTTCAATTTCCTGAAGGGGTCCGAGTATTGACGGTGGTAGGGTTGTTGACGAGACCTCCACACTTGGTTTGGAGACGACCAAGTTGTCCCCTGGTGCCTTGTCTTGTTGTATTGGCGACTTTGCATGACTAGAAATTATCTTTTAATTCCCCTAATTATAGACAATTATATGATCTGGCGGCCTCAGCATCAATGGCGCTGCAGCAGACTTCGAAATATTTTGAGTAAAACGCTCCATATTTGAGGCAAAATATTAATAACCAGCAGACGAAAACCTAAATGCATAATGAATTAAAGATTTTTTTTTTTCAAAAATAGTAAAACGGAGAAAATATTTTCGACTGAAGTTTCTCAATCGTTCTGCCTCGGAAGCTGATAAAAGACAGCGTGTTTCACATGTTTCGTTTGTACCAGTTCTTGAACGATGTGTATTTGAGGGAACCGATGAGGCTAGTCGCGTGCAGAAGAAAATGCCATGATGCCTAATTGGAAATACATTGAATTAAATCTCTTATTGAATCCCACCGGGTACTTAACGCTTGAATATGGACGCTGATAACTATAAACAACACCTTTTCTTGCAGATAATTCAAGAACATTATTTGTAAACCAAAGAAAATTTACTTTGCTGTGGTCGTAATAACCCCCATGACAATACTACAGCATCCCTCACGGAAGGCAGGCAATAATTGAGCGAGCCGGAGGCGCTGCGGACACCCCCTACCGCGTTCCTCTTATTTTCACCACTATTTCCCCTTAAAGCATTATGTTAACTTAATTTGAAAAATCACAGGAGAAAAGGAGCAAAATTCGAGGACATTTGTTTGACAATGATTACACTGACAAGGCTCCTGCGGCGTAGGAAATCGTGTAGAAATCTAAACTGGATTACCTGCCACCAAGCTAACTATGACTGGACCTAAACCACATACTCTCTATGTGCAAGCCTGGACAAAGCCCCGTCGGTCAGATCCCGGTAGTCGAAGAGCATTTTTATATTTTGATCTATTTCTATAACGTATAATTTCGTCCTGAAATCGAAATGGTTTACACTAAATACCAGGTAGTTAGAGATTACACAATTATTTAACTAAAGGGCTCTTGCTTAGTTTTTCTAATGGTTTATTAAATCTCGTCCTAGATGCTACCACTAGATATATAATGGCTGGATCATAATTTTGAAGTAGGTGAAGCTGCTGTATATTTGTAACCGAGATCAATTTCGGTTTCAGCTGTGTTTCCAATAACAATGTTTAACTCTTTGTCAGTATTTTCTAAAACAGTATTTTGTCTTTTTTCGACCGTTCTGGTAACTGTTATCTTCTCTCTGTTGTCGTGTACATATCGGGGTTAAAATCCATAATTGATTTGAGCCATCCACAAACGGAACAGACAAAGCCGCAACAAATACAAAGAAAAGTCATCGATAAATGAAAACCAGGCGGTGTAATGATGAAACAAAGATAACGCAACGGATGATAACGGAAAAGTCATAAATATTTCATTAACCTACAAAGGACAAATATAAACGGAATGACATAAGTCAGCGTACTAATTCATTCATTTATTTTTGACGGAAAATGTTTTTTTGTTGAATGGAGGCTTAAGTCCCGGCGTTGGCAGGCTGCGACAGTCAGCCTCTCTTCAATACCTTGCGAAGTATATGGTTTCGTCGTTACGAGAGTCGACGACGATGAGAACGAGATAACATTTGATGACTGTTTTAAGGTCATTTAGTCCTTGTTTTGTTGTTGATACTATATATATAGGTTGGCCGTACTAACGGCTGTACGAGGATAGGGGATACCATTGTAGATGTCAATGATACACTGCTGTAGCTGATAATCAACGAAACAAGGGATATTTCAAATAGCAAGTGATCGAGTCCCTGCTGAAGTGATCCTTTAAATAACGAGTGATCGAGTCCCTGCTGAAGTGATCCTTTAAATAACGAGTGATCGAGTCCCTGCTGAAGTGATCCTTTAAATAACGAGTGATCGAGTCCCTGCTAAAGGGATCCTTTAAATAGCAAGTGATTGAGTCCCTGCTAAAGTCACCTTTAAATAGCGAGTGATGGAGTCCCTGCTAAAGTGATCCTTTAAATAGCAAGTGCTATAACCTATAAAAGTGATCTTTGAAATAGCGACTGGTGGAGTCATGTACGACTTCAGATTTAGGAATTAGCTAAAATAATAGCAATAAGTACTGTACGTTTTTACTCCAGATCGACACTCCTGATTAGAGTATCTCTAGTGCTCAGCTAGTAGATACTATATATATATATATACTACTAACCACTAAAGGTGGTACGGTACAATTCTAGTGGCAGTACTGAATTTAAACTGTTACAGCTGGTCTTACATAACACCAATGATTACATAACACTTCAATAAGATACAAACAAATACTTTCACGAAGCTGTAGCACTAATTGATCGGGCAGTTTTAAGTCATTGTAACAATTGATACAATTAATATAAAGCTGATACACAAGCTAGTGATCCTTTCAAATAAAACGTGTGGTTCATTAAAACAATAAAGGTATTTTTATTTTGAACCAATACTAAATATGAAATTATTAGAGACACTTAAAACCTAACAGAAAATATGCCACCTTGAAAACTACTAAGCATTTTGTACTTCTGTATTTAGATAAGTAAACGTTTTCGAAAATTAATATGTTGATATATAAATATCAAATAGAGAAATGACACAGAGGTAGAATCATTAATAATACTGCATTTCATATGAAATGTTTCAAACATTTTCGACTTCATTGTACCCAACGCATCGATAAAAGTTTTATAATAATAGTATTTTTTTGTGGAGATGGCCCGTCCATACGTTTCTGTTAATTTGTAGCCTGTAGGACTTGCAAACCGTTCCTGGAATTGCGATGTCCGCCTGGCAGCTAGAAGTGATTTAGCAATGATTATACAACGATGAAGGGGAGAGGCAATTTTCACTGTAATCATTGTCTATTTATTTGTTACCCCTAGTTGGTCATCATCTAGTTATTGGAAATTCTCTATAAGCCGTATGCACTGGCATACACAAGTGATATTAGAATTTAATAATAGCCTCTCGGCTCTTCTCCGAGAGGTCGCGCTTTCACACAGAGCTAATTTCGTGTAAATTTCTCTGATGATTAGCGCATGCAGTCATTTAATTTCCTCCAATTCAAACAGCTTTTTATAATATAAATTTCTACTTATTCCGGTCCCTCCGGAAATTAAGAAATTCCGCAATTAGATTATACCTTTTCCACGCGATTATTATTATCAAATCGCATTGTTTGTACCCCCTAGTTAGGAGGGAATACATCCACCGTGATGGAGTGACGGGACAGATTCTCCCGTTGCTTTTGTGACCTGTAGCGGTGCTAGCCTCAACCATATATTGTAGGTCTTTGTAACGATTGAATATGAAAATACAAAAATAGCAAACTATGTGGAAATTACAAATCTAGCCTTAGTTATTCCAACAGTAGTCATTTTGCACTCCCGATTGTGCTCGCATGCCTTGCATATTACAGAAATGGTGGAGAGGGGGATGGTTTTTTTTGCCTGTTTGCTGAAATATGTTTCTTGCTTGTCGCTGTTTTTTCACAATGTGACACTGTATCATCAGAAACTTATATCCTGATGTTGAGTGACACACGAGAAAAACATGAAATGGAGAAGGAAATGTTTAGTATATATTTATAACAATAAATCTCACACCCTACATCATTAACCGTACCGGTCGTCTATCCTGATTTGAACCACGACACCGTGTGAGGGAGAACAGTTTCTCACCAAACCCTATGCCCTCGCCACCAGCTAGCATCACCTCTCGTGATGTAGTGGGCTTACTGGGAGTAAACTATAGGAGAAAAAGTCCGGAACACAACCATGACTTCAGGGCTCGCGTGATATAGGATTACATTATATTGTGCAAACATAGCGCTTAGCAGAAGGTCTGTTGATTGTAAAGCTAATTAAAAGCATGCTTGTGTTGATAATCAGGGGGCATCTGTTCTGACTGTGTACAACATCTCGGAAAAACTCCACACACCGTTCCACTGCCAGATCATAAACAGAATTTATATCTCCAGAAAATAAATATTTAATGAACTCTTAATACTTCCGTTGGTTTTTAAGCAATAAATACTGATCGGTAAGATTTATAATATTCTATAAAATATAATATGCTGATTAATTGGACAGTTTTCCAGCCCAACATAATTATCAACAGCTTCAGACATACGATATTTATTCTGTTTTTATTCGATTGATTTAATCTATTGTAATCAACTTGCTACAAATATCAACGTTCGATCATTTTCATATAGTATTACAGGCCCTGTACAGTCCCCATAGTGCAATAATAATAATTTCATTATCCATTTTACCGAAACAAACCATTCATCCCGCCAAAATTAATATGATATCGACATTTTATTAGGTGTCATATTTAATGCTAATCAGAACATTGGAACAGATGATGCGCGTCGAGTAATTGCATAACCATACAGTAAAATAAATATATAAATATAATACCATAACCCACTAAAATATTTATACCGTTTTAATCTGTGGCAAGCACTTTTAACAGATAATTAAATACCAACAAAATTGCATTTATTCTCAGTATTGAGTTAACCTTATTGATTGGCTGCTAATGATTTCTGTCGAACACAGAGTCATTAATATTATATTGTCATTAAACAAAATTGTCTAATTAGTATTTATTTATGGAATACAATGAATTTGAAAAAAATGGGTTTTTTTAAAACTTACATGATGATATGGTAAACGTTTGCTTAGGGATCATAATTAGGGGAAGACGGAAAAAACAGACCGCTATGAAATAGATTCGATCAGAATTTTATCCCTTTCATCAAATTCAATAACACCCGTTGAGTAAAGGAGGAATTACAACACAGTACAATACATTGCTTTGTATTTGTTCAACCGTTTATAAAATCGGAAATTTAAGTTGTAAAATTCTAATAAGGAATTATGTGAAGGATGATAGAATTATATTATTTATACAACGCCAGCCATTCTCAAGCCCGTATCTAACGATTTCTGACCTGATGGCCGATGTGTTTGGTGTTTTATTATCGATGGAAAGTTTCAAACGAGCTATTTTAGAATAAAAGGGAAAGAGGGTTTTTTCTCATTATGATATTGATTCCGGGTAGAACACTGTCATCTTTCTGTCGATATCATGGCAGACAGCAAACAGGCAAGTCAACTGAACGTAATGTATGTACGCTTCATTGTATCCCGATGAAAAAGACTCCAAACGTCGCTTTCAATTGATCCAATCGCCAATACAACTATCTAATATAGTGGTGCGTAGTGGTTTTCGCCCGTTATGTAATCTTCCTTTGATAGATAGATTGAAAGGAAACATTATAATTCGGATATAGATCTGCCTTTTTGAAAATATCAAAATTTTTATAAAGAAGTAGTTATTTTGTTTCCATGGATTTTTTTTAAATGTACTGAGTATTTCGGGGTTCAGATGTACTTGAGATAATTGGCAGTTAAACATAAACAGTGCTCAGCATCTGATGTGGCGAAAGAATTATTTATAAATCGGAGTATACAAAGCTCGGAGATAAACAACAAACGTTTGTGGTAAGATATTTTATTAGGTAATGCTTATAATAATAAATATGTCATAACACTGCTTATACAGTACAAAAAAATTAACAGTTGATATTTTTTACTTTCAGAATGGCGGACGGTTGCACGGTCCACTCCAAGGGGTTCCGATGGTCGCTTCAAGTCCCGTTCGGCACGAGAGTCCCATGCAAGCTAATGCGGTCGAAGTGCAAAGTTACCAACCTCCATGGAAGGCTCTCAGTGATTTTGCCATGCAAAGTGAACTTGAACATCCGCCATTCCAACAACTGGTGAGCACGTTTGTTTGTGACGTCACACACGATGACGATGACGATGATCATGTCGTGTGCTATGATCAGTGCTGACCGGAATTACGTCACTCTCGGCAGAGTACTTACGGTAAACGCTATTTAATTTTACTCCTGCCCTCATGCTATGCAGTTTCTGTTATCATTATTAGTCTAATGGAAACAACGCATGTATATAATATATACACACATATATCAGCTGTCTGTGAAAATATCAAACCAAATATTTCAAAACCGAACTCAATTTTTTTTATTTTTACAAATTCAGAAAATGGTAAATAATAACAAATATAAAATAAAAATAAGAATAAAAAAAATAGCAAATGTCTTTCAACGGAAAAAATATCACTTTGACTTTTAAAAAAAGAAACGAAAGTTTGCAGCCATCTTCGGACTTTGAGATAGAAATATTTTAAGCAGTCTAAAGCCATGACAACTAAAGCCATGACAACCAAAGCGCCTCCCCCACATGCGTGATCCTCATTCTGCTTCTGTAGCTATAGTTTGTTGTTACCGCCTCTGTTATATGATTTTTAAATTTCTTTGAATGTGTATAGCCATTTTTGTTGCATTTTGTCAAAACGAAACAGTGCAATACATTGCACTATGATATTCATGACTGATTTCGGGTGAAACTCAACAAAAAGATATCATCGATGAGAAAAAAAATTCAGTTAAAAAAAATGAAAGATTTTTATTTAAAACGGAACTGCATAGCAAGTGTGTAAGAGTTGAAATTAAAAAGCTTTGCATGATTGTTTTATTTCTGCCTAGTAGTGAGTGATACGTTCAGTATTAGATCATATGATTTTTGATTTTTAGTTTCAGCATGTGTCTTCTTTATGATTTCGTTGATATTGTTGAATATTGTAAATCATTGATTTTCGCAAATATCGATTTTCGTCTTATCAACAACGATTATTTGAATGCTGGAAATGTATTTGAATGCTGGAAATGGTCAATAATATGCACACTGTATTAAAATGTTTAACAACGATAAATGCTAGCAATTCACGGAATTCTCTTCCTGATTGTTGAAAGACCGAGAGAAATGATTTTGCGAAAGACAAATGAGTTGCAATGTACTATTGGTATTTCTTATGATGATTTATATTTCAATGTATATATTTGTAAAAACAAGACAGATGCATCTTGCTGTATTAATATATAAAACATATGCAATGAATCTACTTAAAATTGAAACAAGACGTCTACAGTAAGACTCAGAAAACAACTGTAATTAATGTCGGTTTCATATAATACGAAAAAATTGTTCTGAAAAATAATGTCTTCACTAACAAATCATAGTGATGTGGTGTGACTATCCATGATTGTACACTTTTTACTTCAAAATTTTCTTTGATATTAACTCAATTTGACAATTTATTTGGTAGCTAAAAACAACCATAATACAGCAATGCAAATTGCCGATACACTACGCCAAACCTTAATTCATATTCACAAACCCTGATACACATAGGCGTGTGCTTTCAGAAGAAGGTGAATAGCTGTCTTAATGTATCCCTTATTTTAGATTTAATGGACCCTAACCTTAGCAGAAAAAGGAAGACATACACAAGCTGTTTTTCATCAACCTTCACACTTTTAAAATGTCCAGTATTTATCATACGGTCTTAATGTATTTTATGAATAATACATAATCTTCCAGATCGGCTTTCTGCCTGTTAGGGTAATCGATATCAGTTATCTATCGATAGAGGCCAGCATGCGCATCGAGGCTAGGTCTGATAAAGCTAGGATATGGCTAGAGATATATCTCCAAATCAAAGTCAAGTGTACAACTAGCATCATTATTTAACAACATAGAACATTCACCTTTCAACACAAATCTATTACTAAGAGATACACTTTAAATGAATTTACGTTTTCATTTCTTATTCCAAAATTTTATTTCCTTGTTCGTTCTGAAACTGATGATAAACCGCTTAGGCTATTATTATACTTATATTCCGTGGTCAAGACTCAAACCAATTATATGACATTGAATTTGTGAAACATTGTTTATTCCCTTTCAAAGAGTTTAATAACATTATGTATATCACCGAGCAATCAGAAACAATGACTTCTTGTTTATTAATGATATGAACTGTAACTAGGGTCAACGTGGGTTGGATCACGTTGATTCAAAATTTATTATTTTTGTCGACCTACTTTTGGTAAGTTTGTATTCAGCGATGTATATTTCTCTGATACCTAGTAAATAATCTTTGAGTAGATACAATATTGATACCGCTGTTAAAATATAACCCGTGGCCATTATTACAAAGAACCAATAAAACCTAGGGTTACAAAATCAGAAACAAAACTGTCACAGAGTCCTATTTACTCAGGTCGTCAATATTAGCATACTTTCGATATGACACCTTTATATTGATTTTACTTATAACATTCAACGCGGTCAATACGGTCAAATCATATACTGAGCTTATAAAATGTTAAAAATAGCAAGGTTGAGCTGAAGGTGCAATAAGGTGGTGACACAATTGATATTTGTATTAACAAATGACTTCATTCGTAGGCTCAGCCGAAACAGTTTTTGGTATTCTTTGATGAAACATCAATTGTTCTCATTCCTTAGAACAATCAAGCTACCACTGAACATTAACAAGAGTTTAACTTTTATTCTACAATTCTACATGATTGGGGGCTGGATGGGTATGAATGTTTGCCTAAATGTTGCAATGATTTCAACGGAGGGATTAAAGGATAAGACGACATGAATATTTTATTATCTCAAAAAGTTAACACATCACTATCAATTATAATCTTCAAAACGAAAATGTTCAATGACCACAGTCAACCAAAGGCTTCAATTGAATAACATAAAGTGATAAAGCATATCTTCTGAATAACATTTCTTCCACTTCTCTTTTCTACCTAGACGTTGATCAGGTTAAGATCTTTAATGTTTCTCACAATTAAATTTAAACAACACATATATAACAATATTACCACTCTTAATGACATCACAAACGTGACAATATCCAAACATTGTATTATAAGGTTTATGGTATACAATCCATGGTTAACAATGTATAACAATGTTAATTTATTTATCACGGTGAAATATCGTGAAAGAGATTTTGAACTATTAGATAATTACGATAAGAGTGTGGTGTAGTGTATGCCATAAAACAAAGGTTTGACAGAATTATTCTCCTCATATTAATGTTTTGCCTTGATTAATTTTCATTCACTTAACTTCGGAACAGCGACATTCATCTGTATTTTTTAAGTAAGGTCAAACAGTTTTATGAATTTATGATATATGCACACAATCCATCTGCATCATTATCTAATGTTGCACTTCGTCTCAGTTATTGATATTTATTCAAATTGTTGTATGATTTATTAAGGGGAGCAAACGTCTCTTCGATATAAGATTCAAGACAATAACTAGAATAAAAAACCTGCTTACTGATAATGTCGCCATTAACACAGACTTTATACAATGATATCAAACAAGAATACTGTAATGTTATAGTAGATATACATATAATATAAACTAAGAATTATAGAAACATTTTTTAATTCATGTGTTCGATAAATTATCAACAAATTGAAACGAACCGATTTTATCGGAAATTAAAAATGATGTTCTGTTTTCCCAAGGACCTTCACAATACAAAAAACAACAATGAATACCGAAGCGTCAATAAAATAATAATCCGAACTCAAAACCGATTGAACTAGGGGCAGATATGAACAAACGAAAATTAACATAGAAACCCTTGAATGTGTGTTATTTATAATACAGACATTCCGTACTAAGAAAGAGTCGAACAGCTTTAGTTTAGTTCTTTGTTTACAACATTTATTTTGACGCTTCACTACAATAAATAGCTACATTCAAAACAAGGTGTACAATAAATAGCTACCCTCACAACACGGTGTACAATAAATAGCTACCCTCACAACACAGTGTACAATAAATAGCTACACTTAAAACACGGTGTACAATAAATAGCTACATTCAAAACACGGTGTACAATAAATTGCTACATTCAAAACACGGTGTACAATAAATAGCTACCCTCAAAGCACAGTGTACAATAAATAGCTACCCTCACAACACGGTGTACAATAAATAGCTACCCTCAAAGCACAGTGTACAATAAATAGCTATCCTCACAACACGGTGTACAATAAATAGCTACCCTAAAAACACGGTGTACAATAAATAGCTACCCTAAAAACACGGTGTACAATAAATAGCTACCCTCACAACACGGTGTACAATAAATAGCTACCCTCAAAACACGGTGTACAATAAATAGATACACTTAAAACACGGTGTACAATAAATAGCTACACTTAAAACACGGTGTACAATAAATAGCTACCCTCACAACACGGTGTACAATAAATAGCTACCCTCACAACACGGTGTACAATAAATAGCTACCCTCACAACACGGTGTACAATAAATAGCTACCCTCACAACACGGTGTACAATAAATAGCCACATTCAAAACACGGTGTACAATAAATAGCTACCCTCACAACACGATGTACAATAAATAGCTACCCTCACAACACGGTGTACAATAAATAGCTACACTTAAAACACGGTGTACAATAAATAGCTACACTCACAACACAGTGTACAATAAATAGCTACCCTCACAACACAGTGTACAATAAATAGCTACCCTCACAACACGGTGTACAATAAATAGCTACCTTCACAACACGGTGTACAATAAATAGCTACCCTCACAACACGGTGTACAATAAATAGCTACACTTAAAACACGGTGTACAATAAATAGTTACCCTCAAAACACGGTGTACAATTAATTGCTACCCTCAAAACACGATGTATTTTTGTATATTTTAACAGGTTTCTTAAAACGTAAATACACTGTACATGTGTATGAATATTTCTGCTGTAACCTGGGTATATTACTTGAATTTCAAATTCAAAAATACGTTTCTCCTTTTTCAGATGAATTCCTTTGACATGGAGGATAATCATACGTACCACGAAGGTTACGGCAACGAGTGGATTCACCACGACCAGCTAGCTGACCATATGGATCACATTGACCAGTACTCCGATTCTGAATTCCCTGAGACACCGTCAGAAATGTCTAGCCCACTAAGCCAATAACACAGGATGTGTACCTCTTTCTTCGACGCGGGAAACATTTTGGATTTTTTATTCAAACTTGGGAGGTTCGATTCTCAAATCAGGGACTAATATTTCAAATGGTGGTTTATTTGGACCAAATTGTATGTGAATGGTATGTATTGAACTTTGATTGCGAGAGAGATAAAGACACTCAATTAAACGCTTGATCTCTCATAATTATAATTTGTGTTTTTACAAACGCAGAAATGATCCTGGTTTATATGTAAATGTTGTGATTGTCACGTGACTGTGAAATTTACTGTCGTTTTGTCTATAGCTGAATTTCACATGAATGGATGCTGTACATACATAATGATCTGTGTGTCAGGTTCAGAGACATTCTACAAATATTCTTTCTTGGAAAACGTCCCAACGATTAGGACACAAAATAACATGGGTGATATTTCTTCTTGGAAAGCCAACAGTTTACAAGACGCAAAGAGGACACAAGGGCAATTGAGTTTTATATCACATATCTTTGAAATGTGGGCGACAAATGTGGACAAAATGTATATAATATGCTAATTGTATACAATTGAGATATTATTGCATATAATAGTATCCACGGAGACTTTTGAATCAAATTCATCTTTATTTACGTCCAATTCAACGTTTTATGTATTCATGGAATGTTTAGTTGACTTTTCAAAGTAGGATTATTTATTTCTCTTTATGCACAGCACACCTTACTATTTTAGAAAAAAAGTTAATCAGGGCATGACCGGTACAAAACATGAAATATGTTGTCACTGTGGTTAGGGGTATATTCGTTGCAATTTTCATTTGTACGGCATTTTTTACATTCAAACGGAGTAATTTTCATATCTACAACTTATTTAGAAGTGAGCCATGCTTTCTTCAACAGAACCGGAAGTGCTTCCGAACCACAGTGATGGAGGTTTCCGAATGTATCAGTTAGAGCCAAGTAGAAAGTTTTACGAGATTTAAGTAGTTAATATATCACCGAATTGTCTGTCATGAAATGTCATATACAGAGTATTGTGTGTTGTTTATTCTCGCACATGTGATTTCGTGAGATACACACAGACGATTTGTGTGGTAACATTTTACTCACAGAAATTTGTGTGGTAACATTTTACTCACAGAAATGTGTGTGGTAACATTTTACACACAGAAATGTGTGGTAACATTTTACACACATAACTTTTAATGGTGAAATATTTCAAATAGAATTTTATTCTCATCTTTTGTGTGAGAATTTATATAATATACATCACGGATTTTTTCGTGAATCGCAAATTTACTATATATTGAAAGGATTTAAATCTATTTATTATTATTTATTAATAAAACGTAAATGTGAAACAAATATGTGTTTTTTTGTTTATATTTTCCAAGTCCTTCAACTGTATATCAGGTATTTATATTTTTCAAATCATCAGCCAACAACAGTCGATATTGGTTTTGTTGAAACTTCTTTGAAATATATAAACCTTAAATGAACAATGTATTTCAATCATTGAAAAATATGCTCTCTTGAATACTGCTAGGTCGTCTCGAAGAAAAAAAATTAGAGAATACCCAAGCGTCAACAAAACCATAATCTAAGACCAGAATAATTCTGAGAAAATTGCTATTCATGAAGTGCTGATAATGACCATTTTATGTAAATACTGTATATACAAACCCTGATGTGCTTATTATGCGCTGATATTTTCATCCGTTTGCTCGAAAGATCCTCATATATCCTTTTTAAAATGATTCCTTTGAATCAATCACATGTAGTTTCGCTATGTATGTAATTATCAGATATATATAAATGTTATCAAAAGGACAGTGGTTATTAGTAAAATTAACGTATATATAAGTAACCTCTTAAACAACATGATGATATACCGTTATATCGTGTATCGCCGTATATCTTACTTAGCATTATGTCATATCATAATTATCATATATTTCATATAATCATGTGTATCACAGTAATCATGTCATTCGTACTAATCACTTACACCAAAGTAATATAGTAGCATCATCAATACAATAGTTGAAACTTACATATATTTCATAACATATCAATCAATTAAACAATTGTAATCACTTAAACTGTCATTATCACGCAGAACAAAGTGTCGAAATTATACCGTATACTTCAGTTATCATATGTATACTGTAACGTAGTAATTTGATACATAATATTCTTCACGGAATGAAATATGTGATTAAATCTTTCAGTGCATTCTTTGAGATACTTAAGATTATCAGTGAAGATGCCTTGCACTGTTGTACAGTGTATATAAATACACTTACATTTTACCATGATATCAAACGATTTAAGGACGCCCTAGACAAATGCTGTATCAAGTGTGGAGTCCATTCGTGATAACACACCGTGAAAAGGAGGACAGAACCAGAGGAATCGATACGTCAGAAGTAACTTTCGATGTAGTATTCATGCACAGTGGTTTTATAAGATTGACGCCCGTGTATACGTCGCACTTGTCTGCAGATATAAACGAGACTTTCACCAGAAAATAGATTTATATAAAATGCCTATAGTCTACCGTTTTAGGGATTATCTAGCACAGTACAATTGCATGGTCTATATTGTGTGTGACATTACATATGGATTTCTTCAGTAAAGTTTTCTTCGTGTCCTAATACTTAAACCCATTCATCACTGAAAATTCATAATGAACTATTCCAATGAGTTTAAAAGACTATGTATGGTTTGGGCCGTTTTTGGTACCCAAATTATCAAATTTTGAAACTGATTATTAAACTTTCAAATCAATGCATTTCAAATATGGAGTACATCTCTGATTAAACTGAAGCAATAATTATTTGTTGTTTCAACTCTGCTTGTCATGGAAAACATCTTAGATGTGCATACATTTTGGCCAATTTTTGGAAAGTTTTTCTATTGGAAACTATTGAGAGCATTCTTGAACAAACTTAATATGTGGACACTTACATCACATCTTTATGAAATAAATATAAAGTTTGTTCAAGAAGGCGCTCTTCGGTTGCTATGTGAAAAGCTATGTAACAAAATACCAAAATTGACCAAATATTTACATTTGCATAATTTATGCAAATTCGGGATGACCACAAACAACAAATAAGTATAATTAAAATTATTTGAGAGTTCAAAAATGAAATTTAAAATTGTGGGGCCAAAATTAGGCACAACCATACATAGTCTTGTGTCTTCTCGGCTGAATGAGTAAAGGAAACAATTGGTTTTGAAATACATTACTGAAAATGAATACACGTACAAAAATACGTAAATCTTGAATGAAATATCAATAATATCAAGCTTTCATACTGCTTGGTTCCGAAATATAGCAACATACTATTTTTTCTCATCATGATACCATGTGGCACGTGAACATCATCATCTTAACTCTGTTTCATTTAATAAAAAGATCAATTCTATTCATTCAGACAGTGTCAATACTGAGGTATAGCCTTCATGTTCATTGACTTTCTGGAAATCGATTGATAAAAAGAGAATGATAATTAATCATATAATGAATAGCACTAAAAAAGTACACACTACACAGAGTATAATATGTTTGATGAAATTCAAATACAACATTACGTAACATTTGAAGACGTCTACAATTATCTACTCGGACACTTGGTGACGAACATTATATTTGCATTGTTGATTGAAATTGATTTAGACTGTACACATACAAACAAAAGTCTAATTCATAGTCGTGTACATACAGCATGTTATCTTATTAATTAGAATGTTATAATCCCTATTCGATCAAAACTATACTTGATTACGGGCTGTTTTTTATTTAATCAAATGCATAACAGTAATTAATATTTGAATTTGCAATTCTTCCATAAAATACATTGTTTAATTAATTATAAGAACATACATAAATGTATTCTGCAAAATCCTTTCCATGCAATACTACTTCAAGAAGTTTATACACTGGACGGAACGACGTAATAAGCTTAAAAAACTAAATAAATTCATATATACATTGCTGGTGTCGTCGATCAAGCAGAAGAAGCTTACTCTTCCGGAACACCTGGTCTTATTCTCTTGTACTTTTTTCAATGGTCTCCGTGTATGTCTTTTCTTTGTTCATTTTTTGTCCCTCATTTGACCGATTTTTACTTCTGATTTTGGTTTTGTTGACGCTTCGTTATTTTCTAATTTTCTTTCTTACAGACTGTAAATAAAAGTAATGTTATTGGCTCTGTCGACAAGTCAGTTTTCAACAGCTGATGTTGTCTTACGATAGTATCTAAACATCCTTCTTTCTATAATGCGTTGTGATGGTTGACTACACTAACATGTGACATGACTACATTGTTACATATAATTACAGTATAATTTTATAAAATCATAACAATATTAGAATTAGGTAACTGTGAAAATGGATAATTCGCATGATATTAGATTCTCAACCACTGAATCATTTCTACGAAATATATTAATTCATTCTTTTATTATTTATCTAAGATAACAAATCCCTAATGCGACCATTTCTAGGACCAACATCTGCCCTCGATGTTTCGGCGTTCTGTATCTAAAGCTATTCCTTTACTGCACACTTTATTTATTGAAACTATTAAAACAATGTTGTTTTTTAAGAAATATTTTGCTCATAATTCTTAATCTGATAATTTTCTGACTTTTAATTTTTTCTGCTAAGGGTTGATTACGTAACAAAGTCACATACAAAATGCAACATCAGACGGGTAGGTTACATGTATATTTATAAGGTAGAATTGACTTATATATCCTCAATAATAGAGTAATAGTGCACAGCAAATTCGAGGTGGCCTACAAAATGTAAACAAAAAGTTTTATCCACACAGATAGATAGTAAATCCATACACGGACTCTGAAGACACAACAAGATCATCCTTACCCCTGCGACATAGAATTGTATTTTCGCCTGACAGTAAATTATAACGCGGACAGAAAATAATCTAACATACAACGACTTACAGTTTGTTGTTGTTGTTTTTGTAGATTGTTGTAGGCAAGAATAGAATGTTCCACCTGATAAAAAATATAGAAACAGAAAAATCAGGTCATGTATTACATTGGTGTCAATCGCTGGCGGAAATAGCCGACGATTATCAGCCATCGAGAGTGTATAGTGTTACCAGCATGGTCAACTTAAATGTCAATATAAACTTTGATATGTAAATCTTCAATATTAAAATCAATGCATAATAGTGTCATGCATTTCTTTTCGTCCCAAAAATTATAACCATTACAGGAAAAACTCATGTGTAGAATAAAATATAGTTTAACAAAGTAAAATGCAATATAATTTTTTTTTAAATATGTACTCGTTGTTTTCAAAAAACACTCTCTAGGGATTAATTATTTCAAAAGAAAATACTTCATTGACGTTGTATTTTTGTATTTGTTCTACAACTACACCTCGTTTGGAACTGTCATACATACCTAGATGGTTTTATGGTCAAGTTGTTAATATCAAGGTATCTTACCTAATTGTTCCAAAACATATCCATAATAAGAAAAAGTTCATCTGAGTGTACAATATTTAGGGTTCATTTGATAATTGTTTACAGACTTTCTGTTGTTCATCTGATGGTATATACAAACAGTGAGTCATTCTGTAACGAATCAGCGGTAGGTTCTAGGGTTTTTGTTAGTGCCTGGACGGTCAACCTCATCATGCTAGTAAATACTTGCTTACACACAGACCTTATAGAATCGATGACTGAATGAACCAGAAACTGCAACACAAACATTTTTTGATCTCTTGGTGCGATAAGGATACTCAATGATCTTGATATGATGGAAATTATTGGAAATAATTTTATTTTCAATAATTTCTATTGTTGTTCAGTTATTGGTTGAAGAAGTCTTCAGCTACACTTTTAAAATTGATGCTACATAACACGGTTTAATGCCAATAGAAAAAGGAGCTCATTAAAACCCTCTGCACAAACAACATTACATGGCACAGCCTACATGAAGATAACGTAGAGTGACTAATCATAGAACATTCTTATCAATAAAAATAAAACGTAAAATATATAAATAGTACATACACTAACCACACAAAAATAACCATTGTTGTTACTATGGAATATTATTAGATTACTTTTGACAATTTAACATAAGTTATTTTCTTGAGCTACCAGACATCGCATGAATTTATATCGAAAGCCTTATGTACATCCTATCATTGGCCTAACATCAGCTTCATACATATATGCAGCGCTTGGTTTGAGTCTGTGTCAGATCGATAACAGGAGACCAATAGCTGGGCTGATTTCCGGGGCTAAGGTCTTCGCGTTGACTCAAAGCATCAAGCGTATTCTTATATACATGTGAGTGTAGTTATATATTACAGATTTCAATATACAGCGATCCAGCTACACCTATGTAAATTTGGTTCCGCATTACGTAATAAAAGTCCACAATTTACAAAGATTGAGCACAAACGCTTACAACAGCACCCCAAGGTGACATTCTGTGTTGATCCGTAAACGAATATTATAATTTGCCAAAGGATTCATTATGATGCAGATGATATAAATAAAAAGATCAAATTGTGTCCCTTAAAATCTTATCTGAACAACACTGAGATAAAAATGTTTGTATTCAGATTAAATATGTCCGGTAACGTGGAAATGCATATAAGGTTACATTTCGATTTCACTGCATTCCTACTGACTCTCTACTGTATTCAATTAAATCTTTCCGGACTTTTAATCTACTTCAACCAGAGTCAAAAGGAAAGTATTCATCACACAAAAGACACCTTAAAACCAACATTTTGTGACCTTAATCATTCTTTTTCTGCTTTAAAACATAATATAACGAAAACTTGAGGAGCATGGTTTTCTTCTCAATTGAATAACTGTGAGGAGCTCGAAACTACTTTTGTTTACTCTCTGCAGTGAAACACAATATTTCAAACTTAAGTATGGAAACGTCTATCTACACTGAGATACTTTATAACAAACTTTAACCGACATTAGATATTTGTTTGTTATATGTTAAATTGAAACATCATATACAGACTTTCCGTGTCGTTTGGTGTTCAAATACAAACCTTTATTTATTTCATTTATTTTTTATTTGTTTTATTATTTTTTTTATTTATTTTGTTTATAGTTATTATGCATTATATAAATGATTTCTTAATGTATGTGAAGTGTCTTTGAAAGAATAATACTGTTGACGATCGTTTGTCCACATGTGACCCCTTCTTCCCTGTAGCCCTTTAAAGGTTTGACTGTGCAACAGGGGGCAAACCTACCCCGGCGAACGCACTCAAGAACAGAACCTTTTTGAAGCACAATTTGGCATCAGAAAAAAGAAAGACACTCACTTACTCCTGGTGTGGCAACATAGAACATTTGGTATTTAACAAATACAGCAAATAAACACGTCATATGAGTATGATTAAATACATAATGCGACGGTTATTTTGTCAAGGTCAAAGCTACTCTTACTAGAATAGATTATCGGTGTGTAGGTTGTTAGCTGTCAAGGTCACAACACGAACGTTTAAGTATGGTTTCAGGAAGTAAACTGTTCTATATTTATTTTTACTATCCTTGTTTGTTGTTAGACATTAAAGGACTGGGTATCTAAATATTACACTCGTGCTAAGACGTATGGTTGGTTCGAACCTGGTCATTTGAAATAATAATAGGAGATGAACAAATAAGAAGAGAAAACGAAAATAATAAGATACAATAATATTATGGTCATGTTATAAATATATGCATGCAAAACCTGGAGAACTACATTAAGGACGAAAGCAGCATGTTTATACTTAATTATATTTTATAATTTGTCTAGTATATCAAACGAATGTTTTACTTTTTCGATATATTATCAAGTTCTGTAAACCAACTTATTTTCGCAAGAGATCAATTTTCGCGTATTTCACGGTTGATTATTAAAATTCGCGAAAATTAATCGCCGCGAAAAAGTTTCAATCAGAGGTATGTCAAATGTAGGAGAACTGTACTGTACATATATGGATTTATGACTGTATTAACGCGAAATGTCATCGCCGTGAAATAGTCATTTTGACTTTTGAGATACTCAATAGAGAACACAGCTGTGATGATATTTCAGATTCATTAAGTCTGAACATGTGTAAAGATATCGTCTTCGCTTTCAAATCAAGATCCACACAAATATTTCATCTGTCACACACAATCGCGAATATTCATTTTTATATTCATACATAATCATTTAAATATAGTAAAAACGAAAACGAATGGCGTCATCATATAAGCTGTATTCACATACCAAAACGCATGCATTCGACTTTTATCCCCGATCGAGGTTTTTACAGTTAAAAAGTCAATATAATGCTAAACCGATCTCTATAGTTTTCACTTAACAACAGGTTACTGCAATGATTGAAGTTAAGCCACTGTGTGTTAAATACCAGAACCATGACGTCGTATCGACAGGCCGGTTTGTATGGAATCTTCTGTCAAAGGGAAAAATCAATCATTCAATAACTTAGTAATTGACTGTTTGTATAAATGAGATTTCATCATTGTTACGGTATTGAATTCTATTCCTAACACAGAAGGCATCTCAGATACGGCAATCTCTGCTCTCCTACGTCCATCGATTTCTACCTCGGGACAAAAGAGGCTTGAAAAGGGAGAGAACTATTTCAACTCGTTAACCCCTAACTTGAGCACACACTAGTGTCAACAACCGGAAGTGTTTTGAAAACGGGTGTGTGGTTCCGGAAGTAGAAGGAAACGACTCAATTCTATAGGTGCCAAAATGAAGTAAATACTTACACACAATACCGGTGGTGTAAGAACAATGGGATCATTTTAACAACAGACTGACAGTACAAGTGTCAATCCGTCGTCGATTTATCGATACGTCGGAGTTCCGGTCTTATGTCTCCAGGAAACTCTGTCTTACAGACCAGAACACTGGACACTACGACAGTTATTGTGATCACACAGATAGACCATCCACTGTCCATGAACTGGTTCAAACAATAGCTCATAAAATTATATTGCGATTCGTTTTTATCTCTTCAACAGATTTTATTGGCAGGATTCATAATGAAGAGAAATGTTCGTTAAGATATAAAGTCATTGTCAATCTTAAATAGAACAGTGTATGGTTATATGACAATGACAACGTATACTGTCAGCTCTTGTACAGGACTATCAGCACATGCTCACTGATCAACGGACGATAAGTTAGACCCGTGTCAAAGTTTGTGCAGAAAGAATATTCCAAAATATATGATATAATTTCAAAATAAAGGATTTAAAATAGTTTAGTGGAAGAGGTGAAAAAAAGACATATATCAGAAATGTAGGCATGTGGCGACACACTGAATACAGGTAACTAGCGTAACTGATCTTTGAAACTGATTTCTTTACAAAGATGTATGCAAACCGTTTCATAAATTTAATTCCTTACATTGATGTTTCTCTTCTAAAGATATAACTGCTACATATATACGTATGATGCAATTTAATTCATTTTTTCGGCATACTGTATCTATTACTAAATCTAAAAGGTGCGGCATATGTGTGTGTAATGTCATCTTTTCTCAAATTTTCTTCAACCTTTGAGACCAGAACATAGAATAATTTACCAGACAGAACTCATATCACGATATTTTTGAAAAACAATGAAAAAAAGAGCAAATGCATCACATCATTTCTGGTGACCAGTTCTATAGCGATACCAATGCCTGTGTATTTTAAATGTTCCGCTTCAGGTAGTATATGTACACTAGATGAGGCCTGATGAAGCTATAAGCGTGCTGGATGGTGTGGTACCGGTACTGTTGTGTACACAAACCAGTTGGAAGTAATCCAAGACTCTCGGCAGACCGACAAGGGTAAATCTTCGACTTCTGTTGGCAAATGTTGACATGGAATTTTGCACACAGATCTCAGTTTGGTGATATCGTGTTTACCTAGTCCTGTACAAATGCGATTGAGCCAATATTGATTAAAATGTGTCAATTATAGACACACCTGAACGATTTTCACAGAACGAAGTCTGACATTTTAAACATTGACTTACCTGTAGTATACAAGGTAAGATGTACGGACCCGCGCTATGCAAACAGGGTTTTGTTTAAACACATGCATTACGTGACCATAAAAATATCAATTACATGGTAGGTTTCATCGATTAGAATAATTTTAATGTTTGTTTTTTTGTTCTGCATAATTCCGTCAGTTTACATTTGATGGGTTTAATTGTAGAGTTTACTTTTGATTTGAAATTATATAATATTGTCATACTGTCCATTGATTGTACGTAGAAAAGGCAAGCTACAATCGATCAACTGAAACTTATAAATGTATGAATGTTTAAAATTTTAAGGTTATTTCAATTAGAATTTAGAGTCCTGCATGAAGTTATTTCAATCACATTTATAATTATAAAACATCATTATGAAATTGTTTCTACCACATGTATTAAAAACATAGGTCTTTTCATTTCTACAAAATTATCTCTATGAAGCATTATTATGAAATGTTTCTACCACATGTATTTGAAACATATTTCTTCTTTTTATTTCTACTTCTATGAAATTATTTCTTCCTCATTTCTATGGGACTGTATTCAACAGCATTGAATTGAAAGTAATCATCCTTTATATGACATGTAGGTGGACGTTTTTTAATATTCTCATAAGTATTCCTACATGTTGTGATTGATAATGATAACTCGGATTTCATTTGAGGATTAAACGTTTATTTTGATGCTATCTAGATGTATATGGCGGGTGTCGTCGATGAGACATAAGACGTTTACACTTAGGGAACACCTGGTCTTACTTTCTCGTACTTTTTCTCTTGTACTTAGTCTCCGAGTAAATCAAAAACGTTCACATTCATGTTATACAAGGATACAAAATATTTCTGAATGAGACAAAGATGGCGACTTTTAGAGAATCTCACCAATTGTGAATCCTGAATGACATTTAATGGTGTCTTCCCTTTTGGTTTAGAGTCTCCGATTTGTTTTGTTTTGTTTTGGAAAAAGGGGGGATCTGTGGTTTTTTTATAGAAAAAAAGTTCACATCTAAGTAACTGAATTAGACATTGATATAAAAAAGCTACGGTTGTCCTGTAAAACATGAATATTTTTCAAAGAGACACGGTATCGACGAAATGATTTTAACGTAGTTATTAATTAATTATCATTAATATAACATTCTGGAGTGATGTATATAGATCAATGTTGACTTACGAGCTAGGCTTCAGCTGATGTGTGGGGTGGCGACATACTTATCTCTTTACGTACTATATATACGGATGTAGACCCCCTACAGAGATATGTTACTATTCTAGTCAGCCATTCACTCCGTATCTAGATGTAGATCATATCCGGCCTGTAATATTGTATAGACTGTAAAAAACGAGAATATGAAGAGACGTAAATAGCAAAATAGAAAGAAAGAAAGAAAAGAAAGAAAGAAAGACAACATTTTATTTTTATTCAAAGAAAACGTGTTCCATGCAACCGTACAGGATGATTTGTATTTGTCCGTCAGTCCGCGAAGACTCTTCCTCGCAAATTATCATAACAAGTCTATGAATGCATCGAGAACGCAAAACTCCAATAATCAAAGCATATAACATTTTCTCTTACTTATATATCTCACTGTTTAGTTAACTTATTTATTTATTTGAATACATTCTTCTGCTATCAGTCCTGTCATGTTAGAAAACCGCGGTAACGTTTGAACCCAGTGCTGATGTAGACTTGTAGACATGTTAGATAACCACGTTAACATTTAAACCCAGTGCTGATATAGACTTGTAGACATGTTAGATACCCGCGTTAACATTTGAACCCAGTGCTGATATAGACTTGTAGACATATTAGATACCCGCGTTAACATTTGAACCCAGTGCTGATGTAGACTTGTAGATATGTTAGATACCCGCGTTAACATTTGAACCCAGTGCTGATATAGACTTGTAGACATATTAGATACCCGCGTTAACATTTGAACCCAGTGCTGATGTAGACTTGTAGACATGTTAGATACCCGCGTTAACATTTGAACCCAGTGCTGATATAGACTTGTAGACATGTTAGATACCCGCGTTAACATTTGAACCCAGTGCTGATATAGACTTGTAGACATGTTAGATACCCGCGTTAACATTTGAACCCAGTGCTGATATAGACTTGTAGACATGTTAGATAACCACGTTAACGTTTGAACCCAGTGCTGATATAGACTTGTAGACATGTTAGATAACCACGTTAACGTTTGAACCCAGTGCTGATATAGACTTGTAGACATGTTAGATACCCGCGTTAACATTTGAACCCAGTGCTGATGTAGACTTGTAGACATGTTAGATACCCGCGTTAACATTTGAACCCAGTGCTGATGTAGACTTGTAGACATGTTAGATAACCACGTTAACGTTTGAACCCAGTGCTGATGTAGACTTGTAGACATGTTAGATAACCACGTTAACATTTGAACCCAGTGCTGATGTAGACTTGTAGACATGTTAGATAACCACGTTAACGTTTGAACCCAGTGCTGATGTAGACTTGTAGACATGTTAGATAACCACGTTAACGTTTGAACCCAGTGCTGATGTAGACTTGTAGACATGTTAGATAACCACGTTAACGTTTGAACCCAGTGCTGATGTAGACTTGTAGACATGTTAGATAACCACGTTAACATTTAAACCCAGTGCTGATGTAGACTTGTAGACATGTTAGATACCCGCGTTAACATTTGAACCCAGTGCTGATGTAGACTTGTAGACATGTTAGATACCCGCGTTAACATTTGAACCCAGTGCTGATGTAGACTTGTAGACATGTTAGATAACCACGTTAACGTTTGAACCCAGTGCTGATGTAGACTTGTAGACATGTTAGATAACCACGTTAACATTTGAACCCAGTGCTGATGTAGACTTGTAGACATGTTAGATAACCACGTTAACGTTTGAACCCAGTGCTGATGTAGACTTGTAGACATGTTAGATAACCACGTTAACGTTTGAACCCAGTGCTGATGTAGACTTGTAGACATGTTAGATAACCACGTTAACGTTTGAACCCAGTGCTGATGTAGACTTGTAGACATGTTAGATAACCACGTTAACGTTTGAACCCAGTGCTGATGTAGACTTGTAGACATGTTAGATAACCACGTTAACGTTTGAACCCAGTGCTGATATAGACTTGTAGACATGTTAGATAACCACGTTAACGTTTGAACCCAGTGCTGATGTAGACTTGTAGACATGTTAGATAACCACGTTAACATTTAAACCCAGTGCTGATGTAGACTTGTAGACATGTTAGATACCCGCGTTAACATTTGAACCCAGTGCTGATGTAGACTTGTAGACATGTTAGATAACCACGTTAACATTTGAACCCAGTGCTGATATAGACTTGTAGACATGTTAGATACCCGCGTTAACATTTGAACCCAGTGCTGATATAGACTTGTAGACATGTTAGATACCCGCGTTAACATTTGAACCCAGTGCTGATATAGACTTGTAGACATGTTAGATACCCGCGGTAACGTTTGAACCCAGTGCTGATGTAGACTTGTAGACATGTTAGATAACCACGTTAACATTTGAACCCAGTGCTGATATAGACTTGTAGACATGTTAGATAACCACGTTAACATTTGAACCCAGTGCTGATGTAGACTTGTAGACATGTTAGATAACCACGTTAACGTTTGAACCCAGTGCTGATATAGACTTGTAGACATGTTAGATACCCGCGTTAACATTTGAACCCAGTGCTGATATAGACTTGTAGACATGTTAGATACCCGCGTTAACATTTGAACCCAGTGCTGATGTAGACTTGTAGACATGTTAGATACCCGCGTTAACATTTGAACCCAGTGCTGATATAGACTTGTAGACATGTTAGATACCCGCGTTAACATTTGAACCCAGTGCTGATATAGACTTGTAGACATGTTAGATACCCGCGTTAACATTTGAACCCAGTGCTGATATAGACTTGTAGACATGTTAGATAACCACGTTAACATTTAAACCCAGTGCTGATATAGACTTGTAGACATGTTAGATACCCGCGTTAACATTTGAACCCAGTGCTGATGTAGGTGTTGGTTCCATCTCCGGTGTACAACTGTTCACTTCTCTATTCAAACCTTCAGTGATTTTGTCCAATCATCCACGTCAGATTCAGAGCTACATATTTTTAATATGAAGCAAAATGAACCAGGAGCCGTTCAATCTGTACATTCGGATTGTCTTCATTGTTCTCATGTCCTAAGAATAACGTTCTTCTCGTGTGCAAATACCTCACAAGGATGGTTAAACTTTTCTTACTTTTCTTTAACGTGCCAACGATACCAAGGAACCAAGGAGAGCCCAATTAGATTCTACATAAATCGACGAGAATAGTGTTAGGTCTACCTGTCGCCATTTTGATTTTGTTCCCGTCGTCCCTGTGAGCTGTCACTTCTGTGGCATGTGTTTTGATATCGTAGATCTCCGTCCTCCCCTTAGCGGTAGCAGGCAGGGCGACGATCCCATTCTGAGGTAATTCATTATCACTACTGTTACGCTTTGTCTAACATCTCAAGCACCTATCCATAAACACCCCATAAAATTGTGAACATTTCAACCCCCCAAAAATGTAACTACTTCTTTTTATCAACATCTAGTTCTTTTATGTGAAAAACCTATAAGGGAAATTTATTGCTCACATTTATTACAATAATTTTGCCTTTGGGGTAAAGTAAGGGTGAAAACTAGAAATGCACTGTATTTGATTGAGACAAATTCTTAGGGAAGATGGTGTTGTTCCTTGCAATGACCTTATCAATTTCAAGCATCTTAACGACCTGGAGCAAGATTCATCATAAAGATATAATCTGTATCTTTTTGACGCTCTATCTACATATCTTTTTCTATTCTTCACTTGTCGTTCCATTACGAGAAGGCGGTTTTACTAGATTTTCGAACATGATATGTAAATATAGCAATCATAAAATTGTTGCAAATAGCACAAGTCTAGATGTTATATGGTGCCTGCATTCACAGATACTATTGACACATGTCAATCATCGAGTTTATTGCTAATGACTTTGTTCATTGCGATGGTAATCAGAACATTACTTGAGATTTCGATAACGAAAACAGACGCGGACGTGACACAAAACAATACATATACAAATATTTTATTAGAGAATCAAGACGAAGTAAGATATCTATATTGTGTAATGAAGAGAATATCAATTACATGCTAATACCGTCTGCCTGTTCGACACACTGTACGCGGTGTCTCTCGGTGTAATTATTCATGGCCGTCCCAAGACGCAGATGCCATTTCAAAATACATCTATAATGTGTGTAGATATTCATTTTTTCATATGCGAATGCCGCTGATTTGCTTCTTGTTAATATCATTCCATATTTTGTATTTTTAATAAATTTAATATTATATATGCTTGGATAAAAGTTTCATTTCGTCTAGAAGTCTGTTTATACGTCCATGTCTTTGGAGTCTAACCAACGTCTTCGTCAGCTAGTCTATGTATACATATTGAGACACAGGACAGCCTAAAGATTGGAGATTTATCTGAGGAACGTTATGTTGGAATCATACTCAAACTAAATCTCTCGCTCGATTGTTTTTTTTTTCTGGTACTGAGTTGGATTTCCATACAGAACGCTAGAAACATTGGACAATAACAAAACACATCATCATTCGCCTCCACGATATCAACAAAGAAGAGGCAATGCCTGTCGACGAGACCACCAACTAATGCTACCTTATTTCCAAGGGGAGCTTTTTGGCGTCCATCAACACAAATCCCAAATAGAGAAAGCAAAGTCTTAAGGCGCTGAGGAAATCGAGTAATGCATCTATTTGTTGTAAGGTTGAAACTTCTACCTGAAAGCCTGATGATACTGAAACTTCACCTAGGCACACAGTCTACGAATGTTTAATTACAAGAATCACCGGCAACTGGAGGTCGGGATCTATCATTTTTCTTCTATATTTCATTATGTAAATTATACTTGTTTAATGTTCCAACTTTTCAAATTTCGCTAAGTATATTATGGCTACTATTAAAATTTTCGGAACTATTTCGACAAAATCAAAGTGTGATATGTGCGTTTGGCTTGGCTACGAGCCAAATTTTGTCGAAGTATCCACTTCTTCAAACCGAAATATTCTTCTTGTTGGCCTATCTGGAGAAAGTGAAGTACAGATGATTTGATTCGAGTTTGTTTTATTTTCTGTTCTATTTAAAAAGGGACAAGAGTGCGTACAAGATCTTACTCAATACAAAGCCGTGTAAGACCTCACAGCCAATTGAATTTGTGCGAGTTTTGGATTAAGCACTGCTGAGCCCTTTTCTTCTCTGGACGAGATACTTCACAATAGTGTCTGACCGAACGATTTACGGAAGCTGATTCCTTATGACAACACAGGTGTTTAGACCAAACGGTCCGCCATTGTGGACTATAACATACAGAACCAACACGACAGGTTCCGCCTGAAGCATATGGCATGTGAACAGTAAAATAATAAAGAAAGATTTGCTATTATATTGCGTTATAATCTCTCATTATTAAACCTCCGGAGACCGTTAGTCGAACAAAAATATATACCTATGAGAATCCACGATGAATGAAAATCTCAAGTGTCGGTGAAAAAAGATTCGAAGACTTTGTGCCGGAATTATTTACACAAATTATTCACACTGAATAATCAGAACATATTTTAATCTTAGCCTAAGAAGTTAAACACACGGCTCTGGATTTTCTGTTTTACCTGTAAGATAAATCATTAAACATAACCCAAATATGTCCTACCATTCGTAAGTAAAAGGTAAGATGCAGTCACAACAACTACAAGATATGTATTTTATGAACATATATAGATATCTGACATTGTTGCACGCTATACAATCGTGGGAGACAAGCACAAAACGGATCAGATTATAGATATATAGTAATACACCTCTTTGAAAAGCCACTATATATAGACGGATTAAATCTTTTTGTCTATGAAATCTGTAAAGATTTAGATTTTCAAAATTGCACGGTCTGTATTGGACTGTATATGACTGTGACATCGAAACATCTTTTTAGGGGTGTTGAGTTGGCAAAGTAGTAGCAGCCGAGTTTGTTTTTGTCGATTTGGTGCCTAAGATTGCGAGTTCGAGGCCCTGACAGGGCAAACGTTAAAATTGTCTTCCTTCGTCATTTGTGTTTCTGTGTTCTTTGTTTAAATATTACAAACAATGTATTATATACAATTATTGTTTTTTGGTCGAAATTTAATATGTGAATTTACGTCACGTTTCAGATGTTTACTTTGTCGCCGGTTCAATGCTTTTTGTGTTCGTCTCTTTTGTTTGTTCTGTTTCTATTTTCACTTTCATTTGTCCATCTGATTTGTCAGGAAAGGGAGTATTCCGAATTATAAAATGTCCAAACAAAAGAGTTTTTGTTTCTTCGTCTTCTCCAGATTTTTTATTATGTACGTATATTTCATCGATCACCACATTAAATTCAAACACCACCAATACATACTCATTTACGTACAACACACGGCATATATAGATGAAATAGCTTTATCATAAATATTATTTCTCAGATGGACCAATATATTTGACATACTGCACTGCAATCTTTGTAGACTGTGTGTCGCTAACAAAATATGAAAACAAGGGGGAAAATCTACATAAATTCAATTTGGTCAAGAAACAACGGCATCGTGGACAAAACAGTAAAATCCTTTTAGCCACAAAGAGATATGGAACTCCCAGAAGCGTATCGAATTGAGATTAATCAAAGATTACATTGTAGCTAGATCGGGAGGACAGATGAAAGAGCAGGAGAAGATCGCCACTGTTTTAAGTATGCATCGTATTAAAGACGTGTACTGTCGTTTTGCGCATGGCAAATTAATTTCAGTTCCGTATATCAGGTACGCTCGTCTTTGAGTTTAGAAGAAACTACGTTCTTCCATTACATTCCAGGTTTATGAGTTTCTATATAGCATTTTTTACGGTGTACAAGTCAAAACAGCGACAAAAACGGCTATGTTCTATCGTTATAACTTGTTCTCGCTCTATTTCATTGTTAGGGCGATTGAAGACAAGAATATTTATAGGTTTTCAAACATGCAGAGGAAATCTCACAAAGACTTCAACGTTTCCATGCACGCCAAAATACTGTAACCGGAAGCCATGAGTCGATCTTGATGGATTGCTTCCATTATCGGTGATTTTCAGTTTCCAGTGTCGTTTTAAAACAATGGGAGGGTTAATAGCGACCATGATTAACGCTCTAGTGCTGATGAAACACCATTCGATGATAATGCCGATGAAAACGACGATATTAGAATATGTCATCTATCCACCTTTAACGTGACTCTATGTATAGGTTAACATTTGATACTTGTATATGGTTTTATCTGCCCACCAAAGAGACAGCAACTGCAGGAATAGGCTTATCATTGTCAACAAACTGTGTCCGATAGTCGACTTGGTGGGATGCATTGCGCAAGTCATTAGGGGCTGCACTACACCAACAAAAGTCATGAGGCCGATAATAACGTACAAATTTCTCGAGTACAACCTGTTGTCAGGATAAAGGTGTGGTGATATCGTTACAGGGTTTCGTATTTCTTTGACGCTTACTGTTCAGGCACACCTGGTCTTATTCCCTTGTATTTTTCAGGGGTCTCCGTGTACATTTTCCCATATTTCTATTAGTTTGCCCCTAGTGTAGTCGATTTTGATTTCGGATTATAGTTTTGTTGGCGCTTCGGTATTCTCTGCTATTTGGGAAGTGGCCTTTCATTAAGTAAAAAAAAACTCATATCTTGATCGGAACTTAATTTAGTGTGTATACCAGGATTTCCTCTTTTATTATTAACTAAAGTTTCCGCAAGTAATTATCTTTAAAACAAATGCGAGGCTACATAAACACATATTACCCTTGACAGTTAATATGAGTTCCGGTATCTATACGATTTGTTAATTTCTAACCAAATTTATTTTTCCATTATGTATTACTCAATTTCGCCCTGACAAATAGTTTGCAATATATGAATTATGCCATTTATTTAATTCATAATAACTGTTATTATTTGATAAAGCCATGTTCATCTGTAATTATTTCAATTAAATAAACCGTTGATAATTAATAATTACCCAGACAGCGGTATTATTGACGTGGGCTATAGGCACCTCGTTTAGACAATTACAACCCTATATGGCATTATTCCAAACTGCTACTAGCGTCATCGATGTCAAGTTTAATAGATTGATATAATCAAGACTTCTGAAAATGAACATATTAATTCTTCTCTAATTTAGGGAATTAAAATAAACTACAAATTATGTAAAACTCTGAAATTTAGTGGTACCGACATATGTTGGAATCAATTATATTGTCCCGTTAATGTTTTCCACTAATTATTTTTGTTGTATATTTCTATCTATTTAAACAATTTGTGAAGCACGAGAAACAAAGAAAGCCTATGATTTATATACAAGAATTAAATAAATTTTGAATTTTACGTAGACTTAATTACATGAAGATTTGAAGATCGTTTTTTGATTATTTATTAATTAAATAGCGGTTATTATTAAGACTGATAGATATTGCTTGTCAAACATTCCGTATAGCATTCTACATCTACACATAGAAATTTCATGGACTTCGTGCATGGGATTAAATTTTAATTTAAACTTTGTTTTTATTCAGATTTCAACAATACAAAGATATCGCAACTGTACTATTATATGAAATACAAAAGGAAACAAAAACAAATGTTATGTAAATTTGCATACTTGCCAACCCTCCCTATTTAGGAGGGAGACTCTCGATTTTGGACCCTAAAATGTTGCATTTTCAACTGTGGAATTTGCTCAACTGTTCCTATTTTTTAAAGATCTGATGATTTCATCTGAAGGAACAGCTCAAAAGAAGCCATTTAAAAGTGTTATTTTTCCTCTGAATGTACATGTATACATTTTATTTTGGTTTTCAAATCTGAGCACGCGTAATCTCTCCCATGGGAACATTACTGGAAACAGGCGCTTTAAAAAAGGTTGGCAAGTATGAATTTACGTACTTTAAATTGAAGAGTGGAGTAAAATCATACCGTTTGTATCATTGTAAAAGTCTAATTGATAAAATGGCCAAAAGATAACGTTTGAAAGATACTAAAAGAGTGAGGTTTAATATTGGTTTTAAACGTGAATGTCCATCTTGACTTGTTAAGTGGAGGCAAATGTACTTTCAACCATGGACAATTATTTCATAATTTGTATGATATTCAATTTTGTTGCCTTCAAGCATGAACCTAGTTCATATGACGTGAACTTGACGTCATCAAACCAATGTAATTTGCGCATCCGCCCACATTCAAAACAAACAAAGAAAATAAACGAAATCAACATGAACTTTATAAAGAAAAACCCCACCCAAGCATACATAAAAAGCAGATTATATTTTATTTTCCCGTGATCAGGGTTAACCACTATTTGCAACATTGCAACTGGGCGTAGGTAGGCGATTAATAAGCTTCGCAGATTATGTTTGAGGCAAAAGCAGGGCACCACTCAAAAATGTCCTCTTTCGTAAGACACGCGCCTATATGCTCCATATTGATCGTAAGATATTTTCTTATTTGAAATGCGTGTCGTAATTGCGTATATTTTGAACACGTTTTGTGTACATATAGTTATATTAATGATATTGTCCCTGATTTGGCCTTACTATGGGGTATCACATCGCGTCAGGTTCCCAGATGTCTTGCTGAAGATTCCCACTAATTGTTTTATCTCTCTCTGTCCTAGAATCTGTCATACAGTGTAGGTGGGTGTGAGGGGAGAGCAGAACGTTTGAAATCAAGGTTAGTTATTATCATAGCTCGAAGCTCACGCTGTGCGCACGTGCTTTCCGTCATGCCATCACCATGGTGATAAGATTGACAATGAGGCGATCCAGAGCGCGAGCTGCGAGACTTGACGAGAACTCTCGTTGTGCAGCTTCCGGATTGACGCCGTTACCGTAACACTAAACATGGCGGTGTGTTTGATAACCTCTATCTTGCGAATTAACGGTGCGAATGCGTAAATTTGAAAGTGTGCTAATTCGACATGGCCCGCACGTGCGCTTACCGATGACAGGTTCCAGTTATTCGTGTTTGGTGATAGAATACGGAATTCGGTTTCGCCAATCAGTAATCCCATAGTGTACTTTGTAAGAGCCAGGATTACGATTAAACTTCGCAATGGCATATAAATAGGTGGTATCATATTTTAGTTCAGCCAATTTTAAAGGAAACTAGTTATGAATATAAATATTCGTTGTTGGTTTCATTATTTCAAAACTCCTTTGTAACTTCTAGAAATACTTCTTCAAGTATTCGTAAAGAGATCAAATATCGTCCCCAACATGTTTTCAACTCGCAGTAATATCACACATACACCGTTTATTTGTCGAAGTTTTAAAAAGGGCAAATGATCTGATCATACACAAAACAAGCTGGTTTCATTATATGATGAGGCAACGTTTTACCCGTAATCCATACGCTGTATCTGAAACGGAAACCTTGGTTCTTTTTATATAAATAGTGGTTTTTTGTCTGGAATAGTTAATGATCCGTAAAAGTACATAATTTCTCGACAGTTTCAACCTTAAAAATAAAAATACAACTTGTTTAAACATAGAAATATGTCATATGTTTCACTATGTACTTGTACTTGAGACAGAAAGTCTAATATTGTCATTCAATTAACGTCTAATGATATGAACCGCCTCTATCCAGTCCGAGCACGACCACTACATAGGCGACAGCTAGACCAAAATAACTCGTACGATCAATTCAAATATTAACTTTGAAATAATGTTTACTATTAATTATTTTCTCAGTAAAAATTGAATTATCTCTCAGATCGATCAGTCGATACAATGATTTTGTCTGGGTCACCAAAGCGTTTGATTTTGTCTGGGTCACCAAGGCGTTTGCTTTTATCTGGGTCATCAAGGCGTTTGATTTCTACTTCAGACTCAATAAATAGGGGAAAATAGCAGCGCGACGAGCCTACCAATATTAAAACGAAACAACAGCACAAACTGCTTTAAATTTGCCAAACGGTATTACTGACACAAGAACATATCAAGATCAGTAGGTGAAAAAATGGCCTGCTGGTAAAATGGTTTAGTCACATAGAGAATCGGGTTATTCTCTAAACTAAAGATATTTTTACACGCGTGACTGTATATACATGTTTTTAAAAGGATCGAGCCTGAAAGAGATACTTCCTGAAATCTGTCTCAAAAATATATAAATCTAGAAAATCGTGTTATTCAAGGGAAAACCTAGGGCTTTCCAGATACAATATGAACGTTATGGGAGAAAAGGGGTCCTTCACTCATAATGTTAGGTACTTGGTTTTATCAAATTTCCGTTTGTCGGTTTTGAAAGTGTGGAGGAGCAGGACCTACTTGTTCAACCTCGCTATGGGAGCAGAACATACTGGTTCAGCCTCGTTATGGGAGCAGAACATACTGGTTCAGCCTCGTTATGGGAGCAGAACATACTGGTTCAACCTTGCTATGGGAGCAGAACATACTGGTTCAGCCTCGCTATGGGAGCAGAACATACTGGTTCAGCCTCGCTATGGGAGCAGAACATACTGGTTCAACCTCGCTATGGGAGCAGAACATACTGGTTCAGCCTCGCCATGGGAGCAGAACCTATCGGTTGAGAAATGCTATGGAACGCTGCAAGTTGGTTGACAGTACGTACCGGTTCAGCCTTCTTATGGAGCGCGGCAGGTTTACGGTACGTACCGGTTCAGCCTCGTTATGGAGCGCGGCAGGTTTACAGTACGTACCGGTTCAGCCTCGTTATGGAGCGCGGCAGGTTTACAGTACGTACCGGTTCAGCCTTGTTATGGAGCGCGGCAGGTTTACGGTACGTACCCGTTCAGCCTCGTTATGGAGCGCGACAGGTTGACAGTACGTACCGGTTCAGCCTCGTTATGGAGCGCGGCAGGTTTACGGTACGTACCGGTTCAGCCTCGTTATGGAGCGCGGCAAGTTTACGGTACGTACCGGTTCAGCCTCGTTATGGAGCGCGGCAGGTTTACGGTACGTACCGGTTCAGCCTCGTTATGGAGCGCGGCAGGTTTACAGTACGTACCGGTTCAGCCTCGTTATGGAGCGCGGCAGGTTTACGGTACCAATCTCGTCTGTCGGAAACGTCACTCAGACCGAGGTTGTTAATACAAGTCTCTCACGAAATGGCAGCTAGGGGAATATGGAGCTCAAAAGCCTTAACCTAGCAAATGTCTGCAACCTTCTACACTATAAATGACTTCTCGGGCTACGGTATTTATCTTGATATAACTGCTGTATTGGTTGCTACCAAAGGAGACACGGCGGGCGCTCCGATTTTTCTTGTGGAAAAACGTGCTTTTCTCCGTGTAACCTCGCATGGCACTACTCAGGGAGAGCGTTGGTCACGAAGGTCAATGCGATTCTTATTGAGAGGAAAATCCAGTTTATAAATGGTAATTTTGTAAGTCATGGCAGTAAATAAAAATTGAATAGCGAAACCACTTTCAATTGAATTCCTTCGAACATAAGCTGTTCGATTTCGTTACTGTATTAAATCAAAGCAAATTATAATTGTTTAGCTTGGTTTGATTTTCGATCTTTCAATAGGACCGCAGCAGATTCGGTTTCACACCACGGTTTGTATATACAGTTGAACCCTGTTAGTCCAGATATGTATGGAAGGTTCAATGTACAATGGATTTCCGTTAGTCTGTATCCTTGTTTATGTGTACAGTTGAACCCTGTTAGTCCAGATATGTATGGAAGGTTCAATGTACAATGGATTTCCGTTAGTCTGTATCCTTGTTTATGTGTACAGTTGAACCCTGTTAGTCAATATGTATGGAAGTCCGGACACTTGGTTCTGTAGATTATAACTATAGATCGTCGTGGGTCTGGATACTTTATTTATTGTATACTATGGACTGTTGTTGGTCCGGACACTTTTTGTTTTTGTATGTTATAGTCTATTCAGCACTATTTTGTTCTCTACAGTTATATCAGGACAGTAACATACGAACATTGCCCAATCTGAAGTCTAGACTCAAGCGTAACGACTTTATGAATCATTGGGGCTTATTTATGATATTTCGTCTTTTCTAATTGGTGCCCGCCACATAACGCCAAGCGAAAACACGAAATAACGAAAAGACGAAAACCCACCAAAGCTAAATAACGAAAAGACGAAATGTCATATATACGCCACCATATAATAGCGTGATGACGTGATATCTACTTGGATGTTACCTAAATGATCATGGCGGGTGTCGTCGATGAAACAGAAGACGCTTACTCTTACGAAACACCTGATTTTATTATCTTATACTTTTTCAAAAGTTTCCGTGTAAATATTTATTTGTTTAAATTTTGCCTCTAGTTTAATCGATTTTGAGTTCGGATTATAGTTTTGTTGACGCTTCGGTATTCTCTGGGGTTTTTTCTACTCAAATAGTTTCTGGGTGTGTTTGTTCAACCATTAGTCTCGCGTTCGAAAAGAAACTTTGATTGAAACTTTGAGCCTCCATAGACACATTTATCTCATTTGAAATTATTTAGAACTAGGTTAATATTATTTCTAAATACATAAATTAAAGGGATTTACGCATCGGACCCTTCTACTTTTACATTAGTTTAGAAATTTTGGATTCCCACCTTTTGGCCCCTAGCATCACTGAAGAGTTCTAGAAGGACGAAACAGCTGTATGATGCAGTTTTGGTTTTTTTTCGGAATACTGTATCTATTACTAAATTTGAAAGGTGCAGCATGTGTGTGCGTTACGTCATCTTTGATTGCTGGAATATTGAGAAGCAACATAGGAAAATGTTTCAAATTCTTCGTATAATTTTTCCGGAATGCTTTTTGCATTTTGTTTTTGTGATGTTTTTTTTTATCAAATACATACTTAATGTTAAGCTTTCATTGTTTTTTTTAGACATTCACTTTCCTTTCCCTTAAATTCCCATGTCAGTTACTATTTCATATGCTGATGCGTATCAAGCCGCCTTCCCCCACGTCTCCGTACTACAGCTGCCACTCCACAGTTAAAACACAATTCTTTAATCCAGGCGTTAACCTTAGTTATTAATATTTCATCTTAAGTGTTTTCTGGATTGATTAAGTATTTAATATTTCTCATGCTCTGAATCAAAACGTAAATTTACACATAGAATTTTAAATGGTGATCTTCACGTGTTCTTTATCATTTAGGAAAATCAGAATCGGTTGTCTGTCAGCGGTGAATTTATTTTATGAACAATAAAACTTTGGACTATAAATATGTTTGTGGAAATTCAATGCCTTACCTAGCAGAACGAAACGCTGACAAAGAACAATGAAATAAAAATCATATTCTTTTATTGCAATATTTTATAAGGATATTTCAATAATTCTTCATTTTGTCACGGTCTTTTTCAAATAAAATATCATCAATACACGAAGCTCCGACAAACACCTGTAGTATATGTATTAATTTGTTTTTCCCTTTAACGAGTTAGGGGAAAGCTGTTGTTTGGAGATTATGTAGGAATTTAGTTTTCGATTGATTCAATAGATTTTAGATTGTGGACATTTAGATTATATCTTTCGACTTGACCAACCACGATAATGATTTCGGCCATATATTTTGACCATTGTCCTGAGCAGACATTTCAGACACTCCGATTCCGGGCGAGATTTCCCTTCCATGGGAACAAGCACATAGCCAGACTACGACTGTTTTACAATGTGTTAGAACTCTTTTATCGTGGAGGTATAATTTTCCTAGCCGGACAGGTACGACCTTCCCCGGTCAAGTGAGAATGAGGTAATGCCCAGTAAATGTCCAGGGTAACACGTGTGTTATGTCACGAGGGTGTTGATGGGCCAATAACATGTCTGCTTGACCAGTTGTGACCGTCATAATTCAATGACGCATGCGCAGTGACAAGCGATTACGGTAATAATTGAGTTGTGTTGTATATGACTTACAAATGGCCGTCGGGCGACAGTTGATCTTCGCAATCATGGGAAATTGATAGTATACGTCACTTGTATTATATTTATAACATGTATAATTATTTGTTCTACAAGCCGTAATGTTCGTGTAGGTTTGGCGTATGTGTGGTAACACATGTGTATTATTGTCATATGTGCTGTAATACCCGTGTAGGTGTTTATCGTGTGTAATCACTACACATGTACAACATTTATCTTACTTCTACATACGCCGTCATGTATACGGCAATACATGACGTAATGGACTGAATACATCACAGAGTGATATAGGAGAATGCCCTAGAGCAGTGCTTTGTTCGGTTTTTTTTCTTTTGTTGCTCTCATCTAACATTTTCAAAATGATGATATATACTCCTAACAGTTGACGAGTTCAAAACCATCGAGGGGTTTCTGAAACAAAAACAAGAAGAAAAATGAAAAATTCCCTATATGGAGTTAAGTCCATGTCCACTAACTGATTCTTGGTGCAATTGGGACCTACAGTCTGCTGAACACTAAATCCAAATTAGAATGGTGAGGAATAAAAATGTTTCCTGATTTTCCCAACCCCGGGCCCCGAATTCAACAAACTGTTATCTTGCTCAAACACATATTTTTTACTCAAATCCAAATTATTATACCAGTGGTAGAAATATCGAAGCTTAAAATCTTTCAATGATTGGGAATAATCTAGGGAATCGAGTATAAAGGGCAAACATCTTTTATGTTATACATGTTATATGAATATATATTAGACCGAATGACATAATTTTAAGTAGGTTTGAAATCAGAATCCGACACATAGTAATATTACACATCTTCGTTCACTGTGAAGTTGTTATATCACAATAATAATTATGTGTAACCGATTTGCATGTATACATTTGTACCACATGACTGTTTATTTTTTCTGTTTGATATTTATACTGTATATGTAATAACGCGGTGAACTATAAATAGTTATCAGTCAATATATATTTATAATATTTAAGATATTGAGATGACAGGATTAACGAAACGTCACCAAAACGTTTGCTTTTCTCGATAATCGAGACAAGAAGAGAAGCTTCAACATAACACTGATCAAAGTTCTTCCTTGTAGTGTTTGTTTGCAAAAGAAAAGTGAATAGTTATTTTTTCAAACAAGCTCACAATCGAAATATAATTTTGGCTTTATAAAAATGAACACGGAATTTTCTTAAATAGCTTATTTTCATACTGCTGCATCAGGATAGAGATCTACTTTATATTTCTGTGAGAAAAGAGTCCATATGATAACGTATTGTATGGAAATCCTCTGAACTATTATTTAGTTGCTGGGAACACATTTACGTAATGTTATCCTTTTCATAGAAATCCACATTGCTTTGTCATTCCAACATGATGAAAAATAACATGTCTGCAAAGGGCGATAGAGCGAAATCGATGTTTCGTGATGAACTTGTTCGTTCCTTGTCAGTGAAGGTCTAAGGCGGGGGCGTGTAACAGTACGACTAGGTGGCTATCTAAACTGGTATCGGCAGATAATATAAATAATATTAATCTATGTGAGGTAATTATAATGTTTAAGGATGGTTTTCTATGTATTTACTATCATGTCATCTCTGTTAGTCGTAGGTATTGAAAAAAAAAATGTTTTGAAAAGAATTCTCACGATTTTTCTTGAAGTGTTAAACTTCATTTGATAGGATTGTTCCATGTAGAAGGTGTGGGAGGTACATCCGGGTTCCAATCTGGGTTCGCGATTTAATAAACACTTCCACTTCGATTTAAATCACTAAATTAAAACGAAAACCAACGATAATTGTATATCGGATCAACACTTCAAATCATAATGTTCAAAATTTGAAGGGGAAACCAAGAAATGTACAGATATTTTTGAGAAACGCGTACATGTATCAGGTTTTTTAACATTTGTTATCATACGGATATTAAATCGCTTATAGTTTATAAAAATAGCTTAATAATGATCAAAATCGTTTACTAATGATCAAAATCAATCGCTAACTAATGAGCTAAATCGCTTACACATAATAAAAATCGCTTATAAAATATCCAAATCGTTTTAAGATTATCCAAATTGCTTAAAAATAACCAAATGACTTAGACAGTATCAAACAATCTAAATCGCTAATAGATTTTCCAAATCGCTTAGAAGTTTTTTAAATCCCTTACAGATTATCTAAAACGCTTGCAAATGATCCAAATCGTTTACATGGCTACTGTTTCAACAAATGATGTACACTGTGCATAAGGCGCAGAGATGTCATAAGAAATGGGAAACATGTGTTGTTTACATACTTAACTGAACTTTGTCATTTCATAAGTTAGAATATAAGACGAGAAGTGACATAAGAAATGTTCTATAATACTGTATGTTAAACAATTGTCGAACATGATTTTATCCATGATTAACAGACCTGGAGTGAGCAACCTTCACTTCTGTTTATCAACCATGGATCGTCCTCGCATGAAGTCATTAATTGTATAAAAGATGTCACTGGGAATAAGTCAGGGTACATCGCTTGTACGACGTCAGTTTACATAGATGTTTTACCAAATTAACAGGGAATATAATAATACAGGGTTAAGTTTAAATTTTGTTTACATACATTTATGTATCATATGTACAGAACTGTTCTGTCCAGGTCACTCGTTATACTGACGGAACGACTGGCAACATAAACTACGAGAATGTACAAGTGTACAGAAATAATCAACATATCGAGACCAATTCTGAAAATTGGAAACGGGTCTCTCGCTGTCACTAAACCACTGGTACTTTCCTAATTAAATCGATTTCCAAGTCTCATAGCGCCCTGTCAGGTCAGAAACCGACAGGGCTCGCGGGTTATACTAATCACCTTCTGATAACCGGCCCGTTTTTTCCGGATCTGTGACCAGTGCGCTGACATACCGATATCTTGTTCTACTGTCTAGGACCAGTGCTGTCAGAGAGGACGTTATCGACCCCGAATGACCATGTTTCTTGCTAGTGTCAAAGTTGCGATAGAGGGCATGATAAGTACTGGACCAACATGCGGATTTAGATTCGCGGCATTACTGCAATTGGATGATAGACGATACGTTGACGAGACTTGTCTACATAAGTTCTGACCGATCGCTGTGTCCGTGCACGTGCCGGTCTAATTGGTCAGTCTGCTTGATCCCCCTCAAGACAAGACTTCAGATTAAAGCTGGCTGGCGCGCTTCTTCTTCATTTGGGTAACCCCATTTTGGTTAGCCCCATTTCACTGTCGCTAGTTAGCCTCATCACGAAGCATACACGCATGACACAACTTACGAACACCGAAGTATCATGATCATTTTTATTTTGAATGCTGTCAGGTACGGATAGGAGTAGGAAAGATCTATTTACATGGCCATATTTGTACTTGGTTAAGGAAAATAGTATATCCAAAGAGTCGTAAAATAAACGATACTTTGCGGTGAACACTTTGTGTGTACGTACATGTATAAATGTATGTTTGCGTAAGTTCATGGATACACTCAGGCGGACGACCCTCGAATCCGTCGCGCTCGTGGCTTATTCAGAAAAAGCTTTTTTCTCTTCCCACATAACTCCAACTACTCATGATCAGATGAAGTTTAAAATAGTTTGAGTGGATGTTACTGTATCTGAGCTGTAGCACCCAAATGTCGTTTGAAACAAGTTTGCATTGAAAACATAGCACTGCACCTCCAGCACACGCATATGGAGATATTAGCCAGGTGGCATAGGACTAGCAAATAACGCCCAATAAATTAAATCCTTTGAACTCCTCGGAACTGTGTTAATTAATGTATATCCATATTAATAGTATAAATTGTATGTACATATACCATAAAGCGCATTAGAGTAACTTCTTTTAACTAGATAGGGCGCTGTATCAAACATTTCATATTGTTATGTTTTTAAGATACACGACAGTACATTTGTTCTGCACTTGTTCACTTTCCTGCTGAGGTAGAATTGTAATTCATGACTATCCCTCATCAACCATTCATCCGTCGTATCTATTATTGATGGCATATTTTGATACCCATCTATACGGCTCCCATTTAACCGTCCTGATCCGGAACTTCCACGACGGCGTCTCAATTTTAATATTTTATGACACTTTCGCGCCTGAACCTCGTAGCGGAATACTTGTCGTCAGAACTTCGGTGTATATGTCAATTATGCATGCTAACCGTTCCTCGTTCCATCCTTGAAGTTTAATTGCCCTTTTCCGTCGCCGTACCTATACTGTGCAAAACAGTTTTAGAATTCCCCAGTGAATAATAAAATGCTAAAACAAGACTATTTTCAAAACTAACGTTGTTTTAAAACACCATTTTATAAGTGCGACTCTCTGGTTCAATTTAGGTCATATTGCTTTTTAATATCTTCCCTTCCATCATGTTATTTTATTTTAGTTTTAATTGATGGACCGTAACTTTGTACTTACATGTGAACGATATCAATGGTCCTTGTTTATCAATAATTCATTGGGTGTAATTCGATCAAACATTACGGTTTTTCATTTCGTTTAAATAATTTAGCAAAGATGGCAAATATGTTTTTAATTTGCATGAGATCGTTGATGATGCTGGATGGTATTTTAGGTACATGTATCTGTCAAACCCGCGTGTCGGGAACGGGGGGGGGGGTGGGGGTGGGAGGAGGACGGGGGGACGGGGGGCGTCTCATCTGCCACGACGTTTGTATTCACTTTTATCATTTGTTTTAAGTAGACGATTTCCAAATATTTGAAAATTAGTTCATGAATAACGCATTAAATTGAATATTATGCACGTGTTTGATACATACCTACTATAATATATGTCTCTTGCTGAACAGCTTGATATCTTTCGTATATACACAATGTAGATTATTCCCGTAGTAGATAGAAGTGAATTACATGATATTTAACAATATTTAATAAAAATTAGGCATTGAGTTCTGATATTCATCAAGTATATTTTGACTTCATATCTGATCTTATTGAATACTTAAATCGACGTTCCGGACAATCCCCCTTTCCGAACAGTACTATTTTTAAAGGTGATTGGAATTTATTCAATGTAACTGTTACAGTTATTAAGAATATTCTTCAAAATTAAATTTTTAGTTTGATATTTGTAATAATACAACGAATATATTGAACACAAAACTACAAATGATGGATCTGACAGCTCTTCGTCATTGACAGTCAACACAATCGGACTTAAACGTGTAAGATGAAACTTGTGCCCCTTTAAAGGAGCTTGGCTCCGTAGTTCAGCAGATACGGGACCACGTGCTTGACAACGTTATCAAGTCAACAGACAAACTTGGAGTATCGGGCTCAAAACCTTTGACATTTTGATTTGTAATAATGAGCTGAATGATTGTCTGAGTTTGGGCGGTATGGGACCCGACTAATTAAGTGTCGCGGTCTCGTGAGGGCGACGACTGTCGCGCTGTCAGGCTTGTTTGGAGAAAGCACGTGACCAACACAACGTCCAATTTCGTGAAACTGATGACATGAACGCATCATTGTGACAACCTGCATGCTGTGTAGATAACACCAACACTGTAATTGATGACATGGCAGATATATGTTATCATTTCTTATGACAATTATTAATTAATTGCGTGAATAATGCAGCATTTAAACGATTACTTTTTCTGTAATAACACTGACCGAAACTTTATCAACATTTAGTCAATCATATTGCTTTTACTTGCTATATATTTTTCGTTGATAATGATTTAAAACATATAAGTAATTAAGATATGTTACAATGGCTTTTGTTGAAATTTTATATGATGCTAATTGGAGCTAGGTGATACTAAGATGTGCCTAAATATCAATACATTGTCTTTTTTTTTAGAATAGCTATATGCTATATTACCGTCAAGTGCAATACTGGTTGGCTTGCTATTCAATGATCGTTTTTATTGAAAGAAGATTTAGAGTAGCTGTACAAAAAAAGCAATACGCACCTTTGCTCATTTGTCAAAAAAAATATAAACAAACGTCAGGTTGGTATAAAATTGTGATTATTTTCCTTTCAAATGAAGTTACAATATTAATGAATGGTCATGTTGACGAATACAAAAAAAAATAATAAAACAAAAACTGCTGATCTATGTTACGTGTGGTTTACTTTCGTTTTACATCCTATAATTAGCTGTGGTCATTTCAGAACGTGCCAGGTTTTGTAGCGTGCATGTATTGTAAGTATGTATGGTCGTTATTTCTGTCTTTTTGTAATTGCATAATAAACGGTGGCAATAAACTTGAATAAATCGAGAAATTGCAGTGATTTGATAAAGGGTCGAACACGCTGCTTGGGAACTTCATTGCGCAAGAGGATTAATTAACCACATTTAGTACTAATTAATTATCCCTGGTTAAAACATAGTTCCCGAAATGATTTGTTGTTCCAGGAGATTGTGACAGATTGTTGTCGCCAATTTGTCCTTTAAGCGTGTGCTCCTGACTGCACATTCGACCTTGCCGTGGTCATGCCTCGGGTCAATTATGTCACCGAAGCGTTATAAGGTCAAAAATGAGAAGGTGAATTATTGCAGAAAACAGCAACAATTTGGGATAAAATTATTTATTAAAGACTAAACTATAACTGGACTTAACTGACACTTTGATGGATCGGAGTGAATATATATACACTGTGATTATGTTAGACTTTGCTTATTAGTGTGCTTACTTGTTGTTATTGACAATGATGACTCGATTCTCATTTTGAGGATTGATGCTTACTTGGATGTGTCCAAGATTTACATGGCGGGTGTCGTCGATGAAGCAGAAGACGCTTACTCTTCCGGAACACCTGGTCTTATTCTCATGTACATTTACGAGGGTCTCCTTGTAAATATTTCCTTTGTTCTTATTTTGCCTTTAGTTTGATCGATTTTGAGTTCAGATTATGGTTTCGTTGACGCTTCGGCTTTCTCTATTTTTTAAACACAATACAAGCATAGTTTAGTTCTACTGCTATACATTGCTTGTACATAACGAACTGTCATCAGAGCAGTACATTGTCGGAAATGTACACGACTACCGCGGTGAATTATCGTTATATGCGATAACAAATTGCATTTTACTCCTCGTTTGTTGGCATGAGTGTGTGAAATCCCGATTACTTGTTTCCGTCTCTGTGAAGTCAAGATGCCAGTTTTTCTCGCCAAAATCTATGATACCGGGCGATTGCCACGAAAACTTGACTTTGCCAGGATCCCGACATTATAACACTATGTCGAGCATCAAGGAGCTCGGTTGTAATAATGCAGTGTAATTATACAGTGTTACGGCATGGGGATTGGGGGGGGGGGGGGGCTCAGGCTGGTTCCAGGTCGGGGCATGCTGTAAGGTGGTTCTGATAAAGACACACTGGGGAATATAAACAAGCAGCCCTTGTCTGAGGAGGGGGTCTGGTGAGTAGAAAGAGGACCGAATGGCTGACGGAATGGAGATTGTTAAGGGGAGGGGGCTGAGTATCATCTCTAGTCTACGAGAATTCATCGGTCTTCATTTACTTTTCTTCTACTTTTTCAAAATTTTGAATTGTGAACCACAAGTGTGTCTTGTTTAAGACAAAATTGCGATTTATCGATCATTGTACTTTCACTTCCATTTTTTTAGGTCAGTAAACAAAATATAACTTGAAATATGTAGTTTGAAATTATAAGTTTTCAGTCGGGGTAAGGGAACTGGTACCCAGGAGGATGTTGATGAGGAGAGGGAATGGTTAAGAAGCGTTATGGTAGGAACAGCTGATAAAAGGGATTGCTACATTTATAAAAAGCAGGATATGACCTTGACTTACATGACGGGTATTGTCGATAAAACAGAAGCTTACTCTTCTGGAACACATAGTCTCATTTTCTTGTACCTTTTCTAGATTACCCGAACAAACGTATCCCTTGTTCATTGTTTGTCCCTATTTGAACCGATTTGAGTTCGAATAATAAAATATAAGATTAAACTACCAGAAAGCATCAACTTAAACTAGTAGTCAGAGATATACCGACACTGACCCGGGGCAGGGTTGGGTGGGGAGGGGTCGGTGGTAGATTTCCCCTGATCGAATGACGTCATCATACCTGTTCTGTAATAGTTAACACCACAAAGTAAATAATGATTCAATCAAATTACTATGAACCAACTTACTTTCGCGTGCGATTAATTTTCGCGTATTTCGTGTGTGATTAAAATTCGCGAAAATTAATCACCGCGAAATAGTTTCAATAAGAGGTATGCCAACTGCAGGGTTACTGTACAGTATACATAGGGTTTACGACCATATTCATCGCGAAATTAAACTGCCATGAAATAAGAGTTTCATATGAAAGAGTGAAATTAAGTCGCTGCGAAAATAGGTTGGTTTAAAGAATAGTATAGACTTAGCTTACCAAGACATCTTATATTATTCTTAATCAAGAACCGTGCTCAATTAAACAGATGTGATAAAAATTGTATGATTAATTCCTCATTAATTATGATACAGTCCTATTGAGCAATAACGCGTGAATTTGATAGTCATGCTTGAGATTTCAATACAAATGTTTCATTTCTTTTCTTTATTTAGATTTGTTTATTACATATCAAATACTTATATGTCTTAGTCATCGTCTGTTATTATGTGAAATAAAATATAATCTTTAAATAGAATTATGTTTTGTTTTCTTGTTTGTGTCTCTGCCTTCACCATGACTCTGCAGATATAAATCTTACAGTTTATTCCCCCCACCCGTCCTTGTACATGTAGATCATAATTAATGATACATTTGTAATATATCTTACAGTCTATTCTCCCCACCCGTCCTTGTACATGTAGATCATAATTAAGTATACATTTGTAATATATCGTACAGTCTATTCTCCCCACCCGTCCTTGTACATGTAGATCATAATTAAGTATACATTTGTATTTCTCTCACCGAGATTTCACCGTGGTTTAATGAGGCCAATATAAATGGTGTTGTGATTCTTTCGATAGTTCATTTAGGGAATACAGTCCTAAGTTGACGATTATATTGCACATTGCTTTTAAAATTATGAAAACATGTTTTTGGGGTATTGTACTTGGACTTGTACGTGATAACAACAAAATATGACAATGACGAATGTGGAAAAGTATGGCACAAGATAGACAGAGAGTAAAACAAGGAGAGAGGATGAGCAGGGGAAATGGGGATAAGATAAGAAGAGATGTAGAACGTAATAAGATAATTATACATACTGTACATTTGCACAAACTTTTCCCCAGGTAGTATATCTTCTACATACCTATATAACTAGTACAAATAACCAATGAAAATAAACAACCGTTAAGTTGAAGCTTTCACGAACGTTTATTTTTGTGGTTCAATCGAATAATGAACGAGAATGTTTACACAAAATGTTTGTTTTAATTTGTTTGATTTTTAATTGAGTCTTTTCAATGAATACCAAATCAAGATAACTTTCTTCTGTTTTCATTGAATAACAGACATGTATACGTTAGCAATGTCTATTTCCTGCTCATTTTCCATGGCAAAATCAATGAAACACAAAACTGTCAAAATTATATCCAAAACATCATTTATTATCATGAAACGATCAATATCTATTACAAACACAAAGAAAAGTGCAAGTTTCAAAGCTATGGCATAGATGTTCTTAAACAAAATATTGCATCCCTTCGGTAGTTCAAAAACCGGTAACGTAAACCAGACACAGTGCTTGTTTTATATAGAACGAGAATAACTAGTTTAGTTAGAAAGGCTATCTAACAATAAAAAGGTATAATTCATCTTGTTCTGTTAATATTGCGGATTGATGAATGTATAAACAATCGGTTTTAACCCAAAGTATTGAAACGTAAACGGTCAGACGAAATGTTTGTTGTATTGTTTGAACGAACAGACACAGACTTTGAAGAAATCTTCAAGGCGTTTGACCTTCCATAAGGCATGATCTCTTTGTATTCCTTGCACTAACATATATGCCTACATGATCATAATTATAGTGTTGAACAGTGCTGGTTGAAAGACTATGAAACAAAGCGAAATATAACTCAGAAAAGGATCTTTATACATTCAAACGTTTGATTTTCATTTTTTTTTTCATTTTCGAATGCAATATGAATGCATAGTACATGTACCAAATACAACAAAAATACAACATATTTGAACAATCGTCCAAAACAATTTCGTCGCGGCGGGCATGTTCTTTTGGGTCAAACACTATAAGCCTGAAATAAAGAACAATGTAATATAACGATAAAGTGTGTAATTCTGTGTATGTGTGGCCGTGTGGCCGTGTAGTGGCCGTGTGGTGGCCGTGTGGCCCGTTACTTCCCGCAGACACAGGTAAAGACGTGCAGTGTGTAGCGCGCGCGGACGTGTAAACAAACGTTATTCTGCCGCGCAATAACTTGTTTACGTGGAGAATACTGGACAAAGGCAACATACCTCGTTTGTTTACACTATCGAAACTCTACACGTGTAAATCGCGCGCAGTTAACGCTCACGAGGAATTAGGAACGACTTGAGATTGTTAAGCGTTATTAGGGACGGGGAGCGTTAATCAGGTCACACGGAGGGGCAGATTATTATTTGGCATCATAGTGATAACCAGGCGCGTAGCTGCCATGTAAGCACATAAGCCCGTGCTTGCACATCATTTTCCAAAGTATGTGTATTAAAGTCGAGAAATTTCATAATTCATCTTATATTCTTAAAAGTCCGCTGATATTGTTGTTACTCCCCTTTTCGACTCGTCAGATTAGCATATTAGGCTGCAGAAAATTTGTATGCTATAAATACTTCAAATTCAATTTTATTTCATTCCGAATGCAATAGCATATAGGATTACAATACACATGCATATTAAATTATATATAATTGTGCAAGATGTTGGAGACCGCAGCCAACACAATTCAAATAATATTTATGATAAAGCTCACTACGACAATAAAGGTAATGGCTTTATCGTGAGAAAATTCTTATACAAATGAATACCAAACAACATACAAACATAAGCATCAGTTTGAAACTACCTTCACTTAGGCCGACTTTTTTTTATAAAATCATGTCATATTAGGTTTTAATGATAGATATCAGCTGCTGACGAACAAACTTATGGCACAGGGAAAGGAGAGGTGTAGGTTAATGAAGACTATTGGCAAATTTATGGTCGCTATCTTGGTTTCATGGGACATGATCTGTATCTTTAAGTGATATGAAGATGGACGTTTTTGAGTATGCTCATTAGTGTGTTTACTTGTTTTTATTGACAATGAGGACTCGTTTCTCATTTTGAGAACCTGATGTTTACTTGGATGTGACCAATATTTACATGGCAGTTTTCGTCGATGAAGCAGAAGACGCTTACTCTTCCGGAACAACTGTTTTTTTATCTTGTACGTTTACAGAGGTTTCCATGTACATCTTTTCATTTTTCATATTTTGCCTCTAGTTGAATCGATTTTGAGTTCGGATTATGGTTTTGTTGACGCTTTGGTACTCTCTGGTTGTTTTTAGTAAATCTGTATTAGATTTGATATAAAACAAATACCCTTTTATCATTCTAAGAGTAATAAAAGAAGGGCCAACTTTTACTACATTTTGGTTCAAACAAAATGTCAGCAAATACAATTATTAATGAGCCCGGCCGAAATTCCTTAAATTACACGTAAATATCTCCATAGGAAAGCATTACAGTAATTAAGGAAAATTCTTTTAACTTAAGAATTTCCCGTTAATTTTAATGTTTTTCTGTGGAGAGTTTTAAGTTAAGGAAAATTCTTGAAACTAGGCCTGTTCGAATTATACAAAATTATACTTAAGAACACAAGCATAAGTTCTTACTTCCTGAGTCCTGCACATAACATATATACTTATAAACAGAGACGTATGTATATCAAAGATGGTTTTACATGTATATGTCTCTGGTTTTACTTACTGACGAGTTAATGACCTAATTAAGAAATGTATGGACAATGATTTTGTTTCCATACATCATGGAAATAAAACATATTATATTCAATTTTCTGATTAATAATTTGTATAATGATAGGCCAGACAATGATGATTTAAACAAGTCCAAAATAATGGCACCATTTGAAGTCCAAATGTGAAGTACCCCCTCCCCAAAATTGAAAACGTCGCGGGGCATGCACATCAAAATACCTCCAGCTACGCCCCTGATAACGGACGCGTGTCTGGCGTTTTGGTAAACTTACATATGTCGCTATTGCTTAATTATCATATGTGGTGTTCATTAAATAGTGGTCGTGTATTGGCAGCCGCATGTCTGTTTACACAATTGTATGTATACATCCGAAATATTTGTATTGTATATCCTCCTGCACGAAATTTAGATCATACATAAATGTATACACAAGTTGATTGCCTATCAAAATACCGATAACTGCTATCAAGGTAATTCAAGATAATAGAAGTCAAATCTGCGGAAGCCTTTCAAGCACATTCATCGTACCTGCTATGCAATGCGTTACTTAATCATTTCACACATGTAAACTTCGACGAATTGGTAAATATTTGGTTTTATTGTTTTTTGTTTAACATCCTATCAACAGCCTAGGTCGTTTAAAGATGACGTAACACACATATATGCTGCACCTTTTAAATTTAGTTATAGATACAGTATGCCGACAAAGTGATTTCAAATGCATTATACAACGGTTTCGTCCTCCTAAGACTCTTCAGTGATGCTAGGGCCAAAAGGTTGGAATCCAAACCTTTTTGCGATAATGCGAAACTGTCGACTTTATAGTGCTACCACACTGTAGTAAACTGTCGACTTTATAGTGCTACCACACTGTAGTAAACTGTCGACTTTATAGTGCTACCACACTGTAGTAAACTGTCGACTTTATAGTGCTACCACACTGAAGTGTACTGCCGACTTTATAGTGCTACCACACTGAAGTGTACTGCCGCAGCGGAATACCCAACCCGGTCACATATTGAAAACGAATAAACCCAATCGTTTGAATTCAATATTGCTGAGCGTCAAGCAGTGAGTAGTAACTACAAAGTACCAAGTTTTGAGACTCTGGTAAGTCTCGGCCACGGGACAGAACCGAAAGGGGGCCCCTTCATATGCGCGAACACTCAACTAAAGGCTAAAAGTGAAGCAGTGCCGAAAAAGACATAATGAATAATATAGTAGTTAGAAATAGAACTATCAATATCCCAAATTGTGTCGCTCCTCCGTACAAGCATCCGTGTACATTGGCAGCAAGAGGTATTATTCTAACGTTCTAACTACAGCCAAAGTCAAAAATTCATTTCAACAAATGTAACGTGCAGACGGTCACCCATCCAATCCAGCTCCTAACCACGCTCACCCTAGCTTAACTATCATAAAGCCGACTATTTTCACGGGAATGAAATCCTTGCTTATTCGTGGGGAATGTATGTGATTATGAAAATTTGATCAGTGAAATGATATGACACGTGTATATATTAATGAATAAATATTAGTGATATTGTTTTAGAAAAACACATAATTGTTAAATACTATATATACCCAGCGGTAATTTGTTACATATTTCGCACCATATCATGATTGCAGGCATGCTGTATACTCTCAAATCGTGAAATTCTAATTCAGTTAAATCAAATTTCCTCATTTTGAGTGAAAATTCTTCTGTTCAATCTCAAACACCTTCTTTCTCAAAAAATGTTTGCTTGCTTTTCCTACCCTATATAATACAATATATTATAACAAATTGAATGAACGTCTCCGGTGTCCAATTATGAAAGCATTCTTTTCCAAGAAATGTGGACGACGACACAAATATCTGGCTGTGAGCTATCCTGAAACATACATTGTGAAAAATACAAGATCTTAGATGAAATGTATTGAGGAACATATAGTACGTCTTTTTTGCGTAGACTGTTGGAATTCATATGAGAACAAACTCTTCCCCACTTTTAACTTACTTGATTTTTTGTGTCATGCAATGCCTAAAATGGTGAGGAGTTTATGAGGCTAGATAACAAAACAATTCTTACCAAATATTTTAATCTAACTCGCAGGTGCGTGTGCGTATTGACTATGTGTTGTTTATAAACTGCAGTAGGATTGCTGACTTAGTCAATCGTATTTTCCCTGACGAAATTGAAATGTAAGAAATTTTGTGATGTTCAGAATTCATCGCGTATTTTATCATATAACCCATATTACTGCCATTTAAAACAATCCATGTGAAAACCTCCCCGTATATCTGAAGTTTTCGGACACGTGTATAGGTAGCTGGTTTAGAAAGGCTATCGGAGGGTAGGGTTCGATTTAGGAAGGACTTGCACGTTACCCGACCGAGACATAATTGCTGCGAGTTGATTTATATGAGCTGCCAATGAAGAAAAGTCATAATATTTTGTTTGATATTAAAACACGTATATAAATGTGATATAAAAGAACAAAAAATACATTTGACCTTAAAATATTTGTTTATAATGTGCATTTGTCGCGTCAGAAATCTGATAATATCATATCCGTCATAGTAAATGATCTCATTTCTCGATAAATTATGTCGAAATATGATAAATACTTTAGTGCAATTATTTCAATTAATTGTAAACCTTTTATTAATGAAAGTAAGGAAAGTGAAAAAAAAAATCTTATTTTTCATGATAAAGTGTTTAAACCAATTAACACAACTTAATATGGATGTGAGGGGAAACAGCAAACCTTTATCCCGAATCGCCTGGCATCGATCAACAGCATGATGTTTCATTAAGGTGCTATTGATGTTAGGTCAACAGAGTAGGTTAACGATGCAAGAGCCCTATAACTCACACTATACCAGCCATTGTCAAGTCAACAACTTTATTTATTATAGTGGTATTTAAGTTGATTTCTATATTTGTTATGGAAATTAATATAAAATTCTCCATTACTGCTTATTAACGAATCAAAGGTAAGTGGAAGCTATACGATACGCATTTGTTCCATCATACATTGAGATTTTAGTGTTCAAACCTTGGTTAGTCGCTTATGTAATCAAATTCTGAGAGAAATGCAAATAATTAGTTATATCTATGGTAGCTAACTTACATACACATACAAGAAAGTACAATGACTGCAGTGTTTTGATATTTGATTTGCAATCAACAGCATTCTATAAACAATATATGATTAAAAAACGAAATGATGGAATTGATGAAGCAGAAGACGCTTACACCTTATTATCTTGTGCTTTTACTAGAGTGTCCATGTAAATCTTGCTTTGTTTTTTATTTCGCTTCTAGTTTAATCGATTTTAAGTTCAGATTATGGTTTTGTTGACGCTTTGGTATTCTCTGATTTTTTTTTTATTCATAAGATCTCATAGTTATTCATATATTCAGCACTTTGATATAATGGATAAACTGCCGGGCACTAGTCCAGAAGATCGCAAGTTTGACACACACGGTTCTAGATTATTTTTTTTAACTTTATTTTTGCTGAACATAATTAAAATAGTGTATTTTAGTTACTTTCATATTTTCATACTTTAAAATCCGTGATATATCTTCCCACTGAATTTGGAGATTAAAGAAATCCTGCTCGTGATAATTAATTACTTGAACAAATGCTGTTAAAAGGATACCATTTTCTCTCTACTTATACCGTTACAATGTATTACACGTAAGAATACCGTACATATAAAACCCTATGGCAGGTTTAGGATATACATATGTACTTATTTCAACAGTATAGCAGTATATATACTGTATATAACAGTATACTGAATATCAACATTAAGTTAAGTAACGTTCATAAAATTAGGGCCTGACAGTTTTTGGAAAAGTAAGTAAGTCTATTTAAAATGTAATTGCATTAATGTTAGAATTTTCTTTTTTCATTCCGTATAACGTGATTTTCAATATGAATCTTTGTATCATAACATTTAAAAAAAACTGTTTATCGATCATGACATGTAATTAAGATTTATTTTACTACATCCAAGTAGCACTGATTGGGAGCAAATTAAATTAAAAGATACGTTTCAATCTAAATGTTATAAGGTGAATCCAAATAAAACGGTAGGTCGTTTGGTACTTTAAATCCATCAAATACTTCAATATAAATCTGTCAATTAATTATATGTTTCAACAGATCACATCGATACATGGATAAGTGAGAATAAAAAGATCTAATCTGGAGCACTGACAGCCAGAGTACTAGTGCATCTTGTATAGGAGGTCGCCCAACACCAGAGAAATGTCTTCTACGGAATTCCCTCACCTTCACAGATTTTCTGACATTCCTATGAGGAAAAGAATACAAATTTCAATAAATTATTATTATTTGACGCAAATAGGCACAGAAACCCGACACGCCAGCTTGTCCAAGGCATTGCCATACTAAACACTTACAATGAGAGCGCGAACTTATTCAACGCATTGCATAACCAAACACTTACAATAAGAACGCGAACTTATTCAACGCATTGCATAACCAAACACTTACAATGAGAGCGCGAACTGATTCAACGCATTGCATAACCAAACACTTGCAATGAGAACGCAAACTTATTCAACGCATTGCATAACCAAACACTTAAAATGAGAACGCGAACTTATTCAACGCATTACATAACCAAACACTTGCAATGAGAACGCAAACTTATTCAACGCATTGCATAACCAAACACTTAAAATGAGAACGCGAACTGATTCAACGCATTGCATAACCAAACACTTACAATGAGAACGCGAACTTATTCAACGCATTGCATAACCAAACACTTACAATGAGAGCGCGAACTGATTCAACGCATTGCCATACTAAACACTTACAATGAGAGCGCGAACTGATTCAACGCATTGCCATACTAAACACTTACAATGAGAGCGCGAACTGATTCAACGCATTGCCATACTAAACACTTACAATGAGAGCGCGAACTGATTTAACGCATTGCCATACTAAACACTTACAATGAGAGCGCGAACTGATTCAAGGTATTGTCATACCAAACACTTGAAATGAGATTTCATATAATTGTCAAGAACTTCCAATAACATCGTCTTGAATTTTAAAGACACTGCCATGCAAAACACTTCAAAAGCATTTCGTCAAAGAATGAAACTGTTAGAGCCATGACATGTAATTTGACATACGTACACACCAGTACAACCTTTTATTCCTTGGAATTTTCGTTTCGACAGGATTTGTATTAGACAAGGTTAGGTGGAAAACGGAAACGATGTTTGCAAATTGGTTGGTGGAGGGTTTCGAACCAATTTGAAAATCGTAAAAGTATAAGAAAAGACAAAGCGAATCCACATCATCTGCAATCCACATCATCCGCAAATCAACATCATCCGCAAATCCAATTCATTCGCAAATCAACATCATCCGCAAATCAACATCATCCGCAAATCCACATCACGACAATGCATATTACAGTATATATATATATAAAACACGAGGTTGTAAATAAATAAAAATAATAACAGCACTTTCTTTATTGGGGGATAAATACATGTTTAGAAATGGGCTAATTTTCCATATTATCCTCTAAAGATATGACATTTTATGAGATATATAAACTTTATTTATTTTTCAACAATTGAAACAAATCCACTAACGATATAAGAATAAACCTCAATTAAGAAAATTATCTTTCGAATACAATCTAGATGACGTTTAAACTCAATGATGTTGTCGAGTGAAAAAGTGTACAGATTGTTGCAGATATATATACACGTATATTGTAAACCTACGGATTCATTTAATAACATTTTCTTTGTTTTTTTTTGTTTTTTGTGTGGGGGGGGGGGGGGGAGGGTTGTGGGGGGTTTTTTTTTGGGGGGGGGGCTACTGGATTCTTCAACTTTAATTTTCTGCGACCAATAACTTAAGTTAAATCAATGGCATAATATTAGGATTTGATTTCATTTTTAAGACTTAAACATTAAACGTGAAAAAAGGATTTTCTATTGTATCAAAAAAGGTAAATTTAGAAGGTTGTAAACTTGAGATTTTCCTTATTTTTATAAAAAGACAAACAATATTTCTTTCCACGTGTACCACTTCAATTTAAAAAGCGTCTGCTGTGTAAAAAAGTTATGACGTCAGTTTCTTTAGGGCGTTTAAAATACGATACACAAATGACCATCTGTCTATATTTAGTTTTCATTTTTTGGAGATTTTTTGGGGTAATTATTTTTCCTCAAAATATTCAAAATTTGTAGGAAACACTCAAATTGGAGAATCTTATTTGTTTGCGTTGGTTTGCTCGCTACCAACCTGTTGTGTCCTCCTAAAACTTATCAGAGATCATCAGTCTTACAAGCGGAATCGGAAATCAGTACAATTACAATTAATGCCAACTTTATTACTCAACTGTCAAAATGCTTTAAATCGGAATGGAGTATACGGTAGGTCTTTCATTTCAAGAATATGTACCTAGGTTAAGTTAGAATCAACTGATATCTGATAACAATTCAATCATCTCTCAATCGAACTTAACGGCCGTGACTGGTTGTGTGTATATAAATTACACCATTTAATGTATTCTGTTTGAAGACTTTTATTTCTCAAATATTCTACAGCTTTGCTTGGTGAACTATAAAAACAGGCATAACTGTGATTAAACATAAAATTGTGATGAGTCATAGCTCGAGAAATTCATTTAATTTGTATTTATTTTTTCCTTCTTCATTTTTTTATTTTTCGTTACATTTGTAGAAAGTTGTATATATATGTTTACGCTGCGGAACTAGATACGCTATTGCGATAACACATTCCGCTATTCTCAACCAACCCACCCTAGAACTGATAAAAGTAATAAATAGCCTTCATGCAAAATTAAGACGAGTAATTTTACCAATCAGTCAAAATTTAAATGCCATTTTATGGGAAGATCGGGTGGCACTGCGTGTTACAATTGTAACATCCCATAATAATCCGGACTTATGACGAATCAACCGCGTCTATTCCCTCCGGCGGTCACGTGATTATTTGGTCGATTTCCTGCATAGATCAAACGCTTGCGGGATCAAGATTCGATCTCGAGTATATGTCACCTATTGTTCCGATCTTAATGAGTAGGACTTTTCCTCGTTTGTTCTCGACACCGTACATTGTTAACTGAATATCTCATCCATATATTATAATAAAACTTTTCCAGATTTCTCACAAACACGTACCGATATTTGCCTCCTCGTTTCATTGTTGTTGGTTTCATCGAAGAAAGTCATCTCCGAATGCCTCGTTTTGGGCAGACAGCGGCATAAATCACTATGCAGTATTGTAATTAGATCTCCCCTAGTTTAAATAAAATAAATAACTTTCTTCTTGAAAAAATAAACATTCTTTTACCTGAGTCATAGGATGGAATTCGTAGATCTTGATGAAGAGTGTTTGACTTTCCACATAAGATACTATCTTGTAGTAACCGCTATGGTCTGGTGACTCTCTATGGGTACTGCTATGAATCAACGTCCGAGTTCACAAAGTCTCCTTTTCACTCTTCATAAAAGAATTTTAAATATCTCTTATTTTCATAAAGTATCCTCGTATATTTGACGTCTTCATTCTACAAACAAAACTGTCATCTTTCAAACCTGCCATGTATAACCATCTTTCACATGATAGTATAGTATTACTGTATATATCATCTCTAGGCTTTCATTACCTGCAAATTCAAGAAAGAAATTATGTAATTTTTGTAGAGTATATCCTATAGAGGGTGAATGATAATCTAGTAAGTGTCATCGACGGAATGTTCAACTGTTTGTATTGGATTAAATAACTGTTTTAATAAAAATTTTCAAACAATAGTACAAATGTTATAATGAAAATATCCAAACAATAGCACAACTGTTAAATTGTAAAATGCAAAAAATAGGACAAATATTCAAACAATAGTACAAATATTATAATGAAAATATCCAAACAATAGCACAACTGTTATAATGAAAATATACAAAAAATAGGACAAATATATTTCCAAACAATAGGAAAACACTTATAATGAAAATACACAAACAATAGGACAAATATGAAAATGAAGAGGTTTCACACTGAACCTAACAACACAGGCGATTCAGAATAGTCAAAAATAATTTTGTCTTTCTAAAATAGTTTTAAGCGACTTAAAACAGGAGAGTCACTAGACAAAAGATGCATACATCTGTAGTGCAATGTACATTTCTTGTACATGTAGTATGTAGACGAGTTTTATATCCATGTTACACGTACTTAAACCTTGATCAATGCCTCTCGCATAATTAAAGTACAACTGATTCTGCTGAATTTGAGAAATTGAATATTGTAAGGTACACAAAAGCATGCCATGTACTAATAAACTGTCAACCACCTATGGTCTTCGTACAAACAGAGCCGTAACATAAAGCTGTAAATGTGTTAATTGTAATAAAGATTTTCAAAGTTATCAGTTTGCACCCCTTCATTCCAAATAGTTCAGAGCTATGTGTATTTCCACTATATGTTTTGTCCCCTAGCATTACAAACGAGTCCTAGGAGGACGAAACAGCTTTAATCAAGTTTGTGCAATTATTTATGTGGTCGTTTTTAAGTTTGCTCATTAGTGTATTTACTTTTTATTATTGACAATGATGACTCGGTTCTCATTTTGAGGACTTGACATTTACTTGAATGTGACTAAGATTTTCATGGCGGGTGTCGTCGTTGAAGCAGAAATCTTTAACTCTTCCGGAAAACCTGGTCTTATTATGTTATACTTTTACAAAGGTCTCCGTTTTAATCTTTCCTTTTTTCACATTTTGCCCCTAGTTTTATCGATTTTGAGTTCGGATTATAGTTTTGTTGACGCTTCGGTATTTTCTAATGTGTTTTTTAGTGGCATAAAAAGGTCAATTTAAATCAAAATTTGGGTCCATTGGTCTGAGTAATCTTCATAAAAGTCATCGCGGTCTTGGATTTGCAGAAACATAACTCGGGTACTTGTGAAGTTCAGATAACAACAGATGCAACCTGTGATTAGCAAAGATTCCATTAGCCTCATGTTATTTAAGGTGGATCATCTGCCAAAGAAAATGTTGATACATTTTGTCATTGTTTATTTGGATACGTATTGTAAAATCATTTTATAAAGTTTCGTTTTTAAACAAGTGCGTTTATTTTATTTTCTATTTATTTTTTTTTATTTATTTATTTTTTTTTTGACGGGTTTGGTATTGAAGATAAAAGCAAGATAGTTTATCTGAAATTTAAGTGGCCATTATTAAGTCAGGTAGCAAGTTTCCGCACTTTTTCCAAGGTTAGACGTGTGTGTTTGGTTCAAGTCGGAAAAAATACCCGCTACTTGATTGCAAATAAAAACAGCTATCATCAACTCCTTATCGCTTTGATATCAAATAATCGTATTTTAAATGTAGAAATTAATGCGTTTTATTGTGAAGAGTGTGTAACTCTTACAAACGCACTATTATCAATATCCAGTCGTGCATGGAACAGTTAAAACCATATTTCGCAGATGTAGTCAGGTAAATCATTCTGAATTGTTATAAAAATGTTCAGTTTTAGAATCACACCTGTTAATCTCTATCGAAACGGGAATAGAATTTAACTGGCTACCTAAATAATTCATCCTTACGACTCCAAAACAATATAAGCGCATACCAATATTTCATGGGGGTTTCTGTTAATTTCAATTTGAGTCACATATCCATGAATATGAGTTTGCATAATTGATGCTATCGACGAAAGGCTTGATTGAGAAGTAGCACCCATCCGAGAAAATGGCCACGTCACGCATCACTGATCACACATGATTGCTATGAATAAACAATCGTGTCGTCCTGAGAAGAAATTATACTATTTGACGTGTTTGTTTAATGAAAAAACGTGAGATTTTTCTCATAAACATCATCAGAATGTGTTCAGTGAAGGCATGTTAACAAGCTATAAAGGTGTGCACAATAATACAAACGTTATTTCTGTGGCATAGAGGCCGATACTCGAGTGAAATGAGGGCCGGTCTTTGTTTGTTTACATGGGTCAAGTCCTTTGTTACACTGTTAAGATGTACTGGGTTCAATACAGTTTTCGAAAGGGACAAAGGGTTATTTTATAGCGCAATCCCACTGAAATACCACTGCATAATATCAAGCTACCATCATTGGAACATTTGATCAGTGCTATCTTTACCTTCAGATATTGTGTCAGGAAGCTTTCTTGATTCTTTGCATCTCTCTTATGATGGCTCCATTAAAAACAAATTGGTTCTGGAATTAGAACGCTAAACTCGGAGTTAGATTTCATTGGGTTTTTGGCTTTATTTAAAATAAAAATGTGTACTCCCTATTACCGGCTATTGAATTTGTTTGTATTTCTTATCGTTGATGTACCTATGACAATAGAAGATATTTCTATTATACATACCATGCTTAACTACATGTATAAGTGTACATACCCACTTTCATAGTATCTGGTTGCATGTGGCTATTTAAACATGCATACAAAACTTCTCAACAAAAAAAATTGGCGTTTTCACTAGTTTTCTGATAAGTTTAATTTGAAGTCCCTGTGTAATCGTAAAATGTTAAAGAAGACACAACTTTTCATTGCTCATAAATATTTTGTTATATTGTCAGGAAAATCCTCAAATTTTATCTTAATTATGTACTTTCCTAACATTTTGTCTGATCGTGTACAGAATTTATTTGATTGCATACTAAGCATTTGATTGCATACTAAGCATTTGGTGTTTCATCTATACAACATATCATTAGATTAGAACATGGAATTCGGTTTAAACTGAGACCGAAATATCAACCATCGGGATAAGGTATATGTAGTTCAGCACTCGTGCTAAAATTCATAAATTATCTTCGGATTCAGATTGCTAAGTATAGCCCCTGGTTTAATCGATTTTTGTTTTGGATTATGATTTTGTTCACGCTTCGGTATTCTCTTTTTCATTTCTACATAAGTGACGTGATAGATGATATTGACCTATATGCAAAAAGGGTTTCGTAAACCAAAAGGACCAGGAAATCACGACAGGCCAACATAGATCAGACACAAAGTCGAACATAAATTAAAGAATACCGAAGCTTTAACAAAATCATAATCCGAAGTCGGGGAATGGTAAAGGGGACATGACGGGAGAAATCGGAAACAAAATGTTGGCAACAAGCACAAAGGTAGTGCAACTATTCCCGTTTTTAATCATAAATCGCGGGAACAGTTTCTTTATGTAAATAGTATTATGGTTTATGTGGATTAACAGACAATGTGAGAGGACAGTATAATGGGGTAGGGGGATGTAAAATGTAGTCAAGTTTCCGACTGTTCAAAATACAATACTCAATCGTATCTGAAATACTTTGTTTGGGGTTTTTAATTTCTGTTGAAGTTAAGAATATATTTCCCATATGTTTTCAATACCAACGAAATCGTTTATGAAGTTCGTTCCCAAAAAAATAATTTGTAATAATAAACATATACACATTTTAATTTATCTGATACATATAAAAAAAAAGAAGACAAAATGCAATTAAGGAAAGAACTAATGTAGTCCTCTTGAATTGTGACATCGTTTATTTGAAATAAACAAAAAATGCAAATTACATTAATATGCTTTTCTATTTATAGACTTTACAAACAGGACACGTTTTCCCGTGGAGGTCAAACCAGCGGACACATGGTATCCAGGTATTTATGTCCACGGTAACAAGCAGGTCTTGTCGCTAGATGTCGCCACTGACGGAAACATGAGTTATTGACAGGCCAACTTTAACCCTCAGGTACAAAAACGTAAAGGTGTCCAGGTTACGAAGCTAAATACGAGATTCGTGGCTACAATTGATGACATGTCACATAACTCGCCGTGAAATTTCATCACAAACATAATTGACATCTAATCGAGTTCAGATTTGTTTTTGTGTTCCACCATTTCATTGATAAAACATCGTTAGGGAGAACGTATGATTATTATATTTTGTATTTTGCTTTATATATTTTTTAATGTGCATGAATATGAATAACCATTTCACTGATACAATACCGTTGAAATGAATGTGTTATTACATGTATTATGAAAATGTATTTCCTCCTCATTTTTTCGTATTTATTTGATGTTAATTGTTTAATAGTATTATTTTTCTTACACAACAAAAAAAAAGGAATCGAAAAATACCAAAGTATCAACAAAACTATAATCCTAACTCAAAATCGATTATATATTTGAACAAAGGAAAGATTTCCATCGGGGATCCTTTATAAAGTGTAGGAGAATACGACCAGGTGTTCCGGAGGATTAAACTTTTTCTGCTTCATCAACGACTGCCGCCATGTACATCTAGGCCAGATCCAAGTAAATGTCGCGTCAACAAAGGTAGATTTTAAACATACATGCATTAATACACATATTTAAAGATACATAATACGTCTCGGTCAGTCCATCCCATATTCAATTAGTATAAAGGGGAAACAATAAGGTTACTAACCCTACGCCAGGCAGATAAATACCAGTGTTTCGATCTGATAATCCAATTTTTTGAAATTGCACTTTTGTGTTACAAAATGATAAATTGAGTTGGTTTGTGGCCAAGAACGGACGGGGCATACATCATGGAGATTTTATAGATGTACGTGCATGCAATATGAATTTGGCTAATTGCCAAAAATATCGAATTGCCTTATTCTCATTTTCATTTCACATTCCGTGAATGCGAATTTAATACGCCATTCTGTGTTTGCCATTATGACGCGAAACATATTCTGCTTAAGATTGTTGAGACAAACGCTCAAATGACTTGGTTTTGTTTTGAGATAATTTCAAACTTATCGGAAAGAATAGTACCTTTCAGAGCTGTTCACAATCCTTACGTTCAAATAAATTAGTGCTGGTTTGACAGTTTTGAATATCAGAAATTTGCAATCAAAACTACTCTCTGATATTGACGACAAATTAGGGCGACGCCTTACGTGAAATAAGTTAAACAGACGCAAAATAAAGTTTTCCTAGTTTAAAGGACAATTAAAGTTGCTATGATGCAACCGTATCTAGATAAACCACTCGTCATATAGGTACGTATAACCCCGTATATCAACGTGACCAAACGGCTGTCGGAACATGTGTAGGGCAGTAGAGAGTCATAGACGACACGCAAAAAACGTCACAACTCGTGCGGAACACACACATAGCAACGTCAGCGATGCATGTCACTGTTAGTTACAGCCTTTTGTCATTGTTAGTTTTTTCATTACCTCGGCATTGCTTTTCTTTTCTGTTTTTAGTCAATGTAGAAAACATAAACAATCATCACAAGAGGGGGAAAAGGAAAGAAAATAAGTAGGTCAAAATTATGAATGTTCAAAATTCAAGGTTTAAAAAAAAATTCCGAAGCATCAACATAACCACAACCCGAACTCAAAATCTATTAAACTAGGGGCAAAATACGAACAAAGGAAAGACCTTTGATCTTGGTTACATCCAAGTAAACATCAAGTACTCGAATTGAGAACCGAATCATTGCCAATCACATAGAGTAAGCATACTAATGAGCATACTCAAAATCGTCCATCTTTATATCACACAAAGATACAACGGAATTTATTTATGTTCATATTGCTAAATCTTTCATCAGAATTTTATCCGAGCTTTATGGAATACAACATTGTATTCTTAATCTCCTTTAATAGGACCCCCCCCCCCCCTTTTTTTCCATCGGCTGTCAGTAAACTGAGGGTGATATGTTTACCGAAACTTTATCTCAGCCTCTTATACGTGTAAAATTACTCTGAACACTTCAGTTTTAAGTCAAAATATTGCTGTAACCAACCCAATGGATCCTATACGGACTGTAACTGGAGGAAAGCAATCCAATGACCGGGGCCCACAACAGACTCTTACACTCCAGCTACTTATCTCGATCTCTACTTAAATCATGACAACATGGACAGCTTAATACTAAGCTGTATGATTAACGCGACGATTTCAATTTTCCGATCGTGAACTTTCCCTTTCTTGAAGGTGACATCCCTAATTCAACATCATATTGTGTTTGCATGTCGCAGTTGATTTAATTTTCTATGACTTGCTCTAAATATCTTTATTGTCGTAATACATGTAGATGCCAGCTGCTGACAAACAAACTTACTACACAGGGATTCGAGAGATGCAGGTTGATGATGACTATTAGCAAGTTCTATGGTCGCCATCTTGGTCTCATTCAGAAATATTTTGTATCCTTGTATAATAATGAGGTGGACGGTTTTGAATATGCTCGCTAATATGCTTACTTGTTGTGATTAAGAATGATGCCTTAGTTCTCACTTTGATGACTGGATGTGACGTGACATGTGACAAGATCTGCATGGTGGGTGTCGTCGATGAAGCGGAACGCGCTCACTCTTCCGAAACTGCTGGTCTTATTCTCTTGAACTTGTACAAGCGTCTCCATGGCAATCTTTTATTTATTCATATTTTGCCCCTATTATTTTTAGTTTTGATTATGGGTTTGTTGACGCTTCTGTATTCTCTGATTTTTTTTATTACTGTACATGTTCTAGTTGTAAATTAAGATATCACAAACGTATAATGTACTTTAAAATTTGTTTACCGAAAAAAATTAATTGCTGTGGTACAGGTCTGAAATGATAAAAGTGTCGTATCATCAGAGAGTATATAAGTGTGTATGTCCTAAGCGTGCTAGCCTCGGTCATTTGTCAAGCACTGATAGGTCACACACGATTACATACACCCGTACCTGTCTGCCTTATACGTCTACCGACCAAAGCATTTCTCTTTGAAGATGGGTAGACGCAAATAGTAAATCCATCTACAGAAATAGAAATGAGATAATAATGAACTTGATTGCGTATGTCTGTTTACACGCCTACTTAAAGTCGATACGGCATGGCAAGACCCACCAAAAACTTCCTAAAAATGGCGTGTTGAGAAACATCGTTTAAAACACATTTTAAACAAAGAAAAAAAATATCGATGTAAAAGGCATTTAGACTGAAAAGGAAGCATAACGATTCATTGAAGTACATGTAAGGACTACAACAATAAAAACAGTATTATTAAAATATTTAAAATCAATTTCTCCCAAGGTTTCGTTAAAGCAACTGTTGTAAATGTCGTTCAAGTATATACAGTTTAGTTTTTAGATATTTGTAGGGAAAATACAGTTACGTTTTGTATTACGCAATAATAACGGAAACATATTGATCCAAAATAAATACGTGTGAAAATATGGAATTTTATTCCGGATAAAGCCGTCTTGGCTTAATTTCTGGGCTATTGTTCCTTGGTACTTGAGGATCGAGTGCGCCTGATGTCTCTATAAAACTCACGCCTATTACAGTAGTGCTAAACGATCGACTCATCGCGATCTGGTAGTGTTTTGTTTGCAGAATCGAAAGTCATGCTGAATTTTAATGCCCTTTCAACAAGGGGCTAATCAGAGTTATATTCCGTAAGGCACCGATAGCAATCTGTTGAGGTGATGACCTTTGACCTTGGAATGTTCATTCCAGGTGTGTGCAGGTAACGAGACGATTATCATGGTATCCACGTCTTTAACGCTAAAACCTTAAATACAGTATGGAATCATTCATCACCGACAGGCCTACGAGAGAGGGTATTTATACAGCAGGGGCACAGCTCCCGGACGGCTCTTCCGGAATGTCTTCACGTGCTGGGGACGAAATCCAGCCAGTGTTGTCGACACTTGAAAAGCCCGTTTACAAATATTTTGACGTATTTTGAAGCTGTTTTAGGAAGACGGGCCTGTTTGCCTTCCCAGTCCCCGCCCCCCTCTACACGAACAGAGACTGTCTGTCTACCAGGCTGACATTAGGACGGCAAGGTCAGAGGTCAAAGATGTGGAAACTACGTACGGCGGGTACTTATAGCAACGCTGGGTTGCTGAGCTCGATTGCTCTCGATCACAGATGCTGGTTGTGATTAGTACGATTATTTTATCGGTAAAGGATTAGTGATTATTATTTGTAATATGGATTGTCTTAAATGTCCGGTAATATTAATCAAAAGTGAAAATATCACACAGTTGCCGTGCAGCCTCTGGACCATGTTTATTTATCATGAATTACTCTTGAGAAAAATAAGCATTGGTCTATTGAATGTAATTGGTGATCGTTTTTATGAATAATCGCGTTATTCGAGGACTGTTTATTTATATAATTTACATATTTATTTTAACAGAAAACGAAAACTATATTCATTGACTATGTAGCGATGACGTTATCTTACTAGCTCCACCAAGAAAGGATGTCTTCGTGCTTTATCAGTAGAGCGGTGGACTCGAAAGTCCGGGGTCAGTAGTTCAATCACCGATGAAGACATATATCATATTTATTGATTTTTTATTCCATTTATTCTATATAAATAAAAAAAAAACTTGTAAAAGGTTCAAGTTTTGTTGACTTGATAAACTAAGACCATTTGTATTACTCACTTCCAAACAGAGTTCAATCACAAAGACCAAATAGATACAGGGTACTTGTATATATATATAGATACTCGTTGATATCGGGGAGGGGGGGTGCGATGGTCTGGTGGTGAAGGTGTCCCGAAATTCTGCTACTAGCCTTCCATCCCTGGGTTGCGAGTTCGAAACCCATTTGGGGCAGTTGCTCGGTACTGATCGTAGGTCGGTGGTTCTTCTCCCGGTACTCCGGCTTTCCACAACCTCCAAAACCTTCCACGTCCTTAAATGATCCTTTCTGTCAATAGGATGTAAAACAAAAATAAAATAAACCGATTCAAAACTTGGTATCGGAATGTTCAAAAGACTATACGCATCCAATGTAGAAAATCGTAAATATTTTTATCATTACGTCATCCCGTCACTCCGTCATAGTTTTTTCTGTTCATTTATTTATTTCAAATGAATACAGATATTAATGTAAAGTGTCACACCACCACCATTCCTGTTTCTATCATTTCGGAATAGTAAATAGTGTTAAAATTGTGATAGATGGCCGGGAAGAAGTGTTAACTTGTCGTGGTAGATAGCCGGGAAAAGTGTTAACTTCTCGTGGTAGATAGCCGGGAAGAAGTGTAAAACTTGTCGTGGTAGATAGCCGAGAAGAAGTGTTAAACTTGTCGTGGTAGATAGCCGAGAAGAAGTGTTAAACTTGTCGTGGTAGATAGCCGAGAAGAAGTGTTAAACTTGTCGTGGTAGATAGCCGAGAAGAAGTGTTAAACTTGTCGTGGTAGATAGCCGAGAAGAAGTGTTAAACTTGTCGTGGTAGATAGCCGAGAAGAAGTGTTAAACTTGTCGTGGTAGATAGCCAGGAAGAAGTGTTAAACTTGTCGTGGTAGATAGCCGAGAAGAAGTGTTAAACTTGTCGTGGTAGATAGCCGGGAAGAAGTGTTAAACTTGTCGTGGTAGATAGCCGGGAAGAAGTGTTAAACTTGTCGTGGTAGATAGCCGAGAAGAAGTGTTAAACTTGTCGTGGTAGATAGCCGGGAAGAAGTGTTAAACTTGTCGTGGTAGATAGCCGGGAAGGAGTGTTAAACTTGTCGCGGTAGATAGCCGGGAAGAAGTGTTAAACTTGTCGTGGTAGATAGCCGGGAAGAAGTGTTAAACTTGTCGTGGTAGATAGCCGGGAAGAAGTGTTAAACTTGTCGTGGTAGATAGCCGGGAAGAAGTGTTAAACTTGTCGTGTTTTGACGTTCCTTTCGGCTTATTACAGCAGTATTGCTGTGAAGACAGATCGTGGTGTTTTGGACTTCATCATAATAACAATATTAATGTAAACCAACCAGGCATGATAATCTTCTAGTTAAAATTGAAATTAATATACGCATTAAAATGAAAAATGCATTTGCACGCCACAACGCTAGGGCACGCTGTCGAGTCGTGAAGTTTAGCGCTGGCTTCTCCTGGTGTCTTTATTTCATGGCGGTGACAACTCCACTCGTCTGTTTGAGAGCGTCATTTGTCATGCTACAATGTTGCCATTCGACATTTGCCGTTGACCTGTCATACGTCATACTACCACGTGCTATGCGTCATAAGTGGTTGTATGAGAGGAGTCGAACCGCGGACCATTAGCATGAATATGCTGTAGGAATCTCTGTATCCTTGTAATATCTTTGCGTCTCCAAAAAACACTGTTGACATGTACAACGGTCAACTCGGCAATCAGTGTATACGTCTTTGGCAATTCTGGTTATCATTGTTAACGTCTCCGGCAATTCCGGTTATCATTGTTAAAGTCTCGAACAATTCCGACAAGCATCGTATACATTTCGGTCAATTCCGTCAAGCATCTTAGATATCGGTTGATACCGGTAATTATCGGTAAATCTCGGAATCTTTACGCGGTAATCCACCAGGACCATACTTACAGTGTTCTTTATAAACATTTGAAAATATTTGACGAAAATTTAGAATTGACCGATCGTGTTAAAACCGAGTGTCTCGGCCGGTCCCGGCTATAATCGCCAAAAGCGACTCGGTCAATTCCGGAAAAATCGTCGTTTATTAATCAATTTGCTTCGATAAATGTCTAAAAGTTTTCTGGCAAGTATCGGAATTCTGAACAGTTAAGATGACACTATTGAGAATATCAGAAGCGTTAAATATTTAAAGCTTATTGTCTCAAAGTGTTAAAATATAGTTTATTCTAGGTCGTGCCAACGAAAAAAAGGTTTCATGCCCACGCTGGTTCATATACGCTAATAAACTGTCGCATAATTGTTTTCGCTGGATCATTTTTCTTTATGATTATTTGAGTAATTCCCTTGGAAATAAAAACATTTATTTGAAATTCGTACACATCTTCGTTTTCTTTGTACGTGTGTATCCAACTGAACTCATTTTTCTGTTATCGAAACAATAAATCGATCATGGTCTTTGAAAAGATATTTGAATTATCCAAAATCATCATTAAAAATGTTTTTATTGACTAAGTGTAAATGGCGATAGGGGTTTTCCGCTATCCTCACCTACAGGTAGCTATCTAGGCTCTGTATCAATGATTTACTGAAAAGGAATTCCGACTGACACGACCCACCTTCTGTGAACTTTTTTATTGTTCCTATAACGCGGTATCTTAACTACACATCAAAACTTTCTTAACAAAGAACGCCCGAATTGTAACATTTCAATTTTGATTTGAGTCGTTATTTAAACATTTAAAACTGACAAAATGAAATGAATCGAGGGATATTTATGAAAATGAACAGCAGATGACTTTATTAAAATAGCTCGTGATAACTAAGTTCTGTCAAAACCGTAAAAAGTGATTGTGAACTCGCTGAACCTATCTGGTAAACGTCGACGGGCCGATGTACTGCCAAAGTGGAAATATTCGCGGCGTGGAAATTTTCGCTAAATTCGCTTGCATTAAACCTCCGCGAATATATCCACACGCAAATAGATTAAACATCACTTAAACTCTGCAGTATCTAATAGAATTATAGGCATACAGCACAAAACAACACAACTGACCACGGACAAATTCCAACATCGCAAACAGTTTATAGATGTTGTCTGTGCGAAAAATTCCACTCGCGAAAATATCAACTTTTGCAGTACTTTAATATGCATTTTTTCGAGACATTTTGAAGGAAATAACAAATAGGCTACGTTCAGTTTTATTCAAACGCATGTTACTACTGAATCGGATTACATTTCATAATTCATAAAGCGGCTCTGTGTTTTTTCGAATCAGATATTTGTCTCACAAATTTTAATCACAGTACCGACATTTCTATAGCTCTAAAACGCTATAGTTTTCAAGGTTAAGAAAGCTATCTAGTAATTATATAATAATGGAATGTGTCAGCTTGGTGTTTGTACGTAAAAAATGTATCACATAATTATGAATGTAATATTGATGAAAGGGGGTGGAGGTAATTTCGCCATCAGTAGCAAAAACAACATCAATCTGGATATCTCTATATTCCGGATACTTCAATATCATGGACAGAAAGAAATCAGAACTGAGATCACGAAACAAACAAAAACAACACGCGAAGGAAAATTGTTTAATGTTGCCAGGTTAATTGGGTTTTCTTTTTTGTAAATACGTTTATCAGCCGCACATAAAACGATTTAAAAATCTGTTCATCTTACAACTCGGCAATGCAAACTTATCATTATATTATCCCAAGTACCATATATAAAAACCTATTAAATCGTGTTATCAAAATAGAACGTGTTTCACAGTATATACAATGTACATATGGGCGTATACACACCAGGCGAAAGGACATACAAGTTGTAATATTGTACTTTCGTTGACATTCAGCATTTTTTTTAATTTTTTAACCGTTATGAATGCTGTTGTCTGCCAAAAAAAGGGAACAAGTCACCTGTCATCATTGAATCATGTAGCACTGAAGGCTGGCGTATACATTACCGTGGATGTACCTTCTGCCCAGAAGTTCCTGATGAAGATATATGGCTGGTTTACTCGAACAAATGAGACACTGAGGAGGTCCCCTGACACGACCTATGTCGTACTAACTAGTTGACGAGCTCTCCACTTTTCTGCTAGACCTGTCACCATGAATGTCGTATTCCGCACCGACCGTTTTCTTTCCGGTGTTTAGTATCGCCTTTCCGGATCCCATCAGTACCAAAACGAGGCAACAGTCACATGGAGATTAAAAATTAAAACTGACTATGATAACTTTTAATTGTCACACAAATGAAAAAAATGTTCCAAACGCTGTTGTAAAAATATTACAGCTTTGATCCGATATTTTCAATATCAATAATTAATTAATGGGTTATTTCCTTCACGATATTAAAATTTGTTTCAATAATGTACCCGTTGCAAAATATCAAACAATGACTTCAGTATGAGCTATTTGTTCGAACAAAATTGAAAACGTTTCTCCACTTGCCCTGTATAAGTCCATTTTTTATAATATTGAATCACGTGCTTGCCTAACACATAACAACTCATTATCTATACCAAATGGAAAATGATTTAAGGAATTTGAAATCACATTTACCTAAATCTTAAATAAACGACTTTATACTCAGATTTTAAACTGTGACAAACATCTACGGAAGTTACATGATGCATCAAGCATCAAATAGATACATGTACCAATAAATAAGCTTGTTTTGGTTTATTTAACCAAGACTATGGAAGGTCAGACATTGGTGTATAAAAAGGTCAGACATTGATGTATAACAAGGTCAGACATTGATGTATAACAAGGTCAGACATTGATGTATAACAAGGTCAGACATTGATGTAATACAAGGTCAGACATTGATGTATAACAAGGTCAGATATTGATATATAACAAGGTCAGACATTGATGTATATCAAGGTCAGACATTGATGTATAACAAGTTCAGACATTGATGTATAACAAGGTCAGACATTGATATATAACAAGGTCAGACATTGATGTATAACAAGGTCAGACATTGATGTATAACAAGGTCAGACATTGATATATAACAAGGTCAGACATTGATGTATAACAAGGTCAGACATTGATGTATAACAAGGTCAGACATTGATGTATAACAAGGTCACACATTGATGTATAACAAGGTCACACATTGATGTATAACAAGGTCAGATATTGATATATAACAAGGTCAGACATTGATGTATAACAAGGTCAGTCAATGATATATAACAAGGTCAGACATTGATATATAACAAGGTCAGACATTGATATATAACAAGGTCAGACATTGATATATAACAAGGTCAGACATTGATATATAACAAGGTCAGACATTGATGTATAACGAGGGCAGACATTGATATATAACAATGTCAGACATTGATATATACAAGGTCAGACATTGATGTATAACAAGGTCAGACATTGATATATAACAAGGTCAGATATTGATGTATAACAAGGTCAGACATTGATATATAACAAGGTCAGACATTGATATATAACAAGGTCAAACATTGATCTAAAACAAGGTCAGACATTGATGTATAACAAGATCAGACATTGATCTAAAACAAGGTCAGACATTGATGTATAACAAGGTCAGACATTGATATATAACAAGGTCAGATATTGATATATATCAAGGTCAGACATTGATATATAACAAGGTCAGACATTGATGTTTAAAAAGGTCTGACATTGATATATAACAAGGTCAGATATTGATATATATCAAGGTCAGACATTGATATATAACAAGGTCAGACATTGATGTATAACAAGGTCAGACATTGATGTATAACAAGGTCAGACATTGATATATAACAAGGTCAGACATTGATATATAACAAGGTCAGACATTGATGTATAACAAGGTCAGACATTGATATATACAAGGTCATACATTGATATATAACAAGGTCTGACATTGATGTATAACAAGGTCTGACATTGATATATAAAAAGGTCAGACATTGATATATAACAAGGTCAGATATTGATATATATCAAGGTCAGACATTGATATATAACAAGGTCAGACATTGATATATAACAAGGTCAGACATTGATATATAACAAGGTCAGACATTGATATATAACAAGGTCAGACATTGATGTATAACAAGGTCAGACATTGATATATAACAAGGTCAGACATTGATATATAACAAGGTCAGACATTGATATATAACAAGGTCAGACATTGATATATAACAAGGTCAGACATTGATGTATAACAAGGTCAGACATTGATATATAACAAGGTCAGACATTGATATATAACAAGGTCAGACATTGATATATAACAAGGTCAGACATTGATATATAACAAGGTCTGACATTGATGTATAACAAGGTCAGACATTGATATATACAAGGTCATACATTGATATATAACAAGGTCTGACATTGATGTATAACAAGGTCTGACATTGATATATAACAAGGTCAGACATTGATATATAACAAGGTCAGACATTGATGTATAACAAGGTCAGACATTGATATATAACAAGGTCAGACATTGATATATAACAAGGTCAGACATTGATGTATAACAAGGTCAGACATTGATGTATAACAAGGTCTGACATTGATGTATAACAAGGTCTGACATTGATATATAACAAGGTCAGACATTGATGTATAACAAGGTCTGACATTGATATATAACAAGGTCTGACATTGATATATAACAAGGTCTGACATTGATGTATAACAAGGTCTGACATTGATATATATCAAGGTCAGACATTGATGTTTAAAAAGGTCTGACATTGATATATAACAAGGTCACACAATGATGTATAACAAGGTCTGACATTGATATATAACAAGGTCAGTCATTGATGTATAACAAGGTCAGATATTGGTGTATAACAAGGTCAGACATTGATGTATAACAAGGTCAGACATTGATGTAAAACAAGGTCAGACATTGATATATAACAAGGTCAGACATTGATGTATAACAAGGTCAGACATTGATGTATAAAAAGGTCAGACATTGATGTATAAAAAGGTCAGACATTGATATATAACAAGGTCAGACATTGATATATAACAAGGTCAGACATTGATGTAAAACAAGGTCAGACATTGATATATAACAAGGTCAGACATTGATGTATAACAAGGTCAGACATTGATATATAACAAGGTCAGACATTGATATATAACAAGGTCAGATATTGGTGTATAACAAGGTCAGACATTGATATATAACAAGGTCAGACATTGATATATACAAGGTTTGTCATTAAAGAAAAACAATGCAATTGATCGTGACATTGCTTTAATAGGCTTTATTTTCCCAAAGTAAAATTTTTCTAAATTTAGACATACACATAATTGTATGTACTGAACTCTGAAATAGATTTACGTGTACTTTACCAGGTATGACACGGTAGTGAGAATATAAAAAGGGAAGGATGAAATACTGTACTGGTCGCCGCCTTGTAATTCCAGAACAGCTGAACTTTTATACGCGACATTCATTACTTTGTACACAGCTATATTTGTATTACATAGGAAAACTAGTTAAACTGGCAGTTTTATTTCTCTTGTTCAGTATTTATTTAATACACACTGTAGAACCATGAATATACATATGCTATTGTGTTTTTGTTTAATAAAAAAATTCGTTTATATACTTATTTTCGTACTAATGTCAAACCTGATCTTGACATTTTATTTGCCATAGTTAGTCTCCATGGGGAATGATGGTATCCTGAACATTACGATTGACCAATACACATTTAAGTTAATTGATTGAAACAAAAAGACAATACTTTGCCCATTCGCTATCTATAGAGAGTTATATTTCACTATGTACATTGCATGTCTTGTATCATGAGCCGAACCTTGATACTGACATCGATTGATAGTGAAACACACAACACTGTGTGAAACTGACAGTGGTCAACTGTGAAATTGATTTAGAACCATAAAACAGATATAGGTCACTTTACTAACATTCGTGAAATCGGAAAAGGTCAACCGAGAAAAAGTATAAAAGTTGCTGTGTAAAGAAGTGAATCGCATAAAATAGGTCAACCTTGCTTAAAGATCTATATATACATTATAGGTCGCTGATATTCAGAAATATAAAACGATACAGGTCAGCCCTATATAGGACACATTTACTGTAGAAATGTCGATGTTATCAAGAACCTTGGAACCGATCTAAGCTAAAGGTCAACGCTGTCAAAGACGTGAACACCGAAAACCATCTAGCTATTTCATCCCTAAAATTTCATATTGGACTTTTCCAGCCATTGAGTTGGGGAGTTCAAGTGTATCCTCTCGGGTGAATGTGTTTACGAGAGTGAATTTACATGTGTGTGTAGTAAGGTAATAACATGCTGTATTATCAAATTAAAAAGTACAATTCATATTATTTGTTTCATTTTCAATAATTTTATCTAATTTTAGATTATTTAGTTTACACATATTCCATTGCCAATAAGAAAAAGGAATGGGTACAAGTTACACAAGTATATATTAAATTAATGCATATCTTGTCATCATCACAGGTGATATTAATACATTATCTAATAAACAGGATCATGTCAGAGTATCGAAACATCTGAATTAGGGATGTAGACTTTGGACAGCGGTACTGACCGCGCGTGGGCCGTATTTATCCTGAGTCCGAGGCCCAGTGATCAGGGCACGGGTCAAAATTGTTTTGTTCGTCATCGGTGTAGTTACCTGGTCATCATCATAAATGTTTTATTTATAGATTAGCGTTATGCTAAGAATCAAACTTTCTTGCACAACAGCTGTTTCGCTAACTTATATAGCTGCATGTATGAGGAGGAAAAGGCAAATGTTATTATCCCAAGAACTAATTCCTAGAAGTGTTTTGTTATCTCGAAATAACAGGACGTACATCTTAGTTATCTTAAATTCATATTAAACCCTTATGGATAGACAATTTATCAGCAACAATTAATTATTAATCCTACTAAACCAAAAAAAACGAGGTGAAGGTCGATGTTTATTTTTAGAGTTTTGTCAATGTGGCCGCTGATTGGCCGGAAGCTTTCGAGCCACGCCCATTCTTTTCGTGCATAGCAACAAGATAAATACGTGTCATAATTGTGAAGTGTATCGTAATAAATGGTTGTGGCCGCTGCCGCCGTCTCAGAGGGGAAATATTTCTGTAATAGTTCACGGAACAATGAATCTCACAGCTCCAACCGTTATATAAGAGACTTTAATCATGTGTAATTAAGGTAAATAAGATAGATGGTGTCATGTTTGTGATATATTAGATAATCGCTGGTATAATTCTGCCAGGTAATAAACAAAATCCTTCTGGTTTGTCAGTACACGTAGCTCGCAATAAAAACGAAACTTCGTTTAATCAAGTCAACTTTAATATCTGGGATTTTTTTTGAGGAGGGGGTCGGTCGCGGGAAGTTATTGTATAACACTGTCTGTTTGGATAATTACAATGTATGTTGAATAGGATTAATGTAACCCTTTTCTCTGGGAAACAAATTAGATATCGTGGATTTGAGTGGTTTGTTGGACAAGGCCGCTCTCGGACTGCGCTGTGTCAGCAGATCCCGATACCTCCACAGAGGTCTGTAACAATTACAGATTTTACGGAAATTGCAGTCGGGACTTTCCATCACACTGTTGAAATAATCGGGGGCCAATCATGACGTGGCTTCAAATTCAAACTTTGACGGAACATTCCGAAGGGTTCCCGATTTGTTGAATTGGCACAATCGTTACTCATAGAGACGTGCCTTTTTCCTGAGAAACAATTTGTTTATAATAAATCAAGAACAAAAAGACAACATAGACAAAATGTACAATAAAGTATTATTTGTTCAAGAAATACAACTTTAAGCATTTGAATGTGTGTTTTTTTTCATTTAGGTAGGCATGAAGTCATCCGTGTCCTTGAAACATGGCTACGACAGATTGTAGGGTTCTGTAACATTGCGCATTTTTGAGATTTGGTTGAACTGAATCGTTAATTAACATTCATAAAAGGCAAAGAAAACATATTTCATTCTATTATTTAAAAACAAAAAAGAAAACATTCTTTGATGAATTGTGTTTTTGAAAGAATAAAGAAGAGGATTAATTTTATGAAGTGAAATGGGGTTACGATCGAATGTTGCGGTGATAATGACCGACGCCAAGCACGTGGCCATAGTGAGGGGGGGGGGGTCCAAAACGTTTTCAACCAATCAAAATATAGGGAAAACTTCTGTTACATGTTTTTATTGATTGTGTCACTTTGTGGCTAGTTGAACGGAACGGTAGCAATATGGAAAGATTCATCAAAACACAAAACACCGTGACGCAAGCAGAACAAACAAATAAATTCAACATTTAATGGGTTAGACATTTTGAAAAATACAAATACTTCACACCATTTGCGATGATAGAGGCACAATACAATGGCTTTGTTATATGGTAAATGACTTTGTATCTATGAATCTCGGTAATGTATAACGCCTATTCCATACAGCTGTCGAGTTGGTGAGGAGTCATTTCGCTCGGCAATTAATGGCAATAGAAACATCGACATTTAATCGAAATAATTTACATAAAATTTACATTTCACCAACTAGTAGATGGCGTCAGAAAACATCAAGATAGTAACATTATTTGCATAACTGTAGATATTTGGACCACATTTCTGTATGGTATCATTTCTAGAACTAATTGACGGAAAACATTTAACCAAGCTAACACATCATAACCTTTTTTTCTAGATTTAGAACGTCCGCCGGCTAATTGACATAAAAATTATGGATAAAAGTGCAACACAAATTTTGGATTAGTAAAATGGGTTTTTAAATTTATAGTGATTATAAAATGGTTTATGTTGCAGCTGTCTGTGAATAACCTAAACAACATTCTCTTGAGTTCAATGTATATTCTATAGGAAGTAATAATCGTTATACTGGTCAATGTCTAAATATTCGTATGTATAACTAAGAATACGTGTATTGGAATGGAACGAAATCCGGAAAATTAAAATTCTTTTTGAAAAATAACTAATTGTCACGAAGTTCCAGCAACGATTTATTTGCATCAAAATCATAATTCCGTGTGTCGTACATGTATGCTTGGTCACTCAATTTTCAAATTTTGAAAATCTTAGGTCGTATTTGCAGCCATTCAGCATTTAAGATATGGACATTAAGGCCGCTGGCTTTACCTTTCAACATTGCCATATGTCATGGCACTCCACATCCAAAATCTGAAAGTCGTATGGCCTACCAACATCTCACAGAAGAAGAAAAACGGTGAAAATATGTAACAAATACAAGAGAAAGATGGTAATCTATGGAACTTAATATTTGAATATAATTATGGACGTTTAGGTATGCAATCTAGTGCTAGTAATTTAGAATTTACAGCGGCGGGTGTATCTCCTGGTGAATTCCACGGAGTTCATACAAGATGATGCTAGCAGACACAGATACTAGACTGACCACTGTTATAAATAATACGAAACTCAGGAGGCTTCAAATTACACCAACAAACCGCATCAAGTGCCGTCGGCGCAGATAGAAGATTTATCTAAGCCGAAGTTTGGTACTTATCGCCAAAGTTCCGTTGGTCTGCCGTCCTTATTTATCAATAAACGTAAACAGACTGACCATAACATGGTTGGAGTGCCGACAGGTAAATACAGCTCGAGAGTCTGACCACTGGTCAGCAATGTAAACAATCCGACGATAACTGTGCAGGGCGTGAATATATAAAGACCTTACCCTACATATATTATTTTTGTATCTTGTTCAAGACTCTGCCACAGTTTTTCCGGGTTTTTTTTTGTTTAACATTGCCGTTGAACACGTTTGATCCAAACATCTAGTTGACCTTGAGCGTGTCGAAGGAAAATGCACGAGGCGTAACTATTACCATTTGCATTACCTTGTTTCATTGGTTGTGGTAGTCTTCTGATAATCACGGAATATCTACCATTGCATGACGTTGCAATAATATAGCCCTACCGAATTCAGTTGACATTCATAAGGCCATGAATGTCATTGACCGATTGTTGATGTCATCATTATTATGACGTCATAATTTTCACGTTGGATATCATTGACCGTCCCGGGCGATGGCTGTTCTATTCATTGAACAAGCATACACGAAATATACGTTATTTTAGCTGAATGAGTGTAATTGATTTGTTATGAGATGAAAAAATTCTAAAAATGGTAAATATCAGTATAAAACTGCTTTCAGTTGACATGCAAAGGCAATATGAATGCCAACTGAAAGCAGTTAAATGCTGAAAACAACGAGTGACACAGTGAAACAGTATCTGACAGAAGTTGAAAGTCTGAATTCACTGTCAACTGGCGTCTATACGACTGTATAAATTCACTTTTGAAAATTCATCTCGTGCAACGTCACCTTAATAGGGAAAATGTTACAAATAAACAAGGCTTTCCAATAAAATGAACGAAAACATTAGTTTAAACGAGGCTTTCAGGACTAAAATCCGATAATCGAACACCCATACAATCCCGTGTACATGGTGTTATTGTAACGAGTAATTTAAACGTTTACATATTTATTAAATTTCAGGATATCATAACGTAAGTACGTCGTACGTGTCAACAGTCAGCGCTTCATTAACTGAAATCGATACCGATTAGATAATCGTTTGATTATATTCAAATGTTATCTAATTTCAATAACGTAGCATTAACTGTTACACAAACACTGTATGAATAGTACAATGCGAAACCGCGTGGAAAACAGCATTGTGTTTTTATAGATCGTCATGGTAACATGCCATTGAACTACGTTGAAATGTGTTGTGTTATTTCACGTTCTTTAAAGTTGTTAAACGCTGCTGTGTTTACGTACAAATCAGTTGGTTTTTAGCGCTAAAACTACGAGTAGTTTTGGCGTCTATTGCTGCCACTATTCTGTGACCTTTGACCCATGTCATTTTTTCCCCTCCCGCTCCGGAAAAGCTTGAATTGCTACCAATCACAAGATGTCTGAACTATTTGAAAGCCTTAACCTAACAGGAAATGATGTTCCCATGGTATTGTTAATAATAATGATGACTTTAATTATCTATATGCGATTTGTAACAAAGAAATCAGTTTTTCACTCCCACGGCTCATTTAAATATTACGTCTCTGCCCAATGCCTGACCTCTCGTGTATACATTCGTGCTATACATCTCTGTGCTTTACACTCGTATACGGATCGTGGAATGTACTGGCATGGTGTACTTTGCTGTTAAACTTTGATTATATAATCGCGCCATAGCCAAATAGCCTGATTTTGATTTCAATGATATATTACCTTATACATTTGCATAAACCAAAATAATTGATCAATTTGTCGGTCGGAAGTATTAATTCGTAGGTTCACATTTTTGTTTTAACGAAACTTTATCAGAACCTGTAAAGTGTACTTAGTAATTGACTCAATATAAGTTATTTAGTAGAAATAACACATATATTATTTCTCTGGTGTGCAAAAACCTTTATGGTGTAAATTACCGTTATTATGTGTGGCCATATATAGGTCACGGCCAACATACAAATAATTTTTCCTGCTTTGTATATATATGAACTTGATAATTGATAATAAGGCCTAGAGCTGTAAGTGAATATGACATGTTTGCATACCATTTTTTTTCTCCAGCTTGGTAAAGATATTGTAATAGGCCGCGGTCGTTCGATCTTTTGGAACAACAATTTGACTGTTTACTGTGATATTTTATGACAAATTGGATAGTTGGAACTATCATTTGTAACGAGAGATATGTTTGCGAATCCCTTTATTTTTTATCTAATACGTGTATCCATTGTGCTAACTACCAGCAGCGTATATTTCAATGATTCACTCACCTTCCTCCGAACGATAATGTTAACCTGAAGTTGTTTTTATTGTGTTAAAAACTTCTTCAGTCAGTTTCTCAAATTGCACATGTAGGTTTCACGTTGTGCTTAGTTATGCCCGTTTGATATCATACTGATCAGTAAAAACAAAATGGCGGAAATGCTGCCATCTTTGATTTAGACATTGAAATTGACAACTACTAGAGGGATCTTTCTAATATTTCATATGTAGGTTCCCTTGGTCCCTACTGTTGTGCCCTTTTGATTTTGCAACTGATCAGAAAAACAAAATGGCTGAAAAGCAGCCATCTTGGACTTTGACATTGAAATAACTATTTCTTAAAGAAGTAATGGATGGATATTTCTCAAATTCCATATGTAGTTTCACTTTCGTGCCTAGTTGTGCCCGTTGAGAGATTTTGAGACTGATCAGATCAACAAAATGTCTGACAGATTGCCATCCAGAATTTTGATAATTAGGCTTAGAGATGTAAGTGAAGTTGATCTTTCTCAAACTTCATATGTATGTTCCTCTTGGTCCTTATAGTTGTGCTATTTTGCTTTTAGGGCCGATCAGAAAAAACGAAATGGCCGACGGACGGCCATCTTGAAATTTTAGCTCATAGTCTACCATCTTTCCATTAATAATGCCTTTTCTTAAGAAGAAAAAAGGGAAAAGATCCCACTTTTTTGTGTCTAACATACTAATACCGTTTATTTCGGTGCATATATTAAAATAAACACATTCGCTTCCGTGTAAATGGATCAATGTTCATTTGTAATAAAAATTGATATTTTAGTTAAATTTTTAAAGCACTGCACTTATTTGTACATGTAGCTTGAACTACAACTCGTCAATCTAAACAACCTGCGTGTTATTGGGTTTACTCTAAATACTTACTTAATCCATATTCTGAAACTTGCTGATATCGAAACATAGTAACCCATACAATAAAAACACTTCAATAGCTGTCGAAAGTTAGAAGTTTTAGCGTTTCAGTACTTTCAGTACTTTGATTGTTCTCCTTATCAAGTCTCAATATAGCTTCTCTTCATCGATGTTAACTAAACGTGGCCACACATGCAAAAACTGGTCTTGTTTCTTCAGCAGCGGCATTTCAACTGCCACAGCCGACGATTACAAATATGGCCGCCAAAATATGGTGTCAAAACCTTTTAGCTTTTGTCTCGTGCACGGAAGCTCGGGGTCGCTTTATTTTTTATGGATGAGGTTTTTAGTTTCGTATTTTTGCTGAAAGGCAACTATTAATGGACTTAATTGCCGATTAGCATACCGTCCGGGTCATCTATATGATTGATTATTGTATGCCATGCTCGGCATGATCATCAAGCGTCTTTTGCATCGTGACTCCACCATAAAGTTGTACAGACAAAAGTAATCTATCGGCTTCCGTTATTTTTCCTATGATCGAAACCAGTATTTTTTTCTCTCGATCATATCTCAAATTGACCCTCAAAGAGGTGACTCGTTGCTATCTTGGTTTCTCGTCTGTGTGTGTTCAATGTTGATATTTCGTGAGAAAATAAAATAAAATTTCAGTTTACGCTTGAATGACAGCGGGTGATTTCCCCTGGCAAATGCCACTGTAGGTGAAAAATTCTCAAACTTCGATCAATCAACTCCAATATCACGGTAACACATTAAAATACACAAACTAAACACGCTGATTTTAGCAATGCACGATTATTGCAGCAATTCAAGCATTTTATTGACACAGACATTTAGGAAACGAGATATGAGCATGTACAATCATACAATTAGTTCATATTATCATGCTCTCGATATTTACATTACTTCCGGTTTGTTCTGCGCGTTCCTTCCGCGATTGATACACTACCGGAAGTAAATCAACAGTGGAATGACTGCCCCGGAGAAAAGGTTAGATATTTTTCAATACATAATTATTCTTTATGAAAAGTTCCTGAATGTATTTGCTACTGCCTTGCAATTAACATTAATCATGCATCAAGTATATACCTCGTTTTATCAATAATATTGTGATACAAATTAACAAATAAGGCAACAAAAAAACTTTCAAACGATATTTTGCTTATTGCTTGATATATCAAAAATAGTACATTATAGAATCTAATTTAAAGTTTAATTACAGCCAAAGTAACGAAACGAGCAACATTGTCGGTAGGTCAACCTTAATGACATTATTATTTTTTTTATTATTTTTTATTAGACATACCCAATAACATGTAAGGGTGTATGCTACCTTACATTAATATACAAATTTGACATTTTCACTGAAGACATATTTGTAAACATTTTCTTCGTGTTGGAAGGTACATTGAATGATTTAGGATAGATTTCCTGAAGATATATTTGCTAAAAAACACTACGACATGAATAGTGAATTCAAATCACTGACAATGTTGCCTAAATTTTCCCCACTCTATCCAATGTCACTATGACGTCACATTTTAGACAAAAATCTTGACGTCACCTTTTAGTTTAGTTGGTCTCCGCCATCATAATGTTTTAACTCATTTGATGACTATAGCATACCTCACCGGAAACATAATCTCTCATTAAAATAATACAAACTGAATGTCCGTATTGTCCGTCCGTAAATTGATATTAAAACCTTCGGCAAAGCTGCGTGGTAAGGTATTGTACTTCTATGTATAACCATCAGACGCAGTTTTCTTATATTCTGCACATACTTAAGAAAGGGTCATATAGCCTCTGTGGTAATGATATATATCGCTCAGTGGTAAGTCGGTAACGTAATTGCTATCTGTATCGAAAATCAAGTTTCTCCGCCTGTAATTTCATTGATATGATCCGTAAATCCTGTTTTATCCTGATCCTGCTGCGCTGCCCTGAACACTAAATATTAAATGAAATATCAATACTTATTTTAGATAATTTTCGATTACCTAAAATATGTATGCCGCAGGTATTTAGCAACAAAGTCTTTTAAAAAAAAAGAGGTATACGTTCGTGTTACTGAAATGTAGCATACACCCTTAATAACATTAGTAAATGTTGAAATTTCCAGGCGATCCGGTCCACATCCTAATAAAACAAAAACAAAATGTCGGCAAATAAACGAGGTCGTAAAATGAAAAACCCAGAAAATAAATACGAATTGGGTCTATTTTGGCGATATTGGCAACTCGGAACATAAAGACGGTTTAAGACGAAACTGTTGTATATCAATGTCAGAGAGGGGTCTTACTGTGGAGAAAACACACAGGTTGTTTCAATTTAAATATATGATTCATCACCATCTTCTTTTTAGTTTTACTCGTGGAACAGAGAAGTAAAAACTTTGAGAAATGCTGAAGAAAACACGAACGATATCGTTGAGCTATACCACATAAACTGTATACATGCTCACAGGTTTTTTTTCTTCCGTATCATAATTGTTTTTGCAACACTGTAAGCGACTTTGTTCAAATACTGCATCAATGTAAGTAAAATTTAAATGTAACTGTCTATATTATTTTTTTTCTAATTGATAAAAAATAAATATGCATATTACAGTATAATTCCATGAATGTATTGTGTCATATATGCAATTTTGAATTTATCTAAAATTACTTATAATGACGTCATTGAGTGAAACAATGACGTAATTGGGTTTTTTTGTTTGTTTTTTTTTTTATTAAGTACAACAGTAAGTTTTAAACATGCAATTTATCTCTATCTTTGTATCACCATTTGCATATGTGAAATTGACTTCTTTCAACTGTTGAAATTGTAATTGTCTATTTATTCACTTGTACATTTTGTTGATAGGAGATGGCTTTATAAGTTGTCAAAACTTGTGCCTACTCCTTTGTTCCTATTTTGAACAATAAATATGTTTAAAGTAAAAAGAAAAGCCAGTTATTCATAATGAACATAATAGACGAAGCGAAAAAATGACGGAAGTTTAAATCTTATCTTCAAGAATGAAATAAGAAAAGTGTTTTTCTTTCTTTTTATGACACAGTTGATAATATTTTGGTAAAAATAATTTACATTTTTTATATGATTTGTACATAAGTATTCAGGACTTTTCAATTTAGTGAGCTCCTGTAGATATTGAATAATAAATAATTGATGAAGAATTTGAAATAGGATTTTACTCTTTTTTCCATGTTTGATAATTAAGCATAGAACCGGACATGCTTTCGGAATAATATCGATAGAATTGAAAAATACATACTATTTTAAAAAAGCTATAGATACATTTGCGATATCAGATAATTTCACAAAACAAAAATGTGTACAAAACAGTTACTTGCATAAATAAGCAATGTAAACATACGCAAGACACACCAGGAGAATACTTCTGAACACCCTTGTAGGTTAAGGCTGGGTTCTGCGGAGTAAAAACGCCTTCTGAATGCTACCAGCGCGAATAAAGGATTTCAAGGCGAACGTGATGAGAACATAAGTCAAATATTACCCTAAAGATAACAATGAAAAGGCGTTACCATGCATAGACCTTCGCCGGGAACCGAGAAAGAGAAAGGATCGACTTCGACAATTGATTTTTCGTTTCCAGGTAATTATGGCGGGAAACGACGAGGACATGTCCGGCCAGCTTACATGCGTACTGCACTCTTAAAGACAGGTTCTTGTCAGCTTGAAACAAATTTTTTTTTGTGATAAAATTTTATCAAAACTTTAATGTATAAATGACTAATTAAACTGTATCACGTATAGAATAGAACATTTGATATTCTTCTCGGTACATGTCTATAATATGATATAGGCCTAATATGATATACTATGATATATATACATATTAATGTGTGTGTGACGAATTCCCAGTTACAACTTTAGCTCCGAAAGCGTATTTCTATATCAACGGATATCAAGTTGGCCATACAGACTCCGCACGTGAGCCGCACGTGCTATTGTTCTGAAGTGTTATTTACAATGTTAAGTAATTGTATGGACATCGATGTACATCATATTTATACACACGTCACTGCTATCGCTGAATACTGGCACACATTTCACCTAGAATAAAAGCAACATTCACTCATCGAAGCAGGTAGTTAATTTGAAATATGATCGAACGGTTAAACTGGAGACGTTTTGAAGTAGAAAATTAAGATTTCATCTCAAAATGTATGAAACAAAGATCGAATAACACATAAAAACAGAATTCCATTGTCTTCGAACTTTTTCTGGTCTTCATATTAGGCACGTCGCTCATGTGCGAGCTGACTTCCGGTTTTGTTGAAAAATGGCCGTCATTGAAGCAAGAAGAGATGGCCGTCCTTTGTTGTCCCCGGGAGCGTTTCCAAGGCCGAGTCGCCAACAGGATGCGACGGTTGACAGACACAAATTACATTCTCATGTTAAATCAACGGCACGGCAAACTGACTTCCGGTCTGCGCTAGTCGCAGAACCGACAGCGGACCGTATTGTCGCTCATACCTTCTGACTTACGGTCAATGTATGGAAATGGGACTGTCGCTTCATGTGCAGCGTGGTTCTCAGAGGGAGACAATGTTATTCATGGAAAACAGACGGCATGTGTCAGAAAGGTCAAACGTCAGCGGAAGCAGACGTCAGGTGGCGCTAGTGAATTTATAAGTGTCAGGGGTCAAGAGAGAACGGCATTATTTATCTGCGAAATTATCAATTGATGAACACTGAATTGTACAAGTTCGATCAACATTCGAACATACTGCCTCTGTGTATAACTGGAACAGAATCAATGTGTATCACAAGGCAGTGTGTCTCTATTGTACAGCTTGGTACAAATTTAGATTTTTCTTGTTTAGCATTGTCAAACGTAACGATTTTTATTTGTATTTCGTTCTCTTGTATGGCCATTAAAGCCTACATGTGTTGTTCTGTCATTTCATTGTATCTTACAGCATTTATGACCTATCTTTATTTCGGATTTAAAACATCACGTTACATGTATGATGCAGTCTAAGATTCCGGAGCATTCGTATTAGTACAACGTATTTCCTTTGGATCTTTTCCTGGTATCTTTTTGTACATATATTTCTGAGTCTCATTTTTTGTGAATAGACGCTGTGGTTCATTTTGTCCTTTAGTATTGATACTGTATTAAATTTTGTCTTTGTCTATTGACGCGGTGATATATTTTTATAATTGTTCAATGACGCGGTGATGCATTTTGTCTTTGTCTATTGACGCGGTGATATATTTTGTCCTTGCCTATTGACGCGTTTATATATTTTGTCTTTGTCTATTGACGCGGTGATATATTTTATCTTTATCTACTGACGCGGTGATATATTTTTCTTTGTCTGTTGACGCGGTTATATATTTTGTCTTTGTCTGTTGACGCGTTGATTTATTTTGTCTTTGTCTATTGACGCGGTGATATACCTTCTCATTGTCTATTGACGCGGTGATATATTTTGTCTTTGTTGACGCGGTGATATATTTTATCTTTGTCTGTTGACGCTGTGATATATTTTTTCTTTGTCTATTGACGCATTGATATCTTTTATCTTTGTCTATTGACGCCATGATATCTTTTATCTTTGTCTATTGACGCGGTGATATATTTTGTCTTCGTCTGTTGACGCGGTGATATATTTTGTCTTTGTCTGTTTACGCGGTGATATATTTTGTCTTTGTCTATTGACGCACTGTTATCTTTTATCTTTGTCTATTGACGCGGTGATATATTTTGTCTTTGTCTTTTAACGCTGTGATATCTTTTATCTTTGTCTATTGACGCGGTGATATATTTTGTCTTTATTGACGCGGTGATATATTTTGTCCTTGCCTATTGACACGGTGATATACTTTGTCTTTGTCTGTTGACGCGGTGATATATTTTGTATTTGTCTATTGGCGCGATAACATATCATTTCTTTTTCTATTAACGCATTGATTTTTTTTCTTTGTCTATTGACGCGGTGATATATTTTATCTTTGTCTATTGACGCATTGATATATTTTATCTTTGTCTATTGACGCGGTGATATATTTTATCTTTGTCTATTGACGCGGTGATTTATTTTGTCTTTGTATATTGACGCGGTGATATATTTTGTCTTTGTATATTGACGCGGTGATATATTTTATCTTTGTCTACTGACGCGGTGATATATTTTATCTTTGTCTATTGACGCATTGATATATTTTATCTTTGTCTATTGACGCGGTGATATATTTTATCTTTGTCTATTGACGCGGTGATATATTTTGTCTTTGTATATTGACGCGGTGATATATTTTGTCTTTGTCTTTTAACGCGGTGATATATTTTATCTTTGTCTATTGACGCGATAATATTTTTTGTTTTTGTCTATTAACGCATTGATATATTTTGTCAATGTATGTTGGCAGGGTTATATATTTTGTCTTTGTATATTGGCAGGGTTATATATTTTATCTTTGTATATTGGCAGGGTTATATATTTTGTCTTTGTATATTGGCAGGGTTATATAGTTTGTCTTTGTATATTGGCAGGTTTATATAGTTTGTCTTTGTATATTGGCAGGGTTATATAGTTTGTCTTTGTATATTGGCAGGGTTATATATTTTGTCTTTGTATATCGGCAGGGTTATATAGTTTGTCTTTGTATATTGGCAGGGTTATATATTTTGTCTTTGTATATTGGCAGGGTTATATATTTTGTCTTTGTATATTGGCAGGGTTATATATCTTGTCTTTGTATATTGGCAGGGTTATATATTTTGTCTTTGTATATTGGCAGGGTTATATATTTTGTCTTTGTATATTGGCAGGGTTATATATCTTGTCTTTGTATATTGGCAGGGTTATATATTTTGTCTTTGTATATTGGCAGGGTTATATATTTTGTCTTAGTATATTGGCAGGGTTATATATTTTGTCTTTGTCCATTGACAGGGTTATATATTTTGTCTTTGTATATTTGCAGGGTTATATATTTTGTATTTGTATATTGGCAGGGTTATATCTCTTGTCTTTGTATATTGGCAGGGTTATATATTTTGTCTTTGTATATTGTCAGGGTTATATATTTTATCTTTGTATATTGGCAGGGTTATATATTTTGTCTTTGTATATTGTCAGGGTTATATTTTTTGTCTTTGTATATTGGCAGGGTTATATAGTTTGTCTTTGTATATTGTCAGGGTTATATATTTTATCTTTGTATATTGGCAGGGTTATATATTTTGTCTTTGTATATTGACAGGGTAATATATTTTGTCTTTGTATATTGGCAGGGTTATATATTTTGTCTTTGTATATTGGCAGGGTTATATATTTTGTCTTTGTATATTGGCAGGGTTATATATTTTGTCTTTGTATATTGGCAGGGTTATATAGTTTGTCTTTCATATTGACAGGGTTATATATTTTGTCTTTGTATATTGGCAGGGTTATATATTTTGTCTTTGTATATTGACAGGGTTATATATTTTGTCTTTGTATATTGGCAGGGTTATATATTTTGTCTTTGTATATTGGCAGGGTTATATATTTTGTCTTTGTATATTGGCAGGGTTATATATTTTGTCTTTGTATATTGACAGGGTTATATATTTTGTCTTTGTATATTGGCAGGGTTATATATTTTGTCTTTGTATATTGGCAGGGTTATATATTTTGTCTTTGTATATTGGCAGGGTTATATATTTTGTCTTTGTATATTGGCAGGGTTATATATTTTGTCTTTGTATGTTGACAGGGTTATATATTTTGTCTTTGTCCATTGGCAGGGTTATATATTTTGTCTTTGTCTATTGACAGAGTTTTATAGTTTGTCTTTGTATTTTGATAGGGTTATATAGTTTGTCTTTGAGTCCCCCACGATGTACAATTTCTTTTTTAGTTTTGTATTGACGCTGCTGTACTGACGGTACTATGTGTACACATCTGTTGGTAACTTATAACTAGGTCAAATATTTTCTTTTTTTTGAGAAATACTTGTTTATAGTGTCTCGTAAATCTGTTTGGGCTGGCATATCAACGTATTGTTCGCGGTATGTATTTTAATGATGTACTTTTGATATATTTAAAATATGTGACACTTTAATGAAATATTTCTGCCTTATGATGATGTGGTATGATTAGTAACAATTAGCTTACGCTTCACCTCTGATTCGTCGCCCATTTGTTTTTTACGCTGATTTCAAATGAAAAATGTGCATGTTAAATTGCATTCCGGTAGCATTTTTATATTCATATTTATATTTTCGGTTGTTGTCTGTTTCGTTTCATCATTTAAAAAAAAAATATTCAATTATCTTAAATATATATCTCATATATAAAGCGGATAAATATTAATGTTTTCCAATAAATGCGTTTTGAACGTTTGTGATTGACACTAAATTGATTTGCCATTAGAGGAGATCGGGGCAGCTCCCATGCTAATTGTCGTATGAGTTCTCAGCCTATCACACATAACTAATGACATGGAACACAGTCATTCGGATTTTAATCGACCATGAAACGACTGGGATGATTATGTGCATGAAACTGTACACATTAGCAATTTCGGAACGCGATTTAATGTATTAGGTTGGGTTGCCATATTGTGCGAGAGTCACCGGTGCATTATACATACATATAATCTCATATTAATGGTACTTATTGTGTATTATGATATCGTACACGCATATCCATATCTACACAGACTGGCAATCGTTGTTAAAAATAGTTTCTAATGCATGTCAGTATCCATGTTTTTAAATATTGACGGAATCTTTGAAGCATCGGAAAGCTTCCCCGGTGATTTTACGCGGAAACTCAGGTCCAATGGAACAAATATTAGTTACATTATTGCCAACAACTTTTACATAACAGCGTATTGTTTTGTTGAACTTCCGGTGAAACGAACGATAACTCGAGCCTAAATATTTCCATACAGCGTTTTTTTAATATATATATATTGTCAACACGAAGTCATGGAATTCATTAATGTTTTGTGATATTTGTTACAACTAATGATTGTTAAATCACCAACTACAATGTGTCACAAACGAGCGCCATTTTCTTTGGTCGTCCAATACACGATCTCCGTAACACGTGAACGCTGTGACGCCGAGTCAAGAATCAGCGCCATCTACATTATATGCCTGGACTACTCTATTTGGCCTTCTGACTTTATTACTTCCTGAATCGAAACTTTGGTCGTTAAACGCATAAACACTATGATTTGGTCTTTATCAGTTAAACCAGTAACAAGTTAATTAATTATCGAACACGTAATCACCGCGCATGCCCGTCAATTAGACCGGATGTGCACACCTGATATATTACAGAGTAATCTACCCGAGTTTTTTTGACGTGTCAAGGTGATTCAGTCAGCCTAGTAACTAGAGCAATACTTTGTACCGTTGATAACAAATTACGTATAACGCTATTAAAGAGAAATACAATTATTAAAGGTTAGGTAAACATGAGCATTGTTGCGTGATCAGTGTTTAATGCAATAGACGAAAACGGCTCTAATTAAAACGGATATTGACACTCTGTGCAGTGGAGTGTGTACACTGCTGTCGGTACTACTGTCTGAGTGGTACACAACACAGACTCAGCTCCAAGTTATAGGTTTCCTGGATTCCTACCAAGTGTTACTCAAAGAAATAAAATATTCAGAGGAATGTTGGCTGTTATTTCGTCAAAAGACAAAAGATAGAGAAATACATATATACACGTACTTACTCTTGCATTGTGCATGTTCCTATACCTGGGTATTATATGTTCATATTGCTATGAATGCAATAGAATAATTTTAAAACTCCCGTCATGCAAATGTAGTCGGTCTTCCTGCCATACCGACGTAGCAAGTATACGATTTTACCTACATGACTACGAAGTAATTCAACGCAGGTTTCATATTTTTCTTAAAGTACAAAATAAGTTAAATATATACCATTCCAATGCCAACCATTTTCTTGAAAACCTTGCAACATTTTAATGTTTTGCTTTTTCACCAATATTGCTATCATTATTATTATTAACATCATTATTAAAGGGGAAAGATTAAGCTAATGTTAATATCCTATTGTTGAGTAATTAAATCATGTTAAGCGGGCATCTTATAATTCACTGTACATAATTTTTTATAATGTATCCGTGAAAACCAGATATAGTATCATCAACGCAAGTGGACACGAAGTACATGTTATGACACCAAAAACCATTTGGTCTGTATTTGAGAAAACCTTTTCCTTTTTCCATTCCATTGCAGTTAGAATTTTACTTTCAATTGACAAAAGACTCTTCTTCTTCTTCTTCTTCTTCTTCAGAGAGACGCAGAAATGATGCTTCGACAAGTTTTTTTTCTATTAATTGGCGCTAACGTAGTTATTTCCAATTTAAGTATTTAAGTAAGGTTAATCAAAGACAAAACACAAGAATATGTATTTTTGAATATTTTATTAGTAACAAAATTATGAATTGATAGCCAATAATATAGCAGAAAAGTATTAAGTAAGTGAATTAGCTCCTTGTCTTGTAGTTAATAAGGAATATGGTGATCAAGTATGGATCTTTGAAGAAATTCAGTGTTTTACACTAAGAAATCTTTTCTCTTAAAACATATTGTATTGAACAAAAAAATGTATGATGAAATGAATATACACAGAGCATGAAGTCAGATACAAATAACCATAATCAATTTCATGTTTGAAATACTTGTATCACGTGTAAATCTCGGATTCCGTTCCGTAATGGCCTGGTATAGCCGGGATCCAATATGTTAGAAATACCCGGTCACACACATGTGCTGGGCACATTGAAATCTAACTTACCAAACAAAAACCAATATAACTGAAAAGTTTGAAGACCAGTGGCAGAGAATCAAATTTTGTAGACATCGTACATTCCTAAAATGCAAAGAGGACATTAGAGGAATTCCGGAATGCAATGCACACGCGAGTATGCGGGTCGGTGTTTACGTAAATTATCACAAAACACTAGAATAACTACACATCCCGTTACAATACCTCGGCTTTCATTTCACCATTATCACAGATACGACTTACTCCCAGTAATTTATCTAGCGTAAATAAAACTGCCTTATGCATCTGTTTTGCTAAAGGGTTGCGTTCAAATACCATAATCTCAATTTGACACATTGCTGCCACGCGAACTATTTGTAAGGGGATCATATTCCTCCGCCTGGATAACAACAGTATTTAAAAAAGAAGTTCCGTCAGACTATTCAATGTCGTTCGTAAGATTGTCTGATTTGATAAACTCTGACTTGCGTTTGACCTTTCTTATTATCCGGTGACCTTGGAGACTCGATCGGTCTAATGATTTGTATTAGTTACTGACGTACGATCTAAAATAAATACAGACAGAAAAACAGAAATGTACTTTTACCAAAGAATGATCGCACTTATTACACAATTGTATACGGCTAGTTTCGTTATATAAACAAAAAGTTGAAACATTGGCAGGACGATGATGGAGTTGGAAAGCGCCGGGGTCGAAATGCGCTTGCGTGGGTGCTCAGATCCACGGATGATAAATAATATTATTTTGATTGTGTTTTTCAGCTGTTTGATTTTCAAGTTGTTTTGTTATAATCGTTTGCTAACTGTAAGTTAAATATTTCATGTTCCTAACAAAGCCAAAGGGAACTAATTTTTCGTCAGGATTTTTTCGTCATATAATGTACAATTGAAATTTACATTCCGTTTTTGAAAGTTAAACTTATATTAATGCGAAGGGGACACAACAATAATTAAAAAAAAACAGTTTATCTTTTATCATTTTTGCCATAGAAGCACCCTTTCTCTAAAATGTAAATTCATACAATTATACCGGTGTGCATCTGGAAAGAAAAATAGGAAAACCACATGCTCTTTTACTTAAACCGAAATACATTTCTTGTGTTTAAGCTTGTATCGTTATATCTGAATGTCTGAAATCTATATATGTCTTTGTGGTATACAAAACCTGACAGAATAGAGAGGGAAGGGTCCGAGGGTGTCCGGACATCCCTGTAATCCATCGGGATCATTCCGTATTTTTCATAGGATTAAATGGATTTATATAGATGATGTAAATCGCTCTTAAGTGATTGGTTGTTAAAAGCTTACACTCACGCTATAGCTAATGCAGCACAGGGGCCTGGTACTATATACATGTTATAGCTAGCACAGGGGCCTGGTACTTCATACATGTTATAGCTAGCACCGGGGCCTGATACTATATACATGTAATTACAGTGAGGTATGTACCATACATGTTATAGCTAGCACAGGGGCCTTGTACTATATTCATGCAATTAAAGTGAAGTATGTACCATACGTGTTAAAGCTAGCACAGGGACCTGGTACTGTATTGAATTGTGTAAGCCGTGTATACTATTGCTATATAACAAATACCACGAAAATCATCACTCTGATAGCGGTGTCTAAAATGGATCGATATCCAAATGGAACGATACCACAGCACAATTAGTGGGTGAAGGTTCTTGATGAATGTAAGGCATGGTTGAGTTGATGGATGAAGATCATGGTTGAATTGGTGAATGTAAGTTATGGTTGAATTGTTGAATGTAAGTCATGGATGAATTGGTGGATGAAAATCATGGTTGAATTGGTGGATGAAGGTCATGGTTGAATTGGTGAATGTAAGTTATGGTTGAATCGATGGATGAAGGTCATGGTTGAATTGGTGGATGAAGGTTATGGTTGAATTGATGAATGTAAGTCATGGTTGAATTGGTGGATGAAGGTCATGGTTGAATTGGTTGGTAAAGGTCATGGTTGAATTTGTCGATGAAAGTGATTAGTAGGTGAAAGTCAACATACAATATCTGATTAATAGGTGAAGGTCAACATACAATATATGATTAGTGGGTGAAGGTCAACATACAATATATGATTAGTGGGTGAAGGTCAACATACAATATATGATTAGTGGGTAAAGGTCAACATACAATATATGATTAGTAGGTGAAGGTCAACATACAATATATGATTAGTAGGTGAAGGTCAACATACAATATATGATTAGTAGGTGAAGGTCAACATACAATATATGATTAGTGGGTGAAGGTCAACATACAATATATGATTAGTGGGTAAAGGTCAACATACAATATATGATTAGTAGGTGAAGGTCAACATACAATATATGATTAATAGGTGAAGGTCAACATACAATATATGATTAGTAGGTGAAGGTCAACATACAATATATGATTAATGGGTGAAGGTCAACATACAATATATGATTAGTAGGTGAAGGTCAACATACAATATATGATTAGTAGGTGAAGGTCAACATACAATATATGATTAGTGGGTGAAGGTCAACATACAATATATGATTAGTTGGTGAAGGTCAACATACAATATATGATTAGTGGGTAAAGGTCAACATACAATATATGATTAATAGGTGAAGGTCAACATTTAAGCAATGAATGTTTTAGCAAATGTTGTTACAGTCCTATAACACACATTGCTATTGATGACAAACTAAATAAAGCCCGATAGGGCTTTATGTAAGTTTGTCAGCAATAGCAATGTGTGTTATAGGACTGTAACAATATTTGCTATAATGTTCATTACTTATATTTACATTTCGATAGAATTGTTGTGCTTTATTTAGTTTCTTTGGACCGATTCTGAACAGCAAATCAAGTGAAGACAACAATGAATTTGATGACGTCACAATAGAGATTGGTGACGTCACAATACCAACTGCTGTTATAGTCTGAGGTACTGGGTGTTATAGGCGTATGGCAGCAACTGCCTCTTAGCATTGTGTCAATGGAAACTTACAGAGCAAATGTAAATATACGATATATGATAAGTGGGTGAAGGTCAACATACAATAATGCATACAAATGTAATATCATTTGGTGAAATCAAGATGAGATCAGTGGTTGAGTGGTCGCAGTAATGTTGATTGACGAAAAACACCGTAATGTGTGATTAGTGTGTGAAGGTCAAGGTCACCGTATCGTACCGTTCATGACTCAAGGTCAAGATACAGCAAAGATTCAAAAGGGGCTACGTAACTACGGTCCAAAGTCAGAACAACTACATCAGCTGATCAAGGTATGATCATGTTTTGTTTTAGGATCAGGGGATCTAGCTTTTGACGTATTGGTTTCTGTCTCTGAAATAAAGAAAATATCATAAGAATTTGTATTGCCACGATGAATATCAGATAACTTTTTCTTTCTTTCTTTTATATTGTGAAAAAGAATGGTCCTGTATATAAATATTTATTTCGTAGAAATATAATTTCTGATTAATGTACGGTGCACACGAAAGTCGAGGTCAGAATAAAATGTACATTTGTAACTTTCGTATTTGTTTGTTTTTTTTCTCAACTTTTTCGCTTTTAGCTATTTCCATCCATCTTCCTGGCAAGACTAAGTGCTACACTGCAACCGGGCAATAAAATCCGGAATTTTTGACATATGTTTGCAGATCGTTCTATGTTAATGGGAAAATTGATAGTCGAAACTTAAGCACCATGCAGAACTGCATTACGGCCGGAGACGATGTTATATATTACTGAACACCAGGACAGCATCAAACTTTCACATTTACCGGTTATATATGAGTCATTAAAACAGAAAGCTCGTCAACCTTGAATGTGACATATCACACATTAACGCATTATTAATTCAGACAAATAAATAAGCTGTACTAACAAAACAAACATCAGGTTTCTGGTTCATTACTTTTGAATTTATTTACACGTACATTGACAATTGGTTAATTTATACATAGCGGAACCTTGCAGGTTCGGATTGTCTTCCGATAACAATCCTGGTAGAGAGTCATAAAAAGAATACAATGTATAACTAGTATACATCTAATCGAGAACTCGGGTGGTGCAGAGGGTAGCACATTTGCCTTCCGCCAAGGCGACCGGGGTTCGATTCCCTGATTGGACTTGAAAAGGTATGGGGTCACATACCCGACCACGTGGTTTTCTCCGGGTACTCCGGTTTTCCTCCCACCCTACTTAAGACCCAACACGTTAATGACATCCGGACCAACAATAGTGATAAAAAAACTTGTTTCATAATTGTTGTAAAATAAATAGAATTTATGCCTTACATCTAATCAGGCTTCCGTAGGCTTCAGTAGTTTGTTACTGTAAAATAAATTACTACATTTATGATTGTCGAAAGTTAAATTCCATCGAAATGCGCATGCGCGTCTCTAGAATGAACAAAAATCCACAGATGTCGGAATGAATTCGTCAATACAGGTTAATGTCGGACTTCTTGATCCTGAAAACATCCTTGTCACGTTAGGTAAACAGAATCAATTTCACACGTCACACAACTGGAAAGAAGTCCTTCAAAGACAACGCCAATTAAGTACCCTTCATTTCCAACTTAGACAAACAAATTAAACAGCGAAGTCGACTCGTCAATGAACCTAAATGATGGAGAAATAATGATCGGGTTCACCTGGGTGATTACGAGATAGGTGTAATGTTCCTCCACACACACAATGGTGATTAACACCAATGATTAAAATTTCTACATCAATGGAGATTCGCTGGTGATTTAACGATATAATTGTACACAGTGTAGCGGAACAGGGCAGGGGCGACCATCAGCGACCAGATAACTCAATCGTTTGCGTTCGTCTAGAGTTCAACAGGTCCCAGGTTCGAACCCCGGCCTGTCGTACTTTTTCCTGACCTGTTACAGTGGTACCTGTGGCTAACCCTTGTTGCTTGAGAAATGGTTAGTCGTACCTGAGATGTGAATACAAAATTTGTGTGTTGTTTATTGGGGGGGGGGGAGGGGGAGGGGGGAGGGTGCGACGGCGTCCAGATACGTTTGTTGCTCGATTGGTTGAGCGTCCGTCTGGAGTTCTGAAGATCCTTGGTTCGAACCCCGGTCTTGGCGTGCGTTCTTCCTCTCCTGTTACACACTTTATTTCGGTCGTTTATTGAAATTTACAAAATTTGATCGAAAACTTGTGTTTCAATATGGAGAAAAAGTCCAATACTGTTCAACATTCACATGCAACAAATATCTGGTGGACTAATGTTATCAATTTGCGAATACAGATATCAAAGACACTTAAATTTCAATCTGAACACAAGACCGCCTTTGTCCACTTCCCCGTCGGAAAAGATGTCAAAATTCGGTAAAATGTAGTCACGGCTCCAGGGGAGAGCTGGTCTTGTATATACCTAATTATATTTCGCGTATTGCAATATCCAAAATTTACGTTTTGTCTGAGCGTCAATTCAATGTGTGCTAAAAAAAATTTACATGTGCTTCAAACTAATTCGTCCCCTTAATATTTGCCAAACTCCATTTCAACGCCAACTTTCTTTCTCAAAATATATAACGAAGTTTTACTGATTTGCCAGTATACCGGGGTTTTACTGATTTCTCAGTACAATTGTATAATGGGGTTTTACTGACATATATAGCAACATTGATCCAAAGTAATTCAAATTATTGCTTGTATATTTAACAACATAGACATATTCATATTTCCAGATAAATATACTATAAAACCAACAATAAATCCAATAAAATTGAAAATCAAAATTAATTTAAGTCAAAAATCCATAGCTTTGTTTAGCTAGTTTTCATCGATTTCAAACTTTTAAATATCTTAATGAGAAACATGTACGAGAAACTTATATAAAATAATGTACTAAATCAGTTTATTATAATTTTGAATTTAGTTATAAAACATAATTTAAAAAAAAAAACAACAAGAAGACGATATAAATTTTCCGTTTTAGGATGAACGTAATTTACATTCAGTCCCAGATTAAGATGACAACCATCAAAGATCAATCAATCAATAGCAGATCAATTATCGATTAGACGTGGTGTCACGGGGTGCATGTTTATAACAGACAACTCATAAAGCCAACACAAACGTTAACAGCCAAACAGTGTCCAAAGAGTTTCGGATTTTCACTTAATTACCTGGAAATAAACGTAATGAGTGTTCTTTGTACAAACTGTAAATAGCTATCTTTTCGTCGTCATAAAACGTGACCGTGACAAATTAATTACCACGGATGATTGAGCATATAAAAAAAACACTTTGATGAATTAATCAAGAAACCTCACAGGACGTCACGAAATTAAAAACTTTTGAGACATCTGTGTTTGACTCTATCACAAACTGTTATTGTGGTTTTCCGATTAGTAATTTGTTTAAGGTGGGAAAAACGGATGCATCCGTAGAGCTGTAATGTCTTAAAGCAGAAATAAAAGCTAAATCGTAAAGGGATTAAATTCCGGTTTTTGAACACGACAAATACTTAAAGGTGACATTATATTTCAATATAGCAATTAACGTATAAATTCTTAATTAGTTTGTTATGTATAACTTCCGGTCTTGTACGATGCGCAACATATTTTGGTCTGCGCACCGGATGTGAAAATGGCTCCTGATCACTTCCGGTTGACGTTAACTGCGTCTTTTTCGTGCCGTTGAATAATCCAAAACAAAAGCATTGCATGCAACGAAAACACGATATGACCTTAATCCCGGATTGATATGGATCTCACAGCATGACAACCCAGAAATCAAAATATTTGAAATAAAACAATATATAAGAGACTATTTGTTATTTCCATTTATCAGACTTTTAAAGAGGTCATTGAGTGAGCTACAAAATGATTATTTTATTCGTGTGATCACAAAAAAAATATTGTTTTTCGTATTCATTGACTTTAAGGATTTCACTAAGAAACTTTTCTGTGTGATGAACGTATGTATTGTACATTTTACACTAGGACATCGAGTTTTTAACAAAAAGTTCATGTAAATGAAAACTTTGACATTATTTGAATGTAGTTGTAATAAATTATCATTGATTGTCTTCTTCAAATGAAATCGAAGTTCAAAATAAGTTTCACACCAATTCGTGCGTTAACGTGGAAGTGCACAGAACACCAAACCAGAATAAAATTGGCTTAAAGTTTATTTTCCGAGAACTGTTGAGTAATATGATAAAATTATTCCTCGCTGAACGGACGAATGAAGGCATTCTATATCGAATTTTCCATGTATATCAGTAAATTAGCCTTATAAGCAATCATTAATATTTGAAAAAAATTCCTTAGAAATATCTAGATCCGTAAATTCCTTTAGCCTTTTTAACCCCGGATCCCTTTCCTGTTTACTCGCTGTGTATTGTCGTAATTCGTCCGTCTCCCTACGTGATTGTATTGTTTCTAAATCGTAATGTTGTTAGCACTAGAAGCATTTGAAATTCAAGGATTGTTTGATATTTTCGGATTTCATCCGAATCCCATCTAACTGTTATTGTACTCGTTCTGACTTCCTGTTTATCCTCGGTTTTCATTCATACAGATGAATTATCTTCCTTTACATGAACATTAAATCCATGCTCCATTGTGTAACCGTATTTGATATTTCATTCTTCTCATATTCTTTTTGAATAATAGGTTCGGCTCATGCTTTGAATTTCCGTCAAAATCCCAGATTTCCATTAAAGCATGGATAAACGCAATCGAACGCGCACTGAGTACATTAGGTAAATCTGGCGGTAAAAGAGACAGTATCGAGTGGAGACGCTATTGAGTGGAGACACACTCGTGGACCGTGTACAGGTGCTGCTTTGTAAACGATCGAATCCTTTATTTCCCACACGTAACCTACAGTTTATGTTGTATAAACAATATAGCCAATATACAATCACCTTGACACCGGAAGTATGGGTGATTTGCTTATCCGAAAAAACGATACTGTGAAAGTATCCGGATTATTTAACTCCGTTGTAATAGATGAAAACTGTTTAATCCGTCGGAACAGGAATCTAAAGAATATCCGCGTGAGATCAGTCGTAGTGGCTTGATTTTATTCAGGGTTGTTTCGGTAACTAATAAACTCTCCTGAAATCCGAAAATTTTACCGAATGTGAATAATTAGAAAAAGGGTGATTTCAAGATTCAAAATATTATGATTATATTTAGTTGATAAGGGAACACATTTCAGAATTATTAAATAAAAGTTCATATAAACATGTATATATTTACATTCTGATTGTTGCTTCTCTATATGAATATAAACATGTACCATCTGAAAATAACAAACACTAGACTAAGGATTAAGTATAATACCGTATTCACGTGAATTACATATTACGTAATATATTCATCTTTTTCAATGTGAATCTTGTCACCAAAGAGAACGCCCTTGCGTCAAACTGTCAGAGGTCGGGGTGTGTTAGAGGTCGGGATGTGTCAGAGGTCGGGATGTGTCAGAGGTCGGGGTGTGTTAGAGGTCGGGATGTGTCAGAGGTCGGGATGTGTCAAAGGTCGGGATGTGTTAGAGGTTATATTGCATGTCATGTTATATGTACAATGATTACTGTTACAATACAATAGATAAATTATCACCTTAGATTCTCATTGTCTTTTGTTCCTGACAGGCTTGTGAAAACAGTTCACGGTACACGTATAAACAATAGAATACATCATTTGACGTCGATTTTTAAAAATATAAGAAAAAATATACTTGTAGCTTTAAAAATTCACTTTATAACGATTGGTGTCCATTACTTGTTTAATACCGTGAAATAATTCCGTCTAGTTCATTGAATAAAATACAAACGAATTTGCGAATTTATCACATCACTACCGACCTAAAGCGCGAAATCCATATAACTCCGCGCTTGAAGGCCGCGCATGAAAATGATACCGTCAATAATTTGTGGTTTGTGTCGTTTTGTCGAGAAAATACTAATACTCGAGTTATCATACAATGTCCACGGTGCAGCGTAAACAAATGGAGACATGCATTGTGTCATTTATACCAGCGTCAAAATCGAAATAGGGAAAACAAGAAACTCAACTGGGAAATTAATTACATTTGATTAACATTGTAAACCATGCTTATATACATTTGTAAGGACATTATGATACAGAAGTAATGAGGACTTCTCTGAAGAAGAAATATATATTTCTTTATATCGACAATGTGGACTTCTCTGAAGAAGAAATATCTATTTCTTTATATCGACAATGTGGACTTCTCTGAAGAAGAAATATCTATTTCTTTATATCGACAATGTGGACTTCTCTGAAGAAGAAATATATATTTCTTTATATCGACAATGTGGACTTCTCTGAAGAAGAAATATCTATTTCTTTATATCGACAATGTGGACTTCTCTGAAGAAGAAATATATATTTCTTTATATCGACAATGTGGACTTCTCTGAAGAAGAAATATCTATTTCTTTATATCGACAATGTTGACTTCTCTGAAGAAGAAATATATATTTCTTTATATCGACAATGTTGACTTCTCTGAAGAAGAAATATCTATTTCTTTATATCGACAATGTGGACTTCTCTGAAGAAGAAATATATATTTCTCTATATCGACAATGTGGACTTCTCTGAAGAAGAAATATCTATTTCTTTATATCGACAATGTGGACTTCTCTGAAGAAGAAATATATATTTCTCTATATCGACAATGTGGACTTCTCTGAAGAAATATCTATTTCTCTATATCGACAATGTGGAAATCTCTGAAGAAGAAATAATATTAGAACACCTTAAAGATCTGGTCACCTTTTGATTACATTTTAATTAATTACATTTGATTAACATTGTTAACCATGCTTATATACATTTGTAAGGACATTATGATACAGAAGTAATGGGGACTTCTCTGAAGAAGAAATATCTATTTCTTTATATCGACAATGTGGACTCCTCTGAAGAAGAAATATATATTTCTTTATATCGACAATGTGGACTTCTCTGAAGAAGAAATATCTATTTCTTTATATCGACAATGTGGACTTCTCTGAAGAAGAAATATCTATTTCTTTATATCGACAATGTGGACTTCTCTGAAGAAGAAATATATATTTCTCTATATCGACAATGTGGACTTCTCTGAAGAAGAAATAATATTAGAACAATATCGTTGTACCTTAAAGATCTGGTCACCTTGTTTATATCGACACCGTGAACTTCTTTCTACATACATTTTAAGCCTTTCTAGAGATAAACTCAACACAGATAAGCTGGGATATGATGCACATGTAAAAGTTTGAGCAAAACATCCATACTATAGCATGAAAAAAGTTTCCTGAATCTCGAAACAGCCACACTGCGTTACTATAGTAGTATTTACCCTACTACAGTGTAAAACTATTTTGTGTGATATGTTGAAACCTGCTTTTTTTATACACTGTAGATTTAGTGTTTACTTTCTAAATGAAAATGAACATGTTCATGTCATTTAAAGAATTATTTAGCGAATTGTTCCTATTAATAACCGCCGTACAGTATTCCATAGGGTCAACGTTCTTACTTATGTATTCGTGAAGGTATGCTACAGGGGGCTGTATTTTGTGCTCTTTTAAATCATCGAAATATATTTGTTTTTAATTCATGAGATAGCTCCTTCTGTTTATATTTCTTTGCACAGAAACTACATGAAGGTTATCAAAATGGAAGTTAAACCCAAACTAGGAAAGGAGGAAAGATGTGAAGATAGTAAAACGATTCACTTTGTTCTCAGTGCAAATGACAGGAAAACGGCTGATAAAACCTAACTTTGGGCGACGAAATACGATCGCATATCACCTGGTCATAATCTCCATTGTTGACATAGACATCAAGTAATGATTCCAAACCCAATTCATGTCGCCATCCAGATTTTCAGCTGGCGCGTGCGTGCGATTATATGACGTCACATCCGCGTGTTAAGTTGAGTAAATAATCCCCGTCAGTGTTGAGGACTCGCACCTTCTTCTACAAGTTTTTTTTTGTTCAATTTCAGCTGAAATAAGCGACGAGAGAAAGGTTGTTTATCAAAGATTTACATAAACTTTAGAAAGTGTTCGATGATCCTGGATGGCAATTTCATGAAATCTTCAAATCCCGCGTAATCCGCGAGCGATCGCGTTGTTCTGCTACATCAAAGGGAGATAAGCCGGTGTGCACCCCTGGGTCAAAGTAAATCTTCCCTTGTCTACACTTCATATTTTTCTCGTTTGGTAGGAAATAAATGACGGGTACGTCATTGACTTGAACAGGTAGATGATCTAGCGAGCAGACGGCAGGACGAGAACAAGTCATTAATCTCGCGGATCGTACACTACACCCGAAAGCAGACGACACGTGTTTGCTCTGTGCTTATTAAGAGATTTGAGGGATAGAAAGGGTACAACTAGCACTTAAAATGGGTCATTTATACCTAACTAACCACCAATTCTATAGAACAGAGTGTCAAGCTTATAATAAAACGCGAATTTGGTGTTTACCAGGGCCCGGAATCAGCGAGGACCAAGCTACCAGTCCCGAGCTGTAGTCACGGTGGTTATGACAGGATTGGGACGCAATCGTTTGAGACGTCAAGTCCGAAATACTTTGTCAAAAGTTATATGGATTTTGGGGGGTAAATTAATTTGAAATTAATGTAATCAAACCAGGAAAACATTTCTTATTTTTGTAATAACTTCGGAATTGCGTACAATCTAGGCTTGTTTATTTTCTAAATATAGAATATTGCGATCAATTCATCATTTATTCCTTCGGTACAGTAGATACCGCTACATATACGACTACATACAAACATGCTTATAAAACACAAAATAATTTCTCCACACTTTACATTCTAGTTACGTCATGAAATTAAATATTTTTCGCCTATCCTCCCTGTCTCGAACTGTTTTTGGGAATAGTTGTATATGTTATGATAAGGTACAGAATGTTACGAACACCTCCCGAAGCTGTCTTATTGATGCAGTACACCAGTCCATCGGAATGCTACTTCCTTTTTTGCGGTACACCATTTCTACACTACATTGACTACAACAATAATGCTTGATTTATTTCTCACGAAACACCGCAACAGTTGTAAGGGATGTACCAAAACTGACCATTACAAGTAAATCTGTCACAAAATACGAAGACAAATCCTAATATTACAATTAAAACAAAAATAGCGTAGTAAAGTCATCAAGTGTATGAGTCTAACTACACATCAGTTTAAGTGAATCAGTTTCCGACATGTTAGCGCCCCCTATCAGATCCATTTACCGATTACAGATTATTTCTTCATAAATGTGCAGTTCGTGTTTGCATTTTGCCACTATTCCAACAAAAGCTGAGGAGAAAACAGACGCAAACAGTTGACGTAATACTGGCCGGACTCACGGTTGCCAAGTAAGAAAACGTTCTGTCAATGGACATGCGCGTGATTAGTCCACTCTATCACGATACGGAACAATAAACAAACAAAGATTTTCTCTGTGTAAACAAAAAGAAAACATTATTGACTCCAATTAATTTTCGTAAGTTTTGTTTAAATTTAAACTATGGTGACCCCGCTCGAACTTTCAGACATTTCAGTTTACTTTCTGGGGTAGTCATTTAAAAATTGGACTTGAGATCGATTGTAATTAATTACATCTCCTTTATACCACTCCAGGGTAATCAATACTTATCATAGAAATCAGGAGGAATTTAAAACATCATTCCCACTAATTAATCCAATACCGCGAGACTTCCGAAACGATATATGACATCCCATTGCTCGAAACTCTATTTTTTTGGTTGAAATTTTACATTTAGATTGTTTGAGTTGGCATCGATGATAGATGCATTTATATTTTACGTTTGGCGAAATTTTGTGAAAAATGAATACCACACTGAATTTTTAATCAATTTTTCTGATTTTAAATTAAATTTACCTTTGAAACTTAACAACAACAATTTTACTTCCTGTTAAACTTATTTGAAATTCCTTTCCTGATACTTGTCCGAGCACGTAATATATTCTAATTGATCTCTAGAAGTGACAATTAAAATCTAACTTACGGATATCAACTAACGTCAATTAACAAATACCATTTCTTATAACTTTGAAAAGGAATACCGATTTATCATATGCACACAATGACACGCTCCCTTCTGAGAATATGGATATCCCAAGATTTATAAAGTGCAGGCTTATAGGGATTTCACAGGGTCAGACAAGGAGTTGCACCTATCACCAGAAAGGGTCCGCCATTGTCGGGTCTAAGACGGCGGATAAAGGGCCGACAATGGCCCCTAAATCAGTCGGCCCAAGTCTACAGCGGCGCGTTCGATATCACAGCTACCGAGAATTTTTTGTCACCATAGCCGTTTCTTACCTTTGAGCTATCTTGGATTACCTGCTCAAATTTGTCAAGTTCAATATGTAATTGTTGTCTATTCGTCATTGACAAATTTGACTTAAAATAAATCCCGGATTGAACTTCCTAATCTAGTGAACAATACTCTAGGAACTCCCGTTAGCAATATATAGCTTTTTAAGTTGATTCAGATGCCTCAGAAATCCAGAGCCCGAACTGATAGATTGGAACGCTCCAGACGGTGAAAATCAAATTCGTCTCCTCGACAATGTTAATATAAAATAACGAAATTATGCAACAAGAAAACTAAAATTTGTATGTGTATGCACTGAATTAACATTCCTCCCAATTGATTTGTATTTATCTAAACACAAAATGTCTTCGGAGGGCAGACCAGATTAAACCATTAAAATAATTATAAACTTAGTCAATAATGAAATAAAAAGATGCAAAACAAAACAATGTTTTGTCCGTTCTTGAAAGAAAAGTATTTCATAAAACTATACCGGAGACGAGTCATCCAATTAAGCTGTATAATATTGTCAAAGCAAATAGAATCGCTCAAATTAGTTTATATCTACATCCTGTCGCGGTTGGTTGTGACGTTGAGGATCGTTTGAATCCTATAGATTTTTTATCCAAGTTTCAAAACCAACCAGACGAATTCCTACCGAAAGTACGCGGTGTTTAAATGAAAATGATGTTATTGAAATAAAAATAAATTAACGCTAATATATAAGTTTAAATTAAGTCATTGTCGTACTGCTTTAGCAGAGAAGCCAACGAGTTGGTATTACAGACAGAATGCAATAATAGAATCATATTACTTCGTAGTTATTTTTTGTTTGGTGATATTGCTCTAAGTTCTAATTGCTAATTTTTATCATTTCATCCATAGTTTCTATATAGATATCTTTCCTTCATGATTTGGTATGGATGTTGAAAAATATATTGTTCAACTATACAGCAACAAACCATGGGCCAATCTATAGAATGTCTACTAAAAGAAAAAAAACAATAACTTTAGATTCAAGCCCAAGATAAAGAATAAAACACCAGAAACTCCGTGATACCATTTCCGGATTCTAGTTCCGGTCTTTGTTTCGTTGAGTTTCGTCATGCCGCCATTTTGTTAAGGACGTGGCAGGAAGCCAGACATGATTTCTGGTCTAGCGAAATCGACATGCCCGCGTCATAGACCTGCCAAAGACTTCCCGTGATTTTGTTTTGAAGATGTCAGTTTCAGCTCCATGAGGATGACCTAGATAGGACGAAAGAAGCCTCGTTTTGAAAGAGGAGGTCCCTGGATGTCAATATAACTGTCTACAACAGTACGGGAACAGAGCTGGGCTGTCTTCAGACAGATCGGCAGAGCGTGCGGCTGTCTTCAGATCCGGAGGCAGAGAGCAGCTGAGAAAAGGGGACGACCTGTGTACATAGGACTACAAAAAATCCAAAACCAGTATTGGAAAGTGTTAAACAGTTAATCATAATATCATTAATATTAGAAAATAATCACTTATTTGACACACGCTGTATACCGTGAGTTAATGTATATAGGGGTTACTTTACTCTTCAGGTCTCTAGTACAGATATTCCAGGCATGTAATTGCTCATCTTCCATCGGCTTTACTGGTATTGGTTCATAACCCTCAGATACGTGGTGTAGTGGGCATTGACCATAGGAAAAGTACTGTGTACTGATAGCAAATGATGGATGCATACTATATTTATCATTTCTTTAAGAATGATATTTGATGTTCCCATAATTGATATGAAACACAAAAGAAGGGCAAAGTAACACTTTTCATGAATGAAGACTGTTCTGTCAATTTGGCAAGGGGGCGTGGTATCAGGTGTGCCCAAAGGCACATACTGTCACTAAATTTTGTTTGAAAGAATATTGCATCCCATTTGGTCGGAAAGACGGGTTAAAATGTGACTGTAGGTGTATTTTGTTTTCTACTCTTATTCCTCTTAAACAATTACAGCTAGTCTCCAGATAGTTAAATCTCGCCCAAAGAGTTAAATCTCGTCCCCAGAGGTACATCCCGTCCCCAGAGGAACATCTCGTTCCCAGAGTTACATCTCGTCCTTAGAGGTACATCCCGTCCCCAGAGGTACATCTCGTCCTCAGAGGTACATCTCGTCCCCAGAGTTATATCTTGTCTAATGTGTTCCGTCCCTAGAGGCACATCTCGTCCCCAGAGGTACATCTTGTCCCCAAAGGTACATCTCGTCCTCGGAGGCACATCTCGTCCTCAGAGGTACATCTCGTCCCTAGAGGTACATCTCGTCCTCAGAGGTACATCTCGTCCCCAGAGGTACATCTCGTCCCCAGAGGTACATCTCGTCCCTAGAGTTACATCTCGTCCCCAGAGTTACATTTCGTCCCTAGAGGTACATCTCGTCCCTAGAGTTACATCTCGTCCCCAGAGTTACATTTCGTCCCTAGAGGTACATCTCGTCCCCAAAGGTACATCTCGTCCTCAGAGACACATCTCGTCCTCAGAGGTACATCTCGTCCACAGAGGTACATCTCGTCCACAGAGGTACATTTCGTCCCTAGAGGTACATCTCGTCCCCAGAGTTACATCTCGTCCCCAGAGTTACATTTCGTCCCTAGAGGTACATCTCGTCCCTAGAGGTACATCTCGTCTCTAGAGGTACATCTCGTCCCAGGAGGTACATCTCGTCCCCAGAGTTACATCTTTTCTAAAGTGTTCCGTCCTCAGAGTAACATTGTACATCTTGCATAACATAAAAACTACGTACACTGTACATGTAGCTAATATCACGACCAAGCAGCTACATCACTACCGGACCCGTCCACGGATCTACCACCGGGCGACATGTAACTGATTTTTACATTTCATCACACAAAACCAGCTGATGTTAAATACGATATGGAATTCATCATTCCTGCGTTATTGCACAATCCATACATGTTGTTGATATACACATTAATAATGATAACTGATACCCTTCTTGATTAAAAGATGTATTTTTATTACAGATATAATTCTATGGCTAGCAGACCAATCGAATTTTATCGACTCTATCAAAACCGTTTGGAAATTGTAGACCCTTCAGAATTAATGCATAATTTACGGACAAAACGATAAAAATCTCTGTACCTCGCGTAATTAATATCGTGTTGAGTCTTCTGTGCAGAGAAAAATCACAAATAATTTGGTATTATTTATTATTCCATCTTTGATCGCTCTTCAGATAAAGAGGCAGCATTGTCTCGCCCAATCGCGTCCAAGTACTTCACGCTATAAACGCGGCCAATTCACGCCTCTCGTTCACACTATAGAAATGCGTGTTAGGCCGTATTTTGTCAACTGGTACTTTGTAGCCGTACTTTTGTCTTCATGCTGTCAGTGAAAACAAACCTTTTGATTGGTTTTTTGAATTTTTTTTTATCATTTACCCACCCGGATTTTCGAAACAATTAACATATTCTGACATGAACACAAGGCAATGGTCAAACAACATCAAATTATAATGAGTGAAACATGAAATCATAACATGGGTGTTATGTGGGGTCGGGGAGGGAGGGTAGATGTTGTGTGGGGTTGGGGGATAGATGTTGTGTGGGGTTGGGGGATAGCTGTTGTGTGGGGTTGGGGAGGGGTAGATGTTGTGTTGGGGTTGGGGGATAGATGTTGTGTGGGGTTGGGGAGGGGTAGATGTTATGTTGGGTTGGGGGGGTATATGTTGTGTGGGGTTGGGGGATAGATGTTGTGTGGGGTTGGGAGGGGTACATGTTGTGTTGGGTTGGGGGGAGTAGATGTTATGTGGGGCTGGGGAGGGAGGGTAGATGTTGTGTGGGGACGGGTAGTAGGAGATGTTATGTGGGGCTGGGGGATAGATGTTGTGTGGGGTTGGGGGGATAGATGTTGTATGGGGTTGGGGGGATAGATGTTGTGTGGGGTTGGGGGGATAGATGTTGTGTGGGGTTGGGGAGGGAGGGTAGATGTTGTGTTGGGTTGGGGGGATAGATGTTGTGTGGGTTGGGGGGGAGGTAGATGTTGTGTGGGGACGGGGAGGGAGGGTAGATGTTGTGTTGGGTTGGGGGGAGTAGATGTTATGTGGGGCTGGGGGGGATAGATGTTGTGTGGGGTTGGGGAGTAGATGTTGTGTGGGGTTGAGGAATAGATGTTGTGTGGGGTTGGGGAGGAAGGGTAGATGTTGTGTGGGGTTGGGGGTAGGTGTTATGTTGGGTTGGGGAGGGAGGGAGGGGAGGTGTTGTGTGGGGTTGGGGAGGTAGGGTAGATGTTGTTGGGGTTGAGGAGGGAGGGTAGATGGTATGTGAACTGTTGTTGTGTGTAAGCGGAGACGAAAGATTGATGGTTGTGTGTGTTATGTGGGGAAGGATGGGCTCTAGAGATAGAAAGTAAGAAAATAGACACATTGTGGTTGCAATAAAAAAAACAATCAACGGGAAATGTACAAAAGAACATTTTTCAACGACATCAAATGTAACTTAAATGGCGGTTTTGTTTAGTCGGTTAATATTTTCAAATAACAATATTTCTATATTAACAAACACTTTCGAAATAATGTGACTACATATATCTATTAAAAGTAACGTTTAACACAATTTGCAGAACCATTGACTGTTCTATAGTGTTATGTGAATATTGTTTGATGGATAACGACTTTTACTTCAGGTTACATTTCATGGTAAGCGTTGAGAAACAGCGGTATTTTATAACGGTTTAATACGGCCGAGCCGACTTTGATGTCGGCTCATAGTAGTTAATATTTCATTGCTTTGATTAAACGGCATAATCTTTCAATGCGATCAAATTATTCGCCACTCGTTTAAGGGCAGTAATTGTTTCGGGAATGGCTGCTGAAACATTACGAATCCAAATCGATCTGGATATCACCGTAAATCATCTCCCATGATTTATATATTATTCAGGAAATGAGTCCCAGGTTTACTATTGACAGTCCCAATAAGTTAAAATCCATATTATAATCAATAATATCAGCAGTGTTGATGTTTCATTTCCGGGAATAGCTTCACCATCACGTATCCATTGATCTGTGTATTTGCCTGGCCGATCTTCCCGTTCACGTGCACGTACAGGTAACTGAAAAAGTAGCGCCAAGCACGTGCTGAAACAAAATGATGTCAAACTGGGACCCAAGTCCGTAAAGGATTCGTATTGTGTGTCACTTAACATGCGCAGTACCGTTTTTTAAGAAAAACTTCAGGTCTACAACGCTTCACAGGACTGACATGCATTCAGCATGAGGGTGCGTTCGATTCCGGTTTATAATGGTTAGCTTTATAAGGGCTCGTTCGTATTGTGTTTGTTAACACTGTTTACAGGTGCGTTCGAATTGCATGATGTTCTGGAAAAGATTTTGTCTTTTGATATGAACATGTCAGGGTGCGATCATGTGATGTCCTTTAGAAACACGTGAACGACATTGAATTCACAATAAATGATCTAAATGAAACTCAATCGCTAAATACGGGTATAATAAAGTTTCACTTCGGGTGCGTCAATATGTAATTTATCGCTTTCTCGTGCATTATTCCGCAGGTGCGGCCGAGAAATTAACCTTGTAACACGACTAGCATATCCTTTTTAAGACGATCGGAGTTTCATCGTTTTCAAAACACTTGATTAGGTTTTAATGAACCGGGGCACAAAGTTATTCGTCCTTCAGATCCGAAATCCGATAAAGTTGTCTTCGAGAAAATGTTTTCATTGGAATTTTTTTCTGATTTTCCATCGACCTTATTATTTGAAAGTTAGACAAATGCACATTATTTCCTATTTACTGTTATTTTCTACGTTTACATTTAGAATCTTTACACTTTCATGTCGTTCTATGTTGTGTCTTATGAAGTTATGTCTTGTACATTAAAAGCGTATAATTAAATCCTTGCGTTGTTTTATTGCAAATGTTATGTTCGTATTGTGTCCTATCGGAGTTATCTTCAAAAATAAATTATTTCGTGACTTTAAATTCCGTTTGTAAAATATTTTAAGAAAATGTACTTCGAACATTATTCTTCTTTATGACATTTTTTTTTAGATATATTTCACTGCAAGGAATCCAAGGCTTACTTACAAGTACGACCTATTTTCAAAGCCTGCATATTTTCAAGATATGCTTGACTGCAAGAAATCCATGGCCTATTATCAAAACCAGCCTATTTTCGATTCAGGCTTATTATCGAGATTTTAGGGTAGGTGATTGTTCGCCACCTAAAGGTTTGACTTTTTATATTTTTATAGCCGGTCTTACTCTGATACGTACTTGTATTATAACCCTGTACCATTTACACAACTATGGATCTTTACAGAGCTGACAATTGGACTGGTCCCTCCTATTCGATCTCGGAACTTCGAGCCTTTAGTTATTTTGAGTTACATCCCACGTGTACAATGTAAACTTAGTTTTTTTTTAATAATACAAAGTTTTAATATCAGCATGTATTTTTCGAATTTGAATTTATTCATATCCTTCAAAAAAAAATAAGAAATGTTTCAATTTCTTCGGTGGAATGTCAACAAATGGAGAGTGACACTAGCGACTGAACCGAACGCACTGAGCACGTGTCGCATGTTGATGCTCAGAAGCCATAACGCTAAAAACATTGAACCTTGTCCAGGAGAATCCAGAGATGGAAGCCTGTCAAACAGCGCGATGTCTCTTTCATTTACGTGCTCAGGAGAAAACCCCGCCCAATTTCACGGAGATTTAATGGTTTGGATATCGATCCGGAATTTTCAATACGATTCGGTGTTCGAGTCCGATCATTAGATTGTTGTGTTCCTGTACCGGTCCGGGGCGTGGAATGGATGATATCTGCAGAGTCACCGCGACAATGGATGTAAAACAAGGTATTGACTCTAGATTGAAAGATAGCAAATTAAACCCACTGATGTATAACACGGCAATCTATTGTTTAGACTAATTTGTATTTTTTTCCACTGACAGCAATTAAAAAAATATCAATGCTTTTCTTTTGAAGTTATACCTGCTGCAATTTTATATAGAATTGCTTTCATGTCTTTTTTCTTGGGGACAAATAACTGGTGGATGTTGATTATCTGTCCGAGTTCAATTCATTTCGAACCTTTTCAATAAAGCTTCGACGACATCCACGGATTTAATCAACTTCAAAGGTGACGGGATCGATTCTCAATTGTATTTCTCGACTTGTCCACAGATATAAAATGGTCAACAGTTGGGACTGGGCCCGCCCCCTATCGCCAGAACACTATTTCACGTCTGTCGGCGATAAAAGGCACGCACGTGCTAAAGATGTACGTAACGTTAATTCTCTAAGGTGTGGCGTTCTTCACGGCCTTCGCCTTTCGTTCTTCACGGCCTTCACCTATCGTTCTCCCGACCTTCACCTATCGTTCTCCCCGGCCTTTACCTATCGTTCTCTCCGGCCTTCACCTATCATTCTCCCGGCCCTCACCTATCGTTCTCCCGGCCTTCACCCTATCGTTCTCCCGGCTTTCACCCATCGTTCTCTCCGGCCTTCACCTATCGTTCTCCCGGCCTTCACCTATCGTTCTCCCCGACCTTCACCTTTCGTTCTCTCTGGCCTTCACCTTTCGTTCTCCCCGGCCTTCACCTTTCGTTCTCTGCGGCCTTCACCTATCATTCTACCCGACCTTCGCCAATCATTTTCCACGAACATCCCCTGTTGTTCATTTCTCTTGCATGCAGCATTCATAATATATTATATATTGATATATTTTCTGGCAGTTCGTGAATTAATTCGTTCACTTTGTTATTTTTTATTTGCTTGTAAATACACATTTATTTATCTACAGTGTATTCGTGTGTTAGTTATATCATGACTTCGATTCATTATTCTCATATCCTTTCGTTCATTCCAAAATTTGTCCCAAATGTGTCATAGCTTTATTGATCCATTGATTTGTTCGGCGATTGATAATTTAGTCAGTTGTGTCTTTATTTATTCATTCAATCATTACTGAGTTAATTCTTTGACCGGTTGATTTATTAGTCATCCGTCCTTTTACTGCATATCATATACATGTACAAACTGTATCTATATTTTGTTTATTTCTCAAATCATAGCTATACAGTCAAGCTATCAGTTCCCAAGTCTGTGGTTTCTTTGTCTTCTTCTTCCTCCTCAGCATTGTGTTCTTCTTCTTTGTCTTCGCCATCTTCTTCTTCAACATTGAGTTCTTCTTCTTCTTCTTCTTCTTCCATCTCTTTTTTCGTCTTCTTCTTCTTCTTTTTCTTCTTCTTTTTCTTCTTCAATATTGAGTTTTTCTTCTTCTCTGTTTTTGTTTCAATATCTCGTCTTTATTTATTTAGATCGACACATGGATTAATTTATCATCGGAACACCCAGCTAATGAGGGAATATGTCCACGCTGTGATGTCTTTCATAGTGGATTTTTATGTGGACACTAGTGTCGCAAGATAAAAACGGAGAAAAATGAGAAACAGAAACTAAACAACTGTATCAAAATTAAATGGTCAAATCGACATTACAAAACACTTCCGCAAATAATACCCGATATTTTATCAGCCCTCTGGGAGGCAAACAGATCCCAAAATTGAATTATGTTTCTGATACAAACGAGACAATCAGAGCTCGCGGTTTCTTTAACGTTCTGCCAGCTTTCTTTAGCGCCATTTATGGTTTAACGCCCGGCCGTCCCATTGGACCAACAAGACATACGACCCGGCCGGACGCCTCGCTATGGACGAAATCACATTAAAGGTGAGACATTACGAGACTTAATCAGGTTCACATTCACGCTTTGAGACTTTGGTTAGATGTGTTTAATTCACGGAACATCTGTGATTCTATTTCCGGATTAGTGCTGTTTAAAATATTTTTAAGATTAATCATAAATCAGCCAGAAGAATGTTCGTAACAATAATCGTATTATATCACAGTGATTAGTTACTTGTTACTTAATTAATATAAACGGGTATTATGACGTTGTTATTCGGGAACGGAAACTGAAAATGACATCCATAAACTGCTGTCGTCGATCACACATATAGGCCCTGTGCTTTTAGGGTATTTGTAAACATCACAACAGTTTTGTGATGAGAGGTTCATCCTGTACATATGTACCATTTTCGTGTTGATATATTTTGGATTCTCCTGCTACTGGTCTCCTGCAAATACTGTATTCCACGGTATGAAAATGGTCGAGATTTTATTTACGCGGTATGAAAATGCTCGAGATTTTATTTACGCTGTATGAAAATGCTCGAGGTTTTATTTACGCGGTATGAAAATGCTCGAGATTTTATTTACGCTGTATGAAAATGGTCGAGGTTTTATTTACGCGGTATGAAAATGGTCGAGGTTTTATTTACGCTGTATGAAAATGGTCGAGGTTTTATTTACGCGGTATGAAAATGGTCGAGGTTTTATTTACGCGGTATGAAAATGGTCGAGATGTTATTGACGCGGTATGAAAATGGTCGAGGTTTTATTTACGCGGTATGAAAATGGTCGAGATGTTATTGACGCGGTATGAAAATGGTCGAGGTTTTATTTACGCGGTATGAAAATGGTCGAGATGTTATTGACGCGGTATGAAAATGGTCGAGGTTTTATTTACGCGGTATGAAAATGGTCGAGATGTTATTGACGCGGTATGAAAATGGTCGAGATTTTATTTACGCGGTATGAAAATGGTCGAGATGTTATTGACGCGGTATGAAAATGCTCGAGATTTTATTTACGCTGTATGAAAATGCTCGAGTTTTCATTTACGCGGTATGAAAATGCTCGAGATTTTATTTACGCGGTGTAAAAATGCTCGAGTTTTCATTTACGCGGTATGAAAATGCTCGAGATTTTATTTACGCGGTATGAAAATGGTCGAGGTTTTATTTACGCGGTATGAAAATGGTCGAGGTTTTATTTACGAATTATGAAAATTCTCGAGGTTTTATTTACGCGGTATGAAAACGCTCGAGTTTTTTGGTGTTAAGTGAATTTATATCCACACGATTTAGATAGTAGACATTTTAAAATATAGAACCATGAAATGTTAATATTAAACCCACCACACCCCTATCAAATTGAAATGGATTAAGGGCATATGCTACCTTACTCATAAAACATGGTATAAGAGTTATCTCCCTTGGTGTTACCTTGGAACTCGGAGTACTTGGAATGGAATGTTTTTAATGGAGTTACAGCTGTAGGTAGTTTATACTTCTTATATATGGTTTATGTGCAGTGCTATTTTAGGGAGAAGTAACATGTACATAATCCAAATTTTATTGAACATAAAAATACGTTTAATTAAATTTGATTTTTGAATACATTCGCATGGTTTCGACAAAACAACGCGCGTTATTAAAATTGTCTCTTTTCATTTGACTTACATTACTAACGAATACTGACTGGTCAAGTCAAAGTCTGATGTTTAAATGAAGCTGATAAGAAAAATATACACGATAAGTCACATTCAAATACATGTAATGTTAGGCTTGCATTAATGTGTTTTTATCAAGTAAAAATGCTTTATGTATTTCATTTCATTTCTCTAAAGATACATATATAAGACATAAGTCTTATACAATGATTTGGTATTAATTAAGACAAAAATTGAATAGTTTTGCAAAAAAAGCCATAATCATGTGCTTAAATTTCACCTTTTAACAACTTCAACCAATCAGAAGTTTGGCGCAAAACATGGCGGTATATGACGTCATCACTTTTTGCGTTGTCTGAATTTGAGGTTATACGATAAAACCTGAACAAGTTAACATTGGCAAAATTAAATTATTTGAAACTGTTTCCTATTATGCGAGTCAAATGGTACTGATGTCATAATGACAATGACGTCACAAAAGTTTCAACAATGTAGCTATAATTATGTGTAATTTTTGTAGTGACTACGTACATATATATACAGTAAGTAAATAAGACGTCCTTATGGCGAGGTAAGGCTCTCGAAGTACATATATATCCAGTAAGTAAATAAGACGTCTTTATGGCGAGGTAGGGCCCTCGAAGTACATATATATACAGTAAGTAAATAAGACGTCTTTATGGCGAGGTAAGGCTCTCGAAGTACATATATATACAGTAAGTAAATAAGACGTCTTTATGGCGAGGTAGGGCCCTCGAAGTACATATATATACAGTAAGTAAATAAGACGTCTTTATGGCGAGGTAGGGCCCTCGAAGTACATATATATACTGTAAGTAAATAAGACGTCTTTATGGCGAGGTAAGGCTCTCGAAGTACATATATATACAGTAAGTAAATAAGACGTCTTTATGGCGAGGTAAGGCTCTCGAAGTACATATATATACAGTAAGTAAATAAGACGTCATTATGGCGAGGTAAGGCTCTCGAAGTACATATATATACAGTAAGTAAATAAGACGTCTTTATGGCGAGGTAGGGCCCTCGAAGTACATATATATACAGTAAGTAAATAAGACGTCTTTATGGCGAGGTAGGGCCCTCGAAGTACATATATATACAGTAAGTAAATAAGACGTCTTTATGGCGAGGTAAGGCTCTCGAAGCACATGTCGGATACACACATGGAATTGTGATAGAGTGGGCGGAACAAAATGCAGCAATCTAAAATATGTTATAAGTAATTCGTTTTACTAATTAATCCAGTTTGTAAAAGCATTATTCCGACGCTTAAGGTATTGCGGGTATTCCCCTAAACGTTTAAGTTTCCGTCCAAAAATGTCTTTAACTGATTTCTTTAGCATTCCAATTACTTGCATATAATTAGTGATGAATAGCTTTGTGCTAGGAAAAAACAGAACGGAATGGCTGGTCTGCAGGTGTTTTGTATAACGGTTACGTTCGTTACTCGTAAAGTTGTGTGGTGAGACTGGTTCGGGTGTAGGCGAAGGGGGGAAGCACGAGAAGACGGAACGGGGGCTGGGGGGGGGGGGGGATGGACAGAAGACGAAAATACATAAAGTAGAGGAATCGAGGGAGGGAAGAAGAGACGAAGGTGAAAATAGAAAAAGGAAATATAAGGTTGATACCGAGCGAGAGAAAGTAGGGAGGGGAAGGGGTGGAGGATGAGAACAAAGGTAAAGAGGTGAGGGGACAGAGGGAGGAAACAGGGGAGGGGACAGAAGAAGGGGGCAGAGAGAGGGGGCAGAGAGGGGGGCAGAGAGAAGGGACAGGGGGGACAGTGGAGGGGACAGAGAGAGGGGACAGAGGAAGGGGGAATGGGGACAGGGGAGGGGGCAGGGGGAGGGAACCGAGAGAGGGGACAGGGGGAAGGGACAGAGAGAGGGGCAGAGGAGGGGACAGAGAGAGGGGGCAGGGGACAGAGAGAGGGGCTGAAAGGGGACAGAGGGAGGGGACAGGGGGAGGGACAGAGAGGGGGACAGAGAGAGGGGTCAGGGGGGAGGGGGACAGGGGAGGGGACAAAGAGAGAGGGAAGGGAGCAGAGAGAAGGGACCGAGAGAGGGGGCAGAGAGGGGGGGACAGAGAGAGGGGCAGAGGGAGGGGACAGAGGGAGGGGACAGGGGAAGGGGACAGGGGAGGGGACAGAGAGAGGGTGGAGGGGACAGAGAGAGGGGACCGAGAGAGGGGGCAGAGAGGGAGGAAAGAGAGAGACGACAGAGGGAGGGACAGAGAGAGACGACCGAGGGAGGGACAGAGGAGGGGACAGGGGGATGATACATAGGTAAGGGCCAGAGATAGGGGACAGAGGGAGAGGACAGAGATAGGGGACAGAGGGAAAGGACAGAGATAGGGGACGGGACAAAGGGAGGAGATGGGGAGGGAACAGGGGAAGGGAACAGAGGGATGGGAAGCTGGTGGCAATGATGGAGCAATACCGAGAGAAAGAGTGGCGGTACAGTAAAGGGAGAAACTAGAGAAAGGGGATGCCGGGAAGGAGGAGTCGAAAGTGGATGGTGGTGGTGGGGGGGGGGGGGGGTAAAGGGGGTAGACTGAGTAACCTTTCTCTTACCTAACGTAGCGTGTGTGGCTTCTACAAACGATAGTAAATGTTTCATATACGCGTCTTGTGTTCACACGCGAAAAAAACTCCAATTATTTCCCGCCGAGTCCTTGCTACAACACATAACCATGTGACTGTTTTGTACTACAAATAATGTAACATACGGACGTGCGTTGTGTATGTCTTGAACACATCGTCAATATACGGTTATATTGTCCTGCATCTGTATCACGTTAATGTAACCCATCGTCAATATACCGTCAACTTGTCCTGCATCTGTATCACGTTAATGTAACCCATCGTCAATATACCGTCATATTGTCCTACATCTGTATCACGTTAATGTAACCCATCGTCAATATACCGTCATATTGTCCTACATCATCGTCGGAAACCCACGGTACACTTCTCTGACGTCAGAGAAGTGTACCGTGGGTTTCCGACGATGGTCCTACATCTGTATCACGGTAATGTAACATATTGTCAATATACCGTCATATTGCCCTATTTCTGTATCGCGGTAAGGTAACACATCGTAAATATACCGTCATATTGTCCTACATCTGTATCGCGGTAATGTAACACACGACGGAAAAAGCGCAGGCGAAGACGAAACCACAACCAAAGTATACCTGTTCTGATGCGCTTTTAATTGAAATATCAAAAAAGTTAATACGGCGATTTTCTACTTCTGTGATTGCAAGGGGAGATAACCTCACCAACACTCGTTACACAAAGGTGACGCACAAGTTGAAAATCAAGATTTGTTTTTTAAATGTTCCAAGCCTTTTTAGAAAACAAAAACATATTTTTGTAGTATGACACTTTCCTCTCATTTACGTATATCATGATTGTATTAATATACCTTAAAATCGTTAGTAGTATGTGACATTTGCAGCACCTTCATAAATATTAGAGATACAAAGTAATAGGGTTTTTCTCCCTAAGTTTGATAACCTCATATCCTTGTCATGCATATTGGCAGGACAAAATATCGCTTTTCCATAGTTTGGTCAACAGTTCTGGATTTATTTCTCGCAATGAACTCATTTTTAGCATATTCATTACGGATTCCCGAGAATATGGGTACATCCTACATTACGGATTCCTGAGAATATGGGTACATACTACATTACGGATTCCCGAGAATATGGGTACATCCTACATTACGGATTCCTCAAAACGTTATGGATGATTACACAAGTCGGGCGAAATGATTGATGAGAATTGTATATCCTTCTGTTCTAAGGGAGTGTCTGGGAATATTCAATATCTGAACATGTTGACATATACTGGATAATGAATGCCAAATCACCCTGACCGGGCGACACACCTTCTCGCTAAAGCATCTACTGCCATCGAGTGCAGATGAGACATTTTTCGGGAGATATTGGTTCAAAGCTATTACTTGTTAATAAAAGTTTCAAACGTGCATCAAGGCATTCAGGTTCATGAGTAGAGATTGTAACCACAAACTTTTCTCCTTTACAGACAATTGGTAATGGAATAAAAACATTTTGTAGATCATTGTCAACATTACTTCCGAGTTGTTTTTGTTTATGTTTGGAACTGTTTACATTTCAGAACACATGAGTATATTTGTTTTCAGTATAAACAGCTCTACCGATTTTTATATAAAAGACGAAAGACATATCACGTAACAAGTTAGAAAATTTTGGAAGTTTGACAAACCATTTCAACAACTACGCGTATAATGCTGCCCAAATTTGTTCAAAATTATTCTTCATACTGCAAAGTGAAAAATATATCTGAACACCTGCATTGGTGTATACTTTCTAACATGGCTTTCGTTTCTAGTATCTCTGACGAAACGTTTTATTAATAATTTTCTAATCGACTTGAGTTTGCCCAATTAGTTTACGACACTATATTTACATTTGCGCTGCAGCCCACTATATGAACATTACCAGCAAAAATGCCTTTCATAAAAGTATGAAAGCAATGGTTCTCGAGACGTAGCACGTGATTTCATTATGACGTCATAGATCAAGCTTGTTCAACGAGAGTCTTGTCGCGCCGCTTCGAATAACATGGAGAATGCCCTTTTGTCAAACGCTCAAATGACTAATTATTATCATTGGCGCCAATCATATTCAAGCTGGGCTGTTCCACCCATGTCGTTTAAATGACGACACATATACAAACGCAGGTAATAAACTATTAATTGGAAAATATATCAATAAAGTTAAGCAATTGTTCTATAGTAAAAATGTAAATATAAGGATTGAAAGTCATTTTTTTAACTTTCATAGTGCTATGAAAGGTCAGCCGTTACATCCATATTCAGCATGAAGCCCTAGCGGGATTCATTCAATATGGATGTAACGGCTGACCTTTCATAGCACTATGAAAGTTAAAAAAATGACTTTCAATCCTTATATAAACAAAATAAGTAAAAAACGAATATTTAAAATATGTGTTTATGAAGGAGGCTTAATGGGTATGTGATTTATGTTAGTTGGGCAGTGAAAAGGGTGGTGCGAAAAGGTTTAGAGGTGGTTTCACGAAAACATTAAAATTTTAATCAAAAGACGTAAAATCATTCCTAATGAGGGAGTGGGGGCTGTCTCAGTTATAATACGGCATTTTTTTAATCAACAATTATTGACAGTTCGTGTGGTCACCTTATATAATCAGATATAACCATAGTATACAGCCATGTTTTTGACCAAAGCGCCGGCTACCTATTACATGCATTTCGACCAATCAACGCCAGCTCTCCGGAGCAGAAACACAATACATATTTTATTGTCACGATAACACGGGTCTGGTGAATTTCGTCGCCATTTCATATAAAAACAAAGTGCAATTTAGGCAGATATGTTTTCAAATGGGCTTTGGCAATCAGAAACAGCTATAAACAGATAATAAGCGATCGTACGTATCTAAAACAAACTACACAGAGCAGTGAGTAGATAAAAAACATATTTATTAAAAGCTTTACTATATGTATTGTTTACTTAGACTGTAGACAAGACGACCGGGGTTCTGCCATACTGATATCGGGAAAAGAGTACTTTCGGTACTTTCCGTAAACGTGAAAAAATACGCTCCGTTTACGGAAAGTGCCGACAGTTTCCGATAGATATAATGAGTCGGGAAACAGAAGTTTTGATAGTTTAATAAACCGGATGTCAAAGATCCCGGCGTTCTACCACTAGCCCTCCACCTCTGGGTTGCGAGTTCGAATCCCACGTGAGGCAGTTGCCAGGTACTGACCATATTAGTCGGGTTTTTTTCCCGTGTACTCCGGTTTCCCCCCACCTCCAAAACCTTGCACATCCTTAATGACCCTGACTGTTAATAGGACTTAAAACAAAAAAAACCAAACCAACCCAATCATCAAAACAGCAGTATAATGTCTTCTTTACTTCTGTCGGACTAGAGGGGTCATCAAACAGCGTTTTTTCGGAATACAGAGGTTCCGCTATTGATTTAGAAAACTGGTGTATATGCGATTGTTAATAATTTCATGGGAATCATGTTATAATATGTTGGGATTTTGTGAATGATAGGGAAATGATTTTAACAAATATTAAAACATGCGTTTTCGGAAAACACGCTTGACACAGGGAAACTTGTGTTTGATACATGTCGATGTCTACTGCAGTCGTATCTCGTATCGAGATATTGAAGATTGCACACACGAGTCATAAAAAAAACATAAATAAAACTTTGAGAGGGCGATTAAGTACTAGTTTGTTCTGTAAAACCTCACCTCACACGAGTTTTAGATAGGAGTGACAAATTTAAATCAAATTTACAGTTTATCTCGTAGTTATTTATTGAAAAACCCCTTGACTGCATTAAACTGTACTTATGTGAAATTTGTTTTACACAGATAAGTTGATTGACAGGAAATATTATCAGGAATCTATTTCAATATCTGTGTTGAATGTTTATGCTAAAGTACGGCCATACCGAAGTTGTTTGATAGTTACGCCGATATTGTAACAAGATGTTTAAATTCACATAAGTAGGTATATAAAAAACGAGCGGTGTTTTTACATAAGATTTCATAAAGATACTTTAATACATTCGACGAAACATTGAAATTTATGCAGTTGAAGATTTTGTTTGACACAATGTGATATGATAGATAACACGCTGTCAATAGGTACGAATAAAAATGCCTTGTTTTCTATGAGAACATTTAAATCTCCTACAATGAAAATAACCATCACTTCAATTCTTGAATTTTTGTGAAAATAAATGTAATTTTAACACAATGTTTGTTTGTAAAATATGAATAACTGTCATATATTATGCAGAGTCATAATTTTATTATCACGTATGCTTTTAAAAGACAGTAACTCTTCAAATTGTGGATAGGTTACATATACAACCCATTGGGGCCCAGTAAGTGTAATCACAATCGTCCCTATCAAGTATATAAATATCTAAATTCTTTTAAAACAATTGAAACAGGAATTTTAATGCATTTTGTGTCACTGTAAATATGATTTATCAAATATAACTTGTTGATTCATTTCGGTATTTTTTTTAAACTACCACGTATTGATGATAATAATACAAAGCGAACGAGGCTTTCAATTTCTGGGTCATGTAGTTATAGTATCTGAATGTGATGCATAAAGCTTTGTCAGCTTCGCACATTCAACTTTACATATGATAATCAGATAGCATTCATTTGCGATAAAATCCGTTCGCCATTGTTCTGAGACCGTGCGTTTATGAATTACAATCATTATTTATATCTAAAACTGAAGAAATTACCAACAAAATTTGAAATGAATGTGTGTTTCCAATGTCAGCTTGGTATTCCCACAACGAAAAAAATCCACAGATGTTTCAAAAATAATGAAATAGTAATCAAAGATTATATGGTATGAACCTGTTAAACCATAAAAAAGTCTGTCTAAACCGACCAACACATGTAATAATTCATCACTTTTCTCACAGGATACACATGATCCGTCATGAACCCAATCCCTCGATAATCCGACCTCTCTTTTGTCCGGTTTATCGTATAGTCCGGCTCTGCTTATTAGACAGGCCCATTTTAGTGGTATTAAATCACGATTATTTTGCTTCATTTTTCCGGATAATAACCTCTTTCCGGCTCTTATATCATAATATGGAATATGAAATTTAAAACAGGTGTATGCTATCCCTTTTTTAATATTAATATAAAAGTATCATGTTTTAACTTTGCTATATTTAGTCAGCAATGTAAATTAGTTAATAATTAAAGTCTAATCCAAACGAAATTTAAAATAAATTTAGCATTAATATCCTTGTTAATAAAATGAAGAAAACTGCTTAAAAATAATAAGTATAAGATTTTCACCTGTTCTTCTAAAGCTAATTAGCATAATGTAGTAATATGTAGAACGGAAGGACATTGAACCCAACCGGAAATCACCTGATCACAAGGTTAACACGATGTATTTACTACACTGTACACATATATATGTTTGTATATAAAACGAAATCAATAAACGAAATGTCCGAGATATCGATATCCTTTCACTTAATCTAAATATACTGCAATAATTGTGTATTTTAAAATACTTTGTAATGATGCCTTTTAAACGTCGGCCAACATTTGTCGAGTGATCGGTACCATCGCTTCAAATGGAATGATGAGATAGGAAGGTATGGGCCGGTACTGACGGTGTGGCTTCAAACTTCAAACTTCAAACATTGACATCCCGGGCATAATGGCTGGCTGGGGTAATAAAAATAATAGATTTAAACGTACATACTCGGGAGCCTAAAAATTGATATCATATTGTGTATGTCTGCTGGGAGATCGCATTGGCTAGGAATGTCTACAAAAGAACAAACATGTATCTAAACCAGGATTCATGTTATATGAAACTGTTGTTTGTGAGAATTGAGAGATATAAGTTCGGTTATATGTATATATATATAGTAATTAATAGGCCAATCAGACTCCGCAGACAGCGCCACGGAGTGGGTGGCTGTCGACTTTTGTAGGGGCGGACAACTCTAATTCACTCCAATTACCGAATCTTTTAATCATGCAGAGATGTAAGAATCGTTGGTGTATTGGTACGCGTGACCCATAATTGTAATATGAGGTGAAATCTTGAAATAATCGAAATAATTAATTGATGTCCTGTAGCACAATACTAAAGTACACGTAAACATACTCTAAAGAGTGATTGTGTTTTATTTGAATATTGAATCATATTAATTAATTATGCCGGTATGTAGATACAAGATCTGGTTTAATTTGTCGACAGATTTCTAGCTGGATTATGGCTCTTTAATTACGATGTACGGCAGTAAAACACGATTTTCTTAATTATTATTGCAAAGAGGAAATTCACCAATAACAAAAAACTGTCGATATTTAATAAAACCCGGCAGTAATAAACCTGGACTGGAGCTACCTCAATTATTTAAATGAGACGTGTACGCTTATTGTTTCAATGATAAGTGTACTTTTGTTGTCAGATACTGCTGTACTGGTTAACAAACATCAATAAAACCAAGCCATTCCAGACGTTTAATTTTCTACAATACCCAGACTTCGGCGTGGTACATGTATATTTAAAAGTTCGTTCAGGCACACAAATCTTACGTAAGCGTTATTTCATATGAACGTTAAAACATGTGATGGTATAATCAAATCTCCTTAGATACACATAAATTACTTATCCAATCAGGCACCGATTCATTACGGGATCCGACCGCCTAGCTAGCGTCAGTCAAACACAATGGTATGACGATAGCGTTTATTTAGGGTGAGCTATTGTTTTGTGATGTTATGCACCAATATAGCTATCTTGAATGTATAGGTAAAAATTATTGTGAAAAATCCTGATCATTATAAAAGTTTCTTCTGCCTAGCTATAAAAACATCTAAAATGATATACATGTATCACTATCATGTGTATTCCTTTGAGTTTTCATGAAAATAGTATACAGGTACAATATGTTATATACCATTTTAACTTCGGAATAAGATGCATACACGTTTGAGGTGTTTTTAGTGGTTTAAAGTAGAGACATTGGTCGCTTACGCTCTTGGCAAAGGAAATACACGTTTTCGAAAATGCGTTGTGTTAGAAACAGAGTCTTAATTTATCATTAGTAGTTGATGGTCTAAATTTGAAAAAAGGAACAATATTCAAGTATGATGTTCATTTATGACAATTATGAAAAATATTTTTGTTGTGTTTTTTAATAAGCTTCTTTAATTTATACAGTATTTTATTTAGCATAATCACGAATATACAATACAATACAAAATTAGATCTGATGAAGGATTTGGAAACAAGCTAGTAGCTGATATTAATCTGTTTCCCTCAGAATATTAGCTAACTTGAATGGTATAGTGGTCAAATAGCAAACACTGTTTTATACCAGTAATGAAGAAATTAATGACAAAAAAAGGTAAAAAGTAGTTCACAGTAGAGTCCGTTTTGAAAATCACTGAACACTCTTGAACATTGGTGATAAAATAATTATCAGCAAGTTGGTCAAGATACAAAATGTACATGAATATATAATTGTATCAACTATGCTTGTTGTACATTTATGACAATTACGATTTTTAATTTTTTTTTAATTTGCTTCTGTATCAATTCATATACATATTGTATCGTTGCATTATCATATTTGAAAAACGTAATGATTGCTTTGTCGAAATAAGTTGATTAAAAATCAACGAAATACCGAATGTCTTGATTCTTCTATGAGAATCGCGTTTGAAAAAAAAGAAAACTCATTCCTGAACAGAAAGATATAGAGGGAAGTTGAAATCCGGACTGTCGGAAGTCGGATTAATGAGTTTCTTATGGTACATGCCACGAGTGTTAAAAAAAAACAACATAAAATGGATTCGGAAATTAAAATGAAAATAAATTGAAAAGGAGAAGAAAGAAGCTAAAAGCATCCATAGAAACACATAATAGAAGGAGAGAAGATAATAATGACAAAAGGGGAAATTAGAAATATAAAAACTAAAATAAAAAAAGAACAAAGAGTCTTTCAAGGAAACAAAGATAAAACAGGAAAGATAGCTGTGGAATATATAAATAACTGGATCTGCTGTCTTAAATAACATCAAAATTACTTCTACTTGTGTTTTAACAAGCTTTCTGAAAGTCCGTTAATGTATCAACACTGACAGATCCCTGCACATAATTTATTCTGTAAAGTTTGTAATTGAGATAATTTATCCTCATCGAATGCGCCGGTAACGCGAGAGATGTCACACTTCATTCGAACGCACCCCGCACCGATTGGCTGCGATTTTTCAGCAGGGCTAGCAATTGCAAGTCTCTAGAAAGTCATCAACTTCTCACGGAATTCGTTCTCCGTGGCTGTGACACGTTCAAGCGACGGTAGATTGCCTTAATCCAAGCTATCACAGGGTCTCTATGCTAATTGAAGATGAATTTCAGGGGAAATTTTCTGTTTCGACTCTAAGTAAGCGAGATGGTTTTGTTGGTCTTTGTTCGGAACGTATCTTGATTAATGAGACAACGCGGGATACAAGCTTCCGTTCATGACAATACATTGCGAAATGTTGTCTTTTTTATTTTTAAGAAAAAACAAAAGGTCGTGTTTATATCTGGCATCGACTACCGAGGAGCGGAGTCGGCCCTCATTACCATGGAAAGATCGTTACGGGTTCGTAAAAAATATTAATTATATGCTCGGAGGGGAAGGGGAGAGACAAAATGGGGAGTCGTTTATATTCTTTTTTTTTTCCTTTCCTGAATATATACGTCAAGCATTTCAGCATGCTGTTTTGTCAAGGTTGTTGGAACTAGAAAGTATTCATATTGTTATCCACACTGCTCACAGCGACCCTCCTCTACCATGTAACTGTGACCTGTTTGGTATTCCGGGTACAGACCAACAGGCCAATGTCTATTGACTTCAACTGTCTGTACTCAGATCGCCTTGCTACCTCTAGTAGCTCCAAATAGTCATATGACATTCGTGCACCAGAGACGTATAGGCCCTTTAAACGTTATATACGTCTCTGCGTACACGTATTGTCATGGAATATAGAAAGAAAGAAGACAATGAAGCAGATGAATATTTATACAGAGTCCATGGACCACCCTGGGACAGTAGAGTATACCGTATTAAGTATGACAGTACATTGTGTATGGCAGTAATGCATGTTTTTTTTTTGTTTTTTTTATTTCACTCATACTTTTGTTTATTTATTTATTTTTTTATTTAATTGAATTCGTTTTATGGCCACTTCAGCATTACTATTAAAAGAGCAGTGATGGGTTCGAATCTATCACTATCACAGCTACCTCATTGAATGACACATACTACCCTGATTGGTCTAGTCTACCCAGTCGTACAGTTGGGCATCGACGCCATGGGAAGTAAATCAACGAGAACAAAAAAATGTTTTGTTACAAGAGGTCGTCTAATCAAATCGTCTGTCCAGTATTGGAAACTTCACGCGGGAACATTCTTAACTAACACAGACCATCGAAGAAGTTTCCTTGTAAAAGACTGACACGAAGAAACGATCACTTATGGTGATATGGTCAATAACGCAAGTACAAACTGACCGTGCATCATGCACTCACTGCTTTAACTTTATAACAAAAGCTGTTGGAGAGCAGCATTATGCTGTAGGTCGCGTACTGGTGATGTATATTGCGAGATATCAGATATCAATAGAAAAGCATATACAGTAAAACTTCGATAAATTTTACCAGGACTAATTAAGCTGTTTTTTTGCCTCCAATATATCAAAATAGGATTCAGAACATTGATAACACTCTATATCAATGCTTCCACTTTATTATAGACTACAGTCTATCGATGGCAGTGTTGTAACACTCGAACCAACACTTTAACCGGAAACTTTGACAAAGACCAGTAAACCCCTTCAAGCTCCTAAAATGTGAAAATATGTTTCAGCACATTACTTACACTCCATATAAAGGCCACAACTATATAATGTCCTGCGCTGTCTGGTTAACACTTGTCGAAAAACTTTTACATGTATCTAAGCCTTAAAACAATTAACCAATTTCGGCCCCTAAAATATGAAAATTTATACGATTCAGAATATTTTTAGCGCTCCATAAATAGTCTTGGTGGTTTTGGTGCAACACTTCTCGACAGGAACCTGTTCAAAAATGTTAATGTCAGAATTGTACTAAGTGAAATAAACCAGTTTTCACACAAACTATTTTTTCATACTTCCTTAAATTTTAAAATTTAAATGCGAGTTTAAAATATGTTTTACACGTACTTCTTCTGTTCCACTCCTGAAGTTTCCAAACATTTAAATTAAAATTAATGAAACATGTGTAGCTGCACCTTTGAGTCATCCACGAACTTCTTCAACTTCAATAAAAACATTGTCAATATTCAGTTTTGATTTTCAGATGTGGCAAAATAATTCAAGTCCAGCCAACAAGACATTTCAAGGTATTAGTTTTTTTTTTTATCTCGGTCGATACTAAACTCGTTTACGGAGCCGGAATCCGGACGGGTCTGTTCCTAATGCGTTCCACTGTGATAACAGACGGTATGAGATAGTCTACCCAGAATCCTTTAACGTCGTTTCCATGGCTCCCCCGAGACCCGGATCGACCCCGCTCTCCCCTGTCCTGTCTCGGTCTTAATGTACATTTTACACATTTCCTCGGCTTCAGAAGCTGGGCGACATAATACAAGGCTAGAGGAAAACTCCGCCTCATAAAGAGAAAATAATCACCTAAAAACCTTTCCACGTTCCTCGTCTTTCACGGACAATATTTTAATACATCTTTACAATTTGATTTTCTGGCGAAAATAGCCCATCGATATATTGTCCTAATTCTTTTCACAAACACATTTGTTAAGTTCTTTCTCTCTGTGTGCGCGCGCAGGTGCAAACCAAGTCTGTACCAAACACTAGATACATGTAAACCTCTAGACCACCCACAAACGAATTTTCATGATGTCATTTTTCTTTAATAATTACATACATATTTCAACAATCCATTCATATGGAAACCCTGAGCGCTTCTTGAACAATTGGGAAACACTGAGTTTTATTCCTCCATGATTGAAAAAAAAACGCACATTAAAGTCCGGGTTGATTAAGAAAGCCTGATTTTTTTTGTAATTCTACAAAGTCGGATGTCGTTTTTCTGGACTTGTGTTATTTGAAACTGGATTGTTCCGCAAACCTCAGGTTATACAGTATTGTATTTATTAAGTCACCATCAGTTTGACTCAGTTTGTACCAAACTGATGAATCTTATTCCTAACACCATCAATACATTCTCGATATCCAGGGGTTACGATCACCTACGCTCTCTACACCCCTGGTACCATCCTCGATATCCAGGGGTTACGATCACCTACGCTCTCTACACCCCTGGTACCATCCTCGATATCCAGGGGTTACGATCACCTACACTCTCTACACCCTTGGAACATCCTCGATATCCAGGGGTTACGATCACCTACGCTCTCTACACCCCTGGAATATGTCATGGCAAAACAGAGGCACGCTTAGGTAAAACTAACTGACCAATCGCTAGGCTGCATGTCTGTCCTTTGAAGATTACAAAGGGGCCACAACCGACTTCAAAGCCTGCCAATTTTTACCGTCATGTGACCACGAGATTCTTTTGTTGTACTTCAAATGGGCAAACCAGTTTTCTCATCAACAAGGTGGCGCACACAGAGCCTTCAGTTTTGCCATGACATATCCCAGGGTCGTAGATAGCGTAGGTGATCGTAACCCCTGGATATCGAGGATGCCAATAATCTTAATTACAATATTGGAAAAAGAAAGACAAGAGTTACACATATTTTATTTTGTTTTGTTTGTTTTATTTTCGATAAATTCGAGACTTTTATTCGGGAATCGAATTGATGCGATCATGTAATATCATACACAGTACCTTTTTGTGATACTTTCCTTAAGTCCGGGCTTTATTGTATCGTGTTACCAAGCTACACGTGACAAAACTATTTTTGTAAATATAAACCGCTGCTATCGTTTTGATAACACGTTAACTACATTACTTGTAACAACAGTTTAGCTCTTTTAGTAAGCCGGTAAAATTTACATAATTTACGGTTCTTAAGGAGGAAAAAGACAATGCACGTGCCAGCATACCCACCAGAGACCCATAAGCTTATTATACCCCGGCTTATCTGTGAAGGATGGCTAATGATTCCCTCGTCTTGAAGACAGTAGATCCTGTATAATGTATTTGTCATCCGGATATAATACAAGGAAAACAGAAATGAATATGTAATCACATCTAAATTGTGTTCTCAAACCAAAGACAAACCGATTATAGCTCATTGTCGGATGTGTATGACGGGCTAGCTATTACTGAATAATCCGATTCTTAGTTAAGTCATTTTCTTTTCAATCAGACTCAACTTTAAGCTTCGGAGACATTGATGGGCACGAAGACTTCACCGTAACTTATACCGCCATCACAGTAACGTCCGAGACTTATACCGTCATTACGGAAACGTCCGTGACTTATACCGTCATTACGGAAACGTCCGTGACTTATACCGTCACCGAGGTACCGTCCGTGACTGATACCGTTATCACAGTAACGTCCGTGACTTATATCGTCATCAAGGTCCCGTCCGTGGCTGATACCGTCATCACAGTAACGTCCGTGACTTATACCGTCATCACAGTAACCTCCGTAACTGATACTGTCATCACAGTAACGTCCGTGACTTATACCGTCATCACAGTAACGTCCGTGACTTATACCGTCATCACAGTAACGTCCGTGACTTATACCGTCATCACAGTAACGTCCGTGACTTATACCGTCATCCCAGTAACGTCCGTGACTTATACCGTCATCACAGTAACGTCCGTGACTTATACCGTCACCATAGTAACGTCCGTGACTGATACCGTCATCACAGTAACGTCCGTGACTTATACTGTCATCAAAGTAACGTCCGTGACTTATACCGTCATCACAGTAACGTCCGTGACTTATACCGTCATCACAATAACGTCCGTGACTAATATATACTGTCATCACAGTAACGTCCGTGACTTATACCGTCATCACAGTCACGTCCGTGACTTATACCGTCATCACAGTAACGTCCGTGACTTATACCGTCATCACGGTAACGTCCGTGACTTATACCGTCATCACAGTAACGTCCGTGACTGAAACCGTCATCACAGTAAAGTACGTGACTTATACCGTCATCACGGTAACGTCCGTGACTTATACCGTCATCACGGTAACGTCCGTGGCTGATACCGTCATCCCAGTAACGTCCGTGACTTATACCGTCATCACAGTAACGTCCGTGACTTATACCGTCATCACGGTAACGTCCGTGACTTATACCGTCATCACAGTAACGTCCCTGACTTATATCGTCATCACAGTAACGTCCGTGACTTATACCGTCATCACAGTAGCGTCCGTGACTTATACCGTCATCACAGTAGCGTCCGTGACTTATACCGTCATCACAGTAACGTCCGTGACTTATACCGTCATCACAGTGACGTCCGTGACTTATACCGTCATCACAGTAGCGTCCGTGACTTATACCGTCATCACAGTAACGTCCGTGACTTATACCGTCATCACAGTAGCGTCCGTGACTTATACCGTCATCACAGTAACGTCCGTGACTTATACCGTCATCACAGTAACGTCCGTGACTTATACCGTCATCACAGTAGCGTCCGTGACTTATACCGTCATCACAGTAACGTCCGTGACTTATACCGTCATCACGGTAACGTCCGTGACTTATACCGTCATCACAGTAGCGTCCGTGACTTATACCGTCATCACAGTAACGTCCGTGATTTATACCGTCATCACAGTAACGTCCGTGACTTATACCGTCATCACAGTAACGTCCGTGACTTATACCGTCACCGAGGTACCGTCCGTGACTTATACCGTCATCACAGTAACGTCCGTGACTTATACCGTCATCACAGTGACGTTTGTGACTTATACTGTCATCACGGTAACGTCCGTACCTTATACCGTCATCACAGTGACGTTTGTGACTTATACCGTCATCACAGTAACGTCCGTGACTTATACCGTCATCACGGTAACGTCCGTGACTTATACCGTCATCACAGTAACGTCCGTGACTTATACCGTCATCACAGTAACGTCCGTGACTTATACCGTCATCACAGTAACGTCCGTGATTTATACCGTCATCACAGTAACGTCCGTGACTTATACCGTCATCACAGTAACGTCCGTGACTTATATCGTCATCAAGGTAACGTCCGTGACTTATACTGTCATCAAGGTAACGTCCGTGACTTATACCGTCATCACAGTAACGTCCCTGACTTATACCGTCATCACAGTAACGTCCGTGACTTATACCGTCATCACAGTAACGTCCCTGACTTATACCGTCATCACAGTAACGTCCGTGACTTATACTGTCATCACAGTAACGCCCGTGACTTATACCGTCATCACAGTAACGTCCGTGACTTATACCGTCATCACAGTGACGTTTGTGACTTATACTGTCATCACAGTGACGTCCGTGACTTATACCGTCATCACAGTAACGTCCGTGACTTATACCGTCATCACAGTGACGTTTGTGACTTATACTGTCATCACGGTAACGTCCGTGACTTATACTGTCATCACAGTGACGTCCGTGACTTATACCGTCATCACAGTAACGTCCGTCACTTATACCGTCATCAGAGTAACGTCCGTCACTTATACTGTCATCACAGTAACGTCCGTCACTTATACCGTCGTCACAGTAACGTCCGTAACTGATACTGTCATCACAGTCACGTCCATAACTGATACCGTCATCACAGTAACGTCCGTACCTTATACCGTCATCACAGTGACGTTTGTGACTTATACCGTCATCACGGTAACGTCCGTGACTTATACCGTCATCACAGTAACGTCCGTGACTTATACCGTCATCACAGTAACGTCCGTGACTTATACTGTCATCACAGTGACGTCCGTGACTTATACCGTCATCACAGTAACGTCCGTGACTTATACTGTCATCACAGTGACGTCCGTGACTTATACCGTCATCACAGTAACGTCCGTCACTTATACCGTCATCAGAGTAACGTCCGTCACTTATACTGTCATCACAGTAACGTCCGTCACTTATACCGTCGTCACAGTAACGTCCGTAACTGATACTGTCATCACAGTAACGTCCATAACTGATACCGTCATCACAGTAACGTCCGTGATTTATACCGTCATCACAGTAACGTCCGTAACTGATACCGTCATCACAGTAACGTCCGTGATTTATACCGTCATCCCAGTAACGTCCGTGACTTATACCGTCATCACAGTAACGTCCGTGATTTATACCGTCATCACAGTAACGTCCGTGACTGATACTGTCATCACAGTAACGTCCATAACTGATACCGTCATCACGGTAACGTCCGTAACTGATACCGTCATCACAGTAACGTCCGTGACTTATACCGTCATCATAGTAACGTCCGTGACTTATACCGTCATCACAGTAACGTCCGTGACTTATACCGTCATCACAGTAACGTCCGTGATTTTTACCGTCATCACAGTAACGTCCGTAACTGATACCGTCATCACAGTAACGTCCGTGACTTATACCGTCATCACAGTAACGTCCGTGACTTATACCGTCATCACAGTAACGCCCGTGACTTATACCGTCATCACAGTAACGTCCGTGACTTATACTGTCATCACGGTAACGTCCGTGACTTCTACCGTCATCACAGTAACGTCCGTGACTTATACTGTCATCACGGTAACGTCCGTGACTTATACCGTCATCACAGTAACGTCCGTGACTGTTACTGTCATCACAGTAACGTCCGTGACTTATACCGTCATCACAGTAACGTCCGTGACTTATACCGTCATCACAGTAACGTCCGTGACTTATACCGTCATCACAGTAACGTCCGTGACTGTTACTGTCATCACAGTGACGTCCGTGACTTATATATACTGTCATCACAGTAACGTCCGTGACTTATACCGTCATCACAGTAACGTCCGTGACTTATACCGTCATCACAGTAACGTCCGTGACTTATATCGTCATCACGGTAACGTCCGTGACTTATACCGTCATCACAGTAACGTCAGTGACTGATACCGTCATCACAGTAACGTCCGTGACTTATACCGTCATCACAGTAACGTCCGTGACTTATATCGTCATCACAGTAACGTCCGTGACTGATACCGTCATCACAGTGACGTCCGTGACTTATACCGTCATCACAGTAACGTCCGTGACTTATACCGTCATCACGGTAACGTCCGTGACTTATACCGTCATCACAGTAACGTCCGTGACTTATATCGTCATCACGGTAACGTCCGTGACTTATACCGTCATCACAGTAACGTCAGTGACTGATACCGTCATCACAGTAACGTCCGTGACTTATACCGTCATCACGGTAACGTCCGTGACTTATACCGTCATCACAGTAACGTCCGTGACTGATACCGTCATCACAGTAACGTCCCTGACTTATACCGTCATCACAGTAACGTCCGTGACTTATACCGTCATCACGGTAACGTCCGTGACTGATACCGTCATCACAGTGACGTCCGTGACTTATACCGTCATCACGGTAACGTCCGTGACTTATACCGTCATCACAGTAATGTCAGTGACTGATACCGTCATCACGGTAACGTCCGTGACTTATACCGTCATCACAGTAACGCCCGTGATTTATACCGTCATCACAGTAACGTCCGTAACTGATACCGTCATCACAGTAACGTCCGTGACTTATACCGTCATCACAGTAACGTCCGTGACTTATACCGTCATCACAGTAACGTCCGTGACTGTTACTGTCATCCTATTTTCTTGGTAAGCTTATTTCACTGACACGTTGACGCCGACACATACAACGAACCTTTGTAGAAAGATTGTTGATGTTTTGATTAATAATGCACAACATTCACACGCGTTCTTTGCACATCGTGTCGTCCTAATGGCCTCCAAGTTGTTCTGTGGAAATTTCCTGGAATCCGATCGTGGATCTCCCTGGTATCTGTGCGCCAGCATTCAGGCAATAATGACTGCGCTTCATTAGCAAAGCTGGGCGCAAAGTGCCAACTATTACCAGTACAAAAAAAATCTAACGATTTTGATGTTTGATCCAGTTCAGAGAAGCAAGATTGATGGAACAACCCTGACATACCCATTAGCGATTTTCAGGTACCGATGAAATACGAGGCGCGAGGTTAAAAGCATTTCGGTATAGAAGTGATATTTCTGCTAGCCGAGCGTTTCGATGCTGCAGCACCGAGGTGGCGATATGAGGGTATCCTTAATGCTCTCATTAGAACTGGGCTGTAGTAGTAAATCGGTATCATCGACCTAATTAGGCTAATACACTGGCTATATGCAAGCTAGGAGATAATCCATTTATAGCAGAAAGCTATAGTAAAAATACCTCTTATTTGGTCTTCAAGATCTCCGTAAGTATCCATAAAAACTATTTGATAAATGACATGTGGAATTGAATCCAGCTAAATGCTGGTGGTTACAATCAATATATGCAAGTAGTGTATCCATAACAGTAGGATTTAAAGGTACTAAATTAGGACAAGACTTCTATCCCCTCGTCAGCGAAATCTCCTGCGTCAGTCCTCGTCAACGAAATCTCCTGCGTCAGTCCTCGTCCGCGAAATCTCCTACATCATTCTACAATAGCGAAATCTCCTACATCAGTCCTAAATAGCGAAATCTCCTACATCAGTCCCCAATAGCGAAATCTCCTACATCAGTCTACAATAGCGAAATCTCCTACATCAGTCCACAGTAGCGAAATCTCCATCAGTCATCAACATTTTCATTAGTCCTCAATAGTGAAAAATTACCGTTTTTCAGTCCGGTTTAGCTAAAAAAAATCAAAAATCCAGTTTAAAGTTATTCACACGAATTGTGATGTAAATTTCATTTTAGAAATATTGAAACAGTTTCTGTACAAAAAGATGGCCTTCTATGACTATCAAATATATATGTACAATTCGGACCGAAGCTTAGAAATATATAAACCATTTAACGAGTTTCATCGTTACGAAGCGTTGTATTTCATGGAGGATACAAACAGGAATCTAAGGTAATTTTGGCTTGTGTTACTAACACAGTTACGTACATGTGTAATCTAGCATCTTAGTTCCTTACCCCCGTAGTCAACCATTTAAATCTGGAGACCACAATTCAAAGATCACCCTGTTTAAGGGCTTATCACAATGTTATCCCTCATTTTTCAGTCTGTATTTTCAAGATAATCTACATTTTTTTTCTTTTGAAACGATTTCGAAAGTGTTCCGATTAACAGAATGTCCTTATTAGTCATTGATACGTCTTTAATACGTTTGAATTTTTTTTCCCATTTGTTAAACCGGAAAGGTGATAAATATCTATGTTAAAATATCATGTTCATAAAAAATGCAGAATTCCGACAACCATACGTTATTTTCGCAGTCAGCGTTAGGTTTTCTCTCCTTCCAACACTACCGGGGATGATAAACCAACCGTCGACATCATCAGGACGTGGCGGGGCCAACCGTGGAAGGAAACTAGCCTCTTTTTTTACAACCCCCTCCAACATCTTTTCCAAATAATTTAATTACAAAGTCATGAAATTTGCAAGTCTGTTTTCTTTCACTGTCCGAACCTGTCCAATAGGTTGGTTCAAACTCACATTTGAAATTAATTTTTTGTACAATCATGGCGTAAGTTTGTTGAGCTTTTTTTCCGTATTTTAGTATCAGTTTGTCAGTTGGTAATTAAGACCTGCTGCTAAATCCATCGCCCCGTCAATCACTCTCCGGGTCCCCACCCACCGGCCGCCAGGTGGCCACATTTCATCACTCGACATACGGGGGAAAATTATGTAAGGGTGCAAGTATATAGTTATTGAGCGAGTAGGGTATGTTGAACGTGTACAGTGAAGTATGTAGTCGAGATGTTTGATGGGTGTGTTTAGTTCGGGATATTGGATGTATGTTTAGTTCGAGATGTTGGATGCGTAGTTCCTTCGAGATAGTGGAAGTGTGTTTCGTTTGAGATGTTTGATGTGTGTTTAGTTCGAGATGCGTAGTTCCTTCGAGATAGTAAATGTGTGTTTCGTTCGAGATGTTAGATGTGTGTTTAGTTCGAGATGTTAGATGTGTGTTTAGTTCGAGATGTTAGATGTGTGTTTAGTTCGAGATGTTTGATGTGTGTTTAGTTCGAGATAGTGAATGAGTGTTAAATTCGATATGTTGGATGTGTGTTTAGTTCGAGATCTTCGATCTGTTTTGTTTGAGATGTTTGATGTGTGTTTAGTTCGAGATATTGGATGTGTGCTTAGTTCGAGATATTGGATGTGTGCTTTGTTAGATATATTGGATATACAGTGTAGGTGTTGTTGATCCGAGATTTTTGGATGAGTGTGCTTTTCATTCGAGATGTTGGATGTGCGTGTAGTTCGAGATGCATGATTTATCATAACACAGAAGTATTTTTCCTGAGATGTCCAGCTATAAGATTTAGCATCAAATAAGTTGGCCGTTTTCTAATCTCTAACCACGCGTTCGGACATAGTCTCTTTAACACTTACATCCAGGGGTTTAACGAGAATTTAATGACTTTATACCTTAAATAACCATTAATTTATCGGCTGGTGTCCAGTTAGGAGGGAGGAGGGTGTAAATTGACGAGGATTAACACCCGTCACTTATCTTATCGTAGGGCTTTGGGCTTTAATGGCCGCTGTAAGGGTGGAGAGGGAGGACCGACACGTGATAGATCGGCGACAAATCAGGGAGCTAGATTTGTAGGGTATTATGATAAACTTGTCTGATTACACAGATAGACTAATATGTATCCGCTTTGTGGTGTTGTGATTTTGACATGCACGCTTCCTTAGAGAAATAATTACGGCGTAGAACGCGGAAATGCCTTGTGAACTGTATCAGGTGAAATTAACATGACATACAAATTGTAAGTTATTATCATCGGTTGTAATTAGCTTGTGGTCTTCTCTTGGTCTGTTAAAATTCTGGGGCTTCATCAAAGAGATATTTGCCAAAGTTTTATATCAGTGACACTAATTTGATACCATTCACACAAAATGTATTAACAAACAGTATTAATCTTTAATTAAGATTTTTCAGTGTTACAATGTATGTTATGGACAAATCAGTGTATTCTCTAGAGTCTGTGTCATGTGACATTATTTCTCTCTTGTTTGTTCGTCAAAATGTGCAAACCACGAACAAAGAATTAAGTCAATTGGTCCAAAAGAAAGCCAGGCTGGTGTCACTGCCGGGAACCAAAGTCGGGTGTTTCTTCTTATTTATTTATAAAAAAATCTCGAAGGAGAAATATAATCGGATGAGGTCGAGCACGAAAGGTGAACACGCCGTTAGTTTCTTTCTGTCCTGTGGTCATCAAATAAGTGTAATACTTTTTATAGACTGTACTGTACAATGTCCCCTTCGTTGTGATTATTAGATTTCCGAAATGAAATAAACAATAACATGTCTTCTGAATAAATATAACCCAGAAATTACACTTGTAGTTTTAAAGATATCGTTGACGACCTATGAATCTTTTGACACATTTTCTCCGCTCTTTATTTATTGTTTAAATACAATCTATCAAGACCGAGTTATTTACATATTTTTATTAGACAAACGACATTTATTTAATTTCGTCCTTTTTTCTTGTGAATGAATGCGAAAAGAAATTACCAGATTAAATACTAAAACACGTCGGAATCACAAAGCCCTGTGTTTTGTCGTGAATTCATTACTAAAACAAGTCGGAATCACAAAGCCCTGTGTTTCGCCGTGAATTCATTACTAAAACAAGTCGGAATCACAAAGCCCTGTGTTTTGTCGTGAATTCATTACTAAAACAAGTCGGAATCACAAAGCCCTGTGTTTTGTCGTGAATTCATTATGGTGAAATTACAATGACTGGAATGTCTAAGAATTTAATCTTCGACTTCTGTTTACATAACTGTACTCAAAGCTTTTTTTATAATCTCTCTCTAAACAATCCAAATTTCTCATAAATTATCCAGAAACCCGCCTCTTTAGAAACGTAACCTGTCGACGCGTTTAAATCGTCAACATGTCCTGTTGATAACGGAAATATTTACTACACACTCCGAACTGTTGTCGGTTGATTTACGCGAACATAACTGTTTTGAAATCTCGCAAAGCATTCAAACCCATTCTCATTTTTCAGACAATGCCATTTCAAATGTCAGATCGACTCGTAGTTATCTAAGCTCAAATTATACACAGATACAAGCAGAGGGAGGGTCGCAGTGAGACTGGTTTGGAGTTTTACAAAAACTTTGATTTGTCGACTTCCAGATGATTTCATTATATGATGTGTTTCTTTCCGTGGTGACTCGGGGTCATGCTCCGACGGATCTCGCCAGATAAACTTATCAATCAGAGAAATAAGGCCCAACACAGGCAGTTAGGGGATATTTCTATTTACACACAAAAACAGGCAGTTAGGGATATTTCTATTTACACACAAAAACAGGCAGTTAGGGATATTTCTATTTACACACAAAAACAGGCAGTTAGGGATATTTCTATTTACACACAAAAACAGGCAGTTAGGGATATTTCTATTTACACACAAAAACAGGCAGTTAGGGATATTTGTATTTACACACAAAAACAGGCAGTTAGGGATATTTGTATTTACACACAAAAACAGGCAGTTAGGGATATTTCTATTTACACACAAAAACAGGCAGTTAGGGATATTTGTATTTACACACAAAAACAGGCAGTTAGGGATATTTGTATTTACACACACAAAAACAATCTAAAGTACACTGGCACAAGGGAAGATTCTACTGAAAAACATCACAGGATTTCGCTCAAAAACAAACGTATTTCTTAGGAATATGGGACTAATGAACTCGTCATTTTAACTTAGGTAACGAATTAAAATCAGCAGGACAGATGAAATAGAAAACTGAACTTTCTAATATAAATGTGTTTACTTTGAGGAATTTGTATTTAAATTCGATGGTCTATGGATTTTCGTAACGAAGACAAAACAAAGAGGCAGTACCTCTTGTCTTTCTAGTCAAACACTAATGTCAGCTTATTTGATTGATAGAAAAATATAAACCCGACTTTCCATTTACTGCACACCTATGTCACTGACTAAAATTTGTTCCATCTCCAACACGCAAACCATATTTCTTTCTTGTTTAACAGATTCATTGAAATGTAACTTAACGTTTAATATTATTGTGGACTGACGAGAGAAAGGTAAGTTTGTCCTTCTACAAATATTTGATGCTAAACTACCAATACCGATGTAATGGTTCCGTAGATTTGGAAGCTTATGTGGGTTGACTGTTAGATCACAGTTGCTTGAGTTTCTGTCAGTATATAAAAATGTTTATATATATAGAGCCGCGGCCCATTACAGAATGTAATGGGAGGCTCATTTCACACATATATATTTATTATTTACTGACAGAAACTCAAGCAACTGTGGTTAGATACAGTGGCGGTCACATTATGACCATATATCGATAATTATAACGTCCTTCCTTTACACAAATTGCCGGATCAATGAATGATGCTAAATACCGGTTGAAGTTGAAATAGATGGAGTCATTCTTAAAGAATGAGATGCTTTTGACACAGACGTTTGTGATTTTAGAAATTTCTTACAACCGACATTGTCCGTCCTGATCCAAGAGACAATCAAAATCATGATCAACTCACCGGAAAGGAAATGCAATAGTTACCACTAAACAAAGAGACACTTTTACCACACTTAGTTAACACAGGGGCTAGGCAGGACCTATGTATCTTAAGAAATAATTGTCAGATATTTTTTTTTACCTCTCTCGAATATAGCCCCTCCCACTACTATATATCTGTGACCTGTGTGTGTCACAGATATATAGTAGTGGGAGGGGCTATATTCGAGAGAGGTAAAAAAATCATCTGACAATTATTTCTTAAGATACATAGGTCCGTGCCTAGCCCCTGTGTTAGTTACCATTTAACATAGAGACACTTTTACGTACCACACTTCAGAAAGTTCAGTTTGTCGGGCTGCTCTTGTTGGTTAAAAAGAATGTGGACGACAGTCATTAGATGAGTTTATTACACATAAGAAAAAGACCGAATTCGATATGTACATTCTCAAGTTTATTGATACAAGTTTCATGCTTAGCGCCAAGTATTACATTATATGTACAAGACTTGGCCTCAAGGTGTCGGCAAACTCACAAACATCACAACACGTGGCAACCAATTTACACAGTATTAACACTCATTTTTACACCCTGGTTAATTTTACAAACATATCTAAAAAATATCAACGAATGTTGGGTTCATATTAAAGACTTTCATTTATCATCCCTAAACTCACATCTGAACATAAATACCAAGCAAAATTTGGGCAAGTTCAAGTCCGAAATGCACCGAGAATGGACATGAATTTTCAACTTTGTCGGCCTTTCCAAAAACGTTCTCTTTGAGTGAAAAGTGTGAGATTAAAACTATTTCAATTAAGATGTGTACAATATACTTACATTTATGGCAGTATGTGTTGCTGCTGTTACCAACCTTTCACATATAGCAATTGCTGTTGTCCCCAAACTTCAAACATACGTCACATCTACACATGTTATAGATTTTCACCTAATTCACACAGCAATACATGTTGTTGTCACCAAACGTCGACATCGACACTTTCAATTTGGTTTTTAATTGCAAACAAGTAGCCAGAATTGTGTCAACTTTTTTTCAGATCTATGGAGTATTTCTACTGTGGCACAGGGTGGCTTGGACACTGGTTAAAATGGTGTAGCACTGTTTCAGTTGTCCTCCTTTGTTTCCAAAAGACAGAAAAATATTGAAAAGAAAAAACAAACTATTTACCAATGAATCAAAAGTACTTAAATCTTAGTGAAAAAAAGTTCTTGGTATAAAAAGTTTACCAAAGTAATGAAAAGAATCCATTGTTGTTGATGATGAAAACCTGGTCCACTTGAAACTCCTTGAATATAAGTAAAGGAAGATCATCCTAGGGAATGTTCTGTTACATGTAAAACTTTACTGATTTTCTTCTTTAATTCTTGGTCTATTAACTTAAATAAAGATAATGTGCAAAATGAAGACGAAATCTTTTTGTGATATAAAGGTGACAGATACTGATGAAATAAGAAATCTGTTGAAATGTGGTACAAATACAGGTAGATCAGTACCTAAGATATATGATTTAGCTGTCGTACAGCAAGCAACAGTCTAATGTAGAAAAAAAATAACAAATATTATTTTAGGAAGAGCATTGCAGAGTGGCAGGAAAAAAGTATAATAAATATGTTTGTAATAATTCTGTTTACATGTAACATTTGTATTTGTAATCTCCTGATGAAATAAAAGTTGTAAAATATCACTTTGAACATTAAAAGATTTTGTTCCAAGTTTTAAAGCATAATTTAATATTGATTGTAGACAAGACAACTGTTATTTCATACATTACATGTAAATAAAATTCAGAATTGATGTCACAAACAATCGTATCACCATTTTGTAAAACTTCTTTAGACTCCAGAGCAAGTACCAGATTAACTAACAGCAAGCATTCAATCATATTCAATAACTTAACATTACGTCATACTTTCAATTCAATCATATTCAATAACTCAACATTATGTCATACTTTCAATTCAAATATATTCAATAACTCAACATTACATCATACTTTCAATTCAATCATATTCAATAGCCCAACATATGATGATGTTAAACTTTCAATTCAATCATATTCAATAACTCAACATAATGTTATTCTTACAATTAAATCATATTCAATACCTTGATTGGTAAGACAAACTTTCAATTCAATGATAACATATTTCACTAATATCACACATTTCAATTCTAACATATGTTACCGGTTTATGATATTTAATAACTTGACAAAATGCCACACCAATTCACCAATTCAATGAAAGCATATAACGAGAAGTGTACCATGGGTTTCCAACAATGGTACATAACATTTCTGGAAAATTCAAATTTTAGCGCTTTACCAAATTCAAACAGATGGAACGCCATGATGAATTGGTGCACTTAGAAGGCAGTATACAGAAACTGTACCAGAGCAGTTATAATTTAGCGGGATTCCTTCAGCGCAAAAATCGCTAAAATAAAATCACCATGAAAATATCTAAGATTACAGTGTATCTTAATTGCAGACCAGATAAAGCAAGCCTGATCTTATTACGAAAATAGTTTCATAGTTTTGTTTGGTCTCCATGTTGCTAATGTCAAAGATTCAGCACACGGCATTTTGATATCAACATTTGCAGTTCTGTAAAAATATCTGATATATGAATTTTCAATAAATCTAATTTTTTTTTTAAAACCTAACATGAATTTCAAAAAATTAATGCTACTATTAATGATGATGGAACTTTATGATCCATAAAACAAACTCCACATCTCGCATAAACTTCCGTCAAGTGACAAAGTCAAAGGTTTAATGGCGCTCAAGTGACAGGAAATTAGAAGCTACCAGTCATCCATAACAGAATATCAAGTTTCTATATCAGACTAAAACTATAGCCGATCAATGAACATTAATTGTAACACCTGTTTAATTCTCCGTACACGTAAAAATGTATCGCCAATCTGTGGAGATCTAAGAGTACTGTTGATCTGGTGAACTGTCTGACAGAACGCAGACCACAACTCATCTTTGTTCCTTTCAACAGACTCTCTCTCCTATCTTATCCGTCCTACCCTCTCTCAGGTCAGAGTACTTTTAGATAAGAATACTGTTAATTCATCACACCTTTTCAGAACTCTTTTATGTTTGGAGGTGAAATGTTCCAATGATGAACGAAAATAATAGCATTATGTTTTGATATTAATTGGATTTTTTTGTAGTTGAAACAAAAGTGATGTTGTTGAGGATGGTTCTGATTAAAAACGTTCAGCTCTGTGAAAGAGGGAATGTGATGATACCTGTGCATTAGTCAAAGCAAAACAAATCGTGGACAAATATTGAAAATTCTTTCTTTTTTTTTTTAATTATTTTTCAATATTGAAAATTCTTTCATTTTTTTTTTAATTATTTTTCAATATATATATATCTGTTATTTTTTATAAGATTTCATCAGACTTGTTAAAATCATTCAGATGAACAGTTCTGAATTTTTTTATCAATGATACATACATTTTTTTTCTCAGACCTATCTACTGTACAACTATCAAATATATGAATTGAGTTAGATTGAAAAACACAGATAAATATATACAAACACAGATAAATATAAACAAACACAGATCTATAATACAGAAGCTAGAAGCTTTCATGGAGATCAACATGCTTTTCTAAGAAAAGACACTTCTACAAAGTTTATTTAAAAATTGATATGAACAATTAAAACTACATAAGAAGTATTGATATATATTTATATACAGGATCATAAAAATATTATATATAATCATGAGCATGTATCAACTACACCAAATTACATACTGGTAATTATAATAATTATAAGAACCACAATAAACATTTTCCGTTCCAGAAAATGAGGAAACAAAAGCATACCTCAAATATCAAGGTATTTCTTATATTAGTTTCTCTCGTTTTGAGATACCTTCTGCGTTTTAGTAACAGAAACTCTTGACTTTCCCCATTTTCCCGGGACAGGAGATAGAATTTGGATTAATGCGGCTCATCACTAACAACACTAAAAGCAGCAATAATTTAGGGTTAAATAGAAGAGGCACTGGGATAAATACAAATACATTATCACAGACTCATGTTTGACTGCCATTATAATACTATGGAGGGATGGGACTGTCTGGTTTATGGGAGGGGGCAGGGGGCTGGCTGGTTTATGAGAGGGGCAGGGAGCTGGCTAGTTTATGAGGGGGGATTGTGGGTTAGCCGGTTTATGAGAGAGGGGGCAGGGGGCTGGTTGATTTATGAGAGAGGGGGCAGGGGCTGGCTGGTTTATGAGAGAGGGGGTTGGGGGATGGTGCCTGACTGGTTTATGAGAGAGGGGGTTGGGTGATGGGGGAACACTGCAGGTATGGAAGTTGGTAGGTTTTAGAGAGAGAATGGATGATTGGAGTTACAGGGGTTTGAACACTGTGTTACACACTGCACATTACACACATAGCCATTAAATGTATTGTAAGACTCCACTGTTTTCTGTTTGATGTAACCAGTAACAGTATAATGCCGAATAAATCATCTAACCATCAGTTACAGATACCTTAAACAATCAGTCAGATCATGTCAACAATCCATGGGCAGAATTCATCAGCTTCACAGTGAGAAACAGGTTCTCAAACTTTTGAAGAATTGTGTTGAGCTCTTGACAGCTATGGTTTCAAATTGTTTACAAACAAAATGTTCAGATAAAGGTAAAACATTAAGACAATCTCCTGTTATCTTGATCATCTACAGTGTTCACACTCTGGTCTGATGGTCATGAAAGTGAATCTTTCTTCGAAGTGGCTGTTTGGGCCTGGTGTTGGTACTTGTTGTAGATGAATTCAAGTGGGTAGACGGGATGCCCAGTTCATCTAGTGCTACGTTACACGTCTAACCATCACTAACCATCACGTAAAGTTGGGGGAGGGGTCTAAATCACTCGGGTCAACTTTCATGTCTAAAGGCCAAAGAGGTCACCAATTATACCTAATACAACCATAATTGACCTGAGTCATTCAGTCACATTCTGGTTTGCTGAATGTCCTTTCTTCTCAGTGAAATCATGTTTCGGCTTTATCTACCTTATGCATTTTTGTTTGTTTACAAGAAGAATATTACAAGGATAAATTTGTGAAATTGGATTGATTAAGTAATTGTTACATGTAATTCTCCACTGTCGGTATAATACATTTTTTGAGAACAAAAACTCTTATGAATTGTATCTGGACAATTCAAATATTTGACCTGCATAATGATAAAAAAAACCCAGAAAACAAACAAGATTTTTAGATCTGACTTCCTTCTCTTCAAAATCAACTTCTTCTTCAGAGGTCCATCTGATAAAACCTAATTTGATCTTTTAAAGCATTCATGAAATATATGGGCATATCAGACTTTAAATTTAATGACATTTCCATTTGACAAAACTTCATTAAGTAAACCTATCCTTATTGAACAAACTACTTCCGAAAAAACAAAAACAACCTAACAACCTGTAAAAAAACCCCAAAAATTTCAACAATCTGTAAAGTTTGACAGCACGTAGCCCCCCACTGGGGGCAATTCTCTATTTTTTACCCCCAATTTACCAACGCAGCATGCGAAAAAAATGTGACAGCTTTCTAAATTTTCATATGTTGGAGTAAAAGTGACAAACTAACATAAAAAACCTCAGATATTATATGTTACAGCTAATTTGGAAATATGGTAATATTTAGCACCCCACAACCCACCTTGGGTTACATCAGCATAAACACCCAACAAAATGTGTGTCCGGGACCACCCACCACCACGACAGGCAACATCGACACAACAAGCTTCCTCCAAACTAACATCCGCACCATCATTGAGACATACAGACAGATCATAAGGAAAGAAATTAATTTATTCCCCAGACGAGTAATCATGACCTATGTTGTAACACCGACATTTGATGGAGGACTGCCATCAAAAAATAAATGGAAGCTTGATGAAGGAATTATGTTTTCACACGTCAGATAATGTAGAATATGTACGGATGATGCTGATGCAGTAATTACAAATCCCCCTTCTTGAGTCATTCTCTGTAATTTTTCTGGCTTGTAGAGTTCCCTATTTATTTTGCCGTAATACAAAAAGGCTCCAATTTAATTGGTATGGAGAATTACCTTCTCAAGGAATGGATTGAGTCCTTCGTTTTCTTTGAGTTTTATCCAACGAATTTAAACACAGAACGACTTTGACAAGAAAATCTTAGCGTGATTTTAAACCAATTACTGAAAAAATATATAAAAACTTTGTTTTAAAAGGAAAACCATGAATATTTAGATAGATTTTAATCAAACTAGAAATGTAACATTGAAGGGTCATGTCTTGTTTATCAAACTGATATATGACAGGATTTAATGTTTTATTGTAATGTCAAGTAATCATCAATAATAGAATAATTCAATAAGTTTTCAAAACAAATCTGAGAAATACAATAACAGTGGGATTATTATAGTGTGGGCTTCGAAAACCTGCAAAACACTTTTTCTGAATCAAGACTTTAATTTTTATAGTAACAACATTTCAAGAAGTTACTATTTATAGTAACACCCATCTTTGCTTATCAATACAAGCGAAGATAAGTAACAGCATAACAAGATGTTACTATTTATAGTAACACCATTTCAAGATGTTAATATTCAAAGTAACACAAATATCAAATCTATATTTATGAAAATAAATAATATGCATATAACCTAATTTAAAAACTAAAATTCTATGTAAAAGAGTAAATAAATATAAATTACATCACAAAAAGACAAGTGAAAAGATCATAATAACACAAATGAAACACAAATTACAAAGAAAATACATTTTAGTGAATCTTATTTAACACCTGGAGTAATAGAAAAGCCTTCAGAGTTTACCCCAAGTACTGGTATTAAGGGTATATGTCAATAGTTCATGCCCCTAGAAATTGTTCAAAAAGTATTTAGATATTTCGTAACACACAATGCCATTATTTTTATCAATTGATCAATTAAATCTAGTAAATGTTACTTTATCTATTTTATAGTTTTGAAGTAAATTATCTGAACTTCGAATAATCACTCTCGTCGGCCCAGATATAAGTGTGGTGGTACCCGGAGAAAACCCATGTGGTCGGCAGGTGACCCCCATTCCTTTTCATGTCCAATCAGGGAATCGAACCCCTGCTGCCCTGCTGAAAGACGATTTGGAATTTGAACCCAGATTTGAACCCAGAACCTTGCTGTATGAGACAAGGCTACAATGATTGCCAAAGTCATTTACATTACATCAAGATGGAAGAATAATACTGTAACAACTATACAATCTAAGGTAACGATCTCCCTAACAATTCTTCATTGTTCGCTCAGCCTAAAGGAAATTATTCTGTAACCAAATACACGTATCAAAGATCCAAGTAACTACTGAAATCATTTCAATTTAGCACATGAATGAAACCATTTTTGTTTTTTTCCTTTCATGTACGTAATTATTAATTAAAGAAGATTAGAGGCTGGTTAACGAGGAATTCCGTAACATCCCCAGCGGTGTTCTCCACACCTACGCTCATCAACACGGTAATGACATTTCTAATAAAACAAGGAAATATTAATGACGAGAAATTCTACTTTTTTCATTAACGAGATATGCTTAATCAACTGAGGTGTTTCGGAGTGAACATATATAACAAAACCTCGCTGCAGAGATTACATGTAAATAACCAGGCTTCGCTACGCTATTACTCCAATATTTGCACATGTTCCACGTATGTAATTATTTCTGATGAACATTATGTCAAAACAAATATTAATTGAGTATGTGGAGGTGGTAAACGTATTAGCCATACTGTTGTCTTTTTTTTGCCAACAAAGCTGTGCAGAGATTTACACCGTAATGACGACAATGAATAGTGATGCCCTTACATCAAATGAGTTTGGAACAAAACATAGAACTCCGTTATTGTTACGGAATTCCGGGTTACGAGATTTTGAAGTATTCCTGGGCTGCCATCCACTGCTCCATGGGAAATCTGGACGCTGTGTGTAATCTTGGCTGATCCAGGTCTTTTAACTTCTCTTTTTCTGGAAAGACATGGAAGGTGAATTAGACGTACATAATAAATAGGTGATGCAGTTGGTGGGAATATATTCTGATTTAAGTTGAGACATGTTAACTACCTAAACTTTAATACAAATATCACATGTACAACCATAGATCTACAAGTCACTCACTGTAGTAGCCACAGCACAACCCAAAACTCCACATCTCCCAATCCTAACTCACACAGCCCTCAGTCATAACTTGAACAGTCCTAATATGTAGCTTTAATTTACCAGACCTAACCTGTAGCTTAACTTTACCAGACCTGACCTGTAACTTAACCAGACCTGACCTGTAACTTAACTTTACCAGACCTGACCTGTAACTTAACTTTACCAGACCTGATCTGTAACTTAACCAGACCTGACCTGTAACTTAACTTTACCAGACCTAACCTGTAGCTTAACTTTACCAGACCTGACCTGTAGCTTAACTTTACCAGACCTGACCTGTAACTTAACTTAACCAGACCTGACCTGTAACTTAACTTTACCAGACCTGATCTGTAACTTTAATTTACCAGACCTGTCCTGTAGCTTTACTTTACTAGACCTGACCTGTACCTTAACTTAACCAGACCTGACCTGTAACTTAACTTAACCAGACCTGACCTGTACCTTAACTTTACCAGACCTGACCTGTAACTTAACTTTACCAGCCCTGACTTGTAACTTAACTTTACCAGACTAACATGTAACTTAACTTTACCAGACCTGACCTGTAACTTAACTTTACCAGACCTGACATGTAACTTAACTTTACCACACCTAACCTGTAACTTAACTCTACCAGACCTGACCTGTAACTTAACCAGACCTGACTTGTAACTTAACTTTACCAGACCTGTCCTGTAACTTAACTTTACCAGACCTGTCCTGTAACTTAACTTTACCAGACCTGTCATGTAACTTAACTTTACCAGACCTGTCCTGTAACTTAACTTTACCAGACCTGTCCTGTAACTTAACTTTACCAGACCTGTCCTGTAGCTTTACTTTACTAGACCTGACCTGTAACTTAACCAGACCTGACCTATACCTCAACTTTACCAGGCCTGACCTGTACCTTAACTTTACCAAACCTGACCTTTAACTTAACTTAACCAGACCTGACCTTTAACTTAACTTTACCAGACCTGATCTGTAACTTAACTTTACCACACCTAACCTGTAACTTAACTTTACCAGACCTGACCTGTAACTTAACTTTACCACACCTATCCTGTAACTTAACTTTACCAGACCTGACCTGTAACTTAACTTTACCAGACCTGACCTGTAACTTAACTTTACCAGACCTGACCTGTAACTTAACTTTACCAGACCTGACCTGTAACTTAACCAGACCTGACCTGTAACTTTACCAGACCTGACCTGTAACTTAACTTTACCAGACCTGACCTGTAACTTAACCAGACCTGACCTGTAACTTTACCAGGCCTGTCCTGTAACTATACTAGCCATAATTGTACTTCTCACCGCCATTATCTGTAGCCAGCCTATTCCTAACTATGGTATATTTCTATTCGGCACACTTTTGATCGTACTGTTGTCCGTGTGACAGGTGTCACGTTGTTGACCTGGTTAGGTAACCCTCGACACACTCTCTCACCTGTCATCTACCTGTGTTTACCTGTGATCTTAACGACCACTCAAGGTGTGGCCGGAGGAGTCCTCAAACCTTTGACAGACAGAGCGGATTAGGCCAGATTAATGACACTTTCGTTTGTTATCGAGTACCGTGGAGGACATTGTCAACCGTCACTTCGCCTTAAACTTCCATCTTCATGGGGTCTCTTGAGGTCGATAAATTACGATGAGCGGTAATTCAAGAACAATAACAGAAGTGTTGGGGATTAAGTCTGAAAAGTCAACCCCGGTGACACTCGGCTATTGTGACATGGACAGAAAACCAGGAAATGGTCATACAGATCGTGTCAGAGATGTTCTCTTCGTGATTTGTCAGCTTAATCAGGGTACATTTCAACAACATTTATGACCCAAAGTTCAGGTAAAAAAAGTGTACATTTCAAATTCATATTAATGAAAATGAAAATGGTATAAAAAAAATAAAAACTATAATTCTAAAAAAAAAATCCCAGAAAACCAGGCAATAAAACATTTTTACTCCATACTAAGAGAAACTAACCAAGCTGGTCTTTAAATCATCTCCAGTGATTTTATACATTAATGGATTAAGGAAATCCTTGTAACCTCCGCTGGCACTAATCTCACGGCCAGGAGATAAACCATTGAGATCGGGATATGCCTGTAGATCCTTACAGGAAATACATCAAAATCTTAGCAAATGTCTTTTGACAAATTTACCTTTCTTTGAGGGATGTAGTTTCGCCTGTTGGACTTCCAGCTGTTTCTCCTGTAAAATAGAAATAGAAGGATTAGAAACAATTGACCATTCTCAATAAAGACCTTTTCAATCAGCCCTCAAATAATCATGTGAAATGCTTTCTGTTTTCAAACTCAGCAGCACGAGGACATATACTCTGTCTGGATTAAGTTGATTACCGGTATATACAGATTTTAATAAATTTGAATCTGCATTAAAAAAAATCATTCTTTCATTTTTTATCTTTTGTCTCTGATTTCAATAAGTGGCTAAAATAAAAAAGAATGAAAGAAAAAACTGGCTTTACCTAGCAAATAAATTCTCAAAATTGAGACAGAATTCTAACAAATGGTGGGTACATTTTAATAGACACTTTTGAAAATTAGAAGGGATGAAAAATGACACGACTTATGAGAATGTGAAGGTCTGCTGAGGTGAGATTTTCAGCTTGGTTCTATACTGTACAGAATACAGGGCTCTTAAATGAATGCTTAAGTGTCTGTTTTGGAGAAGATTCTATGTATAACAGGAATCACCTATAAAAAGTACTAGTTCTATAGAACACTATACCAATCTGCGGCCACGATCTCACAGCAACGATAACTCTCAAATGCACCTTTAACTTCCTGGGAAAGTTTTTTTTCAAACTGTCACAACTTTGGTACAGTATGCAAGGAACATGCAAACTAGTTGCACCTTTAGAAGTTATAAAATCGAGAGGAAAATACAACATGCGCAAAACGTCGGAGCAATCTTGACACGTTAATTACAGCACTCCATCTCAAGATGCCTGAAAACGGCACAAGTGCCAGGACGAGATTGGCGAGGGGGTGTACAGTTGACAGGCATGGTGAACACAAGTACCCTTCAAGGGCCGGACTTAGCACTTACATAATTACCCAGAATTACTTAACCGCTGGGGTAATCCCCCCTTCCCGGGCTGACATACATGATATGGAGCTGTGCTCCGTACACAGGGTAGACCCAACAATCACCCAACACACGGGAACAACACCGGAACATCACCGGACGACTACACATTTCTCACAGTCGGAACATGTGGTTTAATCAACACTTACAGTACACAAACCAATACCGACAGTTATGTTGGGCATTTGTGTGCTTCACAAAATTGTATTGAAAGGGAGAAGTGGGAAGCAAACAGATCATATATTGGGGTGTCAGAAAATTGTTTTTTTGTCAATGTATCTTTCACAATGAAACTGATTTTTAAGAATATCATTTTTCACTTTTCAACCTTTTTTAAAGTCATATTTTGATTTACGTATATGTATCTATATTGTAAATATACTTTCCTTAGTACCACTGTTAGTACACTGTAACTACTCTCAAATGTTTTAATACAATTCAAATTCTGCATTGTATAAAAGTTATGTATCAAAACACATACTGATATTAAGTTTCATGTTTTTACGACTACAAACTATTACAAATTCATACAACAATTTGGTTATTAAAGGGACTAGAAATACAAGAGAGATTTCTGACAGCATAATAAGTTATAAACTGAACACAATGGATTTTTCCGAGATTTTTTCTGTTATGATTGAAATATTTTAAAAAAACTACCTCACCCCAATAACTAAGAGTTGATTTTGACTTTCAAAGCTATTGTTATTTCACTGTTTGTTTGCAGGTACATGGCGGAACTCTTCAAAGGGGACGGGTAAATACGGGCCGATCAATACGCTGTTATAACTACGTAACCCTGCGGTCCAGTTTTGAGACGCTGGAGATAGCAGCCGATGCTTAAACGGAGAGATTCGCCCCATGTTCATTGTTATTTCATTAATCAGTGTTTGGTTGTAATTATTAAGCAGACAAGGGGGAAGCTGGCTCGAGTGTTTACTCTGCAACTTGTTAAACAATTGGCCAGACCAACAGATTCAACAGGAAGTTCGCTTATTGTCTCCCTTTTCCTGCGGGAGTTGGCGATTGTCGATGCATTGATCTCGTCCTATTCAGGTACCAGATACTCGCAGTGGATTTTCATACCGACACAAAGGTATTTGTTCTGAGCCAAGTTTCAAGTTACATATGTTTGGAGATAGTTTCAATAACATGAGTACACAAACAGGGGCAGAATCCCCGTAGCAGTCGGTGCCAATAAACAAACTCGCTACGCACCTTGCATAAAAATCCAAGAATTACCTATAAATCAACAGAATCCTTTTAAAAAACCCAGTGTAGTCACTGAATGAAAATGACACCATTTATTTTTTAAAGCCGTGCAGTACAATGGGACTTGAGGTCCGTTAATGAATTGTCCTAGCAATGGTGACGAGTGTCGGGTGGAGAGCAAACACTTGATGGGGCGGTCACAATACCAGTCAGAAGACGTGTCGGTCGATCGTAGTAGGGTTAGCTAGAAGATTTTCTATCTTGTTGTAACAATACCAATAATGTAAAATCAGCGAAACTTCAGTCGATGTTTTGATTGATCTGTTAATGTACCTAGCATGGAAGTATACAAGATCGCAGGAACTCAAACGTAGATAAATATGTGTTTATCAATCTAGAAGTAACGCTGGGAGCCTTCCATGTTAATATGGTCCTTCCCTGGAAAACTGTAAACCATACATCAAGCCTGTACGAGACTCTCATTGCTTTTTATTTTCAAGAAAAAATGAAGAGTTTCCACTCACTTAACACCATCTATGTTTTTTTTATTAGCCCAATAAATCAGAAAAAAAAAAGAATAGAAAAAAAGATGGTAAATCTTGCTGAAACTCAATTCTCTTTTTCTTAATCAAAATATCAGCATCTCATTTGGTTACTTCTTGATATATACATGTGATTCCCAGAACAACTAAACTGCTTTGTCATCTTTTTTCTAAATTCTATAGATTTGGTTTTTTCCTTTTTCTGGATGAGCTTGGAATGGTTGCTTTTACAACTGCAAGGTCATGATCGGAATAAATTTGACTCTTAAAATAACTTTAATCTCATTAAAAGCATAACATTACCCAATGAAAAAAAAAATTGTAATAATTTGTTATAAAAGGTGTGACACTTCCCGGTAAAATCATACATTTTGTAACGTAGCTTAGAAAGGCGTGTCACGCTAAAGTGAAACATTTGGTAATTTACGGTTAGAAAACTAATCAAACTTTAATGTGTTAAACAGTCAATACGGCCAACAGATCAGATAACAGAGCTAACTGCTCATCTGTGGCCCATCATCCAGCCAGAATAGACTCAATGACCATTTTACGACAATATTATGATATTTTCTGTATTAAATATTCAGGAGCCAAGCTACGTAATTACATCTGCATGGCGAGTTATCTACCTATCTGTTGACATGGGGGTGATCAGGCTGATCCACTGATGACAATTTTCTCGCATCCGTAAACAAAACAACGTAAAATAGACAATGGACTATCGGGAGAGCCCGAGGGTGACTGGTATTTCCTGGCGACACTGTTTTATAAAATCTGCGATATAATCTTGGAGAAGTACTGCCGATCATCAACATCTGGGGATGAAATCATTATTCAAGCTAACAGGATGATCTCCATGTTCACAGGAGGGATCGAACATGTGAAACATTTCTAAGAACGTGACTGGAACATCTGACCCTAACAGTGTTATACACAAGTTGTTTGCTGACCCTAACAGTATTACCGTATTCGCCGTAATTAGCGCTCCTCCCCCTATACACAACCCTACTCGTTTCTACGGAGGTTAACAAATTATATAAGTGCCAATTATAATCGTCACACAACTGAAGGATTATTTTGACAGGACTTATCTGAACTACATTAATTTATTTTGAAAGGAATGATGCAGAGTACATTATTTTTTTTGACAGGACTGATATGGATTACATAATTTTTTTTGACAGGACTGATGCGGAGTACATTATTTCATTTTGACAGGACTGATATGGAGAACATTATTTCATTTTGACAGGACTGATGCGGAGTACATTATTTCATTTTGACAGGACTGATGGGCAGTACATTATTTTATTTTGACAGGACTGATGGGCAGTACATTATTTCATTTTGACAGGACTGATGCGGAGAACATTATTTCATTTTGACAGGACTGATGGGCAGTACATTATTTTATTTTGACAGCACTGATGTGGAGTACATTATTTTGACAGAACTGATGCGGAGTACATTATTTTGACAGGACTGGTGCGGAGTACATTTTTTCATTTTGACATGACTGATGTGCAGTACATTATTTTATTTTGACAGCACTGATGTGGAGTACATTATTTTGACAGGACTGATGTGCAGTACATTATTTTGACAGGACTGGTGCGGAGTACATTTTTTTATTTTGACATGACTGATGTGCAGTACATTATTTTATTTTGACAGGACTTATGCAGAGTACATTATCTTATGTTGACAGGACTGATGCACGGTACATTATTTTGACAGGACTGATGTACAGTACATTATTTTGACAGGACTGATGTGCAGTACATTATCATTGTTTTTCATTCAGAAGTTTAAGGGGTAGATTGCATTAGATTCCTCATGGAAAACTACCCCCACAAATGTGAATTTTCTACATGTAAGTGATATCCTCATTATTAAATGAATAATATATCGAGGATTGGAAATCTGTACAGACTGGAGCAATGTAGCAAACAACTACAGCCAGTCAGACTGGAGCAATGTAGCTAACAGTTACAGCCAGTCATACATCCATACTGGAGCAATGTAGCTAACAGCTACTGCCAGTCATACTCCCATACTGGAGCAATGTAGCTAACAGCTACAGCCAGTCATACTTCCATACTGGAGCAATGTAGCTAACAGCTACAGCCAGTCATACTCCCATACTGGAGCAATGTAGCTAACAGCTACAGCCAGTCATACTTCCATACTGGAGCAATGTAGCTAACAGCTACAGCCAGTCATACTTCCATACTGGAGCAATGTAGCTTACAGCTACAGCCAGTCATACTTCCAAACTGGAGCAATGTAGCTAACAGCTACAGCCAGTCATACTCCCATACTGGAGCAATGTAGCTTACAGCTACAGCCAGTCATACTCCCATACTGGAGCAATGTAGCTAACAGCTACAGCCAGTCATATGATGCTATTCCTCCTATGCTCGATCAGGATGGTGCCTACCATATGATTAGCCCTCAATAAGTTACAATTAATTTGAAAGGAGGAATAGCATCTATTTGTTCTAGATTAATTATATGATAATTGCTGAGTTTGCCCCCAACGCCAACACAATTTTTTGTACAAGAGTTATTGTATCAGATTTGGTATTTATGTATTTTTTGATATTATGTTATGATATGTGTCTTTGTATATTAATCTTAAAATGTTGTACATAAAATTTTAATTCTATCTCTTAGTTATTTGTTTCATTTAAACTTATTTTGACAGGACTGTTGTGGAGTACATTATCTTATTTTGACAGGACTGATGCACAGTACATTATTTTATTTTGACAGGACTGATGTGAAGTACATTATTTTGACAGGACTGATGCGCAGAACATTATTTTGACAGGACTGTTGTGGAGTACATTATTTTATTTTGACAGGCAAGTTGTGGAGTACATTATCTTATTTTGACAGGACTGTTGTGGAGTACATTATTGTATTTTGACAGGACTGATGCAAAGTACATTATTTTATTTTGACAGGACCGATTTGCAGTACATTATTTTATTTTGATAGGACTGATGCACAGTACATTATCTAATTTTGACAGGACAGATGCGCAGTACATTATTTTATTTTGACAGGACTGATGCACAGTACATTATCTTATTTTGACAGGACTGATGCACAGTACATTATCTTATTTTGACAGGACCGATGCGCAGTACATTATTTTATTTTGACAGAACTGATGCACAGTACATTATTTTGACAGAACTGATCCACAGTACATACTTTTGACAGGACTGATGCACAGTACATTATTTTGACAGAACTGATGCACAGTACATTATTTTGACAGGACTGTTGTGGAGTACATTATTTCATTTTGACAGGACTGATGTGCAGTACATTATTTAGACAGGACTGATGTGCAGTACATTATTTTGACAGGACTGATGAGGAGTACATTATGTTGACAGGACTGATGTGCAGTACATTATTTAGACAGGACTGATGTGCAGTACATTATTTAGACAGGACTGATGTGCAGTACATTATTTTGACAGGACTGATGTGCAGTACATTATTTTATTTTGACAGGACAGATGGGGAGTAAATTATTTTATTTTGACAGGACTGATGTGCAGTACATTATTTAGACAGGACTCATGCGCAGTACATTATGTTGACAGGACTGATGTGGAGTACATTATTTTATGTTGACAGGACTGATGCACAGTACATTATTTTGACAGGACTCATGCGCAGTACATTATTTTATTTTGACAGGACTGATGTGCAGTACATTATGTTGACAGGACTGATGCGGAATACATTATTTTGACAGGACTGATGTGGAGTACATTATTTTATTTTGACAGGACTGATGTGAAGTACATTATGTTGACAGGACTGATGCACAGTATATTATTTTGACAGGACTCATGCGCAGTACATTATTTTATTTTGACAGGACTGATGTGCAGTACATTATCTTATTTTGACAGGACTGATGTGGAGCACATTATTTTGACAGGACTGATGTGCAGTACATTATTTAATGTTGACAGGACTGATGTGCAGTACATTATCTTATTTTGACAGGACTGATGTGCAGTACATTATTTTGACAGGACTGATGCGCAGTACATTATTTTGACAGGACTGATGTGCAGTACATTATTTTATTTTGACAGGACAGATGGGGAGTAAATTATTTTATTTTGACACGACTGATGCAGAGTACATTATTTTGTGTTGACAAGACTGATGCACAGTACATTATTTTGACAGGACTGATGCGCAGTACATTATTTTGACAGGACTGATTGGGAGTACATTATTTTATTTTGACAGGACTGATGTGGAGCACATTATTTTGACAGGACTGATGTGCAGTACATTATTTAATGTTGACAGGACTGATGTGCAGTACATTATCTTATTTTGACAGGACTGATGTGCAGTACATTATTTTGACAGGACTCATGCACAGTACATTATTTTATTTTGACAGGACTGATGTGCAGTACATTATCTTATTTTGACAGGACTGATGTGCAGTACATTATTTTATGTTGACAGGACTGATGCACAGTACATTATTTTGACAGGACTCATGCGCAGTACATTATTTTATTTTGACAGGACTGATGTGGAGTACATTATTTTATTTTGACAGGACTGATGTGCAGTACATTATGTTGACAGGACTGATGTGGAGTACATTATTTTATTTTGACAGGACTGATGTGAAGTACATTATGTTGACAGGACTGATGCGCAGTACATTATTTTGACAGGACTGATGTGGAGTACATTATTTTGACAGGACTGACGTGCAATACATTATTTTGACAGGACTGATGTGCAGTACATTATTTAGACAGGACTGATGTGGAGAACATTATTTTATTTTGACAGGACTAATGTGCAGTACATTATTTTATTTTGACAGGACTGATGTGGAGCACATTATTTTGACAGGACTGATGGGGAGTACATTATCTAGACAGGACTGATGTGCAGTACATTATTTTGACAGGACTGATGTGGAGTACATTATTTTATTTAGACAGGACTGATGTGGAGTACATGATTTTGACAGGACTGATGTGGAGTACATTATTTTGACAGGACTGATGTGCAATACATTATTTTGACAGGACTGATGTGCAGTACATTATTTAGACAGGACTGATGTGGAGAACATTATTTTATTTTGACAGGACTAATGTGCAGTACATTATTTTATTTTGACAGGACTGATGTGCAGTACATTATTTTATTTTGACAGGACTGATGTGGAGCACATTATTTTGACAGGACTGATGGGGAGTACATTATCTAGACAGGACTGATGTGCAGTACATTATTTTATTTTGACAGGACTGATGTGGAGTACATGATTTTGACAGGACTCATGGGGAGTACATTATTTTGACAGGACTGATGTGCAGTACATTATTTTGACAGGACTGATATGGAGTACATTATTTTGACAAGACTGATGCACAGTACATTATTTTGACAGGACTGATGCGCAGTACATTATTTTGACAGGACTGATTGGGAGTACATTATTTTATTTTGACAGGACTGATGTGCAGTACATTATTTTGACAGGACTGATTGGGAGTACATTATTTTATTTTGACAGGACTGTACATACCTCTATGAAGTTGGACAGCAGCATACAGCTGAGTTCCTGCTCTAGGATTTGGCGGTTAGACTGATTGTTGTAACAGGACGAGATGAGGGTGGGGAAGAGGACATTGGTGAGACGAGGGTCAGAGAAATACTGGAATGGCAGGGAACACATCTGTTGTAGGATGGTTGGTGGCTGTCCCGACTGGATCACAACCTGTAACAGGAAAACATCAATACTTAATTCATGTCCGAGAGCCTCTCCGGAATTGACCAGGTTTTAGATATGCTATGGGGGGTGGGTTCATAAACATATTCTACTATGCATACCGTACCTGATTATACCAGGTAAACATATTCTACTTAACATGTCATTGGTCGACACCGATCCAACATACCTGATTGTCATGACCTTACAAATGTCTATTTATCAATACAAGTCTTAAGATAAACATTCTCTGAAGTTGTTTCAGTTTTAACCTTCACCTTGAGAGTTGGTCAAGTAGAAGGATAACTGATACTTTCATTTTTAAATCCACAAGAAAATGTCTTTTTTAGATTTGTACGGATTTTCTTATACTTAAAAAATGTTTTTCTAGTCTTAATTTGAAATGTCTGCCCTTTATAATTAATGTAAAAACAAAGGAAATATTTATTCCAGCTACCTGTTTTTAAAGGAATTTATAATATACCAAAATATTTCAATTGCTTAATTTACAGCTAAGGCATTTGAAAAATAATTATTTACATGTTTCACCCATGAGAAATCATAACATTATGTTAGCATGAGAATTTCAACAAATTGAGGAAAGCCGATTCTCGCACATAAATAAAATCTGACAAAAGTTGATATACGAAGGTAGAATTCTGTTTACCTCAAAACATATGTAGTGAAGTGAAAAGCCCTCTATGACATCCCGTAATACCCAGGATTAAAACTTAAACGTAATTATGTATCGCATACACAAGTCTTGTTTCAAGTTTTCTCAATTTGTTCATTCGACTGTCAGATCGGAATAAATTTCTAGAAATTAAGACGTCAATTTGGATAATCACTCTGTATACAAGATGTATGCACCTGAAGGAAATTTTACGAGTATTTTACAAGTATTTCCTCATAAATTGGGCCTAAACACATAAATTACGCCATCCCACATCTGCTTCGCAAGCGACCTTTGACCTCAAGTATCAACAGCTATATCATACAGACCCTTCAAAACTTGACATGCGTAAAAGTTGTTTTTAATCAGAGAAAGCTGAATACAACTTAAAATTCATTTGCTATACTGGTAGAGCCTACCAGTGGGTAGGAATACCTGAGGTAAACCTGTGGTGTCCTAGGGAGTATTCGCGTGATTGATAGGACAAATGAGGCTGCCGTTTTCCAGTCTAGCTGGGACGGAATTAAACCCCTGTAGAGAAGCCCAGGATATCCCCATTGTTAGCTGTTATACTGTGGTGCTGTACTATAATATCACCAATAGGACAGAACTACTTACTGAAAGTCAGACTAGATGTTTATCTCAAGTGTACTGCCACAAAAGCAGTGATCAATCTATAATTATTTTTCAATGGTTCTTTTTATTTGTATTACCAAAATAATGGGTCCCACAATGTTAAATTTAACCATTTCCGAAATTCTGTGGGTCTTTCAAAATTCTATGAGTATAGGATGTTGACATACATTTATCACAGCAAAAGACAAGTTTGTTGTTGTGACTTAGAAATCAGAGGATATGATCATGTTAAGTCGGAGAGAACTACAGTCAACTTCGTTTATAACGAATTACTGGGGACGATGAAAATCCTTCGTTATATTAGAAATTCGCTGTTCCCGATAACAAGATTTTATGAATAAGCAATGATAAGATATACAGAAGTAACGACATGAGTTTATTTTAAATTGATACGTGTATGAGTACCCAGGTGACCTATTCAAACGCACCGCCAACCCATGGTCACAAAACCAAAACAAGTGAACACAGAACGTAGCTTTAATTTGATAGGGATTTCTGTCAACCCAAGTCATTATTTCGTTATTACAGGTATAAAGGCGGATGAGGACTGGAAAATCACTTCGTTGTTTCAGTTAATTCGCTGTTTAAGACTTCGCTGTTTCAGTAAAACAATACATAAGTGAAAATCGGGACTTTAAATTTACTTCGTTGTTGCCGAAATTTCGTTCTTCCCGACTTCGTTATTTTCGAAGTTGACTGTATTATGTACTGGTAGTCTTTCAGCAAAGGAATCATTTTCGGTTTTTTCTTAATGGTTGATTCCTTCTATAGCCCTACTGGCTGTTTATTCAGAAAATTCTCCCTCACACAGATAGTAACTATTGACAACGAGACATGATTAAATACAAGGAACAATTATCAAACACAATTTTCCAATTGAAAATAAAACAGGGAGATCCACCAGTCTTATGTAAAACACTGTTCGACATGCAATATTTCACTTGACTTACATTTGCAGAGTTGTCTGCTCCTTGTAATTGCAACCTTAATTAACACGCTCGCGCCTGAACTACAATCAATCGCTGACATTAATCACCATGAAATGTAAATTAAGTTTTATTTCATCATCCGACGCCCTACCTACAAGTGGGAGTTGATTAACTGGAAGGTGAAGGAACTGATTATGAAACTGAACAACCGTGCTGATATTTCATCAAAATAATTGAAAACAATCACAATATGACAATTGCCTCTCTTTGCGATTTTTAATTACCAGTGAGCAATTGTAAAATATTTCAGCTGACGGAACACTTTCATCTAAGCCAGTTTGCCAATAACAAAATGGATATTAAACAAGAAATTTTCTCTTTGAAGAGAAACAGAAAAATCTTAATTTAGGTTCATCACTTTTTTTTTTTTAATATAAAAAATTCTGATTCCATATAAAATCAAATGCTGAAATGTTTTAATGACTCAGAATCTGAAATAACACATCCAATGGAAAAAGTCCAATTTAAAATTTCCAGAAAAGATAGAAATTTTGACAAAAAAAAAATCTTTATCATACAAAGACATGAAAAAAAATATATCTAAATGAAATAAACATGATATGCATTTCTGAAAATTTTGTAATTTTTCTTTTTGACAGCATAATATGTATAGGTAAATGACTTGTGTTAATTGAAATTAGTTTTCTCATCAACTAGCATGAACAGCAGCCTGCCTGAAAACAAAAACCGCTGACAAGTGTCTTCACAATGGTGTGTGGCGCTTCCTTGAGAACACAATGGAATGTGTGTGCTATTTAATTTCACATACCTGCTAGCTTAGCGGACAAGGGAAATTAACGTCGGATAAATCGCACTGCATTATGATATTAGAATATGAAAAGGGCGTCATTATTGATAAATCAGCCACGATGTATGTGAGAAAAGCCAGTGTTCCTTATTTCTTTTAATTTCCTGCATGTTTTTGTAATTAATTCAGATGCTTTGATGTGAAATGTTCATCTACATAATGACACGGTAGCGGGTACGGTGAGAAAACGAAGATGACGGTTAGGGTGTGGGACAAGGGTAACTTAATGTCCGGGACTGTACGACAAATGTGATTGATGGGTTCCCGAGCAACACTCTATCTCCGATCCTCGGATCCCCGCCATAAAGCGTATCCCTCTGGACCGCTCCAATACCTTTACGGGCGCCGATCATGACCTAATCCACACAAAATATGTGTCTTTTCAATTACTTGTCACATGCTTAGAGCCAGCAAAAGCTCAAGGTATTCTCCCCAGACCCGAGAGCTGAAAGGGTGCCTGTCAACGGATTGACTTAAAGTTGATTAAATGGTCGTACCGTATGGCAGCTCACAGTCCATTTTCCCTGTGTCCTAAGGAAAGAGGCTGGCGGTGTGTTTTGTTCCTTTATAAACAGCAGATTTGTACACCAGATCAACATCATGTTGGACAAATTAAAACACAATGTATTTCACTGAAATGATCTAGTAAAGCCCGGCCTTTATTTCAATGAAAGATATCTATTCTTCCTCGTCAGAAATAAATTATTGTGCTTTCAACTGAGCAGAATGACTTTGTTTTTAAACAATATGGCGAAAAACCACAAATGAGATATTGCATTTTCATCACAAAGCACTCAATATTAATCTTACAGAATTACATTAAATGTATATAAATGTTTATAAATTTGTATCCAATTAATTCTGAAACTTTGGAACTGGAATTTCTACTTTCTAACTTTATTCAGACATATGATCTCAGTTCTTGTGTCCTGGGTTTTTTTCTTCCTTTTCCCCCTTCCTTTTCATTGAAACATTATTTAAATGAAATATAATATATTGATAGTGATTCAGTGTAACTGAATACAAAAACAAAGGAAAATTAAAAAAAACAACAACCAGAAAGCATTAATCCACACTAAAACAAACTTATTAGAAAATGAAACCTCACATCTGAAACTCCTAAAACATTGATAAAAATTTTATATAATCTTGAAAGTGCTCACCATTAGAACAGAATAATTTCATTTTGTCAAAATATCATTTTCATATTTCAACGCAAACAGAAACCCATTAATCTTTTTTTAATTTTTTTATTTCGGAAAATGAAACATCAATTACTAATTAGGCTAACATTTGGTTTTCAAGGTGATTAAATTGAAACTAAATCCATGAAACTTTATCAGGATAATTTCAAATCCTTATCATAATTAAATCAAAAACCGTTTTATTTATGTAATATAATGTAGCCATATTTTTGACTTGTATCAATACGGTATCCATTAATAAACAGTGGTAGTTCCAGTAACATAGACTCTTGGCTCCTACTCATATTTTATTTATATTTTTTAAATGAAAATCAAAAAAGTGAATAAGGTCGACATCAGATGACATCACCATGTTTTCTATGAAACATAATAAAAAAATCCTTATTTCTTCAAAACCATTGTACTACCATCCACTTAAGATGTGCTGGATCATTGAGCAAAGATAAATGTACTTTATGTACTTCACTCCTCTTGTTCCAGTCTACTCAGCTGTAAATGTTTACTTTATGTACTTCACTCTGCTTGTTCCAGTCTACTCAGCTGTAAATGTTTACTTTATGTACTTCACTCTGCTTGTTCCAGTCTACTCAGCTGTAATTGAGTATGTGGTGGGGCAGTGCTAGAAATTGTAAAATGCTAGCTGTGAGTGCTGAAATGGCAGCACTGGTTGTATGAGAACGATATTGGCTGGTTGCTCAGGAACTATAACCACGGATAATAATTTGTGAACCGCTTTGAGATAACTGATAGGTTGTGATAAAGCGGTATATAAGAACCTGGAATTATTAATTATTATTATTACTTAACACAATGAAAATTGTCTATTGTTGAACTCATATATATGTGTCAAATCTACATGTAAACAGAACTGTTTTATTTATTTCTCCTGCCTATATCACAATAGAGAGTGTAGGCCATATCCATATAAAATATAAAACAGAAACAAAATCTGTTGGGATCAGTTTGCATTCCATTTTTTTGCAGTAATTGTAACATAAAAGTAAAATTGAAAATTAAAGTTTGGATACGATTTCAGAGTTAAGCGATAGGCTCAATTTGCCTCCCCCGACAGGGTTTGACAGTGAAATGTGATGTTTCTATTACCGTATATTTGATAGGATACGATATGATACCCCAAAATTGTGGGCGGATTACTGGTGCTTTTAACTCCTCATATACATGTATATATATCTCTTTATCCTGTCATTGACGATTGTAAGATTGTCAGATTTCTACATTAATATAACATAATCCTCTGCTTTGTCACCTGTCTAAAGTCACCACGAGGTTCAATACTGTCATTTTTTATCTTAATATAAAACAATTCTATGTAACGATTCCATATTTCATACGCTGTTATCGTCATCAACATCTATAAATCACTGCCAAACAACATATAAATATCAGAAGCTCAAATTTAACCCCACAGTCGTAACATAATATGCCTGACTTCCACTTCAACAAAGGCTAGTTGGACAACTCGGACTGTTTAACCTGACGTTGGGCTATAGTTAGCCCGACAGGTGCAAATGATCAGGGGCCTGATGTAGAAACAGGACCAGATTTAACAAAGATGGCACCACCGCTTATCGATATTTTTGTAGTTTTTTATTTTGAAATATTTTGAATAAACTTTCATTTGGGTTGAAATATATTTTCATATTTCATGATGATCGTAAAAAGAGTAACACTGTAACAAATGCCAAAGCGTGGTTTTAATCGAGTATAATCTACATTTACCTGGTTACCTGACACAGAAAAAAGGCTTCAGAAATTTCTTGATCTAATTCCATTTTGAGAATGATTTTAAAGATGAAGCTGAGTAGAAGAACTATAACACACATGTGGACTGATTGAGAATCGGTGTCCTTCTTTTTTCTTTACTTCTATGACAATTTTATATACCGGAATAGTGTTTAAAACTAAGGGAGAAAACATGTTAAGTATCTAGAAGATCCTCGGGATCTGTTTAGAATGCTCCTGTCTTCATTTTCTCATTCAAACTCAATCTTCTTTAACGGATGTTTTGAGCTTAATAAAATATCTTTTGAGGTTTCAGAACAAGTTCTTGCAAGTATTATGACAATCATAGATAAATTTGGTTTATAAATTAGCTGTATCGTTTATGATTTTCCGATAGTGTTTGTTTTAAAGACACTTTGTACCATTTCCTCAGTTATACTGAGCCAGAATGAGAAGGAGGTGATTTCAGATTTTCTGTAAACAATTTTTATCCTAAATTATTGTCATCCCTCTGAGGAAGATTTCCTGGTAAAATTTCGAAGCTTTTAGTGTAATTTGGTAGCCAGCTCCCCGGGGGGGATTTCCATATAAAATATTTTTAAACACTAGAAAATGAAGGAAAGACATGTCAAAATTATACAAAAACTTAGATTAACTTGTAATTGGAGAAATCACAAAGTAATTATACTGTACTGTATAGTTGCCAGAATACCCTGCTCTGGGGTAAACTCACCACCAACAAGTTATTCTCACAACAACATTTCTGATTATAATTCTGCGTGATAAAACCTTCCCAAAATAGATGGGCTACGTTTTTACAATTTTTTATATATAGGTCAAGAACCAAAGAATCTAATCAAAAACCGTTAATCACTACAGAAAATCTTGCTTAAATGTATGCTACTGTGTTAGCATGTTGTATAATTTGTTTTAGTATTACTTTGCCTGCAGCTATAGAAGTGAACACTACGACACTATGAAAATGGCTGCATTGGCTCTATATGACTGATGTAAAAAAAGCTGACTTATAAATGTATTTGTATTTTCAATTTTAAAAAGTTTCAAGTACGAAAACATTGATTTTGGAGACCATGCATAGTCTTACTTCAGCCAAATCTCCCCTTTTACGAGGCAGTCTGTAGACTTTAGACCTTTCAAGTCAGTAATTCAAACAAGTGAGTTTGACTGAGCCAACCAGCTAATTCAAGCCACGGTTTACGTACCTGGTTGTTGGGACAGAGGACCGTGAAGTAGCCACGGTTTACGTACCTGGTTGTTGGGACGGAGGACCGTGAAGTAGCCACGGTTTACGTACATGGTTGTTGGGACAGAGGACTGTGAAGTAGCCACGGCTTACGTACCTGGTTGTCAGGACAGAGGACCGTGAAGTAGCCACAGATTACGTACCTGGTTGTCGGGACAGAGGACCGTGAAGTAGCCACGGTATACGTACCTGGTTGTCAGGACAGAGGACCGTGAAGTAGCCACGGTTTACGTACCTGGTTGTCGGGACAGAGGACCGTGAAGTAGCCACGGTTTACGTACCTGGTTGTCGGGACAGAGGACCGTGAGGTAACCATGGTTTACGTACCTGGTTGTCAGGACAGAGGACCATGAAGTAGCCACGGTTTACGTACCTGGTTGTCGGGACAGAGGACCGTGAAGTAGCCACGGTTTACATACCTGGTTGTCAGGACAGAGAACCGTGAAGTAGCCACGGTTTACGTACCTGGTTGTCGGGACAGAAGACCGTGAAGTAGCCACGGTTTACGTACCTGGTTGTCAGGACAGAGGACCGTGAAGTAGCCCACACACTGGATGACCTCGTGGAGGATGTCCTCTGAAGTGTGGTGACTACAGTACCACATGAGGTAGCTGGCTATGTGTCGGAACTCTAGCGACATGCCCTCGTCTCCCAGGGTTTTCTGTAACAATAAATACGGTCATGGATACCAGTGATATGGGACTTTTATAGATTATAACACATTTTATATTGCATTTTTACATGGATACTTCAAAACTTTCCTGCCATTTAAAAAATTATTCCGACAGCAAGGTATGTTGGTCAGATTTTTCTTATGTCATAGGGAGGTAGAAATTTTTACCTGTAAAATAAGGAGGTCAAGAAAGTTAAACAGTATAAAGGGGAAGTCAAAAGATTTTACCTGTTAAGCAAGGAGGTCAAGAGATTTTACCCTAACAATGAAAAGTTTCTACGAACTCTCACCTGCAACATTTGGAGGTCAAGAAGTTTTACCCTAACATCGACAAGTTTCTACGACCTCTCACCTGTAACATGTGGAGATCTAGAGTAGCCATGTTGTTAAGCATTCTAAGTCCAGTGAGAGCTACAGCCATGGTGTGCTGGGGGAACTCAGGCGGGGAGGCATCACTTCGACTCGGGGCGCCCGAGTGAAGCAGCATACCGTACAAAAGGGAGACAATCCCTACCAGCTCCGTCATCTCATACGTGTTTATGAGCTGTGTGGGATCCTCCACTTTCTTCTGGTCAAATATGGAGTTGTTCCTGTGAAAACAAGCAGACATTAATTGTAATAATTATTATAATTTGAGGTTCTTATATACTGCTTTATCACGACCTTAAAGGCCGTCTCAAAGTTTCCAACTCCCTGGGGAGCATACAATTGGTGCTGCCATTTCGGCGATCAAAGCTACCATTCTACAATTTCTACTTTGAGGAGAAATGAACAGTAATTTGCAAACTGTCTTTTTTAGGAACAGTTTCTGCAGGATCAGGAACAATCTGTGTACAGTATAATAGTACGCTGACTTTTCATTTTGATATGATGTTTCTACCTAAGTAAATGGCCTGTTGGTCACTCATTGTCCCAGACAATAAAATATAGCTGATGTTGTTGTCTAAATGGGTTTTATTAATTTCCTATTGATTAATTATTATTTAAATCATGCTGGGTTATGATGTCAGTCAGAAGAGGTTTTTGAATGTAGACATTGTTAACTGAATATAATCATACAGGTCTGTCCACTTACACTGTTAACATTGTGTACATTCAAAAATCTCTTCCTACTGACATCATAGCCCAGCAAGATTTGTCACTGAATATTCCTTAAATCATTAATTAATCTGTAAGAAATTATGAAAAACCATTTAGACAACAACATTAGGTATATCTCAATAAAATACCTACAGTAAAACCTCACTTACTCCAACCCAGGTTACTCTAATAGTCCCCACATTCCTGGAACAGTTCCTTTGGTCCTCGGGTTTGAACCAAGTTTGTACATATTCAACCATTGTCTCTCGGAATACTCGAATACAATGTCTTCTTCAAACTATTGATCAGGTCCCCATGAGTTTGAGTAAGTGTGGTTTTACTGATGTTATTTTTGATAAATACAATATTTGGCATTATATGATACGGGTGCAAAATTTGGTGAATATTAGAATGTAGGACTTGTGCTGATATTGGAGTTTTGGGAAGATACAGGGCGAAAAGGCAGGTAATCAAAGTAACACGAGATGCATATAACTCGTATTTTCTTGATCTAAAAAATCTGGTGGTTATATTCATCTTTGAACGAAGTCAAGCAAATTTGCTATTTTCCTTTCTAATGCAAAAAGCTGTAATCAAATTGTGCTGTAAGAAATATTTATGATAAATTTGATATATCTTTATAACATACAGGTGTAATTTTACCTATCAGATAATCTAATGAGACCATTAATCATTATGTTGTATAGTAGAACACTGCCTGAATTTTAATTCTACATTAAATTACATATATTTGATAAAAAAAAAAAAAATACATCTTCACATGAGCAAATACACACCATCAATCAAAAATCCAAGAAAAATAATCGTATATAAAAATTGTTGTATTTCTCCAGTGATATCTTCTTAGCTAATGGATAATATTATTATGAAATGCGCACATAGACCAAAATACCCAAATCTGCCACTGGAATCATGGGTCATCCATCAAAAGCATCTCCGACAAAAATTACAAATATTCCTACTTCATAGAGCTATTTTTTCAGGACCCCATCACCTGAAGCTCCAGTAGGTTTACCAAGTATTTTTTTTAATAATCTTGAAATTCAATTTGTATCATCAATCTTACGAGGCAAATTTGTAATGTATCATGTTTGAGCTACAACTGCCGTGAGCCTATCGTCTCTTAGCTGATTTCTGATGTCTTCATTTCAAAAAAGAAAAAATTATCATCAAACTATTACCATATCTAACCAAACATACGTTCTGGTTAAATGACACTAACTGATGTTTAATTGAATGAACTAAGAAAACTAGGAATGTCTGCGAGACATAAATGCTCCAACCCCCATATGAAATTTAGTTCTGCAAAATTTTCTGAAACTTTTGATTATTCAGTGAATATGAAATCTACTGTTCCCGACACCCTACAGGTAGACTACAGTATCCACTGTTCCCGACACCCTACAGGTAGACTACAGTATCTAATGTTCCCGACACCCTACAGGTAGACTACAGTATCCACTGTTCCTGACACACTACAGGTAGACTACAGTATCTACTGTTCCCGACACACTACAGGTAGACTACAGTATCTACTGTTCCAGACACACTACAGGTAGACTACAGTATCTACTGTTCCCGACACACTACAGGTAGACTACAGTATCTACTGTTCCCGACACCCTACAGGTAGACTACGGTATCTACTGTTCCCGACACCCTACAGGTAGACTACAGTATCTACTGTTCCAGACACACTACAGGTAGACTACAGTATCTACTGTTCCCGACACACTACAGGTAGACTACAGTATCCACTGTTCCCGACACCCTACAGGTAGACTACAGTATCCACTGTTCCCGACACCCTACAGGTAGACTACCGTATCTACTGTACCCGACACCCTACAGGTAGACTACGGTATCTACTGTTCCCGACATCCTACAGGTAGACTACGGTATCTACTGTTCCCGACACACTACAGGTAGACAACAGTATCTACTGTTCCCGACACCCTACAGGTAGACTACAGTATCTACTGTTCCCGACACACTACAGGTAGACTACAGTATCTACTGTTCCCGACACCCTACAGGTAGACTACAGTATCTACTGTTCCCGTCACCCTACAGGTAGACTACAGTATCTACTGTTCCCGACACACTACAGGTAGACTACAGTATCTACTGTTCCAGACACACTACAGGTAGACTACAGTATCTACTGTTCCCGACACACTACAGACAGACTACAGTATCTACTGTTCCAGACACCCTACAGGTAGACTACAGTATCTACTGTTCCCGACACACTACAGGTAGACGACAGTATCTACTGTTCCAGACACACTACAGGTAGACTACAGTATCTACTGTTCCCGACACACTACAGGTAGACTACAGTATCTACTGTTCCCGACACACTACAGGTAGACGACAGTATCCACTGTTCCCGACACCCTACAGGTAGACTACAGTATCTACTGTTCCGTACACCCTACAGGTAGACTACAGTATCCACTGTTCCAGACACACTACAGGTAGACTACAGTATCTACTGTTCCCGACACACTACAGGTAGACTACAGTATCTACTGTTCCCGACACCCTACAGGTAGACTACAGTATCTACTGTTCCCGACACACTACAGGTAGACTACAGTATCCACTGTTCCCGACACCCTACAGGTAGACTACAGTATCTACTGTTCCCGACACACTACAGGTAGACTACAGTATCTACTGTTCCCGACACCCTACAGGTAGACTACAGTATCTACTGTTCCCGACACCCTACAGGTAGACTACAGTATCCACTGTTCCTGACACACTACAGGTAGACTACAGTATCTACTGTTCCAGACACACTACAGGTAGACTACAGTATCTACTGTTCCAGACACACTACAGGTAGACTACAGTATCTACTGTTCCCGACACACTACAGGTAGACTACAGTATCTACTGTTCCCGACACCCTACAGGTAGACTACGGTATCTACTGTTCCCGACACCCTACAGGTAGACTACAGTATCTACTGTTCCAGACACACTACAGGTAGACTACAGTATCTACTGTTCCCGACACCCTACAGGTAGACTACAGTATCCACTGTTCCCGACACCCTACAGGTAGACTACAGTATCCACTGTTCCCGACACACTACAGGTAGACTACCGTATCTACTGTACCCGACACCCTACAGGTAGACTACGGTATCTACTGTTCCCGACATCCTACAGGTAGACTACGGTATCTACTGTTCCCGACACACTACAGGTAGACAACAGTATCTACTGTTCCCGACACACTACAGGTAGACTACAGTATCTACTGTTCCCGACACACTACAGGTAGACTACAGTATCTACTGTTCCCGACACCCTACAGGTAGACTACAGTATCTACTGTTCCCGTCACCCTACAGGTAGACTACAGTATCTACTGTTCCCGACACACTACAGGTAGACTACAGTATCTACTGTTCCAGATACACTACAGGTAGACTACAGTATCTACTGTTCCCGACACACTACAGGTAGACTACAGTATCTACTGTTCCAGACACCCTACAGGTAGACTACAGTATCTACTGTTCCCGACACACTACAGGTAGACGACAGTATCTACTGTTCCAGACACACTACAGGTAGACTACAGTATCTACTGTTCCCGACACACTACAGGTAGACTACAGTATCTACTATTCCCGACACACTACAGGTAGACGACAGTATCCACTGTTCCCGACACCCTACAGGTAGACTACAGTATCTACTGTTCCCGACACCCTACAGGTAGACTACAGTATCCACTGTTCCAGACACACTACAGGTAGACTACAGTATCTACTGTTCCCGACACACTACAGGTAGACTACAGTATCTACTGTTCCCGACACCCTACAGGTAGACTACAGTATCTACTGTTCCCGACACACTACAGGTAGACTACAGTATCTACTGTTCCCGACACCCTACAGGTAGACTACAGTATCTACTGTTCCCGACACACTACAGGTAGACTACAGTATCTACTGTTCCCGACACCCTACAGGTAGACTACAGTATCTACTGTTCCCGACACCCTACAGGTAGACTACAGTATCCACTGTTCCCGACACCCTACAGGTAGACTACAGTATCTTCTGTTCCCGACACCCTACAGGTAGACTACAGTATCCACTGTTCCCGACACCCTACAGGTAGACTACAGTATCTACTGTTCCCGACACCCTACAGGTAGACTACAGTATCCACTGTTCCCGACACACTACAGGTAGACTAAAGTATCTACTGTTCCCGACACACTACAGGTAGACTACAATATCCACTGTTCCCGACACCCTACAGGTAGACTACAGTATCCACTGTTCCCGACACACTACAGGTAGACTACAGTATCTACTGTACCCGACACCCTACAGGTAGACTACGGTATCTACTGTTCCCGACATCCTACAGGTAGACTACGGTATCTACTCTTCCCGACACACTACAGGTAGACAACAGTATCTACTGTTCCCGACACACTACAGGTAGACTACAGTATCTACTGTTCCCGACACCCTACAGGTAAACTACAGTATCTACTGTTCCCGACACACTACAGGTAGACTACAGTATCCACTGTTCCAGACACACTACAGGTAGACTACAGTATCTACTGTTCCCGACACACTACAGGTAGACTACAGTATCCACTGTTCCCGACACCCTACAGGTAGACTACAGTATCTACTGTTCCCGACACACTACAGGTAGACTACAGTATCCACTGTTCCCGACACCCTACAGGTAGACTACAGTATCTACTGTTCCCGACACACTACAGGTAGACTACAGTATCCACTGTTCCCGACACCCTACAGGTAGACTACAGTATCTACTGTTCCCTACACCCTACAGGTAGACTACAGTATCCACTGTTCCCGACACCCTACAGGTAGACTACAGTATCTACTGTTCTCGACACACTACAGGTAGACTACAGTATCCACTGTTCCCGACACCCTACAGGTAGACTACAGTATCTACTGTTCCCGACACCCTTCAGGTAGACTACAGTATCTACTGTTCCCGACACACTACAGGTAGACTACAATATCTACTGTTCCCGACACCCTACAGGTAGACGACAGTATCTACTGTTCCCGACACCCTACAGGTAGACCAGTATCCACTGTACCCGACACACTACAGGTAGACTACAGTATCTACTGTTCCCAACACACTACAGGTAGACTACAGTATCTACTGGTCCCGACACACTACAGGTAGACTACAGTATCTACTGTTCCCGACACACTACAGGTAGACTACAGTATCCACTGTTCCCGACACACTACAGGTAGACTACAGTATCTACTGTTCCCGACACCCTACAGGTAGACTACAGTATCTACTGTTTCCAACACCCTACAGGTAGACTACAGTATCTACTGTTCACGACACACTACAGGTAGACTACAGTATCTACTGTTCCCGACACACTACAGGTAGACTACAGTATCCACTGTTCCCAACACCCTACAGGTAGACTACAGTATCTACTGTTCCCGACACACTACAGGTAGACTACAGTATCCACTGTTCCCGACACACTACAGGTAGACTACAGTATCTACTGTTCCCGACACACTACAGGTAGACTACAGTATCCACTGTTCCCGACACCCTACAGGTAGACTACAGTATCCACTGTTCCCGACACACTACAGGTAGACTACAGTATCCACTGTTCCAGACACACTACAGGTAGACTACAGTATCTACTGTTCCCGACACACTACAGGTAGACTACGGTATCTACTGTTCCCGACACCCTACAGGTAGACTACAGTATCTACTGTTCCCGACACACTACAGGTAGACTACGGTATCTACTCTTCCCGACACACTACAGGTAGACAACAGTATCTACTGTTCCCGACACACTACAGGTAGACTACAGTATCTACTGTTCCCGACACCCTACAGGTAAACTACAGTATCTACTGTTCCCAACACACTACAGGTAGACAACAGTATCTACTGTTCCAGACACACTACAGGTAGACTACAGTATCTACTGTTCCCGACACACTACAGGTAGACTACAGTATCTACTGTTCCCGACACCCTACAGGTAGACTACAGTATCTACTGTTCCCGACACACTACAGGTAGACTACAGTATCTACTGTTCCCGACACCCTACAGGTAGACTACAGTATCTACTGTTCCCGACACCCTACAGGTAGACTACAGTATCTACTGTTCCCGACACCCTACAGGTAGACTACAGTATCTACTGTTCCCGACACCCTACAGGTAGACTACAGTATCCACTGTTCCCGACACCCTACAGGTAGACTACAGTATCTACTGTTCCCGACACACTACAGGTAGACTACAGTATCCACTGTTCCCGACACACTACAGGTAGACTACAGTATCTACTGTTCCCGACACACTACAGGTAGACTACAGTATCTACTGTTCCCGACACACTACAGGTAGACTACAGTATCCACTGTTCCCGACACCCTACAGGTAGACTACAGTATCTACTGTTCCCGACACACTACAGGTAGACTACAGTATCCACTGTTCCCGACACCCTACAGGTAGACTACAGTATCTACTGTTCCCGACACACTACAGGTAGACTACAGTATCCACTGTTCCCGACACCCTACAGGTAGACTACAGTATCTACTGTTCCCTACACCCTACAGGTAGACTACAGTATCCACTGTTCCCGACACCCTACAGGTAGACTACAGTATCTACTGTTCTCGACACACTACAGGTAGACTACAGTATCCACTGTTCCCGACACCCTACAGGTAGACTACAGTATCTACTGTTCCCGACACCCTTCAGGTAGACTACAGTATCTACTGTTCCCGACACACTACAGGTAGACTACAATATCTACTGTTCCCGACACCCTACAGGTAGACGACAGTATCTACTGTTCCCGACACCCTACAGGTAGACCAGTATCCACTGTACCCGACACACTACAGGTAGACTACAGTATCTACTGTTCCCAACACACTACAGGTAGACTACAGTATCTACTGGTCCCGACACACTACAGGTAGACTACAGTATCTACTGTTCCCGACACACTACAGGTAGACTACAGTATCCACTGTTCCCGACACACTACAGGTAGACTACAGTATCTACTGTTCCCGACACCCTACAGGTAGACTACAGTATCTACTGTTTCCAACACCCTACAGGTAGACTACAGTATCTACTGTTCACGACACACTACAGGTAGACTACAGTATCTACTGTTCCCGACACACTACAGGTAGACTACAGTATCCACTGTTCCCAACACCCTACAGGTAGACTACAGTATCTACTGTTCCCGACACACTACAGGTAGACTACAGTATCCACTGTTCCCGACACACTACAGGTAGACTACAGTATCTACTGTTCCCGACACACTACAGGTAGACTACAGTATCCACTGTTCCCGACACCCTACAGGTAGACTACAGTATCCACTGTTCCCGACACACTACAGGTAGACTACAGTATCCACTGTTCCAGACACACTACAGGTAGACTACAGTATCTACTGTTCCCGACACACTACAGGTAGACTACGGTATCTACTGTTCCCGACACCCTACAGGTAGACTACAGTATCTACTGTTCCCGACACACTACAGGTAGACTACGGTATCTACTCTTCCCGACACACTACAGGTAGACAACAGTATCTACTGTTCCCGACACACTACAGGTAGACTACAGTATCTACTGTTCCCGACACCCTACAGGTAAACTACAGTATCTACTGTTCCCAACACACTACAGGTAGACAACAGTATCTACTGTTCCAGACACACTACAGGTAGACTACAGTATCTACTGTTCCCGACACACTACAGGTAGACTACAGTATCTACTGTTCCCGACACCCTACAGGTAGACTACAGTATCTACTGTTCCCGACACACTACAGGTAGACTACAGTATCTACTGTTCCCGACACCCTACAGGTAGACTACAGTATCTACTGTTCCCGACACCCTACAGGTAGACTACAGTATCTACTGTTCCCGACACCCTACAGGTAGACTACAGTATCTACTGTTCCCGACACCCTACAGGTAGACTACAGTATCCACTGTTCCCGACACCCTACAGGTAGACTACAGTATCTACTGTTCCCGACACACTACAGGTAGACTACAGTATCCACTGTTCCCGACACCCTACAGGTAGACTACAGTATCTACTGTTCCCGACACCCTACAGGTAGACTACAGTATCTACTGTTCCCGACACACTACAGGTAGACTACAATATCTACTGTTCCCGACACCCTACAGGTAGACGACAGTATCTACTGTTCCCGACACACTACAGGTAGACCAGTATCCACTGTACCCGACACACTACAGGTAAACTACAGTATCTACTGTTCCCGACACACTACAGGTAGACTACAGTATCTACTGGTCCCGACACACTACAGGTAGACTACAGTATCTACTGTTCCCGACACACTACAGGTAGACTACAGTATCCACTGTTCCCGACACACTACAGGTAGACTACAGTATCCACTGTTCCCGACACACTACAGGTAGACTACAGTATCTACTGTTCCCAACACCCTACAGGTAGACTACAGTATCTACTGTTCCCGACACACTACAGGTAGACTACAGTATCTACTGTTCCCGACACACTACAGGTAGACTACAGTATCCACTGTTCCCAACACCCTACAGGTAGACTACAGTATCTACTGTTCCCGACACACTAAAGGTAGACTACAGTATCCACTGTTCCCGACACACTACAGGTAGACGACAGTATCTACTGTTCCCTACACACTACAGGTAGACGACAGTATCTACTGTTCCCGACACCCTACAGGTAGACTACAGTATCCACTTTTCCCAACAACCTACAGGTAGACTACAGTATCCACTGTTCCCGACACACTACAGGTAGACTACAGTATCTACTGTTCCCGACACACTTCAGGTAGACGACAGTATCTACTGTTCCCGACACCCTACAGGTAGACTACAGTATCTACTGTTCCCGACACCCTACAGGTAGACTACAGTATCTACTGTTCCCGACACACTACAGGTAGACTACAGTATCCACTGTTCCCGACACCCTACAGGTAGACTACAGTATCTACTGTTCCAGACACACTACAGGTAGACTACAGTATCTACTGTTCCCGACACCCTACAGGTAGACTACAGTATCTACTGTTCCCGACACACTACAGGTAGACTACAGTATCTACTGTTCCCGACACCCTACAGGTAGACTACAGTATCTACTGTTCCCGACACACTACAGGTAGACTACAGTATCTACTGTTCCCGACACCCTACAGGTAGACTACAGTATCTACTGTTCCCGACACCCTACAGGTAGACTACAGTATCCACTGTTCCCGACACCCTACAGGTAGACTACAGTATCTACTGTTCCCGACACACTACAGGTAGACTACAGTATCCACTGTTCCCGACACCCTACAGGTAGACTACAGTATCTACTGTTCCCGACACCCTACAGGTAGACTACAGTATCTACTGTTCCCGACACACTACAGGTAGACTACAGTATCTACTGTTCCCGACACCCTACAGGTAGACGACAGTATCTACTGTTCCCGACACACTACAGGTAGACTACAGTATCCACTGTACCCGACACACTACAGGTAGACTACAGTATCTACTGTTCCCGACACACTACAGGTAGACTACAGTATCTACTGGTCCCGACACACTACAGGTAGACTACAGTATCTACTGTTCCCGACACACTACAGGTAGACTACAGTATCCACTGTTCCCGACACACTACAGGTAGACTACAGTATCCACTGTTCCCGACACACTACAGGTAGACTACAGTATCTACTGTTCCCGACACACTACAGGTAGACTACAGTATCTACTGTTCCCGACACCCTACAGGTAGACCAGTATCCACTGTACCCGACACACTACAGGTAGACTACAGTATCTACTGTTCCCAACACACTACAGGTAGACTACAGTATCTACTGGTCCCGACACACTACAGGTAGACTACAGTATCTACTGTTCCCGACACACTACAGGTAGACTACAGTATCCACTGTTCCCGACACACTACAGGTAGACTACAGTATCTACTGTTCCCGACACCCTACAGGTAGACTACAGTATCTACTGTTTCCAACACCCTACAGGTAGACTACAGTATCTACTGTTCACGACACACTACAGGTAGACTACAGTATCTACTGTTCCCGACACACTACAGGTAGACTACAGTATCCACTGTTCCCAACACCCTACAGGTAGACTACAGTATCTACTGTTCCCGACACACTACAGGTAGACTACAGTATCCACTGTTCCCGACACACTACAGGTAGACTACAGTATCTACTGTTCCCGACACACTACAGGTAGACTACAGTATCCACTGTTCCCGACACCCTACAGGTAGACTACAGTATCCACTGTTCCCGACACACTACAGGTAGACTACAGTATCCACTGTTCCAGACACACTACAGGTAGACTACAGTATCTACTGTTCCCGACACACTACAGGTAGACTACGGTATCTACTGTTCCCGACACCCTACAGGTAGACTACAGTATCTACTGTTCCCGACACACTACAGGTAGACTACGGTATCTACTCTTCCCGACACACTACAGGTAGACAACAGTATCTACTGTTCCCGACACACTACAGGTAGACTACAGTATCTACTGTTCCCGACACCCTACAGGTAAACTACAGTATCTACTGTTCCCAACACACTACAGGTAGACAACAGTATCTACTGTTCCAGACACACTACAGGTAGACTACAGTATCTACTGTTCCCGACACACTACAGGTAGACTACAGTATCTACTGTTCCCGACACCCTACAGGTAGACTACAGTATCTACTGTTCCCGACACACTACAGGTAGACTACAGTATCTACTGTTCCCGACACCCTACAGGTAGACTACAGTATCTACTGTTCCCGACACCCTACAGGTAGACTACAGTATCTACTGTTCCCGACACCCTACAGGTAGACTACAGTATCTACTGTTCCCGACACCCTACAGGTAGACTACAGTATCCACTGTTCCCGACACCCTACAGGTAGACTACAGTATCTACTGTTCCCGACACACTACAGGTAGACTACAGTATCCACTGTTCCCGACACACTACAGGTAGACTACAGTATCTACTGTTCCCGACACACTACAGGTAGACTACAGTATCTACTGTTCCCGACACCCTACAGGTAGACTACAGTATCTACTGTTCCCGACACACTACAGGTAGACTACAGTATCCACTGTTCCCGACACCCTACAGGTAGACTACAGTATCTACTGTTCCCGACACACTACAGGTAGACTACAGTATCCACTGTTCCCGACACCCTACAGGTAGACTACAGTATCTACTGTTCCCGACACACTACAGGTAGACTACAGTATCCACTGTTCCCGACACCCTACAGGTAGACTACAGTATCTACTGTTCCCTACACCCTACAGGTAGACTACAGTATCCACTGTTCCCGACACCCTACAGGTAGACTACAGTATCTACTGTTCTCGACACACTACAGGTAGACTACAGTATCCACTGTTCCCGACACCCTACAGGTAGACTACAGTATCTACTGTTCCCGACACCCTTCAGGTAGACTACAGTATCTACTGTTCCCGACACACTACAGGTAGACTACAATATCTACTGTTCCCGACACCCTACAGGTAGACGACAGTATCTACTGTTCCCGACACCCTACAGGTAGACCAGTATCCACTGTACCCGACACACTACAGGTAGACTACAGTATCTACTGTTCCCAACACACTACAGGTAGACTACAGTATCTACTGGTCCCGACACACTACAGGTAGACTACAGTATCTACTGTTCCCGACACACTACAGGTAGACTACAGTATCCACTGTTCCCGACACACTACAGGTAGACTACAGTATCTACTGTTCCCGACACCCTACAGGTAGACTACAGTATCTACTGTTTCCAACACCCTACAGGTAGACTACAGTATCTACTGTTCACGACACACTACAGGTAGACTACAGTATCTACTGTTCCCGACACACTACAGGTAGACTACAGTATCCACTGTTCCCAACACCCTACAGGTAGACTACAGTATCTACTGTTCCCGACACACTACAGGTAGACTACAGTATCCACTGTTCCCGACACACTACAGGTAGACTACAGTATCTACTGTTCCCGACACACTACAGGTAGACTACAGTATCCACTGTTCCCGACACCCTACAGGTAGACTACAGTATCCACTGTTCCCGACACACTACAGGTAGACTACAGTATCCACTGTTCCAGACACACTACAGGTAGACTACAGTATCTACTGTTCCCGACACACTACAGGTAGACTACGGTATCTACTGTTCCCGACACCCTACAGGTAGACTACAGTATCTACTGTTCCCGACACACTACAGGTAGACTACGGTATCTACTCTTCCCGACACACTACAGGTAGACAACAGTATCTACTGTTCCCGACACACTACAGGTAGACTACAGTATCTACTGTTCCCGACACCCTACAGGTAAACTACAGTATCTACTGTTCCCAACACACTACAGGTAGACAACAGTATCTACTGTTCCAGACACACTACAGGTAGACTACAGTATCTACTGTTCCCGACACACTACAGGTAGACTACAGTATCTACTGTTCCCGACACCCTACAGGTAGACTACAGTATCTACTGTTCCCGACACACTACAGGTAGACTACAGTATCTACTGTTCCCGACACCCTACAGGTAGACTACAGTATCTACTGTTCCCGACACCCTACAGGTAGACTACAGTATCTACTGTTCCCGACACCCTACAGGTAGACTACAGTATCTACTGTTCCCGACACCCTACAGGTAGACTACAGTATCCACTGTTCCCGACACCCTACAGGTAGACTACAGTATCTACTGTTCCCGACACACTACAGGTAGACTACAGTATCCACTGTTCCCGACACCCTACAGGTAGACTACAGTATCTACTGTTCCCGACACCCTACAGGTAGACTACAGTATCTACTGTTCCCGACACACTACAGGTAGACTACAATATCTACTGTTCCCGACACCCTACAGGTAGACGACAGTATCTACTGTTCCCGACACACTACAGGTAGACCAGTATCCACTGTACCCGACACACTACAGGTAAACTACAGTATCTACTGTTCCCGACACACTACAGGTAGACTACAGTATCTACTGGTCCCGACACACTACAGGTAGACTACAGTATCTACTGTTCCCGACACACTACAGGTAGACTACAGTATCCACTGTTCCCGACACACTACAGGTAGACTACAGTATCCACTGTTCCCGACACACTACAGGTAGACTACAGTATCTACTGTTTCCGACACCCTACAGGTAGACTACAGTATCTACTGTTCCCGACACACTACAGGTAGACTACAGTATCTACTGTTCCCGACACACTACAGGTAGACTACAGTATCCACTGTTCCCAACACCCTACAGGTAGACTACAGTATCTACTGTTCCCGACACACTAAAGGTAGACTACAGTATCCACTGTTCCCGACACACTACAGGTAGACGACAGTATCTACTGTTCCCTACACACTACAGGTAGACGACAGTATCTACTGTTCCCGACACCCTACAGGTAGACTACAGTATCCACTTTTCCCAACAACCTACAGGTAGACTACAGTATCCACTGTTCCCGACACACTACAGGTAGACTACAGTATCTACTGTTCCCGACACACTTCAGGTAGACGACAGTATCTACTGTTCCCGACACCCTACAGGTAGACTACAGTATCTACTGTTCCCGACACCCTACAGGTAGACTACAGTATCTACTGTTCCCGACACACTACAGGTAGACTACAGTATCCACTGTTCCCGACACCCTACAGGTAGACTACAGTATCTACTGTTCCAGACACACTACAGGTAGACTACAGTATCTACTGTTCCCGACACCCTACAGGTAGACTACAGTATCTACTGTTCCCGACACACTACAGGTAGACTACAGTATCTACTGTTCCCGACACCCTACAGGTAGACTACAGTATCTACTGTTCCCGACACACTACAGGTAGACTACAGTATCTACTGTTCCCGACACCCTACAGGTAGACTACAGTATCTACTGTTCCCGACACCCTACAGGTAGACTACAGTATCCACTGTTCCCGACACCCTACAGGTAGACTACAGTATCTACTGTTCCCGACACACTACAGGTAGACTACAGTATCCACTGTTCCCGACACCCTACAGGTAGACTACAGTATCTACTGTTCCCGACACCCTACAGGTAGACTACAGTATCTACTGTTCCCGACACACTACAGGTAGACTACAGTATCTACTGTTCCCGACACCCTACAGGTAGACGACAGTATCTACTGTTCCCGACACACTACAGGTAGACTACAGTATCCACTGTACCCGACACACTACAGGTAGACTACAGTATCTACTGTTCCCGACACACTACAGGTAGACTACAGTATCTACTGGTCCCGACACACTACAGGTAGACTACAGTATCTACTGTTCCCGACACACTACAGGTAGACTACAGTATCCACTGTTCCCGACACACTACAGGTAGACTACAGTATCCACTGTTCCCGACACACTACAGGTAGACTACAGTATCTACTGTTCCCGACACACTACAGGTAGACTACAGTATCTACTGTTCCCGACACACTACAGGTAGACTACAGTATCTACTGTTCCCGACACACTACAGGTAGACTACAGTATCCACTGTTCCCGACACACTAAAGGTAGACTACAGTATCCACTGTTCCCGACACACTAAAGGTAGACTACAGTATCCACTGTTCCCGACACACTACAGGTAGACTACAGTATCTACTGTTCCCTACACACTACAGGTAGACTACAGTATCCACTTTTCCCAACACCCTACAGGTAGACTACAGTATCTACTGTTCCCGACACACTACAGGTAGACTACAGTATCTACTGTTCCCGACACACTACAGGTAGACTACAGTATCTACTGTTCCCGACACACTTCAGGTAGACTACAGTATCTACTGTTCCCGACACCCTACAGGTAGACTACAGTATCTACTGTTCCCGACACCCTACAGGTAGACTACAGTATCCACTGTTCCCGACACCCTACAGGTAGACTACAGTATCCACTGTTCCCGACACCCTACAGGTAGACTACAGTATCTACTGTTCCCGACACCCTACAGGTAGACTACAGTATCTACTGTTCCCGACACCCTACAGGTAGACTACAGTATCTACTGTTCCCGACACACTACAGGTAGACTACAGTATCTACTGTTCCCGACACCCTACAGGTAGACTACAGTATTCACTGTTGCCTTCCCTTGGCCATGTTATCTGTCTTCACGCTGTCAAACACTCCCACACCTAATGATGAAGTAGATCAAATGTTTCATAAATATATCATAACCAGTTTTTTTCTTCCTTGTAGAGCAAACATTTTGATGTTGGGTGGCATAAATTAATGTAATCATCAAGCACTGATATCTTTGATTACAAAATCATTTTAGTTTTATTTCTTGCAGCTATCATTATTCTTAATCACCTAAAATATCAGAACATGGAAATAACACTAGAGGGAGCGGCTAATAAAATTTCAGACAGTCATTCTGGTACATTACAAGATAAAATAATATAGTAAAATATTTTACAAGTGAAATATAAGAAATAAGAATAATAAATAAATAAGACATGTAAGTAACTGTTTTTCGTTTAAATTTCAGAGCTGACCAATCAAAATGAAGCTATCAATTTACAGCAAATATTCACCTCTTATAAATAAGTACCGGGTAAAAGAGATACCTATAAAAGGAATTAAGTATAACAACGATCATTTGTTTTTGGATTTAATTTATATTCCTTAAGTATAACAAGGATCATTTGTATTTGGTTATAATTTATAATTCTTAAGTATAAACAAGGATCATTTGTTATAACTTATAATTTATTATTGCAATTTTTTTTTTAATTAAAATATTTCCAGATTGACCGTGACTATACGTTATGTGTGTTTTATAAGATTTGTAGAATCTACTCGGTATCAGGTAGTTAACGACATGTGACAAACTCACATCCCATCTCCGATAAAACCCGCGTAACAAATGTTACCAGGAAAGCCGAGGGGGCCATCAATTTCTGCGGCTCCCAATTATGGTCAATTGGCTAGACTACAACACAGCCTAACTGACCATTAAGTGTTCAGCCGATCGGCTGACCAGCACTCATGGATCGTCTTGAGATGAGAATTTTGTCTGCGGCGACCAAATAAATACCTGGGCATGTGACGTTGAAAGTCTGCTATAAACATGAACTAGACATGGGAAGTTTTAATCATCTTATATTCTAACGTCTTAATCTCAGTTTAATAATCTTCCTCGCTGAATCAGGCGACTCTGCTGTCAATTTAAATCATTTCTATTAAGGGATCAAACTCAGTTTTTTTTACCCATTGCGAAAACTAGAAAATTGTGTGGTTGATATTTAGCACCAGACATCAAAAAGTCTGCCGAACCACTTGAAAGAATGAATGCTGGCAGATCCCAGATTCCAAATATTATCATAACCTCAGAAAAATTACACAAAATAACATATTTGGTCCCCATCATTGTACTTGGGTGTTTTGATAGCGTATTATTAGCCCGACATAAATGAGTCATATTTGATCATGGAGGCATTGATCAGGACGGGCGTAACTAGCATGTATCTTGGATATAATAAATTCACTTATGCCCCGCCAACGATCTAATGAATGGTCTGGGGGGACTTCTCCCCGTTCCATTAACTAACGCTCTTCCCCTGATGCTCGCATTAATAAGTTAATAAGCGGGGATTGTAAGATTCCCTGAGATTTTCTCCTGTCATAACGCATCGGGATTATAGGTAGAAAAATGCTGGATGCATTGACAAGTCCAAAATTAGGTTCTTTGTTGATGGCTATCCCCGCAAGTAATTCAATAAAGGCCAATGGCAACCGAGAATTATTGTCATAATCATAGCAAGAAAAAATAACTCATCTTTTCGAACTGCAAAAATATCACTTTTTATTGTAAAATATTGCTCCATAATGCATGCGAATTAAGTTAAATCCAGATAAAAGATAGGCCTGAACATTTGGCTACGCTTCAGTGCATCGCTACAAGGTTTCCATAGCTCCTAATAAGCTGTTTTAGTTTGGACCCTGCCTGTGTATGGCTGTGGATGTACGGTAAAGTAGTGTCCTCTTTGTTTTCCCCTCGGCTCGGTACAGATATATAGCCAGCCCATGATACATTCCAGAAGTCTTTTTTATCAGATAATCCATTTTTTGCAGAATTAAATTTCAAACTAAATCAAGTGGAAATCCAATTTGTGTTATCTCTACCCCAGTCTGGTTAAAACCTCAATCTCAGCCCTTCTAATTGTTCCTCAATTCAATGAAAATAAGAATTTAATATTCTTTTGAATGTCTGCAGAAAATCAATTCATCAATCTTAATAATAAAATTTTTCACAATACAATAATCATATCTTATTGAATGACCTCATTCTGGTCAAAGAATTTTTTTTACGTACTCAGTGAATTTCATTAAATCAGATATTTATAACAATGTGTTCAAAAGAGGGTTATTTTGACATTTTCAGCATTACAAAATTCACAGATTTAAATCTTTCTTTCTTTCAAATACAAACACTTTTTTCTTTATTTTTGTAGCAAAATTTTCAGGGCTGTATCAGTGTCTATTATAGATTTGATATATCCTATGTTTTGAGCCTGTTCCTAGCTGTCCAATATCATACCTGTTACAGCGCCCACCATTATTAATAATCTTCATTTTTTGAAAGTTGGATTTTTCATTTTTCTTCCTATTTTCTCTTCTTTCCTCTGAATGACATGAAATTTGAGAATTCCTTTCAGAAACAGTTTCCAGCTGTCCAAATCCAAGATGGCCCCTTGTAAGTCACATTGTTTTTCTGAGCAGTCCCAATATAAACTAAGAACCTAGGGGAATCTACATTATTATGAAATATGAGAAAGATCCAACCAAAGAAAAAGTGATAACAAGAGTTGTTCAAGGACAGAAAACTGACACAAGGTCATATAAACAGCCAACCATAATTATGACGTTTGTGGGCTTAAAATAACTAAGGTACTTATCTGATATCTAAACTATTTAATCAAGACATTTTTTGCAATATATCAAATTTGAAGGAAATAAAGGAATAACCTTTTCGATTTTTAGTATTTTAATGTCTCTGGTAAATACTTAAGAGATTTTCTCATTAAAAACATGCCAAATATGGTTCAAATTAAATTTGAAAGATTTGACATATTTATCAGAAATATAGAAATTATCTTTTTTATCGTTGTTAAAATCCCTGAACAGAAATTTTACCTTTACCGAACTTATAAAACCTATACCTTTTTTTTATTTGTTTTTAAGGTAAGAGTTAAGACTCTGAAACAACACGCAGTAAAATCCCGATTTTCTCAACTCCAACACTATTGGTTGTCTCCTAAGGACAGATTTCGGCTCCCACGAGACAATTATATTTACGTAGATTACAGTAACCTCACTGTGTACATAATTCAGGCAGAGCCTAAGTGAGAGGAGAAGTCCAGTGCCATCGTCTAGTCTGTGTCGGGACCATCTCTCACCTCCGACTAATGGACCAGCAGTGAAATCTACATTAGTCCCCCGTAGTACCCGCCCGAATTGTCACCTCATACCGGCAAATACAAATTAGCTCCGTTTGTATACCATATGTTAGGAACATCAAAACAAGCTAATTACTCGTAATCAAATCAAAGAATGCTCAAATTACCAGTTAGAAATTCTCACGGGACCTCCAGCCCCGCCCTCTCCGGTAAAAGGTGTAAACAGGCTCAGATTAAGATGGAATCCGGAAACTTTATAGAGATGAGAATTGAGGGTAGGGATTCAAGCCACACCCCTTTTGGAGCTGACGACCCTTTAAGCACCATGTAGTGGTGCGGGTGCTGGACCTATTTGTGCCCCAGGGATTTGTTGATGGGGTATGTGGTGTGTACGAGAAACAAAGTGTGCTCATCTCCCAAACTAGCTATAGCAGTGCCTGTATGTGTTATCAACACCTTCAGTCTGTAACACCGAGAATGCTTCTTCACTTTAAATATCCTCTCTAATGGACTGGCATCCACATTAAAAGGCGCAAGATTGAAAGGCAAGGAGCGTAAAAATCTCGTAATACAAAAATTACCGCACAATCATGCACAATGTGAACTGCCCGGGATTAGCCGAGCACAGCATGCGCTCCACAAAAGATATGCGTAAACTTGCTGTAAAAGTATCCACTTTCATTGTCGACCATATTGTATGAATGCCCATCAAAATCTTTTTCATACCCGTACTAAGCATTCAAGACCACAACTCAGCCTCTGAAGCATGATAATAAAAAATACCCCGAGCTCATTTACGCCTTTTCTCTTTCTCCGATAATGGACAGTATAAACATCGGGATTGCTGTTCGTACTTTATAAAATTTCTCCGAAGAAGTTTTATCCTGTCCTTACGCAATACAAGATGACATTTGGGTTAATGTGAACAGGAGGAATGAAGAGATGCCAGGGGGTGCTAAAACACACACCATACACACCGACATAAAAATTCTCAAAACAGAATTACACCCTGGACCTTTGTCTGTTAATGTTAAGTCTAAATGTATTGTAAAACAAAAGACCTGTTCTTCTGAAATATTTCATTATCATTTTTCATTGTTATAAGTATTGATATAGGTAATAAGGCAAAGTGAGGAAATATTTTGAATTGCTGATACTATTTCTATTTGTCATATTATTTTTTAATGTCACCCCTGTTAATATCATGTTTGACCTCCATAATATAAATTTTTTTACCAAATCACCATTTATCTCTCTATACATTATATGTAATTTTATTTGGTTAATATCATGTATTTTGAGGTGAATTCCACTAATATCATATTTCTTTAACCAATCACATAAAATAATCAGAACAGGATGTCATTTCCATTGATTTCAGATACAACTTGTACAAAATATTGCATAGAAAATAAATAAATAATCAAAAAAATTATTATGATCTTAATATGTACATTGAATAGCTTACTTTTAATATGGAGATTAGAAATTCACTAGATTTAGTGGGAAAACATGTTTATCTTAATGTCACAATCCTGTTAATGTCATGTTTTATCTAACAAATACAACATGATATAAAGAGGAATGCACTGTACTAAATCTAAAGTGTTTGTAATCCTGAATTTGCTGAATTATGTTATGGAAAAATAAGTAATTTTTTTTTAATACTATTTCGCGATATTTTCTGACTTTTTTGGATAAAACATTCTGAAGTATGATGATAATTGTCACAACCCAGGAATGGTAACTACCCTTAAACAGCTGTAAGAGCCCCCAATTAATTGGTGATATAAGATATGTTGGTATATGCTACAATTTCATTATCTTGCGACAATTTTCCACTTGGACATAAACAACACTGAAGCAAAATCACTACTTTGACATAGTCCATCTTTTCTAAATCATAAATATCTGTCATCCCAAATTATTGATGAAGACCCTTGTCTTTTTGATAAATGAAAAATAAGGATATCTAGGCCGATTCTGTATACATTGCTTCATTAACAAACGTTTTGGTAGACCTGAAGACCAATAATAGCCAGTCACAGTTTGACCAATCACAGGGTTTGAGCTGGGTATTTTATAAATGGGGTCCTTCTGCATAGTTTATACGAGAATCCTGAAAATTAGTGGGGTCCTTTTCAGTTTCTATATGCTTCAAAAAAATATAGGGACTTCTTAAACGTAAACCCTGAATCACAATAATTTTTTAACATACTGTTACGTTTGAATGATCCTGTAATATGTGTGATTTATATCATGTGAGAGTTCAGCTCATCAGCCGATCTCCATTTTAATATCTTTCCTGCAGTATCTACATGTACTTTGTTGTGACTGTCAAGGCAAGTACATTTGACTCCATCCCAGAAGTAACGTTTTTTTTCCAGCAGCGATGATTGGACATGTCGCAGACTAAAACTGATTATCCTGTGATGTATCTAGACTACTTGGATTATCTGATAAATTAACCGTTGGCTAATGACAGCCACCATTTACTAGAAAATTTACTGTTATGACAGCAAACGATAATTTATCCTTATCGAGATCGTAAATACAATAAATGACATTCATTCGGAGCGATATTTGCAGTCACGACCAGAAACATATTTTGTCGGCCGAGATGTAACGTCGTGGTTGGACATACAAACAATGATATGACATTGCCTATAAATCCACAGCCTCCATCTGTAGCCCCTGGACATACAGTCTGACGGAATTACTGCCAGAAATCATGGACAAAAATTTCAGCTTGTTTGAGTTGCGTAGTTTGAATTTATCACGGAGGCAATCTTCGTTCTCACCAGGGTAATGGGCAGGGATGATCGCTTTCTCTCGATGCATTGTGTCACGATTAACATAAAGATGTACGACTCATTAAAGCCTCAATCAATAGCTGTATTTTTTTGTATGTTCCTATCAATGATATCCGCTATATTGAATAAAACTCGGGTCATCTGGTTTGGCCTGCTTGGCAATATTTCCATATTATTTAATCTATATATTACCCAAAACACAGACAACTTACCGTAGTTCATCTTTAACAAAACCTGGGGTCTGGTAAACATACTTAAGTCTTACTTAAACTGTCTTATCTTTATCCGTCCATATCCAAGCCAATCACAAATAGGTTCATGAAAAGTAACATCATACATGATTGGATGAGCAAAAGTTACATCTAAGACTGTTTCATGATTTGAGGGCCAAGTCTTTAGAAACAGGTCAGATTTGATTGTATGTTGAATAAAGACATGTGGTTGTTGGATTTTTTGGAATTTTTTGAATTTTTTTTTTTCAAAATAAAGATGTAGGTTGCTTTATAAATAGACATTTGTGGAAATGTATTTGGTCTCCTAGCAAACTACGAAGGTAAAATTATCCAGGGAATTGTGGAAATATATTTTGTCTCCTTTATAGCTATACATGTAGCTAACCATGTAGGTTTTTCTGTCAGTTCTTAAATTTCATCCCATGTTAAAATCTTCTGTGCAATTTAATTTTTGTCAACAAGCCAGGATAAAATTATTATGTTAGAGGATTGTTATAAAATAGATCAGTTTTCATTTAGTAATTTCAAACTGGTAAAATAAGTTACCAATCATTGAAACAGTGAGACCAATTTATTTAATTTTTTTTTTAAGTAGTTGAACAAAACTACAGTCGTCTTAAAAATATATCACCTTGACCTTTGTCACATGAGGTTCAATGCTTTCTCTTTCGGAAAGTTTCCATTATGATAAACTCTTTAACTCAATCCTTGCTGAAGACATATTTGAACTCTTCCAAGTCGAAGTTTGGAAAAGTTCATTGTGAAAATAAAGGTGTGAATGAGTATTCGGAGAGACAGACTCAGCTACCAGGTTTTACTATTGGACCGAAGAACCCATTATGAACTGACCTTTTCGACATGATTTTCGTCATCGACACGAGTAGACCAAGGCTGTGTTGTAGGAACTCGGCCCCCTCTTTGTCGTCGTCTATTGGGCCCTGGACACCACGGAAATACTGTGTCAACTTGTCCACTATACCAACGCTGATGATGTAGCTGTAGAGACACAAAAACATTTCACTTATTATAATACTGCGTCAACTTGTCCACGATACCAACGCTGATTATGTAGCTGTAGAGACACAAAAACATTTCACTTATTATAATACTGCGTCAACTTGTCCACGATACCAACACTGATTATGTAGCTGTAGAGACACAAAAACATTTCACTTATTATAATACTGCGTCAAACTACCGACAAATTCTGGCGATTCATACACACAAAAACAAATAACTATCATTGGTATTGATATCTGAAAAGTGAACAAGCCTTGGATAAAAGCTGGAAATTGCAATTAATTTGTAAGTAATGTTTCCTTAAATAACATAGGTGTGCAGCTGTGTACACAGGTTACACGCCATTGATTGGGAAGTGATGATAAACATTTCTTTTATAAGGTACAGTTTGGTTTAAACCTGAAAAAAAACCTTCCATTTACCCCACACCTCTCTGGTTTGTATATTGAAGAAAAATATGTTTATTTATTTGTACAATTGTAAAAAAACAATAAGGACAAAGTCTATTGAATATTACTTTTTTTTACTGAGGTATCACAGTAACAAAATAATTGACACAAATTATAATACATTTTTTTTTCATTGAATATAAATATATTTTTCATCAGTAATATTCAAGAATATCTCAAATCTCATTGGGTTTGCATAACGATGCAAACACAATCTGACATACTACTCGGGACGAGGGCCAAGGGACGATGACATCACTAACCAAACCAACCGCAACTGATGCTCAGGTATACAGTTTCTTCTCCTCGCAATGAAAACGTATTTAATTTGTCACATTAACCGTTAACAGCCACAGTACAAACAGCCATAAATTCTGGTTGTTTCACGGACGAAGTTTGAATAGGAAGAAGACCACCATTATAAATCTTTCTAAACGAATCTGATGCTTTGTCCAACACTGTGCTATTGTCCATGTCAGGTAGCTTGAGTCGGCCAAGTGCACCAAATTAACAAACGACCATTTGATATTGTCTTTATTGAGTCGGGGGATTACTGTGTTGATCGGCAAACAATAAAATGGGTTGATCACAAATCTATAAAACCTGATACTAATCCTAAAGATTCAGAATGCATTCTATTCATCAGCTTCAACACTGACTCGCCTGATGAATTGAAGTCGGTAATAAAACCTTGTCCGTCAATTGACATTGAAGCGGCAATGTACTGACTTGCTAGCTCGTGATGACTATCAGCTGAAACAAAACATAAAACTATTAGGTGAAAAGTTAACGGAAATTGGAGCGGCCCTTTCACAAATTAGTGTTTTTGTGTGAGTTTTATGGATGAGGGCTACCACCAGTGCAGTCAGACTCCGCATGTGGCCTCGTTGACGAAGATTGAAACAGCTGATGTATCCAGTACCAGACTAGATGCTGAGATGGACACTCATTTCCGGATTGTGAAAGTTTGAATGTGATTCGGTCGGCCGTGACAGGATCCAGTCATTGAGACCGCAGTGTAATCAGTCGGCACGACATCTATATCCGTGCTGGTTGTTTGGCCCCGGTGCGGGTATCAACTTCCGTGGTCTTTGTTAGGTTCAGGACAAGCTACCACTGTGATATTACTCACTATCAGCAACATAATGAATTGCTACATTGTGTGTTTAGTTTAAAGAATTGAAAAATAAGTTATAGAGTTGATTATCAACTTTAATTAGTACTGAGTTTACTTGACAGGAGTTTGGCTGTACTTGACAATATTTATAATTTACTCTCACACCAAGCCTTCAGTTTTACAAACATGTTTTCTGTTTCAGTGAATACTACACTAACATATGGTTTACCATTGATCTGAGGAATGGAAAATCGTTAAATAGATAGTTTTGAATAATAAAACCAATTTCTTATAACAATGTGCATATTTTATATTAAATTGTATGCACTGTCACACACTGTACTACTGGTATACATGTTGTATTTGATTATCAATAGAAGACATTTCAGGGTTTTAATCAAGGCTGTTGACCCCAGTACCACCCATCCCTATACATATGTACTCATCACAACCAGAGGGCATTTTTCTAAACTTAATTTAGAGGGGCATGGGTTGTCAACAATTCACCATGACAAAGTCAGTTAATTGAAAGACGTCTCCAATCCAGGGGGCCACAGTGGAAGGGTTAACATTCTGCTAATACTAGCCCTCCACCTCTCAGGGTTGTGGTGATCAAACGGTTAAGGTGTTGGGCATTCTGCTACCACTAGCCCTCCACCTTTGGGTTGTGGTGATCAAACGGTTAAGGTGTCGGGCATTCTGCTACCACTAGCCCTCCACCTTTGGGTTGCAGATTCGAGACCTTACTACAAAAGACAGTTGCCAGGTACTGATCGTAGGTCAACGGTTTATTCCAGTTACTCTGGCTTGCTTTCCTCCACCACCAAGTTCTGGCACATCCTTAAATAACCGTAACTGCTAATAGGACATAAAACACAAAAAAACAAACCCAAACATCTGTTTTTAAATACTGCTAAAATGTACAAATAAAGGATATAGGCCAGATCACATCTCCATGTCTAACCCCGTGAATACAATCGCCCTGGGTGTGATGCGGATTTTTCTACGTTTTATGAGATTATGTTCTCTCGTAGTAAGTTACACACATCATATGATATTTCCTGTTATCAGATTTCATGAAAATCATTATCTTTAATCCTTCTTGGTCGTAATTTGAAATCAATATTTGTGTGTAATCCTGTGTAATGCTGTGTTATACATTGAGCCTTTTATAATGAAAAGATTGAGGCTTTGTGTTTAAATAAACCATTAAAGAGGCCACTGACGTGTAAATCCACTGTCTCCAAAGTATCGCCATCATTTTCTCCTCCATGCTGTGATGACTGGCTGCATTTGAATCCGGATGACGATCATCGGCCACGGATGAAACGAGATGTGCCGATCATTGCTGTGTGGTTAGGTCGGTGGGATGATGGGATTCCTGCCAGGTCCTTCGAGTCCGGACTGTCATTCGATGGAATCAAAGTTTACAATAAAATGGCTACCAATGACACCCCTGGTTAAAGCCTTATCAATCATCATCGGCTTTCTAGCTATCTGTATACGCATCAAGGTAATCACTTCTGGAAGCGGGCACAATTTCAAATCCATATTTACCAGCACTGCGGTGTTCCACTGTCGGTAACGGCATATCTTCTGTCATTGTAGTAATACACGTCTCTATTATCGCTTTGTCGCCGGCTTCATTACCCGACCATGCTAATTTTAAGTATTACTAAACAACAACAGCATTAGCATTGACCATAACTTTCTGTAATTTTCTATGAAATCGGAAAATATGATGGCAATTGTCATAATGGTTAACACGGCATTCATATTTGTGGAGACTTGATTTAAAGGCAAGGATTAATTAAGTAATAGGTCTTTTGTGGTTATAATCTGGAAGCTACAGACTGATTTTTAATACTCATTTTCTGAATTTCATATCCAAGTACATTTTTAACTTGTGACAATTCCAAATTAACTCAGACAGAAAAGAAGCTAGTTTGATAAAAAAATATGACTTCATTGAATTTAATATTGTCCATGCTCGATTGGTTGTGATTATTTACACACCCGAGTACTTTTAAAATCCATACGCCATGTTCAAATATTCAAAAACAGACTGATAAAGTAGACCTTTTAAAATACATCCTGTAAAAATTTGACTTGACAACATAAGCTCACCCCCCACCCCCCATCCCCAACCCATATAGATCACCTGAAAAATTGAAAAATGTGCACAAAATGAAAACTCATCTTTTAAATTAATTGGTTCAAAACAGTCAATAATTGATTGGATTACACAACTGTTGTGTGCCATATGATCTGAACAACAAATTATCTTGTCTTGGGATCAGACTGGCCATATCAATGTATATTGTCGTCCATACATGACAACAGGGGCCAAGAAGTATGTCATGTTCAGTAAATATGAAGTACACAAACCAAAGTATTAAGATGATCAAACATGCAGGTAGTGCACATATTTAATATAACACTGTCTTACCTGTTAGCTCATATAAAACATACAACTACACAAGCTTGCTTTTGATTAGTCTTATGTTAATTATAACTAGAACTGTTGTCTGGGGGCCAACTCATACCATCCCCCCCCCCCCCCAAATGAGGTTATTTATTTGTACACTGAATGTGGCAATCTACAAAGGACAAAGGGCTATAACTCCGTAAATGATGCACAAATGAGTTTGGTCATCAAATGAATTTGAGCTGTCATAGCTATAAACCTTCCAATGAAATTTTGAATCAATCAGTAAAAATTTACTCAAGTTATTGAGCAGAAACTGTTTTGTCAAATCTATAAAGGGCCATAACTCCATAAACAACCATCCATGAATAGATTTGGTCATTGAAGTAATCTGTGCATATGGCAATAAATCTTCCTATGAAGTTTTGAATTAATCTGCTAACAAGTTATTGATCAGAAACTGATTCGGCAAATCTACAAAGGGCCATAACTCTGTATACACACAAATAAACTTGGCCATCAAACTTATCTGAGCTCTCAGCGCAATAAGCCTGTAAATGAAGTTTGGAATTATTACATTCAGAAATACTGAAGGTATTGAGGGGAAACCAAAATGTGCCTGCCCGTAGCCTCAAAGGGACGTAACTTTAAAATAAGGGGAGGTAACTCAACCTGATATACATAACGCACATATATAAGGATTATTTCCAGCAAGTTTTGTTGAAATTCTCTCAGTAGTTTAGGAGAAGTAGCCGAACATTGTTGTGTCTACAGACAGACAACCTGATTCCAGTATACCCAGGCCCCCTCCCAACTTAGTTGAGGGGGGTATAATTACCCTGCATAACCACAAGCCCACACTCAATCCCTTTTTTAGTTTAAACAATGAAAGAGAAGTCTATGATTTGAAATATTCAAGACACAATTTAATAATTTTGTCAATTGTGAAAAGTAACAGAAACTGTCCTGAAGTTGTTACAACTGGCATTAAGTGTGTACGGCACACATAAACCACAGGAACACATAAATTTCATCACAGCCTGCTGTTGTTCATCAAGTCTTTAAACAGCCAACAAATGTCACACCGAGGTATCACCATCATGACCTCTGACCCCTCCACCCCCCCACTATCCATGTGTAACCCCCAGATGATGGCAGGGGTACACATTTTGGGTGAATTTGTGCGTTTCCTATAACGATTATGTATGGTACTACTGTGAATGCCAACACGCTACAAGTGGAGTAGGGATGCATGATTTTTTTTCCTTCAAATTCCGGAGTTTTTTTGGAGCTGTAAATTGAAAGCAGACACTTTGACATGTGTCTTTGGAAACGATGCCAGTGGAATCTGTTACCTATTGTGTGTATGTTCAAACATTATCCTGTCAACCCTCTGACTGACGAATTCAACTTCCCTCTTCAGCTCGGGTTTTCTAGCAGTACACACAGTTACAGATATTAAGAATATCTTCAAAATGTGTAGTTTATGTGTTTGTCGACATACAAAAATGAGATGTGAGGTTGGGTTTGGAGGGATGGATCTTTACAAAATTGTGCTACCCTGTAAAACATTGTCAGGGTGCATTCCCAGTAATCTCCAGATAGACTTTTTAGCAAGATTTTAGGTGATTTTTTTTTCATTATCTGTCACACAATGCAACCATCCAAGAATAGGAAATGACCTAAATATATCACAACCTCTTGTGTAACAGTGTAATTTTAAATGACCAATCAGAGATGAGGATTCAGAACTTAAAACCTACATTATTATAATGTTTATCAAAGTAAAAAATCCACCTAAATAGAAATTTTGAGTTTGATTTTCCTACTAAGATGCTGTTAGATAGATTTTAGGTAAACTTCAGGTAGAATTTAGACGGATTCTAGGTCTACCTAAAGTCTACCTATGAACCTGCCACCTTAGGCGGTTCTCTCCTGTAATACCCACTTTTCCAGGTAGAATCCTCTAGAATTTCAACTAAGCATATGTACAGGATCTTAGGCTAATAAAAGCTAATAGAATTGAACACCTGACTGGTTAATTATAATACAGTGTACCCTCGTTATACCGCCACCTTTCGTCAACAGCAATTATGGCGGTATAACAAGGGTGGCGATAGTATCGAATTATGAAAATTATGACCATGAATTAAATTGCATAATAGATTGCATTTCCAACATTTTATTAAAAACAAGCTTCGTATTATATCGTCATATTGATCTACAATGGCACAAATTTATATCTGAAAATAGTTATTGATCTGCTTTTGCCATATGCCATTCCAAATGTAACACTAAAGAGATTCTCAATCTCCCAAAACAGAACAATATGGCGTTCTTGTTGAGGGAAATATATAGCGATTCGGGACGTTTGTATTTTAAAGGGTGTGGCGGATGGCAGTATGCGAGGGTGGCGAACTTAACGGGGGAATTATATAAGACAGAAATCCGTTCTAGAGGTTTAGGTGGCGGTTTGCGAGGGTGGCGGTAGATCCGGGTGGCGATAGGTCGAGGGTACACTGTACACAAATAAATATAAGATCATAGAATCATTTACATATACAACGTATATTATAATTCATCCTGTACTGTATAATATAATTTTATTTATTCAATAATTCAACATTCGTACTAACATTGTAAGCATACTGCCAAAACACAAATCACAACTTCTTTTAATGTAAATTTTAATATGATTTTAGGGCAAAAATTGAAGCAAATAAATAGTAAAATCTATGACGATTTTGATGACGTACGTGTCTTTGCCAATGCTAGAATCTGGAGACATTGCTTTGAATGCTGCTTTGAATGCTGGTATGATAGTGTTTACCCGGTCACTGACAGAGACCAACTCATCCCGGCTATTACAAAGGATCACATTCTCCAACGTTTTTCAAGACTTGCTGTACAGTGTAGATCAAAGAAGTCCAATGTTCTTGTATTACAATTTTGATTTTTTCTCTCTTCTTTTTTATTTTTCTATTCATCCACCACTGGTTGTCCCTTTATCCAGTCACCACTTATCTGGTTGTCCCACTTTCTAGCCACCACTAATCTGGTTGTCACACTTTTCAGTCACCACTTATCTGGTTGTCCAACCTATCTAGCCACAATTTATCTGGTTGTCCCACTTTTCAGCCACCAATAACCCTTTTGTCCAACCTAACGATATATCTGGTTGTCCAACCTATCTAGCCATGATTTATCTGGTTGTCCAACCTATCTAGCCATGATTTATCTGGTTGTCCAACCTATCTAGCCACAATTTATCTGGTTGTCCAACCCATCTAGCCACAATTTATCTGGTTGTCTGGCCTATCTAGCCACATTTATTTGGTTGTCCAACCCATCTAGCCACAATTTATCTGGTGTCCAACCTATCTAGCTACGATTTATCTGGTTGTCCAACCCATCTAGCCACAATTTATCTGGTTGTCCGACCTATCTAGCCAAGATTTATCTGGTTGTCCAACCCATCTAGCCACAATTTATCTGGTTGTCCGACCTATCTAGCCACAATTTATCTGGTTGTCCAACCTATCTAGCCACAATTTATCTGGTTGTCCGACCTATCTAGCCACAATTTATCTGGTTGTCCAACCTATCTAGCCATGATTTATCTGGTTGTCCAACCCATCTAGCCACGATTTATCTGGTTGTCCAACCTATGTAGCCATGATTTATCTGGTTGTCCAACCTATCTAGCCACGATTTATCTGGTTGTCCAACCTATCTAGCCACGATTTATCTGGTTGTCCAACCTATCTAGCCACGATTTATCTGGTTGTCCAACCTATCTAGCCATGATTTATCTGGTTGTCCAACCTATCTAGCCATGATTTATCTGGTTGTCCAACCTATGTAGCCACGATTTATCTGGTCGTCCAACCTATCTAGCCACGATTTATCCCACTTCTTTATTTTTACCGACGGATTAACAGTTATTGGTTCTCCCACTATTTTTTTTTTATTTCCTTTGTAAAATCAGAAGCAACAAAATTGATTGGTTAAAAAAAAATAAGGAGAAAGGACAAAGCTGATATTTCTATCTAAGTTATACTACCAACCTTTCTTCTTTATGCTTGGAAATCAATTTTAACAAAAAATCTTTTTCCAAATGCTTTAATCATTTTTACAAGTTCTTTCTTTCAGTTGGAAAATGACCTTGTTTTCTAGACATGCTCTACATCCATCCTCGTATCTGCTAAGATTACATACATTTATTAGCCAATGGGGATAGCGCCGCGACAATATGACGACGTCCTAAAACGTCCCTCTTTTCTTTCTGCCAGATCTGCCAGTCGGACGCCGTACAGTGATAAAACATCGCCCTGTTTTTTGCCCATTCCGACTGCCCGCGTCTTCTTCAGTCAATATTAACAGATCAATATCACGTCCCTTTTGTTCATCAAGACTGAGATTCTGTCAAGTTCTATCAGGTTAGCTCTGCATGCCTCCGCACAATGGGCTCAACATGTAACGCATATGTTGAAATAAAGATCTAAAAATTCCAGGGTTTTTCTTTATTTCTAATTCCATCTGGGAATGGGATTTTTTTTTTTCAGAGAATGATTTTTTCATATATATTAAAAGATACTATGAAACAAACTGTTTGCCTTGCATATATTCAGATTTATCAAAAACATCGAAATAAAGACGACAAAAGTCTTAACTGTGAAAAAAAAAAAGTAGAAACATGTTGCCTGCTGGTTGAGAGTGGAAATGCAGCTACGCGTTACGGAGATGGCTGGCCCTGGTTCACTTCACAGTGGGCGTCCGTGATACCATCACACAATTGGCTATTTATTTGACAAAAAAAGGCCATATTAATCCTTTTTTTTCTCTTCCTGTTTGCAGGTAGCGTTGTGCGAGATGTGCGATACTGACACTGTTTGGCGTTACGTAACTGTCGTATCAGCGGCGACGGCACTTACGTGGGAGAGGGCATCACATAATATTGCCTGTATCACACCAGAATTTGTTGAATTTAAGATACAACCATCTCAAAACATACCACTGTTTACACAACTCTTAATCTATAGCCATAAATTATTCAAAAGACGTTTTCTGGCGAGCAATTGTCTGCAACAAAAAAACTTATCAAATAAATATGTTAATATGTATAAATGTAGCACGCTCAGCTTAATCAGAACACATTAAAATGATTTTATGTATGAAATATAGCATTAATTTCAAAGAAGTTAAGTTAAACTTTTGTTGAAGAAATGTTATATATATTTGTTTGAAAACGTAATTTCAGGATGAAAAGGAAACAGGACAGACAAAAGAACACATTAAATCCTTTGTTTTAAACAGAAATAAATAACGACAAAATGTTTGAAATATAAAAAAAAAACATCAACATTCCTTTTTTTTTTTAGCAAATCCAAGAATACAAATGTGGAAGAGTTCAATACCCCTAAAGGAAACAATATATAATTAGGAATCAAGTGTTAATTTGTATCTCTTAAAAATTAATTATATACTTTAATTGTTCAGACAGCTTCTTAAATAAATACAAAAATAAATAGTTATCTTTTCATTTGATGAATTTTTTTAACTGGGTGGCATCTTTAGATAAGAACAATGTTTAATTCTGAAATGTGAGTATGGAATTGTCAGTTAGGAACAGGTCTTTCACTTTCACTACCAATAACTAATCTTACAGCACTGAAAGACCTTACCACGAAATTTTTTTTGGATGTTCAATTTTAATTAACAAATACAAACATCACTCAACAAAATTCCATGTTTATACATGTATGTACTGAAAAACCTTCCCTTGGCACCACATAGAAAAATAAAAATAAAGAAAAAAATAATATTACGTATATAATCTTTTGGGGATAAAAACTTGACGAAGGAGCTGCAATTTGTTAGAATTAAACCGCAGTGACATATCAGCGGTATCTGTGATGGACGTAGCTGGTATCAGAGTCTCCCCCTGGGACAGGCTGCGCTGGCCCGGGGAACTAACCATATCACTGATAGGCAAATCCCACTATCTCCTCCCCAGCTGATAAAGCAGTGGGCACCAGCGATAAAACTTCTCAAACAATCTCCCCATAACCTGATTACTTCCCATATCTGGTTTTTTGCCTTCCTGCTATGAAATGACAAGAAAATCGAGTGATAAAATGCCAGGTTTTATCACAAATAATACCAACAGAAATTCCTCCACGTCAGACAGACTCAAAGTGAGTGCAGTAGTGGTCAAGGGGACATAACTCTTATTAGATGGCTATCTTGAAAATTTCAACTGGACTGACATTTACAAATTTATCTGATAGAAGATCTTGGTAAGGAAGTTTCACCTTTAAATTTCTACAGAAGATAATTCTAACAACTTGTCAGAACAAGCGGGATTGCAGACCTCATACTGTTTTCCAGATGCATCATGAGCGATATTTTTTTCTTCAAATTTTAGTATCAAACCACTCGATGAAAAGTCTTGTCACTAGTTTTGTATAGTTAAATGGTGTATTTATAACCTCAAGCCATTGTATCACAAAGTTGATTTTCTGTCTGCTTGCCTTCATAATGAGCCTTGTAAACTTGAAAAAAAAAATCTTCACAAAATTCAACAGATAGTTTTTGAATGACAGCTTTTTAACATTTCTTCTTCAATAAAAAAGATAACATTTCGTTTTTACCTTTAGAGACCTATACCTAGCATGAAAAAACAAAAATAAAAAAATTTAATGAAAATATCTTTTGAAATACATCCCATCAAGCTTTGATTCTAGACAGAGGTGAAGACAAAAGTTCGGCTGTTTAACGTCGGTGCATAACAAATTGTGACAAATATGTAAAGATATTTACATAGTTTCAATTATATCTGATGAGATTCAAATAAAACTGATGAAAGATTTAGGACTCCACGACTAAAATCATAAATATTAGCATATAGATTTCTACGACACTTATCCTTAGAGTGGGTACCATAATTTTTAAGTCTTTAACGAGCCTTCATACCGAGCAATTAGAAATTTTGTATTTGTTGGTTAAGTGATATAGAGGTCACACAACGAGTGGTTGTTGGATATGGAATTTATTTCACTCAAGTTCATTATTTTTTTAAAGTTACAAAAGATAACTTTTAAAAAATAATGAACTCGGGTGAAATAAATTCCATATCTAATAACTACGATTTGTGTCACCTGTTTCTACCACAATCTTAGTCAGAAACAGCTTGAGAGAACCGCAGACTATGATTTGTGCAAAACGTATCATTTCGTAATATTTCCCGGCAAGTGGTGACAACATCAGCAACAGATGACATCGTAAACAATCAGCAAGTGACATTGTTCTGGTCAAAGTTCATCATGTTAGCCAATCAAAAAGCGTTCAGAGTTTACTCCACGTGTAGTATAAACAGAATGTTATTCAACAATTGTTACAATTATTTGATACCCTGAGAGTTGAATAACACCCACCTACTGTGGTAGGAACTGATTTTTATTGTTCCTGTTAACCTCTTCAATATATGCCTGTAATAAAGAAATGAGTTTGGTCCTGACTGATTTCGCTGCTTGTTATCAATTTTGTTTGGTTCTAACTGATTAGCATGGGTTCCAATGGACTTTCATTAGTTTCAGCTGATTTTAATTGGTGTCAACAGTTTTAAAGTATTGCTGAAGTATTATTTGTATATGCCTTTTGTTACACAAAAATTTGACAAGAAATACTTAAAATATTTGAATTCCTGGTTCTTCCTACAACTTTTTTTTTTACACTCAGTAGAAACTATCAAAGATAATCAAATAAAGTAGATTTATAAAATAGAAGATGTGTGAATTGTCAATATGAATAAATGATAAACAATAATATCATGGGATTAAAACAGAAAATCACAATATAACCAATATAACATTATCTAATTTTAAAAATATTGTTAATAATGCATTAATATTTTTTTATTACAACATTTTCAAAACAGAAGACTACTTTTTGTTTTGTTCTCACAGTTTTTATTGAAACAGTGTCAAATTTAAAAATCATGAAAAGGCATATGTATTTATTTTAACACCTCCAGGAAATGACTGACTGTGGGACACCAGACACTTAACTTACAGCAGGGACATTAAATCTCCAACTATCAATATTTAATACCAAAGTTATTTACAAACAAAAATTCCACAGAAGTTGAAGTGTTGTCTGTGTGGCCAAACGTACAAAGGTTACAACAAGACAGATGCATAGTTTGATCTGCGCATCTGTTTTCTATTTATAGTAGCATTGTAACCTTGACCTTGAGTATTGAACTTCAGACCAGAAGAGCAATCTAACAAGTATTTTCAGTAAGGAAGCACTGGATGAAGTTTGATTTAAATCGGCCCAATGGAATTAAGACAATGCACGGAAAACTCTTCTTTAACAGCGCGACCAACTAACAACGAATGACGTGGCTGGGACAAGGCGACATAAAACAAAAACAGTTTACCATATTATTAGTATATACATTTATCTAAGCTTGTACTGAAAAAAATCTGAGGAAAATCAATTTCCCTGAAATCTCGTAAACTCAAACAGTACAACACCAGACCTCATTTCTTTATATCTTCCAAACAATATACCAGAACTTTTACGTTTTTATCACGAAGAAATGTACATTTAAATCACTGCCTAGAGAAGATTTGGACAAACAAGAGCGCGCAACTCTGTCCCATTGCGTTCCCTAATCATGACAAATTGGTTTAGTAATTCGGTTTTGGCACCGTCAGGGAAATCAATCATCGAGGTAATTAATCAAACAGATCCCTATTTATATGCATAATATAGAATTAGTATGCAAACGACTGGTGCTGAGTATAAACTATGTGGTGAGATAGAATCTCGGACTGGAGTGAGTGGTCCCCTAGTGGCCCACATATGGAGGGATAAACATAGACAAGGGGAGATAAGGCTGGGGGACTGAAGGTCACCAAGTAAGGGTAGCTACAGCTTTCTGACTGGCGGCCACTTCCTGAGTGTAATAATCCAGTCCAGGAATTCCTAGCAACTTAGTCAACTTAATAGTACATTATCTTACACATTAAAATATTGAAAAATGTTCGAAATATTTTACTTAAATTAATATACATATAAAGGGACGGTAATTAGTAACTATCTAATCTTAAAACAATAATTTTTTTATTTGTTATGTGAAAATATGTGTGAAATTTGAAAAAAAAATCTAAATCCAAATTGTTTAAACTGATTTCAAGCTCTGGTTTCAAGCTGACAAGGATTTGAATATGAAGGCCCTGATGTCTGCTGTAGAACCAGACAGAGCTCAACAGATAGATGCAATCAAAAGATAAGTAAAACATATAAAAAATATTACATTTATACAATCATGGTTTATGGACAAATTTAACAGGCGCATGCCTCACCCCTAGGGTGCTGTATAGGATACAGGCTGCTGTATACACAGCCGCGTCCAGTATCTGGCATCGCACGGATGGGATAGACAGATTACCAAATGGACTACCGTCACAAATCACATCATGCTTGTACAAAATCAATGCAAAGTGAAAGTAAAACATTAATTCTCAATTTTCGTCGACATTTATTCATCTGTATCAAATGATGAAATCAAATTTAAGGGAAAACGAACAGGCAATGTCAGTGATATACCAAACTTGTCCGATGTCGATAAATGTAAACATTTCCAGTCTTAAGACCAAATCAAATTTGCAAAGTAAAAGTTTATTGCAGAATTTTCACCAACGGAATTAGTCCTCCATAGAAAACAAGAAAGGAATGAAACATGTATTATTGCATTAACCAGTACTAAATTGTGTCTAGAATAAAAAAAAAAAATTAAATTCTTAGACTTTAATCTTACAAAATGTTCCTTTAAAAGTTTCTGTCTTCACCCTGACTTTAAATGGCATCTCAAGATAAGAGAAGCAAGAAGGAGTAAAGGTGAGCTGTCTCAGCCTCATTTCAGTAAGATGATGAGACGGCAATGAATCAAGATAACAATCAGACAGCAATGTTTTTAACAGTGTAGTGGTCTTATAGTGGCAAAGCCTATCATTATAAAAACCTTTTACTTTAAAATATTGATCACACAGTATGATCTGATGTTCAGATTAGCGCCTTACAATTTGGAGATGGTTTGTGCTTAAGATTTCGTAAACGATCTTGAAATCTGCCCCTTGAATTGCTCACTTCAAATCTACATCTTAATTTTAATATCTAAACAACCACATTCATAATTATTGTCCTCCCTTTTTCTCATATTTACCCCCCCCCCCCCCACCCCCACCTTTTTCTCCATTTCCTCCTTTCCCCCTTCTTTCCATCATGCCTTCCTCCCTTCCCCAAATTTCCCCTAATACTATCTTCTATCTTTTCCTTCCCTCCTGTTCCCTCTCACAACCCCTCTACAATAAACTCCCTGTTCAGAAATACTGGCTAAAATCAACAGACAATAGAAGCTCCTACAACACATGCCTTCAGATATGCTTTTCAATGACCATGTTGGAGCTGGAATTCAGTAGTGTGATACACAGCGGGGTTATAAAGTCTCCGGTCGCCAGAGTCAGTCAGGAAAATAAGACAAATGGGATCAGTTTTCCTCTACAGTATCAACCTACTTCACCAAACTCACAATTCTCTTTAAACCTATCAAATATGCAGTCGTTATGCAAGTAAGCTAGACTACCATGTACGACTCGGTCAAATAGCTAAGAAAGACAAATAAGAGGCAATATGAAACCTGTGAAAAAACATCTCTCACATCCAATGACTACTTAATGAAGGGAAAACTTCCACATAGAACCAGGCAGAGCTAGCCCTGTACGTCGTTCAGAAGTCAACTTTCCACAAAGATTTGATACTGTCACTTTTGGGTAAGTTCCATATTCTTCGCAAGTCTAACTGATAAAAGATACGTAGTAATGGGTTTGGTAACCTTGTACATGGCCATCCATTTGCTGAAATTAACTTATACGTACAAGTTTGTGTAGGTGTTTTGGTCTCTGCTGAAAATTATCCCAGAACACCAGCTCCATATGTCCATCACATAAGGAGGGTCTCAGAATTTATGGCGAGATATAATGCTGGTTTGATTTATGAAACTGAAGGAAACTGGTGAAATAAAAGATTCAATATATTTGAACCCTGTAACCTTGAAAGTATGTCATGGTAATTTCTATTCAGCTCCTTCCAAGGAAGCTACCAGCCACATATCAGGTCTCTAGGCCAGAGGAGGTCCTTAAAAGGTGCTATATATTTGACCCCTGTGACGTTAAAGTCAAGTTATTTTCCCTCACAAACTTTTTTAATATTCTTCAAAGGAAGCTACCAGTCAAATATCATGGCTTTCGGACATTCAGTAATTCAGAAAATTTCCTTGAAACATTTTGACATATTTGACCTATGTCAAGTTATTTTCAATTTTTTTTAATGGTGTCCATCGTTCATCATTTAATGGTGTCCATCTTCATCATTTAATGGTGTATTAATGGTGTCCATCATTCATCATTTAATGGTGTCCATCGTTCATCATTTAATGGTGTCCATCTTCATCATTTAATGGTGTCCATCTTCATCATTTAATGATGTAATGGTGTCCATCTTCATCATTTAATGGCGTCCATCTTTCATCATTTAATGGTGTCCATCTTCATCATTTAATGGCGTCCATCTTTCATCATTTAATGGTGTCCATCTTCATCATTTAATGGTGTCCATCGTTCATCATTTAATGGTGTCCATCTTCATCATTTAATGGTGTCCATCTTCATCATTTAATGGTGTCCATTGCTCACCATTTATTGGTCTCAATAGTTTCTATGCCCCTACAAGACGTCACTGAGAGCACTTACTTGACCTTTGAAGGTGAAGTTTAGGGATGACCTAATTATAGTGCAATAGTACTGTATGCCCTCTGTGGGTGATGCAGGTACAAATAAAGTACGACGAAGTGTAATCCACAGCTATATCTACAGCCCGGACAACATCTCACACACAATGCAGTTTTTTTTTACATCTGACATTGCGTGAGAGTGACAGTAATTTAAATATCGTACCCTAGGTGCTACAGGTATACTGCGGTTTTACCAACATATCCAGCCATTTCAATGTCAAATAAAATGTTATTTTGAGGAAAAGAAGAACAAGTACTAATACAATAATTAAGTCTTACTTCATTTCAAAGGAAACACATTCCTTAGAGAACATCTTTAAAATAATAGTACCCTTGTTTGTGGTCTCAAATCAATAAATTACTGACAATAAGTATCTATGATTACAGTATGAAAAGAAGAACAATTAGTCATAAAACTATATACCATATTTGAACTTGACCCCATGAATATTGGGGGAAAAAAATGTATTCCTTAAATAAATTCTATGGCTTACTTGCAATCATTTGAAGATAACAGTTGATAATTAAAAAAAACACAAGAGGCCCATGGGCCTTAACGGTCACCTGATGTTTGATATGAAAGAGAAATATGGGAATGTTGAGATGAATATTTATAACAATACATTGTAGCATATCTGGGAGTGGAAAAAATGAATTTTTGAAATTATGTCAATTTGACCCTTTTAGGCCCCACCCCTCAGGCACCTGGGGGTCAGTCAGTGTCAATATGTGCGTACTACTCAAAAGTCATGTCATATTGATAATTTCAACCAAATTTGCATCATTTCTTAAGGCAATTAAACAAATAATGCAAAAAAATGTTTTTTTCTGCCAATATACTATAGTAAACTTAACGCCTTCCACAGCGGGAGATGCAAGACCCCAGAGTCATGAAATTCACAATTTTGGTAAAGAACCTTAAAACCAATCCATCTATGAAGAGTATTTGATTCCAGCATATCTGGGAGAAGAGAAGAAGATTTTTGAAATTTTTGTCAATTTGACCCTTTTTGGCCCCGCCCTCCAGCCCCTGGGGGTCAACTAGGGCCAACATGTACATACCATCAAAGTGTCATCCCATGCTGATAATTTGATACAAGTTAGAATGAATTCCAATACAAATCCAACAAATAATAGTCAAAAATGTGATTTCCCTATATAAACTATAGTAAAGTTTACCCCCTTCCCAGGGGCAAACATGAGATCCCAGGGTCATAAAATTCACAATTTTGGTAAAGCACCTTAAGACCCTTCCATCTATGAAGAGTATTTGATTCTACCATATCTAAGAGTAGAGAAGAAGATTTTTGAAATTTTTGTAAATTTGACCCTTTTTGGCCCAACCCCGCAGGCCCCTGGGGGTCAACTAGGGCCAACATGTACATACCATCAAAGTGTCATCCCATGCTGATAATTTGATACAAGTAAGAATGAATTCCAATACAAATCCAACAAATAATAGTCAAAAATGTGATTTCCCTATATAAACTATAGTAAAGGATACCCCCTCCCCAGGGGCAAACATGAGACCCCAGGGTCATGAAATTCACAATTTTGGTAAAGCACCTTAAGACCCTTCCATCTATGAAGAGTATTTGATTCTACCATATCTGAGAGTAGAGAAGAAGATTTTTGAAATTTTTGTCAATTTGACCCTTTTTGGCCCCGCCCTCCAGCCCCTGGGGGTCAACTAGGGCCAACATGCACATACCATCAAAGTGTCATCCCATGCTGATAATTTGATACAAGTTAGAATGAATTCCAATACAAATCCAACAAATAATAGTCAAAAATGTGATTTCCCTATATAAACTATAGTAAAGTTTACCCCCTTCCCAGGGGCAAACATGAGACCCCAGGGTCATGAAATTCACAATTTTGGTAAAGCACCTTAAGACCCTTCCATCTATGAAGAGTATTTGATTCTACCATATCTGAGAGTAGAGGAGAAGATTTTTGAAATTTTTGTCAATTTGACCCTTTTTGGCCCCGCCCTCCAGCCCCTGGGGGTCAACTAGGGCCAACATGTACATACCATCAAAGTGTCATCCCATGCTGATAATTTGATACAAGTAAGAATGAATTCCAATACAAATCCAACAAATAATAGTCAAAAATGTGATTTCCCTATATAAACTATAGTAAAGTTTACCCCCTCCCCAGGGGCAAACATGAGACCCCAGGGTCATGAAATTCACAATTTTGGTAAAGCACCTTAAGACCCTTCCATCTATGAAGAGTATTTGATTCTACCATATCTGAGAGTAGAGGAGAAGATTTTTGAAGTTTTAGTCAATTTTACCCTTTTTGGCCCCACCCCGCATGCCCCTGGGGGGTGGGGACCATATAATTCACACTTTTGGTTCACCCTCAGTCATGGAAGCTTCCTGTAAAATTTCATTGAATTTGGTTCAGCGGTTTTGGAGAAGAAGTCGAAAATGTAAAAAGTTTACGGACGCACGACGCACGACGCACGACGACGGACAAAAGGCGATTAGAATAGGTCACTTGAGACTTTGTCTCAGGTGACCTAATAACAGAACATTTTGTCATGTGTACACAACTAGGCGCAGAAGCTTATATTTTGTTATGTGTACACATCACAACAGTACAGAAAGAGTTACAAAAATTCTAGGGCTTGTTTTGCAATTATTTGAAGTTATCAGCTGATAACAACATAACAGAACCAATTTTTCAATATAATTTTTTTAACAACTGCAACAAAGACTCCTGGTTATGTTTGGTTTACAAACACATACACAAATATAGAACCTGGTTTGGTATCAACAATGTATACAGAGTGTTACGTAGTGCAGAATGCCGTATATACATCATCATTACAACAAGCCAACAGGTGTCCTCCGATACTTCTCTAGATCAAAGTGAAACCCAGTAAGGAATGTTACGATATCAATCACCATGACAGTGGCCACAGCTGCCTCAGAATGAGGCTGGACGCTGGTCGTTAGGGACAGTCACTAGATAGGAAGTTATCTTACCTACAGGTCACCAGATGGAGTGCCAATACACACCTGTCACAGGGATGCTTGGATCAGGGTTGGAGACATGCTTGTAAGATAACGAAGAACATATGTCACACGGAGGCTTGGATCAGGGTAGGACACATGCTTAGATAATGCAGAGTTCACCAGGTGAACAGATACAGTATAGGAAATCACTCGGATCGCAGGTGTATAGTAGATCAGTGTAATTAAGAAATACAGCATACGGAAATCACTCGGATCACAGGTGTATAGTAGATCAGTGTAATTAAGAAATACAGCATACGGAAATCACTCGGATCACAGGTGTATAGTAGATCAGTGTAATTAAGAAATACAGCATACGGAAATCACTCGGACCACAGGTGTATAGTAGATCAGTGTAATTAAGAAATACAGCATACGGAAATCACTCGGACCACAGGTGTATAGTAGATCAGTGTAATTAAGAAATACAGCATACGGAAATCACTCGGATCGCAGGTGTATAGTAGATCAGTGTAATTAAGAAATACAGCATACGGAAATCACTCGGACCACAGGTGTATAGTAGATCAGTGTAATTAAGAAATACAGCATACGGAAATCACTCGGATCGCAGGTGTATAGTAGATCAGTGTAATTAAGAAATACAGCATACGGAAATCACTCGGATCGCAGGGGTATAGTAGATCAGTGTAATTAAGAAATACAGCATACGGAAATCACTCGGGTCGCAGGTGTATAGTAGATCAGTGTAATTAAGAAATACAGCATACGGAAATCACTCGGATCGCAGGTGTATAGTAGATCAGTGTAATTAAGAAATACAGCATACGGAAATCACTCAGGTCGCAGGTGTATAGTAGATCAGTGTAATTAAGAAATACAGCATACGGAAATCACTCGGACCACAGGTGTATAGTAGATCAGTGTAATTAAGAAATACAGCATACGGAAATCACTCGGATCGCAGGTGTATAGTAGATCAGTGTAATTAAGAAATACAGCATACGGAAATCACTTGGACCACAGGTGTATAGTAGATCAGTGTAATTAAGAAATACAGTATACGGAAATCACTCGGATCACAGGTGTATAGTAGATCAGTGTAATTAAGAAATACAGCATACGGAAATCACTCGGACCACAGGTGTATAGCAGATCAGTGTAATTAAGAAATACAGTATAGGAAATCACTCGGACCACAGGTGTATAGCAGATCAGTGTAATTAAGAAATATACCGAGAATGTTTTCACTTATCATAGGTATCCCTACAACACCTTTACATTCTGATGATCGTTTCTGCCTATTATCCTATCATATCTCCGATAGACTATCAAAAGATAGTGTCTGTGATGTATAGTATATACAACTAAGTTTAAGCTAATCACATATAACATACGTATCAGAGTCACTCATTACAAGGGAGACTCCCTCATTTTGACCAAAATTTACCAATCTCCCTCAAAATCTCCTTCATCCAAGACCAAACTCACACAAACTCAAAATCTACACCCTGTGGTCAAATGATATCTTAGATAATGCAGGGTGTGTGTAATGACCATAATAGGTGTGTCTGGATCAACTGAATACTTTTTGACGTTACTTTGATACATGAAATGGGAAGGACAAATTGATCAATGCAGTTTCAGTCACATTTCATGTACTTTCTCCCTTATTGGAAATATGAAATGAGGGAGATCTCCCTCATTGGAGGTTTCAAATGTTAACACCTATGCAGAGTTGTAACACTGTACTAAACAATACTTTTACTGACTGACAGAGGAGCAAGTGGGTCACCAATGAAAAAACATTTTCCTGATCATTAAGCACAAGCTTCAGTCCAAGATATCCTTATACAGCCAAACATGGTTATCTCAAACTTGTAAAACTCGAAGACCCCATTAAATTATAAACTTTTAAAACTCGAAGACCCCATTAAATTATAAACTTGTAAAACTCGAAGACCCCATTAAATTATAAACTTTTAAAACTTGAAGACCCCATTAGATTATAAACTTGCGAAACTCGAAGACCCCATTAAATTATTAGTATTAGGATCATTCCAACTCAATTAAGTTAAATGCTCGGATTACATAAAGTTTCCCATTGGCCTACAGACTTTGATTTCAGAAACATTCTAATACAGTATAAATGGCAGTGATATCACATTGGTTTCGTTTGGTTATATTGTTTTTTACGTCCTTTTAACAGCTAGGAACATTCAAGGACGGAGCTCCTGTGTATGTAATAATATGACAAAGGCAAAGGCTTAAAGAGCGATATTTACTGAGAATCATTCATGTACTGGTTCAGAAAGAGATCAAATTTCCATAATCTAAACTCAGTTAGTCGAGAAAAAAAAACAGCTTCTGAAATAATGACAGAAATAAATGCAACAGACATCAGCTGAAAGATATTCCGGTTATTTCAACCTTCAACAGATGAAGGCCGAGTGTGATGTAACGTAATTGTGTGACATGTTTCTGGTTTCCACACTGGAGGGCTACTCTGGACGAAAAAAAAACCAGACCAAGGGTAACAAGAGGAAACGACTCTGTTTAAGCACGCATGTTCATCATTCAAAAACTTCGCTTGAGTGCCTTCAGCACCCAAAGAATATGATGAATGTGCGCATATTTGGGAGGCTGCAGTATGTTTGTTTAAGTATTCTTGCGATAGTTTTGCTCTTTTGCCTATTCAAAGCGCTACCACACTATACTGTCAAAGGCCACCAACAGAGCACCCCAGCCAGTCACATAATACTGACAACGGGCGAACCAGTTGTTCCACTCCCATAATGTACACACTAAATAAAGGCCACCAACAGAGCACCCCAGCCAGTCACATAATACTTACAACAGAGCACCCCAGCCAGTCACATAATACTGACAACAGAGCACCCGAGCCAGTCACATAATACTGACAACAGAGCACCCCAGCCAGTCACATAATACTGACAACAGAGCACCCCAGCCAGTCACATAATACTGACAACGGGTGAACCAGTTGTTCCACTCCGATAATGTACACACTAAATAAAGGCCACCAACAGAGCACCCCAGCCAGTCACATAATACTGACAACAGAACACCCCAGCCAGTCACCTAATACTGACAACGGGTGAACCAGTTGTTCCACTCCGATAATGTACACACTAAATAAAGGCCACCAACAGAACACCCCAGCCAGTCACAAAGTACTGACAACAGGTGAATCAGTCGTTCCACTCCGATAATGTACACACTAAATACAGGCCATCAACAGAACACCCCAGCCAGTCACGTAATACTGACAACAAATGAACCAGTTGTTCCACTCCGATAATGTACACACTAAATAAAGGCCATCAACAGAACACCATAGCCAGTCACGTAATACTGACAACAAATGAACCAGTTGTTCCACTCCGATAATGTACACACTAAATAAAGGCCACCAACAGAACACCCCAGCCAGTCACGTAATACTGACAACAAATGAACCAGTTGTTCCACTCCGATAATGTACACACTAAATAAAGGCCATCAACAGAACACCATAGCCAGTCACATAATACTGACAACAAATGAACCAGTTGTTCCACTCCGATAATGTACTCACTAAATAAAGGCCACCAACAGAACACCATAGCCAGTCACGTAATACTGACAACGGGTGAATCAGTCGTTCACCCCTAATGTACACACTAAATAAAGGCCACCAACAGAGCACCCCAGCCAGTCACCTAATACTGACAACAGAACACCCCAGCCAGTCATATAATACTGACAACAGAGCACCCCAGCCAGTCACATAGTACTGACAACAGAGCACCCCAGCCAGTCACCTAATACTGACAACGGGTGAACCAGTTGTTCCACTCCCTTAATGTACACACTAAATAAAGGCCATCAACAGAACACCCCAGCCAGTCACATAATACTGACAACAGAGCACCCCAGCCAGTCACATAATACTGACAACAGAGCACCCCAGCCAGTCACATAGTACTGACAACAGAGCACCCCAGCCAGTCACCTAATACTGACAACGGGTGAACCAGTTGTTCCACTCCCTTAATGTACACACTAAATAAAGGCCATCAACAGAACACCCCAGCCAGTCACGTAATACTGACAACGGGCGAACCAGCCAGTCACCTAATACTGACAACAGAACACCCCAGCCAGTCACATAATACTGACAACAGAACACCCCAGCCAGTCACATAATACTGACAACAGAACACCCCAGCCAGTCACATAATACTGACAACAGAACACCCCAGCCAGTCACCTAATACTGACAACAGAACACCCCAGCCAGTCACATAATACTGACAACAGGTGAACCAGTTGTTCCATTCCCATAATGTACACACTAAATAAAGGCCAACAACAGAGCATCCCAGCTGGTCACATAATACTGACAACAGAGCACCCCAGCCAGTCACCTAATACTGACAACAGAGCACCCCAGCCAGTCACATAGTACTGACAACAGAGCACCCCAGCCAGTCACATAGTACTGACAACAGAGCATCCCAGCCAGTCACCTAATACTGACAACAGGCGAACCAGTCGTTCCACTCTCATAATGTACACACTAAATAAAGGCCAACAACAGAGCATCCCAGCCAGTCACCTAATACTGACAACAGGCGAACCAGTCGTTCCACTCCGATAATGTACACACTAAATAAAGGCCAACAACAGAGCATCCCAGCCAGTCACATAGTACTGACAACGGGCAAACCAGTCTTTCCACTCCGATAATGTACACACTAAATAAAGGCCAACAACAGAACACCCCAGCCAGTCACCTAATACTGACAACAGGCGAACCAGTCGTTCCACTCCGATAATGTACACACTAAATAAAGGCCAACAACAGAGCATCCCAGCTGGTCACATAATACTGACAACAGAGCACCCCAGCCAGTCACATAGTACTGACAACAGAGCACCCCAGCCAGTCACATAGTACTGACAACAGGCGAACCAGTCGTTCCACTCCGATAATGTACACACTAAATAAAGGCCACCAACAAAGCACCCCAGCCGGTCACATAATACTGACAACAGAGCACCCCAGCCAGTCACATAGTACTGACAACAGAGCACCCCAGCCAGTCACATAATACTGACAACAGGCGAACCAGTCGTTCCACTCCGATAATGTACACACTAAATAAAGGCCACCAACAGAGGACCCCAGCCGGTCACATAATACTGACAACAGAGCACCCCAGCCAGTCACATAGTACTGACAACAGAGCACCCCAGCCAGTCACATAGTACTGACAACAGAGCACCCCAGCCAGTCACATAGTACTGACAACAGGCGAACCAGTCGTTCCACTCCGATAATGTACACACTAAATAAAGGCCACCAACAAAGCACCCCAGCCGGTCACATAATACTGACAACAGAGCACCCCAGCCAGTCACATAGTACTGACAACAGAGCACCCCAGCCAGTCACATAATACTGACAACAGGCGAACCAGTCGTTCCACTCCGATAATGTACACACTAAATAAAGGCCACCAACAGAGGACCCCAGCCGGTCACATAATACTGACAACAGAGCACCCCAGCCAGTCACATAGTACTGACAACAGAGCACCCCAGCCAGTCACATAGTACTGACAACAGAGCACCCCAGCCAGTCACATAATACTGACAACAGAACACCCCAGCCAGTCACATAGTACTGACAACAGAACACCCCAGCCAGTCACATAGTACTGACAACGGGTGAACAAGTCGTCCCACTCCCATAATGTACACACTAAATAAAGAATAAAGTATTTGACCCAATAAGTGCCCATGTCAATAAAAGTCCCCTAACCGGACTTGCCATAAGACATACCACACTGACATCAAGACAATATTTCTCACTTTTATAACATATTGAATTGTCACATGTACCATATTCTGAGTAATTGAGGTAATTATTGCACACGGCTTACTGTTCAGTTTGGTTTATTTTGTAAACAGCCAGGGTCATTTAAGGACGTGCCAGGTTTTGGAGGTGGAGGAAAGCCGGAGTACCCGGAGAAAAACCACTGACCGTAGCAGCTGTCCCAACCCTTTTTACTTTATTTTTCAGCGCCCTGGGCTCTCATTTGGATGAATATGGTATATACAATACAGTGGTTGCCTACCTGATCACATCGTTGCCACGGATCGTGAACGGGTCTCCCGAGCTGCTCATCCTCTCGGCTGCTGCCTCGCTACACTTTGCCGTTGGGCCGAACTTGGCCAGGCAGTTAAGAATGGACGAGAGAAGCTGCATGAGACTCACTGCCACCAAATCACAGGGGAGTTTACTGGGGCCGGAGGAGCCGCTCGACAGGTTTGTACCAGAATAACCTGACGCTGGACGCTTCTGCTCGTCTGGTAACAGAATCTGGGGAAAATAGAAGATATAAGTAAAATATGCTTCCTCATCATAAATTGCTATCAATTCTAACTACAAAATAACTGGGTACATGTAAATCTTGAGATATAAAAGGGCAAAACTATGGACCAAAGGAAACCTACACACGAGTACCAATAGCAAACTTTCAACGTAAAAATCCAAGATGGCCGCCTATCAGCAATTTTGTTTTTTTATCAGTCCCATCAACGAAAATGCACAACTATGTTCCAAGGGAAACCTACATATGAAACATACGAAAAAATCATCCGGTACTTCTCAAGTAAAAATGATACAAGAAGTTTTTTGGTATGAGGAGGTGATACACTTACCGTGAGTCTGTGTATTAGAAGGTCGATAACAGTGCCAAGCTTGTTACTAAATAACATGTAGTGACAGTTGTCATAGCAACCCTTACAGGCCTGTCGGAACACGGAACACGTCAGGGCTAAAGACCTAAAAAAAAAAATATTAACCAGACACAATGATAGTCATGTGGCTTCTTTTTTTAAAACATTGATGGAGGGCAACATGTACATGTTTTTCTTTCTATTACATCTATTTTCAGAATATTGAATTCATTTTTTTCAAATTTATTTTAGTACATTCCACAGCGTATTCCAACACAGGTGTGTTTTAAGGTTTAATTCTAAAATGACTATTTCATGTTAACTTTTCACATATTTTCTTCTTCATTAAACAAAAATTCCTTTAATCATCAACAATACCCCCCCCCCCCACACACACACTTCTTTTCCTCTAGGCATTGCAGCATTTATACTAATCAGCATGAGTTTATCTCCCCCTAGGGATGACGTTTATCATCTTTTCCAAAACCTGAGGTTAGAAAAATCTCAACCTCCTTCTACTACATCTTATATCAGTGGTATTAAGGACAAATCTCTCTCTCCCATCCCTCTTTCCAACCTCTCCCTGTCTCTTTTAATTAAAGCCAATTGTAATACAAATATAATATGCCATCTTGAACATTTCTTTAACATTTTGTACAGAATGTGATAGCAGCCACCATAACTTAGGGATGATATTTGAAAGTCTAAAGTTCATCCCATGGAAGTTTGACTTCTGCTGACATTGTGGTAAATGTATGACACACTAACTTGGGAGGTAGAACGGAGGGAAGGTGAAAGGCTGTTGTATCAACTGTCTGTAAGATTCGACCAAGACAGGTCAGTCCTCCCAGGATCCTTATACTTGTCTGGTCAGTGGCAACCTACACACAAACAACATACAATCTTAGTGTCAATGGCAACCTACACACAAAATAAATACAATCTTAGTGTCAGTGGCAACCTACACACAAACAAAATACAGTCTCAGCGTGATAGTGTGCATGTCAATTCTAAACATATTCAATTCTCTAGAGAATGATTTTTCATTAATGAAAAATTGACAAAATATTTTTTGAAATAGTAAGAGTTGATTGATTTCTATAGCAGCAGTACTGCTACCTGTTCTTTGTGACATTCTGGTGACTGGAGGCTGTTGCCTTACCTTTTTATCCAGGATACGGTTGATCTCACCCAAGGCCCGATCTAGGGCGGAGACCTTGTTCTGGGGCCAAGGTCCTGTGTCCGGTGCCTGTAGGTATTTATTGATGTCCCTCACCACCTTCTGTAGTCTGTTACACAGAAAATACGGGTTAAATCAAAGAAATCGTGTCGCACCACCTACTCAGGGGGTCTCAATGTCAGGGGAGACTTGAGAACCCCCACAATACCCACATACCGGACATGTCTGACCAGAGAACCCGGCCAACAAGGTGAAAGGCTAGTGCATCATCCACTGCACCACCTGACCGCCCCTTTTAACTTATTCACCCCTGTGGAAACATTCTGTATCTTTGTGTGATATAAAGAAGGACGTTTTTGAGTTTGCTTGCTAGTGTGTTTACTTGTTGTGATGACAATGACGTTTACTAATCCGGAATACCTGGTCTTATTCTCTTGTACTTTTACAAGGGTCTCCATGTAAATCTTTCCTTTGTTCATATTTTGCCTCAAGTTAAATCAATTTTGTTGACGTTTTGGTACTCTCTGATCTTTTCTTTTTTTTATTAGTCCATTATGAAATTTCAGTGATAAATGAGTTAACATAATTTTGTTTCAAAAGAAATTTGCTGACATCATATAATTAGTTATACCCTAAGTACCCGGGGTAAAATCCCACTGACATCATATAAATAGTTATACCCTAAGTACCCGGGTAAGATCCCACTTACTTAGCTTTATGTGTGGAGTCAGCGTTGGTAAGCTTCCCAGTAAGGCTGTTCTCGTACTCCAAACCCCTGTAAAAGGAAGAAACCTGATTCGTAAGATTTCTGATCCATACCTACTTGATAACTTCATTATACTATCAAGAGTAGAACAACATCTCCAGAAATGGGACTGTCACGTACCTCGTTATCATTCTCTGCCGCAGCTTCTTACAGCGTTTCTTGAGAGATTTCAGCCTTTCCTTCTCGGACACGATTTTAGGATGAGTGCTGTTGGTCGGTGCATCCACTATATGTTTCAGGTTAAAAGTCTCCTGTTAAATAGACGTGGTGTACATGTATTTCTGCTTTTTATCTGGCTGATTCTGTTTTGATATCATCAATTTTCCTTTTCTACTGCTTATCTACCTAACCTATTTCAGGAAGAAATTTCTGTGAGATTTTCTGACACATCTTTCACTTAATAAATCAGCAGGTCAAAAAATGTCAATCTTTGAAATTTATACCATGCAGCATTGCCAACGCCAAAACTTTCAAAATGTAAAATGTTTTCACTCATGGAAGCAAAAATGTGGTTTACAATGTATCTGGTACAACTCACAAAAGATCCAAAAGTGGCTTAGACTGATAAAGGGGACATGGAGAAAAATACACTGATCTGAAAAGCATTACTTAAATCTTGTAACACAGACCATACATGATCGTGAAGGACACACTCACAATTTCCTGTTTCGTCATGGTCTTGCCCGAGTTATTGTCTTGTAAGGCCTGCTGGTGTTTCTTCCCTCGTAAGTGACTCAATAGGTGGACCTCTGATGGGATCTAGGACAGAAAATATACCAAAAATACAAATCATGTGTTAGGGGAGATAACTCTACCTCTGATGGGATCTAGGGCAGAAAATATTGTTGTAAATATTGTACATTTTAAATGTCGACCACTTGGAGGAAGAGTCTTGCGACTCAAAGTGTTATCGACTCTAAATAAAGTCTATTATTATTATTATTATTAAAATATACCAAAAATACAAATCATGTGTGAGGGGAGATAACTCTACCTCTGTTGGGATCAAGGACAGAAAATATACAAAAATACAAATCATGTGTGAGGGGAGATAACTCTACCTCTGTTGGGATCTAGGACAGAAAATATACAAAAATACAAATCATGTGTTAGGGGAGATAACTCTACCTCTGACGGCATCTAGGAAAGAAAACAAACTTCCTACAGTCTCCCAAAATACATGTTAGGGGAGACAACTCTACCTCTGATGGGATCTAGGGCAGAAATATTATCATCTGTTAGGGGAGATAACTCTACACAATCAAGGTCCTCATTTTTCTCATACTTGATCATAACTCGATCATTAACTCAATCAGTTTCAAATATTTACATTTCCACTGCACAGAGACTAGATGAAGCTACTGGGCCCAATGTATGTTATGTACTTTTATTATTTTCCAATACATTGGGACATTCATCCTTATGACGTCATAATTGTAGCGTTGGAAACTGCACTGCTCCACTGTCAACAGGTGGCTGTTCTCTGTCAGGATTTACCCTTTTAGAGCGCACCATTCAATATGTAGGTTAGCAAATGTATGTTACACACCAATGAATGTAACAAGTATGACAGCCAATCTTTAAATGACACTGTTACCATACTTTCCCTCCCTTGAGAATCAGATGCTGTCCTTTTGTTAGCTTACCAGGACGTTACAGATGGTACACAGTTTCTTGGTGTCGTAGGGAGCAATGTTAGGGGGCTCGTTGTGGTCCTCTGAGGAGAGGCGCTGCACCGTCATCTCAAACGCTTTCTCACGAATCTGCTGCAGTGCTTCTTGGTGACGCTGGGTCGACTCATCTTGCTATAATGTCAAAATGTCAACTGTCAGAGATAATTCAGCAGCTTTTTCTTTTTTTCATAAAGACCAAAAATTTGGATTTATGATTATAAGGCAAAAGCAACAATACCATAGGCATAGCAAATGTATGCTTTTATGTATGTTGAAACATTATAATAAAATTCAAACAGATAAGTGTAATGAAGAATTTGCGAACTCACAATACTTACTGTAGAAAGTATATATAAATATACAAAAACTGTAATTAGTGCCATCATGATTTAGCGAGATGTTTTCAGCGCAAAATCGCTAAAATAAGATCCCCACTAAACTAAACACTTTTACAGTATTATTGCTCCTTGCCATAGTGATATAAACTGTATTATCTAATCAATTCTTGTCTGTCAAACCTTCATACATAACTGATACAGCTAACATTTGTGATCTACAGGTTTCATCTTACACTGAAATGATGCACTGCCAAGAAAAGAGGACACAAAAGTGAGGTGACTACAAGTTTCTAGGGTAGAGTATATTACCTTTTGCTGTATTTTTTTCTGGAGCTCCTGTATGTGACTGTAAGTTTCTAGGGTAGAGTACATTACCTTTTGTTGTATCTTTTTCTGGAGCTCCTGTATGTGACTGTAAGTTTCTAGGGTAGAGTACATTACCTTTTGCTGTATCTTTTTCTGGAGCTCCTGTATGTTACTCTAAGTTTCTAGGGTAGAGTATATTACCTTTTGCTGTATCTTTTTCTGGAGCTCCTGTATGTGACTGGAAGTTTCTAGGGTAGAGTATATTACCTTTTGCTGTATCTTTTTCTGGAGCTCCTGTATGTGACTGTAAGTTTCTAGGGTAGAGTACATTACCTTTTGCTGTATTTTTTTCTGGAGCTCCTGTATGTGACTGTAAGTTTCTAGGGTAGAGTACATTACCTTTTGCTGTATCTTTTTCTGGAGCTCCTGTATGTGACTGTAAGTTTCTAGGGTAGAGTACATTACCTTTTGCTGTATTTTTTTCTGGAGCTCCTGTTTGTGACTGTTAGTTTCTAGGGTAGAGTACATTACCTTTTGCTGTATCTTTTTCTGGAGCTCCTGTATGTGACTGTAAGTTTCTAGGGTAGAGTACATTACCTTTTGCTGTATTTTTTTCTGGAGCTCCTGTATGTGAGCTTGCTGTTGGGCGTTCAGCGCTGCCAGACGCTCCTCTCTCTCCCTAAACACAAATTATACAGGTTCTCCTTAGTACAGAATATTGTGGCTGTTTGTAAAACCATACTGCTTGTCAAGGCCGTAGGAAATATTTTTGTGTGTAACAGAAACATACTAAGTGTGTAGAGTTGAACTATCTCTCCCCAACACTGTTGAGTCAGGTTAAACTATCTATCATAGCTCATCCTCCTTATACAGTAAGCAATTTAAAACTTTTAATTTAAACATATTCACAATTCTTCAATACAAATATGTCTATCAATCCATCCATATTTGCGAAAATTGCAGATAGCTTTATCACTGAGGTTTTCTTGCCATTCAGCCCTCTCTCCCACCCTTCTCACAATACTTACTTTTCCCTGATCCTAAGGGCCTCCAATCGTTCCTTCTCCTTTTCCTGCTGTTGTTGTTCCACACGTGCGTCACGCTGTTTGCGACGTTCCTCCATGTCTTTGAGTTTGGCCTGTCGCTCTGCATAGAGAGCACGCCTCCTCTCCTCTACTGCCGATTCCTTTGCCAGCTTTTCAACATGCTTTCTCTGACGCTCCTCCTGAAACAGAAAATTACTGGTGTTATTTCACTTTACAAATTACACAATTATACCATGGCAACCAAATGTCTGCATAAAATAACCAATCCTACACATGGTCTCTAACATTCATGTGAAGCTTTATTGAAATTGGTTCACTTGTTTAGGAGGAGTTGTGTGGTCAAAATGTCCCCCTAAGAAATAAAGTATAGTGACGTGGTTACCATGGCAACCAAAATTTTTCAACCTGATATTGATTACAAACACCTACAATATATAAGGATAATTGCCAACAAGTTTCATAGAAATTCCTTCAGTAATTTTAGAGAAGTAACCGGTACATCGTTGTGTCTATAGACAGACGGACAACCTGATTCCAGTATACCATCCCAATTTGTTGTGGGGGGTATAATTACAGTAAATAACACAGAAACTCTTACCAGTAAATACTGTGTACGTACCTCCATGCTGTGGAGGTATTTGATATTAACAGGCTGTGCTCATTCTAGCCATTAGCATTTTTGAGTAAATGTTGCTGAAGGAAATTCTTATTTGCTAAAAGAGAAAAGAGTTTTTTAGTGACTTTTGCTGAAACATTTTTCAGACTAGAGTGAGCAGACAGGGGTGATATTAAGTGGAATCCACTGTACCAGTAAATACTGTGTACTTACCTCCATGGTGTGGAGTCTAGCCTCAGACTCCTGGTGTTTAGACATGATATAAAGAGGAATGTGATATTAACAGGGGTGATATTAAGTGGAATCCACTGTACCAGTAATTACTGTGTAGTACCTCCATGGTGTGGAGTCTAGCCTCCGACTCTTGGTGTTTAGACATGATATAAAAAGGAATGTGATATAAACAGGGGTGATATTAAGTGGAATCCACTGTACCAGTAATTACTGTGTAGTACCTCCAAGGTGTGGAGCCTAGCCTCAGACTCCTTGTGTTTAGACATGATATAAAGAGGAATGTGATATTAACAGGGGTGATATTAAGTGGAATCCATTGTACCAGTAAATACTGTTTCGTACCTCCATGGTGTGGAGTCTAGCCTCCGACTCCTGGTGTTTAGACATGATATAAAGAGGAATGTGATATTAACAGATGTGATATTAAGTGGAATCTGCCGTACCAGTAAATACTGTGTACATACCTCCATGGTGTGGAGTCTAGCCTCAGACTCTTGGTGTTTAGACATGATATAAAGAGGAATGTGATATTAACAGGGGTGATATTAAGTGGAATCCACTGTACCAGTAAATACTGTGTACTTACCTCCATGGTGTGGAGTCTAGCCTCAGACTCCTGGTGTTTAGACATGATATAAAGAGGAATGTGATATTAACAGGGGTGATATTAAGTGAAATCCACTGTACCAGTAAATACTGTGTAGTACCTCCATGGTGTGGAGCCGAGCCTCAGACTCCTGGTGTTTAGACATGATATAAAGAGGAGTGTGATATTAGCAGGGGTGATATTAAGTGGAATCCACTGTACCAGTAATTACTGTGTACGTACCTCCATGGTGTGGAGCCGAGCCTCAGACTCCTGGTGTTTAGACATTATGTCGTGTCGCTTGTTCTGGGCGTCCAGGGCGTTGATGAAGGCTATCTCATTGGCCTGTAAAACATGGACAAATTAATTAGGAATTATTCAATTAATTCTTACTATATACCGTTGTCACATTTCCATTCCAGAAAAGATTATAACTTCATTACCCGATATTGGTCACAATTTTCTGTACAAACATGTTACCAGGGTACGCTTTCCTTGATTTAAATCAATTTTTAACACAAGTCAACAGTGTTTGGTTTTAATAGCTTGTGACCTTTCACTATTTATTTTCTAAAAAATGTCTGAAATATTGGTGAGTGGTGGTAACCCAGGACTGGTGGCCACTCTCATACCAAAACATGTCTGAAATATTGGTGAGTGGTGGTAACCCAGGACTGGTGGCCACTCTCATACCAAAACATGTCTGAAATATTGGTGAGTGGTGGTAACCCAGGACTGGTGGCCACTCTCATACCAAAACATGTCTGAAATATTGGTGAGTGGTGGTAACCCAGGACTGGTGGCCACTCTCATACCAAAACATGTCTGAAATATTGGTGAGTGGTGGTAACCCAGGACTGGTGGCCACTCTCATACCAAAAAATGTCTGAAATATTAGTGAGTGGTGGTAACCCAGGACTGGTTGCCACTCTCATACCAAAACATGTCTGAAATATTGGTGAGTGGTGGTAACCCAGGACTGGTGGCCACTCTCATACCAAAACATGTCTGAAATATTGGTGAGTGGTGGTAACCCAGGACTGGTGGCCACTCTCATACCAAAACATGTCTGAAATATTGGTGAGTGGTGGTAACCCAGGACTGGTGGCCACTCTCATACCAAAACATGTCTGAAATATTGGTGAGTGGTGGTAACCCAGGACTGGTGGCCACTCTCATACCAAAAAATGTCTGAAATATTAGTGAGTGGTGGTAAACCAGGACTGGTGGCCACTCTCATACCAAAACATGTCTGAAATATTGGTGAGCGGTGGTATCCCAGGACTGGTGGCCACTCTCATACCAAATCATGTCTGAAATATTGGTGAGTGGTGGTAACCCAGGACTTGTGGCCACTCTCATATCAAAACATGTCTGAAATATTGGTGAGTGGTGGTAACCCAGGACTGGTAGCCACTCTCATACCAAAACATGTCTGAAATATTGGTGAGTGGTGGTAACCCAGGACTGGTAGCCACTCTCATACCAAAACATGTCTGAAATATTGGCGAGTGGTGGTAACCAAGGACTGGTGGCCACTCTCATACCAAAACATGTCTGAAATATCTGTGAGTGGTGGTAACTCAGGACTGGTGGCCACTCTCATACCAAAACACAACTGGTACACAACTCTAAAGTATCCTGATACCATCAACAACAAATGCCACGATGCATCGATCAGTACAAAGGGTATTATCTGATTCATCACTTTATCTGTGAGTCGTTACACCTCTATACTTTATCATTACAGTCAATGACCTAATAACAGTAATCACTGTTGCTTGTAATGATATACAGCCAAACCTCTTTATCTCGAAGTCGGCGGGAACACAAACTTTGATTTATCTGAATATTCAAATAGGTGAGTTTGGATACGTAGTGTGAAGTCCAGCTGTGACTGACGAATAAATTAAATTAAACTGTGTCTTTGAGTTACAGGAGTTAGAGAAAACAAGGTTCAACAGTATACAGGTTTCCATAATTTACTCAATACTCCTGACGAGACACAGACTAGACACTTATAAAACTGACATCTGACCTTTTAACCATGACCTTGACCTCAGGGTTACGTTACCTTGGCCTCCTCCTCGTGAGCTTTCTGGGCCTTCATTCTAAGTTGTAGGTGGCGCTTCTCCTCGGCTCTCATCATCTTACTCTGGATTGTGCCCTTCCTCTGTCTCATCAGCTCCTCCTTCCACGCTCGTACCTCCTCTACCTAACAAAAAAAACTCTCTTAGTTCTTTGTACTGTATAATATTGACGTTATGCCCCTTGTTTCATATCCTTTTGACGGCCAATACGTAATTATATAAGATATACAATACAGTAAGTTTCTTACACTGCCAGATTTCCAATGCTAGATAACAATACCATCTGTCATTTGATCTGTATCAAACCTGGAATGGCCTGTAACGTTCACCTGAATCCAGTTGTAGTACAACAAAAGTAGACAATGTCCTGTTGTTCCTTAGAAGAAGGATTAACTAAATTTCCCCTGTTGAGCCCCATCCCTCAAACCCCTGGGAGTCAGTCTCATCATTTATACAAAATTGAATCTCTTCATCCAACAATGCTTAAGACCAAATTTGGACAATCTCTTGTCATTCATACAAAAAGAAATGGATTTTAACTTTTTGCCTGCTGAATAATGGAGTTATCTCCCATAGACCACACTTTTGAAAAAAACTTCAATTTTTAATACAAATAAGACTTATATTCATGACTGATGTCTTCTCAGAAAATTCTTTTACTAAAAATACTTTCTGAAGCCTGCAAATTTTCAATTTTTATCATCCTATTGGTAAAAGGATTAAAAAGTCTTCCCTTATTACATTGATTGCAAAAAATTCCCCATAGATATTGGTAAAAACAAATTCTAAAGAAATGTGAGAGCCATGTTGATATCCCTTTCCCAAAGGATGCTTTAGACCAACAAGAGGCCCAGAGGGCCTGTATCGCTCACCTGGATACATTGGTATCTAGGTAATCATGATAAAATATTTTCATTTTGGCTCGCCCCTCAGCCCCCTAGGGGGTCAGTCCCACCATTAGTACAATTTTGAAACTTGAGCACCTAGGGATGCTTCCTGCCAAATAAGGCTGATTTCCAATCAATGGTTATGGAGAAGAAGACGATTTAACCAATATAGCTAAATAACCCTTTTTGACCCCGTCCCTCAACTCCCTAGGGGGGTCAGTCCCACCATGAGTACCATTTTGAATCCTGAGCACCTAGGGATGGTTCCTGCCAAATAAGGCTGATTTCCAATCAGTGGTTATGGAGAAGAAGTCGCTTAAACCAATATAGCTAAATAACCATTTTTGGCCCCGCCCCTCAGCTCCCTGGGGGGTCAGTCCCAAAATGAGTACCATTTTGAATCCTGACCACCTAGGGTTGCTTCCTGCCAAATAAGGCTCATTTCCAATCAATGGTTATGGAGAAGAAGTCAACTAAACCAATATAGCTAAATAACCCTTTTTGGCCCCGCCCCTCAGACCCCTAGGGGGTCAGTCCCACCATTAGTACAATTTTGAATCCTTGGCACCTAAGGATGCTTCCTGCCAAATTAGGGTGATTTCCTATCAGTGGTTATGAAGGAGAAGTCGTTTTTGTTGACGGACGGACGACGGACTGACGGACGACGGACGACGACGGACTGACGACGGACGCCACGGTATGGCAAAAGCTCACCTTGGTCCTTCGGACCAGGTGAGCTAAAAATGGACATTGCTTTAAGAAAAAGAAGGACTTTCGAGAATGTACTACATTATTCCTCGATTTATACAAAATTAAACCCCCTTCACTCAAGCACATTTCTAGCCAAAATAAGTCAAAATCTGCTATGAGGTTCATGACAAGTAGGGATTTATACAAGAGGCCGACGGGTCTTAACAGTCACTTGAGTTTTAATGTACTAGTAGTACCAATAACTGCATATCTGGGTCTTTAAAAGGAGAAGATTGTTGAAATTTTAGCCAATTTGACCCTGGGCCAGAGTCAATATTTTTTTCAGCATCAAACCGTCATGTTCTGGTAATTATTCCAACCAAGTTTCAAATATCTCCAACTGAATATGAACAAAATATGTCCAAAAGTGTCATTTTCCTATATAAACTAAAGTTAACTCTCCTCCCCCCTCCCCAGTTGGGGGGAATGTGAAGACCGGGGGGCATGAAATTCAAAATTAAGATATATCTAGGTCTGGAGAAGAAGATTTTTGAAATTTTTACTATATTGACCCCTTTTGGCCCCTCCCTCAGGCCCCTAAGGGGTAACAACCATACAATTCAGGTTCCTGTCAAATTTCATTCAAATTGGTTCAGGGTTTATTGAGAAGATGTTGAAAATATAAATTCTTTACGGACGCACAATGCACGATGGACAACGACAGACAAAAGACGATTAGAAAAGGTCACTTGAGACTTTGTCTCAGATGACCTAAAAAGTTAAGCGATGGAAGACAGATGCTGGGCCATGACATAAGCTTGTATTACTTGTCCTTCAGGTAGGTGAGCTATCAACACAAAACTGGGCAAAGTGAAGTAGCTCAAATACTTTCCAGAGCTCTCCAATAGATATAAGGGAGACAATTCCAGGATGGTTAATGTTTTGAATAATCAATGTTATAAAGTTACATTCTTCCCTGTTGCCTTTTATAATATAACTTTACCTTTTTTGACAGTTCTCCAAGTCTTTCTGACTTCTCGTGCATGAATTTCTCGCGAAGTTCCCTAGCTTTGGCCTGCTTCTCCTCGTGTCTCTTTCTGGACTCTGTGGGCGACCTGTGAATGGTACTACAACACAATGAAGGTTTAGTGGTACTATCGCATGCACATTCTACACAAATATGTCTGGGTGGTAGGTGTATAGATAGAGTGTAAACACTAACAGAAGGCCACTTCATACATGGCTGTCCAGTGATTCGAGGTGATAAGTTTCTGCGATCATGGCTAATAAGTGCTTACCTCACCAGTTCTGTTCTTAATACCTCCATTATGGTTTAGAAAAATGCAGAAGTTAATTTCTGCTTGAAAATCTGAAGACAGCAGTTTAATTAATTTTTTCTTTGTTTTTTCTACAGGGTGGTACAGAATTATTGATATATACAAGGCTTGTGTTACCCGAGACAGAAGGTAAGGAGGTAAGGTTGGAGGAATGTGTACTTGGATACTGGGGTGTAGAGGAATTAAAGAACAGAGGGAATGGCGCTTTCTGTGACAGACAGGTAAGGTTGTAGGAATGTGTACTTGGATACTGGGGAGCAGAGGAATTAAAGTACAGAGGGAATGGCGCTTTCTGTGACAGGTAAAAGAAACGTAAGATATTGTGGTAGCTAGAAGGCGGTGTTACCTGCGTCGGGAAGGAGACGACAGTTTCTCATGCATGTGTACTCCGTGACCGGGAGTCCTAATCTCAGCTTCATCCACAATCTCCCCCCACGACATCTTGGGCTTCCCTTCAGCCTCTAGAAATAGCGAATAAAATCGTCAAACACAATGACTCCAATTGCTTCTACAACAAACTCAATTCAGAATATATAACACCATATTGTAAAGACAAAAGACAAGATGTCTGATATAAATGTTGCTCAATCTTCAGTGAGAGATATTTTACCATCATATTGTGCACAGAGGGTGTCCCAGTCCAGCGTCTGTCCCGAAGCCTCCAGGGAACTCATGGTGTTCTGCAGGTAAAAATGGAATTTCTAATCTAACCAAATAATTTCAAACTAACATATAAACTGAAATTAGTTTGTATTACTGTTTTCCACCCAATAAGTAGAGCTGAGTGTGCTTTAAAATCCTAAATTAAATTCGTTTAAAGTCTTTTAGCTGAAGACTGATGCATATTATTAAGGTGTGTATATAAAAAAAAAATAATCATCCCTTTTTTTAACCCTGATTTCACATGCAAACTTTTCCCCATAAATGTTTTGATAAGTGCACCTCTTTTGTGTTTTTGAAAGAACACAGTGTGCTTTATAGGTCAAATACAGAACCTAAAAATTGCTTAACATATCCACAAAAGGTGGTAAATATCTGTTCCCTACACATAAAAAAGATCTTACAGCTAGGTCATTAATGGTTTTATGATCAGCTCTGCCCGTTTCATTATCTGTTTGCAAGATTATGATGATTGATTGGATTGGACCGTTATAGACCTGTGTTTTGAACCTCTTTCAGTATCTTTTTGAAGGATTATGATAAAATGGATTGGACCGTTATAGACTTGTGTTTTGTACACTTTACTTACCCCCAGATCACTCTCAGTCTCTGTCTCGGTCTCCACCTCGATGACCGAGTTCTGTTCCTGAGCGAGGGCCTTCAGCCAGGTCTCCTCCTCCTGTATGGCTGACTCCAGGGCCTGTTCCTGCTCCTCCTCAAGTTCTCGTGTCAACGTGTCCTCCTCCTCAAAGGCTGTCGCTAATGCCTACAACCCACCAATCATATCTCATTATAGCTCTAAGCTGGCCTACAACCCACCAATCACAACACATTATAGCTCTAAGCTGGCCTACAACCCAACAATCATATCTCATTATAGCTCTAAGCTGGCCTACAACCAACCAATCACATCTCATTATAGCTCTAAGCTGGCCTACAACCAACCAATCACATCTCATTATAGCTCTAAGCTGGCCTACAACCAACCAATCACATCTCATTATAGCTCTAAGCTGGCCTACAACCAACCAATCATATCTCATTATAGCTCTAAGCTGCCTAGAACCCACCAATCACGTCACATTATAGCTCTAAGCTGGCCTACAACCCACCAATCACAACATATTATAGCTCTAAGCTGGCCTATAACCCACCAATCACAACACATTATAGCTCTAAGCTGGTCTACAACCCACCAATCACATCTCATTATAGCTCTTAGCTGGCCTACAACCAACCAATCATATCTCCTTATAGCTCTTAGCTGCCTAGAACCCACCAATCACGTCACATTATAGCTCTAAGCTGGCCTATAACCCACCAATCACAACACATTATAGCTCTAAGCTGGCCTATAACCCACCAATCACAACACATTATAGCTCTAAGCTGGCCTATAACCCACCAATCACAACACATTATAGCTCTAAGCTGGCCTACAACCAACCAATCATATCTCCTTATAGCTCTTAGCTGCCTAGAACCCACCAATCACGTCACATTATAGCTATAAGCTGGCCTACAACCCACCAATCATATCTCATTATAGCTCTAAGCTGGCCTACAACCCACCAATCACATCTCATTATAGCTCTAAGCTGGCCTACAACCCACCAATCACGTCACATTATAGCTCTAAGCTGGCCTATAACCCACCAATCACATCACATTATAGCTCTAAGCTGGCCTACAACCCACCAATCACGTCTCATTATAGCTCTAAGCTGGCCTACAACCCACCAATCACATCACATTATAGCTCTAAGCTGGCCTATAACCCACCAATCACATCACATTATAGCTCTAAGCTGGCCTACAACCAACCAATCACATCTCATTATAGCTCTAAGCTGGCCTACAACCAACCAATCACATCTCATTATAGCTCTAAGCTGGCCTACAACCCACCAATCACATCACATTATAGCTCTAAGCTGGCCTACAACCCACCAATCACGTCACATTATAGCTCTAAGCTGCCTACAACCCACCAATCACATCTCATTATAGCTCTAAGCTGGCCTACAACCCAACAATCACATCTCATTATAGCTCTAAGCTGCCTACAACCCACCAATCACATCTCATTATAGCTCTAAGCTGCCTACAACCCACCAATCACATCTCATTATAGCTCTAAGCTGCCTACAACCCACCAATCACATCACATTATAGCTCTAAGCTGCCTACAACCCACCAATCACGTCACATTATAGCTCTAAGCTGCCTACAACCCACCAATCACATCTCATTATAGCTCTAAGCTGCCTAGAACCCACCAATCACGTCACATTATAGCTCTAAGCTGGCCTATAACCCACCAATCACATCTCATTATAGCTCTAAGCTGGCCTACAACCCACCAATCACATCACATTATAGCTCTAAGCTGGCCTACAACCCACCAATCACATCTCATTATAGCTCTAAGCTGGCCTACAACCCACCAATCACATCACATTATAGCTCTAAGCTGGCCTACAACCCACCAATCACATCACATTATAGCTCTAAGCTGGCCTACAACCCACCAATCACATCTCATTATAGCTCTTAGCTGGCCTACAACCCACCAATCACATCTCATTATAGCTCTTAGCTGGCCTACAACCCACCAATCACATCTCATTATAGCTCTTAGCTGGCCTACAACCCACCAATCACATCTCATTATAGCTCTTAGCTGGCCTACAACCCACCAATCATGTCTCATTATAGCTCTTAGCTGGCCTACAACCCACCAATCACATCTCATTATAGCTCTAAGCTGGCCTACAACCCACCAATCACATCTCATTATAGCTCTTAGCTGGCCTACAACCCACCAATCATGTCTCATTATAGCTCTAAGCTGGCCTACAACCCACCAATCACATCACATTATAGCTCTAAGCTGGCCTACAACCCACCAATCACATCACATTATAGCTCTAAGCTGGCCTACAACCCACCAATCATGTCTCATTATAGCTGGAATACTCAGACTCTAACCTTGTCTAACACTGCATATTAATGGACTATCAAATTACATTATACTGAACATCAGTAACCCTCATATCTTTCTCTCAACAAAATAACAGTCGAGATATCGGAAAGGGCTTACGGACCAAAAAAGCTGAATAATTAAGCAAAGAAAATATAGTTAATATTAGTAGACGGAATCCTATCAATGACTTCACCACCTTATTTCTCCTGAGAGAAAGGAATGGTGATGAAAGTTTATATCTGCAGAACATGAACATTTACAAAACGTGTACTCAATCCCTCGCTGTGGATAGAATTTACTATTCGCCTATCATTCAAAGAATGTTCTCCTCTTTAACCTATCCGAGATTTCTCTGTCATCCCCTAGGGTATGACAGATATCACGAGCTGACCACAATGCAATAACGTGATGACAACAATATGATGACGTCATGACAACAATATAAGGACTTCACGACAACAGCACCATCACCATCAGTCAACAATTCAATCACATCACGTCGGCATTGTGTTGCATTGACACTTTCTTTAAAACAATAGATAATGATGGGAGAAAAATAATCTTCCCTTCCTTGAAATTGCGACAGAGAAATCTCCAACCCTCGGGGTGATATGCTTGATTGTCTAACCCTCTGCAGAGCCTCGGGTTAGAACCCCAGGAAATATCAACCCTTGGGTTGGAAATTTCTCCGTCAAAGTAGGGGAAAGATTCTATTAATCTTACACTGTCTAACTGGGCAGCATATGCATCATCCTCTTCATCTTGTTGTCTGTCCTTCTCACGACGTTCGTCCTCTTCATCCTGTTGTCTGTCGTTCTCTCGACGTTCGTCCTCTTCGTCCAGTTGTCTGTCTTTCTCTCGACGTTCGTTCACTTCCTCCTGTTGTCTATCTTTTTCTCTACGTTCTAACTCACGCCTTTCCATGTCCTCATCCTTTGTTTCCAGGGCCACTGGAACCTTTCCCTGGAGGGGACTGTCGGATGATGCTCCTTCACCAAGACTACCTTGGGAAGCTGAACCTTTAAGCTTGCTGGCAATCGGAGAATCTGCACACTTAATAACTAATAAAGAATCTGCCTCTCCTTCTTTTTCCATAACCTTACTCAGAATAACACTAGAGTCCTCTTTCTTGAGGTCGAGCGACTGTGATTTTTTTAAGTCCTTTTTCGTGGTAGAGCGCCCTCTGGTGTTTGCCGGAGATGAACCTTTTGTAACTGAACCACTGTATGACATCTTTGTTACTACCGTTGGCTCGGAACTTCGACTCACGCCGGATATGTTTGGTGACGACCGCGACACATTAGGTGGCGATCTGTTTAAGGTTGGACTCACTCTCGCCCCACTAGTCCTCCACGACTGAGACACTGACAAGTCACTATGTGACGAGGCGATCTGCCGACGACCTTCACTAGGACGATTTTCCTTTTCACTATCCTTACTATCAGTCCTCTGACGCATGCCATTGTTCTGATGGCTACCAGCCACAGACTTTTTTGTTAATAGGCTTTTATTTCCACCAGCCATTGACTTTTTTGCCAGTGGGCTTTTCTCCATCTTAATTTGACCATGTCCAGTTTTACTAGCATGTGGGTCAGAAAGAGTGCGTTTGAGATTCTTTCGACTGAGGTTCTGACCAACACCAGTTAGATTCTCTAGGGACCTCTGTGAGGGTGAATGTCGAGCTTTAGATTTACTTCCCCTTTGTACCGTCTCCCAGCCCTCATTGTCATCTGTAAAACACAAAGATAGGAAGACTAAATCATCCTCAAAAATCAACATACAATCAAACCTCTTTATCTTAATTCAAAGTATTTCAACGGCCCCAGTCTAATTTCTTACCAAACATTCGACCTCATTTAAATTAAACATTCAGATAACTCGAAATATTCCGACCATCCTAATGAATTTGAGATACTGAGGTTCGACTGTATACAACAGGTAGGTCCCAGCTTAAAAAGTTTTGGGACAAATCCTGATCACATTTGTTTCAGAATATAGAATATCTGGATGGATAAGGTTTGCTTTAGGAAACATGAACGAACAAAGAGGATGCATGCACGAATATCGCCAATTTCAGCCAATATGTAGACAGTATTGTTACGACTGTAATATTTCTTTTAAGGGCTATATCATCCGATTTCTTGAAGAATATTTTAAGATATAAGGAGGTGTTGACCAGAAGAGCCTGTGTTCGTACCTTCTATGGTGGTACTGCCGTCGGTGTCGGGCTCCGAAGCAGAGATGCCGTTGTGTGTGACAGGTGGTGGCGGAGGTGGCAGAGGTAGGGTGCTGGTAGGGGAGACAACTTCAGGGACATCAGCCGAGGCCACTTTACCCTTTACCTTGTCGGCCCAGCTACTCTGTCCGGAGCTAAAGGTAGATCAGAGTATTTAATACATAACTGACCTGTTCAGTCAGGTCATACAGCCATGTCATCAATACGGTATTACATAATTATGTGTAATAACATAATTGTGACTACATAGACAAATACCGTCTTTATGATGTCATATAATTGTCTTGGTTGTGAAAATGATATTGTCAAAGTAGAATTTACCTATCTTATAAAGAAAGGAATTAAATAATTTTGGTGTATTTCCTCTTGAAAATAAATTATGTGGTAAATAGAATCTTGCACTCATAATGATGTAATATGGAATTTATAAAACTTGTTGAATTATTTACTTAACTTAATTGAATTAATAAACTCATTTAATAAATTAAATCATCAAACTTGTTTCATAATCTAGTATGTCATGTACCTTTAGGCGAGTGACATTTTGAATTATTTAACAAGTTTGATAAATTCCATAATACATCGACAAGAGTGTAAGATTCTATTTATTACATCTTTACCAGTGAAATATCAGAAAAATATCAACTTGATCAAACTTATATCATGATTACTGGTGATGATATAAGTTAAGGTCTAATATCATTGTGCTCTATTAAAACCTTAATAGCGTTATGAAAATCAATACATATTTAATGAAATTTATTGATGTGTTTTTGTATTTTTTGCTATCTTTTATAAACAGAACTATGACCTGATGTGTTATAACATTCTGTTAGCCTTACACTCCATCACGATCAGCTGTGACCACAAGTTAAAAAAGAAAAAAAATTAAGCCTTAAAGCTTTAAGGAATCTCGAAAATGTAATAAAAAGAACATTTCATTGGCTTCCCATTAAATATCAAATTAAAATTCACTCGTATAGCAGATTTTTTTTTATATTTTCACTTGTGTTATGCATTTGAAATATACAGTACCGATATTTGATATTCAGTGGGAAAGCTATGAATAGCCTCTATATAAACAGATGTTCTCATACATCTTAAGCATGGATGAGAAAAAAAACTTTATCGAAAGTTTTGTCATATCAAACAAGGGACAAAATGTGTATCTTAACCAGTTTTTAAGTACATGTATAATGATTTAGACAAATGATATTTAAAACATGCTATCATTTGTAAATTTGCATAGGCATTAATGCTAGAAAAATGAGACTTGAGTAGGCTCAAATCATGACTGAACCATTCTGGTTTGCTGCTTCTTCTCCATTTACTTTTTGAAAAGAAAAAGAGTTTTTCATATCCAATAATTCTTCATTAGACTTCATTGACATTATTCGACTTTTTCTATCTAAGAGCATTTCAAATTTGCTTTAAAATGATTACAATACATGTATGATGCATGTAACAACTTGAGTTGTAATATGAACAATACCCAGTGGCATTTAGGAAACATGTTTTGGAGGTATTTATAAACAGGTGTCCTGTCTAAATATCATCTACTGAAGAGGTCTCGGACCTCCAGTGGTTACACATAAACAGGTGTCCTGTCTAAATATCATCTACTGAAGAGGTCTCGGACCTCCAGTGGTCACACATAAACAGGTGTCCTGTCTAAATATCATCTACTGAAGAGGTCTCGGACCTCCAGTGGTCACACATAAACAGGTGTCCTGTCTAAATATCATCTACTGAAGAGGTCTCGGACCTCCAGTGGTCACACATAAACAGGTGTCCTGTCTAAATATAATCTACTGAAGAGGTCTCGGACCTCCAGTGGTCAAACATACACAGGTGTCCTGTCTAAATATAATCTACTGAAGAGGTCTCGGACCTCCTGTGGTTACACAGACAGGTGTCCTGTCTAAATATCATCTACTGAAGAGGTCTCGGACCTCCTGTGGTTACACATAGACAGGTGTCCTGTCTAAATATCATCTACTGAAGAGGTCTCGGACCTCCAGTGGTCACACATAAACAGGCGTCCTGTCTAAATATCATCTACTGAAGAGGTCTCGGACCTCCAGTGGTTACACATAGACAGGTGTCCTGTCTAAATATCATCTACTGAAGAGGTCTCGGACCTCCAGTGGTCACACATAAACAGGCGTCCTGTCTAAATATCATCTACTGAAGAGGTCTCGGACCTCCAGTGGTTACACATAAACAGGAGTCCTGTCTAAATATCATCTACTGAAGTGGTCTCGGACCTCCAGTGGTCACACATAAACAAGGAAAACTCGATAAAGCCACATGATGTTAAAAACAAAAATAAGGCACATAATTACATACATTCCAAATTCCTGGCATTTCGCCGATAAAGCACCAACTATGAATAAGATAATTATGTCTCTATTAAATGATACAAGCAGTTTATTGCCATAGATTATTAACAAAACAACCTATTTACATATATGACACCTTTACTCTTCGATCAATATCTTTACCAAATAAAATAAAATAAAACATTTCTCTCAAATATCTCGCAGGAAAAAGTCATCAAAATTTTGTATCAAACTTATTTTTTCAAAGGACCAATCAAAACTTACACAAACGAAAGGACTAATCAAAACTTTATACAAAACAGAGGACCAATCAAAACTTTATACAAAACAGAGAGACAATCAAAAATTTATACAAGACAGAGGACCAATCAAAACTTTATACAGAACAGAGGACCAATCAAAACTTTATACAAAACGGAGGACCAATCAAAACTTTATACAAAATAAGAGGACCAATCAAAACTGTATACAAAACGGAGGACCAATCAAAACTTTATACAAAACAGAGAGACAATCAAAAATTTATACAAGACAGAGGACCAATCAAAACTTAATACAGAACAGAGGACCAATCAAAACTTTATACAAAACAGAGGACCAATCAATACTTTATACAGAACAGAGGACCAATCAAAACTTGATACAAAACAGAGGACCAATCAATACTTTATACAGAACAGAGGACCAATCAATACTTTATACAGAACAGAGGACCAATCAAACTTTATACAGAACAGAGGACCAATCAAAACTTTATACAAAATAAGAGGACCAATCAAAACTGTATACAAAACGGAGGACCAATCAAAACTTTATACAAAATAAGAGGACCAATCAAAACTGTATACAAGACAGAGGACCAATCAAAACTTTATACAGAACAGAGGACCAATCAAAACTTTATACAAAATAAGAGGACCAATCAAAACTGTATACAAAACGGAGGACCAATAAAAACTTTATACAGAACAGAGGACCAATCAAAACTTTATACTTGACAGAGGACCAATCAAAACTTTATACAGAACAGAGGACCAATCAAAACTATATACAGAACAGAGGACCAATCAAAACTTTATACAAAATAAGAGGACCAATCAAAACTGTATACAAAACGGAGGACCAATCAAAACTTTATACAGAACAGAGGACCAATCAAAACTTTATACTTGACAGAGGACCAATCAAAACTTTATACTTGACAGAGGACTAATCAAAACTTTATACAAAACAGAGGACCAATCAAAACTTTATACAAAACAGAGGACCAATCAAAACTTTAACAAACGAGAGGACCAATCAAAACATTATACAGAACAGAGGACCAATCAAAACTTATACAAAACAGAGGACCAATCAAAACTTATACAAAACAGAGGACCAATCAAAACTTTATGCAAAACAAAGGACCAATCACAACTTTATACAAAACAAAGGACCAATCAAAACATTACTCAAAACAAAGGACCAATCAAAACATTACTCAAAACAAAGGACCATTTAAAACTTTACACAAAAAAGATGACCAATCAAAAATGAAGACATAATTGAAGTTTTTTACAAATATTTAACTGATTTTAATTTTACAGAAATATTCGATGACTGAATACCAAAAAGTTTTTTTTTTAAATACCTGAAGTAACCAATAAAAAGTTTATAGTTTTAGGGAGGATTAAAACATATCGCCATATAGCTCAAGAAGCACAAACAATGATTACTCAGATCTCTGGTCCGGGAAGGTGAGCACCCTCTGTGCAGGACTTGGAGAACTCGTACTCCGGCCGTGACTCTGGGCACCGGCACTTTTACCCGGAGACATTTTTCTCACTTCCCATGCAATTGAAGTTGGCCTGAAAACAGTGCAAATTAAAATCAAGGTAAAGCAAATCAAAATAAAAAGACTTGAAGCTGGATTCCCTTCCAAAATATAAACAGGAATATTTTGCAAAATATACACCAAAAACATCCCAAAATCTAATGAAACCTGGTTATCATAGTGATTCTAATAATGAATCAATCATTTGTTAGAAAACATGATAATGACCAAATGGGGAATAAATTATTGGGAGGTGTGAGGGTTTATTAGGAAAGTTCGGGAATTAATGGGGAGGTGTGAGGGATTATTGGGGAGGGGGAATTATTGGGGAGCTTATTCATATAGTTCATGAACGGATGTGGATTATTTGGGAAAAATGAAAAATCATATGTAAAGGAAGGGGAATTATTGTAGAGGGATTGGGGATAATTGGGAAGGTGTGGGAAGTATTTGGGAGGGTGAGAGATTATTGGGAAAGAGAAAGGAATTATTGGGAAGATTATTGGGAAAGGAGGGGGGATAATTGGGTCTTATGGGGAGATGTAGGAATTATTGGGGAGGAAGGGAGAATTATTGGGGAGGAAGGGGGATATCAGGGAGGAAGGGGAAACTATTGGGGAGGGAGGGAGATATTGGAGGAGAAATGGGGAATATTTAAGATGTCCTCAAAATTCTGATATAGCGGGAAATATTCACCTTTTTCAGATTATTTTCTCTCAAAGTGGACAGATTGCTGATTACAAGAGAATAGGCTAATCAGAATCAATATGGTAATCAGTAAATCAGCATAAAGCCATGTTACAATACAACTTCTGTGTTGAGCAACATTCGTATTACATCAACAGGCACAATGCAGGAGAGATTTTGCAGCCCCAAGCACATCTACATGCGTTATCAAATCTCTTGTTATCGAAAAATTAAACAAACGTTGGTAGAACCGCAGTGTTCCCAGAATAGACTCCTTGTTTGGGGACATAATGTCTAACAGCAATGGTAGAAAATAAGCAACTGTCTAGACACAAATATATAACCTGGCAACTTAAAGCCATATTCATATATATAACAGATACTTAAGCACTTGCATGGACTTTTGTTTTTTAAATTGCAAAATGTTCAATAATTCTTCATATCTCTTTCTACTACAACTTGTACCAGGAATTGAATATTCATTACAACAAAGTCAGTTTTATAACTTACAAGATCACATACTTCTAGATACAGTAATACCCCACTTACTCGAACTTGTGGGCACCTGATCAATAGTTCAAGCAATATATTGTGTTCGAATAATCTGAGGTTTAATATGTACAAACTCGGTTGGGACCAAATTAACCTTTCGATGAATGAGGGGCATTTGAGTTAACCCGGTTCGAGTAAGTGGGATTTTACTGTATGACTATAGGATTTATAGCTGATGTCCTCGAACAGGCTGCTGATCAAATACAATATCAATTCTGAAAGAAGATTAGGGCAGATCGCTATAAAACAGTTGCCTCTTTAATCAATTTCTTTAGTGACTGCTAATATGTGTGATAAACTTCTGACCGGCAGACTTAGAAATGGCTGACCCACCTGTCTCACCTTGGACCAGCAGAGTTAGGATATCTATAGAAATGGCTGACCCACCTGTCTCACCTTGGACCAGTAGAGTTAGGATATCTATAGAAATGGCTGACCCACCTTTGACCAGCAGAGTTAGGATATCTATAGAAATGGCTGACCCACCTGTCTCACCTTGGACCAGTAGAGTTAGGATATCTATAGAAATGGCTGATCCACCTGACCCACCTTTGACCAGTAGAGTTAGGATATCTATAGAAATGGCTGACCCACCTGTCTCACCTTGGACCAGTAGAGTTAGGAAATCTATAGAAATGGCTGATCAACCTGACCCACCTTTGTCCAGTAGAGTTAGGATATCTATAGAAATGGCTGACCCACCTGTCTCACCTTGGACCAATAGAAATTAGGAAATCTATAGAAATAGCTGATCCACCTGACCCACCTTTGACCAGTAGAGTTAGGATATCTATAGAAATGGCTGACCCACCTGTCTCACCTTTGACCAGTAGAGTTAGGATATCTATAGAAATGGCTGACCCACCTGTCTCACCTTTGACCAGTAGAGTTAGGATATCTATAGAAATGACTGACCCACCTGTCTCACCTTTGACCAGTAGAGTTAGGATATCTATAGAAATGGCTGACCCACCTGTCTCACCTTTGACCAGTAGAGTTAGGATATGTATAGAAATGGCTGACCCACCTGTCTCACCTTGGACCAATAGAAATTAGGATATGTATAGAAATGGCTGACCCACCTGTCTCACCTTGGACCAATAGAAATTAGGAAATCTATAGAAATAGCTGATCCACCTGACCCACCTTTGACCAGTAGAGTTAGGATATCTATAGAAATGGCTGACCCACCTTTCCCACCTTTGACCAGCAGAGTTAGGATATCTATAGAAATGGCTGACCCAACTATCTCACCTTTGACCAGCAGAGTTAGGATATCTATAGAAATGGCTGACCCACCTGTCTCACCTTTGACGAGCAGAGTTGGGATATCTATAGAAATGGCTGACCCACCTTTGACCAGTAGAGTAAGGATATCTATAGAAATGGCTGACCCACCTGTCTCAACTTTGACCAGCAGAGTTAGGATATCTATAGAAATGGCTGACCCACCTTTGACCAGTAGAGTTAGGATATCTATAGAAATGGCTGACCCACCTGTCCCACCTTTGACCAGCAGAGTTAGGAAATGTATAGAAATGGCTGACCCATCTGACCCTCCTTTGACCAGCAGAGTTAGGATATCTATAGAAATGGCTGACCCACCTATCTCACCTTTGACCAGTAGAGTTAGGATATCTATAGAAATGGCTGACCCATCTGACCCTCCTTTGACCAGCAGAGTTAGGATATCTATAGAAATGGCTGACCCACCTATCTCACCTTTGACCAGTAGAGTTAGGATATCTATAGAAATGGCTGACCCACCTGTCTCCTTCCTTAGCCGATTCCTCGAAGGCTCGCAGCATGTGCAGCCTCTCTATGAGCGACTTGAAGTCACGCGTACTCTGTTCTAGCATCATGATCACCTCCTGTAGACATAGAAACATCACCAACTTAAGTACCGGAAAGTAATACAAACATTCAACTATTTCACCTGTCACACCACCTTTATGCAGAAACCACCTGTGTTAAAGGACCACTTTTAGTGTTCACCACGGCAGTGATATCTTTGTGAATGGAGTCTGTATAAAGAGACACATGTATTAAGAGACACCAAATTATACTTAGAGGGCACACGTATGATATAAAGAGACGCATGTAATAACAGTCCATCTGAATAACCGCTAGGCCCTAAATGACCATAGTTGTTGATGGGCCGTAAAAACCCAAACTAACAAACAAGCATTAATAGACCACCTGCGTCAAAGAGACCCCATGTTAAGGGACCATGGTGTTAAAGAGACCCTCTGTATTTATATTCCACCTGTATCAAGAGACCCTCTGTATTAAAGTAATCTTTGTAAATAGACTATCTGTATTAAGAGACTCCCTGTATCAAGGGACCACTGTATCAAGGGACCACTCCATTAAAGGACCACTTTTAGAATTACCCACTGCAGTGTTTTCGTTATAGATTAAAACTATTTAGTTTTACATTGTGGACATCCTAAGGGGCATCTCTTATTCAGGTTTGACTTTACTCATCAATATCTTGGCCCGTATATGAAACAATTTTTATGCTCAAACTCAGATTTTGTACTCTTATACATGTATCTTGATTTCGTTTTTAAACTAATAAAGCAATCATATTTTTTCAATAACATGGCAGAATTTGAAGAGAATTAAGCTCAATAATGTTTTCAATGTACATGTACATGATACGAGAAAACTAGTTTGAGCATAGAATTCATAATTGAGCACAAGAAAGGTTTCATGTTTGAAAAGGTCTGTTACTTGTAGTCTTAATGAATGCAACTCAAAGTTATTTTCTTAAATCTTCCAGTAGTGATATTTAAAGACAAACGAGACTATGGCTGATAGAGAAAATTGATCATTTTAGCTCCTAGATGCAGCAATAGATGTACAATGTATAGACTGCTACTTGTCCGAGGTAAGCACCTGTTACTTGTACATACAAAGCCAGTCTACGACAAACAACATCTTTACTGTAGTCCTATTGATTTCTGACAGAATGTTCTGATAACAATACTGTACGATAAGCAATATTTCTTGGAAGATTAAGCTAACACTTAAAATAGAATGAAACACCTTGATATTCATGATGCCATTTCCATTATTTCATTTATATTTTTCATAAACTGTAATAGAACAAATAATTTTCTGACACTAAAAATTAAGTTTGGGTTAGTTTAATGTATTTCTGATGTACAGCTTATTTCCACTGATCAGAAAATCTCACCTTGCATTCCACGACACTCTCGTCTTGTTCACATGTCTCATATATTGCATCGACAGCCCGTTGCAGATTGTCAAACAAGAACTTCCAGTATCGAGCTCGTAGGTCTGGTTTACGTAATCCACTGTCAGATTTCGGCGACTTTAGTAATTCTTGCTGCGACTTCTGCAGTAGAGCATAATCATCGGCAGCCTTCCTCTTTGGAGGCGTGACATTTCGGTGGGGATTCTGATCCTTCAGGGGATGTTTCCGTCCCCCCATTCTACCCATCGGAATGGCTTGCTGGCCTATGGAGAAAGCAATTCAGCATTAATTACAAGTAACTTGTATAGTTATTTGATTTTACACAAAGTTGCTGCGGTGGACAACAGCCTGTACACATTATCAATTGTCCTACAATAGCTAAGTACTAGAAATATTTTTGACATTTTTATCGTTTTTATACAAATCACAGGATCGGTTTTATACAGATAGCAGGTAGGACAAACTGTAACATATGTTTATCTAGATACACAGTATCACATAATAAAAATACTTGTGTAATAGGAACCTCATTTCCAACACAGTATTTCACTTGAAGGACTTCAAGACGTACATGTAGCTTGCTTTTATAAAATTTGCCAATGTCTAGCGTACAATTTCCAGTGCAATACAGTCAATGTATTGATCGTTTCATTTCTCTTTTTTTTTCTGATGCTTATATATATATATCGTCAAATAAACATGGCATTCATACAACTGTATACTGCTGTGTTGTTGGTTGACAGATTGCATCAAATGACCTTACCCGATACTTGTTGATCACACAACCAATGGCTTACAGCAACCGACAGTCCTTTTGAAGCAAACTCTCAGAACTGTTAGGATTTCTATTAGAGTTTTTAAATTAGAATTTTTGAAGGGAAATAACGCTTATGCAGAACACTGATTTTTAAAAGGAGATTAACTCTATTGCAGAACAGTATTTTTGAAGGGAGATATATATAACTCTAGATCTATTGCACTCTATTGCAGAACAGAAACTTTTGAAGGGAGATATATATACGTCTATGGCAGAAATGTAACTTTTAAAAGGAGATAAAGCTATTGCAGAACAGCAATTTTGAAGGGAGATAACTCTACTGCAGAACAGTAAATTTGAAGGGAGATAACTCCAATACAATTTATCAGGTTTAACATCAAAAGGAAGAATAAATCTCAAAATCTGCTATACATATTGTATATCTTCAAAAATATTTCAGCTGTCCGAAGGACGGAGGTAAGCTTAAAATAATACCCAAAAGTCATCACACTTTACTGTCATACATTGTAGACAACTACGCCCCAAAAGACACCACACTTTACTGTCAAACATTGTAGACAAGTAGGCTCCAAAAGACACCACACTTTACTGTCATACATTGTAGACAACTACGCCCCAAAAGACACCACACTTTACTGTCAAACATTGTAGACAAGTAGGCTCCAAAAGATACCACACTTTACTGTCAAACATTGTAGACAAGTAGACTCCAAAAGACATCATACTTTACTTTCATACATTGTAGACATGTAGGCTCCAAAAGACATCACACTACACTGTCATACATTGTAGACAAGTAGGCTCCAAAAGACACCACACTATACTGTCATACATTGTAGACATGTAGGCAACAAAAGATACCACTTTACTGTCATACATTGTAGACAAGTAGGCTCCAAAAGACACCACACTATACTGTCATACATTGTAGACATGTAGGCAACAAAAGATACCACTTTACTGTCATACATTGTAGACAAGTAGGCTCCAAAAGACACCACACTATACTGTCATACATTGTAGACAAGTAGGCTCCAAAAGACATCACACTTTACTGTCAAACATTGTAGACAAGTAGGCTCCAAAATACACCACACTATACTGTCATACATTGTAGACAAGTAGGCTCCAAAAGACACCACTTCACTGTCATACATTGTAGACATGTAGGCTCCAAAATACACCACACTATACTGTCATACATTGTAGACAAGTAGGCTCCAAAAGACACCACTTCACTGTCATACATTGTAGACATGTAGGCTCAAAAAGACACCACACTTTACTGTCATACATTGTAGACATGTAGGCTCCAAAATACACCACACTATACTGTCATACATTGTAGACAAGTTTGCTCCAAAAGACACCACACTTTACTGTCATACATTGTAGACATGTAGGCTCCAAAATACACCACACTATACTGTCATACATTGTAGACATGTAGGCTCCAAAAGACACCACACTATACTGTCATACATTGTAGACATGTAGGCTCCAAAAGACACCACACTTTACTGTCATACATTGTAGACATGTAGGCTCCAAAAGACACCACACTTTACTGTCAAACATTGTAGACAAGTAGGCTCCAAAAGACACCACACTTTACTGTCAAACATTGTAGACAAGTTGGCTGCAAACGATACCACTTTACTGTCATACAATGTAGACATGTAGGCTCCAAAAGACACCACACTCTACTGTCAAACATTGTAGACATGTAGGCTCCAAAAGGCACCACACTATACTGTCATACATTGTAGACAAGTAGGCTCCAAAAGACACCACACTATACTGTCATACATTGTAGACAAGTAGGCTCCAAAAGACACCACACTTTACTGTCATACATTGTAGACAAGTTGACTCCAAAAGATACCACACTTTACTGTCATACATTGTAGACAAGTAGGCTCCAAAAGACACCACACTTTACTGTCATACATTATAGAAATGTAGGCTCCAAAATACACCACACTATACTGTCATACATTGTAGACAAGTAGGCTCCAAAAGACACCACACTTTACTGTCATTCATTGTAGACAAGTAGGCTCCAAAAGACACCACACTTTACTGTCATACATTGTAGACATGTAGGCTCCAAAAGACACCACACTATACTGTCATACATTGTAGACAAGTAGGCTCCAAAAGACACCACACTATACTGTCATACATTGTAGACAAGTAGACTCCAAAAAACATCACACTATACTGTCATACATTGTAGACAATTAGACTCCAAAAGACATCACACTATACTGTCATACATTGTAGACATGTAGGCTCCAAAAGATACCACACTTTACTGTCATACATTGTAGACATGTAGGCTCCAAAAGACATCACACTTTACTGTCATACATTGTAGACAAGTAGGCTCCAAAAGATACCACACTTTGCTGACATACATTGTAGACATGTAGACTCCAAAAGACACCACACTATACTGTCATACATTGTAGACAAGTAGGCTCCAAAAGATACCACACTATACTGTCATACATTGTAGACATGTAGGCTCCAAAAGATACCACACTATACTGTCATACATTGTAGACAAGTAGGCTCCAAAAGATACCACACTATACTGTCATACATTGTAGACATGTAGGCTCCAAAAGATACCACACTTTGATGACATACATTGTAGACCAGTAGGCTCCAAAAGACACCACACTATACTGTCATACATTGTAGACAAGTAGGCTCCAAAAGATACCACACTATACTGTCATACATTGTAGACATGTAGGCTCCAAAAGATACCACACTTTACTGTCATACATTGTAGACATGTAGGCTCCAAAAGACATCACACTTTACTGTCATACATTGTAGACAAGTAGGCTCCAAAAGATACCACACTATACTGTCATACATTGTAGACATGTAGGCTCCAAAATACACCACACTATACTGTCATACATTGTAGACAAGTAGGCTCCAAAAGACACCACTTCACTGTCATACATTGTAGACATGTAGGCTCCAAAAGACACCACACTTTACTGTCATACATTGTAGACATGTAGGCTCCAAAATACACCACACTATACTGTCATACATTGTAGACAAGTTTGCTCCAAAAGACACCACACTTTACTGTCATACATTGTAGACATGTAGGCTCCAAAATACACCACACTATACTGTCATACATTGTAGACATGTAGGCTCCAAAAGACACCACACTATACTGTCATACATTGTAGACATGTAGGCTCCAAAAGACACCACACTTTACTGTCATACATTGTAGACAAGTAGGCTCCAAAAGACACCACACTTTACTGTCAAACATTGTAGACAAGTAGGCTCCAAAAGACACCACACTTTACTGTCAAACATTGTAGACAAGTTGGCTGCAAACGATACCACTTTACTGTCATACAATGTAGACATGTAGGCTCCAAAAGACACCACACTCTACTGTCAAACATTGTAGACATGTAGGCTCCAAAAGGCACCACACTATACTGTCATACATTGTAGACAAGTAGGCTCCAAAAGACACCACACTATACTGTCATACATTGTAGACAAGTAGGCTCCAAAAGACACCACACTTTACTGTCATACATTGTAGACAAGTTGACTCCAAAAGATACCACACTTTACTGTCATACATTGTAGACAAGTAGGCTCCAAAAGACACCACACTATACTGTCATACATTGTAGACAAGTAGGCTCCAAAAGACACCACACTTTACTGTCATTCATTGTAGACAAGTAGGCTCCAAAAGACACCACACTTTACTGTCATACATTGTAGACATGTAGGCTCCAAAAGACACCACACTATACTGTCATACATTGTAGACAAGTAGGCTCCAAAAGACACCACACTATACTGTCATACATTGTAGACAAGTAGACTCCAAAAAACATCACACTATACTGTCATACATTGTAGACAATTAGACTCCAAAAGACATCACACTATACTGTCATACATTGTAGACATGTAGGCTCCAAAAGATACCACACTTTACTGTCATACATTGTAGACATGTAGGCTCCAAAAGACATCACACTTTACTGTCATACATTGTAGACAAGTAGGCTCCAAAAGATACCACACTATACTGTCATACATTGTAGACATGTAGGCTCCAAAAGATACCACACTTTACTGTCATACATTGTAGACATGTAGGCTCCAAAAGACATCACACTTTACTGTCATACATTGTAGACAAGTAGGCTCCAAAAGATACCACACTATACTGTCATACATTGTAGACATGTAGGCTCCAAAAGATACCACACTTTACTGTCATACATTGTAGACATGTAGGCTCCAAAAGATACCACACTTTACTGTCATACATTGTAGACAAGTAGACTCCAAAAGACACCACACTTTACTGTCATACATTGTAGACAAGTAGACTCCAAAATACACCACACTTTACTGTCATACATTGTAGACAAGTAGACTCCAAAAGACACCACATTTTACTGTCATACATTGTAGACATGTAGACTCCAAAAGACACCACACTTTACTGTCATACATTGTAGACAAGTTGACTCCAAAAGACATCACGCTATACTGTCATACATTGTAGACATGTAGGCTCCAAAAGACATCACACTTTACTGTCATACATTGTAGACAAGTAGACTCCAAAAGACACCACACTTTACTGTCATACATTGTAGACAAGAAGGCTCCAAAAGACACCACACTATACTGCCATACATTGTAGACAAGTAGACTCCAAAAGACACAACACTTTACTGTCATACATTGTAGACAAGTAGGCAACAAAAGACACCACACTTTACTGTCATACATTGTAGACAAGTAGGCTCCAAAATACACCACACTATACTGTCATACATTGTAGACAAGAAGGCTCCAAAAGACACCACACTATACTGCCATACATTGTAAACAAGTAGGCTCCAAAAGATACCACACTTTACTGTCATACATTGTAGACAAGTAGGCTCCAAAAGATACCACACTTTACTGTCATACATTGTAGACATGTAGGCTCCAAAAGACACCACACTTTACTGTCAAACATTGTAGACAAGTAGGCTCCAAAAGACACCACACTTTACTGTCATACATTGTAGACATGTAGGCTCCAAAAGATACCACACTTTACTGTCAAACATTGTAGACAAGTAGGCTCCAAAAGACACCACACTTTACTGTCATACATTGTAGACAAGTTTGCTCCAAAAGACACCACACTTTACTGTCAAACATTGTAGACAAGTAGGCTCCAAAAGACACCACACTTTACTGTCATACATTGTAGACAAGTAGGCTCCAAAAGACACCACACTTTACTGTCATACATTGTAGACATGTAGGCTCCAAAAGATACCACACTTTACTGTCAAACATTGTAGACAAGTAGGCTCCAAAAGATACCACACTTTACTGTCATACATTGTAGACATGTAGGCTCCAAAAGACACCACACTTTACTGTCAAACATTGTAGACAAGTAGGCTCCAAAAGATACCACACTTTACTGTCATACATTGTAGACAAGTAGGCTCCAAAAGACACCACACTTTACTGTCAAACATTGTAGACAAGTAGGCTCCAAAAGACACCACACTTTACTGTCATACATTGTAGACAAGTTGGCTGCAAATGATACCACTTTACTGTCATACATTGTAGACAAGTAGGCAACAAAAGATACCACACTATACCGTCATACATTGTAGACAAGTTTGCTCCAAAAGACAACACACTATACTGTCATATACATTGTAGACAAGTAGGCAACAAAAGATACCACACTATACCGTCATACATTGTAGACAAGTTTGCTCCAAAAGACAACACACTATACTGTCATATACATTGTAGACAAGTTGGCTCCAAAAGACAACACACTATACTGTCATATACATTGTAGACAAGTTGGCTCCAAAAGACAACACACTATACTGTCATATACATTGTAGACAAGTTGGCTCCAAAAGACAACACACTATACTGTCATATACATTGTAGACAAGTTGGCTCCAAAAGACAACACACTATACTGTCATATACATTGTAGACAAGTTGGCTCCAAAAGACATCACACTATACTGTCATATACATTGTAGACAAGTTGGCTCCAAAAGACATCACACTATACTGTCATACATTGTAGACAAGTTGGCTCCAAAAGACACCACACTTAACTATTAACTTCGTTCCATCCTAATCTCTATTCAACCTAATTACCAGCTACACAGTATGTTCAATTCTGTTCTGGTACATTCTGTATTACTGTGTCGTGATTTTTGCACCGTCTTCCAACATGGCCTATTTATAGGACACCATACATGTCAGAAACAATAAGTTTCAGTCACAGGGGACTAAAATTAATCAGGAAACACTTCCTTAAACGGATGCTGTAGGGGTGTATTGACTTGTTTACAGCTATATATAGAGGACCACAAGAATATAACCAAACAAAATAAAGGCTTACCCCACAAAACATCTGACGGGAACTCCATGATACTACACAGTGTATGTATCTATCATGGCTAGTTGTTTCGCACCTGAGTACTGGCCATGGGTGCTAAAATATTAATGACAGGTAAGTTTAGGAGCACCGGATTAAAGATGCAGTTGTGACCTCGTTAAGATCACACACCTGGGATGGTGAAATTGATTTAGAGACAATCAGATATTGATTATACCAGGTAGGTAATGAACAGATAAATGTTTACCGAGTAATAAGTACAGACAAGTGGACGTATACAGAAACATAAGTATTAAGGCTACTGGTCTAAACTAAAAATGTCTGTAAGACATTAATGCCCCCTGCGCCCCCATATGAAATTGGTTTCGAAAATTTCATGAAACTTGGACAATATTTGGATTTTGACCAATCAGGGGTCATGAAATGTCTCCCATTTTGGTTTTCACAAAATGAATACTGCCATTGCTTTCATATTACCAGATTACATATACCGTATACATACCTAATTTCTTATTTAAATTTCGATCAATCAGAAGCCTCTATTTGGCAGCCATCTTGAATCTTAATGCCATAGTTTTTTGTTTATAATGACTGTCGTCACATCATCATCTCTCCCACCAAGTTTCATTTATAATCCGTAAAAAAGATGAAAATTTATTTCTGGATATTTTTTAGCCAATCAGAGGCCATGGCGGCCATCTTGGATGCTTGATCGGGAAAAGAAAAGCAAGGTGCACAACAAGACATATCATACTTATTATGCATGCGATGTTTGATGACGACAATCACATCAGTAGTTATTTGAATAAGCTGCTTACATTACCATGGTACGGGATGCGACCCGATAGGACATGGGTAACACTAGTACTATATGCCCCCCATTTCAAGGCAAGGGCATAAACAATACATGTATATCTCGGACATTGTAATAATATCTCAATGACATTATTTTACCTTTACCTGACATTTTTGTAATAATTAAATCATACATCTTTGTTGTTTTAGCTTGCACATACATACCAATATATACTACAACTTAATCTAGGCTTTTTATTCCCAAAAAGGTCAACAGTGACCTTTGACCTTGACCACCAAACACAATTTAATGAGGGTGTTACGGGTGTGAATTGGAAACAAATCTGACCAGTGGTTTTAAGCTATTGACATTAGATTCAGGCAGACGCACACACGCACAGACAGACGCATACGCATGTACAGACACAGTGATAACTAATAACCCCCCTTACCTAAAGGGGGTTGTATAATAAAGAAACATTCATGTCTGTTCAAGGGAAAACAGTCAGAATACAAGGCATATTGTTAGAGGACAAAATCAGTTTGACTGGTGACACTTACATGTACGTATACCCATGTCAGATGTCCCTGTTATGTTAAATACGGTATCTTTAAAACAGCCCTAATTTCTAACTAGTTATATGAGAAACACAAATTCATTTTTTTCTGAATCTATTCTCTCTAGTTATCAGCAACACAAACTCATCTTTTGTCTGGAATATTTAAACCATTATTTCAAATTGAAAGTACCGGTAATCAAAAGGCTTCACCAGAAATAACATTTTATCATTTCACAGCCAGACAGACGAGTCTGCCCCTGATGAAAGTTAAGCTACACATGTGTTCTGGGAATCAATACATTATGAAGATTCTGTTCCAAAGAAACTCTGTCCGGAAAACATCTTCTGAAGTATGTCAACCTCCTTAACTGAACAATTCTTCAACACTTCATGATCAATTACATTTGATGCTAATTATACTGTTTGTAGTTCTAGACGATGTGTCTATACAATGTATGGGTGTTTGTGAAGCAAACTTAAACATGTGAAACAGACTTTCACAATCTATATACTGTCCACAGTCTTTGTACATTCATATAATACTCCCGCTATACCTATAATAGTAGCCTATTTACTCCCTATACCTATAATATTAGCCTATTTACTCCCTACACCTATAATAATAGCCTATTTACTCCCTACACCTATAATAATAGCCTATTTACTCCCTACACCTATAATATTAGCCTATTTACTCCCTACACCTATAATATTAGCCTATTTACTCCCTACACCTATAATATTAGCCTATTTACTCCCTACACCTATAATATTAGCCTATTTACTCCCTACACCTATAATATTAGCCTATTTACTCCCTACACCTATAATATTAGCCTATTTACTCCCTACACCTATAATATTAGCCTAATTACTCCCTACACCTATAATATTAGCCTATTTACTCCCTACACCTATAATATTAGCCTATTTACTCCCTACACCTATAATAATAGCCTATTTACTCCCTACACCTATAATAATAGCCTATTTACTCCCTACACCTATAATAATAGCCTATTTACTCCCTACACCTATATTAATAGCCTATTTACTCCCTACACCTATAATAATAGCCTATTTACTCCCTTCACCTATAATATTAGCCTATTTACTCCCTACACCTATAATATTAGCCTATTTACTCCCTACACCTATAATATTAGCCTATTTACTCCCTACACCTATAATATTAGCCTTTTTACTCCCTACACCTATAATAATAGCCTATTTACTCCCTACACCTATAATAATAGCCTTTTTACTCCCTATACCTATAATAATAGCCTATTTACTCCCTACACCTATAATAATAGCCTATTTACTCCCTACACCTATAATAATAGCCTATTTACTCCCTTCACCTATAATATTAGCCTATTTACTCCCTACACCTATAATAATAGCCTATTTACTCCCTTCACCTATAATATTAGCCTATTTACTCCCTACACCTATAATATTAGCCTATTTACTCCCTACACCTATAATATTAGCCTATTTACTCCCTACACCTATAATATTAGCCTTTTTACTCCCTATACCTATAATAATAGCCTATTTACTCCCTACACCTATAATATTAGCCTATTTACTCCCTACACCTATAATATTAGCCTATTTACTCCCTATACCTATAATAATAACCTTTTTAGAAACTTGTAATATTCTATTTCCACATCAGTGAGAACCATGCAGCTTTCGCCAGGAAAAGTGAAAATCAAGCGAGGAAAGTTTTGCTGACACTGAAGTCCGACCAGAATGATATAACTACCTGACTTTCAGTGTGTCTTAGCACACTGTGGTTTCTCATACAATAGTAACCTCCCCTTAACTCCCACTTAGCTTTATAATTAACTGAACAAGTTTGGTCCGAGCTGGTCAGACCATCAGCTAGCTTAATCAGAACAGCAAAAGTAAAATAATTTAGTCTTTCAAATACCTGTCTTAAGATCCACTCAACTTAACTCAATCACTATTGATCTATTTTGTTAATTTCATTTTTTAGCAAAAACAACAATCCTACAAGAAATGCATAATAAAGGTATATACTCGTGCTGGAATGCAACGCTAACAGTTTCAATGACATTTTACATCTTTTGACAGTGGCATGAGTAAATACCCAGTACTAGTTCTACAACAGAATCAGTGCCCTATTATTAGCTATCAACACTAAAAACTTGACCCCTGTAGTCACATATTTGTAAACATAAATTATGATATAACATGCCAATTAATGAGTACTAGTATTACTTGATATAATTTACCAAAACAAAACATTTCACTTGCCTCACGCTGAATCCAAGACCTCACTTCATTGGTTTAGAAAAGCAGACTTCCAAATGTTATATATATAGTGTTACATTGTCAACATATAACCATATATTATATTTTTGATCCTGACTGATCTGTAGGAAACTTCCTCCAGTAATAACGGAGATAGCTGTAAACCTGTAACTACACTGTGTACGTACTGGAACAGGACACATGAGACACCACTAATCCATATGATCTTCCTGTAAGAGATGTAGACAGTGGTGCTATAACGTAAGATTGCTCACGGATGTAGTGTGTACGTAGTGGAAGCAAATCTACAAACAGTTTGTCATTCGGCACTTGTGTATTGCAGATATTTTGTTGTTTTTTTTCCAGCATCATTCGTTGTCGTGTAAGTTACGTACAGTAATCAATATTTGGCGAGGGTTTTTGGCCATGAATCGTGAGTGTTAGGGCAATAACAGACGGTCCCAAGTAATTATCCAGTCCATTACAGTGGGAGTCCATGGAAAAGGTCCCCGTCGTAAAATCTGATAATACGCTGACATTACGGATAGAGATAGTCCGATACTGGTAGTTAGGAGGTCCATCGAGAATATTCATGACTTATTAGGAATGCAGCATGACCAGAACAGACACACGTGTGACGTCATAACTTCACAGAACGATATACAGTACCAGTACTGACCACTTCAACAACTGACCATTGGTCTCAACATCTGGCCCAGGATACAGCTAATTGGTTCTCATTATAAGCAATGAATGCTTTAGCAAATGTTGTTATGATCCCATATTCACAATATTCTATTGCTGACAAACTTATATAAAGCCCAACTGGCTTCAGTGAATTCATCAGAAATAGTAGTGTTTGTTATAAATTGCTGATGAATTTACTAAAGCCATAGAATATTGTGTATATGGGACCATGACAATATTTGCTAAAATGATTCCTTCACTCTATTAATTTTCTTTTATGGAGTAAATAATGATGCATTATTAGTTATATAGATTTGTTTTTGAATCTCAAATTCATTGCTGACATAAATGAATTGATGATGTCACAATAGAAATTGATGACTTTAGATAAATTATGATAGTCTCATTACAACATTTGACTTTGCAATGCATTACAATGGTACAACACCTTAATGTCAATTTTTTTGTTAAAAAAACAACATTATTTATCAACCCTATTAATGTGTGATCCATTATCCCGTTTCCTTTAGCTCCAACAATGCCAACCAATGACACTCATTGTTTTTATCACTATCCCTGGGTAGTCTCTCTGTAGCATTCTCATACACAGGCAAAAGTGCATCCAATTTCCTTCTTTTTATCAAATTACATCTTTTATTTAATCAAAGTTCCAAAGACATAGTGTAAGGTGCCTAAACGGGAAATTATATGCAAAGAATTACAATTTCTGGTGATTGAAATATCACAACATATATTTTAATGTAATTTTTCTCATATGTTTGCAAACTTAATCAATTGAACTGAATTCCACAACATTAATGTGGGAAAAAAGGACCAAAATAGAAGGTGCTGATATCAAATGTGTATCTTTTACATGTACAATGAATGTTCCAAATGAAAAACTAGCTCGGTGACAGTCATTAAATAGGCTGATCATATGTTGGGTCCCACCCACTCAATAGTATCACGGGAATCACACAAAGCTCTAAAAGTCGACTAGAGGAGATGTATTTGATCGCAAAAATGGGTTAATGGAATTGAAAGTCCGACTCTGTGACTGTATATAGCAGTAACATGATAATGGGGACACAAACAGATCAATAACACAAGTTAATGACCGACTTTTTACCTCACACTGATCCACTCTCTGTTTTTATCAAAGAGGAGCAGTGGTGAGGGACAACCATCACACTCGTTTCAAGGATGAGAGTTGGGTATAGCTTGATCTGGGCCCGTTAATGAAACTGCTCTCAATCTCAAGCATGAACTTTGTGCTCAAGGCAGCTTTAATTTCTTGGAACTCACCTAATTAATATCAACAACCAAAACGTCAATTGTAAATAAAGAAAACAGTGTTCAGCTTTATGACTCTTATTTTTTTTCCAAAAACTTTAACAAAATAAAATTTTTTCAATGACTTATTGTCAGAACAAGAAATTAGGCTTGAGCACAAAATGCATGCTTGAGAACGGTTTCATGAATACAGACCCTGGTTTTGTAGGATCTCAACTTGTTATACACCAATTAATACATTTTATTACTGCAGTCTCATGTATTTCTTAAAACAATTGATGAGACAAGAGGAACAGATTTTCAAACAGTGACCTGTTTTATACACGGGTTAAGGCTGTCAAAAATAGGAATAGAGATTGAAAAAAAAATAATAAAAAAAATTGCCAAACATGTTCATGTTATTACTATCATTTGATATGATTCTAGTGTATACCTCAAAACAACTCAAGCAATAAGCTAGAGTATGTACCCTACCCCCCCCCCCCTCCCTCCCTCTAACTGCCCTCCTCAAAAACTTTCCCTTCAAAACCATTTTCACTATAATTTATCACTATATCACTAAAATGTCTATCAAATGTTTTCTATACAAATTTTCTTCACCTAATTTAAGAAGAGCAATCTTTATACCAGTCAGATCAATACCAATGCCATATAAAATTATACTGTTTGTTTATTGTAGTAATTCTGGTTTTCAATCATGCTCTATAATTAACGGACAATAATAAATTATAATTTTCCTAAAGAACAAATGAGTATTGATTGGACATTCATCAATAGCTGAAGCTTGTATCACTCTACAAAGTGTTCTATATATATTATATATGTATAAGTATATTACTTTGGAATATCATGTGAACATTATTGGGATGATTGGCCAATAGGCCTATACCTATAGTGTACTATTATGTTACAGTTCCAGTTAAGTGAAGGATGGTAGCTATATATAGATCTAACTATCCTAAAAGTTGGTGGTGTACTGCATCCGTAGACAACCACCTTATACATGTATTTTGCCAAACAAAAGGCAGACTTTGATAAATAATTCAATCTTTCAAGCTGTATTCAAAAATAGAGCGCAATGATCTGTATTTAGATGTTAATTTTGACTGCAATATTATTGATTTCCTCGCTACAATGACAAGCCTTAAAACCAAACACGTATATACCGGGCACTTTCCCTTAAATCATTGCCTAGACAACGTACATGTATTATACAATACTGCACAAAAGAATTTCAATTTTCTGAACAAAGTGGAATTTAATATGTAGCAGTATACTTACTATTTATTCTGAATAAACAATTCTTATTCTGAAATACAGGCTTCTATTAAAGCCCCCCCCCCCCACCCCCCTATCACAAATTATTGGTAATCATAAGATCCTACAGTATACAATGTATATGCAGACAGGACTGCTGATACCAGGGAAACGGTGCCCCTACCAGCAATCTGACCCCTTTATATCAACATCTTATAGAAAATACTAAGATGAAGAGAGTTTCACAATACAAATACAAAAGGACATAAAAATAATATTCAAACCATTTACTTTCTTATAACATGTGTTGTCATCGAATATCTTATCTCACACAAATAATGTCTTAAAATTAAAATTAATCCCACCTAATTGTACCTTCATCTCCTTAGAGAACACTGAATGGAACTGTAATATGTACTTGTTATCAAAATAACATTTGATGCAATACAATTCAGACACAGGTTTCACTTATTTGTATCTATGTGGTAAATACAGATTATATTATTATAACTGGATCAGGGTCTTAGCAATCTTGTGAAAGTATTGCTGAGGATGTTTGTCAATATTTTCCAGTGTCCCTAATTGTGTCTCAGCTACAGTGTAAATGATCTAATATCAATGGAGTTACCTCCCCTCAATCATTTTTCTCTGACATGAAGAAATACCATACTTGCCAACCCTCCCTATTTAGGAGGGAGACTCCCGATATTGGACCCTAAAATGTTGCATTTTCAACTTTGGAATCTGCTTAACTGTTCATATTTTTAAAGATCTGATGATTTCATCTGAAAGCAGAGCTCAAAAGAAGCCATTTAAAAGTGTTATTTTTCCTCTAAATGTACATGTATACATATTATTCATGTTTTCAATTCTGAGCACGCGTAATCTCCCCCATGGAAATTTTAAAAAGTTGGCAAGTATGAAATACAAGAAAATATGTACAGATGAATTTTTGTTGATTCATTATTGATCAGCAAGCGGAAAAAGAATGTTTCTGTCTACAGATTCAATACTAGTACAAGTACTTCCTTTGATTATATGCAGAGATATTTGGGAGATCAGATGTTTTTTTTCCCTCTCACAGTTCACAAGTGTCAGAGATGTGCCGTCCATCTGAGTAGATACCAGAGGTTGACACATCCTAGACACAGCTTATCAAAACTTTCCTGCAATGCCAATCAACTCGGTCAGGGACTTCAAAATTTCTACTGTAAAAGTATGACTAAGAAATGGATATTGGATAACAAATCAATAAAGTATATATATGGGATGAGGGGAGAACAAGGACAACACAATCAGGACGGAACTTGGTCAGATTTTTATATAAAATCCAGCTTATCTGAAGACTACAGCTAGATGTACCACCAGACTGTCTACCAGATCCTCCCTGTTTAATCTGTCAACTTCAAATTCTTAAACCATATATTCAACATTGTCCCACTCCATATGTATAGATATTTATGCTGGAAAATTCAAAATTGTCCAGTACAATATGTGCATAGATATATATACTTTACATTACAGGCCCATTGGGCCTGAAATTGGCCTGGATTAATCACCTGGTCTGCATCTTAAAAAGCGTAAAAGTCAACTTCTGCAAACTTTCAACACATTCTGCCACACAAACACAATAGCACAGTACCCTGTTTGTATTGTCCTTTTTAATATATCCTCAAAAATTCTTTTTTAAAAATTGTCAATCCTTTTGTGAAAATAGTGAGAAGGAACACGAAAGTAACATCTAGCTACATGTATCTGATACACCCATATTTGTTACCTAGCTAGCTACATGTATCTGATACACCTATATTTGTTGCCTAGCTAGCTACATGTATCTGATACACTATATTTGTTACCTAGCTAGCTACATGTATCTGATACACTATATTTGTTACCTAGCTAGCTACATGTATCTGATACACCTATATTTGTTACCTAGCTAGCTACATGTATCTGATACACCTATATTTGTTACCTATAGCTAGCTACATGTATTTGATACACCTATATTTGTTATTACCTATAGCTAGCTACATGTATCTGATATACTATATTTGTTACCTAGCTAGCTACATGTATCTGATACACCTATATTTGTTGCCTAGCTAGCTACATGTATCTGATACACCTATATTTGTTACCTATAGCTAGCTACATGTATCTGATACACTATATGTGTTACCTATAGCTAGCTACATGTATCTGATACACCTATATTTGTTACCTAGCTAGCTACATGTATCTGATACACCTATATTTGTTACCTAGCTAGCTACATGTATCTGATGCACCTATATTTGTTACCTAGCTAGCTACATGTATCTGATACACCTATATTTGTTACCTAGCTAGCTACATGTATCTGATACACCTATATTTGTTACCTATAGCTAGCTACATGTATCTGATACACTATATGTGTTACCTATAGCTAGCTACATGTATCTGATACACCTATATTTGTTACCTAGCTAGCTACATGTATCTGATAGACCTATATTTGTTACCTAGCTAGCTACATACATCTGATACGCCTATATTTGTTACCTAGCTAGCTACATGTATCTGATACACCTATATTTGTTATTACCTATAGCTAGCTACATGTATCTGATACACTATATTTGTTACCTAGCTAGCTACATGTATCTGATACACCCATATTTGTTACCTAGCTAGCTACATGTATCTGATACACCTATATTTGTTACCTAGCTAGCTACATGTATCTGATACACCTATATTTGTTACCTATAGCTAGCTACATGTATCTGATACACTATATTTGTTACCTAGCTAGCTACATACATCTGATACACCTATATTTGTAACCTAGTTAGCTATATGTATCTGATACACTATATTTGTTACCTATAGCTAGCTACATGTATCTGATACACCTATATTTGTTGCCTAGCTAGCTACATGTATCTGATACACCTATATTTGTTACCTAGCTAGCTACATGTATCTGATACACTATATTTGTTACCTAGCTAGCTACATGTATCTGATACACTATATTTGTTACCTAGCTAGCTACATGTATCTGATACACTATATTTGTTACCTAGCTAGCTACATGTATCTGATACACTATATTTGTTACCTAGCTAGCTACATGTATCTGATACACTATATTTGTTATCTAGCTAGCTACATGTATCTGATACACCTATATTTGTTACCTAGCTAGCTACATACATCTGATACGCCTATATTTGTTACCTAGCTAGCTACATGTATCTGATACACTATATTTGTTACCTAGCTAGCTACATGTATCTGATACACCTATATTTGTTACCTAGCTAGCTACATACATCTGATACGCCTATATTTGTTACCTAGCTAGCTACATGTATCTGATACACCTATATTTGTTACCTAGCTAGCTACATGTATCTGATACACCTATATTTGTTACCTATAGCTAGCTACATGTATCTGATACACTATATTTGTTACCTAGCTAGCTACATGTATCTGATACACCTATATTTGTTACCTAGCTAGCTACATACATCTGATACGCCTATATTTGTTACCTAGCTAGCTACATGTATCTGATACACCTATATTTGTTATTACCTATAGCTAGCTACATGTATCTGATACACTATATTTGTTACCTAGCTAGCTACATGTATCTGATACACCCATATTTGTTACCTAGCTAGCTACATGTATCTGATACACCTATATTTGTTACCTAGCTAGCTACATGTATCTGATACACCTATATTTGTTACCTATAGCTAGCTACATGTATCTGATACACTATATTTGTTACCTAGCTAGCTACATACATCTGATACACCTATATTTGTAACCTAGCTAGCTATATGTATCTGATACACTATATTTGTTACCTAGCTAGCTACATGTATCTGATACACCTATATTTGTTGCCTAGCTAGCTACATGTATCTGATACACCTATATTTGTTACCTAGCTAGCTACATGTATCTGATACACCTATATTTGTTGCCTAGCTAGCTACATGTATCTGATACACCTATATTTGTTACCTAGCTAGCTACATGTATCTGATACATCTATATTTGTTACCTATAGCTAGCTACATGTATCTGATACACTATATTTGTTACCTATAGCTAGCTACATGTATCTGATACACCTATATTTGTTACCTATAGCTAGCTACATGTATCTGATACACCTATATTTGTTACCTAGCTAGCTACATGTATCTGATACACTATATTTGTTACCTAGCTAGCTACATGTATCTGATACACCTATATTTGTTACCTAGCTAGCTACATGTATCTGATACACCTATATTTGTTACCTAGCTAGCTACATGTATCTGATACACCTATATTTGTTACCTAGCTAGCTACATGTATCTGATACACCTATATTTGTTACCTTTAGCTAGCTACATGTATCTGATACACCTATATTTGTTACCTATAGCTAGCTACATGTATCTGATACACTATATTTGTTACCTAGCTAGCTACATGTATCTGATACACCTATATTTGTTACCTAGCTAGCTACATGTATCTGATACACCTATATTTGTTACCTAGCTAGCTACATGTATCTGATACACCTATATTTGTTACCTATAGCTAGCTATATGTATCTGATACACTATATTTGTTACCTAGCTAGCTACATGTATCTGATACACCTATATTTGTTACCTAGCTAGCTACATGTATCTGATATACTATATTTGTTACCTAGCTAGCTACATGTATCTGATACACCTATATTTGTTACCTAGCTAGCTACATGTATCTGATACACCTATATTTGTTACCTAGCTAGCTACATGTATCTGATACACTATATTTGTTACCTAGCTAGCTACATGTATCTGATACACCTATATTTGTTACCTATAGCTAGCTACATGTATCTGATACACTATATGTGTTACCTATAGCTAGCTACATGTATCTGATACACTATATTTGTTACCTAGCTAGCTACATGTATCTGATACACCTATATTTGTTACCTATAGCTAGCTACATGTATCTGATACACTATATTTGTTACCTAGCTAGCTACATGTATCTGATACACCTATATTTGTTACCTATAGCTAGCTACATGTATCTGATACACTATATTTGTTACCTAGCTAGCTACATGTATCTGATACACCTATATTTGTTACCTAGCTAGCTACATGTATCTGATACACTATATTTGTTACCTAGCTAGCTACATGTATCTGATACACCTATATTTGTTACCTAGCTACATCTGTAGCTACATGTATCTGATACACTATATTTGTTACCTAGCTAGCTACATGTATCTGATACACCTATATTTGTTACCTAGCTAGCTACATGTATCTGATACACCTATATTTGTTACCTAGCTAGCTACATACATCTGATACACCTATATTTGTTACCTATAGCTAGCTACATGTATCTGATACACCTATATTTGTTACCTAGCTAGCTACATGTATCTGATACACCTATATTTGTTACCTATAGCTAGCTACATGTATCTGATACACCTATATTTGTTACCTAGCTAGCTACATGTATCTGATACACTATATTTGTTACCTATAGCTAGCTACATGTATCTGATACACCTATATTTGTTACCTAGCTAGCTACATACATCTGATACACCTATATTTGTTACCTAGCTAGCTACATGTATCTGATACACTATATTTGTTACCTATAGCTAGCTACATGTATCTGATACACCTATATTTGTTACCTAGCTAGCTACATGTATCTGATACACCTATATTTGTTACCTAGCTAGCTACATGTATCTGATACACCTATATTTGTTACCTATAGCTAGCTACATGTATCTGATACACCTATATTTGTTACCTAGCTAGCTACATGTATCTGATACACCTATATTTGTTACCTAGCTAGCTACATGTATCTGATACACCTATATTTGTTACCTAGCTAGCTACATGTATCTGATACACCTATATTTGTTACCTATAGCTAGCTACATGTATCTGATACACTATATTTGTTACCTAGCTAGCTACATGTATCTGATACACTATATTTGTTACCTAGCTAGCTACATGTATCTGATACACCTATATTTGTTACCTAGCTAGCTACATGTATCTGATACACTATATTTGTTACCTAGCTAGCTACATGTATCTGATACACCTATATTTGTTACCTAGCTAGCTACATGTATCTGATACACCTATATTTGTTACCTATAGCTAGCTACATGTATCTGATACACTATATTTGTTACCTATAGCTAGCTACATGTATCTGATACACCTATATTTGTTACCTAGCTAGCTACATGTATCTGATACACCTATATTTGTTACCTAGCTAGCTACTTGTATCTGATACACCTATATTTGTTACCTATAGCTAGCTACATGTATCTGATACAGTATATTTGTTACCTAGCTAGCTACATGTATCTGATACACCTATATTTGTTACCTAGCTAGCTACATGTATCTGATACAGTATATTTGTTACCTAGCTAGCTACATGTATCTGATACACCTATATTTGTTACCTAGCTAGCTACATGTATCTGATACACCTATATTTGTTACCTAGCTAGCTACATGTATCTGATACACCTATATTTGTTACCTATAGCTAGCTACATGTATCTGATACACTATTTTTCTTACCTAGCTAGCTACATGTATCTGATACACTATATTTGTTACCTATAGCTAGCTACATGTATCTGATACAGTATATTTGTTACCTAGCTAGCTACATGTATCTGATACACCTATATTTGTTACCTAGCTAGCTACATGTATCTGATACACCTATATTTGTTACCTAGCTAGCTACATGTATCTGATACACCTATATTTGTTACCTAGCTAGCTACATGTATCTGATACACCTATATTTGTTACCTAGCTAGCTACATGTACATGTATCTGATACACTATATTTGTTACCTAGCTAGCTACATGTATCTGATACACTATATTTGTTACCTAGCTAGCTACATGTATCTGATACACTATATTTGTTACCTAGCTAGCTACATGTACATGTATCTGATACACTATATTTGTTACCTAGCTAGCTACATGTATCTGATACACTATATTTATTACCTATAGCTAGCTACATGTATCTGATACACTATATTTGTTACCTAGCTAGCTACATGTATCTGATACACCTATATTTGTTACCTAGCTAGCTACATGTATCTGATACACCTATATTTGTTACCTGCAGGAAGACCGGCCCTGTTCTCCTGTTCCACAGGAACATTGTAAATGACGAGGTTTCGAGCAGTCCTGCCTTCCTCCTGGACAATCTTGCGTACACGATCATAACTGTTCATTCTATTGAAATGGCCCTGTGAACAGACATAAGATAAAACATACAACGATGACCTGGCTTCATTTCTTACAGTGTATAACGTAGTGCAGTATATATTCGGATATGTATTATTTTTGTTACATATTTCATGCATTTTGACAAATTTTAAATGAATTCTTGTGACATCAATTTTCGATGGATTTTATTGAAATTCCATACACAAGTAGAGAATTGTTAGCTCTTTCATCTGATGTAGGTCAAGCCTTTTCCACTGCTTAGTTTTCCCGAAATAGACCAATATATGCACAGTAACAAAAGCATGATGTCGTTTTGTTCTTGATTCTTATCTGATATAATTCCATTGCAGAAAAAAATAAGCAATATCTCTAGAAATTGGCTTTGAAAATTAAACATACCTGTATCTTATCGGAAGAATGAGCAAATAATTTTCTACATGTATGTGAAATTTCAATAAATTCCATTGAAAAACAAAGTCATGAAAAATAATTGAAATTTTGGCAAAATGTGTGAAATTTATAGTGAAAATGTTACGTGTCCTAATATATATTGCATTAATATGTACTTTGGTATCCTCATGTCAATTTCGTAGGACAAATGTCAACCACATTCAGATCATAAACTGGTCGTAATTTTGTTCTGTGTAGGTGACATGCATAAAATAAACAAATTTCCAGTATTAAGCAAGAAATAACCACCTGAACATCTTTCCCAAAACCAAGTTTCCCTGCATACATTATAAGTAACATGTGTATATAACTTGTGGTATATAACTATTTACATTATACATACACACACGTGTTATACAAAAAAATACAGAGAATTTACCTGACTTCACCAAGGCTACTAGCCTTTAACATGTCAAACTTAGACTGATGATCAGCTGTTGCATGTGTTTACAATTGGTTTGTTGGACTGTGTACGTGACAGTTAAATATGATTTCTAGCATCTTGGAATAATATATTTATTCCTGACAAAAGTAAGCTATATAGCCACCTCAAGAGCCTGAAATATAGCATACCTACATCAGAAACATCAATGTTATTGAGTTGTAACCAAAAATCATGAAGGGTAACTTATTTTCCACTCCAATGCCTTGATCTCTCACACATCACAACATAGGCTATAACTAGGTGATTATATTGTAAACTAGACAAGTTTTTCCCATATTTTAAGAGCATTGGTATAAGTGTGATACAGACTGACACACTAATACACACTGACTTTAGTACCTACCAGTCTACATGGGAAGATGGGGTAAGGGGAGGTAATAAAACATGTGAGGGACCTGTCAATATGTACATGCGTACAGCTGACAATACAATAACATCAAACATTCATTCTAAGCTAGGCCCAGGACTCTATGTGTATGTAGCAGGTTTTTTTACTCCCCAAAAAATCCATATTATCTTTGTTTGCACAGGAAAGAATGTTTTAAGGTCAAAATTAAATATAATTATAAAACTAGAATTATGTCAGCTTTGTAATAAATGTGAATTCTTGATGAAGGACGGCCGTGTTATGTATCTAAATTGACTTAATTTAGTAAATGCATACATGAAACATAACACATTGTTACCAGAAATGTGTTAAAAGAAAGCAAATCATTGTTTTGCTCAACTATCAGTAACAGTTAGATCTAGAGTAGTTATCGTCATTTCGACCTAAGCACGGCAGGTAAATTGCGTCGCCATTTGCAACATGTATCATCTATGTATGTGGTATGCTGCTTGCATTTTACAATGCTTTATAACTGTCATGATATAATTTATCAACGAACTGAGATGTATAAACTGAAATATCATTTTGCTTGCTGAAGTGAACCAAAATAAATGTGAATTCCAATAAAAGATCTGCATCATGAAAACGATTTCAGGTCACGAAGTCAACTTCTCGAATCAAACATTCTACTAACCACAACTATAGCTATCACCACAGCAAACTCCTGACAACCGGACAGTTTAAAACCAGTTATATGCATTTATGTGGAGAAAGTATAACAGAACACTTCATATAAGACGACCATAGCTTCTTATTTTCTGTTTATGATACTTCACTACAGAGCATGGATAATTGTGACGCAACAAACACAGAGCAAGCGCGCTTTCCATGATGGCGATCATCACTATCACGTAAGGTACATATGTGTACTGACACACAATGTACACATGTGTATGGACACACAATATACACATGTGTATGGGCACACAAAGTACACATGTGTACTGACACACAAGGTACACATGTGTATGGACACACAATATACACATGTGTACCGACACACAAGGTACACATGTGTACTGACACACAAGGTACACATGTGTATGGACACACAATGTACACATGTGTACTAACACACAAGGTACACATGTGTATGGACACATAAGGTACACATGTGTACTGACACACAAGGTACACATGTGTATGGACACACAAGGTACACATGTGTACTGACACACAAGGTACACATGTGTACTGACACACAAGATACACATGTGTATGGACACACAAGGTACACATGTGTACTGACACACAAGGTACACATGTGTACCGACACACAAGGTACACATGTGTACTGACACACAAGGTACACATGTGTATGGACACACAATGTACACATGTGTACTAACACACAAGGTACACATGTGTATGGACACATAAGGTACACATGTGTACTGACACACAAGGTACACATGTGTATGGACACACAAGGTACACATGTGTACTGACACACAAGATACACATGTGTATGGACACACAAGGTACACATGTGTACTGACACACAAGGTACACATGTGTACTGACACACAAGGTACACATGTTTATGGACACACAAGGTACACATGTGTAAGGACACACAATATACACATGTGTATAGACACACAATGTACACATGTGTAAGGGCACACAATGTACACATGCGTATGGACACACAAGGTACACATGTATATGGTCACACAATGTACACATGTATAATGTGTAAGGGCACACATTGTACATATGTGTACCGACACACAAGGTACACATGTGCATGGACACACAATGTACACATGTGTATGGACACAAAATATACACAAGTGTAAGGGCACACAATGTACACAAGTGTAAGGGCACACAAGGTACAAAAGTGTAAGGGCACACAATGTACACATGTGTAAGGACACACAATGTACACATGTGTAAGGGCACACAATATACACATGTGTAAGGACACACAATGTACACATGTGTATGGACACACAAGGTACACATGTATAAGGGCACACAAAGTACACATGTGTGGGTCACTTATACAAGAGGCCCATGGGCCTAAACGGTCATCTGACAATTGCAAACACTTATAGCAGAAGTTTTTTTTCTTATGATGAAATAGTTTCAAAATGAAATATGCAAGGTTTAGTTTTATAGCAATTTTTATGTGATAATTCGTTTGATACATATACAAGATGTAGTCACAATATTTTCATTTAATGTATTAGAAAACAAACCTTATTATATACATGTGCATACAGTATTATGCATGGTTTTCATTTATGTACAGTATACATGAAAAATATTTTTAAGAATATTTGGTAGGCTATGCCAATATTTAATTTATTGTTATTTGGAAAAATCATATTTCAATGTTGGAATGACAGGTCGTTTTATTTCCATTGAATTTGGAGTATTACACATATTCTCAGAAAAAGGATTGTTTGAAATAGTACTGAATACCGAAATACTTTTGGTACTGTATAAAATTATATGAGCGCATGCTTTTTTTTTTATTAATGATATTACAATTTAACAGAGGTGTACCACCTTATCATTGTATAGAAAAATCAAAATGCACATTACTGATAATGGCCTTACAAGTGCTCCATGCAAACTGGCCAAACTACATGTACAGTACCCCTTTTATCTCCCATCTGGCCCATATAGTGTTGGTCAGTCTCTTTATTTAAGATGATTGCTTTCCCAAAATGGGATTGATGTGTTATATCAAATTCTGCTAAATTCTCCACATACAGGAATTAGGATTTAAACATTAATACTTTTCCACTTTCACAGTGCCCTGAAGACCAGTCTCCTGTATGTAAAATATGATTGTTCTTCTTCAATTACATTTGAAGTAAAGCTGAGAAAGGATTTGGGGCCCCGCCCCTCTGGCCTCTGGGACCAGATCAGTCGCATTTATATAAAATCTTATCACCTTCCCCCAATGATGCTTCACATTAAATTTGGTGCTGATCGATTCAAGCATTAAGGAGGAGGAGGATTTTAAAGCAAAAACTCAGCAAAGTTCCCCTTTTGGGGCCCCACCCCTTTGGTCCCAGAGGTCTGATTAGCCTCATTTATATAAAATCTGATCGCCATCCCCAAATGATGTTTCACACTAAATTTGGATGCAATCCATTAAAGTAATAAGGAGGAGTAGGAATTTAAAGCAAAAATTCAGCAAAGTTCCCCTTTTGGGCCCCGCCCCTCTGGCCCCAGGGGTCGGATCAGCCTCATTTATAAAAAAATCTGATCGCCCTCCCGGAATGATTCTTCTCACCAAATTTGGATGCAATCCATTCAAGCATTAAGAAGGAGTATAGGATTTTAAAGCAAAAATTCAGCAAAGTTCCCCTTTTTGGGCCCCGCCCCTCTGGCCCCAATGGTTGGATCAGCCTCATTTATATAAAATCTGATTGCCCTCCCCAAATGATGCTTCACATCAAATTTGGATGCAATCCATTCAAGCATTAAGGAGGAGTAGGATTTTAAAGCAAAAATTCAGCAAAGTCCCCTTTTGGAGGCCCGCCCCTATGGCCCCAAGGGTTGGATCAGCCTCATTTATATAAAATCTGATCGCCCTCCCCAAATGATGCTTCACATCAAATTTGGATGCAATCCATTCAAGCATTAAGGAGGAGTAGGATTTTAAAGTAAAAATTCAGCAAAGTCCCCTTTTGGGGCCCTACCCCTCTGGCCCCAGACGTCGGATCAGCCTCATATATATTAAATCTGATCGCCCTCCCCCAATGATGCTTCACACCAAATTTGGATGTAATCCATTGAAGTATTAAGGAGGAGTAGGAATTTAAAGCAAAAATTCAGCAAAGTTCCCCTTTTCGGGCCCCGCCCCTCTGGCCCCAAGGGTTGGATCAGCCTCATTTATATACAAGGTCATTGATATGAGGTAACTTTGTAGCACTCCATTCCAGGTACCTACTGGCCAAATATGATCACCCTTGGCCTTTTGGTTAGTGAGGAGAAGATTGTCAAACGTTTTTTACATATCTGACCCCTGTGACCTTGAAAGTTAGTCAAGGTCATTGATATGAGGAAACTTTGTAGCACTCTTTCCCATGCCAGATACCTACTGGCCAAATATGATCACCCATGGCCTATTGGTTAGTGAGGAAAAGATTGTCAAACGCTTTTTTACATATTTGACCCCTGTGACCTTGAAAGTTAGTCATGGTCATCGATATGAGGAAACTTTGTAGCACTCTATCCCAGGTGCCTACTGGCCAAATATCATTACCCTAGACCTTTTGGTTACTGAGAAGAAGATTGTTAAAGGTTTTTACATATTTGACCCCTGTGACCTTGAAAACAGGTCAAGGTCATTGAAATGAGGAAACTTTGTAGCACTCAATCCCAGGTGCCTACTGGCCAAATATCAGCACCTAGAGCCTTTTGGTTACTAAGAAGAAGATTGTTAAAGGAAAAGTTTACGGACGGCGGACGGCGGACGGCGCACGACGACGGACGAAGCATGATGGCAATAGGTCATCTTGACCCTTCGGGTCAGATGACCTAAAAATGTAAGGTACACATGTGGAAAGACTTTCCGAGGAGAAATTCCCTTTCTTCCTTTGCTGGTGTTTCTGTATGAGTAACAGGTTGCCTTAACCTATATTAAGATTTCCATCCCCAAGCTAAACTGCTGTTTATGTTTTAAGGCCAATGACATCAACTCTTATCTTCCTCGATGAAACAAGATCCAACACAATTCAATGATAAGAAAGCTCAAGTTGACTATAGTATACCCACTATAAGATGATCTACGACCAGCACAACCTAACAGGTCACACAAACAAGAGGCAAAGAGGGCCTGTATACTGCACCTGTCTATGATAAACTAAAAGCTATCCAGAGTAAAAGATAGATCAAGGTTATTTAATTAAACAAACATTGAAGCTGGCCTTGCACACCAGCAAAACCAAACAACATATTATGACTATTTTTGCCTAATGTTATTCTTAAAAAAAGAAGATGCCTTTCTTTTTTAATTGAACCTGGTGTGACTGGTGACAGAGAAAGAACTGATGGCTGATCATGAAGGGCTGTGTGTTTGAGTCATGGCATCGTAGTCTGGAGAAGGGAGGGATGTAAATTTAACATTATAACTATCCAATATCCATATTTATCAATATAAGTCATTTGACCTGTTCTTCACATGATGCACATGTTGCTGTCTGAAAATATCTTTTAGTTGTCCAACAAACACATACATAGGATACTGATTTCTGTTCCTTCACTAGACATGTACATTCCTGCTATTTAGATGGGTATGGGTTGTTGATGAGTCGACCATGGTAATATATAAAACACATGTAGACAGTAGAGTGTGAGGAGGTGGTTCTATCTACAACCTGACGTAGGTTTTATTTACTTATATTGTGTTAAACCCAGTATCGTACAGTGTGTGAACATATCTGATCAATCACTTTCATAACATGTGTTTATTACGCAGATAGTGAAGTTTCTATAACTTTATCAGCTCACCTTAGACAGTAAACTATAACTTTATCAGCTCACCTTAGACAGTTAACACTGTCAATCTGACTACATGTATAGTTTGAGTACACACTGAGTATTAACAGGACACAATCCAATCTTACCTTCCAGTGGTTTCTGCTTGTCTTTAACACAGAGCCATGAGGTAAGCTTCTATCCTGCTAAACTTGCAGTACATATGTGTGAGAGTGGGTAACGGGGATAAACATATGATATCTGGCTAATACTGGATATTTGCCAGTCTGAAACAATCTAGAGGAGTTTTATCACCAAGCCTTACCCCTGTACACCTGTATGTGGAGGGCCAACAAGCATCACATATATATACACACACATGTATACACCTGATTGGGGAAGTGAGACTTGGGAAAGGGGTACCATCAATATACACATGTAACTGGGGTACAAAGTGGGTCTTAACACACCTGTTCTAACAGAGAGAGGCTAGGGATGGGGACACTATGAATACACACCTGTACTGAGGTAGAGAGGCTAGGGATGGGGACACTATGTATACACACCTGTACTGGGGTACAAAGGCTAGAGATGGGGACACTGTATACACACCTGTACTGGGGTAGGGATGGGGATACCATGTATACACACCTGTACTGAGGTAGAGAGGGTAGGGATGGGGACACTATGTATATACACACCTGTACTGAGGTAGAGAGGGTAGGGATGGGGACACTATGTATACACACCTGTACTGAGGTAGAGAGGGTAGGGATGGGGACACTATGTATACACACCTGTACTGAGGTAGAGAGGGTAGGGATGGGGACACTATGTATACACACCTGTACTGGGGTACAAAGGCTAGGGATGGGGACACTATGTAAACACACCTGTACTGAGGTACAGAGGCTAGGGATGGGGACTTTAGGTATACACACCTGTACTGAGGTAGGGAGGCTAGGGATGAGGACAATATGTAAAAACACCTGTAATGAGGTAGAGAGGGTAGGGATGGGGACACCATGTATACACACCTGTACTGAGGTAGAGAGGGTAGGGATGGGGACGCTATGTATATACACACCTCTGAGGTAGAGAGGGTAGGGATGGGGACACTATGTATATACACACCTGTACTGAGGTAGAGAGGGTAGGGATGGGGACACTATGTATACACACCTGTACTGAGGTAGAGAGGGTAGGGATGGGGACACTATGTATACACACCTGTACTGGGGTACAAAGGCTAGGGATGGGGACACTATGTATACACACCTGTACTGAGGTAGAGAGGCTAGGGATGGGGACACTATGTATACACACCTGTACTGAGGTAGAGAGGGTAGGGATGGGGACACTATGTATACACACCTGTACTGAGGTAGAGAGGGTAGGGATGGGGACACCATGTATACACACCTGTACTGAGGTAGGGAGGCTAGGGATGAGGACAATATGTATACACACCTGTACTGAGGTAGAGAGGGTAGGGATGGGGACACTATGTATACACACCTGTACTGAGGTACAAAGGCTACAGATGGGGACACTATGTATACACACCTGCACTGAGGTAGGGAGGCTAGGGATGGGGACACCATGTATACACACCTGTACTGAGGTAGGGAGGCTAGGGATGAGGACAATATGTATACACACCTGTACTGAGGTAGAGAGGCTAGGGATGGGGACACTATGTATACACACCTGTACTGAGGTAGAGAGGCTAGGGATGGGGACACTATGTATACACACCTGTACTGAGGTAGAGAGGCTAGGGATGGGGACACTATGTATACACACCTGTACTGAGGTAGAGAGGCTAGGGATGGGGACACTATGTATACACACCTGTACTGAGGTAGAGAGGCTAGGGATGGGGACACTATGTATACACACCTGTACTGAGGTAGAGAGGCTAGGGATGGGGACACTATGTATACACACCTGTACTGAGGTAGAGAGGCTAGGGATGGGGACACTATGTATACACACCTGTACTGAGGTAGAGAAGGTAGGGATGGGGACACTATGTATACACACCTGTACTGAGGTAGAGAGGGTAGGGATGGGGACACTATGTATACACACCTGTACTGAGGTAGAGAGAGTAGGGATGGGGACACTATGTATATACACACCTGTACTGAGGTAGGGAGGGTAGGGATGGGGACACTATGTATACACACCTGTACTGAGGTAGAGAGAGTAGGGATGGGGATACTATGTATACACACCTGTACTGGGGTAGAGAGGGTAGAGATGGGGACACTATGTATACACACCTGTACTGGGGTAGAGAGGGTAGAGATGGGGACACTATGTATACACACCTGTACTGAGGTAGGGATGGGGATACTATGTATACACACCTGTACTGAGGTAGAGAGGGTAGGGATGGGGACACTATGTATATACACACCTCTGAGGTAGAGAGGGTAGGGATGGGGACACTATGTATACACACCTGTACTGAGGTAGGGATGGGGATACTATGTATACACACCTGTACTGAGGTAGAGAGGGTAGGGATGGGGACACTATGTATATACACATCTGTACTGAGGTAGAGAGGGTAGGGATGGGGACACTATGTACTGTATACACACCTGTACTGAGGTAGAGAGGGTAGGGATGGGGACACTATGTATACACACCTGTACTGGGGTACAGAGGCTAGGGATGGGGACACTATGTATACACACCTGTACTGATGTACACAGGCTAGGGATGGGGACTTTAGGTATACACACCTATACTGAGGTACAGAGGCTAGAGATGGGGACACTATGTATACACACCTGTACTGAGGTACAGAGGCTAGGGATGGGGACTTTAGGTATACACACCTGTACTGAGGTAGGGAGGCTAGAGATGGGGACACTATGTATACACACCTGTACTGAGGTACAGAGGCTAGGGATGGGGACACTATGTATACACACCTGTACTGAGGTAGAGAGGGTAGGGATGAGGACACTGTGTATACACACCTGTACTGAGGTACAGAGGCTAGGGATGGGGACTTTAGGTATACACACCTGTACTGAGGTAGAGAGGCTAGGGATGGGGACACTATGTATACACACCTGTACTGAGGTACAGAGGCTAGGGATGGGGACTTTAGGTATACACACCTGTACTGAGGTAGAGAGGGTAGGGATGGGGACACTATGTATATACACACCTGTACTGAGGTACAGAGGCTAGGGATGGGGACTTTAGGTATACACACCTGTACTGAGGTAGAGAGGGTAGGGATGGGGACACTATGTATATACACACCTGTACTGAGGTACAGAGGCTAGGGATGGGGACTTTAGGTATACACACCTGTACTGAGGTAGAGAGGGTAGGGATGGGGACACTATGTATATACACACCTGTACTGAGGTACAGAGGTTAGGGATGGGGACTTTAGGTATACACACCTGTACTGAGGTAGAGAGGGTAGGGATGGGGACACTATATATATACACACCTGTACTGAGGTACAGAGGCTAGGGATGGGGACTTTAGGTATACACACCTGTACTGAGGTAGGGAGGCTAGGGATGAGGACAATATGTATACACACCTGTACTGAGGTAGAGAGGCTAGGGATGGGGACACTATGTATACACACCTGTACTGAGGTAGAGAGGGTAGGGATGGGGACACTATGTATACACACCTGTACTGAGGTAGATAAGGTAGGGATGGGGACACTATGTATACACACCTGTACTGGGGTACAAAGGCTAGAGATAGGGACACTGTATACACACCTGTACTGAGGTAGAGAGGGTAGGGATGGGGACTTTAGGTATACACACCTGTACTGAGGTAGAGAGGGTAGGGATGGGGACACTATGTATACACACCTGTACTGAGGTACAGAGGCTAGGGATGGGGACACTGTGTATACACACCTGTACTGAGGTAGAGAGGCTAGGGATGGGGACACTATGTATATACACACCTGTACTGAGGTAGAGAGGGTAGGGATGGGGACACTATGTATACACACCTGTACTGAGGTAGAGAGGCTAGGGATGGGGACACAATGTATACACACCTGTACTGAGGTAGAGAGGGTAGGGATGGGGACGCTATGTATATACACACCTGTACTGAGGTAGAGAAGGTAGGGATGGGGACACTATGTAAACATACCTGTACTGAGGTACAAAGGCTAGGGATGGGGACACTATGTATATACACACCTGTACTGAGGTAGAGAGGGTAGGGATGGGGACGCTATGTATATACACACCTGTACTGAGGTAGGGAGGGTAGGGATGGGGACGCTATGTATATACACACCTGTACTGAGGTAGAGAGGGTAGGGATGGGGACACTATGTATACACACCTGTACTGAGGTAGGGAGGCTAGGGATGAGGACAATATGTATACACACCTGTACTGAGGTAGAGAGGCTAGGGATGGGGACACTATGTATACACATGTAGTTACTGAGGTACACAGGCTAGGGATGAGGACACTATTTATACACACCTGTACTGAGGTAGAGAGGCTAGGGATTGGGACATAATACATATATACACCTGTACTGAGGTAGAGAGGCTAGGGATGGGGACACCTGTACTGAGGTAGAGAGGCTAGGGATGGGGACACTGTGTATACACACATGTACTGAGGTAGGGAGGCTAGGGATGAGGACAATATGTATACACACCTGTACTGAGGTAGAGAGGCTATGGATGAGGACAATATGTATACACACCTGTACTGAGGTAGAGAGACTAGGGATGGGGACACTATGTATACACACCTGTACTGAGGTAGAGAGGGTAGGAATGGGGACATCTGTACTGAGGTTGAGAGGCTAGGGATGGTGACACTATGTATACACACATGTACTGAGGTACACAGGCTAGGGATAAGGACACTATGTATACACACCTGTACTGAGGTAGAGAGGCTAGGGATGGGGACACCAGTACTGAGGTAGAGAGGCAGGGATGGGAACACATATGTATACACACCTGTACTGAGGTAGAGAGGCTAGGGATGGGGACACTTTGTATACACACATGTACTGAGGTACAGAGGATAGGGATGGGGACACCAGTACTGAGAAAGAGGCAGGGATGGGGACACTATACATATACAAACCAGTAATGAGGCTAGGGATGGGGACACTATGTATACATACCTGTACTGAGGTAGAGAGGGTAGGAATGGGGACATCTGTACTGAGGTTGAGAGGCTAGAGATGGTGACACTATGTATACACACATGTACTGATCATGAGGTACACAGGCTAGGGATAAGGACACTATGTATACACACCTGTACTGAGGTAGAGAGGCTAGGGATGGGGACACCAGTACTGAGGTAGAGAGGCAGGGATGGGAACACATATGTATACACACCTGTACTGAGGTAGAGAGGCTAGGGATGGGGACACTTTGTATACACACATGTACTGAGGTACAGAAGATAGGGATGGGGACACCAGTACTGAGAAAGAGTCAGGGATGGGGACACTATACATATACAAACCAGTACTGAGGCTAGGGATGGGGACACTATGTATACATACCTGTACTGAGGTAAAGAGGTTAGGTATAGGGACACTTTGCATACACACCTGTACTGAGGTACAGAGGCTAGGGATGGGGACACTTTGTATACACACCTGTACTGAGGTACAAAGGCTAGGGATGAGGACAATATTAATACACACCTGTACTGAGGTAGAGAGGGTAGGGATGGAGACACCAGTACTGAGGTAGAGAGGGTAGGGATGGGGACACTATATATACACAACTGAGGTATAGAGGCTAGGGAAGATGACACTATGTTTACACATCCGTACTGAGGAAGGGAGGCTAGGGATGGGGACACTATGTATACGCACCAGTGCTGAGGTAGGGAGGCTAGGGATGGGGACGTTATGTATATACACCTGTACTGAGGTAGGGAGGCTAGGGATGGGAACACTATATGTATACACACCTGTACTGAGGTAGAGAGGGTAGGGATGGGGACGTTATGTATATACACCTGTACTGAGGTAGAGAGGGTAGAGATGGGGACGTTATGTATATACACCTGTACTGAGGTAGAGGGGGTAGGGATGGGGACACTATGTATACACACCTGTACTGAGGTAGGGAGGCTAGGGATGGGAACACTATATGTATACACACCTGTACTGAGGTAGAGAGGCTAGGGATGGGGACACTATGTATACACACCTGTACTGAGGTAGAGAGGCTAGGGATGGGGACACTATGTATACACACCTGTACTGAGGTAGAGAGGCTAGGGATGGGGACACTATGTATACACACTTGTACTGAGGTAGAGAGGGTAGGGATGGGGACGTTATGTATATACACGTGTACTGAGGTAGAGAGGGTAGGGATGGGGACGTTATGTATATACACCTGTACTGAGGTAGAGGGGGTAGGGATGGGGACACTATGTATACACACCTGTACTGAGGTAGGGAGGCTAGGGAAGAGGACACTATGTAAACATACCTGTACTGAGGTAGAGAGGGTAGGGATGGGGACTCTATATGTATACACACCTGTACTGAGGTAGGGAGGCTAGGGAAGAGGACACTATGTAAACATACCTGTACTGAGGTAGGGAGGCTAGGGATGGGAACACTATATGTATACACACCTGTACTGAGGTAGAGAGGCTAGGGATGGGGACGTTATGTATACACACCTGTACTGAGGTAGAGAGGGTAGGGATGGGGACTCTACCATATGTAAACACACCTGTACTCAGGTACAGAGGCTAGGGATCCCGGACGCTATGTATACACACCTGTACTAAGGTAGAGAGGCTAGGGAAGAGGACACTATGTAAACATACCTGTACTCAGGTACAGAGGCTAGGGATGGGGACGTTATGTATACACACCTGTACTGAGGCAGAGAGGGTAGGGATGGGAACACTATATGTATACACACCTGTACTGAGGTAGAGAGGGTAGGGATGGGGACACTATGTATACAGTCCAGTACTAAGGTAGAGAGCTTGAGGCTAGGGATGGGGACATTATGTATACACACCTGTTCTTGGGTAGAGAGACTAGGGATGGGGACATTAAGTATACACATCTGTACTGAGGTACAGAGGCTAGGGATGGGGACATTATGTATACACACCTGTACTGAGATAGAGAAGCTAGGGATGGGGACACCTGTACTGAGGTAGAGAGGCTAGGGATGGTGACACTATGAATACACACCTGTACTGAGTTAGTGAGGGAAGGGATGGGGACACTTTGTATACACATGTACACCTGTACTGAAGTAGAGAGGCTAGGGATGGGGACACTATGTATACACACCTGTACTGAGGTACAGAGGCTAGGGATGGGGACGATATGTACACACCAGTACTGAGGTACATACAGAGGCTAGGGATGCAGGGGTCAATTTACAATTTATTTTCATGGGTCCTTTTTAATTTGTACATATTGCCAAAATGATTGGTCCCACAATGTTAAATTAAAGCATTTCTAGAATTTCTATGAATCCTCTCAGAATTTCATGAGTACTGGACTTGGGACTGGCATGCATATGTAGATTGGTCACTGGGGATGGCGAATCTTGATGAAGAAAGTAAGCTCTGTGATGTTAATATGGAATTGCTACAGCGATATGGAAAAGTTATTGAGGTACCCATTAGAATGGAGACTATGTTTTTATTTATTTATTTTCGACAGAACACAGAGATTTTGACCTTGAAATTTCTGCATGTATTTCAAAATTGCTCCTGTTATAACTTGGACAATATTTGGTCAATCTTGTTCATTGAAAAGATGTAACATTTCTTTTAAAGGTAATATAACTTATATGTGTCACTAAGACTTACGGCTAGTAGAATGTTGATATATATATAATATGAAAAAACTATGTTGGGTTTTTTCCTCTTGGATGGTATTAACCTTGAAACTATGATATATACAGTAAAACTCTGTTATATCGCCACCCGTTATACCGCCAAACCCGCTTATCGCCATGAATTTATTCAGAACAGATTTCCATCCACATTAATGCACCCGTTTTACTGCCAAACTCGCCTATCGCCTTCCGCCATAATATTTCCAGAACAAATGGTTAGAATAACACTATCATGACCTCGTTAATATCGCCAAATTGAGGTCAGAAGGACGCGTTGAAATGTTACGTGACTGACTGCAGACTGCCGACAGGTGCATGTACACACATGGAATCAATGAACCATGGCTATTCCTTTGTTGTCTTTCTACTGGTAAGTTTCGGAAGTTATGATGAAAACAATATCATGAAACCATACAAATTTGCGGAAAAAAACATCCCTCTCTTCATCATCATCAAAGGCCGACACGATGCCGGCATTTTGCATCCAAGTTCGTGTTGGTGAAGGAAATCTCCGAGAGTATTTTTATCAGCCAATCAAATTACACAGAATTACATGTTGGGAAGATGTACATGTGATCATGTCCGTATTAGACTCCCTGCAAAATGGGGACATTCCTGTATTTGTTTTCGGACGGTAGGCCTATATGCCGCGATAAGTAGTCAGAGCGGTAGGTCTGCATCGCGGAATATGCTGTGATAGCACGATAAGGGATAAATGTATATTTATGTATAATTCGATGCAATAATGTGATATGAATGAATTTTTTTTAAAACAATTTCTGAAGTTAACTTTGATCTTCAAAGTTTACAGTTGTTAATGAAACACTTTTTATAAGGTTTGGACGGCAAACTCAGGGTTTGAATGTCAAACCCGATATACCGCCAAACTCGTTATATCGCCAAAATCGCTCAGAACAGAAGGTGGCGATATAACAAGGTTTTACTGTATATGGACATCAATTCGAAAATCATGCCAAGTCCCTATGTCATGATTTTCGGTATTTCCCACAAGTATATGAACAAATTTTAGTATTTGTATGTTTCATGCCGCAATGCCTAAATATTTAGTAAATAAACTAGGACATGTACAGAAATATACAAAGTGACGTTTAAAATATGTTTTTGGTTATTTTTAGTAACAAATGCATACTCCAACTGGCATATAAAGCCCCAATTTGCATATCATATACAAGTTTTATGTATCCAGATATTTAGTAACTTAATTCAATTTATTACAAAATTTACACACAAAGAACGGAATAATGATTTATCAAATCATGGGTTGCTCTGTTCGCATCGAGTCATAACGCCAAGAAAAGAAATGACCAACCACGTGTGCACACACTCACTGACAGACAAGTTGTAAACAAACGCTTGCATACTGTCTTCGCATCGGTGAGCAGACAGGTCCAAACAGAACGATAACTTCAAGTTTGACATGAGTTTGCTCGAACAAAACCTTTGATATTACAGGTGAAATATAAAAAAAAATATTAAAAAGGCATACATTAAATCGTGTTTTTCTTTTTTCTCAGAAAAGGTTTTCTCGAAAAACTTACACCCGTCGAGTTGTTGTTACGGCCACCTCGTGAATGATGAGACGAAGATCCAGGATTCCTGTGGTGAAAATTTTCTCCGTTTTCTGACCTCATTCTTCCTCCAACACCATGTCTTTTCCTTTTTGTTTCACTCATGGTGCTACTCAATCACCCGAGCACAAAAATGAATCCAATCACAATATAAACATTCCCTAATAGTAACTAAAACCTCTTCGATGTTTACTGTCGAGAATGCAAAGATTTTTGACTGCGGAGTGAAATATAGCTATCCCGCACTGGATTTACCGATCTTTTCAATATAGAATTCAGGTTAAATAAAAACGACTGTGATAAAATTAACTTATTAAAAATATAATTCTACAAAATATTAAGCAATAAATCAGAAATAAAATACTTTGGCTAATTTCATTTTTTTAATTAAGAATGATTGATGGTAAATCCTAAAGGTGTTCCAATGTGTAGTATTTCTTCTAATCGGAAGCTTTCGGATGTCATCATACTTAACAAACGATAGCAGACGATATTGATATTTTATCAGGTTTAGGGGTATGCTAACAATCATTAATCTAGTAATGTCGCACATGTCTTAAGTTCTATTGACTTTAGTGTAGACTATTTCTATTTGAAAAAGATCACGAATACAATAATATTTAACAACTTGACCGATTTCAATAAATTTTGTTTTGTACACTTTATTCTCGATTGGAGTTTCCATTACATATTTTAGTGCAAATGAAGTTGTTATATTTATCATTGCATGTCATTGCCACTATATGACCCTACCAAATTCATGTGGCATTTATAAGGCCATGAATGCCATTGACCGATTGTTGACGTCAGCATTATTATGACGTCATAATTGTTACGCTGGGTACCATTTAACGTCTATAGTCCATAAACTATTTACCCAAAACTAGAAGTCATCCAGTATCCGGAAAACTTAATCCACCCCTGAATAAAGACATTTTGAAATGAATAAGCAAAAAGTATTGGACATGGCTAAGATAAAAGCGAGAGCAATACAAAAAATTGTTAAAGCAAGAAATCAAGTTAATTGGAACTAAGGAAAGCTAGAAGAGAAAAGAGAAAAGATATATAGCAGGGAATATTTATAAAGCAGCATCCAAAACGTTTCTCGAAATATGTAAACTCAAAAAAGGCAAATTAAAATAGGAATTCCAGAATTAAAAGGACGGAATGGAGATGATCTGCAGATGGCAGTTATATAGACAGGGAAAAGCCGAAGTCCATAAACGAACGTTTATCAATATTGAAGACGCCATATAATTCTTAGACCATGTGCTTGTCTCTATTCTTAACTTCTCCTGTTCACTCACTTCTTGCTGATATTTCCGTCTCCACTAGTCCGCTTGCACGAAGAAAGACAAAGCACGATGGCATACACATTCATATATATATATATACGCTCAGTAGCTGTCTTCAGCGATTAGAAACAACATTTTTGGTAAATTTTATATTTTCTAAACATCACCTTAGGATGTTTCCTTGCTAATTTGGTAGGACATTCGGCGTCCGATCAGCCGAAGGGATTATATGAACATTTAGCATTTAAATTTAAAATTGTTTCATGTTTTATGTATATTCTGTTTATGTGATGTAACGTGTATTTTATGTGTCTTGATAAACGTGCGGATAGTCTTGAAAATTTGACAACTTATTTGTCCGTACTGTCGCTATTAATTCCACGATCATATATATTCAGGTTATATATTTTACAAGCACTAAACAATATAAGAATCAGATTTAAGAGAGGAGGTTCGGTAGTACATTTAGAACATGCATTATAAAATGTTCTACCTAATTATGTCGAGCGCTCGACTTAATTTATTATCTCGACCGCTCGAGGTAATAAGTCGAACGCTCGACATGATAAGTTAGAACATTCAATTATGCATGTTCTAAATGTACTACGCATCGTTCATTTTAGAGAAAAAGCTTAAGAAAAAAATCATGCTATAGCTTGTACGGACTCTTAAAACAATTTTGACTGTATTTGAAATATTTCTTTGTATAATCGAACGAGTACGTTTGCCGTGCATCGGTAGTTTGTCCGTCTGTTACCTGTTTGTACGTCTTTTGCGTATCTGTATGTCTGTTATATGTCTGTCTGTCTGTTACATGTCTGTCCGTCTGTTACATGTTTGTACGTCTTTTACGTATCTGTATGTCTGTTACATGTCTGTTGCATGTCTGTCCGTCTGTTGCATGTATGTACGTCTGTTAAATGTTTCTACGTCTGTATCATATCTATACATCTGTTACATGTCTGTACGTCTGTTACATGTCTGTACGCCTGTTACATGTCTGTACGTCTGTTACATGTTTGTACGTCTGTTACATGTATGTACGTCTGTTACATGTATGTACGTCTGTTACATGTTTGTACTGAGATGTTACATGTATGTACGTCTGTTACATGTATGTACGTCTGTTACATGTCTGTACGTCTGTTACATGTATGTACGTCTGTTACATATTTGTACTGACTGGAGATGTTACATGAAAGCCCATCAGGAATCCTCCCGAGGTGTCCCTAACTTTGTCCTTCATCCAATATGCGGCGCAAATATGTGCCATTCGCTGATTGGCCTTTCCAACCTCTTATTCACGTTACTTCTTTACTGTGGTTTTGTTTTGTTTAGTCTTTTATTTATTTATAAGAGGGCGCTTGTCTCCTGGCAGGTTTATGGTTTTGTCAGAACGTGTCTAGCCAAATATTTGCATCCGATTTTAGTTTCCTGGATTATCTCAATCCTTTCCCCACATTTTGATTTTTCTCAGCCAGGCAGCGTACAGCGACAACAAAGTTTTCCATTCGTAAATAAAAAAAAAAAAAAACAGTTTCCGATCCCTTTCATTTTCAGCTAACTTGCTCAGTGTTGCTATTAGATATGCTTTCTTATTCGCTAACATGATCCTTTTACTAATATACAGCAACGAGCCAAAACTTTTTTATTTCTTTTTTCTATAAGCAGAGACGTATAAAGCCATTGGTTTTATATACGTCTCTGCTGTAAGTTATATTCTTTGTATTTCCAACATCAACGAACTTTCTTTCGTTGCTCATAGATCATTTTTAATGAAATTGTGTACACTTACAGAGAATTATTTCCCGTTTTATCTTATAATATTTTCATTCCTTTCCATTGTGTATAACAAGGGAAATGATAATTTATTTACAACAACCATTTTTTGGGGCGACATTTTGACGTTATTTTGGTAGCGTTATATAGAAAAATAGCGTCACGTAGAAATTAACAGTGAAGATAGTTTTGTATTACTTCAGAAATACACAACAGAAAACAGAAAATATTATAAGAATAAACTATGTATATTTTATGTACAAACATGAAACTAACCAAATGTTGTCCAATTCATCCATAAGCGAGGTAAGCAAAATTCACTGAAAAATAATGGAAATATAAAGAATTCAGCATATTTTAATGTATTATAGCCTACTCCAGAAATTAACACTACGGAAAATTAGATAGATATAATGAGAAGAAAATAAGGATATTTTATTCATAATAACCAATAATGTCAAAATCGATCATTCAATAAAGGCAGGAAAATTCATTGAATAAAGTTGTAAATAGCAAAAGAAAAAATATTGAAAAAAATAACTTTTGGCACGTCACTGTACTGTGTGCGGACTTCGATAATTTAATTAATGGGGTTTTTAATGGAAAATAATGGATGTTGACTGAAGGCATCTGAGTCCATATCGTAAGATATTAAAAATAACAATAGACTATCATAATGTACTGAGATATATAGCGGTTAGCAAGGGTGATGTTGCTAAAGAAAGATTTTATAACGTGTGGAAAAAGTGGGAAAAACTTCTCACTCTTTAAAGTTTATCTTTATAATTTTTTCTCTCTCTGGTTATGTGTTTGAATCTTTGCCCCCCTTCTCTTGATGATGATTGTCTATATGGATGTTGATAATGATGATTGTCTATATGGATGTTGATAATGATGATTGTCTATATGGATGTTGATAATGATGATTGTCTATATGGATGTTGATAATGATGATTGTCTATATGGATGTTGATGATGATGATTGTCTATATGGATGATGATGATGATGATTGTTTATATGGATGTTGATGATTGTCTATATGGATGATGATGATGATGATTGTCTATATGGATGATGATGATGATTGTCTATATGGATGATGATGATTGTCTATATGGATGATGATGATTGTCTATATGGATGTTGATAATGATGATTGTCTATATGGATGTTGATGATGATGATTGTCTATATGGATGATGATGATGATGATGATGATGATTGTCTATATGGATGTTGATGATGATGATTGTCTATATGGATGATGATGATGATTGTTTATATGGATGTTGATGATTGTCTATATGGATGATGATGATGATGATTGTCTATATGGATGATGATGATGATTGTCTATATGGATGATGATGATTGTCTATATGGATGTTGATAATGATGATTGTCTATATGGATGTTGATGATGATGATTGTCTATATGGATGATGATGATGATGATGATGATGATGATGATGATGATGATGATGATGATGATGATGATGATGATTGTCTATATGGATGATGATGATGATGATGATGATGATGATGATTGTCTGTATGGATGATGATGAGTTATGATGATGATTGTCTATATGAATGATGATGATGATTGTCTGTATGGATGCTGATGAGTTATGATGATGATGTGATGATTATGATGATGATTGTCTGTATGGATGATGATGAGTTATGATGATGATGTGATGATTATGATGATGATGATAATAATAACGATGTATTGTTATATTCATGTGATGTGATGAAAAATAAAAAAAATAATGAAAAGAAAAACAAACTTCTTGCCATTGATATAATTGTACATTAAAGATATAACACTATTATGTTACCCATTAAAAATTATATAAGGAATCATAGATATTGTCCTTGTTGCGTTCATCTAAGCAATGTCTCAAAATCTCTAACAGTTAGTAGACTCCGTATTGTAGACAGCTTATTTTACGTAATTATGTTTAAAGATCTGCCTTGATTATTTTCCCCCCATTTTATATCTTGAGTAATGTTTTGCGAGAATCAAATTTTCTAGTTCGGAAATACGGAACTCGAATCCGGTTTTTTGAGGACCACCCCACGCAACGTTTGAACCTAAGTTTAGAAATATAATATAACTTCCGGTTTCCACGCAGGCAAGAAAATAGAAGACCGGTTTCATCAAGAGACAAACAACGAAAATGCGTAAGAGAAGAATTTATAATTTCAACCATTTATTGCATTTAGCAAACAGTAGTACTCTGTTGTTTTTGTGAGATATTTGGATGCCCGTTCACATGTAATGAAACGAATTTTGTAACACGCACCTGTTTGATGAAGCCCCCCCCCCCCCCCAAGAATGTCCTGTGGTCGTTTGCATTATTTATAGTTTATTGATAGTATTTAAATGTTCGTTTATGATGTCACATATATAGCTAAAATAACAGACATGCACCGACCCCCCCCCCCCCAAGAAAAAAAATTTCAAACCAGTTGCTGTAGGCCTATCAAACTTCGTGCATGTATCTTGTCCTTAGACAAAAGTTCACTTTAGATGGACCAACCAAAATTTCAGTTGTATCTGTAACTTTAGCCTTTAAAAAAATATGTAAACTTCACAAAAATGTTCGTTTTCAGGAATTGCATTACTTCAAGTTTTCATAAGAGTAATGTATGGTAGTTCTCTACTCCTAATCCTATAACATAACTTTTTATTATCGGATATATATGATTTTGTTACACGGCGCCTGTCAAAAAATATCTCGCCGTGTTAAACCTCTAACATTGTTGGAGTAGGTCGTTCTCATGAAGTAAAATACTGATCAAAATGTAGATAGAAGACTCCACATAGGACACTTATTTGTATATAACATGAATGTTCTTCATGTAATGATGTCAATTAATCAGATTCTGGATATAGAAATGATGATATGTTCCTCTCCATGTAGCTGTATCCAGCTCCATATCGTGTCTACTGTCCTTCACGCTGGGCCTAGGACTCTTCGCTGGCATGCAGATGTTCAAACAGCAGCTGGCCGCCACAGAGTACATGACAGTAGTAGGAGGGTTCATCGGAAGCTGCTTCTTCGTTTTCCTTTTAACTGTATCCTTACCTGACCATTCTTTTCAATTTAATACGCTGGTTACTTCAAAAGGTATGCTAAAATCAGTCCCCTCTATGTTATTTTACAACATGTAAAAACTTTCACTGCCCTGCAATGGTAGATACTTCTCTCTCTCCAGCATTATTGGAGAGGAACGACTGGTCCACCCGTTGTGTTATATTTTGACCAAGTGTGGTGTCCTGCTAGGGGCCTTCTACAGTATACATTGTACTTCAGTGTTAGCACTTGATCGACAAAAGATCCAGACTATTGCAAGAAGGCTTACACAAACGTATCGCAGCCTCCCAAAAAAAACAATAAAAATTAGTGAGAAATTTTCCTTTACTGCATGTCTGTATATCATCTGTAATAATCAAAATCACCCTTGAAACCAAAACAATGCGCTCCACAAAATCAATACGGCTATATATATATATGTATTACCATGAAGGGTACAGGGGTATCTCTTACCAGCCAGGACAAGGACAAAAATTTAATATCACTTGTTTTGGTTTGCCTGCAGATCTAGAGTAGACCAACATAACTACCCGGTATATCTCATTTTCTTTTTTTTCCAAAATGATATATATAAGCCTTGACCTAAAATGTTCTTGCAATAAATAAATGTTTTAGCCCCAGACTCTAGCTAGTGCAATAGCATGCTCTACATTAGTTTGCTTTCAGAAATGTCCAGTACGATCACTGCAGTAAAACACGAAGGAAGAAAACATCTGAAGGCATGAATATTATGTTTGGGATGTTGATGCCCAACACAGTACTGAGTGACTGGTTGTCATTGACTAAGTCTGTATCACATGTAAGTTAGCGTAAAGTTTGTATTACTGTGGTATGCCTAAGTTAGCTTTTGCTTCCTTAACTAAGATACAGGGTGTTAGTAATCTAGAAATGTCATTATTTGGACGTGGATTTCAAGCAAAGTTATTTCCAGAAGGTGAGTTGTAAACAAAATTTTTGTTTATCATTTTTTTTCTCGAAGATTCCATTTGTGCTATCGTTGTTATAATTGTGAGTTGAATCTTGTTAATAAGTTGAACATTTAATATTATCGGAATTACGGCGAGATAAAGTAAAAAATAAAATTTATGGGTTAGTTTGACATTAAATAATGGATTTTATATTGAGTTGAATTTTATGTTGAGTTTGACATTTAATAATCTGACCTGTTATACAATATACTAATAAGTCAATAATAGTTAGTACTGAGAAATATTGGAGTGAGCAATTATTGAGAGTATTATTTCAGTATTTATATTACGAGTGAATGAATAAGTTAAAGTTGTTGTAATGGTAAAGCAATTTAACCATGAAAACTGACTTGTGCTTATGGATTTGATTTAAATACAATACAATAACAGTGAACTGATTTACTGTTTACTGACTCTACTTGTTTCTCTGTTTGTAGTTGGTTTCTGTTTAGTGGCAGCCATGTTTGCCTCGGCTCTCATCCACAGAGTTTGTGTAACAACATGGTAAGAATGTGGTGCAATTCAGTTTGTAGAAGTGGGCCGATTAATCAAAATAATTGATTATCAGTCAAGCATTCTTCAAGTTTTATTGATTAAAAATCCAGAATAACTTGGATTTTCCACAGTCATTTTAAACAGCAAGATGGGGCTGAATTATATATTAATATTAGTTTTCATAGAAACACCTACCTAGCAAAATTATCAATTTTAATCGATAATCAATCAATTTTTAAGAACAAATTATTCATAGTTGAATTAAAAACGGTAACCCACCACTACAAATCTGACTGTAAGGCTGAGAAATTCATAAATTTGTGTATTATTTTGGTTCGCTGGACTTTCATTTGTACTGTCGGGCCTTGATTTTGTGCATATAAAAATGTACGGTAAAAATCTTCTTGTTAATGAAGTGTTTGATTGAGTATTTTTTTGTCCACAGTTTCATCTTCTCCATTGTGGCACTATACTATCTAAACAAGATAGCCCAGTCGCGATTCGCTCCCGCCCCAACACCAGTCAAGGCTACTCCTGCTAAGAAGAAGAAATAGAGCCTCAATATCTCATCGTTCATGTTCAGTAATGCTTTATGTTAGGGAGAATTAATAAATATATTTTACAATTGGATTTGTCTGAAGTTCTCAGTGATTTTGTGTGTTGGTAGCGTTTGCACCACAAGGACTAAACTTATGTTAAAAGCCCAATATACGTATCTTTAGGCAAAACTTAAAAGCGAAAATCAAGCCTAGGAACTTATCATATTTATAGATTTAGTTAAGATTAACTGATTTCAGCCATATTCAAGATGAAATCTTTCGTGGTTACCGGTACAGCAGCAGTTGAATGTCCATTTCGAACTCTCTACCTACGGCTTTGTTGTTGAAGTGGGCCCCACTTGAACTATTTTCAATTCTTTGGATTTTTTTTTCAACAGTTTCTTGTTAGTTACCGCTCAGTTTTACTTCGTTTTAGGCTTATTTTTGCATGGTTATCAAATGGATTTTTTTTCAAAATTTTACAGAATCCTGAAAAATTTCCGGAAGTTACGTATATTGGGCCTTTAAATAATTGTTTTATGGTTCATTTGTAAAACAAAACATTCCATAAAAGGTAGAGTTAATGCCTATGGAGATTTGACATTAGCATTGGTCCCTGCTTGGAATTTTCAAAATGTGATCAAACTCAAATAGGTATGGGTTAGGAAGCTTAATCAGGAAAATTTAGTTTCACAATTTATACCATGAAAAATGGGACCTCATTCGCTAAAACCTGTGTGGTGTGAAGGTGACAAGATATAAATCCTCAAAGAGATTTACATGTACTAAAAGATTATATCATTGTATGCACCATACATATTCCAACTATTTACACTATTTCAAGAAAATTTTTCTAATGAGAAAATTACCATTTTTGACACAATAATTTACATACACAGTTCTAAAATTAGTCTATTTTTCAACATAATAATATCTTTCTACATGAAGACTTACGAAAAAATTAATAACCAGTGAATTTGTTGTTTTAAAAAAGAAAAACACAGCTTCCTTATCGTTTCCCCTTTAGATTAAGTTCCTTCCTAACCAAATGTCCGAGGGTCAATTCTCACACAGTGATTGTATCATTTCTTTTGTATATGGTTTGATTTGTGGAACGGATCTCGACAATTTTAAAGTTATGGCTAATGAACCAAATCTTAAAGGGTGGGGCCAAACCCCAGGGCCATTCTAGCTAAAGATGCATTATGAAGTTGGAGAAACCCTTATTGCCATTATTATGACTGAAGCCAGATATCTGTAGTGTTTGTTTCAGACCGAAAAGATAACAAAAATAAAGTATAATTTAAATTAATTTTTTTAATTTATTTTCTTGAAGCTTCTACAGGAATGTCTAAAGGTTAGCAACAAATATCTAGTTGACCAGCAACACAAACATAGGGTAACCAGCCTATTTTTTTTCAAGAATTCAGTAATTGCAGGTGTCATTTGCTGTATAAGATATGTTATACTGTGTGGCACACAATGTTCAACAGCTAACAACTGTATTAAAGAAACAGTGTTGTAACTAATCACTATTTAAACGTTTCACCAGCCTTTTACTGTAATAAAACTTCAGGAATAGTCTCAAGTGACTTATATTCTAATCGTCCATCCGTAAACAATTTACTTTTCAACACAGGAACCTTCCCCAGCCAAAGATGCACTAACAGATAAATTTATATGGTCCTGACCCCCTAGGGGCTAAAAGGGGTCAAATTAGTTAAATATTCAAAAATCTTCTTCTCCAGACCCCGATATGCTACAATCAATTACTCTTTAAAAATGGAAAGGTCTTAAGGTCCTTTTGACTAGGAGATGTTTTGATGGTCTAAATAAGTTGACTCTGGCCCATCCCCGGGCAGTTGGGGAAGGGCTCAACAGGGTCAAATTGGTTAAAGTTTCAACAATCTTCTTCTCCAGGCACAGATTTGCTGGAATCAAATATTATTCTTCAATGAAAACATCTAAGGTGCTTTATGAAAATAGTGAATTTCAGGCCCCCAAGATTTCAGGTTCCCCCTGAGGAGTGGGTGAAGTTAACTATAGTTTATAGAAGAAAATGACACTTGGATATATTTTGTTCATTTTCAGTTGGAGGTAATTGAAACTTGGTTGGAATTATAACCAGGAGATGAAGATTGACTAAAGGGGTTTTTGAGAAGAAGTTGAAAATGTAAATTCGACGGACGGACAAAAGACAATTAGAAAAGACTTCGTCTCAGGTGACCTAAAAATCCAATTTATCAGTTGCTAGGTTCATAGGTCACTGAATTAATACCTCAGGAGTGCTGCTAACTCTTTTCTAGATCTTCCAGCTTAAATTATAAATATATCTACACTAAATGGTTTAATAAAATTCCTCTAGTTCTGATTGCCAAGAAAAAGTTGATATTTAGCTGATACATTATACAATAAAACAAAAACCTTGCAACATTGTCAACAAGGAAATCGTATTTTTAATGGGGTTAAAATGAAATGGAATGAGCACATTTATTGTACCAACAATAAAATAGTTTTAATTACTTGCACTGGGTTTGTGTCCTACTCGACAGTTGTGTGAATAACAAACTATATCTACAGAAATTTTCTCAAGATGTTCAGACAATATCACACAAAAGTAAAAATATACATACTTTTTTATATGTAAACATATTCATATTTGAATCATTAATCATATTTCACTGTTACAACATATTGGCACTTTTGAATCAGCATTATAGTTATGAGGTATACATGTAATACACTAAGTGTCAAATCCAAGATGGCCACCTGGTGGCCATATTGTTTTTCAAATCAGTTTCAAAATTGGACAATTAACATTAAAGGGGCATCCCGGGGAAGTCTACAATGAATTTATTGAATGAACATGCTGTCTGCACTACCAGATGCATTTTCCTGTTATTTCAATATTCAAAGTCCTCTCAAAATGTGTTTATTAGCCACTTGCAAAATTGCATTTCTCGGGAAAGCCCGATAAAAATAGCGATGATCACGCGTCAATCACGTGACTATTTTGTCGCATGTCGACGAAGGGGCCCAACGGGAGGGGACGCGTAATGTATAGGTCCGATGATGAACCAGATACAAAGTCCGTGTATCAATTTATTGAATCATATTCACATTAATAATCAGACGTTAATTACACACGATATTCATATGAAGAAATTTATGTCGGCATCTCTGCATCATTTATCGACATCAGTACCTGACTGAGACCGTTAGCCATGCATTGTCAGAAACCAATACGACACTGCACTATCTTATATTGTACGACACTGCACTATCTTATATTGTACGTTTAACAGTGTCATGTGGGCTTCCGACGATGACAACCATAGGGCAAACCTTAATTTCTGTAAAAAGATATCTTCACGAATCCTCATTTAGAACCATTTCACAAAAGGTGTGCATGCATTGAAAAGTGCAAAAATAAAATGAAATGATTCCGATTTTTTTTTATACAACTCGATGTCTTGAAGATTTTTTTTTCAGACTTTCTATATATTCATCTAAAATCTATCCAACTTTCAGCGTCAACATACTTTAACACTTACAATCATATATGTATCACGGAAGTCTGTGCACTCATATGACGCACCACGCACTAAACATGTAGAATACATGTATAATATATATATCAAATTTGGAACTTGTCGAGAAGATAATTGTCCAATATTTAATCAATTTATATATGTTATGATTCATTTTACTTTTTTTTTATGTAAATTTAAAGGTTCGTTAACATTTTCAACACAACTGCAGACATGGGACATACATGTATATGGTTTTTTTTATGAATTAATGACTTCACTTATAATTATAATGCATATATTTTGATTCATATCAAATTTAATACCGGGGTCCAAACCCGGTAATATTTGTACAAACCGTATTTTATAGATTAGGTATGACAAGAACTTTTTATCCGCACATGATGACATAAATTTATTCATTTTGTCCAAATTGAATCTGTATACATTAAACTCAATCGCCCGGGATACCGGCGTTTTATAATGTAACCCCCCCCCCCATACGGTTTTTCTTGTATGTGAAAAGGTCTTTCTCTTCAGCAATATAATTCAATAATGCTGTTTTACTGGAATATTATAAAGGGAATATTACAATACACGCTTTCAAGTTTTACACACGCATTTCATGTAACAGAGGAATGAAAGAGTTATCCCTTGGGAAGCCCCAAAACCAAATCAAAACTGTGTCACCGGCTATCCAGAAGAAAACTGTAACAATGCAAACAATTGGGCTGTTAGTCTCTCCCTTGAATACTTCCCATCCCTCATTATGCTTCCGTAATATAATCCTTACGTTAAAATTAGACCATTCGGTAACTTTTCGCTTGGTAGTTACATGTAGGTCACGCGGATCGCCATTTTTTGTTTACCGATTTAGCTTGTTATGCGCATGCGTTATCATATGTGATGCAAACAAATTTGCATGTCCAAATCGTTGATCAACGAATAGTGATTCCCTTTTTGAATTATTAATTAAAATTTTTGAGAACATATTTCAGCGTAAATCGCCCATTAATTTTCCACAAGAGTATACATTTAATTCATATATACAATAATTCTAAATAAGCATAAAAAAATATAGTTTTAACGTGATGCCTCCTTAAGTAAGGGATCGATGAAATTGGATAATGATCCAACATATATTTGTCCAGAAATAGTGACGACAAACTATTATTCTCAAAATCCAAGATGGCTGCCTGTTCGCCATCGCCATATTGTTTTTCTGATCAGTTAGAAAATAGGACAAGGTAAGTGGAACATACATCTGAAATTTCAGAATGACCAATCCTCTGCCTCTACAGAAATAGTGGGGAAAAGAAACTGATACTGGACAGAAGGATGAAGGGTGATTTGATAAAGGTGGGCTTAAAGCAAGGTCTATGATGATGAAATACATGTTAATATAAAATTTAAAATCAATAAATGTCACAGGTAGATATAACCCTTTTCTAAGAAAGATGATTTATATTCACAGCACAAATTAAGGCAGTCAATGTTGATCATTTAATGTTTGTTCCACGCCTAAATCAGCAACTCTTGTCAACAAAACAAGACAAAGAATGATATGAAATGTAAGAGATTAACAGGGCTGTATAGCAATCCACTTTAGTGTTTACTATGATTAAAAATTTGCAATGATAATAATTATACATACTACACAAAATCTATTTGGCACATAATATATATATATACTGTCTCTTCAACTTTGACTATAAATACAGGCACATAAAAAGCTCCATCTGAAGTAACCTGACCCAGGAAATGTTCATATAACTGGTGTAAAAAGGCTAATAACAATGCCAGCATACATGCCTCATTAGGATTAGCTGTACCTAACTTGGATATTTTCACAGCTGTTGCTGGAAATAAGCATATCAGCTGTGTCACTATACAGATCTTCTATGGGTCGACCTAAATCCTATCAAAGTTTGTCATACAATCTCCATTAGTTTCACCCCCTGTGTGAGACTTCTATGGAGACAGAAATCTGATCAAAGTTTGTCATCCAATCTCCATTAGTTTCACCTCCTGTGTATGACTCCTGTATAGTCATAAATCTGATCAAAGTTTGTCATAAAATCTCCATTAGTTTCACCCCCTGTGTGTGACTTCTATGTAGACATAAATCCTATCAAAGTTTGTCATAAAATCTCCATTAGTTTCACCCCCTGTGTGAGACTTCTATGGAGACATAAATCTGATCAAAGTTTGTCATACAATCTCCATTAGTTTCACCCCCTGTGTGTGACTCCTGTATAGACATAAATCTGATCAAAGTTTGTCATACAATCTCCATTAGTTTCACCCCCTGTGTGTGACTTCTATGTAGACATAAATCCTATCAAAGTTTGTCATAAAATCTCCATTAGTTTCACCCCCTGTGTGTGACTCCTGTATAGACATAAATCCTATCAAAGTTTGTCATAAAATCTCCATTAGTTTCACCCCCTGTGTGAGACTTCTATGTAGACATAAATCTGATCAAAGTTTGTCATACAATCTCCATTAGCTTCACCCCCTGTGTGTGACTCCTGTATAGACATAAATCTGATCAAAGTTTGTCATACAATCTCCATTAGTTTCACCCCCTGTGTCTGACTTCTATGTAGACATAAATCTGATCAAATTTTGTCATAAAATCTCCATTAGGTTCACCCCCTGTGTGTGACTTCTATGTAGACATAAATCTGATCAAAGTTTGTCATAAAATCTCCATTAGGTTCACCCCCTGTGTGAGACTTCTATGGAGACATAAATCTGATCAAAGTTTGTCATAAAATCTCCATTAGGTTCACCCCCTGTGTGTGACTTCTATGGAGACATAAATCTGATCAAAGTTTGTCATCCAATCTCCATTAGTTTCACCTCCTGTGTATGACTCCTGTATAGTCATAAATCTGATCAAAGTTTGTCATAAAATCTCCATTAGTTTCACCCCCTGTGTGAGACTTCTATGTAGACATAAATCTGATCAAAGTTTGTCATACAATCTCCATTAGTTTCACCCCCTGTGTGTGACTCCTGTATAGACATAAATCTGATCAAAGTTTGTCATACAATCTCCATTAGTTTCACCCCCTGTGTCTGACTTCTATGTAGACATAAATCTGATCAAATTTTGTCATAAAATCTCCATTAGGTTCACCCCCTGTGTGAGACTTCTATGGAGACATAAATCTGATCAAAGTTTGTCATAAAATCTCCATTAGGTTCACCCCCTGTGTGTGACTTCTATGGAGACATAAATCTGATCAAAGTTTGTCATCCAATCTCCATTAGTTTCACCTCCTGTGTATGACTCCTGTATAGTCATAAATCTGATCAAAGTTTGTCATAAAATCTCCATTAGTTTCACCTCCTGTGTATGACTCCTGTATAGTCATAAATCCTATCAAAGTTTGTCATAAAATCTCCATTAGTTTCACCCCCTGTGTGTGACTTCTATGGAGACATAAATCTGATCAAAGTTTGTCATAAAATCTCCATTAGTTTCACCCCCTGTGTGTGACTTCTATGTAGACATAAATCCGATCAAAGTTTGTCATACAATCTCCATTAGTTTCACCCCCTGTGTGTGACTTCTATGTAGACATAAATCTGATCAAAGTTTGTCATACAATCTCCATTAGTTTCACCCCCTGTGTCTGACTTCTATGTAGACATAAATCTGATCAAATTTTGTCATAAAATCTCCATTAGTTTCACCCCCTGTGTGTGACTTCTATGTAGACATAAATCTGATCAAAGTTTGTCATAAAATCTCCATTAGTTTCACCCCCTGTGTATGACTCCTGTATAGACATAAATCTGATCAAAGTTTGTCATTAAATCTCCATTAGTTTCACCCCCTGTGTGAGACTACTGTGGGACGACATACACAGAATATAGATGTCTGCCATTACTTTCGGTCTTTTGGACAAGGTGAGCTACAAATAGGATTTCAGCCTTCAACCCTGGATTATTCTAAACACAGCACTAAGTAATAGCAGAATCAGCTACAAATCGACATTAACTTTCACAACTGGTGTTTCACTCCGTGGATAACAATGCTGGATGGCAAAGTTTACAACCACCTTGTCCAGTCTTTGGTGGCAGTATGGCTAAGAAACACATATTTAGTAACAGGCCCTGGTTTCATCAACGTTCCTTAACTTAAGGAAACTCCTTAACTTAAAAATATCCATAGGAAAGCATTACAGAATTTAAGGAAAGTTCCTTAACTAAAGATGTTCCCCATAAATTCTGTAATACTTTCCTATGGAGATTTTTATGTTAAGGAGTTTCCTTAAATTAGGAACGTTGATGAAACAGGGCCAGGTTCCATCATTTCAGATGGACATTCAACCACGAAGTTGTCTGGTGGTAGTACTCGGAGTTCTACTCCTATAACATAAGAGGCCGCTGGTTGGCCTTTTTATTATCGGATATGATTTTGCCGACTGCGGCGCCTGTCAAAAAATATCTCGCCATGTTAAACCTCTAACATTGTTGAAGTATCCGAGCTCGTGATCGAAGGGTTGCAGGTTCGAGTCACACCATGACATTGTCTTTCAGCAAGAGACTTTACTTCGCTTGTTCCAGTCTATACAGCTGTATATGAGTATGTGGTTGGACAGTGCTTGAAATTGTAGAATGCTAGCTGTGACTGCCGAAATGGTAGTACTGGCCGTCTATATGCTCCCTAGGGATTTCAGAACGATATTGGCTGGTTGCTAAGGCACTATAACAACGGATAATAATTTGTGAATCGTGCGGCAACCTAAGAACTGGGTCCTTATAAAGCATTCCTGTTGTAATTTGGGTATCCATGCACGCCGTAGAAATGTTTATATCTAGGTGATCATCAGCTAACTTTGCCCTGCTGTAATTTGGGGATCCATGCACGCCGTAGAAATGTTTATATTCACGGTGATCATCAGCTAACTTTGCCCTGCTGTAATTTGGGTATCCATGCACGCCGTAGAAATGTTTATATCTAGGTGATCATCAGCTAACTTTGCCCTGTTGTAATTTGGGTATCCATGCACGCCGTAGAAATGTTTATATCTAGGTGATCATCAGCTAACTTTGCCCTGCTGTAATTTGGGGATCCATGCACGCCGTAGAAATGTTTATATTCACGGTGATCATCAGCTAACTTTGCCCTGCTGTAATTTGGGTATCCATGCACGCCGTAGAAATGTTTATATCTAGGTGATCATCAGCTAACTTTGCCCTGTTGTAATTTGGGTATCCATGCACGCCGTAGAAATGTTTATATTCACAGTGATCATCAGCTTATTTTGTCCTGTTGTAATTTGGGGATCCATGCACGCCGTAGAAATGTTTATATTCACGGTGATCATCAGCTAACTTTGCCCTGCTGTAATTTGGGTATCCATGCACGCCGTAGAAATGTTTATATCTAGGTGATCATCAGCTAACTTTGCCCTGTTGTAATTTGGGTATCCATGCACGCCGTAGAAATGTTTATATCTAGGTGATCATCAGCTAACTTTGCCCTGTTGTAATTTGGGTATCCATGCACGCCGTAGAAATGTTTATATCTAGGTGATCATCAGCTAACTTTGCCCTGTTGTAATTTGGGTATCCATGCACGCCGTAGAAATGTTTATATCTAGGTGATCATCAGCTAACTTTGCCCTGTTGTAATTTGGGTATCCATGCACGCCGTAGAAATGTTTATAGCTAGGTGATCATCAGCTAACTTTGCCCTGTTGTAATTTGGGTATCCATGCACGCCGTAGAAATATTTCTATTCATGGTGATCATCAGCTTATTTTGCCCTGTTGTAATTTGGGTATCCATGCACGCCGTAGAAATATTTCTATTCATGGTGATCATCAGCTTATTTTGCCCTGTTGTAATTTGGGTATCCATGCACGCCGTAGAAATGTTTATATTCACGGTGATCATCAGCTAACTTTGCCCTGCTGTAATTTGGGTATCCATGCACACCGTAGAAATGTTTATATTCACGGTGATCATCAGCTTACTCTGCCCTGTTGTAATTTGGGAATCCATGCATGCCGTAGAAATGTTTCTATTCACGGTGATCATCAGCTAACTTTGCCCTGCTGTAGCTGTGGCAGTCTGCTTTGTATAAATCCAGCAATCACGCTCACATTCCCATCGTCGTGACGCTGTATGAAGGGGTGCGTCTGTAAACATCAAAAGTTGATCATCAAACACAGCAAAAACATTCACAAATTCTGCTTTCAGAGAAAATTTGAGCAAAGACACCAATTTTAAACACAAACATTTGGAGGAATTGTAAGGTTAAAAGTGAGATTTTTTCTCTATCATCGATTTTTATTTTTTAGTCAATTACAATTATTTCTGTTACGTGCAAAATAAATGCCAGGTATCATTGACAAGTTGATACACTGCTAGAATACAGACTATGAAACAATGACAGATGAAAATGGGATTTTGCAACAAAAGTTAAACTATAACCTGGCTTAGGAAGCAGGTACAATAACAGTTTCTTTAGATTTTGAACATTTTGATAAGTGCAGACAAATTCAATTACAAGTGCGGCCTATTTTCAAAGCCAGCATATTTTCAAGATGTAGCTGACTGCAAGAAATCCAAGGCTTATTTTCAAGAACGGCCTATTTTCGATTCAGGATTATTTCCGAGATTTTAGGGTATGGTCAAAAAGTTTGTTTGTACATGTTATTAAAATGTCACTGTATCCCTAGTAGAAGATCAGTGATGCACACAAGTATCTTTCTGACAAAATTACAATGTATCTATTAGAAGTCTCTTGAACAACCAAAATAAGCTTTATACCTGTACATAAAGTGAATAATTTATAGACTGATTTTGTGCATGATCATAATGAATAGTTTACCTTCAATAAGTCTGCCGTCAGTCTGTGTGCTGGTGACTTCCGCATACTGGTGGAGAAACAAATTAATATCAACTTGAATGTCAATCTTACACTAATATCTGTAGAACTAAAACAAAGACTAACTTAGACATTCACTGTGATAACAACACTCCCAGGGGAACACAAGACATTCACTGTGATTCACAACACTCCCAGGGGAACACAAGACATTCACTGTGATTCACAACACTCCCAGGGGAACACAAGACATTCACTGTGATAACAACACTCCCAGGGGAACACAAGACATTCACTGTGATTTACAACACTCCCAGGGGAACACAAGACATTCACTGTGATTCACAACACTCCCAGGGGAACACAAGACATTCACTGTGATAACATCACTCCCAGGGGAACACAAGACATTCACTGTGATTCACAACACTCCCAGGGGAACACAAGACATTCACTGTGATTCACAACACTCCCAGGGGAACACAAGACATTCACTGTGATTCACAACACTCCCAGGGGAACACAAGACATTCACTGTGATTCACAACACTCCCAGGGGAACACAACACATTCACATTAATTACAACACTCCCAGGGGAACACAACACATTCACTGTGATTCACAACACTCCCAGGGGAACACAACACATTCACGTTAATTACAACACTCCCAGGGGAACACAAGACATTCACTGTGATTCACAACACTCCCAGGGGAACACAACACATTCACGTTAATTACAACACTCCCAGGGGAACACAACACATTGACTTCTACTATGATATCAAAAGTAACTTTCAAAATCATGACATCACTGACATGTAGATTTTTATAAAGTGTTAACAGTTTGAATGACATTATCATCATCTGTCTAATAACTGAGTATTTGCTAGTGTTGAATGCTTACCAATTCGCCACAATGTGAACAAAGTCTGGAGAAAAGTTGGCAGCAGGTAACGCTGGAGGCTCCTGAAAGACAAATCTGTGTTATATTCAACAAATACAATTCAGGGTTATATTCAACAATGACAAATCAGGACTATATTCAACAAAGACAATTCAGGGTTTTATTCAACAAAGACATTTCAGGGTTATATTCAACAAGGACAATTCAGAGCTATATTCAACAAAGACAATTAAGGGTTATATTCAACTATGACATTCAAGGATTACATTCAACAAAGATAATCTAGTATTTTATTCAACAAAGACAATCCAGGTTTATTCAACAGTTCCATTAACAATTTTGCATATGATAGTAATTACCAAAATACGCTGAGAATGAATTAATTTTATCCTATTATCAAACACTTCCCAGTGGGAGTTATTTCCGGGCCCAGACCTAATTGTACAATGGTTTATTTCTCCTATTGAAAGCATAGTACAACAGTCTACTTACCTCAGATACAATTATATTCAGGAGGTGCATCGGCTGAAAAAATCACAAAATAAATAATGAAATATACTGGCACTGTACATACTTAATAATGCCAGACACTGCCGTGTTTTTTTTCTAAATTTCATACAAATAGAAAAAGAAATTATAGATGACAATCAATGTGACTACATTTGCTCAGGATTATGAATATCTGGTATAACATAGACAATGAAAGAAGACAGTTTAGACTGACAATCAGACAATATCTACTTACAAGTACTGTGAAGTACATGTATTTGAGGTAACCGTAACAACCATACTAAGTTGTGATTATAGGTTAATTTGACTCTTAATTGGTCTGAATAAGCGCCTATCCCTTCATTTTTAGTTTATTTTTTAGGCCCTTGGTGCTTATTTTGTTGAATACGGTACTACAAAGTGTAGTTAAAGAAGCTGCGAATTAGCAAAGTTACACGGTCACAAAATGCACACATTATAATGTTGTATACAACAATTCTAGTCGCAGTCACTGTAGAACACAAACAATGTCATCAAAAAGACAATTTTCAACCAAACAAAATCTATGTGTATTAATATTTTCATTGAGAACACCTATTCCAGATCGTACACAGTAATGCATAGTCAGAAGGTCCTGTTTGTACAGGTTTCCACAGAATATCTATACAGAAATGTACAGAACATCTATACAGAAACATATACAGTTGGACCTAGTATATACAGAAATGTATACAGTTGGACCTAGTAATTAGTTGTCTGGTTTATACAGGTTTATACAGAACATCTACACAGAAATGTATACAGCTGGACCTAGTATATACAGAAATGTATACAGTTGGACCTAGTATATACAGAAATGTATACAGTTGGACCTAGTATATACAGAAATGTATACAGTTGGACCTAGTATATACAGAAATATATACAGTTGGACCTAGTATTACAGAAATGTATACAGTTGGACCTAGTATTACAGAAATGTATACAGTTGGACCTAGTATATACAGAAATGTATACAGTTGGACCTAGTATTACAGAAATGTATACAGTTGGACCTAGTATATACAGAAATGTATACAGTTGGACCTAGTATTACAGAAATGTATACAGTTGGACCTAGTATTACAGAAATGTATACAGTTGGACCTAGTATATACAGAAATGTATACAGTTGGACCTAGTATTACAGAAATGTATACAGTTGGACCTAGTATATACAGAAATGTATACAGTTGGACCTAGTATTACAGAAATGTATACAGTTGGACCTAGTATTACAGAAATGTATACAGTTGGACCTAGTATATACAGAAATGTATACAGTTGGACCTAGTATTACAGAAATGTATACAGTTGGACCTAGTATTACAGAAATGTATACAGTTGGACCTAGTATACACAGAAATGTATACAGTTGGACCTAGTATATACAGAAATGTATACAGTTGGACCTAGTATTACAGAAATGTATACAGTCGGACCTAGTATATACAGAAATGTATACAGTCGGACCTAGTATACACAGAAATGTATACAGTCGGACCTAGTATATACAGAAATATATACAGTTGGACCTAGTATTACAGAAATGTATACAGTTGGACCTAGTATATACAGAAATGTATACAGTCGGACCTAGTATATACAGAAATGTATACAGTTGGACCTAGTATATACAGAAATGTATACAGCTGGACCTAGTATATACAGAAATGTATACAGTTGGACCTAGTATATACAGAAATGTATACAGTTGGACCTAGTATATACAGAAATGTATACAGTTGGACCTAGTATATACAGAAATGTATACAGTTGGATCTAGTATTACAGAAATGTATACAGTCGGACCTAGTATATACAGAAATGTATACAGTTGGACCTAGTATATACAGAAATGTATACAGTTGGACCTAGTATTACAGAAATGTATACAGTTGGACCTAGTATATATAGAAATGTATACAGTTGGACCTAGTATATACAGAAATGTATACAGTTGGACCTAGTATATACAGAAATGTATACAATTGGACCTAGTTATTAGTTGTCTGGTTTATACAGGTTTATACAGAACATCTATACAGAAATGTATACAGTTGGACCTAGTAATTAGTTGTCTGGTTTATACAGGTTTCCACAGGCCATCTACACAGAAATATACAGAACATCTACACAGAAATGTACAGAACATCTACACAGAAATGTATACAGTTGGACCTAGTAATTAGTTGTCTGGTTTATACAGGATTATACAGAACATCTACACAGAAATGTATACAGTCGGACCTAGTAATTATACTGTATACTTTATTTCACGAATTTACCTCTTCAGACATATTCATGTATACATGATTTCTCGAACAATGATCTAGAACTGACTTGAAATACATGTATATACTTAAGCATGTTATAAACTATAATTGTAAATCCACCTTCCCACCATGTTAATATGGCACACATGCTTGTCATTAGGTGTTTGATTTACGAAAAAATAAATCCCATGTGAAAGATATGTGATTTATAGTAACTTGCCTGGTGTATACAGGTTCCACAGACACAAAATAATTCATTACAGTACTTACGGTAGCATAGGATTTTGGCTGCAAAAAGAAAAGAAAATGATATAAAAACATGCTTAACATAGAGTCAGAAACATTAACTAGATGACGGAGCTTTTTAGCATTGTTGACTTTTTAATATGTGTACTCATAGCTTATCATGCTCTTACAGAGTATCAGGTGACCAATACTCAATTCAAAAGCTAATTGATAACAATGAATGGAAAAGATCATATATATAGTTTTTATTTTCTAAATCCAAATATGAAAGTGATATTTAACATAACTGATATATTATAACAATGGGAAGACAAACACATTCAAAACATCTTAGAAATCAGCTAATTAAAGAAAAATAACGAAATTAAAAAACTTACATTTCCGTATGGAATTTCACCAGTGGCAAGCTGAAATACAGGAGTAGTAGGTTTATTCAAGTGTCACATGATTTTATATATGTCAGCACTTACACTTACATTAAAACATGCGACCAATTCAGTTACACTGACCTAAGAGACACAAAAATCTACGTATAATTACAATTCAGTTATACAGACCTATAAAATCTACGTATAATTACATGCATTCTATTTCATCATTAAAAGCTGGTTACATCTGATATATTAATTACAATTGTCAAAGAATTATTTTCTTTAAAAAAGTGTCTCAGTGTATGAATATTTAGAGAACAGTTGATGATGGACAATCAAAAAGTTGCTTCATCCATTAAAACTATGAGTTTCAGTTGGAACCAATGTTAAGAAACATCGTATTTGACCTACAGTAAACCTCAGTAAGTTCGAACAAAATTGAATAAATATTGTCAATCCCTTTCGAAATACTTGAAATGTATATGATAAAATTATTGCCGCTGGAATAAAGAGCAGTTCGAACTTTCGGAGTTGACATATGAGAACTTTGACATCGGCAAAAAAAATCATGGCAAACAGTCAACTTAATGTTCCTCAAAACGACGGCCTATTACAATATGTTTGCAAATCTGGAGATGTCAGTAAAAGGCTAATGTTCACTTAGATATATATAAGGCCAAGTATCAAGTTAATTCGCAAAGCAGAGAAAAGTATTTTAAGCTCTACCATCATCTGAATTTTATGTAATTTATCATATAGCGGTTGGTGGATTGAAAGTGCACGTATGGATTAATACTTCAATCAACACCTAGTCGATTATTTTTGTCTTAGCAGTTGTATAGGTAATATATCAATTAAGTTATAAATCAGGTATCGGTGACCAGGCCGTGATTACATAATCAAATTTTAACACAGTTATAACCACATTGTGCACTAACAAAAATACAAAATGGTTGTGATAATGGTCAAACTGCACAAAATGTTAAAAGATATTTACATGTCTGACCCCTGTGACCTTGGAAGTAGGGTTTTTTGGGACACTTCAGAGTACTCTGATAGAAGTACCTACAACTTCAGTATCTCATTACTCTGTCCCTCCTGGTTAGTCAGCAGTACCTACAACTTCAGTATCTCATTACTCAGTCCCTCCTGGTTAGTCAGAAGTACCTACAATCTCAGTATCTCATTACTCTGTCCCTCCTGGTTAGTCAGAAGTACCTACAATCTCAGTATCATTACTCTGTCCCTCCTGGTTAGTCAGAAGTACCTACAATCTCAGTATCATTACTCTGTCCCTCCTGGTTAGTCAGAAGTACCTACAATCTCAGTATCTCATTACTCTGTCCCTCCTGGTTAGTCAGAAGTACCTACAACTTCAGTATCATAACTCTGTCCCTCCTGGTTAGTCAGAAGTACCTACAATCTCAGTATCATTACTCTGGGCCTCCTGGTTAGTCAGAATTACCTACAATCTCAGTATCATTACTCTGGGCCTCCTGGTTAGTCAGAAGTACCTACAATCTCAGTATCATTACTCTGGGCCTCCTGGTTAGTCAGAAGTACCTACAATCTCAGTATCATTACTCTGTACCTCCTGGTTAATCAGAAGTACCTACAATCTCAGTATCTCATTACTCTGTCCCTCCTGGTTAGTCAGAAGTACCTACAACTTCAGTATCATTACTCTGTGCATCCTGGTTTATCAGAAGTTATTTCAAGTAGGTTTTTAAATATTTGACCCCAGTGACCTTGAATGTGAGGTAATATAATTGGGGAAACTTTCAAGACACCTGTTTACCAAATACGTGTATCAGTACTTTGGGCCTTCTGATTTTACAGAAGAAGATTTTTAAAGCTTTTTTCATTTTCAAACTCAATATAACTGAGATCTTACTGATACAAAGAAACAAAGCAAAAAAAAATCTTTTTAACTCAAAGTAACACATCATGACACACGGCAGCACGAAAATAGAGGAAGATTGATCACACCAAAAATTGCTACACACCTCAAACAGCATGAAGCCAAGACTCCAGACTTCGGCGGGTGAGCTGTACTCTTCTCCTCGTATTCTCTCTGGCTGTCACCGTGAAAGTAGATCAAGGTTATTTATTCCCAGAAAGTTAATAGCATTTCATGTCAAGTACAATGTATTGGTGTCTTTGGCCTCGTTAATTATTCAGAAAAGGGTTTTAAAGTTTTTTTTTATACATATTTGACCCTTGTGACCATAATTGGATGTCAATGTCATTTCTTTTAGGAAGCTTTTCAGTACTGGTAGTTCATGCCAGGTACCTACTGGCCAAGTATCAGTGCTCAAGGCCTTTTTATTATTCAGAAAAGGGACTTTCTGAAGGCTTCTTTTTTAACATATTTGACCCCAGTGACCTTAAAATTAGGTCGGGATTGCTTATATAAGGAAGTTTTATAGTGATTCGTGCCAGGTGCCTACTGGCACAATACAAGTACTACTTCTCCTGGATTTCTGGTCATTCAGAAAAAAATGTTTAAGTGTTTTCACATATTTGACCCCGATGAGCTGGAAAGTAGGGAATGTCCTTTATTAGAGAAAAGCTAATAATAGTTTATCCCAGGTAACTACTGGATAAGTATAATTACTATGGGACTCCTGAATATTCAGAAGATTTTAAAGGCTTTTCTTTACATATTGGACCCCTGTGACCTTATAAGTAGGTCAAGACCATTTATTTAAGGAAACTTTTTTTTCAAACTTTATTTACTTTTCAACATTTATGAGACAAGTTATATTCAATTGATATTTATCACACTTCTAGGCCCTGATGTTAGCTCATAAGATAAATTGTGCCAGGTAAATAGGCAGGTAACTGCACTGTACCATTCTGTTTACATATTTTACTTCAGATATACATTTATAACAACATATACTTACTGCCATGTAAGCATTTGTTCCGACATACGTCCTGGTGATAGATTCTATCAGCTGAAAAGATCAAACACATTAACATTTACATGGTCTTAGCTGCAAAAATTTGATCTTACAGTTGACGTCTGATGATTTCTCAGTTTTGTTAGAGACAGTTTGATGGTTTGTTTCAGCAGAAATTCAATATCTTATTGGTAAGTTATCCTACCCCCCACCCCTTCCATCTATATGTTTTTAATTGCAAAAAAAACCCTACTATTTCCTTATTTTGTCTTTGGTTTGCTCTCGCATCAAACAAAACATTTTTCATACAACATTGCAAAGCAAAAAGTGCTGTTCAAAATAATTCAGAATAATTTTTATCAAGTCAATGGAACAAAACCACAAAATGTTATCGATAAATTAGCTTAATTTAAAACTTGGTTGATATCATTTTAAGTGCCTTTATATGGAATTTCTATATACTGTGATCCCTCGATAATCCAAACACCTTCGTTCCCAGCCAAAACCGTACAGATTATGAATTTTCCGGACTGCCAAATTTTGGACTCGTGAGTACAAATAACATTACGATAATCCGTTCCCATGCATTTCCATCCGCATTGGGAGTTTTCCAAACTATCAGTGTACACTGTACCAGGTAAAACTGAACTATTGTACAAATATTATGCAAGAGTTAAATTTCAAACTGTTGTTGAACTTGGTTATATCAAAGTCATCAAGGTCGTGGAAAACTGTGAGCTATCCGAATCTTAGTTTGAGTTATGCAGGGTCTTGTTTTACCCCGGTAGGTATGAAATTTGCAGTGTGGACATAGCACTAGCAGCCATTCATTTATAATTTAATCTTGCTTGAAAAAAGCTTTTTCATTGGTTTAAAAAATTATGTTATCAGCCCATAACGTAAAAAAAATTAGTCACTGTTTATTATGTCGCTTTTGATTGGCTGATGCAGCAGCGTATTAATTTGTAAGAGTAAAGAGTCCATCAATAAAGTGATTTTTTCCAGGGTATAGATTAAATTATAAGGATTAACTTGAATCTATTTTTGATGTTATAGGGTTATAACACAAAAAACCGAAGTGTACTCTCATCATAAACTGCTTCGAGTACACTTCGGTTTTTTGTGTTATACCTCATAACATCAAAAACAGATTGAAGTTAATCTTTAAATAACAATAACAAAAGCTTATAACAAATCAATGAATGATTATATGTTATCAATATGAACAGGTAATTTCTACATTAATTAATGTGATTTAAAAACAAGCCAACTGTGTATTGCTTAAGCAATACATGTCCCCTACCGGCCTCCGCAAGCTATTAAGATGCAATAATTCATCAAACAAATTACAGAGACTTGACATACATATCCCAATGATGTATCTGTGTACCAAATTTCAGTTCAATATGTGCACACGTTGCAGAGATAATGAACGGAAACTGAATTATTGGAAATTTTATTAGTCCAAGGGTCATAATTCTGTTAAAAACTCATTCAAACGTAACCAAATCAGAACTTGACCTAGATATCCCAATGATGTATCTGTATATTACACACATTTCCACCAACTTACCTGGACACTGACACCGAAATCACAGAGTTTTACTTGGCCGGAAGTGTTGACTAGAATGTTGGACGGTTTGATATCTGTAACACAATAAACATATAAAATCAATAAGTTGTCTTTGTAAAATCGTCGCCATACAAATGTTATTGTACATACTAGGTAGGATCACAGCTGCCTTCAAGATAGACAGAACTTCCCTATAGCTCAGTGGTACAGTGTCCGACTAGGAATCTGGTGATCGAGGGTTTGATCCCAGGTAGAACAGGAACCCTCATTATTCTCTTGTTATATATGGTGACCGTGACCATCCCTGCATTGGTTGTGTTTGGGGCGAACACAATTAAAAAGTGAAGAGTAGTGTGGCAGGTTTTACCGTAAAAACTCGTGTAATCTACGCACCAGCCTAATTTACGCACCCTAGAAATCACCCCAAAACTGCTGGAAAAAGGTCTGTATCAATATAATTTACGCACCCAAATCTCCAGCTTGACGACCATTAATTTTTCTCATTTTTATGTCATTCAATATTCTTCTTTCTCTCTTTAGGTGACAATTTTTTCAAGTAAATAAAAAAACATGGATGAGTTTGTGTTATTTATTTATTAGAAAAATGCAGAATTATTAGCAAGTATAAGAAACGTATCTTGTGCCTACCGTAGTACCGGACCCTACACATGACTGGTCTATCAAAAACCTTTCTTGGTTAAGCTGGCATGTAATTATCGACGACAGGTGTAATAAAAAGCACAATACTGATCTAATTGAGTAAGGAATCTTGTTGGTAATTTATATGGGATTATTATCACCTTCTAGCTAGAAGAGGGAATCTCAACTCAGTGGCAGAGCGTCCAAATCCTAATTTTGTGATAATCGTTATAAGCGCACCCTTTGGAACCTTGCCCTGGGCCCTAGATATGGTGAATACGGTACATGACTTATTTCGTGCCCCATTTTGTGTTTTTGTAAGTGTACAGTGCACTTATTAGGTCAAACAAAGTAATCTACATTAAAGAAAGCGATTTGACAAAAACTTTACAAACTCATTTGGAGGTTAATAAAAGCTCCCAGAGGTTTCACTATGACCATACCCACCTCGTGTAGTATTTTGTAGAACCACTATGACCATACCCACCTCTGTGTAGTATTTTGAGACTCCACATGTAACACAAGCCCTGGATGATGTAGACCGCCATTCGTCCGAGGACTGGTTCGGGCACCTGTCCATACCGGTCCAGTGAACCACCTAACAATCATAATCATTATTGGCTACTACTTCATGCAGTGTGTTTTAAAGAAATTCTCTGGAAAATGCCAATAAGCATATTTAAATCATTTAATTTTTTTTTAAATCTGATCTGCTCTCTTTGTAAACTAAATCCAAAATGGAGCAATGAAATTTAAACACTAATGTATTTCTAAGAAGCCCAGGGGACCAGTAAATTAAATAAAGTCAAAAGTGGGGGTGGGCTTATTGCCGAGCATGGGCTTATTGCTGGAGAAATACGGTAAGTCACTAACAATGTCCAGTGCAGTGAGGATACCATTCTATCCAACTGATAATTTCTGACATTTCACAAGGAAATAGAATTGACTTATTCTTTAATGATTTTTACTTTCAAATATGGTTGTGATGTTTTGTGTATTAAAAGAATGAAAACCAGATTCCACTTACCATCCATGTATTCTGTACATATTGATATTCTATTTTCCACAAAGAATGCCTTGTAGAAATCTATGATGGCAGGAGAATTGCACTGTCAACAAAAGATAAGGCATCATCAGACATCTCGAATTAGAAATAAGTATACTGCTAGCATTTATTCACAATAAATGGATTTCATCATCACAGGTAATGATTATACATTATCTTCATCAATGTATAAAGGAAACACGAATATTTGTTTCCCCAACATTTAAATCTTCTTTCCAAAGTTTGGAATAAAGGAAAATGGCTGCAACAAACAAATCATGTCTCCCTCGTTTAGAGTGGTATACAACTGACATCTATCATAATTGGGATTACTCCGACATCAAAGAAGCTCACGGCCAAATATTTAGTCTCTAGGCATTTCATTATTTCATCAGAAGTTGTTGAACGGTTTGGACATATTTGACGCCTTACATCTAGAAAGTATGTCAAAGTTATTTTCCTTCGTAAACTTTGTTTAGCTCCTTCCAAGGAGAATACCAGCCAAATATCATGTCTCTAGGCCTTTCAGAATTCACTGAAAAGCAAAGTTGGTGGCCGCAGGATGATTAACGGGCAGACGACAGACGCAGCACCATCACTTGCTAAAAACTGAGGAAAGATCTTACCTTGCTTAGTATTTCTAATTCTGAGATGATCTGTCTTTGTACATCTACATCTACGTCCAGCTTCATCACCTGTAAGACAATCACTACAGTGTAAACATCTCCGACACGTACAGGATGGTAATATTCGTTTTCGAACTCAAATGAATTCTACCTAAAATCTTCATTTTATACCTTCAAGCTAAAGAAAAATAGCAGGTTAAAAGTAAAGATGATTTGCAGATTTGCGATATATTGAAGTAGATTTCACAGACTGTTTTCAAACACTACACAAAATAAAATGTACTACAGGCATAATGACTGAATGTCTGCGATCTCTAATTTTGTAAATTGAAATCCCAGCACATAAGTGGCTCTGAGACCGAAAATGCTGTTACTTAATTTTGTAAGAAATCTGCACTGAAAGGCTTGTGGGATTTGCAACCACAACAGCCAGCTGGTTTATGGTAAATCTTATCTTTACAGCCATAATGGTGCTGGTGGGTTTGTGGTAAATCTTACTTTTACAGCCAATAATGGTGTCAGTGGGTCTACGGTAAATCTTACCTTTACAGCCATAATGGTGCCAGTGGGTCTATGGTAAATCTTACCTTACAGCCATAATGGTGCCAGTGGGTCTATGGTAAATCTTACCTTTACAGCCATAACGGTGCCAGTGGGTCTATGGTAAATCTTACCTTTACAGCCATAATGGTGCCAGTGGGTCTATGGTAAACCTTACCTTTACAGCCATAATGGTGCCGGTGGGTTTATGGTAAATCTTACCTTTACAGCCATAATGGTGCCGGGGGGTTTATGGTAAATCTTACCTGTACAGCCATAATGGTGCCGGGGGGTTTATGGTAAATCTTACCTTTACAGCCATAATGGTGCCGGTGGGTTTATGGTAAGCTCTGTAAAAGAATAACATCAGAATCTATAATCTAGTTATAATTTATGTTAACACTTCATACTTTCATAACACATTACGTCGAGAGAAAGAAATTACTGTTGATTGACAGCTCTTTAAAGTTAGTGAGAATTTTACTGTAAAAGAATACACTCTTACTATTGCTAGTAAATGTATCTAATGAAGTGTATTCTCAAGATATCTGAATTAACGATCTACTCCCCTAAGCCTTGTGCAGATACTTATATAGACAATTTACAATTTGATAAAAACATTTTATATTAGTGCTTGTAAAAGTTTTTAAACATTTCAGACAGTTGGCTAATATTTCAAATATAATCTTGTACATCCCAAATCAGAATGTTTTTGATCTATAAACAATATATCATCAGTTAACATTGCTGTTGATTATGCAAAGATGACCTGCTAGGCTAGTATTATTTTTTTTAATCTGCATGTGTAACATTAACCTTTCCCAGTAATTCTAACACCTGTAGATCAGTATTACCTGTATACAGGTAAGCTATATCTTACCTGTGGACTAGACCACCATTACCCTTTCCCAGTAATTCTAACACCTGTAGATCAGTGTTACCTGTATACAGGTAAGCTATATCTTACCTGTGGACTAGACCACCATTACCCTTTCCCAGTAATTCTAACACCTGTAGATCAGTGTTACTTGTATACAGGTAGGCTATATCTTACCTGTGAACTAGACCACCATTACCCTTTCCCAGTAATTCTAACACCTGTAGATCAGTGTTACCTGTATACAGGTAGGCTATATCTTACCTGTGAACTAGACCACCATTACCCTTTCCCAGTAATTCTAACACCTGTAGATCAGTGTTACCTGTATACAGGTAGGCTATATCTTACCTGTGAACTAGACCACCATTACCCTTTCCCAGTAATTCGAACACCTGTAGATCAGTATTACCTGTATACAGATAGGTATATCTTACCTGTGAACTAGACCACCATTACCCTTTCCCAGTAATTCTAACACCTGTAGGTCAGTGTCACCTATCTCCATGTTGGACAAAATGTGGCGGAGACTGGTGCCACCTGGTGGCTGATAGGCCACTGGGTTGGAGGGTGGCTGTTGGTAACCAGGTGGCTGTTGTGGTTGTGTTTGTTGTTGGTGCTGCTGCTGCTGCTGTTGTTGTTGTTGTTGCTGCTGCTGCTGCTGCTGTTGTTGATACTGGTTTTGTTGTTGATTTCCAACTTGGTTTGTGTTCTGACTATAAAAATAGATAAGAATACAAATGACCACTTTCTAAAAACACAAGAGGTTCAACAGGCCCGTACCTTTCATCTGTGGTTCAATGCTGTTGGTGTTACTATTACATCATCGACCGTCAACTTCAATCTTTTACTTGTAACTCTAAAGTTGCCTCACATCTATAACAGTAGGACATTCAGATAAACATGTAAAGATTTAAACATATTTTACCCCTGTGACCTTGAAAATAAGACAAGGTCATTTTCATTCGCAAACTTTATTAGACTTCTTCAAGAAAAGCCACCGGCCAAATATCATGTCTCTAAGACTTTTGGTATTTCAGAAGTTGTTGATAATGTTTTTAACAGGTTTGCCCCTGTGACCTTTTATAGGGGTCAAGGTAACTTCTCTTCGCAATTTGTCGGGCTTCATCAATGGAACCTTTCAGCCAAACATCATGCTTCTTTTAAACTTTTTGATTAACAAGAAGTTGCTCAAAGGTTTTCAACAGATTTGACCCATGTGACCTTGAATATGGGTCAAGACCATTTTTTTTCACAAACAAGCTTGTCAGGCATTTCCAACGAACCTTTTAGCCAAATATCATGCTTCTAAGCCTTTTGGTTAATAAGAAGAAAACTTTCATAGGTTTTAACAGATTTGACCCCTGTGACCTTGAATATTTGTTTTTGCAAATTTTGTTTGGCTTCATCCAAGGAACCTTTCAGTAAAATATCAAGCTTCTTGGCCTTTTGGTTGATCAGAAGAACTCGGAAGAAGATTTTAACAGCTTTGACCTCTGACTTTGATTATAGGTCAAGGTCAATTATTAATGCAAACTTTGTTGGACTTCGATGTTCTAATCGCCAGTAAAGACACAAAAAATAACCTACTATCACCATTCTAACACTAGAATGGTGATAGTAATATGTTTAGATACATTGTATTTCCTTGCTACAAGTACGTAGTCAGGTAATTTATGACGTGTCTTTCTATAGCCAACTGACCAATCAAAAAAAAGCTTTCAAAAGTCGGTTATTTAGCCATACCCAAACATGTCCTTGCGAGCACCTGATCTGGATGTTGACGAGGATTTAGATTCTTCATGAAAGAATGTAAACGACAGTCTTGGATTTACATTGACAAAATGTCTACAATGCCATGCCAGTATACATGCCAATATGTTTGTATCGACAAAATCATGTATTTAGATCTGGGAAGAGTTTTGAGCAAATACACATGACAGAGTCACAGTGAGTGTTATGTTTTGATTCCGGACCAAGATGCCTACACATGGATGGAATGTACGTTTCATCAATAAATGGAGATAAGAACAAAAAATGATTATGTTTAATTCTTGATTTATTCAACAAATACATTCAATCGGTTTGTATTCTGTTGTTTGCTTGACGAATGCCTATCACGCAGTGGATGAACTTGACACCATTGTTTTGGGTAGAAACAGGGCGTGGCTCAAGCTTGATGGGCACAGCTTGATACGATTGATCAAGATTTTATCGCATATTAGAATATGGTCCATATCCAATCAAAACACACATTACAAACGAATCATCTAAGAATTGTTAATATACCATTAAACGGTCTCAATGGCTTCAAATTAGGAGAAGAAAAGTGCCGACAAACATTTAATGTTTTACGGTAACCTGAAGCCTCACCTCACACTAGGTTTGATGCCCGCCACTAACTTGGCTGGTTTGCTTGTGGACTGTTTGTCAGTTTTAATCTGTAATCAAAATAACAAACAAACCAGTGAAACTGAGACAAAGATAAAAGACATTTTATAACACATAGCTGAATTTTCTATGAGAAAGGGCATGTTTCAAGGTCTATTTATATAACTCTACATGTTTCAAGGTCTATTTATATAACTCTACATGTTTCAAGGTCTATTTATATAACTCTACATGTTTCAAGGTCTATTTATATAACTCTACATGTTTCAAGGTCTATTTAATATATAACTCTACATGTTTCAAGGTCTATTTATATAACTCTGCATGTTTCAAGGTCTATTTATATAACTCTGCATGTTTCAAGGTCTATTTATATAACTCTGCATGTTTCAAGGTCTATTTATATAACTCTGCATGTTTCAAGGTCTATTTATATAACTCTGCATGTTTCAAGGTCTATTTATATAACTCTGCATGTTTCAAGGTCTATTTATATATAACTTTGCATGTTTCAAGGTCTATTTATAGAACTCTGCATGTTTCAAGGTCTATTTACATGTATATAACTTTGCATGTTTCAAGGTCTATTTATAGAACTCTGCATGTTTCAAGGTCTATTTATATAACTCTGCATGCTTCAAGGTCTCTTTATATAACTCTGCATGTTTCAAGGTCTATTTATATAACTCTGCATGTTTCAAGGTTCTATTTATATAACTCTACATAACAGATGTTGAACTTCTAATATTACCTTCAATCCGTGGATGTTTCTGTTTTTTGCTGTCTTTCCCACTACAAAGAATTAAAGTAATTCAGCTGCATTGCAATTTATCAGGCACAAATTAGAAAAATAATTAAGCACTCAGTTAATTGTTAGTAATATTTATATTTTTCAAATAACAGGAATTTCCAAGAAAAATAAATGTGTAGCATGCATGGAAAAAATGGATGGATCGGTAAAACAGTATGCAAAATTTATTTGATTGTATTAAGTAACATTTTAACTAGAAATGTCATCCATGATAATTTATACCACCTACAAATTCAGGTAGTTCCTACATCATAAACTTACAGAAACAGGAATTTGTTTGACATTTTTTACTTTCATTTCATCAAAATCTACCCATTGGTTGAAAAATACGGATGATGATTTTTTGGACATATTACTGCGGATGACACTTGCAAACAGACAGACAGCCAGGGTGAATCCAGATTACCATCCCGAAGTCTGTAGCAGGCAGTATCATGAGGGACAATGAACTGTCTGACTTGATCAATTCAACTTTTATATACACATGGGTGATAAAATATCTAGGATAGGTCATAAACCCCAAAAAATCTATTTTTCGCCATAAATTATGAAATTGATACAAATTACATGTCCAGTAAAATTGCATTTCTTTTAAACATTCAATCCATCAATGACCTATGAATACATGAGTGCATATGAATTCTATACTGATATTTATGACATACCTCTGGGGAAGATAATCAGGGGAGGTAACAAGCCTCGAACCATGTCCTCTTCGCTCAGCAAACTAAAATACTGCAGTTAAAATACTATAGTATTATTGAGTGGTAATTTCTGAATTGGCCAAGTATTGGTCCAAGGCCTGCTCGCCTCTGGCCAATATAGCAGGCCGAGGACCAATAACTCAGCCAATACAGAAATAACCAAACAATAATGACTTTATAAATTAATTGTGTGACAATTGAAACGAAAAATGACAAGCACAGCATTACTACAATAGACATATTCTTTATTATTTTAGCATCCAGGTCTATCAAATGATTAGTATTCAAATAATATTTGCATACTTGCCAACCCTCCCTATTTAGGAGGGCGACTCACGATTTTGGACCCTAAAATGTTGCATTTTCAACTTTGGAATTTGCTTAACTGTTGAATAGTGTTCCTGTTTTTAAAGATCTAATGATTTTATCTGAAAGAAGAGCTCAAAAGAAGCCATTTAAAAGTGTTATTTTTCCTCTGAATGTACATGTATACATATTATTTATGTTTTCAATTCTGAGCACGCGTAATCTCCCCCATGGAAATTTCAAAAAGTTGGCAAGTATGTATTTGTTTTCTGATGGTAACGTTGGCCTGTTCATCATAGACGTTCTCCAGTGGCTATAGTGTGACGTCTATGACACAATTTCTGGACGTTGCAAACATACATGTTTCAGCCAAATCTTGTATTGGCCAACTTTTTCTTATATTGGCTGAATTTTTATATATTGCCCGGGCCAGTTTTTCTGAATTGTGACAATATGAAGCCAGTTAATCTAATATAAATCTTAATATAAACAACGGCTTCATCATCTTAAAACTGAGATTTACTCCTACTAATACAGGTTATGATGATAATAATAAATAATTCAAGGATCTTATATACCACTTTATCACAACCTTAAAGGCCGTTTCAAAGCGTTTCACAAATTATTATCCATGATTATAGGGCCTGAGCAACTAGCCAATATCGTTCTCAACTTCCTGGGGAGCATACAACTGGTGCTGCCATCTCGACACTCACAGCTGGATTCTACAATTTCTAGCACTATACTCAACCATGTACTTATTACAGTTGAGTAGACTGGAACAAGCAGGGCAAAGTATCTTGCTCAAGGATACAACACAAGTGCCGTGACTGGGACTCCAATTCGCAACCCTTCGATCACGAGCCCGGCGTCCTCCCTTTAGATCACTGTGCCTCTGTTGCAGTATTATACGCATGGTAGACCCACATGCTACTGCGGGGAGTCACCTACAACTTCAGTAATCTGAAGGTTTCAAATGAGACACTCGGTAACATTACTTTCTTTCAGATAAACAAGGGATTTCTTTCTCCGGAAATCAAACAGGCGATGGGTCCTTTGACTTGGGACAAAGGTCTGACCTATTTTTACGTTGACAATATATCTGTCTAAATGTACATATAATTGGCCAGTTATAATGAACTGATTTACTGAATTTGTAATTTATCAACAAAACAAGTTCTAATGAAAATTTTTTGTAATAGGTATTATTTATATTGTGGCAGATTTGAATTGTACATAGGATTTAGGTTGCCTTCTAGCTTCGAGTCAGAGGGAATTTCCCTTTAGCTCAGTGGTAGAGCGTCCGACTAGGAACCTGGAGGTCGAGGGTTCGATCCCAGGTGGAAGCACACTATTCTCTTTCCTGTTTTAATATTTTGCAACTGACTGAAATTCTATCGTAATTTTAATTTTGTCATTACCAGGTATTTTATAGAACACTCTGCAAAGCTATTTACAAGTAGAAAAACAAAGAATGAAATATTGTGGTTCTTACTTCCAAAAATTTGCAATCAATCATTGTAATTGGTAGGCCTATTCAAACCCTCATTGTACTTAGTAGGCCTATTAAACCCTTTTTTATAAAAACAACATTACAGCAAATGAGTGAGTCCAGTATTCAAGTTAAGTAACTTTGAATGTTTACTGTAAAGTTTGGCCAAGACTAACAAAATGTTATGAATATAATGGGGTCTTTTGAGCCCTTGAGTTGGAGATGATGAGAATCATATATATACCACTGGACAAAACTGTGTTGAGTCTGTGTGTACCACTTACTGGATATAGATCTATCATGTCGGGAACAGAAGGGTTTGAAAATAACTATTATATTCAAATACATTTTCTTTCTTTTTCTAGACATCATGGCCTCCTGTGACAGGTGTAAAATGACAAATTTTGACTCACCATTTGAAACATTGTATTCATCTCTTCATCACTCCTCACCGTGATCCTGTCACCTTCCTCATCCTCATCTGTACAACATCAAATATCACCCTCTACTTTATATCCTATACAGTACACATCAAATATCACCCTCTACTTTATATCATATACAGTACACATCAAATTTCACCCTCTACTTTATATCATATACAGTACACATCAAATATCACCCTCTACTTTATATCCTATACAGTACACATCAAATATAACCCTCTACTTTATATCATATACAGTACACATCAAATATCACCCTCTACTTTATATCATATCCTGTACAACATCAAATGTAACCCTCTACTTTATATCATATCCTGTACAACATCAAATGTAACCCTCTACTTTATATCATATACAGTACACATCAAATATAACCATCTACTTTATATCATATACAGTACACATAAATTGTAACCCTCTACTTTATATCATACACAGTACACATCAAATGTAACCCTCTACTTTATATCATACACAGTACACATCAGATATCATCCTCTACTTTATATCATATACAGTACACATCAAATATCACCATCTACTTTATATCCTATACAGTACACATCAAATATCACCCTCTACTTTATATCATATATAGTACACATCAGATATAACCCTCTACTTTATATCATATACAGTACACATCAAATGTAACCCTCTACTTTATATCATATACAGTACACATCAAATGTAACCCTCTACTTTATATCATACACAGTACACATCAAATATCACCCTCTACTTTATATCATATACAGTACACATCAGATATAACCCTCTACTTTATATCATACACAGTACACATCAAATATCACCCTCTACTTTATATCATATACAGTACACATCAGATATAACCCTCTACTTTATATCATACACAGTACACATCAAATGTAACCCTCTTCTTTATATCATATACAGTACACATAAATTGTAACCCTCTACTTTATATCATATACAGTACACATCAAATATAACCCTCTACTTTATATCATACACAGTACACATCAAATATCATCCTCTACTTTATATCATATACAGTACACATCAAATATAACCATCTACTTTATATCATATACAGTACACATCAAATATAACCCTCTACTTTATATCATACACAGTACAACATCAAATATCATCCTCTACTTTATATCATATACAGTACACATCAAATATCACCCTCTACTTTATATCATATACAGTACACATCAAATGTAACCCTCTACTTTATATCATACACAGTACACATCAGATATCATCCTCTACTTTATATCATATACAGTACACATCAAATATCACCATCTACTTTATATCCTATACAGTACACATCAAATATCACCCTCTACTTTATATCATATATAGTACACATCAGATATAACCCTCTACTTTATATCATATACAGTACAACATCAAATATAACCCTCTACTTTATATCCTATACAGTACACATCAAATATCACCCTCTACTTTATATCATACACAGTACACATCAGATATAACCCTCTACTTTATATCATATACAGTACAACATCAAATATAACCCTCTACTTTATATCATATACAGTACACATCAAATATAACCCTCTACTTTATATCATATACAGTACAACATCAAATATCACCCTCTACTTTATATCATATATAGTACACATCAAATATCACCCTCTACTTTATATCATACACAGTACACATCAGATATAACCCTCTACTTTATATCATATACAGTACAACATCAAATATCACCCTCTACTTTATATCATATACAGTACACATAAAATGTAACCCTCTACTTTATATCATACACAGTACACATCAAATATCACCCTCTACTTTATATCATATACAGTACAATATCAAATGTAACCCTCTACTTTATATCATATACAGTACACATCAAATGTAACCCTCTACTTTATATCATATACAGTACACATCAAATGTAACCCTCTACTTTATATCATACACAGTACACATCAAATATCACCCTCTACTTTATATCATATACAGTACACATCAGATATAACCCTCTACTTTATATCATACACAGTACACATCAAATATCACCCTCTACTTTATATCATATACAGTACACATCAGATATAACCCTCTACTTTATATCATACACAGTACACATCAAATGTAACCCTCTTCTTTATATCATATACAGTACACATAAATTGTAACCCTCTACTTTATATCATATACAGTACACATCAAATATAACCCTCTACTTTATATCATACACAGTACACATCAAATATCATCCTCTACTTTATATCATATACAGTACACATCAAATATAACCATCTACTTTATATCATATACAGTACACATCAAATATAACCCTCTACTTTATATCATACACAGTACAACATCAAATATCATCCTCTACTTTATATCATATACAGTACACATCAAATATCACCCTCTACTTTATATCATATACAGTACACATCAAATGTAACCCTCTACTTTATATCATATACAGTACACATAAATTGTAACCCTCTACTTCATATCATACACAGTACACATCAAATGTAACCCTCTACTTTATATCATATACAGTACACATAAATTGTAACCCTCTACTTCATATCATACACAGTACACATCAAATATCACCCTCTACTTTATATCATATACAGTACACATCAAATGTAACCCTCTACTTTATATCATATACAGTACACATCAAATGTAACCCTCTACTTTATATCATATACAGTACACATAAATTGTAACCCTCTACTTCATATCATACACAGTACACATCAAATGTAACCCTCTACTTTATATCATATACAGTACACATCAAATGTAACCCTCTACTTTATATCATATACAGTACACATCAAATATCACCCTCTACTTTATATCATACACAGTACACATCAAATATCACCCTCTACTTTATATCATATACAGTACACATCAAATGTAACCCTCTACTTTATATCATACACAGTACACATCAAATATCACCCTCTACTTTATATCATATACAGTACAATATCAAATGTAACCCTCTACTTTATATCATATACAGTACACATCAAATGTAACCCTCTACTTTATATCATATACAGTACACATCAAATGTAACCCTCTACTTTATATCATACACAGTACACATCAAATATCACCCTCTACTTTATATCATATACAGTACACATCAGATATAACCCTCTACTTTATATCATACACAGTACACATCAAATATCACCCTCTACTTTATATCATATACAGTACACATCAGATATAACCCTCTACTTTATATCATACACAGTACACATCAAATGTAACCCTCTTCTTTATATCATATACAGTACACATAAATTGTAACCCTCTACTTTATATCATATACAGTACACATCAAATATAACCCTCTACTTTATATCATACACAGTACACATCAAATATCATCCTCTACTTTATATCATATACAGTACACATCAAATATAACCATCTACTTTATATCATATACAGTACACATCAAATATAACCCTCTACTTTATATCATACACAGTACAACATCAAATATCATCCTCTACTTTATATCATATACAGTACACATCAAATATCACCCTCTACTTTATATCATATACAGTACACATCAAATGTAACCCTCTACTTTATATCATACACAGTACACATCAGATATCATCCTCTACTTTATATCATATACAGTACACATCAAATATCACCATCTACTTTATATCCTATACAGTACACATCAAATATCACCCTCTACTTTATATCATATATAGTACACATCAGATATAACCCTCTACTTTATATCATATACAGTACAACATCAAATATAACCCTCTACTTTATATCCTATACAGTACACATCAAATATCACCCTCTACTTTATATCATACACAGTACACATCAGATATAACCCTCTACTTTATATCATATACAGTACAACATCAAATATAACCCTCTACTTTATATCATATACAGTACACATCAAATATAACCCTCTACTTTATATCATATACAGTACAACATCAAATATCACCCTCTACTTTATATCATATATAGTACACATCAAATATCACCCTCTACTTTATATCATACACAGTACACATCAGATATAACCCTCTACTTTATATCATATACAGTACAACATCAAATATCACCCTCTACTTTATATCATATACAGTACACATAAAATGTAACCCTCTACTTTATATCATACACAGTACACATCAAATATCACCCTCTACTTTATATCATATACAGTACAATATCAAATGTAACCCTCTACTTTATATCATATACAGTACACATCAAATGTAACCCTCTACTTTATATCATATACAGTACACATCAAATGTAACCCTCTACTTTATATCATACACAGTACACATCAAATATCACCCTCTACTTTATATCATATACAGTACACATCAGATATAACCCTCTACTTTATATCATACACAGTACACATCAAATATCACCCTCTACTTTATATCATATACAGTACACATCAGATATAACCCTCTACTTTATATCATACACAGTACACATCAAATGTAACCCTCTTCTTTATATCATATACAGTACACATAAATTGTAACCCTCTACTTTATATCATATACAGTACACATCAAATATAACCCTCTACTTTATATCATACACAGTACACATCAAATATCATCCTCTACTTTATATCATATACAGTACACATCAAATATAACCATCTACTTTATATCATATACAGTACACATCAAATATAACCCTCTACTTTATATCATACACAGTACAACATCAAATATCATCCTCTACTTTATATCATATACAGTACACATCAAATATCACCCTCTACTTTATATCATATACAGTACACATCAAATGTAACCCTCTACTTTATATCATATACAGTACACATAAATTGTAACCCTCTACTTCATATCATACACAGTACACATCAAATGTAACCCTCTACTTTATATCATATACAGTACACATAAATTGTAACCCTCTACTTCATATCATACACAGTACACATCAAATATCACCCTCTACTTTATATCATATACAGTACACATCAAATGTAACCCTCTACTTTATATCATATACAGTACACATCAAATGTAACCCTCTACTTTATATCATATACAGTACACATAAATTGTAACCCTCTACTTCATATCATACACAGTACACATCAAATGTAACCCTCTACTTTATATCATATACAGTACACATCAAATGTAACCCTCTACTTTATATCATATACAGTACACATCAAATATCACCCTCTACTTTATATCATACACAGTACACATCAAATATCACCCTCTACTTTATATCATATACAGTACACATCAAATGTAACCCTCTACTTTATATCATATACAGTACACATCAGATATAACCCTCTACTTTATATCATATACAGTACACATCAAGTGTAACCCTCTATTTTATATCATATACAGTACACATCAAATATCACCCTCTACTTTATATCATATACAGTACACATCAAGTGTAACCCTCTATTTTATATCATATACAGTACACATCAAATATAACCCTCTACTTTATATCATATACAGTACACATCAAATATTGTTGTAGAGGTGCCGAGCTGACCTCTCTGTATTCTCGTGGAGCAGGACAACTCGCCCCGAAGGTGTTGAGCTGCCGTGCGTGACGGTATCGGGTGTAGTCTACACCTGGTCAAGCCGCTATACGGACGTGTTTACGTACTGTTGGTCTGACTGTAGATTACGCTGCCGTTGTAGGCAAACTCCATATATACATATATAGTATATCTTGTAGCGTCTCACTACAATATCACCCTCTACTTTATATCATATACAGTACACATCAAATGTAACCCTCTACTTTATATCATATACAGTACACATCAAATATAACTGTGTGGAAATTCTCGCGCTGTCAGTTGTGTTATTTTTGTGGGTCGAATATTTTGCCAAAATCTACAGTGTATTATAGTCTTCCAAGGTACAGACGCAAAAATAACACAACTGACAGCGCGAGAATTTCCACACAGTGAACAGTCTAGAGACTGACTTAGGAAATATTCGTCCCACAAAAATAACACGACTGACAGCGGGAGAATTTCCACACAGTGGATAGTCTAGAGGCTAACTTGGCAAAAAATTCGACCCACAAAAATAACACGACTGACAGCGCGAGAATTTCCACACAGTGAACAGTCTAGAGGCTGACTTAGGAAATATTTGACACATAAAAATATAGGCTGTTACAGTACATGTACAAATGTATTTAAAATAGGCTTCCCCAAGAAATAAAACTGACCATAGTGGAAAATCTCATTATTGAACCTTTATTATTCATTACTAAATACAAAAACCTTTTGATAGAAGCAATTTATTTTCTTTAACTGCCAAATTCAGAAAGTATTAAATGAATGAATTGTTGCTTTTGTACAAGGATTTCATATTTATAATCATAATTATATTCAAATGCAGTGATAGATGTCCTATATATAATCATACTTTCATTCAAACACAGTGATAGATGTCCTATATATAATCATACTTACATTCAAACGCAGTGATAGATGTCCTTTTTATAATCATACTTACATTCAAACGCAGTGATAGATGTTTGTGGCAATACTTGTGAAATGACTTCCTAAAATAAATATATAGGCAATTAGTTCATGTGTTCTAAAACAAAAGAAGCACCAGAATTGTTAAAAGTATCCTTACCAAAACAGATGCATGTACATCTTTCATTACGAAATGTTTATCCAAATTGGAACCATCTTATTCAAATTGATTGTTTATCTAAAGAGTATACAATACCCTGTTGTAAATATTGTATATTTTATACTTATCTTGACCATGTGTAAGACGAGCTTCAAGTTCAACATATTATCAAGTTTAAATAAAATCTATTATTTACTATTAGTATTACAATGTATATTTTTCTTTAAAATGTGTGAGGTATTACAAATCCAATACACTATCATTATCAAGTAAGGCAGCTCTTTGGCTTTGTCATGAGGCCGTCCAGAGCAGAAGCATATATAAAATATTGAGTAAAACTCTTGACTTTTGAGGATGGAGGAGGTTACAGATCTGGCTCAGAATGAGATCATGAGACAGTCTTAGATGTAAGTTTTCGCTTGGCCAATCACGTATGACGTTACTTTTAGTGACGTTATTTGTGATTGGCTAAGTCAAATTAAGACTTAACTAAAGTCGGATTCATGATCCCCGGGCCAGAACTTTAAGTTGGCCCTTGAGTTGTATTTCCTCAAATCTGGTAGCCAGATTATCCTCTAGCCCTGAAGCCAGACTTAGACATTTAGATGCCTGGTGTGAGGCCATGAGAGTACTGCTACCAGAGGTATGAAAACATGGCATTCTCCCGACATCAGGTGGTGTTGAGGAGTGACTTATCAAAAAAGACCCCGTCCGGAATCTTTTGAACAAGAATAACATCTTCTATTTTAGGCCTGAATCAGTATGGTTTGTTGCTTATAATTAGGCATCCCATGGTGAGTCTGATTAAAATGCATATCCTTACTCTCACTCCGTTACATAAGGATCTGACAACATCCCATAAGAGGTCATGTTCTGGTGACCTTTGTTGCCTCTTTAATTCACACTAGTAGAATTTTCAAATGACGCTGTCATCTGCAGCAAGTCATTTCGTCACAACATTGCACATTAACACTTTCTGTGACGAAACGACTTAACATAGAGATACGATTATGCAAGCTTTGCTGCCTCAAAATTTCACATTCAAAATTCTGCAAGTAGCAATTTAATTGGCTAATGCAAAAGGCCCGATAGGATGTTGTTGGATCTTAACACAGCAGAGAGAAGTTTATGTAACGGTGTGGAGACCATTAGCGTGTTCCATTTAGCGGAATGCTCCGGTTGTTTCAGAACGAACCGGACGTTCCGCTAAATGGGACACAGCGTTTCGCCGGAACGAACCAGTTCGTTGGGAACGTTTCATTTGAGGGTTCCAAGTTGGATCCAATATGGCGGCCAGTGAAAGGTTTTCGTTACAGATGTTCAATAAATTGTAAATAGACATACATGTACATGATGTACTGTAGCTGTAACTAGTTAGAGCACATTTCATTGATAAAATATATCCTTACCAACTCCTAGTGGCATCATAGTGAGAAAAACTTGTTAATAAAAGCGATTACTCGCATTGTTTTGCAAATTATATGATTGAACCGTTTTGGTTATTTGTAATAGGACGAGGAAAAGTGATAAAGATAGTGCCGTCGCTGCATGGGGCTCGAACCCGCGACCATTGGCTCTCCAGCCCGATGCTCTACCGACTGATGAGCTAAAGGGAAATTCCCTACAGCTCACGCTTGTAAGGCAACCTAATCAATGCACATCTTTTACATATTTCCGGAAAAATCGTTTCTTTTTCTTTTTCGATTATTAGATTTTCACTCATAGGAACGGATTTCGGCACGTTCTGTTCCATTTAACAGATCAGTTCCAACTTAGTACAACCGGAACGTTCAGCTAAATGGAACACGCTGCAAGATATGATTTTAATCAAAATGCCCCATACTCTACTTATTACGTGTAAAGAAAGGATTTCACTCAGGTAGGGATTATATATATTACAAATGATTGAAACTGAGGAATCTACTGACATAATTCAGGAGCTGTAGGTAACACTATCAGTGGGTTTTGTTTTCAATAAATAATCCACTGATAGATACATATGATCATGATATGAATGTAGCTATACAGTAGACTTGTTGTCTTCAAAATTATTATCTGTCAAATATCTGATTAGTATATATATCACTAATATCAGACCACTGACAGTTTAGGTGTCGTTTCTTACTAATGCTTGATGGAATGTGATTTCTCCTGGCTGTACCATCCAATCCATGTCCTGTTCCTGCTCGGTGCGGATTCTCACCGTGAACGGCGGCTGTGTGTTCATGTTGACACCAATAAAGTATTACATCAACAACACAATTTCACGTTATCATTCTGCAGTCGACCATTATCAAGCTTAAGGGAGGCAACTACTTTACTTCCGGTAGGGTGATAAGGAGTAAAACGCGGAACTGAAAATATTATAGGATTAATCAACAGGAATAGGACGGACCAAATTCGTGGAACGCATTTTTAACCTGCATAAACAGCCATTTTACTGTTAGTGCGTCTTCAAAAGTTTTTTTAATTTCTGATAAAAAAGCCCCCTCAATGGTCATAAAGGCCAGGGACGTATATATGCTCACATATACGTCCTGTAAAGGCTAAAGACACCCTATTTTAGGTCCAAAACTAGCTGCAACAAATTATCAAGTTCCGGTGGTATTTACGGGGTCGTAACACCAAAATTCACCATGCTGCCATGTGAAACTGCCGTCAATCACTGTATCCAGCATATAGTCCGATGATCATCATACTTAAAACAGGAAAAAAGTCCCAGAAAATTGAACTGGGGGAAAGTGGTTTTTTGGCCTTCTAAAAATCAGGAAAATTAAGAAAATCTCACGTATAACCATATTTGAGGTCTAATATCTACCTCAATTGTAACACTGGATATATGGATTTCACAGTATATACTGTGAATACCAACTTATATAGAAAACAGATACGGCAGCAATTCCACCCAAGGCATTATATTGAAGAAAAAAACTGTCAATATGGCTGAAAAGCATATTTCACAAGACTATTTTGACTTTTCTTTTCTTTTCTTTTCAAATGTAGAGAGCAATAATAATTAACATCAGTATTCAATGTCAGGCTTTATTTTAATTCTTAAAATATGACTTTCAATTTAATTTACTCATTGACCAATTGTACATTCTCATACGAAAAAAAAATATCAATCATCAAATCTTGCAGAATGTGCTAAATTGATGATATTTTATGTCCAAATCGAACGATCTACCTATTACAGAAGCACATAATTTGAATAAGGGCAAGAAAATGAATTAAAGCATCTGATATCTATTTATGTATGAGCACCACTTACTGCTAAAACTAATTTTGGTATGATGAGTTTACAAATGTGGCCAAGTTTTGATGGTGAGAACTCCACATCATGCATATTTTGCTCAATCATTGAAAAATGGCAAAGTCCACGATTCTGAACAACAAAAAATGGATTTTTTTTCCGCATTTGTTTTTTAATTAACAAATAACTTTGCCAGTAAAGCCGCCTTAAATGTATGTAAATACTGAACTGTATTTGAAGTTTAACATTCTTACTACTTCACAGCTTTATCAAAAATTATGTATTTCCAATGCTTTGCTATTGTTCAAAATCATGGAGTTAGCCATTTTCAGCAGCTCAATCAAAATTGCACGAAATGAGGATTTGATCAACCGAAATTGGTTCCCGATTTCAAGAAGTCTTCACCAAGATGACATTTCTGTTAAGAAAAATATGCATAGAAAATAATTTTGATGAGTTTTAAGCTTAGTCTTTTGATGTTATCTAAATACAAGTTACCTAAATTGAGAAGTTTGGACCTCCAAATAGCTCCAAATTAGCGCTACCGGTCAACTTCGATGGTTCATAAATGTTAATGAGTGAAAACAAAAGCTTTGATAAAAAAAATATGAATCTCAGATTACCTAATACAATGCTTGAATGGATATTTATCTTGATTACTAGGATTTCTTTTAATAAAAATGACAAACGAAGCCATTATCGCCGTGGTAAAAATTAATATAATCCATATTGACAGGTCAATATTCCATTGAACTCAATTAGACCATATTTATTTTTTAACACAATTGTACTGTAGTTTGGTTGGTCTTGCCATACTGTTAAATCCATATGTCCATTGTTACAAATGGGATAGATATTACACTTCAAATATGGTTAAGCGCCAAAAGAACCCACTTTCCCCATTGGGATTTTCTGGGACTTTTTTCTGTTATAGTATAGGTACCCACCATTCCAAAAATATAAAAATAAATTCTGTTGCAATTTTGTCACGGTTAGGCCTATATTTTGGCTAATTTGACTGGACTAATATAGGGCGCCATCTAATCAGTCACGAAAACTCGAGACGCTTATGGAGTTGCTATGGCGGATGACGTCAAATGCAGCCGACAAGACTAGCACGAGGAGAACCGCTTTGTACTAGAAGGTATAAATATGTCGTCATGAGGGCCGTCTCTGTTGAGTGTCCCATGCGGTAGGCCGATTGCAGGCTGTCATGGAGACTGTTGCATAGCCTCTAAATACCGGGACACAACCTTCTTCAAGATCTTAGGCAAAAAAGGCAAATTTGATACTGGACGGTAGTTCTTCAATCTGATTAAAATACAGATCCTTTGTTCTCACTCCGTTTTACAAGGATCTGACAACATCCCATAAGATGTCACGTCCAGATGACCTTTGTCGCCTCTTTACTTAACACTAAAATAATTTTCCAGCGACCTGTCATCTTGCAGCAAGCAATTTCGTCACATTATTCCACACGAACATTTTGGTGACGAAATGACTAAACGGACAAATGTGCAAGCTTTGTCGCCTCAAAATTTCACTGTCAAGATTCTGCCTGTAGTAATTTGATTGGCTAATGCGAAAGGTCATCGGGACATGACCCTCTAAGCTACGGGATTATCTCAGATCTTAACGCAGCAGAGAGAAGTTTACGGAACGGCGCGGATATCAAGATATGATTTTAATCAGATTGGTAGTTCTTCAACTCCTCCTTGTCCAACCCAGTCTTCTTCAGCAATGGTCTTACATGTGCTTTCTTGAAACACAATGGAACCTATGACTCAGCCAATGATTTGTTCATGATTGAGGTTATCAAAGGAAGCAGTGTTTCAAAACATTTTTCAGAAGGTTTGTTGGAAGGGGGTCAAGCTCACATGACTTCGTTTGCGAAGTCCGAATGATGCTGCGTAGTTTATCTGGAGTTGTTGGAGTGAGCTTTGACAATGGTTCCCCTTCAAATTGAGTGTCAGCACTCATGACAGAGACTCGTTGTCTGTTGTCGAATTCACTTCGTCAATTTTTCTTCTAATCGTGTTGATTTTATTCAGAAAGAAATCGCTGAACTTGTTTGACAAGTCTTTTTCAGATGAACAGCTTAGCAGTATGACTCCACCTTTTTGACCAATTAAAGTTCCAAAAGACCAGACACATCACTCAGTGCAACAAATTAAACCCGCGCGAGAGTCATATATAGGCGCGTGCTGTGATAACCCCGTCAACCAACGAACAAAATTTATCTCCAAATAATTTTTGCATTTTAGCAACAATTGCTTTACAGTTTGAAAATTGTGATGAAAAATAGCATATTTTGGTCGTAAATATGAACTTAGAACAGTACCTATTTGTACCGACGCACATTTATTTTTGGACGGATTGGTCCAGTGGTTGACACTCCGGCCTTCCATGAAGACGGCCGGGGTTCGATCCCCGCAATCGTCATACGCATGGAACATTCAGAGAAAGTGTTTTTCTCCTGCCCACACAACTCCAACAACCCAGATGGAGTATAAAATGGTCTGCGGTGGGTGTTGCAGTATCTGTCCTGTAGCATTCAAGTGAGCTGGCACTATAAATGATGTCGTTGGAAACACGGTCCCACTACAAACAGAACACAATTCATCTCCAACACACACACATACGCATATGGAGATATTAGCCAGGTGGTACAGGACAAGTAGTTAGCACCTGATAAGGCAGCTCCTGCGAACTCCTCAGAATTGTATATGATATAACTGTATGTGTTAATTGTATTGATTGTATAAGAATTGTATAGATCTATGTACTGTAAAGCGGTTTAGAGTGGCTTATGTTGACTGGACAGGGCGTTATATCAAATGTTGTATATTACTTATTATATTATTATTTAACTTCCACGGTCAAATTTTGTAAACTGGAATGTTATTCTTCCAAAATGCGCACAACTGTTTTGTTGCTATAATAAAGGAGAAATAGGCAAAGTGGGCATTTAAACTTATTTTTATCCAGATGGTAAAATATTAATCTTTTCGACGGTTGTAATGTAGGCTATTTTTTCCTTCATTTGAAGTTACAGCTCCACGAAATAAACACTTCATTGATTTATATCGGGATATAGATTAAGGCGTACACCTGTCGTGTAGACTACTTTTTCTTGGTTATAATAATAAAGTTCTCTCTTCAATATGTAGTGCTCTTCTTAATTCAGTTTTGTGAAGCTGAGCATTTTGAAATGTTGAAAATCAAAAATACGATCGGGGTTCTATTTCCGAGTTACAATGAGAAGCCCGTAAAGCCTTTCAACAAGATCATTAATGTGAACCTTAGATATTTCATAATTAATTCATATTAGCCAGTTATAATTATATGATAGAAAAGCATTTGAGAGTATATCACATGATAAATTGTGGTGTACGTTGTGGAAATCGGGTGTAAGAGGACGGTTACTTAATATTACAAAATCTATATACGTGAATGTTAGTCTTGTGTAAAGCTTAAAGGCCCAATATACGTAACTTTCGGCAAAACTTGAACCGAAAATAAAGCCTTATAACTTTTTACATTTACAGATTTAGTTAAGATTAACTGATATCAGCAATATTCAAGTTGAAATCTTACGCGGTTACCGGTACAGCAGCAGTTGAAACACGGTATTTGTAAACACGCGTCCATTTTGAACCGTCTTCTAACTTCGACATGTTGTTATTTTCAACTCTCTGAATTTTTCTGTCAAGAGTTTCTTGTTAGTTACCGCTCAGGTTTGCTTCGTTTTAGACTTATTTTTGCATGGTTATCAACTGGATTTTTTTCAGAATTTTTCAGTATCACGAAAAATTTCCTGGAGTCACGTATATTGGGCCTTTAATGGTTTATGTTCTGTGTACGACTTACGTGTCGGATTATTGGAGGGGAATCTTTATCCACAATTATGTTTTTTTTTATTTGTCAATGACATTGAACCCGAATTGACTTGTCAAAGTTATCACTTGCAATTACTTAATTTGTTTTTTAATTATGTACGCTGATGACACTCTATTTTTCTCTGGGTATATAGTACGTGGACCTTCAAAATATGTTGGATCTTTTCAACACTTATTTTCGAAGCTGTAATTTGACTTTTTATATAGACAAAACAGAAATGGTTGTTTTCAGGAAAAGTAAACGATTGTTTCCAAACGAGAAGTGGACGTTTGATGGTAGAGCTATAGAAGTGGTAGATCAATTTTATTATTTGGGTTTGATTTTTAACTATATTGTGGTAAATTCACTATTGCGTTAAATAAAATGGCTGTACAGAGAAAGAAAGCAAATTTTCTTCTAAAATCGGAAAGCAAAACGTTTTATGCTAAATGAAACGACAAAATTATCTTCATTTGATACTTGTATCTCATGTAATGTAAATTACGGCTGTAAAGTATGGGGTTCCGCATATTGAAAAATGCACTATTTTTGAAAACCTTATTGGGTGTCAAGAAAACAATAAACAATGCCATGGTGTATTTTGTACGGTTATATCGGAAATGTAGGTATAACCAATGAACGTAATCAAATTGTATTGATGTCAATATGAATGCGGTCTAGGTGCCAGATAAATAATCATAACGTCCTACGTCTTACCGGACGTCATTTATTTATCTGGCACCCACCTTGCATTCATATTGACAGTAAATACAATCCGACAGACGTTCAATGGTTAAATATTTACATTTTACAAGATGGCTTCCCATTTAATCCATGTTATTCTGGACTTTATTCACAGTAGTATAGTCAAGAGCATCGGGCAATAACGTGACGTCATTTTAGCATCAAACTGACCAACGTTACGTCAACGCTTTGCACGTCGCCTCAGATAGCAAGCATTCGAACTTTACAGGACAAGTAATAAAAACCTTGCTAAATATTTTAATTTCACTTTCAGATATATCGACGATGTGTTGTCTATAAACAACAAGTTTGCTGACCTAGTCGATCGTATATACTCTTCTGAACTTGAAATACTTGAAACGACAGACTCTTCTACATCAGCGGCTTACCTCGATCTCTGCGTAAACTATGACCAACATAGAGAGCTTACAGTTAAGCTATACGATAAACGTGACGATTTCAATTCTCCGATCGTGAACTTTCCATTTCTTGATAGTAACATCCCTGCTTCTACAACTTACGGTGTTTACATATCGCAGTTGTAATTCGTTATTCGAGGGCTTGCTCTAAATATCGTGATCGATGCTCACAATCAAACATACCACCACCGAGATTTGAGAGAGGCAGGTTGATCAGAACTATTTTATGGTCCCATTGAAAAATATTCTGTATCTTTGTGTGATATGAAGACGTTTTTGAGTATGCTCTATAGTGTTTACTTGATGTGATTGACAATGTTACTCGGTTGTCATTTCGAGGACTTGGTGTCGTCAATGAAGCAGATTTACTCTTCTGGAACACCTGGTCTTGTACTTTTACAGGGGTCTCCATAGTAAATCTTTCCTTTATCAATATTTTGTCCCTAGTTTAATCGATTCGGAGTTTGTGAAAGTTTCGGTATTCTCATTTTTTTTTTTACATTAGTCATTAAGGTGATTGTGATTTTCAAAAAGCTCTTCCGGTATATTAGCATACCAGGATAAAAACCTTACGCCCGTCGTACCCTATCGAAAGTATAATTGTATGGAAACAGAAAGAAAACAATCCGACACTTTCTACATAATATTCGAAATTGTATCGGATACTAAGTCCCAGAAAGCCATTACTTTAGTAAATATCGTCAAACTGTCATTCAGGAAAACACAACTTCATGTCATGATGATTAAGCTAGTACCTGGGTAAATATTGTTGAACTTAAACTGTCATTCAGGAAAACACAACTTCATGTCATGATGATTAAGCTAGTACAATTTTGTACCTGGGTAAATATTGTTGAATTAAACTGTCATTCAGGAAAACACAACTTCATGTCATGATAATTAAGCCTAGCAAATTTGAAATGTATCGGTTGAAGACTGTAGAAGACCACTGGAAAAGCAACAGTTTACGCCAGAAATACATCTTCTACATAATGCCTATATTTTGCAATTGCAACAACTCAATGCTGTTGAAACAAAACCTGTAGCGTATGTTAAAAATTATAGCTTTTGAAAGTATCATACCAAATTGTAGAGGAATTGAAGAAAAGGCAAGAGTTCTGACGTTTTTCACATATCCGAAATTCCAAAGGGCCATAAGCCTAGTAAATATTGTCTAATCGAAATGTCATTCAGGAAAACACAATTTCATGTCATGGTGATTAAGCCTAGCAAGTTTGAAAGATATCCGAAAAGTTTAAATAACAAAACCCGTAATATATGTTAAAATATTATATTTTTCAAAGTACCATACCAAATTTTACAGGATTTGAAGAAAAAATAAAAGTTTTGACGTTTTCTACATAATGTCCGAAATTGCATCAGATACTAAGGGCCATGCATTACTCTAGTAAATATTGTCGAATCAAACTGTCATTCAGGAAAACAACTTATGCCCGAAATTGCACCCCAAAGGGCCATAACTCTAGTGAATATTGTTGAATCAAACTGTCGTACAGGAAAACACAACTTCATGTCACGGTGGTCAATCCTAGCAAGTTCGAAAGAAATCTGTAGAAAATTGTAAATCTCCGAACAATTAGAAGTTTACGACTGTACGCCATATAATATGTCGTCCCGTCATTTTTGATGGGCGTATAAAATTGACATGCAGTGTTTCTAAGAAAGTGTTTCAAATTCTTTCTACATTTAAGAGATTCCCTCTGCTATGTTTTGCTGTCCCATCCCGTGTCAGTTACCTCCCTTTTTTTCACAGCCTTCTAGCAGACAACTCCATGCAGCCTCATCTTCTCATTGTTGTGCAATATAAAATGGAGCTGAAAGATTTATTTCATAGCTTGATAAATCCATTAGACTCCTTTTCGTAGATACTTTGTGTGAATCGTCTTGCAAATACACGTTGGTCGTAGCGAGGTGCAAGTGGTAGGATATGAACATGGCCTTATACAAGCCCTTTTGATATCAACGCCAATTGTAGATGGCCTTATGTAAGCCCTTGTGATATCAACGCTAATTGTAGATGGCCTTGTATAACCCCTTGTGATATCAACCCTAATTGTAGATGGCCTTATATAAGCCCTTGTGATATTAACGTTAACTGTACATGTCTAGGTAAACTACAAATGAATAACAAAATTAAGTTCTCCACTTTTATTTCTTTGGGCAACTCGACAAGAGTTGTAAGTAGGAGCAGTTGTCAAAATGGTTTATACCTCGTAATACACTTGTCCATGATGAATTTCGATAATAAATTAACCAAAATAGTTAAACTGAGCAGTGTATGTCCAATCTATTGGGAAAACTTCCCATTGTATCCGGTGTTTTGGGACATTTAAAAGTATGAACAAAATCAGTACAGCCTTCTATTAGCACAACTTAATCTGAGAAAGGGTAAGCTGAAAGACCACATGTGGAAACCAAGTTTTTAAGCACTATGCAAGTCAAACATTTAGGTGTTTGTTTACAATTTGTCGAGGTATTTGTCCAACCCTGGAATCACCTCAGAGAGCCCCTTGCGTTTCCTTGTTGCTGCAACAACTTTAGCTGGATTGGAGTTGGGATCATTCATATCTCCTGGCAGAATTTTCCAATGATCAAATACACACTGTGGGAAAGCCTGTCCTCCCGTACATGAACGCAGGAGTGCGGTAAATCCTGAAAAAGAGGAATAAACACTATTAGTAAATGTTGAACATGTACAACACAAAATACTGCGATAATATTTGCATTTATTACAAATTGGTGCAAAATTGCGACTTTACTATACCAAGATGAAGTGAATGATTCATATTTTGTAATTGCCCTGGAGCATCACCACTACCAGTTTGACTTCCACAGATAGTGACGGTATTGCGCTAGAGATTTACTTACCAAATGATTCGTTTACTGGGAGGTAAGCCTTGACAACATCCCTTGGCTTTCCTGTTCCAGCTGCAGTTAAATGTTCTTCAATCACTCCACGTCTCTTATTTAATGTACTAAATACACCACCAACAGCACAATCTGGTACCTGTTAAAATAAACACACAAATCAGTAACTTACAAAGTAGCACGTCAGTGTGATAGGAATGGCCCTGCTGGCAGCCAAGAGAATCCTACAGCTATTGACTTTTTGATACGGTACGCTTTAGGTGATTTGGTAGTCAAATGTGTGCAGAGCGACAACTCCCTCTTACCCGTCGCTCATAGCCTCTGGATGACTGCCGGTGAGATTTCGGCCGGCCAGGTATGATCAGCTGGACTTAGCCCTCCACGACTATCCCGTGGTCATGGGTGAAGGGGATTAACTTTGGTCAGAATATAGGCCTACAGTGTACAGTAACTTGTATGATGTCTACTCTTCAATGCCACAAATATACAGTAACAATCATCAAAAGTATCGTAGGCCCAACAGAAAGCACTACTCGAATTCGGCGAACAGAAAAGAAATAACCCTATCAAATATGTACCATAGCCTAATTGTCTCTAATCCCCTGGAAACAAACATTTTGTAGTGAACTGGATAATTATATATATATATAAAAAAAAAAGAATCTCACAAGAACATTCTAAATTCATCTTTACAATAGAATACCATTACGTTTCGTCAATGTCGTGGTTTCGTGATGGTTTTACCCCAATATACACCCATGTACCTAAAATATGCAGGTGTTGATCAGTTCCACTAGATTACACGACTCCTTTTCCAATAATGCAAGATTATTGCATCCTTATGATTATTCACATTTATGTATCTGCTTTTCCGTGTACACCATGTCAAAAGTAAACAGAACAGATCAACATTCATTTCAACCGAGGCCGATAATTTCTTGTCTCCCATTATGAATGATTGGTTGGTTTGAAATGACAATCACACCTGAACACAGTAGCCCTCGTGTTATGAACAGGTGAATGTTGTATTTATTCTATGTTGTAGTTGATACTGTCCATTGTGTCAAACTGTTTGGATTGACAGGTGAATATTGTATTCTGTTGAATGCAAACAGTTTCATGACTTTCAGCCAGGTGAGAGAAACTACAGTCAACATTAAATTGCACGGTACCTGTATAAAACAATTTATCAATATGTATTGTCAGAAAACATTATGTATGATAGGGTAAGCGCAAAGGGAGTGAGGGGTACGGGGCACAGGAGAGAGTTGAATTCTCGCCATTTCCCTTGTTTCGTTACAATTTTGCTGTTAGAAAAGAAACATTTCTATTTTTTAAAAGGTACCCAAGAAAAGGTTTAGATAAAAATACATGTGTTTTATATATATATATTTTTCGTTGGTCAGAATTAAATGTGTGCAGTTTGTTCATTGTGTATAGAGCATTTCAAAACTGCAAGATGAAATAACTGGAAACGATTGGTGAGGTTTGTTCTTTCCACTTCGTGAGTAGCTGTCAGTTTGCTGCATCCACAGGTTTAGTAAGCTTGTGCAAAAGATCCACGAACATTCGGATTGTTCCAGAATGTTCAATATAATATATTTAAAAGTTTTCTGTAAATGCAAAATAGACTATTTTGCCTGATACATTAACACACACACTACAAAATAGCCAACAACTTACCTCGATTTCTACAAGGTAGATGGGTTCCATGATGCTTGGCGAGGCTGTTAAAGCACTGGCATACATGACACGCCTGGCTGTTGGGATAATCTGGCCACCACCACGATGGATGGCATCAGCGTGGAGCGTTACATCATGAATATCAAACCGCACTCCACGGACATTTTCTTCACACAGCACACCCTACAATGTTAAATTTACATTAAATCTCAATTTTTACATAAAATTAGGTTTGTGGAATCTGAATTCAGAGTTCTTTTCCCCATTTTTCAAAGAGGATCCTACGTTTAAAAAAAAGGGACCAAGGGAACCTGTATATGACATTTGGCAAAGATCCTTTATTTACTTCAAGATAGAACTAATAACAAGAGCACCAAAGGATGGTTCAAATATGGACAATATCTTCATTCATACACAGAGTTATTTTAAAGAATTTACTACATTTCCCTTATTCGACCCTGTCCAACAGTCCCCAAGGGTATCTTACCGACAGCTCATTTGTGCCAACAGTGACAAATCAAATTTGGACAATATCCTGTCATTCCTGAAGAAGGATTTTAACCCTTAGGCTGCTTATTGTTTTGTATAGCAATGGCCCTCAGTGCTGAATTAATTATGTAATATCTAATGCAATTAAGTGTTGTTTTCAGAGGATCAAAACTTCCAAGAAATTAACTCATTTTATATCCCCTTGCTTTCGTATTAAAGGGGTAATCATACTGTAGGTAAAAATCTTTTGTAATTAACCTTATTAACAAGTTTCAAGGAACTTGAATAATATTTGTTGCCGTTATTCAATATTGCATGGAAACAGCAGAACATGACATTTTTCGTTAATCAAGGGGCCACAACTCTGCCAAATAACACCAGCCAAAAGTGGCGATCTAATTTCGCTAAGCCTTTTAAGCATTTAACCTTGTTACCAAGTTTCAAGAAAATCTTATATTTCTTGCCGTTTTTGCACTTAAACGAAAGACAATGACATTTTTCGTTAATCAAAGGGTCCTAACTCTGCCAAATAATGTCCGCCAGAAGTGGCGATCGAACTTGGCCGAACCTTTAGGCATTTCACCTTAACAGAAACACAAGTGTAAGGAAAACAATTTTTGATATGCTACTCACCTCTTTGGTTGCCCATTGGAAGCCACCAACAACACTGTCTTTGATTTCATTGAGGTACTGTACTCCCTTTGCCACATCTACCAACAGATTTGGCCCGGTTCCTTCAGGTCCAAAGCACCAGATTTTTCGTGCCTCAGTGGGGTCAAATTTAAATCTATCAGTCAAGATCTTTGCCCTTTCCTTGAAGTCTTGTCTTGGAGTGATCAATCCCTAAAAAGAAATGTATATATGCATTAGTAACACATTAGTATGTGTCTCATGTTACAAATTTGACCTATGACCTTGAATATGGGTGAAGATCATTTCTTTTCGCAAGCTTTGTCCAAGGAAGCTACCAGTCAAATATTAGGTCACTATACCAGATTGTGTTTCAGAAGTTGTTTGCATGTGTGACCCCTATGACATTGAAAGAAGGTGAAAGCGATTTTTTTTTCTTTTTCTGCAAACTTTATTCAGCTTCTTCCAAGAAATCTACCAGCCAAATTTCATATCACAGGGCATTTCGGTATTTCAGAAAAGTCGTTTAATGGGTTAAGTTGACGGATGCCACACCATCACATAAGCTAACTTGGCACTTTGGGGCAGGTGAGCTAATAAATCAAATTCACTATTAAAGGATGCTTCACACTAAATTAGGACAGTTTGCAGTTGTCCCTTCAGAAGAAGAAGGATTTTGAAGAATTAACTACATTGTGCCTATTGGGCTCTGTTGCTCTGGCCTCCAGGGTGTCAGTCCTACCATTTATACAAAATTAAACCTCTTCTCCTATTCAAAAAATACATCAGATCAAATTTGGACAATATCCCATTTTATAGTAGTATGTCCGAAGTTAACAAGAAACATTCACTATGGAGCGCTTAGTTTTTTAACACACACCACAGAATACGTTCGTTGCCCATGGCTGCATACTAAGGTGTATGCAGTCAAAATGAGGTACAATTCTAAACATAGTGAACTTACACTATCCATTGCTTCAGGACATTCGTCTGGAAGAGGTTGGGCTTTCATGTACAGTCTGTTGTGTTTGTTGGGCGACTTGGAAAGACACATAATTGTAGATGGGTGCGCAACAGTTTCTCTGTATGATACAACGGGGTCACTCTTTTTGATGGCAATACCAGCATGGTCTTCTTCTAGATCCTTCAAGCAGATCTCGAGATGGAGCTCACCAGCTCCGGCAATGATGTGCTCTCCAGATTCCTCAGTTGTACACTGAAAGCATTCCATATTTGCCATTTTAATTTTCCATACAAATAAATGAGCAATTTATTTTCAGTTTTAAAAATTGCTGCACAATAACGCTGTAGTCCTTAACTGACATGCATATCAATGCTAACAGAAATGTGTGCGCCTTTCAATGAATTATAAGCATTATTTCTAATAGGTTACCAATAATGAACCTGTCAACCCTGCTAGATCTGACCCCGTAACATAACCAGCTGTACACTTTGTGTCGTGTAAGTAATAGGTTACCAATAATTTACCTGTCAACCTGTGGTACATATTGTGATAGTCACTTTGTATTGCAATATATCTTAGTAGTTTTCCCGTATCGTGACAGCACTACTATGCAGCCTTTTAGTTTACTCGATCATTCCCAAATAATCAAATAGGATACTACTAGAGACCACAGTAAAATGTATTTTTCATAAAATAGCCAAATCAAATTTCATTGTCGCCCATATTGAATTTCGGAACCTGAATAAAGCACAATTAGGGACCAGGGAGAACCTGCACATGAAATTTTAGAAGAATCCAAATATATAATAACTATTGCTGGCAATCGCAGTTGAAGGTATTTTTATTCATGCAAATTATTTTCATGGAGACTTTTTTTCTTTGGACTTACCTGGACCATAGGATCAGATTTTGCGAGACGTTTCAGCCCTTCTACTAATTTTGGCAATTCTGAAGGATTTGAACATTCGACAGCAACTCGGACAACAGGACTGACACTGAACTTCATCTGTTTCAAGTTGTGAGCTCCTTCAAAGGTTGTGAGTGTTCCTGTTTTCACCAAATACTGGTCAACACCAACGAGACCACAGATGTTGCCACAAGGTACATCCTCAATGGGCTCAATGTACCGACCCATCATCAAAATTGTCCTGAAATAAGTAATTTTGATGAATTCTATGTACCAACACAAAATAATTTTCAATTCTTATACAAAGCTACATTAAATATGACACAACTTCTTTGAAATACAACCTGTTCACATCCACAGAATGTTATCACCATTATTGAACTCTGCTTTATCATTATCATTAACATACTTGAACAAGTTTTACTGTAATCTTAGCGTACGTAAATGAAGAACATATATGTATCAACTGTACGTTTTTGTTTTCCGAAAGCACTGTTAACTCAAGGCCTTGATTTTCCTTTTAAGAATAACATTTGCCTTCACAAAATGTATTTCATTTAGAAATTGGTCCAAACACGAGCTAATTATTATTATTTTGTAAGATTATGTTTTAATTATATAATTATCAAAATGTCTAGCTTTTCAACTTTGTTACACTGTACAGTTTGAAAAATAAACAATGTCCATACTTGTAATTTCAAGTCCCGAGTGGATCTGAATGTGAGATTATAGCTCGACATTATGCACCGAATAGTGATTGTCATTTTTGATTTCATCATAATTATTATTTGTTTCTTTTTGAGGATGGACCTTGGTTGTTTGTGTAACGTGTTTGCTTCCCGGAAAGTTTTTTTGGACATTCTCAAAATCTTGTCCTTCGTTTCGCCTTAATATGTTCTAATTTTTTTATGCAAGACACAAATTTCAGTTAATGCAGGTCATGCAAAGTAATCAAAATCGTAACGCAATTTATTTTGAATATGTGTAAATCACACACTTTTCGCATGAATGAACAAGAACACTGATAAAATGCATTTATTTATTTTACCTCTGGACAGTCTTGATATTCAAGTCTTCCTTCTTTCCTTGTACATAGTTGGGGCCCATGATTCTTGTCTTCAGTCCAGTGGAAATGCATCCAGAAAAGACACGTCCAAAAGCATAGAAACGTCCCTTGTCAGATGTAGGCACCATCTTGGAGACGTACATCATGAGGGGGCCCTTTGGGTCACAGTTTTTCATTGCTTCAAAATAAATGGTACACGGTTTCATAGTTTGCTGCAAACTTCAACGAGGAATTAAGTCAACAAGAGGTTCATGGCCAGTGTACTCTAAAAGGCCCAATATACATAACTTCATGAAAATTTTCGTAATTCTGAAAAATTCTGGAAAAAAATCCAGCTGATTACCATGCAAAAATAAGCCTAAAACGAAGTAAACCTGAGCGGTAACTAACAAGAAACTTTGGAGAGAAAAATCCAAAGAATGAAAAAAATTCAGGTGGGGCCCACTTCAACAACAAGCCTAAGTTCAAAGGCAGTTCAAAACGGACGCATGTTTACAAATTCTGAGTTTCAACTGCTGCTGTACCGGTAACCGCGCAAGAATTCACCTTGGATATTGCTGATATCAGTTAATCTAAACTAAATCTATAAATATAATAAGTTATTAGGCTTGATTTTCTCTTTTGCCAAAAGTTATGTATATTGGGCCTTTAAAAGCTGGTTGCCAGCAAAAGTACCTGCTGTTAACCAACTTTAAACTGGCTGCAATAATCTGTCATCTGACTTTTAACATTGAGAAAGCATGGTCTAGGTCAATTTGAGAGTAATTTGTTTGTGGCTGAAAATGAACTGGTTCTAAGCTTCATGCATCTGTCCAGATAACAGGACAAGTGTGCGATGGCTAAGCAATTCAATTGCTCAGGAATGTCAAAAAGTATAAAAAACTGTTTGAATAATTCATTTCGTATTGTTTGTTAATTTCCCGATTTTAACACTGATGAAAAAATTCAGTCTACAAAATTTTGTTGGGTCCATTCAATTTTGATGCCTGTGACCTTGAAAGTGGGTCAACATGCATGTGACCTTGAAAGTGGGTCAAGGTCATTCATTTGAACAAACTTGGCAGACCTTTATCCCAGAATGCTACAGGCCAAATATCAGTACCGTGGACCTTTCAGTATTCGTGAAGGAGTTTCTTGAAGATTAGAGAAATTGTTTGAAGGATAAGTTTACACACAGCAGATTGGGCCGAACAAAAACAATGGCTGGCTGATATGGCAGCAATATTTGATTTTCAGCCAACCCATAAAATATCGAGGACCATCTCTTGAGGATAATATTATTATCAAATTGTGTTTTTCAAAATGTTGGCTATGGTGGATTTTGGATCATCCTGAAAAATGTGATGAACACAACAACAGCGTTTTTACCAAGATTTTGTATCCGAAATATTTGGCATCCTACGTTTCAAACTGCTAGCAGTAGCACTGAAAACGAACTTGTTGCTGTTATTGTTTTTGCGGACTTCAGGGAAGAACAGACATCATATTTCATAAATACCAGAAAAGTTTAGTGTCTTCTTGTTCCTTATCATTGGCCAAAAGTTTGTTTTCAAGTTGTTTTAATAACTATGTATCGACAGCTGTAGCAGTATAGTTATCAAACTTACCTTGAGCAACCTCATCATCATCAGGTCCTTCATACAGAGTCTTAGTCCTGTAGCGCTGGGCTGTTACGGGGGATGGCAGATGAATGACAATCATCTGAAGAAGGGCATCGCCAGCAGGCATCCACTTTCTCATGACAACCTGCAGAATAAAACATTTATCAAAACAAGCCAATTCTTGAATCAATATCCCCCACTTTCGTAAAGGGGTAGGTATCTAACCTTGTGACCACCTTTTAAGAAAATCGGACGATATTTGTTGCCGTTTGGAAATGAAGTGACAGGTGGATGGACAGAAAGACAAACTCAAATTAATATAGCCCGATTTGGTGCATTTGGGATAATATTCCACCTATAACAAGAGGCCCAGAGGGCCTGTATCGCTCACCTGGATACAATGGTATCTAGGTTATCATGGAAAATATTTTCTTCCTTGCCCCGCCCCTCAGCCCCACCATTAGTACAATTTTGAATCCTGAGCACCAAGGGATGCTTCCTGCCAAATAAGGCTGATTTCCCATCAGTGAGTCACTAAAACCATGATATAGCTAAATAAACCTTTTTGGCCCCGCTCCTCAGCCCCCTAGGGGGTCAGCTAGTCCCACCATTAGTAAAATTTGAATCCTGAGCACCTAGGAATGCTTCCTGCCAAATAAGGTTGATTACCAATCAGTGGTTATTGAGAAGAAGTCGCTTAAACCACGATATAGCTAAATAACCCTTTATGGCCCCGCCCTCTGCCCCCTAGAGGGTCAGTCCCACCATTAGTACAATTTTGAATCCTGAGCACCTAGGGATGCTTCCTGCCAAATAAGGCTGATTTCCAATCAGTGGTTATGGAGTAGAAGTTGCTTTAACCATGATATAGATAAATAACTCGTTTTGGCCCCGCCCTTAACCCCCTAGGGGGTCAGGCCAACCATAAATACAATTTTGAATCCTGAGCACCTAAGGATGCTTCCTACCAAATAAGGCTGATTTCCAATAAGTGGTTATGGAGAAGAAGTCGCTTAAACCAAACCAATAGAGCTAAATAACCTTTTTGGCCCCGCCCCTCAGCCCCCTAGGGGGTCAGTCCCACCATTAGTACAATTTTGAATCCTGGGCACCTAAGGATGTTTCCTGCCAAATAAGGTTGATTTCCAACCAGTGGTTATGGAGAAGTCGCTAATATCAATATAGCTAAATAATTCTTTATGGCCCCACCCCTCAGCCCCCTGGGGGGTCAGTCCCACCACGAGTACAATTTTGAATCCTGAGCACCTAAGGATGCTTCCTGTTAAATAAGGCTGATTTCCAATCAGTGGTTATGGAGGTGAAGTCGCTTAAACCAATATAGCTAAATAACCCTTTTTGGCCCCGCCCCTCAGCTCCCTAGGGGGTCAGTCCCACCATTAGTACAATTTTGAATCCTGGGCACCTAAGGATGCTTCCTGCCAAATAAGGTTGATTTCCAACCAGTGGTTATGGAGAAGAAGTCGCTAATATCAATATAGCTAAATAATTCTTTATGGCCCCACCCCTCAGCCCCCTGTGGGGTCAGTCCCATCATGAGTACAATTTTGAATCCTAAGCACCTAAGGATGCTTCCTGTTAAATAAGGCTGATTTCCAATCAGTGGTTATGGAGAAGAAGTCGCTTAAACTAATATAGCTAAATAACCCTTTTTGGCCCCGCCCTCAGCCCCCTAGGGGGTCAGTCCCACCATTAGTACAATTTTGGATCCTGGGCACCTAAGGATGATTCCTGCCAAAATTGGTTGATTTCCTATCAGTGGTTATGGAGAAGAAGTCGTTTAAACAATTGTTGACGGACGACGGACGGACGCCACGGTATGGCATAAGCTAAAACTTCAACATTGAAATGCAAACCAAATTATAAATACAATGCAAAAATCTCTTAGCATGAAGTTCAAATTTAGATATTGTCAGATTTCCATCAAAATTGATATGGATGTTCATAGCACTGTGGAAACAACCGTATCAGCTTGCAGAAAGTAGCGAATTTCGAAATTGCTCGCAATTACAATTCTAGTCATTTTACTGACTAGACAGTACCTTGAGTAGTTGTTTCTCGCGATTGTCCTTCTCCTCAGGTGTCAGTTTGACTCCCATCTTCTCAGCTAGTGCTAGAGCTTTCTCGTGTGGACACTTAATGCAGGTATTAAACACCTTAAAAAAACAAAGCAATTCATAAAATTAATAACTCTTTGCCACCTTTGGGAGGGATCAACCCCGTCTGATATTTATTCAGAAGTACTTTTGTTTTCTAAACATAAGTATTACATCACTACCCACAATTCCTCAGCCTCATTTCCAGCAAATTAAAAAAGATGAATGGTTTACATGCTTTCTACAGCACAGTTCTTACTGTTTTACGATCAAAATTTTAAGATATATATATATGAGGATTTTTGGCAAGGAACATCAGTGCGCCACATTTTCATCCCTTTAAGCAGTGGTATGATATAAATTGTAATGTTAAGACTTCTGAGAGTATTTTTAGCCGACAGAGTGATGTGCCTGGGTCTATAAATGTCCATGTCAGGGTGAAATCATATACCAAATCTAAAGCCCAATAAATGAAAAAATTATGGCCGTTCATACAATTGTTGAAATTTTCAAAGTGTACGGGCCATAACTCTGAATTACATATTAAATGAATCTCTAAATCAACTGTTTCAGATCTTCATGCATACAAAACTTGTATTCCGTTTCTTTAAAATCCTTTAAATAGTTCACCGGGCAAATGGCCTACTAACCAAATATTGACGGACAAATGGACAAAGCCATGCCAATATATATATATATACCATAACTTTGGGTGGGCATATAAAACATTGTTTAATTATCAATATGTGATGTTAGTTTTGACAATTTTCTGCATCTACCATCTGAAAGCACTTTTTATAAAATTTCAATGATGCAGCATTCCGTTTTTAACTTGATATTATCAAGCTGATCTGTTTTTTACATATATGCTGTCAAAAATAAAGTGTTTTTAGAATATGCTTGATAAAAACAGCTAGATCAACACGAGTGCAAAATTCTGTGTTAGATGTTGAATTCTTTAGGGTGTTGATTATAAAAGACAAAAATATCACTTACCAAGTAAATTGGGTCCAAGATGTATTTGACAAAACCTCGGACAGCTTTACCATCTCGTTCTTTGATCCATTTCTTGGTGGTATCACAAAAGAAATTGTCACCCCACAGTTTTTTCATCAGCTTTGTTTGGTTCATATTAAACTTGACTTCATACCGAACAGCAAAATCCTTCAGAGTAAAGGCCCATCCATGAAGACCAGAACCAAATCCAACAGTTCCTTGTTGTGGATCAACCTACAATTAACGAGGCCAAAATATAATAGATTTTAAGGTATTTACTAAATTAGCCATATTGGACCCCACCTGGGGAAATGGATGGTGGTTTAGTTTCACCGATACAAAATAGAACCCTCTTCACCAAAGGATTGTTCACAACATATTTGGACAAAATCCGATCATTCATACACAAGAAAGATTTCAAAGCATTTACTACATTTCCATTTTTTGGCCCCACCCAACAGACCCCAGGGGTTTCCTGCCAACAATTTATACAAAATTGATTCCCTTTCATCAAAGGATGCTTCAAATCAAATCTGATCAATATACTGTTATTCTTGAAGATTAACTTAAAATAAATTTCCCCTTTTGGGCCCTGGCATAAGTCTCACCAATGTTTTTGTTCTGAAGCCAATCAAAAGGTCTGTCATAAGTTTCTCTTTATGTTATCCTCTGATATTGTAGGAGTGAAGCTATGTCTGTCCAAGATCCAGAGAATAAGTCGTTAATATGAATATAGCCAAATGGACCCCTTTTGGCCCCGCCCAATTATTTATATAAATTTGAGTCACAGCTACTTAGGGATGCTACCATTATAATATGAATGTTTCACATTGCTTAGATCCAGAGAAGAAGTCATTAATATGAATATAGATAAATTGACCCCTTTTGGCCTCACCCCTCCGGTATAAATTTGTATAAATTTGAGTCACAGCCACCTAGGGATGCTTCCTACCAAATATGATTAAATTCAAATCAGTGGTTAAGAAGAAGTCGATTGTTGATGGACGAACGGACACCGGGGTATGGCATAAGTTCAACTTGGTCCTTTGGACTAGGTGAGCTAAAAACTTGTATAGGACTACTGTACCATCACAATTTTATACAGCGGTACAAACCGCCCAGCCCTATTAAAACTTAATTACATGGGTATACATCAATCCAAGTAAAAATCTCAACAACAGGTCACTTTTCGGCATAGACAGACTTACATCGATATCGCCAAGAGGACTGTCGTTATCAGACGCTGTGTTGATGATTACATTGACATTCTCAATGATTCTTTGAAAGTTCTGGTAAAGGTCTTCTTGATCAATCTGCAAGGTGAGAAGTGCAAGGTCCATCTTGTTCATGAACAGAATTGGACGAATCCTTTCAGCAATGGCTTGTTGTAGCACAGTCTCTGTCTGTACACACACTCCTATAATCATAACATGCAATATCATATTCTGTACATTCAGGCCTAAAAAAAACCTACCTATTTTTTCAGTTCGTCTCTACAGATTTTTTTAGTTAAAAACGGCAACGAAACTAAAACAAGAGGCACATGGGCCTTAACGGTCACCTGACAATCTAATGTATATAATTTTTTGCTGGTAATTGTTTAAAGATATGACCGTATTTGATCCATGTTAGACCATTTACAATGAGAAGTAGTTTGTGTAAAAGTAACAAAGCCTTCTGTCAAACTCACCAGAAACACAGTCCACTACAACAAGTGCACCATCAGTAACACGCAGGGCAGCAGTTACTTCAGAGGAGAAGTCGACGTGGCCTGGCGAATCAATCAGGTTGATCAAAAAGGAATTTCTCTTCTCATCCGTTTGATCGTACGTTTCTTGTTTGATATACTCCATATCCTTCAACGCCAACTCGTAGTACAAAGAGATGGCACTGCAATGTAAAAAGAAAATCTATGACTATAGGACAAATGATATTCACAAAATCATTTAATGGACTATTTCAATGTATGTAGATCTTCCTAATTTAATAAAATGTAACTAGAACCCTGACAGGTCAGCAAGGACCATGTGGCTATTGTCTCCCTTATGGTCAAACCCCACAAGGCTGATGATTGGTCAGTTGACTCTTTGTCAAATAAAGTTACAAAATGTGACTTCGGGTGTTGTGTCATTTGTCAATTTTGACTACTTTTTTATTCCAATGAATTTGTTTCATTAAGTCACAATAAACAAAATTCATCTGTGAAAACAATACAATGTTTGATCTTGACCTTTGACCTTGATTGCTCAGTTGACTCTTGGTTTCATTCTGTTTAACTATGCTTAAAGCTGACAATGCAAGTTAAAAAGCTTTCTTGTTGATGGTTTGACAGGCTGGGTGCCTTTTATACCCAGGAGACCAAATCTCTGCAAAAACTAAAATGTCTGCCTCTCCTTAGTAAACTGTAAGGGGGCATCTCAGAAGCTTTCTAAAATATTACTTTGCCCTATTTTTTCTAATCTCAACAATAAAGCTTTTTAACTTGCATTGTCAGTGTTGCAACAAAATTCATCAGTGAAAAAGTATGAAATTTGACCTTGACCTGGTTATTTGACCTTTGATCCGGTGACATTGAATTTTTGCCAGTTGAACCCTTGTGTAATTCTTAACAAGTTTACTTAATGTCATAACAAAATGTTCATCGGTTAAAAAGTACCGACGGATAAACAGAGATAAACACAGTGATTACTATAGGCCACCCACACTTTCGAGCAGGGTCCTAATAATAAATTATCAATCAACAGTTACAGAATTATTTTTTAAAATTATTACAAATAAAATCAATCAACAGTTACAGAATTATTTTTTAAAATTATTGTTCAATATCTTTTAAAAGAACAAATGATTTGAAAAGAAATATCATATGCCACAGCAGGGATAATTCTGGCTCTTAAAACCTATGGGAGAATTTGAGGGATTTTATGGGATCATCAAAATATCTCTTGAGATTTTCTATAGAAAGTAATAGTTTTGAATTTTTAATGAGATTTTCAGGAAAAATTGATCCCTGTCACGGCAATTGATGTCAGACTGGGGCCTAACAACATTGATTTCATGAAGACATACGTTGATTTAATGGTAATGCAACGATCCTGTTCATCCTTTCTTGTGTCTGTGAATCGTGCTTCTCCAGCCTTTGCCCCAGCAATGATACCGGCCTTGCTGACCAGGGAGTCGGTCAGGGTAGACTTGCCATGGTCAACGTGAGCGATCACGGACATATTACGGATGTTTTTCTTTTTGTCCATGATCTCACGGATCTGGTCTACTGTAAAGTTCACCTGGAAAACAAGGTCATTCAAAATTGAAAAAGTGTGAAGAAATCATGCAAGTCTTGGGGATTTTCCTACATTGCACTTCTGACAGTGCAGGGACTTTTCTGTGTACTTTAAGAATTGCAACATATCATCAGATTGGGAAAATAAAGGACAGAAAGGGGAATTTTTTTAAACCTACTGTTCATGTCAAAATAAAACAGATTGTAACACCAAGCAATTTTTGTGTTTTAGATATATTACATAATTATACTTTTCAGTGGCCCCCTTTAATTCAAATTGGCCTCCATTTTTTAACACTGTGGGCCCAACTGGCCCTCTTTGTACAAATCCTGGATTGAACACTGCAACTGTATGGCTATTTGTTGCCATCTTTCCCCATCGTCACTGTGACTGTCGCCAGAATGCCAAGAGCAAGTCTTGACATCAGGTTGAAAGGGGAATTAGAAATAGATTTGTGATCAACAACATTGACATTGGAAACAAATATAATGTCTTCTGTTAGGCTATTTTAGTTTTTCAGCCTTAAACGAAACTAATACTATTTCCTCTTCGGTTGGTCCTGTGCTGTTGAAGGGGTGGGGGTTAAGCAAATAACATTGACAACTTAATATGTCCGAATCGGTCAATCCCATGTCTATCCAAAGCTTGACAAAATGCAAAATACGACGATGCATCTGTATACCAAATTTCAGTTAAATATGTGTATCTGTTGTCGAGATAATCAATGGAAAAAGTAACGGACTGATGAGAGGGTCAGGTAAACTGGTCCCCTCTGGCGACATATTTTTTCGAAAATATTATAAATGAACAAGTTTGTGTGTATTCCAATGAACAAAATTTGAGACGGATACGCGAGAATGGCATAAATTTCTTTCTTTTTTATATATATATACATAGATCTGTCAGCATGCAGTATGACGCACGCGTCAAAATATGGCACACTTGTGGAGTTGTGCAATAATGCCATAAGTGTAGAATTAGGCGTATCTGTCGTTTTGTAATAATTATGGAATATTGACAATCTATAAGACATCAGAAGGTGAAACAAAATTAATATAACTTTGTGGACGTTGAAATACATATCAAAGGGTTAGAACTTAGTGCTTCCGAGACGACCAGGACGAGACAACCGGTCTCTATTTACGTCATACACCATCGGTTGAAAGAAAACTGTTTATTGAATGAAAGTCCTGAGTTCCAATGTCCTAAACAAATAGAAACAATAGTAAGATATCCATAGAAGCTATTTTTCATAAAATAATGATTTGATGGCCTCTTACCATTTTGATCGAGTCTTGCTTGGACAACCTAGCAAATACGCTGCTGTCCTCTTTGAACGACTCGACGGAAGAGGATAGGAGCAATCACGTGGGTCATTGCGAAACGCCACGTTGTGCTTTCGAAAGGATAAAGTCAGAGAAAACCGATTGTTAGCATGTGAAAAAAATAAAGAGAAATATTGTTTGGATAATTTACGATTATATTGGTAAATTTAGAATCGGTTAGTCGAGATAATTATCAATTTAAAAAAAAAATGCAATTTATTTTCTTCGGAGCTGCTTCCGTCGCGAAATCCACGACAGATGGCAGCACCAGGATTTACATGTCCGCTCGTCTATTATCATATATCGAAAAATGCTGCAGTGCAAAATATATTATCATTTTGTGCCCTATTGATGTGGATATGGAATAAATAAGCGAATCTGCGTTTCAGACTTTGGTAAGTTAATACAAATAATCCATAAGAATGGCCATAATGCATTCACAGGTAACGGGTGATGTCATTATCATCGGAACCCTCTGACAAATCGTTTATCAAGTTATCGATTTTCTTCCGACTCTTGGCAGTTATTGCATTGGATGGCGATTTTTAAATCATGCCATGTTAAGAACCTTACTTGTTACTGCGGGTTGCTTTTATTACCTTAGTTAAAAATATATATATAATGAAATCGATATCCGAACGGCCACAATTGTTAGAAATCTGAATACACAACCAATAATGGAATATTTGGCAATCTTGTACATCGTAATGACCACCTTCAATCATTAAGTTTAAGATTATGTCATGCGATGATGGTTCGCTAGGCCAACAGAAAAGATTATACAAAGATAGTTAAAGGAATATTTACATGTACAGATATTCAAAATTGCTTATTTCAAGACGATTTAAAGTGGTAAAATTAGGCAATGTTAGGCACTCAAGTCTAACGTCCGGATTTTTGACACAATGGTTAAAATGCTTGCCTTCCAAGCGGGAGTCCCGGGTTCAATTCCTGGCCCGGCCACAACAAAGGCGTCACAAGCAAATGTATTTTTGACCCATCTGGTGATGACTGTCCTTGCCCTATGCATGGATCACCGTCATTTCGTATGCCGTGTGGTAGGAACCGTAAGTCAAAACAGGTATGATCTCGAAATGATAAGAAGGACCTCAAAATTAAGATGGGGAGGAGTGTGGTAAAATAAGGCAGCGTTAGGCCCTCAAGCCTAATGCCAGACTTTTGGCTCAATGGTAAGAACTCTCGCCTTCCAAGCCTGGGTTCAATTCCCGGCCACAACAGAAGGAAGCTGAAGAAGTTATAGATGATGCGCCAACAGACAGGGTGTTCTAGTCTTAATACCTGCCTTCCTTTGGCTATGCCCTGCTGGGTATTAAATCAACCCCATGCCTTGAATGCAATAAGCCCGGTGTGATTCACACTGCTGCATCACTTAATTATCAGCCTATTGTTTGCCATTGATAAACATATTTAAATAATAAACAATTTCTGCCATTTTCCGACCTAACATGAAATTAAAATTCACTTAAAATGTTGTTAAACATGAGGTTTACATATATACACGTGTATATAACGAGGCATATACTGAAATGAGAAGTACTAGTGCAGAAGTACTAGTGGCAGCCATATGATAATGAATTCTGTATTTGCTTGGTTTCTCTTCTGAAGTGTTCCTCTAAATTTCTGAATGTGCCAGCGCATGCGGACCAATTAAGGAAGTCGTAGTAATTCCATATTTGGCCATGCAGGCCATACAATAGTATAAGAACCAGATTTGATTAGAGATAACATCACACGTGAACTGTCATGACGGTTGTTTCTTGTGTTTGTCAAGGAGGATATTTCTGGTACCGGTTCTGCTGATTTTGTGAAAACAATTTTTATCTTGGTAAACAATCGATATTTCACTTTGTTCCTGAAGTTACATATCTCGTCATTTGTTTCCGGTTGCAAAAGTCGGCAATGTTGCCACTAAAATATGTTTGGGATGCAGTGCCTGCTTAAGCAATAAAAAATGTAAATTGTTGAGTGAAGGGGTGAAGGGAAACAGGAAGTCCTACAATGAAAAGAAAGATGGGAATTTGTGGTTGACAGGACGAAAAATAGATAATGGCATGGCCAAGCTATGACGAGGTAACAGAGGTATACGTAATGATCTGTGCATTTTATGTGGCATTAGGTTGCAGACCAAGAGTAAGTAATAACTTGAAAGGCCCAAATCCTTTTATTAAAGGCTGCAGTAATATTCGGCCACCAGCGATGGAGGACTTCCAAAATATCAAAGGTCACAATGCATCCAGAGAATGGTATGCGGCAAAAAAGAGTTCCAAGGAAAAATGATTAACTTTGTTACGGAAGTCATATGGAAACTGGTCTATTTTTCGTTTGGTTAACTGGAAACAAAATTAGCAGTAAAAACATTTAACAGAGTTGAAAAAATCCCTGTAGACATCTAAATAAGATTTTATATAAAGAAAATTATAACTTTTTTTAAGTTAAAATTTTTAGGTCATCTGACCCACTTATAGCCATCGTGCCCCGTGCACTGTCCATTGTGCTGATATTATGCATGTAGCATGCTTGGATGAAGGGCTACCAAGTTTGTTAAAATGAATGACCTTGACCTACTTTCAGGATCATATGGGTCAAATATGTAAAACTCTTTCAGCAACTTCTTCTCAATAACCAAAAGGCCCAGGGTACTGCTATTTGGCATGTAGCATGCTGGGATGAAAGGCTACCAAATTTGTTCAAATGAATGACCTTGACTTACTTTCAAGGTCACCAGGGTTGAATGTGTTAAAATCTTTAAAATCTTCCCTGTAAAGAAAAGGCCTAGGGTGCTGATATAATGTTTGTAGCATGCTGGGATGAAGGGTTACCAAGGTCAAATATGTTTAAATCTTTAAGGTATTTTTCAATAATCGAATGACCCAAGGTTTTGATATTTGGCTTGTAGCATATGCTTGTATGAAGGGCTACCAGTTTTGTTCAAATGAATGACCTTGACCTACTTTCAAAGTGACTGCGGTCAAATATTGCTTTCAATGTCACAGGGGTCAAATATTCCAAAGTTTGTGAGAATTTTTTTTCTTGACCTTCTTTCATGGTCACAGAATTCGAAGTCGGGCATGTAAATTTATTTTACAGCTTCTTTCGCAATATCAGTAGGTCTTGAGTAATAACGTTTTACCATTAACAAACTGGGATAAATTAGTCTAGTTTCATTAGTCTTCAGACAAGGAGACTCAATACTGTAGAAACATTTGCAAATAAGTACTTTTAATAAGAACCATGATTGCACAACTATAGAGGTGAGCAATACAGGCCCTCGGGCCTCTTGTTAACATTTACTGTGGTAAAACATGCTGTTCTGGATCTGTGTGCTGTGTTAACGTATGCATGCTGCAACCATGGATTAATAGAGGAAAAAATGTCTGAATTCAAATTTTACTTGCATCAGAATTTTTAAAATGTAAATATAAGGAATCATTCCTTTTGTCCTGGAATGAAAAACATAATTTTTTTTAATATTCATGATGTTCCAGCAATGTTGGCTTTCTGGACATATTTATCATGAAACATGATTCATGGGACATGCCCAGAAAGCCAATGTTGTTATATAATTATAACCTTGTGAAAGTTAAAATTAAAAATCCTTAGATAATTAATCTTTTAGACTCTGTATTATTTTAAACGATTCTTCTTTGTAATTTCAGGACAGAGGTTGGTGTGGACAAATATATACAGGTGACAATGTCGGACCAGGAGGAAGACCTGAGGACGTCATTACCAAAGATCACTAACCCTCAGGACAGTTACGATCCCGATATGGACGGTGCATGTGGTGGAGGGGAGCCTTTTCGGTCCCTTTCTCCAGGGAGTAACTCTGTGGACAATTTGAGCATGGAGGTTCAATTTGAAGAGGAGAGCTCTCGGCATCCCAGTGAAATTAGTTCTTTATCCTATCAGAATCTGTTGGAGGATGGGGAAGGATCTGGTCAGATATTGTCTCGACATGAAAGTGAGGACAGTAATGATTCATTTCCACCAGATTATACTGACAACTATTCTAATGAAAATGTCAGTCGGGGTCAGACTCTTTCTGACCTTCCTACGGAAATTAATGTTAAGTACAGAGAAAAGTTTACTTCCGAGCGAACTGGCGACCTCAAATTGGGTAACAACTTCAAAGTTGGTGAAAGAAATGAAATTGTCATGAATAAAATGCCAGTTATTGACAGTCATGATATGATGGAAGAAATTGATTTGGAATCAAAGGATATAGTTAGTATGCATACAGTTGACATGGATGAAATTCCACAAAGAGAAAGAGTAAAAAAACGCAACAGTCTAGAAATCAGAAACAACATCCCTGTGGTTGGTGAGATTAAGAGTTATGATAAAGATTTAGATCCCCATACTTACTCCTCACAAGGTGCCAAGCCAAAAATACGTAAACAGTCCCCGGGGTTAGCGTGCCGTGTGAGTGACGGATCTGGAGGAAGTGGTAGTGACAGGGAGGGCTCTAGCTCAGACCGGGAACTAGAACGACCAGTGATCAGAAAACCAAATCTACAACCCCTAGCGAATACTCTGCATCCGCATTCCAACACATGTCCAGTGCATACTAATGATAATAAGATAAAAACTACTGACTTGATGAATGTGGTAGTAAACCCTGCTAGTAGCATAAGATCGGCTGTAGAGGAACTGTCTAATGGCTCGGGGTCACAGACAGGGCCTGGACCAGATGTAGAAAATGAATATGACTATGTTAAATATGCTAGGATCCAGGACGGGGATTCATATGTTGGAATGCGACTAGCTTATTCAAGTACGGATGAGGCTATGAAAAGGAACAGTCTAGAAGTGAACGGTTTTAGTAATAATTCTATTATTGATATATCACGCGAAGGATCACCGGAGAAGTCTTTAGTTCTCCACAAACTCGACTTCTCTGCTCCAAATGTTCCTCAAAAAGTAAACGAGGATACTCTCACCGAAATTCCATTAAACACTGTGGAGAGCATTCACGGGGAAGACAAGCAGGCGTTTTCTCTGTCGCCCGAGACAACTGAATGTGATAGTGTTGAGGTGGAGAGTGTCACGTCCGATGGAGACAAATCCAATCTGGGGATGCCATTGGTGGAGGACGGACTGTCTAGTAGTCAGGCAAGTGACAATGAGGATTATAATCCACCCTCGAATCAGGTACCCAAGTCTCCAACCGCCATGCTGAGGAAAAAACAAAAATCAGACATCGAACAGGAAATGCTAACGACTCCGAAAGAGGACTCAAAGCACAAACAGCTGGATGCTGAGGCAATAATGGAGGATTTGAAGGCAAAGAGAGAGGCTCTGGATCTAGCTATCCATGACATCAAGTCAGCAATACAGAACAGCAAGGGCATTTCTCTCAAATCACCTTTCAAAGAAAATAACCAGGAAGAGGAACCAATTTGGGTTATGAGGTACTGTTTATATACTGAATTGTTGGTACTGTTTATATACTGAATTGTTGGTACTGTTTATATACTGAATTGTTGGTACTGTTTATATACTGAATTGTTGGTACTGTTTATATACTGAATTGTTGGTACTGTTTATATACTGAATTGTTGGTACTGTTTATATACTGAATTCTTTTCTCAAAACTATGGTTGCTTTGGTAACTGGTCACTATAAACAGGTTTTCTGCGGAAAAAATTGTCTGAACAACTCCTTCTAGCCCACTTGGCCAATTTCAATGAAACGTCACACAGATATAAAGGACCATGTGTAGATGTGCATGCAATATTTCTCAAAATTATGGTTGCTATGGTAACCAGTCACTATAAACCAGTTTTCTATAGAAAACATTTGTCTGGACAAATTCTTCTAAATTAAACCATTTGGCCAATTTCATTGAAACTTCACATGGATATATGATTAGGTCCATGCTATGGTAACCAGTCACTATAAACAGGTTTTCCGCAGAAAAAATTGTCCGAACAACTCCTTCTAGCCCACTTGGCCAATTTCAATGAAACGTCGCACAGATATAAAGGACCATGTGTAGATGTGCATGCAATATTTCTCAAAATTATGGTTGCTATGGTAACCAGTCACTATAAACCAGTTTTCTATAGAAAACATTTGTCTGGACAAATTCTTCTAAATTAAACCATTTGGCCAATTTCATTGAAACTTCACATGGATATGATTAGGACCATGCTATGGTAACCAGTCACTATAAACAGGCTTTCAAAAAAAAAAAAGTAAGCATTAAACATTACTACACAACTGTATTTTGCAATCAACATGGAGGGAGGGGGAGGGGGTTATTAGTGTGAGCCGTTGGCTTACAGTTCTAGTTGGTACTGTTAAGTGTTTTTTATATATTGAAATGTTGGCCCTAGATTACACATGTACAGTTTAGGTTGTGATAATTATAAGGTACTGTTTATATACTGAATTGTTGGCCTTAGATTATACTTATCATAAGTACAATTTAGGTTGTGATAAGGTACTGTTTATATACTGAATTGTTGGCCCTAGATTATACTTATCATAAGTACAATTTAGGTTGTGATAAGGTACTGTTTATATACTGAATTGTTGGCCCTAGATTATACTTATCATAAGTACAATTTGGGTTGGGAGGTACTGTTTATATACTGAATTGTTGGTACTGTTTATATACTGAAATGTTGGTACTGTTTATATACTGAAAGTTTTGCCCTAGATTATAAAGAGTATACCTGTAGCTGCACCACCTAAAGTGACATGAAATTTGGTTGGTTAATAAGCTTCATTGGAAGAGACAAAATTTTGCCTTGACCTACTTTCAACTTTTGTTAAAAAAAAAAAAAGATCTTTGTAATATAACATGAACAAATATATAAGGACAGATCTCTACCAATTTGAACTGTTTGATCTTGATGGTGGCTGTTCTTTGATTGTTTTCAGAGAGGGAGCTAACACAGAAACAAAATCACCTAGTCTGAGACACGAAGGTGTTGGATCAAGTCCCTGCACCGAATACAGTCGCAAGGAACCAGATAATGGTAATTATAGAATTTAATTTCAGCAGATAGATATAACTATCTTTATACTAGCTGCATGGGATGAAACATTGTTGTCCTACATTAGATGTCGATCAATATACAGGTATGACCTTAGATCTATATACAGGTATGACCTGTCCTACAGTAGATCTATATATAGAAGTATGACCTGTCCTACATTAGATCTATATAGAGGTATGACCTGTCCTACAGTAGATCTATATAGAGGTATGACCTGTCCTACAGTAGATCTATATAGAGGTATGACCTGTCCTACAGTAGATCTATATATAGAGGTATGACCTGTCCTACAGTAGATCTATATAGAGGTATGACCTGTCCTACAGTAGATCTATATAGAGGTATGACCTGTCCTACAGTAGATCTATATAGAGGTATGACCTGTCCTACAGTAGATCTATATATAGAGGTATGACCTGTCCTACAGTAGATCTATATAGAGGTATGACCTGTCCTACAGTAGATCTATACAGGTATGACCTGTCCTACAGTAGATCTATATAGAGGTATGACCTGTCCTACAGTAGATCTATATAGAGGTATGACCTGTCCTACAGTAGATCTATATACAGGTATAACCTGTCCTACAGTAGATCTATATACAGGTATGACCTGTCCTACAGTAGATCTATATAGAGGTATGACCTGTCCTACAGAAGATCTATATAAAGGTATGACCTGTCCTACAGTAGATCTATATACAGGTATGACCTGTCCTACAGTAGATCTATATTGAGGTATGACCTGTCCTACAGTAGATCTATATAGAGGTATGACCTGTCCTACAGTAGATCTATATAGAGGTATGACCTGTCCTACAGTAGATCTATATAGAGGTATGACCTGTCCTACAGTAGATCTATATACAGGTATGACCTGTCCTACAGTAGATCCATATATAGAGGTATGACCTGTCCTACAGTAGATCTATATAGAGGTATGACCTGTCCTACAGTAGATCTATATAGAGGTATGACCTGTCCTACAGTAGATCTATATAGAGGTATGGCCTGTCCTACAGTAGATCTATATATAGAGGTAAGACCTGTCCTACAGTAGATCTATATATAGAGGTATGACCTGTCCTATAGTAGATCTGTACAGGTATGACCTGTCCTACAGTAGATCTAAACAGGGGTATGACCTGTCCTACAGTAGATCTATACAGAGGTATGACCTGTCCTACAGTAGATCTATATAGAGGTATGACCTGTCCTACAGTAGATCTATATATAGAGGTATGACCTGTCCTACAGTAGATCTATATAGAGGTATGATCTGTCCTTCAGTAGATCTATATAGAGGTATGACCTGTCCTACAGTAGATCTATATATAGAGGTATGACCTGTCCTACAGTAGATCTATATAGAGGTATGACCTGTCCTATAGTAGATCTATATATAGGTATGACCTGTCCTACAGTAGATCTATATAGAGGTATGATCTGTCCTTCAGTAGATCTATATAGAGGTATGATCTGTCCTTCAGTAGATCTATATAGAGGTATGACCTGTCCTACAGTAGATCTATATATAGAGGTATGACCTGTCTTACAGTAGATCTATATATAGAGGTATGACCTGTCCTATAGTAGATCTATACAGGGGTATGACCTGTCCTACAGTAGATCTATATATAGAAGTATGACCTGTCCTACAGTAGATCTATATATAGAGGTATGACCTGTCCTACAGTAGATCTATATATAGAGGTAAGACCTGTCCTACAGTAGATCTATATATAGAGGTATGACCTGTCCTATAGTAGATCTGTACAGGTATGACCTGTCCTACAGTAGATCTATACAGGGGTATGACCTGTCCTACAGTAGATCTATACAGAGGTATGACCTGTCCTACAGTAGATCTATATAGAGGTATGACCTGTCCTACAGTAGATCTATATAGAGATATGACCTGTTCTACAGTAGATCTATATAGAGGTATGACCTGTCCTACAGTAGATCTATACAGAGGTATGACCTGTCCTACAGTAGATCTATATAGAGGTATGACCTGTCCTACAGTAGATCTATATAGAGGTATGACCTGTTCTACAGTAGATCTATATAGAGGTATGACCTGTCCTACAGTAGATCTATATAGAGATATGACCTGTCCTACAGTAGATCTATATATATAGGTATGACCTGTCCTACAGTAGATCTATATACAGTGTGACCTGTCCTACAGTAGATCTATATAGAGGTATGACCTGTCCTACAGTAGATCTATATAGAGGTATGACCTGTCCTACAGTAGATCTATATAGAGGTATGACCTGTCCTACAGTAGATCTATATAGAGGTCTGGCCTGTCCTACAGTAGATCTATATAGAGGTATGACCTGTCCTACAGTAGATCTATATAGAGGTATGACCTGTCCTACAGTAGATCTATATAGAGGTATGGCCTGTCCTACAGTAGATCTATATAGAGGTATGACCTGTCCTACAGTAGATCTATATATAGAGGTATGACCTGTCCTACAGTAGATCTATATATAGGTATGACCTGTCCTACAGTAGATCTATATACAGGTATGACCTGTCCTACAGTATATCTATATAGAGGTATGACCTGTCCTACAGTAGATCTATATAGAGGTATGACCTGTCCTACAGTATATCTATATATAGAGGTATGACCTGTCCTACAGTAGATCTATACAGAGGTATGACCTGTCCTACAGTAGATCTATATAGAGGTATGACCTGTCCTACAGTAGATCTATACAGAGGTATGACCTGTCCTACAGTAGATCTATATAGAGGTATGACCTGTCCTACAGTAGATCTATATAGAGGTATGACCTGTCCTACAGTAGATCTATATAGAGGTATGACCTGTCCTACAGTAGATCTATATATAGAGGTATGACCTGTCCTACAGTAGATCTATATAGAGGTATGATATGTCCTACATTAGATCTATATAGAGGTATGACCTGTCCTACAGTAGATCTATATAGAGGTATGACCTGTCCTACAGTAGATCTATATAGAGGTATGACCTGTCCTACAGTAGATCTATATAGAGGTATGACCTGTCCTACAATAGATCTATACAGAGGTATGACCTGTCCTACAGTAGATCTATATAGAGGTATGACCTGTCCTACAGTAGATCTATATACAGGGGTATGACCTGTCCTACAGTAGATCTATATATAGAGGTATGACCTGTTCTACAGTAGATCTATATAGAGGTATGACCTGTCCTACAGTAGATCTATATATAAAGGTATGACCTGTCCTACAGTAGATCTATATATAGAGGTATGACCAGTCCTACAGTAGATCTATATATAGAGGTATGACCTGTCCTACAGTAGATCTATATATATAGGTATGACCTGTCCTACAGTAGATCTATATAGAGGTATGACCTGTCCTATAGTAGATCTATATAGAGGTATGACCTGTCCTATAGTAGATCTATATAGAGGTATGACCTGTCCTACAGTAGATCTATATAGAGGTATGACCTGTCCTACAGTAGATCTATATAGAGGTATGACCTGTCCTACAGTAGATCTATATAGAGGTATGACCTGTCCTACAGTAGATCTATATATAGAGGTATGACCTGTCCTACAGTAGATCTTTACAGGGGTATGACCTGTCCTACAGTAGATCTATATAGAGGTATGACCTGTCCTACAGTAGATCTATATAGAGGTATGACCTGTCCTACAGTAGATCTATATAGAGGTATGACCGGTCCTACAGTAGATCTATATATAGGTATGACCTGTCCTACAGTAGATCTATATAGAGGTATGACCTGTCCTACAGTAGATCTATATAGAGGTATGACCTGTCCTACAGTAGATCTATATATAGAGGTATGACCTGTCCAACAGTAGATCTATATAGAGGTATGACCTGTCCTACAGTAGATCTATATAGAGGTATGACCTGTCCTACAGTAGATCTATATATAGAGGTATGACCTGTCCAACAGTAGATCTATATAGAGGTATGACCTGTCCTACAGTAGATCTATATAGAGGTATGACCTGTCCTACAGTAGATCTATATAGAGGTATGACCTGTCCTACAGTAGATCTATATAGAGGTATGACCTGTCCTACAGTAGATCTATATAGAGGTATGACCTGTCCTACAGTAGATCTATATAGAGGTATGACCTGTCTTACAGTAGATCTATATACAGGTATGACCTGTCCTACAGTAGATCTATATAGAGGTATGACCTGTCCTACAGTAGATCTATATAGAGGTCTGGCCTGTCCTACAGTAGATCTATATATAGAGGTATGACCTGTCTTACAGTAGATCTATATAGAGGTATGACCTGTCCTACAGTAGATCTATATAGAGGTATGACCTGTCCTACAGTAGATCTATCTAGAGGTATGACCTGTCCTACAGTAGATCTATATAGAGGTATGACCTGTCCTACAGTAGATCTATATAGAGGTATGACCTGTCCTACAGTATATCTATATACAGGGGTATGACCTGTTCTACAGTAGATCTATATAGAGGTATGACCTGTTCTACAGTAGATCTATATAGAGGTATGACCTGTCCTACAGTATATCTATATAGAGGTATGACCTGTCCTACAGTAGATCTATATAGAGGTATGACCTGTCCTACAGTATATCTATATAGAGGTATGACCTGTCCTACAGTATATCTATATACAGGGGTATGACCTGTTCTACAGTAGATCTATATAGAGGTATGACCTGTTCTACAGTAGATCTATATAGAGGTATGACCTGTCCTACAGTAGATCTATATAGAGGTATGACCTGTTCTACAGTAGATCTATATATAGAGGTATGATATGTCCTACAGTAGATCTATATAGAGGTATGACCTGTCCTACAGTAGATATATATAGAGGTATGACCTGTCCTACAGTAGATCTATATATAGAGGTATGACCTGTCCTACAGTAGATCTATATAGAGGTATGACCTGTCCTACAGTAGATCTATATAGAGATATGACCTGTCCTACAATAGATCTATACAGAGGTATGACCTGTCCTACAGTAGATCTATATAGAGGTATGACCTGTCCTACAGTAGATCTATATAGAGGTATGACCTGTCCTACAGTAGATCTATATAGAGGTATGACCTGTTCTACAGTAGATCTATATAGAGGTATGACCGGTCCTACAGTAGATCTATATACAGGTATGACCTGTCCTACAGTAGATCTATATAGAGGTATGACCTGTCCTACAGTAGATCTATATAGAGGTATGACCTGTCCTACAGTAGATCTATATAGAGGTATGACCGGTCCTACAGTAGATCTATATATAGGTATGACCTGTCCTACAGTAGATCTATATAGAGATATGACCTGTCCTACAGTAGATCTATATATATAGGTATGACCTGTCCTACAGTAGATCTATATACAGGTATGACCTGTCCTACAGTAGATCTATATAGAGGTATGACCTGTTCTACAGTAGATCTATATATAGAGGTATGATATGTCCTACAGTAGATCTATATAGAGGTATGACCTGTCCTACAGTAGATATATATAGAGGTATGACCTGTCCTACAGTAGATCTATATAGAGGTATGATATGTCCTACAGTAGATCTATATAGAGGTATGACCTGTCCTACAGTAGATCTATATAGAGATATGATATGTCCTACAGTAGATCTATGTATAGAGGTATGACCTGTCCTACAGTAGATCTATATAGAGGTATGATATGTCCTACAGTAGATCTATCTAGAGGTATGACCTGTCCTACAGTAGATCTATATAGAGGTATGACCTGTCCTACAGTAGATCTATATAGAGGTATGACCTGTCCTACAGTAGATCTATATAGAGGTATGACCTGTCCTACAGTAGATCTATATATAGGTATGACCTGTCCTACAGTAGATCTATATAGAGGTATGACCTGTCCTACAGTAGATCTATATATAGAGGTATGACCTGTCCTACAGTAGATCTATATAGAGGTATGAACTGTCCTACAGTAGATCTATATAGAGGTATGACCTGTCCTACAGTAGGTCTATATAGAGATATGACCTGTCCTACAGTAGATCTATATATAGAGGTATGATCTGTCCTACAGTATATCTATATACAGGTATGACCTGTCATACAGTAGATCTATATAGAGGTATGACCTGTTCTACAGTAGATCTATATATAGAGGTATGATATGTCCTACAGTAGATCTATATAGAGGTATGATATGTCCTACAGTAGATCTATATAGAGGTATGACCTGTCCTACAGTAGATCTATATAGAGGTATGACCTGTCCTACAGTATATCTATATACAGGGGTATGACCTGTCCTACAGTAGATCTATATAGAGGTATGACCTGTCCTACAGAAGATCTATATAGAGGTATGACCTGTCCTACAGTAGATCTATATAGAGGTATGACCTGTCCTACAGTAGATCTATATAGAGGTATGACCTGTCCTACAGTAGATCTATATATAGAGGTATGACCTGTCCTACATTAGATCTATATAGAGGTATGACCTGTCCTACAGTAGATCTATATATAGAGGTATGACCTGTCCTACAGTAGATCTATATAGAGGTATGACCTGTCCTACAGTAGATCTATATAGAGGTATGACCTGTCCTACAGTAGATCTATATAGAGGTATGACCTGTCCTACAGTAGATCTATATAGAGGTATGACCTGTCCTACAGTAGATCTATATACAGGTATGACCTGTCCTACAGTAGATCTATATACAGGTATGACCTGTCCTACAGTAGATCTATATATAGAGGTATGACCTGTCCTACAGTAGATCTATATAGAGGTATGACCTGTCCTACAGTAGATCTATATAGAGGTATGACCTGTCCTACAGTAGATCTATATATAGAAGTATGACCTGTCCTACAGTAGATCTATATACAGGTATGACCTGTCCTACAGTAGATCTATATATACAGGTATGACCTGTCCTACAGTAGATCTATATACAGGTATGACCTGTCCTACAGTAGATCTATATAGAGGTATGACCTGTCCTACAGTAGATCTATATACAGGTATGACCTGTCCTATAGTAGATCTATATAGAGGTATGACCTGTCCTACAGTAGATCTATATATAGATGTATAACCTGTCCTACAGTAGATCTATATAGAGGTATGACCTGTCCTATAGTAGATCTATATAGAGGTATGACCTGTCCTACAGTAGATCTATATAGAGGTATGACCTGTCCTACAGTAGATCTATATATACAGGTATGACCTGTCCTACAGTAGATCTATATATACAGGTATGACCTGTCCTACAGTATATCTATATACAGGTATGACCTGTCCTACAGTAGATCTATATAGAGGTATGACCTGTCCTACAGTAGATCTATATATAGAAGTATGACCTGTCCTACAGTAGATCTATATAGAGGTATGACCTGTCCTACAGTAGATCTATATAGAGGTATGACCTGTCCTACAGTAGATCTATATAGAGGTATGGCCTGTCCTATAGTAGATCTATATAGAGGTATGACCTGTCCTACAGTAGATCTATATAGAGGTATGACCTGTCCTACAGTAGATCTATATATAGAGGTATGACCTGTTCTACAGTAGATCTATATAGAGGTATGACCTGTCCTACAGTAGATCTATATAGAGGTATGACCTGTCCTACAGTAGATCTATATAGAGGTATGACCTGTCCTACAGTAGATCTATATAGAGGTATGACCTGTCCTACAGTAGATCTATATACTGGTATGACCTGTCCTACAGTAGATCTATATAGAGGTATGACCTGTCCTACAGTAGATCTATATAGAGGTATGACCTGTCCTACAGTAGATCTATATACAGGTATGACCTGTCCTACAGTAGATCTATATAGAGGTATGACCTGTCCTACAGTAGATCTATATATAGAGGTATGACCTGTCCTACAGTAGATCTATATAGAGGTATGACCTGTCCTACAGTAGATCTATATACTGGTATGACCTGTCCTACAGTAGATCTATATAGAGGTATGACCTGTCCTACAGTAGATCTATATAGAGGTATGACCTGTCCTACAGTAGATCTATATACTGGTATGACCTGTCCTACAGTAGATCTATATACAGGTATGACCTGTCCTACAGTAGATCTATATAGAGGTATGACCTGTCCTATAGTAGATCTATATAGAGGTATGACCTGTCCTACAGTAGATCTATATAGAGGTATGACCTGTCCTATAGTAGATCTATATAGAGGTATGACCTGTCCTACAGTAGATCTATATAGAGGTATGACCTGTCCTACAGTAGATCTATACAGGTATGACCTGTCCTACAGTAGATCTATACAGGGGTATGACCTGTCCTACAGTAGATCTATATAGAGGTATGGCCTGTCCTACAGTAGATCTATATAGAGGTATGACCTGTCCTACAGTAGATCTATATAGAGGTATGACCTGTCCTACAGTAGATCTATATATAGAGGTATGACCTGTCCTACAGTAGATCTATATATAGAGGTATGACCTGTCCTACAGTAGATCTATATAGAGGTATGATCTGTCCTTCAGTAGATCTATATACAGGTATGACCTGTCCTACAGTAGATCTATATATAGAAGTATGACCTGTCCTACAGTAGATCTATATAGAGGTATGACCTGTTCTACAGTAGATCTATATAGAGGTATGACCTGTCCTACAGTAGATCTATATACTGGTATGACCTGTCCTACAGTAGATCTATATAGAGGTATGACCTGTCCTACAGTATATCTATATAGAGGTATGACCTGTCCTACAGTAGATCTATATAGAGGTATGACCTGTTCTACAGTAGATCTATATATAGAGGTATGATATGTCCTACATTAGATCTATATAGAGGTATGACCTGTCCTACAGTAGATCTATATAGAGGTATGACCTGTCCTACAGTAGATCTATATAGAGGTATGACCTGTTCTACAGTAGATCTATATATAGAGGTATGACCTGTCCTACAGTAGATCTATATAGAGGTATGACCTGTTCTACAGTAGATCTATATAGAGGTATGACCTGTCCTACAGTAGATCTATATAGAGGTATGACCTGTCCTACAGTAGATCTATATAGAGGTATGACCTGTCCTACAGTAGATCTATATATAGGTATGACCTGTCCTACAGTAGATCTATATAGAGGTATGACCTGTCCTACAGTAGATTTATATAGAGGTATGGCCTGTCCTACAGTAGATCTATCTAGAGGTATGACCTGTCCTACAGTAGATCTATATATAGGTATGACCTGTCCTACAGTAGATCTATATAGAGGTATGACCTGTCCTACAGTAGATCTATATAGGGGTATGACCTGTCCTACAGTAGATCTATATAGAGGTATGACCTGTCCTACAGTAGATCTATATATAGAGGTATGACCTGTCCTACAGTAGATCTATATAGAGGTATGACCTGTCCTACAGTAGATCTATATAGAGGTATGACCTGTCCTACAGTAGATCTATATAGAGGTATGACCTGTCCTATAGTAGATCTATATAGAGGTATGACCTGTCCTACAGTAGATCTATATATAGGGGTATGACCTGTCCTACAGTAGATCTATATAGAGGTATGGCCTGTCCTACAGTAGATCTATATAGAGGTATGACCTGTCCTACAGTAGATCTATATAGAGGTATGGCCTGTCCTACAGTTATTATGGTAAAATGGTAGCCTCTACACACAAGCCACACAGCTTTAGGTACAGTGTACCTGTCCTATAGTAGATCGGGTGGTGATAGGTCTAGGGTACACTGTACTTAGACGATGTACTTTTTTCAGATATAAAGGGAGCTGTTTATAGTATTAATTTGTTGTTGGTTTATTTTTCCATTTATGCATTATAATATATATGACCCTTTTCTGAAATTTGTTTGTTATAAATTTGTTTTATTATGATACAGTGCATATGAAATTGACATAATTATGTATTATTTCATCATTGGTATATCATTTGCATAGTCATCATATGGTTATGATATGCTACCCTGGTATTGCGCTTTATATTATAACCATGCTTGTGTGTTTATATGTATGTTGAAGCTTTTCCAGGTATAGAAATTGCAATGTATATCTAGTATATATAATCAGTAACCATTTTAGGGCTATGTACTGAGATACGAGTGCCCTATAGTAGTAATCCGTCTATCCGCCTGTCCGCCGTCTGTCCACAAATTCAGCTCATGGCTGGTAACTTAGTATCTTTTGACCGATTGACAGGAAACTTGATCAAGATGTTCAGTTTACAAAATTACCTACTGAGGTAAAAAAGCAAGGTCAAAAGTCAAGGTCATAAGGTTCAAAAGTCAAGGTCAAAATTTGTACTTTTTCGCTGATTAACGTTTTGTTAAAACATTATGAGGCAATATTAGTCAGAATTAAATAAGAAGTCAACTGAGCTAAGTTTAAGGTCACATTTTTTTTTTGTAGTGATGAACATTTGGTTATGACATTATGAAGCAAAGTTGGTTGGAAATAAACAAAGAGCCAACTTACCAAATTTCAAGGTGCCCAGGTCAAAGGTCAAGGTCAAATTTTGTGTAATTTTCACTTATCAGCATTTTTTACGAAATTATGAAGTAGAGTTAGATGGAATTAAACAAGAAGTCAACTGACTTAATATCAAGGTCATTGAGTCAAAGGTCAAATCCATAAGTCAGCAGGTCAAAGTCAAATTTTGTATCTCTTCACTTTTTTGTTATGACATTATAGAGCAAAGTTAAATTTCAAGGTCACCAGGTCAAAGTCAAATTTTGTGATGACATTATAAGTGAGTTTGTCAGTATAATCAAGGAGTCAACTGAGTAAAAGTCAAGGTCACCGAGTCAACAAAGGTCAAGGTCAAATTTTGCATTTTCTTCATTTATGAATTATTTGTTAAGACATTATGAAGCAGAATTGGTTGGAATTCATCAAGGAGTCAAGTTTGTCAGGTTTGCCTGTTGAAGGAGGATAGATTAGCCACATGATGGGGCCCTTGCTGACTTGTCAGTGTTCTAGTCTGATCTTGGTCTTGGGAGAATAAATAGACGAAATATCTTGAAAGGATATTAAAATAGATTTAATTTAGTTTATGTGATGTTGAATACAATGAAAATTGTGCAACCTAGAACATTAAGATGCTGACTTCTTAATATCACAAGAATGACATTGAATAAAAGAAATATTCTCTAAAGTGCTTGATTTCCGTGTTAGCTGGCATTAATATAAGGTAGTGTGTTACATGCTGTCTGGATCTATGTGTCATGTTTAGGTACAAGGTCCACAACACATCTGAAATGTAGCCCAACCATGTTTTTATGTTAAACATTTAATATTTAATCATCACTCCATCTGTTATTTAGTGTCTGATAACTGACTAAAACACTGTAAGAAGATACATATAAGGCGATAAATATTCACCTTACTCTATGAAAACATTGTATGTTAATAAGATTATGCATTTTGGGGAATGTGCTTTGTTAAAACATTCTGCAGCATCTGAGGTTTGTATTATGTATCTATTATTTGTTGTGTGTTTTTTTTTTTTATTGGCTTTTTTTGGAGATCGGATGTAAATTCATTTATTTTCAGTTTACCAAATGGATAATGAAAAAGACCGATTACTTGAGAACCAGTATACTAGAAATGAGGGAAAATCATACCAACCACCTAGGGGTAAGTTCTGCATAGTGTCAAGTACATCTATTTATAGCATCCAGCCACTGAAACTAAACATACATTTATAGAACATTGAAAATGAAGTAAAATTGAATTTTATGTTGATGTATAAGTGTACATACATACATGTAGATGTATGTGGAAAAAATCCAATACTCTGTATTGTGTGTATGTTTTTAAGGAAGAAATGATAATATCAAGAAAAGTGAGCGTGCATTTTACCAGGCAGCTGAACAAAACTCTCAGAAGGGAAACCATTAAGAAAATAGATGCTTGACTTCAATTAACAATAAAGAAGGCTAACATTGTGAAAATTAAACAGGGCTGAATATTTACAATGCGTTGTAATTGCCCTCTATAATAAATATGTGTGTATTTCAGGTGTACTAGGTTGTTAAAATTATGTAGTACATTGTATGTGTGGGGTGTGTGGGATTGTCATATGTAGTATGTGTGAGGTGTGGGATTGTTATATGTAGTGTGTGTGAGGTGTGGGATTGTTATATGTAGTGTGTGTGTGATGTGGGATTGTTATGTAGCGTGTGTGGGGTGTGGGATTGTTATATGTAGTGTGTGTGGGGTGTGGGATTGTTATATGTAGTGTGTGAGGTGTGGGATTGTTATATGTAGTGTGTGAGGTGTTGGGTTGTTATATGTAGTGTGTGAGGTGTGGGATTGTTATATGTAGTGTGTGTGGGGTGTGGGATTGTTATATGTAGTGTGTGTGGGATTGTTATATGTAGTGTTTGTGAGGTGTGGGATTGTTATATGTAGTGTGTGTGAGGTTTGGGATTATTATATGTAGTGTGTGTGAGGTGTGGGATTGTTATATGTAGTGTGTGTGGGGTGTGGGGTTGTTATATGTAGTGTGTGTGAGGTGTGGGATTGTTATATGTAGTGTGTGTGAGGTGTGGGATTGTTATATGTAGTGTGAGAGGTGTGGGGTTGTTATATGTAGTGTCTGTGAGGTGTGGGATTGTTATATATGTAGTGTGTGTGAGGTGTGGGATTGTTATATATGTAGTGTGTGTGAGGTGTGGGGTTGTTATATGTAGTGTGTGTGAGGTGTTGGGTTGTTATATGTAGTGTGTGAGGTGTGGGATTGTTATATGTAGTGTGTGTGAGGTGTGGGGTTGTTATATGTAGTGTGTGTGAGGTGTGGGATTGTTATATGTAGTGTGTGTGAGGTGTGGGATTGTTATATGTAGTGTGTGAGGTGTGGGATTGAAATATGTAGTGTGTGTGAGGTGTGGGATTGTTATATGTAGTGTGTGTGAGGTGTGGGATTGTAATATGTAGTGTGTGTGAGGTGTGGGATTGTTATATGTAGTGTGTGTGAGGTGTGGGATTGTTATATGTAGTGTGTGTGGGGTGTGGGATTGTTATATGTAGTGTGTGTGTGGTGTGGGATTGTTATATGTAGTGTGAGGTGTGGGATTGTTATATGTAGTGTGTGTGGGGTGTGGGATTGTTATATGTAGTGTGTGTGGGGTGTGGGATTGTTATATGTAGTGTGAGGTGTGGGATTGTTATATGTAGTGTGTGTGGGGTGTGGGATTGTTATATGTAGTGTGAGGTGTGGGATTGTTATATGTAGTGCGTGTGTGGTGTGGGATTGTTATATGTAGTGTGTGAGGTGTGGGATTGTTATATGTAGTGTGTGTGAGTTGTGAGATTGTTATATGTAGTGTGTGTGAGGTGTGGGATTGTTATATGTAGTGTGTGTGGGGTGTGGGATTGTTATATGTAGTGTGAGGTGTGGGATTGTTATATGTAGTGCGTGTGTGGTGTGGGATTGTTATATGTAGTGTGTGTGGGGTGTGGGATTGTTATATGTAGTGTGTGTGAGGTGTGAGATTGTTATATGTAGTGTGTGTGAGGTGTGGGATTGTTATATGTAGTGTGAGGTGTGGGATTGTTATATGTAGTGTGTGTGGGGTGTGGGATTGTTATATGTAGTGTGTGTGAGTTGTGAGATTGTTATATGTAGTGTGTGTGAGTTGTGAGATTGTTATATGTAGTGTGTGTGAGTTGTGAGATTGTTATATGTAGTGCGTGTGAGGTGTGAGATCATCTTTCTCATGTTTTCTGACTTACATAATAGAATAAGGATCGTTCAGTTTTTATGTAGATGAATATTAATTTTAAAAAAGAAATCTAAATTTTTAGCTCCTTTTGCATGTTAGCTAGCATGAAAGTCATGTTTCAGAGATTGTTCTACATTTAACACGAAGACATTAGATTCCACACCTGACTGATGAGGAAACTACAGAACTCTACTTGAAGGTTTAAATTGAGCTGCAGAATGTAGCACAGTTCCTGGAACTGTAAGCTCTAAATCGGATTTACCTTTATAGGTCTTGATGATTACAACATGGTGTTGTGTTGGAGTAGGCCATGTAATTCAAGCATTCATGTGATAGGATTGTGTGTGAGGAGTAAAGGACTTATGGACTTCTTATTTTCCGTGTATTTGTGATCATGGTTCATATATTAAGGCGGCATGGTGGTCTAGTGGTAGGACTCCGGGCTCGTGATCGAAGGGTTGCGAGTTCGAGTCCAGGCCACAGCACAAGGTTGTAGCCTAAAACAAGATACTTTACTTCGCTTGTTCCAGTCTACTCATCTGTAAATGAGTATATAGCTCCTGAATGAGTGGGAATTTTCCCTTTACGAGTCCCTAGGTTTATATGTATAGCTCCTGAATGAGTGGGAATTTTCCCTTTACGAGTCCCTAGGAAATGGCTTGTTTTACTAGGGTTACATTATCATGTTTAAGTGAAGGTACTGGTTTTAGGGTCAAGTTTACACTTTCAGTATGCTATATTTGCTTAGACCTGAATGACTTTTTAAGTACAAATATATTCCTTGATGCTATCTTGGTTTCTCCTTTCATTTGAAGTTTTATTGATGTACATTTATGTGACCTTGACATCTGTAAGTGTTTTCTCAGCCTTGAAGTTATTTTCCTTCATGATATTGGTCCTGTAAGATGCATTATAGATTGTTGGCATGGTTTCAGAACTTGTCTTCCTGATATCCAGAATACGAACATGTAACAATAGCATTAGCTCAGTCTGGGACATAATATTTAGAAGCTCTATTTATCCCCGCTTTCACCCACATGGGGGGATATTAATTTGCCTAAAGGGCTTGGACAAGTTCATTTGCCACTTTTGGTGGAGTTATGTCCCCTTGATTAATGATTCTGTGCAATCACGGCAACAAATATTATCCAATTTCTGTGTATAAGGCTTAAGTTTTTGTTCAAATTCCAAGCAATACATCTTGTGTCGACAGCATGAAAATTACAAAAGATTTTTTCCTACAATATGATCACCCCCTTACTAAAGGGGGAAAAGCGGGGTTATATTAATTCTATGAATTAGCTTGTTCTTCCCTTGTCTCCCTTCATCCCCCGTTAGTCGTTAGTGTAGAGCTATCACCTTCAACCCCATGCCCCCCAGCCCCACTGTCATCATAACATCATACAGGTACGTACTCTGGTTATGCCCAGGCTATGAAATGGCGTCCCACGTTGCCTTGTGTCCCGTCCCATGGTAATGTAACCAGCTGGGGGTGGGGGCATTTATGTCTCAAAGTCATTTCTATTTAGCTCACCTGGCCCAAAGCCACTGTAAAAGAAACAGTTGCTAGAGAGCATGCAATAAAATAATCCAATAGAAAATATCATGTTGAGACTAGAATATTTTCCTTTCTTAAAAAAAATAAAATGGAACAAAGTTAAATTTTAGCCCAAAATATCTAAGTGAGAAAACTCCTTGCAATGGTTACCATTCTGAATCTAAATCTCAAACTTAGCTAATGTGTTGTCACATGTTGGTTTGTATATCATTACATTTAGTAAAGATTTTGATAGAAGGATGGTAAACATGAACTCTGAAAACTGACATGTGGTATGTTTATGTGTGACTAAACATTTAGCAAGTAATTAATCAAATTTGGTTTTTTTTTTTTTTTAATAAAGCATGTTTGTTTTAGTTCTTTACCTTTTGTATGATTTTTTAGATTTCATTTCAAATTTGCAGCCAATTTTGAGTTAAGATATTAGTCACTAGTCCATGTACCAAGGCAGTTTGTCAGTGGCTGTTCACCCGTCCTGTTCTACACGGAATGGAGGAGCAGCTGAAATCATGTCCGCTCACTTTTTATAAAGTTGAAGTTAATTCTGATTCTTAATCAACCATTCCAAAACATTTCCTTCTAAAGAAACCAAACACTCTGTGATTGAACAATAAAAAATCTGGAAAAAATAAAACATCTGAAACAAATTTTTAATGGAAGATCTTCTGAAAATGGTTACGCATTGTTGAAAATGACGATTGCTATTGGTATACCAAGATTCTGGTGGAAAATTCACCTCCATTCTGTGTACGAGTTTGTTTTTGTGTATGGATATTTCTGTTTTTGTGCATCATCATTTTTTGATGTATGTGAAGTTGAGATTTGGCATGATGAAAACACATTGCATGCTTCTTGTCTTATAGGGTATGATTCGGATGAGGATGAGGATCATGACGTTAGGTATACACGCCGGATCCTGGGTAAAAAATATGCCTCCTTACCTAAAGACGATTCGTTTGATCAACATCCAACACATAAACTTCCGTCTCAAAATGGTTCAAATCATGATCTCAGTGTTCACGGAAATGGTAGGAACTCGCGGTGTAATTCAGATTCATATTCATACAAAAAAGCATATCGTGTGAGTGCAGGTTCTCTTGGTTCGGACTCTGAGGATGTGGGAAGTGAAACAGAGGCGCCCTCTAGGGCATCCTACCTGAAAACCAAGACGGCAGGAGGTACACACTATATATATGTCTATATTGTATATGTGTTTGTAATCTCACACTTTATCCTACACTCGTGTATCACAAGTCACCTCTCATCACACTCCCCCAACACACCTGTATATCTCATCACACTCCCCCAACACACCTGTATATCTCATCACACTCCCCCAACACACCTGTATATCTCATCACACACCCCCAACACACCTGTATATCTCATCACACACCCCCAACACACCTGTATATCTCATCACACACCCTCAACACACCTGTATATCTCATCACACTCCCCCAACACACCTGTATATCTCATCACACACCCCCAACACACCTGTATATCTCATCACACACCCCCAACACACCTGTATATCTCATCACACACCCTCAACACACCTGTATATCTCATCACACACCCCCAACACACCTGTATATCTCATCACACACCCCCAACACACCTGTATATCTCATCACACCCCCTCAACACACCTGTATATCTCATCACACACCCCCAACACATCTGTATATCTCATCACTACCCCCCAACACACCTGTATATCTCATCACACACCCCCAACACACCTGTATATCTCATCACACCCCCTCAACACACCTGTATATCTCATCACACACCCCCAACACACCTGTATATCTCATCACACTCCCCCAACACACCTGTATATCTCATCACACTCCCCCAACACACCTGTATATCTCATCACACACCCCCAACACACCTGTATATCTCATCACACACCCCCAACACACCTGTATATCTCATCACACCCCCTCAACACACCTGTATATCTCATCACACACCCCCAACACATCTGTATATCTCATCACTACCCCCCAACACACCTGTATATCTCATCACACACCCCCAACACACCTGTATATCTCATCACTACCCCCCAACACACCTGTATATCTCATCACTACCCCCCAACACACCTGTATATCTCATCACACTCCCCCAACACACCTGTATATCTCATCACACTCCCCAAACACACCTGTATATCTCGTCAAACTCCCCCAACACACCTGTATATCTCATCACACTCCCCCAACACACCTGTATATCTCATCACACTCCCCAAACACACCTGTATATCTTGTCACACACCCCCAACACACCTGTATATCTCGTCACACACCCCCAACACACCTGTATATCTCATCACATCCCCCCAACACACCTGTATATCTCATCACACTCCCCCAACTCACCTGTATATCTCATCACACTCCCCCAACACACCTGTATATCTCATCACACTCCCCCAACTCACCTGTATATCTCATCACACACCCCCAACACACCTGTATATCTCATCACACACCCCCAACACACCTGTATATCTCATCACACTCCCCCAACACACCTGTATATCTCATCACACACCCCCAACACACCTGCATATCTCATCACACACCCCCAACACACCTGCATATCTCATCACACTCCCCAACACACCTGCATATCTCATCACACTCCCCAAACACACCTGTATATCTCGTCAAACTCCCCCAACACACCTGTATATCTCATCACACTCCCCCAACACACCTGTATATCTCGTCACACTCCCCCCCAACACACCTGTATATCTCATCACACTCCCCAAACACACCTGTATATCTCGTCAAACTCCCCCAACACACCTGTATATCTCATCACACACCCCCAACACACCTGTATATATCGTCACACTCCCCCAACACACCTGTATATCTCATCACACACCCCCAACACACCTGTATATCTCATCACACTCCCCAAACACACCTGTATATCTCATCACACTCCCCAAACACCTGTATATCTTGTCACACACCCCCAACACACCTGTATATCTCATCACACTCCCCAAACACACCTGCATATCTCATCACACACCCCCAACACATCTGTATATCTCATCACACACCCCCAAACACACCTGTATATCTCATCACACTCCCCAAACACACCTGCATATCTCATCACACACCCCCAACACATCTGTATATCTCATCACACTCCCCAAACACCTGTATATCTCGTCACACTCCCCCAACACACCTGTATATCTCATCACACTCCCCAAACACACCTGCATATCTCATCACACACCCCCAACACATCTGTATATCTCATCACACACCCCCAAACACACCTGCATATCTCATCACACTCCCCCAACACACCTGTATATCTCATCACACTCCCCCAACACACCTGTATATCTCGTCACACACCCCCAACACACCTGTATATCTCATCACACTCCCCCAACACATCTGTATATCTCATCACACTCCCCCAACACACCTGTATATCTCGTCACACACCCCCAACACACCTGTATATCTCGTCACACTCCCCCAAACACACCTGTATATCTCAGAATACATCAATTCTTCCACAGCTATCACTTTTCCCACCCTCAACATTTCCCCCATACTCAGCAGTGACTCTTTTCCAACATCCACAAATTCTCCCCAATCCAACACTTTTCCCTCATCAAACACTTCTCCCATTCTCAAGACTTCTCCCACATCCAAGACTTTTCCCACATCCAAGATGTCTCCCATATCTAATACTTTTCCTGCACCCAACATTTCTCCCACACCCAACAGTTCTTCCACACCCAACATTTCTCCCACACCCAACAGTTCTCCCACACCCAACAGTTCTTCCACACCCAACATTTCTCCCACACCCAACAGTTCTCCCACACCCAACATTTCTCCCACACCCAACAGTTCTCCCACACCCAACAGTTCTTCCACACCCAACATTTCTCCCACACCCAACATTTCTCCCACACTCAATATTTCTCCCACACCCAACATTTCTCCCACACACAAAATTTCTCCCACACCCAACAGTTCTCCCACACCCAACATTTCTCCCACACCCAACAGTTCTTCCACACCCAACATTTCTCCTACACCCAACATTTCTCCCACACCCAACATTTCTCCCACACCCAATATTTCTCCCATACCCAACATTTCTCCCACAATCAACATTTCTCCCACACTCAATATTTCTCCTACACCCAACAGTTCTCCCACACCCAACATTTCTCCCACACCCAATATTTCTCCCACACCCAACATTTCTCCCACACCCAATATTTCTCCCACATCCAAGATGTCTCCCATGTCTAATACTTTTCCTGCACCCAACATTTCTCCCACACCCAACAGTTCTTCCACACCCAATATTTCTCCCACACCCAACAGTTCTCCCACACCCAACATTTCTCCCACACCCAACAGTTCTCCCACACCCAACATTTCTCCCACACTCAACATTTCTCCCACAGCCACCAGTGACCAGGTAATAGTGGTGTAGATTTGTAGAAGCTTGATATTTCTGGCACCAGTAACACCAGTCTTCCTACATCTCGTTCACTTATCAGGGGACTGATTTGACTCCTCGTCTACCTTTCTATTTTCACTCACTTTTACATAGATTTGGTATTCAGAGAACAAACCTTTTCTATATACTACATCTTTATTCACGCAAGCATGATGATCAACCATTTTCGTATAATTCCATTTTCATTTCTGAAAAACATATTTCTATGTCCTTAAACACTGGGTACAAGGTAACTTAGTACCTATCCTCTAAATCTATACTTACCCTAAAAGGCCTATGCGCATGAATTAAAAACCTCTTGCTTTAACCCTCAAAAATGTATATCATTTCAAAATTTCTGCTACAAAATTTACTTTTGATAATCATATTTTAATTCCTACGATACATGAACCAGTCTACACGTTAATTGCAAGCTATTCCATATAATGCCACCAGCCTGATGGCTCTGTACAGACCTGCACATGTATGAGAATGGTTGCCCTCTTAACTGCTGTCACATAATTGTATATTTTCATTAGACAAGGTTTTTGGAGCAGATATAAATGACTGACACCTCCACTTCCCTGGATTTTCTTCTCTTTGCTTCTTGCCATAATTCTTTGCCTGTTCTCTTTGCCTCTTGCCATAATTCCTTGCCTGGTTTTTAGTTCCCAAGTCACTTGACCTCTGCATTGCTTGTCCTTATTTTACATTTGATCTTGTCATATGTCTCATGGAGTCACATGTGACTGCATACTGATCACATGACATGGCTTTGTCTATGACATGACATCCTGTTTTCTTTATGAACATGGGTATGTTGATACTAACAGTATATATGTGTAATTCAACTAGCCGACTAATGACCTTGACATTTGATCCAACTGACCTTGAAATAAGGTCAGATAACGCCTTGCTTGACCAAATTTGCTTCATAAGGTCACAAGAAAATGTTATGCCGTTAAGAGCCATTTAATTTGTTGACCTTGACGAACAAACAATTTCATTACTTTATAGAGCACAGCATCTTTTGATGCAGGACCTTGGTTAGACACGATGAGGGACTGTTGACAACACCTTGGTGTATACATTTGAACATTCTAACCTTTTGATCAAAGTCACGACGACATATTGACAGTGCTCTGCACAACGTCAAAGTGTGATGCAGGTATACTGCAAATTTCTTGTGCCGGCCCCAACTTATAAACCATAAAACATATTTTATGGTTTGTAAGTTGGAGCTCGGACGGAATTCAGAGGTCATATCACGACGTGGGAACTACAAAAAACCACGCAAACAATATAGATTGCATGTTTATAAGAATTAACTTTTGTCATTTTCATATGTCAATACCGTGTAGTATTTGACCTACTTTGTACAGATATTTAAGTTGGCCTTCATTTGTAGTTTTGAATGATTGATTTTCATTAATGATTTCATAGTTGTTAAAAACAATTTGTCTTGTAAATATTTTCTTTATTTGAATGCTAATGGGAATGCTGTCAAAAAAAGCTTGAATAACATGATTTGCATAAATACATATTTCTGCGTATTTTTTGTGTGTGAAATAAAACTCCACTTATGACCTCGACATTTACTTACAAAGTACTTATTGATGGTTTCGATATCTTTCCAGACTTTGACACGGATGAAGAGACGGACATTTTGCTACAGAAGCAGTACCAGAAGGATCAATATGTAGATATACCAGAATTAAGTCAACCACCAGTTAACAGGAGTGCTCAGGTTAGACCACCACACAGGGCGTCAGAGCTCAAGCTACACGGCGTATATAGTAGTACTTGTTTAATGGGCAAACACTTCATATATTAACAGACTGTAGACATATACCGTTCTAACTTGTATTTATTTTCACAGTTCAATACCACCTACGAAGCCACAAAATCAATGTTTCTGAACATTTATATAACACGTCATGTAGGGGGCTCATAGAAAGACCACTTAAATAACACGACATGTAGGGGGCTTATAGAAATACCACTTATATAATATGTTGCCTAGGGGGCTTATAGAAAGACTACTTATATAACAAATCATGTTGGGGGCTTATAGAAAGACCACTTATATAGCACATCACATAGGGGGCTTATAGAAAGACCGCTTATATAACACGTCACATAGGGGGCTTATAGAAAGACCACTTATATAACACGTCACGTAGGAGGCTTATAGAAAGACCACTTATATAACATGTCACGTAGGGGGCTTATAGAAAGTCCACTTATATAACATGTCTTGTAGGGGGCTTATAGAAAGACCGCTTATATAACACGTCACATAGGGGGCTTATAGAAAGACCGCTTATATAACACGTCACATAGGGGGCTTATAGAAAGACCACTTATATAACACGTCACGTAGGAGGCTTATAGAAAGACCACTTATATAACATGTCACGTAGGGGGCTTATAGAAAGTCCACTTATATAACATGTCACGTAGGGGGCTTATAGACAGACCACTTATATAACATGTCATGTAGGGGGCTTATAGAAAGTCCACTTTTATAACACGTCACGTAGGGGGGCTTATAGAAAGTCCACTTACATAACATGTCACGTATGGGGCTTATAGACAGACCACTTATATAACATGTCACGTAGGGGGCTTATAGACAGACCGCTTTATAAACAAGTCATGTAGGGGGCTTATAGACAGACCACTTAAATAACACTTCACGTAGGGGGATCATAGAAAGACCGCTTTATTAACGAGTCACATAGGGGGGCTTATAGAAAGTCCACTTATATAACACTTCACGTTGGGGGCTTATAGAAAGTCCACTTTTATAACACGTCACGTAGGGGGCTTATAGACAGACCACTTATATAACACGTCATGTAGGGGGCTTATAGAAAGACCGCTTTATTAACGAGTCACGTAGGGGGCTTATAGAAATACCACTTATATAACATGTCACGTAGGGGCCTTATAGAAAGTCCACTTATATAACATGTCACGTAGGGGCCTTATAGAAAGTCCACTTATATAACATGTCACGTAGGGGGCTTATAGAAAGTCCACTTATATAACACTTCACGTAGGAGGCTTATAGAAAGACCACTTATATAACATGTCTTGTAGGGGGCTTATAGAAAGACCGCTTATATAACACGTCATGTAGGGGGCTTATAGAAAGACCGCTTATATAACACGTCATATAGGGGGCTTATAGAGAGACCACTTATATAACACGTCACGTAGGAGGCTTATAGAAAGACCACTTATATAACACTTCACGTATGGGGCTTATAGAAAGACCACTTATATAACACGTCACTTAGGGGGCTTATAGACAGACCACTTATATAACACGTCACATAGGAGGCTTATAGAAAGACCACTTATATAACATGTCATGTAGGGGGCTTATAGAAAGACTACTTATATAACACGTCACGTAGGGGGCTTATAGACAGACCACTTATATAACACGTCACGCAGGGGGCTGATAGAAAGACCACTTATATAACATGTCACGTAGGAGGCTTATAGAAAGTCCACTTATATAACACTTCACGTATGGGGCTTATAGAAAGTCCACTTATATAACATGTCACGTAGGAGGCTTATAGAAAGTCCACTTATATAACACTTCAGGTAGGGGGCTTATAGAAAGACCACTTATATAACACTTCACGTAGGGGGCTTATAGAAAGACCGCTTATATAACACGTCACGTAGGGGGCTTATAGAAAGACCACTTATATAACACTTCATGTAGAGGGCTTATAGAAAGACCACTTATATAACATGTCACGTAGGGGGCTTATAGAAAGACAACTTATATAACATGTCACGTAGGGGGCTTATAGAAAGACCACTTATATAACATGTCACGTAGGGGGCTCATAGAAAGACCACTTATATAACATGACTATAGGGGGCTTATAGAAAGTCCACTTATATAACATGTCACGTAGGGGGCTTATAGAAAGACCACTTTATTAACGAGTCACGTAGGGGGCTTATAGAAAGTCCACTTGTATAACATGTCACGTAGGGGGTTATAGAAAGACCACTTATATAACACTTCATGTAGAGGGCTTATAGAAAGACAACTAATATAACATGTCACGTAGGGGGCTTATAGAAAGACCACTTATATAACATGTCACGTAGGGGGCTTATAAAAAGACCACTTTATTAACGAGTCACGTAGGGGGCTTATAGAAAGTCCACTTGTATAACATGTCACGTAGGGGGCTCATAGAAAGACCACTTATATAACATGACTATAGGGGGCTTATAGAAAGACCACTTATATAACATGTCACGTAAGGGGCTTATAGAAAGACCGCTTTATTAACGAGTCACGTAGGGGGCTTATAGAAAGTCCACTTGTATAACATGTCACGTAGGGGGCTCATAGAAAGACCACTTATATAACATGACTATAAGGGGCTTATAGAAAGACCACTTATATAACATGTCATGTAAGGGGGCTTATAGAAAGACAACTAATATAACATGTCACGTAGGGGGCTTATAGAAAGACCACTAATATAACAAGTCACGTAGGGGGCTTATAGAAAGACCACTTATATAACATGTCACGTAGGGGGCTTATAGAAAGACCACTTATATAACATGTCATGTTGGGGGCTTATAGAAAGACCACTTATATAACATGTCATGTTGGGGGCTTATAGAAAGACTACTTATATAACACGTCATGTAGGGGGCTTATAGAAAGACCACTTATATAACACGTCATGTAGGGGGCTTATAGAAAGACCACTTATATAACACGTTACGTAGGGGGCTTATAGACAGACCATTTATATAACACTTCATGTAGGGGGCTTATAGAAAGAGGGGGCTGATAGAAAGACCACTAGTATAGCACGTCATGTTTTGGCAACATCAAATTTGAAGGATGTTACTAAAATTTGACACTTACATTACATGCAAAAAGATCTTAAACAGTGTTGATGTTGAGATATATATTCAATATGGCATTACAGAGTTATAGCACTTGCACTTCGAAAATGTCAACAAATATAAGAACGTTTTCATTTAAAAAGATACAGGCTTTAAATTTGGTATATATAATATAATTTCACCTCAATATGGACTTTGATATATATTGCATGTTTTCTCTGAATCTACCATTACATTATTTTAGCCCACCGTCATCAAATGGTGGCCTAATCAAATCGCTTTGCGTCCGTGGTCTGTGGTCTGTCCTTAAAAATTCATAATCAAAATCAAAGATTGCTGCCTGTCAGCCTTTGTTTTCTTGATATCTATTTTTAGGTCATCTGACCCGAAGGGTCAAGATGACCTATTGCCATCATGCTTCGTCCGTCGTCGTGCGCCGTGCGCCGTCCGCCGTCCGCCGTCCGTAAACTTTTCCTTTAACAATCTTCTTCTTAGTAACCAAAAGGCTCTAGGTGCTGATATTTGGCCAGTAGGCACCTGGGATTGAGTGCTACAAAGTTTCCTCATTTCAATGACCTTGACCTGTTTTCAAGGTCACAGGGGTCAAATATGTAAAAACCTTTAACAATCTTCTTCTCAGTAACCAAAAGGTCTAGGGTAATGATATTTGGCCAGTAGGCACCTGGGATAGAGTGCTACAAAAATTCCTCATATCGATGACCTTGACTAACTTTCAAGGTCACAGGGGTCAAATATGTAAAAAAGTGTTTGACAATCTTTTCCTCACTAACCAATAGGCTATGGGTGATCATATTTGGCCAGTAGGTACCTGGGATAGAGTGTTCTAAAGTTTCCTCATATAAATGACCTTGACCTACTTTCAAGGTCACAGGGGTCAAATATGTTAAAAAATCTACACAACATTATCTAAAGAACTAAATGATCTAGAGCAATGATATTTTTGTATGATATGTAGACCAGCAATGCGAATCTTTTTCTAATATATTGTGTTTAGGTCAAAGGTCAACTTTGAGTGCTGGACGGGGTCAAAGGTTAACATGGGTTATAATAGGTAAAAAGCTTTAAGAATCTTCTTCTCAAGTTCCATAAGGCCCAGGGTTCTGATATTTGGCCAGTAGGAACCTGGGATAGAGTGTTCTAAAGTTTCCTCATATAAATGACCTTGACCTACTTTCAAGGTCACAGGGGTCAAATATGTTAAAAAATCTACACAACATTATCTAAAGAACTAAATGATCTAGAGCAATGATATTTTTGTATGATATGTAGACCAGCAATGCGAATCTTTTTCTAATATATTGTGTTTAGGTCAAAGGTCAACTTTGAGTGCTGGACGGGGTCAAAGGTTAACATGGGTTATAATAGGTAAAAAGCTTTAAGAATCTTCTTCTCAAGTTCCATAAGGCCCAGGGTTCTGATATTTGGCCAGTAGGTACCAGGAATGGAGTACTCTAAAGTTTTCTCATATAAATGACCTTGACCTACTTTCAAGGTCACATGGGTCAAATATGTTAAAATATCTACACAACATTATCTAATGAACCGAATGATCTAGACCGATGATACTTGCATATATTATATGTAGACTGGAAATGCAAATCTTTTTCTGATATATTGTGTTTAGGTCAAAGTTCAACTTTAAGCGCTGGACGGGGTCAAAGGTTCACTGGGGCTATAATGGGTAAAAAGTTTTAAGAATCTTCTTCTCAAGTTCCATAAGCCCCAGGGTCCTGATATTTGGCCAGTAGGTACCTGGCATGGAGTGCTACAAAGTTTCCGCATATGAATGACCTTGACCTACTTTCAAGGTCACAGGGGTCAAATATGTAAAAATCTTTAACAATCTTCTTCTCAATAACCAAAAGGCCCTGGGTGCTGATATTTGGCTGGTAGGTACTTGGCATAGTGTGCTATCAAGTTTTCTCATATGAATGATCTTGACCCACTTTCAAGGTCACAGGGGTCAAATATGTAAAAATCTTTAACAATCTTCTTCTCAATAACCAAAAGGCCCTGGGTGCTGATATTTGGCTGGTAGGTACCTGGCATAGTGTGCTATCAAGTTTCCTCATATGAATGATCTTGACCCACTTTCAAGGTCACAGAGGTCAAATATGTAAAATCTTTTAACAATCTTCTTCTCGCTAACCAAATCCCCCAGAGTAATATGGTATTTGGCTAGTAGGTACCTGGGATAGAGTGCTACAAACTTTCCTCATACAATGGACCTCAACCTACTTTCAAGGTCATAGGGGTCAAACATGTAAAAATACCTTTAACAATCTTCTCCTCAACAACTTAAAGGCCCTGGGTGTTGATATTTAGCCAGTAGGTACCTCTAATGGAGTGCTACAAAGTTTCCTTGTATGAATGACCTTGACCTACTTTCAAGGTCGCAAGGGTAAAACATGTAAAAATCTTTTAACAAACGTCTTCTCGCTTACCAAAAGGCCCTAGGTGCTGATATTTGGCCAATGGGTACCTGGGACAGATTGGTGCAAAGATTCCTCATATAGACCTTCACTTATACTTTCAAGGTCACAGGGGTTATAAACATGTATGTAGATATCTTTGAACAACTTGGCAAAAACAAACACAAATGATATAGATCTTTATAGTCAGATGACCGTTGAGGCCCCTGGGCCTCTTGTTCAAAACTACATTTCAATGGAATGGTTTATTTGTTTGCTGAGCCTTCATGGCTTGCCCTTGTGGCGTAGTGTTTCTCAAACTTCTTGTTTATATGTTTCAGGCTGAGAAACGGCGTTCTCGTGCCAAAGAAGGTGAGAAGGAGTCATGTAAGATATCAAATTTTATTTCTTCTTTGAATTTTTTATTCCTGGATGTGGCACAAGCTGGTTCTACGGTCATTCCGTGTGTGTTGTGCTATTTTGCATTACACCTGCGTAGGTGAGTAGAAAAACCCTAAATATTTATACTGTTTAATGGTTAAGGGATCAGGTTTGGGCCAATGCTTAATGGTTTGGGCAAAATAGTTTTGTTTGATTAAATGACAATTTCTTTGCCACATTTTGTGCTTGACATAATAGGTAAGATGGGTTGATATACACCAGGTCTAAGCTGTAGGTTTACCCAACTCCTGCAAAATTTCTTTATAAATATTAGATGTAAATGATCAATAGGTCAAAGGTTATTAGGCTTATTTTGAAGATATAAGAGTTTGAAAGTTTTGTGAGAAAAGTTTTTATGACAAAAGTTGCTTTTTAAAAGCAAGAACAAATTTGGAAGGAATAATCAAAATTTTGAAATGTTGTGTCAGATGATTATTTCGATAATATCAAATGAAAACTAGAGGACACTGGGGAATTTTAAGTGGTAAGTTTGAGAGGAACAGCCTACTTCATTTTTTTCACATTTACAAAAAATAGTTGAATTTTTTTTACATGTTTAAAAGGACTGCTGATTTTGTTTTGTCACAAAAAAAATGGTGAAATGATATGTGGTGGCGGTTTTAATGCTCACCTGATTTTAGTTGATGCACAGTTTAGCGATTAGCATGGCTCTTATGTATATATATCTATTCTCAACCCTCGCTCTCCTTACTACGATGGGTACCACTTACAGTCTAGCTACTCTTTTTATTGTAGAAATTATTGTATTAAAAGCATTATTTATTCTCCAAAATGTACATTATGTAATTACAGTCAAACCTGTCTATAAAGACCGCTCAAGGGGAGACAGAAAAACGGTCACTATAGACAGGTTGCCTTTATAGACAGGTCGAGATTTTTGGACCAACCACTTTAATTGAAAAGTCATAAATGACTTGTCATTAAATAGGGCATTCAGTATAACATTTTCAGAAGTCAAACTTTTTGTTTTGAAATGTATTCTTATAATATTATTTTTAGGTTTAAATCTATATTTTTTAAAACATCTTAAAATGGTATGATGAATGCCCTATTTAATAATATTCATGTTCATATTTTTACATTTGTGAATTCTTGGTTGAGTTTGTTGTTCTTTTTCTAAAAAATACGTCAAGTCGGAATGATTATGATAGCACCAACCAGGTGAGTAGGCATTCAAGGTTAATAAAACAAACACCTTTGAGTAGGAAACTTTGAAAACATAACACAATGCCTCGTTAATTAGACTTGACATTGATTGACACCTCGCGCGAGTTACGATGAAGATCTGTTGACACCAGCGAAGGCACAGGTCTAATACTGATAATTGAAATAAACGATGTTTTCACGGCAATATCATTCATGAATTATTCAATTAAATCTTACATAAGACTTAATCTTCCACGTTTTCTATAAAATGAACAATTTGGTAGTCTCTGCGTCTAGACATCGATAGAGTCGGCAGTGTACTGGGTTGACGGTAATTCTGACGATTACGGCCTAACACACGGGTCGCGAACAGGCCTGCATAAACGAGAACACGAATGATGCATCGCTGTTCAATCGTATCATATGACTACACTGATACTGGAAAGCACTACGCGTTATTCAGGTTAGGAAATAACCTAGATCGTCGCTATCAGTAGCCAATCAAAATGCAGGATATTGTCGAAAACTGATGCAGCAGTGAATGGGCTCACCGGAAAGTTTTCACTTGTCATAAAATAGTATTATCTTCAGTCAATGTGTTTTACAACTCATATTTTCAACATTTATAGTATTTTCTACTAGTGAATCATGTACGCAAATACCGGACATTTTGTACGGAGCTGAACATATGCGACGGGTTACCGGAACGGCTGACAGCCAAATGTGAGATCAAAATATGTTCACCCGATCGCGAAATCGGTCGTTATAGGAAGCGAACTAGCGACCGTCGTTCCAAAATTACCGGTCGTTAGCCACATTAGACTGGTGGTAGTTAAACAGATGATCGTTATATAATGAAATCTCACGGGGAATCTGAAAATCGGTCGTTATAGAAAGCGAACTAGCGACCGTCGGTCCAAAATTACCGGTCGTTAGCCACATTAGACAGGTAGTCGTTATACAGATGGTCGTTATATAGTGAAATCTCACGGGGAATATGAAAATCGGTCGTTATAGGCAGGCAGTCGTTATAGACAGGCGGTCGTTAGAGCAGGTTTGACTGTACTGTGTCTGTTTTTATGGGGCCCCTTTTGTATTTTCCAATATTAGCATTATTTACTTGGGGGGCTAATTATTTTACAAAGTAATTAGTGATAAGTTCTGGTCTTACCAGGAGTACAAGATGATCATAAATGTATATGTATGAAGTCTTTTGAAAATGTTTACAAAAACAGTATGAAGTCTTTGTTTCAGAATATTAACCAGGTATTTTTGCCTCTTTTAAAGGCCACTGTTAAATCATTGTGTGATTGTATTTTTTGCCTTTTGATCTGAATCTTAGTCCAGACTTGATTTCTTTAGAAATTGTCCTTGCTGTGGAAAATAAGGATAATAATTTCTTCATTCATCTGATGCCATAGCAGCTGTTGTAAAAGTGTCTGAAAAATATTCAACCCAATAGCAGGGGTTTACCAGGGCGTCTGAAAAACATTCAACCCAATAGCAGGGGTTTATCAGGGCATCTTGTATTGGAGCCCAATTCTTAGATATAAGGCAAAAATTGTCAACTTATCAAACATTTGAAATATAATTATGTGGTTCAGCTTTTTCCGAAAATATCTAGGCTGTGTATATTTGACATAAACAGCCTTCTGTCTGATAGCAATACACAATAATAATAGGCTTTACCTAACAAAGATGATACATGTTTAGCCAAATGATTATTTCTTACACATGGTCCTCATAAATAGACAAAGCATTTAATGGTTAGTAATAATGCAATTTTTAATATCAATATTGTGTTTGACATAATAAGTGCACTTTGCGCTTACAAAAACATGAAAGGTGTCTCATTATTAGCTCACCTGGCCCGAAGGGCCAAGTGAGCTTATGTGATGGTGCAGCGTCCGTCCGTCCGTCCTGCGTCCGTCAACTTTTTCCTGAAAACAACTTCTTCTAAAATACTGAAAGGCCCAGTGACATGAAATTTGGCTGGTAGATATCTTGGAAGGAGCTGAACAAATTTGCGAAAAAAAATCACTTTGACCTAATTTCAAGGTCACAGGGGTCAAAAATGTCGAAACCTTCAAACAACTTCTTCTAAAATACCGTCAGGCATAGAGACTTCATATTTGACAGGTAGCTTCCTTGGATGAAGCCAAATAAAGTTTGCGAAAAGAAACGACCTTGACCAATATTCAAGGTCACAGTGAGGTAAAATCTATTTTAAACTTTAAACGACTTCTTCTGAAATACAAAAAGCCCTAGAAACATGGTATTTGGCTGAAAGGTTCCTTGGATGAAGCCCGACAAAGTTTGCGAAAAGAAATGACCTTGACCTATATTCAAGGTCACAGGGGTGAAATCTGTTTAAAACCTTTAAACGACTTCTACTGAAATACCAAAAGCCCTAGAAGCATAATATTTGGCTGAAAGGTGCCTTGGATGAAGCCCGACAAAGTTTGCGAAAAGAAATGACCTTGACCTATATTCAAGGTCACAGGGGTGAAATCTGTTAAAACATTTAAACGACTTCTTCTAAAATACCAAAAGCCATAGAAGCATGATATTTGGCTGAAAGGTTCCTTGGATGAAGCCCGACAAAGTTTGCGAAAGGAAATGACCTTGACCTTTATTCGAGGTCACAGGGGTCAAATCTGTTAAAACCTTTAAACGACTTCTTCTGAAGTACCAAAAGCCCTAGAAACATGGTATATGGCTGAAAGGTGCCTTGGATGAAGCCCGACAAAGTTTGCGAAAAGAAATGACCTTGACCTATATTCAAGGTCACAAGGGTCAAATCTGTTAAAACCTTTAAACGACTTCTTCTGAAATACCAAAAGCCCTAGAAGCATGATATTTGGCTGAAAGGTTCCTTGGATGAAGCACGACAAACTTTGGGAAGGAGAATGATCTTGACCCATATTAAAGGTCACAGTGGTCAAATCAGTGGTTAAAAGCTTTGAGCGACTTCTTCTGATAAACCGAAATGCCTAGAGATATGATATTTGGCTTTTAGTGTTCTGGGATGAAGCCAAACAAAATTTGAAAATGAAAATGATGTTGTCTTATAAGGTCACAGGGGTAAAATATGTTTAAATCTTAAGATGTTCTTCTAAATGTCTTACAGTAAAAGATTTTAAGGGGACTTTAGGGTTACACTATAATATAAGTCAGAGATTGATACCAGGTGAGCGATGCAGGCCCATTGGGCCTCTTGTAATAAACCTGATACAGGGGGAAAATTGCCGATGTATACCTGTTGGAGTCTTAAGGATTCCAGAAATGGTTTACAAGAAGCTTTATGACTTGGAAAAAAGTTGCATTCTTTAGTTGTAATTTAATTCTAATATTATTAAGTAATGAAAATTGAGTCATTTTCAGCTTCTGTGTTCAAAAGTGAAATATTTGCAATTAAAAATGATTTGTAAACATGTCCATTGACTTTGAAAGAAAATTTCACACTTTTAATGTAATTAAATTGGTTTTAACTTAGGACTGTGACCTTTTTGGCTTTAGGTTGATAATGAGACAGACCTCTATTTTAATGCTGATGTTTAAACCTATATATATATAGTGTGTGTTTCATTGCTGCACAGCTTCGGCTGTATGTATTACCTCCCCTGATTAACTGTGATTAACACTCAAGTTTTAGTACTTAACTTTATTTAAAATCTTTCAAATTTATTATACACACTAACAATAATCTGCATTTACCATCTATCTCTCCAATATTCCATGATTCTGCATTTTGACGATTACAAACTCAATATTATATGTACAGTCAAATTTCTCAAAGTGTATTTCTTTTGATATATACTAGAAAAACATTGTAGATTTCAACAAAATGAAGTAAATCAAAAAAAAAAATTGTATCTCATTCATTTTTCAGTCCATTTTATGAAACTTCTTATTTTGACAATATTGGAAACATTTTTTTATGTAAAGCTGAATTCATTCACTTTTCTCTGTCAATAAGAAGTAACTTGCACAAGTCAGGAGATAAAAAAATTTGAATACTGGTTAAATGAATTTGTCTTTGTCAAAAAGCTGAATGATGAAAACATTATGGCAATGCAGTTAACTATAATTTTAATTATCGGGTAGTAGCCCTTTCGTTTATTTGCTTATCAATAATAAGTTTTCATTTTTTGGCTTTGAGCACACTTTTATGTTGTAATTATCTTATTTCAACAGTTTTAGTTGATAAGTTGTCTGAAGACCTTGTGAGTTTGTGGGACTTTTAGTCCATGTGCACAGCACAGGTTTCAGGGGAAACAAAGTTATCACTGGTTAAAGGGCAGTAACTCTGCATTCTTTATAACATTTCTTAAAAGCTCGGGAGTTATTGCCCTTGCGTGTTACAGCTCAAGTAGAATTAGAAAAAAGTAATGTGTGTACAAAAATTGAATTCACTGTTTCAAATTTCATTTAAATTTTATTAGCAGTTGTGAAATAATGATTTTATTGTGTAAAGCATAGTCGTTTATCAAATGTTGATACAGTTGGATGATTTTAAATTTTCAATGCAAATTATCAAAGTAATTGAATAATAACATATTGTTGGCTGAATGCTTCTATTTATTGGTGTCATACAATGTTGTAATTGTGATTTCTAACAAACAATTTCCCTGCTGTTTTTCATGCCTCCCTTTGGATCCTACTAACTTTACTAAAATGTCAATAATGGTAAGTTATCATTACTGTTGTGTTTTAGATTTGAGGAAAACGGTTTTCAAAACAGTTCAGGGATTTATCAGGGGATTTGGGGAATCAGACCTTGAGATCAAATTTGGAAAAATTGATTGACATAACAGCTATTTTGGAAATTTTGACAAACACTAATTATAACAACTGAATACATAGTATTTCTTTTCTAAATTACTATTTAAAGCACTGTACTAACAACATTTACAGCCCATCTTTTTCTTATTACACTAAATGTCACAAGAAGCTCCTCAAGCATGTAAAACCACCATTTTTTAGCTCACCTGGCCCGAAGGGCCAAGTGAGCTTATGTGATGGTGCAGCGTCCGTCGTCCGTCCGTCCGTCCTGCGTCCGTCAACTTTTTCCTTTAAACGACTTCTTCTAAAATACTGAAAGGCCCAGTGACATGAAATTTGGCTGGTAGATTTCTTGGAAGGAGCTGAACAAAGTTTGCGAAAAAAAATCACTTTGACCTAATTTCAAGGTCACAGGGGTCAAAAATGTTGAAACCTTCAAACAACTTCTTCTAAAATACCGTCAGGCATAGAGACTTCATATTTGACCAGTAGCTTCCTTAGATGAAGCCAAATAAAGTTTGCGAAAAGAAATGACCTTGACCAATATTCAAGGTCACCGTGAGGTTAAATCTATTTTAACCTTTAAACGACTTCTTCTGAAATACCAAAAGCCCTAGAAGCATGATATTTGGCTGAAATGTCCCTTGGATGAAGCCCGACAAAGTTTGCGAAAAGAAATGACCTTGACTTATATTCAAGGTCACAGGGGTCAAATCTGTTAAAACCTTTAAACGACTTCTTCTGAAATACCAAAAGCCCTAGAAGCATGATATTTGGCTGAAAGGTTTCTTGGATGAAGCTGGACAAAGTTTGCTAAAAGAAATGACCTTGACCTATATTCAAGGTCACAGGAGTCAAATCTGTTAAAACCTTTAAACGACTTCTTCTGAAATACCAAAAGCCCTAGAAGCATGATATTTGGCTGAAAGGTTCCTTGGATGAAGCCGGACAAAGTTTGCGAAAAGAAATGACCTTGACCTATATTCAAGGTCACAGGAGTCAAATCTGTTAAAACCTTTAAACGACTTCTTCTGAAATACCAAAAGCCCTAGAAGCATGATATTTGGCTGAAAGGTTCCTTGGATGAAGCCCGACAAAGTTTGCGAAAAGAAATGACCTTGACCTATATTCAAGGTCACAGGAGTCAAATCTGTTAAAACCTTTAAACGACTTCTTCTGAAATACCAAAAGCCCTAGAAGCATGATATTTGGCTGAAAGGTTCCTTGGATGAAGCCCGACAAAGTTTGCGAAAAGAAATGACCTTGACCTTTATTCAAGGTCACAGGGGTCAAATCTGATAAAACCTTTAAACGACTTCTTCTGAAATACCAAAAGCCCTAGAAGCATGATATTTTGCTGAAAGGTTCCTTGGATGAAGCCCGACAAAGTTTGCGAAAAGAAATGACCTTGACTTATATTCAAGGTCACAGGGGTCAAATGTGTTAAAACCTTTAAACGACTTCTTCTGAAATACCAAAAGCCCTAGAAGCATGATATTTGGCTGAAAGGTGCCTTGGATGAAGCCGGACAAATTTTTCGAAAAGAAATGACCTTGACTTATATTCAAGGTCACAGGGGTCAAATCTGTTAAAAACTTTAAACGACTTCTTTTGAAATACCAAAAGCCCTAGAAGCATGATATTTGGCTGAAAGGTTCCTTGGATGAAGCCCGACAAAGTTTGCTAAAAGAAATGACCTTGACCTATATTCAAGGTCACAGGAGTCAAATCTGTTAAAACCTTTAAACGACTTCTTCTGAAATACCAAAAGCCCTAGAAGCATGATATTTGGCTGAAAGGTTCCTTAGATGAAGCCGGACAATGTTTGCGAAAAGAAATGACCTTGACCTATATTCAAGGTCACAGGAGTCAAATCTGTTAAAACCTTTAAACGACTTCTTCTGAAATACCAAAAGCCCTAGAAGCATGGTATTTGGCTGAAAGGTTCCTTGGATGAAGCCGGACAAAGATTGCGAAAAGAAATGACCTTGACCTATATTCAAGGTCACAGGGGTCAAATCTGTTAAAACCTTTAAACGACTTCTTCTGAAATACCAAAAGCCCTAGAAGCATGATATTTGGCTGAAAGGTTCCTTGGATGAAGCCTGACAAAGTTTGCAAAAAGAAATGACCTTGACCTATATTCAAGGTCACAGGGGTAAAATCTGTTAAAACATTCAAACAACTTCTTCTGAAGTACCAAAAGCCCTAGAAGCATGAAATTTGGCTGAAAGGTTTCTTAGATGAAGCCTGACAAAGTTTGCAAAAAGAAATGACCTTGATCTTGATTTGCCTAGAGACATGATATTTGGCTGGTAGCGTCCTGGGATGAAGCCAAACAAAATTTGAAAATGAAAATGATGTTGTCTTATAAGATCACAGGGGTAAAATATGTTTAAATCTTAAGATGTTCTTCTAAATGTCTTACATTTAAAGATTTTAGGGGACTTTGGGGTTACACTATAATATAAGTCAGAGATTGATACCAGGTGAGCGATGCAGGCCCATTGGGCCTCTTGTTTTGTTCAAGTGTCTGAATTGGGAATTTTTTAGAGGAAGTTTGGGGAAAATCACACCTTTTTTCATTGGGAATGGGTCCGTTTACCGGACCTAAAAAGAGGGGTGATAAAGCCCTGCAGTTATGTTGTAGTTGTTTAAAATGTCATTTGAAAATTTAATTTGTTGTTCTAGATGAAAGATCTCTTATAATTTGTTGTTGTTTCAGTTTGCAATGAAATGTTGTTTCGACATTATTTGAGTCAAGTTTCGTTTCTGTATTGGTTTACTCCGATTCTCAAAAGTGACAGGGAACTAATTTTTCACCAGCATTTGTTAAAGCCCCCTATCTAACTGACATAAGTTACTCTAAAGCACTTTACATAACATTGATATACAAGTTATATACAATCCCTTCAATTTAACACATATAGTTCAAACATATATACATTTCTGAGGCGTTTGCATATATCAGCTGCCTTTTTAGGCATTATCTACTTGCCCTGTACTACCTGGCTAATATCTCCCTATGTGTGTATGTATGGATGTGTGAGCTAGAGATGTATTGTGTTCTGTTGGTAGTGGGACTGTGCTTCCAACAGCATCTTTTATAGTGCCACCTCACTTAAATGCCATAGCACAGATACTGCAACACCCACCCCAGACCATTTTATACTCCACCTTGGTTGTTGGAGTTGTGTGGGCAGGAGGAAAAAAACTTACTCTTAATAGACCATGTGTATGACGACATCGGGGATCAAACCCCGGCCGCCTGCATAGATGGCCAAAGTGTAACCTCTTGACCAATCTGCCCATGACAATAGCACAAATAATAAATCTGTCGCATGTGTTTCAAGTTGAACTAGGAATATATATATATATTGATTAAAAAAAGGGCAGATTTTACTTCATATTTTGAAAGTTGGACCGGTCAATTTTCACAGCAGCCAGTACTACTGATGTTCATGTTAGGTGACATTAACTTAGAACTGGGATTAGTTTATAAGGTTTTTTGTTGATTTACATTTGAATTAATGAGTGATTTCCACTGCTGTTGTAGGGGTTGTGATAGGCCGCACAAGTAAATAAATCCTTTTACATGAGGTGGAGGACTTTTTCTCATTGGTGGCTTGGTTCTTACATTATTTTGTCCAAACTTAACCAGATTTACACTTTTCCATCCGTCATGATTACATATTTGCTGTGGATAATTAGTCAAAATATAACGTTTCACCTTGGTGATAGTATAAATAGCTATGGGGAATGTCACCTTAATGACCCCCCCCCCCCCCCAAGGTCAAGGTCAAGAAATGATAGGTTTTGTCTGTGATGTGATAGCTGAACAAAGAAAGTAGATTACAAATCATTTTTCATGAAGTGTTTATTAGAATACCTAGGTATAACATTTGAAATAAAAAAAACCAGTGTCAGAAAGAAATTGAATGTTATGTCCCAGAAAAGTATTTTAAAGACTTAATTTAATGAAAAAAAGAGGATTTGGATATCTGTTTGTACAAACTTTTTTTACCCAGGGATTCTTAAGGTTTTAAAAGACTAAAAAGAATAAAAGATAGTTTGAATACTAAAACTTAATGTATTGTTTGATATTTAAGAGGTTTAAACACTGTCAGATTGTTGACATCAAACGTACAACAGCCCCATCTGCCAGTACTCTGGCCCAACACAGACTCACATTTAACCCTCACATTTAACCCTATTAGACAAAACATGTGATTGGTCAAATGAAGTTAGCCGTGTCAGCGAGTCCCTGACTCTGTGACCCAGGTTAGCATACCTTCCCTGATCTCACGGATGTTGGCGGTGTTCCCTCAGAGGGAAAGCCGTGTGGGGAGAGTTGATACAATTGTCCTCCGCCACATCTAGAGATTTCACAGACTGCGACCTTATATACCCGCCTGTCTGGGATACTGTCCACTTGTATGTGGAGTATTTATTGATTCACGCCTATATCTATATCTCGAACCTTTGACAGGAAGTCGGCACTGTATTGCCCTGCAGATATGATGTTTTGTAATACGCATGTAAAGGAACACATAGAAACTGTAGGTTGGTGTTTCAATGCCAAGATGTAAAGGAACACATAGAAACTGTAGGTTGGTGTTTCAATGCCAAGATGTAAAGGAACACATAGAAACTGTAGGTTGGTGTTTCAATGCCAAGATGTAAAGCAAGAATTTTCCAACAGAGATATTTTTTTTAATTTCCGTGACGGAGGATGTGTGCTGTAATTTTCAGCTCATCCTTAAGGCCTCACCTATAATTATGAGTCGCAAAGCTTGAAGTGATGAAGGGTTTTTTTAACATACACACCAAACAGTTTCAGTCAAGTTATAATTGTGTGAGATGTGGCTGTAAATTTTTATTATACAATTTACTTTGACCTACTTTCAAGGTCAGGAAGGTCAAATATGTAAAGACCTTTAAAAATCTTCTGAATAACCAGCAGGTCAGAGTACTTGATACTTGACCAGAAGGTACAAGTTTAGGACCATACTCCTGGAAGTATTTGATTAAATATTGATGTTTTTGATAACAGTTTTTGAAAAAAGATTTATTTTTCTTATTCAAGAAAAAAAAAGTAAGAATAAAGAGGTTACCCATATTCTGTTTTAACCAAATAAATAAATAAATAAATAACAGAAACAAGAAATTTAACATGTGACATGACAGTAATAAATATGGAACAACAACCTCTGATATGATGGGAAGGGGTATGGTCTGCAGGGAAGTAAACTGTCATGTGGGCATTTAGCTGCCGAAGCAACAACATCCTTAGTGAATGCAGGAACAGATTTCCGGCTCGGAAAAACCTTTTATCCTGTGTTTTGTTCAGGAATAACTTTGAGCTAATAGGAAAAAAAAGATATTTTCATGAACTTGGGGAAATTGCTTGCCTTAGGGTATATGAAATCAAAGGAATTGTGTATATGTGTACACGGGGTTAGCGACAGTGGTACAGACAGTGATTGAACGGTGTCAGATCCATGTGTTGTTGTTCTCAGATTGCTGGCTTTGTTAGACTGTATAGCAGTGGGCTAGCACAGGAAAACACAACTTCATAGCATCTTCTTCCCAAGAAGTGTTGTTATTTCTAAATTTGAATGGGGAAAGAATGTGATTTGAATGGCCAGGGGAACGAATGTGGAAAAAATGTAGCTAAATGAATCTTTGTTTGAGTAGTACTGATTAAGCAGAATTAGATATTTAGTTATCATCAAACAGTTTTATATTGGTTTCTTTTGTTTACATTGCCCAAAAATATTCCTTAATCAGTCCTTATCATGACATCGACTAAACATACTTGTACTATTAAAACTTTTTTTAATCATTTTGATTGATCTATCAGGACTTTTCTGTTTTTAAACCTCTTGATCAGATATTCAAGAGAATTCTTTGTATATGGCAGACATAGGCAAACCTTTATAAAAATTATCTGGGTGAGATTGCAGGTACATGTTGATATTTCTCATACGATGTCCTGCTGTTGTCTCAGCAGTGCAAAATGAGTCTTTCGTTATACAGGAGAATCATTGAATATATATTAGTTAGTATCTCGAGCTATACAATGCCCTTCACTTTATACAAAGTCCCTCTGTGTTGTGGATGTAACGGGAGATTGATGCTGTTGAAGATGTGTAAATCTGAGAACTTGTTTTATTAGGAAATGGTGCAGTCAGGTTTAATGTTGTATATTAATCCAATACTTCCTAAATGTACATATTGGTGAAACTTTAGACAATTTATGCAGCTACGTTGACTATCCCACAAGAGTTTAAATTGTCTGTATTGTCCTTCAGTTTCGCTGCGTGATCCTGACAACCATGAAGTCTTGATAGAGGGAGTCCTGTTCCGTGCCAAATACCTAGGATCTACCCAGCTCATCTCAGAAGGCCAGCCGTCGAAGGCTCTCCGCATGATGCAAGCTCAGGAAGCTGTGGGTAGAATCAAGGTCAGAACGGTGTTTGATCAGGGTGTAAAGAGGTCTGCTGCCTTGGATTAGGGAATAATCTTAAGTCTGAAATTTTTTCATCAAATTAATGTATTGCAGAATTCATGTAATTCAGGTTTTGATCGGTTGTGAAAAGGAAGCAGTTAAATACATTTATTTCATTTCTTGGAGAAGAGAAGTTGAATATCTAAAATAAAAAGGGTTCAGAGTTTTACTGTGTAAATGAAAATTTGAAAAGAATGTTTTGAACCTCTTGCTGAACCAAGTAGAAGACTATTCCCTAGGACAAGGGCTGTTACCTCTGTTGGAACTGAAAGCTTAGTGTAATGATAATAAATACATTAACTTGGTAACTTTATTGCTTGGTCTGTATTGCTCTAGAAATGAGCTTAGGCATAACATTGGATGTCCGAGTTCTCTTTTGACTTTTTTTTATATTAATATTTCACATAATGTAAGTATGGCACATGTTTGTCTTCATGTGGAAGGTAGATGTCTTTATGTTAAGTATTTAGAGGTATATATTTTATACTTTTATATATTTCTCTTAATTATTCATATCCGTCTGATTCTGTCATGAAAGGGACCATGTGAAAAAATAACAAAACATTTTAAATAAGCTAAAAAAATATTTTTATGATAATTACATGGGTCCTCTGTGGCCAAGTGGTTAAGGTGTCTGACATTCTGCTACCACTAGCCCTCCATCTCTAGTTTGTGGTGGTAAAGTGGTTAAAGTGTCTGCTTGTCTGTGTAATTGTAAGGTAAAGATGATGAATAAGGATTTCTTTCAGTAACGTGGGGAAATTTCATTCAACCAATAAATATCTACTTATTTAAATCGGTATAATGAAAAAAGAAAAAGAAAATTGAAAAATGATGATCTACTAGTGGAAAGAGGTGGCAAACAATTGATGAGAATTGTATCCAGGTTTCAATTTTATGTGGTGAAAGACTTGTGTTGTTACAACAGGGATGTGTACTGTGTAAAAATAATACACCATAAGATTAACAACACAAACAGTAGTCAAGGTCTTGTTCTTGTTGGTGATGTTTTTGTTTTGGAAAAGTTCTGGAAGCAGCAACAAGAACTGAGGTGACTTACTGCTTAGCTTTATCGCAAGGACTAAGGAGTACTCATGTAGCTAGCCTGAGATTCCTCTGGCCCTAGGAGTGTTCATGTAGCTAGCCTGAGATTCCTCTGGCCCTAGGAGTGTTCATGTAGCTAGCCTGAGATTCCTCTGGCCCTAGGAGTGTTCATGTAGCTAGCCTGAGATTCCTCTGGACCTAGGAGTGTTCATGTAGCTAGCCTGAGATTCCACTGGACCTAGGAGTGCTCATGTAGCTAGCCTGAGATTCCTCTGGCCCTAGGAGTGCTCATGTAGCTAGCCTGAGATTCCTCTGGACTTTGGAGTGCTCATGTAGCTAGCCTGAGATTCCTCTGGCCTTAGGAGTGCTCATGTAGCTAGCCTGAGATTCCTCTTGCCCTAGGAGTGCTCATGTAGCTAGCCTGAGATTCCTCTGGACCTAGGAGTGCTCATGTAGCTAGCCTGAGATTCCTCTGGCCCTAGGAGTGCTCATGTAGCTAGCCTGAGATTCCTCTGGCCTTAGGAGTGCTCATGTAGCTAGCCCGAGATTCCTCTGGCCTTAGGAGTGCTCATGTAGCTAGCCCGAGATTCCTCTGGCCCTAGGAGTGCTCATGTAGCTAGCCTGAGATTCCTCTGGCCCTAGGAGTGCTCATGTAGCTAGCCTGAGATTCCTCTGGCCCTAGGAGTGCTCATGTAGCTAGCCTGAGATTCCTCTGGCCCTAGGAGTGCTCATGTAGCTAGCCTGAGATTCCTCTGGCCCTAGGAGTGCTCATGTAGCTAGCCTGAGATTCCTCTGGACCTAGGAGTGCTCATGTAGCTAGCCTGAGATTCCTCTGGCCCTTGGAGTGCTCATGTAGCTAGACTGTGATTCCTCTGGCCCTTGGAGTGCTCATGTAGCTAGCCTGAGATTCCTCTGGCCCTTGGAGTGCTCATGTAGCTAGCCTGAGATTCCTCTGGACCTAGGAGTGCTCATGTAGCTAGCCTGAGATTCCTCTGGACCTAGGAGTGCTCATGTAGCTAGCCTGAGATTCCTCTGGCCCTAGGAGTGCTCATGTAGCTAGCCTGAGATTCCTATGGACCTAGGAGTGCTCATGTAGCTAGCCTGAGATTCCTCTGGCCCTTGGAGTGCTCATGTAGCTAGACTGTGATTCCTCTGGCCCTTGGAGTGCTCATGTAGCTAGCCTGAGATTCCTCTGGCCCTAGGAGTGCTCATGTAGCTAGCCTGAGATTCCTATGGACCTAGGAGTGCTCATGTAGCTAGCCTGAGATTCCTCTGGCCCTTGGAGTGCTCATGTAGCTAGACTGTGATTCCTCTGGCCCTTGGAGTGCTCATGTAGCTAGCCTGAGATTCCTCTGGCCCTTGGAGTGCTCATGTAGCTAGCCTGAGATTCCTCTGGACCTAGGAGTGCTCATGTAGCTAGCCTGAGATTCCTCTGGACCTAGGAGTGCTCATGTAGCTAGCCTGAGATTCCTCTTGACCTAGGAGTGCTCATGTAGCTAGCCTGAGATTCCTCTTGACCTAGGAGTGTTCATGTAGCTAGCCTGAGATTCCTCTGGCCCTAGGAGTGCTCATGTAGCTAGCCTGAGATTCCTCTGGACCTAGGAGTGCTCATGTAGCTAGCCTGAGATTCCTCTGGACCTAGGAGTGTTCATGTAGCTAGCCTGAGATTCCTCTGGCCCTAGGAGTGCTCATGTAGCTAGCCTGAGATTCCTCTGGACCTAGGAGTGCTCATGTAGCTAGCCTGAGATTCCTCTGGACCTAGGAGTGCTCATGTAGCTAGCCTGAGATTCCTCTGGCCTTAGGAGTGCTCATGTAGCTAGCCTGAGATTCCTCTGGCCCTGACACAGATGGATGTCTGGTGTGGGGCAAGAATGCACTGCTGTTTGAAAACATGGAATTCAGTGGGACTGACCCCCCCAGGGGGCTGAGGGGTGGGGCCATAAAAAAGTATTGAGCTATATTGATATTAGCGACTTCTTCTTCATAACCACTGATTGGTAATCAACCTTATTTGGCAGGAAGCATGCTTAGGTGCCCATGATTCAAAATTGTACTCATGGTGGGACTGATCCCCTAGGGGGCTGAGGGGCGGGGCCAAAAAGGGTTATTTAGCTATATTGGTTTAAGCGACTTCTTCTCCATAACCACTGATTGGAAATGAGCCTTATTTGGCAGGAAGCATTCCTAGGTGCTCAACATTCAAAATTGTACTAATGGTGGGACTGACCCCCTAGGGGGCTGAGGTACGAGCCAAAAATTTATCATGATTACTTAGATACCAATGTATCCAGGTGAGCGATACAGGCCCTCTGGGCCTCTTGTTTATTGATTCAAACCCAATCTTATTGTCCCCAATAGCTCCTAAATTCTGTTGTCCTTCGTTATCAGTCTTTTGAAATTTCCCATCTGAGCATGCTGACAACATATTTGCTTAATTTTTGCTTACCGGTATCATAATAGGCCATAGTTTGACTATGCAACAAACTGTTGTGAACCAGAAGCAGAAAATAGAATTCTTGTTCAGAAGACTTTCGGACCTTTTTCTGGGTCAGTCACTTCCAGACAGTTTGAGCTGGGAGAACTCCATGTCTATATAGTGGTGTACTCTGTCCCTACCCCAGACTTGGTATCAGGGCCTAAGAAAACTCGGGCCATCATGTAGCCAGCCTCTAAACATCGGCTTCAGCCCTTACTACACTGCATGTTGTTGTTTTTGGTGGTGTGGTACTTTTTAAATTGGGATTAGCCACTTAAGCTTGAGACATGGAAATGGTGTGAAGCTGCAGTTGTCAACATTTCTACTTCACATACAGCAAGAAATATCCATTCAGAATTTGATCGTTCATCTACTTTGTCTTTAGGTACATTGTCAACATGTTCACATTTTTGCTTGGATTAAGAATTAAGATGGCTCATAACTATTGCCTCTGATTGACTAAAACAATTTTGGAGATTTTATTTTCTTCAGAGCTATGATTTTAACACATTCAAACAGGTATGCAAAATGTTAGCTATAAAACTATAGAGATTGCTGCTTAGCATGGATTTTTTCAGTTTTTACAGAAAATTTGTTTAGTAAAATAATATGATGGTGTATTCTGTCCAGTGCCTTAAAAGATGTTTGTATATTTTGAGACGTTGTGTGGTTATAACGCCACTAAGCCATAAGTGTACTGTATACGTATATTTTGAGACGTTGTGTGATTTTAACGCCACTAAGCCAGTAGCGTACTGTATAAATGTCTGCCTTTGTTTCCCACGCTGACCGGTTGACAGGCGTCGGTAAGTCTCTGTATTGTCCTTCACTGTTGTCCTCGTGTCACAAACAAAACCTGTCCATTGTAGACCATCCTGATACAGTGTCCAACCCCGCAGGGACGTAAAGTTCCTGTCAGAATAGGCAGGTGTTCAGATTTCACAGTTACTTTATTACCATAGAAATAACACTTGGTCATATTAGACTGTGTCTTGTTAGAAAATCAAAAGTCTTCAAGGATGATGAATGTTTTGATGTTGACGTCAGAATTAAAATCAAGGTCAGATGTCACACTCATGAACAGTTATTTATTAAAGGTATTTGGGGTCAATGCCATGTTAATGTGAGGTATAATTTTATGCTCCCAGATGCAGAAAAAAAAATTAAAATAATTTCTCAGCCAATTTGATATCGAAAGTAGGAAATGTCAATCGGTTTCTTCAGCGGAATTTTTATTATCTGAAATTTCTATATGGTCCCTTGAATATTAAATCATGGTCCATGGATTGATAAATCATAATTATAAGCCAAATTTTAAGGTACACCAGATCTAAACCATTCTGGGATGGTCGACACACTTCAGAAAGAGGAAAATACTTTCTTGGATGGGAAGTACAAAGTCAAGGTCACAATCACAGTAGCTATAAATAAATTGAAATTTGTGAAAACGCTGATATCTAGTTGGTATTTCTTGAGCAATACATTACATCTAAACTAAACTCGACTTTTACTTCACCCCTGAGAAATGTAATAACTATTGATTTTTGAGTTACTTGGTGCCAAAATCTGGTTACCAACGCTACACTGTCAACCCGCGTTATCTGAAAGTCAGTCAAACCTGGGACCATCAGAAATCTTCAGAGTTCCGCCAGTTCCAATATTTGGTCTGAAGTGAAGCAGGGGCTGGCAAAATATTTCTATTTAAACGGGGACTTTGACTTATACGATTTCGGGCTGATGAGATTCCACTGAATAATATGAATAGACTATTAATTTCAAAAGTATGTTTGATTCTGGGGTCTTAAAAAGGTTTATTTTCCAGCATTTCAATTTGGTTGATGCCCCAAACCAGGAGATTAATTTAGGTAGTACATGCCAATTACTGACCCTCTCCTCTTGTAAATACATTTTTATGTCGACATTATTTTTAAAAAAATTGGCTTCATCTACAAATTACTTCATAATTTATTAGCTTTTGATGAATTTGCTTCTAATATTATTTTCTTTAAACCTATATGTGATAAGTATTCTCTTTTGGACTGCACTGGTTTGACTGTATGTACATAGTGATATGGATTAGCAGTGGTTTTACTGGATTAGCAGTTGTTTACTATAATTTACTGTATGTACATAGTGATATGGATTAGCAGTGGTTTTACTGGATTAACAGTTGTTTGATATAATTTACTGTATGTATAGTGATATGGATTAGCAGTGGTTTTACTGGATTAGCAGTTGTTTGATATAATTTACTGTATGTATAGTGATATGGATTAGCAGTGGTTTTACTGGATTAGCAGTTGTTTGATATAATTTACTGTATGTACATAGTGATATGGATTAGCAGTGGTTTTACTGGATTAGCAGTTGTTTGATATAATTTACTGTATGTATAGTGATATGGATTAGCAGTGGTTTTACTGGATTAGCAGTTGTTTGATATAATTTACTGTATGTATAGTGATATGGATTAGCAGTGGTTTTACTGGATTAGCAGTTGTTTACTATAATTTACTGTATGTACATAGTGATATGGATTAGCAGTTGTAGTGAGTTTGTAAGCTTTGTTTTACCAGAAATGGACAGGTTTGGGTTTTGTCAGTGACACTGTTGCATGGTACTCTTCGTGTACAGATATTTTTGTAAATACCCCATTTTGTTAGCTCACCTGCCCAAAGTGCAAGTGAACTTATGCCATGATGCAGCATCTGTTATCTGTCGTCCCTCGTCCGTCCATCAATTTGTCCTATAAATCCCTTCTTGTCCTGAACCACATAGCAGAATTTGACCAAATATAGCCAGCACATCTTTGGATGAAGGGGATTAAATTTTGTACAAATCTTGAGTCTAATCCCCCATGGCGCCTGAGGGGCATGGGGTTCAATTTGGAAAATATAGTAGCTAAATTCTTCAAAATCTTTCTTCTTCCTAAGGTACACTTGTATGACAGGATAGTGTCAAATTTGGTCTGAAGTATTCTTGAATGAAGGGGAATCAATTTTGTATAAACCGCAGATCTGATCCTTCTTGGGCCTGAGGGGTGAGGCCTACTATGGAAATATGGTAAATTCTTCAAATTCCTTTTGGAAAAGGATGTTGCCCAAATTTGATCTGAAGTAGCCTTGAGTGTAAGGAATTCAATTTTGTATAAATGGGGTGATTGCATTCACCCACCAGGGGCCTGAGAGGCGGGGCCTAACAGGGGAAATGTAGCATTAGATTCTTAATACATCTTCTTTATAAATGTCAGGATATTGTTGATATTTGGTCCGAAGCATCCTTAGTTGAAGACGATTAAATTGTATTAAAACTGTTGGTCAAAATCCTTCTTCTTAAGGAATGACAGGTACATGTCAATTCGTCCATAATTGGTTTGATACAACTGTATTCAGGTGAGCGATACATGCCCTCTGGACCTCTTGTTATTACTCCCTGTTCGAAGGACAGGTGCATTTAGGCCATGTCACAGAATTGGGTCTTCAACTCTTTTACCCTAGAACTTTCATAATGAACTATTCCAACCTTGGAATTGGAAGAGTTTAATTGTGTTTTCAGGGTGAATAGGTTGGACATACCCAGATATCACATCTTGTACATACCCAGCTACACATACTCGATATACAGTACAGCTGATAGGGGCCTGGATAGTGCAGGGCCTGAAGTACAGAATAGGGACCAGAGAGACAAGGCCGTAGCCATACTGCTCTATAGCTACACATACACGATATACAGTACAGCTGATAGGGGCCTCATAGTTCAGGGCCTGAAGTCCAGAGTAGGGACCAGAGAGACAAGGCTGTAGCCATACAGCTCTAAAGCTACACATACACGATATACAGTACAGCTGATAGGGGCCTGGATAGTGCAGGGCCTGAAGTCCAGAGTAGGGGCCAGAGAGACGAGGCCGTAGCCATACAGCTCTAAAGCTACACATACACGATATACAGTACAGCTGATAGGGGCCTGGATAGTGCAGGGCCTGAAGTCCAGAGTAGGGGCCAGAGAGACGAGGCCGTAGCCATACAGCTCTAAAGCTACACATACACGATATACAGTACAGCTGATAGGGGCCTGGATAGTTCAGGGCCTGAAGTCCAGAGTAGGGACCAGAGAGACAAGGCCATAGCCATACAGCTGATAGGGGCCTGGATAGTTCAGAGCCTGAAGTCCAGAATAGGGGCCAGAGAAACAAGGCCGTAGCCATACTGCTATATATAGCTGCACATGATATACAGTACAGCTGATAGGGGCCTGGATAGTTCAGGGCCTGAAGTACAGAATAGGGGCCAGAGAAACAAGGCCATAGCCATACAGCTATATACAGCTACACATACACGATATACAGTACAGCTGATAGGGGCCTGGATAGTTCTGGGCCTGATGTACAGAATAGGGGCCAGAGAGACAAGGCCGTAGCCATACTGCTATATATAGCTACACATACACGATATACAGTACAGCTGATAGGGGCCTGGATAGTTCAGGGCCTGAAGTCCAGATTAGGGGCCAGAGAGACAAGGCCATAGCCATACAGCTATATATAGCTACACATACACGATATACAGTACAGCTGATAGGGGCCTGGATAGTTCAGGGCCTGAAGTCCAGAGTAGGGGTCAGAGAGACAAGGCCGTAGCCATACTGCTATATATAGCTACACATACACGATATACAGTACAGCTGATAGGGGCCTGGATAGTTCATGGCCTGAAGTCCAGAGTAGGGGCCAGAGAGACAAGGCTGTAGCCATACTGCTTTATAGCTACACATACACGATATACAGTACAGCTGATAGGGGCCTGGATAGTTCAGGGTCTGAAGTCCAGAGTAGGGGCCAGAGAGACAAGGCCGTAGCCATACTGCTATATATAGCTGCACATGATATACAGTACAGCTGATAGGGGCCTGGATAGTTCAGGGCCTGATGTACAGAGAAGGGGCCAGAGAGACAAGGCCATAGCCATACAGCTATAAAGCTACACATACACGATATACAGTAGAGCTGATAGGGGCCTGGATAGTGTCCAGAGTAGGGGCCAGAGAGACAAGGCCGTAGCCATACCGCTTTATAGCTACACATACACGGTATACAGTACAGCTGATAGGGGCCTGGATAGTGCAGGGCCTGAAGTCCAGAGTAGGGACCAGAGAGACAAGGCCGTAGCCATACTGCTATATAGCTACACATACACGATATACAGTACAGCTGATAGGGGCCTGGATGGTGCAGGACCTGAAGTCCAGAGTAAGGGCCAGAGAGACAATGCCGTAGCCATACTGCTATATAGCTACACATACACGATATACAGTACAGCTGATAGGGGCCTGGTTAGTTCTGGGCCTGAAGTCCAGAGTAGGGGCCAGAGAGACAAGGCCGTAGCCATACAGCTCTAAAGCTACACATACACGATATACAGTACAGCTGATAGGGGCCTGGATAGTTCAGGGCCTGAAGTCCAGAGTAGGGACCAGAGAGACAAGGCCATAGCCATACAGCTGATAGGGGCCTGGATAGTTCAGGGCCTGAAGTCCAGAATAGGGGCCAGAGAAACAAGGCCGTAGCCATACTGCTATATATAGCTGCACATGATATACAGTACAGCTGATAGGGGCCTGGATAGTTCAGGGCCTGAAGTACAGAATAGGGGCCAGAGAAACAAGGCCATAGCCATACAGCTATATACAGCTACACATACACGATATACAGTACAGCTGATAGGGGCCTGGATAGTTCTGGGCCTGATGTACAGAATAGGGGCCAGAGAGACAAGGCCGTAGCCATACTGCTATATATAGCTACACATACACGATATACAGTACAGCTGATAGGGGCCTGGATAGTTCAGGGCCTGAAGTCCAGATTAGGGGCCAGAGAGACAAGGCCGTAGCCATACAGCTATATATAGCTACACATACACGATATACAGTACAGCTGATAGGGGCCTGGATAGTTCAGGGCCTGAAGTCCAGAGTAGGGGTCAGAGAGACAAGGCCGTAGCCATACTGCTATATATAGCTACACATACACGATATACAGTACAGCTGATAGGGGCCTGGATAGTTCATGGCCTGAAGTCCAGAGTAGGGGCCAGAGAGACAAGGCTGTAGCCATACTGCTATATAGCTACACATACACGATATACAGTACAGCTGATAGGGGCCTGGATAGTTCAGGGTCTGAAGTCCAGAGTAGGGGCCAGAGAGACAAGGCCGTAGCCATACTGCTATATATAGCTGCACATGATATACAGTACAGCTGATAGGGGCCTGGATAGTTCAGGGCCTGATGTACAGAGAAGGGGCCAGAGAGACAAGGCCATAGCCATACAGCTATAAAGCTACACATACACGATATACAGTAGAGCTGATAGGGGCCTGGATAGTGTCCAGAGTAGGGGCCAGAGAGACAAGGCCGTAGCCATACCGCTTTATAGCTACACATACACGGTATACAGTACAGCTGATAGGGGCCTGGATAGTGCAGGGCCTGAAGTCCAGAGTAGGGACCAGAGAGACAAGGCCGTAGCCATACTGCTATATAGCTACACATACACGATATACAGTACAGCTGATAGGGGCCTGGATGGTGCAGGACCTGAAGTCCAGAGTAAGGGCCAGAGAGACAATGCCGTAGCCATACTGCTATATAGCTACACATACACGATATACAGTACAGCTGATAGGGGCCTGGTTAGTTCTGGGCCTGAAGTCCAGAGTAGGGGCCAGAGAGACAAGGCCGTAGCCATACAGCTATATAGCTACACATACACAATATACAGTACAGCTGATAGGGGCCTGGATAGTTCAGGGCCTGAAGTCCAGAGTAGGGGCCAGAGAGACAAGGCCGTAGCCATACCGCTGATTGGTCAGTCTCCACAGCAGCACCATTGTTGTTCTTTGCAGCCTCTGTTCTTGAATTAGCAACAAGCGATGATTTTAATGATGACATCAACATGAATACCAACTGAAATTTGCTAGGGTTATATAGAGGCAATGCCATGCAATGGTAAATATAGGGCAATGAAAGATGATTGATATCTCTTTTAACAACAACAGAGGACTAGCATTTTAGGACAGATCATTATGTATGTCTCACCAGCTCAGTGCCACCAATCCTATAACAAATTACCACCGACTTGTACTGTTTTACATTAACATTATACAGGTGAGCGAAACAGGTCCTATGGACCTCTTGTTAGGCTGTAGGAGTTTAGATTTAAATACTGAGCATGATTATATAGGTTAACCTTTGTTTGCTTCATGTTTCACTTATAGTCATACAATTTCTTTTTCAAAATAACAAGGTCAAGGTCGAAGATCAAACTATTGTACAAGCAGGGGTCAATCTAGGCCCTTTTTACTACCGTTTATTGGTAGTTTCCCCTCCGAATTTTTTTCCCTTTTAACCCTCAGAATTGTGTTAAATTTACTGAAATATTGTATTTACCTTCAGTTTTGATGTCAATATATATATCTACCCAAATCCTCCAGATTGGTTTTTTTTCTGATTATCGTTTGCTGTATTTAGTTGAAAAATATGCTTTAAATAACTTTGTGATTATTGAAAATTTCCATTTGAAGAGCTCCCCCCCCCTAAAATGAAAAAGGGTAGTTTCCCCTTAATCCTGAGATTGACCCCTGACAAGTTCATTGGGGTTTTTTTTGGGGGGGGGGGGGGGGGGGGGTTGGCAAGTTATTCAACAAAATAAAAAATAATTACAAATCCTATGAAAGAATAAAAATCATTGTCATTCATTCACCAAGTTATCTGAGATCAAAATTTTAATTTTATGATTTCAAAGTCTCTGTGAAATGGACCTAGTTGATGTTAAAGTTTCATGATGAATAAAGAATATCTCTACCAAAATGATCTTATTACAGAAAGGTATTAAACCTCACAGCCATTGCGCTAAGATTGAAATTTGATTTCAAGGCTTTAATAAAAGATTTAATAGTAGGATTAAACATCGCCAATAACTGACAGCTCCCATAGGGGAAGAAACGGGCGTTTTTCTGCACCTTTTTGACGAGTAATACTGTCACAAATCTAGGCTTGGGAAACACCATTAAAATAATTGAAACTTTATACCTCATTGCCCCCAGCAAAATTCTGAGAGAGAGAAAAAATAATCTGAGGCAGTGATGGTTTCTTCATTAAAGGATGTGTCATTGCTGAAAAAATTCAGTCAAATTCAGAAATTAAGGTTGACATCAGAATTTGAGCAGTTGCATGTTTCCAGAAATTTTATTTCTCCATCAGTGTTCCCTGATTAAGTTGGACCTGTAAGGATTCTTTAGAAATTGGGGATTGAAATCAGAAATTGATATCATTTTCATCAATCTTTCTTTAAAAGTATAATAGATTAATGATGTTTTTCACTGATTTGATATACTACTGCAATGGAAATGAAGTTTGCAGTATTTCTGTAGTTTTAAATTTTATGGAAGACAAGACTTTGTCCTAATTTTCATGTCTCAATTTTTCATCTCCACCATATTTTACTTGTAGCAGACATTGTTAGTGGGGGTTCAAAATTGGGGGCCAAGGACTGAGGGGCTGCATGACCCAAAGGGCTGAGGGGCAGGGCCAAGGACTGAGGGGCTGCATGACCCAAAGGGCTGAGGGGCAGGGCCAAGGACTGAGGAGCAGCATGATCCCAAGAGGGCTGAGGGGCAGGGCCAAGGACTGAGGGGCTGCATGACCCAAAGGGCTAAGGGACAGGGTCAAGAAATGTAATTGGGCAATATAATGGTTAAAGCAACTTTTTCTCTAAATATAACACCAACAATTCATAATTCTGAAAATGGTAGGGCTGACACTCCAGGGTGCTCTGGGTTATATAGGGTCAAAGTTTAACTTTACAGGGGATATTAAATTGAGCTCTGTCTGTCCATGCATGCATCCATCCGTGTGTCTGTGCATCCTTCCAATAGGATTTTCCGGGCTGTTACTTGAAAACCATCCAACAGATCTTGATAAAAGTTGGTAAACATATTAAGCTTTAGTGCCATATAGCTAGTTGTACCTTTTTCTATTGGCGGGGTTTCAGTTTTTGTTCATATGGAACGAAGTCAGAAATACAATATAACTGTTTTCTAACTTTTCCGGCTACAACTAAAGACTGTTCAGCAGATTTCAACAAATATTATTGATACATATTGCCCTAGTTGTGCCTTTTGCTGGTGAGGTTTGAGTAACAATTATAAAATTGGTTTTGTATGATACAACATATAATGGGGAAATGCCACGATTTGTGGCTGATGGTTGATCAGGAAGCCTTGACCCTGTGACTACTATATATATAGAGGCTGTATGATTTACAAGTTTTGACTTATTTTTGCAGACACTTGGTGCACTACATTTTGGTGAAAAATTTCAGGTATTTATAGACTTACCTGATGCACATGTTAGCCATATGTGGATCACCTTAAACAGGTCGACCCGTGTATTGGGCTATCCTAGCCGTGTGTGGATCACCTTACACAGGTCGGCCCGTGTATTGGGCTATCCTAGCCGTGTGTGGATCACCTTACACAGGTCGGCCCGTGTTTGGGTTATCCTAGCCGTGTGTGGATCACCTTACACAGGTCGGCCCGTGTATTGGTCTATCCTAGCCGTGTGTGGATCACCTTACAAAGGTCGGCCTGTGTATTGGGCTATCCACGCCGTGTGTGGATCACCTTACACAGGTCGGCCCGTGTATTGGGCTATCCTAGCCGTGTGTGGATCACCTTACAAAGGTCGGCCCGTGTATTGGGCTATCCTAGCCGTGTGTGGATCACCTTACACAGGTCGGCCCGTGTATTGGGCTATCCTAGCCGTGTGTGGATCACCTTACACAGGTCGGCCCGTGTATTGGGCTATCCTAGCCGTGTGTGGATCACCTTACACAGGTCGGCCCGTGTATTGGGCTATCCTAGCCGTGTGTGGATCACCTTACACAGGTCGGCCCGTGTATTGGGCTATCCTAGCCGGGTGTGGATCACCTTACACAGGTCGGCCTGTGTATTGGGCTATCCTAGCCGTATGTGGATCACCCTACACAGGTCGGCCCGTGTATTGGGCTATCTTAGGAGGCCAATTGTATATTAGTCTTTATACTTTCGTTGAAATCACAGTGTTTTTCTAATTTCGCAAGATTATGTTTACTTTTCAACTTTTGTTTTATTCTGTTGCTTTTTTTCCTTTAAATAGATCTTTGTTGTCACCTGTATGTGTGTTGTTTGTATTACATCTATATATGTTTATACATTACTGTCCAGTTTTAGTATGTTATACAATTCCAATAAACAGTGTGATATGTGTATCAGTAGAGGATTAGTGATGATTTTTGTTATGGAATATTAAAAAATTAATATATGGTTGTTTTTGAAAGATTTGTGACAGGTTTTGTTGTAGAAAAAATATTATATACCCTCTTGCTGTGGTCAGGGATTGGAAGAGAACTTAGAAAGTTAGTGAAAGAGACTTGGTAAAAAGAAGTGAAGTGTTCATGGAAAATTAGAATTGGTATGAAAAAAAAATGTTAAAGGTGTCAGAAAAAAATTACTGAAAGGTTATGACTAATATTTATTTTGATTAAATTTGTTTTGGAAAATATTAATTAACTCTTAATACTTTGATATTTGCTGCAAAGTGTAAGGTTTTGCTCATAACCCTGTGTTTATAAAGGGGGTTCCACAAGTGTTCAGTTTTATAAATCTGATATGGTAATCACTTATTACTGATTTAACATTGGAAGTGACACAATGATTTTGAAGCCTATAAGTGATGGAATTTCATAAATTTCGATTGTTCAGCTCCTGGACTCTGTCATAAATATTTCAAGGTTTACGATATTAATGTTTCTGTCGTAGTAACAGTGTTTCGTTTGATTTAGTGCATTCAACTTTGAAACCAAATTTAACGCAAAATATCCCGATCTGCAGTGATGATTTAGAAAGTTTTCTGATCATGCAATGGCCAGAAAAATATCTGTATAAAATATACTTGGCTATTTGAACTCTGATCCAAACATAAAATGCACTAGGCATTGAAATATTTGTCAGAGGACAACATTATCATCACCAGATGAAAACATATTTGTTTAAAGTCAAACTGTAAAAGTTTTAGGAATCCTCTAAGACATTTTGTTGTGCTGGTTTCATTGAACACCAAGTCAGTGCAGGACCAGAAGCCGTCCTTTTCTTTCCCGTATTTGGTCCCAGGTGGAACACAACACTGATTTTATTTGTCTGCCTCAGAAGGTTACAGAGACTTACTGAGAACAGTTTCTTGTTAAGTAAACTTTTCTCTCAAAAAGTCATCATAAAAAACTTCAGATATTAAATGGAAAAATTGCACCAATATCGAGATAGAAATTGTCAGATTCCAATATAAAGAAGCATCTGGAAAAATACTTTCCAGATCAACAAGTCTAACAGAATGCTTGTCTTTCTGTCATTCCACCATTCCAACATTCAGTTATAATTTAGTTTTCGCTCCTTTGCTCTTTTAAATGGAAGAGATATCGAGCTGTAGATTGGTATGTTGAGAGGTAAGAGGTAGGTCACAAAGGTTATACATTAAAGTCCACCTATTTTGATTCAGAGCATTGGCCACATTTAACTTGAAAAATTTTATTCAATTTTCATAAAAATGGTATGACCAATATTGGAGAGCCAGTATTTTATTCAATTTTCATAAAAATGGTATGACCAATATTGGAGAGCCAGTATTTTATTCAATTTTCATAAAAATGGTATGACCAATATTGGAGAGCCAGTATTTTATTCAATTTTCATAAAAATGGTATGACCAATATTGGAGAGCCAGTATTTTATTCAATTTTCATAAAAATGGTGTGACCAATATTGGAGAGCCAGTATTTTATTCAATTTTCATAAAAATGGTGTGACCAATATTGGACAGCCCTGTCTAACACCAGAGAAAATTTTAGAACATTTCACAGAAGTACTTCTATCTAGTTGTCGGTTGGGGCACACTGACACGTACATCTAGTGTTTTAGCCACTGCTGATAAGCTGTTATAAAAGAGACCGGACAGACTATAACTTATAATTTATATCTATATTATATTGTATACAAGCTGGTCTGCTCGTCCCAACTTTCTGTCCAGTGACATCAGTGACTAAATACCATACATGGTATGCAAATGAGTACCAATCATGGTATGTCCCAAAATTTGCAATTCAGTAACAGTTAAGATTAGGAGGGTCAGACTGACATAACTAAAGAAATCAATTTTAGACTGCCTTTAAGCTAATCATTCGGCTGTTTTACCGAACAGACTAGTTTGTTTATGTGAGGCCTCTGGTAAGTGGGACAGTAGGACAGACAAATAATGAGTGAGTTTTATATTCAGCTGCCGTTAGGATGTTCAGACAGACGGACGGAAAAGTTACAAATGAGATTATTTTAGGTCGCTGCTAAGTCGGTTAATCAGACAGACAGGTAACAATTGAGATATAATTATGACAGGTGCTGTCATGGGGGACAGCGAGACAGACAATTATGACTGGAGATCTGTTAAGTTTGACTGTCAGACAGACAAGGAACAAGTCAGATTTGGTTTGGCCATTGCTAAGGTAGCTGACAGCGCTGGTAGACTGCTGTATGGGTGGACAGTCAGACTGACACATGGGTAGAGACTTTGATTTAGACTGTTGTTTTAAGGTGGACAGTCGGACAGACATGTAGATAGAGAGTTTAATTTAGACTTGTTTAGGTGGACAGTCAGACAGACATGTAGATAGAGAGTTTAATTAAGACCGTTGTTTAGGTGGACAGTCAGACAGACATATGGATAGAGAGTTTAATGTACACAGTTGTTTAGGTGGACAGTCAGACAGACACGTGGATAGAGAGTTTGATTTAGACCGTTGTTTAGGTGGACAGTCAGACAGACACGTGGATAGAGAGTTTGATTTAGACCGTTGTTTAGGTGGACAGTCAGACAGACATATGGATAGAGAGTTTAATTTACACAGTTGTTTAGGTGGACAGTCAGACAGACATGTGGATAGAGAGTTTAATTTACACAGTTGTTTAGGTGGACAGTCAGACAGACATATGGATAGAGAGTTTGATTTAGACTGTTGTTTAGGTGGACAGTCAGACAGACATATGGATAGAGAGTTTGATTTAGACCGTTGTTTAGGTGGACAGTCAGACAGACACGTGGATAGAGAGTTTGATTTACACAGTTGTTTAGTTGGACAGTCAGACAGACATATGGATAGAGAATTTAATTTACACAGTTGTTTAGGTGGACAGTCAGACAGACATATGGATAGAGAGTTTAATTTAGACTGTTGTTTAGGTGGACAGTCAGACAGACATATGGATAGAGAATTTAATTTACACAGTTGTTTAGGTGGACAGTCAGACAGACATATGGATAGAGAGTTTAATTTAGACTGTTGTTTAGGTGGACAGTCAGACAGACATATGGATAGAGAGTTTGATTTAGACCGTTGTTTAGGTGGACAGTCAGACAGACACGTGGATAGAGAGTTTAATTTAGACTGTTGTTTAGGTGGACAGTCAGACAGACATATGGATAGAGAGTTTAATTTACACCGTTGTTTAGGTGGACAGTCAGACAGACATGTGGATAGAGAGTTTGATTTAGACTGTTGTTTAGGTGGACAGTCAGACAGACACGTGGATAGAGAGTTTAATTTAGACGGTTGTTTAGGTGGACAGACAGACATATGGATAGAGAGTTTAATTTAGACTTTTGTTTAGGTGGACAGTCAGACAGACACATGGATAGAGAGTTTGATTTAGACTGTTGTTTAGGTGGACAGTCAGACAGACATGTGGATAGAGAGTTTAATTTAGACTGTTGTTTAGGTGGACAGTCAGACAGACATGTGGATAGAGAGTTTGATTTAGACTGTTGTTTAGGTGGACAGTCAGACAGACACGTGGATAGAGAGTTTAATTTAGACTGTTGTTTAGGTGGACAGTCAGACAGACACATGGATAGAGAGTTTAATTTAGACTGTTGTTTAGGTGGACAGTCAGACAGACACGTGGATAGAGAGTTTGATTTAGACCGTTGTTTAGGTGGACAGTCAGACAGACACGTGGATAGAGAGTTTAATTTAGACTGTTGTTTAGGTGGACAGTCAGACAGACATGTGGATAGAGAGTTTGATTTAGACTGTTGTTTAGGTGGACAGTCAGACAGACAAGTAACTAGTGAGTTTTATTTTAGGCCGCTGTGTAGGAGGACAGTCAGACAGACAAGTAACTAGTGAGTTTTATTTTAGGCCGCTGTTTAGGAGGACAGTCAGACAGACATGTAACTAGTGATTTTTATTTTAGGCCGCTGTTTAGGAGGACAGTCAGACAGACAAGTAACTAGTGAGTTTTATTTTAGGCCGCTGTGTAGGAGGACAGTCAGACAGACAAGTAACTAGAAAGTTTTAATTTAGACTGTTGTTAAGGTGGACAGTCAGACAGACAAGTAACTAGAAAGTTTTAATTTAGGCCGCTATTTAGGTGGACTGTCAGTCAGACAAGGAACTAGAAAGTTTTAATTTAGGCCGCTGTTTAGGTGGACAGTCAGACAGACAAGTAACTAGAAAGTTTTAATTTAGACTGTTGTTTAGGTGGACAGTCAGACAGACAAGTAACTAATGAGTTTTATTTTAGGCCGCTGTGTAGGAAGACAGTCAGACAGACAAGTAACTAGTGAGTTTTATTTTAGGCCGCTGTTTAGGTGGACAGTCAGACAGACAAGTAACTAATGAGTTTTATTTTAGGCCGCTGTGTAGGAGGACAGTCAGACAGACAAGTAACTCGAAAGTTTTAATTTAGGCCGCTGTGTAGGAGGACAGTCAGACAGACAAGTAACTAGAAAGTTTTATTTTAGGCCGCTGTTTAGGTGGACAGTCTGACAGACAAGTAACTAGTGAGTTTTATTTTAGGCCGCTGTTTAGGAGGACAGTCAGACAGACATGTAACTAGTGAGTTTTATTTTAGGCCGCTGTGTAGGAGGACAGTCAGACAGACAAGAAACTAGTGAGTTTTATTTTAGGCCGCTGTTTAGGAGGACAGTCAGACAGACAAGTTACTAGTGAGTTTTATTTTAGACCGCTGTTTAGGAGGACAGTCAGACAGACAAGTAACTAGTGAGTTTTATTTTAGGCCGCTGTTTAGGAGGACAGTCAGACAGACAAGTAACTAGTGAGTTTTATTTTAGGCCACTGTATAGGAGGACAGTCAGACAGACAAGTAACTAGTGAGTTTTATTTTAGGCCACTGTTTAGGAGGACAGTCAGACAGACAAGTAACTAGTGAGTTTTATTTTAGGCCGCTGTGTAGGAGGACAGTCAGACAGACAAGAAACTAGTGAGTTTTATTTTAGGCCGCTGTTTAGGAGGACAGTCAGACAGACAAGTTACTAGTGAGTTTTATTTTAGACCGCTGTTTAGGAGGACAGTCAGACAGACAAGTAACTAGTGAGTTTTATTTTAGGCCGCTGTTTAGGAGGACAGTCAGACAGACAAGTAACTAGTGAGTTTTATTTTAGGCCACTGTATAGGAGGACAGTCAGACAGACAAGTAACTAGTGAGTTTTATTTTAGGCCACTGTGTAGGAGGACAGTCAGACAGACAAGTAACTAGTGAGTTTTATTTTAGGCCGCTGTGTAGGTGGACAGTCAGACAGACAAGTAACTAGTGAGTTTTCTGTGTAGGAGGACAGTCAGACAGACAAGTAACTAGTGAGTTTTATTTTAGGCCGCTGCAAAGGCGGAAAGTCAGACAGACAAGTAACTAGTGAGTTTTATTTTAGGCCGCTGCAAAGGCGGAAAGTCAGACAGACAAGTAACTAGTGAGTTTTATTTTAGGCCGCTGCAAAGGCGGAAAGTCAGACAGACAGTGACCAAGGAGGAGATAACCCCGTAAAACAGGTGCCCACTTCCTCTAGCTTGTTGTAACTCGATATAGTTGCTTGCTTGTCTATTGCTTCCATTTAATAGTTTGTCGGTATCTACATGCTTGTTAAAAAGTTATAAAAAACATAATTTTTATACACCTGATAGCATTTGAAATGAATGGCTGAATTTTTTTTTTCTTCTAAAATTTTTATTTTCAATTGAATGATATTTATAAACACCATTTGAATTGATGTTCTGTTGATATTCAAAGTCATTGGTTAGGCTTGTGGTTATCTTCTTTTAAAGATTATATTCTCAGTTCTTTCTTCTAACAGAAAAATTGTCTTAAATTTGTAGTTCCATTACTGCATGAAAATTCATTTAAAACATTCTTTTGGGGTTTTCCAACCCCTATATTCTGTATTTTAAGGGAGATATATTTCCTTGTTAAATCCCCACTGAGTGGGGTTTGATGATCTAATGCTGGTAGGTAGGCACCTTTAGGGGTCCCCTTAAGGTTATTTAACGTTGGTTTCTGAAGTTAATTTATTTTATGTAAAAGTGGGGTCTCAGATAGAGTACTGGTAAACGGGATCACACTGGCAGTGTGAATCGTTAACTTAGTTAAAAAAAGGCTGAAATTATATTTTGAGTGGAGCCTGACTGTACAGGTGGTAGTTATGACTTATTGATTGACACAGCGTGTGTGGAATAGAGTTAAAAGAAAGACAGCAAAATGATACATAACTGAGGATAATTAGTATTTCATTGATCAATTATACTCTCATTGTTTGCCGACTTTAGTATGAACACCATATTGCTGTTATCTTGTATTGGCTTTTGAAATGATTTTGAACACCAAAATATTGAAAATGTGACAATTAGTGTTGTGAACACAGCCAGTTTTTTGTACGCTTTTTAAGATCCTCAGTCTGTTTCATAACAATATTTAATGAACAATGATTTTCCTGTATACCTTATCAGAAGGTGATTTTCCTTTAATAATCTTTTAAAAATATGGCTATTTTCACTGTAAAATCGATATATGATCATTAATACGGGAACCCTTCTTATTAATTTGTGTAAGTTGTAAAGGAGAGAGCCTGGCCCCCACTATTGATCATTGTAACAGTTGTGATAAGTAACTTTGCAGATTATGACTTAAATACGGTACATGAATAAGTTGGTCCATTTGATAAATTAGACATGAATAAGTTGGTCTATTTGATAAATTATTTTCTAATTTCTAGTTATTTTCCATTTTTTTAAAAAGACTTACATAACATTTAGATGATTGTGTACTTGAAATAGAAAATTTAATAAAAAACATAATCATATTTATGTTATACTGAAATTTAATTTGTGGTTGTTGAACTTTTTAAATCATGCGATAAGACTCAGGTTCTTAAAATTAATAAACCTAGTGAGGATTTCTTCAAGCAAGCACTGATTTTGTTCTGTATTTTTTTTTTAATTTTTTTTTTTGCTTCTACACAAGAACTTTTCTATTGTTTTTTGTGATGTTTGACTTGGGGGGAAATAACTTCTAGCTTTACACTCACATTATGTTGCCTTTTAATTACTATGTATTTGTAATATCATGAACTTAAGAAAATGGTTTGATTTTGATGAAAACATTTTTCTGAGCTTTTATAATATCACCAGGTACATTGTATTTAAGGATGAATGCTACCATTAACATTGAACCTGTGACTTGTGTTAGAGTTACCCCCTTTAGTACAATTTTATCTAATTGTTTGTCATAATGCAGATTTGCTTGAAATGACATTTACATGTTTAATTAATTAATACAGGACTGATTTGAAAAAGAGGTGCACTGCTGTTTAGGCCTCTCATGTTTTAGTCATCAAAAATATTGTGTTAGGCTTTTAAATATAATTGTTTTTATTGAAAATTTATGATTTGAAAAATAATTTTGTCTTACTGCACCTAGCTTTAAGAAACATGGACTCAAACTTTACACAAGAAAAGATTCCTGCCATGCTCGGCAATAGTGTGCCTTACTGGTACCATGGTTTAAGGAATCATTTTCTCTTATGTGCTTGATTTTAGATATTTCTGATGATAAAATTATTAAATGTTAAAGTAAAAGATGTAAAAAATAAGTTTTAAGATATATTCTATACGCTGAGTAAGAATAAAATATAAAAAAGTCTGGTTTTCTTTCTCTATTAATTCAGAGATTAAGCTTGTTATTAAAAGTATGCACATATGTGTCAGTCTCCTCTTCAGCATTCCTTGACCCTCCTCTCGGTACAAAGGTCACAGTAAGGTAGCATACATCCTTAAGTTTGCTGTTAGCTTTAATATGAAATTTCTAAAGTCACAGGTTTTTACTGTTCAATTTTAAATTCAGTGAAATGTGTTTTATGTATAAAATATGTAATGATATGTTATAACTAATATTTTATGTGATGATGATTTTGTTATCTACAAGAAGCTAAAATATTGCAAAATTAAATATGCCATGAATGTGTATTGAAACAATTTGAACTAGGGATATATAAGTGTGTATTATTGCTTCTGTTATGAGAAAATTGCTCATCCGAATAACCATAAAACACAATCAGGTACAGAAACTGGAATTATTTTATTGTATATCAGGTCAAACCTATTCATTTTAGCAAATTCATTCACTTTGCAAATGGGTATTTTTATGCAGAAATGGTTTTTTTTTTTTTTAAATTGTGATATTAAGGACTGTATTTGACCTAATAAGCACAGTGAGCTAACAAAAACACAAAATGGGTGTTGATAATAAAACCATATACAGAGGAAAATTTCCATGTGAAATCTTAGAAATGTTGGTTAAAAGACTGGAGGTCAAAGAGATAAGGAATGTTCTTATAGGTTTTAATTAATAGTAAATGCACTGTGTCCTCTTTCCTTGAAAAACAGGTGGGGAAGTGTTTATAGGAGCATGTCAAATACAGTAATATAATTTGTAACCGTACAAGAAGAACATGGATGAATTGGATGTCTGTTATTGATCTGATTTCAATTTAATACCATTCTTATGGTTTTAAACTCATTGCTTTCTTCTCCACGTCAGAATACCTTCTGCCTTCTCCCTGTATCCAGGAAGTTAATGAAGGGAAGAGTTCAGGGTGAAGTCGGATAGTTAGCATTACAAAGAAAATGGTTGTCATGATTCAAGTCGTTTCATTTCGGATTGGAATTTGATCAAACATAATATGTTGGAAATTTAGAAATATTCTGATAGCGTCGGGTAAGCAAATTCAATATCACATACAAGTGTAGTTTGCCACAGTATCAACAGTTTCACAGTACTAGCTAGTCATTTTGAAATTTGTCTCCCCCACCCCCCCTCCCCCAGAGTGGTTGTTTAACTGAAAATTCATCAGAGAATTTTCTATACTAGGAAAATAAGAAATTAAGATTTTAGGTGGAGATGGAGATATCAATTTAAATTAAATGTCACATTAAACTCTTGTTCTATTACATTACATGTAGTTTGGAAATATTGTATGACTTAGTTTTAATTAAAATCTTTATACAAGAAAAAAATGATAATCCCACGAGTACTGGAGTTATGACTGGCATTATTTGTGTTCAGTTCCAAGTTAGAATCCCCACAGGTAAAATTTAATTTGTTGTAGTGTTGGAAAGAGTTACAAAAAAATTATTTCTGAAATTGTAGAAATAATTGTGTCTGAATAACTATAAATCTGAAGCATGCATGTGAGATTTAGGTTAGAGTCACTAACATTTATATACTGATGTTGGATGAGGCAGTTTTCTTGAAATAATAATAACTAATTGATTGTGTTGGGAACATAATACATTGTTTGTCTGAGTTGAATCTGATTCTCTGACAGTTTCAGTGTAAGGATATCTAAGAGGCATATCCTTGAAAAATTAATGACTTTTTCTTTACTCTTTTTGATTTCATCACTACGGGGATTAATTGGTGTTTTTACTAAAATCTCATCTTTCTTCCTCGTACAGGCACCGGAGGGTGAAAATCAGCCGAGTACAGCAGTGGACCTGTTCGTGTCGACGGAGAAAATCATGGTCCTAAACACCGATCTACAGGTAATTATATATATAATTATACGTATTTCGGGATGTGGAGTTGGCGCAGTGGTAACGGCCGCAGGTATTTCTGGCTAGGCGATTTGGTGCCGGAGATCGTGAGTTCGAGGCCCGGATAGGGCACAAGTCAAAAAATTGTCTTCTTCGTCATTTGTGTTTCCGTGTTTCTTATAATATATTAAACACAATGTATCATATACACTTAGTGTTGTTGATCCGAAGGTTAAAATGTGAATTACCTGTCATAATTGTACCTGTGCTTAATATATGTTATCTTGTACAATTCGTATCCATGTATGTATATGCATTGCGATCCAGGTGTTCACATCACTATAATAGGCGATTTCCACTATGATCATGTCAGAATACCGGACCGTCTATCACTGCGACTTCAAAACATCTTTTTTGGGGATGTGGAGTTGGCGCAGTGGTAACTGCAACAGGTTTTTCTGGCTAGGCGATTTGGTGCCGGAGATCGTGAATTCGAGGCCCGGATAGGGCACGAGTCAAAAAATTGTCTTCCTTCGTCATTTGTGTTTCCGTGTTTCTTATAATTATACGTATGAAATAGATACTGGAGTACCAGGGACCTGTCTGTTTATGTGTAGACAATTCTGCCATACCTATAATTGTTTAAGCAGGCCTTGCATACTGTAGCTGTGTTGGGCTCCCGGGATACAGTGTAAGATTACTACGTTACCATCCTGGAAATTATCTGCCGGTTCATGAGTTCCATGTAATGACACTGCAATGCTGTTTACCTCTCAAACAGTGTAACCAGTTACTAATGGTGTCACATTTGAAATTGACCCCGATTTCAAACCAAGTTAACGCAACATTTAGCCGTGACAGCAGTTTTATTGAAATTGATCCATTACTTCATTGGTACATAATGTACATGTTTGATAAAGATACATAAACAGCATAATTATGTAGATTATCACCTCTCCTTTTGTTCAGTATATATACAAAATCTAGCTTTTAAGATCTTTTTCTCAATAACCAGTTAAGAACTTAAAGATACCATCGGGGTAATGTTATTTGGGGGCTAATAACTTTGTTGAATTGAATGACTTTCTGCCTCTTGTTATTGAACACAGCAATGCAGAGAAGGGTTTATGTTTGCTGTTTGTTATATTTGAAAAATAAAAATGAAATTATACGATTGTCAAAACATAGACCAATAAACCCAACTGATTATCTTTTTGCCAAGACTAAATACATTCCATGAAATTGTCCATTTTAGTACGCCATTTTCTGACATAGGCCTACATTTATGATAGAAATGTAACTCTGAAGTGGTTGTTGTACATACTTGCCAACCCTCCCTATTTAGGAGGGAGACTCCCGATTTTGGATCCTAAAATGTTGCATTTTCAACTCTGGAATTTCCTTAACTGTTCCTATTTTTAAAGATCTCATGATTTCATCTGAAAGAAGAGCTCAAAAGAAGCCATTTAAAAGTGTTAAATTTCCTCTGAACATACTTGGATACATATTATTTATGTTTTCAATTCTGAGCACGCGTAATCTCCCCCATGGAAATTTCAAAAAGTTGGCAAGTATGGTTGTATCCTACAGAAATATCAACGCATCATAAATTCTTCACACTACTGTTTGAGAAATTTGACAAATAAAACTTTGCTTCATGAATAAAATATTCCTAGTGTTATGTAAGGGATCCAGATCTAGACTTGAGTTTACGGAAGTATAGAAGTTTGACTTTACGTGAAAAGTCGTGAAAAGGTCATAAAATAATAATAAGCAGTATGTGAAATGTGTTTAAAGATTGAATTATATTTTGTTGAAAATATTAATGTAACAAAATTCAATCAATTCCAAAAAAAACATTTGCTCTTTTTTCACAAAAAAAGATGCTATCTACTTTCAATTTCTATCAAAAGTTGAAATTTCGAGCTTGTGGTTAAATGCAAAACACTTTCAGGGTTACATATGGCCCTTGAACCGGCAAAACTGTACGCTGGAAGAGATACTGAGGTATTTTGGCAAAGTTTTTTGGAAAAACAATCAATTTCTACAGAAAAATATGCATAATTGAAATATTTTGTCAAACAGTCAAACAGGTGATTAGATTTTATCCCCAAACTAGTATTAGTTCTGATAAAATAGACTTTTGATGACGATATCCAAATAAATAAAGTTACACGGCACGTAAGTCGGGAAAGCTTTGTTTTGGTAATTATACTTACCTTCAATTAATGTGTCCATGTAACGATAATCTGGGCCTGTTGTCATGAAGTCAGAGGAATACTGAACAGATTTAAGGTAATTTTTGCTAGTTTCTGAGATAAACAGGCAGGTTCAATGAAACCTGAGGTAAATTTAAAGTAGATTTACGCTGATTTTATTTTCCAGTGTAAAATATATCTATCATTAAGTTACGTTATATTATTGAACTATTTATCTAACAAAAGAATGTTTGTTTGAACAAATCATCTTCAAGTATTCACCTCACTTTAATGTATGCAGGAAATAATGATGGACCATTCCCTGAGGACGATATCCTACATCGCAGACATCGGCGACATCCTAGTCATCATGGCCCGACGCCGACTCTTGTCAAGTCCGGGCGAAGAAATATTACATCAGAAGAAACAGGCTAAAATACTCTGTCATGTCTTCGAATCAGATGAGGTAAGTTATTTCTGTCGTAAAATTTATAAAGGAACAAAATTTATTTTCAGAGGAAGAAATGCTTTCTGAAATATTCTTTCTTGTGGAAAGAATATGGTTTTTTTTTTTTTTTGAAAGAAAAAATGCAGTTAAGGATTTGTCAGACTTTCTTTATAGTAGCTAGCCTGACAATAAAGTGTTGCGTTGAGAAATTTTTGTTTCTTTACCAGCACATTGGCTTGTGAATGTGCCACATTTGTCTGTTTTTATGATACAACAATCGTGTCGTGGTGACAGATTTAGGGGCCTGATTTAAGAACGGTGATGCTGTGGTGTTCCCTGAAGCCTCGTGAACATTCAGAGACGTGAAAATACAGGCAATCAAATCTGACAGCAGTGGAAGACAAGGTGTACCTAGTACTTCCTCCTCCCTGGGAGACGCTGACGTAACGCTCGTCAGACGAGGCACGGCACAATGTAATAATACTCTCAAGATGAAAAACATTACACTCTAATTTTTGGCTGACACATGCATCAAGAGAACAGTTTGGAGTACTTACAGGCTTTAAATGATTATTTTATGCTGGGAAAGGTTCTTTACGACCTAAAGAGTACTTACTTATAGGTTTGGAGAGTGATTAAGCTCTTTCTAACTTTAGAGTTGACTTATACTAATTACATTGAACAAAGTCGTTTGGAATACATATTGAGAATACTTTTTGCATGAAAAAAGCCACGATATTATTAACCACTTGAGAGATTGGAACATGGTTAAGACAAAGATAATAAAAGCCATCTACAGTACAATACTAGACTTTTATGTGTTCCTACTAATTCCCTGCGTTGTGAAGGATGAAAACAAAGCCAAAGATCTGTATAGTCTGTTGTAATGACCTAGGGTACAGATCTGTAAAAGAAAAATAGGGATGTTCGACATATTAGCTAGAATTTTGTCAACATGTTTACAAGTATTTTGGATTAAAAAAAAAAAACTTTGATGTTGGTTCATATCATATATTTAAAAAAAGAATGTAGTAGCTCAGATTTATATTTAGTGAATAAAACTGAATATTGTTGTTTTTGATCTTAGTGAGAAGTTTCTTTCCCAAATCATGTTTGTTTATTTCTTGGTCTTTCATTTTGAAAATGTCTAAGCGGATTTAGAGAAGAAAATCCTGTTATTTTCATTCCTTTTCCGGCTACCGGATGTTTACAGTGGAACATATTTCTATAATACAGGGTTTTTTGTCAGCAGAAATTTTAAGCTTTTAAGTCTATTCACATATCAGCTATAAATCAATATGTGTTTCCTGCGACTTTTCTGGCCTTGTTGATCAGTCCCCTGTGTTGGATCAGGGTTTCCTAATTACTTCTCTCAATGGAACACACAGTACATACTTGGTTGGTATAATTATCAGATGTAGGCATATTAAAACTGATCCACAATATGCTAAAATCATTTCTAAATGATTTAAATGAATTTTGGAGGTAGTACTTACTCATCCAAACAAAACCCACGAGGTCGGCAGTCGACCCCATACCTTTTCACATCCAGTTGGGGAATCAAACCCCGGTCACCTTGGTGAAAGGCAAGAGTGCTATCCGCTGCACCACCTGACCACCTCTAAGGTAGCATACCCCAGTATCTAGATGTTAAGGTGGCAACCCCCAGTATCTACATGTTAAGGTGGCATACCCCAGTATCTAGATGTTAAGGTGGCATCCCCAAGTATCTAGATGTTAAGGTGGCATCCCCCAGTATCTAGATGTTAAGGTGACATACCCCAGTATCTATATGTTAAGGTGGCATCCCCCAGTATCTAGATGTTAAGGTGGCATACCCCAGTATCTAGATGTTAAGGTGGCATACCCCAGTATCTAGATGTTAAGGTGGCATCCCCCAGTATCTAGATGTTAAGGTAGCATACCCCAGTATCTAGATGTTAAGTTGGCATCCCCCAGTATCTAGATGTTAAGGTGGCATCCCCAAGTATCTAGATGTTAAGGTGGCATCCCCCAGTATCTAGATTTTAAGGTGGCATACCCCAGTATCTAGATGTTAAGGTGGCATACCCCAGTATCTAGATTTTAAGGTGGCATCCCCAAGTATCTAGATGTTAAGGTGGCATCCCCCAGTATCTAGATGTTAAGGTGGCATCCCCAAGTATCTAGATGTTAAGGTGGCATACCCCAGTATCTGGATGTTAAGGTGGCATACCCCAGTATCTAGATGTTAAGGTGGCATAACCCAGTATCTAGATGTTAAGGTGGCATACCCAAGTATCTAGATGTTAACGTGGCATACCCCAGTATCTGGATGTTAAGGTGGCATACCCCAGTATCTAGATGTTAAGGTAGCATACCCCAGTATCTAGATGTTAAGGTGGCATACCCAAGTATCTAGATGTTAACGTGGAATCCCCCAGTATCTAGATGTTAAGGTGGGATACCCCAGTATCTGGATGTTAAGGTGGCATCCCCCAGTATCTAGTTGTTAAGGTGGCATACCCCAGTATTTAGATGTTAATGTGGCATACCCAAGTATCTAGATGTTAAGGTGGCATCCCCCATAGTATCTTGATGTTAAGGTAGCATACCCCAGTATCTAGATGTTAAGTTGGCACCCCCCAGTATCTAAATGTTAAGGTGGCATCCCCCAGTATCTAGATGTTAAGTTGGCATCCCCCAGTATCTAGATGTTAAGGTGGCATCCCCCAGTATCTAGATGTTAAGTTGGCATCCCCCAGTATCTAGATGTTAAGGTAGCATCCCCCATAGTATCTAGATGTTAAATTATTAAGTTGGCATCCCCCAGTATCTAGATGTTAAGGTGGCATACCCCAGTATCTAGATGTTAAGGTGGCATACCCCAGTATCTAGAAGTTAAGGTGGCATACCCCAGTATCTGGATGTTAAGGTGGCATACCCCAGTATCTAGAAGTTCAGGTGGCATACCCAAGTATCTAGATTTTAAGGTGGCATACCCCAGTATCTAGATGTTAAACATGATTTCACCTTTTTATGCTGTTGAATCAATAACATTTAAAATTGCTTTGTATCCTACTATTGGAAAGCATAGTGAAGGCAAATGTTGTGACAAAACTGTTTAATCTGAGACACACAGTATGTACAGTGACGTGTGAAGATAGGGTGGACAGGAGTGCCACTGTGATAGTCAGTTAATTTGGACCCAAGACATTATCACTCTTCACACCAGGGGGAGCTGGCAACATTTCAATTTGAATGATGAAGAGAGTGTCATGTCATTGCTGTGTATGTACGTCAGTGCTACAGCGTGTGTGGAGGGGTCGCTGTTCGTCCGTGGATTAGGTGATGTGCTAAGACATCTTCTGACATCGTCACAGTGTCCTAATGGAATTGGTTGTAAAGGCCCTGGTCCAGATAACAGGAAATATTGGACACTGACTCATCCCTACCCAACACGACTGACAAATGATCTCTTACCTTAATTAACAATCTCCCGTCTAAACTCGTGCTCTCTGGCTGATCTGTTTTCTGTGAGTTTGGAGCACCTTCAGTTATGACACATAACACATACACATCTAGCCACCTGGCTAATATCTTTCTATGTGTGTATTATGCCTGTGTTTTCACTGGAGATGTACTGTGTTCTGTTAGTAGTTAGACTGTGCTTCCAGCTTAGGATGTGAGCGTTTGACACGGGTGGAGAGATTTAGGATGTGATTGTTGGACACGGGTTGAGAGATTTAGGATGTGATTGTTGGACACGGGTTGAGAGATTTAAGATGTGAGCGTTTGACATGGGTAGAGAGATTTAAGATGTGAGCGTTTGACACGGGTGGAGAGATTTAAGATGTGAGCGTTTGACACGGGTGGAGAGATTTAAGATGTGAGCGTTTGATACTGCTAGATAGATTTAGGATGTGAGCGTTTGACAGGGGTGGAGAGATTTAAGATGTGAGCGTTTGACACGGGTGGAGAGATTTAAGATGTGATCGTTTGACACGGGTGGAGAGATTTAGGATGTGATTGTTGGACATGGGTAGAGAGATTTAAGATGTGATCGTTTGACACGGGTGGAGAGATTTAAGATGTGATCGTTTGACACGGGTGGAGAGATTTAAGATGTGAGCGTTTGACACGGGTAGAGAGATTTAAGATGTGAGCGTTTGACACGGGTGGAGAGATTTAAGATGTGAGCGTTTGATACTGCTAGATAGATTTAGGATGTGAGCGTTTGACAGGGGTGGAGAGATTTAAGATGTGAGCGTTTGACACGGGTGGAGAGATTTAAGATGTGATCGTTTGACACGGGTGGAGAGATTTAGGATGTGATTGTTGGACATGGGTAGAGAGATTTAAGATGTGATCGTTTGACACGGGTGGAGAGATTTAAGATGTGAGCGTTTGACACGGGTAGAGAGATTTAAGATGTGAGCGTTTGACACGGGTGGAGAGATTTAGGATGTGATCGTTTGACACTGCTAGATAGATTTAGGATGTGATCGTTTGACCCTCTCTGTAGTCCATGACCTTGCCCTTGTTGTAGTTTGGATTGTATTGGTCTGGACATCAATTTGACTCCCTGCTGGAGAACAAACGACAATATAGAGAAAGCGTGTTAAACAAAATCCTATTTACAAGGACCCCATGGGAACTGAAGTCATTTCCAGAATGACAGAAAACAGGCCAACTGCCTGGCAAACTGGACCCGGAGATCATGAATAGAGACAAGCAATGATATTCCTTCATTACACAAACTTTGGTATTTTGTAGAATGCCCTCATTCTGAACTCTCCTCGCTGGTGTCTTTTGTCAACTCTTTAGCCAAACATGACAGTTGGTTCAAATCACCCTTTCTGTCAACATAAGCTCGGTCTTTCATAATCTTGGTTTAAGTGAATAAAATGCTGCAAACTATGACATGCCATAAGAATTTGTATGATGAAAAACCAAAATAGATCTTGCAGTGATGGGGTTTTATGAATTATATCAAAAATACCTAGAGCCAATATATATCTTACAGTGGAGGGGTTTATATCCGGGGACTACTGAGCTGTGCCTCCATGGGAAGTATGAAATCCCAAGTGGCTATACACCCCCATGGTGTTAAGTAAGATATTGGATGGGTACATAAGACTTTTTACCAGGGATTTTAACACATAAACACTCAAGTAATGTTAAAGTTAATAAAGATTTTTAGCTAATGATAACTGGCTTTTGAACAATAATTGAATTGTGTTTTGTTAAAAGTCAGGTATCACCTGACACAAAGTTTTTAACATTGATCACAAACAAATCTTACGAATATTTTGTATTTTGAATGGGTACTTCTTCAATTCTATGAATTTTAAAACTTCAGTAATTCTAACAATGTCTTGACATAATTAATTGGTCTATAACTGGTGGTATTTTACTGAAAATGCTAGAACTCCAAAATATAATTTTCCTGGTCTTGATGAGTTCTACATCTAATTTATCTTTGATCTGGGTCACAGGAGAGTTTATCTTTGATCTAGGTCATAAGAGCTTAAATAACTGATCAGGCAGTATTGACACATGATGTTGTGTAATTCAGTGTTAGACTGGGAATAGAACACCTTGGATGGGTTTAGTTGAAGTACAAGTTCTAAGGCTGTTAACGTATCGGTAAAAGGTAATAATAAATGGCATTTACTGATGCTGGGTTCGCCTGTTGAAGGATGGAATACGACATTGCCGGATTGGTTTCTTCAAACACGTGCTATTTCACAACCATCCAGTTCCAATAAGATCTTATTGAACTCGTAAATAAACAACAATTACACAATTTGGTGTTGATAGTTTTGTGGTTGCTGTCAATAGCTCGGTGATTTGCGTAATATTGTCGGCGTGCGTGTCTGGTCTCGGCATTGTACATCAAATCCCTAATCTATATCAAGGCTTTCGTATCATAGCAGTTCTTCCAGGCAAAGAGCAAAAGGTTAATCTTAAATCAATTATTGTCTTCAAGTTGACATAAAGCAATCCATAAGGTCTCCTTCATCATGGATGGTGCCGGGGTTTCATACAAGCTATACCACAGTCTGGATGTGGAAAGTAAACATATGGCTCGGTCCAGTTTGGTAGGACAGAAGAGAGCCAGGGGACAGCTCCGCGGGGGTATCAGAAGGAGCAGTGTGGTACTAGTAGTACCGGGGGACAGCTCCGCAGGGGTATCAGAAGGAGCAGTGTGGTACTAGTAGTACCGGGGGACAGCTCTGCGGGGGTATCAGAAGGAGCAGCTCCACGGGGGTATCAGAAGGAGCAGTGTGGTACTAGTAGTGTCGGGGGACAGCTCCACGGGGGTATCAGATGGAGCAGTGTGGTACTAGTAGTACTGGGGGACAGGTCCAAGGGGGTATCAGAAGGAGCAGTGTGGTACTAGTAGTAGCGGGGGGACAGCTCCATGGGGGTATCAGAAGGAGCAGTGTGGTACTAGTAGTACCGGGGGACAGCTCTGCGGGGGTATCAGAAGGAGCAGTGTGGTACTTGTAGTACCAGGGGACAGCTCCATGGGGGTATCAGAAGGAGCAGTGTGGTACTAGTAGTGTCAGGGGACAGCTCCACGGGGGTATCAGAAGGAGCAGTGTGGTACTAGTAGTACTGGGGGACAGCTCCACAGGGGTATCAGAAGGAGCAGTGTGGTACTTGTAGTACCGGGGGACAGCTCTGTGGGGGTATCAGAAGGAGCAGTGTGGTACTAGTAGTACCGGGGGACAGCTCCGCAGGGGTATCAGAAGGAGCAGTGTGGTACTAGTAGTACCGGGGACAGCTCCGTGGGGGTATCAGAAGGAGCAGTGTGGTACTAGTAGTGCCGGGGGACAGCTCCATTGGGGTACCAGAAGGAGCAGTGTGGTACTTGTAGTACCGGGGGACAGCTCCGCGGGGTATCAGAAGGAGCAGTGTGGTACTAGTAGTGCCGGGGGACAGCTCCACGGGGGTATCAGAAGAAGCAGGTCTCCCTCTACGACACACATCTTTAGCGGGTCTCAATCTACCAAACACATCTATAGCAGGTCTCCCTCTACAACACACATCTATAGCAGGTCTCCCTCTACCAAACACATCTATAACAGGTCTCCCTCTACCAAACACATCTATAGCAGGTATCCCTCTACCAAACACATCTATAGCAGGTATCCCTCTACCAAACACATCTATAGCAGTGTAGCAGGTCTCCCTCTACCACACACATTTATAGCAGGTATCCCTCTACCAAACACATCTATAGCAGGTATCCCTCTACCAAACACATCTATAGCAGTGTAGCAGGTCTCCCTCTACCAAACACATCTATAGCAGGTCTCCCTCTACCAAACACATCTATAGCAGGTCTCCCTCTACCACACACATCTATAGCAGGTCTCCCTCTACCAAACACATCTATAGCAGGTCTCCCTCTACCACACACATCTATAGCAGGTCTCCCTCTACCAAACACATCTATAGCAGGTCTCCCTCTACCACACACATCTATAGCAGGTCTCCCTCTACAACACACATCTATAGCAGGTATCCCTCTACCACACACATCTATAGCAGGTCTCCCTCTACCAAACACATCTATAGCAGGTCTCCCTCTACCACACACATCTATAGCAGGTCTCCCTCTACCAAACACATCTATAGCAGGTCTCCCTCTACAACACACATCTATAGCAGGTATCCCTCTACCACACACATCTATAGCAGGTATTCCTCTACCAAACACATCTATAGCAGGTCTCCCTCTACCAAACACATCTATAGCAGGTCTCCCTCTACCACACACATCTATAGCAGGTCTCCCTCTACCACACACATCTATAGCAGGTCTCCCTCTACCACACACATCTAAAGCAGGTCTCCCTCTACCAAACACATCTATAGCAGGTCTCCCTCTACCACACACATCTATAGCAGGTCTCTCTCTACCAAACACATCTATAGCGGAGTAGCAGGTCTCCCTCTACCAAACACATATATAGCAGGTCTTCCTCTACCAAACAAAACTATAGCGGAGTAGCAGGTCTCCCTCTACCACACACATCTATAGCAGGTCTTCCTCTACCAAACACATCTATAGCAAGTCTCCCTCAACCAAACACATCTATAGCAGTGTAGCAGGTCTCCCTCTACCAAACACATCTATAGCAGGTCTCCCTCTACCACACACATCTATAGCAGGTCTTCCTCTACCAAACACATCTATAGCAAGTCTCCTTCAACCAAACACATCTATAGCAGTGTAGCAGGTCTCCCTCTACCAAACACATCTATAGCAGTGTAGCAGGTCTCCCTCTACCAAACACATCTATAGCAGGTCTCCCTTTACCAAACACATCTATAGCAGTGTAGCAGGTCTCCCTCTACCAAACACATCTATAGCAGTGTAGCAGGTCTCCCTCTACCAAACACATCTATAGCAGGTCTCCCTTTACCACACACATCTATAGCAGGTCTCCCTCTACCAAACACATCTATAGCAGGTCTCCCTCTACCACACACATCTATAGCAGGTCTCCCTCTACCACACACATCTATAGCAGGTCTCCCTCTACCAAACACATCTATAGCAGGTCTCCCTCTACCACACACATCTATAGCAGGTCTCTCTCTACCAAACACATCTATAGCGGAGTAGCAGGTCTCCCTCTACCAAACACATATATAGCAGGTCTTCTTCTACCAAACAAAACTATAGCGGAGTAGCAGGTCTCCCTCTACCACACACATCTATAGCAGGTCTTCCTCTACCAAACACATCTATAGCAAGTCTCCCTCAACCAAACACATCTATAGCAGTGTAGCAGGTCTCCCTCTACCAAACACATCTATAGCAGGTCTCCCTCTACCAAACACATCTATAGCAGGTCTCCCTCTACCAAACACATCTATAGCAGGTCTCCCTCTACCAAACACATCTATAGCGGAGTAACAGGTCTCCCTCTACCAAACACATCTATAGCAGGTCTCCCTCTACCAAACACATCTATAGCAGGTCTCCCTCTACCACACACATCTATAACAGGTCTCCCTCTACCAAACACATCTATAGCAGGTCTCCCTCTACCAAACACATCTATAGCAGGTCTCCCTCTACCAAACACATTTATAGTGGAGTAGCAGGTCTCCCTCTACCAAACACATCTATAGCAGGTCTCCCTCTACCACACACATCTATAGCAGGTCTCCCTCTACCAAACACATCTATAGCAGGTCTCCCTCTACCACACACATCTATAGCAGGTCTCCCTCTACCACACGCATCTATAGCAGGTCTCCCTCTACCAAACACATCTATAGCAGGTCTCCCTCTACCAAACACATCTATAGCAGGTCTCCCTCTACCAAACACATCTATAGCAGGTCTCCCTCTACCAAACACATCTATAGCAGGTCTCCCTCTACCAAACACATCTATAGCAGGTCTCCCTCTACCAAACACATCTATAGCAGTTCTCCCTCTACCAAACACATCTATAGCAGGTCTCCCTCTACCAAACACATCTATAGTGGAGTAGCAGGTCTCCCTCTACCAAACACATCTATAGCAGGTCTCCCTGTACCAAACACATCTATAGCAGGTCTCCCTCTACCACACACATCTATAGCAGGTCTCCCTCTACCAAACACATCTATAGCAGTTCTCCCTCTACCACACACATCTATAGCGGGTCTCCCTCTACCAAACACATCTATAGCAGGTCTCCCTCTACCACACACATCTATAGCGGAGTAGCAGGTCTCCCTCTACCAAACACATCCAAGCATTGTGGTGACACCCTTTTGCCTCCCATCCCACTCTGTATATAAATGTCTTATGGTCTGCTCGCCGACAATTAGCCATTTGCTGTCGGTTATTTCAGCAATATTGCCTCTTAATATGCAATAAATCAACTCAGTACATATTGGCTATGGAATCATGGCTAAAGTTTGATTCGATCTTCTAGCTATTTACCTCAATGACATGAGGGGAATTGTTAAAAGATGGAAATCTGATGGCTTCAAGCTCCTGGTCAAAGCCAATCTGAAAAACGGTGTGACCAATTCATGATTAATGACCTGCAGCAGGAGATAAAGGGATCGAAATCTGTATATGGTTCAGGGTTCTATTGTAGGGGAGACAGATAATATAGGGTAGAGGTCTATTGTAGGGGAGATAGATAATATAGGGTAGAGGTCTATTGTAGGGGAGACAGATAATATAGGGTAGAGGTCTATTGTAGGGGAGACAGATAATATAGGGTAGAGGTCTATTGTAGGGGAGACAGATAATATAGGGTAGAGGTCTATTGTAGGGGAGAGATAATATAGGGTAGAGGTCTATTGTAGGGGAGACAGATAATATAGGGTAGAGGTCTATTGCAGGGGAGAGATAATATAGGGTAGAGGTCTATTGTATGGGAGACAATAATATAGGGTAGAGGTCTATAACTGGTACGGCAGCAGTTGAAACTCGGTATTTGTAAACACGCGACCATTTTGACTGTCTTTTAACTTCGGCTTGTTATTGAAGTGGGCCCTACCTGAATTATTTTCAATTCTTTGGATTTTTCTGCCAACAGTTTCTTGTTAGTTACCGCTCAGGTTTACTCCGTTTTAGGCTTATTTTTGCATGGTTATCAACTGGATTTTTTTTCTGAATTTTTCAGATTGACGAAAAATTTCCCAAAGTTACGTATATTGGGCCTTTAAATCGGCACAAGTTGTGTACTATCCCAGGCCAGCTTACACTAACATTCTGTAGCCTCCCAAGTACACATGCAACATGTACACTCACATAGCATACTCCTTTAGTGATTGTTGCTGTTAAGTGGACTTCAAATGAAAACAAAACCGATCTTCTCACTACATAACCAAAAGGCCCAGGATGGTATTTAGCCAGTAGCATTGTTTGGATGAAGGGCTGCAAAGCTAATTATCTAAGTGTAAATTGATGTACACTTTAATTATATGTAAGGTCACTGGGGTCAAATATATTTGAAATTTAACTTCTTCTGAATTATTAAAGTACTAGGGTGATGATATATGGCCAGAAGCATGCTTAGATGTTCAAATTAATGATCTTGACTTAAATTAGGCTTATTAGGTCTTCATATACCTGACATTCAAAGTTCATATCTTGTGAACAGGTCTTGGTCTTGTGAACAGGTCTTGTGAACTTTCCCATATGTTCAAATAGGCAAAGTAGATTTTCAGAAAGAATTGAAGTTGTGATCCATAAGGATGGTTATATAATGTTCTATCTGGAATCATAAAGGAGTTATCGGTACATTACCTTCCAAAGATCCTCTCTATTTGTGTTTAGGCTTGGAAGAACTGGAATTATTAGAAGATCTCATTGTATTATGCTTGTCATTTCATTTACAGTCCGTCCCCCCCCCCATCACTAACCCAACCACCCAACCTCCGAACCCCCCAACCCCATGCCCCTAATCTCACCCTTTACACAATTACATATTGTATACAAGGTTTTACAGCATTTTAGATTTCATTTGAAATCTCAGCGTATATACGGTATGGGTAGCCTGTGAGATTGGTAGAGATAGTAATTTGGAGCTGATTAATTTGTAGGTGATCATTTCATGTTTTGACGACTGAAGAAGACACGGTTGTAGCACTCTACTTATTTCATTAGCTTGAAGTAGTGTCAGTGGCCCGATTTATACAAAGTCCTGGAACAAATTGGATTGCTGCATTATAACCTGTTGGTCTGAAAGTATGAGTAGCTTCACAAAAGTTCACAAAATATTTCTTTATGGGATAATTTAACTCATTCATCACTGTAGACATAATTCAATTCCTCAAATGTTAAATTTCAGGAGAAATAAGGTAAAAGTCATACTTTAACTAATCATAATGCCAATTTTGTACAGCGAGACCACTTAATTAACTTAGTCGAACTTGATATAAATTAAAAGATGTAGAAACTTAATGGAAGAGGTGAATAGACCTGGATATCACTAATACAAGGAACAGTTGATGTGGCTGGGAAATTGTTGATGCTGAAGATTTATCCCGTAGAACACCCCTGTTGGATGTCTTCTCTCCTTTATACAGGATGATAAACCTTAACTCATACACCCCTGAAGACACATTTGATCTCTTCCAATTTAAAGGTTGGAATAGTTCATTATCAAACTTCAGGGGTAATTAGGTTAAATAGTATGGTGACTTTTGGGTTACAGGTAAGAGATTGATACCAGGTGAGCCATGCAGGTCCATTGGGCCTCTTGTTAAACTTTTGAGGTTAATGGGGTTAAATAGTATGGAGAGTTGGTCCTGAAGTAGTACTCACCAAGATGTTACCGGTAGGGAGCTAAAAGTAGACATAGCTGGGATGCGGTGTGTTGAAATGAAAACAAACCCACATACTGCCAGAAACTGACCGAGGAGTTGAAATGAAAACAAACCCACACACTGCCAGAAACTGACCGAGGAGTGCGTACTTAATCCACAGATTATTGATGAGCCGCTTGGGGAAATGAGGCTAGCTTTGAAATAGCTCTGTTTTAGTTCTTGTAATGTCGTCCATTAATAATTTAGGTGTAAATACCGCTGGGTATAATTCAATGACTACAAGATGACATTTAAGGGGCTTGATGACCATACTCAATTTCTGATGCTTTTTCTCCCCGGAGAGACGGAGCACTTTACGTTTTACGACTGGTTGCTGGTGCACTGGTTGATGGAGAAGTCGGAGAAGTCGGAGAAGTCGGGTTTGACCGGAGAGTGCTGTTCAACCGATCATGCAACAGTATCTTGTTTCACCTTCACATATTGGTGTGATGGGGGCCTTAATGAACACTCATGGGAATTTAAAATTAAAAACAAGTTTGCTCAAGTTTGCTTACTGAGAGGTTTTTACCATTTTGAAAAACTTGAACCAGAGGAATACGTTCAAAGATGTTGCAAGGTCAAAGAGGTCAAATGTGTTAAAATCTCTTCTTCTTCTCAGTAACCAAAAGGCCTAAGTTGATGATGTTTGGTCAGTAACATGCTGAGATGATGGACTACCAAGTTTGTTCAAATTAATGACCTTGATTTATATTCAAGGTCGACGGGCGACCATATAAATGCAAATGAATGACCTTGACCTCTGAATAAGCAAAAGGTGGAGGTTAGGGGACTTCAAGGTCACATGTGTGTTAAAACATTTTAAACAACTTTTCTATGACAAAATGATCAGGATGATGATATTTGGCCAGTAGTATGCTTGAGTAAAGGTTATCAAATCTGTTCAAATAAGTGATATTTGTTTCTCTTCAAGGTCAAAGGGGTCAAAATGTGAAAATTTTTTTCCTAATTTCTACTGATTTATCAAAGCCTTAAGGGACAGGGTAATGATATTTGGTCAGAATCATGCTGTAAATCCTGTTCAACAGAGTGACCTTGTTCAACTTTCAAGGTCAAAGGGGTCATCAGGTCATATATTTAAATCTTTTGAATCAAACATTGATATTTTGCCTAGAGATGTATATTAGTCCACTTAAACTATAGGTGTGGGTTCAGTACTAAGTGAGTGATTTAGGCCCATTGGACCTCTTTGTTTACATCATTAGCAGATTTGACCTTTGTTGATACTAGTCTGACTCTTATGTATGTTGAATAAAGGCGAGTTTGACCCTTGTAGATAGGTCTTGACATTGCTCCATGTTTGGTTATTAGAGACAGATTTGACCTTTTAAGACTTTGTCTGACTTTTCCATACATATTTGGTGGCGATGTGAGTAGTTTATTGACTGGGCCGTACAAAGCTGAGTCCTTTGTTCCATATTTTCATACATAAATACTTGCCGTCTGCTTTCTCTCAGTCAGGCCAAAGCAAGTTCTGCATTTATAGATTTACCTTCGTAAGTTATGTGCCCAGCACAGCATGATTTGATACCGTATACACGCTGTTTGCCGAGTTCAGGTAGGATTTTTCTCCCCCAATATCTGCATATTGATATCGAAGCAGTTTAAATGATAGAGCACTGAGCTTATTCAGCGTGTGGTAGGGGAGAGAGCGACGTCCATGTCTGATGTCTACTGATCTGCATTGGAATGCTTCAGAGCTAGCTCGGAAGTCTGTAGGGCTGGTTACGCTATAGCTCTTACAGAACTCTCGCATGTTGTGGACGAATCTTTACTGCTGACATCTGGGTCTATTACAAGTTACACCCGTCATCAGTCTGTAATATCACAGACATTTCAGACTGTCAATGATGAACGACCACCATTAAATGTAGCCAATCACAGAGATTCAATTAAAATGGGAATTAATTGTTGTAACTACAGTGTAGATTTGGTCCTTTCGTGTTGGTGACATCACACCTGCTTAGCTTCCAACAGAATTTCAAAATATTGAAAATTTTGATTTGTGGATATATTGCTTGAATGTGATGACCTCATACCTGTGCTTAAGGACGGGAAATCATTGACATACAATTCTGGCGTATGGAGTCGGATAAGATAGTGATGAGACTCGGGAGCAGTTTTATAGTTACGTTTTCATCACTTCACGCCACAGTTCTAGCGACTTGATTTATGGCGTGTGTTAATTCATTAAATTTGATGGAATGTTCTCAAACGACATGCGACATTAATGTTTCTTAGAGTAGCCTAAATAGGTGTCTCGACGATGGACGGCTATCGATTAGTGCTTACCAATTAGTACATCTATAAAACCTCATTACCACCCGTTATTGGTTTCAAAAAGAAGATGTGGTGGCATATTTGAATTTTGTGGCAGGTTTATTATGTAGGTTCCTACAATAAATATGCAATATAAGATCGGTGAGATATGACAATGTTGATTAAGTATGGCCTGCTACTGTGAATAGTTATAAAGCTGTGGAGTGGAGGTGTACAACTGGTATCGTGGAACATGGCTCGTAACCATATTTTCAGCAGTCATCCCAGCAGGAATTCGCCGAGAATTCTTCTAATGAGTTTATGTGATCGTGCCGCTGACATTCTTTTCACTGAGGTTTAATTGGACACAATCTGGACAACTCCTAGTACCCAGAATGTTGGATATATTTATAGTTTTTAAAAAGTGTTTTGTCTGACTTGGAAAAAACAACAGCTTTGAGTGATATTCATTTTGAATTTTTACCAAAGTTGAGTCGGAAGTAAGGCTGCTGATGTACTGCCTACCTTTTCCTGTACAAAGGAAATAAGGAACGTTCTGTGAAATGTACGACACAACATTCCCAAACAAGATGTTCGCCATCGGAGGAAACTTTAAAATATCGGACTACAAGTTCAGTGCTAAATACGAGCCCCTAGATGTAATCTGTGAGACCCAGAATGAGGTAAGATCTACTAGCATGGCTAAATACGAGCCCCTAGATGTAATCTGTGAGACCCAGAATGAGGTAAGATCTACTAGCATGGCTATATAGCTAAATACGAGCCCCTAGATGTAATTTGTGAGACACAGAATGAGGTAAGATCTACTAGCATGGCTATAGCTAAATACGAGCCCCTAGATGTAATCTGTGAGACCCAGAATGAGGTAAGATCTACTAGCATGGCTATATAGCTAAATACGAGCCCCTAGATGTAATCTGTGAGACCCAGAATGAGGTAAGATCTACTAGCATGGCTAAATATGAGCCCCTAGATGTAATCTGTGAGACCCAGAATGAGGTAAGATCTACTAGCATGGCTATATAGCTAAATACGAGCCCCTAGATGTAATTTGTGAGACACAGAATGAGGTAAGATCTACTAGCATGGCTATAGCTAAATACGAGCCCCTAGATGTAATCTGTGAGACCCAGAATGAGGTAAGATTTACTAGCATGGCTATAGCTAAATACAAGCCCCTAGATGTAATCTGTGAGACACAGAATGAGGTAAGATCTACTAGCATGGCTATAGCTAAATACGAGCCCCTAGATGTAATCTGTGAGACACAGAATGAGGTAAGATCTACTAGCATGGCTATAGCTAAATACGAGCCCCTAGATGTAATCTGTGAGACACAGAATGAGGTAAGATCTACCAGCATGGCTATATAGCAAAATACGAGCCCCTAGATGTAATCTGTGAGACCCAGAATGAGGTAAGATCTACAGTGAGTAGCATGGCTAAATATGAGCCCCTAGATGTAATCTGTGAGACCCAGAATGAGGTAAGATCTACTAGCATGGCTATAGCTAAATACAAGCCCCTAGATGTAATCTGTGAGACCCAGAATGAGGTAAGATCTACTAGCATGGCTATATAGCTAAATACGAGCCCCTAGATGTAATCTGTGAGACCCAGAATGAGGTAAGATCTACTAGCATGGCTATAGCTAAATACGAGCCCCTAGATGTAATCTGTGAGACACAGAATGAGGTAAGATCTACTAGCATGGCTATAGCTAAATACAAGCCCCTAGATGTAATCTGTGAGACCCAGAATGAGGTAAGATCTACTAGCATGGCTACATCTAAAGCAAATAATTTTGTATGAAATGTACGAAACGCCATTGCAGGATATAAGTTAAACACCACATACATAAACATTACAAATGGTGTATTATGTTTCATGTCTTTATGATACTGTAATGGTTTAGGAACTTGACAAGCTCATTTTTCAAAGATTTGACGAAAAAAATATAGTTGCCAAAATTGTTTTTGGGTTGGTCCTTTAGCAGGATATATGTGTCCTATTCTGACGTTTGTTCAAAAGTTACTAAAAAAAACAACATTCTTATGTATCGAGTCGCTTTCTTCACATTGAAATATTTGTAGTTTTTACACAATGTCTTAAAAGATATTCTTGATCTGAGTTTCATTATTTTTCAATTTGGTAACTTGAAACATTCATCCTTTATGAATTAATAACTCGTATATTTATTTCATTCGAACTGCTCTCACTAAAGGAAATATATCAGTGAACATTTCTTTGAAATAACAAAAAACTAACATGAAGTTTCCAGACCAAGAAATCTGCCAGTGTTGAAGATATTGGTCTGTATTGCATTATAGGTTTGTGAATTGTTACAGGGATTTAAAAGGTTTCAAGATATTTATTCAGTGTCTGGATATGTGTAGATGTTTAGAAGACTTCTTACCTTCATACAATCAGCCTGATGATAATTCTTTGAGAATTCTGACAAATAGAAAGCTTTAAACAGGATGAAGATAGAACAAATTTCATTGACTATTTAATTCATCTATATAATTATACTCCAATCACACCCGGATAATACAAATTCCAGTGACTATTTAATTCATCTATATAATTATACTCCAATAACACCTTTGAAACCTTGTTTAGATTAACAGGGCTGACTTCTATAGCGTTTCTAATGCTTGTTGGGTAGTCAATATATAAGTGCAGTTTCCTTGTTAAAGTCTAAAGTTGTTTTATAGGGTCAAATTTAAGCCAGACTGTTTCAACAGCCACTAGTTCAGCATTACGATCAGTTGAATCACTCCCCTCATAAGAAATGATAAATGGGGGTCAATATTTGATGTCTAATGAACCCTGGTCAGCTGGTAGGTAATGTTTTCCAGCCGGTTGAGCTGTTGGACCAGAACAGAATTCTATAATGATTATACAGATGTTTGGTGACGATCCTTTAGGTGACTGGTTTTCTTTTCTACTTCACCAATTTTGTATTATGTAAATGAAATAGAAAGCAGTAGGATTAATATCATTAGGTCATCTGGCCTGAAGGTTCAGTATGAGCTATACCCATTGTACGCCATCCGTCATCTACTGTGTGTAAACTTTCCCTTTAAACAACTTCTTCTCAATAACTGAAAGGTCTAGGGTACTGATATTTGGCCTGTAGCATGCTGGGATAACGGGCTACCAAGTTTATTCAAAAGAATGCTCTTGACATACTTTCAAGGTCACGGGTCAAATATGTCTTAAATCTTTAAAACAAGTTCTTTTCAGTAACTAAAAGACCCAGGGTACTGATAATTGGATGGTGGCATGCCAGGATGAAGGGCTACCAAGTTTGTTTGAATGAATGACCTTGACCCATTTTCAAGGTCAAAAGGTCAAATATGTTAATATCATAACGAACTCAAAATCTGTACATGCAGTTAGACGACCCTTAAGATCCTGTTTAGCCTCCTGTTTCAAAGTTACCACCAATTTTTGCTGTAGTCTTGTCAATCGTTAAATGAAGGGAATAGTTTTTGTTTTGTAAAAGTTATTGAATCCATGCATGAAATATTTGATCAGTTTGATTTATCCAACACTTCCATCCTTTTGAAAATATATTTTGTGTACCAAACAATATGAAAAAAAAAGCCTAATTGTGAAAGAAAATGCAACAAAAAAACTTTGCGATCAAAGGATCTTGTATGACATTGAAATTATCATGGTAATGGTTCCAGCTGTAAACATCAGTGTCCATCAAACAATCCTTCTGACACCGGCTTGTAAATAACTTGTTTAGTAATTTGCTTCATTGAGGAACATCTACATAAATGTGCCATGATTTGTACGACTAATTGATACCGGGAATCTCAAGATCAATATCCTCTCTGATATGGTCCCAAGGGGCGCCTCCGTCAAAAGCAAGAAAACTCAAACGGATGTCGAGGTTCTCGACTGGAAAATTGCTTCCTCCTTTAATTAGCGAAATCAGAGTTGAAGCCATTTTTTGCCTGATATTGGCTTAAGTACAGTATTGAAAACTGAATATTTCCAATGAGCTGTTTAAGCTAGATCTTCCTGCACTTGAAGATAAATCAGAAATCTTTCCAAGGTACCGCTCCATTCTGTGAGATTCCTTACAGATTAATTTGATCATCTTAGCTGTATAAACAAGACCATAACCAACAGTAATAAATTGTCTAGGCCCGAGAATCACTCTCAATGAATATGATTTTTCAATTCCTTTATGATTATTTTAGTCTGATATGTGTTGCGCCTCTATAGTGCTAAACACATTATTTAGCTGGTAAAGAAAGGCATGAACTTGTGAAGCAAGGGATTTAATAGATTCTGTAGAAACAGAATTGAAGTAATTACATTTGTACTCTTGAAATTGAAAAGAATTTTGATAATATCTGGTGCGAAGTTGAAAACAATATTTCAACGGGTCTAAATCTCTAAAAGTGACGTGTTGCTATTATGCCCACGCGGTGTGGTGAAGCGGCACATGAGCGATTAATGTTGGAAGTCACGTCTCAGATGGGAAAACCTGCCTTCACATTATTCAGCAGAAGTGCTAGAAGTTCTATTAACAGATCTGTAATTTACCTTTTTTTCAATGAAACGCTTTCACTGGATAGAAACTTGTTTGGATATCAGGTGCTCTGAACTGCTCTAGTCCCTATCAGGAAGAGGTCTGTTGTTTTCTGTACCTTACATTCACCAATTAGGAAACATTAAATTGATAAGACCCAACATTTCAATTTGTTTTCCTTAGGTTTTGATGTTAAGAAATGTACACAATGACGTTAGATTATAACTCTGCTGTGTATGTAACAGCATGCTGAAGTTCTAGATTACAAATACTTGGCCATTATGTACCTTGCATAAATAACTGTTAAGCTTCATCAAGTAATTGACCTTGACCTTCTTCAAGGTCACAGGGGCAATTAGGTAAAAATCTTTTGAAATCTTCTTCAAAGTAACAGAAGGCCCAGAGTACAGATACTTGGCCAGTAGGTACCTGGCAAGAGGTACTAGATGGTTCCCCCCAATAAATGACATTGACCTACTTTCATTGTCACAAGGGTTAAAATTATAAAAACTGTTAAAATCTTCAAATTATAAAAACTGTTAAAATCGTCTTGTGAACAAACAGAAGGCCCAGAGTACTTGTATTTGGTCAGTAAAGGATTGAGTTCTTTAAAGTGTCCTCAAATGAATGACCTTGACTTAGTTTCAAGGTCATAGGGGTCAGATATATGAATATCTTTAAAATTACTTCTTCTGCAACACCAGGAGACCCTGGGTGAATGTATTTGACCAGTAGCATGTTGGGACACCGTTGTGTATAGATTCATTGAGTCTGGACAGTTACAGGACTTGTTGAGAAAATATTTGCTTAGTACAATTATTGAGAATATTTCCCCTGATCGAACAGCTTTTAAGGTCAGAGCAATAAGGGCCCTCTTGGCATATTATTTCTATTTACATTTTCAGTTGAAATTTTAAGCGATACAATAAAACCAAGTATTTCATCAAAACACCACTTTCTGTTCTCAATGAACACCAAATCGGATTCCTGTTTTCAACGAACACAACACTAATTTATGTTTCTCAAATAACTTAACACCAATTTATTTTACTCAAAACACCACTTTCTGTTCTCAATGAACACCAAATTGCATTCCTGTTTTCAAAGAACACATCACCTATTTATTTATCTCAAAGAACACATCACCCATTTATTTTTCTCAAAGAACACATCACCCATTTATTTTTCTCAAAGAACACATCACCAATTTATTTTTCTCAAAGAACACATCACCAATTTAATGCCAGCCTTCCTCACTCACTCACTTTTATAAGTTTATACCAGTTCTGTTTCTTTACCACCTCGAGGATGAGTTGTCTATCTAGCCGAGTACATAATTGGGGGACTGTCACAGCCTCACACAATCAGATTGCCGGTAGGAAGCAGGGAATACGTAATTTCATCATGTTTATATTGACTGTGTGATGTTTCACAGCTGACTCCCAGCACTGATGGGACACCACATATAATTTCTAGTATTAATCCTTCCCAGATTTAATACAGATATTAAAACTACTGCTGGACTTAATTATCCAGGGGAGATGCACGCATCGCTGTCTGTAATTCAGTGATCGGGGAGGGGGATGAACACAAGCTGTCTGTAATTCAGTGATCGGGGAGGGGGGTGAACACGGGGAGGGGGCTGAACACAAGCTGTCTGTAATTCAGTGATCGGGGAGGGGGCTGAACACGAGCTGTATATGTAAAATGTATCACTTCTGTGAAAAGTTTCTTGTCAGCCATTATTGTCAAGGGTTGTAAATTCCATTACATGGAGTAATGTTAAGTTCCTTAAACCTTATGGTGTTTCACTCATTCATTTCACATCTAAAGACTTATTTGAACTTTTCCAATTCAAATTTCAGGGTGAATGAGTTGATATGATGTTTTTGATTTAATAAAATCTTGTGTAAGCCTCACACTAATTTTGTCCTTTTGTTTGCCTGGGATTTGTCTGTACCTTTTGTCTGCATCTGTCAGTTCATCAGTCATGTCTTTTCTGTCAAAGTCGGTTAAGATTTTTCTCAGATTTGCTCTGTTTTTAACTAAAAGCTTTTTTGGCTCAAATATTGAGGTTAAAGTTGTGCAATGGCTCATAATTCATTTGATAGTGGTGTAAGATCATGCTGATTCTTGGCATATGTATTCTCTTGAGGTGTAGCATTAATGTTAGTTAACAATGCACATTTTTTTGCAATATTGCCATGTTTTGAAATTAGATTTATTTGCTCAGATATTGAGGATAAGGTTTTGGATAATGGAAAGTTTGTAATGGCTTGTAATAGTGGTGTGGGGATGGAGGTGCCGGTAGGGCACATGTAGTGATCAATACAAACTGAATGCTTTGGATTTTTTTTGTAATCTAAAATCATTAAATTTGAAATGTTGTGTAATCTGGTCCTCAGTGATTTGTATTAATTCTTTAATAATCTGAAATTCTCCTATAATATGGAAGTCACAATCTAAAATCAAGTGTAACCTGAACATCACTTGCTAACAAATCTCTTTTAAATCTAGATGTCCCTTTTCCAATACCATAAACTATACACTGGTTACGGTACTAAGTTAATAAAGAACTTTGATCACAAACAGAATTTTGACTTTAAAATACCACCACCTCATTACAATAGTCAAGACAATAACTGTCAGTAACTGACTGACAGCTATCAGTTTCCTAGCAACAACTATCAGTAACTGACTGACAGCAATCAGTTGCCTTGCAACAACTGTCAGTAACTGACTTTGACAGCTATCAGTTGCCTAGCAACAACTGTCAGTAACTGACTGTGACAGCTATCAGTTGCCTAGCAACAACTGTCAGTAACTGACTGTGACAGCAGCTATCAGTTGCCTAGCAACAACTGTCAGTAACTGACTGTGACAGCTACCAGTTGCCTAGCAACAACTGTCAGTAACTGACTGTGACAGCAGCTATCAGTTGCCTAGCAACAACTGTCAGTAACTGACTGTGACAGCTATCAGTTGCCTAGCAACAACTGTCAGTAACTGACTATGACAGCTATCAGTTGCCTTGCAACAACTGTCAGTAACTGACTGTGACAGCTATCAGTTGCCTAGCAACAACTGTCAGTAACTGACTGTGACAGCAGCTATCAGTTGCCTAGCAACAACTGTCAGTAACTGACTGTGACAGCAGATATCAGTTGCCTAGCAACAACTGTCAGTAACTGACTGTGACAACTATCAGTTGCCTTGCTTGTTAGATTTCTATCTTTAAAACCTGGCTGACAATATTTCTATCTAATTCTCAAGTGATTACTTTAGTTGTTATTAATGTCTTAACTGATGATCTTGGTGTTTTTTATTGGTGTAGCCGACAGATAGGTTTTATGTTTATGTGCATTTCTTTTCAATTTTGATGATTTTCAGATTAAAGTTGAAATAACTGAGCAGCAACCATGCATAACTGTTACAGCCACGTTTTGTCTCGCACACACAAAAAGTGTCACGTAACAAACAACGAAATCAAAATCTGTTACGAAAAAAACCATCAACATGAATACAGTATAGTTTCCTTTCTGATCATCAGTATCCCCTGTTACGTAATATGTAAGGAAGGCGTGTTATTTCTTTCTGATCATCAGTATCCCCTGTTACGTAATATGTAAGGAAGGCGTGTTATTTCTTTCTGATCATCAGTATCCCCTGTTACGTAATATGTAAGGAAGGCGTGTTATTTCTTTCTGATCATCAGTATCCCCTGTTACGTAATATGTAAGGAAGGCGTGTTATTTCTTTCTGATCATCAGTACCCTCTGTTAGGTAATATGTAAGGAAGCCATGCTATTTCTTTCTACAGTTTGAAATCATTCAGGTATTGCATTATTTTTTTCAGAAACTACCGAATGTAAAAACCTGCAAACGGAAACTGGTGATCTTTACATTGGCTAATTAGCACAAGGTTTCCTTGAGAGAGTTTAGTTGTCATGGTGATAGTACATGGTACAGATGCTGAATGTCTCTGAGATGAAGCAGGAGTGAGCATTTTAAGGACATCTGATAAAAAGTTTGATAGCTAACTTCGCCGGGGGTTTAAATGTAATTTGCTTCTGAATCTTGCTGGTATTTTTTCTCAAAAATGTTTCAGTGTTTCATGGTTTACCAAATGGAAGTAGAATCGGTTTATCCTGTTTCTTTAACATGCAGTTTCTGGTTGGTGGAGTAATTGTTTTTAGTGAATCAGATTCTGATTGATTAAAACCTGCCATCCTTGCTGCGCTGAGCATAATCAGTGTACTGTAACAATAAATACCAGGAGAATTACGTGATCATAAACAAATCAGCTAGGTACTAGTGGAAAGGGGATATAACTGAATGCCTTACAAAGACTTGTTGTCAGCATCATTAGAAAGGAAGGGGAGATTAATAAAATCTATTACCTGTAAGTGATCGAGATCAGGTTATCTCAGTCGAGGGCTAAGATTCTGTAACATAATCCCAACCGAGGCGTTATAATAATAATAAAAATAAATAACAAAAAATAATAATAATAAAAAATAGATTTTTTTTCTCCCACCTCTTACATATATAAAGTTGTATAATAACAACCCATCTATATATGCGTTTAGAGTGAAAGAGTATCCCGTCTGGGGCCTCCCGGTTCAAAGCCGATTAAGATTTTTTTTTCTCGCACCTCTTACATATATCAAGTTGTATAATAACAACCCATCTATATATGCGTTTAGAGTGTAAGAGTATCCCGTCTGGGGCCTCCCGGTTCAAAGCCGATTAACCACGTCATCTGCGCTTCGAATTCAGTCCTTTCGCATAAAAATATAGTTCGGTTATATCAAGGAAGAAAAGCAATGATCAATCAGTACATATTATTTAGATAATAAACAAAAACCAAACAAACAATACATAGTAATTAAATACATGACAAAAACAGTTTGAATGCACATATTTCTAATAATATTGGTTAACTAGAGCGTGTGACGTCACCGATTCGAGAGTATCACGTCACTTGCGCGGATGAATACATGAATGGGTTAAATTTCCGCCAAAACTCACGTAAAGGTACCAGACAGATCGGACGAGATAGAAAAATCTAGCATTGGGTATCACGTGAGATTTCCCTGTCCGACGTGCGAGAAAACTGAATATCGTACAAAGACTTGGTGTCAGCATCATTATGAAGGAAGGGGAGATAACTGAATGCCTTACAAAGACTTGGTGTCAGCATCATTAGGAAGAAATGGGAGATAACTGAATTCCTTACAAAGACTTGGTGTCAGCATCATTAGGAAGAAAGGGGAGATAACTGAATGCCTTACTTGGTGTCAGCATCATTAGGAAGGGAGGGGAGATAACTGAATGCCTTACAAAGACTTGGTGTCAGCATCATTAGGAAGGGAGGGGAGATAACTGAATGCCTTACAAAGACTTGGTGTCAGCATCATTAGGAAGGGAGGGGAGATAACTGAATGTCTTACAAAGACTTGCTGTCAGCATCATTAGGAAGGAAGGGGAGATAACTGAATGCCTTACAAAGACTTGGTGTCAGCATCATTAGGAAGGGAGGGGAGATAACTGAATGCCTTACAAAGACTTGCTGTCAGCATCATTAGGAAGGAAGGGGAGATAACTGAATGCCTTACAAAGACTTGGTGTCAGCATCATTAGGAAGAAAGGGGAGATAACTTCGTGAGCACTGCTTTATTGCATTTGCCTTTATTTAGTCTCGATAATAGTTTTGGTACCCCAATAGATACAACAGTGCAGCCCTTACTTTACCGAGGTATAGGGATGGTTTCCATCTCCATATCATCTATGCTTATAATTTCCAGAGTGTCTAAGCTATTTACGTCAAATTTGCAGTGCTTTCTTTTTTATTTCAATATGTAAAAGGCCCAAATAATATACGTAACTTCAGGAATTTTTTTTGGATTCTTAAAAGTTATGAAAAAAAATTGAGTTGATAACCATGCAAAAATAAGCCTTAAACGAAGTAAACTTGAGCGTTAACTAACAAGAAAATCTTGACAAAAAAAATCCAAAGAATTAAAAATAATTCAGGTGTGGCCCACTTCGACAACAAGCCGAAGTTAGAAGACAGTTCAAAATGGAAGCATGTTTACAAATACTGAGTTTCAACTGCTGCTGAACCAGTAACCGCGTAAGAATTCATCTTGGATATTGCTGATTATCAGTGAATCGTAACTAAATCTATAAATGTAACAAGTTATTAGGCTTGATTTTCACTTCAAGTTTTGACGAAAGTTACGTATATCGGGCCTTTAATGACCTTATTGTTATGGTGGAAATCTGTCTCTTTTATCAACCATATTATTTCATGTTGGGGGGGGGGGGGGGATGTCATAAATATTTTTTGATGTTACAGTTATGATGCAATACTTTTGTGATTGAAATCCATTCTTAAACATATTCTCAAGATATTTTGATATCAATAAATACATCACCAGATTTATTATAGCAATGATACAGCCTTAGAATACATAGCCTGGTGCACCCGATACTTGTCCATAGATGATAGTGAATGAGTTCAAATGCATTATTCAAACTCAAAATCCATGTTTTGTTTACATTTTAAAAAATGACATATGTGATGATTTGTTTTGTAAGATCACCCATTGATAGTTTCCCGTTGATACAACCATAGAATATAATTCATCTAATACTGTAATGATAGTTCCCATTCGGGTACAGGGTGATGTGTATGAGTTCTGAAGTTAAATATCATGTGGGTATACGTTCATGATTATATTTCTCAGCATTCAACTGAATCGTGATATTGGTAATAAAAGTCCATGTTTACAATACGAGACTCTTCAATACTTGGTCATCTCAGGACTTTGATTTTGAAGAGTTTTAAATACTTTATTATACCTGCTGCCAATCTTTCCATTGCACTATATAAGGTTGCATGAAAATAGGGAACACTGAACAGGACATCAAAGTTTCTGTATTCTGCAATATGTCACACATATTGGTGATATTTCTGCCAGGATGTGGTAGTTAAGATACTCCGTATAATAAATGGCTGTAGAATTGTCACATTGGTTCGACAACAACCACAGATACACAGCTACAATGTCTTTTGTATTGATTTAATATCACCAAGCATTTTTACACAGATTCACATTCAGGACTCACAGTAAGCCCAAGTTATATTTTTGTAATTAAATGATTGATATTATTTTCAGCCTGCCAATGTTAAATATTTCACACTGTCAGAACATTTTTGCCAAGTCAAAGCAAAATATTATCGTAATTTTCCGCATGTTTCCCACCTCCAGTCCTCTTCCATCTATCAGATTTAAACGATTCAGCTCAGTGCTAAATTGGCATGCTAAATCATCAGGTTGATGTAAATGATATTCCCTAAATCAAAGATTGTGTTTGCTGTATCATGTGTATTAGAGAAAGTCCTCTTTAGCATATCTCCCACTTTGAATCTATTGATTTACTTTAAGCATTGAATTGGAATGTTTAAATCTGTTGTTTTTTTTATAAATAGAAAGTGTCGTCTTTGACAGCATAAACCTGTTTTCTATATTTATTCCTTGCCTTGAAATTCCTTCCGTTCATCAACTTTACAATATCAAATCGGTATGTTTATAAAACTGCATGGTTTCCATAAATAAATTTTTTGGGTTTTTTTGTAAAAAATGACATAAAATGTATTCTTCCTAAATGTTTAGCATATTCCACACCATAGACCTGTTTCCATCAGTCCAATATAAACCTGAATTTGATTAAAGAAGAACTGGCTTGTTCTAATTCTCCTTGTTGTATAGATGCATGGGTTTGATAAAGAACTGGTTTGTTCAAATTCTCCTGGTTATATAGATGATTTGCTTTAGGCATCCTTATCGTACTGTCTGTTGTGTTTCCCTTGGACTCTACAAGTGTCAACTAAGGTCTGTATCCATAGCAACCATCCTAATATGGTAATCTGTTGTTGCTGACAAGGTAACATTTGTAGATTATATATACTGATAGATGGTTTATCTTAAGGCTCGAGTCAAATATCTCTCCGAATATCAATGATTAAAGCGACCTTGAAATTCCTGTAAAAATTGTTTTATAGCAAATACAATTCTGGAATATCAGCCCTGACCCGCCTTGTAACTTCCACTTTAAGTACTTCTATGTGGTTTAAGGGCACACCTTTAATGAAGCTTTGGCAGTATCACTCATGTAAGATGAACTGGCTCTAAGGTTTCATGAAGGTTCCTTTACTTAAAGAAATTCCTTAACCTAGAACTGTCCGTAGGAAAGCTTACAGAAGATACGGTATGTCACCCAAACACAAGGACACTCTGGTATAAGTTTGTTAAAGGGAGCAGCCATTTTGTTGAAGATATAGTAATGATTGTTGAAAGCAAGGGCATTAGCTTTTACAGATGTGTTTTACCCGGCTGTCATCATGCCGAAGATATGGTTTCCTTGGCCATGATCAGACATAATCAAGCACTCGCCAATTTGTATTTTTCCTTTTAACTTTTTGACGACCTCCGGAGATTCATGCCCCTGTTTTACAAGCTTCGGTGTGATATTGATTGATGGTAAAGACGGTTGAACTGTAATAGGATAGAGAGCGCCTTGGGGCGAGCCAGATTTTTCTGACAAAAAACTTACAGCTGATCAGATGAAAGCTTTCATCAGATACCACTCCCATGAACATACAACCTTGGTTGATGAAGGTTTTAGCGTTTGTACCATAGCGATGAACTTACGGCCCTGGTCATGACAGTAACTTACCACTTACGGCCCTGGTCGTGACGGTAACTTACCACTTACGGCCCCGGTCATGACAGTAACTTACCACTTACGGCCCTGGTCATGACAGTATCTTACCACTTACGGCCCTGGTCATGACAGTAACTTACCATTTACGGCCCTGGTCATGACAGTAACTTACCCCTTACGGCCCTGGTCATGACAGTAACTTACCACTTACGGCCCTGGTCGTGACAGTAACTTACCACTTACGGCCCTGGTCGTGACGGTAACTTACCACTTACGGCCCTGGTCATGACGGTACCTTACCACTTGCGGCCCTGGTCATGATGGTAACTTACCACTTACGGCCCTGGTCATGACAGTAACTTACCACTTACGGCCCTGGTCATGACAGTAACTTACGGCCCTGGTCATGATAGTAACTTACCACTTACGGCCCTGGTCGTGACGGTAACTTACCACTTACGGCCCTGGTCGTGACGGTAACTTACCACTTACGGCCCTGGTCATGACAGTAACTTACCACTTACGGCCCTGGTCATGACAGTAACTTACCACTTACGGCCCCGGTCATGACAGTAACTTACCACTTACGGCCCTGGTCATGACAGTAACTTATCACTTACGGCCCTGGTCATGACAGTAACTTACCACTTACGGCCCTGGTCATGACAGTAACTTACCACTTACGGCCCTGGTCATGACAGTAACTTACCACTTACGGCCCTGGTCATGACAGTAACTTACCACTATACCACCTCCACAAACCTTTCTGTCATTGGTCTGATCATAAGGTCAATGATTGAAATGAGGGGTACGTGTATTATAATTGTGGTAATTCAGGATAAACCAGGCCAACATACGCTAGAAATACAGATAAAACAGGTGTGGTCAAAATAATTCTAACTTATTCACAGTTTAATGACCAGTTATTTTTGAAATAGGAGTCCAGGAGATGTTAAATGAAATGCCGAGGACCTGGTTGATCTTATTTGACTGCTGAGACTGCTGAAACGTCTTCAGATGGCTCTGGTGTTTGATCCTGTATGCTGTCCTCCCGTTGTTTGGTCTAGATCTTACTAAAATTTAATCATAATGGGACTTTCAACGTGTTAGTATTTGGTCATGGACTCATTATTTAGTGTATGATAAAACTTGCTGAATTACCATGATATTCCCGTTATTTCAATCATTGAATAAATTCCAATGAAAATATCCATAAAGAAATAAAAAAAAATCATTGTTTAGGTATTCTTGATCACAAAATATACAAGTGTCTAATATCTCATAGGCACAAATCTTATGTTACAGATTTTGGGTTGTAAATATTAGTCAGTTTCGAGTTTCCGCAAGACCTGCGCCCTTCTTCATATAAAAACTTCGCCTATCACCATGGAACTCACAGGAAACGGTGTTTCAAACCAGAACTATTGAGTTGCTTTTGATGATGGGAAAATCAATAGCATTATTTTGAAAAGTCTGTGGTAATCAGTGAACGATAAAATTGCTTAATCATTGCGCTGGAACACTTCCTTACCTCTGTTGATATTGATTGTAATGAGAAAATAATCACATAAATTATAAAGGATAATCTTGTAATCTACATTTTATGGTTAAGGTCGCAGCTTTTTCTCTATGGCTCTCTGGTGTTAGCTCTACAGGCAGCAAGATTAGGGCAGTCATGTGAAAGTTCATACAGGACAGATTTATTGTAAAGTTCTCTCTCCTGTAAAGTCAGCAGGGCCTCAAACAAGATTTAGTTTAAAGTTATCTCTCCTGTAAAGTCAGCAGGGCCTCAAACAAGATTTAGTTTAAAGTTATCTCTCCTGTAAAGTCAGCAGGGCCCCAAACAAGATTTAGTTTAAAGTTATCTCTCCTGTAAAGTCAGCAGGGCCTCAAACAAGATTTAGAGTAAAGTTCTCTTTCTGTAAAGTCAGCAGGGCCCCAAACAAGATTTAGAGTAAAGTTCTCTTTCTGTAAAGTCAGCAGGGCCCCAAACAAGATTTAGAGTAAAGTTCTCTTTCTGTAAAGTCAGCAGGGCCTCAAACAAGATTTAGTGTAAAGTTCTCTTTCTGTAAAGTCAGCAGGGCCCCAAACAAGATTTAGAGTAAAGTTCTCTCTCCTGTAAAGGCAGCAGCGCCTCAAACAATATTTAGTGTAAAGTGCTCTATCTTGTAAAGTCAGCAGGGCCTCAAACAAGATTTAGTGTAAAGTTTTCCACTGTGTAAAAGTCAGCAGGGCCACAAACAAGATTTAGTGTAAAGTTCTCTGCTGTGTAAAGACCACAAAAACTTTAATAAGACAAATTCAATATATATAAAGCAACAGTTGTTGTAGCGCCCTATCTAGCTAATATAAGCTCCCCTTAAATACTTAACAGTACATAGATATACAATTTATACAATTGACATATACATTAATTAATACAATTTTAAGGAATTCTCTGGAGCTGTCTTATATGGCACTAACAACTATTCCTAGTAATGCCACCTGGCTAATGTCTGTGTCTTTGCTGGAGATGTATTGTGTTCTATTGGTAGTGGGACCTTGCTTCCAATAGCATAATTTACAGCACCACCTCAGACCATTTTCTACTTTACTTGGGATGTTGGCAATTTTTTCGGGCAGGAGGTATACACTTTCCCTTAATATCCAATGCATTCGAAGCTTCAGTGTTCGAACCCTGGATGCCTGTGGTCGCGATAGGTTAACAAGAATTGATTGCTTGACAAATCCACCAAAACAGGACATAGTTATTGTAAAGTTTGAAGTATATGTAGGAAGTCTGTACAAGCTTTTAATCACAAGGATGAAAGCTTCAAATAAACCAGCACAGATTAATTGTTAATTTACATTCTCTTCAATTACATGTATTTCTGGTACATTTCAGATTGCTAGACCAGAAGTTACTTCTCAATGTGATAATGTTAAAGAACTATAACATGTTGTAGTTAACTCTGCTGGTATTAGTTGATTAAACTAAATATTGATGTCTGTCTCCTGGAAAGATATCAAATTAAATTTCTGGGTCCCTGAGCTAGTACAGAACAGTGGTGGAACGCTGATACAGATTTTGCTGACGTTTTCATATGTTTATATCCAATTCTACTTATCTTATGTATGGTTTCCATTGCAGAAAAATCCAATAGTCTTTTAAACATTTATAGAAATCGTTAGTTTTAATAAATGAGTTGGTTAATTAACACTGGTAGTGGCACCTGGATAGATTGGAAAGGTATAACATATTGATGCTGTATCGAGTACAAAGGTTGTGGAACAATGCATCGCCACGAGGCAGTCTCGTCGGGACGTCCATTTGTCTGCAGATTCAATAAGAACAGACGAGGCACTATTCATCAGGGACGATGTCCATATTAATTTGGCTCGGAACTGATGGCAAGCAATCTGTGAACAGGGAAAATGGTGACTGTAAGCTTGGCCGTGCTAGTGGAGCCTGGCAGGTCAGAGACTGGTTGGATGTCTTTTTGTACTCGGGACTGTTTGCATGATGCAGCAGTATATTATTACCAATCCATATATGGGAGAAATTTTAACATGGACTTTTTCAATAAAAGAGTATCACATGCATTATTTTACATGTGGTACAATACATAGTTGTTTTGAATTTCTGTCTTTGTGGCAAACAAAGCATAAGTTTCTATTGAGCTTCTGTTAGTTTTAAATAATCTCATAAGTTTTAAAAACTTGACGAAGATTTGGAAGTCAAGGTTTAAACTCAAAAGAAAAATAATGAGTTGGCAGAAAGGATAAGTTGAAAACTAGCTAATGTCAGTGTTTAAGGTGTGTCATTAGCTGAATTTGAGCACCGGGGGACCACATCAGGTGCAGGTTGTGGTGTTTTATGTGAATGTTCCAGCTCAGTAATACCAAATTGATGTATAGGTTGCTTTGCTGTACATGTCAGTCTTACTTAATTTTGCCCGACCTGAAATCTCTGACTGTCAAAACCAATTTGGTAGGTAAATGAAATGGGTTTGATTAGACCTTGAGAAGTTGTACGGATTGTGGTTTAACGGCAGGTGCCGCATGACAACACCAAATCTTCTTCTGTGAAGAATTCTCTCCAATGTACAGTGGTAGCCACTGTCAAGAATCTGTACAGACCTTGCTATAAGCTTGCTTTAACATTGATTATAAATTGACCTTGCTTTAACCTTGATTATAAATTGACCTTGCTATAACCTTGATCTTGAATTGACTTTGCTATTACCTTGGACTTTAATTGACCTTGCTATAACCTTGATTATAAATTGACCTTGACCTTTAATTGACCTTGCTATAACCTTGATTATAAAATGACTTTGTTATAACCTTGACCTTTAATTGACCTTGCTATAACCTTGATCTTGAATTGACTTTGCTATTACCTTGAACTTTAATTGACCTTGCTATAACCTTGATTATAAATTGACCTTGCTATGACCTTGAACTTTAATTGACCTTGCTATAACCTTGATTATAAAATGACTTTGTTATAACCTTGACCTTTAATTGACTTTGCTTTAACCTTGATTATAAATTGACTTTGCTATAACCTTGACCTTTAATTGACCTTGCTATAACCTTGATTGTTGTATATTTCAGGCCCAGCTGATAGCCCAGTCTATAGGGCAGGCCTTCCAGGTGGCCTACATGGAGTTCCTGAAGGCCAATGGTATAGAGGATACTGGGCTGATGAAGGAGATTGACTACCAGGACGTCCTCAACCAGCAGGAGATCTACGGCGAGGAACTCAATCTATTCTCAAACAAGGAGAAGCACAAAGAGGTCAGAAAAATATAAAAATTCGTCTCTTGAAAGAGTTAAACAAAGTGTAACTTTTTTACATTATTTCTGAATAACATAGATATTCATAAACTAAACAAAGTGTAACTTTTTTACATTATTTCTGAATAACATAGATATTCATAAACTAATGATTTACTGCAATATCCAAAGTGTAAAGACCAAATCCTAACCTGTAAGACCATTCCTAATTTGTAAGACAATTTCTAATCTGTAAGACCAATTCCTAATCTGTAAGTCACTATTCCTAATCTTTAAGAACATGCCTAAACTGTATGACAGTTCCTGAGCTGTAAGACCATTCCTAAACTGTAAGATTGTTCCTAAACTGTATGACGATTCCTGAGCTGTGAGACCATTCCTATGCTAGACATATACCAAAGCTGTGAGTAGCCAGTCCTGATATAGGAGGAAACAACTCAAGTTTGATATTCTGTAGTGACCGAATCAGCCTATCTCTTAGTACCAAATTGAATGTTTCGTTTTCTGGGACACCCTATTCACCCCGTGACATTGTGTTCATCCTTTTATGTTTTAAGAGCTGTGCTTTGTTATACAGATGACAAGATTTTACTCTCTGTTGTTGGGAATCTAATGTTGTGTGTCCACAGTTTGACAGCTAATCATACGACGAGTCTAGATAGCGTACTACTGATACATTACATTGGGTGTATCAAACGAGTCTAGATAACACACTACTGATACATTACATAAGGTGTATCATACGACGAGTCTAGATAGCGTACTACTGATACATTACATTAGGTGTATCATATTGCACACTACTGATACATTACATTAGGTGTATCATACGATGAGTCTAGATAGCGAACTACTGATACATTACATTAGGTGTATCATACGACGAGTCTAGATAGCGTACTATCGATACATTACATTGGGTATATCATACAGCACATTACTGATACATTACATTAGGTGTATCATACGACGAGTCTAGATAGCGTACTATCGATACATGACATTGGATGTATCATACAGCACACTACTGATACATTACATTAGGTGTATCATACGACGAGTCTAGATAGCGTACTATCGATACATTACATTGGGTGTATCATACGACGAGTCTAGATAGCGTACTAAAGATACATTACATTGGGTGTATCATACCAGTGCTGCTGTGATGTATTACACCCAAATATCGCCAGCGTTTCTTTCTAGTGTGTGTCAGCGATCACTTCACCGCTCAACTTTATCAAGTTACACAAATTTCAATTTCATTTTGGCAAATCAGCAATGTTCACTGAAAACCTTGCCAGCCCTAGTCAGCGAATTGATAGAATCAGTGTCGTATATAGAGAGAGAAAAAAAGCCAACTGCCTCGTCGGGTTAGATTATCAGTTAGACTGCTGCAGAGGTGAGCGAGATTGATTTGATTTCCTTCTCTTTTCAAAAAGCAGATGGAGATTTTTGGCATGTAAACACGTTACTTTAGCTGCCATTGCCAATATAGTATGTGTAAATAAATCTGTATTTGGCCGTTAAACAGGGGCGGAGGGGGTGGGGGATAATACTTTCAAAAGATATGTTACTGGAAGGAAATAACGGATTTGTTGTGCTTGTTTGGTTTGATAGAGTCGTTAATGTTACATTTGATAAAAATCCTCAGCGTCGCTTTGTGTGTGATTTCTACAAGAAAATAACAGGCTTTCTAAAATGCATGGGTGGAAGGCATATTAAAGGGAGGATCAATAAATAGATTGTACATTGTACTGTTGTTTCTGGCTTTCCTCTCACAACACATAGTAAATAGCTCCACAACACATAGTAAATAGCTCCACAACACATAGTAAATAGCTCCACAACACATAGTAAATAGCTCCACAACACATAGTAAATAACTCCACAACACATAGTAAATAACTCCACAACACAGAGTAAATAGCTCCACAACACATAGTAAATAGCTCCACAACACAGAGTAAATAGCTCCACAACACATAGTATATAGCTCCACAACACATAGTAAATAGCTCCACAACACATAGTAAATAGCTCCACAACACATAGTAAATAGCTCCACAACACAGAGTAAATAGCTCCACAACACATAGTAAATAGCTCCACAACACATAGTAAATAGCTCCACAACACAAAGTAAATAGCTCCACAACACAGATGAATAGCTTCACAACAACCACAACACAGAGTAAATAGCTCCACAACACAGATGAATAGCTTCACAACAAACACAACACAGATAAATAGCTCTACAACAACCACAACATGGAGTAAATAGCTCCACAACAAAACAACACAGATAAATAGCTCCACAACAAACACACACAGAGTAAATAGCTCCACAACAAACACAACACAGATAAATAGCTCTACAACAACCACAACACGGAGTAAATAGCTCCACAACAACCACAACACAGAGTAAATAGCTCCCCAACATACACAACACAGATGAATAGCTCCACAACAAACACAACACAGAGTAAATAGCTCCACAACACAGATGAATAGCTTCACAACAAACACAACACAGAGTAAATAGCTCCACAACAAACACAACACAGAGTAAATAGCTCCACAACACAGATGAATAGCTCCACAACAAACACAACACAGATAAATAGCTCCACAACACAGATGAATAGCTCCACAACAACCACAACACAGATAAATAGCTCTACAACACAAAGTAAATAGCTCCACAACAAACACACACAGATGAATAGCTCCACAACAAACACACACAGAGTAAATAGCTCCACAACAAACACAACACAGATAAATAGCTCTACAACAACCACAACACGGAGTAAATAGCTCCACAACAAACACAACACAGAGTAAATAGCTCCACAACACAGATGAATAGCTCCGCAACAAACACAACACAGATAAACAGCTCCACAACACAGATGAATAGCTCCACAACAACCACAACACAGATAAATAGCTCCACAACAACCACAACACGGAGTAAATAGCTCCACAACAACCACAACACAGATCAATAGCTCCACAACAAACACAACACAGAGTAAATAGCTCCACAACAACCACAACACAGATAAATAGCTCTACAACAAACACAACACAGATGAATAGCTTCACAACAAACACAACACAGATAAATAGCTCCACAACAAACACAACACAGAGTAAATAGCTCCACAACACAGATGAATAGCTCCACAACAAACACACACAGATGAATAGCTCCACAACAAACACACACAGAGTAAATAGCTCCACAACAAACACAACACAGATAAATAGCTCTACAATTAACAACCACAACACGGAGTAAATAGCTCCACAACACAGATAAATAGCTCTACAACAACCACAACACGGAGTAAATAGCTCCACAACAAACACAACACAGAGTAAATAGCTCCACAACAAACACAACACGGAGTAAATAGCTCCACAACAAACACAACACAGAGTAAATAGCTCCACAACAAACACAACACAGAGTAAATAGCTCCACAACAAACACAACACAGAGTAAATAGCTCCACAACAAACACAACACGGAGTAGATAGCTCCACAACAAACACAACACAGAGTAAATATCTCCACAACAAACACAACACAGAGTAAATAGCTTCACAACAAACACAACACAGAGTAAATAGCTCCACAACATACACAACACAGATAAATAGCTCCACAACAAACACAACACAGAGTAAATAGCTCCACAACAAACACAACACAGAGTAAATAGCTCCACAACAAACATGGGCTTGTCATAATACAATTTATCACATAACTAACCCATTTAGTCTTGTCATACAGCTATGTCATAAATATGGTATTACACAAATGTAATAACACTATCGGGACGTCATAAACAAATGACGTCTTAATGAAGTCATATAATTGTCTCGGTAGTGAAAATTGTACCGTCAAAGTAGAAATTTGTCTTCTTTATAGAGAATGAAGGCTTGTGATGTATTAGATTATTGAACTTGTTTAATAAATTCCATATTACATCAACACTCATGTAAGATCCTCTGTACAAAAAGTCAAATTGTCTCCAGCAGGAAGAGTAACAGTAATTAGGGTAAAAATATTACATGCATCTATCTAACAACATCTAGTAATCTTAGTATGTTATGGTAGACTATCTCTGCCATCGACTCTTTGAACTTGCAAGTTATATACTTATGTCAACAAAATTTTTAGGCAATAATCATCAAAACTGTGAGACCTGGCATGTATAAGTTTGTTGTCCAAGTTTGGTTACAAAGATTTTTGCTGAATATTTCTATAGTTCGTGATTTGAACTTAAGTTTTGAAAGGGTTGAGCTCTTAAGGTTTAATGTATTAATTTTGATTTGTGAAAGATAAGTTGAGTTTAAAGTTTTTAAAGGTTACATGAAAATTTCATTCTTCCCTAAATCAAGCATTTGTCTGCAAGCATCTTGGTAATGAGGTTTTGGGATTATTTTGAGAAAAATCATTATAAATATGTAGATTTGTACGTAATTCTGTTTGGTGATAGTGAATCTGGCCTGAAGTGTCCAGTTTGATTTTTTTCGATCTTGCTCATTCGATGATCAAATTAGTGAAGGGTTTGGGGAGAGAAAGACTCTGATATTTGTAGATCGGTGGTTTGTCTGACGCACATGAGAAAAGGTGTTCGTCCAGAGGTGTCGCTCCCAAGTACAGGGATGTTTGTTTTGTCAAGGTTTATTAGACAGAGCCGTCTGCTAGTTGACGGTGCCTGAAGGGCGCATGCTGATTTCTAAACTCTGGTCAGCTTCCAACGTGTCAATAGAATAAAAAATCTAGAATATTTCTAATCATTTCCAATCCTAATTCAGTGAATTCATATGAAGGGACATTCAAATTGCTGTTTGAGGATCAGAAACAGATTTTATAATCTTCCAGAAATGATTTTAAGAAATATGTTGTAAAGCTTACATGTACAGCTTACATGAGTGTGAACAAATCTCGGCAGATATATGGACTGGTCACTGTGGAGAAAGGATCTGACCGAGTGATTGGTGGGCCATACATAGGTTCTGCTGCACCTCCCAGTCAGTGTCCAGTCGCAACACATATTTGCAGTCATTTATCAAGATGCCATAGTTATTAACAATCCCTTATTGTGTGGGTAGTAATTACACGCTGGAAAGTTGATTACATCCGCTCTTGTACGACAAAATACCACGTCATGTCAGTTTTTATATAAGCTGAATTTCCTCTTGATAAAAAACCTGTCATTCCAGCAGTGTGAGTTTTTGTCAGCTTCACAGTAAGGTGGCACTCTGATTATTCTACTGTTTACCTTGACCTACTTGCAATGTCACAGGGGTCAAATTTTTAAAAACCACTAAATCTTCCTCAAAAACTCAACCCTGACTTACTTTCAAGGTCATAGGGGTCAAATATATTTAAGCCTTTAAAATTCTTCTGCTATGGTGACATTGTACCAGCAACATGTTGGGATAAGTAGTATGCTGTATATTCGCTAATAATCGCGGGGGTTTTAATCTCACCGAGTTCATGTATGAATGTAAATTCGCAAAAAATTAACACCTCATGAATTTTTTTTCGATATTTCGGCTTCCTTTGGTATAAAATCTAAGATTAAACCACCACAAATAAGGTTCAGACAGGAAGTTGCAAAATTTCACAGTCACGAAAATTAACAAATATACAGTAATGATTTCATTTAGTCAGGAACATTGTTAAGCTAAGGGACCCAATATATGGAAATAGTTGCTTAGCACATTTATTGCAAATCTTTTCCTATAATTACCAATACAAATACATCCAGAAGAGCAAAATTAGCAGGCCCTCTGTGCCTCTTGATCAACTTAGAGTAAGGAAGCACTAAGATTATTTTGCAGTTTAATTTATTCACCCTAAGTTCCTCGGTCTTTTTAATATGTCTCTCCTAAACTTTTCATGTAAACTTTCAAGAAAGTTAAGAAATGAGTATTTTCTAATATTCAGATTTTGAAAACGAGCTTGATATGTCAATATAACTTGTAACATATCTGTCTTTGATTTCCAATAAAAAAAAAAATGTCTCCATGGAAACCTTTCTTTGCAAAGTAAAGATATTTTCTGTAGTATTACTGAGGGTAGTTGTATTCATGGTAATAGTTTACACAGCTGTATCTATGGTATCAGCACTGATGGTGGTTTAACTGGGGACTAGAACAGTGTAATGATATACAGTGATGGTGTTAACAGTAGGTAGCAGGGATATTGAAGGTTGTACCCTTTCTATTGTTCCAGGTTATAGTACCAAAGCTGAAGAGTGAGGTGTTGGGTATTGTGATAGTGGAGTCGGGTTGGGGTTCCATGGTTCCCACAGTGGTACTGGCCAACATGGCCCCCACAGGACCTGCAGCCCGCTGTGGTCAACTGAACATCGGGGACCAGATTATCTCCATCAATGGGATAAGCCTGGTAGGACTTCCCCTGTCTGCCTGTCAGAATTACATCAAGGTAAGTCATTACATTCTCCTATGTTTTAGCTCATCTGGCCAAATGTTTATTTTTTTTTAACAGATATATATATCAACACATTGCCTTATAAAAATTTTCATTGCAAAGGCGGGGGGGGGGGGGGGGGGGGGGGGGGGGATAAGCTAGCATTGGTATATTTAGGTTTTTTGGGCCAAGGGTTAAGGTGTACAGACATTCTACCACTAGCCCTCCATCTCTGGGTTGCGAGTTTAAAACCTACATTGGGCAGTTTCCAGGTACTGACCCGAGGTCGGTGGTTTTCTCTGGGTTTTCCGGCTTTCCTCAACCTCCAAAATCTGGCACATCCTTAAATGATCCTGGCTGTTAAAAGGATGTAAAACAAAAATAAACCAAACCAATTATCAAAAATATGAGCTAAATTGAAAGTGTGTAAACATGAATCATCCAGAGTGCCTTTCATATTTCCAGGGTGCCAAAAACCAGACAGTGGTCAAGCTCACGGTTGTTCCCTGTCCGCCTGTCGTGGAAGTTTTAATAAAACGGCCGGATGTTAAATACCAGCTTGGCTTCAGTGTCCAGAATGGAGTGGTAAGTACCTCATACTTCAGAACTACAAGGACTGTTTTATCAGGGTCCAATTAATGTCTACCGGCAGCAATTTCTGTGAGATATGTGTATATATGTGTTTCCCCAGAATGGTTGGTTAGTCTATTATATACACAAACTTTATTTATTTTTCTACAATTATGAAACAAGTTATCCAACTGATATTAATCAGCCTTGATGGTCCAGATGTTAGTGCAAGTGAAGTCTTATTGGGAGGAAACCAGAGTTCCTAGAGTAAACCCACCTGGTCAGGCAGGTGTTCCCATATCTTTTCATATCCGAACAAGGAATCAAGCCTGGGCACCTGACTACCCAAAACAAAACATTTTTATGTTATATTGGAACAACACCTGCCCACCCAAGACTAATTCTCAATCAGCCATTAACTAGTTTCCTCTGCCCATGACGTTAATTACTTGAGATATGACTTTTCAGATTTGTACTCAGACATGCTGTTCTAACTCCTTAATTTCAGGTTCTGTTCTCCACCAACCAATAACCCCATATTTTTAGAACATCATTTGCCATTTGCCATATGAAATGCTTTTAGATAGCCTTGGGTTTTTTTCTTTCACAACTTTTCCTATGAAAATCATTTCGTTGTGCATGCAATTTGTTTTTCTGAGACCAAAACTGATGCTGAAAATGCTCCCAATAATCTTTTGGCAATTTACCAAAAGGTGACTAGAACTGTGCAACACTGTTTAAGTGTCTTACGAGTCAGGTTTTGACATTTATAAATTTCTTAAGAAAGGGAGGGGGTGATTGTGTATTTCTTAGTAAAAGTACTAATTTGGAAAATTCATATTGAAATTTTCAAGTTATCTGTGAAAATTCTTTTATCTTTCATCTCTCCATCTTCCTATTTGTATTACAGGGGTTATGACTTGAAAGAATCTTCTTTTTTTCCTCACCGTTTCTCTGCCATTTTCTCAAAAACCCTTTCCACAATCACGATCCTCTGCCATTCTCTCAATAACCCTTTCCACCATCTTGATCCTCTGTCATTCTCTCAATAACCCTTTCCACCATCATGATACTCTGTCATTCTCTCAATAACCCTTTCCACCATCACAATCCTCTGCCATTTTCTCAATAACCCTTTCCACAATCATGATCCTCTGCCATTTTCTCAATAACCCTTTCCACCATCACGATCCTCTGCCATTCTCGCAATAACTCATTCCACCATCATGATCCTCTGCCATTTTCTCAATAACCCTTTCCACAATCATGATCCTCTGCCATTTTCTCAATAACCCTTTCCACCATCACAATCCTCTGCCATTTTCTCAATAACCCTTTCCACAATCATGATCCTCTGCCATTTTCTCAATAACCCTTTCCACCATCACGATCCTCTGCCATTCTCACAATAACTCATTCCACCATCACAATCCTCTGCCATTTTCTCAATAACCCTTTCCACAATCATGATCCTCTGCCATTTTCTCAATAACCCTTTCCACCATCATGATCCTCTGCCATTCTCACAATAACTCTTTCCACCATCGAGATGTTAGTTATTGTAAAGGTAGCACACCTGAATGATTCCAGACTTATGTAAACCATCCAACGATGACAAGAAATACATTTATCAAGATTTCAGTCTGTCTGCACTAATGGAATGTCACTGAAATGTCAAACGGTGAGAAACAGAACTACATCCATGACTGTGTACTGTATCACATGTGGTTTAACAGTGGTTTCCCAGGAGAACACATATAAACGATTCACATGTACAAGTTAAACAAACCTGGGGGATTTATAATAGAATTTATCTGAAGTAGTTAGATTTATTGAGACATCTTTGTCAGTTCTGTTCACAGTCCCAGAAACGATTCTGCCAAAGTAGACTGTAAAATGTTCTGATTACTTTCAACTCGACACTGTACAGCCTCTTTGATTGAATTTTGTCTAATTTGGCTCCCCTTAATTGCCGTGTTAAAAGGTTAGAAGAAAAAAGGACTAGAGATAATGTCCCTGTTATACTAGTAATTCAGTGAATTATATGACTGACTGCGGTGAAGTTAGGGACGGGTCTCTTCATGAGTCATACCTTAAATCTAATACCCATTGAATTTCTCTCCTCAATCATTCTTTTTTGTTCCTTTCTCCTGTTATATCTTTGTCTTTGCTCATTAATCCTGCCATTTTCCTTATTTTTCCTTCAGTGAGCTCTTCCTTTCGCTCAGTCATCACACTTTTTTGTGATTTTGTTTATCCCTCACGTTTTCTTATTGTCCTCCCTTCACTCACGGACTAACTCTATCATATCTTCCTGTCATTTTTCTCTTTATTTTTCCTCCTTCATAGACATTTTCTTTAATCTGTGCTTTCCTCCTTTAGGTCAATAAGATCTGGATTATTTGGCACATAACTTTTTTTATAGTTTGTTCAATTGGTTGACCTTGACCTCTTTCATCCACCCCTGAAGACACATTTGAACTCATCTAATTCAAAGTTTGGAAAAGTTCATTATAAAATTTAAGGGATGAAAGAGTTTAGATTTAGCCTGCTGAGAGTACGGTCGAACTTCGGTATATCGAAGTCAAAGGGACCATGGTAAAACTTGGAGTTATCCACGTATTTGAGTTCCCTGAGTTTGAATGTTGTTGTAAAGCTAGCCAGGACCGAAGTATTCCAGGACCGACAAATACTTCGAATTAAACAGGAGTTATTTGAATTTGAGATAACGAGGTTCAACTGTAAATATTAAATTTGGTGTAATAAATTACCTCGACCCACTTCCATGACCATGGGATAAATACGATAAAAACATTGATTGCTTCAAGAATATGGGGGTTGTACCTAACAGGGATGAAGTGTTATCAGGTCTTTGCAAAAAGATGACCTTGACCCACTCACAATTAAGGTCACAGAAACTATTTGAGGTATTTAACAAAGGAGCCATGATGAACAATGTGAAGGTATTGACCTGAAAACTGTTGTGATGCGTTACCATGTGAGCCATTTAGAGATTTCAAATAAGTCTTATACATGTATTGATTAAACCAAGAGAGGTATGGAGACATGTGTCTTCATTTGAATGATTACATATGTTCCATACAACGCGTCGGCAGAGATAGACTTATTATAAACTTGTCCGTCTGGTTATTTGAGGATACGCATGGTATCAGCCAAAGTTTAATCGCTGAAGTGCAAATATCCAACAGACACTTCCTACACCTTATTATATGGAAATGCCAGATGTCATGTTTTATACAATAAGGTATGGTCGCCCTACATCGACAGTTTACCAAGACATCAACACTGTACCTATACGGCTTCAGGCAGTCGTACAAGGTACCAACGCAGGGTTAGGTTGGTCGGTGGTATGTATAATTGTAGGCGTGAATATACAGGGAGTGCTAGCAGTCTGGAAGGATAACTTAGAAAATCTACCCACAGTTACAAAGAGTTGATATGGTGTGCCTTGACCATTAATTACAAAAATCCACAATATTCTTACGTATATGTTTGATGACATTCTACATAAATCCACAATATTCTTACGTATATGTGTGATGACATTCTACAAAAATCCACAATATTCTGATGTATATGTGTGATGACATTCTACAAAAATCCACAATATTCTTACGTATATGTTTGATGACATTCTACATCAATCCACAATATTCTTACGTATATGTGTGATGACATTCTACAAAAATCCACAATATTCTGATGTATATGTGTGATGACATTCTACAAAAATCCACAATATTCTTACGTATATGTTTGATGACATTCTACAAAAATCCACAATATTCTTACGTATATGTGTGATGACATTCTACATAAATCCACAATATTCCTACGTATATGTGTGATGACATTCTACATAAATCCACAATATTCTTAAGTATATGTGTGATGACATTCTACATAAATCCACAATATTCTTACGTATATGTGTGATGACATTCTACATAAATCCACAATATTCTGACGTATATGTGTGATGACATTCTACAAAAATCCACAATATTCTGACGTATATGTGTGATGACATTCTACATAAATCCACAATATTCTTACGTATAATGTTTGATGACATTCTACATAAATCCACAATATTCTGACGTATATGTTTGATGACATTCTACAAAAATCCACAATATTCTGACGTATAATGTTTGATGACATTCTACATAAATCCACAATATTCTGACGTATATGTTTGATGACATTCTACATAAATCCACAATATTCTGACGTATATGTTTGATGACATTCTACATAAATCCACAATATTCTGACATATATGTTTGATGACATTCTACATAAATCCACAATATTCTGACGTATAATGTTTGATGACATTCTACAAAAATCCACAATATTCTGATGTATATGTTTGATGACATTCTACATAAATCCACAATATTCTTACGTATATGTGTGATGACATTCTACATAAATCCACAATATTCTTACGTATATGTGTGATGACATTCTACATAAATCCACAATATTCTTACGTATATGTGTGATGACATTCTACATAAATCCACAATATTCTTACGTATATGTTTGATGACATTCTACATAAATCCACAATATTCTGACGTATATGTGTGATGACATTCTACATAAATCCACAATATTCTGACGTATAATGTTTGATGACATTCTACATAAATCCACAATATTCTGACGTATATGTTTGATGACATTCTACATAAATCCACAATATTCTGACGTATAATGTTTGATGACATTCTACAAAAATCCATAATATTCTGATGTATATGTTTGATGACATTCTACATAAATCCACAATATTCTTACGTATATGTGTGATGACATTCTACATAAATCCACAATATTCTTACGTATATGTGTGATGACATTCTACATAAATCCACAATATTCTTACGTATATGTGTGATGACATTCTACATAAATCCACAATATTCTGACGTATATGTGTGATGACATTCTACAAAAATCCACAATATTCTGACGTATATGTGTGATGACATTCTACAAAAATCCACAATATTCTGACGTATATGTGTGATGACATTCTACATAAATCCACAATATTCTTACGTATATGTTTGATGACATTCTACATAAATCCACAATATTCTGACGTATAATGTTTGATGACATTCTACATAAATCCACAATATTCTGACGTATATGTGTGATGACATTCTACATAAATCCACAATATTCTGACGTATATGTTTGATGACATTCTACATAAATCCACAATATTCTGACGTATATGTTTGATGACATTCTACATAAATCCACAATATTCTGACGTATATGTTTGATGACATTCTACATCAATCCACAATATTCTGACGTATATGTGTGATGACATTCTACATAAATCCACAATATTCTTACGTATATGTTTGATGACATTCTACATAAATCCACAATATTCTGATGTATATGTTTGATGACATTCTGTATGCAGCAGTGTTTATCACCAGGATATCATCAGGTTTCGTTTTTTTTTTAAATTTTCAGATCTGTAGCCTACTGCGAGGCGGGATAGCTGAGCGAGGGGGTGTACGAGTGGGACACAGAATCATAGAAATCAACAATCAAAGCGTTGTAGCGGTACCGCACGAAAAAATTGTCTCCCTTTTGGCAAACTCTGTAGGAGAGGTAAGTAACCCATTTACCCCAGGGTGAGGGTACTGTAAGGGTTAGGGTACTGTAAGGGTTAGGGTACTGTAAGGGTTAGGGTACTGTAAGGGTTTGGGTACTGTAAGGGTTTGGGTACTGTAAGGGTTTGGGTACTGTTAGGGTTAGGGTACTGTTAGGGTTAGGGTACTGTTAGGGTTAGGGTACTGTAAGGGTTAGGGTACTGTAAGGGTTAGGGTACTGTAAGGGTTAGGGTACTGTAAGGGTTTGGGTACCGTAAGGGTTAGGGTACTGTAAGGGTTAGGGTACTGTAAGGGTTAGGGTACTGTAAGGGTTTGGGTACTGTAAGGGTTTGGGTACTGTAAGGGTTAGGGTACTGTAAGGGTTTGGGTACTGTTAGGGTTAGGGTACTGTAAGGGTTTGGGTACCGTAAGGGTTAGGGTACTGTAAGGGTTTGGGTACTGTTAGGGTTAGGGTTAGGGTACTGTAAGGGTTAGGGTACTGTAAGGGTTTGGGTACTGTAAGGGTTTGTGTACTGTAAGGGTTTGGGTACTGTAAGGGTTAGGGTACTGGCAGGGTTAGGGTACTGTAAGGGTTTAGGTACCGTAAGGGTTTGGGTACTGTAAGGGTTAGGGTACCGTAAGGGTTTGGGTACCGTAAAGGTTAGGGTACAGTAAGGGTTAGGGTACCGTAAGGGTTTGGGTACTGTAAGGGTTAGGGTACTGTAAGGGTTTGGGTACTGTAAGGGTTAGGGTACTGTAAGGGTTAGGGTACTGTAAGGGTTAGGGTACTGTAAGGGTTAGGGTACTGTAAGGGTTAGGGTACTGTAAGGGTTAGGGTACTGTAAGGGTTAGGGTACTGTAAGGGTTTGGGTACTGTAAGGGTTTGGTACCGTAAGGGTTTGGGTACTGTAAGGGTTAGGGTACTGTAAGGGTTTGGGTACCGTAAGGGTTAGGGTACTGTAAGGGTTTGGGTACTGTTAGGGTTAGGGTTAGGGTACTGTAAGGGTTAGGGTACTGTAAGGGTTTGGGTACTGTAAGGGTTTGGGTACCGTAAAGGTTAGGGTACAGTAAGGGTTAGGGTACCGTAAGGGTTAGGGTACTGGCAGGGTTAGGGTACTGTAAGGGTTTAGGTACCGTAAGGGTTTGGGTACTGTAAGGGTTAGGGTACCGTAAGGGTTTGGGTACCGTAAAGGTTAGGGTACAGTAAGGGTTAGGGTACCGTAAGGGTTTGGGTACTGTAAGGGTTAGGGTACTGTAAGGGTTTGGGTACTGTAAGGGTTAGGGTACTGTAAGGGTTAGGGTACTGTAAGGGTTAGGGTACTGTAAGGGTTTGGGTACTGTAAGGGTTTGGGAACTGTAAGGGTTAGGGTACTGTAAGGGTTTGGGTACCGTAAGGGTTAGGGTACCGTAAGGGTTAGGGTACCGTTAGGGTTAGGGTACTGACAGGGTTAGGGTACTGTAAGGGTTAGGGTACTGTAAGGGTTTGGGTACTGTCTGGGTTTATGTACTGTAAGGGTTTGAGTTCTGTAAGGGTTAGGGTACCGTAAGGGTTAGGGTACCGTTAGGGTTAGGGTACTGACAGGGTTAGGGTACTGTAAGAGTTTGGGTACTGTAAGGGTTTGGGTACTGTCTGGGTTTGTGTACTGTAAGGGTTTGAGTTCTGTAAGGGTTAGGGTACCGTAAGGGTTAGGGTACTGTAAGGGTTTGGGTACTGTAAGGGTTAGGGTACTGTAAGAGTTTGGGTACTGTAAGGGTTTGGGTACTGTCTGGGTTTGTGTACTGTAAGGGTTTGAGTTCTGTAAGGGTTTGGGTACTGTAAGGGTTAGGGTACTGTAAGGGTTAGGGTACTGTAAGGGTGAGGGTACCGTAAGGGTGAGGGTACCGTAAGGGTGAGGGTACTGTAAGGGTTTGAGTTCTGTAAGGGTTAGGGTACTGTTAGGGTTAGGGTACTGTAAGGGTTAGGGTACTGTAAGAGTTTGGGTTCTGGTAGGGTTAGGGTACTGTAAGGGTGAGGGTACTGTAAGGGTTTGGGTACTGTAAGGGTTTGAGTACTGTAAGGGTTTGAGTTCTGTAAGGGTTAGGGTACTGTAAGGGTTTGAGTTCTGTAAGGGTTAGGGTACTGTAAGGGTGAGGGTACTGTAAGGGTTTGGGTACCGTAAGGGTTAGGGTACTTTAAGGGTTTGGGTACTGTAAGGGTTAGGGAACTGTAAGGGTTAGGGTACTGTAAGGGTTTGGGTTCTGGTAGGGTTTGGGTTCTGGTAGGGTTAGGGTACTGTAAGGGTTTGGGTACTGTAAGGGTTTGAGTTCTGTAAGGGTTAGGGTACTGTAAGGGTGAGGGTACTGTAAGGGTTTGGGTACTGTAAGGGTTAGGGTACTTTAAGGGTTTGGGTACTGTAAGGGTTAGGGTACTTTAAGGGTTTGGGTACTGTAAGGGTTTGGGTACTGTAAGGGTTAGGGTACTGTAAGGGTTAGGGTACTGTAAGGGTTAGGGTACTGTTAGGGTTAGGGTACTGTAAGGGTTAGGGTACTGTAAGGGTTTGGGTTCTGGTAGGGTTAGGGTATTGTGATATTACCTTATTATAGTTAAATGTAATACCTAACCTATTCTGTGTGTTTCAGATCCACATGAGGACGATGCCCACCTCCATATTCAGGTTATTGACTGGACAAGAAACACCGCATTATTTATAGTGACTGTTGGCAACTTTGATAGGTGTATTTTAGGTATCCACGACGATGTGTACAGCTCCATTGTGATTGTTGCCTGCGGAACTGCGTGGATACAACATTTTGTGATAAATTGTGCCGTAATAGTCCTGATCAAGTTCACGTGGCTTACCAACTATTAACTGTATGGTCAAAATTAGGTTTAAAGTCTCCATCCTTTAGAAACTCCCTAGTTTCCCTTCGGAAAAATGGATTGTTCACCATTTTTATTCTTGTTCCCTTGTTATTGTTAATTTATTTTCTGAGACATTTGAAATGCTATCCTACCTTTGTACAAATGGATAAATTCTGAAATCAAGAAAGTGAGAAATATTCTTGAAAAGAAACAAGAAGCATTCTCTAAAAAGAGAATATATGAGACAAAGGGGTTATAACTGTTTATTATTAACTAGAGGGAGTTAACTCCTGTAAGTTTCAAACATCTAGAGGGAGATAACTCCTGATAGGTATGAGGAAAAAAGAGGGTTATAACTAGAGGGAGATAACTTCTGGTAGGTATGAGAAAAAAGGGTTATTACTAGAGGGAGATAACTCCTGGTAGGTATGAGAAAAAAGGGTTATTACTAGAGGGAGATAACTCCTGGTAGGTACCAGGATATAGGTTATAACTAGAGTGAGATAACTCCTGGTAGGTATGAGAAAAAAGGGTTATAACTAGAGGGAGATAACTCCTGGTAGGTACCAGTCTATAGGTTATTACTAGAGGGAGATAACTCCTGGTAGGTATGAGAAAAAGGGTTATTACTAGAGGGAGATAACTCCTGGTACGTACCAGTCTATAGGTTATAACTAGAGTGAGATAACTCCTGGTAGGTATGAGAAAAAAGGGTTATAACTAGAGGGAGATAACTCCTGGTAGGTACCAGTCTATAGGTTATTACTAGAGGGAGATAACTCCTGGTAGGTATGAGAAAAAAGGGTTATTACTAGAGGGAGATAACTCCTGGTAGGTACCAGTCTATAGGTTATAACTAGAGTGAGATAACTCCTGGTAGGTATGAGAAAAAAGGGTTATAACTAGAGGGAGATAACTCCTGGTAGGTACCAGTCTATAGGTTATAACTAGAGGGAGATAACTCCTGGTAGGTATGAGAAAAAAGGGTTATTACTAGAGTGAGATAACTCCTGGTAGGTATGAGGAAAAAAAAGGGTTATAACTAGAGGGAGATAACTTCTGGTAGGTATGAGAAAAAAGGGTTATTACTAGAGGGAGATAACTCCTGGTAGGTACCAGTCTATAGGTTATAACTAGAGTGAGATAACTTCTGGTAGGTATGAGAAAAAAGGGTTATTACTAGAGGGAGATAACTCCTGGTAGGTACCAGTCTATAGGTTATAACTAGAGGGAGATAACTCCTGGTAGATACAAGAAAAAAGGGTTATAACTAGAGAGAGATAACTCCTGGTAGGTACCAGTCTATAGGTTATAACTAGAGGGAGATAACTCCTGGTAGGTACAAGAAAAAAGGGTTATAACTAGAGGGAGATAACTCCTGGTAGGTACCAGTCTATAGGTTATAACTAGAGGGAGATAACTCCTGGTAGGTACCAGTCTATAGGTTATAACTAGAGGAAGATAACTCCTGGTAGGTACCAGTCTATAGGTTATAACTAGAGGGAGATAACTCCTGGTAGGTACCAGTCTATAGGTTATAACTAGAGGGAGATAACTCCTGGTAGGTACCAGTCTATAGGTTATAACTAGAGGGAGATAACTCCTGGTAGGTACCAGTCTATAGGTTATAACTAGAGGGAGATAACTCCTGGTAGGTACCAGTCTATAGGTTATAACTAGAGGGAGATAACTCCTGGTAGGTACCAGTCTATAGGTTATAACTAGAGAGAGATAACTCCTGGTAGGTATGAGAAAAAAAAGGGTTATAACTAGAGAGAGATAACTCCTGGTAGGTACCAGTCTATAGGTTATAACTAGAGGGAGATAACTCCTGGTAGGTACAAGAAAAAAGGGTTATAACTAGAGAGAGATAACTCCTGGTAGGTAAGAGAAAAAAGGGTTATTACTAGAGGGAGATAACTCCTGGTAGGTTGGGGACAAGAGGTTATAACTACAGGGAGATAACTCCTAGTAGGTTCAAGAAAAAAGGGTTATAACTAGAGAGAGATAACTCCTGGTAGGTAAGAGAAAAAAGGGTTATTACTAGAGGGAGATAACTCCTGGTAGGTAAGAGAAAAAAGGGTTATAACTAGAGGGAGATAACTCCTGGTAGGTACCAGTCTATAGGTTATAACTAGAGGGAGATAACTCCTGGTAGGTAAGAGAAAAAAAGGTTATAACTAGAGGGAGATAACTCCTGGTTGGTTTGAGACAAGAGGTTATAACTAGAGGGAAATAACTCCCGGCAGGTACGAGACAAGAGGTTATAACTACAGGGAGATAACTCTTGGTAGGTACCTGACTAGAGGTTATAACTAGAGGGAGATAACTCCTGGTAGGTACGTGACAAGAGGTTATAACTAGAGGGAGATAACTCCTGGTTGGTTTGAGACAAGAGGTTATAACTAAAGGGAGATAACTCCTGGTTGGTACGAGACAAGAAGTTATAAATAGAGGGAGATAACTCTGGAGGGTAAGCAGCTGGTTGGTGTTGATTAGGACTATTCGGTACAAAACTTCCACTGTGCAATGACTTATTATATACAAAACTTTTTCCATGTGTATTCAAGATAGCATGGTAAGGGGTGTGAGAGAGAGGACCATGTTTAATTGTCTAATGGAAGTGTGTGTGCTATATTGAGCCGATTTTTTAAGCTATTGTCTGGCAATTATGGGTTTAAGTCTGTGAAAGTTTGTGTCAAGTATTCCTTATGTGTAATCATGTGCGTATTTAATATTAATATTGTCTGTCTCCTCTGCAGCATATGCTGTCACGTCAGTGGAGAATTGTTTAATGTTACACCTGCCTGTATCATGATAACATCAGTGGAGAATTGTTTAATGTTTTACCTGCCTGTATCATCATGACAACGTCAGTGGAGAATTGTTTAATGTTACACCTGCCTGTATCATCATGACAGCGTCAGTGGAGAATTGTTTAATGTTACACCTGCCTGTATCATCATGACAAACATTTCCACCCTATAATATCTAGAAGGATTTTATTTTCTCAAAAAATTCAGTTAATTCATTATGACTCAAAGCTTAGACATAATAACTGATCCTGTAGTGGAAATTAGTCTATCCCTGTATATATAGATCTGAACTCTCTGTGGAATCATTTTCATAATTTTTCAGGTGATAGTTTTTCATAAAGTTTCAAAATCCCTACAAAAATAAAGGCGACTTAAATTTGATGACATTATTTTTAAGGGTATATCATAGATCTATCAGAACATAGATAATTTCTGTTTTTGTTTACAGAATAAACAGGGAATATTTACCTTAAAATTGGATGTTACTGGTAATCTTTTGTTTTGATTTAAACACAGTATTTTTTAATTCAGCAAAAAAAGGATTAGCACAAGTCATCACAACTTAGAAATTCCTTCTCCAAAACAAAAGTATTGTACTTCTATAAACACTGTTGATAACCTGTTACTTCATCAGCTGTAAACACTGTTAAAGGGAGATAACCTGTTACTTCATCAGCTGTAAACACTGTTAAAGGGAGATAACTTGTTGCTTCAACTGGAAACACTGTTAAAGGGAGATAACTTGTTACTTCATCAGCTGTAAACATTGTTAAAGGGAGATAACCTGTTACTTCATCAGCTGTAAACATTGTTAAAGGGAGATAACCTGTTACTTCATCAGCTGTAAACATTGTTAAAGGGAGATAACCTGTTACTTCATCAGCTGTAAACATTGTTAAAGGGAGATAACCTGTTACTTCATCAGCTGTAAACACTGTTAAAGGGAGATAACCTGTTACTTCATCAGCTGTAAACACTGTTAAAGGGAGATAACTTGTTGCTTCAACTGGAAACACTGTTAAAGGGAGATAACCTGTTACTTCATCAGCTGTAAACATTGTTAAAGGGAGATAACCTGTTACTTCATCAGCTGTAAACACTGTTAAAGGGAGATAACTTGTTTCTTCATCAGCTGTCAACACTGTTAAAGGGAGATAACCTGTTACTTATTGTGTCCTAGAAAGTGACTGTGATTGGGACCAACCAAGTGCAATAGACTGCTGAAGTAATATGTGATAAAACAGGCTGGTTTTGTCAGAAAAAAACACTTTGCAATATTGAAAGAAATAACATGTGATAGATTTCCAAAACAGGGTTTAAATCTTTAAATAATTGAGTACCCTGTATATACTGCAAAATTAAATTTATCTTGGAAATCTGTTTAGTCAATAGATCAGTCGTGGTCAGTGTGGCCCTTGTTAAACTTCAAGCAGGACAATTTCCTTTTCTTCTTCTTTTTTTAAACGTTTATTTCGTCATGATTGAAGTTTTAGTCAAACAGTATATTAGTCTGGTTTGAGAGCAGGTTTAATATAATTTGTAGGTACCGTGTATGCCCAGAAAGTTCTCATCTGACTTGAATAACAGAATTAAACTGCAATATTTATTATCTAACAAAACATATTACTCTGGCAGTATTATTCATAGTTGAAATACCCTATTAACTTATTGCAATATTACTGAACAAGAGAAACATGTTGTATTATTTGGCTACGAGGAAGATTCAGGCTTAGAGGAAGGTCTCCTTTGCCTTGGTATCCAAGGTGCATGTAGAATGATATAGAGGGGGAAATCACAATCCACATACTTCCAGGCAAATCAGTTTACTTCTTGAACTATACAGATCACTTTTTTGAAAGTGGCTTTTTTTATTGATCTTTTTCAGAATAAGATCTTTCTGTGTTCAATTCATGTATTTATTTCCCCTGGAGATTATATATAAAGTATATTTGTATGTTAAATCCAGTGCAGGTTTATATAAAGTATGTTAAATCCAGTGCAGGTTTATTTAATTCCTGAACAGGAGAAATGCTGAACATCATTATATAGGATATTTGGATGCTGTGGTTGTTTGATAGATCGCAAAAAACACCATAACTCATTCGGATACATACTTGTGTGTTGTTATTGAAGAGTTGTTGGTCAAATTTAAAATGTGAATAAGATTGAATTGAATGAGTCAGTGTGCAAGTGTTGGTTGTACAAACTGTGTTGCTTAAATGTTTATTTTTGTTGTATTAATTGTAAAGCATTCCTTGGTTCTAGTAGAGATATTACTCCGTCATATATGATATCTTCATTTTTTTTTTCATTTAACATTTTTAAAGAGAGGACAGGTCTGATTCACAGTAAATAAATCATAGTGGACCTCCGATTAGTCGAGCATTGTCAGTTGTTGTAATATTTGTTTCTTAAATATGACAGATACGTTGAACTTGGCCTTACAAAGGTTCCAAATATTAGTATTTATTTAGTAAAATAATGTTGATATTATAAAATATTAAAAGATTATATGTAAAGAGTACTGCCTACAAAAGCAGTCAATCCCCTGTGCTTGAAATATTAAACCCAGCCCCTGTGCTTGACACCCCTTGTGCTGATAATGCTGTATTCAAAATATTGTAATAGCAAACTAACTAAAATGTTTTTTATGAATAATTGAAGCCTCTGTCTTTAGTTAATGATGGACTTTATACAGGCCCCTGTGTCTTTAGTTAATGATGGACTTTATACAGGCCCCTGTGTATTAAGTTAATGATGGACTTTATACAGGCCCCTGTGTATTAGTTAATAATGGACTTTATACAGGCTCCTGTGTATTTAGTTAATGATGGACTTTATACAGGCCCCTGTGTCTTTAGTTAATGATGGACTTTATACAAGTCCCTGTGTATTAAGTTAATGATGGACTTTATACCGGCCCCTGTGTATTTAGTTAATGATGGACTTTATACAGGCCCCTGTGTCTTTAGTTAATGATGGACTTTATACAGGTCCCTGTGTATTAAGAAAATGATGGACTTTATACAGGCCCCTGTGTATTAAGTTAATGATGAACTTTAAACAGGCCCCTGTGTATTTAGTTAATGATGGACTTTATACAGGTCCCTGTGTATTTCATTATGCTTATCTATATTTCTATTTTGTTTTTTTCAGTGGAAATGTTTTGTTTTGTTATACATACCCAAAGAGATCTCTGTTTTGTTTTTTTATGTTTATGTATTATTCTGTGATATATTGTTGTATTCTTCTTCAAAATATCCTCCAACGGCAATATATCATTAACCATTCAGAAGGAGGAAAAATTCGGAAAACAATACCCCATGTAGACTTCAATCAAAAGACTTGATTTAAGTATTTAGAAGTAGAAACACGTTATGTGATAATTGTGTCTGTTTATACAAAGCACAGATCCTACAAGCAACATTCCTTCCTACCATTTACAAAAGTAAGAATTCTTCTTTTTTTCAGTATCAATTGGAAATCTTTTTGTGATTGTGCCAATAGATTTTCTTGTCCATGACAAAAGAAATCTGCTGACCTAGGTGCTGTAATATGTACTACCGGTATACAGAACATTTCCAGACATTTTTTAATAGTGCTAGTACATTACAGATCATTGAAATCCTGTCATAGCCATTGACACAACTGTTAACAAGTTTTATGATAAATTAAAACCAAATTTAGTACACCAGAGTCTGTGTCAGGCTGAGAAACTAGTTCATCAGCCATATTGAAATTAACATAAAAGCTAGAGGTGGGTATTTTTTCCTTCTTTTTGGGGGGTGAGAAATGGGGGATGTGGGCCGGGGCAATCTTATTATTTTAGGAAGACATGCATTTCGTCTAATGTGAGCAGAAGTTTGTTTTGCCTTTGCTATTGTGAGAATTTTGTGTTTGTGGATATTCTGTGATCCATTGTCAAGGTTCAACGACTCTGAATGTTGACTGTTGGAAACAGCTGCTATTCATTGATTTTCATCTAGTCATTAATTATGTCACATGTGTTAGTTAAGTGAGATTTGAATGATTGCAGACATTGTAAACTATTTTCTGGATGTACAAATGGGGAAATGTTTGTGTAGGACTATTGATAACATACGAAGCAGATGTTCTGTGTATTTATAAATGGCATTTGCTATTCTCATCATTTACCTCAGTGGTGATATATAATCAATGAAAAAACATTCATGCTTGACCGTGTCTTCACTGTTGTGACCGTTTCTTTGGTAGACCAAAATATACAAAGTTGGACCTTTATACCATACTATACAAAGTAGGACCTTTATACCATTCTATACAATGTAGGACATTCATACAATACTATACAAAGTAGGACCTTTATACCATTCTATACAATGTAGGACATTCATACAATACTATACAAAGTTGGACCTTTATACCATACTATACAAAGTTGGACCTTTATACCATACTATACAAAGTAGGACATTCATAAAATACTATACAAAGCAGCACATTCATACAATACTATACAAAGTAGGACATTCATACCATACTATACAAAGTAGGACATTCATACAATACAATACAATGTAGGACATTCATACAATACTATACAATGTAGGACATTCATACCATACTATACAAAGTAGGACATTCATACAATACTATACAAAGTAGGACATTTATACCATACTATACAAAGTAGGACATTCATACAATACTATACAAAGTAGGACATTCATACAATTCTATACAAAGTAGGACATCCATACAATACTATACAAAGTAGGACATTCATATAATACTATACAAAGTAGGACATTCATACAATACTATACAAAGTAGGACATTTATACAATACTATACAAAGTAGGACATTCATACCATACTATACAAAGTAGGACATTCATACAATACTATACAAAGTAGGACATTCATACAATACTATACAAAGTAGGACATTCATACCATACTATACAAAGTAGGACATTTATACCATACTATACAAAGTAGGACATTCATACAATACTATACAAAGTAGGACATTTATACCATACTATACAAAGTAGGACATTCATACAATACTATACAAAGTAGGACATTCATACAATACTATACAAAGTAGGACATTCATTCAATACAAAGTAGGACATTCATACAATACAAAGTAGGACATTCATACAATACTATTCGAAGTAGGACATTCATACAATACTATACAAAGTAGGACATTCATGCTATACTATACAAAGTAGGACATTCATACAATACTATACAAAGTAGGACCTTCATACAATACTATACGAAGTAGGACATTCATACAATACTATACAAAGTAGCATCTTCATACAATACTATACAAAGTTGGACCTTTATACAATACAAAGTAGGACATTTATACTATACGAAGTAGGACATTCATAAAATACTATACAAAGTAGGACATTCATACAATACTATACAAAGTTGGACATTCATACAATACTATACGAAGTAGGACATTCATACAATACTATACAAAGTAGGACATTCATACAATACTATACGAAGTAGGACATTCATACAATACTATACAAAGTAGGACATTCATACAATACTATACAAAGTAGGACATTCATACAATACTATACAATGTAGGACATTCATACAATACTATACAAAGTAGGACATTCATACAATACTATACAAAGTAGGACATTCATACTATACAATACAAAGTAGGACATTCATACAATACTATACAAAGTAGGACATTCATACAATACTATACAAAGTAGGACATTCATACAATACAAAGTAGGACATTCATACAATACTATACAAAGTAGGACATTCATACAATACTATACAAAGTAGCACCTTTATACAATACTATACAAAGTAGGACATTTATACCATACTATACAAAGTAGGACATTTATACCATACTATACAAAGTAGGACATTTATACCATACTATACAAAGTAGCACCTTTATACAATACTATACAAAGTAGGACATTCATATAATACTATACAAAGTAGGACATTCATATAATACTATACAAAGTAGGACATTCATATAATACTATACAAAGTAGGACATTTATACAATACTATACAAAGTAGCACCTTTATACAATACTATACAAAGTAGGACATTCATACAATACAAAGTAGGACATTCATACAATACTATACAAAGTAGGACATTCATAAAATACTATACAAAGTAGGACATTCATATAATACTATACAAAGTAGGACATTCATATAATACTATACAAAGTAGGACATTCATACAATACTATACAAAGTAGCACCTTTATACAATACTATACAAAGTAGCACATTCATAAAATACTATACAAAGTAGGACATTCATATAATACTATACAAAGTAGGACATTCATATAATACTATACAAAGTAGGACATTCATATAATACTATACAAAGTAGCACCTTTATACAATACTATACAAAGTAGGACATTCATACAATACAAAGTAGGACATTCATACAATACAAAGTAGGACATTCATAAAATACTATACAAAGTAGGACATTCATACAATACAATACAAAGTAGGACATTCATACAATACGATACAAAGTAGGACATTCATACAATACTATACAAAGTAGGACATTCATAAAATACTATACAAAGTAGGACATTCATACAATACGATACAAAGTAGGACATTCATACAATACTATACAAAGTAGGACATTCATAAAATACTATACAAAGTAGGACATTCATACAATACGATACAATGTAGGACATTCATACAATACTATACAAAGTAGGACATTCATACAATACGATACAAAGTAGGACATTCATACAATACGATACAAAGTAGGACATTCATACAATACTATACAAAGTAGGACATTCATACAATACTATACAAAGTAGGACATTCATACCATACTATACAAAGTAGGACCTTCATACAATACTATACAAAGTAGGACCTTCATACAATACTATACAAAGTAGGACATTCATACAATACTATACAATGTAGGACATTCATACAATACTATACAATGTAGGACATTCATACCATTCTATACAATGTAGGACATTCATACAATACTATACGGTACAGTGGTGTACACCGTATGTTACAGTGGTGTACACCCTATGATACTGTTGATGTCACACAATATTGTTTACATTATACAATTCATACAAAACTGCACAAGTTGTACAATGTAGGACATACAATGTTTGCTGTTCATTGCTTGGCTGTCCAGATATGTGACAATGTATTGTTCTATATTGTTTGGCTGTCCAGATATGTAACAATGTATTGTTCTACATTGTTTGGCTGTCCAGATATGTAACAATGTATTGTTCTACATTTTTTGGCTGTCCAGATATGTAACAATGTATTGTTTTACATTGTTTGGCTGTCCAGATATGTTACAATGTATTGTTTACATTGTTTGGCTGTCAAGATATGTTACGATGTATTGTTCTACATTGTTTGGCTGTCCAGATATGTAACAATGTATTGTTTTACATTATTTGGCTGTCCAGATATGTAACAATGTATTGTTTTACATTGTTTGGCTGTCCAGATATGTTACAATGTATTGTTCTACATTGTTTGGCTGTCCAGATATGTTACAATGTATTGTTTTACATTGTTTAGCTGTCCAGATATGTTACAATGTATTATTTTACATTGTTTGTTTACACTCTATGGAGTAAAGGTATGCCCCCACCACAGAATAGCACTTTTATCGCTGTCATACACCTCAAGTATAAGAGTCATGCAATATTATACTAATCTGCTAATATAAACATCATGTACATTGTATAATTCTTTACATTGTATTACAGGGTATCAACGTTTACCGATGTAATGCAATGTTGTGTCTGTACACTATACTATGTATGCCATATGGTAAATGCATAAATATTCACATCCTTATGTTGCATATGACTTTATTTTATGGCATTAAAATATGAAACAGGTGACACTTGTTATGTTATTTTTCCTGTTGCACTGTCAGTGTTTGTGACAAATTAATATGGGACATATATGTCGACTGTATGTCCATACCTTTCCTTGAAGATCTATCAACCTGTCCAGTGAGCCACATCCAAACAGTATGCTTGTATTGTGCTGCCCCGAACAGTTTTGTGACTGCATGTCCAGCTTCACTTCTCCAATACTGTTTTATTTTAAGTATTGGATCGACTGCATTTTGATGACCAAAATTACATTTTGCCTTTGCGCAGTGTCCAACTGTCCATTTTCAGCTTTTCATTAAAGAGGCTGCTTTGGGCAAATCATCTATAGACCAAAAAATTGATTAAAGTGTCATTTTGACCTTCTAACATGGATGGACCAGGAGATGCTGCCAGTGTATGGCCTACTTCCTAATGCAAATCTGAAGACAAAATTCCAGTCTCAAATCCGAGTTTTGACTGGTACCTTAATATATTGCACATAGAAATGGTCTTTCACAATAACATTGGCTATGAACATGTAACATCAGAGACATCAGAGATTGGCAACTTGTCCTCTGCCTTGTGATTGGTCAACCAGATTACCTGTACCATATTCAATATATACTGTTCAATGTTCCTGTCAAAACATAATATTCTGTGAAAATATTAAAAATCAACGCAAATATCTTCCAAATATTTAGTAAAACAGTATATTTCTAGTCGGCCCCCATCCTTAATGGTCGGGACCTGTAATATTATCCTTCAGAATGACCTTTTGCCATCGTCAATTGTCGTAAACTTTCCCTTTAAGCAAGTTCTTCTCAATAACAGAAAGGCCCAGTGTATTGATAGTTAGCATGCTTGGATGAAGGCTTGTCAAGTTTGTTAAAATGAATGACCTTGACCTACTTTCAAGTTCTCTGGGATCGAATGTGATAAAAATCTTTCAAACAACTTCTTTTTAGTAACTAAAAGACCTAGGGTGCTGATGTTATGCATGTAGTATGTTGGGATGAAGGGCCACCAAGTTTATTCAAATGAATGGCTTTGACCCACTTTCAAGGTCCCAGGTCTAAGAATTTTAAATCAACTTCTTCTCAATAACCAAAAGGCCCAGGGTTCTGACATATGCCTTATAGCATGCTAGGATGAAGGACTACCAAGTTTAATCAAATGAATGATCTTGACTCAATTTCAAGTTCACAAGGTACAGTTAGAATTACGGCCAAGTATCCATCTTGGTTCCGTTCGTTCTGCGGTAAGCCTGCGTGCGGTAATCGTTAGTCCACCGTTCGGGAAGAGTTCGTTCTCCGTCCGTCATTTGCGTCTGTTTCGTTCGTGTCGGCTGAACCGTTCCGTTCGTTCGTTCCGACAGTCCGTCCCGTTTTATTTTTTCATTCGGCAACTCCGTTCGGCTGCTCCGTCCGGCTACCCGTCCGGCTGCTCCGTCCGGCCGTTTAGTCCGGTTAATCTGTCCAGCCGTTTAGTTCGGCTGTTCCGTCTTTTAAGGTGGAGATGCGCACGCAATTTGTTATCTCGAAAATTTAAATGGCTGTGTTACAGAAGATTTCACGCTTATCTCCAGAGTTGAGAGCCAGTGGCGGATCCAGGGGGGGGGGGGGGGAGGGGGTTCCAGGGTTTTCACAGACCCCCCCCCCCCCCCCCAGCATTTTCACAAACAAACAAAAAAGATTTTGAAGCATTTTTTTCCCCATATACAGTCATATGTTATAGTTTCATGAGACCGTCTATACAGTGCCTAGAGCCTAGCTTGTCTCATCGGGGGGTTCCCACCTTCCCCACTTTTTATATAACAAAGGAAAGTGTTGATATAAGAGAACAATGGCAAACCAATTATAGTCTGTTTCATACTAGGTAACTTACCTGTGTAAAAGTTACCTGTGTGAAAGTTACCTGTGTCATTTACCTGTATATGACTATACAGCCTATATGTAGTATTTAAGACTTAAGGATGTACACTTCTGAGGTTTCAGTCACGTTCAAGTCTCGTTTCTGTCTCATTTAAAGTTTTTTTGTTATACTGAAGAAATTATTATCAATTTTAATAGCAAATATGCATCTGAAAATTGTGTCAATAATATAAGTGTCTGTAGAACTCTTTTACATGAATTTTAAAAAATTACCAATTTGGCAGCCATTTTGAATATGCATATTTCTGTCTATTTTATGCATTTTGCGAAAGGCCAAAATTTCATCTTTTTGATGCTATATCGCTCTCTTTAAAACATCAGTGTTTAGCCATTTTTAGGTCATCTGACCCGAAGGGTCAGGATGACCTATAGTCATCATGCTTCGTCCGTCGTCGTGCGCCGTGCGTCGTGCGCCGTGCGTCGTGCGCCGTGCGTCGTGCGCCGTGCGCCGTGCGTCGTGCGTCGTGCGCCGTCCGTAAACTTTTCCATTTAAACATCTTCTTCTCATAAACCAAAAGGCCCATAGACCCAATATTGGGCTTGTGCCATGCTGGGATGAAGGGGTACCAAGTTTGTTCAAACAAATGACCTTGACCTTCATTCAAGGTCACAGGGGCCAAAAAGGTCAAAATCTTTGAACGACTTCTTCTGAATAACCAAAAGGCCCAGAGACCTGATATTGGGCCTGTGTTATGCTGGGATAAAGGGGTACCAAGTTTGTTCAAACAAATGACCTTGACCTTCATTCAAGGTCACAGGGGCCGAAAAGGTCAAAATCTTTTTAAACAACTTCTTCTGAATAACCAAAAGGCCCAGAGACCTGATATTGGGCCTGTGTTATGCTGGGATAAAGGGGTACCAAGTTTGTTCAAACAAATGACCTTGACCCTCATTCAAGGTCACAGGGGCCAAAAAGGTCAAAATCTTTGAACGACTTCTTCTGAATAACCAAAAGGCCCATAGACCCAATATTGGGCTTGTGCCATGCTGGGATGAAGGGGTACCAAGTTTGTTCAAACAAATGACCTTGACCTTCATTCAAGGTCACAGGGGCCAAAAAGGTCAAAATCTTTGAACGACTTCTTCTGAATAACCAAAAGGCCCAGAGACCTGATATTGGGCCTGTGTTATGCTGGGATAAAGGGGTACCAAGTTTGTTCAAACAAATGACCTTGACCTTCATTCAAGGTCACAGGGGCCGAAAAGGTCAAAATCTTTTTAAACAACTTCTTCTGAATAACCAAAAGGCCCAGAGACCTGATATTGGTCCTGTGTTATGCTGAGATAAAGGGCTACCAAGTTTGTTCAAAGAAATGACCTTGACCTTCATTCAAGGTCACAGGGGACAAAACGGTCATAATTTTTAAACGACTTCTTCTGAATAACCAAAAGGCCCAGAGACCTAATATTGGGCCTGTGGCATGCTGGGATAAAGGGCTACCAAGTTTGTTCAAACAAATGATCTTGACCTTCATTCAAGGTCACAGGGGCCAAAAAGGTCAAAATCTTTGAATGACTTCTTCTGAATAACCAAAAGGCCCAGAGACCTGATATTGGGCCTGTGTTATGCTGGGATAAAGGGGTACCAAGTTTGTTCAAACAAATGACCTTGACCTTCATTCAAGGTCACAGGGGCCAAAAAGGTCAAAATCTTTTTAAACAACTTCTTCTGAATAACCAAAAGGCCCAGAGACCTGATATTGGTCCTGTGTTATGCTGAGATAAAGGGCTACCAAGTTTGTTCAAAGAAATGACCTTGACCTTCATTCAAGGTCACAGGGGACAAAACGGTCATAATTTTTAAACGACTTCTTCTGAATAACCAAAAGGCACAGAGACCTAATATTGAGCCTGTGGCATGCTGGGATAAAGGGCTACCAAGTTTGTTCAAAGAAATGACCTTGACTTTCATTCAAGGTCACAGGGGCCAAAAAGGTCAAAATCTTTTTAAACAACTTCTTCTGAATAACCAAAAGGCCCAGAGACCTGATATTGGTCCTGTGTTATGCTGAGATAAAGGGCTACCAAGTTTGTTCAAAGAAATGACCTTGACCTTCATTCAAGGTCACAGGGGACAAAACAGTCATAATTTTTAAACGACTTCTTCTGAATAACCAAAAGGCACAGAGACCTAATATTGGGCCTGTGGCATGCTGGGATAAAGGGCTACCAAGTTTGTTCAAAGAAATGACCTTGACTTTCATTCAAGGTCACAGGGGCCAAAACGGTCATAATCTTTAAACAACTTCTTCTGAATAACCAAAAGGCCCAGAGACCTGATATTGGGCCTGTGGCATGCTGGGATAAAGGGCTACCAAGTTTGTTCAAAGAAATGACCTTGACTTTCATTCAAGGTCACTGGTGCCAAAACGGTCATAATCTTTAAACATTTTCTTCTGAATAACCAAAAGTGCCAGAGACCTGATATTGGGCCTGTGGCATGCTGGGATAAAGGGCTACCAAGTTTGTTCAAAGAAATGACCTTGACTTTCATTCAAGGTCACTAGGGCCAAAACGGTCATAGTATTTAAACATTTTCTTCTGAATAACCAAAAGGCCCAGAGACCTGATATTGGGCCTGTGGCATGCTGGGATAAAGGGCTACCAAGTTTGTTCAAAGAAATGACCTTGACCTTCATTCAAGGTCACAGAGGCCAAAACGGTCATAATCTTTAAACAACTTCTTCTGAATAACTAAAAGGCTCAGAGACCTGATATTAGGCCTGTGGCATGCTGGGATAAAGGTCGACCAAGTTTGTTCAAATAAATGACCTTGAACTTCATTCAAGGTCACAGGGGCCAAAAGGGTCAAAATCTTTAAAACAACTTTTTCTGAATAACCAAAAGGCACAGAGATGTGATATTGGGCCTGTGGCATGCTGGGATAAAGGTGTGTCAAGTTTGTTCAAAGAAATGACCTTGACTTTCATTCAAGGTCACAGGGGCCAAAACGGTCATAATCTTTAAACAACTTCTTCTGAATAACCAAAAGGCCCAGAGACCTGATATTGGGCCTGTGGCATGCTGGGATAAAGGGCTACCAAGTTTGTTCAAAGAAATGACATTGACTTTCATTCAAGGTCACTGGGGCCAAAACGGTCATAATCTTTAAACATTTTCTTCTGAATAACCAAAAGGCCCAGAGACCTGATATTGGGCCTGTGGCATGCTGGGATAAAGGGCTACCAAGTTTGTTCAAAGAAATGACCTTGACCTTCATTCAAGGTCACAGATGCCAAAACGGTCATAATCTTTAAACAACTTCTTTTGAATAACTAAAAGGCTCAGAGACCTGATATTAGACCTGTGGCATGCTGGGATAAAGGTCGACCAAGTTTGTTCAAATAAATGACCTTGAACTTCATTCAAGGTCACAGGGGCCAAAAGGGTCAAAATCTTTAAAACAACTTTTTCTGAATAACCAAAAGGCACAGAGATGTGATATTGGGCCTGTGGCATGCTGGGATAAAGGTGTGTCAAGTTTGTTTAAAGAAATGACCCTGACATTCATTCAAGGTCACAGGGGCCAAAAGGGTTTGTTGTCAAGTTTACTCACTAGGAATAAGCTGAAACTTGCCAGAAATGATTCTGAGATGATGCTGATTAAGTGTTGTTATTTTTAGGTTTGTTCAAAATTCAAGATGGCCGCCACAGCCACCATTTTGAATACACATTTTAAACTTCTCAAGTGCTACCAGTGGAATTGAGCTGAAACTTGCCAGAAATGATATCCTGAGATGGTCCCAACAAAGTGTTGTTATTTTTCAAGCCAATCAGAAATCCAAGAAGGCCATTATCTTGAACTTGGCAATCTATATTATAACATATTATAACTTGATTTAATGACTACACGTATTTTCATAGTGATTTTACAATTGGTAGTCAGATGACCGCTAAGGCCCGTTGGGCCTCTTGTTAATTATAGCAAGCTCATTTTTGCTGTACAACTTTATACTGTTCAGTTTTATGGAAATATTATGCTATAAAGTGGATAATTATACAAATTTAGTATTTTTTCATATATTTAGTGTAACTGGGGCAGTATTTATTTTTGAACTCAAAACTGTGAAAAATAACACAAATAATACAGGGACAAAAAATTAAGCACACTAAACCCCCCCCATTTTTATGACGGTTTTAGAAAGAGAAACCCATTTTCTTTTCATACGCTAAATATTAAAAAAAGTAAAAAGTTTGATATCAGAACTTTTTTTATTAAGCGGTTAATCTGCAAAAAATGGTGAAAAAATGATCATTTTCTCATTAAAAAATAAGGGTTCGGGGCAACTCAAATTGCTTTCCTGCGTAAAAATATTAAGTTAGAGATATTTTACTTCCATAACTTAGAAGAAAACACTAATTTTGTCATTTCTGCAAACTTTCATACATTTCGGATCACAAATTTGGAAGATATTGTATGAAGATATCGCGCAATTGGTCAAAACTACAAAATTCTCTTAGAATTGCTTATTATGTCATATTGGTATCTTTGACCGATCATAGCACAAAAACGAGCACACTGACATATCATTGTCTTTGCATTTTCTGTCATGCCTTGAACTCCCTTTTCCAAAAATGTATATGAGAAAAAAAGTTTGATACAGGAAAATTTTGACTTCTCAGAGGTGTACATCCTTTACACATGATTACATCAGAAAAACATTTGTTTTTACTTTTACTAAACAACAGACTCCAATTTCTATTATATAATATTCTAGTCTTATATGATAAACATATATTACATTGATAAAAAAAATTTCCATTTGAATAATATTGTTTTCAATATTTATTTATTTAAAGTGCAAATCAGGGACGTATATGTGAGACATATACGTCCCTGTGCAAATGTATCTGCAAATGTATAATAAAACATATATATCCATATAAGATATAGAGGTTCATCACTGATTAAAACACAGGTAAAAACTCAGGTAAGAACACAGGTAAATACAGGTAAATAATTCCGAAATTATTCAGAAACAGACTATAATCCTTCTAACAACATTCTCCCCCATATGTTTTTTTAGGTCATCTGACCCGAAGGGTCAAGATGACCTATTGCCATCATGCTTCGTCCGTCGTCGTCCGCCGTCCGTAAACTTTTCCTTTAACAATCTTCTTCTTAGTAACCAAAAGGCTCTAGGTGCTGATATTTGGCCAGTAGGCACCTGGGATTGAGTGCTACAAAGTTTCCTCATTTCAATGACCTTGACCTGTTTTCAAGGTCACAGGGGTCAAATATGTAAAAACCTTTAACAATCTTCTTCTCAGTAACCAAAAGGTCTAGGGTAATGATATTTGGCCAGTAGGCACCTGGGATAGAGTGCTACAAAGTTTCCTCATATCGATGACCTTGACTAACTTTCAAGGTCACAGGGGTCAAATATGTAAAAAAGCGTTTGACAATCTTTTCCTCACTAACCAATAGGCCATGGGTGATCATATTTGGCCAGTAGGTATCTGGGAAAGAGTGCTACAAAGTTTCCTCATATCAATGACCTTGACTAACTTTCAAGGTCACAGGGGTCAGATATGTAAAAAAACGTTTGACAATCTTCTCCTCACTAACCAAAAGGCCAAGGGTGATCATATTTGGCCAGTAGGTACCTGGAATGGAGTGCTACAAAGTTACCTCATATCAATGACCTTGACCTACTTTCAAGGTCACAGGGGCCAAAAAGGTCAAAATCTTTGAACGACTTCTTCTGAATAACCAAAAGGCCCAGAGATCTAATATTGGGCCTGTGGCATGCTGGGATAAAGGGGTACCAAGTTTGTTCAAACAAATGACCTTGACCTTCATTCAAGGTCACAGGGGCCAAAAAGGTCAAAATCTTTTTAAACAACTTCTTCTGAATAACCAAAAGGCCCAGAGACCTGATATTGGTCCTGTGTTATGCTGAGATAAAGGGCTACCAAGTTTGTTCAAAGAAATGACCTTGACCTTCATTCAAGGTCACAGGGGACAAAACAGTCATAATTTTTAAACGACTTCTTCTGAATAACCAAAAGGCACAGAGACCTAATATTGGGCCTGTGGCATGCTGGGATAAAGGGCTACCAAGTTTGTTCAAAGAAATGACCTTGACTTTCATTCAAGGTCACAGGGGCCAAAACGGTCATAATCTTTAAACAACTTCTTCTGAATAACCAAAAGGCCCAGAGACCTGATATTGGGCCTGTGGCATGCTGGGATAAAGGGCTACCAAGTTTGTTCAAAGAAATGACCTTGACTTTCATTCAAGGTCAACTGGGGCCTAAACGGTCATAATCTTTAAACATTTTCTTCTGAATAACCAAAAGGCCCAGAGATCTAATATTGGGCCTGTGGCATGCTGGGATAAAGGGCTACCAAGTTTGTTCAAAGAAATGACCTTGACTTTCATTCAAGGTCACTGGGGCCAAAACGGTCATAATCTTTAAACATTTTTTCTGAATAACCAAAAGGCCCAGATACCTAATATTGGGCCTGTGGCATGCTGGGATAAAGGGCTACCAAGTTTGTTCAAAGAAATGACCTTGACTTTCATTCAAGGTCACTGGGGCCAAAACGGTCATAATCTTTAAACAACTTCTTCTGAATAACCAAAAGGCCCAGAGACCTGATATTGGGCCTGTGGCATGCTGGGATAAAGGGCTACCAAGTTTGTTCAAAGAAATGACCTTGACTTTCATTCAAGGTCACTGGGGCCAAAACGAAACTGTTGTTATTTTTCGTGTAGTCAAAAATCCAAGATGGCCTCCACAGCGGCCATTTTGAAAACACATTCTAAACTTCTCAAATTCTACCAGTGAAATTGAGCTGAAACTTGCCAGAAATGATATCCTGAGATGGTCCCAACAAAGTGTTGTTATTTTTCAAGCCCATCAGAAATCCAAGAAGGCCACTATCTTGAACTTGGCAATCTATACAGGCATATTATAACTTGATTTAATGACTACACGTATTTTCATAGTGATTTTACAATTGGTAGTCAGATGACCGTTAAGGCGCGTTGGGCCTCTTGTTAAAAAGTGGGGAAGGTGGGATACAGCCGTCTCATCACTGTAACAATTAATTATGTTACCTGTGTTGTAATAGCTAGTACAGGTAATATTTGCCCCATGACCAATCAATCCTTTACACATGATTACATCAGAAAAACATTTGTTTTTACTTTTACTAAACAACAGACTCCAATTTCTATTATATAATATTCTAGTCTTATATGATAAACATATATTACATTGATAAAAAAAATTTCCATTTGAATAATATTGTTTTCAATATTTATTTATTTAAAGTGCAAATCAGGGACGTATATGTGAGCGCCCCAAAACCACAGCATTTTGTTATTTGTGATCCAGGTGTGATAATCCTATCCCCATCCCAGCGTCTTCCCACTCAGCCAACGGTGTCTTCCCACTCAGCCAACGGTGTCTTCCCACTCAGCCAACGGTGTCTTCCCACTCAGCCAACATATCCTATGTTAGTATAGGGCACAGGTAGTGTTGTTACAGGGTGAGAACAATAGGTACTAATTACAGGTAAAGCTATAGTCTGTTTTTGGAAAGTGTCTAATTCTCAGGTAACAACTTACCTGTGGAATTATTTTGAACTTAAACTGATTTATTTTATCTCATTAAAAACGATGTTTAGAGAAAACACATATACAACAGATCTACAATGTGTATATGGCGACTCAAGATGAAATAATTATTTAAACAAGCCTTGATCAACTTACGTACAGGTTCCTTGAAGCAGGGACGTATACGTTTTGAAATTGTGGGAATTGATAAGCTCTGTAAAACTTGATAACATGCATACAGAATCAAACCATTTGGATTGAAAATATTCTGTTTCGAACTTAATATGGGACTTTTATAATTTCATTTATTGAAACATGATATCACTTATACATTGTAAGTTCTTTAGGTGTTACTTATTTGGAGAGACTTGTATAACTCCTTTGGAAATGTTTAGGAAATGTTCATATGAATAACATTTCTTATTAAAAAGTGCATATATCTGTCTCATAATCTTTCTTCTGTTGGTCACACAGGCGGCACTTGCATTAGCTTCTGTGGAATTCTTGTTTATAAACCTTATAACAACTATAAAGTTTAAGTAAAACTGTCTATATGAAAAATACCTTGGATTTTGTTTTATTAATGATACCTTAAATTTCCAGCATTTACAATATTCGCTGGCTAAAGACGTTTTAGAATGTATAGAATAAACTTTGTGTTATTTGAGTACAGAAACAATGTATTTTCAGAAGTTCATTTTTTGTATTTATGACTTTTATTGCTATGCATTGAATAATACTTTTGATAAAAAATCTCCAAAAAAGAAAGATAAAAATGAACAAATAAATAAATAAGAACAAATACCCTGGTGCCATTCTCTCTTGTCTCAATCATTTGATAATCAAAGTTAAAGTATAATTCTTTGATACATATTGTTTATAATTTGTAATATGCTGTTAACATGAAAAAAATGAAATAGAAACATTATCCAGTAATTCTTTCGAAAACCAGTTTGATTTTATAATTCGTACCCCTTTAAAGATCGGTTATTGATACAATGTAACTAATTTTATTATCAGAACATAATTTATTTGATTTGTGAAGCTCAAGAGCACTTACAACTTCCTTCTTGCTTAAAACATTTGGTTGAAACCATCTAAGTTAAATAAAAAAATATCGGCCAGTATTAAACAAATATAGTTGTTTATTACACTCACATTTAGAGTGAACAAATTATTCATTATTTCTATATATAATTTACATTCGTAATTTCGGACTTAAATAGTATGTAATCAAATTCCGTGATTTAACAAAGACATACAATGTATATGTGTTATATACGTCTCTGATTAAAACAAAATAATAGTATAATTATGTTTTTGGTAAAATTGTTTATGAAGTTTTTTTTTCATCTTTTGTTCAGTCACAAAGTATCTTTTTCATTTATTTTTTTTCAAATCTGAGTATAGTCTGTTTCAATATATTGACAAGTATAAATCATCTGTTCTTTTATTTCCAAGTTAAACTAAGCCAACTACAATAAAAGATACTTTGTAATTAAAAAAAAAAATGAAAAAGATACTTTGTGATTGAAAAAAAAAAATGAAAAATAATTCATTAACAATTTTACCAAAAACATAATTATACTATTATTTTTTTTTAATCAGAGACGTATATAACACATATACATTGTATGTCTTTGTTTTAACATTAAATCACGGAATTTTATTGCATACTATTTAAGTCCGAAATTACGAATGTAAAATATTTATCGAAACAATGAATAATTTTTCACTCTAAATTTGAGTGAACAAATTTGCACTTTTCTTATTTTAGGTTTTGGTTTTTATTTTCTAATTTTCAAATAATCATCTTTTAGACTGTAATAAACAACTTTATTTTTTTAATACTGGCCGATATTTTTTTATTTAACTTAGATGGTTTCAACTAAATAATGTTTTAAGCAAGAAGGATGTTGTAAGTGCTCTTGAGCTTCATAAATCAAATAAATTATGTTCTGATAATGAAATTAGTTACATTGTATCAATAATCGATCTATATGTCAAACTATTTTATTTCATTTTTAATAGGGGTACAAATCATAAAATCAAACTGGTTTTCGAAAGAATTACTGGATAATGTTTCTATTTCATTCTTTTTCATGTTAACAACAAAATTACAAATTATAAACAATATGTATCAAAGAATTATACTTTAACTTTGATTATCAAATGATTGAGACAAGAGAGAATGGCACCAGGGTATTTGTTCTTATTTATTTATTTGTTCATTTTTATCTTTCTTTTTTTGGAGATTTTTTATCAGAAAGTATTATTCAATGCATAGTAATAAAAGTCATAAATTTAAAAAAAATGAACTTATGAAAATGCATTGTATCTGTACTCAAATGATACAAAGTTTATTCTATACATTCTAAAACTTCTTTAGCCAGCGAATATCATAAATCCTGGAAATTTAAAGCCCAATAAACGTTACTTCAGGAAATTTTTCGGGATTCTGAAAAATTATGAGAAAAAAACCAGTTGATAACCATGCAAAAATAAGTCTAAAACGAAATAAACCTGAGCGTTAACTAACAAGAAACTCTTGGCAGAAAAATCCAAAGAATTGAAAATAATTCAGGTGGGGCCCGATGTATAAGTGATATCATGTTTCAATAAATGAAATTATAAAAGTCCCATATTAAGTTCGAAACAGAGTATTTTGAATCCAAATGGTTTGATTCTGTATGTATATTATCAAGTTTTCCGAGCTTATCAATTCGACCAATTTCAAAACTTCAAGCCGGGACGTATACGTCCCTGCTTCAAGGAACCTGTACGTACGGTAAGTTGATCAAGGCTTGTTTAAATAATTATTTTATCTTGAGTCCCCATATACACATTGTATATCTGTTGTAAATGTGTTTTTTCTAAACATCGGTTTCATACTTGCCAACCCTCCCTATTTAGGAGGGAGACTCCCGATATTGGAACCTAAAATGTTGCATTTTCAATTTTCGAATCTGCTTCACTGTTACTATTTTTAAAGATCTGATAGCAGCATGTACCTATGTATGGTGGTACTATGGGGGGTGGGTATGTATGGTGGTACTATATGTATGGTGTCCCCTATGTGTATAGATCTATGTATAGTGGTACAATATGTATGGTGGTATTATATGTATGGTGTCCCTATGTGTATAGATCTATGTATAGTGGTACAATATGTATAGTGGTACTATATGTATGGTGTCCCCTATGTGTATAGATCTATGTATAGTGGTACAATATGTATGGTGGTACTATATGTATGGTGTCCCTATGTGTATAGATCTATGTATAGTGGTACAATATGTATAGTGGTACTATATGTATGGTGTCCCCTATGTGTATAGATCTATGTATAGTGGTACAATATGTATGGTGGTACTATATGTATGGTGTCCCCTATGTGTATAGATCTATGTATAGTGGCACAATATGTATGGTGGTACTATATGTATGGTGTCCCTATGTGTATAGATCTATGTATAGTGGCACAATATGTATGGTGGTACTATATGTATGGTGTCCCTATGTGTATAGATCTATGTATAGTGGCACAATATGTATGGCGGTACTATATGTATGGTGTCCCCTATGTGTATAGATCTATGTATAGTGGTACAATATGTATGGTGGTACTATATGTATGGTGTCCCTATGTGTATAGATCTATGTATAGTGGTACAATATGTATGGTGGTACTATATGTATGGTGTCCCCTATGTGTATAGATATATGTATGGTGGTACAATATGTATAGTGGTACAATATGTATGGTGGTACTATATGTATGGTGTCCCTATGTGTATAGATCTATGTATAGTGGCACAATATGTATGGTGGTACAATATGTATAGTGGTACAATATGTATGGTGGTACTATATGTATGGTGTCCCTATGTGTATAGATCTATGTATAGTGGTACAATATGTATGGTGGTATTATATGTATGGTGTCCCTATGTGTATAGATCTATGTATAGTGGCACAATATGTATGGCGGTACTATATGTATGGTGTCCCTATGTGTATAGATCTATGTATGGGGGTACTTTATGCATGATGGTACTATATGTATGGGGGTACTACATGTATGGGGGTACTATATGCATGATGGTACTCTATGTACTAGCCCCAAACGGAAAAGTTCATTTTTTCATTATGAACACAAAAGACCGTGAACTAAAGCCCCTGTAGTGTGTTTCTATTGGTTTTCAAATATGTATTGCACAATCACTAGAAATTGTTGCTGACTTTGTTATAAAACGGCTGAACATTCTCCATCAAATTACAAACAGAAATCGCCACTTGGAAATATCCTTTGTATACACGAACACTCCATGAATACATCACATCAATACGTTTTAAAATCCTTTTGAACAGACAGTTAAAACATATTCCAGAGCATACTCAGACAAGAAAAAGTTTCATCCTTTAAAAAATTCCTCGGTCACAAAGAAAAGGAGTTAAATATACACCATTAATTCCTATATGAAAATTCAGGGCTCTCAAATATGCAATCCTGCATACACACTCTGAGGAGACTACTGAACCGATAAGATATGTATAGGGGTACTCTATGTACTCAAGGTAACAAAGACAAACTACGTGACGATTTCATAAGTTGAACAAAGAGCAAAGCTGTGCGATGACATGGATGTTCACTAAACCTTAACGGGATATTTCATTTTTCGTCGGGTACTCGATGTAAAAGGTCCATAGTAAACAAAGAGCTGTTGAGTAAAAAATGGCTTTTTTAGATAACGATAACCGACACAAGCTCAGTGTTCCGCTATGAATAAAGAGGTTTTATGTAGCACTTCTACATGACACACGTATACGCTCGACCAATGATACATACTTAACGGCACCGACAAAAATATTTTACGCCTGGCTAGTCTGTGTAGTACGATGTGTTTCACTCAATCTCTACCCTCAGTTGCCGTTCCTTACACTCACTCACTGTGCTTAACCTTTACCAGCTGGAATCATACTACCAAGTAAATAGACTATGATAACCAAAGTATTAGACAATAAAAATGTCTGTAGAGTGAGATTCTTCCTTTTTGGTTTTTAATGTACGGAATAAGATTAGAAATACAGTTTACTGCTTTCTTTACTGCAAAGGATGACCGGTATCTGTAACTTGACTGTGCGCATGATAACTCAAAGAGTAACTGAAGTGCAAATAGAAACTGAAATTATCAGACTCGTTGTGAAGGCATCACTACATTGTCGAAAACCGCATCGAAATCGGCCGACCGGTTACAAAGTTACGACAGGTTGATTGTTTTTTTTTCTACTTGTTTTGCCACAATCTAATCATGCGCACCACGAATCGCTAAAAGTTGTTCACACATATTGGTGACGTCACAACGGGAACACAAGAAATTGGGTCCGATCTCTTTCTATATACATGTATATGTACGTCTGGTCAATTGTTAATCTGACATGTATTATACAGTGAAATTAAGTGACGTACCATGTTATGGGAGGGGGGTCTGAAATCGTCCTTGAAATACCTTTGTTTTTAACCTTTCAGAAATTTAGTGTTTAGATATTGACTGTTCAAATTCATTTTAATGGACCCATCAGCGCAATCAAAGTTAAAACTAACTGGTAATAGAATGTTGCGGTTACTATCCCCTCTTTATAACTTCGAAATGTGTACTCTAGATCTGTTGTTATTATTATCGACTTTGAATGGAACATAGACTAGCGAGTGTACCTTTTGAAATCTCCAGAACCCACCGTCAAGTCACATAGTTCATATGTACATGTAAATTTACATGTAAATTTCAAATTTAACCCTTCTATTCAACTTGACAAATTCTATTGAAAACTTGTATGATATGTCTGTATCACAGTTATCATTTCATAATTTGTTTAAAATAAAGAATAAAATGCGGATTAAAAGCAATTAATTAATCTTTTCATCTTATTTTCAAAAGATGTTCCATGTTCATTTCTTGTCAGCAAAAAAACACAGTGGTTTTCAAAGACCTGATCTTATTTTTTCTCAAACAGAATTCGAAATAAACTGTTCTTGATTTCTATTTCGATGAGTATGCCTGAAGACAGGTAACATCAGGATTTCGCTCGTGTTCCTTTTATTTTTACAATATTCACGCATAGTTTTTATTTTTTATATATATATACTGCATAGACATACATAAGTATCAATGGATGGAAAGCTGTCAACTTTAATACACACGCATAATTTCTCGTATAAAGGATAATAGGTGTCGGATGGTGCAGTGGATAGCGCACTTGCCTTTCACTAAGGCCACCTGGGTTCAATTCCCCAACTTGACGTGAAAATATTTTTATTTTCCGATATACGTAAATGTACATATAAAAAGGCTTGTCTCATAATTCTATATGATGTAATTAAATGTTCTTCTTTGAATCCCAATAAAATATATGGTTTTCGAAGTTCTGAGTCCATACACGGAATTAGATTATATCTAAGTCCGTGGTCTACAGTAACACATATATCCCCTTTCTTGTGTTTGTTTGAGGTTGTTTCTATGAAGTTTTATATTTATACAGTCGACCAACATGCATACATATTTGTTAGTGTGCATTTAACTGATGTTACGATCAGTTACTGCTGATATGTGCATGCAAGGACGTATATGTCTCATATATATATATATATATATAATATACGTCCCTGGTGCATGCATTGAATACACACACTGTTTTAGCGGAGTTATATAAAATAAAACATGAGAAAATTAGTACACAATCATATCAAGCGTATAGTCTTACAGTTTTGCCACAAAAAAATAACCTGTTAATCATGCTATCGAGTCCGCTGGTAATTGATTTTTGGTCGAGTGGTCATGACCACGTGTGCCGCATACATATACAGTTGAGTGTAAACTAACCTTTACACCCTAGTGCACTAGGAGTGCACTACGTTTAAACTAGTAGTGCACTACATTTAAGCTACAGGTAAACTAGTAGTGCACTACGTCCAGCCAGGTGTGACCACAAATACCCCTACAGGTAATGGGAGTGTCCTTGCCTACCTGTGTCCTTACCTGTACAAATGTAATATGATTTACCTGTACTTTCATGTTAATACTATTGAAGATGTCTTTGAAAGTCATTAGTTTGTTACTCATATAAGTACAAGAATGAAAAATTCTGAGTTTATGCCAGATGATATTCATCATAATAACTTATGTTTTAAATTAATTACCTGCATGTCAAAATTTTAAAAATAATAATAATCAAAATATATTAATTTATTATACTTTTTTAAAGAAGTAACAATGATTCTTTTTTATTTAAATATTTTCATTCTACAATAAAATTGAAAGGTATGTGTTAAAATAAAAAATGGTATAATACATGTATTATGTTGGAATTATCAACTAGTTAATCCTACTAACAATATAAAAATGTATACAGAAAATAAACTAAACAACAGATTGTAATATAATAAAAAATCAGATATTAGAAGAACATATTTTGTACTTAGTATAGTAGTTTCACTATGTATATATATACTCATGTACAATACATACAAAGGTTATATAAACTTTAAGTACTAAGAAAAGATCACTTTCACCAGAACATTTAAAGCCATTCCTTCCTCATATCATAATACCAATATACATCTACACGTAATCCAATTGAATGTAATACAATGTTTTCATCATTAATCAAATAGGATTATCATTTAACAATAAGCAAGGCCCTCAGACCTTAAATCAGACTTGGTCAGTGATGGCCGTGGGGGAGTGGGAGGTGAGAAATTCACACCTGGCTAACTACAGCCAGCCTAGGGGTGTCCCCTATCATGACCTCTGTGAGGATGTGGCCCTGGCAGGTCAGGTACGTAATTATGCCTGGAGGGTAAAGGATTCTACCTGAAGATCTAGAACTGTCCTTTTTAGTTCATATTATATAAGTCATTAGGTTGATTTAAAAGTACAATAAATGTGACTGGCATAGGCTTAACTCTGTTCTTATTTAGGCTTATATAACTGCATACTATATATTTGTTGTATACTTAGAATATAGAATTAAGTGAAATGATTCCATTTAACCAGGGACTTATATGTCCCTGATTTAACTTGCTCTTTAAAACAAATATTATTACATATATGCATAAACTTTCGAGTCATTTTTAATACAACCTGTAATTGCCTTCAATATTTATGCCTAAATAAGGGAAATACACATTTTACAATATTATTATACTGATTATTAGAAAAAAAATAAGTATAATGAATTTTAGTATTTTATTATCAAACTGTATGAAGCAACTAAGCCAGAGACATATATATTCTCTCACATATACGTCCCTGATTACACCACCGATTAAGATTATCTAAGTCCGTGATAACAACCAATATAAACTAGATAATTTATCATCATTAATTCATTTAATAAGTATATTTGTTCATATTTAGAAATCAAAATGCATCATTGGATTGAATTCATTCAGGTGTCATAAGATACTTGGTTTTTAATATTTAAGAAAACCAGAATCTGGTAAAAGCCTGATATAGACTTACATTGTTGTCCAAATAATAATTATTTATTTCAATGTAATTTTATGTACTATCAGTGTATTATTGCATAATTAAATGGTTTGAATGAAACAAAACAAAATATATTAAAGTCCTGAAAATATCCACTTTTTAAATGGAAATATCTAGATATATTCTCAATGATTTTTAATTTCAAATAAACATGATAAACCAGAGTAAAAGTTAAAATATGTATTATCATATGATCCTCGTCATCTGGTTCACCAGTCATCTCCAGCTAAGCCCTTTATTAATCATATTGGTTTAAAATTTGACCAGTGATAGTCAGGTGAGAAATTCACACCTCTATTATGTCACTGACAGGCTTATATAAGCAGGTGTTCCAAGGTCAAGCTGGTCAGGTAATTGCCTGAGGCCTGGATGGGGGTCAAATCAAAACATCTGTCCCATACTGAACAATCTGACTAAATTTTAATTTATTGTTGTATTACTTTTTTTCAACTTCAAATTCTTATATTTATACTGTTGTATGTGTTGATATATATATATACATACAATATCTTAATATAAATAATTTGAAAATAAAGATTATAAAAACTCTATAGCGCATTCATAAATATATTGATCTGAAGGATGAATATATTTAATAAAAATATATATTTAGTTTAATTAGGTAATAAAAGAACATTTATTTGTTATTTTTACACAATAAGTTCTTACAATATTCAACAAAAAATGATCAATAGATATTCCTTTAATTTTTCAATATAGTTGATTGTAAATTGGTAAATAAATATAAAAAAAAATCTGTTTATAGTACATATTGAATGAAATATAAGACATCAAAACTGTTAGATAAATAATAATTTTCTATTTTATTGATGTCCTGTATGCAAGAAAGTTTTGGGAAAAACTCTAACTGTAGTTATCATGATTTCATAATTTGTAGTTTTGAAATGAAAGAAAGAAGGTTGTTTGAGAAAGATGACTACATGAGATTCAAATATATATATTAAAGTTATACATATTAGCTACTGAAAAGGCCAGTTTCTAAGTACTAGCAAGACGGCACAGGTGAAGTACAGGTAAGAATCACAGGTAGATGGGACTGCCCATTTACCTGTAGGGGTATTTGACCTATATGGGGTTCAGGGTGTAGTGCACTACTAGTTTACCTGTAGTTTAAATGTAGTGCACTACTAGTTTAAACGTAGTGCACTACTAGTGCACTAGGTGTAAAGGTTAGCTTACACTCAACTGTACCTGTGGAACTCCCAAACCCGGGCCCCCTCCCCACTAATTCTGCAGGGCGATACTGTATTACCCTTGGCTGTGGGGTGGCACGAGAACCTCGGTTCTTCCTCCCATGGATAAAGAACCTTAGGAGTGATTTTACTGACCTGTCTGTTGTTTTGTGTACGCGTTCGGCACTATTCCTTGTATATATAATATCGAAACTTAGCCTTTGTATGTATCCTCGCTGACTTCATATTTACTCTCAACAGCATAATCGTCTCACCGTCCCCTCCTATACACTTTTATATGTTTTAACAATGGTTGCAGTTTCCTGATTTTTTGTCGGTGGTGTTCAGTAGCCTAACATGTTTTCGTGCCCCTCCCTCTGTTTTTTAAGGCTGCGGGAAAAAATATTCTTCCTGTATACACACTGTTCCATTAGGTTCAACGATTGGATGCAATGTTATCTCCCGCTTTCACCAAAACGGGGGATATTAATTTGGGTTCATCCGTCTGTCTGTCGGTCCGTCTGTCACGCTTCGTTTCCGTGCAATAACAAAAACACATATTATTCGATTTTCTTAAACTTTGAAACTTAATTACAAGGTAAAATGCCTGAAGAGCTCGGCCAAGTTCGATCGCCACTTTTGGAGGACGTTATTTTGCGCTGCCGGTATTTCCGATACCTGTGTACATGTATAAGGCTTTAGTTTTACGGTGGTGGTGGTGGTAAGAGGGGGGGGGGGGTATTAATGTACATGTAGAATTCACTTGTTGATAATGACCTGACGCGGTTAATCTTAATGTCCCTGTTACACATACATATGCCCCTTTCTAAGCAGTTCTCGCGTCCCATATAATAGGATAGTCTTTCAGCAATCAATAAGTCCGAATTGCTAAAAAGGTCAATCACATCATCGATTCCCTGATGTGTACCAATTAGGACTTGACCAAACATTTTTACTAGATAACATATCATATGCATGACAAAGACGGTTATGCTTTCGGCCACACCCCAATACTTTGCCCAAAATTTGGAATATTTTGATGAAATATATTGGAGCATAAAGTCTGTATACTAGTCCGACAAAGTGTCCCCACGAGACATTTACCTACACATAATCTTGTCTGGAAATGTTGTGCCATTTAAACACCCTATTTGCAAATCTCAAACAGGGGGCCATTTAAGAATATGTTATTCAATATTACAGCAGTATGTTGTTTCGGATACTTTTTACCTGTCCGTGTCCACAGGGACCTGCGAATTGGTTACAGCTAGTTTTGGACCTAGAATAGGGTGTTTAGAATAATTATACACTTTTGGGGGTTAAGATCAGTTTTCGATAAAAATGCCCCCCTCAATGGTCATGACCATTGAGAGGGACATTACTCTAAACACTCTATTTTTGTTCCAAAACTAGCTGTAACAAATTATCAGGTCCCTGTGTCCGTGTCTTGCGGCTTTCTGATACTCAAGGAGGGAGCTTGTGTATCTCTGATGTACTGATGTACTAATGATCGATCGGACTCACTGTCGAAAAACATTTAGTGTAAGCTCATTTTAATTTACATTTACAGTTAACTCCACTAACTCGAAGTCGTGAAGACCTGATCAATAGTTCGGGGAATACACGGTATCTGTTATTCCTTTCGCGGACAACACATTTTAGTTCAACATCAAAAACGATGTATGTGCACGGGTGATTGTGAGCATGTCGCAATTTATATTATTACTAAAATTTTCGAAACATTTTCAATCCATGGGAGGCAATTATTTATTCCTTCACAATGAGTTGCGAACTTCATAAATGGCGTAAGATGTATCATCCTTTATATAAAAGAACACCTTTACTATCGGTTGAATTCATATGTACTTTGTAGTGGTTACAGTGTCATGGTGGAATTGTACAATTCAGAAACAGTTGGAACCTGTTTCTTGAAAACATCCCTCTTAACCACGACGTTTCCTGATTTTTTTGTTCTGCCTACATTCAGCAATGGTAGGTTTTCTTTCAACAGGCTCCTACTGAAGATCACTGCCACGAACCATTTCAGTTCTTTAATTGTAAATCTCTTCCATTGTTCTGGCCCTTGAATGAATGCGTATTGAGGAATTGTCTTGTGTATCTGAAGTAACCGCATTTGCATGTTAATAAGGAATTAAATTAAGAGCATCTGCCGTACTTTCTACCTTAAGGACTAGATATCAAGAGAAAAGTATGAATATTAATGAGAACTTATGAATATTCTGATCCGCATACAACTACAATATTCTTATTCTATTAATGCAGATGTAATTGACTGTTTATAGAACACTGTAGATTACACTAACCAATACTAAAACATTGTAAAAAAACGTCATTGCTATGTATGTCAATGCGATCAAAGCACATGATTTGGCATACCGGAGCGGGGTGGGGTGGGGCTGGTGTGGGTATATCACCATCATCCATTTCTCAAAATATGACTATAATTGTAAGCAACTAAAAAGGTTTTAGCGCTAAAATAATTCTTGTTGATCCTTTACTTGTTTACGTCCTTTATATTTTCCGATGCAAAAACTAAGAAAAACAGGTAGATCCATTTATTTTATTGATAATTGAAAGTAATGCTGAAGCAGATAGAACAGTCTGTTTTCGTGGGAAATTGAAACTTCTGGTCGAGCTCCTACATGTAATGTTCAACAGTACGAAAACAAAACAAACAATATAATTATCTACAATACATACAGAGTAGACATATACAACATACCTGACTTAACCTGATTGTTGTTATTACGTTGTTAATTTTGTAAACGAGTCTGTAAACAATCAGTCTTTTCATTTCGCCTTGATTGCTCAAACGGTAGGAGCATATTTATTAGAGTGTATGTTTAAGTCGTCCTATCACCTGCCGTCGGATGGGGACTTCCTTTAGCGTAATGGAACGACGTGGCTCAGATAGCATGAAGCAGCTCATTTAGGCCTGGCGTGGGTAAGATATCTTTCATAATTCCATTTTATAACAAAAGTAAGATGTTTAAAAACAACATAACATTTTTAAATGAGCCCTCTACATGAATCAGTATCTTCAAATCCCAAACTTTAAGCCATGTAGAAATGCATTTACACATATTTAATTAAACCAATATTTCATTTTACGAAAATGCTTTTACCTTGATTTAAGAAAATTCAGCAATATCTAAGACAAAAATAAGCTTCAAATAAGGTTGATTAAAACTATAATGTGTATTTCATCACAATGAGATTATCTACAAGTAGCCCCCCCCCCCTTCCCACCAAAGGGTTTTCATACCTTATAAGATTAACACGAAAACCAATGAACAGAACAACATCAAACCACAGTTGTGTGAGTTTATTCAGTATTTAAAAAAATGTTTATATATATGGAAACGAAGTGTAACGTGAAAAACGATTAATATCTTTTTGTCGCTCCACAACTTAAGTCATGTGTATCCGTAAAACTTCATACCTTATAAGATTCACACGAAAACCAATGAACAGAACAACATCAAACCACAGTTGCTCGAGTTTCTTCAGTACACTGTATATAAGATGTGTATATATGTGGAGCCGCGGCCTGTAATGGGAGGCTCATTTCACACATAGCCTACATATTTATTATTTACTGACAGAAACTCAAGCAACTGTGATCAAACCTACTACAGTAGAGATGTAAATGGTTCGTTACTGTATTGATATTGTGGGAAAACACAAAGTCGATGTAGCATAATATGAATCACGTTGAAAAAATAATGTTATTGACGTCGCCAGTTTGAAGACATCTCCGCACTATATTACGTCATTGTTTACCTGTAGTTACGTCAATTTTGCGGATATGACGTCAAAACCTAGTTCAATATGTAGGTGAGATATCTCCCTATATAGCTATGATAACTAAAATTATAAAAAGAGATGTCCATTTTTGGCGCTCCTGCATTGGCTCGAACTCGGCTTTGTGGCACTGAACGTAGATTATTTCACTGATTATTTACCAATCTTTCCATACACGAAATATGGTTCAGCACTACAATTATTCTTTAAACATTGATCGGGTTAGGGAATAATCTAGATTAAAGCTTTTCGACAACCAATCAAAAGACAGGTTTATACCGGTAGTAACCGCCTCATTAAAAGTGATAGGAAAACGACATTGGACATTCATATAGGCCTAATTAAGCTTATAAATATCTCGTAAACTCTTGCATGATTCCTCAACAGGTGTTGTCTGCGTTATGCCCACACAACAAGAAACACCTTGATCAAGAAAAGTAGACATTGGGTTTCAAACGAGCAGTTTTATGTGCATCAATTGATAAGATTTCCCTTTAGCTGAATCGATACGTAGAGCATCGGGCTGGAGAGCCAAGGGTCGGGGGTTTGAGCCCCAGCGACGCCAATATATTTATCACTTTTCCTCGTCCTATTACATATATACTTACGTACAAGTATGCCCATTTTATATACATCTTTAAAAACCTACCTGCAGCGTTCAGTGCCCCAGTGAAATTTCCAAAGCTTAGTGAACATATATAGTGTCAGATGTCCCGAGTCTGATCATGTGATTTTTAGCGACATATCAATGAATTTTGCAATTTAAGTAACGCGAAATGTTTGTTGTGCTATTAATAAACCGCTATAAAAGGGCATATTTTACAGTTTATTTTCTCATAAAAAGGGAAATAAAATGATTTTTTCAGATCCAGTGAAGTGCTATGGTATACGATTTCCATAAAAAGAATGTAATGATAGGTAATGCAGTGTTTTAAACATACAATAATACAACGAAATGTTGACTTTTGCAAGTTCTGATATCACTTCCGTTGAGAAATATAACACTTGCTATTTATATCAAAATGTGATATTTTCTGAAGCATAATTATTTAAAACTTAAATGTTGTTTTTTTTAAAATGTTCCTCTGTTACAAAATTCGACTGGTGGGGTCTTCAATGTTTATAAAACGCTAGTGAGCACTACCGTCGATAACACTATATAGTGCCATGGTGAGTAGCAGTAGGAAAGTGCCGACATTGTAATGAGGAAATAACGAATTGACAGACAAACAATTGCACAGTTAAGGTAAAAGGATAGACTATTGTATAAATAATATTGGTATGTTTTATTCACAGTTGTTTCTTGTGCTATTTGTGATGGTTGATTACCCCGTCGAAAACCAGATGTTCAACGGTACAGTAGATCTATCAGATCAGCACTATTTAAACAACACAGCTTTAAAATACGAATTAACATTTAGTTCTGGATCGCTCCTAATACTGGATAGCACTAGGCCTATTATTAGGTCTACTAGACATTTGTTCGTTTTCCTTCATATTTTATTACCTACGCTTAGACACGAACGCATGAATTTACGGAATCAAACTATAATGCATATATAGATAGTACTAATACTAAACATTAATGCTCGGCCTCCTTTGGATCGTCGTTTGGAGGTACGTTATCGTAGCTACAAGCTAGATAGCCTTAAATTATTTCATAATTAAACACAGAAATGCAGGCATACTTGATCGAGTAGTTTTGGTTTTACAGACGAAAACATTGTACCGCTCGTACCGTTTGGGACGCTCCAAAGTTTGTTCGTTCGTTCGATACGCCAGATGGAACTTATAGTGCGGTAGCGGCCCGACTAGCTTATCGGCCGGTGGCGGCCGTGCAAGGTTTTCGGCCGGTAGCGTCCGGCCCAGGCTATCGGCCGGGCCGGTAGCAGCCGGCCCAGGTTATCGGCCGCTAGTGTTCGTTCCGTTCGGGAAGCGGCCGTAATAGCTGCGTGGGTTCAATAGGTAATTCCGTGCGGCTCGCGTTCGTTCTCCGTCCGTGCAGCGGCTAGCCTCCGTCCGGGAAGCGTTCGTCCTCCGTTCGTTTCACAAAAAGTGGATACTTAGCCGTAATTCTAGCTGTACAAAGATATATGTTAAATCTTCAAGAAACATCTTTTCAATTATCAAAAGGCACTGGCAACTGATATTTGGCCTGAAGTATGCTGGGATAAAGGGCTACGAAATTTTGTTTGAATGAATGACTTTGACCCAAGGTCACATGGGTCAAATGTTATAAAAATCTTCAAGAAACTTCTTCTCAATACCCGAAATATCCAGGGTACTAATATTGGGCCGGAAGCATGTTTAAATGAATCGCTAACAAGTTTGTAAAAATGAATGACCTACTCTAAATGCAACAGGGGTCAAATATGTTAATAGCTTTACCAATTTAAATTATTAGCTCACCTGGCCCAAATGCTGAAAGGTTCCTTGGATGAAGCCCGACAAAGTTTGCAGAAAGAAATGACCTTGACCTATATTCAAGGTTACAAGGGTTGAATCTGTTAAAACCGTCAAATGACTTCTCCTGAAATACCAAAAGATCCAAAAGCATAATATTTGGCTGAAAGGTTTCTTGGTTGAAGCCCAACAAACTTTGCGAAAAGAAATGACCTTGACCTATATTCAAGGTCACAAGTGTCAAATTTGTTAAAACCTTTAAACAACTTCTTCTGTTTACCAAAAAGGCCTAAAGACATGATATTTGGCTGGTAGTTTCCTTGGAAGAAGCCAAGCAAATATACAAATGAAAATTACCTTGACCTATATTCAAGTTCACAAGGGTCAAATCTGCTAAAATGTTTAAACGACTTCTTTTGAATTACCAAAAGCCCTAGATGCATGATATTTGGCTAAAAGTTTCCTTCGATGAAGCTTGACGAACTTTGAGCCATATTCAAGGTCACAGGGGTCAAATCTGTTAAAACATGTGAGCGAATTCTTCTGATAAAGCCAAAGGCCTAGAGACATGATAAATGGCTGGTAGCTTCCTTTGATGAAGCCAAACAAAATTTGCAAATGAAAATGAAATTGTCTTACAAGGTCCCAGGAAAAAAATATGTTTAAATCTTTACATGTTTTTCTTAATGTCTTGCAGTAAAAGATTTTATGCGACTTTAGATACACTATAATATAGGTCAAATATTGATACCAGGTGAGCGATGCAGGCCCATTGAGACTCTTGTATATAATCAGATGACTGTTAAGGCCCATTGGGCCTCTTGTTTCCACTCAGGTGCAGCACATGTGTGTGTTACGTCATCTTTAATGATAGGGGGTGGCAGTCTCTGCTGGTGGATTTTTTAGTTCCCGAGGTTTGCTGGAGCCTCCATAGCCACAGTTAATCTCATTTGAGTAGTGGCACGGTACATAATATACACATTTTCGTAGTACACGATTTGAAATTATACAGAACTAATTTAATTTTACTTCTAAATTCATAAATTAAAGGGGTTTTACGCACCTGACCCTTCTGCTTCTACATTAGTTTAGAAATTTTGGATTCCCACCTTTTGGCCCCTAGTATCACTAAAGAGTCCTAGGAGGACGAAACAGCTGTATGGTGCAGTTTAATTATTTTTTTTCGGCATGCTGTATCTATTACTATTTAAAAGGTGCAGCATATGTGTGTGTTACGTCATCGTTTATGCGAAGGGAGGTTAAACTTTAATTTGGTATGTAGTATCACTATAACCACCCTTGATATGCAGGGTTACGTAGGAATGTGTCGTGGCAAAACGGAAGGCACAAACATAGCAGTTTGACTTGTCTCGGGGTAAAAAAAAACTTGACCAATCTGATCACAAGATTGATACTTGTCGTTTAAGATTGAAGTGGAGGGACATATAACTTCAAAGTCTGTCAAGTTTTACAGTTATATGACTGTGTGAGTCTTTCAATGTACGTCAAAGAATCAACCCAGTCTTTTTGTCTCATCAACAAGGTATCAAACACCGAGCCTTTATTTTTGTCTCGTCAACAAAGTATTAAACATAGAGCCTTTATTTTTGTCTCATCAACAAAGTATTAAACACAGAGCCTTTATTTTTGTCTCATCAACAAGGTATTTAACACAGAGCCTTTATTTTTGTCTCACCAACAAAGTATAAAACACATGGCCTTTATTTTGTCTAGCCAACAATGTATCAAACACAAAGCCTTTATTTTTGTCTCATCAACAAGGTATTTAACACAGAGCCTTTATTTTTGTCTCATCAACAAGGTATTTAACACAGAGCCTTTATTTTTGACTCATCAACAAGGTATTTAACACAGAGCCTTTTTTTTTGACTCATCAACAAGGTATTTAACACAGAGCCTTTATTTTTGTCTCATCAACAAAGTATAAAACACAGAGCCTTTATTTTGTCTCATCAACAAAGTATAAAGCACAGAGCCTTTATTTTTGTCTCATCAACAAAGTATAAAACACAGAGCCTTTATTTTGTCTCATCAACAAAGTATAAAACACAGAGCCTTTATTTTGTCTCGCCAAGAAGGTATTTAACACAGAGCCTTTATTTTGTCTCACCAACAAGGTATTAAACACAGAGCCTTTAATTCCAGGTGTGACAGAGTGTAGGTGAGCACTGGATATCGGGGTTGTATGATGATAAGATGCAGGCCAAGTCCGGGGTCCACATGTGTTTTTAGGTCAACTGGCCCAAAGAGTCAGAATGACCTTTAGCCATCATGTACCGCCCGTCGATGTGCACCGTCCTCGTGCATAAAATAAAATAAGAGAATACCGAAGCGTCAACATAATCCAAACTCAAAATCGATTAAACCAGGGGCAAAATTTGAACAAAGGAAAGACTTACATGGAGACCCTTGCAAAAGTACAAGAGACTAAGACCAGGTGTTCCGGAAGAGTAAGCGTCTTCTGCTTCATCGACGACACCCGCCATGTAAATCTTTTGTCACACCAAGTATTTAAACATCAAGTTCTCAAAATAAACTTTTCCTTCAAACGACTTCTTCTCAATAACTAAAAGACCTAGGGTGCTGATATTATGCATGTAGCATGATAGGATAGTGCTACCAAGTTTGTTCAAATGGTTGACCTTGACCTACTTTCAAGGCCACAGGGGTCAAATATGTTAAAATCTTCAAGTAACTTCTTCTAAATAACCGAAAGGCCCAGTGTACTGATATTTGGCCTGTAGCATGCTGGAATGAAGGGCTACCAAGTTTGTTCAAATAAATGACATTGGCCCACTTTCAAGGTCACAGGTGTGGTACGTCAGAATCTTTCAATGCATTATTTTGATCTCCGACATTGGTTTTTTGTATGTATATTAGAGTTCACTTCTAAAATTAAATGTGTGAGATTAAAGGCCAAGTATACGTAACTTTCGGCAAAACTTGAAGCGAAAATCAAGCCTAATAACTTTTTATATTTATAGATTTAAGTTAAGATTAACTTATATCAGCAATACGCAAGAGGAATTCTTTCGCGGTTCCCGGTACAGCAGCAGTTGAAACTCGGTATTTGTAAACACGCGTCCATTTTGAACTGTCTGCGAACTTCGGCTTGTTGTTGAAGTGGGCCACACCTGAATTATTTTCTGTTCTCAAGATTTTTCTGTCAATGGTTTCTTGTTATATACCGCTCAGGTTTACTTCGTTTTAGGTTTATTTTTCCATGGTTATCAACTGGATTTTTTTCAGAATTTTTCGGAATCACGAAAAAATTTCTGAAGTTACCTATATTAGGCCTTTATAACAGGTGAGACATTCAGGTCTAATGGGCCTATTGCTTTGATTTTGTTCTCCATTCTAAAATATTGAAACTGGTATTTTTTTCGCCTAGGTTTCAGTACTTTGACATATTTTTATACGCCGCTTAAAATTGACCTTTTCCTACAATTTTCAACTTCTATTTCAAACTTGGTAGGCTTGACCACCATGACACGAAGTTGTGTTTTCCTGAACGGCAGTTTGATTCGACAATATTCACCAGAGTTATGGACCTTTGAATGCAGTTTCGAATTCCTCTCAAATTTTGTATGATACTTCAAACAGCTATAATATTTAACATATAGTATGGGTTTTGTTAAGTTATTTCAACTTTTCACGAAACATCATTGCATAGTTTAATAAAGGCATTATGTAGAAAATGCATTTCTGTCGTAAACTTTTGTTTGTCCGAAGATCTTCTCCTACAGTTTTCAATTGATATCTTCCAAACCTGGTTGGCTTAACCATCGTGACATGAAGTTGTGTTACCTTTAACGGCAGTTTAATTCAGCAATATTTACTTGAATGATGGGTATTTAGGACTTTCGGGTATTGTGTAGACAATGTCAGATTTTTTATGTTTTCTTTCAACCTTTTGGCACGTAGCATTACTGAAGAGTCCTAGGAGGACGAAACAGCTGTATGATGCAGTTTAATTTATTTTATCGGCAAACTGTATCTATCATTAAATCTAAAAATTGCAGCATATGTGCGTTACGTCATCTTTCATGATAGGGGGTGGTAGACTCTGCCGGTGGATTTTTTAGTCCCCGGGGTTTGCTGAAACCTCCATAGCCACAGTTATCTCATTTACGCAGTGGCACAGTACATAATATACACATTTTCGTAGAACACGATTTGAAATTATACGGAACTAGTTTTAATTTACTTCTAAATTCATAAATTAAAGGGGTTTTACGCGCCCGACCCTTCTGCTTCTTCATTAGTTTAGAAATTTTGGATTCCCACCTCTGGCCCCTAGCATCACTAAAGAGCCCTAGGAGGACGAAACAGCTGTATGATGCTGTTTAATTGTATATTGTATATATTACTCAATTCAATAGGTGCAGTATATGTGTGTGTTACGTCATCTTTCAATTTCTCTCAAACTTGATAACGTACCGAAAAGCTATGTTTAATATATGTATCGGGTTTTGCTGAATTATTTAAACTTTACATGTAACAGTATTGCATACATGTAGTTGCAAAATATGGACACTATGAGAAAATGCTTTTCTGTCGTAAACTTTTGTTTGTCTAGGTATCTCCTCTGCGGTTTTCAATCGATATCTTTCAGACATAGTAGGCTTCATCATCATGACATGAAGTTATGTTACTTTTAACGGCAGTTTGACTGGACAGTATTTACTAGAATTTGGCCCTTCGGGGCAATATATAGAACATGTGTTTACTTTTGTGTGCTTTTGTGTACACAACTAGGTAATTCCTACAGTTTAGTATTTTATTTCACCTGTTTTGCACTTGACTTTTAGTCATGCTATTGCCCTTTTTAATCTGAGTATACTTCTGATAGAGTCCAACGGGCGTATTATGCCTCCGCTTGCAGTGCACTCGTTTTAAATGTTCTTAATTTTAAAATGTTTAGGGTACTCAATGGAAATGAGAAAAGATAGATAGCTACCATTTCTTGCATACAGAATCACTGAGGTAAAACATATATAGACGCATGACGACACTTGATATTTATACTGATAGCAGATGCTACAACAGAAGACAGGGCTATCCACCTGGCGGGTCTTAAGAAGATGTGATAGATTCTAGCGAAACCGTACGTTTGTAAGACGTCATTTGTAATTTGTGAATTTAGCGTAATTTGTGAATTGAGCATAACTAGTGAATTTAGCCAGACAAAGTTGGACGTTTCTTGTGTGTTTTACAAATCAGGAATCAAAAGTGACAGTTTTGGATATGGTGAGTACGCTCTTCCAACTATACATTTCCACCGTTTAGTCTCACCTAGCATACATTTCTGTTTCCACACCTTTTGACAATTTTACTATAGACTGTTTCATAGTACTAGTGATGTAGATGACGTTGTGAGCAGGGGCGTAGCTGCCATGTAAGCACATAAGCCCGTGCTTGCACATCATTTTTCCAAAGTATGTGTATTAAAGTCGAGATATTTCATAATTCGACTAATAATCTAAGTCAACTGATAATGTTACTCTTTATAATCGACTCGTCAGATTAATACACGTGGCTGCAGGATTTTGTTATTCGTATAATTATGTTATAATCGGGTTTTGAGTCATGAATATGGTATCATACAAAAAAATGTAATAACACCATTGTGACGCCATAACAAAATGACGTCTTCATGGCGTTATATGACTGTCTCGGAAGTGAAATTTACCTTTTTTATCGAGAAATAAATTTGAAAGTTTTTGTGTATTTTCTCATAAATATAAGTTATGGTATAAATAAAATCTTACACTCGTGTCAATGTTACTGTATTGTTTAATATGTCACTGCCCTAAAGGCTCGGGACATATTCAATTATCGAACTCGTTTAATAAATCCAATATTACACATTGCCACTCATGCTTGCAAGATCCTCTATTTAGTGCATCTATATTAGAATAATATAAATATTGCCAATTTTGGATATTGACTTTTCGGTCAGGTGGAATAAAACGACAGCAAAAATAATTGATGATGAGCCTGTTAAATTATGCCGAAGAAAATAAGCGAGTTGTATAACTACAGCTGTACCTGGGTTGAAAGCGGCAAAATCATATTGCATGATACTTACTGACAGAGACGTGAATGTAACACAGATGGCTTTTATGTCCCTAATATTGCATACTAACGAGTTAATGTCTTAAGAAACGTATGTTTATTAATTTTGTTTTAAGACATCATGGACGTTAAACATGTCATCGTATTTTATTTTTACATCAATGATTTGTATAATGATACGACCAAATGGCACCATTTGAAGTAGCTGCTAATAAACGCTCGCCGGGCTTGCACATTGAAACACCTCCAGCTACGCCCCTGGTGAGGTATAAATAGCCCTATCAAAATAGGGCTTAACCGTGACAAAATTGCAACAGAATGTATTTTGGGTTTTCTTGAAAGGTGGATACATGTACCTATGCTTCAGGAGAACAATCTACATTTGGGAAATGGGTTTTTGTTCACACTAATTGGGGTCAAGAAATTCAGCATAATATCTTACTGGGCCAACTTTGAAGTGGAATAACTAATTATTAGACAGTTTTGATTGTGAAATGAAAAGTTATCTTTCATAACCAGTTTATGTATAATACAGATTAGCCAAAATCGTTTCACTGTCAAAATATTTTTGTAGTTTAGAAAAAAGAAATTTTACAGAGAAAATAATACCAGGATAGAAACAGATAATGGAATTATCAAAAAACAGGAAGACACAAGAAAGTATTATGATAGACTGTATAAAAATAATGATAAACCCTCAAACTACTCATGGAGTAATGGTTTTTCCTTTACTGATATTCCTAAACTAACACTTGGTGAAAAAATAATTTAGAAGGTAGGATTAAAGGCCCAATATACGTAACTTTTGGCAAAACTTGAAGCGAAAATCCATCCTAATAACTCTTTCTATTTAAAGATTAAGTTAAGATTAACTGATATCAGCAATATTCTTGATGAATTCTTACGCGGTTACCGGTACAGCAGCAGTTGAAACTCGGTATTTGTAAACACGCGTCCATTCTGAACTGTCTTCTTAATTGGGGTTGTTGTTGAAGTGGGCCCCACCTGAACTATTTTTCAATTCTTTGGGTTTTTTTGTCAAGAGTTTCTTGTTGGTTGCTGCTTAGGTTTACTTCGTTTTAGGTTTATTTTTGCATGGTTATCAACTGGATTTTTTCGGAATCACGAAAAATTCCATGAAGCTACGTTTATTGGGCCTTTAATTATATGGAAGCAACAGCTGTATTGAAGAATATGAAAAATGACAAAAGTCCTGGATCAGATGGTTTTTCATGAATTTTTTAAAAAACAAATTGAAAAATCTAACCCCTTTTATTATTCGATCTGTGAACCGGGGATATGAAACAGGGGAACTATCTATAACTCAGGGAATCATCATTTGTATACCAAAGGGCGATAAACCCCGTCAGTTTTTTTTTTAAATTGGAGACCTATTTCTCTCTTAAATGTTATATTTAAAATAGTTTCAGGTTGTATTGTAAAAAGACTTAGATCAGTTCTAGATAAACTTATACATAGCGATCAAAAGTGTTATTCCGGGCAGATATATAGCTGATAATACTAGGTTAATTTATGATGTAATGGATTATACAGAAGAACAACATATACCAGGCATGCTCCTTTTAATAGATTTCGAAAAAGTCATTAATTAAACAGTGGGAGAGACTATACATAACACCTATAGGTAGAATAACTGTAATAAAACCACTACTTCTACCAATACTTACACACTTATTCATAGGATTACCCTCACCTAACCAATCTACTATGGGAGAAATTCAAAATATGTTTTATGACTACCTTTGGGGAAGTCCAATAGCCAAAGTAAAAAGAGATATTATTGTGAAATGTTACGAAGAAGGTGGCCTAAAAATGATTAATATCCAACATTTTGAAATGGCCTTAAAATCAACCTGGATTAAGCCTTAAAAATTCAATTTGGCAGACACTACTTTTTACAAAACTTAATAAGAATAAATTCCTAACTTTAGGAAATAGAGATATTGAATATAGCATCAAAAATAAACTTCATAACAAATTTTGGATTGATGTTTTAAAATGCGCAATCTGATTAAAACCATATCTTGATCTACGCGCCGTTCCGTAAACTTCTCTCTGCTGCGTTAAGATCTGAGAAAATTCCATAGTGGGTCACGTCCCGATGACCTTTTCCATTAGCCAATCAAATTACTACTGTCAGAATCTTGACAGTGAAATATTGAGGTGACAAAGCTTGCATAATCGCATTTGTCCATTTACTCATTTCGTCACCAAAATAATGTGACGAAATGACTTGCTGCAAGATGACAGGTCATTGGAAAATTATTCTAGTGTTAAGTAAAGAGGCGACAAAGGTCATCTGAACGTGACCTCTTATGGGATGTTGTCAGATCCTTGTAAAACGGAGTGAGAACAAGGATCTGTATTTTTTAAATCAGATTGATGTTTTAAATGCGTGGAATACTTTAGGAGTGAAAATGGAAATTTTCCAGCCAGATCAAATATTATTTCTACCAATTTGGAATAACGACCTGATAGAAATAGGTAATAATACTGTGTTTTACAAGCAATGGTTTGATAAAGGTGCTATTCTTATAAATGACCTACTAAAAGAAGATGGCAGTTTCCTTCAACAAAAGGAATTTAATGAAATTTTTAATTTGAATAATAACTTTATTGACTATAATGGTATTATTTTGGCAGTAAAAACACTAGGATGGACTTTTGAAAAACAACTTACATTACTATTGATACCATCGTATATTGATTCTATAATCAAAAGTAAAAAGGGTACAAAAGATATATGTATAATGTTTTGAACAAAAATCATGTATTGCCTACAGGTCAAGCAAGTGGGAAGCTATATTTGGAAATATGCCTATTGAGGAATGGAAAAAATATACAGTTTACCTTTTGACAGCAATAAAAATTCAAAACTACAATGGCTGCAATTTAGAATTAATCACCACATATTAGTTACAGACAACTTTTTGAAAAAGATTAATTTTGCACAGTCAGATTTGTGTAGTTTTTGCCTCATAGAAAAAGAAACTATACAACATGTACTTTGGGAATAAAGTCCAAAATTTAATTACGGCTTACCAAATTTGGATTCAAGCTTCTTTAATGTTGCATTTGATATATATGTAAAACTATTTCATTTTTGGTAAAATAACAAAAATCAAACATCAAAATAACAGAGCAGAAAATATTATAATACTAAATATAAAGCACTACATATATTGTCAAAAGTGTTTAGGCAAAGAGCTTTACTTACCTACTCTAATTAGTAATCTGAATATTCATATAATATTGAAAGGTAATTAGCAAAATTATGACAAGGAAGCTCCCTTTATCAAAGTTTTCAGTCCTTACCTTATAGCTTTTAGAAAATAAACATACCAATTATAATAAATAAATTTCAGTCATTATGGATTGAAATTAAGTTTTTACTCTTTCTTTTTATATATAATTTTCCTTATAGCTTGTGGTTTTATGTTATCTTCGTATCAACTTCTTTCATCCATTAAGTGATATATTTACAAAGGTCTGGGGTTTTTTTTTGGGGGGGGGGGTTTGTCAGCCTTTCCGAGATTGCCTTTGCCTTTGTCGGAAATTCTTTTCTTTTTCTTTCTCTGCTTCTTGCTCTAATGTCCTATTTCCTCTCTTATCTTTGTCTTTCCTTTTCTCAAACAGTTTCTACTTTTAACCAAACTATCCCCTAAACCCCCTTTCAATTAGCTCCAGTCAATATACAATTGTAATGTTGATTGTTTTCTTGTGGTACATTGAATGTAAGAATTATGAACACTAAAGTGCAGAAGAGATATACAATAACTAAGAAGGTAATACAGTGGACTCCACTTAATATCACCCCTGTTAATATCACATTCCTATTTATATCATGTTTTTCCCAAGCACCATTTTTCTCTCCATTGATCCATGTAATTTTATTTGATTAATATCATGTATTTTAAGGTGAATTCCTCTTGATATTATGGTTTTTTAACCAATTACATAAAATATCCAGAAAATTATGTCATTTCCATCAATTTTAGATACAACTTATACAAAATGTTGCAAAGAAAATAAAAAAGAACCCCAAAAATGATTTTTAATTGAAACAATATTATTTATATATTGAAACATCTTCATATGTACATTGAATAGCTTACATTTTGTTATGGGGATTTGAAATCCACTAGATTTAGTGGAAAACATGTTTCTCTTAATGTCACATTCCTGTTAATATCATGTTTTTTCTGACAAATGCAACAGAATATAAAGAGGAGTGCACTGTACTTGATTATTACTATTATTTTCATTGAATACCATTGAATGGATCATTGAATACCATTGAATGGATCATTGAATACCACTGAATGAATGTACAAGACAATGAGAGTATTGATGTATATAAAATAAAATAAGAGAATACCGAAGCGTCAACATAATCATAATCCAAACTCAAAATCGATAAAACTAGGGGCAAAATTTGAACAAAGGAAAGATTTACGTGGAGACCCTTGCAAAAGTACAAGAGAATAAGACCAGGTGTTCCGGAAGAGTAAGCGTCTTCTGCTTCATCGACGACACCCGCCATGTAAATCTTTGTCACATCCAAGTAAACATCAAGTTCTCAAAATGAGAACCGAGTATCATTGTCAATCACAACAAGTAAACACACTAATGAGCATACTCAAAAACGTCCATCTTCATATCACTTAAAGATACAGAATACGAGTATTTCTCAATGAGACAAAGATGGCGACCATAAAACTTGCCCATAGTACTGATCAACCTGCATCTCTCGAATCCTTGTGTTGTTAGTTTGTTTGTCAGCAGTCGACATCGATCGGCATATGATTGTTGTCTTGCACTAATAAAAAAAATAAAATGAAAAAATAATCGTTTTACTGATATGTCGTGTTGAAAATGTATTGATCAATGAAGATCGCCAAAAATCCTTTTTAAAGGTACTTAACGATAATATCTATGTGCAGAAAAGATCGTGTAATAATCTCAGTAGCAAAATAAATTTATATTTGATTAGCCACATTGGTATATAGGCCTACTGCAGCGTATATCTGCTAACATATGTCACCCATACCGGTGTTGTTTTACGAGACCGATCTTATTATAGAGATTTCGCATTAAACACGAATCCGTATCGGTCTATACGTTTTCAATCGTTGTTCAAGTTTATACAGGAAACCTATATCTGTTAGCAATATGAATACGAAGATCTATATTACCAAGTTTAGTTTAGTTCAAATGTATTTCATATGAATAGTTTAAAAGGAATTTTACATGCAAGTTATAACAACTTCAACTTAAAAATGTCTTTTTCAATTAAGTTGATACCTAATGGAATCAATAATACAATTATCAACATATATATGATAATTCCATTCTGAACAGTATCAACATATATATGATAATTCCATTCTGAACAGTATCAACATAAATATGATAATTCCATTCTGAACAGTAACATTAATATACATATATGTATTTGATCTACGGACCAATACCTACGTTATGTTGCAAGCATTGGTATAGGAATATCTTCATGTTCAAACATCGCATAATTTCTAAATAATGTATTACGTTTATAGTGTAGATATCATATTTATAACTTCCCCGGGCAATAAACTCTCTATAACGAAACAACACGATGTCATCATGTAATTTCAACATGAAAGTTTTCGTATTTGGTTCATATTTCTGTCCAATCAATCATGTAGCTTCCTGATCCTGCTGGTTTAGTGCATCAAAAGCCATTCAGTATGACATTCAGAGATCACTAAACATACCATATCTGGACAATGAAGCACCGCATAATCAAATCGATTACACTTAGCAGAGTTCCAGGAGAAAAAATCAGTGACCAACGGCCAGTACCTGGCGACTGCCCCAAAAATACGTACCTGGTAGGTCACGTGACCAAGAGGTTGAAGGTTAGTGGTAGCAGACTGTCAGACACCTTATATATAAAATTAACTTTTCTAGTGGATAAGAACATTTACAATCCGGAGTACTAGTTTATATATGTATCCAATAAATCTGTTTTAAAATTATAAAGATGTCAAAGATGTCACACTACTTACGACAGTAAAAGAACAAGACTTAAATAATATGCTAAAACCTCGTGTTGAAAAAAGATATGTGTTTACAATACAGAGAGATCAATAACACAAGCTTTTAAAGTGACGGCAGTATTTATATACAAACCGCAGTCTGATATTTCGAGTCAGTGACCCGAGACCGCGATCACGCGTCCCAGCAGGTACACTACAGTCACAGATAAACGATCGGAATGGCTGGTGTACATTCTGTGTGAAGTAAGTAATATACGTTATGTAGAAGTATAATCTGTTCCATAACTGCAGTAAAAAATTGTAAACAAAAATGACGGTGATTCTATCACCGGTAATACAGTTTAATGATTTTCAAATTTAGCCAATATAGGAACAAAAATATCTTCTTAAAAGGTTAATTATATTAAACCTTTACTTGTTTCATTAGTTTATTGTCGACTTCAAGAATAAACATTTCATGTCGGTAATCTCCTAATTTTGACTTAAAATGGAAAACATCCTATATGATTTATAAGCGGACCTGTTAATACTATGTCTCACGAGGATAAGATCAGACGTGCCCGTCGTATTTGTATATAACATATAGTGATTAGTTCTATAATATTTCTATTCCACGATCATATACGATTATTACCTATATATATATATACGCCTCTGCACGCGACACTGGGAGCAGTACGGGAGCAGTACGGTAGCCGATAGGATCTCATCATACATATTGGCTGTAACAGTCTGGTGTACTCGGACACTTCAAACATTGTATAGCGGAACATGGCCTTCCGAACTCTTCACGGTTGAGCTATCGTTTCTACTCAAACACTTACGACTAAATTTATATACATAGTGGTTTTTTGTTTTATATACTTTATATTGTTAAATGTAACATCAAAATTTAATCAGAATGGCAACCTAACTTATATTGTGTTCTGTATTCATTTGGTTTTGCAATAATAACTGATCTGTTATTAATGATTCCACACCGGAACCAAACCCTTGTCTTGTCGTTCGGTATACCCCGTAATAGTTGTAAACTATAGTTGAGCGCGACAGTCACACAGTACGGTAGCCGATAGGATCTCATCATACATATTGGCTGTAACAGTCTGGTGTACTCGGACACTTCAAACATTGTATAGCGGAACATGGCCTTCCGAACTCTTCACGGTTGAGCTATCTGGTCAGCGACGACGTTCTATAATATATGCAGACTGTCTTTATCTGAATTTCTTCAATCTTATTGTGAAACTGTATATTCAAGAAGTGAAATTAACAGAATGTGAATTTTGAAAACTCGAAATATTTTGTGATCAATCTTGAGGTCCGATTCCTAAAAAATGTTGGGTTTTATTCGATGAAAACTTTTGATTTTACCATCCTGTACACTACCATCAGCTTACCTCGATCTCTTCTTAAGCTTTTACCAATATGGACAGCTTACTACTAGGCTGTGCGATACACGGCGATTTCAGTTTTCCGTTCTTTAACTTACCATTTCTTGATAGTAACATCCCTGCTTCTCCAGCTTATACTTTTAACATGTTGCAGTTTTGTATTTCTACGACTTGCTCTAAATGTTTAGATCTTCGTGATAGATGTCTATTAACTATTGACAAACAAACTTATTACCGTACATAGAGATTGCAGAGATTCAAGTGTTCTCAAGTTATTTTTCATAAACAGAGAGCTGGGGCTAAGTGATGGGGCCCAATAGGGGAAATTGCATTTTTTCTTTACTTCTATAAATAACAATTGCAGTCCGAAGCATGCTAAGTAAATACAAAATCAATTTTGTATAAACCGGTGTGTGTGGCCCCGGAACTTGGGGGCAGAATTGTTGGGCCTAATCGGGGAAACGGAAGAACTGGCAAAGGCAGTTAAAGAACCCCCTGCTCTGGATTATCTTCTAGAAAAGGAGCATATATAAAATGTGACCCCTTGGGACATACATGTAGAATGGAAAATTAGTTTCTTGGTGTTTTAACCATCCATATATAGTTCTTCCTGCAACATACCTCTATGATACACAACAGCTTTTCATTTGAAAATAACATGAAGGCCCCTGGGTATCTTGTTAGGAGTTTGTTTTTGTACCGCAATACTTCAGAGTAATTTCGCTTGGTGCTTACATAACGGACATGTACAAAGAAAAATGACAACTGATGATTTTTGACGATAACATATGTCTATTTTAAAAACATTCAAAATTATCTACATCGTACATGTATGTAAAAAAATCGGAAAAATAAAGGAAACGTATATGTTTGTATATTTATATATTGTATCGTGAAAATATCGGTATTAGTATACCCAACAGCGAAGGTCATTCATCATGCTCTCCAACCTCAAGCTATATAACCATGAGTTATCAAACCCCGCCTCGCTTAACAGTTTCCGTATCAGGTTGGGGCTATTCACTGAACTTTTCATTCCAGTTAGTATTCATATCGAGTTGATCGATAAAATTTCATTTTGTGCAGAACTAATGACGCTTTAACATCCATTGTTAAAACTGAAGATAACAATTTCATCATTCATAATTAAAATATCTGATTTTATTTTCAGGAAACAATGAAGAAACAAAAACATGGGACGAGTACCTCGTCGGCTGTCCGATGGCTAGGACTTACATTGTTGCTGGTCGCTGTGTGGGGCTTGTTCGCGACAAACATGTTCGAGGTCCTTGTATCAAGCAAGGCCAGCTCCTTAAGACTTATCCGGAATCATCTTTCACGTGTATGCACGAGCGACGAACTGGCGTCATTAGTGTACGACATGTCGCCGTTAAAAGATGATGAGGTGACGTTTTCTGAAACGGAATTAGCTCGGATAAAAGCTTGTAACAGATCGGCGGACACGCAAAGAAAACACGGAAACAGAAAGACCAAGATGTTTAAACCAGTTCGCTACACATCTCACACGTACCTTGACAACAGGAGCACTGTTATAGAACTCGGTGCGTTTGTCGGAGACGATATCGAGAACTTGCTATCCCGGTTCACACCCAGACGATATATTGTCGTGGAACCCGTGTACGATTTCTACAGGAAGCTTGTTGAAAGATTCAAACATATGCCAAACGTCTTGATATATAATTTTGGTATAGGAGAGAAAAATGAGAGAAAAACTGTGAGCATGCGCAGAGACGGCACTTCCAGTTTTAACACGAAAGAGGGGGGTGTTGATATTCATCTCGTTAGTGCTCAAAGCTTTTTTCATGGGATCGGAGTAGGGTTTTTTGATGTGGATCTGCTAACTATGAACTGCGAGGGATGTGAATTCGCTGTGCTTGATTTTCTTCTTCGTGCTAATTTGATAAGTCATATAAGGAACATTCAGTTTCAGCCGCATAAAATAGATAGAATTCAAGATTCTGTTTATAGATACTGTGAATTCCACGAGCGCTTAAAACAAACTCACTATCTTGTGTTCCGACATCCATTCTGGTGGGAAAGTTGGACCTTAAAATACAAACGTATGCCGAGTATATTTGATGACATTACCAGCAACTCTACTCTAATGGATGAAATCCTCAGTTAATTTGTTGGGTGTCAATCTAATTGTTTCATGATGCAAGGTGGTGGACTCTGCTGGCGAAGATTTCAGTCCCCGTTACCTTGATACATGTAGCCCTAATTAACTCTCAGGAGTAGTGACACGCTAGATAACATGCACCCATTCGAAGGATATTGCTTTCCACATGTTGGTCGGTCGGTACACTAAATGTTGTTCAATCAATATCTTAATGACCCTTTACCTCATTGTTATGTTTCAATTTTAGCTTGGTCATTTTTAGGATACAAACTCTTTTGATTCCAGGTCAAATGTGAAAGGTCAGGGTGAACAATGTAGTAACCTATATATAAGGTGGCCGCCACACATGAGTATACACCAAGGTGATGCTAACGGCCCCTTACCGTGTCTTACTACATACAAACATAAACCTCAAGGTCATCGGATCAAAGGCTAAACTAATATTTCATATCTTTACCTCTTGTTCATCGAATCAAAGTCAAGGTTAAATTTTACACCTCTTTCCTGCGTAACATTTTGTTATGCCATTATAAAATGGTAAAAATCAAACGCAATTTACCAAACATCAAGGACATTGGGTCAAAGGTCAAGTAGATGACCCCGATAATGGGCCACAGGGCCTTAATGGACATAATCGTCTCAACATTAATCGAAAGTTGGAAATAATTTGTTTCAGATGCTTTCGCCACCATAGCCATGAGTTAATGAAAAAAATATCAGAGAATAACAAAGCGTCAACAAAACCATAATCCGAACTCAAAATCGATTAAACTAAACGCAAAATATGAACAAAGGAAAGATTAACATGGAGACTCTCGTGAAAGTATAAGAATACGTTTATATAAAATATGTGACATGTGTCGTTATTTAATAAAGTATTTCATAGCTACATGTTTTAAAGTACATTATTTTTAAAACATTTGAGAAATAATTGATTATTTGAATTTTTTAGTAGTACATGGTTCTTGAAATAATTTAGATGTGCAAGTTTCGCAAAATATTTTCAATGTACATTAATCAAGACACGTTTTAGAGAAGAATGATTCTTAAAATATTTTAGAAGTACATTGATCTTAAATTATCTTAGAAGAACATGTTCTTCAAATATTTTAAAAGTGCATACGACTTGCGTTAATATTGAAACAGTTACGGATATCGTTCTTGAAACATTTTAAAAGGCTCACAATTCCTAAAGTTGTTTTAGTTACCAGTTCTATATACACCTTTATGATTGAGCAGTCATCTTGTACTCCTCGTACGTAGGGATATGTCCCAATCACTTGAATACTCGATACTCTGCTGCTTATTTCTTAATTTGTAGTTTTTATATTTGTATATAGTCTTTTTAGGTCGTGTTAAAGCGGTATATAGGAACCTCGAATTATTAATATTATAAAGTAGATAAGTAGTAAAAGTGTGTATCTATATAGTAGGCTCCCCCCCCCCGCCCCCAGCCGTTTGAAGCCACATAAGGATTGTACCTCATTTTGACTGCGTATACGGTAGTATGCCCGCAGTTAGCAACGAACATATTCTATGGTGCGCGTTAGCGCTCCATGGTAAATATGTGTGTTGCCAACTGCGGGCATACTACCGTATACGCAGTCAACATGAGGTACAATCCTTATATTTACATCATTATCAATTTTTAAGTGCTATACGAAGAAAAAAATGTTCGAAGCGGGTTGCTAAGACGGTTACTACGATGGCCGTGGTTGCTAAGATAATATAGTCCCATCAAATTTCATCAATATATTGGTAAGTTTAGAAAATACACAGTGAACAACTTTATTTTTCTTCATAACATCATTTGTAAATTTGGTATTAAATAATATTACTAGCATTTCGAATTTATTTATTTATAACAGTCGTTATGTTCACGCATTGACACAGTGATCTGGTTGTGACGCGGTCCGACGTCGGACGTCACAACTGCAGGGCGCCGCCATGTTTGCGTTACCGTCAAAGAATTTCGAATGCGCATCATTGGAATCAAAAGTTTGAGAGAAACAGATTATTGTATAATAAGACAGAATGGATTCAATATATATTCCATGATTCAAAATCTTGAAGGAACCAAGCAATGACCTTCAGCGAATAGTTATTATCATGAAGCGGGAACGACGCCATATTTGAATTAATATCAATCCGCCGAGCCTTTTTTTTTTATTGCGTATACGGTAATTTATTCGCAATCAGAGTTTACTAAGCTCAAGAAGGGAGAGGTGTAAATATATTGGTATATAGGCCAACTGCAGATTATATCTGCTAACATATGTCACCCATACCGGTGTTTTTACGAGACCGATCTAAAAATACTAAATCTTGTTTTATGTATATCACACTACTTACGACAGGAAAAGAACAAGACTTAAATAATATGATAATAGCTCGTGCTGAACAAAAAAATTGTTTCGCCACCATAGCCATTATTGATTATTTGATGTTGTTTAGTAGTAAATGGTTCTTGAAATGATTTAGATGTGCAAGTTTCGCAAAATATTTTCAATGTACATTTATCAAGACACGTTTTAGAGAAGAATGATTCTTAAAATATTTTAGAAGTACATTGATCTTAACTTGTTTTAGAAGTACATTGATCTTGAAATATTTTAGAAGTACATTGATCTTAAATTATTTTAGAAGAACATGCTCTACAAATAATTTTTAAAGTACATAAGTTAATATTGAAACAGTTAAGGATATCGTTCTTGAATTTTTTTAAAAGGCTCACGATTCCTAAAGTTGTTTTAGAAATATATAATTCTAAGAATGTATTTTAAAAAATCAGAGAATATAAGAGCGTCAATAAAACATAATCCGAGCTCAAAATCGATTAAACTAGAGGCAAAATATGTACAAATGAAAAATTACACTAAGCGTCTTCTGTTTCATCGACGATACCCGCCATGTAAATCTTCCAATCCAATCACAACAAGTAAACATCAAGTCCTCAAAATGAGAACCGAATCAGCATTGTCAATCACAACAAGTAAACATCAAGTCCTCAAAATGAGAACCGAGTCAGCATTGTCAATCACAACAAGTAAACATCAAGTCCTCAAAATGAGAACCGAATCAGCTTTGTCAATCACAACAAGTAAACATCAAGTCCTCAAAATGAGAACCGAGTCAGCATTGTCAATCACAACAAGTAAACACAGTAATGAACATACTCAAAAACGTCTATCCTTATATCACTCAAAGATACAGTATATTTCTCAACGAGACAAAGATGGCGACTATAAAACTTGCCCATAGTTCTGATCAACCTGCATCTCTCGAATCCTTGTGTTGTTAGTTCATTTGTCAGCAGTCGACATCGATCAAGAAACTCACCTAAGTTCACATTTTCCAGGTAGCAACTACAATGTATCATACGTGTACAGCTTTTCATAAAATAACCTTACCGCTTCAAGAATTTCCTTCTGCTATGTCAACATACCCTTATTTTCTTTTTCTAATTTTTGTATAAATTAAGAAATAAAGTTCCTTTTTTCTATATTAAAAAAAAATCTGATGGCTTTTCCCCTTCCTCCTGCCATCTTGCCCGAGATCTTACAATGCGATCTTTAAATAATCCTATTTAAGTTAATAGCTTGTAAGTTTGTTTTAATTATCTGTCATATTTAACGTTACACATTATTACTGTCACGTAGATTATTCTAAGAGCATTTGTTTTAATAAATTATATTTAGTTACTTAAACTAGCTACCTATATCATTTTGTTAAATACATTTTGCTATTTGGTCACAATAAACCTAGACCTATAATTTCTTCACTGGAAAAACTGATCAATCAAAAAAAAAGAGAAAATTTAATTAAATACGTCACAAGTCAAATATAAGAAACTCCTCAAAGAAGAAACACACAAGTGCCGTAAATTGAAGATTAACAAACAGAACAGTGTCATGTTTGACAAAAATGTAGCCTTAGGCCCTATAATGGATGCTAGACCCATAACGCGAAAATGTATGTGCAATGTCGTAAAATAGTTTACCTACTACCGCAATCGGATGAACCTCGGGCCTTTCCCCCAAGCTCGGATTCATAAATAGAATACCCGAAATGTTCCGATTGCCTACTACCGTTGAACTGCTTTTTGGCAGTATTGCAGGCGGGAAGTCCAAATCAACACGATGAACAAAACGGAGGTAGGTGTTCACATTCGTTAGTGCAGTATCTGCCAGGTGAACAGACCAATGAAAATAACTGCGATTTCAAAATACCCTGCAGGGATACTTACGGTCACACCAGTGAACTGAATATTTAACCACAAGACAAATACAGGGCAGCTGCACATTAGCCTTACCACAGGGTCACGTTACAATAGTAATGTATGTATAAAATATGGTGTGTTCCCCGAACGCATACATGTTTAGAACAATGGGTAGAATATCAAAGGGAGGGGTATTATAGTCTATATCATATTTACCTGATATATTTCACCTGTAGATCTACCTGTGCTTTTTACCTGAGACATATCACCTATATAGGTTACTACTGAAACTATTAAAACTTCATGAAAGAAAACGAAGATAATAATATCAAATTCAATATTTCATACTACATGTACTAATGCTTTTTATTTATTAAAAGTGTTGATAATCTAATTTCAATACATTTTAATGTTAATGGCAATCTTTAATTAAATTGCTATCTAAGTCTGTGATTTAACTTGTGCTTAATATGAGAGAGTTTTATGAACACCTAGTTTATTTGTAAATGTTTTATGATCATTCTAATTATTTACAATAATTCATTATCAATTTTACTATAATCATATTTCTGAGACCATGTTCCAAACATAAATGTAGTAAATTTTTGAACTAGTTGACATTCCTACATTATACAGCAATTGTTTCTCTAAGTTGCAGATTGAACACAATGGGCTGCTTGTAACTAGGTTTGCCTTAAATAAATATGATATGAATTGGTTGCCAAAATATTATGAGAATTCTAAATTGAAACCACTAAAGTTTTGAATTATTTGTGATTTGGAAAGATAAAGAAAAAAATCCCCCAAGCAGATTCATCAAAGTCAAAATGCTCAGTCCACTTTTCCTACCTGTTGAGATTTCTTTATTGTTTTGATGGGGTATATACATGTCTTTTGTTACTTCTGCTTTTTTCACAGGAATGACAGGAATAAGTTCTGTAACATGGAAACAGTGTAATTCAATATTATTTATTTTAGTATTAAACAATACCTTGAAAATATTGGATTTCCTTTTCTAAAGAGAAAAAGAAGATCGAAAGAGAGAGGGGAGGGGGGTGGGGGGGGGGGGGGCTAGTGAGGGGGGTGGGGGGGGGACTAGTATCTTTAAACATCTTACAACTTTACAGTATCAATCTTTTTAAAGGGATTTTCAGAAGTGAACGTTTTCTTTCTCATAACATCAGAATTAATCAACCTCCCCAAAGCTTGAATCACGTCTGACCAAAGAAATCTTTTTTAATTGGAAGAGATTTGATAATATGAACTTAGTCAATTGAGATAAAATTCTTATATTCCATGTCTTTTTCAGAGATTAAAGCAAAATATGTTTTTTATCAAAGTTAAGTTTAGGAATTTCATGCATTTGTGTTTATATTCAAGTCTGAAAATTGAAAAAATAGATTCGATTCAATAATTGTCCCCCGTAATCGTAATACGCATGGAACATTCAGAGAAACTGTTCTCCTGCCCACACTACTTCAACAACTCAGGTGGAGTTTATCAAAGTTGGGTGTTGCGTTATCTGTGCTGTAGCACGCAAGTGAGGTGGCACTATAAAAGATGCCTTTGGAAACACGGTCCCACTACAAACAGGGGGGGGGGGGGCAATATAAACGTAACATTATGTTATGTTTATATCGACCCCCCCATATATTACTATTGTAACGTGTCCCTGTGGTCTTACCTATCATAACAGTATCATATGTAGGCTGCCAGCAATATTAATATGCTTACAGCACAGGCACTACGGTAGTCTGAAGGGTTCTGACTCTCTGACCTGCTAAATATTTTGACGGCAGGCGGGTGAGAGAGTCAGAATTCCTCAAAGGTTAAAAAGTGGAAATTTTACCGACCTGTCCACGGGTCGCCGTTTAAGCTGAGTTTAATAATATGCAACGTTTTCTATCACATGCAAATTAGGTATCAATGGAAAGAACATATTTTTGTACTAACCTACGCCTTTACTCAGGTCACAGGATGTCGCTTACAAACTGTCGCCATCCACTGCCTCACGTCACGTGATCAAATATAGCTAGGTCAAAAGAAATTCTTGCGGGATCTCACGACGCACGGCCTGAAAAGGCAACATACATTTGTATAGAGATCACTATGTCGGCGACGGCAGTGTCGTTGTCTGCACCAACAGTTTCCGTACGATAACTTGAGTTTCCTTGGGCCAATCAAACTCAAACTTCATACACTGCTTCCTTACCAAAAGTGCTCGCTTGGGATTACTTTTCAGGGTCAAAGGTCAAAGTCACTGTTGCTATAAATAGAAAATCACTTTTCCTGGGCCAATCAAACTCAAACTTCATACAGTGCTTCCTTACCAAAAATGCTTGCTTGCGATTTCTTTTCACGGGCAAAAGTCAAAGGTCAAGGTGACTGTTTCTATAAATAGAAAATATGTTTCCGTTCTGTAACTTAGTTTTCTTGTGCCAATTAAACTCAAACTTCTTATAATGCTTCATTACCAAAAGTGCTTGCTTGGGATTGCTTTTCAGGACCAAAGGTCAAGGTCACTGTTGCTTTGAATAGAAAATCTGTTGAGTGCAGTTACTTCAGTTTCCTTGGGCCAATTAAACTCAAATTCATACAATGCTTCATTAACAAAAGTGCTTGCTTGGGATGGCTTTTCAGGGTGTAAGGTCAAGGTCAATGTCACTGCTTCTATAAATAAAAAACCTCAGAAAATCAATCCACAACAAGCCAATGTCATTACACACATGTATTATAATCAACAAAATAATTCATTGTATAGGAATCAATTTGGATAACCATAAAAATTCCACTTGGAACTGATACAATGCATATCCATAGCTAGCTCCTAAAAACATATCTCCCAACTTGCTGCGCAGGCGACACATCCACTTCTGTGGAATTCTTGTTTTAGAAATGTGTGGCAACAGTTAGTTTACGACCTCCTGTGACTTGATTAAATGTTTAGGTTAGTACAAAAATATCTGTTCTTTCCATTGCTATTTAATTTACATGTGATCAAAAATGTTTTATATTATAAAACACAGCTTAAACAGCCTGTCATCAAAACATTTAGCGGGTCAGAGAGTCAGAACCCTTCAGACTAGCATTACAGTAGTCCGTTTGCACAGCACCCTACTCCTATAACATAAGAGGCCACTGGTCGGCCTTTTTATTATCGGATATGATTTTGCCAACTGCGACGCCTGTCAAAAAATATCTTGCTGTGTTAAACCTCTAACATTGTTGGAGTACCCAGCACCCTAGATCTAACATGAAAAAGGCAAATCTCTGATATTTACTAAGAATTGAGAGTTGGAGGGGGGTGGGGGTGCTGGTTTGATTTAGGCCTAGTTTATTTTGTTTTATTTCCCATCAACAGCCAGGGTCATATAAGGATGTGCCAAGTTTTGGAGGTGGAGGAAAGACTGCGTATCTGGAGAAAAACCATCGACCTACACGTACAGTCAATACCTGGCAACTGCCCCATGTGGGTTTCGAACTCACATCCCAGAGTTGGAGGCTTGTGGTAGAATGTCGGGACACCATAAACACTCTGCCACTGTGGTCCTTCAAACATTAATTGAAGATAGGTGCAATTAATTGAATATCAGGGGCGTAGCTGCCATGTAAGCACATAAGCCTGTGCTTGCACATCATTTTTCCAAAGTATGTATGTGTATTGAAGTTAAGCAAGATTTCTCTAACTACAGCTGTTCCTGAGTTGAAAGCAGCAAAATCACATTGCATGATACTTACTGACAGAGACGTGTATGTCACACAGATGGCTTTTATGTCTCTGTTATTACTTACTAACAAGTAAATGACTTAAGAAACGTATGTAAATTAATTTTGTTTTCAAGACATCATGGAAGTAAAACATATCATCTTATTTGATGTTTACATCAATGATGTGTATAATGATACGACCAATGGCACCATGTTGAAGTAATTGCTAATAAACGCTCACAGGGCTTGCACATTGAAACACCTCCAGCTACGCCCCTGAATATATGTTAATTTGAAATTCAATAAAAGAGCCAAGCCTTTTTAGTTTATGCGATTTTAGATCTAGTAAGATAAACTGGAGTGAAATTTATTGATTCAGAAAGAGGGTGAATTTACATTATTTGAAGTCAGTAAGTTGAAGAATACATGTAAAAACAAAACTGGGGTTAGTCCAGCTCATACCAGGTTTACAAAACATATGTAATTCGGCTGTAAGTCACCAAGATGGCCAGATCAGTTCCAGTCACCCTTCCTCCCCCCCCCCCCCCTCCACTCCCTCCCCCCACCCCCCCCCTCCAAGCTTTTCAGAATGAATGAAACCCTTTGTTATTTATGAGTGGTGACGGAATGTAAAGAATATAATAACAACTTCAAGATTTAAAAAGAAGATCTTTACTGAATTGAAAGTTAAAGTGATGAAATTGTTGACAGTTGAGGTGATGGTATATATCCAGGTAGAATTATTAAGGGCCCAACAATTTTACTGACCCTCTATGGCTCTAAAGATGGTCAGTAAGTGACATTGAGGACCCTAATTTGTACACTTTATAGAAAAAAAATGGCATCTTCGGTAATTTTATGTATTGTATTTAAAAAAACAACTGAAACTTAACAAACAATTCAAATACTATGTATTTAACATAGACTTGCTTTTTGCTTTTTTTCGCTCCTCCCCCCCCCCCCCCCCCCCCCGCAACAAAGTTATTAAACCCATGAAACAAAGTTATTATATCCCCCGCAACAAAGTTATTATACCCCCACAACAAAGTAATTATACCCCATGAAACAAAGTTATTATACCCCCGAAAAAGTTATTATACCCCCCGCAACAAAGTTATTATACCCCCGCCACAAGGTAATTATACCCCATGAAACAAAGTTATTATACCCCCCGCAAAAAAGTTAATTATACTCCCCGCAAAAAAGTTATTATACCCCCTGCAACAAAGTTATTATACCCCCCCACAACAAAGTTAGTATACTCCCACAACAAAGTTATGATACCCCCCTCCCAAAAACAAGTTATTATACCCCCCGCAACAAAGTTATTATACCCACGACACAAAGTTATTATATCCCTGACACAAAGTTATTATACCCCCCACAACAAAGTTATTATACCCCCGCCACAAAGTTATTATACCCCGGACACAAAGTTATTATATCCCGCCACAAAGTTATTATACCCCCCACAACAAAGTTATTATACCCCTGCCACAAAGTTATTATACCCCTGCCACAAAGTTATTATACCTCCCACAACAAAGTTATTATACCCCCGCAACAAAGTTATTATACCCCCCCGCAACAAAGTTATTATACCCACGACACAAAGCTATTATATCCCCACAACAAAGTTATTATACCCCTGCCACAAAGTTTTTATACCCCCGCCACAAAGTTATTATTCCCCCCTGCAACAAAGTTATTATACCCCCGCCACAAAGTTATTATACCCCCACAACAAAGTTATTATTCCCCCCTGCCACAAAGTTATTATACCCCCCACAACAAAGTTATTATACCCCCGCCACAAAGTTATTATACCCCCACAACAAAGTTATTATTCCCCCCTGCAACAAAGTTATTATACCCCCGCCACAAAGTTATTATACCCACCGCAACAATGTTATTATCCCCCCGCCATAAAGTTATTATACCCCCCACAACAAAGTTATTATACCCCCCGCAACAAAGTTATTATACCCCCGCCACAAAGTTATTATACCCCCTGCAACAAAGTTATTATACCCCCGCCACAAATATATTATACCCCCCCAACAAAGTTATAATACCCCTGCAACAAAGTTATTATACCCCCTGCAACAAAGTTATTATACCCCCCGCCACAAAATTATTATACCCCCGCAACAAGTTATTATAACCCCCACAACAAAGTAATTATACCCCCTGCAACAAAGTTATCATAACCCCCACAACAAAGTAATTATAACCCCCCCCCCCCCCCCCCAACAAAGTTATTATAACCCACGCAACAAAGTTATTATACCCCCCCGCCGCAAAGTTATTATACCCCGGACACAAAGTGATTATATCCCGCCACAAAGTTATTATACCCCCCCGCAACAAAGTTATTATAACCCCCGCAACAAAGTAATTATACCCCCGCAACAAAGTTATTATACCCCCCGCAACAAAGTTATTATACCCCCCTGCCACAAAGTTAATACCCCGCAACAAAGTTATTATACCCCCCACAACAAAGTTATTATAACTCCACAACAAAGATATTATACCTCCACAACGATATTATACCCCCCACAACAAAGTTATTATACCCCCCGCCACAAAGTTATTATACCCCCCGCCACAAAGTTATGATACCCCCACCACAAAGTTATTATACCTCCCCGCAACAAAGTTATTATAACCCCCGCAACAAAGTAATTATACCCCCCGCAACAAAGTTATCATACCCCCCGCAACAAAGTTATTATACCCCCCTGCCACAAAGTTATTATACCCCGCAACAAAGTTATTATACCCCCCACAACAAAGTTATTATAACTCCACAACAAAGATATTATACCTCCACAACGATATTATACCCCCCACAACAAAGTTATTATACCCCCCGCCACAAAGTTATTATACCCCCCGCCACAAAGTTATGATACCCCCACCACAAAGTTATTATACCCCCCCACCACAAAGTTATTATACCCCCCGCAACAAAGTTATTATACCCCCCGCAACAAAGTTATTATACCCCCACCACAAAGTTATTATACCCCCACAACAAAGATATTATACCCCCCACAACAAAGTTATTATAACCCCCCGCAACAAAGTTATCATACCCCCCGCCACAAAGTTATTATACCCCCGCCACAAAGTTATTATACCCCCCACAACAAAGTTATTATACCCCCACCACAAAGTTATTATACCCCCACAACAAAGATATTATACCCCCCACAACAAAGTTATTATAACCTCCCGCAACAAAGTTATCATACCCCCCGCCACAAAGTTATTATACCCCCGCCACAAAGTTATTATACCCCCCACAACAAAGTTATTATAACTCCACAACAAAGATATACCTCCACAACGATATTATACCCCCCACAACAAAGTTATTATACCCCCCACAACAAAGTTATTATACCCCCCACAACAAAGTTATTATAACTCCACAACAAAGATATACCTCCACAACGATATTATACCCCCCACAACAAAGTTATTATACCCCCCACAACAAAGTTAAGTGGGTATACTAGAATCAGCCTGTTGGTCTGGATGTCTGTCGTCCACAGTAATTTAACTTGTCCGTAGAACTCCTCCTTGACTATCTCCTCCATAACTAACAGGCAGATTTTGATCGGAATGATCAGTAGTTTCATTTGTTTATCTTAATGGGTACAATAAAGACAGTACAGGTGAACCTCTCGCGTAACAAAGTGACACTCTATAGAAAAATAGAGGGTCACCACGTAACATCTCTCAACTAATAATTTCAGGACATTCTAGTCAGGGTGTAATAAAAATAGTTTATCAGAATATATCCACATCTTAGCTCCTTGTGCCTGTGGCAAAAAAAGGGGAAATAAAAGTTTGTTGAAGTACAGACAAAGAGATAAACACAATGGACATTAGTTACAGATTTTTTCAGGCTATTTTAATCCTTCCGGATATAACTGCGATTAAAGTCCAGGTGATTGGGATATATTTCCTACTCGAGGTCTACTTTCGGCCAGAAAAAAAATAAAGGCTCAGTTTATGTACAAATGTGTTACAATTGAAGAGCTTCGCTCTGACTAATGTGTGCTTGTTCTACAGGATAGGGTGATGGTTCTGAGAGATGACCTGGCACGGCTGGCCACTGAGATCACACAGCTTCGGCAGAACTTCCCCAAAGTTGTCAACAAAAAAGTGACCACTGCTGTTAGCAAGATGGACAAGTTAGAAATAGGTACTGTAGGGGGGGGGGGTGCTCAGATCAATGGGCAAGAAAACTGGTCAAGGGGGGGGGGGGGGCTGCTCATGGGGCAAGAAAACTGGTCAGGGAGGGGGGGCTGCTCAATGGGCAAGAGCACTGGTCGGGGGGGGGGGTGTGCTTAAT